>OX467718.1:12637729-15271863 GCA_950111635.1 Agelastica alni
CACACACACACACACACACACACACACACACACACACACACACACACACACACACACACACACACACACACACACACACTCTGGTGACCTTGAAATGTGGAGATATGTCTAAATTCGGGATTCGCAAAATCGGAGCCATTACTATAACCTCTACTGGGAAGTTATTAATAGTTAAGTAGGTCATATTTCTCATATTTAATAAAATTTAAAAAAAAATTGTACATGGCCACCTTTCTAAACGCTGTTATTTTTCATAATCTTTAACCAGAGTTGAATTTACATTTTTACGCTGCCGTAGTAAAATATAATAGGCGTTATTTCTATTATCATTGTCATTATCATTATTTTTATCAGATCAGCTGCCAAGCAAATTTTAAAAGAAGGAAAACAAAAGCAACAAAGACATTAAATCGATTAAAGTGGACGACGTAGTGAAAACAAAAAACATCGCGAAGACTTTTTATAGCATTTAGCAATTATTTTCTTACCGTTTTATGGGATTTCTTAAACAGCGGTTATAATTAGTGTGAAGTTAAAAAAAGCTTGACGTTGTCTCTTTTTTAATTTTTAAAATATACGCTATGCAGAGTAAATGTAACGCTCAACTCTATTCTCTCTTACTAATTATTTTTGTCTCCACTTTTAATTATACCGATATTCTTTATTCATTTAGAGTTAATGGGTCATTTTCTTAAAAAACAGCCCAAACCCAATAGAGAATTTTCTTTCCCGAGTCGATCCCAGTATGGTGCAGACCCCTACATTATTTAAGATAGTCTTATGGATGTATTAGCAATATCTGAAGAGGACTTACAGGCGATGGTTAATTTTATGCATAATGCTCTAAAAATCAACGGAATGAAAGTAAATGTTAACAAGAAAAAAATAATGGTATTAAAAAGAAAAGAAAGCGTGACAAACTGCAAGGTACTGAATGAGGACGAAGGAGTGTAACAAGTGAATGAGTTTGTTAACTTGGGTTCAAAGTTTACAAAAGTATGACTGTGACATTTAACGAAGGGTGTTGGAGGAAAAACAAATGAATGGGGCACTTCATAGCTTTATAAACAGCCAGAAAGTGTCAAAAAAGGCACGTCTGGCTGTGCATAGAGATGTGTTGGTTCCTACACTTATGTATGGTAGTAAATGTTGGGTTTGGCAGAAGAAGCATGAAAATAGGATTAATGCTGCGGAGATAAGTAGTCTAAGAAGTATAGCCAGAGTGAAGAATAGTGAGATAAAAGAACGCTGTGGTGAAAAAGAAGATGTGGTCACAAAGATAGATAAAGGAATGCTTAAATGTTTTGAACACATAGGATCAAGAAAGATTGACAAAACAAATTTTTAAGGCGAGTGTGAGTGGACAAGTCGGTAGAGGTCGACCTCGACGAACATATCTTGATCAGATCAACATTGTTTTGAAGAAAGGCCAAGTCAAGAGTACCAACAACCGACGAGCATGTATGAGAGAACTGATAAAAGTATAGGAAGCAAAAGATGTGTGCAAGAACCGTAGCAAGTGGAAGGAATTGGTCTCTGCCTACCCCTACGGGAAAAAGGCGTGACTATATGCAAAATTGGGGAAAATATTTAATCTACACTATGAAGTTTTCGCTCTTTTTCGATGTCGATGAGTCCGGAAATCAATTCTGACTTCTCTTTAATTTATCATAGTACGGTTATTTACAAAATATGGACCGTTTTCGAGTTGGAAAAAAAAAACTAAAAAGCGTCCGAAAATTTCGAGGTTTTTCAGCCACCAAAAGTTGTCCCCCCACTTTCGAGGTCGCAAACTTAGATTAGGTACCAAATGATTCCAAAAAAAAAACTTTTGCCGCAATTAATATAAACGGTTGATTTTGAAAACTGAATGGATACGGCAAAAAACGAAGGTGTCAGATGTGATCGAAAGAATATCCAGATTAAAATGGAAATGGGCAGGCCATATAGCAAGACTCAAGGATAAAAGATTGACAAAGAGAGTCTTACAATGGTGACCGAGGCCTCACAAGCGTCCACAAGGAAGACAAGGACGATCTCTACTCGAGCGCTATTAGCCATTGCGGGAACTCTACCCATACGCCTACTGGTGAAGAAGAAAAGCAAGATGCAACATGGGATAGATAACATTACTGCAAAAGTACAGACACTACAAAGAAGGCAACAAAAGTGGCAGGAAGACATTGATAAAGGACGCTGGACACAAATACTGATATCACACCTAGAAATATGGACACTACGAAGACATGGTGAAGTGACATACCACCTCACACAACTATTATCAGGACATTGATGCTTCCAGGCATACAGAAAACGTTTTAGACACGCAGATAATGAAGTATGCATATACTGTAGCACAGTTGACACATTGTGTTCGAATGTGCAAGGTGGGAAATCGAAAGAAATGTCCTGGAAAACGACATAGGAAGAATAACCCCTGGAAACATAGTAGCCAAAACCCTGGAAACAAAAGAGAACTAGAGAGCCGTTACTAACTACGCTAAATTGGTAATAGACAGGAAAGAAAAATGATATTAGACTGGCAGAAAGAAGGGATAACGATTATTAGAACACCTTTTTCTCCCGCCTCCCGAAGTAATGCCTACAGCAGTTCCAGGAGACGCTTGACACATTGTTGAAAAAAACAGAGAGAAGAGTTTAGTCGGTCGGTCGTCTGAGTAGGGGCGACCATCCCGACACTGCCCGGGTGAAGTGATGCCTTGTGCCATGCCCGGGCGTCTGGTCGGCAGATAAGTTAAAATTAAAAAAATTGATGACATTAAGAGTACCGCTGGTAGAGACTGGATGCAGAAAGCCAATGCTAGGAGGAGGACACGGTTCCAGTTAGGGGTGACATATGTTCAACAGAGGACGCAAACAGGCTTATGATAATGATGATAATAAATATAAGCGGAACTGCTTTTTAAATCCTCGATAACCTATACCCCTCGACAATTACTACATTATTTAATTCATTCTGCCAACTGTAATCTCGCTATGAGTACCTGCATTAGAGAGAGCGGACTATAGGTGGATTACCATTTTAAATTTATGTCCTTCTTTATTACACTATAGCAAATTTCTTATACATGTAAATGACTATTATCTTAAAAATTCCTAACATAAATTGAAGGACAGTCGTTGGCTTTAAACTGCGGTATTAGCATTTAAAAAGAGGATTTGAAAAATCGCAAATCCAAATCCGTTTACTCTTGGTCCAGCGCTTAACAATCCAATTGAACTTGTCAGTAAGTCAAGAACGTTTTGTAATAGACGAAAGCCTAATAACTTTTTCGAAAATCCCCACTTCCCAGCTGGCGAATGCTATGATTGACATGTCTAAGTCGAGTCTCCGGTTATTGAACAAAAAATTAATCTCACCTTTGTGGCGACAATTTTTCGTCGTTTCTTTATTTTTCGGTCAGCTTTTGTCAACGCGATAGCCGTCTCATTTTAAATGAATGACAAACAAGGTGGTGTAAGTTTGAAAAGATTTAGAGGCGCGATACAACAACTAAAATTATAGTTTCGAGAAAGCTCTCTCCATCATTGCGGTAGGATGATTTCATATATGCCCACTTTAACATTATTTTTTGAAAATTTAAACGTAAAGTAAGTGCCATCAAAAAATCACTCGTAAAAAACACCAAGTTTCGCAACTCAGTTTTTCTATCGTTAAAAGTTGTGAGATCCTTGTTATACCCAGTCGGTTAATTTATTCAGTTCCTACTTAAGGGTCCTTCTGTCTTAAGTTATTACGTAATTAGCTAACCTAACAACATCTAATAGTGACCATATCAATATTAAAAATCCCATCATTTATAATGTTTTTTCCATAAACTTCACAGATCTGCAGCGGCTGAATTTCGAAACGGTACTTACTTTAAAAACATGACTCGTATATTTTCTGTTTTAAACCCATATTGTTTGTCTTCCCCTAGGGATACAAGAAAAATAGAGATCCCAGGTATGGTCTGCCTATCGTGAAAGGAGACTAAAAGACTTCCAATCCAAAGTGTCATGCGACCCGTGCTGATGGATGCATGGCGGTGGGGGAGCGCCGAAGTTAACGGAGCCTACAGGAAACTGGGCGAAATCCTGTAGTTCTGTGCAGGAGGCATCTCAAAGCCGGGCCACCCCTTCCCCCATACTCGTGGAATGCAAAGAAGAACTAAGAACGCTGGTAAACCGTAATCACGTCAAACTGATACGGGTTTCAGGACGCCAGAAAGTTGCAGGTAATGAAGAAGTCGACGTACGTGAAAGAAGAGGTTCTGAAAACACAAAACATGGACATCCATCAAAAGAATACGCTCCGGACAAGGAAGGTGCGCAGACTCGCTCCACAAGTGGGACAAAATATCATCCAGATGTGACTGCGGGGCGGCCAGACAAACTGTTCACCACATCATCACCGAATACCAGAACAGGGCCTACGGAGGTGACTTCAATGATTTCCTGACGGCGACCAACGCAGCGATCGACTACATTTGCCAACTAGACGTTGTTGGCCTATGAATTTATTTTGTTTTTTTATACTTGTGTTATTATGCCATGCGATAAATAAACAAATAACCTCCTGAATTTTTTCGCATGAATTTAGAAACACCCTGTATATTGTGGTTTAAATAAACTTTGTCAGAATTAACTTGTTTTAATTTATCATTCGCTTAACCTTAATTTAGTCGAAAAATTCCAGCTCAGCATAGTAGATATACAAATTGCGCTTCTATAACTGTCAGTATTCATGTATGCAGTTTTTTATTTTTGGTCGCAACATTCGAACTAATCAACTTATCAGAAGGTACGCAATTATAAACATTGCTAATAACTTTTTAATGAAAAAAAGGTTACGTGTTTAAAAATAAAAAACTCAACTTTTAAATAGAAAAAATTGCAAGGTGTTGAAACTTGAATAAGTAAATGGGAGTTGTGGAAGAGGTCTAATTTTTCGCTAGGCACTTTAGCATTGTCTGCTTTTTGTACCTTTGCAGCTCCTTAGTTTAGTCCCATTTCTTTAATTCTCTTGTTAAGGAGTAGAAGCTCATGTACTGCTATTGCTCAGGGTGGATCACTCCCTTGGTTTTGTATACAACCCAGGTTGTACCTCCATTGGGCGGTGGCTTCACATTCGAAGATAATATAAGTGGCTGTTTCCTCCTCCTCATTACATAATATGCATATGGGTTCTGTGTCAAATACGCCTATATTGTGCAGATGTTTCCTCAAAGACCAGTGTCCGGTACAAAGCCTTACAACTGTTCTAAGTTTTTCCTTACTTAGCGAGAGCAGCTTTCCTGCCTGCTTAGGTTAGGTTTCATGTGAGTGGGGCGTGGTCGCCCCTCCACCGCGACCCTTAGTGGGTCTATTGTGGCTCACCCCTAGAGGCTACAGTTCACCGCACAATCCAGCCCTTCTTACGAAGTTCATGGTTGTATAGGGTAAGATTTTTTTAAAATCGGTAGGTTCTAGGTTAGTGTAACCAAATATGTTAAACCGTATTCTTCCCAGGCCGGGGCACGAACATAGTATATTTTCAGCAGCTTCGTCTTCCACGCAGCAGAACCGACAGTCCGTTTGTTGGTTCAGATCTATCTTTCTGAGGTGGTATCTTAGACGACATTGTCCCGTAAGCAGTCCTGTTAGAATACGCAGGTCATTTCTGCTCCATTCTAGGATCTGCTTAGTTGTGTTTCTCGAGGGTTGTAACGGTAAAAACGCCTTCGAGTGGGTTAGCCCTGGTATGTCGGACCAGTACGTGAGTATTTTCCTCTCCGCCCAGTCCGAAATAATTGTTTTGGCGGCACTTGTGGTGACTCCAAAAACCGACCGGTTCTGGTCCAGTGAACGCAGATTCGGTTCCCTGTTTTGCAAGGGTGTCGGCTTTTTCGTTTCCTTCCACCCCCTGGTGCCCAGGTACCCACAGTAGGGTCACCCTGTTTTTCGCACCAAGGTACTCTAAGGATTCGATGCAATTCCATACAAGTTTAGAATTTCTCTTGTTGGAGCTCAGTGCTTTTAAAGCAGCCTGGCTGTCTGATATTATATTTATGTTTTTGTTTGCTAGAGGTCTATCTTGCCTGCTTAGGTGAGGGTTGATCGCTGCTTTAACGCTGGCCTTGAGTATCCCTTTTATTGGTTCTGGCCCAATAAATGGTGTTTCAGCCCCACCTAGCTAATTTGTCCGCTTCTTTGTTATGAAATTAACTTACTTAAAGAATATACAATTAAAAATAGATGAATGTGAATAAAGGTGGAAAAAATTGTAAAGTGGGTGCTAAATTTTTTTTTACAATAAATTTACAAAACGTTATGCCAAAAAAATTCTCTTACTTTATTGATACAAAATCAATTATAAAGTAAGTCATTAAAACGTCACCTGTAAGTTAAAAACGTTTAAGGAAAGTTTTTAAAACATTTCGATATATTAGAATACTTCCAAGCATCTGCTCATCTGCTACTTCAAAGAATAAAAAACCCACTTTCTAATAGTCCAAGTGTCCGCTTACCCATGGGGGGTTATTGTGCTATTAAAAATTGGTTTCTTGCCTTTTAAATTGGGGTTGTTTTCACAGTTGGATACCTCTGAGGGTTTGACAATACACTAGATGGTATATTATTTTAAGTTTTCGGAATTTTTGCACAGAAAAGAATTTTACTACATTGCGATTGTTAGTATCGCTTCCGTTTAAGAATGTTAGGATTCCTGAAACGAAAGTAGAGCTAGGGTTTTTTTATTCTATTCAAAACCAATTTTGATTTAAAATAAACATAAGGTATTAGTTTAGGACCTCATTCAAGGCAGGGATCGATTTTGTTAATTTAATTATCGTTCCACCTTTGTAATGGGGAATTTGCATGTATTTTTTTTTATTTTTATTTGATAATTTACATTGCTTTATAAAAGTTAACAAAGTTTTCTCTCCTTTGATTTTAACAGACGTGAAATCGGGATTTGATGTTAAAAATGTGGTCATCGTGAACATTTTTGGCAAATTATCTGATTGCACCTTCACAAAACCGCTTTTAGTCATTTTCCAAAGTTTTTCAAATTATTTCTTACAAAACAAATGTAATTTTACTTCTAAATATGAAATAAAATCGTAATAAAACATTTCCAGGCAAATACCTTACCTAACTACTCAGACCCACTCGTTACTCGATGTTATTGACATTTGTTGATACAGACTTTTACGTCACGTTCGCTCTGTATAATGACGTCGCTTTTTAAATGTTTGAATTTCCCACAGTATTTTCGCACTTTTTAAAAATTAATTTCTTGCCCCAAAAAAAAAAGCTATCATCAAAAATATTGATAGAGGCATAATTCTTGAGTAAAAAAGTTTATCAAAAAAAATATTTTACCCCCATTTGAATCACGTGCATATTCCCTATTAACCAGCTATTGCTTACGACTTCGTCCGCATGGAGTTAAATCTTTGATCGTTGTCTTGAAATTGCATTGGGATAAAATATAAAAAAAAAATTTAAATATATTGTTTGTTTTACCAATCCAAATTTGTTAATAAGCCCTATGAATTAAGTCATGACAAAATTAAGTCTTACAAAATTCGTTTTGGTTGTTAATTGTATACCTACTTATTTTGTAATTAGCTATTATTTTTATATATTTACAGCATATTTAAATTGTATCTTACCATACAACATAAAAACAAGAGAAATAAGAACGAGAATAGAGATAGCCAGGTCAACATTTACGAAAATAAAAAAGTTGTTTACCAGTCGAGTATTCAAGATTGGACTTAGGATGAGGTTGCTGCATTGTTACGTGTTTTCCGCGCTTTTGTATGGAGTGGAGGCATGGACTCTTAAGAAGAATCACACAGACAAACTACAAGCCTTCGGGATGTGGTGCTACCGTAGAATGTGGCGTAATCCCTGGACAAAAAATATCTCTAATATGGAAGTCCTAAATCGGATAAATAAGGAATGTGAAGTCATTAACACCATAAAAAAAAGAAATCTTTAATATCTAGGTCATATACTGAGAGGACCCAAATACGCACTTACCCAGCTAATAGTTCAGGGAAAGATTGGTGGAAGAAGGAATATTGGAAGACGCCGTGTGTCTTGGCTTAAAAATCCAAGGGACTGGTTTAATTGTAGCAATGTTGAACTCTTTCGAGCTGCAGTCAATAAGGTCCGGATAGCTGTGATGATAGCAAACCTCCGATAGGAGATGCACTATAAGAAGAAGAAGATACAACATTAGGCGTTATCCAATTACAATGGCCGATGTATTTTAAATTACCGTCATCAAATGTTGAAATTTTCGTTAAAATCTGTTAGCGAAGCTCTTTTCTGTCACTCAGCTGATAAATACTTTTATGTTTTAGAACGAAAATGATAAACAGTTCGTCATATGTTGAAACTTATTTACGAATTTATTAATTGAATACTCAACATACGAGTACATTAATATTAATACATAATAATATTAAAATATTATTCGAGACTTACATAATTCGCAAACTCCACAGTTTTCAGATGGTTGTTGGTTTTCAGGTTTCACTATTTTCCTTTTCAATCTTCAGCTTTTACATGTTTTTCAATGTCACAAATAACAGATGACAACATTCCTCTTGTATCTTGTCATCTGTCAATTTTGGTAAGTATTTATGGAAGAGATGGGATAGCGAAAAATCCGCGTAACTTACCTTAAGGGAATAAAAAAACTATTTTTAACATGACGACCATTATAAATATTTATCTTGTGAGTGAGCAATCGACAACATCGCACGGGTTGCACATACTATTTTTTATTGCGAATGCGGAATAAACGCGAGCTTAAAACAGGGGTCCAGACCAAAAATATTAACTGAAATAAAAATATAAACTTTTTAATGTCATTTTGACAGTTGCGCGTTCGGCTGTTAACCGAAAGGTTAGTGGTTCGAATTTACGTGCGACAAGGATATTTTGAGTGTACTAAGTATAATTTGCTTGCGCCAAGTAACACTCAAACGTTGTAAGCGTGCGCCAAGTAAACTGGTCGCACTCAAATGGGCAAACAGCTATTTTTCAACCGCAACAGCGTGCTCTAAGATACTACTAGTCCCGCATGAGTAATAAAAAATATTTTACGGATAGACTTCGTCAAATTAACCAACTCTTTTCAAAAAGTGATCCTTACAAATTTCTATTTTCGTATTAGTTTACAATGTACATATATATTATATTCAATTGCTACAACTAAATGTTAAATTTTTTTTAAAAATACAATGATCCCTTTATATTTCTCTATTGCGAAACCATTTGTGCACTAATATTCGTCGGATGAAATAAATTTACCTGTAAAGACGCTGTTGTACGATCGAGCACAGGTGGCCTAGACCACGGAGAGTGCGTCAACTGATATTATATTCTGTGGTTAATTGAAAAAATAAAAATTACTTTTAATTAAAAATGGTTACAATAGTAAATTTTTTGAAAAATGTTATACAGCAAATAATAATGTGCTCTCCGCCATTCAGTCCTTTGTCGTTTCCTTTTTTTATAAATCTACGAAACTTCACCGTTTATTGTGGTACTTGTGATTGTATTACAAATTTTTTATGAAGCATCCACCGTTTTGAGACATACAGCAACATTTACCAAAACAAAATGATGTGTACAAAACATAGGAATGTTCCAAACAGTCTCGGTCGAAATTAATAAAATTGAGAATTAGACAGAAAAAGGTCTGCAACATCTGCAATTGGTCTGCCACCAGTCCAGAACTCCTTTCACATGTGGGATCGTAAAAATTACAAATAAAAAAGTCATCATTGAAGTTGTCAACGCTCGCAGAAGAACGACAGTTAAAAAAAAAACAGCGAATCCAACGAATCGGTTTCAGTATCCGCTATCAAATTAATAGTTTTTTTTATTAGAACAATAAAAAAATTTAACCATTTTTTTTCACTAAATCTTTATTCGCAAAAAAGTCAATAAAATCAGATTTATTACCCATGAATGGAGTTTTTGAAACAAGGAAGAATATATACAGTATGTCTCGCTAAGTTGGAACCATATGGAAAACTTTTTTATTATTTATTTTAGGAAAAAAAGTTATTCTTTATTAAAAAGTTGTCCAAAACTTAAAATACAACCATTATATAAATAAAAAATTTTGATCCGTATGCTAGGTTTGTCAAAAAATATTAATTTTACTCAATTTTTGAGAATATTGACAATTGTTATTAAAAAAGTTGATCATAATTAAAAACTGCGTTTAAATATGCAATTACATTCATTAACATTGAAAAAATAGGTTTTGTAATTTTTTACAATTTTTATATTTTAAAATAAACTATCAAATGCCTTCAAAACAACTAAGGGTCTCCTCCAAGGATGCTCAACATCACCCACACTATTCAAAATATTTCTACAACAGACACTAAGACCATGGAAGAGAAAATGTGCAGGAATGGGAATACCATTTAGAAATGATCATCTGTATACTCTAAGCTTTGCCGATGATCAAGTAATCATAGCTCAAGATGAGGAGGATTTAGGTTTTATGATGCGGAAACTAGAGGAGGAATATGGGAAAAATGGAGTGGAAATCAACCTCGAAAAGACCCAACATATGTCAACAGCACAAGACAGGATATATCACCTAGAAATAGATGATAACCGACAGATCTCAGGAACAGACAAATTTAAGTACCTAGGGTTTATAATATCAAAAAGTGGAACAACAGAGGAAGAAATAAAAAACTGACTAGGTCAAACTAGGGCATGTATTAATCAATTAAACCCAATATTATGGGACCGTCACATAACCAAGACTAATAAAACGAGAATATTCAATTCAATAGTTCGCAGCATAATGACTTATGGAGCTGAAATGTGGGTGATCAACAAAAAAAACAAAGGAAAGATTGTAGCCACAGAAATGGACTTTTGGAGAAGGAGTTGTGGAGTGAACAGATTAGATCGAATAAGAAATGAGGAGATCAGGAGAAGAATGGAGGTAAAAAAAGACATACTAGAACACATAGAGGAAAAGAAACTAACATGGTACGGACATGTTAGAAGAACTCCGGAGGATCGCTGGATACACCGGGTAACTGAGTGGAGTCCATTAGGCAGACGAAAGAGAGGTCGACCAAGGCGATCATGGAGAGACGAAGTGGATGAGGCGATGGAATTAAGAAACCTGCAGGACGGAGACTGGCAGGACAAGGACAACTGGAGACAAGGGCTGAAAGCAGGAAGGCAGCGACAGCTGTAGATATCCTGGATTATATATATATATATATATATATATATATATATATATATATATATATATATATATATATATATTTTAAATGAAAATTTACCCCTTGTGTTAAAGGGGTTCCACTTGTAAACAACAAAAAAACAATTTTAAACCTTAACCTTGATTTAAAATTCGACGTGCTTTGTGTTTTTCTTAAATTTTTGGCAATTTTTCCGTAATATATGAATTTGAATTTAAAATCGCTGCTACTTTTTTTTAATTTTAAGAAAAATTAAACAACTGCTTAATACTTGGTGCTTACCATAGGTATATTGGTTGCATTTGATTGTAAGAAAATGTAGTTATAGTGTAATATCTCTGTCTTTCTTTTTGGTAGTAAGATAAAATATACACCAATTGTAAAGTCCAACCGTAAGTTTTGAACACAAGAAGTTTTTTTTTAAACTTCAGTAGTTTTTTTGCGATAGTCAGACAAACAAAAAATTTAAAAAATGGTGATTTGGAGTCAGGTATATCGTTATCTAACGTTTTTTTTTTGGTAAATATCTTCAGTGCACAGACACACTCCTGCTACAGTCTCCTAATATTGTAAAAGTATCTTGATCGATAAAGTCATTGTCGACCCAGTTTGTTTAAAAGGGTATTAAACAATAGTGAAGGAAAAGAAGCGGTTCAGAAATAGTTGATAGTGGAAGTAAAATAGCACGGTTATAATGGGATAATTCATGTAATTATACAGCATGTTGTATCATGTTTATTCGTAACTATACCTAGTTAGGCCCTTTACTCGTACCCGTTGCTCTTCCATAATAATCCACTGGTGGGTTCGTAAAGGCGATTCGGGGGTATTTAGGCCTGTATGAAACGGCTAATAACATAATGATATTCAAATTTTGGTGGGTTAACTTTGATATTTGTTGGTAAAATGGTCTATAAATCATCAGATGATTTTTTCACTACGCCCAATATAGAGTAGTGAAATTAATTTTTTAAAAACTCTGTTTTTCAAAGACGTTTGTCGCAAATTACTTTACTTTATAAATAATTTATATTTCCCGGTCATTTGAAAAACATTATTACGTAATATTATCTATTGATTGTATTTTGCTGGAAAAGATTTTTTTGTATGTTACTTATTTTTCAATATAACGGGGAAGTCTAGAGATTTTCCACGAGGAAATTTTTTTATCTATGGCAAATCAAGTTACTTATTTTTCATTATTGCTGGGGAAGTATCAGATTTTTCACAAGGGTTTTTTTTGTTAATAAGAGGAAGGTTCGAGGTTTTCCACAAGGAAATTTTTTTAATTATGGCAAATAATGTTACTTATCTTTCATTATTACGGGGGAGGTTTGAGATTTTCCATAAGAATTTTTTTTTATTAATACGAGGAAGGTTTGAGGTTTTACACTAGGAAATATTTTTTAATGATTACACGCTTTTAGAACACTGACATTAATTTTCTCGTCAATAATTTTATTCCTTTGTTAAGAATTATATTTTACTTTTAGTTTGATTAACTCTAAAAGCGTGTTTTTTAGTTTTTTTAAACTATAATTTATTTTCCGCTTTTTAGTTCAATTTGTTTTACCCACTAAAAAAATTATGTATTAAATGGTAAAAGCACAAAGAGAATGCATCGGCCGGGAATCGAACCCAGGCCGCCCGTGTGGCAGGCGAGCATTCTACCACTGAACCACAGATGCGATGAACTGTGTTAATATTTGTTCTGCGCGCATGCGTAGTTCACGCACTATTTCTATCTCTTTTACTCTCATGCAAAGGATTCCTGAAGATATTTATGAATCCTGGCGAAAGTGATCAGGATAATCGGATATTTTAATCGAATTATTGCATTGTCGTCGGTCTTTGAAAAGTGTGCAAAGTTTAAATTAAATCTGATCGCTTAAAGTAGGGCAAAATTGAGTTTAAAAGTGAAAGGAAAAGATATAAAACATTTTCTTTGCATATTTGGTTATTATAGCAAGCGTATTGCATCGGAATACTACGTTAAATTTTAGAAATATTTTCCTAAAAATCAATAAACTTTATGGTTAACCAGACAATTTCAAATTGGAACAAAACACGAAAGAAATCCATAAACTATTTTTTAACAAACAAATGGACGTGATGGCTTTTCTTTGAAACTATTGCTGCTTTTGAATGTAAAGTCTGTTCGATAGAACCATCCATTTTCTATAATTGTCCAACATCTGCTGATATTCCAATTCATTAAGGTCTTTTTTTGTAAGTTCATCGAACTGAGCTCAAACGAAAGACAGTCGAGGACTGTCTTACAAACAATAATTATGATGTGGATTATTATCGTTTTATGCACAATCAGTTTAATAAGCGTCATTATGTTCGTTAAGAACGCTGCATTGATTTACTCGGATTATTCTGGTTTAGATATTCAAGTAAGATTATACGAAGTGTGTGCACTTTTAATGATATTAATTGACGGTTATTAGTTTCAATTAAAGTTTTTGTTTGTTATTGGCATAACGTGGAAGCATATACTATTTACATTTAAGGAACGATTACGATCTTGATTGTCATTAAAATTTTAATTTTAAATTAAACTTAATACATTAATCAAAAGATTCCGGGATTGACCCACAGATGGCACCAAATCACCGTTCTAGAAGAATCGCCAGAAACTATCGGACCTTTTTCTAGAAGAAAGTTTACGAACAATGGAGGAAAGTCTAAAAATTGGATAAGAGGTGAATGCGGCAAAGACTAAGACCGTGATTTTTTATCGAAACTGACAAGAACAACATGTAAACATCGTAATCAACGGCGTCACCCTCCAGAATGTTCACAGCTACATATACCTGGGCAGGGAAATAAACCATCAGCTGAACCACGCTAAAGAGATTAAAAGAAGAATAGAAATAGCCAGAGCAGGTTTTCTGAAAATGCGAAATATACTGGGTAAACCAGGATTATCTCCGGAAATTGGACGCCTTTGATATGTGGATATACAGGCGAATGCTCCGTATAGCATGGACCACCAGGACAACAAATGCAGAAGTGCCCGCAATTAACAAATATCATGAAGATAAGAAAAACAGCCTTTTTGGGACATCTAATGCGGCACAAGGAGTATGAACAACTACGAGTAATACTGGAAGGAAGAACTGAAGGTAAACAAGGCATAGGGAGAAAGAAAAAGTCCTGGCTAAGAAACATAAGAGACTGGACAAACATGGATGGTAATACCCTGATCCATCGATCCCAACATAGAGAAGAATTTGCCTTTTACCATTTCGGAACCGCTAGCCGCAGTATTCTAGAATTTGCCGGTCCTTTCTTTTGTTCCAATCGCGGCGTCGGCATAATAAAGCAGTCTCCTAATTATGATCGACTCGCTGACGCCGACAGACAACAGACAACTCGTAACAATATTAAAAACTAACTTTCGCACGTTGATTAAATACGGACATTTCATGGGTAATAATTACCACGTAAGCTAAGCAATGGTTAAAAAAATGATAAAAAACCTACTCAACTATTTGTCGTTAATTTGCTCGTAAGGATACCGATGATGCTGATAAACACACGGGAAGTTTAAAAAGGGTGGAAAATTCTCAAAATTGCTTTGGACAACCGTAAAATAAAATTGCAGGAGATCGATGACATCCTGATATATCAAAAGGCAGTGTTCACATTTTGCACGAACGTTGAGGGATCAAAAACTGTTTTCTAAAAGGATGCCGCAAATAAAAACCATAATTGATTTCGTTTGGAATAATACAGCTTTATTTCTTTTCTAAATTTAATTCCGATAACTTTCACATAATTCCATGTTTCCCGTGAGTCACACAGTCAGCCTTGTCAAAAAAAAAGAGGTCATCAGTTTTAGGATCTACTACACAGTTTTTTAATCAAAAGAATAAAACCGCAAGTATGTGTAATAATGACAAATAGATCAAACCGAACAAAGGTTTATTTAAAATGTAGATCGCAAATTGATTACGACAGCTTTTGGAATCTTTAGTGATTGATCAGAATATCAAATCGAATGTCTTTGTCACGCTAGTCGGTCGTTTTGTAAAGAATTTTATTGAATATCCTGTACTCGCAGACTACTACACATGAGAATGATTCTCTCTCAAGCAACAACAAGAATATTATAGTGCGAGTCCTTATTATAATTTTGAAAATATATGTTACAGCGAAAATCCGTTTTTAGTTAAAACGAGTAAATACTAGTTGAAGCTAGTCTATACTGGATGCACTTGTTTCATCTAAAATTATCTGATTATACCTATTATTAACTGCAAATCAATTGTATTATATAAATATATAATTATATTATATAATTTTTATTGAAAATATTGGTCACACATTTTTTTTAACATTAGTTAAAGCAATACAAAAATAATCATACATTATAGAACAATTTTAAGAAAGTCTCAGAGATATCTCGGAAACAAGAAGTATTACTAGTATTACTAGTAACGAAGTTCCATACGCTATTCGACATATTTTTTTTTATTTTTCATTTTTTAAATAGTTATTTAAATAATTAACAAATTAGTAAAACACGATAACTAACACCACCGGGAATGTGCCTGAAACCTACGAACCTTGACTAACCATACCTTGTCAGGGCATAAAAGTATTTCAGGTAACGAAGAAGCGGACAAACTATCTAGGCGGGGCTCTAAAACACTATTTGTTGGGCCAGAACCAATAATAGGGATACCCAAGACCAGCTTTAAAGCAGCGATCAATGGCTGGATCCACTCTCAGCATCAGCTGAAGTGGGCATAGACAGAGGGAGCTAGACACAGCAAACTATTGCTGAAAGAACACTCACCTAAGCAGGCAGGGAAGCTGCTCTCGCTAAGTAAGGAAAAACTTGAAGACACTACCTGGGTTATATACAAAACCAAGGGAGTGATCCACCTGTGATAATAGCAGTACAAAAATTTCTACTCCTTAACAGGAAAATTGAAGAAATGGGAGTAAACTAAGGAGCTGAAAAGGTACAAAAAGCGGACAATGCTGAAGTGCCTAGGGAAATATTAGACCTCTTCCACAACTCCTATTTACTCATTAATTCATTCATTAAACAACACAACGATATCTACTTTATAAAACATATTGTTGTATTTACACAGTGACAATAGTAGGTGTTTCATTGGGAAAAAACGTCAATGATGGATAGAGGGCACCAAGATGATTCTGAACATACCATATTTCTTTGTGGGGTTATAACTTACGAACCACCCAGTATATTTTGGTATACACGTTTTTGATTTCTATTTAAGCGACTAACCAATCAGTCAGGTGAAAAATCCAAGTCCAGATTAATAATAATTGAACATATTATTGGGTCTTTACAAAAACACCCTGTATTTTCGAATTTCCGAAATCTGCTTACATATTTAAGAATAGGATGAATAAATTAATTAAACTGATGGCTTTTTATTTTTTCGTCTGCTTTTTCTCCATTAAATTTCTAAATTTTTATTGTAAGTTTGGTAAATTATGTATAAGTATAACTGCCTGTACTAAAATGATCATTACAGTAATCCTAAAAATCCTCGAAAAAATATATTATGAAGAAAAAGAAAAAACACTGGCTATTCTTTAGGCTTAAAAATAAAGACAATGAGTGTTCAATAGGATATCAAAGAACCAGAATTTCTGTAACTTCTGGAAAAGAGAGCTTCTCGAATGCCGAGTCCACTCTGAAATCCGAATTGAGTGTCACTTAATTTTTCTTCGCATTTTTTATAAACCGTGTATGGATTATTCTTAGGAATACTTTGAAGACGTAGAACATCATACTAATTACGCGGTAGTCATTACACTGAGAGGAATTTGGCTTTTTTGGAATCTCCACGAAGGTAGACTTGAGCCATTCGGAAGGGATATTTCCTGCACTGGTGTGAAATAGATCAATTCTAAGCTCTAGGCATTTGCCTTCTTGATTTGCGATCATTTTAAGTACCTCTGATCCTGTGGCTTTTATGTTGAATTTTTATTGCGTAGATGACTTCGCTTTTTGTAATACTTCTCTCTGTCATCATCCACCTTCGTAGGACTCCGGCCGGTCATCATCGAACAGTTTCTCTACATAGTTATTTCTTCCTTTTTAATTTTTCCTTTTTTTTTAAAAAATTAATAACTCCAAAACTGTTGATTGCAGAAAATCCAGATTGGCCTTATTTTTTTCTTCCTAAAAATTATATGTCTCGATCTCCGCTGCGTTGTTTTGGAGTTATTTAAAATAAATGTGCTGTGCAAGTAGTCGGATTACTTTCTCTTCCTCTCTCTGCAGGCAGTAAGTGTAGAGAAAGAGAAAGAGCGACTAACGTATTCTTGTTACGCACAGCTTTTGATTTTTAGCCCCGGTCTCAGCAACGTGCGATTAGGAACTTCATTCAAATAAATCAATTAACACAAAATAAATTATTTATTATTCGAAATGCCAACTATCGTGGCATTTCGAATGATACAGGTTGCCTTTTTTGTTACACAAGCGTCTTTTCGTCTTGCACAGTATAAAAAAAAATGTTATTTAGCTAATCCTTTTTCCCAACTAACACATTTCATTACATGATTGTTATCAGAATAAAAAAAACTATAATCGCCCGTACTACTCAAATTTATTACAGACGAAAATAAATTTTAATTTATTTAATAATATGTGACGGTGAAAGAATATTATTTTATACTTAGGTTAAAAGGTTTGCGTGGGCATAAATAATTTATAATTTCAATCAAAATTCTAACACAACAGGTTTACAAGTTTTTTTCTCAAAGAATAATTCATTTATAATGTACGCTTTTTTGGCCATTGCATTCTGATGTAATTTTTTGTATTTGTTTGTATTTTATCACAACCTAACTTCATTTTTTTTATTTATTTTTTTTACACTAAAAAAAGACCATTTTCTAATAAATTTTCGCATTTAACGGCATTTAAAAAAATCAGAGTCATCTTAAAAATCACTTCTTTTTTATGCGAATCGCTCAAAATTTGCTGTAATTTGAAGCACCTATCAATAATGTTCGAACAATTTCTTTATAAAAAATCGACTTTCCATACATACATACATACATAGAGTCACGCCTTTTTCCCATAGGGGTAGGCAGAGACTACTTCCTTCCACTTCCGCTACGGTTCGTACACACATCTTTTGCTTCCTCTACTTTCATCAGTGCTCTCATACATGCTCTTCGGTTGTTGGTACTCTTGCCATCCTTTCTACGAGTCCAAACCATCTAAGCATTCCTTTATCTATCTTTGTGACCACATCTTCTTTTACACCACAGCGTTTTCTTATCTCACTATTCTTAACTTTATCCAACCGAGTCACCCCGGCTATACAATTCTCAGACTACTCATCTCCGCAGCATTAATCCTATTTTCATGCTTCTTCTGCCAAACCCAACATTCACTACCATACATAAGTGTAGAAACCAACACACCTCTATGCACCGCGAGACGTGTCTTTATTGACACTTTCTGGCTATTCATAAAGCTATACAGTGCCCCATTCATTTGTTTTCCTGCCAACACCCTTCGCTCGACTTTCCGCCTATGGATTTTTGTTATCCATAGAAAAGATATGATATGTTATTTTTCTAGACAATTACCGTTTTTCTACGACCAAAAAAGATGCAAGTAAAACCTGTTTGAAAGTTATAGTACTATAAATGAATAGCACCTACTGTATTTGCACTAATTTATAAGTAAAAAGTACACAATTGCCGATACAAACTTTCTTTCAACGGATTATTTTTGTTATTAAAATAATGGTAAATTTGCTTATTTTTTTACGCACAAAAAACATAATTTGAATTTCCTGCCATCCTTAACTAAAAATAATAACTAAGATTACTGCTTATTTTCAACCCCTGGCCAATTTCCAAAATTGTTTGATTCTCTTCTTAACAATTTGCCGAAATTACAGACCCATCGACCATATTGTCAAGAATGGCGCAACTATAGTTAGGGAAAAAACTCTTTTTCTCGATTGCCAGTTAATAACAGTCGTTTTTAAAAAATGACTTATTTGTTAACTGCTGCCCAATCAACGAGAATAGCATATGGCGATGGTTGTCGGGTTTGAAAATTACTTTGCCTTTTAGCTAAAATAAATTGAGATGGATATCTTATTTTACAAATATGGTTTTATGTCAAATTATCTTCGCTGTTTCTATATATTGTCGTGCTTAGGATTTTTCTCTACTTTTTGCTGGAGATTTTACTTGTTGTTACAATAATTCTAACAAACATAACAGGCATTATTCTTGATGTTATCTTTATTCTTGAAGTGATATATTTTTTGGTAACTCAAAAATAAAAAAAAATACGTGGCAGTCGCGGGACTGACTGATAGAAGCTAAGTTACAACTTCTTACGTAATAATTAGAACAAACGTTTGGAGTACGATGATTTTTAAAAAATGTCAGTTAGAGCAGCAGTAGAGTTTCAAAGTCTGGTAAAACATATCACAGTCACCACTCACCTTATTCAGTAATTTTTTAAAAACCTTTTTCATATTTTAAACTTCATTAAATTAAATAAAAAATTTATGTAATAAAAAAACCACGACTCAAGAACCTTAGTGTAACTAAATTAAAGAATAAAAGACCTGAATTATGGCTTTATTCTACATAATAACACGACTTATTTAACATGACATGAATATCATTATAATCATCCAGCCACATTTGTTCATTGTTGAACATAGGCCTCCTCTAAGCGTTTCCATGCCTTCCGATCCTGAGCTGCAGCAATCCAGTTGGATGATTTTCTTTTTATATCATCTGTCCAGCGTGTCGGTGGTCTTCCACTGCCTCTTTTGTCGACTCTAGGTCTCCATTCCAGAATCTTTTTTGTCCATTTTCCGTCCTTCAACCTTGCAATGTGTACTGCCCATCGCCATTTTGCTCTAGTAATGTTCTCAATAATATCATTCACTTCAGTCCTTCCTCGGAGATACTAGTTTCTCACCCTGTCTCTTAATGTTAGTCAAAACATTGATCTTTTCATTTTTCATTGTGCTAATTGTAGCTTCTTTATTAATGATCTGGTAAGAGTTAGGGTTTGTGCCTCCTATGTTAAAACTGGCAACACGCATTGGTTAAAAGCTTTTCTTTTTAGTCTAATTGGTATGCTGGATTTGAATATGTTTCTTAGTTTGCCATATGCTGTCCATCCTAGAGTCACTTTCCTTGCCAGTTCGCGCGTTTGATTGTTTCTGCTGATTTTTACTTCATGTCCCAGTTATACGTATTTTTCCACTAGTTCAATTGTCGATCCGTCTACTTCTATTTGTTCACTTGGTACTAAGTTTGTCATCATATTTGTTTTGCTGTAATTGATTAGCAATCCAACTTTCTGTAAGACAAGACTTATAAGCATGTTCTTAGCATCTTCTAGATTGTCGGTTATAAGAGCTATGTCGTCAGCAAACCGAAGGTGATTTAGTTGTTCGCCATCGGTTCTGACTCCCTTGGTGTCCCACTTGAGGTCCTTAAACGCATGTTCTAAAATAGCGGTGAATAGTTTAGGCGACATGTTATCTTCTTGTCTAACTCCGCGTTTGACGGTAATTTGTCTGCTGTTGGCATGGAGTTTGACTGTAGTTATTGCATTCCTATAGATGTTTAGGATAATTTAAGCGTACCTGTAGTCCACCCGTGATTCCTTTAGACATTTCATAATTGCATGAAACTGCACAGTGTCAAATACCTTCTAAAAGTCCGCGAACAGTAGAACCAGTGGTCGGTTGTACACAATAGTTTTATATATAAGTACTTTAAGAACTTGGAGGTGGTCGTTAGTTCCATTTCCAGATCGAAAACCAGCTTGCTCTCTTGGCTGATAAAGCTTCATCTTATATTTCATTCTAGAGGTTATAATACGCACATTTGGGGTTCAGCACCAAGGCATTCTCTTCGTCTTCTAGATTCCATTCAGAAAAGAGCCATTCGCTTGATAAACAGCTCAACTCTCACAGATACCCTTCACCCTCTAGAACATAGAAGAAGAGTTGCAGACCAGTCATTGCTCTACAGATATTTCCATGGCAGATGCTCCAGAGAAATAAAAACTCTTGTACCACCATTGGCCACATTCGGCCGAAGAACTCGACACGCTGATCAGTCTCACCCATTTACTCTCAAGATTGACACTACAAGGACCAATCTTCATCAAGAATCCTTCTTTTACAGGGCTGCTACGGAATGAAATAAGCTTCCAAAATCAGTTTTTCCAGAGAACTATGACCTGCAACTTTTTAAAAAGCGTGTCCACAATCATTTTCTTTCTATAATCCCTTCCCTTTCTAATAGTCGCAGTGCGAGCCGTCCGCGGCCCACACGATAGGTCTACTCTTTTTGCGACTATTTTCTTAAAAAAAAAAAATTCGGGTATATAATTTATATAAGTGGTTTAACAGGCTGATAGGCCTGTAGTTTTCAAGATTTGTGTTTTCTCCTTTTTTGTGTATTAGGATCATAATTGCCTCGGTCCATCGAATAGGAATGGCCTGCTGGTGTAGGTAAAGGTTAAGAATTATCTGTATTTTTGACAGCAATGTTTTTCCTCCAAGTTTTTTAGCCTCCTTGGCGACTCCGTCCTCTTCTGTGGCTTCTTTAGTAATGTCTGGAATATCCTCTGACCCTTAATTTATGACTCTATCGATGGTAAGCTTGACCAGCTCGGTAGCCATTTTATTTCTGTTCCTGTATAGCTCTTGATAAAACTTCTTAACCACCTTTATTATTTGCTTTTGTGTTTGAAATAAGGTTAGTAAAAAACATAATATAACATATAATATAACCAATAAAAAAGAATACAAATTTCAAATATAATACAACCAATAAAAATAGATGTCAATACATAAAAACCAGCCGCGGGCCGCATTGAGGGAGAATTTAACGTTTGCGTCTTCGATCGCGAAACATAGCTGCAGTAACTTTTAAATATTTTCATAAACTAAATATCAATTTTATTCAGTGGTTTAAAAATCCTTACTTTAAAGTTAAGATCCATCTCTAAATATATTTTTCTGCGCCATACCTACAGAAAAAAAACAATAAAAGAAGATTTGGGCTCCAAAAGTGACAAAACTGACGTATTTATTTTTGGAATTCCAATTTAAAATGTAGTAATAGTATTAAAAAGCAACCCTTAATCCCCATAAGTCGTTTGACTGTATCCACCGACCCTTTTACTGAAAAAATAAGTCACTGTATTGTGTTGAAGGATTTAAAAAGCTTGAAAATATTCCAAGTAAAATTTAAAAACGTTGTTTGTCTGGTTTTTATACCATTTACCGAAAAACATATCTACTTTAAAAAAATAATTCGTCACGACAATTTTGCGTTTAAAACTTCGTTGCTTGTCCTCTTTTTTTTCCATGTCACTGAAACGATTTTTTTTAAGGTTAATAACAAATTTTGATTTTTCTCATTTCTTTCTCTTACGCCAGTAGTAAATCGATACTCATAAATTGGGCCTACTTAGAAGTCGTTCTGTTTCTATATACCCTTCGTTTTTGTTGATTAGTTGAATATTTTTTTAATAGCTCATCGTTTGGCAAATTTAGACCATTCCAAATCTTTCCAGGAATTTTAAGGGGTTAAAAAACTAGTCCTTTTTTAAAATGTGCTCAAATAGTTTACACTTTTGTAGTCTTTGCTCCAAACTGATTTTCAACTCCCCTCGAATGAATTTTTGCATATTTTGTAATACTTCAGGTACTTAAAAAATGCGTACTATATCAGACACAATCAAGGTTACGCCCACTTAGCTCACATAGCTCCTCCACAAATTCGGCGAGAACATGCTCTGGTCAGGGGGTATGGAAGAATTAACGCTGACTCTGTGCTCCGCTCCCACGTTGGAATAACCGGCTCATGAAAACCCCCCCTTAGAACGGCAGAAACCCTTATCGAAGAAAACTTCAACATAATTGAGCGGTGGAAAGACGAATGGAAAAAGGCCACACCTGCCAACCGGGATATGCCATGCGTTACAAGCAAGCCAGAGGGTTTTGATCAACCAAGACGAATCTGGAAAACACTTAATAGAATAAAGACGAATTGCGGCATTCCCCAAATTGTGACTGCGGCGCTGAAAGACAGACTATTAAACACCTGGTAGAGGACTGTCCAATTAGTTCCTACAGTGGCAACCCATCCGATTTCCTGATTGCGACAAGAGAGTCAATAGAATATATTTGTAACCTTAGTGTTTGTTTGTGAAATTTTGTTATTTTTGTTATATACTTACCTGTGATTGATGTAGCCAAACGATAAATAAAAATAAAAATTAACTATAAGATAAGTCAGCTTTAGACCCGTGTCTCTCAAAGTGGTCCTTATCGACCGCTAGAGGTCGACTTCGAACTGCTCCACGAGAGTGTCTACTCAGATTTTTAAACTAGGTTTGGGCATGTTTTAAGCATGAAAATACCACGGTGGGATAATAATTTATGCTGTGATATTAAAGAAACTAATGTCATATTACAAGAACTGATCGGAATAAGCACTAACGACGAACTTCAGGTACAGTTCCGAAAGGGATACCAGACATGATATTTATTTTTGCCACTAACGGAAAATTCATTTAAAGATAACATTGGGTGGAATACCAATCAATTGACCCTATACTTAGAAGTGATGGAATCAACAAATATTATGAACTATTGAAGATCTCACGAAAATTTAAGTAAAAGAAATCTCAGTCCAAATTAAATAACATAATTAAAAGAGACTTCAACAAAAAAAAGAGCGAAAATAAGAAATTTTATTCTCTAATTTTTCGGCAAATAAATTTTTGGGATAATCTAATTTTACTCTTCGTATAAGAAAACAAGCAAGAATCCAGAAAATTCTCCGCCAATTCACTCTCGCTTTATATATACCAATATTAAGGTTGTTATGAAATAATAAATAACATTAAACCGGCTGAAAAGTTCTAAATGGGTTAATAAAACTAAGCCGTTGTCTTTCATATTGAAAAAATTCTAATTAGAAAGATATATAATACAGCTTATTCTAAATGGTCAAACGTTCGTACAGAACGTCTCAGAACACGATAACACAATTCAAAACGTCTTTATTAAATACAACATAACCAACAAAAATTAAACCACGTATTTGAACGAACTCTATTTTTATCAAACCTTGTTACGTGTAAAAATGTATAAAACTTATTTTTAAAGTATCATTTTATTTCGCCGCATGTTAACCTATACCATAGGTATATTTGGGTCGATTATACATCAGAAAACAGCTACACTCCTGGCTATATGCCTACGACGAGCATTGAATTACATCTGATAAATAATCGTGCATAATTCCATTCGGGTGATATGCAGATGTTGATTTGTCTCTTCGAAGGGCAAACATGAGTTTGTCAAGACCTACCCTATTCCTATGAGTGGCAACACCCCTAAATTTTACATAAATAATCCCCGCCAAGGAATAGCACTGTTACCAATACTCGCGTGCTGTTGTTATTTCTTAAAAAATATCTAACTGATGCCAGACACAAAAGTTAAAGATCTGTATTTATACCATGTAAAAAAAGTAAATATTATTCAGGCAATAAAAATAAAAATAAAATTATACTATAAAATAATATCAAAACTAATGGACTCGTCACAAATACTTGTAATCTACAAAATAGTCTATTTTAAATTGGTTTTACTTGTCATAAATAGTAGTTATTAACAAACAATGTATAATATATTTTTTAAACTTTAAAGACAACTTGTATATACATTGAAGCATCTCCTTTAAAATGAAAAAGTAATTATGTTCAAGCATAGTCATAATACAGTTAATTTTCTATTCCCCAGTTAGCACTTTTTGCTGCATTGCAGAGTGGAAAACCTTGGAATATTACATTTAACAGCCTTTGGGATAAACGTGAAGTGCGATTTTACAGCGATAATAAATATTTTTTATGGGGTTAACTGATTTTTCATTAAATTAAATGTTCTTTTTTCCATTAAGTTTATTTTAATTTTATACATTTCTATGGAATCCCTGGTCTACGAAAATTTAAAATCTTTTTCTTTTATCTTATTTGAATTTTTTCAAGGAAGAATTTTTTTTTTTGGGTAATTTGATTATAAGTCTAGCTTCGTATCTTGGTATTGTTCTTACGTAAGTCCTCAATTGTACTAAAATTTGCTGTTTTTTTACACATCACAACAGGGTATCCACATATTGGCTTACCAATTTGTCACATGGAAATTTGTGCTAGTTCCATTAAAGTAAAACAAAAGATCCTAGGCAAGTGGTAAGTAGACGCACCAACAACCTACAACTTCTTTACAAGCGCCAACTTCTTCATTTATATATTTGCTAAGTAACATCTTGGCTTTAAATAGCTTTTATAGGAATTCTATATCCAAAGTTGAAAATTAATCAATATGGTAAAGCTTCGTTTTAAGATTCGACTCAATCATCTCCTCTTTAACTTCTATTCCGATTATCAAACAAATACACACAGGTAAATAAACATAGCTAATAGTCAACCAAAGATAATTAGAATCGAGGCTAGAGTCAATGCTTGAGTCGATTAACTATTTTTTTTAATAAAGAAAGCCTAGCAGGCTTTTCTTAAGATTACAATCTGATCGGTAACGATCAATGAGCTTTTTTAATCTACCTTATTTTACTAATTTTAATCTTAAAACTAAAGGTTCCTTAGACTCCAATACAAATAGACACTAAGCACTGCAGTGTATTCTGCTTTACACTGGCACTTCTCTACTAAGCAACTCAAAGGGTTTCGTCCTCTTAAGTCTTCTCGCCTGATTGGTGTTGTCGAGGAGCTGAATGGCCTTAACATTCACATGTTCTAGGAGTCGCTATTCATGACTCTTGGCAAACTTGGTGACCGTCTGGTCAACGGTGTCAATCTCCAGGTGTCGATGGAGGTCACTGTTTCTGTAGTACCAAAGAGCATTGGTGATATTCCTCCGTACTTTGTTCTGAAATCGCTGCATGATCTGGGTGTTAATTTGTTTGGGGCAGCCCCAAAGCTAAATGCAATAAGTGGTTTCGGGATAGTATAGTAGTATAGTATAGTATCAATTTATTGTGTATAGACAGAGCGGAATTTCGCCCCATTTTTCTAAATTTGAGTCCTAATTCTTCTCTTTTCTTTTTGACATGGGTTTTCCAGCGTAGCACCGCATCTAATGTAAAAGTCGATTTACCATGACTTTTTTCTCAGTGTGGTTGTAATATAGGCGCAGAATCTCTTCTTGTCTAGCTCTAAGACTTGGCCCAAAACGGGATTATTCATTAATCAACGTTCTTTACGAGATATTTTCTTTATTAGGTTCATCATAGAGCAATGCATATTTGTTGACAGACAATTTCTTCACAGCATTTAAGCATTGTTACACTATGTACCTCCAGATTTTTAGGACATTCCAATAGGTGAGGTTATTTCTGAAACAAACTTTAATTCATCACGGTATTTTTGTAAACAGTAATAACAAAATTAATGAGCATTTTGGTATATTTCATAATTTTCTCATAATTGAAATCGTTTTATTTTCTTGTCTGTTTTTAAAATCATATTTCCATGTAGCAGGACAGGAAGAGTGTGTAGCTCGAAAAAGATAATATTTTTATATGGAGAAATTATAGATTCAAGTACTAGGAAATTTTAAAATATTTTTGGGGCTATAAATACGATGTTAGTGATAATGAACAAAATATATTTATAGAGGTATTTAAAAAAATTAAAAATAAATCTTGGTTGGGTTTGTGCACATTTTTTTAAAAGTCACTTAAAAAGGCGCAAACAAAAACAATACTGTATAAATATTTAAAATAAGATATTTTATATTGTTTCCTATACGCTAGTAAAGTATCTTTGGTGTTTTACGCCATTTCGTGCTTATTTTTAAATTCTGGTTTACTCCAGACAAAAGAGTCATGTAGAAATCGGGGGTTTTAAATTTCCTTTTTTTCTACACGAGAGAAATTATAACTTGATAAGGAGAAATCACGGAGTGGGCGACATCTATCATTGATCGTTTGAACTTCTCAAAGTGTGAAGAACAAACCAACCTCCATTTATTTATATGGGTGAAAAGTGAATAGTGCTAAAGTAATACATATATACATATTAATACACTTACAGTATACATACAATATACATGTTTCGTGTTAAAGACTTTGGGAGCAACAAAAATTCGGCGAGAATCATCAACATTTAATGTCTTCACACACATAAAAATTGAATAAAATTTCCTACCTGTGGTTTTAATAAGTGTTCCACTGTTTTTGATTTCTCTTGGTTTTAACTCAGCACATGTAGAGCATGAAGCAGTGATTTTACGTACATCTTCTACTGAGAAGGGCATATTTTGAAAACGAATCCAATGAAACAATCTTGTAACACCTGGATGACACAGTGCTTGATGTAAATCAAATAATTTGTCAAGATTTCCTGCACTGGCTCCACAAATTCTTGATAAAGTATCAGCTACAATATTTAATTTTCCTGGTGTATAAATTATATCATAACTGTAACAAGCTAGTTCTAGACGCCATCTCAGTATTTTTTCATTTTTTATTTTACTTGCATGTCTAGCATTAAACATGAAGGAAACAGATTTCTGATCAGTTATAAGTTGGAAATGTCTTCCTATCAAGAAATGGCGTCATTTCTTGCAAGCCTCAACAATGGCATAAGCTTCTTTCTCAATAGGAGAATGTCTTTGCTCACTTTTCGTTAACATTCTGGAATAAAATGCTACTGGACGTCCAAAGTGACTAAGAAAGGCGACAATAGAATGTTTTGATGCATCAGTTTCTACCACGAAAGGTACGGAATCTTCAAATGAAGTTACAGCTTCATTCAAATTTTCGAAATCGTGGAGAAGTTTTTCAGTGAAAGGAAATGAGCTACAATTTGCAAGTCTATGAATTTTACCAGATCATTGATCATTTTATTTTCAATAACATACCCAAGTATTTTTATGCTTCTTTGAGAAAAAGAGCTTTTACTTTGATTTATCGTGAGCTTATTTATATTTTCTAACAGCAGATAAAAACTGATCCAAATTTTTATCATGTTGTTCTTGGGTGTGACCGCATATAGTGATATCATCTAGATAAGCATATACTCCAGACAACTCTTCCGTTTTGATGATAGTGTCAAGAACACGTTGGAAACAGGCTACTCCATTTGTCACGCCAAAAGAAATTCCAGTGAACTGATATAGGTTGCCGTCAGCTTCACCACACTACCCATGAAAATACTTTTCTGTCGAAAAATATCCAACTGTACTTCTTAAAAGCTGCTCATTAATTTTATTTGGTGACATTGCGTTTAATTATTTACTTAGATATAATTAAAAACAAAATTAACTTTTTACATAACTAACCCATATGTTGACAAGTTTGGAGTGAAACAGAATTATAAAAAAATGACGATATTGCGCAAAGCGTACGCGCCAAATGTACATCACTGACATATTAAATAATAGAAATAGTAAACAATGTAACAGAGCAATTTGAAGAAGACTTGTTACGTCATAATATAAAATTATTACGTTTAAAAATGCTGATTAAAAACGAACTACATCACGCTACGTACCTTGTGAAGTATTATAATACACATTAACGTAACATACACGTTTTAACGAAGGAATATTCTTTAAGTAAATGGGTAATAACTTCTTAGCAAGGGCGATATTGTTTTATTTCTTCTGACACATACATAATTTCTTTTTAGTTCTTTAGGTTTCCAATTGGTTTTTATATAAATTGTATTTTATTGTATTGTACTATATAATTTCATTTATATTGTGATGGGTTTCAGAGCATTAAAGCATTGATATTTATTATTTATTTTAACTATATGTTTGTACCATCCCTTGGGTTTTTCTCAGATCTTCTAAGATCTACCTAGATAGGGATTTCTTACTCTTTGTTTTCGATAGTGCTTTACATTGTAATGAAATATAGTGTACAGATTCTTTTTTGTCTTTTTTGCAGTTACTGCAGGAATTATTTTCCACCTTGCCCATTATTTTTTAGATGTTCATTGACTAGGTGACGACCAGTAGTGATTCCAACTAGCTGTTCTTGATTTTTTTAAAGAGTAATAGGCGATTGTCCCCACAGTTCAACAGGTCTTTTATTACAGATTGAGGATTATTGCCCTTTCTTTTATCTTCGGGTTTTTCTTATAACATAGACCTATTAGTTGTTTAAAGCAACAAAAAATCTGATGAACTAGCCAGAGAGGGCTTATCATCTCCAATCAACACCACAGAATATGCAACTGGTCTGATCCAAACCGCAAAGGGAACTTAATTAAACAACAACAATGAGTACGTTATATATTTACTCCTCACATGTACCTCGGAAATTTTTTTATTAAAAAACCGAACTAAATAACTAGTTAACATAAGTTTGAACCAATAGGAAATATGCATGTATTTTTTTTTATATTTTTAGTCGATAGTTTACATCGCTATGAAATAGTAAAAAAAAACTAATTAAAAGTATGTAAAAAAAAGTTTAAAATAGACAACCAACACGGACACTTTAAACGCCCGCCATTTTGGCGCGCTTGCTGGGACGTCATAATCTATGACAATAAACAAACAAATGGAAAGATTAGGTTGAAAAGTATCGAAGAAGTATTGTATTTTGCTAAAATTTTACAGTCTTTTCTATTTTCCATAAATATTTTTTTTGTTTTTGTGCTACACATATCTTATACCTACACAGTTCTAGAGTTTTAAAATAATTGTACCACCCGTGTCACGTGAGCTATAGTCATGTCCTCTTCATGTTTAGTCTTTATTAAACAAATTTGTGACAAGTGAGTACTGTTAAACTATTTAATATGATTAATTTAAAAAAATATATTTAAATATCAATTTACTAAATTACTTTTACTCACTTTCAGAAATGTCTGCTGATGATGGCTTAACGCCGAAAACGTTTGAGAATTGGCTTGTAATATTTAAAAAAAATTTGGTGTACTATAGCTTTTTTTTAACTATTGATATCTTGAATATTTTAATTGGCTGGATGATTTTAAGCAATAAAATTTATAAAAGAATGGTTTTATATCGTGAGAACCAGAAGCAGTAGTAGATTAATGGGAAGAACCAAATAGTTAAGATTTGTTCGGACAAGTAAATAAGAACAGTAGTGACAAAAATATCTATGTGATTTAGACGGTTTGATAAGTTAAACACAGAATATTAGTATTCGTTAATAATAAAAATAGTTATTAATTCAACCTGTTAATGAATACACGCGATTTTCATTCGTCGTTGCGCTGGCTTCTTAAATATTATTATATTTTTTTACCCGATGTTTTCATTTGGTTGCCTTGGTTAATAAAATTTTGTATGTCTATGGATTTGTTAGCATTCATTGTTGATTAAAATACCTGTACATATATTAATCAACATCCTTACCCTCGAGACCTTATGAATAAGGTGTTAATAGGGGCCAAACGACTGCGGCCAGCATTGAAAAGTAAGGAGAAATAATAACAAAAAAAACTAGGCACAGAAAAACAAAATCAATTTCACTCTCGGCCATCCTTTTCGCGCCTGCTTCGTCTCAAAAGAAAATTAATATGGAGGGTCCTTGTCTTGTGTTGTATCGTTCGTTGGGCAGTCCGAACCATATGTTGCCACTTGATTGGATGGAGATATCGTCTTATCAAATAAGTTATTCTCGAAGGGTTCTTCGACGATGATGCTGTACAAAAAATATTTGAGGATGCCGAACGGAAGCACAAGTTTGATATAAATTTTGTGACGGTGATTGAAATATTAAGAAGCAGACATTTTTTATGAAACAATAAAATAAATATACCTATGTATTAAATACTTTCCCAATATTTACAGTTTTGTAATTTATAATAAAACTGCGTTTTAAAATTTTAATTGTCAATTGAAGTGTGCGGAAAAACCCATCAAAGTTTAAAGTTTTGTGAAAAACTTAAAACAATGTAAAATAGTAATAGTACTTATACATTTTTTTCATTTCTATAAAAAAGTTTATATTCATATTAACGAATTTTTAATAATTTTTTTTATTTTTAAAGAGTAAACATGGATTTAATGATTTTTTAAAGAATGGCTCACTTCATCATAACAAACACAATGTTATTTGTCATACAAAATAAAAAGTCATGTGTTGTATTAAATTAAAATAAACAATAACAATTAAATTTTAGCAAAATGGGAACAGATAGAGGAAGTCAGAAAATTTAGCTCCCTTATAACAGTCAAGCTAGACCATAATAGCACGCTCTGCATTCTGTGCGATAAAATTATTATTCTATAGAAGTGACTTGAGTATTACTCTCCAACAGCGAATGATTAAATTCTATGTCTGGACTACTCTTTTGTTCGGAGTTGAGTTCTGGACACTAAATACTAAAATTATTTGAGATGTAGACATTGCCACAGATCCTGGAAATTCCCTGGACTACAAGAAGTACTAACGATGAGGTTCTGAAAAAAACGAGACAGATCGTAAGATGGATGGTACACGAGGAGTGGGCAGAAAGCAGGTGTCCTGGCTGCGTAACATATGCATAACAACCGACGAGCATGTTTGAGAGCGCTGATAAAGGTAGAAGAAGCAAAAGGTGTGTGTAGGAACCGTAGCAAGTGTAAGGAAGTGGTCTTTCCCTACCGCTACGAGAAAAAGGCGAAACTATAATATATATGTATGTATGCTATGTTTTATGAGTAAGACTTTTTTTTCCTTGGATGAGTTTGCAACAGATTCTACAGATCTTTCTGCCTGATATAGAATTGATTTAATTTGATAAGCTTAGCCTTGTATTCATCGCATTGACTGCAGGTGTCTATTCCGGTATACCCAAAACTTATTTTGAGATTTGTATTAAAAATTTCACGTTATTTTTTATTAAACACTTTTAAAAAAGAGTTTGTAAGTACAAATCATGCATTTTTTATTGTTAAATTTGGAAGAGGACTCTGATCGTTCTTACCTTACCTTGTAGAGTTTCTGCATTTAATTACTTTAATTGAAATCATTTTTCCATTTTTTTATGCTGCTATATAGTAGAGCTCAATAGAACATAAATATTTCTATTTTGGATTTTTTGTGATAGTTTTTTTTGTATCCTTTATTTAATTTAAATTAAATAATTTAAATTTATTTAATTTAAAACTGGTTAAAAATATTATAAAGCTGCTCTATTTTTAATAATTTTTGTATATTTTCCAAAATACCCTGTTTATTTCATGTTGTAAAATATCGTTATATCCTTATTTTTTTATACATGCCCTTTTTTTCTTTAGATGAAGTCCAAAAATAATAAAAGATAGGACAAAAACTGGTACACTGTATTATCTAAAATAAATTTATAAACTGGGTTTCCCATTAAGTATAAAAAATTAAAAATAAACTTAATTTGTTTACTTTTATTTTTATTAACTTCATAAAAATACTATAATTTCATCATCATCAGCCATTTCTCGTCCACTGCTGGACATGAGCCTTCTCCAGGTGTTTCCACTGTTTTCTGTCTTGCGCGGTGCTAATCCGGTTTTCCGCCACACGTTTAACGTCGTTCATTCATCTGGTGGGTGGTCTTTCTTTGCTTCCCTTGTCTTCTCTGGGTCCCCATTCCAGGATTCGTTTTGTGTGCATCGGTTGTCTTTAGCGCGAGCCACGTGTCCAGCCCATCTCCACTTGGATTTTGTGATAAGTTTTTGTTCTGTTTCTTATTGTTATGTTCGGCATTCTGTCTCTTTTAGTGATTTCCAGCATCGATCTTTCCATTGCACTTTGCGCTACTTATTTATTGATTTATTTGTTAGGGTCAGAGTTTCCGCTCCGTTTGTCATTACTGGGAGCACGCATTGGTTGAACACTTTCCGTTTCAGACATATAGGCAGTTTTCCTTCAAGAGTGTTTCTCAGTTTATTTTTTTTTTGAGAAAATAGTCGCAAAAAGGGTAAACCTATTGTGTGGGCCGCGGACGGCCCGCACTGCGACTATTAGAAGGGGAAGGGATTATAGAAAGGAAATGATCGTAAACACGCTTTTTAAAAAGTTGCAGGTCATAGTTCTATGGAAAAACTGATTTTGGAAGCTTATTCCATTCCGTAGCAGCCCTGTAAAAGAAGGATTGGTCCTTGTAGTGTCAATCTTGAGAGTAAATGGGTGAGACTGATTAGCGTGCCGAGTTCTTTGGCCGAATGTGGCCAATGGTGGTACAGGAGTACAAGAGCTACAAGAGTTTGCCAAAAGCTGTCCATCCTAGCCCTTTCGGTCGAGTAGCTACACTTGTCTGGATGTCTCTGCAGATATGTATTTTGTGACCGAGATAATTATATTTATGCGTTTGCTCTATTTCGTCTCCTTCGTCTGTCACCAGGTTTCCGCTGGCCACCAGGTTTGTCATAAACTGTGTTTTGTGGTAGTTAATAAACAGTTCTACTTTTGTATTTCAGCATTTCTTGTGTGTTTCCTAGATTGTCGGTTGTTTTAACTATGTCGTCAGCGAAACGAAGGGGATGCAGGTGTTCGCCGTCTATATTTATGCCCTTATCCTGCCAGTTTAGTTGTTTGAATGTATGTTCCAGCACCGCAGTGAAGAGTTCGGGGGATATAGTAGCACCATGTCTTATTCCTCTTCCTATTCTGTATTTTTTAGTTGGTGCGTGAAGTTTTACGCTTCCCGTGGCATTCTTGTATATATATTTTGTAGAAGTTACGTGTCATCATTCGTTGAGAGCGTTAAGTATAGATGGTAAGTCGATAGTGTCGAAGGCTTTTTGAAGTCGATGAATATTTATATAATTTTATAAAAGTTCCAAAATATAGTATATTACACACCTAGGGCAGTAAAGTAACAAATGTCTCAGAGCAAATGTTTGTTGACCGAGGCGAAGCCGAGGTCATCATACATGTTTTCTGAAACATTTCTTGCTTTAATGCCCGTGGTGTGTGTACTATTTTTCTCCATGCTGTAGGCGGAAAGCGGCAACTTCGTTTTGCGTAGCGGGCTAAAAGTGACGCTTTCGCCACAGTAGGTAGAAAAAAATATTTTCATCACATTTTCTTATACAGAGCTACATCTGGAGACAAAAATTTGGGGGAGGGTGAGAGAAGTTGCTGATTAAAGTTTTACTGTAATTATTAATTTTTTTTTAAAAATAATAAATTTTTTTTTTTTTTTATGTTCTGGTTCCCACGAAAAGGGATATCCTGTTATGTTCAGAGAACATCGCAGGAACCAAGGGAAAGAAGGTAGGAGTTGGTGTTCTTCTTAAATTTCTGGAGGTTGTATGCCTCGGGGAACACCTCCCTAGGCAATGAGTTCCAAAGCCTCGCAATTCGTTGGATGAATGAGTCTTTGGAAAGTGATGTTCTGCAGGTCTCCAAAGTGACCACGAAGGGGTGTGAAGACTGAACTTGACGGGTTAATCTCGAAGAGACTGCCAAAGGAGGAACGATTGTTGATATTTTAGTAGAGCATCGCCCATGAAAATATCTATAAAATAGAGACAAATCGCCAACTTTTCTACGGTGTTCCAGACAAGTGAGCGAGTTTGTAAGCGAGGCATCACCGACGAGACGAATTGCCCTTTTTTGGACAGAATCCAGTAGCTTCAGGATATGTTTAGGTGCTGCACTCCAAATATGGGAACAGTACTCCAGTACAGGTCGGATCTGTGCCTTATAGATCATAAGCAGCTGACTGGAGGTGAAATAGCTCTTGGCACGAAACAAAAAACCAAGTTTTTGGGATGCACTTTTGGCAATGGACCTCACGTGATTTTCTCAGGAAAGGTTATTGCTGATAGTAATACCAAGCATCGATATGGATGACTTCAGTGGTATGGTTACTCCTGACAAAGTTATGTTAGGCACAGTGAGATCGGCTTTTCTAGAGAAAAGACATGCTCGTGTTTTGTTTGCATTGAATTTTACCAAGTTATTGGATCCCCATTCGAGAATTGTTGCTAAGTCCGTATTTATATTGTTAATATAAACACATTTGACCGACCTTGACGAGTTTAATTCCGCAAATAATCAAACATTGAAAATGACGGAGCTGATATTACTCTACAATATTGAAGTATTAAACTCGGCAGTCTCCTGCGGCTTTCCTAAGTAATCAGTGCTTTGATCTTTCTGTACCGATTGCTGATTTGCTAATATTTTGCCCTGTCCCTTTACACACATTTCTCTCGACATTGTCTGTCACAGGGATATAGTAGTAGTACAGCTTTAACGAAATACTCAGTTCAATTAAATTTTTTTATTGATTTATTAGAAAAATGCAAATGCAAAGTTAATAAAACACAATCAAGTTCTAATGTAGGTAAGCTTGCACTTTAACTACTCTTAAATGCCAGTTTTTAAAATCGACTGTTAATTTAAAAAAAATTAAATATTACTCAAGAAAAAATAATGTCCCTCTTTAATATTTCAATATTCTTCTGATCCACAAACTGCCGCAACTAACAAATCGTCACTTGTCCCAACAAACAGTTTTTTTCTCACTTCTATGCTACTCCAGCATCTGGTTTTAGATATTTTAAGATCAAAATACCGAGTGATGTTCCTATTTATTTCTTCAGATATAAACCGCGTGGGGACTTACAAATCGACGAAGTAGATTTGATTCAGGGACGGATTAAAGCCACCGTAATTCCCAGATAAAACAAAATGTTGTTACCCGATAATAACCAACTAACGATAAACGACAAGAACTTGTTTTGGTTCTGAATGCGCATGACCAAAGCAAATGGTATTCAAAGTAAATGTACCTTGGAAACATCATAAATCGCGGCCACAAAAATCCTCAAAAGCAATAAAAATTTTGTTTTTTAATCCGGGTTAGCTGAAAATTTGGTCCCATAAAATTATTTACTAAAATAATCGCTAATAGGCTCATGGAAAAGGTGCCAATATCAAAAAACAGCAAGGATTTAGGTCCAATAGATCAACGGTGGACGCAATATTCATATTACGCCAAATGACAGAAAAATCGATAGAATTTAACAAGCACCTGTTTGTCTGTTTTGTGGATTTAACAAAGGCATTCGACAGGGTCTGACTGGATGATGTAATCAAGATTCTAAACCAGAACAACATCGATTACCGGTACCAAAGAAATATACAAGAACTGAACAGCAGAAGTAGAACAAGAATAAAAACGATGGACTGTCTAAGGAAGTGCAAATCAATACGGGCATATGACAAGATGAAATCTTTAGTCCTACTCTGTTTAACATCATTATGGACCAAATCATCGAAAATATTAAAAAAGTGAACGCTGGATATAAGATGGGCAATCCCACCATTAAAGTATTATGCTATGCAGACGATGCAATCCTCATAGCAGAGAATGAAGACGACCTACAACGTCTGTTATACAAGACAACAGTAACAGCACACAAATTTAACATGAACGTCGCAACAGAAAAAACACAATCAATGGTTATCTCTAAAGAACCCATAAGGTGCAAACTGGCAGTCGACAACAAGATAATCCAGCAAGTGAGAAGAGTCAACTACCTAGGAGTGGAAGTATCAAGCGAAAGAAAACTTATTGAAGAAGCACGAACAAAAGCCATAAAAGCAACAGGAGTCAGCGGATAACTGAGAGATATCATAGGGCGAAATAAAATGATGAGTACAAAACGCAAGCTGAGGATTTACAAAACATGCATAAGACCTATTTTAACGTTCGCCACAGAAACCAGAGCTGAAACATCAACAACGAAAAGAATAATGAGAACGAACGAAATAAATATACTTAGAACCATCAAGGGTGTTACCCTCAACGAAAGAATAAGAAGCCAGGATATCAGAGAAGAAGTAGACATACAGGTTGTGGTAAGATGGGCTAGAACACGCAAGAGGTGCTGGAAAGACCATGTGGAAGGGATGGTTGTGTCGCAAAAACCAAACTCGCAAAGACCGGTAGGCAGACCACCCAAGAAATGGTACGAAATCTGGAGCTCAGCGTCATAAAAAGAGCTCCGAAGGAGGCTAAACGCAACGAACTAAACAGGACCAGGTCCTATTATAAGAAGAAGAAGAAGAAAATTTGCATTTCGACCCGATTCCTATATTTTTGTCATGTAGTGAACAACGTATTCGAAGGTCGAAAATCAACCCAACAAATTTTAAACGTATTAACCAGACTGTTGATGTCGGCTTTAACATACAACAGGATGTTGTAATTGATGAAGTCAATCAAAAAAAATTTTTTTAGGATTTTTGTATATTTCGTGTAGTTTTTTAATTTAACTTTATTTTTTAAAGTATCTGATAAATGATAATAATATTGGAATACGTTCAAAAAATAAAATACAATTCTATTAAAATTCAGCATTCGTTAAAAGTTGGATAGCTGACAGCAAAAGTCAGTCGTAAAATTTTCGTTGAGTCCGATGCTGTTATAATTACGAGCAAATTTGTCACAGCGATAACAAATATATAATAATGTGATATGTTTGTTGGTCTTTTTTCATATACTTAAATAAAATTATCAACGACTTCCTCGTATTAATATATTTTATGATTTATAAAAAAGCTGTTGAAAGATTTTAATGCCGCTGTATACGATTGTTTTTATTTTTATTAGGATATTTATGTACAGTACGAGGATGAAACGAGGATATAAGATTTCATATTTATTGGTGAAATATGTACTAAAAGTTTTGTCTTTATGCATCTCTTGGGAAAAAATAATAATGCCCAATTTATGTCCATAAGATACAAGCAAAACTTGAGTTATCTTAAAATGAATAAAGAATCAACATAGACACTAATAACAACAATATTATCATAACCAAATAAATAAAAAATTCATTGGATCACGAAATACAAAAATCTTAATAAGAATATTATCTGCTGTTATCAAAAACGAAGAGAAATTGGGAGAAGCAGCTAAACTGAGAAAGCTTATATAACAATGAAAAACAAGAGTCAACATCAAAATGCAGAAACGTAGAAATGTAGAAACTAATAAATTTAGATTAAACAAAGGTGTTAAACAAGGTGATTTTTTATCAAAAATGAGAGATATAATGTTCTCAATACTGCAAAAAGGAAAGGAGAGATGAAGAAAAGAAGTTTAAGTTAAAAATAAATAATAACTATATAGAAAAATCACGGAGTGGGTGATATCTGTTATTGATCGTATGAACTTCTCGAGGTGTGAACAACAAATCTTTATTTGTAAACTTTATGTATTATTTTAAGCAATTTAAGCATTAAAAGTGTTATATTAGAACGAAATTTTGTGCAGAATTGGTGTCTACAATGCTCTACACATGGCAATTCGATTATATCTTTGCATAAATTCAAAGCTTAAAAATGGAAGATGATCTTAAAGATAGGAAAACCAATCTCAAAGTTAATGTTTGTTTGCAGCAAGCACTTTGTAAAAGATTATATTTTCAGTGGTAAGTTTGATACAGTTGTCCAATGATCTATTATTTTATTTGTGATTATTCATAGTGACTTCAAAAACACAGAGAAAGCGTTTGAAAGATGAATCTGTTCATATCTAGAACCTTCCAGTGTTTAAGTATTAACATTCCATAATTAAGAAAGATAAAAGCGGCCAAAGTTAACTGGATTATTTTATATAATCCTTAATTGGTCGAACAGGTTCACCCACATAATAAAATATGTCCGAAATTAATATTTCGACTTCCACAGGCATTGCAACAAGAATTTCAGGGACGACAAAACTGAAAAACAAACCAAAACTGATACCTGGACACACCTGGTCTTTACTGGCATTTAACGAAAATCCAGCGATAATAAAACTGCTTATTAAACATTAACATGAGAAATATCGACACAGAAATGAAAGAGTCAAGCCGATGCTTTACCAGAAGCAAGATTAAGTCGAGGAGTAAGATCTTCAAATTGAATCTAGAGCAAAACTAGTTTGTCTAGCATGGGAAGGATGTTGGTACTTCAAGATAGTGTGTAGATGTTAATACTTTAAGATAGTTTATATAGTTTTTCAGAAGTTTAACTATTTACGATTTTATACTTTGTATATACGAGGGCGGTTTGATAAGTCAGTGACTTTTTGAATATAACAAATTTTTTTCCGCAAATAAACATTTTATTTTTCTACATAATCACCTTTTAGCTCGATACATTTAGTCCAGCGTTTTTCTAATTTTTTTATTCCCTCCAAATAATAGGTTTTTTCAAAGCTTTCAAAATACGCGTTTGTTTCGGTAATGACTTCTTCATTCGACTCAAATCTCTTACCGCCCAGCCATTTCTTTAGGTTTGGAAACAGAAAATAGTCGTAGACGGCTAAATCTGGAGAATATGCTGGGTGGGGTAGCAGTTCGTATCCCAATTCGTGGATTTGGCCATCGTGACTAGACAAGTGTGCACACGTGCATTGTCTTGATGGAACAGCACTTTCTTCTTTGCCAAATGCGGCCGTTTTTGCATCAAATCAACGTCGAATCTGTTCAAAAGCTTTGAATAATATTCGCCGGTGATCGTTTTACCTTTCTTGAGGTAATCGATGTGAATGACACCGCGTACATCCCAAAAAACTGTGGCCATGACCTTGTTGGCTGACAGACTCTGTTTCGCCTTCTTTGGTCCACGTTCACCCCAAGCAACCCACTGTTTCGATTGTTCCTTGGTCTCTGGCGTGTTGTGATGAATCCATGTTTCATCCACAGTAACAAAACGGCGCAAAAATTCGTCCGGATTACGGCTGAACATCGCTAAACACTCTTTTGAAGTTGTCACACGATTGCGCTTATGGTCGAGTGTGAGCAATCGCGGCACCCATCTCGCAGAGAGTTTTTTCATGTCCAAATATTCGTGTAAAATATGATGTACCCGTTCAGTTGAGATACACCTACAGCATGAGCCAACTCACGCACTTTCATTCTCCGATCATCCAATATCATTTCATGGATTTTATCAATGATTTCCGGCGTGATCACTTCTTTTGGGCGACTTGGACGTTCGGCGTCACTAGTGCTGGTTAGACCACAACGAAACTCTGTAAACCACTTCTTAACCATTGAAATTGATGGTGCCGAGTCCCCGTAGTATTTATCAAGTCTTTCCTTAGTTTCAGTGATGGATTTTTTACGTAAAAAGTAATGCTTAATCAGCACACGAAATTCACTTTTTTCCATTTTCGTAAAAATTCACGAGGTTGTCTGCTTTGAACGGCTATCAAACACCGACTGCACGACGTAGCTTGCTCAAAATTAGAAAGTTGCCCACTGATAGATTATAGTTGACGGCAGCACTGTTGCATTTGGAGTAACTGCGCGGGAAATTCAAAAAGTCACTGACCTATCAAACTGCCCTCGTATGTTGATAAAAAAAAGAAAGAGTTGAATTGTCAGAATTTTGGAGAAAAGTCATTAAAATTTGTAAACGCGAAAAACACAATTTTATTGGCAAATTTTGACTAAAACCTGAAAGAAAAAGTAACAGATAGCTTAAAACAAAATCAGAACTTTGCTAACTAATATATTGTTTTAATTACTACCGTTTAAATATGACTTTTATTGGTTTTAAAAAAATGATGTGCACGCTTATGTTTCTCTAATTAACCAACTTCCAGATATTGAGATGACTGCCAAAGGGGGCAGACAAAAGTTTCCTTCCTCCATTGATTACAGCTTGCGAAAGGTATACGAGAATATATAAGAATGAAGAAAGGAAAAAGAAAAGACTGAACGGGTCTTAATAACACACATTGCGCTATGTCAATATCATTATCCAATCAGAAATGTCCCTGTGGACAACATAATTATCAGACGTCTGTAATTTATATCCTATTAGTCAGTTCAACTCTCGACCGGTTTTCATTTTGGCTTTTTTTATGAAACCCTCTTTGTATGCGAAGACTTGTCATTATATGCGTTTTGATTTGTACCCTCTATGTAAAAAAAAATTAAAGATGCGTATTCGATAAATATATTCTTCATAGCGTTTCGTTATAATTTTAAAATAAGTTGGACATTATTTTTATGTACAATTTTGTTTCGCAATTCGACGATACTTTCGTATTATTTTACATGAGTACATTTTTTTAAGTTAGTTTAATAGTCGTTTTTTGACTCTGTATGTACAGATAAAAATTCAAAAATACCTTGCAACTAGTCACTGCAAAAATACAAATTTAACATCAACAATTTTACTATCAACACACGAATTACAAAACATGTTTAAATGGTTTTTCATGCCTTTCTGAGCAAACTATGTATACTTTAACGCTGGTTTACAAAATGTGACTAAAACTGTTTTTAAATTATGACTGGTGTTCATCATCATCATCATCATCGCCGTTTAATCCTGAGGGATTGTGGCTAGCTCAAAAAGAGTTGTATTCATGCTATTGACGAGGTTGATCAGTACAGTGCAACCAAAGTAGCTTGGCGGGCGACTAGCCTCTAAAATAACAAATATTCGGCTGAATATACTTCACATTCGTAAACTTTTTTCTCCAATTGTACTTGAGACTTACGATTACTAAAAATTTCGTTGTCGCCGATCGAATCGTTATTCAAATGTTTTCGTTGTGCGCAGATTTTGTGATATCTCGCCCGCCAAGCTACTTCTGTTGTACTGTACGTTTATAATCTTTGATCTGTGCTGGCCACTTTTGCAATGGTTATCTATTTTCTTTGGTCTTTGCATTTTGTTTTTCAGTCACTCATTTTCAATGCTTCCATATCTTTCTTTGCTTGATCCCACCATTTATACCCTCTTGCTCTCGTTCTTAATGAAACCCTTGTCGTCAAGCACTTAAAAATTTCTGTTGGTGCTCTTCTCATTACGTGTCTCATTCATTCCAATCTCCTTGATTTTTTATGTATCGAACTATATTTCTTCCGTCTAGTTTATTTTATACAAAATGTTAAAAAAATTCTCTTTTGAACTATTAATATTATGTAGCAGGATAGCATAAAAGCGGAGAGATATTTTCTTAAAAATTTTTGGCAAAATTCTCTTTTAAAATATTAATATTTTTCCTGCTACAAATTTTTTTTAAGAAAATATCTTTTAGCGTTTCTGCTATCCTGCTACAAAAATATTAATATTTTAAACAAACATTTGGTCAAGAATGTTTAAGAAAAATCTGTCTTTGCGTTTCTGCTATCCTGCTACAAAAATATTAATATTTTAAAGGAGAATCTTTTAGGTTCTGAACGTTAGCTTAATTGCAAAATTTTGAAACTTGATCATCCGGAAGCATCTACAAGTCATGGTTTTCGAAGATCAAAAGCAACAATTCTGGTAGATACAAATGAAGATATTATTACTCATAAGAGATAGGAAGGATGAGAGTCCTTAAATATTAAGCCTAATATTTAAGTAGCAAAAAGTTCTTGTTCCTAATAATAGTTATTTTTACTTTTTAAAATAAACTATGTTGTCTTTAATTGTAGATAATATTTTGTGAACTAGTATCTCAGATGTTGATTATAATTGGTAAAATTATTGCGTGGTCGTAGGAAAAATAGTGTACATTACTCGTGCGAAAGTGATTTTTCACACTCGTGTAATTGTCGCATTCGGGTTACGCCTCGCGCTACGATATTTCCCGCTCGTGTCAAAAATGTCACTCGCACTCGTTATACATTACAACTGCCACAAATAACGAATGATTGTGTCCCCCAGTTGTTTTTAAAAAAAAATGTTAAAAATTATAATAGCTTGAGACTGGCTTATCTAAAATTAAAATATTGGACAATTATAAATTCCATATATTTTGTCATATTAGATAAAAAATGTTGAAAATAAAAAAATGCCTTTTTAACAAAAAGTTCTCCAGTATTAAAACATAATAGAACGATAAATATTATTAAAAAAAGTGCTATTTCTTTTTAAAACGAGTCCAAATGAATCTAAAGAATACAACAAACATTCTAGGAACATCGAAACAATTATCTTTGCCAGCATAATCTTTTTCAATTACCTCGTAGAGATAAACATAAGGAGATAGAAAGAGAGGATATAATTAAGATGAACGGACACACGATATAAATGAATTAACTAACTTCTTTTTCACATGGGCGGGGAGCGATTTTTTGCTTAATTTATCATTGCATATACTTGAAGAGGATATTAATCATTTAATTGTAGTTATCGTGATTGAGGTTGAAGAACGGTTTGTTGACCTCCCTGCGAGACGATGGTGTGAAATATTGCTATTATGTTCTTATATTTTTTTATTAATTTGTAAAAAAAAACGATACTATAAGACTTTAAATAATAGTTAACACCTTCACTGCACATCATCAATATTACACAATATATGAGCACTAGAAATAGTAAATATATGTTCTTAAAATTTTATTTTTCCACTTATTAGAACTTTCAAAATGGTCGGTAACTGATTACCGGTTGCTATAGTTCTTCCATTATCAATTGCAAAACATAAAAACTCGTTCCGAAACCTTACCGACAATATTGTTTGATCTGCTATATGCGGAGATACCTCATTTTATAAATTTATTATTTTTAAAAATACCTATGTCTAAATCTTTATTGTTAAATTAATATCTGTCTTTATTTTTACTACCCTGTGCAATTTCATTATTTCCATTAGCCCATGGTCTTCAAAATTCCATATTTCTATTTATTTAAGGAAATTTCTAAATTCAACAAACCACACTACCCCACTGATATCACAGACTATCTTCCTCGAAAGTTTTCAAACATAAACAATATTATTTATAGCTTTTCAATTGGTCAATCTTGTATGTAACGAAATTTAAATCCAATTCGGTGGAAAATTGTCATGATGAACTTTTTACCGTTGTATTTATTCGATATTGCTGATATTTTATATGTCTTTAGTTTGATATCCCTGGGCACACAGGGATAAATGGCAACGGGATAGTCGATGAACTGGCAAGAAATGAGTCCCTTGCGGAACCAAGAAGCAAGTTGGTTGGATTGCCAATTGCCGAAATTAAACATGAATTGAAACTAATCTTTGAGCAAGAGCATATCGCTGACTGGAATGCAAATACTGGCTGCAGAACATCAAGACAGCTGATAAAAAAAACTCTCCAAAAGAGGGCAGACGCACTCTGGACGATGAACGGAAGTAGGCTAAGCAGCACGCTTGGCCTGCTCACTGGACACATTCTGTGTTGCTGCCCGATGCTAGCGGTGTACAGGTACCAAACCTGGGGCCACATGATAATGGATCCAAGTAATCCAAATGAGATAGGACCAACAGAAATACTGCGCTTTGCCAAAACCAACGGACTGGAGTTCTGATGCCCTGAAGACACAACGGTAGTTACAGAGGATCAAAGATCTAGGTGACATAGGTGCCTATACCGAAGGCCCAACTGCAAGAATGTAATGTTATGTAGTTTGATATTTGTAAATGTACCCTGCATAGCTTTTTTAGTATCTTTTAATCCATTGCTTTATTCATTTTATTGGGTCAAGATTATCGAGACTGATGAAATTGTTAAAATTGGGATCAAATGCGAGGGAGAATTATTATACTTTGTTAAAAAGTACGGAGTGAGGGATAGTGAGGAATTAACTTTCTTACGAATTTTTTTTGAATGCTTCTCGTGGCATTTTTTCCACGACGCTGGTTTATCATTAATCGCAGCAAGGCTTCCATGTATATTTTCCTAAATGGCCTGTTACATTTTAAAATTTTAACAAGAAACTTGCAATTATATAACCATTAAAATTTATTTTCTGAATACTAATGGCACTAAGAGGTTAATTATAATTATGTTTTTACAAAATGGTTTCCTCTTCTTGTTGAAGGTTTTGCGGAAATCTTTCGAATGGCTTAGGACGAATTTAAACATACTCGCACTCGAATTCATTTAACAAGCCATTAAAACGAAATACGAGCTGTAGCTTTTTCACAAATATTACGGAACACATTGCGTGCGGAAATTTTCTTTTTTAACCACTTGAACAGTAACATAAATTAAAATATACCAGTGTTGTTTCAAAGGAATAATAGTTTAAATAAACTGTTGGACGGGAAAATACGCATATATAAGTCATGTATAAGGCCTAACACATGGGAATTGCATGGTGATAAATCGGGAATACAAGGTGGACATTAAGTAATTATTTATTCAGTTTAAACACTCAAAGGTTGGACGGGAAAATACGCATATATAAGTAATGTGTAAGGCCAATGCTAACGTATTCAATAGAAACGAGAGCTAAAACAGAAGAAACAAATAGAATACTTGGAACAACAGAAATGAAAAGATCAATAAAGGGGAAAACATCGAGAGACAGAGTCCCGAACATCCAAATACGAGAACTATGTGGGACACAGGATTTCGTACGGTGGGGAAGGCAGAGAAGACGAGAGTGGAACCAGCATGTTACACAAGTGGACAACGAGAAAAGTTAAAAAAAAACTGGACCCTTCGCATGAGTTATTGTACATAAAAACTTTCATAATTCAAAAAAGCATTAAGTACGCATGACATATTATCTACATTTTAATTATCGTAATAAATTAAATGATATACTACCAGTCGAACCCCATTCCCTCTGAAACGGTAGTTATTCAATATCATAAACATTTGATTTATATTACGAGAGTCATAAAAATAATAATTGATAGTTTAACTTTTCTCTTCCTTCTTAAGTAGTTTGCATAAAAATATAAAACTATTTTTTAGTACGCATCCTACTGTAAAAAACACGCTTAAGAGCTATAATTTTCCCAAAAATAAAATTTGGTATGTAAATTATTATTTTACCAAAAATATGTGCTGACTTTAAATAAAAATCCTAATAAGAATTGTTCGATTGTAACAAAATTTATGTACATAATGTGCTTACCTACTTTACTTTAAAAATCATTATATTTTTAAACAAAAATATTAAAAAATAATAAAGTTATTTAATAGCACAAATAATAGTCTTACCAAAGCCTAATAAAAATCTACAAAATCCACAAAATTGGCGGCCCATCTCCCTATTACCATGTTTAGCCAAAATATTTGAAAAAATAATTTTAAAAAGACTTTTAATTCACATACAAAAATATAAAGTAATCCCGGATGAACAATTCGGCTTCAGAAGAGATTACAGTACAGAATCACAACTCGCGAGAATTGTAGAACAATAAACTACGGGGTTTAATAATAAAAAAAATTCCTTAATGATACTTTTTGATATACAAAAAGCCCGAAACTCTTTTATATAAACTAAACAGGATGAATTTTCCTATAATTCAAATAATAATGATAAACTCATTTCTAGAAAACAGAAAATTTAACGTAAAAATTAACAAAAAATAGTCTACGGATTGATTTATAGAAGCCGGCGTACCGCAAGGTTTAACGTTATCGCCAATCTCTACATAGCAGATACACCGAAAACAACAAAAACCGAACTAGCTATGTACGCAGACGACCATGTGGCCTTTAGCACAAACAAAAATCTTAGATTTCTTTATAAAAATATGCAAAGGCAAATAAGTGAAATAGAAAAGTGGACAAAAACTTGGAAAATCAAGTTAAACGCCGAAAAATCACAAGCTATTCTCTATTCTCGAAAAAAAAAACCCGAATATGCTTCAATTAAAGATTTAAAATAGAGAGATTAACACAAACACAGTCGAATACTTAGGTATAGATTTAGACAGAAAACTCTCATGGCATTCTCACATAAACCCGCAAATTACGCGTTGTAGCAAAACGTCTGGCAGACTTCGTAATCTTCTGTACTACAGAAGCAAATTAAATCTCAAAACCAAAAATTCTTATTTACAAACAAATTATACGTCCTCAACTCCTTTACGGCTGCATTTCCTTTTGTCAAGCAGCAAAATCTATAAAATATAAACTTCAAAAATTCCAAAATAAAATTCTAAAACGTATAACCAATGCCCCCTGGTATATCCTAAATTCTGATTTACACAAAGATCTAAAAATCGAAACAATTACCGAATACATCAAAAATCGTCACAAAATCTTTTTCGATAAAGCCGTTTCACATCCAAACGCACTTATAAAATCGAACTTTGACTATATACCAGGTTGTTAAAGTGGCAGACATAAAAATATAAGAAGTAGAATTTTTTAATGTTCGCACTCCCCCCATCTAAATAAAACTCCTTTTCAAACTAAAAATACTACACACACACACACACAACATGTTTACATTCTACACTACACAAGGGGTAAGATTGTCTCCTACCAAGAGACAATAACCCAAAAAATCACACTCAAGAGTTTTTTAGTGGGTAGCGTTGAACGAGCGTTCAATGAGTCCCACACTATTCAGCGCAAAAACGCGCTCTTTTTAGAGCAGTCGAAGCGCTGAGTGTCTATAAAAGATTTTGCTCTTGTAAAACAAAAAAAATATATTTAAAAATATTTATAATGTCCGAGGAATATCATTCCAGGCTTCTTGAATTTAAATAAGTGCAGAGCGCTTTCAACCTAGAAGGTCATCTTAAGCGCTTGCTCGTCAAGTTAACACAAGAAGATATCCATAAAATATCGCCATTCACGATGTAAAACAGATTACATACATACATAAAGTCACGCCTTTTTCCCATAGAGGTAGGCAAAGACCACTTCCTTCCACTTACTACGGTTCTTACACACATCTTTTGCTTTCTCTACTTTCATCAGTGCTCTTATACATTCTTGTCGGTTGCTGGTACTCTCGACCTGGCCTTTCTTCAAAATAATGTTGATTTAAACGAGTTATGTTCGCCGAGGTCGACCTCTACCGATTTGTCCATTCACACTCGCCTTATAAATTAGTTTCGTCAATCTTCCTTCATCCATCCTTTCTACGTCTCCAAACCATCTTCTTCTCTTTTTACTGTGCCATATCCATCAGTGGAGGTTGGATATTACATCCGAAAATTCTTCTCGGTCTTCAGCTGCTCTTATAAGTTCTTCTAAGTCCAGGCCAGTCCATTGACGTATGTTTCTCAGCCATGACATTTTCATTCTTTCGAGGCCACGTTTGCCTTCGATTTTTTCCTTAACAATAAGCTGAGCGTAACGGTTTCTTAATCCAATCGATTATGTTGTGAAAACTCTATATTATAAATCTGCAATTCTTTAATAACGATGTTCCCGTGCTGATATAGCTTGAGCTTGTCCGAAACCATTACTATGGTTAGAAATTCCTTCTTTAGACTACCTGTATTAACATTGTATTACTGTTAACAAAGCGCCAAACAAAATTAAAAATTTATTTATTTTTATTGTTATCATTTTTGTTAACATTTTTAAGTAGAGACTGATTATAGAAAATTTAATTGTAATTGGTTAACTCTTTCTGGGAGTTCTGAGATTTTTTTGAAAATAAGTGAATTTTGTCGAAATCTTAATACATTCTTTAAAATATAATACTTTTTATGGGATAGAATGTACTATAAAAATGTATACATAAAATATTTCTCAATTATAAATCAACATATTTAAAGTATTATGAAATTTCACAGTATTCGAAATAATAAGTAAACAATATTAAGCTATGGATTAAAATAAGAATTAATCAGCAAATTACATTATTAACAAGTAATATCAGTGGTATGGGTGCGACCCGAGAGGTCCACACGACTAACTTTCCAGTGGAAAGAATGAAGAATACCATGTTTTGTTGTTATAATTATTATTATTAAAATTATTATAAAAAACGATTTCAAATTGTGTATAACAAATTATAATTGTCATTAACAATATTCTGTTTATGTCAACCGTATTCTTTCAAACTTTTTCTTATCATTTCATAAGCGGGAGCTATTTTCAATAACAATTGAAATTTTTTCCTATAATATTTTGATCAATAATCATTTGTAAGTTACAATATTCAATTGTTATAAACAATGCTTGAATTACTAATAATAATTTTTCACTGTTATAGCGTCTTCAATTCTATTCTCTCAATACTGTTTTCTAAAACTATCTCTTTATGTGAAATATTGTCATCATATTTTTATAAAAATATTACTAACTTGCAATAATCATATTATTCAAAAAATCTTAAAATTCTGTAATAAAAATAGAATAATTTATAATTTGCAAAGTTCAGGTAGTATTTTTAGTTTTTTGATTCTCCATAAAAAATAGTTTAACCAATTTTGCTAAAAATCTAATCAGTTCTAAGTTGCGTAATTATGCGTCAAATGCAATTGGTTCTACGTCGATATCATTTTTTGTTCTCGAGATAATCGAGACGTAAAATAATTCCAAAAGCTTATCATTTTTTGCAGTTTTTTTACTCTCCTTAAAAAACAGCTTAACCGATTTTGCTGAAAATCTAATCAGTTCTAAGTTACGTAATTATGCGTCGAATGCAATTGGTTCCACGTCGATATCATTTTTTGTTCTCGAAATAATCGAGAGAAGAAAAATAATTCCGAATGCACACACGAAAATACGATCAGACGAACATACGAACATACGTACAAACACACACAGACGTCCACTTAAAAACTATTGTATTTGACTCTGGAAATCTTGAAACGTGGAGATATGTCAAAATTAGGGATTTGCAAGATCGGACATATTACTACAAACTTTCTACTGGGAAGTTAATAAGAAGAGGAGAAAGCAAATTGTTTTACTCAAAATAATATATGTTTTTCAATACGTAGAAAATTTATTTTATTATCGGGGCCATTGTGGTGCGGGTAACAAATTTTTGAAAAATTGTTTGATCTCTTGCATTCGTCGTAGTCTCTTTCCTGATAGATCAGACGTGCACACCGTCGGCAACAGTTTCATACTGATTGCTCTTTACAAAAAAAGTCAATATTTAATCATTAATACATAATGTGTACAATAATGATTGTCGACGACAAAAGACACATTTAACAAACAGTTAAACTAGTAAACATCAAGAAAAGAACAAAAGTTATACATATTATAATTAGCAACACTACAAAAAAATTAGCAACTAAATTAACCGCGAAGTAAACCAAAAAAAGCGAATAAAACAATTATCCAAAAGGTATAATGATTGGAATACAATGAAAAGACAAAAAAAAAATTCTGTAAATATCTCAAAATTAAACTGAAAGCAAAAGGATAAAAAAAGAGGAAGTTCCTAATTTAGCTCGAGGCGAGGGAACAGACTAAGATTATACAAAAAAAATGCAGCCTAATGTAAAATTTAATGATATTCCCAATTAAAGTGCCTAACCACCATAAAAAAATAGAAGTAATTTATTTTATTTTAAAGACTACATATAAAAAATTCCTCGAGTCTTAAGAATAAATATCGATGTTTATTTTGTAACGTTATTTACGAAACAAGCATCTCGTATACCTACTAACGGTCTCATTGTTGCAAGAACGATCTTTCTTCAAAAAAATTAAGAAAAAATTTTAATATTCGATTACAATCTCCGATTTCATGTATATATTTATCTAATGTCAATTATATTTCGAAATACTCCACGTACCTACTATTTACAGCATATATTATTCATGTGTGTTTAACATAAATACTTAAAAATTGTGTATATAAAGTGAAATCGAAATTTTTTATCACTTACATAAATGGTTTATGTCCATAACACACATTCGTAATGAATTGCTAATATTTACGATGACGCTGTGGCCATGAGATTTTGGAAAAAAGGCTTGAACACTTTAGAAACATAATTTAAACATAAAAAACTCTTACATAATTAGAAAATTATGCAGAAAATTCACTACACACACTTTTATTTACCAAAGCAATCCTTTTTTCAATATTTACTTAGATACAAATAAAAAACACTATTTCCATTCAATGAGTGACTAAAATCTGGGATTCCTAACTGCAATACAAAGAAAAAATAATTTAAGTAAAATAAATATTATTCGAACACTTTCTGAAATATTTCCAGTCTGTGTATCTGGGCCACGTGATGAGGGGACAGAAATATGAATTGTTGCAAAATATTCTGCAGAAAAAGATACAGAGAAAAAGAAGCAGGTTAGGTTAGGTTAGGTATCATGTATTGAAAATTATAAGCGCAGGTTATGGTTAATTAAATGAAACACGTATGGTTGGTTCTTTGTATATTCTATTTTGTATTGTCGATCATAACAGTATGAATATTTACAAGAGACTAAAATTACTTTTATCCTTATTTTCTGCTGAAAACACCGGCCCCAACTCCATCTGGGGTTTTTGAGCTATCTGTGTACATTACGTATTCAGTCTCTGGAAAGAGGATTTGTCCCCTCACCCATTCGTCTCTCTTCGGAAAGAGGACTTTAAACGACTTTTCTACGTGTATTTTTGTGGCTAGCAAGTCAGGAACCATCCTGAGAATTTGGTGGTTTTTTGTTTCACTCAGTATCCCGGAAAAAGAAGCAGAGGAAGAAGACGCATTTCCTGGTTGAATAACTTGAGAAAATGGTATAACTGTAGCTCCATTGAGTTGTTTAGAGCTGCAGCATCAAAAGTGCGAACAGCTATTCTATGTACAAACGGAGTGACAGTGGTAGTAACTTTTTGGAAAACTTGGAAATTGTGCCACTTTTTCGAATAATACCACACATAATTCAAGAACTTCTGGTAAGTCTTGTAATGTCCACCTCACCGTCACGATTTTCCTGTATTCAATTGTTATGTTTGGTTCGTTAAAGAAACTATCGAAAAAGCAATGATTTAATTTTATTACAAAAATAATAATATGTTAGGAAATGATTGTACGAACAAAATTTTATTATCACTATGATTATTTTCATCGCCATTTCAATATTAAAAAAAAATTTAATAAATACAAGTTTCTAATACACGATATTATTTATAATATTTAGTTGAAAATAATATATGAAACCATACTGGTGGGATGTCAAAATAGAAGAGGATATTATAGAAAAAAGAAAGATATTTAACAACAAATCACGATAGCGATAAGTTAACCTATAAAAATGCCCAAGCAAAAGTAAGAAAACGAATACCGCAAAAGAAAAACGAAGCCTGGGAAAAAAATTGTCAAAAATTAAGTACCTACTTGGGAGGAAAAGAAAGCTCAGAAATTTGGAAGCTTTTAAAGAAAATGAGAATCAGCAAATCAAAAGAAATAATATCGCCAATATCAACAAAGAAATGGCAAGAATACTTCAAAAATCTATTAACCGAAAATAGGCCAGAATTTAATAAGAAAACAAACATAGCTGGAATTAACATAATTTCGTCTCCACTAAGAGTAAGTCAAGGGAAGGTTAAAGAAGTAATTATGTTCCTTAAAAATGGAAAATCCCCAGGACCAGGTAATATTCCCGCCGAATTAATTAAAGCTGGAACTGAACGAACACCTTAGAAAATTCTTCCAAGACTGTCTAAATGGCACATATCCATAATGTCAAAATCGAAAGCGAGGCGGAAGAACAAGCTAGATTTAGAGCCGGTCGGTCCACAGTAGACCATCTATACTGTTTTACATAACAGATTGAGAAAAAAACCGCAATCAAGCAAGAAATTCATCTGTTCTACGTGGACCTGCAGAAAGCATATGACACTGTACCTCTCACAAAATTGGGGAAAACTCTAGAACAAACGAACATCGCAAATGGATTAATAAAAGCCTTCCAAAAAATCTATGACAACAACAAAACAAAAATTAAAATAGGACGAAATATCTCCAATGGGTTCACTGTTACAAAAGGTTTAAAACAGGAATGCTGTCTTTCGCCGACACTTTTTAAAATTTATTTAAAACGAGCCCTCAAAGTATGGAAACGGAAATGCAATGGTATGGGAATACCTCTCAATAATAATAATACCCTATACACCCTATGTTTCGCCGACGACCAAATCATAATAGCACAGGATCATGATGATTTAAGCTATATGACTCGAAAACTTATAGAAGAGTACAAGAAATGGGGCCTCGAAGTCAGCATAAAAAAAACAGAGTGCATGTGCATTGGTGGTCTAGCACAAGACATTGACTTGGATGATGAAACAAAGATTAAATACTGCGAGGAATATAAATGCTTGGGAATGAAGATAACACACGATGGGCTACTCGACACAGCAATCTAAAGAACAAAACACACAAAGCAGAAAAGTTATCTCTATGATGAACGGAATCTTATGGGATCAAACTATATCGAAAACTAATAAACAAAGAATATATAATACCATCCTTAAAAACATTATAACCTACGGTAGTGAAATATGGCAATGATAACAGTCTACAGAAAAATACTAATAACAACTGAGATGGACTTCTGGAGGAGATCTGCGGGTAAATCAAGAAGAGACAGGATACACAACGACAGAATAAAAGATATAATGGGTGCCAGACACACGATTGTTGATGATATAAGAACAAAACAGTTAATATGGTATAGTCAAGTCCAAAGAATGTCACCCCAAGGGAAGAAAGGAAGAGGAAGACCCAAAAGAAGCTGGAGAGAGGGCATTGACAAAGAGATGAAAGAAAGACACTTGCCGAAGAACTTATGGCAAGATAGAGATGAATGGCGGTTAGGAGTAGGAAGGCGTCGTAGAACGCTATAAGCCGATATATATATATATAATATTTTATTGTATTGTTTTAACAACTTGTCTGCTTGCTACCAGATTTTACTAAAGTATATTATTTAAAACAAATATAAATGTCTTTTGTGTCCCAAATTATCTTCTAAAAATGAATGATTAACCAATTGCGTATTAATATATAATTAAAATCAAATGGGTAGACCTGGTCAATATTTTGGAATAAAAAGAAGCTAAAAACAAATGGCCGATCAAAAAATTTAATGCTTTAAATCAACTACATTAACAAAATTAAAATTCTTACACGAACCTTCCGATTGGAGATAATTGCATGGCTACTGAAAAAAATTTAAATAAACCACGACTTCCAAGGTTGATTATCTGTAATTTCATTGATGATTTTATCGATAATCTTTGGTCATTCACGACCGAACCAATCGTTTTATTTTATACCAAAAAACATTCTTTGGTTATAGTCTGTTTTAATAGTAAATAAAATTTCAAATTTGTTACTTAACGATTTTAAGTTTGTAGGTTATTACAAAGTTAGTCCGTGAATTGTAATAACTGTTCTAACGAAGTCCGAAATCAGGATGTTATAAAGCACAAAATATTTAAAAAAGAATTAAATATTGTTTTTTTTTAACAATAGGATCGAGCGTGACAAAAGTCATTTGACACCACGATCTCAAGATTTATTAAGCTATCCCTTTATTTATTGCGCCACTTTTAGGTTCATTTCAAGCCATTAAAAAAAAGAATCATTGATCTTGCATACATTTTTAGGATCTTTATAGATTGACTAACTGATCTTACTTTTTGTGATAGCGCTTTACATTCTATTTAAAGTTCCTTGCCAACAGGTGGCAGCAGCGAAACAGAATAAGCTCAAAAACTGCAGTATGCGCTCCTCTAACCCAACCGCTTCTTACCAAACACCAAAAAGAAGGCGTTTGGCACAGTGTAAGGTTTTTAGCCCTTGCTTCTATCTAGTATCTAAATCAATATACAATTTCAAATTTCCACAAAACAATTATAGACGTATTAGTAGTTCATTTAAACCTATTTTTGCCAGTAATTGAATTTTTCATTGCCCATTGGCTGAGTGCTCTGGTGACCAAATGATACAGGTTTTGTTGCCTCTTGCCAGTTGCTTCAGACATCTGTCATTATATTTGTAGGTACTTTGTACACGTTGTTTTGTAAATTGGTCATTGTTATTTCCGTCATCGTAGCAATTGGAAGTGCTTACCAAAGCACTATAGTCTCTGATCGTATTACAGGACAGAATACTCGTTTTATTTAAAATAATTTTAAAAATATACACAAACCAAGAGTAATAAAAGAATCATGTATTGCTAAGTCTGTAGCTACAACAAAATACTTAAAAATAATAACAATAAATCAATAAGTACCACAAGAAACGACAGCATTTTTTTGCCAATATAACAAGCTACCATTAACATAAAAAACTAAAACGTTGCTATTAAAACGCTCAAAAATAAAATAGTTACATACTAATGAATAGTGATAAATTAAGTGAAATATGATTAATTAAGTGATAGCATTGCTGGTAGCATAAAATAACTATGTTATATGGTCAGATTATATGGTATCTGTTACATATTTTACACACTTTATAAGACATTTGTAACATTTAGTCGTAATTTAGTATTTTAATTTAAATTTACACAAGTTCACACCAACATATAACTAGTTTACCTCCATAGGATGCGAGTTCTCTCATGTATATCTTATGTATATAATGAATGTAACTGTATGTTAACTAGTTTAAATAAATAAATAAATAAATAACCGTAATTTTACTTAATTAAACTTTTCTCCAAACGATGTTTATATAAATACCGGATTTAAAATATTCTTTAAATCTGAAGTGAAGATGTTTATTGTCAGTCCCTTTCAATTTTTAAATTTTATTTTGCCTTAAATTTTCTTCTATGTACTTTTTTTAGACTGTCTTACTTATTGTCCTCCCACGATTTCATTATCATTCTTTTCTACTCCGTTTTTTGTCTTGATTTCTCTGCGGAAATTATTAGAACTCACTACACTTTTATTTTTGGAATTTTTATCCATCATCATATTGCTACTTAAATACGTTGTTTCCTATTACATTTTTTTGATAATATATAGCAGGAAAGACAGAAAGTATGATCTTAAACGAAGTATGTATATTGGCAGGAACACAAATGAATGGGGCTCTGTATAATTTTGTGAGCAGCCAGAACGTGTCAAAAAGTGCACGCCTGGCTGTCACAGAGTGCTGGTTCCTACACTTATGTATGGTAGTAAATGTTGGCAAATGTTTTTCGACAGCGTCAATAGATGGGAAAAATGTATAACTGATTTTTAAAAAATCAGCTAACTCTGCTGTATGTCACCTATATTATAGGTTTATTTGGGTCGATTATGTTTTAAAAAACAACTACTCCACTGGCTGTATGCCGCGACAGGTATTGAATTACATCTGATACATAATCGTGTATAATACCCCATTTCGGGTAACAATATGCAGATGCTTGTTAAGTAAGAGAAGGAACTATTATATTTATCCAACCGAAGGGCAATGAGGGCAACACACCCCGAAACCGGTCCATAGGTGGTTACTTCGGTTGGATAAATCTAATAGTCTAATAGACAACATTGCAAATGTTAAATATGAAATCTCTGTATCTTAAAATAGGCTTATCCCAAATTTTGTACAATTCGGACTAGTAATTTACGAGATAATTGTCCGTTTCCAGACTTTTGGTCCACTCTGTATATCTATTACTTCATATTATTTCACGGATTGACGAAACAGTTGGTAAAGGTCGAACTGGGCGAACGTATCTCAATCAGATCGAAATTGTTTCGAAAAAAGGTCAGGTCAAGAGTACCAACAACCGACGAGCATGTAGGAAAGCTCTGATGAAGTTAGAAGAACCTTAGCAAGTGTAAAGAAGTAGTCTGCCTACTGTTTCGGAAAAAAGGCGTAACTGTATTTATGAATGTATAATATCAAGGGATTTGTTTAATAAATTCTCCTGTAATGATGCATTGCCAACGAAAATTAGTAAAAAATGTGCGTATATTCTAATGAATATTTTTTTTAGTAATCTGTTATAAATAATTTCTGCTCAGCCATACCGAGCCAGTGCTCTGTTCCAATCAGTGTCTGGTTTACGGTTAATTTTTGTTGTTTTATTGTTAAAAGATTAAATGAAATGGAGAAACCAGGAAGTAAAACTAATTTGGAATTTGCTGTTCCACATGTACACTACCCAACAAAAAGTGAGTAAGGATGGCGATATAATAATAAGCATAAGAAATTAAATGTGCAATAAACAAATAAATTAAAGGCTTTTAATTTAAGGTAGAATTATTGTCCAGAAGATGTTTTGATAGTTTATTTAATAAACGAGGTTCGCGCTTTGTAGACAATCAAGATCATACAGCTTTAAGCAGGATTAATAAATAATTTATGGTTGTAAACATCCAGGTATGCATAGGTATAAATAGGAGACAAAATTTTTTTTAGGGTATTAAAAGTTAGGGGCACTTGCTCGAGTTGGGCAGTATAAAGTGTTGTGTAAAAAAGTGGAACTAAAACAATGATATACCACAATTTTATGATTCTTTTCTTTTAGCATTTTTGAAATCGGTCATGGTTTTCGTGAGAGCTGCAATTATAAATTTATAAAAAAAAATGTTTTTCTTCAGAAATAACGAAATCCGTTAAGTCCGATTTATATTTTTGTTAATGAATTATGCATCGAAAAATTGATTCCTGATGCTGTCGGTAATTTTACGGAAAAATTCTTTTTTTTTGCCGTTAAATAATTTACGGTTTTTAAATATTTGTCATTAATTAAAGTGTTGTTGAAGAAATGAATAAAAATTATCTCTGTTTAATATCTTATTCAACAATAACGACTTCATAAAAAGAAACTAAATTTAAAAAAAAATATTTTATTGAGGCAAGGCATTAATTTATAGCAAATTAAAAAAAATTCAATAGTACGAGGGCGGTTCAAATATGATCGAGACAAAAGCTGTAGATGGCGCGCACGTATGTTTTGAAAGTCATAGCTTGAGTATGTCATATCTGTGCCCCTTACCGAGAGCGTGGCATAGTTTCTGTCGGTAACGCATGTTTCACGCGCGTGCTACGACTATAAGTGAAAGTCAAGTGCCGAGCGCCGTTGCGCAACGTATTGTCATTCTTTTTTTAGTGAGGAAAGGCGTTAAAAACACGGAAATTTTTCTGCGTTTGCGAAATCAGTTCGGTAGTGAGTGCCTGAGTAGAGCTGCCGTGTTTAAATGGGCCAAAGCATTCAAAGATGGCCGCGAAACCGTCGAGAATCAGCCGCATGATCGTCGACCGCGAACCAGCATCACACCAGACAACATTCGCCGCGTAGAACAACTCATTTTGAAGGACCGTAGAATGAATGTTCGAGACATTTCGGCTGAACTTGGTATTAGTATTGGTAGTGTAGAGTCTATCATCCACGAACACCTTCATTATCAAAAAATAACGGCTCAAAACGAAGGAGCATTCCAGCACGAAGTGCGCTCCTTCTCGATAACGAGCATCCTCACACCGCGCGTCTCACGCTCAATACAATATCGGAATTAGGGTGGAAGGTATTGTAACACCCCCCTCCAGTCTGGATTTATCACCCTGCGACTACCATATGTTTGGACCACTGAAAGAAGCCCTCGGAGGTCAAAGATTCAACACCGACGACGAGGTAGAGGAGTTCGTGCGCACATGGCTGTCCGGGTTGCCCAAGGAATTCTTCGATACCAGCATAAAAAAACTTCCGAAAAGATGGACAAAATGCGTAACTAGTGGGGGAAATCACGTAGAAAAACTGTAAATTTTTTCGATAGTAAATAAACGTGTAAAAGTATTTGTCTAGATCATATTTGAACCGCTCTCGTAGTAAAAAAAATGGAAGTATAGATTTACATAACATTTGAAATAAATTCTAGATCCGCCTATTTCAATACACCGTACTTTAATTTTATAATAATAAATACTGTATGGTATCGTTTCTCAACCATTTTTATGACGCGACCCACCAAAAAGCCAAAAAGTAAAAATTCGACCCTGTCACTATAAAATTATAATAATATGTACATAGCGCGCTATTTTTACTTTTACTTCCATCGGTGCTCTCATACATGCTCGTCGGTTGTTGGTACTCTTGACCTGGCCTTTCTTCAAAACAATGTTGATCTGATCGAGATATGTTCTCCGAAGTAGACCTCTACCTACTTGTCCATTCACACTCGTCTTATAAATTTGTTTCGTCAATTACTTGTTCAACTCTTTCTACCTTAATCAGAACATCACAGTTTGTCATGCTTTCTTCTCTTTCAAAAAGCATTACTTTTGTTTTGCTTACATTTATTTCGTTAAGACATTTTTTATTAACCTATACGTAATAATGAACATAAAACCAGAGTTTCCAGTACATTTTTAGAAGCGAGTTTTTTTAAAACGGCCTAGTTGTCCGCCTGGTCTGAATTCAATAGAACAGTTTTTTTCTTTAATTAGTTTCAATGATATCTCCTTACGATTAAAACAAAGCGAAATTAGGTACACTTTCTAATATTTATTTTCTCTGTACGCACTCTTTTACTTCATCAGAACTTTCACAGGAAAGTAACGCACAATTGAATTAATTTTTTTTTACTCACACACAATAAAAAATAATAAATATTATTTCTTTTTGAAGTAAATACTTAAGGCAGGTTCAGCAAAATTTTGTAGGGGGCAAATTATGCTTTCGCGTCAGCGACAGATGGGTGACGTCTATGGCTTCTTATTCTTTTATCTTTCTGTTAAAAAGTGGCCTCGAGCTGACAGCCCACTTTTATTGGGTAATTTATTTCCCAGCTGTCATATTTCAAAGTTGCCACTTGCACGAAAAAGAAATAACATAAAATTTAAAAAGTGAACTCTTTTTAGACCCCCATTATTAAAATTCTCTTCTGTAGTAACAGACTTGGCCTACAGCAAGGAAGTGACGTCCAAGCTGGTATGGGACCGCAAAGAAAAACTTAGATCGCTGGCAGACCATAATCACGTCGAACTAATATGGGTTTCAGGACACCAGGGAATTGCAGGTAATGAAAAAGCAGACGAACTTGAAAGAAGAGGTTCGGAAACTCCCCCAAACCAAAGGAAGATGCTAGGGGTACCGAAGCGTACAGTAAGAGAGATTGTAAAAGACTAGATTAGGGTAAAACTCAAAAATTACTGGAAAAGTAGACCAGGAAACAAACACGTAAAGAAATATATCAAAGGACCATGTCACAAAAGGACGGCAGAACTGTTAACAATGAACAGGAATCAGCTAAGAATCACTACGGGGCTCTTGACCGGTTACGCACCAGTAAAGAAGCACCCCAACACCCCTGACCTGTAGATCGTGCGGCAAAGATCCGGAAACAGTAAAACACATACTGTGCTGCTGCGGGAACTTGTACAAACTTGTACAAGGTACGAAACTACTTGATTGGGTACAATGATATAAAACATAGGCAAGATACAATCGGCCAACACACTGGAGGCTATAGCCAGACGGTCCTAAATAGGGGTGGAGTTTTTAGTGAGTAGACCTGACGTCAGTCAGGGAGTCTCATAACAGACCTTGAGCTTACAGACTTATAACTTCTCCGTAAAGGATTTTCTCAACCTTTGCAAAAAAAACAGACTTGGCCTACCTGAAAAGGTTGGATGTTAGGAAAAGGTTCCGAAAACAAACCACAAATATCACTGTAATTATGATCATGTTTCTTTAATGTTTGCAAAACCAATAAGGATTTTTAAGGATTTGACTGTGACTTAGGGTCCACCACCCAGTATTGCAGATGACGCAGACGCAGAGCACAAACATAGAATTGATCCCGATAGAGATGACATAATCAAAGAAAAAGTTAAAGGTGTTCACTATAAGCGAAAGAGTTTGTAATTAAACCACGAGGTATTATATTAAGGATATTTATGAAAACGATACCAAAAGAAAATGGTAATGCAGTAACATAACAAAGTGAATGACCACAGAATGCGAAGTTTACGATTTCAAACTACTAGATTATAAGTTCGCATGTCCAATATCCATTATTATTTACCACTATCACCATCAGCATTAAAACTAATTTTATTAAGCTACGGCTTTTTGCCATTGGCATAGAGTGAACGCATAAATACTTAATTATCATTTATTTAAATAATACCACAACGTTTCGTACCTTTTATTTGATTGTATCAGTTGTCATTTAGCATTTTCACAGCCGAGTTCGGAATGATTAATGGACTAATGCGATATGACGTGCTAAAGGGCAAGGACGGAGATTGTAAAGTAAATTGCGGAATAAGAACCGATCAGATTGTGCAATCTACGGGGCATTTCAATATTGTAATGCTTCAATTGGATAGTGGTTATTTAGACCTTAATCTTTTTCGATAACATCAACAAAGAACATTTAAATTATATTTATAAATTAATTAAATAATAAATAATACTATTAATTTTAGGCAACACCAGGCGGTAAAGTGTTTTTTATAAACAGGGTGTAACAAAAAAGGAGGACATGAATTGAACCACGTATTCTGGGGTCAAAAATAACTATATTGAACATAGCTTACCTCAATGCAAATGTGCACACAAAAAAGTTACAGCCCTTAAAAAGTACCAAATGAAAATCGATTTTTTCCAATATTTCATGAACTCACAAATTGTGAAAGGCTTTCTTAGATCCGGGGAAACCCTTAAAATCAGTAGGACATGGGTACCTGTACTTGAAAATACAACGCTGCTTCCTTACAAACATAAAGAGAATGAATTTTCGGAACGTCACCAATTTCTGAACAGGCCTAAAATATGCCCCACCCACCAAAATGTATATAACCTGCGATCGTGACATACAAATGTCACAAACCGTCAGCCTTGGACAAGCCATCTCCCGAAGATGCCATCCACTCACGATGAAACGTCGAGAATTATCTCAGACTCACGACGGCCTAAAAACCCGAAAAACCATTCACCATCATATGTTTCCAAAAATAAAATCCAGAAGGAAGGACTCATCGTACACGATCAACGAATAGAAAGAGTAAAGACATATACCTATCTTGGAACAACTATTAATGAAGACTGGAAAATGGCCAGACTCATCAGATGTCATGATTTATCTATGCCCTTAAAAATAAGATTATTGAGGTGTTATGTTTTCCCTGTGTTGTTATATGGAATGGAATCCTGGACTCTCACGGACGCTGCATGTAAAAAAATCGATGCTTTTGAGATGTGGCTATATCGACGAATTTTGGGGATACCATGGACCGCTCATGTAACTAATCAACACGTATTGACAAAGATGGAGAAGGATAAAGAACTACTATTAAAGATAAAAACATCCAAAATTGAATACTTCGGACACATAATGAGGAATAGCCAAAGATATGGAATCTTACAGTTGATTTTACAGGGAAAGATAAACGGTAAGCGGGGTCCTGGAAGACGAAGAATTTCGTGGCTAAAAAATCTACGCACATGGTTCAACACAATAACTGTGGGTCTGTTTAGAGCAGCTACGAATAAGATACAGATTGCCATGATGGTCGCCAACATCCGAAACGGATAGGCACTGTAAGAAGAAAAACATATTATGTGGATACATGGCTTTCTCATCGTAAAAGCATCTTTTTCATATGAAACCACGAAATCTGTACAGCCCATTAGGGGGTTTTGAACCCCTAAGTCCCTAAACTTTTCTATGCGTTACAATTAAATTAAAATTGTGACGCCATTGTTTTTTTGATATTTTTATGGCTCTTTAGCACTTTATCGAAAAGCTATTTTTTATCGAGATTCGACCTCTTTTTCTTAGGAAAATATCACCTCATACAAACATGAATTTTGCACGAAGAACTAGATTATGTGGTGAACTGTAACCTCTAGGAGTGAGTCACAATATTGTTGCATTGATATTTCAAATAAAATTTATTATTTATTTTTTTATCTATTTTTTTTTCCAGAAACATAATGACACTGCAATATTAGCGTTAACACACCAGACATATTTTCTGCAAAAATCTATGAAATTTTTATCACAACTACTTGTCTGACACGATTTGCGACAAATAGTTGCTCTAGTGTAAACATGCTTTAAAGTTTAGTTAAAAGTTTCATTCGTACGTTAAGTACGAACGTTTAATAAATGCTTTTTTTTATTAAGTAATAAAATATAACAGAAAAAGAAATATCACAATAATGGTAACAATTAAATCATCTCCGTGCCAGTTGCATGAATGGATTCATTTATTTCTGAAGAAAGGATTTGTAAAAGCAAATAATCCTAGAGCTCTCGCAATATTTTTTAAATAGCAACATTACACCACAACATGGATTTTTTAATAATCTAATCAAATGTAAGATCCCTGTGGTAAGGGTATATCACTAATTTATTAGCTTATCTACACAGTTAGGGGTGCATATAACAGTAGGGGGTGCATATAATTGCATAATCTAAGATTTTATTATGAATGTGCTTCGTTTAGATTAAATGAGCGATATTTCATTTTATATTATGCCCATAGAGATTTGTTAACTGGATAGTATGTATACCGGGGGTAATTGACTTCCGGACCGCTATTCCGGGGATAATATTTTTGTTAAAAAAGTTCCATTCTGCTTAGCGGTAATTGTAAGGGTAACTAGTAATGTGAATGATCGATGGTCAAGATAATTTTTCACTTGACCAATTTAATAATAAAGTGAAGCAAATCTGTAGGGGAGTTATTGATTGCCGAAATCCCATTGACCCGGTACATACTATGTACTAAAATGTTAAAAATGCTAAATTTACAATAAATGTTTTAAATAATATTAGGCCAAACAGCAGGGAATTTGTTATGCCATTATTCAGTACCGAAAACCGACTGTGCCATCTCAAAAAAGTTATCGGAAAATCGTATTATGTTATTTCTTTTATTTATATCAAACACATACAGAGAATGCCAAACAGTAGACCTGTTAAAAAAATATATGAAGCAAAAATACAAAACAAGAGAAAAAGAGGAAGACCTAGAAAAACCTGAAACGACATAATAGGAAAGATTTTACAAAAAAGAAATAAAAAATGGAGCGAAGCAAAGACATTGACAAGAGACAGAAAAGAACTGAAGAAGTTTATAAAACAAGAATAAAATGATAACCCGACACCCCAAGGGTAAAAGGGTTCAAGATTATATATATATATATATATATATATATATATATATATATATATATATATATATAATGAAAAACGTTGTATTTTCGACCGTACTATAACTTAAGGAGTAGGTGGTTTCTTATTAAGGTTTGCGGTCTGTGACAAATGAAACTCATTCGTTTTTTTTTAATTCTCCATATTTCGTACAACGGCTATCCCAAACATATTTTAAAAAGATTGTTACACAGTTCAAACTGGTTTGATGGTCGAACTTAGGATGCTAACATACGAATAAAATATAAGAAAATGCCTTACATAGACATTTTATCCCAAAAAATTATCAATATTTTTAGAAACTTCCCACATATAAAGATTGCTAAATACAACATTTTCAACAATTCAGATTTATTTTCCAAAGTCAAAGACAAGACACCCATGTTATTTAGCAGTAACATCATCTACCAACTTCCTTGTCTAGAATGTCAAACTTGCTATGTGGGTCAAACTTCACAGTGGTTAAAACAAAGAATAGCCCAACATAAAACTGACAGTCGTTTAGGAAAAAATCATATGCGGTGGTTGAACACTACCAAAAAACTGGTCATCAATTTGATTACAATAATGTTAAAATACTTGAACATGAAAACAATTATAAAAGCAAATTATTCTTAGAAATGTACCATTTAAATAAAAACAACGCTAAATTATAAATCTGATACAGGCCATTTAAGCAATATATACTGTAACATTTTGCAATTCACTTAAACTTGAGATGAAATTGTTGTTTTTATTTATTTCCTTCTTATCCTAGGTTGCTTCAAACACTCTGTATATGTATATATTTATATACTAATCGCATTGTAAAAGAAAGAAAGAAATCATTGTGTTATTGTTGGCCTTTTTTACCTAGAGTTTCTTTCTCTTTTCTTGATAAATGAACATTTATCACAATTCTACTTTATTTAGGGTAGTTAAAAAATGCATAAAAGAATGACTCAATGCCAAGCTCTTAATTTGAAACGACCTATATGTTTTTAAATTTTTAACTTTTTTATCAATTTCATATTGACTTTGTTTAATTACTCCTACTCTAACCATTTTCAAAATATACATTTTGAAACAAAAACTAATGTGGTTTACTTGTTATATTTTGTTTTTGTGATTTAGCGGAGACAGCAACTATCTATTCTTATGAGACACCAAAAAATATTTTAACAAAAAAAACCGCTTTTCTGAAAAATCATGGGTAAAGAAACTTATGCAACATAGTAATTTTCTTGAAGTAGTGGGCAAAGGTATGAATCGGTTTCTTTTCTTAGGAATGTTTCCCATTATTCGGGTCAATTCTTCTTTTAATATACTAAGTAAACGTGGTTAACCCCGAATAGAAATTTTCATTAAACACATTTATATGCCGCAGTACACTTTATATACGAATGAACCTGTTCCATTGTAATGGAAATGCAAGTGAAGCAACTGCCGTAATCCATACTGTGACCATATTACGTAAATTAAATAAAGTGTAGTTAGGTAAGTAAGCAATGGATATAAATGTACGTGTGGTAATAGAATGTGAGGGTCCTAAAATGGCTTTTAAGAAAATTACAAGAGAATTATTCATTCAATTTGGTGTGTAATAGTCTTTCAGTTATTTTATTACCAGTATAAAATCACAAACAGGGTGTTTATTTATTAAATTTATATTGAGCAGTATCACCGGAATAAAAGCAATTTTCAAAACATTTACTGGAATAACAATGACACGTACTACTTTAACAAAAGAATGTTAAATATTAATTAAGTAAATTTTGAAAAGGCTCTTAATAATAGTTAATGAAACAATTAAGGTAATCGAACTCTTGGTGAAGCTTTGATGCAGCTTTAATAAAGTGGACGCATCATTCTGCAATAGAAATTTGGCATTGGTTAAAGATCCATTAACTTTCTTATTAAATAAACAAGAAAAGTTTGGGTTTAAAAGATGTATTGCAATTCGTGCTGGATAACATTGACGGAGTGAATAAAAGAAAGTCATAAATACGTGCTACTCACAGTCCCACTGGTTGAAAAATAACCTCTTAACTTTATCAATCTTTCTCAAAGAATTACTGGAAAATAATTTACAAAATTTATAATTCCTAAAGCCATAAATATATGCCGTTCGCAGTCCCATTGGTTGGAAAACAACCTCTTAACTTTATCAATCTTTCTCAAAGACTTACTGAAAAAACAATGCACAAAATTTATAATTCCTTCTGTATTTTGACACCACATTTTCAATATAAAATGGTATAATGGGTAAGTTTAAAATAATATTACCATTTTTTGTTCACAGTTCAGGAGTTTTGTGGTCAGTTACAATCCTGAATAAAAAATTGCTAAACCCAACTCTCAAAGTGTTTTGTGGTAGACATGATCGGTTCAAAAAAATTAAAAAATTACTTAAACTAAGACTGAAATAGCCACATTTAATCATAGAAAATTGGTTTGGAAATTTCTATCCTCTACTCTTAAAATTTTAAATTTCCATATTTGTTTATATTCCAAAAAAATTCCAATTCGATTAATCTTAAAGGCCTCAATTACTCGTATGTTACCAGTTATTTCGCATCCCGATCTAATTAATGCAATCTTGACATTTAACTTCTCTAATGAACCCCGTCTTTGCAACAACACGGATCCGTTAAACAACAAATATCCGATGGTAGGTACAAACCAATATACAAGAGGTTGATAATGATAAACATAGGGTCACAAATCATTTTATATTCATTATCTACACCATTGATTTATAGACGGTTCGGCTGCCATTGGTGTACCAATACCACGGTACCTAAGATCATAATTTATGGTGAAAACCGCGCCGACGTTCTATCCAGTTAACTTGCGTCGAGGTGTATAAATTATTTTTAAATTGGGTGCTACATTTAGTGTGATTTGTTTTGCCAAGACAGATTGGTTCATTTTTTATCCCACAAAGCAAATACGCCACGGGCGAAGCCGTGTTTTTCAATGTGAACTACAATTGTCAGGAAATAAGAACGATTTTAACCGACAAAAATCATTAGGTTCATTCTATGGAATCGGTTGAAACGTTGTCTATACATTACGAAAGTGTAGCGAGGTTAGACCGGTTTGGAAAGTGCTTGCACAATCAATTCACAAATACCAAATTCATCCACACAACTCACAAAATCGAAAACTGATTCGCCATTTCGTTTTATCCAAGTTATACATATTTTTCGTTTTTCTGTTCTAATTCTTGTATATGCTCCAAATAGCTGTTACGCATGTGCTTTCCATAATTGCATTTCATTTAATAAGAGAGTTTAAATGTAAACAAACACAATCTGTAAAAAAGAAGGACGATGAGGAGTGCGGGATGCCAGGTAGCCTATCTTCGACAGGACATTACCTAGAAAAGACGCAATAATAATAGATTGTTCGTTTTATGATACAAAATATTAAAACCAAAAGATAAAAGCAAGGACTGAAATCAACACACTAGTATAACTTATAACATACTAAACTGGCTAAATGCTTACTGAACTTGCAATACTGTGGGGGCAACAATATTTTACTTTTAAATAGAAAAGACCCAAAACTGCTACTTAAAATCACTACAGCTTACCACCCAGCTAGATGGTTTGGACACGTAGAAAGGATGGATGAAGGAAGATTGACGAAACAAATTTATAAAGCGAGTGTGAATGGACAAGTCGGTAGAGGTCGACCTCGGCGAACATATCTCGATCAGATCAACATTGTTTTAAAGAAGGACCAGGTCAAGAGTACCAACAACCGATGAGCATGATGAAAGAAGAGGAAGCAAAAGATGTGTGTAAGAACCGTAGCAAGTGGTCTCTGCCTACTCCTATGGGAAAAAGGCGTGACTTTATGTATGTATGTATGTAAAGAGACTTGTTAGAGCTTTCAAAAGACATCTTTTTCGACCCCCAATGCTATTTGAAAATTTAAGGGTAATTCTTACCCTCGCTTGGGGTTGAAAGTAGCGGAGTCAAAAATACCAGAAAAGAGTGTCCCCCTTTAATTAAGAATTGACGAGTCCGAACGTTTTTGCTAAAATGTTGACGAAATGTTCCTGCAAATGGCTCTGTTTCGTTTTAGGTGGGCCACCCTATTAATTTAAATCCATTATGAAAAACAAAACCCAGTCTTTTTAAATTGTGCATAGCGATAAGAAATTTTGGAAAAATTTTGGGGGTAGGACCTTGAAGTCGAAAAATTATGAAAAAATTTATTATTGGGGATCGATTTTATTATTTTTCTTTGGCTGCTAATTTATGTCTGGATGTTGGCGACCATATTAGAATGCTGATATTTACTTATCTAAGTGATTTAAAATTCACGTTAAGAATCTTTTAAAATTTAAAATTGTAGAAGTGTATCTAAGTGGTAAACGTGCAAAATGATCAGTTTGTCTTTAATATTCGTTATGACAACTATCCAAACGGATTGCGAATATACTTTTAGCCGTGGAAATGGACTAATGGCGAAGATCAGCAGGTGTTTCAAGAATGCAGAAAGTAAGAAACGATTAAATAAGGGAACAAACTTAGGTAGAAACCAACAAAGTAGAAGAAATACAGCAGCGACAACTCTGCTGGTATGGCCATGTACAGCGAATGAAGGACGAGCGATTACCAAAGAAACTTATAAAATGGGTCCCAGTAGAAAAAAGTATGCGCGGCCGACCAAAGACCATATGGTTGGGCGAAATTCATAAAGCTATGACGTAGTCAAACTGAAGTGATATCAATGATTGAGCAGCCTCGAGCAGCATTTATCTGAAGTTAACTCTAAGAATTTCTCAGACGTTATGTCTTCTCCACCCTGCTGTACGGTATGGAAGCCTGGACTATAAACAAGTACGAAGAAAGACGACTTAAAGATGTGGGCTTACTGTTATAAACTCAAGTCAAGCTCTCTGTTCAGACTTGCCGTCGACAGAGTAAGCATAGTCTTGTTAGTGACCAACGTTCTAGAAGGACACGGTACTTAAGAAGAAGATGTCGGAAAAAAACTTACATCAGGGCGACTGAAATGACCGACGAGGATGTAGGCAGAGAACCGGAAAGCGACGAACGCTATAAACCTGGAGGAAATATATATGAAAACATTGTTGAAAAGTATCGAAGATGTGCAAGAGGCAATTGATACCATTTCTGCTTAAACAGTGCAATAAGAAATTGTTGTAAATGACCAAGACAAATTTGTGATTTTTTTATGCTTCACAAATTTTAATTTCTGTTCCATTTAGAGGTATTTGGATTAGGGTCGATATTATACAGGTTAAGTTTGGTACCAGTAAAGAGAATGGTATAATTATTGTTTTATTTAGGCACTGCTTTTTTGTTTACTTTAGTAAAAATTATTACTAAATCCTGGAAGTTCCTTCTTTATTAATAACTAACAATGGAAAGATCTGCAAACGATAAAAAAAATCAAATAAAAACCAAACAAATCTTATTTCAAACAAAATAAAAAAACAGCGTTTTAAAACAAAATGAAAGTTCCAGAGTGAGAGGATGGACGAAGTAGGGTTGCTTAGCGTCGCAACGGTCTTTGAGACGCCTTGTTTTCATCGACGTCGCTATCAATTTTTTATCGTCAACTGCATCAAAGGAAAGACTGAAAACTAAAACACATAGAGACGCATACACACACGTAGTCGGGTTGTCGTCACACACTACACACTCTGGAATCGTTCCAGGTTTCTGGGTTAACGAAAGGGTACGACAAAAAGTTAAATGCAATAATAGACAATCAACATTTTGCAAAATTTACATTTCATTGTTCTAAGTATAAATTGAGCTGACATTAAAGAACTATATTTTTTAGTCTCAAACTTTTCAATGTTCATACCAAAAATTACAGCAATAAAATTGCCCTCGTGCAGTATCTTCAATTAACTACACTTTCGTATATTTAAGATAAAAAAGTTTGACCAACACAGTAGAATTACTAATTTATTTTATTTATTTGCTTAAAAGTACCGATGTAGAGTAAAGTAGAAGAGTGGGGGTCAGCTGTCGAGTTGGAGATGGACCGCCGGGCACTAAATGGTTAAACTTGGTTGGGCCAAGATCAACCCACTTCAGCCAAATAGGTCGAACGGTTGAATTGTTAAAATTTTCCTCTAATGCTCACATTTTTAGATAATTGCAAAGTACCAATGACGATGAGGATGGGCAAGAAAAGAGAAGTCCTCGATACGGTTAAGCCACGTAAGTTATAATACCTAGGATATGTAATGCGTAATAAGAGCCGATACAAACTTTTGCAAAATATTCTACAAGGCAAAGTTTATGGAACTAGAGGACCAGGCAGACGACGAATATCGTGGCTGAAAAATTTAAGAGCTTGGTTCAACCAGATAACAACTCAGCTATTCCGAGTTGCAGTCAATAGAGTGCGAATAGCCAACATCCGGAACGGATAGGCACTACAAGAAGAATGACAATCATTGTTTGATAATCTATACATATAAAATGCTTTGTCCTGAATGACTGACTGACGGATCAAAGCACAGCCTAAACCGCTGATCGTAGAGACCTGAAACTTGGACGGTCTGTTTTTTGTATGACGTAGGCATCCGATAGGAAAGGATTTTCCAAAATTCTGCCTTTAAGAGGGTAAAAAACGACGGCAAAGTTTGTATGGGACAACATGATTCCTTGGTCCAATTTACTGTTTAATTAATTTACTTTAATGTGAAGTGAGTCTCGTATATACAAACTAAATTCGTAGCCTTTTATATTTCGAAATATGGTCACAGCAAATATCCATCTATGAATAAAAGTTAACAGAAATATAATCTTGATGTAGTGGCTCAATTTACTAAAGGGATGTATGATGTACCAATACCTGCTGTTGGCGTGTCGTCGCTTTTCATTTCTAAGCGCTGATTGCGTTCTGCGAAAATTTTGACACCTCATGTCGTCTTCATTTAGTATGGTTAGACTTTTTAAATATGTGCCAAACCTTTGGCACCTAGATGAACTTGGGGGTAGTGGTTTAACAGCTGGTTTAGTCAGTCTCTTAGCAAGTAAACATTTGTGGTAATTATCTTGCATTATTGTTATCACTATTCGGCTCCTTGTAACAGGACTACATATATTATTGACAGTTGCTAGGTTGCACATAAATAAAAATTTGTTTAATAAAATCAACTATACATATAAAATGCTTTGTACTGAATGACTGACTGACGGATCAACGCACAGCGTAAACCGCTGATCGTAGAAACCTGAAACTTGGAGGGTGTGTTCTTTGTATGAAGTAAGCATTCGATAAGAAAGGATTTTTCGAAATTCTGCCCCAAAGGGGGTTAAAACGAAGGCAAAATTTGTATGTGACAACGTGATTCCTTGGTCCAACCTACTTCAAATTTTGCATAAACATTTTTTAACAGAATTGATGGAAGACGTGTTTCTTATTTTATTAAAACTCATCGGCTAACGGAGTTAAAAAGGGGTAGAAAGTTATTTTGGGGGTAATATGCATTGAAGTGGTTGACAAATACAAATATCTAGGTAACGAAATTAGAAAGTTGGCGCGCCAATTATGTTGCTGCGCAATATAAATCCACCAAAATTATGCAATGGCATCAGGTAACAAGTGAAAACATTGCATCGCAATGTAATCAAGGCAACTATACTGACAGATAGTTCTCAAGGACAGTCTGTAATTATTCGTAGGATTCCCCTAACACCATCATATTACCCCTTCGAATTCAAGAGAGTGTAGTTTCTCATCAAAATCTGCTTTGCCATAAATATAAACAAAGCTCAAGGTCAAACTCTTAAAGTGTCGGGAGTAGACTTGAGAGAAAGCTGCTTCTCCCACGGCCAGTTGTATGTGACATTCTCCAGAGTAAGCGCACAGAGTAGTCTGGTGATTCTAGTACCCGAAGGAAAAACAAAAAATATTGTTTGCAAAGAAATACTGCGGTAGGTGTAGAATTCGATTTTATTGTAAAAAGATAATTCGCTGTGTCACTTTCACCAGATCAAAGGCCGAACTTCGTAATCATAAAATATAACAAAATTTTAGTTTACTTTCATAATTATTTAACCTTTAAATCCCTACGCCATCATAAAGATTGTTATATTTAATAAGTGAAAAACCAATTAAAAATTCTATTCGAACCATTTTCGACTTCTACGTGGACGAAGTCGCGATCAAAAGCTAGTAGAATTATAAAGTTAAAGTTAAGTTAAACACCAAAAAAAAAAATGATCGAAATATGTTTCGTTTTGGAAAAGAATACCAACCAGAATCTTTAACTTCATTTATAATATTTACAGGAATAATGAAATTATATAATAATTGGTTAAATAAAAAAATTTAACATCGTAAATTTCTCTTGCTTAAAAATAAACAGTAGGATATTTTATAAATAAATGTAAAAACCCAAGTATTATCTGCAAGCAATTATTTCTTAGCAATTTAACAAATTATGTCGTAACCCAGTTCGTGAACTTCCTTTCCGTCTAACCTAATGTAATAAACTGAATTGGAATCGAGTTGGCTTGGCGGAGAAATGTCCTGTAACTTCCGGTTCCGGTGTCACTAGAGGATGGACGGGAATTTTCGGTCGATCAGGTGTTCCTACTGGGAGTCGATTCGAGATGTCTCCTATGAAATTTTGTGAAATGTGCTCACATCCAACCTCATTTTTGAATAAAGTGCTGAATTAGTGATTGGTCGCACAATTAAATTTTCAGTTTAAATGGCAAAAAGCCGCAATCATCGATCATTAGAACATTTTATTTCGGGTTTCTATGTCACACAGAAAATTATTGCTTAATCTGCGCAACAAAGATAGATATATTTTTTTTTGCAGAGGTGAAGAAAATCCTTTATGGAGTCTGAAAGCTCAAGGTCTACTGTGAGACTCCACCGACTGTGTCAGGTCTACTAACTAAAAACTCCACTCCTATTTAGGTCCGTCTGGCTATTGCCTCCGGTGACACTTGGGACTGTTATACCCATTGTATCTTGCCTATGTGTTTTTATAGCATTGTACAATGTAAACCCGACCAGCAGACCGCCCGGCAAGGACCCGTAAACAGCAAAACACACACTGTACCGCCGCGAAGCACCGGACCGAAAAAGACAGGCGATCCCCAGGACCTAAACCAAGCTGCACCCAATCCAGTACCTTTGTACCTTGTACAAGATCTGTACTAGGTGGGAACAATGTAGTAGGAACCGCCTATCATTCCAAGCGCCCCGCAGCAGTACAGCACTCACTTCATCGCCCCCGGATCTCCGCAGGCCAGGCCTCCATTATACAGTCCCTTAGTGATTCTTGGTTTTTTTTTTATGAAAATAGTCGCAAAAAGGGTAGACCTATCGTGTGGGCCACGGTCGGCCCGCACTGCGACTATTAGAAGGGGATGGGATTATAGAAAGGAATTGATTGTGGACACGCTTTTTAAAAAGTTGCAGGTCACAGTTATCTGGAAAAACTGATTTTGGAAGCTTATTCCATTCCGTAGCAGCCCTGTAAAAGAAGGATTCTTGATGAAGTTTGGTCCTTGTAGTGTTAATATTGAGAGTAAATGGGTAAGACTGATCAGCGTGCCGAGTTCTTCGGCCGAATGTGGCCAATGGTGGTACAAGAGTTTTTATTTCTCTGGAGCATCTGCCATGGAAATATCTGTAGAGCAATGACTGATCTGCAACTCTTCTTCTATGTTCTAGAGGGTGAAGGGTATTTGTGAGAGTTTTGCTGTTTATCAAGCGAATGGCTCTTTTCTGAATGGAATCTAGAAGACGAAGAGAATGCCTTGGTGCTGAACCCCAAATGTGCGAGCAATACTCCAGTAGAGGTCGGATTTAAGCATTGTACGTCGTCAACAGTAAATCAGAAGTAAAAAACTTTCTGGCTTTCCACAGAAAACCTAGCCTCTGGCTTGCCGACTTTGCGATGTTAGCAACATGGTCTTGTCAAGACATATTATTGGACACCGTGACTCCCAAAATCGAGATGGTGGGACTTGGTTCAAGGGTATTTCCGGACATTGTGATGGGATGGTTTGAGGAATTCACTTTCTTGGAAAACGTGGCACTTTGTGTTTTTTGGACGTTGAACTGAACAAGATTGTTGGTTCCCCACTCGACGATTGCTTTAAGATCTCTATTGATGGAATCAACCTGTTTCTGCCTGAGTCTATTTGTATCATTCACCGAAAGTGAACGATAGGATGTGAAAGTTGAGACAAGTGTGCTATCGTCTGCGAAACTGTAAATGGGGTTCGTGGTGGTTTTCAAGAGGTCGTTGATGTGTAAAAGAAATAAGGTGGGGGACAGGATGGAACCCTGGGCGACCCCAGCATTAGTTTTAAACGCATCAGAAGAAATACCGTCAACTGCCACATGTAAGTTCCAGTAGTTTTTTTGTTTTTCAAAACCTCTTTTTGCAAGTTCGTCTACTTCCTCATTACCTGCAACTTCCTGGCGTCCTGGAATCCGTATTAGTTCGACGTGATTACGGTCTACCAGCGTTATCAGTTCTTCTTTGCAGTCAACGAGTATGGGGGAAGGGGTGGTCCGGCCCTGTACAGGACTAAGGCTGTACTACAGAATTTCGCCCGGTTACTGACGAGAAAATGTCACTGTTCTATAAGCTTGGGATGCTTTGTATGACATTTTTAAACTAACTCTTCGTTTCGGAATGAAAGCACCCCACGCTTTTAGAATAGTGACATTCATTTTCTCGTTAGTAATTTTATTTTTATGTTAAGAATTATTTTTTACTTTTTAGTTTGATTAACTTTAAAAGCGTGTTTTTTAGTTTTTTTAAACTATAATTTATCTTTTCTTGTCGGCGAGATCATGGACTAAAATCTAGTTCTAGGCGGAACGGCCGTCTTCTCTGAGTCTGATCTCCGGAAAATGCGATGAACAACGCAAACAACTTAAATTAAACCTCTCAAGCGACTCTAGTCAATACTATTTAACAAACTGTTGATCGACTCTTATGATACTTTTACTTTAAAATATAACTAAAGGTAATATTCCTTCTGTCATTGGAAGTTAAAAACAAAGAGTTTTCAATATTTAAAACAACGCTGATGAAACACTGATATTAAAATTAAATTATTCATCTGTAATCTAAAGTAATAAGAGAACATTTTCGCCGAGAGGCATTACTTTATCGAATTTCTTATATTCTTGTTTTTTGATTGGGAATATCAAAAAAGACAAAACGACATAAACCAATTAATTTATAGGGACGTTTCCAACTTTCTTTTTTGTACGACCTTTGATAAACAACCCGAAAAATTAATTACGACTGCAAGGGGAAGTGAAATTTAATTTAGACTTTTTTTTCAATTACTTAAAAATAATTTTTTAAATTAAAATTATCTCATTTATTTAAAAATGCAGTTGAAACTTTCTTTGAAAATAAATAAAACGATGTATATATAATTACCTTCCCAGTGGAAGTTATAGTAATTGGTCCGATTTTGCGAATCCCGAAATTTGACATATCTCCACATTTCAAGGTCCGCAGAGTCGAATACAATAGTTTATAAGTGGACGTCTGTGTGTGTATGTACATATGTGCGTTCGGAATTATTTTTCGTCACGATTATCTCGAGGACAAAAAATGATATCGACATGAGACCAATTGAATTCGACGCATAATTACGCATCTTAGAACTGATTAGATTTTCAGCAAAATCGGTCAAACTGTTTTTTATGAAGACTTAAAAAACTGAAAAAAATGATAAACTTTCGGAATTATTGTTCGTCTCGATTATCTCGAGAAAAAAAAATGGTATCAACGTGGGACCAATAGCATTCAACGCATTATTACGCAACTTAAAACTGGTTAAATTTTTAGCAGCATTAATTGTGCTGTTTTTATGGAGAATAAAAAAACTGAAAAAAATGGTAAACTTTCGGATTTATTTTTCGTCTCGATTATCTCGAGAACAAAAAATGGTATCAACGTGGGACCAATGGCATTCAACGCATTATTACGCAACTTAAAACTGGTTAAATTTTTAGCAGCATTAATTGTGCTGTTTTTATGGAGAATAAAAAAACTGAAAAAAATGGTAAACTTTCGGATTTATTTTTCGTCTCGATTATCTGGAGAACAAAAAATGGTATCAACGTGGGACCAATTGCATTCAACGCATTATTACGCAACTTAGAACTGATTAAAATTTCAGCAAAATCGATTAAGCTGTTTTTTATGGAGAATAAAAAAACTGAAAAATGGTAAACTTTTGGAATTATTTTTCGTCTCGATTTTCTCGAGAACAAAATATAATATCGACGTGGGACCAATTGCATTCAACGCATAATTACGCAACTTAAAACTGGTTAAATTTTTAGCAGCATTAATTGTGCTGTTTTTATGGAGAATAAAAAAACTGAAAAAAATGGTAAACTACCTGAATTTTGCAATTTATAAATTATACTATTTTTAATACAGAATTTTCTGATCTTTTGAATAATACGATTTTTTAGTGCGGGAACTGATATGATCATTGCATGTTAGGAATATTTGTATGAAAATTATAATAACAATATTTTAATAATATTAATAATAATTATAACAACAAAACATATGGTATTTTTTCATTCTATCCACTGGGAAGTTAGTCGTGTGGACCTCACGGGGCGCACACAGACCACTGATATTTATTTAATTGATTTTATCTAAAATATTTTAATTTCCTTTTTTGAAATACTTTTTTCCAAACTTTTGAATATAATTTAAGTGAAAAATACTTTGATATTTTATTATAAAAATATATTTTTTGGAAAGCGATCGGTTTTTTTATGCAAGACGTTTGGGAAATCGCTAAATTTTTAAAGTAAGTTTTCTTGTCCCTTTCGCTGATTTAATTTGTTTTTACGAAAAAGTTTTAAGGAGTCATCTGAGTAAAATTATAAACGTAAGAAACCATTAACTTTTCGAATATTATTGCGTGTTGTCACTTCTTTGTACGTAATTGAAGAGAATGAAAGAGCTTTTTCTCATAGCGCGTCTCCGTAGTTTCTTCTGTATTTTTGTTTTAATTAAATCATACAAATTAAATTCAAAAGGTCCGTCTGCAATGTCGACTTACAGCGTTCGAAAGTTTCTGATTCAATTGCTTTAAAAATGCCTGCATAACTTTGTGAACAGACTTCAAAGTCCTTTTCTGGGACTCTTTGCGATTTCCTCGAGTTTTCCCTTTTAGCAGACGGAAAATTTCAAGTCAGTTAACATTAAGTGGAAAAATTGTTGATTTTCATGTTTTAGTAGCACCGATTTGTATATACAGGACGACAAAAAAAGACTACAGATAAATACATGGGAGATGAATTAACCTCAACTTTCCTGCACATTTTTTTCTAATCTTTCTTAATTTTAACCCAACTTGTTCATTGTTTCTCTGGGTCAATTAGAAAATGTTGTTTCCTTTTTGTAATTTCCCTCAGATAACGGCATTCAGTTAACATTAAGTGGAAAGATTGTTAATTTTCATGTTTTAGTAGCACCGATTTGTATATACAGGACGACAAAAAAAGACTACAGATAAATACATGGGAGATGAATTAACCTCAACTTTCCTGCACGTTTTTTCTAATCTTTCTTAATTTTAACCCAACTTGTTCATTGTTTCTCTGGGTCAATTAGAAAATGTTGTTTCCTTTTTGTAATTTTCCTCAGATAACGGCATTCAGTTAACATTAAGTGGAAAGATTGTTAATTTTTATGTTTTAGTAGCACCGATTTGTATATACAGGACGACAAAAAAAGACTACAGATAAATACATGGGAGATGAATTAACCTCAACTTTCCTGCACATTTTTTTTCTAATCTTTCTTTATTTTAACCTAACTTGTTCATTGTTTCTCTGGGTCAATTAGAAAATGTTGTTTCCTTTTTGTAATTTCCCTCAGATAACGGCATTCAGTTAACATTAAGTGGAAAGATTGTTAATTTTCATGTTTTAGTAGCACCGATTTGTATATACAGGACGACAAAAAAAGACTACAGATAAATGCATGGGAGATGAATTAACCTCAACTTTCCTGCACGTTTTTTCTAATCTTTCTTAATTTTAACCCAACTTGTTCATTGTTTCTCTGGGTCAATTAGAAAATGTTGTTTCCTTTTTGTAATTTCCCTCAGATAACGGCATTCAGTTAACATTAAGTGGAAAGATTGTTAATTTTCATGTTTTAGTAGCACCGATTTGTATATACAGGACGACAAAAAAAGACTACATATAAATACATGGGAGATGAATTAACCTCAACTTTCCTGCACGTTTTTTCTAATCTTTCTTAATTTTAACCCAACTTGTTCATTGTTTCTCTGGGTCAATTAGAAAATGTTGTTTCCTTTTTGTAATTTCCCTCAGATAACGGCATTCAGTTAACATTAAGTGGAAAGATTGTTAATTTTCATGTTTTAGTAGCACCGATTTGTATATACAGGACGACAAAAAAAGACTACAGATAAATACATGGGAGATGAATTAACCTCAACTTTCCTGCACGTTTTTTCTAATCTTTCTTAATTTTAACCCAACTTGTTCATTGTTTCTCTGGGTCAATTAGAAAATGTTGTTTCCTTTTTGTAATTTTCCTCAGATAACGGCATTCAGTTAACATTAAGTGGAAAGATTGTTAATTTTTATGTTTTAGTAGCACCGATTTGTATATACAGGACGACAAAAAAAGACTACAGATAAATACATGGGAGATGAATTAACCTCAACTTTCCTGCACATTTTTTTTCTAATCTTTCTTTATTTTAACCTAACTTGTTCATTGTTTCTCTGGGTCAATTAGAAAATGTTGTTTCCTTTTTGTAATTTCCCTCAGATAACGGCATTCAGTTAACATTAAGTGGAAAGATTGTTAATTTTCATGTTTTAGTAGCACCGATTTGTATATACAGGACGACAAAAAAAGACTACAGATAAATGCATGGGAGATGAATTAACCTCAACTTTCCTGCACGTTTTTTCTAATCTTTCTTAATTTTAACCCAACTTGTTCATTGTTTCTCTGGGTCAATTAGAAAATGTTGTTTCCTTTTTGTAATTTCCCTCAGATAACGGCATTCAGTTAACATTAAGTGGAAAGATTGTTAATTTTCATGTTTTAGTAGCACCGATTTGTATATACAGGACGACAAAAAAAGACTACATATAAATACATGGGAGATGAATTAACCTCAACTTTCCTGCACGTTTTTTCTAATCTTTCTTAATTTTAACCCAACTTGTTCATTGTTTCTCTGGGTCAATTAGAAAATGTTGTTTCCTTTTTGTAATTTCCCTCAGATAACGGCATTCAGTTAACATTAAGTGGAAAGATTGTTAATTTTCATGTTTTAGTAGCACCGATTTGTATATACAGGACGACAAAAAAAGACTACAGATAAATACATGGGAGATGAATTAACCTCAACTTTCCTGCACGTTTTTTTTAATCTTTCTTAATTTTAACCCAACTTGTTCATTGTTTCTCTGGGTCAATTAGAAAATGTTGTTTTCTTTTTGTAATTTCCCTCAGATAACGGCATTCAGTTAACATTAAGTGGAAAGATTGTTAATTTTCATGTTTTAGTAGCACCGATTTGTATATACAGGACGACAAAAAAAGACTACAGATAAATACATGGGAGATGAATTAACCTCAACTTTCCTGCACGTTTTTTCTAATCTTTCTTAATTTTAACCCAACTTGTTCATTGTTTCTCTGGGTCAATTAGAAAATGTTGTTTCCTTTTTGTAATTTCCCTCAGATAACGGCATTCAGTTAACATTAAGTGGAAAGATTGTTAATTTTCATGTTTTAGTAGCACCGATTTGTATATACAGGACGACAAAAAAAGACTACAGATAAATACATGGGAGATGAATTAACCTCAACTTTCCTGCACGTTTTTTCTAATCTTTCTTAATTTTAACCCAACTTGTTCATTGTTTCTCTGGGTCAATTAGAAAATGTTGTTTTTTTTTGTAATTTTCCTCAGATAACGGCATTTAGTTAACATTAAGTGGAAAGATTGTTAATTTTCATGTTTTATTAGCACCGATTTGTATATACAGGACGACAAAAAAAGACTACAGATAAATACATGGGAGATGAATTAACCTCAACTTTCCTGCACGTTTTTTCTAATCTTTCTTAATTTTAACCCAACTTGTTCATTGTTTCTCTGGGTCAATTAGAAAATGTTGTTTCCTTTTTGTAATTTTCCTCAAATAACGGCATTCAGTTAACAATAAGTGGAAAGATTGTTAATTTTCATGTTTTAGTAGCACCGATTTGTATATACAGGACGACAAAAAAAGACTACAGATAAATACATGGAAGATGAATTAACCTCAACTTTCCTGCACGTTTTTTCTAATCTTTCTTAATTTTAACCCAACTTGTTCATTGTTTCTCTGGGTCAATTAGAAAATGTTGTTTCCTTTTTGTAATTTTCCTCAGATAACGGCATTCAGTTAACATTAAGTGGAAAGATTTTTAATTTTCATGTTTTAGTAGCACCGATTTGTATATACAGGACGACAAAAAAATACTACAGATAAATACATGGGAGATGAATTAACCTCAACTTTCCTGCACATTTTTTTCTAATCTCTCTTTATTTTGACCCAACTTGTTCCTTGTTTCTCTGGGTCAATTAGAAAATGTTGTTTCCTTTTTGTAATTTTCCTCAGATAACGGCATTCAGTTAACATTAGGTGGAAAGATTGTTAATTTTCATGTTTTAGTAGCACCGATTTGTATATACAGGACTTAAAAAAAAGACTACAGATAAATACATGGGAGATGAATTAACCTCAACTTTCCTGCACATTTTTTTCTAATCTTTCTTTATTTTAACCCAACTTGTTTATTGTTCCTCTGGTCAATTAGAAAATGTTTTTTCTTTTTTTTAATTTCCCTCAGAACACGGCATACATGGCCAAAATATCTAATTTTTTATTAAAATAACAATTGTACCTATTAAATAAAAGATAAAATAACTTAAAAACTATTTAACCTGCTTAAACTAACGAGTATAAAAAGATTAAAGTGATTTTTTTATGTTATATTAATAGACACCTCTAAAAGGCAACGCATGTAACTTCGTTTTAAATTTATATAGTTCATTTCCTCAACACTTGTTAAATACTAATTACCGTCGGTTGAAAACTAACTGTGTGGGAAATTGGAAAATGGCGTTATTTTTTTACTATATTGCTAATTTTCACTAATTAAGTTACTAAGTTAAATTATTAATATTTAAAATAAATCAAGTTTTAAAGCAATACTTTTTTAAAAAAAATAATTGCAAATGGTTGTTTTGTAAGTATATACGACCTATTTTTGTCTGAATTTTTAATTCACATAATGCATACTAATATAATAACAATAATTATTAATAACTTAATTATTACTTTATACCAGCATCGGTTATTACTTACATAATTTTCAAAATAAAATATTTCGAAAACGGTACATAGTATCGAGTTTGACAAATAGTACCTTTTTGGTGTAAAATTGAATGATGTTTAAGTTCACTTGAAATTTTGATTAATAAATCTAACCCTAAAAAAGTTATACTCAATATTACTTAGTACGAACTGAGTAACTAGCGCCCTCTATGAGAGTCGGATATAAAAACAAATTCATGGGATGAAACAGCTTCTTAAACATTCGTATAAAATTTTCATAACAATGTTTTTTGTAGTTTTAGCAAAATGTGTATAAATTATTTTTCTTCAACGCCCTTTATCTTGAATACGGATGGCGTAAAAAAAATTTTTTACACAACAAACCGCAGTTATTTTTTAGTTTTCTACCTATCCTAAAGACAATGGCATCTTTTTTTTAAAGAACCCTGTATAGACATTTATTTGAGTGACCCAATGTTGTACACGAAATATAAAAATTATGTAGTAGAAGATGTGGTTACAAAGATAAACAAAGAAATGCTTAGATGGTTTGGAAATGTTAAAAGGATGGATGAAGGAAGATTGTCGAAACAAATTTATAAGGCGAGTGGGAATGGTTAAGTCGGTAGAGGTCGACCTCGGCGAACATATCTCAATCAGACCAACATTGTTTGAAAAAAAGGCCAGGTCAGGAGTACCAACAACCGACGAGCATGTATGAGAGCACTGATGAAAATGAAGGAAGCAAAAGATGTGTGTAAGAACCGTAGCGGAAGTGGAAGGAAGTGGTCTCTGCCTACCCCTACGGGAAAAAGGCGTGACTATATGTATGTATGTATGTTGTAGTTTTTTCCCCAAAAATAGTTTGAAATTGGTTTTTAAACCGAATTAAAAGGGGTTTGTGTAATGTATTTGCGAGAATCAATTATTTAATTTGTCAAAAATCGAATAATATTAATTATTAATAGATATTCGAAATAATTAAATGAATGTAGGGGTACTTTGACGTTTGCGTTCGAAAATTAGAGCGGTTTTAATTTTTTTTTTCTATTGAATTCGTGTTCGATTAAATTAATTAAAATCTACTCTTCACCCAAAAATAATAATTCAATCGACAGATGAGTGGTCTACATTTAAATTTATGCCTGTTAATTTTCACCAATACACGATAAATTAGAGTTTATGGATAAAGAGCTGGAAAACTTTAAGTACAATGTGACATAAATTGAATATTTTTTAAATAAAGACTACTTAATTTATTGAAGTAACGCCCCTTGATTTTTGTAGTGAAAAAAATAAAAATGATTAAATTTTTCAAATATTGCCAAATATTTCTAAGAAAATTCAGTATTGTTTTAGGCTAAAACAACTTACTATTCATACAAACATATAGTCACGCCTTTTTTCGTAGGGACTACTTAATTCCACTTGCCGCGTTTTTTACACACGTCTTTCACTTCTTCTACTTTCATTAGCGCTTTCATACATGCGTGTTGGTTGCTGGCCATTCTTTAAAACAATTTCGATCTGATTGAGATACGTTCGCCCTGGTCGAATTTTACCGACTTGCCTATTTACACTACTTCTTCTTCTTCTTCTTCTTCAAGTGCAATGTCCGGTCACCCGGACGTTCGCAATTACTGCAGAGAGTGCGTCTCTATCTTCTGCAACCCTAAACAGGTCAACAGCGTTCCGGATGCCTGTCCACTCCCTGATGTTTCTCAGTCAAGAGATTTGCCTTCTTCCATTACCCCGTCTGCCTTCTTTTTTTCCTTTCATAATCAACTGGAGGAGATGATACTTTTCTCCAAGGTAAGCAATCTTGCGACATTTCACTGTGACCATTATTTGTCTTTTCACCCTGGCTCGTCTTAAGACTTCATCATTGGACAGCAAATTAGCAATCCATCCCATACATAAGAACTGACCAAATAAAACACTTTACCATACGCTGGCGTAATTTAAGGTTTGGGTTATCGTCACAAAAAAGTGTTTCCATTCGTTGAAAAGTTGTTCTTGCCATTTTAATTCGACATCTTATATCAAGGTCCAAGGTGTCCGTTAATATACTTCCCAGATATTTAAACTGGCTGACATTGACCTTCCCCTCAAGATTGAGCTGCTCGTTCTTGTAGCTATCTACACTTGCCTTATAAATATATTTTTTTATTTTTCTTTCAACCGTCATCTCTACGTGTCCGAATTATCTAAGTATTCCTTTATCTACGTTTGTTACTTCATCTTCTTTCACACCACAGTGGTTCCTTATTACACTATTCCTCACTTTATCCATTAGTGTCACCTCTCAGACTACTTCTCATCCCTGCAGCATTGATCTTACTGCCATACTTTTCTCACAATAGACCACCCAGTTAAATTGTAGTAGAGGAGACCGTGGGAGATCGACCTTCACCCATTTGATTAACAGATGGGGCATTATTTTTTATCAAATATCATTTATTTACAAACATGCCTATGACAGCTTGCCTATCGAAAAGTGTTTATGGCTACCTAATAAGCAGGTATGAATGTAGGTAACTACAGCGATCTGATGAACAATAAAAATTAATATCATAAGAAAGATAATTTAATTACAAAATCAATCGTATTGGCTTGCCTGCAAAAAACTGTTCGTGGAATATTATTGCTAGGCTTCGAAGTTTTAGAATCGGAGCAATTTAATATGTGCGAGAAAGTAAAGCGTCCAAGGCCCGTGTGATAGATCAGGACACAACATAGCAGCTGTCCGTGACATGTCCGTAGAATGTGGAAGATTAAGTAAAATATACTGCCGATGATACATTGGTGTATTGTGCACAGCTTAGAGCAAGCTGTATTAGAAATTAACAACACATTAGCCAATATTGAAAGATGTATGCAAACGACTAAACTTAAACTAAATGTAGCTAAAACCAAATCAATGACTGCTACAACTAAATATAAATATAATAATGTAACTATTTTGCGATACGCCACTGGAATGGTACGTAAGAAAGCTATGCGATACAGCGACGTCATCGCCAATGACAAGTATGTTCCAGTACTTTCCCGACCAACCCAGAATTTTTGATAGAATAGTCGGGATACGTTAAAAATATTCCCGTCTTTTTTAGTTTTATGTTAATATATTAATTGGCCTCCGTTCGCGAAAGCTAGACAGTTGTTTAAAGTGTGTTCGCTAGTTGCGAATTGTATTGTTACAAATAAATGTGCATATCAATTCGATCCTAAAAAGGAAATTTAAATAAAAATTTACAATCATATACTTGTGAATTCGATTAATAAAGTAATAATTAGGTTAGATGATAAATTGTGTAGAATTTTTAAAAAATATATATGTGTAAGTGTAGGTACCCAAATCAATGATGTTGGGTAACCATATTATAACCTTTAAATTATAAATATCTTTAATGTAGAGACTTAGTTTTATACTATCCCTATAATCGTCAAAATTTGAATCTGTCTAGGTCTTAGCATGCTTAAAGTTATTGAGAATAACATGGAAGATCGTTTTTGCTTCTAATTTAACTTTGTTAATTATAAAAATTTGCGAGACTGGCAAAAAAAATTTTTCGTTTTGACCTATTTTGCCTAAAGAATGTTTTAGAAAATAGCACCATTCAGTTACACCACGAACTAAACGCCAAGTTAGAAACGTTATTGTGTTGGTTACAAATCAAAAATATCCAACAGTCTAATTATATAATTATTTTATAAATTTTATTCGGCGATAGAATAAACACAATCATGTAAAACTGTAGCGACAAATTGGGACGTATTGTTTGGTAAATCGGTTAAAACAGAAAACGACACCACACCGTTTAATTGGCACTTTAAAAGGAAAATTTCAATTGGTTTTATTCGCCCTAAATTTGATTTTTTTTATAACTAACTTTAATTTTTAGTAAGAATTTCATTTGATTACACTATTATTTTCCATAGAACGTTAAAACAGATAAGAGTCCTTGCTAGTGGTGAGTAATCATTGTTAAATAAAATTAATTATTTTATAATTAATATTTTTTAATACTTATGTACAGCCAGCACACCCTTAATTTTGTTTGATGATAAGTTATATTGGGCCAGACATGACATACTATGAATTGATTGGGTAAGTGTCTGGCAAAATCTAATCTGGCACAACTAATTAATGAGGATAACATTGATTTGATAGTAAAACTATTTAATATGATAAACGAATCGGGAAATATTCGCTATGACTGGCTAAAATCCACATTTATCACCTAACCCGAAAAGTTACATCCAAAGCAATGCAGCGACTACAGACTAATAAGTCTTATGTCCCACTACCTATAATTCATGCCCGCATCAGGAAAAAATGCGAAGTAGTTCTAGATCACTCACAATTTGGCTTCAAAAATGCTTTGGGAACACGGGAAACACTTTTGGACTACATGTACATACATACATAGAGTCACGCCTTTTTCCCATAGGGGTAGGCAGAAACCACTTCCTTCCACTTGCTACGGTTCGTACACATATCTTTTGCTTCCACTACTTTCATCAGTGCTCTCATACATGCTCTTCGGTTGTTGGTACTCTTGACCTGGCCTTTCTTCAAAACAATGTTGACCTGATCGAGATATGTTCTCCGAAGTCGACCTCTACCGATTTACTACATGTAATGCTTCAAAAATGTTGGGATCCACAAAAATATGTTTTCAACTACTTTTTAGACTACGATAAAGCCTTTGACTGGATTCGTCATAATAAGCTTTTAGTAATGTTGAAGAAAGTTGTACTAAACAGACAGGACATTTGGGTGATAAAAAACCTGTACTGGGGGCAAACATAAGGGTCGGTAATATTACAAATGATAGCAGCATACAATTAGTTTAGGAACCAATGCTAAAAAAAAGTATGGAGGGAAATGCTTGAAACAAAATAAAAGCTGATTAAATTTGCTGCAAGTTTTATAAGGTTAATTTTTTCGATATTTTTCATAGTTTTCGAGATTTTGGAAAAAAACATTTTTACTTTACATTTTTTGCTCTCTTTGATTGGATAACTCTTTAACGATGAAACTAAAAAATAAATGCCGGCCATAGGGTTGTAGAGCATTAACTCCCCTTTAATAATATATAAGAAATTTCTTCTTCTCGTCACAAGATCTTTAGCAACAGGGTTTTAAGGACGTGATGTTTTTGCACGCCTTTTCTGGATGCGATACAACATCTTCCGCATTTCGAGTCATCACCACCATTAAGCCTGACATCTGTTGTCTTTCTACCACCAAGGAAGCAGTAATACAAGATTCCTTCCGAACATTCCACTATCAAATAACGTCCGCTGTTATCCACTTCTGCTATCTCGAGAATAAACATTTATGGAAACATAGTTTTCATAAACAAAACAAAAAACTGGCTTTTGATTGGCTGCACTACGTGGGTGGTAAATTTTCAACCAAAAGTTTGGCTACGTCCAGAACTTTTTGGAATGTGGTTAAATGTTTTTAGCTGCATCGCTTAGGAATCTTGGAAACAGTAGGGAAAAAAAAGGGATTACTAATAAAAGCAACCACTTCCGATTAAATTGATCGGAGTAGGGTGAAACGTCAACAAAACACGACGGTTGCCGAATGACCCTTGATAAAACCAACAAGTTCGCGCGAATATTTTAAGGCGGAAATATACAGGGTGCTAGTAAATAAGTGCGACAAGCTTCAGTGGGTCATTCTGCATCAAAAAACAGTTGGCTATATAAACGTATGTCTGCAAATGCTTCGTTTTCAGACATAGGGGGTGTTAAAGTTTTGGATAGGTAGGGGAGGTATGGGACATTGACCTGCTCAAACGCCGGATTTAAATCCTCTAGATTTTTGCATTTGGAGTTTTCTTAAGTCATTAGTTAATTCCATTCCCGTCAAAAATGTTGAAAACCTGAGGAATCGAATTATAGCCTGCTGTGAGACAATAAGAAATAAACCAGGAATATTTGCGCGAATACAACAATCAATGAGGAGAAGAGTTAAATCTTGTGTCACGTTTGCGCCTATTTAAATTTTTATTAGTGTTATTTTTTGTTATTGTTCTGGTTTAATGTTATTGTATCTTATAGTTCTTGATAACGTATTAAAGAAATGAAAAATACGCGTTACGATGTTTTATTTTTTTGCATAAAAACGGCGCCCTATACGAAAAAAAGACAGAAGAGATTCTTTGCCACAAATATGATTTTGAATTTAAAATATCTCAGTGTCGTACCATTTTTTTTTTAAAAGAATTGGGATCATTACCCGTATGCGCGCCAATGATAAACATAAAATTCTTAATTGTACCAAGTATTTGGGGACATACGTTTATATAGCAAACTGTCATTATTTTTTTAAGTAGAATCGCACCCTGAAGTTTGTCGCACTTATATAACACCCTGTATAATTATGGAGAAGAAGTAAAAGTTTACCAAATCGGTTTAAATTGGCACTCGACGTCCGCTTCTTTGGAAATAAAGTGGGGACTTTTGACAGGCCCCTTCCTTAAATAATTCATCTTTATACAGTTAATGCTGTGATGCACTTCTCTCCTACAATTATTTTTTTAATATATTTCTGCTTTTTTAAATTTTCACTATATATTGGTCATCTTTTTTAAAAATATCTGGTTTGCATACATATTTTAAGAACCTAGGACTTTAATATGCCTTTCTAACATCATAAAACTAAACTTTTCATTTTACCTTTAGTACCGTCTATTGTTATATGTTCGTAATGTGAATTAAAAAATGAACGACGATAGTAAATCTCGTACCTAGAGCTAACCTTGATCTACCTACTTAAGTTTGGTAAAAAAGAAAAACGCCTATAAGTGGAATCTCGCGTCTTGTTATCCCTATTCTATGCAACATCGAATAACACGGGGCTGATCGTTTACTAAAGATAGGTTCTCATGACTCAAAATTCGTATAAGCAGTATTATTATCTTCGAAACGTGTAATTAGGAAGACCACCGCGAAGTTTAACAAAAACAAAGTTATGTCTTATGTCCAGATCCGTAGTCGACAACATTAACGGCGTTACTTTATCAACAACAGGACACGTGAAAAAAAATATAATAAAAATACCAAACAATTTGAAAAGTAACCATGATAAAAAAAATAAACTGCTTTCTTAATCAACGACTTAGACCCACTTGTAAATGGACAAGATTATGCTCACTTTTTTTTTATGAAAATAGTCGCAAAAAGGGCAGATCTATTGTGTGGGCTGCGGACGGCCCGCACTGCGACTATTAGAAGGGGAAGGGATTATAAAAAGGAAATGATCGTGGACACGCTTTTTAAAAAGTTGCAGGTCAATGACTGGTCTGCAACTCTTCTTCTATGTTCTAGAGGGTGAAGGGTATCTGCATGAAATCTAGAAGACGAAGAGAATGTCTTGGTGCTGAACCCCAAATGTGCGGGCAATACTCCAGTAGAGGTCGGATTTGAGCCTTGTACGTCGTCAACAGTTGATCAGGAGTAAACAACTTTCTGGCTTTCCACAGAAAACCTAGCCTCTGGCTTGCCGACTTTGCGATGTTAGCAACATGGTCATGCCAAGACATATTATTGGACACCGTGACTCCCAAAATCGAGATGGAGGGACTTGGTTCAAGGGTATTTCCGGACATTGTGATGGGATGATTTGAGGAATTTACTTTCTTGTAAAACGTGGCATTTTGTGTTTTTTGGGCGTTGAACTGAACAAGATTGTTGGTTCCCCACTCGACGATTGCTTTAAGATCCCTATTGATGGAATCAACCTGTTCCTGCCTGAGTCTATTTGTATCATTCACCGAAAGTGATCGATATGATGTGAAAGTTGAGACAAGTGTGCTATCGTCTGCGAAACTGTAAATGGGGTTCGTGGTGGTTTTCAAGAGGTCGTTGATGTGTAAAAGAAATAAGGTGGGGGACAAGATGGAACCCTGGGGGACCCCGGCATTGGTTTTAAACGCATCAGAAGAAATACCGTCAACTGCCACATGTAAGGAGCGATCTTGCATGAAGCTCAAGAGCCATTGGCGAAGTTTGGTTGGGAGACTTTCCATAACCATCAACTTATTAAAGTTCTGTATTAACAAAATAAAGCTCACGTCTATTTAAATATATATGGTACTTCGCATTACCTTCGTCAATTAGTGTATAAATAAAAGTAAGTCACTAACAAAATAGCCACAAAATTGGTTAAATATTTTCAATGACCGAAATTTATGGTAAAGATTAAGAAAATGGGGCTAGCACGGATTTTGATGAAATTTTTATTGATTCTCCAAATCATAATATCACTGTAGCAATAGAAATTTTGATGCAAAAAGACATTTTCCCATTTTTAAGTATAAATGTGTATTGGTACTCACTTTTAGAACAAACAAATTTAATATGTTGGATGAATTATTTAGCATATTTTTCCAATTCAAATGCACACTTCCAAATAAACAGAAGTAGCAAAAATGTCATGAATAAAATACTATCTTCATTGCTTCGTTTTAACATACACACAAATAACAATTCATAAAAAAATTCAACTTAAAAATAAAAAAAGTAAAAATTTAATAGCATAAAACACACTTAATTAATTTGTTTTGTAAATGACAGCACTCTTAAATAACTAGAAAATTGAAAAGTGCAATGTTTACAGATTTATGTATATCAGAAGAAATATTTTTAATGGACAGTTTAAATCAAGTGTTTGCTTTTATAATTTTTTTTGGAAAATGAACAGAAGAGTAAAAAACATGCACGCATTCGGTCTACATTTCGAATAATGCATTGTAGTTGTTGTTGTGAACCGGAAAATGGGTTGCGTTGAGTAACGCAAATTTGCATTACAATCTGTAATTGAAGCATTGACCCGGTCTTGAGTTTGGACTAAGAATACGAGTCTAGGTTATACATCAACCATTATCCTCCCATCCTAACAGATGACTTAGTCATTAAATTTCTATCTGATTTCGCGATTTTTAAAAAGAACACCGCTATACTGCAAATTAACTAGGTTTAACACGGGGGTTAATAATAAATCGTGCACAAAATGAGTTTTTTAACGAGTTTTGCCGCTGCGAATCCGTCCCTGCGTTTTCTGTTATCCACCTCATTTATGGGTCGCCCTTGGTAGAGCCACGTATTCGCGTGTACTGGGATTTGTTTGGTAAGAAATTTTTTTAGGTATTCACCTTGTTAGCACGTCAGAATTGATTGCAGTCTGCTCTGATTCGCTTTTTTCATAGACAATCCGTAAAGGTGGAAAAAGTGACAATATACAAAAATCCTTATAATTTATTTTGTGCTTATAATAACCTTTAAAATAGATTAATACTTTATCCATCGATGGATTTTGAAATAAACGCTTCAAAAGGTAAGTCCTGAATTGCTCGGACAAGCGCACAAGTCCTGATTGACACAGTTTGAAACAGTCCTTTGGGACAATAAAATATTTTTACACAAAAAAAGGATATTCACATACTTTCAATAAGCCACTTTTTTTGAATAATCACTCTACAACAAAACTAAATTACAAGGAAATTAATTGGTAGATAAAAGTAAAACAGGCTCTGCCTTCAACATTACTTACTGTCCTTCATATTTTTTTACGACTGGCAGCGCCCTCAACGGTAATTTAAAACGCGGATAACCTTTTAAACTTACTTGTACCCACACGAGATTCTTAATATTGTTATAACTATCCGTTTAAAATGAAGTAATTTTCTCAACTTTCACAAATTTTCATAAATTTGATTAACTTAAATATTTTTTAACCATTTTTAAAGCTAAATTTTCATTTTTTTAGTATTATTAGAAAGGGGTAGCTAAAAAACCAACCTAAATATTGTACAGTAGAAAATTCCCATTTGGTTAGTGGCGTATGTACATATTTTTCACAAAATATGTGTAGGTACATATTTTTATAAAATTATTTCAATATAAATAATAAAAACTTAAAAATTATGTAGCCCAAGGAAATGAAAGTAAAGCTTGGAAATGAAAATCAAACGGCGGAGATAGACAGAAGAGTAGCTTTGACATGGTCGGCTTTTGGAAAGCTCCAATATATATTTAAAGATGCCAATATGCCCATAAGCTTGAAACGGAAGGTATATGAAACTTGCATACTGCCAGTCTCAACTTACGGTCTAGAAACATTAACTGAAAAAAGCGTAAAAAGACTTAGAACGACGCAACGAGCAATACAACGAAGAATGCTTGTGATAAGTCTGAGGGACAGAATACGTAATGAGACCATTCGACAAAGAACCAAAGTCACCGATATCATAGAGCGTGTCGCACACCTTAAGTGGCAATGGGTTGGACATGTGGCTAGACAAAACGACAGCAGATGGACAAAAAAGTTAATTCAGTGGAGACCCAGAGAAACAAGAAGAAGCATAGGTAGACCTCCAAAAAGATGGCGGGCACCCATTGGCAGCAAACAGCTAAGACAGAAACGCATGGAAGAGATTAGAAGAGGCCTATGTCCTGCAGTGGGCAATAATTGGCTGAAGAAGAAGAAAATGAAAAATGAAAATAATTTTTAACATTAGCGTGCACACATTTTTTTGTAATATATAAAAAGTAATGGACAAAGTTTATAAAACCTAAAATTTATCTTTGTTCAAAGCAGATACGTTATAAAACTAGTTATTATATTTTATAATTGCGAGTAAAAACAAAAAAAAGGATCTAAGTACTTATTTTCTAAAAACTACCTTAAATTCAAGAAATCTTTAAAACACGTACAAAACTAATAAAATTTCCAATGAGAACACAATAAAGTCTTTAAATGTTTTCAATGCACAACCCCACCCTGCATTCAGGACACCACGTAGTTACTAATTTTCTCTTTGGTTTGCCGCGTTTTGTGTTTGACTGACACACATGACAGGTTCGTTGTCCTTTGATTTTTGCAGCAGTTACTGGAACGTATGTAGGAAAATGTCTTTTCTTAAAGTTAACGGCTGCAAGTCTATTGAGTTGTTCACCACTTCCTCTTCCAGGTTTAACTGCAGTTACTGTTTTTCAAGGATTTGTCTAATAAAATATTTTAGTTTTAGCGAATTATTTCCAGTTTTTATTAGATACATATTGTAACAGTTTAGTACAACAAAGTCCAATAAAGGAAAAAACAATTTTTTGTGCCATTTCATGCTTTTTCTCACACATTCAGCAGTTTCTTTTTTCTTCTTTATCACTATATTCATCATATTCTTAAATATTTCGTTTTATTTCACAGTTTGTACTCAAACCCGATGATGTTAAGGGTTGGTCCATTTTTATAGCACATATAATAAATAAAAATAACATAAAAAACACGTCCCTACACTTTGCTTTTAAATCTATGAACTAAAAACTAAAGTGGGCAAAGCCACCTCCGTTTGTCCATTTTACATACTCAGAGTTGTGCACTCCATCTCATATTAGTATTATATAAACGTAAAAAATAAAATAATACCAAACCCCTTACACGGCAGCCGCATCATAATATTAGTTAAATATAGCAGATCGTTTATTTACGATTCCCGCGGCAGAGCACACTTTTCGTTAATCGTATATTTACGACAGCTGCAGTTAAAGGGTTAATTAAATTCAGTCCCCAAACATTGTAAAATATGTTCCGCCTATGCCTTGTGGATTTTTTACCCATTTTCCCGTATTTTACGATGAAGATATTACAAGAGAAAACATTCGACGATCGCAATCGACCATACCAGTCCAACGGTGTTTTGATGTATATCAAGAACAAAAAAGAGAAAAAGTTAAGTAGGCCGGGAATGTTCACGGTTCTTGTAGTGGGCGAAGAAATTGTTTTTTTTTTTAGCTTGGGTTAAAAAGGATTTATGTTTTTAATTGAAAATTAACGAAATAGACACTTTGACAAAATTCATTTGTTTACGTCAATTAAAAATAAATGTTATTTCAGAACTGGTTGCTGCTTGTAAACAATCTTATTTGATATATCGCTTATAGAACGGGTTTTTAAGAAGTTTATCGAAGTATGTTAGGAAATTTTTTTGTCATCTATAAAAAAACTTTTACTTAAATCTGACGAAGAAAAAGTTCGCAGTAGGACTGCAAAAACTATCGAGGCAGTAGCTTACTCAGCATCGTCGGCAAACTGTATGCAAAGATATTGATTAAAAGAGTGACGAATAAAACTGGTGATAAGATATGGGATGTGCAAATATTTTTCGAAAAATTCTTTACTAAAAGTCAAATTGCGCTTTCGTAGAAAAAGGCCTATGAAAGAGTAATGAAAAATGGAATTGTGGTCGACATTGTCTATGTAAGGGTTGATACGAGAGCTGAAATCACTTAACGAGAATTCCGGTGCTTGTTGGCTGTTTAACTTACTCATAGACGGTTCTTTGGAAGGGAGAGCAGATGGGATAAGAATGATTTTATATTAGCATCATCTAAGGAGTTGCAGGCGACAGTTAATATTATACATCTTCTTAGTCATATCTTCATTGCTGAAAAGTTGTGACATCATGTCTATGAGCATCGATGGGTCGATGTTCTCCACTGCTGTCGGTCTTCCGCTACTCTTAAATTTGTCTGCAAGGTTTGCCCTGTAATTTATTTAATTTGGTATATCCATCGTGATGGAGATCTTTCTCTTGATATTTTACCTTCCACTTTGCCCTGCACGATAAGTCTTTCTGGATTGTCTTGATCTCGTCTGGTGATGTGTCCGAAGTAACCAAGAATGCGACGTCGGTGGATAATCGATCGTTGATTCCTACTTCGCTCTATACTGACACATTGGTCCGGTATACAGTCCAGGGTATGCGAAGCATCTTCCGCCAGCACCACATTTCAAATGCATCTATTCGTTGCCTGCCGCTCGACTTTATTGTCCAGGATTCGGAACCACATGAAAATATCGAAAACACTAAGGTGTTTACCAGGGCTCTTTTAGTGTTTCTAGTTTTGCATCTGTCTTTCCATGTCTTAGATAAGTTTGACATTGCTGTCCTCGCTAATACTATCCGTCTTCTTTTTTCTGTTTCGCACCCTCTCTTGCTGTTTATTAGCGATCCTTAATAAATGAATTCCTCCACTATTTTAATTCTAATTTGCAGATTTTTTAACTGTAGATTGTTACTCTTATCAATGATCATCAGCTTGTTCTTGTCTAAATTTATATACATATTATACATGTTGCCCTTAAAATCGAATGGATAAAAGTAAGCAAGACGAAAGTAATGGTTTTTAAGTGGAAAATGAAACAATTAAATGATTTTGGCTTCAAAGTTTACAAGAGTCAGAAAGTACGACTGTGATATTGAGCGAAGGGTGTAGGCAGGTAACCAAATAAATGGGGTGATGTACAACTTTATAAGCGGCCAGACCGTTTTAAAAAGGTACGATGAGTAGTCTGAGAAGTATAGCTGAAGTTATTTAGCGTATGGCACATCGACACATTTACAAGAAAATATATAAGACAAACTTAAGTAAATCTACAAAGAAACATCAAGGTTTTCTATATACTGTTTTGCTTCTGTGGTTGCAACTAGGAAATCATATGGGTGGCCTTCTTAAGATCGTGATGGACATTCTTCTGTAATGTGTCTGATAGTTTCAACCTCACCGCAGTCACATGAAGAGGATAAAACTTTTCCCGATTTATTTAGGAAGTATGCGCATCTGCCGTGTTGAGTCCCGATGCGATTTAGGGTGCAACAACAGGTATTGTGATAAGGGAACGTTGTGGTATGGAAGAATATGTAGTAAAAAAGATGGATAAAAGAATGCTTAGATGCTTTAAACACGTAGAGAGGATGGGTGGAAGAAGATAAACGAAACAGAGTTAAGACGAGTGTGAATGGGCGGAAGTAGGTAGAGGTCGACTTAGGCGAACGTATCTCGATCAGATCGAAATTGTTTTAAAAAAAGGCTAGGTCAAGAGTACCGTCTGTATACATTTTTTTTCTTTTTAACATTTACTTCTTAACTTTAAATTTTATTAAAAAATCGGAATAGAAAACCTGCAATCCGGTTATTTTCAAAACAAAATCATCCCTACCAATCTTCAAACAAGAGGAAATTCCAAGAGGCACCACGTAAAGATTTGACTGTGAATTTGATAGAAGTAGCAATGACGCCGTCCTATTTCGGAGGTTGACGATTCAAATGGCTAATGTGGTTCTAGATACAACCGTGCGGAATATATCGAACGATGAGCAACCAAACCATCTACGGATGTCCTTCAGCCAAGAATTTTGGCGCCTGCCGACAAACTCCATTCCTTCTATAATCAGTCGCAGACGTTCATACTTTACTCCTCGCATTATGTGACCTAAATAGCGCATAGTATCAAGGCGAAGCTAGATTCTATTCTGGGATAGTCTAATCGTGAAATTATTAAAATCTCTTAAAACAATTGCACAATTGAAGTTAAATTTTTAAAAATTTACGCATTTAACAATTTATTGACACACACTGTTTCGGCTTTATCATTAGGACAATGCATCGGAAGTGGTAAGCCATAAAAAATAAAATGAAAAAAAAAACACCGTGTAAATGAAATTTCTAAAACGTCGGTGATAGTTTTTTGCAGTATTGGCCAACTAATCACACAGTGATGTGCGTCTTTTTAAAACACTAGAATCGAGAGGGTTTAGAAGTTTGGAACTAATACCGTAACTTCCGGTGTGAGTTGTCTCCCTTTGTTGTTGTTGTGAAATCTGCGGGAAAAGTGGTCAACATTTCGACATCGGCAATGGAAAGTTTTAATTGCATGCCACAATGTCCCAATGGAAATGGAATTAGTGCTGTGACTCTGAATGCATCCTCTAATTTATTTATCTCAATAATATTGATTTAGTTTAGCTACGAGATGCATTTTTTACAAAAAGTAATGATTTTCATAGTTTAAAAAAAATTAGAAAAAATTCATCTAGGGAGTCTTAGTTTTATTGGATAATGAATATTGTTCATGTCCTTCTCAATTATGTTTCGGGGTGGATAGCGGGTTCTCGCTCTTCTTAAATCGCCGACGTTTCGATCTTTATTTTAGATCTTTCTCAAGGCTTTAAAATTCGTGGAAGTCTTAAGTCTGTAATGTAAAATTTCTGATATCGTCCATCACAGAATCAGGGCAAACGTGTTTACAATTAACATTGAGCAAATAAATTAATCAGATAACAAAACTATATTAAAACGAATAATTTCTATTCCTGTATGTGATTTTAATATTGTTAAAATTATATTGCCAATATGTTAGGCAAGAAGCGCTTCAATGAGGTAGGAAATTTTCTAGAAGGCCAGGGCGAGTGGGAAAACTATGCACTAACGACCAAGATTAACGTTTTAAAACCCAATACGCTTTAAGAAACAGGACTGTCACTATTTCTGTGATCAGAAACGAACTCGAAGCTGTCCGCAATGTCACAATTTCTTCTAAAACAGCTAGAGGACGGTTAAATGAAGCTGGATTATACAGAAGAAGACCAGCTACTGTACCCTTACTTACTAGAGAGAACAGAGTTCCAGGTTACGTTTTGCTCGAAATTATCAAAACTGGTCTATGATTAATTGAAAAAAATTTTATTCACTAATAAACCTATGGTCGTGAACGATTCTAGCGAAGACCAGAAGAGTGGTTTGCAATATCTCTACAAGAATTCCATTTGGCGATGGCTTTGTTATGTTGTGGGGTGGTATATGCTTTAAAGCTCGCCCAAAATTATTTCCCGTCCTTACTAGATCCATAAATGCTAATTACTATATTGGGAATATTGTAGTAGAACATGTGATGCCTTCTGGTCCTTTTTTGGAACCCAATTTTCTGTTTATGCAAGACAACGCTCGACCCCATATAGCTGGAGAGGTACTTGATTATCCTAATCAAGATAGTATATCAGTTATGCAGTGGCCACCGAAAATCCCGGATCTGTAACCGATCGAAAATTTATGGGATCATCTCAAGTAAAATACCTTAAGATTTCTTTTAAAATTTAATAGGGAACATGCTTAGACGCATAAATGCTGCGATCCGAAATAGAGGAGGCAACACAAGCTACTAGTAGCGCACTTACACCAATAATTTCGCTACTATTGTCCTATTTACCCGAGTATCTCGTTAATATCATTGACGATTACTTACGTGATCGTTTATTGATGAATGAGACTTCGAGGAAAAGACTGTGAAGGAGTTAAATGGGGAAGCGGCACAGGGTTCGGTTTTAGGACCTGAACTTTGGGTCATCCTTTGCGATGCATTTCTTCGTCTAAACCTACCGACCGAGGTATTGCTGAAGGGTTTTGCCGACGACGTAACGTCGTTAATCCTTACGCGGAGCGAAAGTGACTGGAGACTATTCCCTTTCTAATAATTAACCACTTTCAAAAATTAAATTACTAATAATACAAAATGGGATTTTGCAGCAAGAGTTGTAACAATATTATTATAAGGATAAATACTGTTAGAATCTTTTTAACCTAAACTGGACTTAACAGAGAAAAAAATAGAAAAGATAAAACAAAAACGCAGCATAATTATTTTATTCTTGTTTTTATAAAATAAAATCCAAGGCAGTAATAGCACCTATTTTTATTATAAATGGTTTTCCTTTTATTTTAAATTATAATTATAAAACTGGCTTTTTCATTAAAAAAATAAATAAATAAATAAAATAATCAAATTGGGTTTCAAAATTGTTTGGGTTCAATTTAAAATTCATTAAAGCTCTTAATTAAACCGTTGAAAAATCAATATTACTTCATCCTTTCTTATTTGCTCTATTAACCAATTTGGGACTTCATTTAAATCAACAACCTAATAACTTCTCTTCAGCTGTTCCTTAAATTTCAAAGTTAACGAAATTCCTTCGTTTGAAAACTAGTCGAAAATAATCGTTAATAGGTTCAGACAGAGTCGGACTAAGTGTCGACATGAAATGTATAACGTAATAAATAAAATATTTTTTTTTTGCGTAACCATTTATCAATTTTGATACGAATTAGATTTTTGATGTATTAAAAAGAAAATTGTTTATGATATTAAAACACAATATAATTAAAATTTGTTAATGCTTTCTTTTATTTTTTAAATTTATACCAGTTCATTAAAAAACTCTTAGCAAAAACCAAAGATGTAAAGCAAAAAAAATTCGAAGTCAATGAATTGGGATGTTCTTCTTTTTGACTGGTATTTAATTGCAACTAGTTTTTAAGTAACTACTTGGAACTCAGCAAGAGGAATCTTTTATATATGAGTGTTACTTAACTAAATTTATTGTACAGTAAAACTTCTATTAACGGACACCTCTATACAACGAAAACCATTCCTAAATGGACAATTTTTAGGGTACTAAACATTTCACTTAAAAATGCAACAATGGCAGTAAAACTACATGAAAATACCAACCTTATAACTATTTAACGTGGTGTTCAGCAAGGCGACACGATGTCACCAAAGCAGTTTATTACAGTCATGGAGAATGCATTTAAACAGTTGGACTGGAGTCAGAGAGCTATAAACATAGATGGCAAGAACTTAAACAACTTACGTTTTGCAGATGATATAGTGCTATTTTTGGACAATCTAGAAGAAATGTGACTGATGCTGCAAGAGGAGTGTGGAAAAGTCGGTCTTAATATCAATATGGCAAAAACGAAATTCATGACAAACCTTGTTCCCAGCTGTGGCTTAAAGATTGGCGGAGCTGAAATTCAAATGGTAGATAGATATGTGTACCTTGGCCATGAGGTTAGCATCTCAAGGAATAACCAGACATGCTAACTAAAGAGAAGGCTACGGAGAAGTTTTACTGTATCTATATTTTTCATTAAAAATTGTCCACTAATATGTATTACACATTTAATTATTTAAAACGTCGAATGTTAGAGTATTTTAAAATACCCACATAATAATTTTAAGGAGCGTTTTATTGGATACAAGCACAAAAAAGTCATTAATATTGTTACATGATACGGTAAAATATCATACAAAAATACTCTTGACAAAAAATGAAATGTAAGTTTTAAATTTTATTACTTTCTAAAATTATTTAACAAATGTGTGTGCTCATTCCAACACTGGCTTAAAGACGTTCCTCGTTCCTACAGCACGCACCATATAATCACAGTCTACTTGATTATGGCCGTCTCTTTCATTCCATCCCAAATTACCATTGGCAATACAAACACCCAGTCCACTAAAACCAACATTGAGCTCATTTAGACCCTCCCCCAGGGCTACTCCAATACACCTGTCTCCTATGGTACAAAATTTTAACAAATCATCTGCTGTTTTTTAATTTTCTTTATTCTGGTATTCGAAAATAAAAAAAATTGGCAAAATTGCCATGTTAGCGACAGCAACCCTTATTTTGGAACGAAGTTCCTTAACGCAGCTTACGGGTAGTGCGATTTAGTAGAAATCGTCACGTAACGAAATGCATTGGTGGTTCAGTGGTAGAATGCTCGCCTGCCATGTGGGCGGCCCGGGTTCGATTCCCGGCCGATGCATTCTTTTTGTGCTTTTACCATTTAATACAAAGTTTTATATTAAATAAAAAAAATCGTACGAAATGCGAAAAATAAATTAAAAGTTAAAAAAACACGCTTTTAGAGTTAATCAAACTAAAAAGTAAAAAATAATTCTTAACATAAGAATAAAATTAGGTACTGACGAGAAAATTAATGTCACTGTCAAAAAAAAATAAATGTCAATCAATGTCACTGCTTTGTATGACATTTTTAAAGTAACTCTGCGTTTCGGAATTAAAGCACCTCACGCTTCATTACATCAATCTGAAAACCACAAATTGTTAAGAAATATTATCACTAAAAATATCAAAAATTGGCAAAAAACAAGCGTTATTCACCCCGTTGCTAAGAAAATAAATAAAAAAATTTGCGGTTTCTAGAGAACTGTCAAGAACATATTATTTTATTTTGACATGCAGGTAAGCAGCAGATGATACTAGTGCACCGTAAAATTTTCCGAGTGAGAGCACGGAAAAAGCCCATTTTCGGTGCGCTAAATAGGCATATAAATATAGTGTTTTCAGGTATAATGAAAATCATTTTACACTACCGACTACTATTACAATTTCTGTTTGGTTGAGATGTTATATGGTCTTCACACACCTACATACATATAGTCAGTCCTTTTTCACGTGGGAGCAGGCAGAGACTACTTTTTTCCACCTGATACGGTTCTTTTACACGTCTTTCGTTGCTTCTACTTCCATCAGCGCTTTCATACATGTTCGTAGGTTGCTGGTACTCTTGACCTGGCCTTTATCAAAACAATTGCCATCTGATCGAGATACGTTCGCCTAGGTCGACCTCCACCGACTTGCCAAATTACACTTGCCTTGAAGAGGGCTGACGCACTCTGGACGATGAACCGGAGTAGACTAAGCAGCACGCTTGGCCTGCTCATAGCACTTTTAAACTTAAGCTGGCGGCCGAGAAAAACTGCCGACTATGCGGAGAGGAGGAAAAGAGCAGTATACATATTCTGTGTCACTGCCCGATACTAGCGGTGTACAGGTATCAAACCTGGGGGCCGTATGATTATGGATCCATGCGATCTAAAAGAGACAGGGCCAACAGAAATCCCAAGGTTTGCCAAAATCAGCGGACTAGAATTCTGATGCCCTGAAGACACAGCGGTAGTCACAGAGGATCAAAAGATCTAGGTGACATAGGTGCCGATACCAAAGGCCCAACCGCAAGATTGTAATGTAATGTAATGTACACCTTATAAATCTGTTTCGTCAATTTTCTTTCATCTATCCTCTCTAAGTGTCCGAACCATCCAAGCAATTCTTTATCTATCTTTGGTAAAATATCTTCTTACACACCACAGCATTCCCCTACTACACTACTCCTCCCTTTATCCATCAGAGTCACTCCAGCTTTACTTTTTAGACTGCTCATCTCTTTAGCATTGATCTTTCTTTTATGTTTTTTTTGCCAAACCCAACATTTTTACGCATAATTTATTATGTTTTATTGTATTAATAACTGCAGCTGTTTCAAGATTTATTTATAACTTGCTTTTTATTTTTCTCTACATTTCGACTTTAGTGCATGCATTAAAGTGCATTTCATTTGTTTTCTTTGCGTCTTGTTAAATATAAAATGGAGAAGAAAAACGCACTTGATCAACTTATGTAAGTGTTATTCAGTCATTAGTTATTAAAAAAAGGTTAGTAATTTTTAACATTTATTATTAAATTTTATAACAATTTACTACTTTTGGTACTATTCAATATTAGGTATATTAGATAAATAGTGTTTACCCAATAAACATATTTATAAACAATGGAAATCAATTGTGAAAATTGTAAACAAAAACACCGATACATTTTGAAAAAAAAAGGAATGCTGCAATTTTTTACAACACCAACAAATAAACCAGAAATACACTTCTTATTACAAAAAACTAAGTAACTCTCCACTATTAACGATTAAACCATGATTAATATACTAAATCCACTAAGCATTATAAATAATGTTGGGCGATTTTATAAAAGCCATTGCAGCGTTTTCGTTCTTAGTGCAAACGTCAAATCTAGTCAGATTAACTGTTTCGCCAAGGACCTACACTCACCGATAAAAAAAATAGGGTGAGTCATTGCAAAATGCTTTTTTTTGCAATATATCCTTGTATCAGTAATTTAATAGTTAGGCCTGGTGATAAATGACTTGATTTTAAGTTACGTGTTCTTCGTCGCTCATATTAATACAAATCTCTCCTTTTTTGTTCCTCAAAAATAAGTTTACTGCGTAAAAGTTCATTGATACGGTCCCCTTTTAGTTGTTCACGCAGAATCCCCCTTTTAACGAGTTCAGTTCGCCTATCAAAAATGTTTCTCATACTCTTTAAAAAATCGGGATATTTTGAGAATAGAGGCGATATTTTACGAACACTTATAGTATAAACTTCAGAAGGTTCAATGGAAATCATGATAAAGTCAACTCCTACGGGGTCGTCTGTAAACCAATTCGGAAGGCCGAATATTTCACCTTCATATACATGAAAAAGTTCGGTTAAACCACTATACGCCACTATGGTGCCAGAGAGGAGAAAATGTAGATACTTCGAAGATTCTACACTATTATGTATAATTTCGTGGGTACCTAAAATTCTATATTTCATGTGAGCAAACATTTCTCCAAGCTCGTTCGGCTTAAGATTTTTGAGAAATTCATTTTTTTTTATAAGGTTTTTGGCTTCGTAAAGAAACAGTTCTCGTCTTAAATTTTTTGTAAGTATCGTCATCATTTGCGAAGTATTAAAATATTTGTGTTGGTAACTGTGTTTAAATTTTTCCATTATGTTGTGCTCCGTATCGGCAGTTACTTTTTTGGACTTCATGAAATTATCGAGTTGAATTAACATGTTTTCGTATTGACTTATAGCGGATTCTCTCAATCCCAAATAAGATAATACTTTTCCTATTAAAACAAGAGTGTACAATCTACCGGTAAACATGCACAAAACAAGTAGCAACTCTTCGATCGGTTGCTGTATCCTTTCGTGGTAACAGGAACCGAAAAAATAGGAAAATGCGATAATGAAACTCTCTACGTAAGTTTGCATGTCGTACTCGGCCGTTGTTAAATTTCTAAGGGCTATCCATGAATTATCAGGAATCTTGGAGCCATATACAAAGACAGGAATGTTAAACACGAAGATTGTATAAAAATGAAATATAAATACAAATATAACAAATTGTTGAAAAATAAATGTCGCAAATTTTCCACAGCCACAATAAATAGCGGCGTTCGTGAAAATATAAAGCACACTAGAAAATCTTATGATATAGAACACCAAAATAAATAATGAAAGTAGAACGTTTCCTATTTGACTAAACAACATTGAATTTGTAATGTCAGTATCATCTAATAAACTAACACGAATATAATGTTGAAGTACCATTACCAAGTCTAACGTAAAATATGTTGCCAAATAATGAACAATCGTATCTCTAGGGTGTATGTCAATATCTCTGGTGTGTTTTTTTTCGTAACCAGTAATGAAGAAGCTGAGCATGCAAATAATGTGAAGTGAGTCTCGTATATACAAACTAAATTCGTAGCCTTTTATATTTCGAAATATGGTCACAGCAAATATCCATCTATGAATAAAAGTTAACAGAAATATAATCTTGATGTAGTGGCTCAATTTACTAAAGGGATGTATGATGTACCAATACCTGCTGTTGGCGTGTCGTCGCTTTTCATTTCTAAGCGCTGATTGCGTTCTGCGAAAATTTTGACACCTCATGTCGTCTTCATTTAGTATGGTTAGACTTTTTAAATATGTGCCAAACCTTTGGCACCTAGATGAACTTGGGGGTAGTGGTTTAACAGCTGGTTTAGTCAGTCTCTTAGCAAGTAAACATTTGTGGTAATTATCTTGCATTATTGTTATCACTATTCGGCTCCTTGTAACAGGACTACATATATTATTGACAGTTGCTAGGTTGCACATAAATAAAAATTTGTTTAATAAAATCAACTATACATATAAAATGCTTTGTACTGAATGACTGACTGACGGATCAACGCACAGCGTAAACCGCTGATCGTAGAAACCTGAAACTTGGAGGGTGTGTTCTTTGTATGAAGTAAGCATTCGATAAGAAAGGATTTTTCGAAATTCTGCTCCAAAGGGGGTTAAAACGAAGGCAAAGTTTGTATGTGACAACGTGATTCCTTGGTCCAACCTACTTCAAATTTTGCATAAACATTCTTTAACAGAATTAATGGAAGACGTGTTTCGGATTTTATTGAAACTCATCGCCTAACGGGGTTAAAAGGTTTAGAAAGTTATTTTGGGGGTGATTGGCATCGAAGTTGATATTAATGCTCCTTAGTGCTTTTGATTTAAATTATATTTTATTTTGACACATGTTTGAAAGCTCAATCCGATTTTATTCAAAAAACTTTGAACTAACATAAAAGCTTGGTGCAATGCAATACTCTTGCAAATTGGAATGTCAAATATAAAAGAATATTTAAATCAGATTCTTCTTTTAGCTCATCTTCTTTTATTTTCATGTATTGGGCCGTATATTCTTCTAAAGATCTTTCTTTCAAATATTCTTAATTGATTTTCATTGTTGTTTGTTAGTGTCCATGTTTCACATCCATAGATTACTACTGGTCTTATAAGTGTTTTAAAAATTGTGATCTTAGATTTTTTGTTGAGTATACTGCTCCTTATTAGTTTAAGATGGACATAATAGCATTTATTTCCTTTTGGGATTCTTGCTCTTATTTCATCTTGGACGTTACCATTACCAAAATTATGCAATGGCACCAGCTTGCAAGTGAAAACATTGCATCGCAATGAAATCGAGTCAGTCATACTGACAGGTTGTTCTCGAGGAGTCTGTATTTATTTCTAGGATTCCGCTAACACCATCAAATTACCCCTTTGAATTCAAGAGAGTGCAGACTCCTATCAAAGTCTGCTTTGCCATAAATATAAACAAAGCTTAGGGTCAAACTCTTAAAGTAGCGGGAGTAGACTTGAGAGACTTAACAAAATTTAATTTAATTTTTATTTTTATTTAACCTTTTAATCCCTACACTATAATAAAGATTGTTATATTTTATAAGTATTTAAACATTTTAACACAATAATTTATATAATAACAAAATAAATAACGTAAAAAACCAATTAAAAATCCTATTAAAAGCATTTTCGACTTCTAAATGAAATCCGATAAAATATATGAGAGTTGTATTCTACAAGATTTGATATTCCGAAGAGTCATAATGACATAAATGGGGATTTCATTTTTAGTGTCGAAATAACATACTTTATTGGACTGAGTACTATAACGATTTCATTATAGTACTTGAGATTATAATGAAAAAATATGTAGGTATACTAGGCAAAAATATAAAAAATTAATTAAAAACAACAAAGTTTAACGTTTATAAATACTTACCTACTACATTATTGCAATTTGTTAAATTAATGTTGGACATAGTGGTAAAAATTGTTCCATTGTTCTGGTTGTTTATTTGTAACTTTTCGGTTTTTTGTGCAAAAAAAAAAAATCGGTAAAACATTCGATAATCATTTTTGTCCAAGAAGGAAAACCGAAATTCTTTTTTTATTTTCGCTAAAATTTTCTATATATCGTTAAGCAACTGTGTCACTTTTCCAGCCACCATGACGTTTAACAGTGTGATCTACTCCGGAATCAGCCTACAATGAAGCCGAAGATCTTTGAACAGTGTTTCCAAAAGTATGTAAACCTACTGGCTGCTTTGTACATTTGCTGTTTATAAAGAACATCGCTGGATCTTATCGATGCATAGGTTCGCACCAATTGTACCATATTTACTCTTTCGACATCACCAGGCGTTACGAAGAATTTTCGGGAAACATTTGTTTTTGTACTAGGTATTACAATTCTAGAAACAGTGCACATCTTCTTTTTTTTATCTCCTCTCTTTGTCATGCCCAACCTGTACCTATTATCATTGACACTTTCTCTAGAAAATATTTTTTATATTTCGCCTCTTGTAAAAACTTTGCAATATTTTATTGAGTCAAAATTTTGGGTTTTCGGGTTTGTAAGAATCGGAATTTCGTTTTAAAAATGAATCAGGTGTCTAAACTTACTTACTTACATTTTTTTTTAATTAACAACATGCTTCGTAACATTGATTAATAATTCAAAAAACTTTTTCGTTCTTTAAAATAGGCTAAAATTATCTTTTCGTGCGCAAGATTCTCAACATTTTTCCTGTTACACCAACTTTCATAATTGGCATAAGTTTTTTCGTATACACTTTTTGACTTTTCAGGCATTAATCCAGCAACTGCATTATTAGCTAAATTTTCAATTTCTGGGGGTAAATCATTCAATTTACAATGCTTAATGATCTTTTCCATAAAAAATGTAACTTTGATAATGACATGAGAATACAAACAAACAATTCCATTGTAACCCTACGTTGCCACGCACATCACTAAAATTAAGCTGCGTATACATTACTTACTGTAACGCAACAGGAAATCTAAGAAATCTAATCTAAATCTAAAAAATCGGAATATAAAATTTTGTTTGAAATTCGGATAAAAAAAAATCATATCAGACGAGGCTTTAGCCGTACCTTTTTTGACACGTTCTGGCTGCTCATAAAGTTATAAAGGGCCCCATTTATTTGTTTTCCTGCCAACACCCTTCGCTAAAGGTTACGTACTTTTTATAGCACTTTTTGGTTTTATAAAATTTAAATAAAAATTCTAGTGACTCAGTACCATTATGGGATCCATTAAAAACACTTTTTTAAAAATACAAGTAAATTTTTAAAAACAGATTCGACAAATTTAATTTCTAAATAAATACAATACTAGACGTTAAATAAAAAAATATTAAGGTAATTCCACGCTTAAAATAAACACTGAAAGAACTATATGATGTTGAGAAATTTTGAGTAAATATTATTTAAAATCGCCCGATTCTTCATTGAAAGAATTACTGCATTTTTTGTAAAAACAGTAAATTAACTCGCACACCTCCTCCTTGGTGGTTCCAACAAAGTTTTTTCTCTGAGTAATGTTTTGACTTCGTCTCCTCCTTCGAACGTCCGTTTAACAACTTTTTTGAACATATCATTCCTCTCGATAAAGAGATTCTCGAAATACCTGTACGTTTTCGGATAACGGCTGAAAAATGGAATTATCCATCTTTTATTAATGCAATAAACCTCCGTCGGTTCGAGCGAAAGTATAAAATACTTGCCGGGAAGCGACGTTTTGCTAAATAAACAGGGAACTCCGAATACATCACCATCCGTCATATGGAAAAGTTCTACGTTGTTACAATATGCTGCAACGGTACCGGACTGTATGAACCACAAGTAGTTGGAATTATAAAAACCACTCAAGACAACTTCGTTGGTACTAAAAATGAAAATTTTCACATGAGCAAACATGTATCCAAGTTCGTCGGACTTGAGTATTTTCAAAAAAGGGTTAACTTTGATGAGCGTTTTTATTCCGTAAAGAAATAACTCCCTTCTTAAGTTTTCCGTAAGTATTGACGTCATTTGTGACACATTGAAATACTTCCTTTGGTAGTTGTATTGGAATTTCTCCATAATTTGCTCTTCTAATTCCATCGGCACATTTTTAAATTTCATATAGTTATGAAGTTGTAGCGTCATATGTTCGTATTCGCTTAACTCGGCATCGCGAAAACCGAACTGAGATAGTCCCATTCCGATTAAAATCAGAGTGTATAATCTACCACTGAACGTAAATAAGAAGATTAAAAGTTGCTCGCCTGGCACTTTTACAATGTCGGAAGAGGATCCAAGAAAGTGTGACAGTACGAGTACTAAACTCTCCAAATAGGTATGCATTGTGTAATCGTGTAAAGTAAGATTTCTTGCCACTATCCATGATTCCGAAGGAAGTTGGTTCGCGTTGGAATACAAAACGTACGGAATGCTAAATATCATAATGGAATAAAAATGCATGATAAATATCATAATAATTAAATGACGAACTACAAATCCCAATGATTTACCGCAACCAAAATAATTAGTGGCATGTGACAGAAGAAATAAAATATTAATAAATCGAATGAAATAAAGTGAAATCGTAAAAATTATCTCGGCGATTAACAGTATATGTTGAACATGCCAACATTTTGAAAACTCCATTAAGATATCGTGGAAATAAAATTCCAACAATAAATAAAGATCTACACAAAAATACGATAACAAGTAGTGCTTGATGGTTTCATTAGGGCATATAAAAATTTCCTTAGTGTTATTATTTTCATAACCCGTTATGAAGAAGCTCAACATTAGAATGATGTGTATTGTGTCTCTAATTACAGTAATGTTAACATTCCAAAATTGATTTTGGAAATCGTGCATCGTCAAAATCCATCTATAAATCAGCAAACAGAAAAACGTTAACTTCAAATACAGACTTAATTTACTAAATGGATGTATGATGTACCAGTATTTGCTACAAGCGTGTCGCCTTTTTTCGAATCTCAATGCCGATTTGGTTTTCAAAAAGTTTGTGCTTCTCAGGTCGTTTTCATTCAATACCATAAAAGTCTTTAAATATCTCTGAAACTTTTCATATATGGTAGCACCTGGACTCAACGTAGGTAGAGCCGGATGAACCTCTCTTCCTCTTAAAAGACACCTATGAGTATGTGATTGCATTGTTCAAATTATTTTACACCGTTTTATTTGTGTGGAATAATACATTTTTACCAAAAACTTTTTTTTAATTAACTGAGTCTTACGTCAAAGTAATGACATTTAATTTTTAAATTTTGTTTAAAATACGCTGTTTTCTTATAGACCGGGGGCCGATGACACTAAAAGTGCACTTATATGGATTCTGAAATTTAGCATAGGAATTAATAATATTTTATCATAGATATAACTTAGGCCCGGTGTGCTAGAGTTTATCCTGGCAGAAATATTTTTTATATTTTTAATAATCATAAGTAATTTGCACTATTATGGAAATTAATTTCTTATAGACCATTTTGAAGCAAATTTTATGTATTTTCAAAAAAAATTTGGTGTGACAACTCTTATCGCGGCAGAAAAGTCTGTCACACCGACTTTTAATATCTAAAGTTCATAAAATGTTTCCCTTATCGCTTAATTACTTTTATTTTTTTAACCCTTTCTTTTCAGTTCTTTTTTTAAAATATCTTGGAGTGACAGCTCAAAACTTGACCAAAATATCAGTCACACCACTTTATATTATAGCTTTAACACTTTTAAATAATGAAAATGGAGCATATCGAAATTCTTTACTGTCCTGTTTTTAATTTTCAACACAAAATACAGTCTTTCATCTATGATTCTTACTATTTTTACTTTCAACTTTTAAATTGAGCTACCCTTACTATGTATAATATATTATACCTGAGTTACCCTAAAAGCCTTGAAAATGATTAGCTCAATTTTGTCTCTTCAGTCAGTTGCTTTAAAGCCCTGTTGAACGTTACAACATTTCGATCAGTGTACTTGTTCATTTATTATTTTAAAAATATCTGTCACACCAGTTAGAAACATAATATTATTTTTTTTTATATTTAAAATTTATTTACTACAAACTAATACCAGGAAGGAAAGTAAAGGTAACTTAATTGATACAAATGTATTGCTGGAAGACATTATTTATTTACAAAATTCAGCGTTCCATTTATTCATAATTTTGTTAATTTCTACACATTAGTTATTTAATAAATGCAGCAACAAGAGAATTAAAAACTGAAGGTCATACGATTAAGCTATATACAAACATATATTATTATAATTAGACAAAAATTTACTTAGAATCATCTATATTATCACATCCATAACAACTATTTCTTTGATATTCTGTATCTTCCTTCCTTCCTCTATATCCTGATAATTTTGAACAATTTCTTCAACGGTAAGAGAAACTGCCTGGCCAATATACCATAATGTTTCTAATTTATTTTTTTCGCCAAGTTGCCAACCACACGCTGTCGGGTCTAATGTTCGGTTGCATTTTGCCACATTGCATTTATAAATGTTGTTCTTAAAATTGTTTGTGGCAATGATTTCCAACAGGGAGGAATATTGCTGTAATTGAAGTTTAACTGATAAAATCTATCATTGTTGCTGATACTAACGAAAATTTTTAAAAATAATTTGAATCTTGCCTTATTAACACTGTTATTATTGATTTCATAAAGCTCATTGGTAAATTTTTATCAGTTTTTTTTCATTACAAATATCGTCTGGATCTGTGAGATGTTGAAAAACATGTTGGTGTTCTTCACTTTGAGCTAAAAGATTATACGCCTTTATTTTCCCTTTACGTACAAAAGAGATATTTTGAAAAAAGAAATAAAAAGGAAAGGATTAAAAAAAAAGTAATTCCGCGATAAGGAAAACATTTTATGAACTTTAGATATTAAAAGTCGGTGTGACAGACTTTTTTTGCCACGATGAGAGTTGCACACCAATTTCTTTTTGAAAAAACATAAAATTTGCTAGAAAATGGTGTCTAAGAAATTAATTTCCATAAAAGTGCAAATTACTTATGATTATCAGAAAAATGCGCAGTGGTTGGACTCGGATTAAATGCAAAAAAGACCAAAGTATTAGTAATTAGCAAGTAACCTAATATCATAGCTAACATAACAATTAGAGGTGAACTATTGAAGCAAGTAAACCAAATAAAATATCTAGGCAGCTTAATAACTAACAGCGCGAATGGTCAAACTGAAGTGAAATCAAGGATTGAGCAGGCTCGAGCAGCATTTAAAAACATGAGTAGGGTCTTGTACTGTAGAGATCTAAAGTTAACTATAAGAATCCGACTTCTCAGATTTTACGTCTTCTCCACCCTGCTGTACAGTATGGAAGCCTGGACTATAAACAAGTACGAAGAAAGATGGCTTGAAGCCTTTGAGATGCGGGAAACTATTAAAAGTTTCATGGACGGAAAAAGTATCCAACTTGGTAATACTCCAACGTCTGAATAAATCAACCGAAATTTTTACCACATTCAAAAGAAGGAAACTGCAATATTTCGGGCTTGTTATGAAAGGCGAAAAATACCGATTACTGCAGAACATCATGCAGGGAAAAATTTATGGTAAAAGAAAGCCGGGGCACAGAAAAACATCATGGCTCAAGAATCTACGTGACTGGTATAAACTCAACTCAAGCTCTCTGTTCAGACTTGCCGTCGACAGAGTAAGGATAGCCTTGTTGGTGACCAACGTTCTAGAAGGACATGGTACTTAAGAAGAAGATTAGAAAAATAAAAATTTAAAAAAATATATTTCTGCCAGGATAAACTCTGGCACACCGGGCCTATGTTGTACCTATGATTAAATATTATTAATTAATATGCTATATTTCAGAATTCATGTAAGTTCACTTTTAGTGTTACCTGCTCCCCGCCTATTATCTCAATAATAGCTTGCGTAGACATAGAAAACATGTCTATGATAGCTTGTAGTACCATAACCCCCAAATTTTGGAAATAATAAAATTACCAACGTTACTATTTAATTATTAGTAAAAACTTAATTCAAACATTTATTTAAAAGCAAATAATATCGTTTTTTAGTGCAACTTTAGTACTTTGAACCCAAGAACTAAAACTGATATGTTTGGATAAAAAAAATTAAGAGTGGTATTCCACTCGTTATATCTTCATGTAAAAACTTTAAAATCCACATAATAACCGGTTGTCGTTAATTTTGATTGCTGATTCTTACATTACAGGCACTATAAGTAAGTGTTCCTAATAGAATCAATTAATTGAAAAATTATGATAAAATAATAAAAATTTACTAGTTTCTGATTTATTCCTTTGTATTTACCCAACTACCTATCTGGATGCCAAATTTGTACTTTGCAGGTCATTTGGAACTGGATTAAAATTTGGATCTATAGGTCAGTCAGTGATAAAAATGATGATTTTTGGACGTTAATATCTTATTAACTGTTCGAGGTGTTTTAATGAAATTTGAAACACATATGTATCTCGCAAGTCTCAATATATGAGCCAAATTTAGTATGTTTATGTGAAATAGTTTTTGAGTTTTGAGGGGGTCAAAAGTGGCTCCAAATGGTTTGTGTGATATTACACACTGTACCGCTCGCCATTCCGTTAGCTTGAACTTGGCTTGGTACCTAACTAAAGATATAAAAAAACGTTATTACTTTTAGAATTCATGAATAAGATTTGCTTATGATAAAGGCAATTAAACGTTGCACTTTTTATTTGGGGTATTGATAAATTTAAATGGCTACTCTTGACTATACTTCTTTGAAATAACAGTTATTCTCCCTCTATGCTTCCCGCTGCTGAAAGTATTTAGTAATATTTACTGATACACTAGTGTAGTGGGCATATTAAAAAGAGGTTTAAAATCTAGTACTGGAGAAGTCTACTAATCTATATGGAGGGTAGAGGTAAGGAGAGTCATCTCATTTGATAAAAAACTTAAAAAAGTGTCCAGCTATAAGCTATAAATAACAGTTCAAAAACCTTCCAGAATGGCGCTGGTGTATACAAAGGGTATGGTATCAATGTAGCAATTGTAAACGAATTAAAGTATGTCGAGTTAAAAAATTTAATATTATTGTCGACTAAAGTAGTTACTTATTGAAAATTTCAACTACTTGCGTAGAACAAAGAAATGTAGTAAATATAACCTAAAATAATTATTGTGAAAAAACGTGTAGCTACAGTGATTTTATTTCGTAAACTGTGAACAGTACGTTCATTGTCTTTTTATCATTTAATTTTTTGAAAAAGTGTGTAAATAACAGAAGTTATGGGTAAAATTTGTGTTGTGAAAGGTTGTCCCAGTGAACGTTAAAATTTACCCTGATGCTAATGTGGCGCCACCATAATTAAATGCATTTGGACGGACACTTTTTCATGTACACAGATGATTCTCCTTACCTCTACCCTCCATACTAATCTAGCTTTGAGAGTCGTGTTCGAGGTGGCGTTGAATTTTTACTTTAAGTCACTTTAAAAGAAATAGCAAATTTAAAATAAAAATAATTGTCAAAATACAAAAATGACATCCGTTTTAAATGAATCCTATTTAAAAGAACACATATGCACACTTCCCCAACGAGCTGATCATGGTAAAAACTTACCTCCGTCTGCTGGATTGTACAGAAAAATTTGGATAAAATGGCAACTACTTTTTAGTTTAAATATGAATTACGAAAAATGTAAGGAGTTTTATTCTCATCCTTCCCTGATGCGAGCCGCCTTAAGAAGACACCTGAACAGTCCCTACAACTACATTATTCATCCTTTTAGTAAGCTAAAGGTTTTTATTGAAAGGATTTTTTACATTCTGCTGTTTCACAGAATTATTTTTGTTCATTGTACCATAATTGTGCCCACAAATATTCATATATCTTGTCTCATAAGAGACATTTTTGTTTTGTTTGGGATATTAAGTTTCTTTATTACCGGCTACATAAACAAGCACACCAATGAAGTAGTAATCGAACAAAAAGACATAATAATACATTATTTAAAAACCTCCTTTATTTTCGATATTTATCTAATTTTGAAGGAATACGTTTATATAGAAAAATTCAAACTTCTCAAATTAATTTTAAGTTTTTTCAGCATAATTATTATGATCATTAGATTTTTGCAATTCCGTTACGTTGTGAATGATTTGAATAAGTCTCTTGGCGTTAAAAAAGCACTTTCATTCGTTGCGTGTCACATATTGTTATTGGCTTTGTTCCTTCATATTTGGAGCAGCCTAGTATATTGGATACCCGTATCTATTTATGCTTATTTCGACTATTTTCCGGATGCGTCATGGATAATTAAGAAAAATTTGAGCTTTTACACCTACGACTTGAACACCTATATCGAAAGTTATTTATTAGTAACTGCGTATTTTCTTGGTTCTGATTATAAAATTTATATTACCGAATCCGTCGAGGCATTTTTAATGTTCAGTATTATGATTTTCGGTAGACTCTATGGTTTATTATTATTGGCAAAAGTATTTATGTTTTTCGGCTATGACGATATTTCCGAGAGTGAATACGAAAATTCACTTTCTCAAGTGCACAATTTTATGAAGTCAATGAGAGTTCCTGCCAAACTCCAGCATACAATAATAGATAGAATGAAATACACGTATCAGAAACATTTCTTTAACGAACAAGAAATTCTGAGTATCTTTACGGAACACATCAAATCTGAATTGTTTATTTACGGAGCAGGGAACGTTATAACAAAAAACCCAATATTAAAAACTCAGAATAAGTTTATGCTGACAAAGTTATTTTTGCACATGAAATCCCAACTCTTTTCTCCAAACGAAGTGATTCAAGATGAAGATGATTCGGACACGCTTGTTTTCTTCATATCCTCGGGAAACGTGGCCGGTTACAATTTGGAAGGCACACAATTTTTAAGTTTATCAGACGGTGATGTTTTTGGTAACTTAAGGCTATCCACATCCACTTCCAATCCCGTTTTATACCAAGCAGTTTTTATTGCTCTAGAACTAACAGAGATATATTACATTAATTATAAATGGTTTAATTCCTTTACCGAGTTAAGACTTGCCATTGGACAATACTTCAAACAGCTTCGACTGGCAAGGGCAGCATTAAATAAAACCTGCAAAAAATATAAACCCAATTTGTTATTCAGCGAGCTAAAACTTGGAGAATTGCTAGAGAAACCTAGGTTGAGAGATAAAATTACTGATCTATAAATATATTATGCTCCTTTTATCTTATTTTATTTTTTTTATACGAAAAAATATGTATTTTATATTTACTTACAAAACTTTAATTATAAAATTTTAATTTAAATACAGATATTTTGTACCATATTTTGCTACGTATTTTTTTTTAAGCAAATAGTTTGTTTATAAATTTGTCATGTAGGAAAAGTGTCCTGTGACAATTTCCTATAATTTATTACTGAAAACAAAAGTTAAAAAGTAAGTTTAAAATTTGGGAGTACATAACACTACACTATAAAAATCTATCTTTTAAATCCCACGGCATATAACGCCCGAGTCTTCGTATCACAGTTGGTCTATGCGTTAGGTTTCGAGCTAATCTGTTTGGATGCTTATTTAAACGAATGTTGTACTTATCGTAGTAGTTCGTTATTTCCGATTTCACAGAGTTCATCTGCAGGTCTCTCGCTATTATGTAATTTGGAACAAACCATGTAGCGTTGGTCATCAGTCGAAGAACCTTTGATTGGAAACGTTCTAAAATTTCTATGTTGGAGAGTTCCCCACAGCTGGATCCCGTAACTCCATACTGGTTTTAGGATAGCTTTATAAATAAGAAGCTTATTTTTCAAGTTTAGTTTTGATTTTCTTCCAATCAGTCAGAAGAGCTGCCTTAGTTTAAAACCTAGCTGCTTACGTCTTGAGAAAATATGTTTGACTGTTGTTAAGTTTAATAGGTTGGCAGTTTCCACGACGTTCTTAAAAGTAACTTGGACAGATTTGGTGATGTTAACTTTAATGTGCCACTTACTGTTCTATTTTATATATGTGGTCTTGCAATTTTTGGGAAGCAATGATTTTGTCTTTATGAGATGTAAGGATGACTGTATCATCTGCGAATGTGGCTGACAGGCTCTTGTCGCTAGTAGGTAAGTCGGCGGTATATAAAAGATTCTATTTTTTTGCAAAGGTGTGTATTCTCTATGGTGTTTTACTAGGACAGCGTTTCTTAAACTGTGGGGCGCGCCCCCTAAGGGGGGCGCGTTTACATGATTGGGGGGGGGGCGCAGTACAGATTAAAAATAAAATGGTAATGATAAAATGCTACAGATAAATTTTTAAAAAATCTTTATTGAAATTTTACTTACTTAATGATGACAAAGAAACATTCTAAGGACTAATGGCTAACATGAGCTTGTTTTAAGGCGCACAACTTCTCTAAATTTGGTTCTATGTTAGAGATGGCCACTCTGAGTTCATTTTCTACTTGAAGTTTATTTCTGTATTTAGATTTCACGACAGCAAGTGCAGAAAATCCAGTTTCACAAAGGTAGGACGTTGGAAAAGGCAACAGAATTCTAAGCGCTTTGGCTTTTATAACGGAGTAGTCGTTCGGAAGTTCAGTCCAGAAGTTTGTTAAAGATTTGTTAACAAAGTTTGATTTTTGTTAGGGATTTGTTGAAATATCTATCAGTTGTTCTTCTTCTTGCAGTGATAGTCCGACAGGTCTATTTTTGAATGGATTTAAAACCCAGCTCCAGTCTGACAACTTGATATCTTTCTCTGCAAAGAAGTATCGGTTGAAATTCTCAGTTAAGTTTTCTAAATGGCTTCCTATGGCATCAATCTTTTGACTTAAATCAAATATATTTACGTTTTTTCCTTGCAGCTGAAGATTAAGTATATTAAGTTTTTTAAAAATATCTACTAAATAAGAAAGCTTCAGTAAAAATAATTTGTCGAAAAAATCTGTTGAATACTTGTGACCTTCCTCGCTTAAAAATATCGCTATTTCCCTTCTTAATTCAAAGACACGCTTAACCGTCATACCGCGTGACAACCATCTGGATGAGGAATAAAACAACAAAGATTGATGCTCAGCTCCCATATCTTCATACAGAACAGAGAACATCCTTGTTTTTAGTGGTCTGGTTTTTATAAAGTTAACAACTTCAATAACTACTGTCAAAATCATGTTTAGTCCAGGGCTTAGCTTAGATTTTGATGCTAACGCTTCCCGATGTATCATGCAGTGCGTCCAGATAATTTCTGAGGATTCCTTTTTTACTAGCGCTTGTAAACTGTTGTATTTACCAGACATGGCTTGAGCTCCATCGGTGCAAATCGCAACACAATTTTTCCATTGCAAATTCATTTTAGTAATAGAATCATTTGTAATCTTGAACAACTCGGTGGCTGTAGTTCTTCCTTTAATCTGTTTACAAAACAATAAATCTTCACATATTTTAGAACATTGACAGAATCTAATGTAGCAAATCAAATGGGAATCATTACTAGAGTCAGTTGCTTCGTCAAGTTGTATAGCAAACAAGTTTCCAGTAAGCTCAGATTCAAGCTGCTGCTGCTGCATATCAACTGATATATCGTTAATTCGTCGACTGATTGTATTATTTGACAGAGGAATATTGTTAAGTTGTGAAGTAAAATTTTCACCAAACATTATTTCTACAATGTCTTTGCAAGCGGGTAAAATAAGTTGCTCTGCAATAGTGTGCGGTTTTTTGCATTTAGCTACTTTGTATGCCACTTTATATGATGCCAAGAGAGCCTTCTCATTTACTGCCAGTACTCTATGGAAGCTGGATTTTTGTTTTTTAAACAATCTGAGTTTCTCCACAAAAAAATCTCGCGGTTTATTGACATATTCTCTGTGCAGCGTTTCTAGATGCCTTTGTAATTTCTTTGGTTTCATGCTATCTGCAGCCAATACTTTTAAACAGATAACGCATTGTGGTTTTTCTTCGCCACCTACTTCAAGGCTAGTAAAGCCCAAATTTAGGTATGATGGGTCATATTTTCTTGTTTTAGATTTCGGACGATTTCCACCTGAACCTGTCGATGTACAAGCCCCGTCATCCTCAAGTTTTCGTTTTAAAAATGTATCCATACTACATCTACTTATACACTCACACTTCACAATAATGCTTGCTTAGTGTTAAAACACCTTCACTGAGAGACTGAGAATACCGTATGTGCGCTTCTGTATTTATAGTCGCGTTCAGACAGTTCGAGAAAGATCAGGAAGCTTGAATACGTGGCACGAACGCCGCGAACTTTCCGACAGCATCTTTGGCGCTCTCGACGAGACAATGTTGCCTATTTTAGTCCAAATTCCTAGGTCTACGGATTGGGGGGCGCAACATTTTTTAAATTAAAACAGGGGGGCGTGAATAACAAAAGTTTGAGAACCGCTGTACTAGGAAATTACGGTTTGTAAGGTATGAGTTGAGGATAGTAAAGTAATTTAGAGGTAAGGCTTTTTTGAGTTTGCCAGACCTTGTCGAAGGCTTGCGTTATATCCAAGAAAACTGCAGCGCAGAACTTTTTTGTTTTCAGATCTTCACTGATCTTCTGGACGACCCTGTGTTTTTGTTCTATAGTTGCGTGTTTTTGTCGAAAGGTAGGTAAGGTGAGGTAATAGTCGATGTTTTTCGATTATTGGTTGTAATCTCCCTACAAGAAGTTTTTCAAAAAGCTTTGACAATAAAGGTAACAGACTTATGGACCTATAAGATTTGACATCTGTTGTCGGTTTACCTGGTTTCGGTATAAGGATTACTTCGGCAACTTTCCATTGCGTTGGAAAATAATTTTGCTACGTATTTTATTAAATATATTGCCCTATAGGGGTCGTGTTTAGGTAAGAAGGGGGCCGCTGCATGTCGTCATATTAAGGGTATCCAAATGTCATTATAGAAGTGAAATTCTTATATTTTGTTATTGTAATAAAAACAAAACAAAAAGTGGCATTTCCAATATTGGCCGTGCATGTGAAGGCCACATTTTAAAAAAGGTGCTTTTGTCACTTTTTATGTTTGGGTTATTTTTTCTAAAAATGGTGAAAGCTTCAGTTACTGACACATTTAGCCACGTAATTGCGAGTTCCTGTTTAATAGTCTTTGATGGATATTGTAACTTTCCTTTCAGAAGCAGATCGACTAATGTTATCTCTTTCATTAAAATTCTTCTGTAGAAATAATATCTCACTTTAGCTAACTGATAACTTGATAACTGATTGTTATTTCATGGGATTTTTTGGCAGATACTTTGTCGTCTTAATTAAATCCCTGCATAGGATTTGTACGCACCTAGAGGCGACGATAACACAGAAGCTAAGGATTAAGCCATATTTTTTTTCTATCTTTCCTTTTTTTAACTCTTCTTTTTTTGCTGAAGTTTTTCGCCTGCTTTGTCTTTATTTACGCGTTCTTTGTTATTTTCCTTCTTTTGGAAACTCGCTCTCTTTCTTTCTTAAAATATTTTTGCTATTTTTTAAGGTTTTTTTTAATTTCTTCCTGGATTTTGGTTTTCTCTCTGCTGCATTCAAGATTCTTAAAAGTAAAACCACCACAAAAACAAGTAATTAAGCAGCTAAAATTTAAGATGAATATTAATAAAACATGTTATTAATTGCTTTTATTCCTAAAACTCCGATTCATAATAAATTCTTGTTTGTCCCACCCGTCACTGTGACGGTTGGACACACTTTCAAGAGCGACTATAGTCACACGTATTTAATAATGCAACGCTATATTAATTTAAAATGTTTTCGAAAGCTTCTTCTTTTACTTCTTAGAGATCTGTCCATCTGTTAATGCTGAAGTTACCTCTGCATATTTTCCTGAGAGGTAGATTGCCAACTATCTCTCTATCTTTTAGATGGCCTCCCGGGAGGTCTCGAGTCGGGTGGGTTGTTTTCTAGGGTTATTTTCGGAAGGCTGTTCTCGTCCATTTTTCTTACATGGTTGTACCATTGCCTCTTACGTTGTTCTCTTATGTCTGCGTTTCTTACTCACTCTGTCTCTTCTTGTTTTTCCCACTATTGTTCTTAGTGTTTTCATTTCTGCCACCCTTAGCATGTGTTTTGTCCTGTTGGTGTCTTCGCGGACTTCTGTACCGTACGTCATGATCGTTGCAGATTCTAATTTTGTTTTCTTTGTGCATGTACGGGTTTGACCAGACTATATCTCGTAGCCATCCTGATGGTGCGTATCCGAGGTTATTTATAATTTTATTTATGAGAAGATTATGCAAAAAGGGACTTAGGCTGTCACCCTGTCTAATTCTTTCCTGTGTTGGGATGTTTTCAATAAATTGATCTCATGCTTTAACCTTTGTTACTTAATCGTTATTTTGGTTATGGATTATCTTTGTTATGTTCGCCGGTGCCTTATTTTCTATTATGATATGTAGGTACTTTCAGAAAGCCAGAACACTTAAGGTTAGATATTTTTAGGTTAGTATAAAAAAACATTGTTTTGCAGTGATGGGTGGGACATAAGTTAAGCATTTTTAGAAAGCTATTTAATCCATACCAAAAACTATATTTGTAATTACTCATCACTTGCTGAAACTGCGTTGAATATAGTTTTTTTACAATTACTTTTAACCTAGCGTAAAGTAGAGCGATAAAACTTCAAAATGTCAAAAATTTGAATTAAATTTATAGATTTCTATAAATTTGTTTCATGATAGATCCAATTTGGATGAAAGGGTTGGAGTGGGCGTTAAAGGGCCAAATTTTAGGCTTTCAAAATCCCATGGTAATACTCCAACCATATTTTAAGCAAGATTACATGCTATAGAGATATGTGCCCAGGAGTGCATCAAAGGGAAACCTCCAAAAGGCAGAAATCTATATTTTATCAGATAGCCAAGCAGCAGTAAAAGCTCTGAAGTCATACACTTGTAAGTCTTAGCTGACTTGGGACTGTAAACAATCCCTGAGACAACTGGGAGCAAACAACCAGGTCACTCTGATGTGGGTTCCAGGTCACAAGGAAGTTAGTGGCAACGAGGAAGCGAACTGCGTTGCAAAGGAAGGGGCAAATACACAATTTTCCGGCCCAGAACCCTTCTGTAAACTCTCCAAGGCCCACTTGAAAGAAAATGTTCCACGCTGGAAAACAGATAAAATTAAATCTTACTGGTATAAAGTGCCACGACAAAGACAAGCGAAAAGGATAGTACGCCTTTCCCCAAAGAAAGCTGAACAGCTTCTGGAGCTGAACAAGAAAGACTTGGAACTGGAGACAAGAATCCTCACTGGACAATGCTCTTTGAGGTATTACCTGAAAAAGATGGGCAATACAGAAAGTGACACTTGCAGCTACTGCGAGAACTTTGCTGTAACTGCAGAACATTTGCTTTGCGAATGTCCAGCGCTTTTCTGCAAGAGGCTCAAGTTTCTGAAAGGGGCCTTCTTGAGTCCTCCAATGTCAGGAATTTCGCTCCCAGGAAATTGATGAACTTTGTACGAAGTTTTAGAATCCCGGGCATCGAATAGATTAAGAGTTAGGCACAAAAGATCTGATAGGTCGAGGTGCTTGAGAGGCTGCATAGCCTTCACGAACCCTCTACAATCTACAATCTTGTAATGTCCGTGGTAGTCGGTAATAAATAAAGACAGGATTTAAATTTTTTAACTATATTTATTACAAAATAAAATTTAATTCTTTACAAAGTAAATGTTATATTTATAATTATATTTCTTGTCGTCGTAAAATCTAAACAAACAGCAATTATGATATTAATTTATTAATGATCAAGCACGGATATATTATTTCGAAAATAAAAATTCATACTTGTCCAATGCAAAGTTTCGGTTCCGTAAGGTTGTTGCCTTGGGCAGGGAGCTGACCCGACCCATGAACCTTCCTCCTTTTTCCGGGCTTGGGATCGGCAACATAATCACAAGGCTACTCGGTTCACCTCGCGATCATGCAGGCGGAGAATAATATTGATATTCGACAAGGAGGTTCCCTCAGCCCCTTATCGCTCAACATCGTTATGGACAAAATAATAAAAAGCTCTCGTAACCTGAAAGGGGATAAAGAGAGATTACTATTCAATTTTAGCACAACGGCAAATAGTCTAAAAAAAGCAGCACAAACCTCAGCTTACCTGAACGATACAATCCTCCGAAAAAAATATATCGGAATCGAGACCAAATCCCGAATCTACAAGGCGGTCATCCGACCTATATTAACATACACAGCGGAAACTAGACCAGATACATCGAACACAAAGAGAATATTAGAAACCACCGCAATGAAAATAGTGCGCAGGATTGCTGGAAAAAAACTTTCTGACAGGGAGAGAAGCGAGGATATTAGAAGAAAATGTAAAATAGGCAATGTAAATGAATGGATACTGGGAAGAGAGAGTGGAACGAACACATAGATCGGATGAATGACGACAGAATGGTCAAAATAACTAGAGACAAGTCGCCCGTTGTAAACATATTTACCATCAACTTCAAATCCGGTTTAACCTACTAATTTTTTGAAAAGTCACTTGTCACCATTTATTGACGAAAAGCCTATGCCTAATGATTTTGCAACTGTATTTAACGTAACGGTCGGTTCATAGAACGTAGGTGGAAATTGTGATGTAGGTGTCATTATTTTTTGCGCCAGTTAGTCGTACGTGTTTTATTGTTTATTTGACTAATTGTGGTTTATAGGTGGGTATTTAATATTTTTTTATAATAAAAATTTTATTTTGAGTTTTGTAATTTCTAGAAATAGCCATATAAAACAAAAGTTTTTCGGTTTACCTAATAATGACTTTTGATTAAGTGGTAAACATTTTTGCCACCGCCCATGTAAATATAATGAATTTCTATTTATTTTTTAGGCAAAAGTACTTTTTTTATTTGCAATATGTCAAAAAAAGGATTATTAATAATCCCGAAGATGCTGAAAACTATTAATTACCAAACACAGTTCACCTGACGAAGGATATAATTTGGAAATTAAATGTGTTTCTAAATCCGAAGATTAACTGAATGCATTGGATTAATCGGATTATGCTTTGAAGAATAGCTCTGCCTCTGCCTGATTCAGTTGATAATTATCCAGGCACGTCAGGTGTTCCAAATCACTTGAAATCTAAAGAGGTACCACTTTTTGTTAATGATGAAGTCTCTCGTGACAATGATATACTGGCAACTGATGAATTCTTAGAGTTCTCGCAAGAGAGATGGACGAGGAGTCCCATTTTTTGCTAATAAAAGAAATGCTTCTGATGAAGTAAAACCGGTCCAACCAGGGATTCATTTGGTTTTATACTACTTCCTTTTTGCCCGTAAAAAAGTTAAAGCGACCACAGATTTTAAAATCCTCGGTATATTTCAATTAAACATCATATCAGAAGACTCGTAAAAACGAAGCAAAAATAAATGAAAAATAAAAAATAGGGGTTTGTTTAGGTTTGAAGTTAACTGTGTAGGTATCTATTAATAATTTTGGATTATGCATCTTGAGATGCTTTACAACGTTGCTTTAAGAATTTTTTTAATAACTATTAAAACGTTCTGAGCAGACAGAACGTGTTAAAAGAGGCACGTCTGGCTGTCCATAGAGAAGTGCTGGCCTGTACACTTATGTATGGTAGTGAATGTTGGTTTGGCAGAGGAAGCATAAAAATAAGATTATTGCTGCCGAGATGAGTATATCATGTGCTTTTGCACATAATATGCCTCCATAATATACAACCAAACAATTAACAATAAATAAAAAATAAAAATAACTTTCATTTTTATACAATTTTGACCTCTACATGTCACTCAGGTAGGTACGTACCACCACATCAATATTATATTATATGTATACAAACTAACATCGAAAAAGATGTGAGACAGGGATGTGTGGCTTCGCCATGGCTATTTATCTTATAAATAAACAATTGTTTAAAATAAAGAAAGCATAACAAACTGTGAAGTTACGATTGGGAAAGAAGGAGTGGAACAAGTAAATGAGTTTGTGTACTTGGGTTCAAAGTTTACGAGAGATGGAAAGTATTACAGTGACATTGAGCAAAGGGTGTTGGCAGAAAAACAAATGAATGGAGCACCTCATAGCTTTATGAATAGCCAGAAAGTGTCAAAAAAAAGCACGTCTGTCTTTGCATAGAGGTATGTTGGTTCCTACACTTATGTATGGTAGCGAATGTTGAGTTTGCCTGAAGAAGCATAAAAATAGGATTAAAGCTGCGGAGATGAATAGTCTGAGCCGGAGTGACTCGGTTGGATAAAGTAAAGAATAGTGAGATAAGAGAACGCTGTGTTGTAAAAGAAGATGTCGTTACAAAGAGATATAAATAAAGGAAGGCTTGGATGGTTTGGACACGTAGAAAGGATGGATGAAGGAATATTGACGAAACAAATTTATAATGCGAGTGTGAATGAACCAGTCGGTAGAGGTCGACCTCGGCGAATATATCTCGATTAGATTGATATTGGTTTGAAGAAAGGCCAGGTCAAGAGTACCAACAACCGACGAGCATGTATGAGAGCACTGATGATAGTAGAGGAAGCAAAATATGTGTGTAAGAACCGTAGCAAGTGGAAGGAAGTGGTCTTTGCCTACCACTACGGGAAAAAGGCGTGACTATATGTATGTATGTATGTACAAACTAACACAATTGTTCTTGTAACCACAAACAAAAAAGAAAAATCTGCAGTCCTAACTTTTGACGTGATAACGTCTTATAAATCGATGAACGCCGGCTGCACGCACGAAAGAGCATGACTCATTGTCACGTTCCGCCTGAGCAGAGCGTGCAAGCGAGAGCGCCTAACAAGCGATAGAGAGGCACGATCAGCCTAAGCGTTCTGTTTGTGACGCATCTATCTCTCTTCCACTCCATCGGCCGATGCGTCCGAGTAGAAGAGAGACAGAAAATATTCGAATTAACGAGTGCAAATAAATGTAAATTTATCGAAAAAATTGTACTTTTCCATTAACTTCTTCTTTGTGTTATACAAAATGATGATAATTCAGTAATAATAATTCACTTCAATTCACAAAAGTATGCAATTTTTCATCATTGTGTTCTTTTGACGTTATCACGTAAAATTATCGTCCGTTAACCGACTTTACAGAAAACCAATTTTTTATCATAGAATTTTTAATTGAAATAAATGAAACTGAAGAAGTCCCAGACCCGGGACCGGACGTCTTTGCTTAATATAAACGTCTCAATTAATTTTCGAATCCAAGAACGCAAGACACTTTTCGGATAAAAAAATATGTCACCCTTTATTGGTAGCCATTGTGACTATTTCTCACAAAGTGCTGTTTAAGTTTATTTAACACAACGTCAATTGCTATCTCTTTTTTATTTGCATATTACTTTGACATAATATTTGATGAAATTGTCTAAATAGTTAGTTTCTGAACATATTCACTCTAGGCCTGCTCTGGTTAAAAATGGTGACGAATGCTTGTCAACATCTAACTGTTAGATCAACAATAACAAATTAAGTTTAGAAAAATATATACAACCGCTTAAAAAATGCAAGAATATGGTCATAAGTGTTATTTAAGAGGAAGGGAGATTAATCCAGCTATGACTCCATTGAGGCCCAGCGCTTCTAAATGTGAAAAATTCCAAAGATATTTAAAAACTTTTATGGTATTAAATGAAGATGACTTGAGAAGTAAACGTTTTTTGAGAACACGATCCGCATTGCGAATACATAAACGGCGACATGCCAACAGCAAATACTGGTACATCATACATCCTTTCAGTAAATTAAATCTCTATTTAAACGTAATATTTTTGATAACGCTCATTCACAGATGGATTATGGAATTGAAATTAATAAAAAATTACAAATGGATTATTGCTACCTTTTATACTACAATAATTATAAGAGATATGATACACGTCATTATCATGATAAGTTTCTTTATCACCGGTTATGCAAATGAAAAAAGCAAAGAAATTTTCATACGCCCCGCAGAAACAGTCAAGCACTATTTGTACAAGTATTTTTTTGTAGATCTTTATATATTGATGGAAGTTTATTTAGGCGATTTATTTCCTTTTTTATCCAGTAATTTAGTTATACAGCAAATAATAGCAATCGTCAGTATTATTATTATGATTTCATTGCATACTTTGCGATTTGTCAGTATCTTGTACATTTTCACGAACGCCACTAATTACTTTGGTCATGATAAATGCTTGGGATTCATTTTTCGTCATTTGATTATTATAGGATTTATTTTGCATTTTTATTCCATCTTGATGTTTCATATTCCCTACGTACTGTATTATCAATCAAACCTTCCCTCGCAATCGTGGATAGTAATGAGCAATCTAACTTTACACGAATACACCATGCAGACCTATGTAGAGAGTTTAGTACTCGTAATATCACATTTTTTCGGTTCGTTTCATGAGAATACAATAAGACTACCGAGCGAGCAACTTTTAATTTTCTTTTTTACGTTCAGTGGTAGATTGTACACTCTGATCCTAATCGGAATGGGAATATCTCAGTTTGGTTTTCGCAGCAACGAGATGAGCGAATACGAAAGCATGTTGAAACAGCTTCATAATTACATGAGAGTCAAGAAGGTACCGGCGTATTTGAAAAATGAAATTGTTGAAAAATTTAAATATTGCTTCGAAAAAAAATATTGCAACGCGCCCCAAATAATGTCCTTACTTACGGAAAACTTAAAAACCGAGTTGTTTCTTTTCGGCGCGAAAACGCTCATCAGGCAAAACCTGTTTTTAAGGAATCTTTCTGCAAGCGAGTTGGGATATATATTTGCTCACATGAAAAACGAAGTTTTTGGATCGAACGAAGTAGTTATGTCTAATTTATATACTAACGATTGTCTGTATTTCATACAAACAGGAACTGTAGCTGCGTTCAGTAAAGAAGTTGAACTGTTTCACATAAAAGATGGTGAAATATTCGGAGTTCCATGTTTATTTAAAGAGACGCCGATACCCACCAATGTATTTATGGTTACAATTGAACCAACAGAAGTGTATTATGTTCATAAAAAATGGATAATTTTATTAGTCGAACGGCATCCGGAAACTGTAAAATATTTTGAAAACATGTTTAACGAAAGAGGAAGAAAAATGGAAAAATTTATTAGAAAAAAAATTGAAGGAGGTGATGAAATTAAAGAACTACTTAGAGAAAAAACTTTATTAGAACATCCAAAAAGGAGAGAGAGCTTTTGGTAATATACTTCTTCAAATTCGGTAACATATACAAACTATTCACAGAGTACTGCATAATAAAACATTCGGAAATCATTATGATATCAACTTTTTAAAAGTACAGCAAACTTAAAGGATTGAATATTACACAGTATGTACAATCAAATGAATAACATAAGTTAAATATCTTTTTTTTTAAAGTTAGAATTAAAATGCAAAAAAATTATTTTATTTACTATATTTAAAATAAAATTTAATAAATTTGCCTTTGTAAATGATAGGCTAGTAAAATCATGTTCATCTACCACCCTGTATTTTGTAAAAATAACACTTAAATATTTCTCATACAATTATAAAAATATTTCAAAATTTATAGAGACACAGGTCTGCAAAAACAAATTTTTTTGCTCAGCTGCATGAGATATGTTTACTAAATTAAATGTTTTAAAATGCGCTGATTTTAAAAATGGCCTCCATTTACCCCTATCACGTAAGGATTTTTGCAAAATTAAAATAGACACAGTATTGGTAAAATTCATTAATTACATTAATATTTAAAACATTATTTGGTAATTTTTTCTCAGAATTTTATGTTTATTCATATTTTTTGTAAAACCTATTCTTTTTTTAATGCTTCGTCGGACTCATTCTCGATTTTCATTTTTGATTTCTCGCTTAGGCATCCAAGAGTAAGTCCTCAAACATATTGACGTCCCATATTCCTTGGTACAGTCTCTCAATATCACAGATATCCTGGTAAAACCGTTCACCCTGTTCTTTACTGTAAGCTCAGGAACATAGTCTATATGGGTGGGCAAAAAATAAACCTTATATCCCTGAGCTTTGTACGCTGTCATTACACGATGCATAATTGTTTTGTAGCCAGGATCCTTATTATTTCCAAAATGTTAACACTACCTATATTCTTGAACAATACCCAAGAAACTTGGCTTCAGACAGATATCTAAAATAATTCACATCCTTTTGTAGTGATTTTTTATAAGCTCCAACTTAATATAAAGAGAGGGCAATAAAACCATTTTTGGTGGAACTAGAGTCGCATTGATGACGTTTTTTTCACCAGGTTTAAGGGTTTTTCGTTAAAGCCAATCACTTTTGGTCCAATTTTGCTTTCTGGCTCTACTATTCCACACTTTACTTTGTATAACCCTCCTGCTGACCCATAACCATGATTATTATTTTTAAGTATCGACAATTTATCCATATTGATGGTATTAATATTTATTGTTTTCTAGAATAATGGCCAAATCGTTGGATTTCTTTTATATGCACAGAGTGTTCCGTAGGAAAGGATGCAAATTTATTTTCATTGTGCTGCAAGACTGTTTTAAGGCTAGTTTTGGATGAATCAGTGAATAGACGCCATTCAGATGAATATTTTCTGCATCAAAGCACTTTATGAGCCCTTGTATATCATTACAAAAAACTAGATTGCCCTCTTTTGAAAAAAACTTCTTTTTCTTGGTACCTATACCACGAAAATGAGGTACCAGTTAACAGAAGCTTTTGTTTTTTAGTTTCGAACCTAGCGATTAGACTACATATTTTGAAATGCCTAAATTTCCTACTAGGTTATTAAACTCACACTGAGAAAATAGTTCGGGCCCCTCGTTAAAAGAAAAGTCTGAGCTAAATTCGTCCTGAAGAGGTAAAGTGTTTTCGTACTATGACTCACTCAGGTATTCATCCAAACTGTAACGTGTTTGTGGGATTGGTATTTTAGATCTATGAGGCACTGGACGAATAGCTGAGTCAAGGTTAAAATAAGATACATCCACTGAACAGAAATAGCAATTCCTAAACTAAATGAGTTTTTTTTACCCTTAAACCACAAACGAAGATATTTCTCACATCTTCTACACAACTTGTGAAACCTTTTTTAATACTGTTTCTCTGTTGACTTTTCACATTGTATTCACCATAAATAAAACAAAAGCTATCTGGAGAAATAACACAATTTTTTGGAAATGTGATTAAGAAATAAAAACAACAGTGCTGTTAAGTTTGAAAGCTATATGTCTATATGTCTACATATCAAGTGGGATACTAATCTTTTTTGACTTGTCTCAACATGATTTAATCCAACAGTAGATTTGTTTATATTTATATTGTGCAGCAAAACTAAATAAGCTAATGTTAAAAGAGAATTTTTTAGATACAATACCAGATTATAATTAAACCATAAATTTTATTAAAAATAAATATAGCCACTTAAGTGGTAACACCACAGTAGAACCCGGTTTTTGAAGGTCATTTTTGGAATTTTTTTTCAAAAAAACTATATTAGATGCAAAATCTAATTAGATGACTTTATTATACATGTTTTAAGGTACTTAAATTAATTTTTACAGAAACAAAATGGCAATACAGAGCTATAAGCATAAGAGGAATTTTCAGAGAGGCCTCCACTACCACCAACTTTTCGTCGTCGCTATTGATCTGAAACATAAAAATCAAGTTTTTTCTTATTGTATAAACTAAAAGCAAGAGAAGTATATCATGAAAAATCGGTCGTAAAACAAAAAGTTTTCAATTTATTAATAAATCCAACGTAGTTCCTTAAAAAATGATGTCATAAAGCTTCTGTGAAAATTTTAAATTAATCGGATCAAAATTAGCTGAATAATTATGGTGGTAGTGTTAAAAAAAGTGGTTTCGAGAAAAATCTTACATAATATTGAAAATATTAACTTTTGGCGGATTTTACCTTTAGTCAGCGATACCAGCACCGCAAAGTCGACCTTCCAAGTTGGCATTTCCTTGCTCTTCTTCTCTTTTCGATGATTTCAAAGCCAAGCGAGCCTCCCTCGCCACGTCAGTCAGTGAATGCTCAGAGTACTCGATACGCGTGCGCGCGACCACGCAGTGGTATGCCTAAGAATTTTTTAGTATTGGGAAATAAAAATTTATAAGATAAATCCTATGCAGATTTATAGGTGCAGACTTGTGTTAATATAAATGTTTATCTTGTTTATCAAATAATTCATTTTTCTTTATTTACACACTATTAATTTTTTAAAGCATTAAATATCATTAATGTTTTTTACACAATTTATTAAAAATTATCAGTGTATAAGTATTGAAACAAATAGTTCTTTTTTGGTGATGGTTATTTGATAGTCTGTAATGTAATATGGCAGCAATTGTTCGTTTTTTTAGTTTTATACATTAAGGCGGATATTCACCCTTCTCACCGCTTAGGTGGTAATACTTAATGTTTTAATTGGTATTTTTTTCATTTTAGGTTAATATTATTGTATTTAATAAAAATATAAAAATTGTTAAACCTTTTTTTACGAAATTTCAAGATATAGTATAGTAAAACCTATTTCCATTCGTTATTCATACGCATTCAATCGCATGACAAACTGTGGAGTTTCGATTGAGCGAGAAAGAGTAGAACAACTAAATAAATTTGTGTACTTGCGTTCAAAGTTTACTAGCGATCAAAAGTATGACTGACATTGAACGAAGGGTGTTGGCAGGAAAACAAATAAATGGGGCACTGCATAACTTTATAAATAGCCAGAAAGTGTCAAAAAAGGCACGTCTGGCTGTGCATGGAGGTTTGTTGATTCCTACACTTATGTATGGTAGTGATTGTAGGGTTTGGCAAAAGAAGCATAAACATAGGATTAATGCTGCGCAGATGAGTAGTCTGAGAAGTATAGCCGGAGTGATAAAGCAAAGAATAGTGAGATAAGAGAACGCTATGGTGTAAAAGAAGATGTGGTTACAAAGATAGATAAAGGAATGCTTAGATGGTTTAGACACATTGAAAGGATAGCTAAACGAAAATTAACGAAACAAATTTATAAGGCGAGTGTGAATGGACAAGTCGGTAGAGATCGACCTCAGAGTATTTATCTCGATCAGATCAACATTGTTTTGAAGAAAGGCCAGGCCAAAAGTACCAACAACCGACGAGCATGTATGAGAGCACTGATAAAAGTAGAGGAGGCAAAAGATGTATGTAAGAACCGTAGCAAGTGGAAGGAAGTGGTCTCTACCTACCCCTATGCGAAAAAGGCGTGACTTTATGTATGTATGTATGTTAAAACCGCCCATGGGTTCAACACCTTGCTCCTCAAATAATAATTGGTTCATTTAAATATAGGTGATTGGTTTTAAATGACCTCAGGATGTCCGGTGGGAATATTTAAACAGTAAACTATAACAATCAGTAATTAAAATACGAACCAACAACTGGTTAGTTCAATATGGGTTACGAAGTTTCTATGGTAAATTTATGAATACTCACGAGCCAAAATACATAATACATAAAATACATAATTTAATAACAACAAAATTATCAAAAATAAAAAGGAGTTATTTGGAAATAGGTTCCACCATATTTTCGGTGGCAAAATTATAAAAAAAAATTAATAAACGTGAACTAATCAATTCTATTTTTTGGTCGAAGAGTACAAATAAACCATTTTTTAACATGTTTGTCGAGAACTTTTGCTAACATTTTATGTAAAAGTGTACTTTTTTGAGAACTATACATTAAAATCAAGCAAACAGGAAACATTTTGTTTGTCAATATCACAACTTTAATTGTTTTAATAAATTTTTGAATTTTTATTTTATTTTTGTAAAAAAAATGACCATTTAATTAATAATTTTAACGCTTTGCTTGTCCACGTTTATTTTGCATAATTATATAACCTGTACGCCCATAGTAACTTTTATGTTGTAGCGTGGTTCTCTAAAGTTACTTTTTTTCGCGTCTAGTAGGTCCCGGATACCTATAAAGGACCAAGGATGTGTCATTCAATATGATGCACAGAGCGTACCGAGAAATATTTATTATCGGCGCGTTTTGTGAATCTTGTATAAAAAGGAGAAGTAGTAGGAATGATGAATACCTACGAAATACGTGTCATGAAATATAAAGACAAATTGTCATTCTAACCAAGGGCAAATTTTCAAGTACACTGGAAGAAGTAACTCAAGGAGCTCCAAACCAGGAGGCAACAATGGTGTCATGATAGGGGTCTTAAGGTCAATCCCGAAAAGACTGCGCTAATAGCTTGTGAGCTAATAGCAGTGAGGGTACAAAATACCTCGTGGTCTTTCTTGGAAAAAAATTGTCTTGGAATACCCACATGCAGCACATCTCAAACAAAAGCAAAATGATGCTAATTGACATAAAAAGAGTCACTGAAAAGTCTTGGGGACTGAAACCGAAAATAGCTCACTGGCTATACACTGCTGTGATAAGACCCAAGATAACATATGGCTCTATTTGCTGGTGGATCAAAGTATAATATACAAACCGTATAATATACTCAGCAGTATACAAAGGATAGCTTGTCTATGTATTACGGTGGCTATGAGAACAACCCCCACTGCTGCTATGGAAGCAAAGCTAAATCTCCCACTTCTAGATATTTTTATCCGGGACGAGGCAAAACAGTGCGTATATAGACTAGAACAACATAACTGTTAGAAAGGTACTAAAACACATGGGCATACAATCATAAAAAATATAATCAGATACCCATTTCTATAAATGGCAACTAATTATATGAGTGTAGAAATATCCTTTGAGACAAATTATGAGGTTTACGCAAAGCTTGAAGATGAAGAAGAAAATAATGATCAATCTGGTACACAGATAGATCAAAAACCAACAAATAAATTGGCTCAGGCGTCTACGCTTCAAAACCCAAATATCATTGTGGAGACATGCCTCGGTCTTCCAAGCTGAAGTACATGCCATAAACGCTTGTGCTTAAAGCTTTGGCAACACGAAGAATAGATTCAAAAATAATCCGGGAATATGCCGTAAACCTACGAACCTTGGCTAATCATAACAAGGTCACTTTGTCGTAAGTACCAGGGCAAAAAGGTATTTTTGGTAACGAAGAAGCGAACAATTTAGCTAAGCGGAGCTCTGGAACACCATTTATTGGGCCAGAACCAATAATAGTGATACCCAAGGCGAGCGTTAAAGCAGTGATCAATATCTGGGTCCACTCTCAGCATCAGCTGAAATGGGCACAGCCAGAGGAAGCTAGGTATAGCAAGTTAATGCTGAAAGAACCCTCACCTAAGCAAGCAGGAAAGCTGCTCTCTCTAAGTAGGGAAAAACTTAGAACAGTTGTAGGGATTTGTACAGGACACTGTTTTGTGAGGAAACATCTGCACAATACAGGCTTGTCTGACACAGAACCTATATGCAAATTACGAGGGCAGTTTGATGACTTTTTGAATTTCCCGCGCGGTTACTCCAAATGCAGCAGTGCTGCCGTCAACTAAAATCTATCAGTGGGCAAATTTCTAATTTTGAGCAAGCTACGTCGTGCAGTTGGTGTTTGATAGCCGTTCAAAGCAGACAACCTCGTGAATTTTTACGAAAATGGAAAAAAGTTAATTTCGTATGCTGATTAAGCATTACTTTTTACGTAAAAAATCCATCACTGAAACTAAGGAAAGAAGTGATCACGCCGGAAATCGTCGATAAAATCCATGAAATGATATTGGATGATCGGAGAATAAAAGTGCGTGAGTTGGCTAATGCTGTAGGTATCTCAACTGAACGGGTACATCATATTTTACACGAATATTTGGACATGAAAAAACTCTCTACGAGATGGGTGCCGCGATTGCTCACACTCGACCATAAGCGCAATCGTGCGACCACTTTAAAAGAGTGTTTAGCGATGTTTAGCCGTAATCCGGACGAATTTTTGCGCCGTTTTGTTACTGTGGATGAAACATGGATCCATCATAATACGCCAGGGACCAAGGAACAATCGAAACAGTGGGTTGCTCAGGGTAAACGTGGACCAAAGAAGGCGAAACAGAGTCTGTCAGCCAACAAAGTCATGGCCATAGTTTTTTGGGATGTACGCGGTGTTATTCACATCGATTACCTCAAGAAAGGTAAAAGGATCACTTGCGAATATTATTTAAAGCTTTTGAACAGATTCGTAGTTGATATGAAGCAAAAACGGCCGCATTTGGCGAAGAAGAAAGTGTTGTTTCATCAAGACAATGCACGTGTGCACACTTGTTTAGTCACAATGGCCAAAATCCACGAATTGGGATACGAACTGCTACCCCATCCAGCATATTCTTCAGATTTAGCCCTTTGCGACTATTTTCTGTTTCCAAACCTAAAGAAATGGCTGGGCGGTAAGAGATTTGAGTCGAATGAAGAAGTCATTACCGAAACAAACGCGTATTTTGAGAGCTTTGAAAAAACCTATTATTTGGAGGGAATAAAAAAATTAGAAAAACGCTGGACTAAATGTGTATCGAGCTAAAAGGTGATTATTTAAAAAAATAAAATGTTTATTTGCGGAAAAAAATTTGTTTTATTCAAAAAGTCACTGATTTTTCAAACCGCCCTCGTATGTATTGAGGAGGAGGAAACCGCCACTAATATTATCTTCGAATATAAAGCCACCGCCCAGTGGATGCACTACCTGGGGTGTATAAAAGACCAAAGGAGTGATCTACCTGGGGCAATAACAGTATAAGCTTCTACTCCTTAACAGGAGAATTGAAGAAATATGACTAAACTAAGGAGCTAGAAAGGTAAAAAAAGCAGACAATTCTGAAGTGCCTAGGGAAAAATTAAACCTCTTCCACAACTCCTATTTATTCATTCATTCATGCACAAATGCAGGAACGGTAGTTGCAAAAACCAAGAAAAAAACTGTTTTAAAACCTTTAGTTATAATAGATTATAATAGAGTTAAAGGAGGAATATTAATCCATCAAATTAAATAACATCATATTACAGTCCGGTCAGAAAGAGTGTAAAATGATATCGAATAGTTTTGTTTGAGTTCAAAGTAATTGCTTTAGTAAATGGTTGGGTTATTTGTAACAAGTTTTACTCAAATAAAAAAATTCAAAAGACTTTACAATGTCACTGCTGGGTGTAACTAAACCAATTAAAAAGGCACACTTGTTTACCTTGTTTTAAAGATTTTCATAAATAATGTATTGAATAATTAATAAATATCACTTTGTTCTTATTTGTGAGTTTAATTTTGTAACTGCATCATATTATTTCAGATAATTCACGTTATTCACGTAAAATAAAATTAAATCATAATAAAAATAATTATGATTTACATTGTTTTGGGGTAGTTTTATTTACCGTCCAAAATTGTAACGAGACATAAGCAAGGTCCTTGCGAAAGAATGACATATGCTTACATTAAAATATATTTTACCTACTCTTTTATTAGGTGTTTTTGTATGAAAAAGATGTGGAATGCCCCACGATTTTTCGTGTCTTCGTATTGTTACAATTTTAGATTAAAAAAAAACCATCATTGTGCAGATTTTATGCGAAACCTGAGATTTACTGTTTCTCACAAAAACAACAATAAATGTAAATTGTTTTAATCAAATTTTTCCTTTCATTATTCATTTGATAAAAAGTATTTAAAAAATAAATTGTACTTAAACTATATTTAGTAAAGTGTAAAAAATATTTCAAAAAAGGAAATTAAAATATTTTAGATAAAATCAATTAAATAAATATCAGTGGTCTGTGTGCGCCCCGAGAGGAACACACCACTAACTTCCATGAGCGAAAGCTATTTTTAATTGTTTATAACAATTAAAAAAAATATTTTAATTATTATGATCAATAATCATGTGTTAGTAACAATATTCAATTGTTATAAACAATGCGTGATTATAACTAACAATAATTTTTTACTATTATGCTATTCTCTTAATACTGACAAGTTTAAAAATATCCAATTCCTATTTTTGTTTTCTAAAACTCTCTTTTATAAATTGCAAAATTCAAGTAGTTTACCATTTTTGGCCCTGATATACGCCCCGCCCACCAAAACGTATATAACCTGCGATCGTGACATACAAATGCCACAAAAAGTCAGCATTAAAAAGCCGACATAACTACGTCTCCCGAAAATGCCATCGTCTTGCGATGGCGAAACGTCAAGAATTATCTCTCTAAGAACTTCACTAAACGATGGCCGCGAAAGCCTTTCACAAGCTTTAAATAATGACCTGTTTAGGGATACCTAAAACATACAAAATATAAAAATATTGATTGAGTTAAAATTTTGAGAAAAAGTATTGAGATACCTCGTATTATATGTTTATAACTAGTTTTAATTCACCAAAATAGATATTTATTCAAAATAAATTGGCGCCCAACTATAAATTTTTTTCATTTAAATTTTACCTTCTATGAACTATATCATTTTGATTTACATATTTACAATACATATTTTATTTAAAATTAAATTATAAATTCCTAATATATAAATAACCACTAATCACTTAAGAAACACAACCAGCAGGGCTTATCTGTACCACCTCGTATCAACAATAGGACTTCTTGTATTAACAGGGGTGATTCCGTTGGTAGCTAATCCCTTAGGCAATTTTTTTTAAAAAACATAGGCAGCATCAGCATTAAAGAAGTAAATCTTTATCCATTATTGACAAATGAGGTAAATTATTTAGAGGTCAACCAAACGGATGCACGTGTCTCGTTCAAAACATATTTTTCCCTGTAATAGAGGTGCTTCAAAAATATTAGGAGGCTTGCATCGTTTAAAAACTGACGACAACAAATAATGTTATGTTGTTGATAAAAAGAAGGGTTATAATCGAAGTAAAATCATTAGTTGTAACAGATGCAATCATATTATACAATTCTACAAGTGATTGTAGATTGTAGATTGTAGGGTGGGTCGTGAAGGCCATGCTGCCTCTAAAGCACTTTGACCTATCAGATCTTTTGTGCATGACCCTTAATCTATTCAAGGCTCGAGATTCCGAGACTTCGAGTAAAGTTTATCAGTTTCCTAAGGGCTAAGTTTCTGATATCGAAGGGCTTTAGGAAGGTCCCTCCCAGAAACTTGATCCTCTTGCAGAAAAGTGCTGGGCATTCGCAAAGCAAATGTTCTGCAGTTCAGCGAAGTTCTCGCAATAGCGGCAACTATCACTTTCTGTTTTGCCCATCTTTTTCAGGTGGTACCTTAAAGGGCAGTGTCCAGTGAGGAGTTCTGTCACCAGTTTCAAGTCTTTCTTATCCAATTCGAGAAGCTGATTAGCTTTCGTTGGCGAAAGACTTACTAGACTTTTCGTTTGCATTTGTCCTGGCACTTTATGCATGTTTCCCAGCGTCAAACCTCTTCTTTCAAGTGGAAAATTCTACAAGTGATACTAGGAACAACGATATGAACATATAGACATATAGACAGATATATTTAAATATTGTACAATTAAAACTGGTCACTTGTCTAATACATAATTATAATTATCCACTATTTACAAACAAGAATGCATGAGACAAAAATGTATACAAAATTTTAATGTTTGACAATTGATTTTGCGCCAAATTTTTTGCAAGAAAATGCTTGGTGTCATAAAGATTTTATTTATAATTTCAATGAGTTTATTATTATTTATATGCAACATAGTAACTGTCAAAAACATATATACATTATGAAATTGTTAAAACAGTGTCAAAATAAAAGCAGTAAATATGCATTCTCAAGATAATTATCATAAATGCTCAATAGTAAATAGGCTGACTAAACCAGCTCTTGAACCTCTTCACCCAAATTCAACCAGATGCGAAAGATTTAACAGATACTTAAAAGGTCTTGTAATACTAAATGAAGACGACATAAGATGTCAAAATTTTCGCAGGACGCAATCGGCGATGAGAAAGGAAAAACGACGACACGCCAACAGCAGATATTGGTACATCATACATCCCTTTAGTAAATTGAGCCACTACATCAATATTTTATTTCTATTGACTTTTATTCATAGATGGATATTTGCTGTAAGACTATTTCGAAAGTTAAAACACTACAACATTAGTATGTATGTACGAGACTCCCTTCACGTTATTTGCATGTTGAGCTTTTTCATAACTGGTTACGAAACAAAAAACACCAAAAAAATTGCCATACATCCGAGACAAACAATTGTTCATTATTTGAAAACATATTTTTTGTTAGACTTGGCAATAGGAGGTCAACACTACATTCGTTGGTTTTTGTTAAACTTCCCGTATTTTAAAATATACGCTAAAATAGCACAAGTTCTATTTACAGCAATTGTTTTGCTTGTTTATTTGTTACGATTTTCTAGTGTCCTTTATATTTTTACAAACACTGCTATTTATTGTGGCTGTGGAAAATTCGCGGCATTCCTATTTCAAGAATTTGTTGTATTCGTATTCGTATTTCATTATTATTCCATCCTGGTATATAACATTCCTTTCTTCATATACACTTACAAAAATGAATTTCCCAATGATTCATGGATAGTCCTTAGAAATTTGACAACGACCGATTATAATCTGCAAACGTACGTAGAAAGTTTCATAATCGTATTTTCTCATTTTTTTGGTTCCCATTATTACGAAATAATAAAACAACCGATAGAACAGTTGCTACTTTTTGTATGCACATTTACTGGAAGAATGTACACCCTGGTTTTGATAGGCAAGTTGTTATCCCATCAGGGATTCAGCGAATCCGCAGGAAGTAAATACGGAAGCGTATTAAATCAACTCAATAATTTTATGAAGTCACAAAAAGTGACTGAAAATGTGGAGCACCACATTATCGAAAGATTTAAATATACTTACCAAAACAAATTTTTCGATAACCAGCAAATGATGACCATACTTACAAAAAACTTAAGAAGAGAACTGTTTCTTTACGAAGCCAAAGGCCTTATTAAAAAGAATGAATTTCTCAAAAGTCTTCCTCCAAACGATCTGGCAGACATTTTTTGCCACATGGAATTTAGAAGTTTCAGCAGAAATGAAATAATTTTAAGAGATATATATCCTTCAAAAAAAATGTATTTCGTACTTACTGGCACCGTAGTTGCATACAGTGGTTTTACTAAACTCTTTGATGTAAGGGATGGTGAAATATTTGGCCTTCCGATATATTTTAAAGAAATTGTGCTACCACCGGATTATTTTCTTATTACAGGTGAACCGACAGAATTATATACTATTAGTATTAATAAGATAGAATCACTTATGGCAAAGCATCCGGGAATTTTCAAGTATTTCCATGAGTGTTATATTTCCAGAGATGAAAAGGTTAAAACCGCGATTTTTCATAAAGAAAAAAAGGCCGATAATGTAAGAAACCTTTTAGATAAAGGACTTGTTTTGGAGAAGCCAAAGAGGAGAATTTCCATGTAATCGCTTTTGTTTGTTACTGTAGATGTTAATAAAAAGTACCGCAAAAAAATAATGGGAGATTCCATTGTGTCTAATTTTTTTTACAGTTTAACTTACATTATTAAAAACAAAAAAAAAAATTATTTATTTTTTCTCCAAAAGGGGTTCAAGCGTAAACTCAATATATTTTTTTGTTATTTTTATTCCAATTTTTTTGTTTCCACCAGTGTTAAGTCACCAATTGTATAAAGAAGTTCTTGCGTGGTAGTTTAAAAAATGCTAGGTATATTTAAAAATTTAAATTTCCTTATTATAAGTCTGGTTTCACATATTGCACATTATGTATTTTATTTGTCCAATGTTACAAATTAGATACTTTTATTTAGGTTTCTACTTTCACTGATATGGTGGCCCAAAATGCAACAGATTTCGGTACAAGTCAAGCTGCAGAAAGTGCAGCGGCTAGCTGAACCTACCATCATTGCACTTATGTGTAATAAAGGAAACAGTAATCAGTGCCTTTAGAATGAACCAGACAATTAATATTAAAGCAGGAAATCAGATTGGACATTCAAAAGTTTTGAAAAATATTTTTCTAGAATTCATGTCCAAGCCAATAGGAATTATGCCAGTTAGGTACGACTTCGTAATGCAGTTTGAAGTGGACATAAACAACCACCAACTTTACACAGAGAACGGACCTCATTTAGGAAGAAAAGCATCAGTGTGGTACACGAATGGATCCAAAATGAATAAAAGTGTTGGAGTGCGCGTTAAAGACCTGAATTTTAGGCTCTTAAAACCACTTGGTAACACCCCAACCATCTTTCATGCAAAATAAGATTCCATAGAGAGCAAGCCAGCAGCACTAAAAGCTCTAAAGTCATACACTTGTGAGTTTAAGCTGACTTGGGACTGTAAACAATCCCTAAGACAACTGGCAGCACACAACCAGATTACTCTAATGTGGATTCCAGGTCACAAGGGAGTCAACGAGAAAGCAGACTGCCTTGCCAAGAAACGGACAAATACACAATTTTTCGACTCAGAACCCTTCTGTGGACTCTTCAAGGCACACTTGAAAGAAGTAGTTTGACGCTGGAAAACAGATCAAATGAAATCTTACTGGAATAAAGTGCCAGAACAAAGACAAGCGAAAAAGCTAGTAATCCTTTCGCCAAGAAAAGCTTGACAGCTAGTCGAGTTGGACTAGAAAGACTTGAAACCGGTGACGGGACACTGCCCTCTGAGGTATCACCTAAAAAAGATGGGCAAAACAGAGGGTGATAGTTGCCGCTGCTGCGAGAATTTCGCTGAAATTGCAGAACATTTGCTTAGCGAATGTCCAGCCCTTTTCTTCAAGAGGCACAAGTTTCTGGAAATGGCCTTCTTAAAGCCATTCGATGTTAAAAACTTAGCCCCCAGGAAACTAATGAACTTTACGAATAAGATAAGGCGAATATCTTTATAATTATAATGTTCATTGGAAATCGTTTAAAAATTAAATTGTTAATTGTAAACATTTTGACACACCTAATTGATTTTGCTGTTCAGTTATTAAATTAAATTATTAATTGATCAGAATGGTGAAATATTTAAGTTATGTTACTTTTTGTAGCAACATAATTTTTTTATTTATTATTTACTTTTTACAAGCAAGAATGCATGAGACAAAAATGTATATAAAATTAATGTTTAAAAATTGATAATAAATTCTTGTGCAGATTTTTGTACCAAATTTTCTACAATAAAATGCTAGGTGTCATAAATTTTATTAATAATTTCAATAAGTTTATTATTATTTATATGCAACATAGTAACTGTCAAAAGCATATATACATTATGAAATTGTTAAAACAGTGTCAAAATAAAAGCAGTAAATATGCATTCTCAAGATAATTATCATAAATGCTTAATAGTAAATAGGCTGACTAAACCAGCTCTTGAACCACTTCACCCAAATTCAACCAAATGCGAAAGATTTAACAGATACCTAAAAGGTCTTGTAATACTAAATGAAGACGACATAAGATGTCAAAATTTTCGCAGGACGCAATCGGCGATGAGAAAGGAAAAACGACGACACGCCAACAGCAGATATTGGTACATCATACATCCCTTTAGTAAATTGAGCCACTACATCAATATTTTATTTCTATTGACTTTTATTCATAGATGGATATTTGCTGTAAGACTATTTCGAAAGTTAAAACACTACAACATTAGTATGTATGTACGAGACTCCCTTCACGTTATTTGCATGTTGAGCTTTTTCATAACTGGTTACGAAACAAAAAACACCAGAAAAATTGCCATACATCCGAGACAAACAATTGTTCATTATTTGAAAACATATTTTTTGTTAGACATGGTAATAGGAAGTCAACACTACATTCGTAGTGTGGCATTCGAGATGTGGCTATACAGGAGAATACTGAGAATATCTTATATGGACAGAATTACAAACGAAGAAGTACTAAAAAGACTCTCAAAAGAAACAGAAATTAATAACGAAATAAAAATCAGAAAATTACAATATCTGGGCCACACTATGAGAGGAGAGAGATACCGAATGCTACAAGTGGTGATGCAGGGAAAGATTGCAGGGAAGCGCAGCGTGGGAAGAAGACGAATGTCGTGGCTCCGCAACCTGAGAGAATGGTTCAATTGTTCATCAAATCATCTTTTCAGATCAGCAGTCAACAAAATGCAAATAATCATGATGATCGCCAACCTTCGACGGAAGACGGCACCATAAGAAGAAGAAGACTACATTCGTTGGTTTTTGTTAAACTTCCCGTATTTTAAAATATACGCTAAAATAGCACAAGTTCTATTTACAGCAATTGTTTTGCTTGTTTATCTGTTACGATTTTCTAGTGTCCTTTATATTTTTACAAACACTGCTATTTATTGTGGCTAAGGAAAATTCGCGGCATTCCTATTTCAAGAATTTATTGTATTCGTATTCGTATTTCATTATTATTCCATCCTGGTATATAACATTCCTTTCTTCATATACACTTACAAAAATGAATTTCCCAATGATTCATGGATAGTCCTTAGAAATTTGACAACGACCGATTATAATCTGCAAACGTACGTAGAAAGTTTCATAATCGTATTTTCTCATTTTTTTGGTTCCCATTATTACGAAATGATAAAACAACCGATCGAACAGTTGCTACTTTTTGTATGCTCATTTACTGGTAGAATGTACACCCTGGTTTTGATAGGCAAGTTGTTATCCCATCTGGGATTCAGCGAATCTGCAGGAAGTAAATACGGAAGCGTATTAAATCAACTCAATAATTTTATGAAGTCACAAAAAGTGACTGAAAATGTGGAGCACCACATTATCGAACGATTTAAATGTACTTACCAAAACAAATTTTTCAATAACCAGCAAATGATGACGATACTTACAGAAAACTTAAGAAGAGAACTGTTTCTTCACGAAGCCAAAAGCCTTATTAAAAAAAATGAATTTCTCAAAAGTCTTACTTCAAACGAACTAGCAGACATTTTTTGCTACATGGAATTTAGAAGTTTCAGCAGAAATGAAATAATTTTGAGAGATACATATCCTTCAAAAAAAATTTATTTTATACTTACTGGCACCGTAGTTGCATACAGTGGTTTTACTAAACTCTTTAATGTAAGGGATGGTGAAATATTTGGCCTTCCGATATATTTTAAAGAAATTGTGCTACCACCGAATTATTTTCTTATTACAGGTGAACCGGCAGAATTATATACTATTAGTATTAATAAGATAGAATCACTTATGGCGAAGCATCCGGGAATTTTCAAGTATTTCCATAAGTGTCATATTTTCAGAGATAAAAAGATTAAAACCGCGATCCTTCATAAAGAAAAAAAGGCCGATCATGTAAGAAACCTTTTGAATAAAAGACTTATTTTGGAGAAGCCAAAGAAGAGAATTTCCATTGCTTTTTTTTTACCGTAGTTGTTAATAAAAAGTACTTACGTAAAAAAAATAGCAGATTCTATTGTGTCTAATTTTTTTCACATTTTATTTAACATTATTAAAATTAATTGTAAAATACACAAAAAAAATTTTTTTTTTCAAAAGGTGTTCGAGCGGTATACTCAATATATTTTTTTTTGTAATTTTTATTTCAATTTTTTTTGTTTCAAACAGTGTTAAGTCACCGATTGTATAAAGAAGTTCTTGCCAGGTAAATTAAAAAAACTAACTAACGTTATTTACTACATGATATGGTCACAAACTGTGAACTATATAAAACACAGCATAAAGTCTTTAAGCCTTTAAGAAAATCCGAAAAATAGAAATATCTTCAAATCTGTTAGATATTTAAAAAATATAAATTCTCTTATAATAAGTCTGGTAGGTTTAAATGCATACATATATCGCACATTATGTATTTTATTTGTCCAATTTTACAAATTAAATGCTTTTATATAGGCTTCTAATTTCATTGATATGGTGGCCAAAAATGCAACAAATTTTGGCAAAAGTCAAGCTGCAGAAAGTGCAGCGGCTAGCTGAACCTTCCATCATTGCACTTATGTGTAATAAAAGAAGCAGCAATCAGTGCTTATAGACTGAGCCAGACAATAAATCTTAAAGCAGGAAATCGTATTGGACATATAAAGATTTTGGAAAATATTTCTCTAAAATCCATGTCTAAGCCATATTATGCCAGTTAGGTACGACTATAAAATGCAGTTTGAAGTGGTCGTAAACAACTACCAAGTTTGCACAGAGAACGAACCTCAACTAAGAGGGAAAGCATCAGTGTGGTACACGGATGAATCAAAGATGAATAAAAGCGTTGAAGTGGGCGTTACAGGGCCGAATTTTAGGCTCTACGAAACCCTTGGTAACACCCCAATCATCTTTCAATTCGAGCAGAATTACATGCCATAGAGATATGTGTCCAGAAATGCATCGAAAATAACACACGAAGGGCAGAAAACTATATTCTATAGCTATATTCAGATAGCCAAGCAGCACTAAAAGCTCTTATGTCACACTTGTGAATCTAAGCTGACTTGGGAGTGTAAACAATTCCTGAGACAACTGGCAGCAAACAACCAGGTCACTCTGATGTGAATTCTAGGTCACAAAAGAGTTAAAAGCAACGAGAAAGCAGACCTCATTGTCAAGGAAGGGGCAAATATACAATTTTCCGACCAGAACCCTTCTGTAGACTCTTCAAGACCCACTTGAAAGAAGAGGTTTGACGCTGGGAAACAGATGAAATAAAATCTCACTGGAATAAAGTGCCATGACAAAAACAAGCGAAAAAGCTAGTAGGCCTTTCGTCAAGTCGAGTTGGACAAAAAAGACTTGAAAATGATAATGGGACTTATTACTGGACACTGCCCTCTGAGGTATCACCTAAAAAAGATGGGCAAAACAGAGAGTAAACTTCGCTGGAACTGCAGAACATTTTCTTTGCAAATACCCAACGCTTTTCTGCAAAAAGCACAAGTTTCTGGAAGGGGCCTTCTTAAAGCCCTCCGATGTCAGGAACTTGGCTTGATAAACTTTAAATGAAGTCCTGGAATCCCGGGCCTCGAATAGATTAAGGGTTATGCACAAAAGATCTGATTGCTTATTATTAAATAACTAAGCTACCTCATCATAAGTTTTTTTACGATCACCTTAACCTCGCATCATAAGAATCATTATTTATAACAATAGAGGGTGTTCTAACGAAGACTTGACCTACCCCCTCCCCCTCCCTTGCCCAGAAACTCAGAAACCAAAAGTTTCTTTAAAATTTAAAAACGCATAAAATTTTCATACAAAATTTATACTCAAAAATGTAATGCCCTGCAGCCCCTCATCAATCACCAATATTTTTAAATAGCAAGTGTGCTCGAGTGACACATGCTGCAGGCGGAGTGACGTAAAGACATCCAATGGCGAGAGCTCCGGTGATTGGGCTGGCCACTTTATTGGATCTCTTCTGCTAATCCAACGCCCTGGAAAATGTTAGTTTACTTCCAATATAAGTGTAGAAACCGGTACTTTTTTTTGCACAGCCAGTCGTGCCATTGTTTTCACGTCCTGGGTGCTCATAAAGTTATGCAGGGCCCATATATTTGTTTCCTGCCAACACCCTCTGCTCAATATCATTCATACTTTCCATCTCTCGTAAACTTTGAACCCAAGTATACAAACTGATTTACTTGTTTCACTTTTTTTTCTTCAATTAGCACCTAATTTGTCATGTTTTTTTCTTTTTCAAAAACTATTACTTTTTTAGGGATCATGCTTAATTTTAACTCACTGTAACTTCTATAACCTGATTATCGGCGTAAAGAAAGCATCTGACGATCAACATCTATAATTAAGTTAACCATCCATGGCAAAGCCACAAATACCCGTCTAACACCTTTTTTTGATGTTTAAAAGCATTCTGTGTAAGCTCCGTTTATCCTAACATAAGCACTGGAATCCTCGTAAACACCTTTTGACTCTTAGCTAAGAATTTTTAGGCTATGCTTCGTAAGCAAAAGTCCATTTCTCTCCTAAAATTACTACAAAATTTATAATTTGTGTACTGCAGGCTTCATACAAAAATCGATTGTTAAGGACTGTTAATGCTTCAGCTCATAAAAGAAAACTTCAAGATCAATCATCACAAAAAATAAAAAATAAATCTTATATAAAATCTCTTTTACTTTTTAAACAAATATTTCATAAATTAAAAGTTTAATAAAAAATATTAATAATTCACATATTTAAATAAATATAACAAATAAAATATAAACTTTAAGTTTGTATAAACGAATAAAGAAACACAACATTTTACTTATCAGTACATACGTGCCTCAACCTTGGTTTTTCCAGTAATTCTCCTTTTTTGAGCTCAGTAAGTAACATGTTGGGTTTATATTTTTTGCAGGATTTAGCTAATCTTGCTCTCGAAGTTCGTAACTGTTTAAAATAGTTAAATACGGTGGGTTTAATTTCAGCAAAAAAATTAAACCATTTATAATTGATGTAATATATTTCTGATAGTTCTACAGCAATAAAAATTGATTCGTACAGGGTGGGAACATTAGTGGATAGCCTTAAGTTACCAAAAACTTCACCGTCTGATAAATTTAAAAATTGCGTGCCTTCATTGTTATATCCCGCCACGGATCCCGAAGATATGAAAAAAACGTAATTGGCTGCGTCATCAACATCTTGAATAATTTCATTGGGAGAAAAGAGATGAGATTTCATGTAAAAAAATAACTTTGTCAGCATAAATTTATTCATAGTTTTTAATAGTGGGTTTTTAGTTATAACGTTTCGAGCTCCGTAAATAAACATTTCAGATTTGATGTGCTCCGTAAATATGCTCAGAATTTCTTGTTCGTTGAAGAATTGTTTCTGATACGTGTATTTCATTCTATCTAATATGGTACTCCGTAGATGTAAAGGAACCTTCATTGTCTTCATATAATTGTGCAGTTGGAACAGTAAATTTTCGTACTCACTTTCAGAAACATCGACGTAACCAAAAAACATCAATACCTTCGCCAATAAAAATAAACCAAAAAGTCTACCAAAGAACATCATACCGATCAACAAAAGTTCCTCGACGGATTCAGTAATATTGATTTTATAAGACGAACCAAGAAAATACGAAGTTACCAACAAGGAACTTTCGACATAGGTATTCAAGTCGTAGGTATAAAAGGTCAAGTTTTTTTTTATTATCCATGATTCATCCGGAAAATGGTCCAAATAGGTGTAAATATGTACGGGTACCCAATACATGAAATTGCTAAGAGTATGGATAATCAAAGCTACAAACAGTATGTGACACACAACGAATGAAAGTGCTTTCCTAACGCCAAGAGACACAGTTAAATCAACCACAACGTAACGGAATTGCATAAATCTAATGATTATTGCAATTATGCTGAAAAAAAGTAAAATGAATTTCAAAAATTCGAATTTCAAAAGATAAATGAATTCATCGAAGATAAGATAAAAGTCTAAAATGAAGAAGGTTTTTAAATAATGTGTCGTTATATTTTTATGTTCGATGAATATCTCCCTTGTAAAATTGTTGACGTAGCCGGTAAAAAAGAAACTTACCATCACCAAAACATGAATTACATCTCTTATTAAACAAGATATGAAAAGGTATGGTGGCATAGCCTTAGTCCACGCTATAAAAATAATTCTGTGACATAGCAAAATGAAAAAAATCCAGTCAATAAAAACCTTAAGCTTGCTAAAAGGATGAATAATGTAGGTGTATGGACTGTTCAGGTGTCTTCTCAAGTCGGCTCGCATCAGTGAAGCATGAATGTAAAATTCTTTGCAATTAACATTTTTCAGATCTAAACAAAGAAGTAGTTGCCATTTTCTTAAAATTTTCTTGAAAACACCGGCAGTTGGGGCCAAAGGTTTTTCAAGCTTTGATTGTTTGGTGAGTGTACATATGTGTTCTTTTAAATAAGGTTCATTTAAAGAGGATGTCATTTTTTCTACACCTTTTTGACAATTACTTTTATTTTGAAAATGTCAACTCTTTTAAAATAACATGCAACAAAAATTCAACGCAACCTTTAAAACAATAAACCTCAAAGCTAGTTCACTAAACTACTACTGCACTAGGTACTATAAAACTACTCTCCGAAAAACAAATGGCATTATTAGTCTATGTACATGTTGGTCAAATGGAAGTGAAGAAAGTATATCACCTACTGTGAAGCAATCGACGAGAGAATGATGAAGCTAAACGTTACTATTCACGTATATAGACTAACAATCTTTGGTGTATATGGAGTTAATGAGGATGCAAATGAAGCCATGAAAGATAGCTTTTTTGAGAGGTTAAACGCAGAAATAACCTTATTCAGTGCATCCAGAAAAGTGACAATTCTAGGATACCTTAATTGCAGGATAGGAATGCGAAGATAAGATAACAGGTAAATATGGAGAGGAAACGATAACGATAATGATAACGATAACGGAAACAGATTAATAACACTCTGTGACCAGGTGCGAATACAGATCCAAAATGGCTTCTTCCAACACCGCGAAATACTCACGTATACATGGATTCAACCCACCAGAAATCTAAAATATTAATTACTTGATAACAAAACAAAGAACAAAATTAAAGATACAGGACGTGAGAGCGAAAAGGGGAGCAAGGTTTGGAAGGGACCGCTACTTCCTGGAGGCAAAAATACTTTTCCCATAAAGAGGCCGAAACAATAACCAACTTGAGAATAAGGATGAGAATAGACAGCAAAAACTAGGTCAATGTAGATATAACCTGAGAAGCTACGAACATGGTAGTGCCAAATACTAGACATACAGCATAGTACAGATGGTCTTAGATAAATGTGAGAAGACGCATCAATCAGAAGAAAAATAAATCGAGAGAAAAGAAATGCCAGAATATCGAAGCTTGTATAGGTGGTATCCAAAACTGTCAAAATTCCAGGGTAATAAATTCATATACACAACTTTCGGAGCATCTAGACGCCACGCGGTCTGCAGTGTTGTCAGATTTTCTTTTGACTACAAACGCGGTAGTCAAATTCAAAAAATCTATTGTAGAAACTCATTATAATTAACAGCAAATGTCGCTGTATACAATTTACTACATGATGTACGACGTAATTTGACCTTATAGACATCCTTAAGTGTTAAAAAGTAGGATTTATGTTACCTGTAGTCGAGGCCACTTTTTAAAAGATAGAAGAATCTTATGACGTCCCCCTTTCGTCCATTTTAAAGCTTAATCCACACAAGTGCAGGTGCACGTTACCCATTTTAAGAAAATTATTATTTATAAAAACAACATAAAATAAAATATTAAAAAATAATCAAATTCAATACAAACAATACAAAAAAAAAACATTATTTTGGATCTAAGCATTTAATTGTCCAGTTGGGAGCTATTCTTGATGTCATTTTAAAAAATTTCGTATAGAAAAAACATGTTTACTCGTTGAGTAGTAAATGTCAACTGCATTGTCAACTAATTTTATGGTATAAAAAAATGTTTCAACAAGAAATTACCCACAAATGCATGCTCACTTTAAAAAAAAATACACCATCCATATTAGTTCATCATCCAAATGAAGGATGGATTCAAGGATTTTCTAGAAGATTAAAAGAACTAACGATACTTAATATAAAGGATGTAAGATGTAAAAATTTCTTAAGAACAACAGCAGCCTTAAAGAACGAACAAAAAAGACAAGCCAACAGCAGGTATTGGTATGTAATACATCCTTTTAGCAAACTGAGAGAGTCGATTGAAATCATATTCTTGCTGACTTTGTTGAACAGATGGATTTTTCTCAACGTTGTGTACGAGAGGGCAAAAACAGTTATTTTACTAAATATGGGACGGGATCTCGTTCATTTATTAATTATGATGAGTTTATTTATCACCGGCTATGTAGAACCAAGGACAAAAAAAATTTTTATTCATCCAAAAGAGACATCCACGCATTATTTGCTAACGTATTTTATAGTAGATGTTTTTTTATTGCTAGAAGACAATTATGAGCCTGTGTTGGATGTACTTTTTACGCATTATTATAATGGAGTTGAAAGACTTACTTATACGATGCAGATAATCGAAATACCAATATCTTTTATAAGCCTGATGTGCTACATAATACGTTTTAGGAGTGTCTTACACATCTTAAAACATACTGCCGTAAATATGGGATGTGGCAAAAACTGTATATTTTTACTGGAACATTTCTTTACATTTTTCTTCGCTTTACATTGTTATTCGCAATTGTTTTTTTACATTCCCTTTAACGTTTACTCGCTACAACAGACTATACCGTCTGATTCATGGATCAACTATAGAAATATTAGTTTCAAAGAATACAACATTCACACTTACGCGGAAGGTTTTCTCATTATACTCGCTCATTTTTTCGGTTGTTATCACAATGACATTATAACGCAGCCATGCGAGCAATTAATACTATTTATTTTCACACTCACGGGAAGGACTTACATTTTGATGATATTGGGAAGAATGTTATCGAACACCGGATTAAGTCAAAGAGCTGAGTGCGAATACCAGAATTTGTTAATACAGTTATACAACTACATGAACTCCATGGAAGTACCGCTTAAAATGCAAAAGCAAATTAATGAGAGTTTCGAGTATCATTACCAAAAGAAATTCTTTAATGATGAAGAACTTTTACAAACTCTTACGCAAAATTTAAAGACGGAATTGTTTCTTTTCGGCGCGAAGAAGATAATTAAAAATAATAATTTTTTCAATAAGTTTAGTACGCACGAGAACATTTTAATATTTTCGCATGCAAAGACTGCAATATTTAGTTCAAATGAAGTTATCGTGGCTTCGTATACTTTACCCAACACATTATATTTCATACTTTCTGGAACCGTTGCGATATTTCTAAACGAAATCGAGGTATTTCATTTACACGATTGCGATACCTTTGGAATTCAAAGTTTGTTCCCGAATACTTTAAAATTTGGTTCCTACCGTGTCGTTTGCATAGAACCTTCCGAAGTATATTACATTAAGAAAAAATGGCTATTACCCATACTACATCGACATCCCGATACTTTAAAATATTTATACGATATGCTTGTAGAAAGATTAAAAATAACAGATGAACTATTTAATAATAAAGTTCATGCGACTCAAGCTTTTACGAGTTTACTAAAAAAAGAATGCATCTTAGAAGCCCCGAAGAAAAGAACAGTTAAGTTTTAATTTTTTTTAGTAATTTTTATAACTGTATACTTACCAGTCTTTGTCCAAGGGTTAACTGGACTGGGTTTTTTTTTATTAACGATGTTAAAAGATAATACCAGTTTTTTGTTTGTTAATTATAACAGGCTGTGGCATTAATAGAAAATAGACTGGTAACCCAACTATGATTTAGAATTTTCTTTATAATTAAATAATTATTTTTAATTAAATCCAGTACAAAAAAAGATCGTAAATGGGTTAATTACAAACAAAAACTTACATTTTTTTTATATATACATATATATACATCAAAAAGTTAGAAAAATGAACATCAAATAATGAAATTAAAAAATCCTTCAGTTAACCTTCATTGTTTCAGTAGCATCATAATTTAAATACCTTTATTGTATTTTCAACTTTATTTAATAAACATGTTTACATCAATTTTGTTTTATTAACACCTTTAGGGCCACCATAATCAACAATGACCGATAAAGGTATATTTTAAAAATAGAAGTTATTCCATGACATGGACTGACATCTTGTTTAGCGAAAGATATATGGCTTTTTCGATCGCCGACTCGGTTTTCTTTTGGCATTTCTGATAAACTTTTAACTCGTTTTAGTGCACCTAAAATCCTATGTTTCGATATGTTTAGTGTCTTGAGAAAAGCTTTTTAACAAATTTAAACAGTCTCATCAGTCCAGTCACCTCGGGCCATATTTTACGAAGTTCTAATCAAGAGGCGCACTTTTGGCCACTTTTTTTATAGGTTGTTTGGACCTACAAGAGTTTTCGGTCATTGCCGGGGTATATTTTAGCAATAAAAAATTATTGAAAATTAAAAAATGGATATTTTTAACTATCAAACGCGTTGTAGTCAAGAGTACCAACAACCGAAGAGCATGTATAAGAGCACTAATAAAGGTAGAATAAGCGAAGGATGTGTGTAAGAACCGTAGCAAGTGGAAGGAAGTATACAGGTAGGATACAGTACAATCCCATTTTCACAAAAACAACGCAGGGTGGTGCAAAATCATGTGCTAATAATAAGTGACTTGTACCCAACCATGCTGAAGTAAGTCGGTGCCCAGTTACACTTCTGAATAAGTAGATGTTAAAAAGAAACGAAAACAAGAATATTAACACAGACAGGTTATTTCTAAAAGTGAATCCATACTAAAAGAAGCAAAAAACCCTTGGCTAGTACAAAAATATGCCAATTGGAATAAATGAAATTTCCAAATGGACCAAAAAGTCTGCACAATTGGCCGGTTTAGACATCACAAACAAAAAAATTTCAAATCATTCTCACCGAGCAACTGCCGTTTCACAATTGGCAAAAGTAGATGTATCGGAACAAGAACTGATTAAAATTACAGGGCATGGTTATAGTAATTCTATAAAACCGTATCTACAATTAGATCAAGATTATCACTTTAAGTACCTTAATATTAAAAATATTGAAAAAAAACTCACAGAACATGCAGGTCTAAAGAGAGTCATGATTTGTCAAAAATAATAAAAATAAGTAGTACCTATCCACAAGTTAAAGAAGAATAATCTGAATACAGAGTATAAAAAAAACTATGATTCAAATTTTAATTCTTAAAATCACTGACAATTTTATCTCGTTTTTTTTTATTTATTATTGTGGTTTACAATGACTAGTTATTTAAAAAAAATACATTTACCAGGTGAAGAAAGTATTAATTTTATTAAGTTGTTCCTGTTTAATTATGTCGCTTAATTATTAAGTTCCGTTTCCAAATTTAAAAAAGAGTTTTCGATAAAATTCTGCGTTATCAACATTTGAGTAAAAATGTTCCAGATATTTTATGAAATATCGTTTAACATGTAGAACACAACTTTGATACCTTCATATGTGCGGCTTTGAGTACGTGAACTTCATACTACCCAGTTACATTTACCGTTCTACGGCATTTTGTATGTGGGAAAGATTTTTTTCACTATCAGCATTTCTTTTTTTAGACATTTTATTCCCGTATGGTTAGAAATGTGTAAAACTCCATTGGTGTATAATCCGAAATAGAATTTTTTTAAATGTTGCATTAATGCAAAATTAATCCTTATTCGGTGGGCAAGCGAGAAGCAAAAATGACTACATTGTTGAAATAATCAAAAATCAATTAAACGTATAACAGCAGATGTTTTAAAATATAGTAATTAACCTGGTCATCCTGTTTCGAAATTTCGAAAAATACTGGTCTAGTCTTCACACAAATTTAACTGCGGTATATTTCACACAATATTATAAATAAGATTTCACTTTTTACCTCGCCAAACCAGTGAAATTCACTATTAACAAAAGACCACTTGCACTATTGGGAAAGAAAAATAAAGAGATAGCCGTCGAGGAGAAATAATGATGTACAAACAAGGTAAGATGTTACCAATATTATGAGTTAATTATAGTTTGAAAAAACTTAAAAACATGCTAAGAGTTAATCAAACTACAAATTAAAACATAATTCTTAACATAGGAATAAAATTACTGACGAGAAAATTAATGTCACCGTTCTAAAACGTGGGGTGCTTTGTATAACATTTTTAAACTTACTCTGCGTGGGATGCAATATTTCCATGTTTGTTTTTCATTCTGTCCATGATATCCTAAACATTTTTGTATAACACTACATTTCGAAGGACTAGTTTTTTTATGTATTCTTGTTTAAGTGTCCAGCTTTCCAGTCCATAATATAGTATTGAAAACACATACATACATACATAGATATAGTCACGTCTTTTTCTCGTAGAGGTAGACAGAGACCACTTCTTTCCACTTGCCACGGTTTTTATTTACGTCTTTCGATTGTTCTACATACATCAGCGCTTTATTACATGCTTGTCGGTTGCTGGTACTCTTAATCTGGCCTTTTTAAAAACAATTTCGATCTGATCAAGATACGTTCGACTAGGTTGTCCTCTACCGACTTGTCCATTCACACTAGCTTTATAAATATGTTTCGTTAATCTTAATCATCCTCTCTATGTGTCCAACCCGTTGAAATAACAACCTCGCGATCGTTCAACTTAAAAAACTCTGCTCTTAGCTATAAAAAGAACTCCATATATTTTTTTGTGCAAGTACAAGAAACCGCGGAATCAACAAACAACGTAGCCTACATATTAAAGGTGAGTTAAATTTATAAATAGATATTTTCGTAAATCCTCATCAATTTCTATATTAAGTATAACTAAACTCAAAAGTACAGTCCACTTAGCTAACTCTTAACAAACAACAGCGTTAAGAAAGTTCTTATAAAATTTTTAAACATTTTTTAAATTTTGGGTGATATTTGGTTAGAAAAGTTTTTGTTACCCTTTACGATAGAGTACGAAATGAGGATATCAGTTTACAATGCGGGATACAGGACATAGGAAGATGGGTGAGACAGAGAAAACGATTCTGGAACAAATATATAAAAAAAATGGAGGACAACGGACTCGTCAAAAACGCAAAAATGAAAAATCCATTAGGAAAGAGACCACCAAAGCGCTGAAGAGAATGCTGGACCTCATCCTCCGGGGAGGACGTGTTGGCAATGAACAGGCAGTAGCCTACTAATATGTATTCATATTAGAAAAAAGAAGAAGAAGAAAAATTTTAAGAAAAAAAACAAGTTAAAATCTTTATTTAAAAGTGCAAAAGACAATTGAAGATTCAGATGTGTTAGTGTTTACGACTGGAAAAGATGTATTTTTTCTCATGATGTTAATCATTAAATATTTTCTTGATACATAAAGTCACGCCTTTTTTCCGTAGGGGTAGCAGAGATCACTTCTTTTCACTTGCTACGGTTCTTACACACAACTTTCGCTTCGTCTACTTTTATCATGACTTTCCAGCCCATTCACACTGTTCTTGATCTATATTTAAATATGGTTTAATCAAATTAGGATTAATATTAACCGTAATATTTATGAGATCTTAAGTACCATTTTTGATCAATCTACGGGACCGCAGTCAATCTATTAAAGTAAGTGGTAATTTATATTTTTTGTGTTTAAGGCAACTACTTCAGCAGACGATTTTAAATCATATTTGTCCTAATGGACATATTAACGAACACCGACCAATTATTTTTTGCTTTTCAGTGACAGTTTGGTCATAAAAACATCAAAGGACACTAAAAGTATCATTAAATTTTGGTTGTCCTAAACCATGATTGAGCCTAATCTGACAGAAAAAACGTTGTTTTCACTAAAAATTTGCTCTCTGTACATATTTTTGAACCACTTCGGCATGTTATATAAAAACAGAATTGTATCCAGCCCGGATTGTTTCAGAACCATCGTTTTTTGTTTCGGTATTTTTATCCCATAAATGTATAATTTTGGTTATTTTTTCTAAACTTAACGCTGCGGAGCTTTGTATTTTCTTGATAGGGACATTTACAATTCTATGGTGTTCCAAGCAGCTTGCGCTTTTTAAAATACAACATTTTTGAACGAATTAATTATGATTGTATAATTTTTATATTTTTCTTATAAAAGCTTACTCGTCAGATTTCACATGGTTTTGATTGTTTTTTTTATATTTACAATCCATTTCTTTAAAATCGACACTAGCTCTTGTACCATACGATTTCCATCTATTCGTACTTTCTGACACTAGAAACGTCTATAAATGCTTTCATACAATTTTTTTTAAATAAATAGTATTTTACGGTACAGTTGATACAATAAATATTCAAATTTATTAAATATTAAATACGTCGAATTGAATATATCCATAGTAATGCAGCTGAGTAAAAACAATCAGATGACCTGAAATTATTGGATTTTTACTTAAGCAAAAAAAATTACCTATAACAATATCTTTGATTTGCCAGACAGGACATAAAAATGACATTGAAAATTTAACTGACGCGCTAACAATGATTCCATTATAATAATAACAGCACATTTATTTGTTGCTATAATTTAATACAAAACCGCAATGCATTTTGCGCCCTCTGTAATATTTGAACAGCTGTATATTCGTAGAACATATAGCAAATGTAAAATTAATATCGTTTGTAGCACGGGCGTAGTCAGGGGCAGTTTTGGGGGTTTAAACTCCTCCATCAGAAATTTTCAAATTACCATTAATAATTATTATATTAAAATAAGAAGAGGCAAGGAATATACATTACAATAATATTTTAAATTTGCCGTGCTGCCACCATGTACATTGTAGAACACTATCTCAATTGCGTTGGCATAAAATATCGGCTACACTCAACCAACCCTCTATGTTCGATGGCGATCTATCTCTGGAAATCCCATCCAGAGAAGATTGGGCCAAAAAACTAGTTCATCCTCAGGGCGCAGTACTAGGGCTCCAAACTAGAGGAGAGAATGGGTAGTGGTGTCTTCTCAGTAGACCCATTAGCCTTCGTTTCATTTGCATGATTACTGCAGAGTGTATCAGGCCGAAATGACAGAAATTACCGAGGCAGCTGTCTGGACACTTCGCAATGAACAAAAGTTCAACGAGATATCCATTTTTTGCAACAGTCAGGCTGCTATCAAATCACTGAACTCAGTCTACTTGACCTCTAGGTATAATGCTAAGCCATCCTGATTGAGCTAGCAGCTAAATCCAGAGTCTACATTGTGTATGTACCCGGTCACTGGTACATACTAAGAAACTGTATGGTGGACGAACCAGCAAGAGAGAGCACCACCCTACCAGCCTGATCTTTCTCATCTCAGCCAGGAATACCGATTGCAAACTGCTAGCTCCTCCTGCACAGTAAGGTATTTCAAAAAAGCCAATTTAAGGTGAGAAAATAAACCCATATGCACATCAATAAAACAGATTTGGCCTTAGCTGAATATACGCCGAACTAATGATGTTTTAACTCCATCCAAGGAGACCATTAAAAACGCGATCGCAGCCATAACAGAACACCTATGGCTGCGCGGTGCAGGTGGATCCCACGCACAGCGAACGACTTCGACTTCTGTAAAAACTGTCAAGATGAGAAAGAGGAGGAAACAATGGTATCTACATAGAACTAGGGCAACCGAACTTTATTGACTTATCTGATCTTAGCTCAGTTAACATTTAAGACCTTACGCTCTTTATTAAAATTTCTTACTGGTTCTCACGGTAAAAGGAGAGGGCACCGTATCACAGTGGGCCAAACGCGAATCGCCGTTTTAACCTAACCTAATTGCGTTGGGATCGTGCAGTCTGTTGGTTCCTACTTTAGATATTCTGCTCAACGCACTGCTGTATTGAAAGATCAAATTCAAGAGCTGTTACCTACCGATCAACAAAAAAGCTTGCTTGCGATGTGTGAAACACCTATAAGCATAAAGCCGTCATGATATTTAAGGAAATTTATTGTGAATTCTCTCGATGAACTTCAATCAAGCCATCAACATTGCAACAAGCCTTCCGAATGCTAAACACCCTTCGATCTTTGGATTTTGTGATGTGGCTGATGATTGCTTAGAAAGTCGTGAGTTATACATTATCGCTATCAAAATAACTGCAAGCAATTAACATCGGCCTCATCACAGCATTTAGCCACTTGGATAATGTTACTAATGCCTAACAATTTAAAAAAAAAAAACTGACGACGAGTATCTCCTTCTCTATGAAGAAGCAACAGTTCTACTTAAAGAAAATGGTGGTGTACTAAGGATGCCAGGCATCGTCGGAACACAGCTTAAGCGCTCCAACATTCCTGTGTCGGATATATGCAAGCATTACAAAATAAATTTATTTATTCCATCCCTTAAACATACAATTTAACAACTGATTGAAAGGTTTACGAAACACTGTAAAGTAGTTTCGGAATTATCTGATGTATTACTTTTAAAAAACTTCGAAGTCTGTTTTGAAATGCGATCAGAACTATATCCAAATATTAACCATTAAAAAACGAAATAAGAACCTACTTAGGACCAATTCTAGATAAGAATAACCAACAGTACCGAACCAGAAGTAACATGAAACTAGAAGAAAAGTATCGTCGACCCGATATCTTCAAGGTGATTAAATCCGAGAGACTGAGATGGGTCGGTCATATCAAGAGGCAGGAAGACGACCGAGTTGTGAAGTTAGTTGGAGAGCAAGCATCAGTCGGCGTGCGTCCTTTGGGAAGACCGAGATTGCGCTGAAGGGTCAACGTGACGGCGGATCTCCAGGTCTTAAACATCGACAATCCGGAACTCAGGATGATGGATCGACAACAATGGATGCAAATCGTGAAATCAATGAGACCCACTCAGGGTTGTAGAGTAAGTAAGTAAATAAATATTTAAACATTCATACAAATTTTGGCTACCATAACTGTTTCCACTGCTACCCCAGAAAGGACTTTCTCAAACCTGAGGAGTCCGAAAAACTATTTGTGCAACACAACGAGACTAAACGGTTTGGCTCCCATGAAAATTTACTATGGAACAGAAATTGATGCGAATGAATATATTTGGAAAAATAATAGAAAATTATGTATTTCTCTAATGCGTTTGGGTTTTCAATCAAAATTAATTTGGCCGTTTCACTTAAACTCGAAAAAACGACCGATTATTTTATTTCTAAACGAATAAACAATTGATTAATTAAATGGGATATCATCAAAAAAACGTCAGATATTTTTTGCAAAAGTTTTTATCTCTTGCCAATTAGGTACGAAAGTTAACCTTGTGTTATTTTTTAACATTTTAATTTTTTTTTCATGCAACATACATAAAGTCACGCCTTTTTCCCATAGAGGTTGGCAGAGACCACTTCCTTCCACTTGCTACGGTTCTTACACACATCTTTCGCTTCCTCTACTTTCATCAGTGCTCTCATACATGCTCGTCAGTTGTTGGTACTCTTGACCTGGCCTTTCTTCAAAACAATGTTGATCTGATCGAGATATGTTCTCCGAGGTCGACCTCTACCGACTTGTCCATTTACACTCGCCATATAAATTTGTTCGTCAATCTTCATCTTCATCCATTCTTTCTACGTGTCCAAACCATCTAAGCATTCCTTTATCTATCTTTGTAATCACATCTTTTACACCACAGCGTTCTCTTATCTCACTATTCTTTACTTTATCCAACCGAGTCACTCCGGCTATACTTCTCAGACTACTGATCTCAGCAGCATTAATCCTATTTTCATGCTTCTTCTGCCAAACATAATTTTACATAAATAAAATTTCATATCATGCCTATTTTTGTTGCTTTATTTTCTTAAAACTCCCGACCGATACTAAAATTTGGCTACGCCTGTGGATTGTGTTTGTTTTCAGTTGACGGGAAATATTTACTCTAACTTTTTAAATATTTATAGTTCTAGAGCAGTTGCTTTATTCCCTTCTTAATAAATACCTTTAAAAATAATATTATTGTTTCTTATTTTTTTAGTAACAATAGTAGTGAAATTTCGCAATTTCTGTATTACGAAGGTTCGTTGATGAGAGCGGGGTGATGAAGCGGTACGCGAGGGGGTTCTATGCTGAACATATTGAATAATCAGCGCTGGCAACTTCAAATAAAAAATATAAAGATTTTTTTAATTGAAATTGAAACACTTTTACAAAAAATTATTATAAAACTAATTGACAAATCATTATTTAATAATGATTTAATAAAATATATGGTTTTTATTCAAATAATATGATGAAAATTGAGTCCGAATTTATGTGTAGTTGTAAAAAAACGTGACAACAGTGCAAATAGTCATGAGATTTGCAATGAAATTAGCGAATGTTTACTTTTATTAGCAGCAGCTGACAGCTGATAACATAACCTCAAACGTTTAAAATGGTTAAACAACTTCGTCAAATTGAAATACCCAAATGTGATTTGCATTGAAATCAAATTAATAACACATTTTTTTTAGTATTTAAATCAATAAAATATAAAACAATAACTAAAATACGTTTTTTTAATTGCTTTTAGTAAGTTTTTATTAAAGGAAATACAAAGACATTCTCTCGGTTCAAATTAAATATACTTACTGTTAAATTTATCACTGCATTTATTTACATTTACTACCATTTACAAGAATCTTTCGTAGATGTGTATCACGATTCAATTGAATTGAGATATGATAGCATTAGAGGACCTTTACCGCTGGTTCTTTGGGAGTTCTTTTGGGGAGCCTCTGCGGCAACACTAAAGTGTTCAGCTCTAGGCCTTGTATATCCTGCCACCGAATATGGAGCCCCAGTGTGGATTAACAGCGCGCACACCTACTTGGTTGATCCATGCGACTAATATCAGTGATAATTTGGTTAGGCACAGGAACGGATCATATCCCTGCATTTATTGTTAGAGACTGTGCTTCAGTATTAGCTCACCCATTAACAACCCTTATTAATGTTTGCATTCGTTCACATACGATACCTTCTATGTGGAAGTGCTCTAAGGTATGTCCGATCTTTAAAAAAGGAACGCGAACTGATATAAAAAATTACAGTCCGATTTCAATTATATGCAATTTTTGCAAGGTATTTGAAATATTGGTGCAAGGAGTTCTGTATCAACACGTCAACAATTATATTCTAGACCAGCAGCACGGTTTCGTAAAACGCCGATCAACAACAACAAATCTTACCGTTATTGCACAACACATAGCGGCAAATATAGATAACAGAATTCAGACAGATGTTATTTACATGGATATGACCAAAGCATTTGACAGACTTAACCATAATCTAATGCTGCAAAAACTCTCGAATTTCGGCTTATCGAGTAACCTACTTGCGTTATTCAAATCATATCTGTCCGACCGCACACAGTATGTGCAGTTAAATGGATTTAAGTCTAACAAATACCTCGCCAAAACAGGTGTACCGCAAGGATCTAACCTCGGTCCACTACTGTTTAATATCTTTATCAATGACATTGGTGACATAATTAAGCTTAATTTTTTACTGTATGCTGATGATCTAAAAATTTTCTCTCCTATCATTAATATGACTGAATGTGAGAAACTATCGAAAAATCTTAATCAAATAAGCCAATGGTGCAGTTGTAATAATTTAGCGTTAAATCCTACCAAATGTTGCGTAATGTCATATACATTGAGATCTGATCCAATTATATTTGACTAAAAGATAGACAATTATTCTCTAGACAGACCATGTAATTTTAAGGATCTTGGAGTTACTTTCGACCGAGAGCTATCTTTCCAAAACCACATAGACAATATAACTATGTCAGCAAACCGTATGTATGGATTTATAATTAGAGTAGGCCGCGACTTTAACCATTAAACACTTAAAACTCTCTACTATGCTTTTGTGAGATCAAAGCTAGAATATGCATCGGTTATCTGGAAACCATATTATCAAGTGCATATTTATAAACTGGAGGCAATCCAAAGACACTTTCTCAAATACCTAAGTTTTAAAGTAGATCGGACTTATCCACTAATTGGCACGGCACACAAGAGTTTACTGTCAAGACATAGCTTTTTCACTCTGGATAGAAGACGAGAATGTTCTAGTGTCATTATGCTACACAAAATAATTAACAATGAAATTAAATGCCAATGCTTACTACATTAGATAAACTTTAAAATTCCCCGTCAGGCATCTCGATACACCGACTCATTCTACACTACCACACCACGAACAAATATACTTAAAAACTCTTCTGTTCATACTATGTGTAGCAATATAACCTTATAAGTGACCAGCTTGATATATTCTATTGTAATGTGAGGCAAATTAAGAGCTATTATTATCAGCAGTAATAATGTTGTGTTAGTCTTAAGCTTTCTACTAATGTTAGTCTGATTTTGTAAATTGTGTATTACTCTTAAGCTTTTTTATTGTTAGTACTATTGTGCAAATGTTTACTTTGTTCCTGTTCTGTAATTGGAAATCTTTTTTCTGTAGAACAGTGTAAATAAATAAATAAATAATTAGAACCACCCCAACACAATGGATCCCTGTGCCAAGCCACATCTCGCCCCCACCCCTAAGAAGATGAAACGTCTTGTAAAGAAAGTTTAGAAATATCATGGGAAATCCGCAGCTCCCACTTCACTAAGTCGTGCCAAGTCTAATAAACAGATTGAAGTCTAGACACCCTCCTATTTCAACTGCCCTCGGAGAACAACTTCGACGTCACTCAGCAGTGGAGACGAGAGTGGGAACTTTTCGCTGGCCCAGAACAACAGGTCCTATCATGCATCGAGAATCAGCCACCTGGACACGATCTCACTCGCAGAACTTGGACTGCACTGAACCGCCTAAGAACCAACCACGGTACATGTGCAGACTTTTTCTACAAATTCCAAAATATCCCCTCCCCACAATGCGACTGTGAACATGAAAGACAAACTATCCGCCATTTTCGCCAAAAATGTCAACTAAGAGCTTACGAGAGAAGGCATCAAGACTTCTTGTCTCCTACACCTGCGGTCATAGACTGGATTAATAATCTGGACATAAACTGGGCGCGTAAGACGTATGGAAGATGATCGATGACCCAAAAAGATACTAGAATGGCAACCAAAATTTAAACAAACAAGAAAGGACATGAAGAGGAGAGGATTAGAAGAGGAAGATTTGCAGGATAGGGAGGCATGGAGAAGAGTTTAATGTGCTTGTGTTTCTATACAAATTTGTGTTCTTATTTTATATGCTATTTTTTATATGATGTGATTGCCATACGATAAATAAATAAATAAATGGGATACTTTAACAATTATTAAGAAATATCTGATATGTGATTGCCGGGTTTTTGCATCAAATATAAAACCTCAATGTGCAAGTTATTTTCCAATAACAAAGCACAAAAATGCGTTTAGGTAATATGTTACCGAATTGAGTTTTTTACTAAATTTTGAATAAAAAATGTACACCTCTTTGGAAAAACCTTGTAAGAGGTCACAGGAATAGGCAATAAGTATTTTTATTATAAAAGATGATATTGCACCAATAATATTGTTATTACTGAGGTAGAAGAAACGGTGCTTTTATCGCCTCAATAGATTTCTCGCCACTAAAGTGTGTTCTTTACCGTAAATTATAAAATTCAAGATAAATTTAATTTGCAATTAAAAGATAATCAGCAGATCCTGCTAAGGACTATTTTGTGATACAGTTTCGTGCTCCCGTATACGATTCTTTATGAAGGTTGCTAAAGGCAAAATTCGTGGAAATTTATCGCGTAAGTAAACTATATCAATATCTATCTTCGTTAATACACAAGTTATATAATATTTTAAACGTGAAGTGACCGCCGTATATTTTCAACAGATTAAAAAACTTTGACTGGCAATTTACAGTTCGAATAAGTCTTTTGTTTCTGTTTTAATTATGTACGTGCGCAAACCCGGATCCTGCTTTCGAATTTATTTAGAAACTCCCGTTTATATAATGCTATCGGATCGGTGATCTTTTATAGTTTGGTTAAAATACAAACAACAGTCGTCTGTAGAGTGGGACCACCTCTGGCTCGTCTGCAAAGAGCCATTTAACTGCTACTTTAAATGAAAAACAAAATGTGTCAATTAGCGTTCACCTTACAGAGGACGAAGTAAATGAATTTCAGTTTAAAGAGCGTTGGATGCTAAAATTTAGTATTTTTTTGGTTCATTAATAACCCAACACAAAACTGCGCCATAGTAGTAGTATATTATGCAACGATCATGTATTAATAGCCAATACAATAATTCAAAATTAACCAACAATAATTTTCCGAAGAAGATGAAATATCTCGTAATTCTCCGATTCATGAATTGTCATACATTTTCTTTGACCTTGCTAGTTTTTGCTTTTTGAAAAATTTGTGGTATTACACAAGATACTTGACAGGTTTACACTTTAATACTTTGACGCGTTGTGAGTAAATGACGAAAGAAATTGAATGTTAAAAATGTGGAAACATGACTTGATTAGTCCCAAGTGCAAGTTTCTACAGACCAAAATCTCATTTCATAATAAAAATTACGAGTTTTTATTGGCCAAAATTTGTAAAATAATGAAAATTCGTGTTAAAATGCACCCCTTTATTAAATCGGTAACAGTTATTTAATTCGCATATTATCATTCAGGAATAGAAAATAATGGCTATTATTCTCGAGGATGAAAATTTCGAAACGAGCCGCAGGCTCAATTTTCTTACAGATCATATAAATGTTGGGAATTTACATTTAACCCTCTTGACATACATTAACAACATTCGGATAAGAAATGACGAAGGATGTATTACGTACATTCTGAGGTTGCGTTGTGTGTTCTAGAAAGTCACGCTTTTTGCCCATAATATTCCTCCGGCATATCTGTACAATCTTAACGAATGTATTTAGCTGTAATCGCGATTATTGTTATGTGCTCTCATACAATTGGGATATCCGAATGTAAAAGTAAATAAAAAAAGTAAAGCAGATATAACTTTTGCTCATGCATCTGTAAACATGCATTAGGTGTACATGATTTTAAATGTTTTAGTGGAGAGAAACATTACTCAACAAAAAAGAAAGATATGAATACTTTATATAGTTTAATTGTTTTAAAAATGATCCCGTAATACCGCTTTTTATTTTCAATTAGGTAAAAATGAAAAAAAAATAACTTTATGAATGTATACCTACTTCTTTTTAATGTTATGATAACCGCGGTGTCAAAATGTCACCATAAAAACTTTCTTAATTTAGTCATAAACCGTTTTTAATCTGATATAAATCTAAACGGTCACCAGCCGTCTCGCTGCCCTCGTCGAAACCTTTTATAGATAATATCTACAGATAAGAGTCTAAAAAAAGACATAAGTGTATTTAAATGAATTCCCACTGCTAAAACGTACACACAAAATTCAGAATTACGTCTTTATTAGGCAACAAAACACGCATGTTTTCTTTTTTCGTTATCGTGATATTATCGATTGTATTTCGTTAACAACGATTTACTTTTTTTTAGGTTTCAAACCAATAATGTAGATGTAATGAATTTTGAAACAACGCCAACGTTTGACATTCTAGATCTCTCCGAATACACTGTTCTTGGAAAAACATGAGTATTATTAAGGTAACATACAGTGAGAGTTTCAAGTGGCCTTAAGGTAGTTCCTCCGTGGTTTAGTATAGTCAGAGCATTTACTATTCGAAGCCTCTGCGCAAAACATAATAAAAAATAATTTTAGTTTACACCCCGAGGTAAATAGGAAAAAAATGTATGCCTCAATGTAGGCATGCAAGAAAGCCATGGGAAAAACCTGGGGTCTAAAACCGAGGGTAAGCCTGTGGTTATATTAGGCGGTATTACTACCGTCACTAACGTATGCAGCAGTAGTCTGGTGGCCAAGGCGGAAGGGGCCGAGGCTGTGAACCTGTTGAAAAGCCTGCAAGGAAAATACTTGCGAGCTGCAACGGGGGCAATGAGCACCGCTCCTACCGAGGAACTACAAATAGCCCTCAACATACCACCTTTGGACATCCTGGAACACTGCATACAGACTAAAGTGCCAGGGAGGATGGAGGAGCAACTGGATTGGTCACACCAAGATCGAGGCCCTCCACAAACATCCCTTCACAATAAAATCGGACAACATTTCGAAAAAGACCTTAATAGGGAAAAACTATAAAACAAAAATACCAACCAGAGAAGACTGGTTGAAAAAAACTTCATTAACCAGCCCAGGAGTGAAACGATGGTACACTGTTGAATCAGGGTACCAGGGACGCTACGCTGCAGGTGTGTTTGGGGCCCTCGTGAGTAACACCACAACATCATCGGTGGTGTAGAACTGCATGCAAGCCCTCACTGAGTTAGCGACAGTAAACAAAGTCAATCTTACATGGGTTCCTGGGCACACAGGGATAAACGGCAACGAGGTAGCCGATGAACTGGCAAAAAATGGGACCAAGAAGCCAGTTGGTCGGATTGCCAAATGCCGAAGCAAAATATTTATTGAAATTAATCCTTGAACAAGAACATATTGCTCAGTGGAATGCTGCAGAATATCAAAAAAGCTGATGAAAAGACCTCTCCAGAAGAGGGCTGACGCACTCTGGACGGTGGACCGGAGTAGACTAAGCAGCAAGCTTGGCCTGCTCACAGGACACATCGCACTAAGGGCGAGCCGACTATGCGGAGAGGAGGAGGAGAGCAGTATACATATTCTGTGTCACTGCTCGATGCTAGCGGGGTACAGGTATCAAACCTGGGGCCGTATGATTATGGATCCAAGCGATCTAAAAAAAACAGAGCCAACAGAAATGCTAAGGTTTACCAAAATCAGCGGACTAAAATTCTGATGCCCTAAAGACACAGCGGTAGTCACAGAGGATCAAAAGATCTAGGTGACATAGGCGCCGATACCAAAGGCACAACCGCAAGATTGTAATGTAATGTAAAATAATCTGGCAACGTTGCTCTGAACACATATAAGTATTTTACTGCTTGTATCATTACGCAGTCGAGATGTTACTGAACCATAGATTAACTAACGCACGGATGCAAAACCCGGCAATGTTAAACAAACTGTCTTAGTATCAAATTACTAATTTTTTACAAAATTCGTTTTACATTTATTTTTTATGTAAAAAATTGACCATTATCAATTAATTAAGCCTTTTTATGCAAAGATAGTGTAAATATCATAAAAAAAAATCATGTATGATCATATGCCTAAATTAAGAGGTTGTGAAAGTGGAAGGATGGCACATGACAGATATCTGTATCGTAAAAATGTGTCCTGCTGGGATCAAAAATCGACGTGTTTCAGCATTTCCTTAAATTTTTACGAATACTGCCAAATATCGGGGAGGACTGTTTTCTCTGGCACACTCTGTTATTTTGTTTATTTTAACCATTTTTTTCATATTGTTACAATACTTTGTGTAGAAACAATTGCCAAATATAAGTGTTAAACAATAAAACAAGAATACTTAGGACATTAAGGTAACGTCAGGTATATTTAAATTGTGGCTAAACATGTGAAAATTTCTTAATGGCAATTGCGAATTAAATATGTGAGAACCGGCGTGTAAGACACAAAAGAATGTCTACTTTTGGCAATTAGTATGCATGCAGGTTGGTCAAGTCACATTAAGTAAGGAATAGTAATGGCTGAAGGTCATATATCCTGCAATGTTTTTACAAAAACTAAATGTATTGGTACATTTTTTTAAATTAAAGAAATCCATTTTAAAAAGTCTCATTTGTTTTTTTATTTAAAACTTAATGAAGTACTCAACAATAAAAATCTAATACCTATTAATCATGAATATTAAAGGTTTGTTAAGGCTATACTATACTATGGGATGGAGGCCTGGACACTGAAGGTAAACGACATGAGGAGACTGGAGTCATTTGAGATGTGGATATACCGGAAAATATTGAGGATCTTATGGGTAGAGAGAATAACGTGGAAGTAATGAGACGTACGCATAAGGAGAGAGAAATGATTCCGACAATTAAGAGAAGAAAACTGCTGTACATGGGACATGTCTTGCGGGGAGAAAAATATCAAATGCTACAAATAATTACGCAGGGAAAAATCCAAGACAAAAGATCTATAGGAAGAAGACGAAATTTATGGCTGAAGAACCTTAGGGACTGGTTTGGATGCAGTTATGATGAACTATTTAGAGATGGGGTTTTAAAAATAAGAATTGCTATAATGATTGCCAACCTTCGAAGCGGAGACGGCACCTAGAGAAGGCTTATATAACAAATGCATTTCGTAGGGGTAGGCAGAGACCACTTGCTACAGTTCTTATACACGTATTTCGCTTCTTCTAGTTTCATCAGCGCTTTCATGCTCGTCGGTTGCTGGTAATATCCAATTATAATTCCTAAATATTGACTTCACGTTTGCTAATTTAAAACAACTTGGTGATTTTTTATAAGAGTTTGAATAATAAAATATTTTCAAGTAAAATTAAAAAAGTTAATTTTTGGTAGTAAAAATGAATGTTGTATCTTAATTCGCTATTTTAAATGGGCTCTGCGAGACATACACAATTATGGAGAACTGTGAGTATAGTCAAAAGCAGAGTTTGTTTTGGTTTTACTCACAAACTATTCCCCGTGATTTTTTGTGATATAGTTGAAAATATTCTTCTTAGTCATATCTTCATTTCCGAAGAGTTGTGACATCATGTCCATGAGCATTGATGGGCCGATTGTCTCCACTGCTGTCGGTCTTCCACTACTCTTAAATTTGTCTGCAAGGTTTGCCCTGTAATCTCTTTAATTTGGTCTATCCATCGTTATGGATATCTTCCTCTTGACCTTTTACCTTCCACTTTGCCCTGCACGATAAGTCTTTCTGGATTGTCTTGATCTCGTCTGGTTATGTGTCCGAAGTAACCCAGAATGCAACAGGTGGATAATCGATCGTTGATTTCTAGTTGATAATAGGTAAGTGATTTTACAAGAAAAGTGAATTGCTAAAAGTGTCCTGTTGTGAATATTAATCTGCAGGTCAATGTTTTATTTTTTAACGATACAAAAATATCTAAAATTTGATGTTGAAACTGAATTCATAATTTTTAAGCAATATCTATGGCTAGGGCTTTTACTTCATATAATCGAATTATCGAATTATCTGTTAAAAATTAATCTTGTCATAAACCCCCATGAAATGTTTTTAATCTTAAGAAAATACAAAATTTGCCATACATTTTGTGCATTAATGCAGTTTCTTGAAAATTTCTACAACCAGTCGTCCATAAAGTAGTGCTGGTCCCTACACTTATGTATGGTAATGAATGTTGGGTTTGGCAGAAAAAACAACATAAGATTGATGCTGCAGAGATGAATAGTCCTAGAAGTATATCCGGAGTGACTCTGATAGATAAAGTTAGATAAGGGAACGCTGTGGTGTGAAATAAGATGTAGTTACGAAGATATTTTAAAAGAATGCTTAGATGGTTTGGACACGTAGAAAGGTTGGATGAAGGAAGATTAACGAAACAAATTTATAAAACGAGTGTGAATGGACGGAAGTCGGTAGAGGTCGACCTCGGCGAACATCGATCTCGATCAGATCAACATTGTTTGAAATAAAGGCCAGGTCAAGAGTACCAATAACCGATGAGCATGTATGAGAGCACTGATGAAAGTAGAAGAAGCAAAAGATGTGTATGTATGTATGTAATAATGAGCAAACGATCATTCTGAGATACAGCCGAATAGTTTGGTATAACCACAGATGGATTCATAATTACCAATCTGTTTGTTCTTGCATTGTTCAGTACTTCTTCAAGTAGTTATTTTAGAATTATTTGCATGCGGAACTGAATAAGAGGTAAAGGAATGCAAATACTGGTCAGTATACACATAATACAAGCCAGTACATTCATGATAGCGGACCGCGACCGCTATTTTGAATTTCAAATGACTGACACGACACCTTCCACAAACTCGCTATGTTATATAACGACATTCTAGTTTCTCGTATGTTGTTCGTTGTTGTATCTTTTCTGTCGTTTGTATCTACTTTAATTGTTAAATCCTAGGCTATTGTCTAAAGTTTATTTATACCAATCGGTTTTATTGAAAAGAGAAAGGAACATTCGTGTATTGCTAGTTTCTATGGGAAAACACGATTTGGTGAGATACCAACTGAAATAACGATATCAGTTTCATTCTAACAACAAAGAGAATTTCTTTAATATTCTTTTTTTAACAGATTTCGTAAATTCCTAAATTTCTAACGTTAATACATCATCAGTGGTCCGTGATAATGTATTTCGAAGGGCTTTAGATAAATAAGAGAAAATTAACACTGATCTTTACTACAGAGAAAACAGTTTTTTAACATCTGGTAAAGTATGAAGTAAATATTATCGCAAATAACAATAAATTATATTATACTTATATTAATTGTAATTATATTATAAATTAAATTGGATCCTAACAATAACCGTCCCATAAGCCTCTTACCCATTGTCTCCAAAGTAATGGTAAGCAAAACGAAAAAGTGCTATAAAAAGTATGTAACCTTTAGCGAAGGGTGTTGCAGGAAAACATGAATGGGGCACTGTACAGCTTTATGAACAGCCAGAAAATGTCAAAAAAGGCACGTCTGGCTGTGCATAGAGGAGTGTTGTTTCCTACACTTATGTATGGTGGTCAATATTGGGTTTGGCAGAAGAAGCATGAAAATAGGATTAATGTCGCGAAGATGAGTAGTCTGAAAAGTATGGCTGGAGTGACTAGGTTGGATAAAGTGAAGAATAGTAAGATAAGGGAACGATGTGTTGTAAAAAAAGATGTGGTATCAAAAATAGATACAGGAATGCTTAGATGGTTTGGACACGTAGACGGATGGATGAAGGAAGATTGACGAAACAAATTTATGAGGCGAGTGTGAATGGACAAGTCGGTAAAGGTTGACCTTGGCGAACATATTTCGATCAAATCAACATATTTTGAAGAAAGGACACGTCAAGAGTAGCAAAAACCGACGAGCACTGAAGAAAATAGAGGAAGCAAAAGGTGTGCAAGAACTTTAGCAAGTGGAATGGAAGTGGTTTTTGCCTACCACTACGGGAAAAAGGTGTGACTATATGCATGTATGTATGTATTAGAAAAATCGAAGTGGTGTTTATTGGGTATTACCGTGAAATATTAAGAACGGCAACCATTAAAGGCACACTTAATAGCACTTGTGACGCCAACATCGAGCCTTCAAGCCGGATGATTGAATGTTCCCTGAAACTTTATGATTTTCGAATGGTGTTTGTCGAAATTTCTAACAAAAATTATACAAACATGTCATGTAGTGGTCATATTTTAATTATTTTCACCTTTAAACTAGACTTAGGTATCTACTCTTTTTCGTGAAATTGCCTATCGTAGCGATCACCGCAACCTCTTTGAGCATTTGGTAAATATGGCATTGGCAATACAGTAATACAATAAATCGAATAATTAACTTACTAAAATAGTAACATATTTTTGTCGGGGTTTGAATCACACACATCCATAATTTAACGAGTTTTTTACAGCGGCGAGGACTAGAATTAAAGTGAGGTAGCAGCAATTATTCTTAGAACACTATGCAGACCATGGGACGTAAATATATCTATTATTTTTATGCTCCCGAATGTTTTTACACTTTCGAAATTGATTCATTTGTGACTGCTGCTCGTTAAAACTGATGTTAATGCTTTTATTAGTGTTGTACGCCAAGAAAAAAAACATTGAGGCTTTACGACGTAAAAAGATGGTAAAATGAATGAAATTTTCGTTTTGTTAACGTCCGTTCGTTTTATTAAAATAGAATTTAAAATGTTCCTGGAAAACATAAAAACAAGGGCGACGATATGAAACGAAAATTGACAGTTGTCTTTTAACTAATTCCGTTATTTGTCGCTAGGCAAAGTGGCGCTTATCGACAGCTTGCGTTTGAAATCAGTTAATTTAAAATATTTCATACTTTTAAATTTATTAAAAAGATTATTTTTATTATATATTATATTTATTATTATGGACTGATTGGCCGTTTTTTTTTTTTTTTTTGGGACATTCACAATTTTTGTGTCATCTATGCAACGTTCTGCGGAGTTCAACAGGGAAGCAACTTTGGAACATTACTGTTTATACTACTATACAGGGTGGCCAACCGAAAACGAAATAAAGCTATTTGCAGGAACTTCGTCAACATTTTCGCAAAACGCTTAGACCCGTCGATTTTTTATTAAGGGGGGACTCTCTTTTCGGGTATTTTTGACTCCACTACTTTTAACCCGAAGCGAGGGTAAGAATTACCCCAAAATTTTTAAAAGGCATTGGGGATCAAATAAGATGTCTTTTGAAAGCTCTAACAATTCTCTTTACTTCTTCTTAGTCTAACGTCGTGAACGACGTGTAGTGATCACAAGTTAATGTCAGGTGTTATTACTCAGAACTCTTCTTACAGTCTCTCGCCATCTCCCACGGTCAGCAGCAGTTCTAATGGCTTTCACTAGTTAGAGGCTTTCACTAGTGGACGCTCTGTTACTTTTGATACAATGTCTGTCCATCTAGATGGGGAGCGTCCACGTTTCCTTTTGCAAAGGGGTTTGCCCTGGACAATCAGTCTCTCAATGTTGTCGTGACGAGTTATATGTCCGAAGAAGTTCAGTATTCGCGCTGATGTCAAGCTACTGAGACGGTTTGATGGTCCAATCTCGTTCAGCACTGACACATTGGTGCGATGTGCCGTCCACGGTATTCTTAGCATTCTTATTTTAAAGGCATTGACCCGACGCCTATCGGCTGCCTTCATAACCCATGTCTTGGAAGCGTACCAGAAAATGGAGAACACTAGGGCATGGACCAGTGATTTTTTGGTATTGATGGACATATATCGATCTTTCCAAATTTTATGTAATTGGCTCAGTGCTGTTCGGCCAAGTTGGCCAAGTTGGCCAAGTATGATACATTTTGACTAAAAAATTGATAAACAGACGAATTAATTTGTTTTCTGTGATCTCCTTACAGTCAAAAGTCTTACACCCCTCTGAAAAACATACTAATCCGGGAAATCAATTGTGCGGTTATTTTTGTTTGCAAATAATGATTCTTTATAGCAATGTAAGTTCCGTACGTCATAAAAAATTATTATTAACAAATAAAATTGACTAACGTGTTATCCAGGGGGTTGCAAAACTTTATAAAACGCTGTTAACATTTCAAATTGTTTTAATAAAATAATTCAAAATAACGAAATAAACAACCTTTTGCCTTACGGGAAATAGGAAAAATGTATTAAAAAATATTTAAATATTAATAAAACATATTATCTTCCTCCTCGCTTTCCAAGTAAATTAAAGATATTTTTTTAAAACAAAATAATTCTTGGCTAGAAGGAACCTTCGAAATTCTCATGGTATAAAACCGACATGGCCGACCACGCAAATTATTTTTTGTTTTACATTGGATTTAAAATGAGAAAAATTTTGCTTTAGTCTTTTGTTGTTGTGTTCTGTGTCCCCATAGCATGACAAGAGATGATTTTCCAAATATTCCAATTTTTCATGTAATGTTGACAAATTTGACAGTTGCATCTGCTCGAATAGATATAGACGGGTTACTATTTTTACACCCTATGAGCTCGATGAACCTACAAAAACCAAAAAACACTTTTTCCTTAATGAAAAAAAAAAATATTATCTCGGCTTCCAATGATCGTAAGAACTCATTGTTTTTTAAATGCGTGAAATGATGCCAGGAATCTATTTTCATGAAAGTCATTTCTATAAAAATAAAATTAAGAAATTTATTTTAAAAAAACATGTAAAAAAATAGTGCAATTATTTTAAAGTCATTTTTTGACCCTTAAAATTAAGAAATCAATATACTTTTTTAATAATATAAAAGTACAACTTTTACAGAAAAAAATAGCCCTAAACCGTTACTGTAGCATCATCCCCTGAGCAGAACTACCTAAATTAAGAGAGCATCTTTTTGGAGAAAACTTTATTATATATAAATAATCAATTTTTCAAAAAAATACTTCTTTGGCTTGCCATAGGCTACACTTAACAGTAAGTAACATGTTTGAAAACGTTACAGTTAACGAGTTATATAAAACCCGATTTTTCACGGTTTTTCCAATATAACTCGAAAAGTATTAATGATATCGAAAAATTATAATTTATTTAATAGATAAATCTTTTTAATACTACCTACAATTTCCTGATTTAACTTTTTTCTATCGGAGCTGTAGTTTTTTAGTTATGAACAAAAAATCGCTTTTCGCAACTTTTTTTTTATATGAATTTCTGCACGCACTTTTTCCTATTGTTTGGACTATATATTTACTTTAAAAGATTTGTTTATACTGACAGTGACAAGAACAGACTTGCTCACGAGATTGACAATGGAAGTTTGAATATTTATTTGACAATTGCCAGGCAACGACAAACAATGCGTTGGGTAACATATTGTTCTTGGGACTGTATACTTGAGCGCAAAATAATTTGTTTTGTTTATTAGTGTATTTCGAAAAATCGTTCAAATCCACCAATGTGCACCATTGATACTGAGCAAGTTATTATCAAGTAATAAGAAGTTCGACGCAACTGCTCAATTTTTGAAAACATATTGTACGGTTATTTCTAAATAATATTTGTTGTATCAAAGTAGGTATACAGTAGCGGCGTTAGGGTGGGGCGCTGTGGGACGACCCACCATAAAGGGGCACCGCAGGAAAACCAACGAGGAAATTTTGAGGACGATAGGAATAGAACGCGAATTGCTGGGTACGATAAAACGCAAGAAAACAGCATACCTGGGACATGTGTTACGCAACGAAACATACCGTTTGCTCCAACTATTAATAGAAGGAAAAATAGAGGAAAGAAGGGGTGTAGACAGAAAGAGGATGTCTTGGTTTCGAAATATCAAATATTGGACAGGAATATGAACCACAGGAGAATTAATTCACACCACCAGAGATAGGGAAAAATGGTCAGAAGTGATCGCAAACATCCATTAATGGATAGCAGCGGAAGAAGAAGAAGAATAATGACCTGCAACTTTTTAAAAAGCGGGTCCACAATCATCACCTATCTATAATCCCTCCCCACCACACGAGAGGTCTACCCTTTTTGCGACTATTTTCAGTAAAAAAAATTCATATTTTATTTTATTACACGTATAAGAAAACAAATTTTTTAAAACAAAAAATTAAGTAACAAAAATTTTATTTTAGTTAATTATTTTATTACATTACTTTTTCTCCATTCTTTATGGCATATTTAATGCAATTATTTTAAAATAGTAATATTGGTCACAAAATTGGATTTCCCTTTTTTGTCGATGCTTAAATAAGGTTTCACAAAAAGACGTTTACATGGTCAGATAATTATTTCTCTTTCCTTGAAAGTTAAAGACGCGATCGCATGTCTATTAGTCACCCCAGATCCCTAAAAAGTCACACACGAGTCTCGGAACTTTGTTAAAGTTAAATTTGTTGGGTTGGGAAATCGTAAAAAGCTTTTGCCTTGTGGAAAATAACCTGGAGTGTATTTGCGTACATACAATCACCACTTTACAGGGCAAATTTACAGAGACAGACATACAAAGACCTAAGGCACGACGTTCCTCATAAAATTTGAATAATAATAATATTGTTATATCTGTTTTAATTTTAAATTTAAAATTTAGTTGATTCAATTATTAGGCGTATTTATATAATATCCTTAAATACGACTATTTTAGATTATAACATCGGACAACGAAAAAACTTTACATTGAACCCCATTCGAGTGACAGTTATAACCCCCAAAAAATGAAAAGAGGTGATACATCATTTAAAAATTATTATTATTATAATTATTACTATTGATTTAATTTATTAAATCCCAGTCACGTCTCTGCAGTTCCAAAATCTCGCAGAGCCGAGCTGGAGAGAAACCAGTGACCACTCCTCACGCCGTGAGGTGAGTGATCACTGGGACCGAATATCGCCCTGAGCAGACGCAATGATTCCAGGATAACGGCCTTCTGCATTGCCCCAGCTAAAACTTGTGCCTTTTTTCGGCAAGCTGGTATTTTCTGGAGTTCCGAGAGCAGTGTGTGGCGTATACCACGGAGGGAGCCTATTATCAGGATGCATAGTTCAACAGAATGGTCTGGATAAAGTCTGCGGAGTTCGAAGAGAAGGTCTCTATATTTTGTCCGTTTTTCCACTTCCTTTAAGGCGATATTCGGTTCAGCTGGTGCCAAAAATTCGATCACGAACATCGTGTTAGTTAGGTGGTCGAGAAGGACTACGTCAAGCTGATTGGCTTGTATCTGCCTGACGGTCGGGAATGAGAAGTTCCAATAAATTCGACACCTCTCATTCTCCACAACGGACTCAATATCCCCCGGAGCATAGGGCAGCACTGGAGTTTCATCAATACCGTACGGGTGCCTCAGATGATAGTATAGCACTCGTAATGCCGCATTGTGTCTATGGATGTAGGCCGAAACTGCAAGAGGCTTATCCATGAGGAGCTGCAGAATTTTATTAACTTCTGCAGCTTTGATGCGGGCTTTTCTCCGAGCGGGGTCGAGCTCAGTGATTATTATTATTATTATTACATATCAATGAAGGCTTAGGTCTAAGCCTATGACAGCCTATTTACAAAATCATACATAAGTAAACAAAATATACATTATGAAATAATTTGTAAACGAGATACAAATAAGGAGTGTAATAAATGTTCGTTGATTTTATTTTTAAATATGTTAACTAAGTATGCTCCAACTGTTTCCTCACTTAAATCGTTCCAGAAGTTAAAAACTCGGTTGGTGACAAACGTTTGTCTTGGTATACATTTAAAAAATTTCCGTTTTTCATGTCCTCGGAGACGGAAGTTGGTATTTAGGAGGAAAATGTCTCTGAGGTTTCCATAATTAAACTTATTCATCGGGAAGGTGAGAATTAGATCTCCGCGTAAGCGGCGATCGGCAAAGCACGGTAAGTTAGCCATCTGTAGTCTTTCGGAATAATCTGGACGCGTACAACCAAAGGACAGTCTTGTAGCTCGGCGTTAAACATTTTCTAGCAGGTTTTGATCTCGGATGAGCACTGGACACCGCACTATACCCGCATATTCAAGAAACGGACGAAGATGCGTTTTGTACAGCTTTATAGAAGGTTGAAATGAAGATTTTTGAAGAAGATTTATCACTAAGTTAGAACGCTTGCAAGTTTTTAAGATATGTTCGGAACATGTTAAATCTGATGTGACTGTAACACCAAAATCTACATAGGCTGATACTGGAGCAAGAAGTTGTCCGTGAAGTGAATACTGCAAGAACGGATTATTGTAGAACCACACATTTATTTACATTTAAGGAAAGCAACCATTTAGAACACCACTAACTTATTGAGTCCAAATCAGTCTGAGTAGTTTTGTGTACTAGCAAAGGATTACCATAAATTTTGTAATTGTCAGCATAAAAAGCTTTTTTACACTAAATATAATAATGTAGGTCACTTGTGTAGGCTATGAAGAGAAGTGGGCCAAGGATTGATCACTGAGAAACATTACTTATTACTAATCTTTCAGATGAATGAGACTGACCAAACCTGACACGAAATTTTCTATTTGAATTTTGAATCCATAGCAGTAGTTTAGTTTAAAAGTTATTTTCATTTCCTCTTTAAAAATGTTATTGTTTTTTAAATGTATTCAAAACTTTACAATTTAAAATATAAAATCATCTGATTGATAAAATTTGCTAAGACCTATTGAAAACTTAATAAGTCATAACACTTAGTTCTTGATAATGTAAAATACTAAAATACATAAATCTTACTCTAGCATGTGTTCTTCTAACATTATTTAACTTCTGTGGTGTGACCGTCCTAATCGCAAGCATTTTTCTTCTTCATAAATAAACTTAATCTGCAGATTAGTTGTTATGCCATACTTTTTATATATCCCCATAAAAAGAAGTCTAATAGCGTAAGATCAAGGGATCGTGTTGGCCATTCTATCGATCCTCGCCTCTCTATCCACTACTGTTTATTGGGTTGAGGCGGCTTTATTTAGAATTAGGATGTTGCCAACACATTCAAGGCGAGCGTTTTGAACATCGACAATTAGTTTCAAATTTTTTTTGTTTTTTAAATTATCACGAACTATATGGTTTTACTAATTACGTTTTTATTTTATTTTTTTCAATAAATTTAAAAACAATACCACTTTTGAATAGACAACGAAGATATTTTTTTTAATAATATAGTTATCACAAGCTCCTACTTCCAATTTAAAAATTAAGAAGCCATAACTGTCATTAAAAAGGGGTTCAATGCGGGGATAAAATTATTTCGTTGCAGGATGTCTTTTAAAACTGATGTGCTTTGGGATTTTTTATAAATATGTCTCTTCTTCTTAGTCCATTACATCATACATGATGTGTGGTGGTTGTTGTGAATTTCTGTCATTATCCAGTCTGTCAAGGACGTGACTAATATTTTGTTGCCATCGTTGCCTAATGTTAGCCTCTCTTGTTGCTGTCTCTAAATTTAGGCCAGTTAAATTGCGAACGGTGTCTGTCCATCTCGTTGGTAATAGGCCTCGTCGTCTTTTACCAAATTATCTAAATTATGAGGCCGAAGAACCTTAGAGCCCAAGCTGAAGTTTGGCTCGACAAACGGTGCTCTATTCTTACTTTTTTTAATATGGATGCGTTTGTTCTTCGAGCAGTCCATGGGATTCTTAACATTCTGCGCCAAAACCACATTTCGAACGTTGATCCGCGGCCTTGATCACCCACGTTTCCGAAACGTACCAAAAAAACTGAGAGTACCAGCGATTTTACCAGAGCTTTTTTTGTTTGGATCGAGATATTGCGATCTTTCCATACTCTGGTGAGTTGGCTCAAAGCTGTTTTACTCAGTTGAATGCATCTACGAATTTCAGGTTCACAATCCCCATTTGATGTTATTATTGACCCTAGATACACGATCCTTCCGACGACATCGGAAGGAAGCACACTGTATAATTATAAAAAATCGTATATTTTAAAAGACTGTTTGGAGCTTCAACTTTACCGCTTAACACAAAATATCCTTGGGGTTGTGGTGAATAGTAAACATGATTTGGTTTTTATATTATGTGACCTATTATTTATTAACAAATTTAAAATGTTTTTGCGAAATTAGTAGAATAAATCACACCTAATATCGTGATTTATTCTTGTATTTTTTTAAATAGCTACAGGTTACAGATACTTTTATTGGGTATTTATAAGAATTACGTTCCTAATTAGATATTCAATAAGAACTCGTGTATTTTGTAACATAAAGCTCCACCTTTTTTTTATATGTTATCAATAAATAACTTAAAAATTCAGCTCGAAAAATTTTAATGAGCTTGCCATTTTGTGCATATATTTGCGAAAATATATTCGCAAATAAATTTTAACGCAAAAATAATAGTTAAGCAGTGCAGTAGAAAAACAATTTTGACCAATTGATATTAAAAAAATTAACAGATTTCATTATTTTATAAAAAAACATTTTTTTAACGCACGAACAAGCATGACTCATCGTCACGTTCCGCCTGAGCCGAGCGTGCAAGCGAGAGCGCGATACAAACGATAGAGAGGCACGATCGGCCTAAGCGTTCGGCTTGTGACGCATCTATCTCTCTTCCACTCTATCTGCCGATGCGTTCGAGTAGGAGAGAGAAAGAAAATATTTGAATTAAAGAGCGCAAATAAATGTTTAATTATTTAAAAAATTGTAATTTCGAATTAATTCATAAAAATATGCATGGACGCATGGAAGGCCAGTTACTTGATTTATAATGAACCCATCCAAAGAGTTAACAAGTATGTCTATTTGGGAACAAATATTAACGAAGAATGGGACCACTCGGTTGAGATAAGATGCTGAATAGAAAAGGCTCGAGCCATATTCCTTAAAATGGCAAAATTGTTCAAAAGTAGGGACCTGTCTTTAAACACCAAAATGCGGATACTGAGGTGATATGTGTTCTTAACTCTTCTATACGGATTTGAGTCGCGGACGTTATCTGAAACATATTGCAAGAAATTAGAAGCCTTTGAACTCTGGCTCTACCGTCGTGTTCTGAGAATTCATGGGTGGATCATAAAACCTACGAAGAGGTGCTAAGTAAAATGAAAAAAGAAAAAGAAATGTTGTATCAGGTAAAAAAACGTAAACTTAAATACCTCAGGCACATCATGAGAAAACCTAAACAAGTGAATAAAGTTCATATAGTCATTATGCTCGCCAACATCCGGAACGGATAGGCATCAACAGAAGAAGAAGATGCACTTTTTCATCAATGTTTTCTTATGACGTTATCACATAAAATTATCGTCCGTAAACCGACTTTACAGACAACCAATTTTTTTTTATTCATTTATATTTAAAAGTCTTTATTGCCAGCTTTTGCTCGCGACTTCTTCTGCATGGACTAAAGCCTTTGATTGTAAAAAAGTATGATTAAGGATAATCGCAATAAAATGAAATAGTTATAATAAAATAAAAATATTGCTGTTATTTAATCATTTATTCATTAAGTCTTTTGCATATAAAACTTTCGTCCCCGTGTACAGTAATTTTTTTAAATAGGTTAAATAATAAATTGTGTGAGACTTGGAAAATAACATGTATTGTGTACCCAAACACCAAAGCGTAGACTATTTTTGTAAATATCTTCAATGTACAGACACACTTATGATAGTTTTATTATAAAAAATCCAAAGGCGTAATGTTGGATCATCAAGAAGGCCACGGGAAAGGACCATTCTTGGCTATCCACCATTTTTAAGGTTTTATCCAAAGATTGTTTTACCATTTTGAAGCCATAAGGAAGAACTTCATAGATGACAAAAAATAAACCCCTCAAAGTTAGGTTGCTAATTTTTTAGGCAAAAATCGTTTCACATTAAGTCGCATTGTGAGAAATCGTAGGAAATTATTCTAGAAGGCCAGGGCAACAAACGAGATGGTTTTATTAGACAATAAGCTTTAAGAAACGAACTAGAAGCTGTCCGCAATGTCACCCGACGAGGTTTATTGTGCCCTACCTGTATTAAGAGCTTCTCCTCCATCCCAATTGGTTTACCAACTTCCTGACGTAGCTATCTGGCTCAGGTTTTTCTTTGGCTAAGCACAGGAACCGGGGCCTTGATAGTCACTCGCAGAGGTATAGAACGTGTTCCACAGTCTCTTTTTGCTTTTCCTAACCTACAAAGGTGTTCATGGAATGAACAAAATCCTGTTAGCAGGCCCATTGTTACTATCAGTGCGATTCGGGTTCGATGGGGACAGTTGCTAAGCCAGTGTATCTGCCTACTTGTTGCATTCTAACCTCGAGTGTCCCAGGATCCATACCAGTGTGACATTATTTATGTCCGATATGTCCTCCAGGGTATTCTTGCATTACATCACGTTTCGTGAGGTGATAACCGGAGTTGCCCATGCCTCCAGTACGGTTTGGCTATCGGAGGAGATTGCTATTATTTTATTAACAAAATTTAGCCTTCTGATTTCATTAGTACAAAGGTTATTTAAATACTTGTAAATTTAGCGACGAAATGTTTACCACTTTTTAAAATTTGTAATGAATAAAAGTGTAATTAAATAAAAAATTTCATTACAATTTTAATTAACAGTATGTAGGCTTTACTCTCTTATTTTTTTTTTTTTTGGAAACAACCATATTGTGTTAAATTTTTAAGTTATCTCTTTAAGGTGACATAACTGGGTCGTAGTCGATTTAGATATTTTGTAGCAAACAATGTACACGTTCTAGTGACAACGCTGTCACATTCAAAATGTGTTAAGAGCAAATTTACGTATTCATTGTTTAATTCCAAACGAGTCATATCTGTTACTTTGTAGAAGTGCCAACTATCACAATTGACAATTCATTTTTAATTATGACAGCGTCAATGCCTACATAAATAAAACAAGTTACTCGGCCCACTTATACTGATACGTTAAGTAACAACACAGCAGAAATAATTAAATTGTTTAAGTGTGTATATATTTCAAAAACGATTACGTTGGGAAAGTGAACACAAACTTTTCTTGTTTTCTATCGTAGATTTCAGTAAAACAGAAAGAGATAAGTCTTTGAAGTTGAACTTTCTTATCACTTTTGTACAAATCCTGCAATTTGTAAAGCAGTTTTTAAAATATCGCTAATTACCTTTGTCATCTGCATTTGACATTTTTTATTAAAAAAGTAATGCATGATAGTTTGGTTCTGTTACAAGAAAAATGTATGTAACAACTAAAAAGTCTCCATGGACTACGAATTATTCACTAATCAACAAGATTTTTTCGTTTTTTGTTTAACGTTTTGATTGGACAAATAACTTGTTTATTAATACAATGGGCAGCTTATCTATGGGGCATTTCGTGAGAAGAAGACAGCGAAAAATATGCTAGAAATGAAATTCGTTCATATTAAACCCAAATGTAATGTATAAATGGTATGAACGTGAACATACATTCGTTTTTTGTATTTTTAATTTTTAATAATTAAATAACATAGTTCATTTATTCATTTAACGACGTTATAGCCCACTGTGGGTTTTCGTCTTTCCTGTAATTTTCCTCCACTTTGTCCTGTTTCTACTCAAATTCTTTCAGTCCTTAATTTTCATTGTTTTTAGGTCAACTATAATCTTCGCACAAATGCGAGCTTCAGGGTATATAAACACAAAGCAATCACACTTGTTCATCAGGTGATATTGATGCGAGTTTATTCCGTCAGATGGCGTATTGCTTAGCATTAAAAGACAATTTTGAAATAAAAATAATTTTAAAAAAATTACAATTTAAAATGTTTTCGGTTTTGTACAAGAAATTTTTTTTTTATTTCTGATTTAAAAAATTAAAGAACAGCAAATTTTCCATACAAATCACCACGATTAATGTTTAATTGCAAATTTGTTTAATTCGTGATACGAATCATTTCATAAAAACCTCAATTTTTTAGAAGCCCACTACCGATTTGCCTCAAATTTTAGCTCAATATATGGCGACCGACTTATCAGGGGTGATTTTTCTTTTTTGATGTTTTTATATTTTTTCACCATTGAAACAGTTTTGAGCAAATTTTAAAAATGTTGCGAAGCGTAAAATTTTAAATTGTCACACCTTACATAAATTTTACCTCCTTTAAAAAAAAAGGTAATGAACCTTTTAATTAAATTATAAGAATTTCTTTTTGGTACCAAAAACCAATTTCAAATCTCAACGACACTGACTCACTGTCTAGTGGTGGTGTTTATGAGATTCTGAATTTGTTTTCAAATAAGTTAGAAAGACAAGAATTAATAGTATTGACTAATCAACATGGTTTAATTGGTTTTGTATTTCCAAAATAATTATTTTGGAATCATGTCGAGGTATCGACAAGTATTAACGATGTTAGAGTGAATTCATGAATTCGAAATAAGTTTTTTAGTGAATACTCTTTAAATTTATTGTGTGTTGAGGATGTGCGTGTAGCGTCAATATTTCCGTTAAACAAATGTTGTTAAAAACAATTAAATAGTTGTTTAATTATACAGGTGGGTTTGGTGTTAGTATCCTACGAATATCTTTAGCAAATTAAATCAACTTTGGTTCTATTTTAAACTTCCACAAAAAAATTTATGTTAGAGCTTTAGGCGTTATTGACTGTTGGTGCGGTATACGTTTGAAAATAAAATAACACGACAATCAGATTTACTGACTTGTACGGCGGTTTATATTGGTGCCTTGAAAAACATTTTTTTAATCAAACAAACTGGGATACATTTTTTCCCATTACTGAAAAAATAATTCTCTCTTTATGTTATTTAAAAAATATTTTACGTAAACATCAAATAAGCTAAAGTATAATAAAGTAATATAAATAAAACGGATTTAAAGGGAAGAAAGACACTTGCAACTGTTTAATTTAAAAAGTCCTTAACCCTGGAGAGAGTCCAAGGTAAGAGATAAAAAGTTTGTTTTCTCAGCAATTAGAAACGGTCCGAATTGTGCAAAGTATACAAATACATTTACTTGTTCCACTTTTTCTCCCTTAATTAGAATTTACAGTTTATCATGCTTTCTTTTCTTTCAAAAACCATTACTTTCGTTTTGTTTACATTTATTTTCATCTCTCTGATTTTCAGTGCATCATGTATAACATTAACCATCACCTGCAACTCCTCTTCGGATGACGCTAATATCATTTTTAATCCATGCGCACTCTTTTTCAAATCCTTGAAACAATCGTCTGTTTATAAGTTAAACAGCCATGACAAAGCCACACATCCCTGTCTTACACCTTATTTGATGTTAAATCAGTCCATGTAAGCTCCCTTTATCCTGACACAAGCAGTGGAATCCTTGTAAAGTGATTTCAGCGCTCGTATTAAACTACCGCTCACCCCATACATAGACAATGTCGACCACAATCCATTTCCAAGTCGATTAAACTTAAATATAAACAATTGTGTCCAAGTCTATAAAAGCTTATTAGACCTTTTGACTTATAGCCAAGAATTTTTTGACTATATCTCGTAATGAAAAGATCTGATCCATACATCTCCTTCCTCTTTTAAATCCTGCTTGCACATCCCATATCTCTTCTCAGTTTTATTCGTCTCTCTTTTAATCAATATCTTTGCATACAATTTGCCGACTATGCTGAATAAACTAATACCTCGGTAGTTCTTACAGTCCTGCTGCGAACCTATTCCCTTGTAGAGTGGCACGAAAACGGCCTTGCACCAGTCGTCTGGTACGCTACCACTCCTCCAACAAGGGTTAAAAAGGCGGTACAGCAGACTAGTTACCACGCTTTGTCCAGCCTTCAGCATTTCAACTGTTATCCTGTCATACCCAGCAGCTTTACCCAATTTCATACTGTTCAACGCTTCCACAATTTCTGTCGGTTAAAAAGGCGGTACAGCAGACTAGTTACCACGTTTCAGCATTTCAACTGTTATCCTGTCGTACCCAGCAGCTTTACCCATACCCATTAAAATATACCATTTGGATTATCAGAGCTTCATTATAGTAGTAATGTTTCAAAGTCTTAAATTAGTTTTCTTTTGCTTTATTTAAAGAAAATAAAGATCGAAAATTTATTAACACCATCAAAATATACAATTAAAATTAAGCCTTTAAAAATGTATTTAGAAATTTTATGGCACAATAATAATATTCACATCCTGACTCACCAGGCAAGCCGTAAAAATAGTTATGCTTCGTGAGCCCACCCTACAGTTAACAAGAATTTAAACTATATAATTTTTATTCTTCGAGGGGCATTATTTTGCTGTCATTAATGCAATCATACCGAGAGAAATATGCGGCTGAAGTAGTGCAGGTAGTCTCTCGTTCATTCAACAACCTGTTGTTTAAAAAAGGACCTACATTTGGTCGTTAGCCAACGATTATTTCAAAAAGAATTTAGACGTTTGTTTATTCCATTCAATAGGTATTTAAATAAAAATAAAATTATTAATTTTCAAACATCAAAATATAGAATTAATTGCTTTATTTACTTCGCACCTCTTTATTTGCATATTAAATTTTGAATTAATAGAAATTATTTGTATAAAAAGAACGTTTAGAAAGTTTCTCACAGCATTTGATTTTTTTGAATTTAGTAAATTTATTTGACTGTTTTATCAAATTCATAATTTATTATTTATAGCGTGTAACACCTGCAACAATAAATTTAAAACTGTATAAATAAACAATTTATTTTCAATTTTATGTGATCTACGCAACTCGCAACTTGTGGGGTACTGTGAGGATCTGTATTTACTTTAATATTGTGAATATACATTAATTACCTACACACCACACACAAAAAAATGAATTTGGGTTTAAGGGTCAGACCATGTTAACTACATGTTTTTGGGGTCGCTGAATTCGAATCTCGATCAAATCAACATTGTTTTGAGGAAAGGCCAGGTCAGGAGTACCAATAACCAACGAGCATGTATGAGAACACTGATGAAAGTAGGGGAAACAAAAGATGTGTGTAAGAACCGTAGCAAGTGGAAGGAAGTGGTCTCTGCCTACCCCTATGGAAAAAAGGCGTGACTTTATGTATGTATGAATCCGAATTTAGGATCAAAATAACTCCATCGGGATAGGGTTTCCCATAACCTCAAAAAAACCGATTTTTTAAACTACATAACAATAAACCACTCATATGAAACCACTTAACCCCTTGATATCATAACACAATAACCCTTTGTCACCTTTAACCCATAATTTTATAATAAAATAACCTCTAAACCCCATAACCCCATTGCTCCTGAATCAAACGATAACAGTTTATCTCAGGCAATTTTTATCAATGCAAATTTTAACTGACAATCAGGATACGTGCAAACAATAAAATAAAACGTAATAACTCCAATAACTCCGCGGCCCACACGATAGGTCTACCCTTTTTGCGACTATTTTCATAAAAAAAAAAAATTCCCGAAAGTATGCCTATGACCGGCTAAACACTCGATAGCCTATTATTCTAACACTAGCAGGTAAATTCATTTTAAAAATTTATTACTCTACGTTATTTTTGAAATATACTATACACATAAAACAGTGGCGTAGGTCGTTTTTGTTATGGTTATTTCACAAAATTTGTTGTTATCAGCAAATTGTTGTTTATATGACTGATTTGCTTTTTTTTGGGTTTTTATTTGATGTATCCTAAGGTAGGGGTTGATATTTAACATTTTAAAGAAGGGGTGGGAAATGTTGAAGAGGTGCAACTTATAAACAACAAAGTAACATTTTTAAACCTTCCCCTTGATTTAAAATTCGACGTATTTTTTGTTTTTCTTACATTTAAGCAAAATCAAAAGTTATTTGGACTGGCTGTTTTTGAAATAAAAGCACTGTTTAAATTTGAAATGCGACCATTATGGTTGACGAATTATTCCTATTAAAGGAATAAAATCAATAACTCAAGATTGTAAAATTTTTAAATACTTATTGAAACGACCAAACGTATTAAAAATACAATTTTTGTTATATATTAGAACATAAAAAGGTTTCCTTATTGTTATGGTATAAAATGACCTTGCATTGCGAGGTTTGATAATAAAAGAAGAAAGAATTTGATATTTTTGTTGTTTAATCTGGTTTACAACAAAGATATTTACATTTCAAATCTTATCTAAACAAGCCGTGTAATATAATCATGACCATAAAGAGTTCAGTATATTCAAATTACCTGCCCCGTGGGCCCTTCTTGAAAGAAACATCATCTTGTACTTTAATTGTGTCTTATTTCCGAGAATTTTTTCGAATTTTCGAAATAAAACTTTCTTTTTATGATGTTTTTCGTCGGAAATTAGGCGAACAAAATATATCTCGTACATAAGAAGTATGTCGTTTTTTTTTTGAAGACTCACTTAATGCTACGAGGATACAGCGATATATAGTGAAACTATCGTGTGCTTTAAGGATTAAGTAAAAACAGAAAGTGTAATTTTTATGACTGTATGACTGTGTAATGACTTTATTGTTATTATTGTCAGCAATCTACGAGGTAGATAATAATATCAGCGAAAATTAATTGCAAGCGTTTCATAATGATGGAATGCTGCTGCAGTGTTAAGACATACCAACTTGCTCCCAGGGGCATTTGAAGTTTACTCGACTTTCCCCGCAGATTTTTCTCCTTTTCTTCAGTGATGTTGATTTGGTTAAGCGTAGACCGAGGCGAATTGGATCAAAATAAGAAACCTGTTGGTATTTTAAATATTGCGTTGACACGGAACGCACCTAACTTGCTCCTTACGCACCTCTCCTGCCTTTACTTAAAAAACACATATCCTTGAATATAAGAGAAAAGAGAAAAGTCCTTAAACACAACTAGCAATACGAGTTAATGTCATAACTCTCCTTTTGGGAAGATACTAAAAGTGGTTAAACTAAAAAAAACTGCACAGACTTTTTGTCAAGGATGTGATCTTGATTTCTCAATTAAATTCAATTCGGAGGAACAGGTAGATCAGTTCGCGGATCTATATATTCCTTTTTTTTTAAAATATCTAAAAATATCTGACTAAACTAATTTAACTAAAATTGAAAATGCTGTTGGAAGCCAAGTAATTTTTAAGAATCGTTGTACATTTTTTCGTTGTCCGGGGTTCCAGATTTCAAATATCTTGGTTGTTACATTGCAGAGCATCTCGACCCGGATAAAGAAGTCAAATGCAAGATCGAGTCAGCTCGCGCAACCCTTCAAAAAATGAGATCGCTCTTCTTCAATAATAATTCTATAATATCTTGGTCAGAGCATAGCCAACATTAGGAGGACTTGATATGGTAACAAAAGAAGAAGACTTTTCGCTATTTTTTCGGTATTCGTTGGTAACAATTATATTTCCTTAGCTACAAACAAACAGCATTTAACCAAAATATAATTATTACCAAGGATGATCGTTTTAAACAAAACAAATCAGCATATTAGATTATCAACTTGGTAAAAATAATAAAATAACGCAGTACCTGCCTACAACTACATACATTTATACATATAGTCACGCCTTTTTTCCGTAGGGGTAGGCAAAAACCACTTCCTTCCACTTGCTACGATTCTTACACACATCTTTCGCTTCCTCTACTTTCATCAGTGCTTTTATACATTCTCGTCGGTTGTTGGTACTCTTGACCTGGCATTTATTCAAAACAATGTTGATCTCATCGAGATATGTTCGCCGAGGTCGACCTTTACCGACTTGCCCATTAACACTCGCCTTATAAATTAGTTTCGTCAATCTTCCTTCATCCATCCTTTCTACGTGTCAAAGCATTCATTTATCTATTTTTGTAACCACATTTTCTTTAACACCACAGCGTTCTCTTATCTCATTATTCTTTACTTTATCCAACCGAGTCATTCTGACTATACTACTCATCTCCGCAGCATTATTCTTTTTTTTATGCTTTTTCTGCAAAACCAAACATTTACTACCATACATAAGTGTAGAAAGCAACACTCCTCTATGCACAGCCAGACGTGCCTTTTTTGACACTTTGTGGCTGTTCATAAAGCTGATATGAGTACTGTTTTGTGGTTTGTTTCAATAGATAACTGAAACCTTTTGTGAAGTAGCCAGTGCATATTTTTTAGTTTAAGATCTTGTAGTTGTTTCTGGTTCATAATACATCTAAACAATTCAATATAATTACCAGAGCTGGCCTGATGGTTTTGCAAAGGGAAAAATTCCCATTATGCTTCCCTTAAATAGATTGGTTACCAACGTACCTTTTTACAACGATAAAATTTAGCATCTGATTCCGCTGAAATTTTATGGACACAAACCCAATCAATTTTTGACTAATACGTTTATTTTTATTTATTAACAAATTAATTCCGTTCACGAACTAACGATATGAAACGACAAAACGATGTAAATGGACCTTTTTAGATAGTGTGAAGCGTTCACGAGGCAGCGGTAGGAACCCTGCGGGATGCGCTGTAACAATCTTATTTATCTCAACTACTACAACTTTAATATATTCGAGGAGGACATCAATCAGAAATGCCAAGAGTAAAGCGGCTAGGGTTATTGGAAGTCAAACTGTGAGTCACAATGGGAATGGGTCTCTAAATTTTGAATTTTTAACCGCAGTGGTGCGAGAATACTGACACAGTTATTAAAATTAATTCAAGTAGAGATGGGGATAATATTTAAAAGTAAGGTACCTTAAATTTAGCTCGTCAAAAAAATGAAACGGTTAAAACAATGCGCAGTCCATCGATAACCTACAGAGACTTATTAATAGGGTGACTTAAGCTTGCGAAGTATTTAAAAATAAGCACGACAAAAACCAAATACATGCTAATAAGCAAAAGAGTTCATAATCAAGTTCTAGTGTCTACACAATTAGACAGAGTCTCGGGTGCGAGCTACCTTGGTTGCAGGATAAACAAGGACTGGGATCCATCAGTTGTAATCAAAATACGTATTGAGTGTGCCCGGGAAACATTTATTCGCATGAAAAAACTTTTTACCAGTCACGATCTATCGATTACCCTGCAAATGAGGATGATTAGAGCATATGTCTTTCCAGTTCTTATGTATGGAATCGGGACGCTCAAACGTCTACAAGCTTTCGAGATGTAATTGTACAGGAGAATGCTAAGAATAAGTTGGGTGGAAAAAATCACAAACGAGGAGGTGCTCAATATTATAACACAACGAAAACTTGAATATTTCGGACATATCATGAGACACCCAGAAAATTATGACATTCTACATCTTATAATACAGGTTAAGATTAATAGTAAGGGACGCCTCAATAGACGAAGAACTTCCCGGCTAAAAAATCTCAGACAGTGGTTTGGTCTCATCACTATGCAACTTTTCCGAGCGGCTACCAACAAAATAATGTTCGCCAACTATCGTTAAACGGTCATGGCACCTAGAAGAAAGAGATCAGGGTTAAGTGGAAGAACATTTTCGTAGTGAAACTACTGTTTCTCCACAGAAAATAAACTTTTGCCCTTTATTTTAAGAATTTTTTTATATAAATACTCCTATGTATATTACTTGACAACAATAAGGAACTTTATTATTATTATTATTTGTGACTCAGCGCTGTTACCGAAGGGTTCCTTGCAGCTAAATGTAAAAAATAATCTTTATTTTAGTTTCTAGATTTTGTGCGTCCTTTGTAGATATCAGATACATCTCCAGTTTTTACATAACGGTGCTATTCTCGTTATTTAAATTACGCTCATATACTCCCGGTACATCTGATTGTCAAAACCCATTTTTTAGCAAGTCAACGGCTTTTATAAATTTTTCGCGTTTTAAGAGGTGTATTTTCCAGTATATTTTCAAAATTAAAGTAATTTTTTCAGGTTTTAAAAATGAAAAAGTATGGTATTGTTATTGTACCTTAGTACAATATCTAAACAATTTTTATTCTAATATTTCTACACAATAAATTTAACTTTACAAATCACTCAGATATTCACAATTGTATACAATTTATAATAAATTCAAAAACTTGACTTAAAACAATGTTTATTCCAATACTTTTACACAATAAATTTTACTTTTATAAATCACTTAGATATTCAACTAATTACAACTTTTACAACTATTTATAAATCATAAACAATTTTAAAACTAAATTGTCCTTTGTTACGAAAGCTGTCCTTTTTATATTTTATCATAATTCTAGACCATTTCTCGAACGATTTGGAAGTCTCTAGGAGCGGCGAGAGTTTATAAGACGGAGGCGGAAGCCGACAAAGGCTTATTAATATGCACCCTTACCGTGGACGATGCTCGGATAAATAAACAGGGCCAGAATGTAACAGTATTATTTGAATATTTTAATGTGCGTATTTACAGCTCTATGGAATATAACTTAAGCTTAAAAGTATTCGCAATTAGGCTAATTGCGTTTGGCAAATGTTTGTGGGGTCCAACAAATATTAGAAATACTTTATTAAAAGTACCAAAGACCCAAGTAACTCATTTCTTTAAAATTACTGACCGCTCTTTTTGAATTGTTTATCAAATTATGTTACTTATTACATTCTTCACATTATTTCTTTAAGAAACTCTCGGAAATTGTTATCATTATTGAGGATAAGAATAATAAAATGTTGCTTTATTATTCGAAGTTTAAATTTTGCCTCATACTTCGGAGTTGAGATAATTAATGTTACAAAAGAATTTACAGAATTTTACATATTTCAAAAATGTTGAAAATACATTGAAAACAGTCTTGCAAGTTATTATCTTGAATATTACACAAACAAGAATTATATTGAAAAAAAAAAATTAAAAAAACATAACACAAGACTTTTATAAAACTTGTGTAAATTAATTGTAGCTACTACAGTTTTCATTATGTAAATGTTGAAAAAATTCCGGTGGTTAGTCATTTGCGAGGGTAAGGAAATTACAAAAATTAACTTAAATTTTAATAAAAATCTTTTAGGGGTGATATTGCGTTGAATTTTGGTCAAGTATGAACGTGCCAGATCAATTTTATTCGAAAGAGGGATAAAAAACAAAAATTTTGACGGATAATTTTGTTCTTATACATCATACAGAAAATTTGTCTACGTACATACATATAGTCACGCCTTTTTCCCGTAGGAGTAGGCAGAGATCACTTCCTTTCACTTGCTACGGTTTTTACACACATATTTTGCTTCTTCTACTCAGTGCTCTCGGTTGTTGGTACTTTTGACCTGGCCTTTCTTACAAACAATGTTGATCACTTATCTCACTATTCTTTACTTTCTCCAACCGAGTCACTTCTTCTATACTTCTCAGACTACTCATCTCCGCAGCATTAATCCTATTTTCATGCTTCTTTTGCCAAACCCAACATAAGTGTAGGAACCAACACACCTCTATGCACCGCCAGACGTGCCTTTTTTGACACTTTCTGGCTGTTCATAAAGCTATGTAGACAATTTGTCATGGTAATAAATTTGTTGAGGGTAGTCTGGCAAACAGTTGTGTCAAAATTAAGGATGCCAGGCTTAAATTTTTATATTCTTCTGGTCAAAACGCCATTATATAATATGTTACAGACTGCCTGAATAATGGTTTAGTATTTATTTTACATCCAAATAGTAACAAAGAATATTTTTGTACTTATTCTGGTTGATCACCCCTTTACGGTGGGACTAGTGTATTATTAACATCCTAAGGAAGCACAAGTACTTAGCTAGTAACTAATAAAACAATGACGAAGAATTAAAAAAAAAATTTTAAACTAGTTTCGTGTTCTATTATTTATTAAATTATTTGGATCTTTTTATTTTTTTTTCGTTTTTAATTTCTGTCAGTGGGAGTTTAATGAACCCTCTGTAATATCTACTAACAGATATTCACTGTAAAGCTGGTATTTTGTAAATCTTATACTATCTTCATTGGATTGGTTGCAATGCATGCAGTTTATATAAATTCAAAACGATAAGGTCTCTTTATACAAAAGAAAAATATTCCGAGCACAATTCAAGAACAGCGAATATGTATCCATGGAATCGCGATATGTAGGAACAATAAAATAATACATTCTAAATGCACTGCTAACAAATGTATTGATTTTATCAAAGAAGTCAGACAAAGCGAAATTACAAATGGAACATGTAAGATGCAAAACTTATAGCGAAGGATTTACCTTTATCTAATTTTAGCAATGCGAAATATTTACAGAAAATAAATTTTTATGTAACACGCACATCTACAGTTTGAAATGTGTAAGATTCCTTTAATTTTTTGTTTATTAATTGGTCAGTTCCACGATTATTTGAATTAACTTTAATGTGTCCTTGACCAGTCATTTTCTGCAGCAACTCCGGCATGCTACTCCTTGAGAGCCCCTTGTTATGCCGGTCTCCGCGATCTCGAAATCAGCGGCTTCGAGAAGGTAGAATTGTTCCGGATTATCTAGAAAAAGGTCGAATTATGATTTAGAGGTATAAAAAGGACAGCGGTCGCGAAGAGGACAGTTTTTTAAATTTGAAAAGTGTTTATGATTTATGAAATTCAAATAGTTGAAAAAGTTGTAATTAGTTAAATATCTAAGTTGTATCTAAGTGATTTGTAAAAGTAAAATTTATTTCGTAAAAGTATTGGAATAAAAATTGCTTTGTTACTGCATCGAGAGTTTAAAATCACCGAACCCAAGAAAGAAGTAAATATCGTATTTTAAAATTTTAATTTAAATGTTCAAATTATTTATTAACTAATTAACTTAAAGAAAAAATATCAAAATTCTATACTCAGGGTTCCGTGACTACTTGATTTCCCGATTGGATTAAATTTGAGGGATTGTATAGGTCAGTTTTTTTTTGAATATATCAAACTAACTGGAAAAAAAATATAATTACTAACCACGTGAGGGCGTCAAGGGATTTTATTAAAAATCACTAAAAATGGATTGACCCCAAACAAATCCAATCGTATTGTTTTAATTTAGTACTATAAAACGAGTTAATTAATGAACGGCTTTAAGGCAGGGCAAAACTTCGTTCTTATCTCTCAGATACAATTAAATAAACTAAAGTGTATATACAGGTTTATTAAATTTAAAAAAAATTGTTTACAATACCTGAAAATATAAAAAGACGTATTTTAAAGAAAAAATAAATAAATGAAATTAAAAATTAAACTTAAAATAAAATTCGGAAGGCGGAAAAATCCAACGGTAAAAAAAAATCAAAAACTGAATAAACTGAATGGCGAAAATTATTCCAACCGGCGAAAAATTCAAACTTCTGAACATCCATTTCTGCGTCTGGGCAGCTAAAACCCAACTTTTATAATTGACTACTTAAATCTAAATCCAAATTCAACGGTGAAAATATTTAGTCAAAATAAGATTTGTGTAAAACCGGCGACGATTCACAACATTCGTAAAACTAAAGTGGAACGTCCAAGGAGAAATTCTACGGAGAATTTCCTTGGAGAAAACCTCACGGTAAAAGCCCCAGGAAGAAAAACGTCTTCAAGGACGAGCCCAGAAAAAAAAGTCTCCAGTTAAAAAGCGTCTCCAGTCAAAAAGGTCGATTACATTTAAATTACTCACATAGTATATAATATATAAGTATATAATAAAAATGTATTCGACCTTTTATCCGGACCGGATCAGATCCCAGATAGACCAAAACCACCTCTGGCCCATAACATATGTACTTAATGCCATATACAAAACAGGCATAATCCCAAAATAATGGCTTATGTCAACATTTGTAGCCATCCCGAAAAAGCCATATGCCAAAGAATGCAGCGACCATAGAACCATAAGTCTCATGCGTCACATTCTAAAGATTTTTTTAAAAATAATTCATAAACGTGTATATAACAAGCTCGAAGAAATCATCAGTGAAAGTCAATTTGGATTCAGAAATGCAATGGGGACACGAGAAGCATTATTTGCCCTAAATGTTCTAATACAGTTGTGAACCAAGTCTGTTTTTTGGATTACAATAAAGCATTCGATTGTGTAAAACACGACATACTCATGAAAATATTAAGTGAGAAACATATAGACTTCAACGACACGCGAATAATTAGCAATCTATATTACAATCAAAGAGCTGTTGTTAGAGAGAGCGAGGAGATGTTAAACGAAATAAAGATTGAAAGAGGAGTAAGGCAGGGATGGTTCTCTTTCCTTTACTCTTTAATCTCTACTCATAGAAAATCATGCAAAAAGCTATATCTGAAGAAACAGCGGGAATAAGGGTTAACGGCGAACTCATAAACAATATCCGTTATAACCTGGTTATAGCCCAGAGTAGCGCGGACCTACAAAGAATGATGGATAAAATCGTCAACAACAGTGAGAAAGCCGGTCTTACACTTAATATAAAAAAGACAAAACACAACAGCAAAGCACAGACAGGTCCAGGGAAGTCTTTATTTTCGCAACGAGGAGGTTGAGAGAGTGAGAGAGTACAAATACCTGGGTAGTATGTTGAACGAGACTGGAGGACACTCGCGAGAAATAAGATGCAAAATAGGTCAGGCTAGAGCTGCGTTTACAAACATAGGAAAAATATTCTGCACTAGAGACCTGAGTATCAAACTTAAGATAAGACTAGCCAGCCATATGTTATGTTTTTTCAATACTTCACTACTTCGAAATGTGGGTCTACAGACGGATACTTAGGGTTTCTTGGACAGAAAGGGGAACAAACGCAGAAATAGTGAACACAATAAAAACAGGAAAACTTGCTTATCTGGGTCATGTTATGCACGGAGAAAGATACCGCATGTTACAGCTAATAATACAAGGAAAAATTCAGGGTAAACGAAGTGTGGGAAGAAGACGCACTTCATGGCTAAAGAACTTGAGAGAGTGGTATCACTGTACTTCAATAGAATTTTTCCGAGCAGCACCATCCAAAGCAAGAATCGCCATGATGATAGCCAACCTTCTAAGAGGAGAAGGCACGTGAAGAAGACGAAGAATACTAAATAAAAAATTCCATTGACGATCGCTTTTTGATACTTCAATACTACCAGCACTAGTCGACAGCGCTTGGTGGGAAGGCTTAATACCAGGACCGGCTTTGAAAAATTCTCGATAAAAATGAAAGGAAAAATTTCCGTTACAAATCGGAAACTTTGCAAATTTGCAACTTTGCATTTGCAGAGTGCCCCTGATCTGCAAAAGCACGACGACCTAAAAAATACCACCGTTTATTATTTTCGTAAAATCTTGTAATAAGCATACAAAAGTATTCTCCTTGACTTATATGGGAAGGTCGTTCTAAAAATTAAGAATTTGTTTACGTGGTACGCAATTTTTTTATAACTTAAAAATTTAGCACGCCATATAAGTTTAATTCAATTTTCGAATCAGCGCCGCGCCTAGTTCGTAAAAAACATGTTTTATAGGCAATTTTTCATCGAAAAAAATCGTGGCAAGTAAAAATACCAATCATTGCGGTATTTATGTAACAGCTCACAATACAACGACAAACGATTACGACTTTAGTTTGCATAAGAAAAACGTCAAGATGCGTTCAATATTTTTAAACGGGGATAGCGAACAAAAAAGAATCGTAAAAAAAAAGAAATGCCGCGCATTCTTTAAATAGAATTTAAAATTATTTTTCTCGCTCATAACAATAATAACCATTTAGAGTCGCGTACTCTTACTTGTCACATATTTTTCCGAACGCCTCCAGAAGTTATTTTTGAGATGGAACACACAATGGTTCACTGTAACTGTTACTTAAGTTGAAATTGATCCATACATAGCGTTATATTTATAAATCATCCGGTAACAAAGTCCTTTTAAAGAACACAATGAATCTTTAATTTGTTGTCGCTATTCAAAAATTAAAATTTTACTATTTATTTATTACCTTACATCACAACCATCGTAATCTTTATCTTTACTTACTTATCTTATCTTTACTTACTTAACGTGGCCAAACAAATCTTTGAGCGTTTTAGCCTCCTCGACCACCTTCTTCTTCTTCTTCTCTCGTAGGCTTACAACCCAGGGTGTGTTTTTGCTGCCTGTACTACTTGCCTTCATCTGCTAAGGTCTTCTGCAATTTCCTGCCTTCTATCTACTTCGATTCCAAGAGTTGAGAGGTCCTTCCTTATGTTATCTCGCCATCTAAATTTAGGCCTTCCTAGCAGCATCTTTCCTTGAGGGGCCTCCTTCCATACAGATTTAATGAGTCTTGTGTTCTGACTCCTTTGTATCTGGCCAGCCCATCTCAGTCTATTTGCTTTTATTTCTTGTATGATGTCCGGGCTATTGTACAACTGGGCTAGTTCAGCGTTAGTTCTTATTCTGTAATGGCCTGTTTCTGGAACCGTATATTTTTCGGAGTATCTTCCGCTCAAAACGTCATAAAATTAGAGTATCATTTACGGTCATGGTCCATGTTTCACATGCATATGTTACATAGGTCTGACAATGGTCTCCTCGACCACCGCCCTCTTCTATCTATTGCTACTTCTTCCCAATTTCGTTTTTCTATCATATTGGCGACTCTCTCTACATTATCTTTCCACCTTTGTCTAGATTGTCCTGGTGATCTTCTTGTCGCCTTTATAAACGGTCCCAATATCCCTATTCTCCGCTCTGACTACGTGACCTGCCCATGCGAGCCTTCTGGATCTTATTGTGCTAGTGATCCATTTTTAATCTTTGCCCTAAAAATTATTTACTAACGAGTCCTGTTTCTGCGTAAACCTAGATTTCCTATTAAACTATAATCAGGAGTGCCATACATCATGACATCAAATCAGGCACTCAACTGCCAACCTCACCTGCACGTCGGTACACCCTGCTAGATAACTAACGAGGCTCTGGCGATCGAGTATTGGCGGTATAACCATAATAGCATCACCTGAATCAGGAGTAAATCTCTGACGAAAAAATCGTGTTAGGGGAAGGCAATGGTAAGCCAACCCACACACAAAAAATAAATTTTTTACCAAGATGATTTTGGTGAAAAGAATGTCAAACGTAACAAGTGCCTCGGACGGGACTAAGAAGAAGAACATAATCAGCACACCATACAATTCAAAATATATTAATTAACATATGTTAGTTCTACTGTCGAAGACAAGTGCTGAAGAGTCCATGTCCATTGGACTTTTTGCGCCAAAAATTTCATGGACGTCCACTCCATACTATTTTATGAACTGCCTATTGCGGTTTATTTAAAAAGACGAATTGCTCATTTAAATGAATCAAGTCAAAAATGTTTTAGCCATATTATACCTAATTCTTATTCGCAGTAACCCCATTAATGTTTTTTTCAAAAATAATGTTCATATTTCTCTACATTTCTTAACACCACCAACTTACTGTCATGAATAGACTGACTAACATTAAATATCTTAAGATTAAAAATTCCATGTTTGCTGAACTTCGTGTGCAGAAGCATCCATCCTCAAATTATGGACGTGAACTTTTTCAAATAGGCTTTAATATTGAGTACTTTATTGATGAGAAAGTTTTACTCTCAGATCTTTTGGGATGATTTTTGTAAGTATGCATTCCGCTTAGATGGTTTGGACACGTAGAAAGGATGGATAAAGGAAGGTTGACGAAACAAATTTATAAGGCGAGTGTGAATGGGCAAATCGGTAGAGGTCGACCTCGGAGAACATATCTCGATCAGATCAACATTGTTTTGAAGAAAGGCCAGGTCAAGAGTACCAACAACCGAGGAGCATGTATGAGAGCACTGATGAAAGTAGAGGAAGCAAAAGATGTGTGTACGAACCGTAGCGGAAGTGGAAGGAAGTGGTCTCTGCCTACCCCTATGGGAAAAATGCGTGACTTTATGTATGTATGTATGTATTCCGCCCTAATAAAGTCTATTGTGCTCTTTCTGTGGTTAAAGCTCCTCCTCCAGCCCTAGTTGTTTTACCAATATTTGGAGGCTGTTGAAGGTGCCGATGTAGCTCTCTGGCTCAGGTTTTCTCTTCTTCTTCAATACAGAAACATCATTCATTGTTCTCGGCACCTTCTAACCTACAAACGAAGTCTCACCCTTATCGTTATCTGTAAAATAAAGAATATAAAAACTTCATACTTACTAGACCTCTTGCGCAGTATCCTCCATGGCTTTCAAACTTTCTTTTTAAAAAACCAAAAACTTACCTTAATAACCCACATAAAAATAATAATTTAGGATGTTAATTTTTGACACTATCTGGCTGTTTATAAAGCTATACAGTGCACCATTCATTTGTTTTCCTGCCAACACCCTTCGTTCAATGTCACTGCCATATTTTTCATCTCTCGTAAACTTTGAACCCAAGTATACAAACTCATTAACTTGTTCTCTCTCTCTCTCTCTTAAATCTTACAAGCAATCGTCTATGTATAAGTTAAACATCCATGGCGAAGCCACACATCCCTGTCTCACACCTTTTTCGATGTTAAACCAGTCCAAATGTCTAACAAAGTACTATTTACGAGACAATATTTAGGATATATCCTCACACAATACTTCATTAAAAACTGCAAGTTCCACCCTTTAGTTGTATAGGATAAAAGAGAAAATTTCAATTTTTAGCAGCGCAAAATTTTTCAAAGACTATCTAATGAACAAGAGAAGTTGATAATTTAAACAGAAAGTCTGTTTAAATCAAAGAGTACAAACTTCATTGTGATGTACAGAATGTTAAAATTCGGTCATGTAGATTATTTATAGACCGGGTTTAGATAAACTAAGGGTACACCACTTCCGCACCAGTCAGGAAGAAATTATTCATGGATACAGCGACACAACTAAAAAAAAATGACATAAAGAAAGACCCACCGCTTCGTATACAAACGTATCTAAACTTAACATTTTATATTCTAAATGTGCCCCTTTGTCGGCAGACGCTATTAGAATGTGTTAAAATAAAAATAGAAGAATTGTTTTACCTACTAATTGTCATTCTGTTAGCTTTTTTTTAAATGTGTTTATAAGTGTTTCTTTATGCGGTTTCTGGTCGTCGTTAACACTTGTTGGCTTTTAAAGTTTCTGAATAATTTTTGTGATGTGAATCGAAATTGTCCTTAAATTATATACCTTGAATGGGATTCAAAATTGCTATCCTTTGCAAAATTAAAATAAGTAAGGATTGTGTTTAAATTGGGAATAATAATTTCCGTGATAACCTTTGTATTTAGGTTATCAGGAATGATATTCATATCCGTCTTGAAAACGCTCTGTAGATATTAATTTTAACAATGAAGGTACCTTTATGTCTTAAAATAATTCCTCAATCTCTCGTATAGATATCTGATATGGGTTTTACAAAAGACTTTTTTATTAAGATTAAGTACCTTTACAATTTTTTTGTATTCTCTCACAAACCAAACACAAGAGGTGCGTGGGCATGCCCAATGGTCCATCCACTCAATAGATGAAAGGCTCCACTTGTATACACCCATGTTAGTCCTTGGGATCGATAAAAATCTTCGCTTTGAATTTAATCCAAGTAAATTGGATTAAATAAATACGGAATCTCCTTGATATTCATGCCAGATATGATGTTATTATTTTTACGGGGTAAGATTATTTATAGAGAGACTTTTTGCAGAGAGGAATTTGTCGATAAAATAAGAATTTTTTAAAAGGGCCACTAGTTCCAACTTAATAAATAATTTTTATAATAGAAAAAAAGTGTGATTCAGTTTTTCTAAATAACAAGCATAATTGTTGTTAACTCTGAGTAAAAAAATGTATTAAATAAAAGGAGGTATATACATTTTTAAAGACTTTATGCAACAGTGTTATTTCTACGTACACATTTTTAATCTTTATTAAAAACTAGATAAAAAATTTCTATCTAATCATCTCACCAAGATGTTTAAGTGCGGATTCTAATTCACCCTTAAGTGCTTCACTTGTTATGAACTTATTCATTACTAGCGGACCCGGCAGACGTTGTCCCGCTCGAACGATAGCTTGCCTGCTTTGGGAATATTACTATCAAACTCAGCGACCCCAAAAAACTATAAATTCGACACTAATATTAGCGTTTTTAATAGTTTTTAAATTCCATCCCCTTCCCTCCCCCTTTGTATGGGTGCTAACATTATTGGGAATGTCACTATCAAATTCATCGTCCTCGAAGACTATGAATTTGACACTAATAGCCCTTTTTGATAGTTTTTATATTCCATCCCCTTTCCACCCTTCCTACTCTAAAAGGTCTAGTCAAGGTCTAAACAATTATGGAGAAATCTGGTAGACGCATTCTACCATCGATTTGGGTACTGTCAACTTACAAATGGAGCACATTTTAAACACTAGATTATGTAATCATTATGTTAAAAATGTTGCAATCTTTTAATTGTTACGTTTTAATGTAGTTGAAAATTGTTTGTATTAAAAAATTATTAATACAATAATTAGGCATTACCACACTTCTGTTTTATTTATTTAAGATCTGTTAGACTACATAAAATCATGAGTGACACATGTGGCTAAACTCGTATTTAAGAGAAGATTCCAATTCCATGACTGAATATACAGAATGATGCCAACATTGCAAATGTCAAATCTGGAATCTTCGTATCTCAAAATAGGCTCATTCAAATTTTGTACAATTCGGACTAGCAATTTACGAAATAATTGTCCGTGTCCAGACTTTTGGTCCACTCTGTATATAGATAAGTAATAATAAACTATAGCTGTACAATTGTACATTTATAAAAAAAACTATACTTATATAAAGACATCACGATTTAAATAATGTCATGCCTCATAAATATGTGATAAGTTGTCAAAAAGTACTGGGAAATCCAATAAGGTAAAATATATTTAAAATATTCTTAGATCTACACTACATGTTTGTAAAATTTAAACAAAATACATTAGCACAATGACATTTTTTATTTGTGTTTTATTTGTAAAACTTCTCTGTTTAAATGAATGGATCGAACAAAAAATTCCTTTTTCAATTTATCTTTACTGCTGCTACAGTGTCAAATATGTTTTACGTCTTTGTTCGAAAGGTTAGCAGAGCCAAAAAAGAAAAGAGCTAGTAGTAATTAACAGATGTGTTTGACCATCGGAAAAGTCAGCACCGAACAGAAAATTTCGGGTGAAATGAAAAGAACAAAAGAAATTTTTACGGTTAGTTTTTCTCGACCGACAAATACTGTCTTTCATGTCCAAGACGAACCGATAACGGAAATCACATCGAGATAGGAAAGAAAAACAGGGTAATGCGTGCAATTTTCTTTGTGCTACTTTAGTTCTTATCATTCTCTTATACCCATTTCAAAATATTCAGTACATTAAAAAACAAACATGAAAGAAATCGTGCTGTTTAAGAAGTTTTAGTTGTTTGTGTTACAATGTTTAGTGTTTGCATAATTGCAAGCTAGATCAGAACATCATTTAATTTGGCCAACGTGAAGACGGAATTTTCAAAATATGTATTTAAACCGCATAACCACCTATAGGGTTGAAATTCCAAAATTCCTTAACTAGCTATTGTCAGAGATATAAATAATAAAGTTGGTATCATTATTAGTTTGATTTGTATTTAAAAAACAACATAATTTAACGATGACCTTTTTTGATGTTAAACCAGTCCGTGTAAGCTTTGTTTATCCTGACACAAGTAGTGGTATTCTCGTAAAGTAATTCACTTCTTACCACTCTGTCATAGGCCTTATCCAAGTCTATAAAAGGGCAATGGACCTTCTGACGTCTAGCCAAGAATTTTTCGACTAAACCTCGTAATGAAAAGACCTGATCTTCTTCCTTTTCTAAATCCTGATTGCACATCCCATATCATCTTCTCAGTTTCACTCTTTTAATCAATATCTTGCACGAAAAAATACCACTATTTTAAAGTTTTGCAATGAAGATTATATTTAGCTTTGAATCGACAATACCCGATGAATTTTTTTTGGAATCGTTATAGAATGACTTGTTTTTACTCTCTCTCTGAATGGGACAAAATAAAATACACACAAGCAAACTTTTATGGAATCACCAACTATTTATAAAAAATATTTTTGTCGTAAAAAAATGTGAAAATAAAAGACAAATGTGTACATTAACAAAAATAGTATATATATATATATATATATATATATATATATATATATATATATATATATATATATATATATATATATATATCGCGTTAAAACGTGCGTCGGCGTCTTGCGATTCCTAATCTCCATTCCTCTCTATTCGTCCACATGTCCTCTCTCAGATCTCTCTCTTCCATCTCTTTTTGTATGCCTTCTCTCCAGCTCTTTCGTGGTCTTCCTCTTCTTCTTCTTCCTCTGGGGTTCCACTGTAATATTTTCTTTGGGATTCTGTCTGGTGGCATTCTTTGAACATGCCCGTACCATATCAACTGTTTAGTTCTTATTTCGTCTGTGATGTCGTGCTGTACTCCCATTATTTGTTTTATCCTCTCATTTGTAACTCTTTCTAGTCTTGATTTCCCCGCTGCTCGTCTCCAGTAATCCATTTCTGTGGCTCTAATTTTTCTTTCGATCTTTTCTTTCAAAGGCCATACTTCGCAACCGTACATTAATATGCTCTTCACTATCGTGTCGTAAATTCTTTTTTTGTTGTTGTTGCTTATTGTTCTATCCCACAGTACTCCGTTTAACATTGATATTGCTCTTCTTTCTTTCATATTTCTGTCCAATATTGCTTCTTCGAGTGTCCCATCCTTTGATATTCTCATTCCTAAGTAATTGTAAGCTGACATGTGTTTGATTTTTTGTCCATTTGATAATTGTAAGTCCTGTTGCACTCCCCCAATACACATATATTCCGTTTTTTCTACATTAACCTCTAGTCCCCAAATTTTATATTCTTCTATAAGTTTTCGTGTCATATACTCTGTGTCGTCTATGTCTTGGCCGACTATAATTTGATCGTCTGCGAATGAGAGTGTGTATAATGTTGTGTCCTCATCTAAAGGTATGCCCATGTTTTGGCATTTCCGTTTCCAATTCGCTAGTGCCCGTTCCAAATATATTTTAAATAATGTTGGTGACAAGCAACACCCTTGTTTCAGCCCTTTTGTGATATTAAACCCTGTTGTTAGGTTTTGTCCAACTTTAATTCTTGATTTGGTTTTATTGTATAATGACTTTACTCCTTTTATCAGTTCAATATTAATGTTGGAAGTTTCCAGAGTTTCCCAAAGTTTAATTAAGGGTACGCTGTCGTATGCTTTCTTTAGGTCAACGTACAGTATATGGATCTCTTGATTGAATGCTAGTTTTTTTTCTATAATTTGTGTTAGTGAGAACAGATGGTCAATCGTTGATCTTCCCGCTCTAAATCCGGCTTGCTCTTCTGCTTCCATTTCCGTGTATTCCCTTTCGATTCTGTTTTTTAAGATCTTGCCATATATTCTACTGATTGTGTTTGTTACGGCAATTCCTCGATAATTGTCGCATTTGCTTTTGTCCCCCTTTTTGTGTATTGTTGACATATGTGATATTTTCCATTCTTCTGGGACTTCGGACTGATTAATACACCTTTGAAATAGATCTTGCAGCATTTTATATAATTTATCTGTTCCGTATTTAAATAATTCTCCTACAATATTTCCTGGACCCGGGGCTTTGTTATTTTTTAAAGATTTACATACTTCCTTCACTTCTTTTGTATTAATTCTAATAGGGGATCCTTGCGTATATAGTAAATAGTAAATAGTAAATAGTAAATAGTAAATAGTAAATAGTAAATAGTAAATAGTAAATAGTAAATAGTAAATAGTAAATAGTAAATAGTAAATAGTAAATAGTAAATAGTAAATAGTAAATAGTAAATAGTAAATAGTAAATAGTAAATAGTAAATAGTAAATAGTAAATAGTAAATAGTAAATAGTAAATAGTAAATAGTAAATAGTAAATAGTAAATAGTAAATAGTAAATAGTAAATAGTAAATAGTAAATAGTAAATAGTAAATAGTAAATAGTAAATAGTAAATAGTAAATAGTAAATAGTAACATTCATAAAAAAATGATAAGAATTTTTGCTGTTTCTGTGATATTTCTATTACCTTGTAAACTTCTAGTCAAGTTTATAAATTTGACAAAATGACTATGTGAGTTATTAGAAGTACAGAGAAGAATTATTACTTCGGTGGAACGGGAATTGTCACAAAGAGAGGTTTCCGGAATTGTGAGAGTTAAATAAGGAGCTTTTTAAAAACGTACCCAAGATTTTTGCAATTTTGCAAAAAACTTCAAGAAACCACATTGTATTCTATCTAAAGCTTGAGAGGCAATTTTTTCAAACTACAAGAGTTAGTGTTTCGCCGAAACTATATGTATAAGTATACGTATGTGCGTTCGGAATCATTTTTCATCTCAATTATCTCGAGAACAAAAAATAATATCTACGTGGAACCAATTGCATTCGACGCATAATTACGCAACTTAAAACTGATTAAATTTTCATCTAATTCAGTCAAGCTTTTTTTATGGAGAATAAAAAAACTGAAAAAAATGGTAAACTACCTGAATAGCATTGAAGACGCTATAACGGTGAATAATTATTGTTAGTAATAATGAAGCATTGTTTATAACAATTGAATATTGTTACTAACAAATTACTATTAATCACAGTTAAAAAAAACAATTGAAAATTGCTCCCGCTTATGAAATGATAAGAAAAAGAATACGGTTGACATAACCAGAATGACAATTATAATTTGTTTTAAAAAAAGTAGTCTGAGAAGTAAAGCCGGAGTGACTCGGTTGGATAAAAGAATAGTGAGATAAGAGAACGCTGTGGCGTAAAAGAAGATGTGGTTACAAAGGTAGATAAAGGAATGCTTAGATGGTTTGGAAACATAGAAAGGATGGATGAAGGAAGATTGACGAAACAAATATAAGGCGAGTGTGAATGGACAAGTTGGTAGAGGTCGACCTCGGAGAACATATCTCGATCAGATCAACATTGTTTTGAAGAAAGTCCAGGTCAAGAGTACCAACAACCGACGAGCATGTATGAGAGCACTAATAAAAGTAGAGGAAGCAAAAGATGTGTGTAAAAACCGTAGCAAGTGGAAAAAAGTGGCCTCTGCCTACCTCTATGGGAAAAAGGCCTGACTTTATGTATGTATTTATGTAAACAATTTAAAATCGTTTTTTATAATAATTATAACAACAAAACATATCGTATTATTTCATTCTTTCCACTGGAAAGTTAGTCGTGTGGACCTCTCGGGTCGTACCCAGACCATTGATATTTTTTGGATGAAATCAGTCTAGGTTTTTGGTCAGGCTACCATCGATTTTGAGTTCTAGGAGAACATGAGAGACTATTTTCGAAGCTGCTCAACTTGTCAAGTATAAAGGTAAAAATTCTATGGTGGTATCACGATTAGTGAAAAAAGTCCCTTAATTTCCAGGCAGTATGTTGGAATGGCCTTGTTCTCACCTGATTTGAATCCAATAGGACACTTATGGAATACCATAAAAAGAAAGGTTAGAACGAGTTTTGAAGAAATGGCATAATTTACCACAAGCAAAAGTTAATAACTTAATAGAAAGCAAACTCCGTCAAACTTGTGCTTGTATTAAGGCCAAAGGTAGCGATACGTACTGAGTATTGAATTTACAAAAATTGACAATTATGCTTTTGTTTGGTATTGTAAATTTTGTTTATAATAGTTTTGATTTCTTTTAATTCATTTGGATAAACTACTATTCATTTTCCAATAGCTTATTTGAGTCCTAATGTGTTCTAACAGAAGATATATGTTTGGTTATGTGTATTTCTTATCATTAATTAAAACTAGTTTTTTGACAAAATCAATTGTTTTTGGCACGCGACATCTAGGTAAGCAATTCGTTTCAACCAAGTCACAATATTTTGTTGTTTTTGTCAATAAAACACCACATCATTGAGAAAAAATGTTTTTAAAATACCAAATTTTGAATATTACACATTATCATGAGTGGATTTACTCTTTTTTTGTACTTGATTGATTACTTTGGTAAAATTAAGGGTATTTTATTCATTTATTAGTTTTTTTTATAAATATTAGGGATTATTAGGTATTATTAGGTTTAAATATATTTTTGTAATAGATATATTGCCAGAACATCCTTCTCGGGCATTTTCCTAACTAGTCTGTAAATTCCTTCACGAATTCGTTGGACATTTCACTTAACCAAATTAAAATAAATAAATAAAGTAATAATTAATATTGTGACATTTCGTGTTCAGCAGCAACTTGTGTAATAATTATTTTTTTACATGAATACACTAGACGTTAGAATTTTTTCCTTACTAATAAAGTATACGAAAAAAATAAAATACCTACAACAGGCGAGTACCCATAAATCCAAGAGTTTTTAACAATTTTTATTCTCCTCGTTGACTGACACTAGAATGCACAGACATTTACCGAGATCCCCTTTGAACTTAACCTAAAGAGAAATTCTCAACACAACACACTGTCTTGTTTCAAGATGTACCGAAACTTTACGCGAGTTTGAAAAAATATTAGAACAATACGCCGGCCAAGATAAACCCGACATTGTCTCTTGCTATGTTGCGTAGGACAAAGAGATTTATAACTTATTGTACGAACCTATGAATAACATTCAAAGGGAATTTTTTTTTAATACTTAGATAAATTTTAGAATGCGAAACGTGTAATTATCGCGATATTTATTGTCTAAAATTGCACCAAAATCAAATTAGTATGCTAATTGGACTTGATACCTGCTGTTTATCGATGGTAATTACGGTATATATTATCCTTTTGTCTTTAATGGTAACATCACGATACTTTCCCAAAGTGTTTGTAATTCAATTGTGTTCTGAGAAAAATCATAAATTTGCTAGACCAGTACAGTGCAACAGAGGTAGCTTGGCGGGCGAGAGATCCCAAAATTAGCGCACAACGAAAACATTCGATTAACGATCCGATCGGCGACGACGAAATTTTCAATAATCGTGAGGCTCGAGTACAATCGGAGGAAGTTTACAAATATAAAGTATATTCAGCCGAATATTTGTTATTTTAGAGGCTAGTCGCCCGCCAGGCTACTTCTGTTGCACTGTACTATTTGACAATAACTGAAACGGTGATTATGCGAATGAAAAGAGGTGCTTGAACGCATTACAATACAGACGTCTTGGAATAATGGGTCAGAAAAGTTTCGAGTAAGTGCCAAGTCTTGTTAAACTTTCTGGTTATCTAAACAAACTGGTGGAAGTAAGAAGTAAATGAGGTAAATTATTTAGCGAAAAGATTTTATGTAAACAAGAAATTGTACACACATAAAACTTTTATTTAGTTCAAACATAAAAAAATATGATTGTATTAAAAATATTAGTTTTAAATTAAATATAATTTTATAAATATTTAAAACTTAATTTAGTTTAAAAAAAAATACATTATAATTTATTGAGGTAGAAGAGAAGACATACAGTCCAAAATTAACCAGAAAGAAAATCTTTTAATAAATAAGGCTTACATCACACAGAAAGCTTACAACAATGGGGACATGCTTCGAAGGATTAAACGTTGTATTAATACGTTGTGAAAAAAAGGAGCAAAGTTAAGATAGCCTTTTCAGCTACTTCGGGCTATTTACTCTTAACACCAACCCAAAACTTTTTCAGAGGCACAGACTCGAATGGGTGTTTTAATGTGGATGAACTCCGAAGATCAATAAATGCTTCGTAATCCAGAACGGTTAGCATCGCAGGTTAACTTATGATGATGGGCCTTCTTCTTCTTTAGGTGTCGTCTTCGTTCCAAAGTTTGGCAATCATAAACGCTATGCGTATTTTATATACTGCAGATCTAAACAGTTGGCAGTTGTTGCAATTGTACCATTTTTCAATCATAAATGCCTTCTTCTTCCTATGGATCTTTTGCTCATTATTTTTCCCTGGATAATAAGTTGCAGTAACTGATATTTATCTCCCCTCATAACATGTCCCGGGTATTGCAGTTTGCGTTTTTTAATAGTAAGTATCAATTCTCTCTCTTTCTACATTGTTCGCAAAACCTCCACATTTGTCACTCTCTCTGTCCACGATATTCTCAGTATTCTACGGTACATCCACATTTCATATGTTTCTATCCTCTTGGTATCGATCTTTTTCATCGTCCACGCTTCCGTTCCGTAGAAAAGAACCGACAGCACGTAACATCTCATAAGGCGAATTTTAAGCTTAAGGCTTAGATCTCATCCACAGAACACCTTCTTCATTGATAGGTAAACGCCAAAAATAAAATTCGTAGAACCCTAGTGACTTCTCCACGGAACCCACTTTAGGAATCGCTGTATTTAACTTGCTAAAACATTAGTTGCCCTAGGTGTTGTCCCTTTAGGAGCAAGTATGTAATAGAGAATTGGTAGAATGGGTAAAATTTTGTAAATCATAAAATAAGTTTATGTATGTCGATTTGTTGCTAAAACTTGGAAGATTTATTTTAATAGATACAAATTGTAAGCAAATCATAAAATAAAAATAAGTATTATTGTCATTATCACAGAAAAATATCAAAATTACGAAAGAATAAAATAAAATAGAAGATATACCATCAAAAATTAAAAAGAAAATCGTATTGTGATTACGCAAAGCCTTATTTGAGATAAAATAATATAAAAAAATTAAGGTCGCATAAATTTTTAATTATCTAACAGACGATCAAACAGTTAAGAATTTCAAGTCTTCATACAAGTTTATTTTGGTATTGTCGGAATAAACATCTTTTGATTCCTACTATTTCTAGGAATAAGTTTAAATCATGTCTACAAGAATGATAAATATTCGCATTCTTTTAATTTCTCGATAAAACGAATGTGCATACAAATTGACGCAGCATCGTTTTGTTATTCTCAATGTATTTTTTGCAGAAAAATAAAGCAATGGAAACATTGAATAAAACAATCAAACTTTTTTTAATCTAGCACCAAAACCAGTTTAGTTACTTAATTATTTTTCTTACGAGTCAAAAATTTCACGTTTGTCTGTCGATTAAAAATGTATAATAAAATTATCTTATCTACAGTAATTCATCTTTATTAAATAAAACAATTAAGCTTCATATTCGTCCAAAAGAAACTTTAACAGAATTAAAATGATCATTTGTGTAAGGATTATGTATGAATACAAAATTTTTGGTAAATTAGTCTTATGTATAATTAATTAACATTCTTTAATAAACATGACGTCACAAATATAATTTGTATAATATCTACATAATCTTGGACTTTTGAAGTAAGAGTGCGTAGTGGCTGAATGTTACAGCTATCTGTTTAGCACGTCAGTTCAGTCAGGATCAAATTCCCGAGTATCCAACTTTTTTAAAAAAATAAAAAATCGTTACGCTTTTGAGAACGCGACCAAGCGCCCAAACAGTTCACAGAGTGACATAAGAAGTTATTACTTTAAAAACTGACATATTTTAATACATTTAAAAATAAAATATTTTAAAAATTTTGAAAAAAATAAATTAATATACATATCTTTTAATTGGAATTGAAAGCAAACAAAAAATAAACAGTATTGCCGTAGCAAAACTAACTGTTCCAAACCGACGGCTCTTTTCTATTTTATATATTTACCATAAGGTTCTTAAAAAAAATAAAATAAAAAAAAACCTGAAAGTTTCATCGCCCTAGCTCTCCTTCTGAAGTTATCGTGCAAAAAGTACAAAAGCGGTAAATTAAAAGAAAAATAGAAATGGATTCATTTGAGATTATTAGGACTTGCTCTTTTTGCCGGTGACAAAATGAAAACAACTTACTGTTTTCCAAATATACCATAAAATAATTCATATCACCATGATAACCACCACTTTTCAGTCCAGATTTAAATATCAGAAGAATATTGTCCATAAATCTTATTTCTATACCGGTGGGCGTGCAGTATGATAAACATTTTTCTTTTACTGTACCTACTTTACTATTTTTTAAAGTTATTTTCGGATTTACAGTATTTACTGTGACATTTGTCGTAGAATGAGGATTGTGCAAATATGTTTCATAGGCATAAATAAAAGCTTTTAATAAATTTTGAAAAAGACAACAAAGTAAAATACAAAGAAAACATAAATAATATTGTTTGAAACAAAATTATAGAAATAATAAAATAACTGTAAGTAGAAAAAAATCATGTGACATTAATAACGAAAACAAAGAACAGATGGTCTAAAAAAATGGGACAAAGAAGAGGCAAGCAGATAAAAAACATAAAGATGGTAATCAAAGAAAAATAAATTGATATACATAAAGTGTAATTAACCGGGAAATCGTAAAATGTCATAGCATCTGTTCACCTCCCTGTACATTCTTAATTACCAAATAATGTCCGAAAACAAATGCCGCCGATGGATGGCGAAGGTCCTTCGGGGTGGAGCACCCAGAGATCGTCACTCATCATATAACGACATACCATCCAGGCCCTTTTTTGAAGGCATTCAATTTTCATAGGCAATATTTTCGGTGTGCTCTGTATATCAGAAAAGATACGTCGACTTTGGGGCGCCCGCCGATTATAAAGAGATTTTTGTTTTTTAGAGGCGTTACCTTTTAAACGGGGCCCGTCAGTTGAGTAAATAAAATTATACGGGCTTTTCATATGCCGAAGCACCTTACAGCGGCGTAGGTACGTAAAGGAGTATCTGATGTATTTTGTATCTGTTATTAGAAGTTCAAATTTTACACGTGCGACCACAATACGAGTAGATACTTATCAATTATTTTTATTTAAATTTTATCGTGCTTTATTACGCCGCTAACAAAACCTATTGTAGATTTTCGTAACGAAAATCCTAAAAAAAAAATAAAAAAAAAGCTTCTTTACTCTTTATAATCCGGTCAATATAGACATTTCAAATAACAAAATTACCGGAGAACCAAATATTAGTGGAGAGCTGGGGTTTACTATTACAAATAAAGTTTTAAAAATCCTCATCGATCCTATGTGTGCTACAAAAGTTATTCGGGGTCAAAGAACAAAATTTGAGGTTTTTTGGGTTTTTCTCGAAAACGGTAAGTTTTATAAAAAAGAAAGTTGTAGATCTTAAAATTCTGTACAAAAATGGTTTTAATGATTTTTGTCCTAAGAGTCACATTATACATGATTTGTTGCCAGGTAGTAAACTGTTGTATGCATGAAGTTGGTTAAAGTTGTTCCAAGCGTTCCAAAGTTATACTGTAACATACACTCACAACATCCTCTTCTTAGTATAAAAGATTTAAAGATGGATGTAAATAAAGATATAGATGATGAGAGTAATTTTTGTTGGCTTTATTAAACCATGGAATACCAAGAAAATTGTTACATTACATTATACGAACTACCAATATCATTAGCCCAAGATCATCAATGGTCTTTTGTTCGTAGACGTTCATGAAATTCATGTTTAAGCCTAATCGGACCAAATTTAACTTCTTAGCACCTCCGAAATGCAAATGTTCTTATTCTCTCTCTTTCTCTCTTGTCCTTTTACTCTCGAGAGAGTATGGTGACATCATGTCGCAATTGCTCGGATCGTAGCTCTCCATCCTTCTCTGTCTTGAGCTGCAAGAGAAGCTTCTTGCAGACCGTGACCAATGATTTCTTTGATTTGGTCCACCCAACGTGTCGAAGACATTCCTCTTGGTCGTTTACCATTGATTTTTTCCTCTACAATAAGTTTTTCCAGCCCATTCTTTCTTTTTGAAATGTGTCAAAAATACCGTAGGTATGATTGGTTTATCCTGGTTGATAGCCTCGTGGTGATTTTTAGTTTTTTAAGAACGGTGTTCTGTGTATGATATTCGCAGCATTCTTCTGTAGGCCCACTTTTCAAAAGCATCTATTATTCTTCGATTGGCCATTTTTAAAGTCCAGGTCTCAGAGGCATATGTGGGAATAGGAAAGATCAAGTAGTTTCATAATTTCAGTTTGTTGCGTTGAGATATTGCAGAGTCTTTCCATATTCGAGTTAGTTTTATTGTTGAGTTACGTGCTATGACCAGTTTGCGTTTAATTTCTCCATCACAGCCGCCTTTGTTTGCGATAAGTGATCCTAAATAGTTAAATTTCTCAATCACTTCAAAACCATCGATCTGTCTAACATTGGCAGGGTTGCGGTCTATTATCATAATTTTCGTCTTCTTTTTGTTCAACGTAAGACCATGTTCTCTGCTGATCCTGTCCAACTTTCTCATGAATTCCGTGAGTTCTTCTTCCGAACGAGCTAGTATTAAGAATAATTATTTTTTTTAAATATTCTTATTTGTTTTGGGTACGCCCCTGTAGCTTATTAGTTATATGGTCATAATCCATTAAAACATCCATGAATCTAATGTTCTTAATTACTAAGCTAGTGGGTGGCGACACTGCTATCGATGGGTTTTGTAATTGTTTTGTGGTAGGTACTTTTTTTTGAGTTGGCTTCATGTTGGCAGGTGCTTCCTTAAAAGTTTTAGTGAAAAAGAACTAACAAGAATCATTTTTCTCCTATTTACTTAGATGTTGATTCGTTATAGAAAAAATATCACAGTACTGACTGCCTATTCAAATGAATACAGTGCTGCAACCAGCAAAAAAAATGACTTCTGGTTTTTGACTTGTTTATTTGCAGTATTACAATATACGGAGTGGGCCAAAGAAAACAGTCCACACTAAAATTTGGCAGTAGCAGAGTTGTAGTGGTCGAGCACAGCTACCTGTGAGGCACGTTTTTGATCTCGAAAAATCAAAGGCCCGACGGATAGTGCGTCAAATGATGTTATATTCTTTTCACTGTGATTCTACTAGTCAATGATGAAGACACTTTAGCGCTATTAGTGTGACATATGTGTCCTATTTAAATTGAATCGTTTATTTCAGAAACCACCTAAGAGCGCTTTTTTCAACTTGCGGAAAACTATTTTGCAGCTTAAGTATAGGTCTAGTCTCCTTCAAATATTTTTTTATCAAATCAAAAACATGCTATTGGGATAATCTATGTTTTAAAAAAAAAATTTCCTTTAAGTTTTTGAGTTATAAATTTTTGAAAAAATTGCACTTAGGTGGTTTCTGCAATAAATATATGGATAATCCTGATTTTTTTAAAATTATTATTGTTATTAAGTCAAACCATTAATCAAGATATTTTTTAGGTTTTCCCCCCACAATGGGTTTCCTTGACATCAAATTTTTCAATGTGCTGCTGTATTCTCGCACAAACGTTACCTGGAAGAGCGTTTCCCCTTCTAGATTTTTCCCTTATATCTACAGTGCTTTTATGAAGGGCAGAACATTTATTTATTCTTTTGATACAATTGTCAGAAATTCCAAACACTTTCAAGAAAACACCTTTACAAACTTGAGTGAGAACACCATTTACTTTCAAGTTATACTTGTATGAATGGGATTTTTTGATTGGCGAGTCATCAGGGTTTTCTTGAGCTTGCTCATTATTTACATTAGGCCTGCGGTTTTTGCGTCTACGTTTCACAGGCCTAACCTCCACTAAAGCTTTTATCCATAAGTTTCAAATAACATTTCAAATTGCACTTACAGTTTACATCATTCAGCGGGGCTTTGCTGGGAACTTCTTTTCCTTTGTACGAGACGTACCGCAGTCCTTTGAGCCTAGCATTCCATTTTCATGCACAACTCCACGCATACGCTTGGGATTATGTTTATTACCTGAACTATCCGACATGGCTTGAGAACTATGTAATGTAATAGTAAACAACAAAATAACACCAACCGAAAACTCACGAAAACTAACCACTCAGTGTTAGGTAACCTTTAAATCATCTGTTACTGTTACTGTATTTTAAACCTTTGAATCCAAAAATATATCAACAAGGCCGCCAACCGTCACAAATGAAATTTACCGCAGAAAAAACCTAAGCGACGGCGCTTGGGTTCTTTCTAAAATAAACGGATTATTTTCAAGGCTGTCAAATAGCCTTGCTGATATGGAACATAGATTATTTATGCACTAAAAGATGTATTTACCTTAAAATTGTACAGTATAGTTCTTAAGAAGTCAGTTGGACAAGTATAAAAACAATATTTCCTCCGACGGCTTGCCGAACTTTGTTGTTGCATAGGCGTCACAACAGATATTTTAATAGTAGTTTTACTGCAATAAATAATTATTGGGTTAACAATGTTCTCAATAAAGTATATATTTTGAAATGTATTTTTATGAATATAAGGGGTTTTGGATATACCTATATAAATTCAAAACTTATTTAGTTGGGTTCGTAGATTGGCTAGTATTTTTAAACTCATTTTAAAATTTTTTCAAAAACTTTAAGTAAGTATTGTTTTGACTTCGTGATAAGGTGACCACCATAAACGAAACACTATTATACATTAGTCACTATCGAAACACTCATCAGTACTTGAGCCTTCTTGGGTATTTATCACTATCGGTTCGATTTGTGGCAATACTCAATATTGTTTTCTTTTTCTTTGACGTGGTAAACACAATTTGTCCATAAGTCAGTTTCGGCGAGTTCATCGATTACTTTTCTTATATTTGTTAGAACAGAATCGCTTAATTGAGGAGCTTGATTAGACTTTCGTAAGTTGTTTCTTAAAGCAGTCCAGATTAGTTCAATAGGGTTAAATACACGATAATATGGAGGCAAACGCAAAACTGTATGGCCGTAAGATTCAAAAAGTTTGGTTATGACGTATTCTTTCTTAAAATTTTGTTGTTTCACTAGTTCCAACAATTTTTTTGTATGCAGTTTTTAAAAGGTATTTTTATATTACTAACTATATAATAGATACTCCAATAAAACAGAACACAATATAATAGGTATGTATAAAACGGATAAATATGTATTTATAACAACACGGCTTTGGTAAATAGTTGTGTAAACACTGATTTGTTTTTTGCCGGCATCGACGTTTGCGGTGAAAAAACTGCCGATAAAATTTGGCCAATTAGGGTTAAGTACTATTCAATAAGATGCATAGAATCACTAAAGGTTCGCCGACAGTCCATGTGGACAATACCGGGAGTAATCAATTACAAACGGTTCAGTTTAGCTTAATGCTCGACGTGGCATTATTGACCGAACCCCGATTTTTGCGTTGTCCAACTGAGTTCGTATAAAGTATACCACCAAAAACACATTTTTTGATATTTTGTCGCTTAGGTGGTTTATGAAATAAACGATTTAATTATAAACCGGCTTCACTTGGGCATCGCTTTTGCAGATTTTTTCCCTGATGTGTAGCACCAGTAATGCGTGACTTTTATGACTATTTAATACTATAAGAAATGCAAAAATGGGTACATGTTGCAGTTTTATATTTTTTTGGGTTCGAACGTTAAAAGTGTCGAAGCTCTCTCTCGCTCGCATACAAAATTAACGATATCGAACATATCGACCGAAAACAGACAAGTGGATCCATAATGTCTCGCTATAAAATACCGGTAAGGAGGTCCGAACTCAATAAACACGAAAATTCACTTAAAAAGTGTTCGAATAGGAAGATGCAATTTTAAAGTTCTCATCCAAATACCGAAAACTTGTTATATAATTGCACGAAACGCAATCTTCTAAAAATCTGAAAGAAATATTGAATTACACAAAATTTCTCCGAAAATCATTAAGGAACAGGATTGGATCTGCTTGAGAACAAACCAGAATGAAATTATTATTGTAATCAACGTTTTTTTTTCCATATTATTTATTCCAAAAAATGTCAATATTTCTGTGGCAGAATCTATATAATACGATTTTGATGTCAAATTTTTATAAGCACTATAAGTAAGTAAAATGATAGTAGTGAGGGTGGTGTCAATTGTAACAGCGTACTTACAAGCTAAAATTACTACTAGTGCCATCTAGTAATACAATACAATATCTAATGGATGGCTACTATATTGTTATCAACTTCAGTGCCATAATGGTGACAGGACGGCGTAGGTCACCCATCCACTGCGACCTTTAGTTGGTCTATTGTGGCACACCCCTAGAGGTTACAGTTCACATACAATCCAGCCCTTCTTACAAAGTTTATGGTTGTATGGGGTATAATTTTCTTAAAATCGGTAGGTTCTAGGTTAGTATAACCAACTATGTTAAACCTTATTCTTCCCAAACCTGGACATAAACATAGTATAGTTTCGTCTTCCACACAGCAAAATCAAAAGTCCGTTTGTTGATTCAGACCTATCCTTCCGAGGTGGTATCTTGGACGACAGTGTCCTGTAAGCAGTCCCGTTAGAATTCGCAGGTCATTCCTGCTCCATTCTAGGATCTGCTTGGTTGTATTTCTAGAGGGTTTAGGTAAAAACGCCTTCTAGTGGGTCAACCCTGGTATATCGGACCAGTACGTGAGTATTTTCCTCTCCGCCCAGTCCGAAATAATTGTTTTGGCGGCACTTGTGGTGACTCCATAGACCGGTCCTGGTCCAGTTACGCAGTAACGCAGATTCGGCTCCCTGTTTTGCGAGAATGTCTGTTTTTTCGTTTCCCTGCACCCCTTGCTGCCCAGGTACCCACAGCAGGGTCACTCTGTTGTTCTCACCAAAAGGTACTCCAAGGTACTAAAATCGTAATCGTAGTGTCGGTTGGGCATGATCTAAGATGTCGATTGTAACATGGTTACAAAGGAACTTTAAAAGAAAAAAATAAGGGTGAAGGGTAACTTACTAAAAAAGAAGATAGTGACGATGATAAACTTTGTTTGCTGTCTTGAAACCGTATTCTTTAAGCAAAGAAGACTGAATTTAGTGTTCTACCTGCAAATATTGGGCACATGATAGCTGTGCCCAAATCAAAGGTATGTGTCAGTAATAGCGACTAAATAAAATAAAAGTAATGATAAAAAGGCTTAAATTTCGGCAGTAAATCTAACAAATACAAAAGTTAAACTGATAAAGATTACTTTGTTGCATTTAGTTTACAACATTTGTTTATTTTTCTGTTTTAAAAATGATCTGAATGAAGTACTTACATGCCTATATATTTTATTCTTTCTGTCAATTATTATAATATAACTACCATAGTGTTACAAATGACACTAATACCGTAACATTCGACACCATTTTGGGTGCAGAATAGTGAGATAAAAGACTGTGTTGTGAAAGAAGATGTATTAACAGAGATAGATAACGGAATGCTTACATGGTTTGGACACGTAGAGAAGATAGATAAAAGAAGTTTGAGGAAACAGATTTATAAGACGAGTGTGAGTGGGAAAGTCAGTAGAGGTTGACCTTGATGAATCTCGAAAGACCAACAACCGACAAGCATGTATGAGAGCGCTGATGAAAGTAGAAGAAGCGAAAGATGTGTGTAAGAACCGAAGCGAGTGGAAGGAAGTGGTATGTGCCTACTCCTATGGGTAGAAGGCACGACTATATGTATGTATGTAAATATTTAACTTGTTGGAAGGGCCATCAGTGCCTAAAATATGATCCAAAATGTTACATAACTGTAATAATCTTGAGTTAATATGTACATGATGCAGGAGTAAATTTTCTATCTATAATTTTTTTTATACATTAGTTGTTTTAAAATCCTTAAATTTATAAGACCCCAACAAACATTTTTAAGGTCTTGGTTTTAGTAATTAATTATAAAAATAATTCCTTAAACAATTTTTTTTAAGGTTATTTGCTATTTATTATGCTTTCTTTAATAAATTTGGATAGTTTGATTTTTGGTTGCGAAATAAGCTCGATTTTTGTATTGTGGTGACCCAAAAATATATTTTGGCAGGTCCGAAAATTAAGTAAGTTGCTCTCTGAAAAGACAGTCGAAAAAGAAAACATGTTTTTTTTCCCTTTTTCTTATTGGAAGGAAATAACAAATAGACTCATGGTAATGCACAGCAATATTCCTAATGGATTCTTTTCAAAAAGATTTTGTCTTCTTATATTGCTTATGAATAAGAGAAAAGTGTTTTTCTGTTTATATTCCGGCAAATAAGTGCCTTTTAAATAAATAACACAATTAGTATGAAACTGTGCTGGATTTCCTAAGAAGTTTATGTATTGAAAATTTAATTTAAGAAGCAAATTTAATTTTTTTTTCCACTTGTTCAAAGAAATAAGCTAGAATACAGATTTGTATCTTTAAAAACATATCTATGTGTTAACTAAAAATAAATTTAGTACTAATATTCCCAATGTGTGCAATATATTTTATACACCTTTTTTTGGTGTATGACAATTTGTACTAGTCTAAAAAACTAACCGATAATTTTAAACTAGTAGGTATATGCGTAAAACTAAGTATAGTTCTTTCAATAGTATATTGTACAACGAGCACGGAATGACATACATTTCCTACGAGTATGAAAGTTCAAGCTCGTGCTGCAAATCATACGAACAATTGGAATTTCTAGCAAGAATCCAGTAGTACTGTTTATATTTATTTCCTTGTTATATCTTCTTTTTTACATGTACTTTCCATCGTAACTTGGTACCTAGTGGCATGCCAAGGTATTTTGGGTTCAGCGCATGTAAAGTTTGTTAGAGGATGTTTTTTGTTCTTTGTCTACTGCAAGGAGCGCAGTATCATCAGTAAATGTAGTCAGAAATGTATTTTTTGGGATAGGTATGTCACTGGTATAAAGCAGGTTTAGGATGTGGTCCTAAAAAGTCTGTCCTCGATATATGATGTTAGAATGTGCACGTTTTGCTTCGGTGTGTAATAAGGCTTCTTCTTGTTTATATAAAAATGGATGTTTGTATATATGGAGGGAGGAAAGAGAAGTCCTCGATACGGTTAAGGCACGAAAGTTACAATATCTAGGACATGTAATGCGTAATGAGAGCCGATACAAACTTTTGCAAAATATTCGACAAGGCACAATGTCTGGAACTAGAGAATCAGGCAGACGACGAATATCGTGGCTAAAAAACTTAAGAGCTTGTTTTAACCAGACAACAACTCAGCTATTCCGAGATGCAGTCAATAAAGTGCGAATAGCCAATATGATAGCCAACATCCGTAATGGATAGGCACTATATATGTTATCGTTTTACTCCAACACCTTTCAACCGACCACTATAAAAATTTGCATGTATATGTGTTTTTATTGTGGAGGTTTTGTGCTATCCTCTTTGTTGCAGCTCCACACCAGGTGGTGATGCAGCATATCAACTTCTGCACCGTTCAACCAATTAGAATGTATATGAATTCCATCGTGAAGAATTCGTTTTCTTTATTCACTCTGTTGCATTTCCCCACCAGGGGGTGCTGCAGCATACCAACTTTCATATCGGTTAACCGATCCCTGTGAAAATTGGTACCCTGCTATGTTCATAGCTGTAAAGTTAGGTAATTTTTTAACAATTTTTTATAAAATAAATCTTTTTTTTATTTAAACTACTGCATTAACCACGCAGGGTTATTAGCAATAAAAAATATATTGATAATACTTTATATATCCTTAAGAATAGGGATATATTTTAAAAAGTTTTTTATACTAATGTGATCACAGTTATCTTATAGTAAAGATTATCTTTCGATAAAAGATTTTGACTTTCTAAAGTAAATAAAGGACAGTCAATTAAAATATGTTCCACAGTTAAACTAATTTGACACATAAAACAAATGGGTTCGAAGTCACCTGCTAATAAATATTTATGTGTAGCTAATGTATGACTTATTCTCAATCTGGATACTATCACCTGATTTCGTCGATCTGGAATCACATTTTTCCATTGTAGCACTGAACTTTTTACTCTCGATAATTTGGAGGTCGAACGGTTCTATTCAGACTGCCACGCACTTTGCACAACACTCATTAAGTATTGATTAAAGTCCCTCTATTTCTATGTGAGATGGTACCATACAAATTGAACAGAAATACTTTTTTGGTATATTTTTCCTAATTCCTGTTTAATGAGTAAAAGAACTGAATGCTTTGGATACACTTGTTTTAGTCCTGTTATGGCGCTGAGAGAATCGGTTATTATTATATATATATATATATATATATATATATATGTGAAACTGAGTTTTTTTGGGGAAAGCAGCAAGTAATTGTGGACTCTTATAAGTTGGTTCCAAGCTTTCGGAAAACTTTAATTTCCATCATCAGGGAAACTACATGAAATTTACAATAGTTAAAATAGTGTTAACAATTAAGTGAAGTTAATACTCACAACTTAGTTGAGGATGATTACTAAAATGGTGTTAATTAACATTTGTAAATAACATACCTTGGAACACATCAATATACATACAAAAAGAATAAAATCATGTCAAATGAAAAAATGACGAATAAAAGGATAAAAAATATAAAATTATTGTTATTTACATCACTCAGCGAATTTATGTCAAGCTGGTGAGTTTAATTAGCAAAATGTTTTTACTAAGTCAGACTGAGTGACAGTTTTAGGTTAAGGACAAGGTTAAGGGTTCCTCTTCTCACAATCAACAACTACTCCAGATGACAGTGTCACACAGTATGGATTTTTGACTCTAAGAATGTGTGATCGTTGTATTTGATATGAAAGCCGGAACAGTTGGATTGTGACCAGAGTATCTCAAAAATTATAAAATTAACGAAATCAGAAATAAACTTATTAATCAGGATTTTCCTCATGAATATGTTAAGGATGTTTTTCCATTGCTAATAAATATGAGTAAATTTCACTTAAATGTTTGATGTCTGTTTTTTTATTTATACAGGCATCTTCCTGTGAGATTACAGGCATCTTCCTGTGAGATGAAGGCCATTTCTAGAAAGGTCCTCCTAGCAGAGTTGGATTCACGGGCTAAGATCTTGGTGTTCTGATAATCCATATTATGATCTAAATTATTAACATGATAAGCCAAAGCACATCTTTCCGGATGAAGTCTGCTGTCACTTTTGTGTGATATTATCCTATTCGCAATTGATCTTTTTGATTGACCTATTGTCTTTATCTTTGACTTTGGTGAAGCATGTTCTTACAGAAAGAGCAGTTCTTTGGGCAATTTTAATATTATTAGATATATGTATATATATATATATATATATATATATATATATATATATATATATATACTTAAAAGTGGTAATTTGCAGTAACTGAGAAAGTATAAAGTAAAAGCTTTCATAATGAAGACTGGCAGGACAACGTCTGCCGGGTTCAACTATTTAATTATATATCTTTACAGAGAAAACCTCTTTAAATGTAAGTGTAAACACATATTAATAAAAATATTGTTTATTCAAAAGCAATAATTTTTTATTTATGGTTAAAAAAAGATTAAATCCACTGTTGTTATGTATTTAGATTTCAGTCTCTAGGGTAATTATTCTTATACCTGTGAAATCACATTCATCCAATTTATACATAAAATGTAAATTGATTATCTTAACGACCAGCACTTGTTGAAATCAATAAAATACCAACAAGTAGATTCATAGGATCGTAATGAATGATAATTATACAAATAGAATGGCGAAGAGACATCCATAACCCAAAGAAAACGCGATGTAAATAGGTGTAGATGTGTCGGTTAGTATGGTAATTTTTCCACCAGGGGCGCGAGCGAAGCTTACTGTGATTTATGATTGCGAGAAGAATAAGTATATGCACATGTCTGAACAACTTTTGCATTGGCCGACAACGTATACGGTGTCCCAAAACTTTTTTCAGATTACCTTTCAGATAATTTGTTATCCCATATCTATTACTTTATAGGTAACTGCAAGTTCTCTTTCTTCAGCTTTGGATATCTTGGGCTGGATAATCCTTAGCAGTTGCAACCCATTTTTTTCTCTGTCTAATTTACACGAATTCTCCTGAAGGATTATTTTTGTAGCAAGTGCTGCTATTAATTCAATCGTAGATGCAATTTTTTGCACTGATAGATATTTTGCGGATGTTGTCGATATTCAAGAACTTTTTATTTAATATCCGCTTCGACCTGAAAGGTCTTTAGCGGTTCAGAATTAAATTTACAAACAATGTGATTACAATAGTATCAAGTGAAAGAAAGTGGTCTCTACCTACCCCTACGGGATAAAAGGCGTGACTGTATGTAAGTATGTAAATAATTATAATTATAACTTTTAACTAATCTGACAGATATTATAGTTACAAAATTAAAATTATCTCGTATTGGCTGGCTCCAGTTATGGCTTTGTTACAGGTTATATAAAAAATATAGTGTGGAGCACGAGATAGATCACAATTTTAGATAGCGGAAGATATCAGCTTTTTACCTCGTTTAAAATAATTTTCTTTTATGTCTTGCCCCACAATTTAAAATATGATCTTGTTTACTAAATACTCAATAATTTGTTAAAAAAGGCATGCAGTTTTGGTAGTCTTCTATTATATTTTCTGCGTATGCTTTTAATTTGTGATTTAAATAACATGTAATTAAAAATATACATACATACATATAATTACGTCTTTTTCCCGTAAGGGTAGGGAGAGACCATTTCCTTTTACTTGCTACGGTTCTTACACACATCTTTTGCTTCCTCTACTTTCATCATTGCTCTCATACATGCTCGTCGGTTGTTAGTAGGTACTCTTGACCTGGTCTTTTTTCAAAACAATGTTGATCTGATCGAGATATGTTCGCCGAGGTCGACCTCTACCGATTTGTCCATTCACACTCACCTTATAAATTTGTTTCGTCAATCTTCCTTTATCCATCCTCTCTACGTATCCAAACCATCTAAGCATACCTTTATCTATCTTTGTAACCACATCTTTTACAGCACAGCGTTCTCTTATCTCACTATTCTTTACTTTTTATTCAACCGAGTGTTATAAATCAAACTGCAAAATGCCAAAAAGGATAAATATGTTAACAGTAAAAAAGTTAAAGTTATTTGTTTAAAAATAAAAAATAAATAAAATTTTATATTTTTTTACTAATGCTTTTTTGGCTTTATTTTTGGCTCACGGTGTACAAACATACACGTACTTTTGCATTGTTTGATGTACATTTGGAACGCCTGCACTTAGGGGGCTTCTTAATTATGTATGTATGTGCTAACTAAAACCGTCTTTTATTTATTTTTTTTATTTTTTATTAAGGGTACAATGGGAGATTAATCATATTTATACTATTTATCAACCGAAACATACAATAACACCATTATTCTTTTGTGGTGTATTTTAATTTTTTTTTGCATAACTTATAAACAAGCTTTTACTTGTTTTTTAAAACAAATTATAAAATATTTCAATGTTGCTTTAGAATTAATGTTGAAATAAAAAACAAAAAATTAGGTGTTTGTTTAAATGGGATATTTTTTTAAATATACTATAAATAAAAATGAACGTATTTTTAAATAATTTTTTAATTTACTAATATTTATTATTGCAACTACACCGGATCTATGTTTTATTGATAATAGTTTATAACATACATACATAAAGTCACGCCTTTTTTCCATGTGGGTAGGCAGAGACCACTTCCTTCCACTTGCTACGATTCTTACACACATCTTTTGCTTCCTCTACTTTCACCAGTGCTCTCATACATGCTCGTCGGTTGTTGGTACTCTTGACCTGGCCTTTCCTCAAAACAATGTTGATCTGATCAAGATATGTTCTCCGAGGTCGACCTCTACCGACTTGTCCATTTACACTCGCTTTATAAATTTGTTTATTATACAAGGGAAAAAAAGTATTAGATTTAAGTTCAAGATTGTGTTGTGGGAAACAAAAAGACAAGATACTCTTATATCTGTCCATTTAATTTCAATATTGCGGACTAAGTGGTTGTTTAGCAGTTGTTTTGAATAATATAAAGTTAAAAAATGTCTGTCTAGCGTCACAAAAATTATTGCCAGCTAAATCGCGGAAAATTTACGAAACCGCACATTCAAGATTTATGGAATGGAAGATGAAAAAGACATGCAATTCTTTATCGGTGACAGTGTTATTGGCTTATTTTTCGGAACTAGCACAACAAAAGCCATCGACAGTTTAGTCAAATTATTCAATAATTAAAAATATGTTACAATTCAATAATAATGTAGAAATTTAAAAATATTTCACACTAATTACATTTCTGAAACAAAATGGGAAAGGTTACACGCCCAAAAAAGCTGCGATTTTTTCAAGTACACATATTGGTGATTTTTTAAATAATGCTCCGAAAAAGCTTATTTAATGGCCAATGTTGTATTTGGAATTGCAGGGACTTTTTGAATTCATAAAATCAGCCAGATAACATTAAACGATATTGAATATTCGGGAACCTTATAAATTGTGCAAACAAAGAATGATGTAAACAGGAGATTTGTAGTTACTGAAGAATATATTAAATTTTACCGAATGTACATAGCCCTTCGTCCTGCCTGTTTTATGCATATCGCATTGGAAAATGCATCAATCAGGTTGTGGGCAAAAATCAGTTTTACAAGGTACCTGAAACAGTAGCTAATTTTCTTTAACTTGAAAGTGCTAACTTATATAAAGGTTCATTTCGAAGATCGTCTTCTACACTTTTTCTTGAATCTAGGGGAGACTTGATGACACTAAAGAAACATGGTAAATCGGTATCACATACATACATAATAATATAGTTACTCCTTTTTCCCGTAGAGGTAGGCAGAGACCTGTTGCTTCCACTTGCTACGGTTCTTACACACATCTTTTGCTTCCTCTACTTTCATTAGTGCTCTCATACATGTTTGTCGGTTGTTGGTACTCTTGACCTGGCCTTTCTTCAAAACAATGTTGATCTGATCGAGATATGTTCGCCGAGGTTGACCTCTAACGACAAATTTATAAAGCGAGTGTAAATGTACACTGGCCTTACAAATTTCATCCATTCTTTCTACGTGTCCAAACCATCTAAGCATTCCTTTATCTATCTTTGTAACCATATCTTCTTTTAAATCACAGCGTTCTCTTGTAGTGTAATATAGGAACCAACACTCCTCTATGCACAGCCAGACGTGCCCTTTTTGACACTTTGTGGCTGTTCATAAATCTATACAGTGCCTCATTCATTTGTTTTCCTGCCAACATCTTTCGCTTAATGTCACTGTCATACTTTTCATCTCTCGTAAACTTTGAACCCAAGTATACAAACTCATTTACTTGTTCCACTCTTTCTCCATTAATTAAAACTTCATAGTTTTTCATGCTTTCTTCTCTTTCAAAAATAATTCAACTTCGACACAAGAAAATTCAACTGCTGGACCGAATATATAAAGGAAATGTAACTTTTGTGTAATAAAATATTCTAAAATTAAATATCTACCTTTTTTCTTCTACTTTCGCCAATTAATTTGTCCTCCTTTTGGACCCCTAGGTTTTTCCAATCGTTTCTATTTTGTGCTTTTTGTTTCCAATGTGTTCCTATTTTTTTTATGCCGTCTCTCGATCTCATCTGTGGTCGTCCTCTTGCTCTCTTTCCAGCCCATGGTCTCCACTGTTGTATCGTGATATTCCACCTATTATCCTTCTGTCTTGTGTTATGACCTGCGAAGACCCATTTTACATCTTTGACTTTTGCTTTGTTTCTTATCCAGTTATTTATCTTGTTATTTAATTTCCAACATTGATCGCTCCATGGCTCTTTGGGTTTTCTTTATTTTATCGATGTTTGCTTTAGTCAAGGTCCATATTTGGAAGGCGTATGTAAGAATTGGAAGGATGCACTGGTCAAATACTCTGGTTTTTAGGTACTGCTGTATTTTCTTATTTTTTAGGACCCATTTTAATTTTGCAAATCCTGCTCAGGCTAATCTGACCCTTCTTTTTACCACCGCTATTTGATTTTCCTTGTTAATTTTTATGGTTTGTCCCAAATAGATATATAACCATTGTCCGTTTCTATAATGGTGCCGTTTAGTATTACGTTTCTAATTTCTTGTGTGTTAGTCATTATTTTTGTTTTGGTGTAATTCATTTTTAGACCTACTTTAAAAAGGGAATCCATAAAAGTAGGTCTAAAAAATGTGTATATATGTATATCCGGAAAAAAGTATTCATTTTCTTCTTGGGGAAAGTAATTTTATAAAAAGTGGTATTTTGTTATCTGTCAGCAGAGATAAAATGTCGTTTTTCCCGTCACAAAAAAAAATTATATAGTTGCTTAAAAATTAATTATTATTTTTAAGCATTTTTTTAACAGTGGCAAATAAAAAATTAAATCAATGTGTTTTACTTTCCTGGGGAAAGACAGTAACTAAATATGTTCTTATCTTATTCCAAAATCAACATAAATAAAAGGACATTATTCACGTTCGACAAACTTTTTCTTTTCTGTTCAAATCATCTGTAAAAATGAAAGGAGAAATCCTTTTGAAATTAAAGACATCCTGAATGCAACATCTACTTATCCTAAGGCACTGAAATGGTCACAATGTGGATACAATTGCGAAAATAAAACTTATAATTTCGATTCTTCTGTTGTAAGAATATACCTGCATGATATGGATCTGAGAAAATAAGACAACTGTTGGTAGATTTTAAAAAGCGTACCGATGGTACAATTACAGTTTTTATAGTTTTGTTTTGTTGCCGCTCCCATTTGTAAATAGCTACCGGTATTTATTTTTTAGGAGCGTATATTTTTGTGAGCAAATCCCATAGTAAAACTGTTCTTTTCTGCGTTATAAATAATAAAAATACATAAACATTAAACTGCTGCGTATTTTAAATCTACACGGTTTTCTGTTTTAAAACCGTTTGTTTGGTAACCAAACAATTCTTTTTTAAACTTGGCAAGGGAAAGTTAAATATTCTAAAAAAACGAAGCAATAAAAATATAAAAACGTTTACTTCAAGAAATTTACATAAAGATACTGATTTTGTAAGGTAAGAAGTTTCAGCTGTAAAGTCGATTTCAAGCCTAGCATGAATTAAATGTAACTGTATATTATAATATATAGAAAAATGTCACCTAAGAACTTGGAAAATAATTGAGTAAAAATTATTCCTCATATATACAGAAAGAAACACGTCTAAAAATGTAAAGAGTGTTTATTGGCTCCTAGTAGAACTCACGCAATTGAAATTAGCCAATAAGGAACGTCTATTTAGCCGTTAAAAAAAATCCGCGTATCAGTAGTTGGCGTTACGGTTGGCGAGTGTTTGGCAGCAAAGCCGCGTATTTACCGAATGCTAGAAAAAGTCTTGACACGAGTGGCGCGTGTTTCTGATTTATTGTTATGTATTTGTAAATATTTCACAAAATCTAATAAAGATATTGGTAAATTTAAGTCACATTCGTAAAAAATAATAGTCATCCGACGATATGTTACAACAAACAACGCAGAATTAGTAATTAGTAACTAAACAAGGAATAAGACAAGGCGGAGTAATAAGCTCAACTTTCTTCAACATAATATTACATGACGTCACTGCGAAAAACATATAACAGTACTTGGATGAAAAATCAGCCTTGAGAGTGGTGGAACAAGGCGTCAGGAATGAGTTTACCAAAGAACCATCGCCCAAATTCACGAAGTACCTACTAGGCCAGAATCAACCAGGATCATGGTTGGTCTTCTGACAAGGCATTGTAGACTCAACAAACACATGAACAACATCGAACTGGCAGACACAACTATTTGTAGGTTCTGCCAAGAAGATGAGGAAATCTCAGCACACATTCTGTGTTACTGCGAAGGTCTGACAAGGCTAAGGTTTTTTATGGTAGGGGAGAAAAAACCATAATCTTCTCAATGTATGGAGAACCTAAGGTCTGGCCTACGGAGTCTAGTGATAAGGACAGGTCTACACTGGGAACTCTAACATAAGTTCACACACAAAAGATCTGCAAAGGTCTCCGTAGAGAGGCTACTATAAGCACATAAACCCCATTATAATCTTCTTCTTCTAGACGACGTGTAAAAGGAAAAATCATAAAACTATTAATCGGATACAGAAATATGGAACCAGTATTCTTGACAGAATGTGCCTTCGCGGACGATGTGTCAAAAACGAACGAGTTACAACATAACAAAGAAATATGGAGTACGGCTCTTGAGCACAGAAATTAGAAAGAAAGGGCTCATCAGCTCCATACAAGGACTAAAACTCGCACTCGGGATTACTAAATCTGAAATCCGAGAATGCATACGGAAATGGGTCAAACGAAAACAAAGAGAGTGGTGGAAAAAAGCCCTTCTCATGCACCACGGGAAAACATTTATCAAAGAACCGACAAAAAACAGAACTGGAGAACTACTGAAGATGAATAGGAATTATGTAAGAATTATAACGGGTCTTCTTACTGATCACAGTAGTCCAATGAGAGGAGACCTACAAAAGATGGGGCCATACAACGGAGAACTTCATTGCAGACAATGTGGTGGAGGGATAGAAACGACCAAACACATACTGTTAGAATGCGAGACCAGACCGCAAAAGACAGACAATATTCAAGCAACCTAGGTTAACCCCTGAAAAATACAAGATGAGGTGTAGCTGGCAATAGGACCAGCATCCAAAGAAAAAAAAAGCACAAAAATCTAAATATTAACATAAATATAACAAAATTAATGGTAATTGGCGATAACCCGGCACACACAGGAACAATTTTAAATAACAGAGCTATAGAGCAAACAAATAACTACAAATACTTAGGAATTACAATAAAAAAAGATGAAAGAAATGAAGCAGAAAAACATAGTAGAACTGAAAGAGCACTGTACTATTAATTACTTATTAAAACAATTATCTGGAAACAAGAAACAAAACTAAAAGTTTTAAAAACAATAATCAAACCAATCTTGACGTATGGATGTGAAAGCTGGACGAAACAACAAAAAAGTAAAAATATAAGTTGACCAGTTGAGATATCTAAGAGGTACCTTTAAAAGGAATAACAAAAAGAAACATAATACATACATATAGTCACGCAGAGACCACTTCCCTCCACTTGCTACGGCTCTTACACACATCTTTTGCTTCCTCTACTTTCATCATCTCATACATGCTCGTCGGTTGTTGGTACTCTTGACCTAGCCTTTCTTCAAAACAATGTTGATCTGATCGAGACATGTTCGCCAAGGTTGACCTCTACCGACTTGTCCATTCACATTCGCCTTATCATCATCATCAATCATCAATCGACCAATCGCGTCCACTGCTGGACATAGGTCTCCCGTAGCTTTTTCCATCCTTGCCGATCCTGTGCTGCCTCTATCCAGTTGGTCCTTATCCTTTTGATATCGTCGGTCCATTTAGTTGGTGGGCGGCCTCTACTTCTGTATCCTCTTTGTCTAGAGGTTGTCCGAAAGTCGCGCCACATGACCGGCCCAGTTCCATTTTAAGGTTGTTATACGAGTAACCGCGTCTGTCACTCCAGACATCTCCCTTAATGTTATATTTGGGATCCTGTCTCTTAGCGATATACCTAACATCGACCTCTCCATTTTCCTCTGCGCGCCTTATACATAATACTAAATAAGATAAGAAAAAAGCAAGAAACGGAATCTAAACATCATAGAAAGACAACAACTAAGATGGTTTGGGCACATGGTAAGGATGGGAAACACCGGACAAACAAAAAAAGTGTGGCAAGCAAAGTCAAACCGAAAACGAAAGAGAGGCAGACCAAAGAAAAAATGGAACGACGTGATTGCTGAAAGCTTAAAGAAGAAATACAATACTTGGATAGATGAAAACAATAAGAATTATTATTGCCTTACCAACATATATATGTTTTTGTGAAACAAGCTTCCACACTACGACGTAATTTTTTACACATCCGAAGAATGAGCCAAAGAATTCGTCGAGTGTTTATTAAGCAAAATTAGCTGAACAAATATTATTTAAGGAATGCCTTTTTGTTGTTGGTTGAATAGCTGATGGCTTCGAAAGCCCCAGCTCCATGGACGGAATGAAAAATTGAAGGAGATATGTAATGACCGTCTTACATCGAAAGAATTTCGCTAAGGGCGTTTTGGTAAATGACCATATTTATTCCTTGTTTTCGTCCTTCATCATCGTATATCTAATATTTTTTAATCAGCTAATTTCTGCTATTCGAATAATTTATTGATTTAGAAATTTTTATACTTCAGATTAAAAGATTGACCTATGAAGGTTAAGGTATGCGTAATAGAAACAGAGATCTGATTGATTGGCTATTAACAAAGATCTTCGTCGGTCACAAGAACAAAAAAAAAATCTTAGACGCCGTAAATATTTGCTTTTTTCTATTTTTGGAACGCCGCTTACGGGTAGTGCGATTTAGTAGAAATCGTCACGTAACGAAATGGGATTCTTTGCTTGAGAGTAAGAGCGATAGAAAAGAGAGATAGAACTAGTGCGTAAACTAAGCATGCGCGCTGAACGAATATTAACACAGTTCATCGCATCGCTGGTTCAGTGGTAGAATGCTCGCCTGTCACGCGGGCGTGTTCGATTCCCGGCCGATCCATTTTTTTTGTGCTTTTACCATTTAATACATAGGTACATTTTTTAAATTGTATTAAGGTATTCGCGAACTACATTTTTACAATTTTTTGGCATAACAAAACGGAGACAGATAATTTTCTTGGTAAATGGAATAGTTTACTGACGAGAAAATATATGTCACTGTTCTTGAAGCGAGGGGTGCTTTGTATAACAAACAGAACAGTGACATTAATTTTAACATGGAAATTTTGTGAAAAAGCATTTGTTATTTGTGTTAGATCATACGTAAATATTGTTTTATTATTGCAATTAAAATAGAAACTGCAGTAAATGTGTGTAGTACAGATTTAGAAAAGTAAGTTGATAAATTTGTATAACTTGATTCAAGTATTTACTGTTTACATTGGTTTATTGTACATGTAATTAAGTATTAACTATTTATTTTACTATTTAAATGATAGGGAGACAATAGTGAAATCATGTGTTCAGATTCCAAAAGAGTATGGAAAGCGCAAACGTCACAGTGCAAATAAAATACCGAAATCCAATGCTCAACACCAACAACAATTCCGGCAGAATAAAAATAAAACGAGCGAGACCTATAGTAGTTTAAAATGATTTTTCATAAAAAAAAATCAAAAAAAGATACAAAAAAGTGAAATATTTGTTCTTCTTTTATTTTTTATAAAATACCTTGATCGAAATTTATAAATAGCGTAAGGAACTATCGGGTGTCCAATGAAACCACACGGCTTTTTTTTCAAAAACATGATTTCGTTATTTCTTTTATCTAGAAGAAAATCCTCACTTTATACAAAGTTAAAAGGAACCGGTGTGGTCTTTAAAAACTAATTCTTCCAACACAAAGAAGAATTTCAAAAACCCAAAGCGGAAGATATTTTTGAACATTTTTATGATATGAATATCTAATCAAAATGACATAATACTCTTGTAGAAGATATCGCAGCTTGCTTTATATAAAAAGATAATCAAATTATGTTACCCAAACAAGATAAAAAAGGACTAATACCATTCTTTTGGTATTATGCACTTATATCAAGTTGAGACGAAACTGAAAACTGACCACAGTATTTTTAAAAAGTGCCCTAGGCTATCTTCATCTACCTGTTGTGTAAGATTCTTTTAAAAGTGGTAGAAACCATAAGCGGGGGCCTTATTTTTTACTTTTATTTCCAAATATATGTTTCAAAACTTTTGTTACCTTTCAAATTTTTATTTTGTTTCGCATAGAGTTGTGAAAACGCTTATAACTGCAACACACCTTCATGAAATGTTAAATATTTACGCTAGTGTGCTTTTACCCATACCAACTTTAAAGCTCTTGATGTATTTAATATGCTTCAATAACTTGTATACTTACGTATCTTTTTCACAGTAAAATAAAAGGAGCTTTCCTGATTCTTATTGATCTTTTCATTATTATGCTTTACTGAGTTGTAAGGCAGGACTGCCTTGCAATATATACTCGGTAAACATATTTGGAAAAGCGTTGGAAAAGGCCGTATCCTCAGAATTTCGTGGACTGACCATATAACTGATAAAGAGATGTTGCAGCGAATTGGGAAAGAAAGAGAAATTACACTCACAGTTCAAAAGAGAAAACTGGAATACCTCGGGCACATCAAAAATATCGTCTACTCCAATAGAGAGTTCAAGGAAGGATTAACAGTAAAAGAGGACCAAGAATTAAAATTGCTTTGTTAATAGCCAACGTCCTCGACGGATAGGGCACGCTAAAAAGAAGAAGTTTGTACATCTACATGTCTTCTTCAAAGTAAAATAAAATGAGCTTACAGGTTTTTTAAACTTTAAAGGCTCTTGAGCTTTCAAATTTATATGTATCTTATTCACAGTAAAATTAAATGAGCTTTACCGATTCTTCTTACTCATGATGGAAGCTACAAAGTAATTTATCTACCAATAAGAGGCTATCTAGTTTATCCTTAAAGAGAAAAAGTGTGATGTTTTTTGTATTGCATTTGGATTAACATAAAAGTGAATTATGAATTTATAACTCTATATTGTTTAACTCATTTGGTGAGTTTTTTAAAAGGAAAAAATGTATTAATTCTTAAACTAATTGTTTTTGGTAGTGACCTTGTTGATGTTATGAAACTGGATTATTGAGTGCTTTGGCCACTTTATTTCTTAAATATATCTTTAGCATTGTTCTGTGTATCTTTAAAACAAGATTTTTGCCGTGATGTTATGCAAGCATTTTTGGGGAATTTTAAAGATTTTCATTTGAAGCTAACTGGTATGTCAATAAATTTGTTCTCGTTTATTTTTAAGACGTTCCTAATAATAGAGGGTGAGTTTTCAAAAAGCCTTAAAATAAGAATTATTACTAGAAATGGACATGGACAGGTTATAATAGTATTTTAAGTTTCGTTTTACTCCCACGACCACTTCTAACAATGGTCATAGCCTATAATGATGGGTAGAAATCGTTGTGATTCAGTGGCGGTGTAATATGCAATCGTTTTTTTAATTTTTTCAAAAATACGAGACATACGAAAGAGTTACTGTAAATAATTTTAGTTGCATTTAACAATATAAATACAAACATATTAAAAAAAAAATTTGAAATGAAAAAACTTCTAGTCGTTTAGAATATTTCTCTTTATGCTATGCGCACAAAAGAAATATTATCAACAACTATTTATTATATAATAAAGTGTTACCACAACGAATACACCTTAATATTTGACAAAAATAATTAAAATACAAGTAGTTTTTATGCTTTTTTAAAATTTCGTTTGAAATTTGAAAGACAACGAAGCTTTTATACAATAAATCAGGTAAATAATAGGACACTTTAATTGATATTTTTATAATTTAATTAACTAATTGTTTGTGAGAGTATTATCACGATGAAAAAAAGTTGTGCGGTCGGAAGACCCCCATAAGGAACGAAGTTTCTTCGTTTTTTCTTCGACTCCGAATGTAACTTGAAATGAAATCTGTTTATCTTAATTTTTATTTTATATTATTTTTTCAAGGCAAATAATCTAAAGGAACAAATTACATCGGAAAGTTTCATTCAGTATTGCAATTTGTGGGAGTGATTTCGTGAAACGAGACGGAAGTGTGTAACAGGAAGTCGCGGAAGCACGTGCTATTTGATTTGACGAATGCGCGCGCGGTGGTAGAGTTGGCCGTCAGATAGCCGTCAACCATTTATCCGAGAGGTCGGTACTATCAGCCATCAGCTGTGCACTTAAGTTACAGTGTTGTGTATAAAGTTTGCTGTTATATGCGTAAACTATATAAATAAATATTTACTGTTGATAGTTAGTCTCAATAAAGTGCAGATCATTGATAAAAAATTCAAGTAAGTAATAATAAATAATTATTCGAATAAAATATTTCAGTATTTAGCTTTTTTAAATTTTGAGGATTAATTTCTGTCACTCACATTTTAAACTACTATAGGTCTCGCTTGTTTTATTTTTATTCTGCCGGAATTGTTGTTGGCGTTAAACTTTGGTTTTCAGTATTTTCTTTGCACTCTGACGTTTGCGCTTTCCATACTCTTTTGGACTCTAAACACATGATTTCACTATTGTTTTCCTATCATTTAAATAGTAAAATAAATAGTAAACACTCAAATCACATGTACAATAAAAGAATGTAAAAAGCAAATTCTTGTATCAAGTTATACAATTTTATCAACTTACTTACTAAATCTGTATTACACACATATGCTGCAGTTTCCATTTTTTAAAACTTAATTGTAATAATAAAACAATATTCACGTATGATCTAACACAATAAATTATAGTTTAAAAACGCTTTAAGAGTTAATCAAACTAAAAAGTAAAAAATAATTCTTAACATAGGAATAAAATTACTGACGAGAAATTTAATGCCACTGTTCTAAAAGCGTGGGGTGCTTTCATTACGAAACGCATAGTTAGTTTAAAAATGTCATACAAAGCAGTGACATTGATGGACATTAATTTTTTTTTGACAGTGACATTAATTTTCTCGTCAGTAATTTTATTTCTATGTTAAGAATTATTTTTTACTTTTTAGTTTGATTAACTATAAAATCGTGTTTTTTTGTCTTTTTGAACTTTAATTTATTTTCGCTTTTTAGTTCCATTTGTTTACTCACTAAAAATTTTTTGTATTAAATAGTAAAAGTACAAAAAGAATACACCGGCTGGGAATCGAACCTCGTTCCAAATGTTTCTATAATTCAACGATGATTTCTAGGACACAAATTATTGTACACCATTTAACTGTTTTTCAATGCTCTGATTCAATGGTTGAAGCACTTTTACTACCAATATTGCGCTGTTGTTCGGGGAGTACATTTTCGAGAAAAATGTCCATTGAAACCACACAAACAAGGAATCAATTTATGGATTACTAAACGTCGAAATAATTGGAAAGTCGTGGATGAAGAAAGCAGATCGTTTCGATCGCTGAGTAGGAAGGATATCGACCGTTTCTGATGGCCTTTTAGAAGATACTGAATTGGAAAAACGATTGTTCGATCGCAGTGAAATGAACTGGAATTATCGACCGTCTCTAAACGGCATCTTGAACGATACTTTCGCCCTGGAGGTTGCCACACTCGACCGTATCGAGGTGAAAAAGGGAGAGGAGGGTTTACAGAACTCGCTTCGAAGCCTAAGGTTTACAGAAGTTGGCGCTCAGGGGCAGCTCAAGACTAATTGTATTTGAAACCAAAGAAAAATTAATAGTGCTGAAATCGAAATGCCAACAAAAAGATTAATGAAACTTAAATCCTGGGAAAACATGCAACGAAAATTCAAGTAAAATTTCCATTTTAAAAACTAATAACGTCTTTTAGTAAAAAGTAATTTTATAAATATGTTTATCGTTGTTTCAGTAGCATTTATTACATTTGTAATTGAAGTCATTACATAAATAAATCGCCATGCAAAAAGTCCCTAAGTACAAGTGACCGTGGGGTATAATTAGGAATAAGGGTTTCTCTATTCTATTTAATGGTGTGGATAAACGTTTTGTAAAGCTCACATACCATTAGAGCAAAATGGGGAAGAGCGTTGTCCTGCATCAACAGCAATTGCCGTCTTTTGCAAAGGAAATCTTTTCAAAAAGAGCCGAGTAAAAAGTAATGTAGGTTTGTCGTTCACTAGCTGAAAAACAGAAACATCCCAGTTAAATAATTACTTAAACCAGCATAAAAAAGACGCAATATTGACTCATTTAAGAAAAAGCTTGTGACATGATTTTTTTAAAATTCTTTGTATTAATTTAGCTTTTTTAAACAACACCACTATTTTATGATATTAAGATTATTTAAAGCAGGGATGAGAAACACGTGGACCGCCACTTTGTCGTGCAGGATTTTATAATTTGACTTGTGAAAAATTCCTACCGTGTTTCACAGCCTCATTATTTTACCACACATTTAAAGAATTATTGAAAGATATGAGAAGCGATAGTGATGTACCCAATTAAGAAATAAGTTGGTTGAGTAGAGGTGCTATGCTAAAAAGAATATTCGATATTCAATTGGTTGTGAAAATAAGAAAATATACGTTTTTCCTTCGAAGTTAAAGAATGGATGTGTGATTTTGCCTTTCTTGTCAATATAATTTAGAATTTGAAGGATCTAAATATAAAATTTCAAAGAAAAACCAGTTTATTCATAAAAAAAAATCCATTATTTAACAACACGTCACATTTTGCGCTTAAAAGAAACTGCTTCGGAAGTCTAATATATGCACAGTATTTACAAAACTTAAAGTTAATTTAAAATTAATTAGATCAGAAAAAACTGTTCATATTTCTTTACTTTTTAATATACAGTGTGTCCACGGATAGGGTTCACAAGAGGAGAAACTTTTGCTTGCTCTAAAATCCCAAAAAACTAAATAAAATTTATGTATCACTAAACCTTCTTCATTCATAAAAAATTTTATGTAATACCACATAAACTTTTGCACGAAAATGTAAAAATAATGTAGTAAGTGACGTTTATGTCAATAAAGTAGTGGGTGACGTTTATGGAAGCAATAATATTAAAATTTTCATTCTGTTTAAAGAATGCTAACTCTTCAACAAAGAATATATCTGGTAAAGTGCTATGATATTGGAAATGTTTCGTACGAGTATGCAATTCAAATATTTAACGAAAAATATCAAGATGTACACATTTCGTGTAATGGTCTTAGAAATATAATAAAGAAATTCAATGAGACAGGATCGGTTGAAGACAAAACGAAATCGATAAAGTCATACCGTAAAAACGATGGTGCAGATACTGCTTTGGTTATGAATTCAGTAAAGAAAAATTCCAAGCTGAGTTTACAAAAAAGAGCAGAAGTTGGTTTTAGCAAGCGCCACATACAGAAAATTTTCAATGATAACAAAATCATCCGTTTAAACCTAAATTTATACACACATTAAAACATTGTGATTGTGACACGAGACTTTACTGGACGACTTTTTAATACCAGAATTAGATGACCTTCCCTTGGAGCAAAGGCGTAAAATGTATTTTCAGCAAGATGGCTGTTTCTTACATTCGACTTTGCTGTTAAGAGGATAGTTAGATAAATATTTTTCATAACGGTGGATACGACAGTATGGACCGATACTTTTTTCACCCCTATCACTATTCCCAACGCCCGATGTTATATTATCACGCCACCTTAATCTTGGTCCTCCAAGTGGTCGTCTTCATTCTGGTGCTCTGTCCCATATTAAGTGGACCATTCTATCCTCTGGCTGTCTTCGTACGTGCCCTGCCCATCCCAACCTTTGTGCCTTTATGAGGTTAATCAGTTCTGGCTGATTGTATATTTGTTCTAGTTCTGCATTTGTTTTTTGTTTTGATTTGGTAGCATCACGTATCGTGATTTTTGGCAATACTGTTTATTGTTATTGATTATAATTAAAAGTTACTGTTGCATGACAATTTGTAATATTATTACCTTGGTAAAGACATAAACGTCACTTTATAGATTATTGTTACATTTTCGAACTTGGTGCAAAAGTTTGTATGGTTTAACATAAAATTGACTATAAAATAAAGCAGGTTTAGTAAAACAACACGACTTTAAAAAATATTTCAAATTTCAATATTTCAAAATGTTAACTTATATTGGTTATTTCTATCAAAATTACATAAATTTAGAAAATTCCCACGTTAAGGCGCACATGTAGGTAAAGTAAATAATGACACATATGCACATTTGTTTGTGAACAATTTTTGTAAAGAAAATAATTAGAAGCTGTTTCGACTATATCTGCAATTAATATAGTCAGTCCAATTGTTTACTGTAACATAGTTAAACAAATATTAAGTATATTCTTTTTACTGTGATTGTAACCAAAGAAGCAGGGCCAAATTTCTTATTAAATAATATTTTTCCACACAAATCTCTCGCCATATTTTAAAAGTACACATATATATATATATACATATATATATATATATATATATATATATATATATATATATATATATATATAGATGAGTAGTCTGAGAAGTATAGCCGCAGTGACTCGGTTGGATAAAGTTAAGAATAGTGAGATAAGAAAACGCTGTGGTGTAAAAGAAGATGTGGTCACAAAGATAGATAAAGGAATGCTTAGATGGTTTGGACACGTAGAAAGAATGGATGAAGGAAGATTGACGAAACAAATTTATAAGGCGAGTGTGAATGGGCAAATCGGTAGAGGTCGACCTCGGAGAACATATCTCGATCAGATCAACATTGTTTTGAAGAAAGGCCAGGTCAAGAGTACCAACAACCGAAGAGCATGTATGAGAGCACTGATGAAAGTAGAGGAAGCAAAAGATGTGTGTACGAACCGTAGCAAGTGGTCTCTGCTTACCCCTATGGGAAAAAGGCGTGACTTTATGTATGTATGTATGTATATATTTCACTGAAAGATTTATTTGAAAGGGTGCTCCCTTTTCAAACATTACCCATCGTATCTTAAGCCAAAAGATTTACCTACCTTCAGTGTCCTTTTTCCTGTTTGTGATTGAATCTTTGAGTGGTTTTGTGCTCAAAAACTCTTCTCGTTGTGTTTTTACAACTTCAAACTGAGGATTTTTCACTTTTGCAGTTTTAATGATCATGTACCAGTCACCAGGCACATTTATGGTGCCATGTTTTTTGCTTGCTCTCTTTATTATACCGAATTTAGTATCGTTAGGAAGGAATGAGTGGCCTGGTATCGTAAATTTCATATCAATTGTTTCCACATCCAATAGAGGATCTTGAACAAGTTTCAGTAGAGTAGGGCTAGTTTTTATATTCCTGTTTTGCCCAGTGCATGAGTCAGAAAACAGAACAACGTGTTTGAATGTCCTGGCCTGTTCATACAAATGTTTCCTAAGGCATGAAACCAGATCTTTAGAACTTCTTTCACCAGTAGTCTCATCTCAGGCTTATTTCTTATTTCTGTAGTTATTTGTACTAGGTTTATTTTGTTACTAAAGAAATAATTTGAGTTAATTATTCAGTGTCTGTATTATCATACATTTTTTACATGCTGCCTATTTTTAAATTTGTAGCTTGCCCGTTTTAAAAAGAGATTGATCTAAAGTAAGACGCGACAAAAATAGAATAATTATACATAGTTAATATTTAGATTTTAAAAGAATCCTGAGCCAAAAACCTACCGCTTTCTAAGTTTTTTTTTATTATTAATTATTTCAACTTTTCGCCAAAAGTTTGTTGATCGGAAATCTGATAAATTTAATTTAAGTTTTAATATGTGCACATAAATAATAGCGTGACTTTGATGAAAGCTACCGTATCTTTAGAATACTGATGACTGTTGACCTAGAGAAATAATAATACATACTTTCTAATATTAAGGATTTTCATTTTCGTTATTTTTTTTAATGCAAGATAACCTTGAAATAATATTTTCCGTTAAAACAGTATCTACTACTGAAATATTTTATGGCTTTTATCAAAAATTAGTTTAGGCTTGGTCTTAACTAGCGATTTGTAGACGCGGAGACAAAAAAATCGCTGTCGCAGAAAATAAACATTAACTGAAATCATAAACCTAAAAAAGAAAAGAATTTGATTTATTTAATAATTCGGCAATATTTACTTACACCAGAAGTAATGCTTTAAGCGGTTAAAAAAATATAGTGCAACTAAATAAAAGTTCAGATATGACAAGTTTGATAAGATTTTTTAATTGCATGATGTTAAAGATTAAACACTAAAATTATTATTTAATATTTTACTTTTTAAACAAATATTTTGTTTTATTTATGGTTTTATGTCGCATTCACCAAGTAATTAGCGATATTGGATTACATAGATAACTAATTTAATGCAAATGCATATGGATATTTAAGCTTTAGACAATTTCACACTAGATACTATTGATTTATTGACAATCTCTTAGAAAAGCAATTATCTGCGGTATATAGCTACTACCAAATAAAGAAGACAAACCAATTCTTTGCTGATAAAATTTTCTACATTCCAACAAAATATGTTTTACTGATAGATGTACATTACAAGTATCGCAGAATGGAGGCTCATCCTTTGTCATTAAATAACTGTGAGTAAGACGTGTATGACCCAATCTCAGATGAGTGATTATGACTTGATACTTTCGATTTTGTGCTTTAAGAAAATTTGCAGAAATGTCACTTTTAATTTCTTTAAATTTCCTATTAGATTGTTGCCACTCTCGTATCACTATGTTTTTTAAATGGGATTTTATACCGGAAGACAATAACTGCGGACATAATTCGGCACTAACACTGCTGATCGCTAGACCCGCACATTCAACGGCCATTTCGTTTCCTAGGATTCCTGTAAGCGATGGGATCCACATAAATTGTAGCACTTTTTAAGAACTCTGGCATAGGGACAGCTCATATTTTATCAATTGTTCTATTGGGTGTCTTGGGTAGATTCGTTGTAGGCTGAGCAGACAACTTAATGGGTCAGTACAGATAACGGTATGAGTATAATTATTTAGGTTGACGTACTGTATCGCACGATAAATGGCATATAGCTCCGCCGAAAATATACTAGCGAAAGGAGAAAGTTTAAATTCGTGTACGTTATTTAGATTCAATTTAATGAAAGAACATCCCACCCCCTCATTAATTTTAGAGGCACCAGTATAAATTACAAGATAGTTATAATAATTATTCGACAACCCTTGGTAAAAGCTTTGCTTGAGTACGTTCAGATTTGACAAGTTTGATAAGATTTTTTAATTGCATCATGTTAAAGATTAAACACTAAAATTATTATTTAATATTTTTAAACTAATATTTGCCGATAATGAAAATAATGTTATTCAAGTTTAACTAAAAAATACCAAAAAGTTTGTATTAATAATATTTTAAAAAATTAACTAATCATGACACTAAATTTAACTACGCCTCTGGAAAATCACGATTTTAACTGCATGCAATGCTAACACAGAATGAGCTGTTCTCTTATTTTCTACGCAATGCCGCGATTGTTTCTTTGCGCATCTGGGGTTCAAGTGACTCCTTACGCTTGTCAAGTTATAGTTAGTTTTTTATTAAATGTAAAAACCAAAACCATTTGACGAATTTTTAAGAAGCCCTACAAGGGTTTAGAGAAATGCGAAGCTGGTATTCTTTAAAATAATTATCGATTAAATAGATAAGTCTTTTACAAGGATAAATTGTTTTTGAATGTTTTTATATGTTTATTGATGCTAATTCATAATTAAAATGCCGTCGTAAATATTTGACAGCTTTAAATATCAAAATAACAAGAAGATTCTATGCTTTAAATAATACATAACAGCGACGATAAAAGAAATACGAAATACCAAAGCTGGACATTTAATATTCTTGCTTTATAGTGGTACCAAAATAAAAAGATTTATTTACAAGAAAAATGCACAAATACCGGATAAAAAAAAACCTTCGATTGAAATACAAATACGAATCGAAACAAAAAAGTAATAGTCTGCGTTCAAAATAAAATCTCGTCCTATAGATATTCCCAAAGGATTTATTTATTTCCTGAACAAAAAGATGACAAATGGTTATAAGTCGAATATCGAATTATTCGTTGTTACTGGATGCCTTTGAGGTAAAATACAGTGTCAAGATTTCTGTTGTTCATGAATGATGAATGGCGTCTTGCTTTTATACGCAGGACCGACCTCAAAATATTCAGACAAGGCTAAAAAATTTCTAAATTATCTTGACCCATTGCTTTAGTTTTTGTTAGAGTTTAAATTATTTTAACGTCCCATAAAGTCATGCATACACAAAATGAATGAATTCGTTAAAGACAAAGTTAAAGTTTCACTGTGAAATTTAATTTCCAAGACTCACAAAATATTTGGAAAAGGACATGCACCAAAATTTGGCCCAGTTTTAACAGAGTTCTTTACTTTATTTCGAACTCCGTACGGAGTTATAAATCCTACTTATAAATGCAAAACGCTAACAGAGTGGTCAAACGAACTTTTATGATTTTCAAATAGCACGCAATATCTGATATATTGTGGATTATTATATTTAACTTGAGCCACCCGGTTTTTAATTTGAAGACTGCCGCAAACCAAAGGTTTTATCAGCATTTCCTACCTGCAGTGGTGTAAAATGCTTGTTATACTCGTCAGAAAAATCCGTCGAACTTTCCTCGTGTTCCAGTGATATGGCTAAAGGTCAATTTTTTTCACATTTTCTTCTTCTGTTAATACATGCTTAACACACTTACGCCATTTTTTGGAATATATATTTTTTAAAGATTCCTCAAAGAGAATTTTTAAACGTAGAGTTTCTCCTTGCTACAAAACTTTTTAAATGGGAACAAATGAGCTCAATGGGATTTAAATCGCAATGTTATGGGGGCAGACGCAATTTTGTCAACATCATGGACAACAGTTCCTTTTTTACCATACTTTTGTCAAATATTACGCTTTTCTGTCCAAGCCACTGAATAAAGTGCTTATTTCTCCATGAACTAGTCATTATGTTGTTAACTTTTCTGGAATGATAACTCGCATTGTCCATCACTATCAAAGAATTTGGTGAAATGAGGTGTAAAATTTGTTCAAAATATTCTTTGAACACATCGCCTAAAACATTAACAAACTGGCCTAAACAAAACCGTCAACACGTCCAATGTGGGTAATAACCAGTCGATTTTCTTTCCCACATTGCGGCCTTAGTCCGGTGAACCAACCTTCTAAAAATGTCTTGCCACATCTTTCCAACAGTACATCCTTCATTGAGCCAAATTTCGTCCAAATAATAAATATTTCTATTCTCACTTCAAAACTGTTTTATCTGTCTTAAATAATGTCTCTTCCAGCAAATAATTTCATCTTTTTCGATTAAGAGCGATTTCTTATTTTGTTTTTCCCAGTTGAAATTCATTTATTTAAAAGTTTTTCACAATTTTCATCTGCTTATCGTTGAAGACATAATTTGGTCTTCTTTTAGGGCTCCTAGAAATTCGTCGGGGGTTGGTATTTCTTTCTTAAAATAAAACGAATGCACTGTTCTTATAATTCCAAGTTTGTAGTTTTCATCGATATGCACAATTTTTCTTCCCGGGATTGGTATAGGTGGTGGCGAAGCCACACTTTTTCCTTCACTCCTTAAGTTATATATTGATGATTTGGAAACTCCCGTCATTTGCGAACACATTTCCACATTTCCACATTTTAGTTGACAAACTGTCCTAAACAAAACCGTAAACACGTCCAATGTGGGTAATAATCAGCCATTTGAATTGACACACTAGGTATAAGTGACGACACAACGTAATACAGGCTTCGACATTAATGTATATTTTTTAGGTAGTAATATTTGGTATATTTACACGAGTTCTATTTTAAAGATGCATGCGCATCACATCTTCTATTTGAGATCACCCTTCCACCTGGATACTGGATGATAAACATTGAGTGACGTATTTAGTAACGAAAGATGGGTCATTTCCTAACTACGTTAATAAAGGAATCCATTTTTTAAATAGTTAGAAAAAGACGTCTTTCGTCTTTTTATATTCCAAAATTGGATAAATACATTTTCCACTTTTCAACCAACCCAATTAAGTAAACCTGTAACAGCCTTCAGAAATTGATTTATTACTCCGTGCCATTTCCAAATAGAGTAAAGATGACTAGCACTATATTGCTTCTTTTTTCTTAATAAATTAATTGTAATGAATGATTAGAAAGATTTTACCTCGTCTAATTCTTCATCATCATCATACCGCCTGTTAAGTTCCGATTTCTCTGCAGCACTTGCTGTAAAGTTAATTGCCAACTGTCACGCCATCTCTTTGGTGGTCGTCCAATAGGTCTTCTCCTGTGTGGGCTGTTGTTACGTACTATTTTGGCCAGTCTGTTGTTAGCCATTTTGTTTACACGCAGGTTTCATTCCCTTCTTTGTCTTACCCATCTCACTATGTCGTCAGTATGGCACTTTTTTCTTATGTCTATGTTCCTCTGTCTGTCGTTTAATGTATATCGCGTTATTGTTCTTAGGGTTTTTTTTATCTCGGTTGTTCTTAGTATTCTCTTTGTTATTGATGTTTCCGCTCTTGTCTCTGCCGCACGTATGTTTTGTAGATTCTGGACTTGCATCCTGTACTGAGGTATTTATTTTTCCATATTGTATGTTTAAGATGTCCCGATATTGTGGCTGCTTTGTTTGTTTGTTTGTCTTCTCAATTCTTCTTCCAAAAATCGTGTTATTGTTATCTTGCATCCTAGGTACTCGAACGACATGGTTTGGTCGACGATGGTATCTCGTCTAATTCAAAGATAAAAAAAATATGGACTCTACTCCAATGCCACATAAAGCCTAATAGAAGTTTTAAGGGCATATCTAAATTTAAAAACTTAATATAAGTTTAACTATTTCTTATTAAAATTTTGTGATCATACATTATTGTTGTTCCTTGTAGGCCTCGATAGAACAACCTTTTAGTCAAAGATTCCTCTCCATACTGTACCACCTTTAGATGCCAGATCTCACGACTAAAACTATTGATCACTTAGATTATTTTTCTCCTTGCGAAAGTACATTCCAATGGACTTGGCACTCCGCCCTGATGAGGTCTATTGTGCTTTCCCTGTGGTAAGCGCTTCTCTTTCAGCTCCAGTTGTTTTACCAACTTCCAGAGGCTGTAGGTTTCATGTGAGTGGGGCGTGGTCGCCCCTCCGCCGCGACCTCCAGAGGCTGTAAGGGGTCCTGATGTAGTTCTCTGCTCCGGTTTTTTCTTTGCTTGAGCACAGGAACCGGTACCTCTCGCAGTAGCATAGGCCTTCTCTTCCTCTTCGAGAATGAAACGGCATTCACTGCATTCATTTCGTTGCGAAAGTAAAGAAGGAATAATTTTTCTCTTTATTTAAGGTAAAACATTTAAATACTTAAATTTATACTGTCCCATTTGACCTCGACAAAAATATCGGCCGATCCTGTGTGATAGCGACCGCAACCTTGAAAATCATTATTTATATTGACTTTCTTTGGATAACAATCGTTTAAAAATTATTCAGCTGTGCTATTGCCGCTGGTTTCTTCATTGTAAAGAGACGCTTGTTTGCGGTCTGACTTCTCTGGTCATTTTCAAAATTTATTTTACGGCTGATTGTCAAAATATTTTCTATAAACGTTATATTTTTCAGGTAACTGATATAAAAACTTTTGGGGTGATATACAAAGGTATTAACAATGACGGAATTCTTTGAAGTGGCCGTTTATGTGGTGATAGATCTACCCGGGCAATTTTAAGTTTGGGGTAAAAATAAAATTACATAACGTTATTGGGTGTTACCAAATTTTAAAATAAAAACATTTGCTACAGGGACAAATTCGGGCGAACAAATATTCTTTCCATTTTAAAATTTAATGACCAACCGCAATTTTTTTCAGTTTCTCATAAAAATGAGTTTATTTAAATTTTTTTCATCGTCACCAACTGGAAATTTTTTCAGTTTTAAATTTCCTCTAAAAATTAGTAAGAATTGCAATTTTTGATTCCACAAAAGTATGTTTTAGGTTCATTAAATAAAAAATAGCTGTTTTAATTTAATTGACATTTATAAAATATAAATATTACTGTGCAAACAAGGAGACAAAACAGGAGACAAAAAGTTAGTAAATAAGTTAGTTAGTAAAATAAATGAATTCACCACATTGGGCGATGAACAACAAGGATTCAGATCAGGAAGATCTTGTACAGATGCGGTATTTGTCCTGCGACAAATAACTGAAAAATCCATCGAGTATAAAAAACCAGCCTTCATGTGTTTTATAGTCCTGAAAAAGGCGATTGACCAAATACAACTGGAGGACGTGGTACACCTTCTATACAACAGGCAAATCCCATATAACATCATAAAAACCACCGAAAATATTTACCAGAGAAACAAAATGCAAGCCAAAATTAATGGCACAACTACCGAAGAAATTCCTGTAAATAGTAGCATTCGAAAAGGAGATTTTCTTAGCCCCTTGTTGTTCAACATTGTTACCCGAATGGGGAACAAAGACATCAAAATCCTATGCTATGCCGATGATGCTGTTCTGATTGCAGAAAACGAAGATGACCCACAGAGATTACTATTCAAATTCAGCACAACGTCAAAAAAATATAAAAATGAAGATATTTACAGCAAAAACAAAATGCATGACCACCTCAAAAACACCTATTAGATGTAAACTGGTTGTTGATGATAAAATTATACAATAGGAGATGAAATTTTAATACCTAGACATAGAAATATCAGGATACGGTGACATCGAGGCGGAGATAAGAAACCAAGCGGCAAAAGCAGCACGAACCTCATCGTACTTGAACGACACAATCTTCCGAAACAAAAATAATGCTATCGAGACCAAATACCGAATCTACAAGGCAGTTATTCGATCTATATTAATATTCAAAGCGGAAACTAGACCAGATACATCAAATTCAAAGAGAATATAAGAAACCACCGAAATAAAAATATTGCGCAGGATCGCTGAAAAAACACTTTTTGACAGGGATAGAAGCAAGGACATTAGAAGAACATGTAAAATAGACAACGTAAATGAATGGATACTGAAAAAAAATAGAGAGTGGAACGAACACATAGATCTGATGAATGACGACAGAATGGTCAAAATAACTAGAGACAAGTAGCCCTTAGGGCGCCGAAGCGTTGGAAGACCCCGCAAGAGATGATGCGACAACCTCTCTTACAATTGAACGTCAGAGGATACGAAGAAAAACAAGCAATTTGCTTACATTAAAGAAGAAAAAAGAAGAAATTTTTTTGTAAATATCTTCAACGTACAGACACTTCTGCTATAGTTTTAGTGTAGTGAAACGTTTTTACTTGAATCACACTCAGGGTTCGAATTTATATGCCATTTATTTATATATAACTTTCCAATGCAATTTATATAAACTAGTGAACAATGATAATCAACTACAGCAAACAAGTTAACTTCCGCGAACGGAGGCCATTTTATATATTAACGTTAAAACGAGAGAAGAGACTTCCAAACGTATCCAGATTGAGAACAGATGACAGGGAGATCAAAAACGAATAACCCAGGCCAGAAGATTAACTACATGTTTGAATGTTATACTTTGGAGTGGCGAAATAGAAAAAAAAACGAAAATATAATATCTTTGAAACCCTGATTCAAAGCTTTCTGTTGTACGAAGCAGAAACTTGGAGAATTACAGAAGAATTAGAGAAAGTAATAGAAGAAAACTCGAAGCCACCGAGATGCATGTTTTCGGACGGTCCTTGGGAATATCCAGACGCGAAAGAATTTAAAAAGTTCAAATGAGGCTTTATATAGTCTATCTTTATATAGTTTATGTAGTGGTACAAACTTTTCAGGTCAAACACCATCGTAGACATGATTTATTAAAGAAAAAAATCAGTCAAAGGTCCCCACTTTATTCATAACGAAACCAAATTGATTACCACCCAACCACACCTTTACTTCTTTAACGTAATTACGTATTACCGTCTAAGAATATACGCGCGAACTTCTTTGTTTATTGTCAAGTCCGACTCGGACGGATCCGGCTCATAATCCGTATATATTAAACTTGGCATAAATAAGGTATCAGATAGATGTGAATATTATCAGCGGGTAGCAGATAAAATTTTATTACCAACACATGTAAAGATTGCGTTAACATATTATTATGTAAATGTTTCAAAACACACAAAACGGTGGTACCTTTTGCCTCTCCCAGTATATGATGTAAAAATGTGCATGTTTTGTTAAATTAAAAATCCCACTGTAATGCGTATCACAGATTGCTATATTGGTTGAGGGATAATAGCCAGTTCAAATGCAAATGAGCACATATGTACTAATTACACACCAATTAAAGCTTATTTCTGTAAATTCCAGCAATACCGAGACCGGACATGGCTGCCATGTTCCCTCCAATTCGAGATTTCGAGATTAAAAAGAAGGCGAGTCTTAAACAACCGAATATCGCCAGTTCGACCAATAGCAAGTGCTTTAAACCGGATGTTGGCTATTAGACCCGCTGCTCGCGATACTCGTTTACTTCCTGTTCGCATTTTAGTTTTTTTTTAACCCTTTTGTTTAGTTTATTGTTGAGGACTTTCTTGGTGGGCCGCGATAGAGGCGGCCATATAAGCACAGCCATCTAGACTAGACGACGGTTTTTATTGTTTTTGGTTCTGCACTGATGGATTGAGTAATTACTGATGATGTAGGGGATAGTTTTAATAGTGTAAAAGGGTTTGCTTGTTGTGTTCTAAGTGAAACCGCTTTTTTGGAATATATGAATGGGAAAATATTTGGCGAAAAGTTCGGGCTTCCCATTTGCTGATAGGTCATTTCAAAACAAAATTAGTAAACCGGTAGGGGCTTTATATTTGATATTACGTAATCACAATTGAAAATGAATGTGTAGAATACGATATGCTTTTACAAACACTCGTATTATAAATAGTTACTCATGTAAAAAGCAAATGTAAATTGTAATTACATAAAAAGTTATAAAATGTACCAATAAAAACTTTAAAAATAAATCATGATTTTGACTACTGCATTATGTCTGACAAGGTTAGGTTGGGTTAGGTATCATGTGAGTGGGGCGTAGGCCGCCCCTTCACTTCGACCTTTAGTTGGTCTCACCCCTAGAGGTTACAGTTCACCGCACAATCCAGCCCTTTTTACGAAGTTCATTGTTGTATGGGGTGAGATTTTTTGGAATCGGTAGGTTCTAGGTTTGTATAACCCAATTTGTTGAACCTTATTCTTCCCAGGTCGGGGCATGAACATAGTAAATGTTCAGCAAATTCATCACTCTTCTTGTTGTGCCATACCCCTGGGGGCGTCGGCGACCTCTCTGCAACTATTCATGTGCACGCTCAATCAGTGTTGCATGAATAGAAGGGACCTACAGTTTAATGCCGGTTCCGAACGGCTAGTTTAGAGAGGCTATACTAGGCAGAATTCAGAATTCATCACAATCTTTAGTAATTTTTGGTAGAAGATAACGTTATTGATCCCAATAATGATAAATATAAACGACTAGCTGATCCTTTGTAATCAGGTATTGGTTTAAACTAGCTAAATAAATCTTTCTCTGACAAGGATTGTTATAAAAAGTAACACCTAGATGGTCCAAAATCTGCCACCAGATCTCTATGACATAATTTTCTTTGGTTGTATCAATCATCTTTAATTTGAAGTTTTGCGTTTTTATAACATCTTTTCTATATTTATGATCTTCCATGAAGCGATCGGAAAGTCATTAGTATACCTACAGAGAGTTTTTTAAAATAATTTTTATTTTAGACAGTTTTAATACAACGAAAAAAAAATAAATTTCAATGAAAAATAACATTCAAACGATATGTAATTTGTGATTATTTGAAATATTCACATAGAAATCACATTAAGATATTAATTTACATACAAATAATATTGTTGGTTCATTAAATATACTGTATTTTTTAGTCTCTGTATTTTTGATGATTTAATTTTAGCACAAAAAAGCTTAGCAAAAATATTTTAAAATTTTTTTTATGTTATTGTTCTATATTTTGTCGGTTTCAAACATTGAGAAAAATATGACAGTTTTGATCGAAGTTTAAATAAAATCACAAACTTAAGACACCATTTATACCGCGAACAAATAATAAAAGCTATTCTTTCCTGCCAAGGAAAAAAATTTGAGATATGACTTTTTGGTATCGGTAAATGAAATTTTCTAACCGATTCTTATAAGTCCTATTTGAAAGCGGAAACTGAAAAAATCTGTTTACTGCTCTTTGAAAGTTAGGCATTTTGCTTACGATAAATTCTAAACTTGCATGGAATTTTATCGAATCGCTGGAGTACCTTGGTGAGAACAACAGAGCGACCCTGCTGTGGGTACCTGGGCACCAAGGGGTGGAGGAAAACGAAAAAGCCGACACCCTCGCAAAACAGGGAGCCGAATCTGCGTTCACCGGAGTCACTGCAAGTGCAAAACAATATTCAATTCACTCATTTGGGTCAAAAGGAATATGAGTTGTGTAGCTCATATGCAATTCACAAAGCAGCAAAATATAAAACCTCCACTACTGAAAAACAACCTCTTGAAGAGAGTGGTTGTAAAATTTGTACCCGATTTACTTAAATTGAGGATTTGCAAACTTACTGCTTTTCTTCGTGGCAGGGCAGTATTGGCATCATAGAAATCCTAGGAAATGGTGCTCGACAAACAGAGCATTTAGCACATCTCCTGCCTGAATACCCGTTATATAAAAATTGAAAATGTAGCTGAAAGACAAACATGATGCATATAATATAGAGCTCATAATAAAGATCGTTTTTTGCAATTAGCTTCAAGAAAAAACCCTACGGTAACGAAACGTGAGTTAAAAATGCAGCTGGAACACAACTCCCTTCCAGGACCATCATAAATCATTTGCACGAAGCTCACGTAAGATCAAGAAAACCGCTAAGATGTTAGTCTTTAACAAAAAGCAAAAAGCTGCTTGTTTAGCTTGTGCTGACAAACACGTGCTATGGTAAAATAACCAATGAAGTCTCAATTATTTTTTAGACGAGTTAAGATTTGGGATACATGGTAAGTTATGACGTGTAAGCATGTGGAGAATTCTGGGCTATAAATTAGGACCGCAAAATATACATACATTTGTTCATTCTTATGAACAGTAATGGTTTGTGGCAAAATCAGCATCGAAGGTAGTAGGACCGATCTTGTTTTGCTGCAAACATTTCCAAACTCCAAGAGATAAATTAATGAAATACTTCGACCAATTGTGCTCTTATATGCCGCAACAATTGGAGACAAAAATTCTTTTTTAATGAAAAAAAAATGTGTCACATTAGAATTGAAAATTTAAGTTACAAAAAATATGAGTAAATGATTATCCAGTTTTACACTTCCTGCGATGTCATTAATCAGGATCACGCTTTATTTCACAGATCGTTTTTTTACCATCACTATAATTTTTATCTCCACCAACCAAAACTATTGACGGTTCGTGTGAAAAATATATTCCTCCTCTTTTGTTATAACGAGTTTACAAATTAAAAAAAAAGCGAAATAATTACATGGAATACATCATTTGGATTCGGGGTCCCTTAATTAAAAAGGTTTTTGAAAATAATGAAACAAATTAAGGGAAATAATGCGTTTTGGAACGGTTCAATTACATTCCTAATTATTATATATTTCAACCTATTTTCGAAGGATCCTGTATACCGGATGGCCTACTTAAATGGTTTCTCTTTGAAATAAATTTAGTCCAAAAGAATCCATTACATTATGAACTAATAAAGCAGAGTTAGATAGTCATTCGCTAAATATTGGGAAAATAAAACACCCTGCATCTTATATATTAGAGACTGTAGACTGAAAAACTAACATTCCTTCAAAGATTTTTTTTGTTGTCTGTATGATTTTTAATTATTTATCAACCGTATTAACAAACCAATACTTGGATCCAACAACACGTACAATGCAACAGAAGTAGCTTGGCGGGCGAAGAAACACAAAATCTGCACACAACGAAAACATTCGAATAACGATCCGATCGGCGACGACGAAATTTTAAGTAATCGTGAGTCTCAAGTATAATCGGAGGAAGAAGTTTACGAATGTGAAGATTCAGCCAAATATTTGTTATTTTAGAGGCTAGTCGCCCGCCAAGCTACTTTTGTTGCAATGTACGTGGCATAAAAAATTGTTTTATGAATTTTTATGTAAGAAATTCTGGATTATTTATCTTTACGTGGGTGTGCAAATGGGAGTTTAGTCTTTTTTTACATACAAATAGAAACTGTAAGTTAAATGTTTTAAGGATTTTTAATTTATAAGCAGCATGGTCTACGTTATTTACTTATGTTTACCTTTTATTCTGACACAAAAAAGCGTTCTTAGATATCTGAAAAATGATAAAAAATTGATTTTAACATCAGATTCTTAAACCTTAGTGTCCTGCTGCTAAAAATGTTTTCCATAGAGTGAATTACATACATACATACATAAAGTCACGCCTTTTTCCCATAGGGGTAGGCAGAGACCACTTCCTTCCCCTTGCTACGGTTCGTACACACATCTTTTGCTTCCTCTACTTTCATCAGTGCTCTCATACATGCTCTTCGGTTGTTGGTACTCTTGACCTGGCCTTTATTCAAAACAATGTTGATCTGATCGAGATATGTTCTCCGAGGTCGACCTCTACCGATTTGCCCATTCACACTCGCCTTATAAATTTGTTTCGTCAATCTTCCTTCATCCATCCTTTCTACGTGTCCAAACCATCTAAGCACTCCTTTATCTATCTTTGTGACCACATCTTCTTTTACACCACAGCGTGATCTTATCTCACTATTCTTAACTTTATCCAACCGAGTCACTCCGGCTATACTTCTCAGACTACTCATCTCCGCAGCATTATTCCTATTTTCATGCTTCTTCTGCCAAACCCAACATTCACTACCATACATAAGTGTAGAAACCAACACACAGAGTGAATTATAATATGTTATATAAATAAGTCAATAGTGTATTATCATTACATGATCGTACTACTTTATTTACGACCAATAAAAAAAATAAAAACAATGATTCAGAATAAACTAACATAACATTTTTCAAAAAAGATGAAATATCTTTTGTAATTCTTTAATCCATGAATTGTGTATAATATTTGTCACACATTTTTTTTGACTTCGTTGGCACTAAATTTTCATGGACAGTTTTTAAGAAATTTGTGGTGGTGTACAAGATAATTCTTCATTACTATTTGACATGTTTACACTTTAATATTTTGACGCGTTGTGAGTGAATGCCGATAGAAATTGAATGTCAAATGTGTGGAAACATCATACCTACTTGATTAGTCCCAATTGCATGTTTTATAGGTCAAAGTTCGTTTCATAATAAAAAGTACGTATTTTTATTGTTTAAAATTTGTAACATAATAAAAATTCTTGTTAAAATGGGCCTTAATAATGAATCGGTGACAGTTATTTAATTCGCATATTATAATTCTGGAGTAGATAGTAGTGTATTCTTAAACGAGCGTATAATAATAGCCATTATACGCTAGCAGAAGACTATACTTTCTTTACGACCATCGCAGACCATCACTATTACTGGTTAAATTCTCTATCTTATTGTCGTAATCGAATAGTCAAGATGACAGTTCATCAGAATGAACATGACATTCGCGATATCGAGTTAGAGGAGCAGAGCCCACTTATGAAAAAGCTGTTCTATTGCATCTTCCTCATTGGTCTCAGCCTGTTGGATCCTGAATATTGAAATTGGTGATTGGTTCTTCTTTCATCAATCCTTCATACGTGACCGAAATATGTAAGCATTTCTTTATCTATTTTTGTTATAACATCTTTTATACCACAGCGTTTACTTGTCACACTTTTCCTCAACAGAGTCACTCCAGCTATACTAAAACTACTCGTCTCCGCAGCATTGAGCTTCTTTTGCCATACTTAAGATTAATTACCACACATAAGTACAGTACTTGAGTCTTTTTTGGCACGTTCTGGCTACTCATAAAGTTTAACATAGCCCATTTTTTTGTTTTCCTACCAGCACCCTTCGTTTCATGTCACAGTCATATTTTCCGTCTATCGTTAACTTTGAACCCAAGTAAGAAACTCTTACTTGTTCCACTCTTTCTCCATTAATCAGCACTTTGCAGATTGTTTTGCTTTCTTCTCTTTCAAAAACTATTACTTTCGTCTTTTGTCTTTCGTACTTAAATTCACATTAGGAAATCATGCATAATATTAACCGTCGCCTGCAACTCCTCAGATGATGTTAATATGGGGTAGTTTACTTTGTAGTTAAAAACTGACACTGGTTGTCTAAGTATTTGTATTTGAACTGATTTCTTAAACCACTACAGTTGTATATGTTGTACTTATCTTTGCTATATTTTGCAGAGATTTTGGAATGATATATCTAATGTAGATTTAAAAAAAAATAGGTGTTAGATTTATGTTTTTGCAAGATAAGATAAAAATTACAGAATCAACAGTATCAAAAATAATAACGTATTATTTTTTTACTTTTTCACAGCACGTAAACTTTTTTTAATTAATTATAAAAAGAATGTCGAAATATGTAGGTTTATAGAGGACACTGTAATTTAAAGTAATGTTGGTACAAGGTCCGTCCTGTAGAGGAATTTAAGAACCAAGGCATTTCCACAAAATTTAATTACACAGTATTCAAGATATTTTTTGTTGTAATTGAGTCTGTTTTCAGGTAATTATTTAATTCAAAACATGGATCGTAATTAGATGCGGGTAAATACCAGAACTAAGATGGATACCTCGTTTAGATCATATCTATATCTTATATTATACCATCAAGAAAATAAGTATATACTTAGTTCAGTAGAAGAGAGTTAGGGAAGTTACCGAAGCAGGAAACGATATGAATTTTTAATTTTTAAGATGGTAGTTAGAGAATTACGGGTTTTTTTCGGTATCTGTTCGTTAATAGAAACAAAAATGTGTACATTAGTGGACGTATTGAATGTTAAACATTACGTTGAAATACAGCGGTTTATTTTTATTGAAGCAATTTACATAAAAATTGATTAAATTTTAATTGGTAAAAATTTCTTCTTAAAACATTTATAGATACATAAAAGACCTGCTGATGTAAAACAGTATGCAAGTATGTGTGTTGCAGCCCACACTTTTTGTTTACTTGAATGTTTTTTTTTGTTTTTCACAGATAATCTTTAAGATCTCTTATCACTCTTGCTATCAATTTTATTCCTGCTTCTTATCCTTTTTTCCAAATATTTTTTTCCTGCTAGATCATTCAATAGTTTTTTACTGCTTTTATTGTGACGTCTCCTCATTGCAAGATGATTTTAGTTACAATCTAGGTCGCATTGAAGTGTAATTGTTATCAAACAATTTTAACAAAACAGACAGCTTAATTTTTAAAAATAGGCGATCAAACATTTCTTTCCCTGATTTAGTTATTTATAATGAAAACAATATTTGTATAAATGAGTCAACTAAATGCTTGGGTATTAAAAATGACTCTTTTACATTAGAATGGACAAATCAATTACGTAAATTCTCGTTTAAATTCAGTGTTATATTGCTTTGGGGTTCTAAAATACATTGTTAATCATGCAACAATACGCGCACTATATTTTTCAAATTTTCTTTTTGAAGTTTGGGCTTTTTTATTGGAAAAATAATGTTCTTACAAACGAAGATTATGCGTGTTATGCTTGGCCTAAAGTATAAACAGTCGCTAAGAGGACTTTTTAAGTCAGAGATCTCCAAATAACCAAAATGGGGCTGCAAATAAAATTAAAAAAGAGAGCAGTAATAGAGCAGCTATCAACGCAACGGGCGTTTTAACTTTCTGCTCCATATAGCAGCACAGAGATCACATAGCATCGAAGGACTCTGATTCTTACATCGATGCTTAACTAAAGATTACAAAGAACTTTTCGCAGTCGGCTAGAGACATTTCTTGCTTTCTCAATACGAGTTCTTATTTCGTATGAGTGGTCCCATGTATCAAGTAAGTTGCATCCCAGGTAACAAAATCTGTTATCTCTTTCCATTGGCGTTGTTCGCCATAAATTAAGCTGTTTTTTTTGGGTTCATACTTAAATCATAGTTTTCTTTTTTTTACAGTTTAATTTAACACCATATTCACTGCAGGCCTTGACTACAGCGTCTTTTTCCTCTGATGGCGCTCAGCACTATCTGCCAGTAGAAGTGTATCGTCTGCGTACCTGAAGTTGTTAATGAACTCTCCGTTCACGATTACATCATTCTTTATTTTGCTGAATGCCTTTTTAAAGATACTGTTAGAATTGGTGTTAAATAGGGTATGAGACAGTACGCGTCCTTGTCGTACACCTCTCTCTACAGCGAAGCTTTCTGAAAGTTGATTATTTAATCTGATAGTTGCTTGTTGGTCGAAATAGAGATTTGAAAGTATTCCTAAGTCTTTACTGTCAATACCTGATATTTCTAAGACTTCTATAAGCTTTTCATGAGACACTGTATCAAACGCCTTTTTAAAGTCTATGAAGCATGAGAATATGTCACATTTAATTAAATATTACTGATGAGTATTAAATTTTTTAAATTGCATTAAAAAAATTTTGATTCTTGGTGTCAGAAAACGAATTGAAATCTTGAGCTCGAGTCGAATTGAAACGAAATCAATCACTAACAATAACTAATATTTTATCAGACTTTAAAACTTCTATTTTTAATGTATTTACATTGATTAGTGGCTCAGTTCCCGCAGTCAAAACTAAAAATGTATTAACAATTATTTTAACAAGTCTATATTATGAAAGGAAATTAAAATGGTATGCATCTTTATTATTTCAAAATGTTATTCTCAATATTTCTAATTTTGTATGTAAATTTGATCTTGTTTCATCATCTTAATTACGATCAGCCTTATTACTTCATCGTTTTATCATAAATTCTTCGGTTATTTCGAGACTTAGAAAAATGTATATTTTATTAAAAATACCACAAAAGTATATTGTTAATTAAAACCAATTAGTTATCCACCCAATTAAACAGACATTCGACGAAATATCATTAGTCATCAGACTGTGGCGGAAACGTTCATTTTTTTATTCGACTAACAAGTCTTGTGATTTTAAAAAAAAAAAACAATAATTAAATTAAAACTCTCTACATGGACGTTGGCTGGGTTATGGCGATTTTATTTAATTTTGTTTTTAATTATAAGTGGAAAATTAAAAAGAAAAACGTGAAACATGTCTTTTATGTTGCAGATAGTGCTTTGTTTGAAAATACTGTACCAGTTTATTGTAAAACATAATTGCTAATGATATGATAATTGGAAGTTTATTTTAAATAATTTTTTTTGTCAAAATATACCATATGAGTCACATTAAATACACAAATAAGGTATAATTTTTTAATAAAAAAAAACAATAATTAAATTAAAACTCTCTACATGGACGTTGGCTGGGTTATGACGATTTTATTTAATTTTGTTTTGTATTAAAGGTGAAAAATTAAAAAGAAAAACGTAAAACCAGGTATATTATGTTGCAGATAGTGCTTTGTTTAAAAATAATTTACCAGTTTATTGTAAAACATAATTGCGAAAGATATAATAATTGGGAGTTTATTTAAAATAATTTTTTTTGTCAAAAATATACCGTAGGAGTCACATTAAATACACAAATAAGGTATCATCGCATTATTTAAAAATTTGGTAATCCTGAAATAAAACTTAAAAAAAAACTATTAATTTTCTCGCATGGTATGCTTCACTAGTCAAAAAATCGAAATTCTGATGTTTATTGTCAAACAAAAACAAAAAACCACAAAAAAAGAAACATGAGATAAATATTATTTTGTTATTTCTGTTTAAAAGTCAGTTGGTATGGATATTTATTGATACTGTCATTAAAAAAGTATGTATTTGGATAAAAATAAATTATTTGTAAAGCTAAAGTGTAAAGCCAACATATATTATAACTTTATTGATATTAACTGATCAGGAATATTTAGAACATTAAGACTAGGGATTACACCAGAAAATAAGTTCCAGAACGTTAAAGGTGTACTATCCCTGCAGATGACAGTTACCTACGTTTTTAGACATGCGAGCACGTCCTATTATACGAGGGCGGTTTGATAAGTCAGTGACTTTTTGAATAAAACAAATTTTTTTCCGCAAATAAACATTTTATTTTTCTACATAATCACCTTTTAGCTCGATACATTTAGTCCAGCGTTTTTCTAATTTATTTATTCCCTCCAAATAATAGGTTTTTTCAAAGCTCTCAAAATACGCGTTTGTTTCGGTAATGACTTCTTCATTCGACTCAAATCTCTTACCGCCCAGCCATTTCTTTAGGTTTGGAAACAGAAAATAGTCGCAGGGGGCTAAATCTGGAGAATATGCTGGATGGGGTAGCAGTTCGTATCCCAATTCGTGGATTTTGGCCATCGTGACTAGACAAGTGTGCACATGTGCATTGTCTTGATGGAACAGCACTTTCTTCTTCTTAGCCAAATGCGGCCGTTTTTGCTTCAAATCAACGTCGAATCTGTTCAAAAGCTTTGAATAATATTCGCCGGTGATCGTTTTACCTTTCTTGAGGTAATCGATGTGAATGACACCACGTACATCCCAAAAAACTGTGGCCATGACCTTGTTGGCTGACAGACTCTGTTTCGCCTTCTTTGATCCACTTTCACCCCGAGCAACCCACTGTTTCGATTGTTTCTTGGTCTCTGGCGTGTTGTGATGGATCCATGTTTCATCCACAGTAACAAAACGGCGCAAAAATTCGTCCGGATTACGGCTGAACATCGCTAAACACTCTTTTGAAGTGGTCACACGATTGCGCTCATAGTCGAGTGTAAGCAATCGCGTCCAAATATTCGTGTAAAATATGACGTACCCGTTCAGTTGAGATACCTACAGCATGAGCCAACTCACGCACTTTTATTCTCCGATCATCCAATATCATTTCATGGATTTTATCGACGATTTCTGGCGTGATCACTTCTTTTGGGCGACCTGGACGTTCGGCGTCACTAGTGCTGGTACGCGACCACAACGGAACTCTGTAAACCACTTCTTAACCATTGAAATTGATGGTGCCGAGTCCCCGTAGTATTTATCAAGTCTCCTTAGTTTCAGTGATGGATTTTTTACAAAAAAAGTAATGCTTAATCAGCACACGAAATTCACTTTTTTCCATTTTCGTAAAAATTCACGAGGTTGTCTGCTTTGAACGGCTATCAAACACCAACTGCACGACGTAGCTTGCTCAAAATTAGAAAGTTGCCCACTGATAGATTATAGTTGACGGCAGCACTGTTGCGCGGAAAATTTAAAAAGTTACTGACTTATAAAACTGCCCTCGTAGCACGGCAACTACATAATGATCTCTCCAGAGTCCATAATGTCCCATTAAGCAATAACTCTGTTAGAAATAGGTTAAGCGAAGTTGGAATTGGAACCTTGTTCATGCACCAATTTTAACCAGGGCGCAACGTATGACACGTTTGAGATTAACAAAATAACATGATTATTGGAATGTATAAGATAGGGCCAATATTCTTTTACAAATAAGTCCAGATTTGCACTTTTAGGATCCATAGACGTATTACAGACTACAGACGCGAAGATCTCCACAAGACCAGCTAGAAATTTTGTAGTTGGCACCATTATGGTAAAAGGAAGTATCCGTTTTGAAGGTCACATAGAGTTGACCTTATTTCGTTAGAGATCTCTGACATCTAATAGGTATATTGGAGACGTTCTTGAAGAAAATTTGGTAGTGTTTGTGTGGTGCGAATTTTTTTCTCATGTATGATTAGGCTCGTTCGCATTTGCTAGAATAACAACCAAGAGTCTTTATAAAGTTGGTATTTAAGTTTTAGAGTGGCCAAAAGTATAGTTCAGGTCATATTTAATTTTTCTCTCTTTATAATTATATATTATAATTTTAATTATATATTAATATTATTAACCTTCAGAGGGTTCTACATAAAAAAATTGGTTGTCTGTAAAGTCGGTTTACGGACCATAATTTTATGTAATAAAGTCATAACAAAACATTGATGAAAAATTGCATACTTTTATTTAACTTTTCACTTCACTTTATAAACAGTTGACAAAACAGTTTACGTATAGGTTGTGTGTTGCCGCTGTCTCTCTTCTACGCATCGGCCGATGGAGTGGAAGAGAGATAGCTGCGTCACAAGCCGAACGCTTAGGCCGATCGTGCCTCTCTATTGCTTGTTCCGCGCTCTCGCTTGCACGCTCGGCTCAGGCGGAACGTGACAATGAGTCATGCTTTTCCGTGCATGCAGCTGGCGTTTATCGATTTATAAGACGTTATCACGTCAAAAAATAATGACAGTTTTCTATACAAACGTATGTCCGCAAATACTTCGTTTCAGAGATACGGGGTGTTAAAAGTTTATTTATTGCTCTGAAACCGGTCAAGATATGCAAAAGAAATTTGGTGGGTTTTAAGAAGTTTTGACATGCAATTCAGAATTTTATGTTCATCATTGGCGCGCATACAGGTAATTATCCCAATTGTTTTAAAGAAAAAAATGGTACGACTCTGAGATATTTTAAATTCAAAATCACATTTAGATTCCTCGATAAATTTGTGACAAAAAATCTCTCCTGCCTTTTTTTCGTATAGGGCACCGTTTTTATTTAAAAAAATAAAACATCCCAACGCGTATTTTTCATTTCTTTAATACATTATCAAGAACTATCTAATAAAATATAATTAAACCAGAACAATTACAGAAAATAACACTGATAAAATTTTAACAAGGCGCAAAGCTACAACAAATGTTCAAAATGACCTCACTCAGACGTGACACAAGATTCAACTCTTCGTCTCATTGATTTGTGTATTCGCGCAAATATTTCTGGTGTATTTCTTATAGTCTCACAGCCAGCTATAATTTGATTCCTCAGGTCTTCAACATTTTCGACGGGAGTGGAAAAAATTAATGACTTAAGAAAACTCCAAATGCAAAAATCTAGAGGATTTAAATCCGGCTATCGAGCAGGCCAATGTTTCGTACCTCCCCTACCTATCCAAAACTTTAACACCCTCTATCTCTGAAAACAAAGCATTTGTGGACATACGTTTATATAGCAAACTGTCACTTTATAAAATAAAAAGCTTTTTTTGTGTATTTCGTGTAAGTTTCTTTATTAAGCAAAGTGCTCTCGGCTAGTTAGCCATCAATAATGCTAATCTGTCAAGTTTTTTGAAAACTATTAAAAAATAAAATTTCAGATGAGATTAATGTCAAAACAAAAGTATATTCTAATATAATATTCCATTTGCGAACGTTTGCAAACGTTTGCAAATTACCAAAAAAAATTATAAATTCTTTTATAAACAACTCGTTGTCGCTTCGGACCAAATAATGGCTACCGGGGCGCCCTCGCTGGCCACAATCCGTAACAGTAATATTCAAATTATTCGATACTTTTTGTGACGAGTATATTTATACCAATTGGAATACCTACTAATTTGGGTTGTCTTTTACTGTTGAAATGGTTATTTTTGAACAAAACCTTTAGATTAACCATTTAAATCTTTTTTCCAAAAACTCATTTACTTTAAATTCGTTATCAATTGTAACTATTGTTTCTTTAAATAATTTACAACCACGCAAAACATCTTTTTACAACTACAGTGAAATATTGCGGAAAAATCAGCTGGCGGAACAAGGTACCCCGCGGGCCTATCTATTTATTCACAATAAATAACACATACTTGAATAAAATCTCATTTGAATAACCTAATCTAACGTTACCCCTCTTTTTTACTGCTTCGTTTCCATTCCATTCAAAAATGATTCCAACCCTTACCTCAGACAAGTTCAATCCATCCCTCTGTACTGCAACGAGTAGATACTTAAAAAGTAACACTCGTTTAAAGCCTTAATACATACTGGATGTCTCAACGTTTTGATACAAAAAAAATAAGGACTATTATTTTTCTTATTATTTTATATTTTGTTACAGGGAACCACACATAAGCGATTCGGATGAAAAAACCTTGACAAATCTTTTTAGAAATTTAATTACAAACATCATTGGTGTATTACGAGGGCGGTTTGATAAGTCAGTGACTTTTTGAATGAAACAAATTTTTTTCCGCAAATAAACATTTTATTTTTCTACATAATCACCTTTTATCTTGATACATTTAGTCCAGCGTTTTTCTAATTTTTTTATTCCCTCCAAATAATAGGTTTTTTCAAAGCTCTCAAAATACGCGTTTGTTTCGGTAATGACTTCTTCATTAGACTCAAATCTCTTACCGCACAGCCATTTCTTTAGGTTTGGAAACAGAAAATAGTCGCAGGGGGCTTAATCTGGAGAATATGCTGGATGGGGTAGCAGTTCGTATCCCAATTCGTGGATTTTGGCCATCGTGACTAGACAAGTGTGCACACGTGCATTGTTTGATGGAACAGCACTTTCTTCTTCTTAGCCAAATGCGGTCGTTTTTGCTTCAAATCAACGTCGAATTTGTTCAAAAGCTTTGAATAATATTCGCCGGTGATCGTTTTACCTTTCTTGAGGTAATCGATGTTAATGACACCGCGTACATCCCAAAAAACTGTGGCCATGCCCTTGTTGGCTGACAGACTCTGTTTCGCCTTCTTTGGTCCACGTTCACCCCAAGCAACCCACTGTTTTCATGGTTTCTTGGTCTCTGGCGTGTTGTGATGGATCCATGTTTCATCCACAGTAACAAAACGACGCAAAAATTCGTCCGGATTACGGCTGAACATCGCTAAACACTCTTTTGAAATGGTCACACGATTGCGCTTATGGTCGAGTGTAAGCAATCTCAGTTGAGATACCTACAGCATGAGCCAACTCACGCACTTTCATTCTCCGATTATCCAATATCATTTCATGGATTTTACCACAACGGAACTCTGTAAACCACTTCTTAACCATTGAAATTGATGGTGCCGAGTCCCCGTAGTATTTATCAAGTCTTTTCTTAGTTTCAGTGATGGATTTTTTACGTGAAAAGTAATGCTTAATCAGCACACGAAATTCACTTTTTTCAATTTTCGTAAAAATTCACGAGGTTGTCTGCTTTGAACGGCTATCAAACACCAACTGCACGACGTAGCTTGCTCAAAATTAGAAAGTTGCCCACTGATAGATTATAGTTGACGGCAGCACTGTTGCATTTGGAGTAACTGCGTGGGAAATTCAAAAAGTCACTGACTTATCAAACTGCCCTCGTATATTTTGTTATCCTTTAAAAATGATTTCTAACCATTTTCGAGAAAAAAAAGGATTGTACATGTCAGAGTCACAGAATGGTATTTCAATTCAAAAACAGTAGACAAACTTGTATTTTTATTTGGTCAATAAATCGGATAATTAACAAAATAACCTTAAAAAACAAACTTAAATTAAATGTTTCAAGTAACCTTAAAATGTTTAATTATTCCTTATCCATCTCGTCGTTGGAAACATTGCAGAGACTAACTGTATATTGTACAAACGAACCACGCGCCCCCTATAAACAAAAAGCACCCTTCAAAAATTGTATGTAACGTCCCGTAATACATCAAGTTTTTGAATGGGAACAGACGTATCGTATCAAATTAGCATTTTCTAGAGACCGCAACTCGTCCGTCCACAACGATGTGACTGCCAAACCTGCGACGATAAAGGCTGTCAAATAGAAGAACAGGGGTTAGGACAACGTGTAATCCCTTGATTTGATTCCGGACCCACGCTCTGATAGTGAAAGAAAGTCTACGAGCGTTGCTTGGAAAAATATAATGAAAATTAAATTATTTTTGCAAATATTAATTTTTTTCATTTTATTTTATAACTTTTTTATTATTAAAATTAAAAATAAATTTCTTTTTTGGCAATATTGATTGTTTTTTTATTAAATAACTTTTTAAATTTAATTTTTAATAAAAAGTAATTTATAAAAACTTTATTGTAATTTAAATGCTCACTTTTATTACAACAGAAAATATTTTTATTTCATAAATAAAACAATTGACATATTAATAAACTTATTAAGAAAGATCAGTTGCAACAAAAAAATGTTTTATTAAAATTTACTACAATTTTTTTTGTAATAAATGACAATATCAATCTACGACCCTGTCTAGTTATTGCAATATGGATGATGCAACATTTATTTAAATATAGAAATAAAATAAAAATATGATAATGTAAAAAAAATGATTTGTTAATGAACTCACTTTCATTAAAAATATGTTATTAAGTACGATACTGTTAAAGTGATTGCCCTTGTGTTAAGGGATGATGCAGCAGAACAAACGGTCTCTTTTATCTTTTGTCTAATTTCGAGATATGACTTTGGTTTTGTACCCCTTTAATAACACAGACTCACCACATGTAGTGTTCTCATACACAAAAATAAATTGAAAGATTTTTTTCAAGCATCGCCAGAATAACTGATGAAGGACTTTTCAAGGACTATTTTATTTATAATCACATTAACAGCGTGAATGAATTAAATAATGAGCAAAAGAATGATATTTATTTTTTCTGTTTTGATTATCACAATCCATACATGTAGCAAAAAATGTACGTTTTTTATTACTTGAAATCACAATAAAATTATGAAATTGAGATGTTAACATCAATGTATTTTTTTATAAATGCATTTTTTTAGAAATATCAATCTATATATATATATATATATATATATATATATATATATATATATATATATATATAAAGATAAAAAAATGTTTGTACTAATTGGGATTATATTTTTAGAAGTCGTTTTATACATACCAGGGATAGTTTTGGTGAAAAAAAACTTTTGTGTAACGTGAGTGGGAAGGGGATAAAATATAAAAACTGGTAAAACTGGTTGAATTCGTAGTTTTCAAGGTCGCTGAGTTTGATAGTAATATTCCAAATTTTGTTAGCAAGGGGTACGAAAGGGGTAAAAGGGGGTTGGAATATAAAAAAAATAAAAAACGGCTGATATTGGTGTCAAATTAATATTTTTTAAGGTCGCTTAGTTTGATTGTGATATCTCCAATGATGCACCACTACGAAAGAGGCGGGAAGGGCATGAAATATAAAATCTTAAAACGCTTTATTAGTGTCAAATTTATAGTTTTCGGCATCGCTGAGTTTGATAGTAATATTCCTAAAGCAGCAAGCTAACCTTTGGGCAGGACAACGTCTGCCGTGTCCGTTAGTATCCAAATATTTATTATCCTGCCAAATTCTTTTTGTTCCACCTTTAGCAAAAATTCAAGTTTCGTCCGGATAAACAAATTAAGAGCATTCTTGTTTACAGTCAGTAAAATTTCATAAAAATTCAATTCTTTTGTATACAACTGAAGCTTTTTCACACAAATCCTTTCGGTTATCCTCATTTTTAAACTTAAACCCTATATGTTTCAAAATTCTCCAAAGCTCGTTCTAGAAATTTTAAATACATCTTTTTCTTTTACTTTTTCTAATATTGAATCCAAAGAGACATACTCTTTTTTTTTTCACGCATTTTGTACACAATGTCGCGAATTTTAAATTTGTAAGCTTCGGGAAAGTCAACAGTCTTTGGATGTCGGTGGGGTTTATATTTTTCAACTGTTTGTTTACTATTTCCAGCTTTCACACTTTTTAAAACTAAGTGTAATTTTGTTTAACCAATACCCATCACATCACACACACGCTTACGTATTGATAAAACTGGTAGCAACGGACCTCCATTGTTCTTTTCCGCAGTAAAATAAGAGTGTACATGCAATATTAATGCATCTATATCTAAAACACATCGCGGCATTTTCGCGGTCTATTAGGTACGCATGCACTACTTGAAATCACAATCGGTACTATACGATTTTAATGTCGGTATTCACTACAATGATAACCTAGTATTACCTATTACTTTTCTGAAAATCTAACAAGAAATCTAACAAAAATGAACCAACAAATCAAATTAAAGCTTAATTAGTAAAATTTGTTTGGATTACTTACCTCTTTATTATGCACAATAAAAAAAGTCATTAAGAACAGATATGGTTACAAAATTAAACGTCCTAATTAATAAAAATATTGACCCTTAATTTCCAAACAAGAAGTCCCTGATAAAATAAAATTCTTTACCTACGAAATTTGTTTAAAAATATTAGGGGAATTTACCTTCGTACTTCTTAAATGTACAGTCGAATGCTGAACGATTTATCGATAGTGTGTAGCTGGCTTTAATAGTAATTAAGCAATTAATTACATTTCAAAATATCGCTTAATCAGAAACAATTAAATTCCAATTAATTATTGACAGTTACGTTTCTTAATCGAATAATTATATTATAAATCATCAACATTATTTATTAATAAGGAACTAAATAATTCGCTAAAATGAAAAAGTGGCTTTGCGTGATTGCCTTATCAAAGTTTAAGCATCGCGTGACCCATTGAGCAAAAACAGAGAACTTATTGCAAGGTTTCAAACTTAATTTTATTTCAAATTTGAAAATGAAGGGTTCGCAGTCTACACGAAATTCTACAGAGGCGTAGCTCACACATACTTTCTTGAAAAAATTATACCTGATATGTATCATACTATACTGGACAACAAGAAATAAGACTGAAAAAAAATTTTTATTTATCCAAATGTATTGTGTCCCCTTTACGTAATTAGTAAAAGTTGTAATGAAAGTGAAATTAGTACGACAGAAATTGTCGAAGTGTTGAACAGTATAAAATTGTGTAAAGCTGCTGGGTACGACAGGATATAGTTGAAATGCTGAAGGCTGACAAAGCGTGGTAACTAGACTGCTGTACCACCTTTTTAAACTTTGTTGGAGAAATGGTAGCGTACCAGACGACTGGTGCAAGGCTGTTATCGTGCCGCTTTACAAGAGAAAAGGTTCGCAGCAGGACTGTAAGAACTACCGAGGTATTAGTTTACTCAGCATAGTCGGCAAACTGTATGCAAAGATATTGATTAAAAGAGTGACGAATGAAACTGAGAAAATGATATGGAATGTGCAAGCAGGATTTAGAAGAGGAAGGAGATGTATGGATCAGGTCTTTTCATTACGAGGTGTAGTCGAAAAATTCTTGGCTAGAAGTCAGAAGGTCTATTGTGCTTTTATAGACTTAGAAAAGGCCTATGACAGAGTGGTGAGGAGTGAATTGTGGTCGACATTATTTAAGTATGGGGTGAGCGGTAGTTTAATACGAGCACTATAATCACTATACGAGGATTTCACTGCTTGTGTCAGGATAAACGGAGCTTACACGGACTAGCTTAATATTGAAAAAGGTGTGAAACAGGGATGTGTGGCTTCGCCATGGCTGTTTAACTTATACATAGACGATTGTTTAAAAAATATGAAAGAGAGTGCATATGGATTAAAAATGAATGATTTGATTGTCAAATGCCTTCTTTCTACACATAGATTCCTCAAAATATGTCGGAAGAACTTTATTATTTTTAACTTCACTGTGAATGTCACTTCTTTTGTTTAACCCATTACCCATTTTACAGCTACTGCTGTAAATGACGTAAATATCATAAATATTGCGTCTGGCATGGGTCATGATATAATAACACGATAGTATTGGTAACAATCTTATTCCCTGATGGGGATAATTTATTTGATAGGTCATCGATCATGCTGAATGTATGGACGTTGGAATTGCCAAGTTAACCAGCAAAGACAATATATAACTACTCCCTGGTCGTCAGTATGGCAGTAGTTATTCCTTTGTTTAAATGAAATACTGTTACGATAATTAGTCGGTTTGATAATTTAAAACACTCAGTACAAGAACTAAACGATTTATTTTAAACTTTCTTCGTGTAATAAACTCTTATCACTCAAATATTCAGAAAACTTTACACTTTCACTTACACTTCTTAAACAATCTTTTCAAAATCTATATCACTTTCTAATTAACTGACTAACTGCGGCCCCGCGATCTTAAATATATCCAACCAATATTTCTTGGAAATACTCGCGATTCGCGAACGGCATTTCTAAATTTATCGCGGGCCACCCGCGGCTCTAATCATTCGCTAAATGTCGGGCGTTTGATGTAACCGAAAATCATGCACACTCGCCGTCACCTCGGACCAAACAGGGGCGCACTCGTTGACTACAGTGAGTAACAATTCTTTTTATAGTCAAAATAACAAAATAAAAATCAACCCACTGAATAAAACGAAACGAAAAAGTTTAGATATTTAAAAAAACAATCTCCCAACTGTAAACTTAAAGCGAACCAAAGCGAAGGCAGTGCGCTGGTACCGGTTGTCGATTATGCATTACTGTGCTCGTTTCGTATTTAAAGTAAACAACAGACACAAGTGTTAAAGATCTCTTTTTAGATTTATGTTAACACTGACCCAGTAACAAAACAATGCTAACTTATCCCCAAGATTATAGGGGTGAGTAAAAATATGAGATAAATATAATATTTATAAAAATTGTTACACGTTACCCATTGCAATATTTTGTAAGTACCTCCCTGGTGGTAAAATATAATGATGAACAATTTAGAATCGATTACTTTCCGTAAATTGGGTACCTATATTGTTGTTTTTTTAAATTGAAGCTTGGTGCAAAATACTTCAAAATTATAACTCATTAAAATCAATATTCTGCTGCTTAATAATGTACTTGTTGATTTATTTAGCGTTATCACGAAACAGGAAAGTAAAATTAGAGAGAAATTAACTAACGGCCAATTATTACTTATGACTTTATGATACCACAGTAAAAGCATACCGCTGGGGAAATACGCCTCGGTCTTTCAGGCTGAGGTCTATGCTATACTCAGGTGCATCGGTGGTGTGGGATTGCATGCAAGCCCTCACTAAGTTAGCGACGGTAAACAAAGGCACACAGTGATAAACGGCAACGAGGTAGCCGACGAACTGGCAAGAAACGGGACCCTGGTGGAACCAAGAAGCCAGTTGGTCGGATTGCCAATTGCCGAAGCAAAACATTTATTGAAACTAATCCTTGAACAAGAACATATTGCTCAGTGGAACATATTGCTGCAGAACATCAAAACAGCTGATAAAAAGACTTCTCCAAAAGAGGGCTGACGCACTCTGGACGATGGACCGGAGTAGACTAAGCAGCACGCTTGGCCTGCTCACAGGACACATCGCACTAAGTGCGCACCTCTTCAAACTTAAGCTGGCGGCCTAGAAAAACTGCTGACTATGCATAGAGGAGGAGGAGAGCAGTATACACATTCTGTGTCACTGCCCAATGCTAGCGGGGTACAGGTATTAAACCTGGGGCCGTATGATTATGGATCCAAGCGATCTAAAAGAGACAGGGCCAACAGAAATCCCAAGGTTTGCCAAAATCAGCGGACTAGAATTCTGATGCCCTGAAGACACAGTGGTAGTCACAGAGGATCAAAAGATCTAGGTCACATAGGTGCCGATACCAAAGTCCCAACCGCAAAATTGTAATATAATGTGATGTATGATACTTAATATTCTTGCTACATTAGTTAAATAAAAATTGTTGCATTAAACAATTAAACGCTTTTAAATCCAGCGACAAAAACAGTTTAGTAACTTTATCTTTCTTAAGTATTTTAAGATATTCATCTATGTCATAAAAGTCATGTAAATCAATCTGTCAGATAATAATATACAATAAAACACACACAAACAAAAAGGTGTCAGTACTTTTGACCAGACCTACTTTTTTATATGTTTTTCGATCCGTTTTTCTTTATTGGTAAATTGTAAATTGCGGAAAAACATCCCTGAAAATCGCGAAAAATTGTAGTACTAGTGTGTTTTGAACTTAAAATGGCAGATTTCTTATTAATTTTGAAGCCTTTATTCTTTATATAGTGCCTTTTCTGTTCATTCAAGTTCAAAAAATTATAAGGTATTTGTGAAAAAACCCTAAAAATAGCTGAAAATTTTTTTTAAAGAGTTCTTCGCTTGTATCGAACTCGTTTGTCTTCGAATGATCTGTGCAGAGGATTTCTGTTTTGTTTTTTACTTTCTTTCGTTGTTTTCCTCTTTAGCATTTAACAAATCCGCAATCTTTGGCTAACTTTTCCAAGCTGCTTTTACACAGTCGTTCATTGTGCCATAAAATTTTCGTCCTCAAGTAAAATCCGAACTTGCGGACCATCGCAAAATCCTTCCTTCAACTTAGCATCACTAATTGCTGAAAACTTTTTTCCTAAATATTAAAAAAACGTGCTATTTTTATCGAGAACTGTGACATTACCTTACCAATAGGCTCTACAGCCCGACGTGGGCCTTGGCCTCCTCCACAATTCGCCTCCAAGCAATGGTTCCCCAGCCGGATATCCGCATTGCCCTCAGGTCACCCAGTACTTGGTCCATCCATCTGAGCCGTGCTCTTCCTCTTTTCCTCGTAGCATAGTTTTTAATGTTTAGAATTTTCTTTGGCATCCTGGCGTCTTTCATACTTTAAACGTGTCGAAACCAACGGAGAGTCTTTGTGATTTTATAAATTTCACAATGTCTTCACCATTCAGGATCTCTGTTATTTTTCCGGTTGTTGCGTATGTGCCATTCTGCTTCGTTGATTCTGACTGCTCCATATATTCTTCTGATTATTTTCCGTTCGAACCGTCTTATCTTCTCCTGATCTTGTACTGTGAGTGTCCAATTTTCATTCCCGTAGGTTACTACTGGGCGAACTAATGTCTTGTAAATTTTTAGCTTTGTCTTTTTTGTAATCAGTTTGCCTTTTAAGAGTTTTATCCTTTCCGTTGTCCAGTCCGAGTGCATTTCCGAATCCGTCCAATTTTCATCCGAGGCTTGTTGTGACGAGCTGTGACATACTGCTTTATAAAACCAAGCTTAATATACAGTGGTGGTAGTAGATATTGAGAAAGAGTAGTAGATATTAAGATTAAGAGTAACGTTGCAATTTTAAGATCACCAAAAACTTCCTATTTACGTTCCGAAAATCTTATTTTATTCAATACTATCTGCAAATTGTCGTAAGTGTTTTTTTACTTGATCGAATAAGCTATTGGGATAGATGCATATGTGTTTCCAATGTGTAAAACAGCTTTAATACTTCTTTTTGACGCAATTTAGCCGAAACTCAAGCCCGATGGAGCAAAACGGGCTCCGAATTCGGATTTAGGGCATGGATAAACATTAGAAAGTAGGTCTGGTCAAAAGTACTGACAAATTTTTTGGTTGTGCCGGTGTAACTGATCTTTATTAAGTAACACAATATACAAGCTCCATCTCCATACAAAAGAAAGCCTCAACAGAAATAATCAACTATATAATAAACAAAGAAAAAATACTTATTAAATTATTTGTATCTTAACTTCCATACCGTTAAAAAAATAGAGGATAAAATAAATTGAACAAACTCTCTTTTGTGTCAACAATTAGTTATTTACGCATAATTGATGCAAATTAATGTTGACCGGAAAAATGTTCCTTGCAGTTTAATTAAATTTTACCGAACCAAGTTTTTTAACCCCACGAATGCTCTTAAAAGATAACAACCTAGACTAAACTTACATTATTTATAGTGGCTTTTAATAAAAGACCGACAAAATCATAAAAAGCAACTCGAACCCATAACCCAGAACCACAGACTAGACCCAGTTAACTTTTTGCCTCAATAAATTATACGTTAAGTGTGATATGTCATCCTATGGGGTAAGGAAGATGGTTTTTTATGTGTAGGATGGTCTTAAATTGAATAAGCAGGTATATTATGGACTCCAGAAAGAGTACATTTTTTTAGCCGTATTGGATTTCAGAATATACTAACGAGTGTTTTCTTCAGCTTAAAACTTTTTTAATGCAGATGCTTTGAAATAGGGGAGAATGAAGGAATAAAAGCTTACTAGAAAAAAATCACTACAACGCTTAAACTATTTAGTAGAAACATTAAATATTAAAAAAAATGATTACTACAGACTCTTGCTATTATTGTAAGCTCATAAGTTTTTTAGCCGTTACTTTTTAAAAAAAAAATATAAACTTACTCCACGGGTATAGGATAAAGGGAGCCAAAAATGTTTTAGATAACTCTTAATGAACCATTTTCCTCAAGTAGGAAAAATTCCTCACTACCAGCGCTAGTGAACAGTAAGACAAACATTACCTAATTCCCATTTGCATACATGTAAAAGTACCTATCAGAAAAATGTTTTTGACGAAAGACGACGTTCCGGGAGCAAAATTAAAATTCGCAAATGTCAAGGACATAAATGTAGCAACATTAAAACGTTGGCTTGCGTGTCGTAATTTGAAAATTTTAGGCAGAAAAAACGAATTCATTGACAGGTTAGTAAACACAGTCTAAACATCTGATAACAGATGTTCAAAGTAATAATAAATTTAAAAATTATTGCAGACTGAAATACGAGACGAAAATACTTGGTAATTTAGATAAATTTAATTAAATATCACAAATAGAAATGTTTTAGTAACGAACAGGGGTTATATTTTTTTCTAATTCATGTTTATTTACTAAAAAATCAATCAACAGTTGTTTAATTGTTAATAATAACTACAATTACTTGTGTAAAATGAATGTTTTACTCCAAAATTGACAATTAAGTACTTTCTTAAGTCAATGCAGAAAAATTTCAGGATTAAGAGAAAACAGAAAATATGGAAATAAGACAGTCTAGTTGAGACAACAAGCAAACAACTTGTTTAAATTTAAAGGCAGACAGCAAATCATCAGATTTTTCCATTTTGGATAAAAATGATTAGTGAAACTTGTTCATGTAAACAGCTTTGTAGGTTTGTTTAAAAACTTATATTTCACTAATAACTAAATTTAAATTAGAAGTATATATGGATTATAATTATATTATGCATACATAGACAATACTGGTAAAAAATATTTTGTCTTTATTAAACGTCTTCCAATTCGTGCAGATTTTCAAGAATTTTAACTATATACTGCCTGGCCCACAAACACGTCTATGTCTGCCAATACAGTCGCTTATGGAAGCTCACTTCTATTGTATCTGTACTGTGTACTGTGCTAGACAGGCTAAAAATAACTCGAGGGTGTAACTTGCAATTTACATGCTTATAGAAGCTTTTAAAATCTATGATGAACGCCCTGTCAGGGCTTTGCAGGTATAATTAGGCTTTATTACTCTCTCAATATAAAACAAAATATACTGTAAAGTTTTAATTAAATTCACTCTCAGGGTTCGAATTTCTTTGCACATTTATTTATACCTTTTCAATACAATTTATGTAAACTAGTAAACACAATCCATTAGCTTCAGAAAACTGACTAGCTTCCGGGAACGGAGGCCAATTTATAAATAAGCGTTAAAACGAGAAAAGACAAGAAGATTTTAAACGTATTTAGACTATTCTATAGAAAATTCTAGATTGGTCGAGAAGGTACTGGAACATCCTCGTCATTGGCGTGACGTCACCGTACCGCCTAGCTTGCTTACGTAACATTTTAGTGGCGTATCGCCACTATACATATTTTACAAATTCTAAAAAATTAAAGTTTGGTTAAAATCTAACGTGAAGTATAAGAATCACATATGTTTTCAGAGGTTTGCTCTCTTCCACAACATTCCTTGTATTCCCAAACGTCACACTCTTTGTATCTGTATCAAATTTCGCCATATTTTTAACATGTCTTCCTCTGATGTGAGATCGTCGAATATTTGACGCTTTTTTAAGCATTTGCTTGAAAAACATGTTTCTTTGGTTACTTTTGAGTCAGTTTTAATCCTATTTGCCTCTTTTTTCCTATTCAAAGTTCTTTTTTGTTCACTCACGGAGTTTTCTTTAGAAATGTTTTAATGGGCGTTGAGGTTAATACTCGTATATCCGAATGTTGTTCTTTCGTTGAATGTTTTTTATTGGCATTCGTTAAAATTGGATCTGGTGCAAGATTATCGAAGAAAATATGGCGTCCAGTCGTATGGAACTGCGTACAGAACTAAGTTTTGTTGGTCGTGGTGAATCTGGAGCCTTCGAGCGACTTGGTTGTGGTGATTCAGTGGCCTTGGAGCAACTTGGAAATGGATATTCAGGGGCCTTAGAGCAGATATTTATTCATATTATTAATTTTGTTAATTATTTTTAGTACAGATATTTATTCATATCATGAATTTTGTTTGGATCAAGGAGATTCAGATTTGGTAATTAAATCAAACTAAAACTTCTAACAAAACTTTTACTCATCTGGTTTTGCGGACCACGACCAAACAAGGTAGGTAGCTTTTTTTAAAAGTCAGGTTACATTAAGTGTTTGAATCCGATAGGACGTATGGGGGAGGGTGGGGGTAACGAAAACACTGTAAAACAGTTACTTTTGACATTTCGTTGGGTTGAAAATTTCATTTAGGTACTTTTCTTAAAAGAAAAAAAAATTTAAATCTTTTTTTATTTTTACGGATGTTAAACTGGCCTTTTAATACAATTTGTAAAAATAATGCAATATTTACCAAGTTATTAACCGAAACAACAAAATCCACCTCCAGAAAGTTGCAGTTTTTAGTTCAAGAAATTGACCTGATATGTTGTAAAACTCAAGTATTATTTTTGGTTTCATTATGAATTATGTTTGGCACATTTTCCAAATCGCTTGTTTATTTTCATAATATTTTTAGTTTTAAATGTATAAACATTTTGTAATATTTGAGCTGTTCTAATTTTATTTTTATGCGGTATTGAATATTTTAATGTTTTTTTTTAAATAACCTGGTTGTATTTTAAATAACGACAACATCGCAGAAACTATTCGTTGCTGCCAACAAAAACCAATTAATTTGTATTAAAAAGTAATGTAACAGCAGGAAGTAACCAACTCTTTGAAGAGGCTATATGTTGTGGGTTCGAGTCATGTTCAAGCTCAAAATATATTTTATGTAAATTTTCATTAATTAAAATCTGATTTGAATAGTACTAGTTAGATTTATTACTCGACCACTCGGTGTTATGTTTAAATAAGCAGTGTTATTATAAAAGTGGCGCTTAAGAAACCATAAAAAGACCTACACACATTTTGAAGTTAATAAATAAGAAGCTACATGTATTATTAAATTTCTTAAATCATTAAATTAAGAAAAATAGAAGTTAATATGTGATTATAACTGGACTGGCTAAGGTGAGGTGTAAAGGTTTAAATTTTGAAGCATAAGTAAAAACAATATTATTTCTTTTTCTTCTTCTTTCTTTTTAATTAGGCTTAAAGCCTATTTATCTTCATCCGCCAGCCTTATATATTGTCGCTTCACCGTTTTGCGGAAGATCCTCACTCATGTGTCTTAAAGGTGATTTGTCTCTTGCGATTTTTACGACACTCTGAACCCCCAAGCGGTCAATGTGCGCACTCCATTCCTTTTTCCTGTTTTGGGTACATTCTTTGATGTTCTCTACCCCACATCTGGTTCTTATGTCTTCGCTCTTCTCTCTGTTCCATAAAGTTCTGCCATCAATTCGTCTCAGTATTCTCATCTCCGTTGTTTCCAAGAGTCTCCTTGTTTTTTGACTTTCTGGCCTAGTTTCCGCAGTGTACGTCATTATGGGCCCATATAGATCTTGCTTTTCAGCTGGGTGTTAATGTTTTTGTTTTTCCAAATAGAGTCGTTTCAAAAGTATAAATTAAATTTTTCCAAAAAATTATAAATTGGTAATATGAAAACAAATTATAATTTTTAATTCGTAATTCGAGCCAAAATCCTGAAAAAAGTGTCAGATAAAGGACTAAGGAGTTTAATGCAATTGTACAATGCAGTTTACGAACCGGTTATTTCCCGCTGTTGTGGAAGGTAGCACAAGTCATATTAACCCTTAAGCACCTACTGAAGAAACATCTTGCAGACCAATAAGTTTATTACCTGCTATGTCAAAATTACTGATATAGAAAATAGAACCAATTCTTTAAAGCTAACCGTTAAATACCTAACCATATTGAACAAGTCCATCTAATAACAAAAAAAATAAACAAACTCTTTGAAGATAAATATAACTGCTCTTCTGCCTTTTTAGATATCGCCCGGGCATTCGACAAGGTCTGACACGATGGATTAATATATAAAATCAAAAAAAGCCTGCCAATTAACCTTTTCCTTATCCTTAAATCATACCTGCAAGACCGACACTTTTAAGTCCAATTTCAAGACCAAATTATAACTATGCATCCAATAATATCAGTAGTTCCACAGGAAAGTGTCCTTATCTTCTATTTCACACACAGAAATGATTAAATAAATTAAAAAAGAAAATCGTTACTAAGAAATGGGCCCAAACTTAAACATAAATACGGAAAATAATCAAACATTTACTTACTCCAAAGTTAATATTTCATCCTGTACGGAAAAGGGTCTTAATTATGTAATTTATGTCTCAAATCATCGACAACCCCACTCGAATCACGTCTTCAATTAAATATTCCGTTTGAAATTACCGGTATTGCATAATTAAAATCTTTTTAATTTAATGAAAAGCGATATTTTTTGTTATTTTCATCCTTTTAATTTGGAAAAGTTGTTAAAATGCACCGTTTTACTCTTTATTAAACTGATGAAACATACACTTTGTCGCAAAAGCAATTTTCAAAGAGCCGAGATTTTTTTGTAAAGCAAATTATAAAAATTATTTCCGTTATAAAAATTTCTCTAATAATGCTGTACTTTGTTTGCGGAAGTTTTGCAAATAACCCAGTTGGCAGCGCAGTCTCTTGTCCGCCTCAAAGGATCCATTCCGAAGAAAAACTTCCTCAAAACTTAAAAATATTCTTAATAAAACCGAAGTGAATCCATGCTAATCAGATTTCACTTGTCTGTTGAGAATTCCATCCATTTCAAGCAATCCCTTAATAGTATTAGTTGTTTGCAGCGACGGTGATGAGTACAAAACGGGCCCACTCAATATTACATCAGTTCCTTTATAATTTAAAAAAATGTATTACTAAAGAGTCCAAAGTTTTATATATATATATATATATATCTCATCATCTGTTCTATTTAGACTGAAAAGAAAAAGGCATAACATGTCTTTAAAAGTTCTTCAACTATTTAACGACTCCGGTATTCAAGACTTCTTTCCTGTCATTTAAAAGGCTGACAGCGCAGATCTTTCTACTTTAGATGGATATTTCTTTATTTCTACAAAAACCTTTATTTAAATTTCCCAGATTATAGGACTGGAAAGATGTTCTTCCCCAATTTCTTGAGGAGTGTCCACTTGCTGCGGTTCTTACACACGTTTTTCGCTTCTTCTACTTTTATCAACGCACACCTTAATTATAAAAATATAATTAACCTACTCTTGACTTGAATCACTTAATCATTATACGTTCTTTGCAAAATACCGCTCACTTTCATTTTCTAAACCATTACTGTCAATCATATTTTATTGTAGTTATTACTTTCAAATACATTTTCTTATTATAAATTTAAATAATATTTTAACATACTCTAATAACAATTTTTAAATTTGATAATTTTATTTTTCAAACAAATCTATTTGTCATGTAATGCTTATATTAAATTTTGATAAATATATTTACAATGACGTTGCAATAAATTTTTATCAAGCCGAGTAGTTACGGGGCTGCCCGATGCTAGGTAAACCAATGCCTCGGTAGTTTTTGCAGTCCTGTTGCGAAAATATTTTGCTTAAAAAAAATAAAATAAAAGGAATAGTTCGACTTCTCTGTTGTATGTACCTATACTCGAAAAAAATTGGTTAAAAGGTAAATGAAATACCTGCTTTTTTGTGCGATTTAAAAATGAAAAAAAATGTCTTTGTCAATAAAAGTTTTTAGGACGCCCTTTAAATAGAGTCCCTTAATAGCATTAGCTTTTCAGCATATAGTTTCTCAAAACTTAAGAAATTTTCCAAATGTCTGTACAACTTCCACAGCTGGGATCAGTTGAAATAAAACTCCGAGAGTTGAGGAGTTTGCAAAGTGAAATTATTGTTATGAATAGGATTAGGGCGATTTCGGATGAGAGTTTTAGTTTTCATATTGTTTCCTATTGTTTCAAGAAAGTTGAAGGGGGAGTTGTTGTTTTCTCATATATGTACTAACTTCGGAAGTTAATGTCAGATTTACGGGATTAAAAGATTTAGGTAATGCAGTTTCATTGTACATGTTTAAATACGATAAAACTTAAGGTAAGCCTCTAATTTATTTCAATAAATTTATGGAAAAGCTGGCTGTTTCATTATTTTGCATTTTTGTTACAGGATAGTAGATTCTGTCACTAGGGTAAATTTAAAAATTCAATACGAGTGGAATATTCAATATTTAGGATCCAACAGGCAGAGACCAATGAGGAAGCTGCAATAGAACAGCTTTTTCATGAGTGGGCTCTGCTCCTCTAACTTGATATCGCGAATTACATGTTCATTTTGATGAACTGTCATCTCGACTATTTGATTACGACAATAAGATGGAGAAATTAACAAGTGATAGTAATGGTCTGCGATGGTCGTAGAGACAGTATAGTCTTCTACTAGCGTGTAATGGCTATTATTCTCTCGGATAATTCTAAAACTCGCCTGCGGCTCGTTTCAAAATTTTCATTCTCGAGAATTATAGCCATTATTTTACGTTCGTTAAAGAATATACTATTATGCAACCAGTGAAAAAATAGGGAGGAAATGTTATTGTTCGACTTACCCTGCAGTGAATTATTTTATGGTTTTGATGGAAGGCTTCAAAATAACTAAGCACGTGATACTATTTTAGGATTTTATTTTCTGCTTCAGTAAAAAAAGCAACAGTTGATTAACAAAATGATGCTTCTTTTATTAAAACATATTTTCGTTAAAAATATTTTCTCAATATTCTCAAAGGTGTTTATATTTCAGCTTTTTGATCTTTTTGAAAATATTTTTCTTTAAAATTCACAGCGCAGATTCTCGAATTAATACGGAAAAGATAATCTGCTGGCAATATAACTTACAACTTAAAATGTTTGTTGAAACAACAAGAAATAGGAAATAAAGTCAGAGTCGCATCGAGGCTTATACAAAAGAGAAATAATTAAATATTCATTAGTCCCTAAATCGGTTATTAAAAATAAAATTAAAAAATTTCTTAATTGACCTAATTATTACGAAAAAAATAAACTAGTATTACATATTTGGGATGATTGTGTGTGATGAGTGTTAGGAAAATGATGAACAATACGAATTACTGTTAACTACGTTTATTTACCGAAATTAAAAAAAAAACTTGGCAGGGGAAGCGATACGCGCCAGTGTATTTCCGTCCTTTTTATCCTTGTCCCCCAGGTCGTTAGTTTTATGACGGTTCGTAGAGAATGCGTAACTTGGTGGAAAGGAATTTAGAGTCATAAAGAATTACATCGGTACTTCGTGAGTAGATAAAAAGGAAAGGAGCTTCTGGTCATAAAGGTTAGGTTGAAAAGTAACATGACTAACGGTCATTAAGATTAGGGTACGTGCTTTCTCAAAAAGGATAAGACTTGGGATTAAAAAGGTCTTAAGTGAAATTAGTCGCCGGCATTTTGAGGATTCAAAAAATGAAAAAGTTTTGTTACATCATCTTTGCATAACTGTATGTATGGCCGCTACACATACATACAAGATAGCTTTACAACCCAGGGTGGGTCTTGGCTGACTGACACTATATTCCTCCAGGCCTCCTGATACTCCATCAGTTTCGTGTCCAGTGGCTTTTAGAACAGTCAGTAGTCAGTAAACTATACCATTTACCAAGAAAATTATCTGTCTCCGTTTTGATATGCTAAACAATTTTAAAATGTAGTTTGCGAATACCTTAAGGCAATTTAAAAAAGTTATGTATTTAATGGTAAAAGCACAACAAAAATACAGGCAATTATTCTACCACTGAACCACCGATGCGATAAACTGTGTTAATATTTATTCTGCGCGCGTGAGTAGTTCACGCACCAGTTCTATCCTTCTTTTCTATCTCTCTTACTCTCACGCAAAGGATCTCATTTCGTTACGTGACGATGTCTACTAAAACGCACTACCCGTAAGCCGCGTTAAGGAATTTCGTTCCATAATATATAAACATTTTAAATATTTCGTGCACAAATAATGATGCAAGGAAGTGATTTATTTAGTTGATTTTAATTTTTTTAAAAATTTATAAAGGTTCTATTTCTACTTTAAGTGTACTTTCTGACAAAAAACAAATCGAATGAAACAAATGAATCTAATTCATTTACCAATATTTCTCCTCTTTCCAAAAACTGCTGTCAGGATAATAAACTTACATTAAATATGAAATAATCTAAATAAAAGATCTGACATCAACATTTAAAGCAGATTAAGTAAATATCATTCAAAGTTAAGATAGATGAAGAGAGAAAATTTCCAACGGATGAAAAGGTTAATTGATGAAGTGTCTAATCTCAGCGGATTTTATAGTATGGGAAACGTTTTCTGAAAACTTGGAATTAAAGAGGCGTATCTAAACCATTATTGTTTATTAAGCTTTAAGAAGTGTTCATTAAAAAAACTTACGAAACATTGAAAATATTTTTTCAACATAAACATACACATTTAATTATGCAGAGACCACTTACTTGCTACGGTTCTTACACACATCTTTCGCTCTTCTACTTTTATCAGCGCTTTTATACACGCTGGTCGGTGGATGGTACTCTTGACCTGGCCTTTCTTCAAACAATTTAGATTTTTTTTCATCCATCCTCTCTACGTGTTCAATTTGACGATCAAATCATTCATTCTCAATCCATACGCACTCTCTTTCAAATATTTTAAACAACCGTCTATGTATAACGTAAACAGCCATGGCGTAGCCACAAATCCTTGTCTAACACCATCTTTTTTGTTTAACCAGTCCGTGTAGGCTTCGTTTATCCTGACTCAAGCAGTGGAATCCTCGTAAAGTGATTTCAGTGTTCGTATCAAACTACCGCTCACACCATACATAGACAATGTCAAACACAATTGATTTATCACCACTTTGTCAAATGCCTTTTTTAAGTATACGAGTAAGTGAGTTATTATGTGAAAATTCAATTGTGAAATTTTTTTTTAATTATGATTGTTAAAATTGTTGAGGTTAGAATTTGGAAAAATAGAAATTAACTCACTTGTTCACATCTGTACAAAAAGTCTGCATTTGTAACGAGAAAATTAAGAAGATTACCCTGATAATTGAAAATTAAAATGGCACCCTAGTAATCCTAGGTGCTTTCACATTAAAACGGGAAATAATGACAATAAAGTACATAGAACGCAATGATTTATATAAATGACCTATTAGTGACAATGGAAACATTGAATTATGGAACACTGGAAGTTGACAAACTGATTGTAAATTACAAATGACATTGTAAGAGTATGGACAACCTAAAAAAATAAATGGAGGGAAATTCAAAATGAAAATAATGGTGAAGTAGTTAAATTATTAATGGAGAAATTTAAAACAAAGAAAAAAGGAAATTATCGAAAATGTCAGATATGACAAGAACCTTGTTATGAATGAGTAGTTAAAAAGATGTTATCTTATTTGTGAGGATAGATAGCCAAGAATTTTTCGACAATGACTCGTAATGAAAAGATCTGATCCATACATCTTCTTCCTCTTCTAAATCCTGCTTGCACATCTCATATCTTCTCATCAGTTTTATTCGTCAGTCTATAAATCAATATTTAAGGGTTAAAAAGGCGGTACATCAGAGTAGCTACCAGTAACTTGATCTAATTTTTAACGCTTCATAATTACTTCTACAAGCATTTTTTAATAGCGAAATCTTTAATTAGAGTTAGTATTAACATTAACAAACCAAGCTTTAGCTGCCACTTAAGAATTGGGTTTTTTGTTTTTAAGGAAAAAAACACTTCTTGTCTGCTTATTTAATATCCTTTTGATGTGTACTTCATCCTTGGAAGCTTAAAAAAATTAATGATAAAAATATAATATTTTTTTAACAGTTATGTCTTTAAATTCACAAGACCTCCAACCCCTGATTATTGCTTGTATATGATATACAGTGTTACGATTTTATTGAGTTCGTGTCTGTCATTGGCGCCGACCGAATCTAGGGTGAATATTTAATGAGCATAGAAGACAATGGATAATTCGAGAGATTACTGGACCCTCCTCGTGGTTATTCGTACAGGTATGAAAATAGGGACAGCGGGCAGACAGAGGCAGTATTGGTTTTAAAAGTGTTTATGAATTAAGAAATGTAAATAGTTATAAAAAGTTGTAAAAGTTGTATATCTAAGTAAATATGTAAGTGATTACTAAAAGTAGAATTTATTGTATTGGAATAAACATTGTTTTGTTACTCTATCGAGAGTTTTAATCGCCGAACCCACGGAAGAACTAAAAAACTTAACAATAGTTTAGAATCGGAGCATGTATGCACAGCAGCAACTCAAAAATAAAGATTTTTTTTATAGAAATAGCATTGACTAAAAATCTACAAAGATCAAGCTTGAAGTATTGTTTGCATATTTTGGGGCAGATCCGTTAGCTGCTGGTTTTCAACCAGAATAAGGCTGATTAACACAAAATCCAACATTAATTATATTACATCGTAATGCGTTCTAATTGTTCTAAACTGTCTTTCGTAGTTCAATTTTTACTCCATGTATCTACAAACAAAAACAGTTGTCAGCGAACAGGGCCTCCATATTTTAGCACTGACTTCTAGATAAGATTTTTTATAAACACCGTACATTTGTAAAATAGGATAACGCCTGCGAGTCCACTAAGATTATAATAATCTATACAAATATTATTAGATTGAAGCATGATTATCATAATCCGTACGTAATAACGTAAAAAAATGCCGACTTCAAAGACTTAAAAAAAATTCAGTCGAATTGATAACATCCTTCTTTTCTGAAGCCGGTTTTCTCATGAATGCCATTGTCAAAACTGGACCAAATTGTAATGACACCACACGGGAAGCACCAGCTTTTAAATAAAAAAAGAATCTTTAAAATATGTTCAGCAAGTCAAAAGTTCTAAGGTAACAAACATAAAAAAATACAGCAGAATCGAGAACCTCTTTTTTTTTTGAACTATTTACCATTTTTAATTGGAGAAGTTACCGTTCCAGATACCAAAATTCTTCGGTATTTTCCCTTTCTATCGTTAACTGATGTAGTATCTAATCGTGTCGGCTTAAGAAACACCAATTTCGGGGTTTGGGAGCTAATGATTCACATCAGAGAGTAGGGAAAGCGATTCACAGGCAGACAAAAGGTAAATTAAATTTGGCGTTTAACAACCGTAGTAATTAGTAATTAGGCCGTGGTGGAATTAATTCATGACGATGACGAGAAAATTTTCGTGGAGAGCAATTAGCGATAGAGATAGATAAAGAGAAATCTTAGTTGAATTGCCGAATAGATGTTTCGCTGCAAGCTCTTTCTCTGTGGATGTTTTACATGGATTAGAAATTATAATCTCATATGTTAGAAAATCGCTTGGATAACATTGTGGTTGCAAGTGCCGCATAATTATTTATTTTATCCAAAAAAATTACGCGTGAAGTTTGGGGATGTAGGTTTTGGCATGAATATTAGCATTCATATTTGTTGCTGACAGAAGATGCAACTGACTAAGTAGCTTACCAGACAGCGAAGATCTATATTTTAAGTTTTGAGTTCGAAAAGTTGCTTTCACAAAAAAACGTGCTTTCCAGCTCATTGCAAGGCTAAAGTTTCACAAAATAGGGAAACGAACTTCTAGAAGTAACTTAAAAAACCCAATCATTTCGGTTCCCCCCTGATAAAAAGGTTCTAACTGCAAATCATACAATTTAATAAATAGTAAGTGGGGATCACTCCGGGATACTGAGGGAAAAATCCTCTCCCTAGAAACTGAATACGTAATGTACACAGATGGCTCAAAAACCACTCTACCAGTCTTGGCAGGTATGCTACAATATTTCAGGCTAAAGTCTTCGCTATCGAATTGTGCGCAAGAGAGCAGACCAACAGACCTCTAGCAAACAAAAAGTCAGGCTGCTTTAAAAGCACCTAGCTCCAGCAAGATAAATTCTAAACTTGTATGGAATTGCATCGAATCCCTGGAGTACCTTGGTGCGAACAACAGAGTGACCCTGCTGTGGGTACCTGGGCACCAGGGGGTGGAGAAAAACGAAAAATCCGACACCCTTGCAAAACAGGGGGCCGAATCTGCGTTTACTGGACCAGAACAGGTCTTTGGAGTCATTACAAGTGCCGCCAAAACAATCATTTCGGACTGAGCGGAGAGGAAATTACTCACGACTGGTCCGATAAACCAGGGTTGACTCACACGAAGGCGTTCTTACCTAAACCTTTCAGAAACACAACTAAGCAAATCCTAGAATGGAGCAGGAATGACCTGCATATTCTAACGGGAATGCTTACAGGACATTATCATCTAAGATACCACCTCGAAAGGATATATCTGAATCAACAATTAACTATCGGTTTTGCTGCGTGGAAGACGAAGTTGCTGAACATATACCGGCCTGGAAAAAATAAGGTACAACATATTTGGTTATACCAACCTAGAACCTATCGATATCAAGAAAATCTCACCCCATAAACCATGAACATCGTGAGAAGGGCTGGATTGTGCGATTGTGAACTGTAACCTCTAGAGGTGAACCACAATAGACTTACTAAAGGTCGCAGCGGAGGGGCGACCTATGCCTCACTCAAATGATACCTAACCTAAGAGAAAAAATAAAAACTAAAATTTCTACAGTGATTTTTTTAAATTTTATTACTATTAATTTTCACTATTAATTTTAATTATGCCCGTCCTGTTTGACTCAATATTCTTACATGCACGCGCATGATCGAGAGTGGTTCAGCAAGATCTCTAATAAATTCTTTGCATCCTCCTATCCATCGCATAGTTTTTCTACGGGGAACGCAAAAAATGTTGAAGCAGGCCTCATGTTGCGTTAGATTATTGTAAAAACGCTACCGGATATTGCCAAAAATGTAACAGCTTTTTAAAACCTGTAGAATTATACTAAGGAAAAGCTTATTATTTTTTCCTTCAAATCTGAAACTACTTATTTAACTGCTGTATCATCATCAAAACAGTGATAGTTTATCAAAAGTAGGACACATCTAGAATAAGATTTATTTACGGTACAGCAAATCGCAAACTTCTAAATGTTAAAGTATTGCTACTTAAACGCTTTAGTAAAAAATAGATTGTAAACAAAATAAATATAAAAAATTATTGTTGAACATTCCTCTGGATAGGTACAATGCGAAAAAACGAATATATAGTTGCAGAACTTTCGCACTGAATGGTCTCTTTCGCGTATCACGATTTAAAAATATTCACTCGTAGTTAGATTATTGCAATGAACACTAATGGTTTTTTAGCCGACTAACCAACTAGAGAAATAAATCCTTACATAGAACGATGTAGAAAGAAGCTCAAAACGTCCGACTAACAGTAAAAGTAGAAAAAAGAATCCTGATCATGTACATCAATTAAGTGAAATCGTCCTGCCACAAACATTTCTATTTTCCATTCACCCATTCCAACGTTCTTTCCTGACTTATCTTTCACTGCTCTCGACCTTTAGACCCAAGTGATTTATCACCGCAGCATTGACTATCGACAAAACAACAGGAAAGAAAATCGGATTTGATATATTTAAAAAAAATTGACTAAAAAATTAGTAACACGTTGGTAGCTAGCCGCTGGATTATAGACCGGTGAACAAAACATAATTCCAATACCCAAGCTGCCATCGATATTTAATAAAGACACTGTTGGTGACAGTTTTGTTGTAAAACGTTTATACAATATATATTATTATTGGAACAACGCAATAATATATTTCATTAGGCTTTTCCCGTGCGCGTGCTCGACAAGTTTCCGTGGGAGGCGCAGCCGAACCAAGCACGGAAAAAGCATTTATGGACGTGTAATGAACGATATTTTTCATTATATTTACCTGAAAACCACAAATTATGAAGATATCACTAAAAATATCAAAAAATTGTCAAAAAAACAAGCGGTATTTACCCCGTTGCTAAAAAAATATACAAAAAATTTGCGATTTCCAGAGAACTGTCAATAACATATTTTATTTTGACATGCAGGTAGGCAGCTGATGACACTAGTTCACCCACTTTCGGTGCGCTAAATAGGCATGTAAATATAGTGTTTTCAGGTAGGTATAGGTAATGAAAAAATATTTTAGACTTAGATGCAATAAGTTAAATTTTCAATAAATACGGATGGCATAATTTTAAACTAATTGGTCATAATTAGTCATGTTAAATTAACTGTTGGTCGACGGGTCTATTAGCGAGGGAACATCGGATAAATTTTTGTAGCAAAAAGACACGTAATAAGTTTGCCGGAGGCTAGTTCGCAACATTGAAATTCGAATAGACGATTAGATCTATCACAAAAGAACGCTTTTCTCGAATTTTCTATTGGGTTTTTTGCATAAAAGGTAATTTTGTTTAGTATCTTGTTAATTAATTAAAGTACTACCTAACATTTTTTATGATTAACATCTTTGCTCTCGCTTTCTTGCATGTGTAACATCTTTCCTCTCGCTTACGTGAAACGTGTAACAGCAACAGAAAGGCGCGGAGCCACGCGCTATTTGATTTGACGATTGAGCGCGCGGTTAGAGTTAGCCGTCAGATAGTCGTCAACAAATTTTACGAGAGTATTGTGTACAAAGTTTGCTGTTATATGCGTAAACTATATAAATAAATATTAACTGTCGATAATAAGTCTCAATAAAGTGCAGATAATTGATAAAAAATTTAAGTAAGCAATAATAAAATATTATTTAAATAAAATATATTTTAATAGGGATGATAGATATTAAATAAAAATAACTTTGAAAAAACATTAAGTATTAATTATCGGGGTTATTCTGGCACTACTTCTCAATAGTGCAGTTATCCATGAGGAGAGGACAGCTAGATCAAAAAAATTATATTTCTTAGCAATCCTGAGTCTTTCCCCGATCGTCTTGAATCTTGTAGAGTAGAGGTGGCACTTTGATTTACCTCAGAACGTATAAATATAAAAAAAAGTTATGGTTCCGCAACAGGATCACAAGGTAAAAAAAAATTAACTAAAACAATATATCTACTAGGTTAGGTTAGGCATCATGTGAGTGGGGCGTAAGTCGCCACTTCACTAAGACCTTTAGTTGGTCTATTGTGGCTCACCCCTAAAGGTTAGTTCACCGCACAATCCAGCCTTTATCACGAAGTTCATGGTTGCATGGGGTTTGATTTTCTTGAAATCGGTAGGCTCTAGGTTGGTATTACCAAATATACTGAACCTTACTCTTTCCAAGCCAGGGCATGAACGTAGTATTTGTTCAGCAGGTTCGTCGTCTTCCACGCAGTAAAACCGACAGTTCGTTTGTTGATTCAGACCTATCCTTCCGAGGTGGTTTCTTACACGACAGTGTGCTGTAAGCAGTCCCGTTAGAATTCGCAGGTCATTTCTGCTTCATTCTAGGATCCGCTTAGTTGTGTTTCTGGACGGTTTAGGTAAGAACGCCTTCGAATGAGTCAACCCTTCATCTACAACACCATTATAAAACCCATCTGGACCTATGCTATCCAGCTATGGGGAGCTGCGTCAGTATCTAGAAATATTAGAATGGTTCTAGTCATGTTCCATACATGTTATTCTAGTTCTAAATAAAATAGCTACTATTTTTATTGTACTGGATTCCCTTTACCAACTGCATAATTTTAAAAAAAATATTATATTAAATATTAAACTGTTGCCAGTAAATAGGTATAAATTATTAACGCCCTGTATATTCCGGTATTGCAACACCTAATTACAATTAGACACGCTACATTTAATCCTATTGAACAAACGATCTAGGTGTATCAGACATGACATTGATTAGTTGAATATCAGTGTCATGTTATTTAGTCGGTGTGGCCAAAATATTCACAATGTGTCTCAATATTGTTTATTATATCTACGCGGAGTCACAGATGTGGTCGATTGACCTCTTTTGTGGCTTTATTATAGTAGAAGAGGTTTATTATAAAACATGTGCAGTATCAAACGTTTGTAACCAAAATATATAAATTTTAAATTAATTTTATTTGCTTTGATCTTAATTAATACAGTTGACAAATTCATAAACATTTTGTGTCCAAAAATGTCCTTTAATAATCCTTTGAACAAATACCTTTAAGAACTCTTCTCCGTTTAAATGTTTAAAAGTTTTCTATAGTTTATTCTGATATTAGCTTTACCGGATGCTCCCTTATACTGAGCAGTATCATACATAAATAGTGTCAAACATACGTAACTAAAATTAAAAAAAAACATCGATTCCGTTTGTTTTAATTTTAATTAACATAGTCAACAAATTAATAAAATTTTCTGAGTTTAAAGTGTCCATTTACGATTCTTTAGACAAATGCTACGCTCTACTTTCTTTAGCTTTACTGTAAGTTTGCTTACACTGATAAGCTTTGGATTTTTCAATTACATTGGGTATTGATACCAAGAGTTTCCTAACTTTTAAACTTACTACCTTTTTTTTACCCTCAACCCCTTAAAACTTGTATTACCAAACTGAAACATAAATTTGACCACGCAGTATTTTTACGTACTAAGGTATCGTCGCCATTGTAATGATCATTTGTCAAATTTATCGTAACATCGGCCTTTGGTAACACTGTAAATTGATCACAGAAGAAACTTTCGTTACTAGATGTATGTATTAAAAGAGTGACGAATGAAACTGAGATGATATGGGATGTGCAAGCAGGATTTAGAAGAGGAAGGAGATGTATGGACCAGGTCTTTTTTATTACGAGGTAAAGTCGAAGAAGTTTTGGCTAGAAATTAGGTCTTTTGTGCTTTTATAGACTTGGAAAAGGCCTATGAGAGAGTGGTGAGGAGTGAACTGTGGTCGACATTGTCTATGTAAGGGGTGAACGGTAGTTTAATACGAGCACTGAAATCACTTTACGAGGATTCCACTGCTTGTGTCAGGATAAACGGAGCTTGCATGGAATGGTTTAACATCGGAAGGGATGTGTGGCTTCGCCATGGCTGTTTAACTTATACATAGACGATTGTTTAAAAGATTGGAAAGAAAGTGCGCATGGATTGAAAATGAATGATTTGATCGTTAAATGCCTTCTTAACGCCGATGATTAAGTCATATTAGCGTCATCTGAAGAGGAGTTGCAGGCGATGGTTAATGTTATACATGATGCCCTGAAAATCAAAGTGATGAAAATAAATTTAAGCAAAATGAAAGTAATGGTTTTTGAAAGAAAAGAAAACATGACAAACTGTGAAGTTCTGATTAAGGAGAAAAGAATGGAACAAGTAAATGAATTTGTGTACTTGGGTTCAAAATTTACGAGAGATGGAAAGTATGACAGTGATATTGAGCGAAGGGTGTTGGCAGAAAAACAAATGAATGGGTCACTGCAAAGATTTATGAGCAGCCATAAAGTGTCAAAAAAGGCACGTCTGGCTGTGCATAGAGGTGTGTTGGTTCCTATACTTATGTATTGTATTGAATGTTGTATATGTATGTTGTAAAGTATACAATCAGTGCATATTACCAGTGATGACATACGGAGCCGAAACATTGACGCTTACAAAAAAGTCAGCAAAGAAACTACGTGTCACCCAACGGGCGATGGAGAGGGCTATTCTGGGTATCTCCCTCAGAGACCGAATACCAAATGAGATTATTCACCAAAGAACAGGTGTTATAGATGTAATCGAAAAAATAACAACTTTAAAGTGAAACTGGGCTGGCCACGTAGCTAGAAGAACTGACGGAAGATGGTCTAAAAAACTATTGGAGTGGCGTCCGAGGCACGAAGCTTATCGTAGTAGAGGGCGCCCCCCCACACGATGGACCGATGACATCAAAAGAATCCGTGGTAATTGGATACAAATGGCTCAAGATAGAGCAGAGTGGCAAAATAAACGAGAGGCTTATGTTCAGCAGTGGACTACTATAGCTGAGTGATGATGATGATGATGAATGTTCGTTAACAGAAGAAGCATGAAAATGGGATTAATACCGCGGAGATGAGTAGTCTCAAAAGTATAGCCGGAGTGACTCGGTTGGATAAAGTAAAAAATAGTGAGATAAGAGAACGCTCCGGGGTTGAAAAAAAAGATGTGGTTACAAAGATAGATAAAGGAATGCTTAGATGGTTTGGATACGTAGAAAGGATAGATGAAGACAGATTGACGAAACAAATTTATAAGGCGAGTGTGAATGGACAAATCGGTAGAGGTCGACCTCGTCGAACATATCTCGATCAGATCAACATTGTTTTGAAGAAAGGCTAAAGGCTGAAAAGTACTGATGAAAGTAGAGTAAGCGAAAGATGTGTGTAATAACCATAGCAAGTGGAATGAAGGGGTCTCTGCCTACCCCTATGGAAAGAAGGCGTGACTATATCTGTATATGTATGTATTATCTTTAAACTATTATTTCCATAATTTTACTTCTGTAGATGTTTTAATGAACGTATCTTCGTCTTGTAGACTTTTATAAATAAAGTCAAAGTATGAACAAAATATACTTTTTTTGATGATAGTACCTCTACTACTAATATCGTTAAGCTATAAGGAGTGTCTGAACCGTGCCGCATTACAATACTCGGTGTGCATGCACCTTTGTTCCACTGCTGATAAAAAAAACCTAAAAATGAATGAATGGAGTCGTGAGGTTCCACTTTTTCTGAGACCGGATATTTAATTTATTTCAGTTTTGTGTAACGTAATTGACTGCATACCTATATTTTTTGTCATCGTTATTTTCCTTGAAAAAAGGCTGGTAGCTTATGGACACGTTGTTATCTAACTGACAAATTAAAATTTTTCGCTTGAATGTGATCCTGTAATAACCGAAAACTTTATTATTACTTCCCTTTTTATTATTAAGTTATTGTAACGTTCTTTTAAAAACGGATAAAAGTCGTCGTTATATTATTATACAATTAAACAATTGAAATATATTTGATACTAAGCCAGATTTTTCCAATTCCTTGTGGTACTTTTAAATATTACAACTATAAAGAATTATTATTTTATCTTTGTTTACAAACTTACAAACTTTCTAATCAAATTGGAACTTAACGAGTCATTGACAATCCTCCCTGTTTTGTCTCTATCATTCCATCTGGCATACCACTGCCCTCCATAAATGGTACATCAATAAAGTAATTCAGTTCCCCACGGAAAACACAAAATACAGAAGGACGATGCTGTTTCCAAGTGCCTTAGAGATGGGATTGACAATCAACGAAAAGAAGACGAAGTACATGCTTAGCTCAAGAAAACAAATACGAACAGAAGAGCACATCATTATAGAAGGAAGAAAATTGGAAGTGGTTGATAGTTTTATATATCTACGCTCGCTGGTCACCAGCACCAATGAAACCAGCAGCGAAATAAAAAGAAAAGTACTATTGGCCAATAAATGCTATTATGGCCTGATGGGAATAAAGAACCGTACTCACGTATGGGTCAGAAGCGTGGGTACTGTACCAACAGGACCAAACACTCCTAAACTGCTTTGAACGCAAGATTTTAAGGAAAAATATTTGGACCAGTGCAGGAAAATGCATTGTGGCGCAGACGGTACAACTTCGAACTGTATCATGCCTTTAAAGAGCCCGACATCGTTAAATTCATTAAGGTAACTAGATTACGGTGGATTGGACACCACCAAAGAGCCGAAGAAAACAGCATAATTAGAACAATTTAGGAGCTAAAAGGCCCCATAGGAAAACGAGCTGCAGGACGTCCCCGCAAGCGTTACGTAGACGATATAGAGGCAGACACAAAGACCCTGGGAATGAAAAGATGGAGGAGATGTGCCAACGATAGAAACGAATAGCGAAATCTACTCGAGCAGACCAAGGCCCACACCGGGCTATAGCGCCAAGATGATTATTATTTACTGTAGTAAGCCCGGAAAAATAATCCGCGTTGAACCCCCACGGAAAACACAAAATACAGGAAAAGGACGATGCTGTTTTCAAGGGTTAAATAGGTATCCTTAGTGTTAATCTTAGTAATAATTTTTAAAATGGTTTGCGCAACTTCTTAAATCATCTTTTCATCTTTTTAAAAATAGGTAACATTTCATATGAATAAAGAACATGCAGATAAAAATCCTTCTGTTTTTGAAAAAGCAGAATTAACAATTTATTAGAGCATTTTACTCGAATTGAATTGACAAGCAATATCATTGAAAGCAAATCCACGTATAGTTCGCAGGTGTATTTACCAAAAACGAAGCATTTTTATCACCTCTTTCGGTCTTTGTTTTCCGATATATTTTTTCCCCTTTGGAATATATCCCAAATAAGCCACGATTCAAACTCTGTAAACGGAGTAGAAGAAAACGTGTGAGAATTTTACCACGGCGAAGAGAAAATAAACGAATTAATCGGCAGAACACACTTTGAATGCGAGATATCGCTTTTTAACTTTTTTATCTTGTTTTCGAGATATAGGTGTCAATAAAAACGACGACGGTCCGTGTGTCGAGGATGTTAAAGAGTCAGTCCTTCGCGCAGAGGCGGAGGATCTAAATCTTTGGCTACAAAACATTTAGTTGAAACAACTTTAATTGAAAATTAAAGACAAAACTTATTAATAGAAAATAAACAGGGAAAGAGTGGGAGGAATGGGACACTTTTTATTGCAAATCATGTAAAAAAATAGTAAACAGAGTTTTTTTATTACTTTTTCTACATTACTATGAAACTCAAATATACTTCTTTGGCATGAAGTTATCAAAATTGTTTTAAGAGTATATCATAGAGAAAAAAAAAATTCAAACTATAGTATTAAATGTCCCATTCATCCCGCTAGGTCCCATACCACCCTGTTACGGGTGGTATGGGACTTAGGACTAGGTTTTTTGTGGAAAGCTAGAAAGTTTTTTACTCCTGATCTACTGTTGATGACGTACAAGGCTCAAATCCGACCTCTACTAGAGTATTGCTCGCACATATGGGGTTTAGCACCAAGGCATTCTCTTCGTCTTTTAGATTCCATTCATAAAAGGGCCATTCGGTTGATAAACAGCTCCACTCTCACATATACCCTTTACCCACTAGAACATAGAAGAAGAGTTGCAGAACAGACATTACTCTACAGATATTTTCATGGCAGATGCTCCAGAGAAATAAAAACTCTTATACCACCACTGGCCACATTCGGCCGTAATTTTATTCTTATGTTAAGAATTATTTTTTACTTTTTAGTTTGTTTAACTGTAAAAGCGTTTTTTTTTGTTATTTTAAATTATAACTTATTGTACTAGAAACAACAAACCGTAACAATTAATAATTTGTTCCTCTGTATTTTATGCAAGAAAATTATTTAAATAAAGCGCTACCTCGGATGAACCATAATTTGTTTTAAATAACCGGTTGACGCAATCACTACAGAGACATTTCCTGTTATTATCACATAGAAGTAAATTCTCTTTGTTTCTTATTTATAAATAGAAACAAATGAAATAATAAATGTTGATATTTTGAAACAATAACACGCATTGCAATAAAACCGAAATATAACTACACATTTTTGAACTCGAGTTTTACAACGCATTTAACACATAATTTTATCGCTGTTGTTTTGTCAAGTGAACTTAATTGTGTATTTATTTTTTGGTAATATACCTCCCGAAATATTTTCAAAATTAATTCCAAATGTTTTAAAAACGTTTTAATGACTTTTTTTTGTGGTAAACAGCAAATAATAAAGTTGTTTTATAAACTTAAGGAATTTAAAGTCTAGTTTGGTGAGATTGTTGCAATAAGATACTACATAAATAGAAAATTTATTAGACAATAAAAAGATGTAAAAAACCTGCACTGCAGCTTTTAAGCCTATTGTGTTCTACATCTACCACCTTTAGCCTAGTTGGAATTGAGCCAACTTGTCTCCTAACTTAGCTTGATCGATGATAAAATTTACACTCAAATGTAAAAGGCCTTATATCAAGTTTCCAGCCCGTGTCGCATCAGTCTGAGTCGCCATCCCCATATAGTCTGCATACCTAGTGGGTTTTCCAAAAATATGACCAAGTTCTGCAGATGTTTCCTCAGATAACAGTGCACCGTGACGAGCCCCGCTATCAGCCCCAGCTTTTTCCTGTCCAGCTCCAAGGCCTGAGTAGCAAGGGCAAGGTTTGGATGCCCCATCATTTTCTTGCTGTTTATCGGGCTATTGGTTTCTAGTCAGTGGCCAAAGGTCCTCTTCTTCTTCTGGTGCGTATATATAACATTTATAAGATTTTCCATCGCTTCTCTGTTTCTTGCGGTGTGTATCAGCTACTGCACATCATGTATCCCTGTCCACTCCCTAATGTTTCCCAGCCATAACATGTTCTATCTTCGGAGATTATATTATTAACACTTCCATACATATAGTCATCCCTTTTTCCCGTAAGGGCAGGCAGAGGTCACTTTCTACCACTTGCAACGGTCCTTACACACACCTTTTGCTTCTTCTACTTTTATTAGTGGTCTCATACATGCTTGTCGGTTGTTGGTACCCTTGACCCGGCCTTTCTTTAAAAAAATGTCGACTTGATCGAGATATATTCGCCGAGGTAGACCTCTACCGACCATTCACACTCGGCTTATAAATCTGTTTAATAGAATACTAATACTTTGTCTAATAGTAATGAAAGAGAATTTTTGACTTTATTAATGACTTTTATAAGAATCTTTAGTCACTAAAAACCGTAGTCGCTAATTTTGTAGTAACAGGTATTGCTTTTCTCATGATTGTATAATTCTATCTATCTATGAGTACTTCTTAATTTGGGACGGTTAGCACAGATTACGTAGAAATAAAGCGAGGGGTTTGACTGGGTTGCATACTTTTGCCTCTTATCTTTAACCTATACTCGGAGCGCATCTTTAATAAAGCCCTAGACAACATAAACAAAAGAATTATAATAAACGGACTCAGACTGAATAACACCAGGTACGCCGATGATACTATCGTCTTTGCTGACAATCTCGAAAACCTACAAGCCCTGGTGGACAAAATTACCCATCACAGTAGTCAGTACGGCCTTGAAGTCAATGTAAATAAGACCAAACTTATGATAATCAGCAAACATTACATCACAGGAAGCCAACTATTCGTAAATCAAGCGACTATCGAAAGAGTTGATCATTACAACTGGGAACCATTATAAATGAGGACTGGATTCACGTACAGGAAATAAAAGCACTCATAGGGAAAGCCAGAGTAATTTTTAACCTTTTTTAAAAATCATAACATCACCCTGGACACTAAAGTGAGACTCCTGCGATGCTATGTCTTCTCCGTTCTCCTTTATGGTGCAGAATTCTGGACGCTTAATGAAACCACAGTAAAAAAACTCGACGCTTTCGAGATGTGGCTATACAGGAGAATGCTGAAAATCACTTGGACGTCAAAAGTGACAAACGACGAAGTTGTAAGGAAAATGAAAAAAGACCTGGAACTGATGAACATAATTAAAGCACGTAAATTAGAATACCTAGGTCATATCATGCGAAACAAAGAAAGATACGGTCTGCTGCAGACAATCTTACAAGAAAAAATATTCGGACGAAGAGGACCAGGAAGATGCAGGACATCGTGGCTTAAGAACCTCAGGACCTGATTCAATAAAACAACTACTCAACTGTTCCGGGTTGCTGCAGACAAAGCTGAGATCGATATGATGATTGCCAACAGTCGTAACGGATCGGCACCCTAAGAAGAAGAAGAAACATCGTAGGTTGACTTTTGATAATAAATGACAAAAATAAAAAACCTCGCGAAGTCTAGTCTCTAGTCTAGTCTCTTTTAATTGCTGTTACTGTTCTCCTCAAAACGAATATACGAATATACGAATTTTTCATTTTCTCACGACGATAAAAACCTATTTTGGAAAATGTAAAAGCATTGGTACCTACATTCGTTAGATTATTGCGAGTGCGTCGGTAAGTAAATTAAATATTCCCGTCGTCCAGCCACTGCACTAGAACATCTCCGACTCAATGGACGGGACTGAGCTGAACGTAAAAAGATCAATTTATATGTGTAATGTTCACTTTGGTGATGTTTCGTGACCCGCATTCTCGGCTAATACCCTTCGCTGCATTTGGTTTGTTTTGTTTTAGAATTATATCTGCTTTTTGGGGTTTAAGAATGGTACGAAGGGACGTGAGCCATCGTGAATGGTTTTTATGGGAGAATTTAATGATAACATTAAAATACCGTTGGCGAAAAAACGCTGTCAGATACAAATTCACGTTATAAAATTTAAGAAAAAGTTGAAATTAGTTCCAGCCATTGTTGTAGACTTACGTTTTAATTACGAATATTTTTTATTTACTTTTATTTTTTTCAATAAGGTATTAAGTCCATGCAATTCCTTGAACAGAATTTTGCACAAGATCATGCATGATTTCTTGTGTTGAATGATCTGAAATTGTTCAATTGCAATTTCTTTTAATCATTCATGTGTACATTCATGCGTCTTGTGCTTAACAATTGCAGAACGAATAATTTTAAACATCATTGGTTTTGTGAAGTTCTTGATGAATGAATGCTCTAAATAAGTCGCCTTATAAAGAGTAGAATTTTTTCTAGCTTTTTTGCAAACATCTAGAAAATACGCTTGTACATGAATATAACTTAATTGCCGTTCGATTTTAGCGTGCATGGAGTCTTAATTCATTTTTCGGACTGATTTTTAAATACTTCAATCTAACGTTGTTCTAAATTTCTTCCTTAAACTTTCAGAAAAGACCCAAATATGGGCTGTGCTTTTTGTAATATAGTTTATGGCAATCTGCAAAATAATTAAAAGAGTCGTCACCAACTTATGATATTCCAGAGCCATTCAAAATAAAAAAAATGCAAGTAGTCTTCAAAATCAGCAGCAGGAAATCTCAAATTCGAAAAGTGATAGAGTACTAGATCAAAGAAAACAAGATTTTTGTTACCTTTGTAAAACCTCTGTCCAAAATGTTGCACGTCATATAAAAAGAGACCATTAGTCGGAGCTAGGGGTAATAAAAATACTATCAAAGAATCCAAAAAACAAAGACTGGGTTTGCACTATTGTTGCTCGATACAAGTTTTGGATGCGCTATCTTTATTATTAATGAAGTAAATTAATGCGGCATTTTTTACTTTTATTATAAAGGCAATTGCAGCACATCAGTGACATTAATTTATCTAAAATAAAAAAATTAAGCTACATCAATTATTTGCTCTTCAAAATTTTTAATAATAGAATAAATCATTTAATTGTTCTTTATATTTAAAGAAGTAGTGCTTGTCGAATAAATCGTGACTTTATCAAATCAATTTTGTTTTTTTGATGTTCTTCAACATCTCGGACATTTTCTGTAATGACGAGATTTTTACCTTTGATGATAGTCTGAGGATGAAATTTGATGGTATGACTAATTGCTTCGAAACCTGTCTTAGTAATTATTGCCAATATTATTTAAAGTCCGATGTACTGTGGTTATGACCTATTTTGTTTACTATAGTAAACGCTTTAATGGTGGTTTTTATAATTTTAAAAACCTATTAACAGAAACACGACAGGAATATCTAGGTAACGATCCAGCAGGTCTAAGACAAGGTATCAAGAATACGTATACTTTAGTGCTACATTCGACAGCACAGGAACTGACGTCAAAGAGATCAAAAAAAGAATTGTTATTGGGTGCCTCAACGGCATACTATGGAGTAAGAAAATTACTAAGAAACGTAAATATAATACGAGGGCAGTTTGATAAGTCAATGACTTTTTGAATTTCCCGCGCAGTTACTCCAAATGCAACAGTGCTGCCGTCAACTATAATCTATCAGTGGGCAACTTTCTAATTTTGAGCAAGCTACGTCGTGCATTGGTGTTTGATAGCCGTTCAAAGCAGACAACCTCGTGAATTTTTACGAAAATGGAAAAAAGTGAATTTCGTGTGCTGATTAAGCATTACTTTTTACGTAAGGAAATACTTGATAAATACTACGGGGACTCGGCACCATCAATTTCAATGGATAAGAAGTGGTTTACAGAGTTCCGTTGTGGTCGCGTACCAGCACTAGTGACGCCGAACGTCCAGGTCGCCCAATAGAAGTGATCACGCCGGAAATCGTCGATAAAATCCACGAAATGATATTGGATGATTGGAGAATGAAAGTGCGTGAGTTGGCTCATGCTGTAGGTATCTCAATTGAACGGGTACATCATATTTTACACGAATATTTGGACATGAAAAAACTCTCTGCGAGATGGGTGCCGCGATTGCTCACAGTCGACCATAAGCGCAATCGTGTGACCACTTCAAAAGAGTGTTTAGCGATGTTCAGCCGTAATCCGAACGAATTTTTGCGTCGTTTTGTTACTGTGGATGAAACATGGATCCATCTCAACACGCCAGAGACTAAGGAACAATCGAAACAGTGGGTTGCTCGGGGTGAACGTGGACCAAAGAAGGCGAAACAGAGTCTGTCAGCCAACAAGGTCATGGCCACAGTTTTTTGGGATGTACGCGGTGTCATTCACATCGATTACCTCAAGAAAAGAAAAACGATCACCGGCGAATATTATTCAAAGCTTTTGAACAGATTCGACGTTGATTTGAAGCAAAAACGACCGCATTTGGCTAAGAAGAAGAAAGTGCTGTTCCATCAAGACAATGCACGTGTGCACACTTGTCTAGTCACGATGGCCAAAATCCACGAATTGGGATACGAACTGCTACCCCATCCAGCATATTCTCCAGATTTAGCCCCCTGCGACTATTTTCTGTTTCCAAACCTAAAGAAATGGCTGGGCGGTAAGAGATTTGAGTCGAATGAAGAAGTCATTACCGAAACAAACGCGTATTTTGAGAGCTTTGAAAAAACCTATTATTTGGAGGGAATAAAAAAATTAGAAAAACGCTGGACTAAATGTGTATCGAGCTAAAAGGTGATTATGTAGAAAAATAAAATGTTTATTTGCGGAAAAAAATTTGTTTTATTCAAAAAGTCACTGACTTATCAAACCGCCCTCGTATATACGAAACAATGATAAAAGCACCTTATTATATGGAGCAGAGCAGAGACAAGAAAAAACTGGAGATGGTGGAGATGGAAACGATGAGAAAATCTTTATGTATATCCAGATGGGACCGAATTAGGAATGAGATAGTAAAACAACGGATGGGTGTGGAGAAATCTATAATTCAAGACGTAAATGCCAAACAACTAACATGGTATGGGCATGTACAGCGAATGCCAGCATCAAGACTACCTAAACAAATTCTAGAATGGCAACCAATGGGTCGACGAAAAAGAGGCACATCCAAAATAGAATGGCAAAAGACACTCCACAAAGCCATGAGTGAAAAGAATTTAACAGCGGACGACTGGGAAGACCGAAGGAGATGGAGATTAGGCGTCGGACAACGTCGCAAGCCGTTTTAGAACCGGCTATATATATAGTAAACGCTACAGCTTTTATACTATTTTTAAAATATTAGTTATACTTACATTTTATGGGTAATTTTTGCATAAGAAATTCACTGGATTGAAGATTAATTATAACTTGGTTTGACACGCAAAAAAACGAAGACTATATGACTCAACAAACGAAAAGTCGTCTTTATTGAGCCAGCGATGTGGAAAGCATGGAAAACTTTTAAAAATTAATACTACGTCTAAGATAAGATTCAACTAGTACACTTTTTAGAAACTGGAAACAAGCTTTATCAGCTTCACTAAAACGATGAAGACATGAGATAAAAGAGGCCACCGCTCAATTTGCGCTGTGGCGCCATCCGAAGAAGATAGCAAAAGTATTACGAATATATTATTTCGAGTTTAAATAATGTGGTGATATATTTTAATATTGATTTAATCGTCTGTTAAAAGTGTTAATTAACAGAAACAATATTAGATAGTAAAATATTGAAAACGTTAAAATCCTAATTAAATATTTAAAAACTGGTTTTTGGTTTGGTTAATATTTGAATAAGGAATCGATTTTTTTTTATCTTTGGTAAATGTACATAATATCTATCGATAGTATACGGCATTAAAAAAAAGATTGCGATCACGAATATATAAATTAGTTTATTCAATTTCTAACTGTTTATGAACAACCGGTGAACACAAAAACGTGCTGATATTTTGTCCCCGTATCCTTGATTGTGTCATTCTTTACGTGACTCAGTAGTTAAAGATATTGCAGAAAGGATAGGTAAGTTGAAAAGGTCACTGGTTACTTACATATACCCATACACTCCAGATAGATGTTTACTTGAGATTATTCAAAAAGCGTTGTTTGATTTTGCTATTTCCATTTTACCATTCACTTTTTTTATATAAAAAACATTTGGGGTTTGTATGCATAATTTTTTCACGGACTAAAATATTTTAATTTTAAATTTTTTCCTTTTTTTTTCAATAGTATAGGGGGGACTAAAATTAAACCATTAAAAATATCTTGAAATCAGCATCTTTAGAATGACAAAGAATTGAAGTTTTCTAGTCTACCACATTCTCCTTAATTCATAGCAACATAACAACCACATAGTTTTAACAAATTTGAATATTAATTACCCAACGGGTATCTTTTTTTAATCATTCGTTCCCTAAATATTTAATATAAATACATACAACACCGACCTAAAATCTTACAACAAGACTGAAACCCCATCATCTATATTAAAACAAATAATTTTATCTACTAAAGCCAAATATCCCAACTACCACAAAGTATACACAGATGCCTTCAAAACATTATTGGTACTGGAGCCTCTGTGGTTACACCAGCAGGAACTCAACGATATAAGCTTCCAGAAATATAAAGTATTTTCACGGGAGAAATTTATGTTATACTTAAAGCTCTAACTTTTATTACCACAACAAAACTCCCTAAAGCACTTATTATTACTGTCAACTTTGCAGTTGTAACCTGCCTATAAAACACATATTAATTGAAGGTCCAAAATATCAATTTGAAAGAAAACAAAACAAACTCTCTTTAAAGCTAAAAGACATCTTGGGTCAGAACTGCAAGGTTGACAGCATTAAAATTTTTTTTATAGAAACAAAATTATTACATTTGATATAAAACGAATACAGCACCATCTAACCTGTATGTAATGTATCTACCGCTAATAAAAAAAAATACATACAACTGCAAGTCACTAAATTGCACTTAATTAAATCAAGTAAATTTTGATTTGGTTTATTTTTACCACATTACACGATATTTAAATGGGGAACCAATTCCGTTAAGCTGGAGAGAAGCCTGGATAACACCAATCCACAAAAAAGGCAGAAAGGATGACTGTTCTAACTACAGATGTATCTCGGTAACAAGCACCCTAAGCCGACTATATGGGAGAATCTTAAACAACTTACTAGAACAAGAATACGAAGCAAACGAAATCGAACAACAAGCAGGGTTTCGGGCCGGCCGCTCATGCATGGACCATATTTTTAACATTGTTCAAATGAGTGAGAAAAGAGTGGCAACTAATAGGGAAGTCCATTTACTTTTTGTAGACCTTACAAAAGCGTACGATACTGTCCCGATAACAAAACTGTGGCAAGTCTTAGAGAAATCAACGATCAATAACACTGTAATAATAGCTATTAAACAGTTATATCAGCAATTAACATCCAAAATTAAGTTAGGAAATAATCTATCTGAAAGTTTCACTGTCGCTAAGGGTCTAAGACAAGGTTGTAGTTTATCCCCCACACTATTTAAAATATATTTAAACGAAGTGTTAAAGAAGTGGAGACGAGCGTGCCATGGAATGGGGATACAGTTAAATGATGACACTACTCTGTATAATCTGCACTTCGCGGATGATCAGGTCGTCACGGCCCAAGATAAAGAAGACCTGGAGTTTATGGGAAAACGACTTCTTAGAGAATACGAAGAATGGGGATTAACGGTTAATATGAGCAAGACGAAATATTTGTGTATTGGGGCAGAAACAACAGATCTGGATCTGGACAATGTAAAAATAGGAATATGTAAGGAATACACCTATTTGGGTACAAAAATCACATGTAAAGGTCGTACTGAGGAGAAAATAGAACAAAGGATATTAAAAGGAAAGAAAGTTATAGTATGCCTAAACTCGCTGTTATGGGCAAAAAATATATCTATGGAAAAAAAAACATATGATATATAATACTATCTTTCAAAGTACTGTTCTATATGGCTGTGAAACGTGGCAACTTAATAAAACATTAGAACTCCGATTGCTAGCCCTGAATCACGTCTCGATAGGGTTACAAATGACCGAATTCGACAAATTGTAAAGACCGACACAACTATAATAGATGAAATCCAAAGAAGACAACTTATATGGTACGGCCATGTTGAACGTATGACAGATGAAAGTGCTTAAATGGACCCCAACAGAACGAAGGAAAAGAGGTAGACCAAAACCAACATGGATAGGGGGCATTCAGAAAGCGATGTCTGAAAGAAATCTAGCCCCAGGAGATTGGACTGACCAAAGAGGCTGGCAACTGGGAACCGGAAGGCGAAAGACGCTATAAACCGGAGTAATAATAATAATAATTATTTTTACCACAACCTATTTAAAAAAATGGTATATTTTTAACAAAACTATAAAAAAACAAAATAAAATAAATTAGTAATTGGTCTTTCTCGATTAATTATAATAGCTCTACCTACATCGTCTTTGCATGGATAGAATCAATTTACCTATTTTTTGTTGAGGTTTAGCTATCCATGCTCCCTGCAAAGACTCAAACATTTGTTGACGTATGTATTTCCCATACATGCTATATTGGACTTAGGTCCGGCCATTGTGCAGGCCGAGGCAGTCTTTAACATTTTCATCAAGAAAGCTAGCTACTGTTGCCACCACATGTGATCGTGCATTATCACGCATTCCTACGAAATTTTATTTAAAGACTGCGGCATATGAAAGCGCAATTGATTAAAGTATTTGATTAATGTACCTACCTAATGCCATTTAAAATTTTTTTGCAGCAAATCAAAATCGATCCTACCTTCGATGCTCTTAAATCAGGATGTATTTAAAATCTTGACTGGTCTGAATAACAAAATAAGAATTTAATGGAGATTTTGCCATAGCACGTGTTCCTCAGCAACGTGATTGATTTTCGATTTTAAATGAGGTTCGCCCAAAGGATTTATGATGGTCCTGGAAGAAACTTTTGTTTCATATATATTTGCAATAGCTGTATTTGTAACTCAGGTGCCGTTAGTGTAGATTCTTGCAGCTAATTGCAAAAAACAATCTTTATTATGGGTTGTTCATCTCGCGCATTCTGTGTATCTCTCAGATACATTTTTCTACATAACGGGTGTTCAAGCGCTTTGGGTTGTGCCAAATTTTTCCGTGCTATTTTTCAGCGTATTAATGGCTTTCAGCACTTGTTTGTGATTTAAATGGTGCCTTACCATGTTTTTAATAATTCATATGATTTACTTTAAACTTAAATCAATACTAACATATTTTCTTCAGTGTTTAAATCCAATAAAATACAGATTGAAGTGGCAGTAGGCACGACACGTGGCCAGAATGGATAGCATCAGATGGATATCTAAAGTATTAAAATGGAGACCTTGGAAACATAAACGAAAATTTATTTATTTATTTATTTACACTGTTCTACAGAAACAAAAATTTCCAATTACAGAACAGGAACAAAGTAAACATTTGCACAATAGTACTAACAATAAAAAAGCTTAAGAGTAATACACAATTTACAAAATCAGACTAACATTAGTAGAAAGCTTAAGACTAACACAACATTATTACTGCTGATAATAATAGCTCTTAATTTGCCTCACATTACAATAGAATATATCAAGCTGGTCACTTATAAGGTTATAGTTGCTACACATAGTATGAACAGGAGAGTTTTTAAGTATATTTGTTCGTGGTGTGGTAGTGTAGAATGAGTCGGTGTATCGAGATGCCTGACGGGGAATTTTAAAGTTTATCTGATGTAGTAAGCATTGACATTTAATTTCATTGTTAATTATTTTGTGTAGCATAATGACACTAGAACATTCTCGTCTTCTATCCAGAGTGAAAAAGCTATGTCTTGACAGTAAACTCTCGTGTGCCGTTCCAATTAGTGGATAAGTCCTATCTACTTTAAAACTGGGTAAAATTGGGTAAGACAGTGAATAGATGAACTGACGATATTAAAACCACAGCGGGAAGAAATTGGACATAAAAAGCGCAGGATTGAGATATCTAGAAAAAACTTGAAGAGACCTATCTCCAGCATACGGTTTATGAAGAAAAAAAAAGACAGAACAAAAACATGTTTGTGTTTTTGTAAGGTTTTTTTTGTGCTAACTTAACAACATCAAAAAATACAGTGATAAAGAATAATTATTCCATATTACATTTTCAGTTGTTTTATTTAAATAAACTAGAACTTAAACTAGAAAATTATTCTCAGTTTTACAACATTTAATATTAGAACATTTTTAGTTATTTAAAGATTTTCACAATCATCGTAATTAAAGACAAACGTTATCAAAAGAATTTTGAATTCATTTTCCAGTTTTTGGAAATTCGTTTAGAGTAGACATCTGATTTTTTTTTCAAAAAAAAAAAACTACTGCATTCTAATTGATTCGTTTGAAAACTGATACCTGATCCAATCTAGTATCATTTTTTTTCTTTTGATAGAAGTACGACGCTTTTCACTCGTTGCAACGAGTAACGAGGTTTTTTCTTCCGCCCTTTCATTTCAAAATTCCCAGATATACCGGGAAGCATAGAAACAAAACCGAAAAAAGTTCCTACAATCTTTTTGTTGAAATTCTAACACAAAGGATCGAATGAACTTTAAAGAAGATTTGAAGATTAGTTTCTGTGATTGCTTCTGTTCATAAACGGGTCGTTACAGGTATATTTAGGGGATTATTACATTTCTTACAAATAAGAATATTCGGTAATTATACAGGGTAATTTAAAAAAAGGTGACCCCGTCTCTAGGATAGGTAGAAAACTGAAAAATAGTTGCGAGTTTGCTTGGTAAAAAATTTGTATAACGCCATCCGTATTCAAGATAAAGGGCGTTATTACTTCATAATTTTCAAATCAAAATATTCCGAAAATGGTACACAGTATCGAGTTTTACCAAGAGTACCTTTTTGGTGTAAAATTGAATGATGTTTGAATGATGTAGGAAAGCATTTTTTGGAAGCTTTATCGACAGATTTAAGGGCTCCAATTGGGAAACGCCGTTGTTTTATAATACCATGTATAGAGAGTGATGATGGTTTCGTACTTGGGGGTTAGCCTAAATTTATATAAAAGTCTACCAAAGATTGCCAGGAAGAAATGAATTCCGATGTTTTTGAAGAGTATTTTTCTCAAATTCTGAAACTAATTCCCATGGTTGGAAATGAATTAGCTCAAAACTACTTTTTTAATTAGGCATTTGATATAAACAGTTTTATTCAAAAATATATGTTTAAAATTGTCAGTACGATTTTTGCAAAAGTTTTACATAAAAATTCATACTTTTAACACCCAACAATTTGGTCATACTTTTGGATAATGCCATCATTCAAGGATAAATGAACCATTACCCAGAGCATCAAAACCAGAGCATTAAAGACTGGTTAATTGAAATGGGAATTACTACTTATAATTATATATTTAAAAAATACGTTACTCATAAAATAAATATGGATTTATAATTTTCATCCTTATTAATATTTTATTGTTGTATTGTTAATGTACCCAAAACGAGACAGGATTATGGGAAGCAATGATGTCAAGCTCAAATGAGATAAAATATTATAGATGCCAGTATACATTTATTTTACATAGTTCCACTCTGTTACAAATAAATTTTCTCGGTAACGTGCTATACACGCCAGGCGAACGAGGTATAAAATCGAAAATTTCAACCGTTTTCGAGAAAAACGTATTTCAACATTACAGAGGAATTGCAATATAGATACAGTAGACAAATCTATAAATCAGAATAATAAATAAACTTAAAAGTACAAACACAAATTAAATGTTTTCCGAAGCCTCCTCCTTTTCTAATTCTTGTTATAATGGATTTTTTAATAACAAAAAAAATATTTCATCTATCCTCTTAATAAGTTCCTTTGCCAATCCATCGTTGAGAAAATGTGTTAGCGAAATAATTTATATCTTCCAATGGGATATAAGGTAGAGCTTCGTCATACATAAACCACATTCCTCTTCTTACATCCAAGATCTCCGTAAGACTACACCACAAGTACGCTCCTTGTCTGCTAAACTCCCGTATCTAATGGCTTCATCAAAGGTCTGATGAACAGGCGCACCAAAGAACTAGGTAGCAGACCAATCAGTCTCGAAAGAAATCAGTTAAGACCGATCATCGGGTTGATAACTGGTCACTGATTCACTGCAAGACATCTTGAGACGCATTATGTCCAAGATGCGGGATGGAAGAAGAAACTCCCCTTTATGCGTTGGTTCACTGTAAATTGCTAAGGGGAATCCGCGAGGAATTCCTCGGCCTAGACACAGGCAACAACACCGACATCAAGGACCAGATAGGCTGATTCGCTTTGCGCTTGAGGTCGGTCTCCTAAATCCATTCCCTCCAACATGAATTGTCGTTCTTAGAGCACAATGGCTATAAAGCTGAGTGCCCTGCTCAATCCCAAATTTAACTCAAGACCATTTTGTAAAAAGAATAAATAAGAATCTTCATTTATATTTCGAGGTGGTAGGTATGATCATGTGCCAATTTTGATAACAATTTATTTATATGTTTTGAAATTACCAGAAAAGGAACACCATGTATCTTTTGCCACGGTAACAATTAATTAAGGCATAGGGGGTCCAATACTCCTATTTTGCAGCGTATGCCCCCAATTTGTTAAACGTCTCCGCCTATGATTTATCTTATTCTTAATGCAGGTACCAATAAAAGCACAGGATTCGAAATAGAAAAAAAATGTCAAATTGTGCATTCATCTGAAATAAATGTTTGATGTTATCGTTTACAAAGTAGCAATTTCGTGAAACTTTAGATCGCGTTACTGAGCCATTCATAACTTCGTAGGGCAATTTTGCATCTGTCTGTTAGATAACAATAAGCCCTTTTGATGCCCTACCGAGGTTCACGTCGCTCTTGGATTGTGCGATTTAAATTGAACTTTGATACGGTTTTGATTGCTTAAAGATAGAGAATAATTAAAATGGGGACAATGGAAACATGTGTGCAATTCGGGGTTTCCACACCGTAAATATAGAATAAGGCGTAGGTAGGCACACATAAAGAGATGAGTTAATATTTCTGCAATTTGTGGTTTTTTATGAGTGATTTAAATCCCGCAGGTGTCACTTAAATAAAAAGTCTATTACTTTTTAATATGTAACTAGACACTTTTTACTGTAATAAGTTTACTGAAGTAGACTTCTAACGGTTTTTAAGAAGCAACTCCTTTTTTTAAATGTACTTTACACATTTTCTGATTTAAAACTTGTAACGTGCCTATTTTTTCCCTTCTACAGTTCCATTATAATTGGGTCTCTGATAGTTTTGTATTCCTCAGGTACTCGTAAATAGTGTCGCGTACCGTATTTTGTTGTAATTTAAATATATCATTCGTTGTAAATAGTGTTGCATACCTTGTTGTGATAGGATTCGATTGTTAATGGCTGTGGCATTTTTGTTAATCGGTGGAGATTGAGTGGGGGTTTTCGTTATTAGATTTTGCTTTGGTTTTTGGCCTCGATTGTTGTGTGTTGTCGGTTATATTATTGTTTGGTTTGCATTTCTGTGTAGATGGGGCTGGCTATCAACACGGACGATCGCGATTTTGAGTGTGGAACATAGATTTGCGAATATTGTTGGTTGACGTCGGTTCCGTGTCATTTTTCTTGATATCCGGCCTGGGAAGCAGTCAGTCGTTTGGTGGCAGTCTTGGGAGTGGTGTGTTGAGAATTTTTGGGACGGTGTGATATTGGCAAGTGTGCAGAACCTCTACGGTTTTTCTTTCATATCTGGCTGTATTTGGGCCATCTTAATTGGATTTTGAAGAAAAACCATTTAATTTTTAACTTGACCATTCTATCTTACCTTTGTTGTTGATATTTTGGATTTTGGTGTCGAGTTAAAATAACCGCATGCGGGATTTGATTGAGGGAAGCCATTGTTAATTAGCAGGTGCCGTTTGTTTTTGACACCACGATTAAGTTTTGTTTTAATTTATTAATATGGTACATTGTTGAAAACTATTTATTACATTGGATAATATGCCAAGGCTGAACTTTGATTAAAGTAATCTTCTCAATAGTTCTTTGTGTCCAAGTAAAAATGTTTTCTTCATACTTATTTGTAAATATCCTACAATATTGATATTTTGAAGGACAGCCATTGTAAAAAGAAATATTTTTAAATAAGCTCGATTGTTTTAACAGTGTAAATCTTTATGTAAATGGTAAAAACATGAGTAAATTAGCAGCCTTTTGTGAACGTTTGATTAAGTATTATTAAAAAGTTGACTTGTATACGTTTTTTTGGTAACTTGGTAAAGTTTGTTACTCTTACTTTTGTTTTGGTTATTTTATGGAATCGTAAACTTTGGATTTTTGATTTATTGTTAGCTGCTGATTTTGACTATATTTGTTATAAGTTTATTATTGAACTGTGTACTTTGATTTATTGTTGGCTGTTAATTTTGACTATATTTGTTATAATTTTATTATTGAACTGTGTACTTTGATTTATTGTAGGAGTAAAGTATCTAATATATTTTAGCTATAATTTTATTTATTTGGTTCACCATAATCTTAGTTGTTTATCGTGTGGCTCTGCTAGTGCCTATAAGACCTAGGGGTTTCCGGCTTGAACCGTCTAAGTCGGTGGCGCGGCTCACTTTTATAAATATATATTTTTTCTTCTACCCTCTACGGCTGAGCTCGGGCATAATTTGCCAGTAGAGAGACCGCTGGCAGAGTACTCTATAGAGAACGAAAAAGACGTGGCAAACTTACAATAGATATCTTATTAAAGGAACCAGCTAAACAAAGATTGTTTAAAACTTTTTGAAGGATGTAATCATTAAAATGTAATAGCAACCCCTACTTGTTAAACACCATTAAAAAGGCTGTCAAAAACACTATACAACAGAGGTGCTCAAACGGTCAATCGCGAGTGCTTTTTGAGTCGATCTCGAAAAAATAATTCAGATATGGAACTATTTACACAGATTTTGTTTTAGTAGGTAGGTAACTAAAACAGATTTAATGAATGAACTATTAAAATTAATTTGATCCACAATTGGGCCAGAGTATCCCCTCATAACTTTCTTTTATCAAAGGAACGCGTGGTACCGGTCAAAGAAAAAGTATGTTATTTGATAACTTGCTTGAAAAAAGAACAAATCATGTTCACAAGACCAGCCAAACAATCAAAAGCTGCAACGATAGCGTCATTTAAAATATCTTATATATTGGCGAAACACAAGAAACCATTTGGAGATGGATCCATTATGAAGGAAGCATTTATTGAAGCGGGTGAGACATTTTTTGGAGATTTTAAAAATAAAATGGAGATTAAAGAACTTCAGCTATCTCGTCCAACTGTCACAAGGCGTGTTGAAGTCATGTGTCAGGACTTGGTAGATCAATTTAACATGATATAAACATGATATTATGTAAAGTACATACTTTTCTTTGCAGTTCGACGAATCCACCGATATAACAGATACTGCCCAGCTGTGTATTTTTATTCGTATGGTATTCAATGACAGGTCGACTAAGAAAGAGTTTTTGACAATGATTCCTCTGAAAGGAAAGACCCGTGGCGAAGATATGTATGGTGTTTTCTTTAATTTTGTAGCAAATTACAAGCTACCAATACATAAATTAGTGTGCATTACAACCGATGGAGCACCAGCAATGACTGAAAACAAAAACGGCTTTGTGACATCGAGCTAATGACGATTTTCCTTCATTTTTCTCCTTCTATTGCATTATAAATCAACAAGTTCTGTTTTCACAAGATCTAAACCTGGAGATTATGGGCATTGCAATTAAAATTGTGAATTCAATCCGTGCACGTAGCTTGCAATGACGGCTCTTTGAAAGATGATGAGTTAGCTGAACACACTAATACTTAGTTCTTCACACGGGCGTCAGGTGGTTGAGGCGCGGGAAATTCTTTTCTGGACGAAAGAGGTGTTGACACTCAGATGATGACAAACGGAAAATATATGACAGATTTGGCATTTTTGATAGACATTACAATGCATTTAAACACCATTAACTTGGAGCTTCATGGTAAAGGAAAAACTATTATTGAGATGATAAGCGCAATAAACTCACTCAAAAGTAAGTTGCAATTATGATAGATCAAATGAAAATAAAGGATCTGAAACATTTTCCGTCTTTGAAAGTAAGGATTCCTCAGTCGAATTATCATATTTATGAGAGAGAATTATCAAATATTTTGGGTCAATTCGAAACAAGTTTCAGTAAATTAGCAAATATCACATCATTTATGAGTTATTCTTTTTCGTGTAAAAATATTGAGGAATTAGCTACTGAAATAGCAAGTCAATTTAACATGGACTCATGTTCTGTTGAAAATGAGTTATTGCAGATTTCAACAGATATACATCTCAAAGCCACATCATCTGATTCTTGTCTTTTATATCTGAAGATAAATATCCGAATCTAAAGCAAATCGTCCTTCAATTGTCGGCAATGTTTGGGTGAACTTACTTGCGACAGCCTGCATTTTCTGAAATGAAGATAATTTAATCAAAATTACCGAAATCGATTAACTAACGAACATTTGTCATCGTGCTTGCGATTAGTACTCGGTAATTGCGTACCATCTTATGAAAAGTATGCTGAGGACATGCAGCGCCACGCTTTAACATTCAAAGTCACTCTTTAAAGTTTAATATTAGAACTCTTTTGTTTTGTAGCACCCAATAAACTCGCAATTTCGAATAATTAAGAGGTTTTTCATTGATATTTTAGAGCAGACCTACATTTACCATGACTAAAAAATGCATATTGTGCGGTAAAACCATTGCTTAAAAAGTAGATAGTTGGTCAATGGCAATGTAATCGGTATTGGAGACTAACGTGACTGCCATCCAGCGTTATCACTTGTCAAACATGGAAAATTTGATCTCGTACTGATGCGCCCTCGTTGAAGAATGTGGAAATTGAGAGAAACTACATGAAACTGCAACAGGTTTCTTTTTTACACAAAACACGTCATAAAGTGTTTGTTTCTGCTATTTTAACTCCATTCCCAGACAACAACGCAAACGATGGTTCAATGTAAGAGCAGGGTTGGAGTTGCCCAATATATTTGTTGTCAACTTTTTATTGTGAATTTTCAGTCGAACAAAATTTGTCACTGTCAATTATTACCTGGGTCTGAATGCGGAATAGTTCGCTTCATATAAATTTTTACACTACACGGAACCTAAGAAAACATACTGGTAAAATATTTTAAAAATGATATAATTTCTCATCCCCTTCTAAGGTGGACAAAAATGGTAACCATTTTTATTTCTTTTTCTTAAGTATAATTACTACAGACTCTGCTTTTCGAAATCAGTTTGCCAAAATTTCAATAATTTCAAATATATACGAAGAGATTCGAAAATATACATTGAAATATGTGTGAAGGCTGCTTATAATTGATTATTTATTTATTTTATTAATATACGGGATCACCCCCATTACAACAAATGCTGTATACATTTAATTAAAAATTAATCAATCAACTTATATACTAAATTAAGATAAAATTAAACAAATAAATCACTAACAATAAAATAAAAATTTCACAACTTAAACTCTCTTTAACCGATTCTTGAACATAGCTAACGAACCACCAAATATGTATGCTTTTGTTATTAATTATTTTTAAAGTACGTTTAATTGGCAAATGCATACCATAGTTTGTATGGTGACAAGAAATATAGAATAAATTTGATTGTCTTAAATTTCTGACGGGAACATTCAAACTAATACCTTGGAGAAGTTCGGGGCAAAATTAAACCATTTTTTAGCTTGTATTGAAGTTCGTCAGTCTAAGAGTCCTCTGGATCTCTGGATCCCTAAGTCCATCAATAAATAGCTGGACGGCCAGTTGCTCCTTGAAGTCTTTCGGTGCTTGTGGGTACGCTATCTGGATCAGCCTTCTCACATCTGCCTCGAACTCTTGCAGACTTTCGCCAGATTTCTGCACCCGTGTTTTCATCTGCGCCCGGTATAGCTATTCACGATATTGATCGCCATACCTTAACTCCAGTGCAGCTACTAGGTCTCCATATTTGCCTTGTTGGTCGGCGGGGATTGTCGGCAGCATTTTCAAAGCTTGTCCTCTTAAGGCCACTATGAGTGCAGTAGCCTTCTCTTCATCGTTCCACCCAATGGACGAAGCTGCAGTAAACATATATTTATTATGTAAAATAATAATTACTTATTGTTAGTTAAGAAGTAGTATGAAACAATTTCAGAGTAGAAATATTTATTGTCTCTCAACCCTTACTTTCTTGATTTTTAATATTTTATGTCGTCACTGCCCCGCGAAGACCACGAGGAGGTAAGAGCTTATCCTTCGCCAAGGAATTGGGATAAGGAATGTTAAAATCAGGAATGTTAGTTAGAAATGTTGATAAGAAATGTTAGTTAAAAACGTTGTAGCTAAGTAAATAATTCTAAACTTAAAAAAAAGATTAATTAAAATATCTGCAAGAGAGAGAGAGAGAGAGAGAAAAATAAGAACCAAAAATGTTTTCTTTGTAAACAAACCTGTTCAATTTTATTTGTTGTTTGAAAAATATAACTGACTTTATACTTTTTTTTTTTTACATGTATTGGTGTCATTTTTATTTTTATGTTTCCTTACCATATCCTTACCATATCTACTATATCCTTCTTCAAAGATTTTATCTTCCAAGTTAGTGAGATAATTTATACATTAAAATTAACGAAATTGATACTTAACAGTCTAGTACTTAAATAATTGGGTAAAAATATATAAAATCTGAATAACATACCTCAAGCTTTCATCTTGTGCTCTCATTATGCTCGTCGGTTGTTGGTACTCTTGACCTGGCCTTTCTTCAAAACAATGTTGATCTGATCGAGATATGTTCGCTGAGATCGACCTCTAACGACTTGTCCATTTACACTCGCCTTATAAATTTTTGTTTCATCAAACTTCCTTCATCCATCCTTTCTACGTGTCCAAATCATCAAAACATTTCTTTATCTATCTTTGTAACCACATCTTCTTTTACACCATTTTTCACTATTTTTTACTTTATCCAACCGAGTCACTCCGGCTATACTTCTTAGACTACTCATATTTGCAGCATTAATCCTATTTTCATTCTTCTTCTGCCAAACCCAACATTTACTACCATACATAATTGTAGGAACCAAAACACCTTCATGCACAGCCAGTCGAGCCTTTTTGACATTTTCTGGCTGTTCATAAAGCTATGCAGTGCCCCATTCATTTGTTTTCCTGCCAACACCCTTCGCTCAATGTCACTGTTATATTTTTCATGTCTCGTAAACTTTGAACCCAAGTACACAAATTCATTTACTTGTTTCACTCTTTCTCCCTCAATCAAAACTTCACATATTACTATTATTTAATAATTTTTTTTATACATATTTAAGTATATCCTGTAAAAAAAATTTAACCTTTAAAATTAGATGCTTTTGTGGTCATAATATATGTTAATTCTTGTTAAATATTTGGATTTTTTCTAGAAGATGCATAATTTTTTAATATTTTTATTTTTCGAAATTTGCTGGAAATATTTCTAGAAGGGGTTTGTTGGCAACGTTTTTATTAAACCATGTTAATTTTAAATGAAAATGATAACATCTTGCATTAAACAATGCAATGAAATTATCATTCCACTGGTTTAAAATTTTCTTTTCATTTTTAAAATAATTCCAATGTTAAACGGATTTTACCTAAACATTTTTTAATTTTTTATTTCAAATAAAGTCTACCACAAACACGACCGATTATTCATTGTAAGAGCTAAAGCTCTAAAAATGAACATAAAGAAAAAAACGAGAACAAGATTCGTGCGTGCTTTAAAAATACTAAAAGTCCAAGTATTAATGTCAAAACACGCCATAAATCCATATTATAGGATGATACAAAGATTCAAAGTAACAACAAATCCAATAAAAAGCATACGCGACAGTCAACGGACAAAAGAACAGACAAAACCCTCGAAAATCCCGACACACAAGATCCTGATCCTGGGTGGCGGCGGCGGATGCCGATGTTCGGTTGTTCGTTCCTCTTTTCTAGTCTACCCAACTGGATGCAAGCTGAATATTTTTTAAAGTGATCTGATAAAAGACATTGTATTGTAGATAGTGTTCTATTCAACAATATTTAAATTCGGAATTTTATACGGCTTTTATTTTTAGTTGAATATATATCACAAATTTAAAAAATAAAAATGTTCAATAAATAAACTGCTACAATTGTAAAAAATTTTAAATAAGTGATACTGACAACAATCGTTTTAATTGCCCCGAATCTATTACACAGGATTTATAAAAACATACCGAGTGGTACCAAGTTCCTTACGCTATTCGTCAAATATTTTTTTAATTATAAATTTTGATCGATACTTTGCTAAAGAAAATAATTCGGGCATAAATTTTTAATTTATTTATGAATTTTTTTATTTTTCAGCCCATGCCAAAACACTTTGTTATACTGTGCAGGTGTTTTTTTATACTAAAACAATAAATTGCATGTATTTAATAGTTTTAATGTAATTATTTGAATACATCAACAAACAATTCTTGTTGCATTGATGTATAATATACATACGTACATATAGTCACACCTTTTTTTCCGTAGGGGTAGGCAGAGACCCCTTCCTTTCACATGATACGGTTTTTACATACATCTTTTGCTTCCTCTACTTTTATCAGTGCTCTCATACATGCTTGTCGGTTGTTGGTACTCTTGACCTGGCCTTTTTTCAAAATAATGTTGATCTGATTGAGATATGTTCGCCCATGTCGACCTTTACCGACTTGTCCATTCACACTCGCCTTATATTTTTGTTTCGTTCTCTTATCTCACTATTCTTTACTTTATCCAACCGATTCACTCCGGCTATACTTCTCAGACTACTCATCTCCGCAGCATTAATCCTATTTTCATGCTTCTTCTGCCAAACCCAACATTCACTACCATACATAAGTGTAGGAACCAACACTCCTCTATGCACAGCCAGACGTGCCTTTTTTGACACTTTCTGGGTGCTATGCAAAAAACATGAGCTGGCTAATAAACAGAAGATCTAAACTATCCATGGAAAACAAAAGATTATGTAAGGCTGTACTCGAACCAATCTGGACTTACGGCATAGAGCTGTAGGGATAGAGTAAACCTAGCAATATAAAAATTCCAAACATACCAATCAAAAGTGCTTAGAATGATAACCGCCGTATGTTTTAAATCAAACGCTGCACAACGACCTGGACATTCCATTCATAACAGATAAGAGCCAATGCCAACAAATATAGAAACCGTACCACTAATCATGGTAAACAAATGATTAATGTACTCTTCAATCAACCAGTCAAGAGAAGACTTGGAAGATTATGGCCAGAAGATCTTGATAGATAAAAATTCCGGAAATCCATCGGTGGATGGAACCTGCTAAGTCACCTTTCATTACATCTTATTTGCTAATTACTCTGTACTATGAGTAGATTGTAAATTGCAGTAAATAAATAAAACAGAGTTTAACCATAATTCCGAAAGTTTTTAAATTTTGCACACTAGCTTGTAGGGCCCTAGTGATGAATAAACCAAAAGTCCTCATGAATTGGAGGCGAGCTCTAGCGGAAATTAACGAAAATAGGGCACTTTTTTAGGATTTTCGTGAATATCTCGAGAACCGTTGGTCGGACACATGGAAAAATGTGTATAATGTGGCGAAGACAATTCAATAAAATTATGGTTCAATAATATACAATTTTTAATTACATTTACAGAATTCCAATCTCATCTGACTTCTGGTTACTACACACTCTGCAGTCATGTCTTCTCGTACCAAATGTTCAGTGTTGGTTTTTTTCAACGAATATGTAATTTCTTCAAATTGTATGAGTTCAGGATAATCAGGGTCATCAACGTCATCTTACATTGTAGAAGTAACACCATTCAGGCATTCGCCGGGGCAGTTGTGACAAATGCTTGTACACACAATACCTGACTTTCGGCAGCCACATTTCTTTCCACATCCACTAGTACATTAGGAACAAATGAGATTGAGGACATCCTGAGGTCTTGTGTTGTCACAGGGATCAACCGATCGCTTTCTAACTTGCAACCCCAATGTACAGGGGGAAATTCATTCCCAAGCCAAAATTGAATTTGCTTTTTTTTTTTTATGTTCTGGTTCCCACGAAAAGGGATATCCTGTAATGTTCAGAGAACATCGTGGGAACCAAGGGAAAGAAGGTAGGAGTTGGTGTTCTTATTAAATTTCTGGAGGTTGTATGCCTCGGGGAACACCTCCCTAGGCAATGAGTTCCAAAGCCTCGCAATTCGTTGGATGAATGAGTCTTTGGAAAGTGATGTTCTGCAGGTCTCCAAAGTGACCACGAAGGGGTGTGAAGACTGAACTTGACGGGTTAATCTCGAAGAGACTGCCAAAGGAGGAACGATTGTTGATATTTCAGAAGAGCATCGCCCATAAAAATATCTATAAAATAGAGACAAATCGCCAACTTTTCTACGGTGTTCCAGACAAGTGAGCGAGTTTGTAAGCGAGGCATCACCGACGAGACGAATTGCCCTTTTTTGGACAGAATCCAGTAGCTTCAGGATATGTTTAGGTGCTGCACTCCAAATATGGGAACAGTACTCCAGTACAGGTCGGATCTGTGCCTTATAGATCATAAGCAGCTGACTGGAGGTGAAATAGCTCTTGGCACGAAACAAAAAACCAAGTTTTTGGGATGCACTTTTGGCAATGGACCTCACGTGATTTTCCTGATTTTGCTGATACACACTAAACAATAGCAGGAGCAAGGAATGATTAGCTGAGCTGAGTTGCCTGGAATGTTGTCAGAAAAAAGAGGGTTGCACCAGACAATAGAGACCGGGTGGTCACAATACAAAGAATCTTTCTGGTCCTTTCCGTTAACAAACAAACAAGCAAAAAATCTGCACACTACGATATAAAATATCTTATTGAGCTATAATTATCTTCCTATTAATAATACTAAAAACCAGCGATACTGTTTGAACAATTTCAATGACATTTAGGTGAAATACAATGGTAGATACCGTGCGCTTCTCGACTTTTTTTAGAAAAACGTTATCTTTTATCTTCCTGTAACCCGGTAACCGTTGTGAAAATAAGAAAAATGTATATAATTATTTTTGTTGCAAATTTAATAAGCTTCAATTTTGTACATTATAAACTTTTACCTCCAACCAACGGTTCTCGAGATATTGACGAAAATCCTAGAAAAGTGCCCTATTTTTGTTAATTGCCGCTAGAGCTCGCCTCCGATTCATAAGGACTTTTAGTATATTCATCACTAGGGCCCTACAAATTAGTGTACAAAGTTTCAAAACTTACAGATTTATTCTGAGGTTGGGTCATTTTTGGATCTGTTTTGACTGGAGTATTGGTGTAGATGAATAGATATAGCGACTAACGCATTCTTGACATTCTCGTTACGCAAAGTGTTTGCTGGCTAGCCCCGGTTTTCACAACGTGCGATAAGGAACTTAGCTCCAAAACTTTTACCAGTACTCATACATCACATCGATAAATAGTAATCCAAGGTATCGACTGACATTCATTTTCAGTCGATCTTACAGGCGATATATCATTCGAAATGTCCACCACCTTTGTGAACGTTTTTAAACTCGATGCAAACAAATCAAAAAAATCACATTGAGGACCTCCGTTCAAAATATAGTAATTCAATTAAAAAAGAAATTTGTTTGTAGTCATGCAGCAGACGCGTTTCGTTTTATTACGTCCAACATCCGTGTTATACAGAGTGGATCCAACTTTATGCGATTCTTAGATTTTTATGGCAAACATATTTTCTGTTATAATTTTAATTTGACTGTACAAGTACAACAAACAAAGATTTAAGCATACGCACAGGTAATTTACTTGACATAGTGCACCTCGACAGACCAGTTGTCATTTACAAGATAACTATCGTATTGTAAAGGCCTTATTACAGAAACTCGATACACTTTACCCAAATTTTCAGTAAAACTTTGTATATTATTCTACCCGAGAAGCGATAAAAACATGTCTCGAGCAAAAGTTTTTCAAATGCACATGATTAAAAAAAAGGTGTTTAAAGCAAGTTGGTCTATTGCAAAAAATACCGGCTCCTTTGACCTCCCCTTGAATCACAAACGTTTGATCCCAGGAACCCTCAAAGCAATAAAAATCCTATTTTACGGCAGCTTCTTACTTTTTGGTCCGAGTGTTTTCAACATCATCATCTTCATCAATAGCCGTTTTGAGTCCACTGCTGGACATAGGCCTTCCGTAAATCATTCCATTGCTTCCGGTCTTGAGCACTTTGCATCCAGTTGTACTGGATGCGCTTGATGTCGTCCAACCATCTCGTTTGGGAACGTCCTCGATTTCGATATGCCTTGTGTCTAGATCTCCATTCTAGGATTTTCTTTTTCCATCTTCCATCTCTGACTCTGGCAACATAGCCCGCCCAGTTCCATTTCAGCGTTGTAATCCGTTCAACTGCGTCGGTAACAACGGTTCTTTCCCCAATTATAAGGTTTTAACTCTGAGTGACCAGTACATGATAACGTCAAATACTTGGGAATTCACCTTGACAATCGACTAACATGGAGAAAACATATATGGACAAAAGACTACAACTTAACATAATATACAGAAAGATGTATTGGTTTATGAACCGCAACTCACATCTCAGCATAAAAAACAAACTGCTAATCTATAAGTGTGTATTAAAGCCTGTCTGGACATACAGAGCTCAAATCTGGGGAAATTCAAGTCAAAAGTACTAAGACAAATCTGCAATGCTCCTTGGTACGTCCCGAACAACATAATACACAGAAACCTACAAGTAACAACGATTAAAGATGCCATCAATTTACTGCATACCAAATATCAGAGTAGACTACAAGACCATTCAAATACACTAGCAAACGACCTTCTAATAACACTACAAACCAGAAGACTGAAAATATTGAAAAAGTTGACATGCATGATCTTTTCGGTCTGCAATAATGACTGCCATCTACAAACTTTAAGTTATTGAAAGTGTTTTAGCCTAGCTGAAAATTCGATCGCATAAAATTATCATATTTTTATGTTTTTAAGTACATCTGCGTAATTTAGTCGAGTAAGGCTTCTGGAAAAATGTAAGAAGATTTTGTTACAGACTGGTTTAACATCGAAAAAGGTGTTGGACAGAGATGTGTGGCTTCACCATGGCTGCTTAGCTCATACATGGACGATTGTTAAAAATATTTAATGAGAGTACATATGGATTGACAATAAATGATTTTATTGTCAAATGCTTTCTTTACGCTGATGATCAGGTCATATTAGCATTATCTGAAGAAGAGTTGCAGGCGATGGTTAATATTATGCATGATGCCATAAACATTAAAGGGTTAAAATTGAGTGTGAGCAAGACGAAAGTAATTGTTTTTGAAAAAGAAGATAACATGGCAAACTGCAATTTCCCCTGAAACATATTTTAACCATTCCAGTAAAAAGTATCGTCCAATAAATATTTACAATTCGTTAAAATACTTTGCTTTGGTAATTTAGCTTAAGCGTCCGTCCGAACAAGTCTAGGTCACTATTATAATTAAAATAGTAAAGAAAAAATAAATGAGCCAATATTTATAAATATAGAAATTCTCGTCACAAAACTATTTTAATAATACGAGTGCAAGGCAGACAAAGTGTTCAGGCTTTCATATTTTCAATTAGAAAATCAAATAACTCGGACTAGAGCTTTAGTTTTAAACTCCCAAACTTCAGTTATGGCATGGTCATGCTGATTGCTACCCAGATCCAGCACGAAAGAAAACCAAACAATTAGAGTAGCTATTTTAAAATGATTTGTTTTATGTTTATGTACCTATTCAAGTTATCTTCTTTTAATATTGCTGTCAGTTAATTTTAAAAACTAATGGTTGAATGAACAAAATAAAATTTTCGATAAAATTTTAAAGACATTTTTAATTGGAAAGTGTTAGCCGTTGTCAAAAGGTAGCACTCATTGAGCACTTTTGCGTATAAAAAATTTAGCGTCCAACTTGTCATAACTAATATTAAATCAGTACCTTCATCGTGAGCTATCCTGTACATTGTTCGTACTCAGAAAACATTTAAGTTGTTATCGAGTGTTAAAATCTGAAGAATCATTCAATCCGCATCAATAACATAGAAGGTAAAATGGGTTCTGACGGAATTATCTCCACTAACTAATTTTTGTGGCCGCCGCATGATGGTACTTGTAAGATGTTTCGCGACGGGGTGCCGCAAGAACCTATTCTGTGGCCGATCAATCAACCATTGGCGGACAGCTTCGAGAAGTATGTTCAAGGACAATTATTTTGCAAATTTTAAAAATTTATTTTATTTAAAATTTGATTTTATTTTTAAGAGTAATATTTCACTAATTATCGCGTAATTTGGTGCAGTAATATATTTTACTTGCTGTTGCAAATTTGTGGCCATGGAGACCTTTTCACAAACCACCTGTCTGTTTACAAATGGATGTTACTTATTTGGGATTCACCTCATAAGATATTTATTACGGTTTTTGCAGCACAATTTTACTAATGCAGTGATAAAAATTGGGACAAATTCAGATATTTTTGTAATAAAGTATAGTAAGTCAGAATAAAGATTCCTGTTTCACAACTTCGTCACCTCAAAGAATTTAAGCCGACGGCAGATCCAGGAGCGGACTTTAATTGGATATAACGAATGACTCAAAATATTCTTTGCCGATAATGGAAGTGCACCAAAACCGTTTTCATTATCATCATCAAGTAGCACTACAGCCCTATGTGGGTCTTGGCTGCAAGCACAATTTGCCTCCATCGACTAGCATTGTTTGCTGCTTATTTTCAATGCCCATCTTCCGCATATGATACAAATAGACTCAGGCAGGAACAGGTTGATTCCATTAACAGAGATCTTAAAGCAATTGTCGAGTGGGGAACCAACAATCTTGTTCAGTTCAACGCCCAAAAAACACAAAGTGCCACGTTTTCCAAGAAAGTGAATTCCTCAAATCATCCCAACACAATGTCCGAAAATACCCTTGAACCAAGTCCCTCCATCTCGATTTTGGGAGTCACGGTGTCCAATAATATGTCTTGGCATGTTGCTAATATCGCAAAGTCGGCAAGCCAGAGGCTAGGTTTTCTGTGATTAGCCAGAAAGTTTTTTACTCCCGATCAACTGTTGACGACGTACAAGGCTCAAATCCGACCTCTACTGGAGTATTGCTCGCACATTTGGGGTTCAGCACCAAGGCATTCTCTTCGTCTTCTAGATTCCATTCAGAAAAGAGCCATTTACTTGATAAACAGATCAACTCTCACAGATACGCTTCACCCTCTAGAACATAGAAGAAGAGTTGCAGACCAGTCATTGCTCTACAGATATTTCCATGGCAGATGCTCCAGAGAAATAAAAACTCTTGTACCACCATTGGCCCCATTCGGCCGAAGAATTTGTTACGCTGATCAGTCTCACCCATTTACTTTCAAGATTGACATTACAAGGACCAATCTTCATCAAGAATCCTTCTTTTACAGGGCTGCTACGGAATGGAATAAGCTTCCAAAATCAATTTTTCCAGAGAACTATGACCTGCAACTTTTTAAAAATCGTGTCCACAATCATTTCCTTTCTATAATCCCTTCCCCTTCTAATAGTCGCAGTGCGGGCCGTCCGCGGCCCACACGATAGGCCTACCCTTTTTGCGACTATTTTCATAAAAAAAAAAAAAATATCCGATACCCTTTTTCATTACCGGAATGTAATATAAACGTTTTCCTCTATTAGGGAAAGCATTTACGAAACATTTAGCAGTTTGATTACATCCATCCTTTTTTAATAATATTATGAATGACGTACCAACGGTAATCAGGATAAACTATGAATCTTCCTTACCGATGAACTTCATCTATTCTACTGAGATATTTATTACGTAAAATAATTTTTTTTAAATTTTATAGTAGTCTGCCTTTTAATTAAGGTACAATATCTGGTACTTTTCTAATATTATTATTGGATTTTTATGGAAACCCCGGTACTAACTTGATTTATTTATTTTTAATCAAAGAAAATACAGAACAATCTTATAAGGATGAAAATTATATTATCCATCATACAGTTATCTACGCTGACCAAAAATCCCTGATTCCCCCATTTCATGGAAGACATTCCTCGCCTGTAATTAGGAACTTTCTTAAGTTTGGGATTTGAAAATTTTTGTCAATACGTAAATCCTTTTCACTACACCCAAATCAAACCCAAAATTTTTGAAGTGAAAACTTCTTTAGCGGCGTTGTACACTTTTTTTGTAATGGGTAAAAAATGTTAAACTCGCGTCAGGACACGTGACCTGATCGAAAATTCGTAAGACTTGTAATGGGTAAAAAATGTTAAACTCGCGTCAGGACATGTGGCCTGATCGAAAATTCGTAAGACGGTACCAAGTAATTTTAGGTCGGACGGAAGACTGACCGGTTTTAACTCGTGAAAATGTTATTTTCATAGCTCCGTAATTTTTTTTAAAACAGACTAGGTTTTTTATACAATAAACTCGAATACGTTTTAAATAAATATTTTCTTTAACCGTTGACGCATGTCATGGACTTTATTTACTTTGTTTATATATTTTTAATAGAAATAAAACGTACCCGAAGCTTCGTATATCGCGTTTAAAAAAAGAATTCGTTGATTCAGCGATATTCTCGACGATTAACCGATATAATTTTTGATATTCTTTTAAAGTTACTATCATATCGATAGCCGTACGCATTAACGGAAGTACGGAATAGTACGCTATACGAACCCGACATGTCTACCTTGTTGCTTCGAATAAGTGTGTATCGTGTATAAAATACTAACAATATTGTGATAAAAAAGAAACAAACATAATTTAAGTAATTAATATATCTTTATATTAAATTAACTTAAATATTAATGATTCATTCAGTCAGTCAGTGTACGGCCGTCCGTCAGATCGGTCGGTCATAATTATATTTAAATAATCGACAATACGTTAATATATTATACACTTGGAAATTGTACGCACGAGAGAGTTTTAAGTTTAAATCTATTTTTTGATTTTTGTAGTACGACAAAACGCACAACATACTCATAATTCGATGCAATATTTATCTTGTATGTAGGTAGCAGCATGATTTATTCGCCAAAATACCCTTGTGTATTCCCTCATTATATATAGATGACATACTCGGCTTAAAATTTTCCGCAATACTATCATTTAAGAATTTGCAAGTTTATTCTTAAAAGGGATAAATCATCTTCTCGATTTGTTTCTTTATGTTTATATTTTGAAGTGAAAACTTCTTTAGCGGCGTTGTACACTTTTTTTGTAATGGGTAAAAAATGTTAAACTCGCGTCAGGACACGTGACCTGATCGAAAATTCGTAAGACGGATGGAGAGTAGACAGCTGGCGTGGCGTAGGAGAGGGAGTATCCCCCTCTCTTTCTACGGCGCGGCGAAAATGTATGCCTGCGCCGGCTGTTTTGTTTAGGCGGCGCAGGGCGCACAACGTTAATACTTAAGTTTTCACTTCTGCCGGCACTCCCAGAGTGCAACCCGTAAAATTTTTTTTTATTTTAGTTAGTGGTACATATTTTTAATAATTTTGTAAGTGAAGAGTGATATCCACATAAAAATTACCTAATTTTTGTGGCACATTCTCCTTCTCCTCCAATTTTTCTTTACTATGAGAAAAAATTTCAACTCGGATACATTTGCATAAATAACCCATTTAAAAAATGGGTTGATATAGATAAAAATTTAATAAAAAACTTTCTGGGACTACATAATTCTCATCAGTTATGTATAAAAAAACTCCAAAGAGCCATTTTAAAAAATATATAATCAAATTACGACACTGGAATAAAAAAAAATTACTTTGACTAAATAACACGTGCCAGAACAACGAATTAAGCCAATGGGAAATAAACAAATTCAACCAATATACACTTTATTTGAATCACTTGATCATGTGGACTATTATAAACGGAAAATTGGTACAGTGTCAACAAAAAGAAAACAACGCACGTTCAATAAAGCCAATCAGAAACAGGAACAGGTATAAGTGATAACAAATATATCCAGTCGCTTGAGAATAACAAATTGCATCGTATTACTCCTTCTTTTAACTTATTTTTTACACGTTAAAAATTTTCGATGTAAATATTGTAAAATCACTTCCAGCTAACTTGGGTTTAAAACCTTGTTTTTCATCACGTCGTGTCAAATAACGAGCACTAAATTAACAAAAACATCATCCATTTCCGTTGCTGGTAATGTAAAACCCATCTTTAGCCTTAATAAATAATAGTATTGCCACAAGGTACAACCTATAATTGAAAAACATAATACTTTCCTGTTATCGCGAAAACAACGTTGATGAAAAAAATGAACAATGAGCTATCAAATAGGCGTGACCGAAAGGATGTTACTGCGGAATTTTTACAATACGCAAAAGAAATATTGATTTTAAACAAATATGTAATACGTTGGGCAATATTAACATTAAATCTGTTGAGCTGTTAAAATTTATAAATAAATTTCTCGAAAGTAAAATACATTCTGCATGTCGCTTTGTTGCTTCCTTGTCATTCGCTACACCCTGATTATATATAATAATTTTTAGGTAAAATAAAAAAAAAGGTGGGAAAATTATAGTTGAAGTCAGAGATAATTTTTCTTCATTCATAATTATATATCATACATACATACATACATATAGCCACGACTTTTTCCCGTAAGGGTAGGCAGAGACCACTTCCTTCCACTTGCTGCGGTTCTTACACACATCTTTTGCTTCTTCTACTTTCATCAGTGCTCTCATACATGCTCGTCGGTTGTTGGTAATTTTGACCTGGACTTTCTTTAAACAATATTAATCTGATCGAGATATGTTCGCCGAGGTCGACTTGTCATTCAAACTCGCCTTATAAATTTGTTTCGTCATTCTTCCTTTATTCATCCTTTCTGTTGTGTTCAAACCACCTAAGCATTCCTTTATCTATCTTTGTAACCACATCTTCTTTTACACCACATCGTTCTCTTATCTCACTATTCTTTACTTTATCCAACCGAGTCACTCCAGCTATACTTCTCAGACTACTCATCTCCACAGCATTAATCCTATTTTTATGCATCATTTGCCAAATCCAACATTCACTACCACACATGAGTGTAGGAACCAACACTCCTCTATGTACAGCCAGATGTGCCTTTTTTTGACACTTGTTCATAAAGCTATGCAGTGACCTATTCATTTGTTTTCCTGCCAACACCTTTTGCTCAATGTCACTGTCATACTTTCCATTTCTCGTAAACTTTGAACCCAGGTATACAAACTCATTTACTTGTTCCACTCTTTCGCCCTTAATCAGAACTTCACAGTTTGTCATACTTTCTTTTCTTTTAAAAATCATTACTTTTGTTTTGTTTACATTTATTTTTATCCTTTTGATTTGCAGGGCATCATGCATAACATTAACCATCACCTCTTCAGATGGCGCTAATATGACTTGATCATCGGCGTAAAGAAGGCATTTGACGATCAAATCATTCATTTTCAATCCATACGCACTCTCTTTCAAATCTTTTAAACATTAAAATATTAAAAAAAGTGTCTTCTTCTTCTTCCTATGCCGTCCCCACTAACGGAGGTTGGCGACCATAGTTTTTCTGTCTTTAGCCGCGTAGAATAATTCCTCCACATTCATTTTTGTCCAGTCTCGCTTGAAAATCTATCTAACAGCGTCAAAAAAGTTAAGATGTTAAAAAAAATTTGTGCACAATTCATCTGGCCAATCACGGTTTACATGTCTCGCCCTATTAAGCATTCATAGAAACATTAAAATTGATACCACAAAGGTTTTAGATTGCTTTGCGAAAAAAAAACAGAAGTATATCGAGTAAATAATAAAATTATTATATGCTGTTTTATTTTTTAAAAAAACTAGCTAAAAAATTATGACAATTTTTTTTTAATTTTTAAAATCTTTTATCAACAATTGTTTTCTTTTTCTTCTTCCTCTTCTCAGCCCGTGTTTATCCACTCCTTGATGTAGGACTCTTCCAAATCTTTCCACGCTCTTCTATCCCTAGCAGTCCGGATCCAATTCCTTCCTGAAACATTCTCGATATCGTCTTGCCATCGTCTCTGGGGCTCCGTTTGGTCTCTCTTTGGCGCCAAATTAATATCCTATGTGCCCACTTGTGGTCATCCTGCCTTGCTTTATGACCAGCCCATCTCCATTTCAGTTGTGCCACAAGCCTTAGTACATCCGTCACTTTAGTTCTCCTACCAATTTCTTCGTTGAAGACTTTATCCCTTAGAGTGATTCCTATCATAGCCCTCTCCATTAATCGTTGGGTGGTTTGCAGTTTATTGGCAAATTTGCGAGTAATTGTCATTGTCTCGAGTCCATATGTGAGAACCGGCATCACACAGGCATTAAACAATTTCCTTTTTAAATTTATAGGAAATTCACGAGATTTAGGGATAAATCCTAGTTTGCCAAAAACTGTCCAGGAGAGGCCTATTCTTCTTGTGATTTCAGAAGATTGATTTTCTTTACCAAGCTGAATTTTGTGGCCTAAGTAAATATATTCCGAGAAAACTTCTACGGGTTGGTCGTTAACAGTTAGTTACCTGGATGTCTTCTGTACTCATGATCTTTGTTTTGTTTAAGTTCATTTCAAGTACAATTTGCAGCGATGCTCGATGAAGCTACCGAAGCATGTTTTTAAGCTCTTCACCTGTGTTGGCAATGACCACAATATCGTCGGCAAATCGTAAATGGCTTAGACGGACTCCATCAATATTAATCCCGTTCTCTTGCCAGTCAAGTTTTTGAAGACATCCTCCAAGTCAAGGTAAAAAGTTTTGGTGAGATGGTGTCTCCTCGCCTTACTCCTCTTTTGATTGGAATATTGTCGGTTTTTAAATCCTCATCAATTTTTATATGAATGGAAGTGTTATTTTAGATTTGTTTGATAAGGCGTGAGTATGTAGAGTCTAGGGATTCCAGAATTGCCCAAGTTTCGACAGAGTCAAAAGCCTTCTGGTAGTCGACAAAGGCCAAATGGAGTGCTATATTATACTTTGTGGCTTTTTCAATAACAGTACGAAGTATTGTTTTAACCCCCCCAATTTTTGGCCCAGATACGGCCCTGAACTGTTTTGTACATATTAATAAATAATCTTTGCTTATTTTTCATCCCCAACAAATCATTTGGACTGTTCAATATATTTTTTTTTAGAATCTGGAATAAACATTGACAAACGGTATATTTATAACAATTTTGCCAATAGACGTTAAGCATTCGGTTTTTTAATCTATTCATTTTCTATACAACAATGAATGTTCCAAGTAAATTAAAAACATTGAATCATTATTGGACTTTTAATATTTAATAGTTTCGTGACCATGTGTATTAAAGGTTTTAATGAAAAAATGTTTGATTTTAAACCACGTTACATAAAATATAAAAAATTAAATTAAAAAAAAAACTTTAAAATAATAAAATTGTGTTACCGATCAGCCACTACCCTCACCACAGCAAGGAGTTTAAGCCCTTGTGTTAAAAGTGGGTCTAGCCCCAGTTACCTTTCATAAAGTAATTTTTTCCGCAATAAGGGGTAAGCGGTAGTTCATTGTTCGATGTGTATGCCTGAAATAACAAATTGTTGAGGTGAAATCGGTCGGGAACCTAAATAAACACACACTTTTGGTGATATGAATTTTTAATTGAATAGATTTTTGGTTTGTCGTTTGCTCTTTGCAAGGTGTGCGTCATTTTTTTTTTACCGCAACAATATGTCTGTGAATCGTGGTTGCATTTCCTTTTAACATAATTAAATATGTGCCTATTTTTAACCAGAAAACTCATACCATCGTATATTGGTGAAATGAGCTATATCCTGACACAATAACAAACTGTAGGATTAATTTTATTATTATATATAGTTTGTATTTTATATTCAAAATGCAAAGGTCTTTCATGCAAATCTTTCATAATTTTTTTCTTTGCTGTGCCAATAAGGATTGCTATAAGGACTTCTTCTTCTTCTTCTTTTTCTTAAGACATTTGTCTTGTTTTTCCTCATATATTAGCACTCATAGCAGCCGCAACTGGGATTCTGATGTCCAGCTCTCGTGCCACCTCTTGGGCGGTCGTCCTGGTGGTCTGTTACCTTCAGGCTTGTTGTGCTTAGCAGCTCTTACGAGACGGTTTCCAGGCATTCTGTCCACATGATCCCTCCAAGCTCTCTTTCGGACTCTGGACCATCTTACTACATCTTGAATGCCGCAGGTAGCTCTGATGTCTTCGCTCCTCTGCCTGTCGAGTAAAGTATGTCCTGTTATGGTCATTAGGGTTCTCATTTCGGCTGCTCTTAAAATTCTCTTTGTTGCTGCTGTTTCTGCCCTCGTTTCAGTAGCGTAGGTCATTACCGGTCTTACGCAGGTCTTATAGATTCTTGTTTTGCTCGCTATAGACATGTGCTTGTTCCTCCATATCACATCTCGTAGGAATCCCGATAGTCTTGCTGCTTTGATTGTTTGCGACTTGACTTCCGACTTAAGATCACGGTTACTGGTTATTTGAGCACCCAAGTATTTAAATGACATAACCTGTGCCACGCTCTTGTTATATAATGCCATTTTACATCTTTTGGGATCTCGTGATATTGTAAGAGATTGTGTTTTTTCTTGCGATATGATCATGTTATACTGTTGTGCAGTTTGCTATAATTTAAATAGCATTCTCTGTAAATTGTCCTCGTCTTGCGATATAATGACCGCATCATCAGCATAACAGATTATTTTAAACTCCTGATCTCCCATCCTGTATCCTTTTCCCGCCGTTTTGACTTCGTCGATTATTTTATCCATGACGATGTTGAACAAAATAGGGCTAAGGCTATCTCCTTGTCTTATACCTGTTGATATGTCTATCCTTTTTGTTAGCTTCTGTTCAACTCTTATAAACGTAGAATTTCCGGTATTCAATTCTTTAATTAATGCGATAAGATGAGAGTCCAAATTTCTTTCCTCGAGCAGTGCAAGCACATCCTTCAGTCTGACTCTATCAAAAGCCTGTTTTAGATCAATAAAACACATGTAACCAACATTGTTGTATTCTATTGCTATTTCTATAAGGACTGTACATTGTAATAGCAAGCAAGCTACTCCACACAACTAGGATTTCTCAACTGTATAACTGTATAACGACGAGGAGCGGAGTTCGGGCAAGCAGTCAAGGGAGGTAAAGACACTTTACGCATGAGCTGGGAACATTATTTTTTCTACGACCGTACAACAATTTGAAAAGCATATTAATAAAATATATTTTTATTTCAACCTACAAAACTTTAAATGAAATCTACCAATTATTATAAATACTCATGTTGAAAATAGAATTTGTTGCATTTTGCTGGGTAACAGGCATGAATTTACCTCATCTGCAGCCTTTAAAATAGGTACTGGGAGCTTTTCTTCCAACAAATCCATTAAAAAATTGATTATATTAAAAATAATTTAAAAAATGCAGAATCTGTCAGTCCGACGATGCTTTGACTCAAAACTTTGACGCCCTGAAGATATACCTTGGTTGTCATAGCAAATCAAAGGTATAGGGTAAATAAATTTAAATTTTTTTCCCATAAATAAAAAATAGAGAAATAAGAAAAAAGTCTAGGTTAGCTAAAATATTGAAACCTTAATAAGTAAGAACAGTAGGTAATAAATACAAGTAAAATCAATGAAATGTACGTAATAAAATTAAAATTGACATATTTTTAATTTCCCGCACTAGTGCGGAAAAGTGACATTTTCGAAACTAAAATGAATGCAGGAAAGTATTAAATTCCTGCACTGCGCGCCAAGATTATACTTTCTACCCGTGTAGTGTAATATACTAATTTCTACGACTGTGCGCTTTTACATCTTTATAACTCGGTCGAAAATACGCAATTTCTGCTTCGATTTTAAAACAGAAACTCCATCTTTTATGCCTCGCTAAAACTACACAACAGCAGGAGCGAAAAAAAATTTCTTCCTTCCGGGCCTTCCGATGTTGCTTCTTTCCGCCTCCGGAAGAGAGAAAAATAGTATACACATCTCGGGCAGTAAAGTAAAGTAAAGTTCTTACTTTACTGCTCTAGGTATGCAATAAACCATTTCTTACGTTTTAAAACAATTTTTGAAAACGTTATCACAAACTATCGTCTACATTTATTTAGATACCTTTATTACTTTTGTGCACTTAGCAATTTCCTTCGTAAAATGTTTACCATATAAAGTTTTCTCAAGGATAAATGCAGTGATTATTAATTAGAATAAATACATATAATATTAAAACATGCAATCTATTATACACTCTTAAGTTTATTACTATTTATCTTTAACAACTTAATTATAGATTTTAATTTTAACAATGTTCGATTTATGTTTAAACACATGTAACGACAAATTTATTGCCCAATTCTAAATAATGCTTATTATTTTAAACTGCTGTTTATTATTTGTTAAAACATTGAGTAAAATATAAATACAAGTTTTGTTTTTATCGATATCTTTGGTACGTTTGAAAGGTAAAATTTTTTTATTTCAATTAATTAAAAAAAAATCACCAATAAAATTGTAGAAAGTTGCCAGGTAAATAAAAAATTCAAATCCAGTAAGTACAAAGCTAGGTTAATAAATCCGTCAGAGGGCAGAATGACTTTTTAACAAGTAAGCTGTTTACTGTCAAATTTTGAGTAAAATTCATAGCGTGGTTTTATTTCTGTAGATGATTAAAGCGAACAACAATTGCATGTTCTAGAAGCTGGAAAAAATCGCAGAAAGAAAACAAAACTAATGGGTGTATAGTAGATTCGCAGCAGCACGTCAACTTATGAGTTGGGACTCACAGTTTACTTAAATCCTGTACTATTACTTTACACACGTCTCTATTTACCGAAGAATAAAATATCAAGACAATGCGCGAGTTCACACGTACCGGCTACGAATTACTTCTTCATCGCCAAATTTAACCCCCTGCGACATTTCCAAACCTATAGAAATGGCTAAGAGTACAGATATTAACCACCATAGATCAGCTCATTAATTGCAGGGTTGGACAAATATATTATTCAGACGGCTTGAAAAAGTTAAAGAATCAATGAACTAAGTGTTTGAAGCTAAAAGAAGACCATGCTAGGAATAAAAATACATACATACATAAAGTCACGCCTTTTTCCCATGGGAGTAGGCAAAGACCACTTCCTTCCACTTGCTACGGTTCGTACACACATCTTTTGCTTCCTCTACTTTCATCAGTGCTCTCATACATGCTCTTCGGTTTTTGGTACTCTTGACCTTACCTTTCTTCAAAACAATGTTGATCTGATCGAGATATGTTCTCCGAGGTCGACCTCTACCGATTTGTCCATTCATACTCGCCTTATAAATTTGTTTCGTCAATCTTCCTTTATCCATCCTTTCTACGTGTCCAAACCATCTAAGCATTCCTTTATCTATCTTTGTGACCACATCTTCTTTTACACCACAGCGTTCTCTTATCTCACTATTCTTAACTTTATCCAACCAAGTCACTCCGGCTATACTTCTCAGACTACTCATCTCCGCAGCATTAATCCTATCTTCATGCTTCTTCTGCCAAACCCAACATTCACTACCATACATAAGTGTAGGAATCAACACTACTCTATGCACAGCCAGATGTGCCTTTTTTGACACTTCTGGTTGTTCATAAAGCTATGCAGTGACCTATTTATTTGTTTTCCTGTCAACACCCTTTGCTCAATGTCACTGTCATACTTTCCATCTCTAGTAAATTTTGAACCCAAGTACACAAATTCATTAACATGTTCCACTCTTTCTCCCTCAATCGAAACCCCACAGTTTGTCATGCTTTCTTCTCTTTCAAAAACCATTACTTTCGTTTTGCTCACATTTATTTTCATCCCTTTGATTAAATAACAAAAATGAATAATCCAAAAATAGTTTTACCAAAAAATAAGTATAGTAATTAAGTAATAGGCAAATAATGTTCAGAAACAGTGTCCTCCTTAAGACATATACTTTGAAACCGATAGCCATCAGGTCATTAGCTAGTTTGCCAGGAGACGTAAACAACAAGTTCTTTACCACGACAATTTAGAGCTCTCACATTTATTTCTATAGTACAAACCATTAGAAGACACACGAGCAAACACTTTGAGCTAGTTCATGTTGGGGTCAAAGCAATGCAGCGCTTGTGTAAACATACAAAAATGCCCTGTTTCCACGAATAAAAGAAACAAAGTTTATAAAGGACTCGCTAGACTCACTACATAAATATTCAACATCTTTAATAAATGTTGATTTTTGCTAAAATATATAAAAAGCTATCTTTCATCTTTCTGATTATGTCACGAGGGACCACGAAACCACAAGATGCACTACTTCTCCCGTTAAGCAAACATTTGGGCTTTGAGCCTTTAAATTCTTTGTTCCTCTCCATTTTTTTCAACAACTTTTTAAAAGTTACATTAACAAACGAAAATTTATTTAAACTTTACATGTTTAAAATTTTTTTTGCTCAAGTTGATATCCAATAAAATCAGTCAATTTGTGGTCATCTGATCGAACACAACCAATCAAAACAAAATTATACTGAAAAGAGCCCATGGGTTCTTTTCACTAAATCATGTCATGTTGCTATGGATACATACCTACATTTCCTTTCAATTCGATTTTGACAATTCAAATATTTTAATTTGTCACGATCAGCAAAAAATTGTCTATCCGAATAACCCTCAAACATTGATGAATGCTCAAAAATTTTAAAACATCTATCTCAAGCTTGTTGCTTATAGGCAACAGACCGCCTACGGCGTCGGTCTGTTTCCAAGCAACAAGCTTTCGAAATCTGTTATAAAATTGTTTCGACAATTATCAATGTCCTTGGGTTATTACTACTGAAAAGACCCCTATGTAAAAATTTTCAAAATATTCATTCAATTGTATAATTGTGGTTGTGGCAAAAAAATTACTATTTAAATGATCGAGTAATTTTCAAATCGAGTGCCCCCGAAAATGGTTAAATTAACATCAAAAATAATTGAAAGGAAATAACCGACAAATTAAAAAATGATTATGGACACGCGTTAGGTGAAAATAATACAGGTGTTTGTATTAAATTCACACAGGGTGTGTGTTAATATCATGAAGGGTTAAATACCAACGATATCCTAAAGCTATTATATCAGAGGATGTAGTGGGTGTGTTCGATATAAGGAGTATTTGGCGATGTAAACGTTATGATACCTACTTCTTTTAAAAAACCTCTATTTTTTGTTTTTTTTTATTTAGAAAAGTGTCTCAACTACAAAGGTCATTGGCACGTAATACAATGTATAAAATAACTGTATATTACATTTAGAAAAAGAAAGTTAGATCTTATTATAAATGTCTATCTCTTTAAGGTAATTCAGTAGTTTGGAAAACTGATCACGTGAGCTCTAAATCTTCTTAATATTACCTTCCAACTTGTGGTGCTGACGTTGGGCTGCGTAAGTTGCACATTCAGTTAAGATGTGTTTAACAGTTAGAGGATCGTTGAAGAATTGACATATAGGTGTAGATGCGTCAGGCGAGTGTGTCCTATTCTCAGTCTTCTAATAATAATTTTATCTCTACGAGTCGCTACAGGAATCGGTGCGGTATTGATAGAGGGTTGTATTTCGTGAAGCTTGGCAGAAGATCTGTTCCAGGTTAGTTGCCAAAATTCAAGAATGGTGTGTTGAAGGTGGTTCTTAAGATCACCCTGTACTTGGAATTCTCCGTAGATAGGGTTGGTTGTTGCCCCTATTTAAAAGGTTATAAAAAGCTGGTTTTAATACACCAGAAGTAAGAAATTATTAATACATATTTAGCATTGTACGATTACTTTTATTGTGTATAAATGTTGTGTTCGAATTAAACTAAAAGGAAACGTTAAACACCTGACGATTTTGCCTGATTGCTTCTTAGTAATTAATAATTCTGGGAAAATAATAATGCGATGAATAAATACTTACTTATGGATATAAATTAATTTAAACAAAGCGAAAATAATCGAAACAGTGGCATCAAAACACTATCAAATGCTACAGCAAATCACAGTAAGAGCAGTCACAATACTTTTTGTATTGTGAGTACGTACAATATAAAGAAGGTACTACTCGTAAAGCTCAATTTTTAAAACCTGAATCCCATTTCTATAATACTATTAATTTATTGATAATGAAGTGCGGTTACATAATCTTATTATTGGAAAAATTTATAGATCCTGACAAGCAACGAGGTTTCTGGGGAATTTAACCAGATTAACAATCAAATTATAAAACATATTAACAAGCTGTTAAACTTTAAGTTATCTAGTACTTTTAAATAAAAATAGAAATTGAATGCCTGTCATAGTTAATAAAAATAATATAAAAAGCAAAAATGTATTATGTATTAATGTGTTATTTCTTCAGATCTGGTGTGTAACTATTTTTGTTTTCGCATACATTTTATCCTACTTATTTTCCTCATATATTCTTACATTTTTTTTTTCATATTATTTAAAAGTATTTTGCGAAAGATTTTTAAATGCAGATTGCAGTCAATAAGTATTGATATTCATATTATTTACATTTACTCTTTTGTAAATAATAATAAAAGGCAGGTAATCATATATCAAATAGTACTGAGTAAGTATTTATTGAATATTAAAAATTTAAAAAGATATCCAACGGTGTTCAAACATAACAAGTATTAATCATCAATATTTTATTATTACACTGATAATACCCACTGTGTCAGCAGTCTTTATTATTTATCTATTTTATTGTTTTAATCGGGGGTGTCAATTCCTGTTATCTTCATTAAACCAGATTGATTTGAGTTGGAGGTTTTAGAATTATTTATGTGATTTTTTTATTTAAAATCTTTTTTCTTATGCGATTAAAGATAGAGAAACCGCCTAGGTGACGCTGGAAATGGACAATAATTTTTTCATTCACATTATTGCTTGAGCAGAGGTATCTTAATGATAATAGTATTGGTGTGGCCTTCGCAATCACCGGACTTAAATCCAATAGAGTATATTTTACCAGTGGCTTGCTTTCTTGATAATGGCCTGCAAAATTACCGGCAATTACTAATGGACCATGTTTGGGAAATGTTACAACGAAGATTTTTGGGAAGTTGCAAAAATTTACGGAACTGTCAACAATTAATTATAAATAATTAAGGAGCGCACACCGTTTATTAGATACTTTATTTTGTTGCTAAATAAAATTGAAATTAAATTTGAGTGTTAAATTTTGCTATTGTAGAAAATTAAGTTTTTTTATGTTTTTGTTAAAAATATATTTTTTAGGTGGTGGTTTAAATAAACTTTGTCAAAATTCACTTGTTTTAATTTATCAACAGCAAAATCTCAGTTTATTTGCAATTTTCAGTTCAAAATAGTATACAGGGTGGCAAACCGAAAACGAAACAGCTATTTGCAAGAACCTTATCAACATTTTAGAAAAACGCTCAGACCCGTCGATTTTTCATTAAAGCTATTTTCCGGTATTTTTGACCCTACTACTTTCAACCCCAAGCGAGGGTAAAAATTACCCCAAAATTTTAAATGGCATTGGGGATCGAATAAGATGTTGTTTAAAAGCTCTGACAATTCTCTTAAAATTCCAATTATTTTAGTTGCTTACTTACTACTTAATTGATTAAATGTTTAAACTGATGACCGCCCGCATCCATACAATAATAAAGATTTTGTTCAAAACGTTCATGTACATTCCGATGAATTTCCGGAGTAATTCGATGGCACTCGTCAACGATTCTTTGACGCAAATCTTTCAACGACGCTGGTTGTGTTCTATAGATTTTACTTTTCAGATGTCCCCACAAAAAATTCTGCAACTCTTCTTCTATGTTCTAGTGGGTGAAGAGTATCTGTGAGAGTTGAGCTGTTTATCAACCGAATGGCCTTTTTTGAATGGAATCTAGAAGACGAAGAGAATGCCTTGGTGTTGAACCCCAAATTTGCGAGCAATACTTCAGTAGAGGTCGGATTTGAGCCTTGTACGTCGTCAACAGTTGATCAGGAGTAAAATACTTTCTAGCTTTACACAGAAAACCTAGACTCTGGATTGCTGGCTTTGCGATGTTAGCAACTTGGTCATGCCAAGACATATTATTAGACACCGTGAATCCCAAAATCGAGATGAAGTGACTTGATTTAAGGGTATTTCTGGACATTGGGATGAAATGATTTGAGGAATTCACTTTTTTGGTAAACGTTGCGCTTCGTGTTTTCTGGGCGTTGAACTGAACAAGATTGTTGGTTCCCCACTCGACGATTGCTTCAAGATCTGCCTGTTCCTGCCTGAGTCTATTTGTATCATTTACTGAAAAAGATCGATATGATGTGAAAGTTGAGACAAGTGTGTCTGCGAAACTGTAAATGGGGTTCGTGGTGGTTTTCAAAAGGTCGTTGATGTCTAAAAGAAATAGGGTGGGGGACAAGATGAAACCCTGGGAGACCCAGCATTGGTTTTTACCGCATTAGAAGAAATACCATCAACTGTCACATGTAAGTAGCGATCTTGCATGAAGCTCATGAGCCATTGGCGCAGTTTGGTTGGGAGACCGTAGGCAGATAATTTGCTTAACAATGTCTGGTGCCAAACGCGGTCAAAGGCTTTAGATATATCGATGGCTATTGCACGGGATTCACCAAACTTCTCAATAGTATTTGTCAAGAGCTGAGTGACATAAGCCAGCAAATCTCCAGTAGACCGAAGTTGTTGAAATCCATATTGTCTGTCATGATATTGATATTGTCTGTCCAGATATTTGATGAGTTCTATGTTAATCGCTTTTTCCATATTTTCGGATATGACTAAAAGCAATGCAATAGGGCGATAACTCGCAGGAAGTACGATAAATACATAATGCGCACATCGCTGCAAAACTAACGCATATAGTTTTAAAAACAAAAAAATATTTCTCCAAGTATTTTAAAAGTACGCTAATTGTAAATAAATGTTTATTCGTGTTATCTTTTTAAAGAAATTTCTTTCCATGACTTCTTTCTTTTCTTTCTTCCCTTGCAGTTTCTGTAAAATGTTAAAAACATATATAATAGAAATCTGTAGATATTTTAGCGCTGGTTATTTCACCTTGTACACTTATGTATTTAGTGAGATTAGTCATTTTGTTGAGAGCTTTTTTCACAAAATGTATAACCAGGAATGAGTTACAAGAAATCTTTCAAAAGTAGAGGGTGCTGTTGTTAAAGCTTTCCTCGGAAAAGGGTTTAAGTGGCACAACGCATGGGAGTAACACAATCAACAATTTCCAGAGCTAAGAAGATTCAGAGAAACAGACATAAACCAACAAGAGTTACCAAGGATCGTCAAGATCGCTTACTACGTCTCGAAGTTTTAAGAACGAGGTTCCTTACGAGTATTTCATTACAACAGGAATTTTCTCGCCGCTACAGGTTTCTAATTAGTCGGGATTCAGTACGAAAAAGTTTCGCAGAACACAATTTAAGACCTTGTAAAGCTGCTACTGGTCCGCTACTCACCGCAGATCATCGTAGTAGGAGGCTCCAGTTTGCCACGTAAATTGGGAAGTTCATAAGTCGTTTAAGAATGTATAAACGTCCCGGACAGCGATATACTCAATGTAACATTGTAGCTACGGTGAAGGGTCTGTTATGGTTTGGGGAGGCATCAGTTTTGAGACTCGTACAGAAATAGTGATTGTTCAAGTAGGTCTTCTAACTGCTGCCAGATACATTACGGACATTTTAGAGTACCATGTAGTACCATTTGCCCCATTTGTAGGTGAAAATTTTGTGTTAAATGACAATGCACTCTCACACGTTGCTAGTGTAGTACAAAATTACCTCCGAGAGGTTCAAACAATGAATTGGCCTGCAAGAAGTCCAGACTAAAACGCCATTGAGCATTTAGACAGCATGGAACGACGTATTCGAGCTTTACCCCCACCTCCAGCAAACTTACATGAGCTGTCATTGCGACTAATAAAGACGTGGGATCAAATTGAGCAAGACGAGATTAGAAACCTGATTTTAAGTATAAGGAAACGATGTCAGGCAGTTATTAGGGCCGGGGCCAAAGAAGGCAATACCAGTTATTGATATTGTAACCAGTTATTGAAATTCTTTTTTTGTATTTTTTAAGAATCTACGTACCTAATTAAAATACAGATAAATGTATCACAATTTTTTTTCCTATATATTTGTTCCGAGAGAAGATTTACACTCACATAATGTTACACTCAACCTAATTATATGTTTTGCAAAGTCATTAACTATTTACATAAGTACAGTGCAACAGAAAGTAGCTTGGCGGGCGAGAGATCACAAAATCTGCGCACAACGAAAACATTCGAATAACGATCCGATCGGCGACGACGAAATTTTTAGTAATCGTGAGTCTCAAGTACAATCGGAGGAAGAAGTTTACGTATGTGAATTATATTCAGCCGAATATTTGTTATTTTAGAGGCTAGTCGCCCGCCAAGCTACTTCTGTTGCACTGTAATAGAAGAATTATTTATACAATTTATGTGTCAATACCAAAAAAAAAATGCACTTTATACTTTTTTAACCGTTTTAAAATGGAAATAAAGGTTTTTATTTGTAATAAAAACTCCCAATATAATATTAGTGCAACTATCGAGTTGTTTTAGCCACTAAGCGATCGTCGTCAGCAACAAATATTTACAAAAAAGAAAGCCGTGGTTGGTTTATACAACAACACAATCTACTAAATATTCTTTTATGAAACAAGTATTCTTGGTGTCCGTAATTTTTCAAATTACTTTACAAGCCACATGTATCTGATTTCGTTAGAATTCAAAGATATCAGTTGAACGTACATGAAATAAATATCAAAGAAGATAAATTATCAAAGACGACAGTTAACAGTAGAGTGTGGGGAAAAACGACCTGTAAGACGACCAACGCAGTTGATGATGCAGAACTTGCTGAATACAAGAAATTGGAAAGGGGTCGTAGAGGACAAAAAAGAGTGCGGACAGAAACTGGTTTTGAATTTGTACGTGTGATAGAGAGACATGCTCTGCTGAAGTTTCTTCCATAGTGCGGGTTTGATTTGCCCTCTTTTCTGCCCAGAATACAAATCATTACAATATGTAACGCAATTTTTGTTCCTGGCTTTTAATTACGTAGGTATATCTAAAAGGCATGGGAAAGGAGTTGTATTCATCACAAACTTTGATTTTGTGACCCCATTTACAAAAATATTATTATTACAGAGACAAATCAGGCGAGTTTTTATTTATTTATACTTATACTGCAAATATACATAGACTGCTCTAAAACTGCTCTAAAATTTTCAGAAATAAGTAGGTAATTTTTTAGATTTCGGGCAGTACTGCAAATCACTTTCTTGATGAAACCTCCAAACATAATCCCCATCATTTTCCATTTTCCTTATAATGTCCTTTATAACGACGTTCCAAAGTCCATTATAACATATTCCGTCCCATATTATCCTTGAATTTGTAAAGATAAGCATCAAGGATCTGAACTTCGGGGGACATTATGCTTACCCAAGTCACTTTCTCGTTCGTTTTTAGCTTTTTTGAGATTTTTCTTAACGGTGGTCTAACGAAGATACCCGCTGTAATATTTGCTGTGTTATTTGCTTCGAACAGCTCTGGAAAGAGATGTTGGAGGAATTTGAACTCTGTCGACTCTTTGTCAAGGGCAGCGATACATTGTTTGATGGGGCCTTACTTGATGTGCAGTGGTGGTAACAGCACCTTCCGTGTGGTGTCATTGCACACTCGATAGGAACGAAGTTCTTTACGCTATTATTCGACAAAAAAAAATTTTATTTGTAAATTTCGATCAAGGTATATTGCAAAAAAAAAATGTGCGTATAAATTTTTTATGTATAAATATTATCTTCAATAAACTTACAATTATTTATAAACTTAATTAATTATATAAAAATGGTTGTTAATATAAAATAATAATAATTAAATCTGATGATACTCTATCATAGAAATTATAGGCTTGTCTTCCGAATCAGATTTTTAATTTGAATGAAAATTTTTTCAGTTTATTGAATCATACGGTTTTTTTTTATTAAAACATTTATAACTCGAAAATTACTGATTGCGGAAAAACCAGATTGGTCTTATTTTTTTCTTCCTAAATTTTTTTAAAAATTATATGCATATTCAGATTACTTTATCTTTCCCTCTCTCTGCAAGCAGTAAGTTTAGAGGAAGAGAGATAGCGACTAACGCATTCTTGTTACGCACATTATTTGCTGGCTAGCCCCAGCCTCTGCAACGTGCGATAAGAAACTTCGTTTTAATATAATATTCAAACTTGGTGAAATCGCCCATCATTAATAAAAAATGGGCTGAATCATTAAGATTCCATGTTGCAAGCAGCCAAGGTTCAACATACCTTCAAGAGTTTTCTTGTAATATTTACAGATGAAATGATGTGCCCCGATATCCATTTTAGCGGATACTTTTAGAAAACATTTTGTAAATTATCTTGATAATTTTTCACATACGTAGCAGATCCAGACCCAGAGAAACAAGAAGCATAGGTAGACCTCTAAAAAGATGGCTAGATGATGTGAAGAGAATAGCGGGCACCCATCGGCAGCAAACAGCTCAAGAAAGAAACGCATGGAAGAGATTAGAAGAGGCCTATGTCCTGCAGTGGGCTATAATTGGCTAAAGAAGAAGAAAAAGAAAGAAGCAGATTACATTTGCTACTGTTGGATGCTATCTTAATGAAATATTGCTATTTGTGGAATACTTACTTTTCAATAATCTTAACTGCAATGTAGTTTTAAAATACCTGTACTTTTATACCTTGATAAATACCACTGGCTGGTCCCAGAAAGTGTAAGACAGCTCTAAAATATTCCAGAAAATCCGGCCAATATTACCCAGAAACTCCTCGACAGTTCTTAGAGTGCTAGAATGTTCTGGAACACAAGTCAGCATTGAATGTGAATCGAGTATGTTCTCATGAACAAGAATGTTGCGCTAACCACAGAAGCAAAGTTTTTGTGGAACAACAGCTATTTTCTACTTATTTTAGGCAGAAGTGATTACGAACACAAATGTTACACAGATTTAAAAAATAAAGTATAATGTGTCACATAGAGTTATTTATTATATTATTATGGTTAAAATGTTTATTGTTTTTATTATACCTATATTGGGTAGAATGATTGGTATGAACGACAGTCCTTTCAAATTCTCAGATATCAAAATCGAAGATCAACATCTCGGAAAACTTTTTACCTGATTGTGCTTAAGCTTCTTTTGCTTCTTTTTAAAATATTTCGATTCTTACAATTTAGATCTGTGAATGTGCAATTTCCATGCGTTGGATGCATTAAAGAAACAGGGGCGTCGATTTATCAAGGACGAAAAGTAATTGTTTTCCAGCTTTAATGGTTTTGTTGTTCGACCCTCGTAACTAACATAATTATATGTATTTTTCTTTTGATTTTATGGAAATTGCAAAGTAAACAACTCTTGATCTTTTTGCTATCGTGTCTATGATAATAAAATATCATTGCGCGTATCGGTATTACATGTTTTATGGCGGCTGTAAAACATTTTAATTACTTGTTGTCATAAACGATTATATACGCTGCTGCCATTCAATCTACTTACTAATTTTTTATCACTTCCGTTATATCCGACAGATAATTTATTAATAATATTAATTACGTGGAAGACCATGTTAGGAAAAAAAACATGGTTTTAACTGTGTGTGAAAAAAATGTATAATTTAGAAACTATTATAATTTTAATTTGGCGCAAAATAAATGCATACATTTTTTTATAATTGTATGTTATCTTCGTTGACTTTATCAATTAATGAATCTTAAAAAATAATAATTAAAAACATCTTTTTTTGCAGAAGTGGATTTTATTTAGTTTTTTTAATTTTCCTTGGCAAATAATTAAAAAATGTATGCAAATATTTTGAAGAATTACTGTGAGTGTTATCGCTTTTGATAGTATGTATTTGTATAATTGCAAAGGTATTTTCAGTTTCAATTTAAGATAGCAAGAACAGGGTAGAAGAGTGAAACCTGCTTGTGGAAAGCATTAAATATTGAGAGTTTCAAAGTATTTTAATGAGTCATTTTAATAAACATCCACAATGTTATTGATTTTAAAAACCTGGTCAAAATTTGAAAATTCTTCCGAATGTGTACTACATCCTAACTATATGCAAGTCCGCATGGACCGAAACGCTCTATGGTCACTCTAGAATCCTAAGATAATACGACCTGTGCACAACACGGACTACACTAAACCTACCCCTATGTTCGAAGGCGACCTTTCCCTGGAGATCCCATCCAGAGAAGATTGGGCCGAGAATCTAGTTAAACCTCAGGGAGCAGTATTTTATAAGGACAGCTCTAAACTAGAGGGGAGAATAGGTTGCGGTGTCTTCTCAAAAGACTTCTCACTTAGCCTGTCGTTTCGTTTTCCTGATTACTATAGTGCGTATCAAGCCGAAATGACAGCCGTTACCGAAGCAGCTGTATAGCACTCCGCAACGAACAAAAGTTCAGCGAGATATCCATTCTTTGCGACAGCCAGACTGCTATCAAATCACTGAACTCGGTCTATTTGATCTCTAGGGCAGCGGTGCAATGCCGATCCGCCCTGAATGAGCTAGCAGCTAAGTTTAGAGTTCACATTGTCTGGGTACCCGGACACATGTGGACATACCAGGCAACTGTAAGGCAGGCGAGCTAGCAAGAGAGGGCACCACCCTCCCAGCAGTATCTGTCTCATCTCAGCAAGGAGTACCGATTGCAAATTGCCGGTTCCTCCTGCACAGCAAAGTAGTTCAAAAAGCTAACTTGAGGTGGCAAAATGAACCCACATGCACATCATCGAAACAGATTTGCCCTAAACTAGATCTAATGATGTTTTAACTCTATCCAGGGAGTCCATTGGAAATGCGATCGCAACCATAACAGGACACTGGGCAGGTGGATCCCATGCACGGCGCATGGGAATTTCAGAGCTACGACACGACTTCTGTAGAAGCTGTTACGATGAGGAAGAGGAGGAAACAATGGTACATCTTCTCTGCCATTGCTCTGCTCTAGGTAGAAAACGGCTTTCTATACTGGGGCAACCGAACTTTGATGACTTATCTGATCTCAGCTCAGTTAGAATTAAAGACCTCATCCTTTTTATTAAAAATTTCAACTGGTTCTCACGGTAGAGGGGGAAGGCACCGTCGTCCATCACGGTATCACAACGGGCCAAAAGGCCTAAGTGGGTTTCCTTCGAACCACCGTTTTAACCTAACCTAACCTAACTCTTTGCGAATTTGAAGCACACCTAATACATAAATTATCAATTCCTAGGTAGTTACAGTCTAGGCGTGACTTGAAACGCGGTCGCCAACGTCTTGAATAAACTTTTTGTTTCTGGATCGACTCCTTAGGTAAGAAAATTGACTATTATTTCTTAAAGAACCAAAATTCGTTAATATCTGAAGCGGTTGACGAATTGTTTAGACCCCAGCAAACAACTGTCTCTTTTAGCAGCCCAGATACTTCTTCGCTAGTTAATCAAAAGATATTCTCTTTTTGACAATAAAATTTGTTTCTTTTTAAATTATCTGCTAAAATATGCCCTACAAAACTTATCGAAAATACTTATTTTACAGTTGCAATCGGTAACATTTAGAGGCAAGCTACGAAATCTGCTTCTGAATAATTATCTTGGAAAAGGGACAAGAATTGATGCTGTGCTACTAACACGTTTTTCTTCGGGCATAAATGATTTTCCAGTTTTTGTAAAAACTCATCGCATAAAAAGTCTATAGATTTTTTGTGAGAAAGGAGAGAAACGATATGCTGGTAATGATTAGAACCAAATTAGTTTAAAAAACATTCGGCCGCAAGTTTCATTAAATAAGCCTTTCATTGTCAAATAAGAAATAAGGAATTAATGCACTTGATACTGGTGCCTGGAATTGTCCTGTACTGCTGCTGGAGATTATTTGTGTGACCTGCTGGATCTCCTGAGCTTTGTTAAAAATCTCAATTATTTTTGCGCACACAATTACGTTTTTAAATCTCATCGCCAAGTTTGTTGTGGCTTTTGATAGTTTTTTGTATGATCATTGCATTAAACCACACACTGACAAACGTCACTTTTTATTTCTGTTAGATTAAAAACTTCATAGTTGTTGCCTGTTCAAGCAACCTTAGTATGTATCTACTGGTATACTAAGGTCACTATAGTGGAAAACAAGTTTTTATTATGATGTTTAGTTTTTTAGAAAATGATCTTGTAATGTAAACATTCTTGAAGCAATTTGCTCTAGTTAAACGAATGCCCAAGCGTGATATTCTTGCAATTTATCGCTTGTCAGGAGAATAGAAAGGTCAATTATTGATAATAACGCGAATAACACGAGTGTGAATAGCTCATTGGCGTAAATCATATACAAAAGAAACATTTCCAATTCCTTTACTAAAAGCCAATGACAGACCTTTTAAAACAAACACAAAGAAAAAGTATTATAATAATATTAATGAAAGTTTAATTGCCCAGCAGTTAAACCCTTTCGCAGGACAATGTGAGTTGAAATTACAGTACAACAGAAGTAGCTTGGCGGGCGAGAGATCACAAAGTCTGCGCACAACGAAAACATTCGAATAACGATCCGATCGGCGACGACGAAATTTCAGTAATCGTGAGTCTCAAGTACAAACGGAGGAAGAAGTTTACGAATGTGAAGTATATTCAGCCGAATATTTGATATTTTAGAGGCTAGTCGCCCGCCAAGCTACTTCTGTAGCACTGTAAGTATATACAGAAAATAAAACAATTAACTTTTTTAAGTTTGAGAACATAAGAAAATTAAATTCACCCTATAATCTTACTATTCTATGTGTACTCTAGCTGATCTCACTATTTCAGCATTGAAATCAAAGTAAATATAGCAATTGTTCGATATTTAAATTTTGGTTCATCGCATAAATTATTTCTTTGAATAATATATCGGTTCTGGCTAGCGGAAGCCTAAAAGTTTCAGTATTTCTTGTATGAAAAGTTGGTACATTAAAGTTTATTTGCTCAAGTATTTTTGTACCACTGATTTTATTGTGTAATAATTTGTGCAAAAAAACAATGGATGTGCATTTTCTTCGTGATTTAAAGCTGAAAAATTGTGACTCATCACATAACAGCACCGTATTCAATCCATCGATTTCGATAAACTCCATTAGTTTTAAATAATCCACTTCAGAAATTTACGCTGCACGTTTTTAACAAGGTTAAAATGAATTCTCTAATACGGAGACCAAATTATAGATGCATACCCCAATTTAGAACGACGAATGAATAATATAAAGTTTTCAGTGCACAAACATTTATAAAATTTCTAACGATAAAGCTATAGGTTTTCATTGCTTCAGATAGCTTGAAACATATGTGATTCTTGAAAGTTTACTTTGAGTCGAAAATTACCCCTAAATCTTTTATACATTCGCATCTGACGAGATTGGATTTCTCAATGATATAGGGGAAGTAGATAGTTGATATTTTCCTAGTGTAGCTAACAACCTTACATTTTCTAGCATTCAAGTGTAGTTTATTATTAATACAGCAAAGTTAAACTACCTACTCGAGTTATTCCTGCAGCCTTATACAATTATCGATGCTATCAATAGTTGAAAATAACGTCATCAGCAAAGCAAAGTGCCCTACATTGGATAGCCTCACACAAGTTAATGATAAATAATAAGAGTAGTAGCCCCAGGTTTAAACCTTGGGGTACCCCTGATGAAGCATAGTATGCACCAGACATGGAACCATTGTAGCTCACATATTGCTGTCCGGATATAAATCCGGATATAAATAACAATCTCAAAGACCTTTGAAAAATTACATAAAATAGTTTTCTATCACGTTTTTCTCTCTATTTTTAAAAATGAACAATTAATAATATTCCTACGAAAAAAGTAAAATAAACGCAGTCTAACACTTTTATTGATATCAACGAGGTGAAAACATACAAAAATAAGTTTAATGAGTTAAAATATAAAAATATCAAAGCTGTTGAGGGTGGTGAATTTCTTAAAATTTATCCTCTTGGATAACGACATATTTTCGTTTATTTTAAAAGGTAGTACAAAGAATGTTTCTACCTCCGAATTGTAGTGCTTACGTGGTTTGAAGAAAATGTTGGTGTTGGTAATTAAAAAAAATGTTAAACGATCCTTAGGACAAAAATAAAATAAATATGTCACCGCTTATAATGATAGTGTAGATACTGTGAACAGCTTCACGCAGCCACAAATTCACTCCTTTTGCTTCATAATCTATTATCCAGACACACGATACTTTACTTAAAGCCGTTTGGTTTATTACAACCAAGAAACATTTTTTTATTTACATTCCTTAACGCTATAGAAATCTATCTAAATTATTAGTATAGTTTAAAATTAAGTGTGATTGTGTGAATGTTTTTAGCTGCTGTTGTTTTTTTTTATCAAAATACAAATTTAATATGGGTAGACCGAACGGTACGAACAACTACTCTGTGGAAATGAAAGAGGTAATTGCTAATATTATTAATCCAATTAAAAGTTATCGTCGCCGATTATTGGCTGGAATATTAAAAAAGGTTCAAAAGGTAGAGACAAATAATAAGAAACATGGTATTGAATTTTCGAAATCATCTTACGGAAAGCGTCGCTCTAGAGGTTTTATTTTGGGACATGGACAAAGAATTAAAGAAATCGTAAATAATGTTTCTATAATACAACTGTAGACTTTAAAATCAGTTTTACAAGAAGTAAGCCATGCACAAGGGTAGACAGTCAACTTTAAGAAATATATTCTTTGATTTAAGTTATTAATAAGAAAAAATATCCGATAACAGGGAAGTGTTAATGGAAAGTTATGATGTAAGTTTAAAACGTTTAGCATTTTTGAATAAAATAAAAAAGTATTATAAGGAAGAAAAAATATTTTTATCGATGAAACATATTTTCACAGTTTCTATTTTACGACATGCGATCCCTGTCTCAGTGAAATTGGCCTAACCCCCTAAAACTTGATATTTTTAAATTTATTTTGGGTAAAGTAAAAATGTATTTGACATATATTATTTTTGGTTTCTTTAAATGTATATGGACAGATAAGAGGACCTCTATGATTTTGAATGATCAAGTCTGATTTGAAATATGCGTTGGTCATAGTAGAAGTCGTGTCATAAGAACTAAAGAAGAAGTATTTCAGAATGATTATCTTAAAAAAAGAAACTTATAGGTTTCCGGCTTCCGTAATGATTTGGGGATCCATGCCAACTAGCGGAGTGGGAAACTTACACTTTGTAGAAGGTACCTATTATGAATGCTGATAAGTGCATTAATGTGCTTTAAAACTACTTAACACCCCAAACTGAACAGATGCGTTTGAATAATATCTTCCAAAAGATGCGAAACCGTATACAAGAAATTTGGAACGGTTTTTCACCAGATGACTGCCAAACATTAGTTGACACAATGTCAAGACGAATTGAAGCAATTATCAGGCGATGTAATGCAGTGGTAATTTGTTATTACTTGGTTCGGTTGATTTTCTTTATTATACCTATTTCAAGCTAAAATTTAATAAACAGGTTATTTTATCAAAAATATATTGCAGTTTTAATTACGTTTCTCGTTAATAAAAACATAGTTTTGATAGTTGGGCCAACTTAACTGAGGCAGGTCTCGTATAGCTGGATAAACAAACAAATTCAAATCGACTAGAATGTGTTAAATTTATTACATATTATCTACATTTGAAACTGGCAAAAAGAGCATCCTTTAAAGATCTAAAAAGTATCTGCTTATATTTTTTTTAATACAATTTAAGAAATAAACATAATAAAGTATTTAGGATACGCCATTGTTAACCGATTCGTTTTAATTAGGCAGTGGATGTACGCTTATGTTGAAAGTGAAGTGGGGACACAGCAAGTTTGCTTTTTATTAGTAATTTAACTTCACAATAATGATAAATATTTTAAGGAGCTAAAGTAAAATAAATTTGCAATATTTTTTAACGTGATCGCACACAACAAATTAGAAAATTTGAAGTAAGTATATGATGAGTGGATTTTCAAAACGTCTCTTGTTCATTTTTTTTCAATTTAACTTTTTTCTTTATTTTACATCTGTGAGGCTACCTGCAACCAAAAGTGGAGATTTTTTCTTTCAAAACGTCCTAAAACCCGTTGAAATCAAGTTTAAAAATTCAATGAAGTTTCAAAACGTCCCTTGTCCACCTCACTGTAAAGAAAGATGGCGGACGTACTTTTGAATAATCAAAATGTCTCTTGTCCCTGCTCCATGAGCACAGCTGCTCAGTTTCTGATTTTCAAAAGGTCTCAAATCCAAATGTTATTTTCCAAACCCAATTTTAGATAAAAAGAATAATTTGGCACCTTTATAAGCATAATCTTTGTCCTTACCTTAAAGAAGAATATACAATGTTGAAATGTTGGCAATCTTGAGTAATTTAAGCGTCAGGTTATATTACTACAAAGGTTTTTGTAACCAGCAAACCTGTTGATTGCTAAACGATTTTATTGTTTATTTTCTCGTTCTCTTAAAAGGTTTTTGTTCACAAGTTAGATCAATTTTCAGTTTGTGTTGTGTAGTGTCGAAGATGGAAACAGACAATATTGTTCGTCCAAGTTTGCCCGGTAATGGCAGGAAGAAAAGAGCTAACGTTTCTCAGTGGAAAAGAACCTTAGAAAAAAAGCAACGTTATTCTTCCAAAGCTCTTCTCAAGTTATAAACAATATTGAACAATATTGAACAATCGAAGAAATACTTGCTAAAGACTAAAAATTATAAGTATCTCCATAATTTTTGTTTGAATAACAATCTAGGTTCATTATTATCCGTGTTCACATAGCTCAGCGGCTAGGATAAAATTTTACTGTTATCGAGATACAATAATTTTGGCGGAGTACGAGATGAAAATTTTACGGTGCAAACGATTCTCCGGGACAAAGTTATAACGTAAACAAAATAAAAATGGTTTATGGATGGCATCTCGAACGGTGCCGCTGTTCGATGTTGTGTCTGAACGAGGGGGAAATAAAGTAAGCAAAGAAGAGGAGGAATATGAACTATAAACGTCAGGGTGCGTTCACAGTTCATTAGGGAAGCATCGGATTTTAAGCCGAGAACCGCATACCAAGGCCGGAATTGAAGGAACAAACAAAAAAATAATAGAGGTAAGTATTTATTTATACGGAATGTCTTTGACTTTCATTTAAATAGAATATTGAGACGGTCGGTGTAGTTACCAAAATTTAATATCGAGAAACAACTGATTTGGGCTGGTCAACTCGGCAATTATCCAGCAATTTTGAGACGGAAGTCATCGAGTGAACGTTGAATTGTTTAAAATTAATCAAGGTGTTTCCTTTGGAGTTCTAAAAGGGGACCCGAAACTACGTTAGTGGGATTAAGATTGTATGGAAACGATTATATTGTCGTTTTTGAGATATATTTTGACAATCCATATTTAGATAGTACCCAATAAAAAAATGCATATTGAAATTTATTTGTTTCTTTAAAATATGTTGAATCTTCTTGTACACAACCTTAAAGGAAATTGTAAATAGTGGAAGAAGAGGAAAATATCTAAAGCTCGTTTACGTCGTGACAGCATCAGTTGAGGTCATGGAAGCGATTCGCACTGATTTACGACGACGTCGATTTTTTCCGATCCTTCTTTATTTTATGTCGCGTCTAAGGTAAAGTTGTGAGTGATTTTAAAAAATAGTTAATCAACTTACTGTGTTGATGACGTTAAGAGAGTTGGATAATTAATTATCGTTTAATATAGGGTAAGTCAGGGGGAGATAGGGAGATACGAAGTATAGTCGAAAAATTCTGGGCTAGAAGTCAGAAGGTGTATTGCGCTTTTATAGACTTGGAATAGGCTTATAGCAGAGTGGTGAGGAGTGAATTGTGGTCGACATTGTCTATGTATGGGGTGAGCGGTAGTTTAATTCTTCTTCTTACAGTGTCTTGCTTTCTCAAGCGTTGACGACTCCCATATTGACTACTTCTTTGTATCTATCTCTATCTTGAGCTGCGTGGAGAAGTTCCTCAGCAGTTAAACCTGTCCATTGTCGGAGATTTCGAAGCCAGGATAGCTTTTTGCGGCCTATCCATTTTTTTCACTCGATCTTGCCATTCAGAATAAGCCGAAGCAGACTATAACGTGGTCCACGCATCACATGTCCCAAGTATTCCAGTTTGCGGCGCTAAGAGCTTTCTATCGTGCTCTATTCTGATGAGTACATTCTCGTTGGTAGTTCGGCTTGTCCACGGAATTTTGAGCATCCGTCTGTACAGCCACATCTCGAATGCAGCAATGCGTCAATAATTTTTTGGTGGAGCGTCCATGTTTCGCAAGAGTACAATAGAATAGACCATACATAACACTTGGTAAACCTTTCCCGCAGATGAATGTTAAGTTGCTTGGCACAGAGTAGCGGCTTGAGATTCAGAAATGCTCTTCTAGCTATTTCTATTCTAGCCTTGATTTCTTCGTCTGGATCCATCGACTGATTGATCCAGCTTCCAAGATATTTAAAGTGCTGAACTCTTTCTATATTCTCGCCATTAAGTGTTATTCTTTCCGGGCCAATATTCATTTTGCTAACAACCATAAATTTAGTTTTTTTGACATTGATTTTCAGTCCCCATCTATTAAGTTTAATACGAGCACCGAAATCACTTTACGAGGATTCCACTGCTTGTGTCAGGATAAACGGAGCTTGCACGGACTGGTTAGACATCGAAAGAGGTGTGAGACAGGGATGTGTGGCCTCATACTGGCTTTTAGCAGACTTTATAGGCTGATCGCTGCCTTCATAACGAAACATCTTTTTCTTTTTGGCTACTATTTTATTTTTAAAATCTTTTGGCAAATCATAACTGCTTTTCTCAATAAACTGACGAGCGTCAGACAAGCATTTTTCGAATCCAGTTTATTCACATTCATTTCGTGCGCCGAACAGTGGAATATCTAAAGTTGATAATTAATTCTTATGTATTTATTAAAGGAAAAACCTTGTGGCGTGTACTTTTGGATTTTCCATAGTTTTTTAAATTTATTTTCGGCTGTGAGGCGCGAGGCCCTTTGCACCGAGAGGCCGTGGGTGGTGGCCCACACCGCCCAATAAATATATTTAATGAACCAAATAAATAATATTTATATATAAATAATATACCTATGGGATAATAAAAATGGGATCAAACACAACTAAAATTAGTTTTATTAAAATTTTACAATGAAAAAAAATTCATTTGAATGATGTTGGGAATAATAATTCTGGACCATAAAGGATTGTGTAAACTCTCTTTAATATAAAATGCACCTTAACCTCCTGTAGATACCAAAAGCACTTAAAAAATATATTAATTAATTGTTTTCTTTTCCAACCATTGTATTGGCGCTGATATCTATTTCACATTCACAATACAAGAATAACAGGGAGATTTCGACAAGGAAATTAACAATAGAATAGCAATATCTACATCTCTGCAGTAGTCCATCATTTTGTCTTCGTATCACGTTACGGACGAAAAATCGAATTGAGAACATAAAAAAAATTAAAATCAAACAGAACCAATTTAAATGCAAACAAAAGTTGCAAAATCCCTTCGCCACCGCCTACTACTAATTAAACAATACATCAAAAGGCTAACAACAAGCCAAGAGAGCTATGTCGAGAATGTGTCGGCTCTTTAAATAAAGCAACGACTCAAATTCAAACCTCGGAATCGAGTGAGCCTATAAGAAGCAGCATATCAAAACAAATTAAATGTCATTTTCCCGAGCTCAACGCTTACTTGGATTCGCCCAGCGGGGTTTCGCACCTAATCTCGCATCTCCGCTTCATACTTTTACCAGTGGCGTAAGTGATGAGTATATTATCAGGCTACAGTTCACAAAACAAAATTAACACACCCATTAGTATTGGCGAAATATATAATAAAATTGCACTATCATACAACACCCTGTAAGATAATCAAGAGTAATGAGTTGTCAAAATAAATTTGATAACGTCTTCGTATTCATTTCAAATACTGAAATATTGATTGATTGATTTTCGATTGCCCAAATTCCAATACAGTAGAAACGGTGAATCTTTTCCATCACGTGAAAAAGAAAACTTTAAAAGAAACTATAACGTATGTCTAGTTGTTGGTCTTGTGAAGAAGACAATCGATCCTATGATGTTATGTTTGATTTATATTAACAGAAAGAGACAGTATGTAGAAAATATGTGTTGTATGAATCGTAGATTGGGTCACGTGATGGAAAAGCTTCACCGTTTCAACTGTAAGTATATTATTTAGTGTATTTTTTTTTCTCATAAATAATGGCCCTTTAGTCCAATTAAAAGTAAAAACTAGTGACAATAAATATTGGATTTATGTGATGAAACAATTACCATTAAATTTTTGGTGTCTCTTTTGCAGATTATTTCAAAATTAGCATCGAACATTGGAAGATTGAAAGGTCTTAATTCAGAAATAAAATAATCTATAAATAAAAACAACTACTGGTACAAAAATTTGGTAAACAATTCAAAAAATACTATTTTTAAAACAATTGTTTCTTCCTAACCGAACGTCAATGCTTCTCACTCTTCGTCAAGGTCACATTTTATACCACGAAGAAATAACGAGTATGATGGATGAAACACCAAAGTGGTTATTGTTTAATGTCTTTGGAGGGGGTCCAACAGCCGGAGCGATAAAAAAAATCAAGAACTAACAGTTAAAACGTGCTCCAAAGAACGGGTGATTATTGAGAAATAATGTGTTGTTATAGAAAAACTATTTAACGAAATTCATTATATTTATTTACAGTATGAACGTTGTGTGTGGGAATTTTAAGTAGATTAAAGTTAAATTTAATTAAATGGAGTAACATAAAGACCTCACAGTATTTCTAAACAATCATATTATCTTTTTTATCGTCTTTTTTTATTCTTCATCATACTCGTTGCATGAATGAGTGAGATCATTGTTATTTTTACCAAGTACTGCAAAAGGGACTAAATCATGTATAATATAATGTGTATTGATTGTATTACTTTTTGTATTAGAATATTACATACCACTCAGTTGTATTTATAGAGGTAAAAAAATAAAAATGAATAAAAAATAATAATGAGTAAAATTTCATAACTATGCCATTATAATTTTTAAATGATGATTATTCACCCAAACAAAAAATTTATCGAACTATGTGTTCTACTAATTTATTAACTTTGAGAGTATTATTTCTAAATATTGTAACTTTTTTTTCAGCATTTGATTCCTTCTTTAAAAAGGTACTTAATACACCAAATTATCAAGACAAATCCTACCTACCTATATTAAATCCTTTTAATATCCCAACCGTAACATATTTACCAATATCATAAAGTTATACTTTATCTTCTCTAACTTATTATACTCCTCTTAACATTGATGATAAAGAAACTGACACTACTTTAAGAAAAAAAATATTAAACCTGATGTAGATTTCCTCATTTATGTAAGGTACTACTCATTTATTTCAAACTAAGCCCTACAGATTAGAAATGATCAAATATATAATAATAAAAACTAATGGGGTACATATTTATAATAAGCCTATTATGTGATTAAAGTAAACTAAGATTTCAGTAAACCAATTAATACTTTGTTGGTATGTTTTTTAAAAAATAAAAATAAACTAAGGTTTTCTCTTTTCATTAAAAATATTACTAATTTAAACTTCACAATCTATTAACCTACCAAGAATCATAACCTTTAGCTGTACTATGATGTATTAATCAAGTTATTGTACCATGCAATAGTTTATTTCCAAATTATTAAAATATGTTGAGAAAAAGATTTTGACCAACTAATTGTAAAATAATGCTGATTTTACCACATATTTTTAGTATGTAAACAATTTAAACCAATAAATTTTTGCTGTACACTTTACTCGAAGTCTCGGAATCCCGGGCTTCGAATAGATTAAGGGTTACGCACAAAAGATCTGATAGGTCGAACTAGAGAGGCAGCATGGCCTTCACGACCCACCCTACAATCTACCTTCTAGTAGCTAAAATCACTAACCTATTACCTATCACTATTTAAAACATTAAATAAAATATGCATAATTATTTTAGTAACTCTGTCTTTACTGGTTTAACTCATTAAATAGGTGGTTGAGAATAAAAAAACATGAAAATAGTTTTGATTAAAAAACATGTCAGACTTCCATCATTATTTTTTAAATAAAAGCATGATTTTATGCGAATGGGGAAAAAACTAATTACAAACATTTTTTACAATGCCATTACTTATCATATTTCTTATTTTTATCACAACTTACATTAATTTACTTTGTTTTTTACTATGACCACCAACATTGTAAAAATTAGAAACTTTGCAAGCTACTACTGACAATAAAACGACGACTTCTATTATAAATCACTCCGTCAAAGGGATTAATCACTTTCTCTCTTTCTCTTACAAGCACGTGTAAGATAGAGAGGTGTAATATATGCAACCTATTTAAAATTGACAGAGGCGAATTAACAAATAGTTTTCACTGTATACATATCCTGCCTTTTTACCGTAAATAAAACAATGATGCAAGAAAAAAACCAATCTCCCTAAACGGACTTCTTGATACATTTACATTTATATAACATTAAAACGTATTTTTATGCACCCAATTTTTAAGTGTAGGTACATACCTATTATTTTTAAAATAACCAATTCAATGAGTCAAATTTTAATCCTTATTGATTAAATACAATCCAGTTACAAATTTTTTTGGCTCAGTTTCCTGACTAACCGCGAACGGATGGAAGGTAAATTGCATCTTATTGGATCGTCAAAAGATGTTATATTTGACAAGTCTGATTATGGTTTCTTTTCACATAGGTCCAGTAAAGCAATTACCTTCGTGTGCTTTATGTACTCACTTTTCTACAAGTATTTTTACACTCGTACGCCTTTTCGTTTTGCCTATATGTTTTTTCGTTTGATTAATGTCCATCACTGCAACCGTACAGGTTAGCTTCTTGATTATTAAATAAACTCTGAAATTTGTTTTATGTACTTATAAGATATAATTAACATCGTTATTTTTAAAAAGATTTGAAAAATTTTTAAGTATAGGTAGAAAAAAATATTTAAAATCATTGTACTATAATTAAATTATATATATATATAAGAATACTGAACCAGGGCTCTGAAGATGTACCAGACATAACCTACTGTGAAGTAAGAAAGGCGGTGTCTGAGATGAAGAATAATAAGTCACCAGGAGAAGACGAAATTGTTATAGAGGCAGTAAAGGAAGGTGGACACATAGTTATTAAAGCCCTATGTAAATTATTCAATGAATGTCTACATCAAGGAGTAACACCTTCAAAGTGGAACAACGCCACTATAGTAATAATGCACAAGAAGGGGAACATTGGTAATCTAGCAAATTACAGACCCATTAGTCTCCTATCCCACTTGTATAAACTATTTATGAAGATCATTGCTAAACGCCTAACTCCAAAATTAGATTTTTACCAGCCGAAAGAACAGGCAGGATTTCGAGCAGGGTACGGTACAAATGACCATTTACATACAATCAAGACCCTTATAGAAAAATCAACAGAATATAATAAACCTCTCATCCTTGTTTTCGTAGACTATGAAAAAGCTTTTGACTCAATCAGCCAACAACATATGCTCAAATCATTAACAGAATGCAGAATTGATTACAGGTACATTGCACTGATTAAGGGTATATACGAGAAAGCAACGGCGTGTGTAAGATTACATAAAAACACAAGAACATTCCGAATAGAACAAGGTGTACGTCAAGGAGATACCCTCTCTCCAAAGCTGTTCACCACACTGCTCGAATATGTCTGTAAGAAAATCGACTGGGAGGAAATGGGCCTAAATATAGACGGTGAAAGATTAAATAACTTAAGATTTGCAGACGATATCGTCCTTATCACCGACCGTATAGATCAAGCGTCCATGATGTTGGAAAAATTATACAATGCTTCAAGGGAAGTTGGCCTAAGAATTAACTTTGCAAAGACGCAAGTCATGACAAACCTAGTCCCCAGTAAAAACATAACTATTGGAAGCAAATCTATTGAACAGGTCACCGCCTACAAATATTTGGGTCATGAGATCCGAATAGGACGGGACAACCAGACGTGCGAACTTCTCCGGAGAGTAGGCTTGGGGTGGGCATCCTTTGGAAGATTAAAGTATGTTTTCAAGTCGGATATTCCCATCAGTCTAAAACGAAAAGTATACAATCAGTGCATATTACCAGTGATGACATACGGAGCCGAAACATTGACGCTTACAAAAAAGTCAGCAAAGAAACTGCATGTCACCCAACGGGCGATGGAGAGGGCTATTCTGGGTATCTCCCTCAGAGACCGAATACCAAATGAGATTATTCGCCAAAGAACAGGTGTTATAGATGTAATCGAAAAAATAACAACTTTAAAGTGGAACTGGGCTGGCCACGTAGCTAGAAGAACTGACGGAAGATGGTCTAAAAAACTATTGGAGTGGCGTCCGAGGCACGAAGCTTATCGTAGTAGAGGGCGCCCCCCCACACGATGGACCGATGACATCAAAAGAATCTGTGGTAATTGGATACAAATGGCTCAAGATAGAGCAGAGTGGCAAAATAAACGAGAGGCTTATGTTCAGCAGTGGACTACTATAGCTGAGTGATGATGATGATGATGATGATAATTAAATTACAATTTCTTTAAACATATGTTTTGTAGTAAGTGTAGTACTTATATATTCATCGGTTTACAGCGTTCTCCGTCGCTTTCCGACACCTAACCGCCACAGATCTCTGTCACCACACATATTATCTGTTAGCTCTATCCTTTCCATTTCTTTATTGATGCCTTCTCTCCAGCTTTTAATGGGTCTTTCCCTTTTTCTTCTTCCCCGTGGTGACCATTCTAGAATCTGTTTTAGTAATCTTTCCTTGGTCATGCGTTGTACGTGGCCATACCAAATTAGCTGTTTTGTTCTAATATCATCTACTAAGGTGTGTTTTACATCCATTATTTGTCTAATTATTTCATTTGTCACCTTTTCCAGTCTCGATCTTCCAGCTGACCTCCAAAAATCCATCTCTGTAGCTGTAAGTATCTTTTCTGTTTTCTCTTTGAGCTGCCATACTTCACTAACATATGTTACTACGCTTTTGACGATGGAATTATAGATCTTTTTTTTGTTTTCTTTTGAGATGCGCTGGTCCCAAAGAATACCATTAAGCATAGAGATTGCTTGTCTGCCCTGCATATTTCGTTCTTTTATGGCTTCGTCCAGTGTTCCGTCCTTAGTTATCTTTAGGTAGTAGTAGTACTTAAATAAAAATAATTATGTTAACACCCTCAGATTATACTATATCTAATCAATATTTCTATTTTTACAATAAAAAACCTGGAAGGATAAAATATTTTTTCCTACTCACGTTACATAATGCTAGGTATTTATTTATTTACGTGTATACGTGTTATTTTGGTTATGGCTGAGCTTCATGAAGCAAATGACATTTTGTATAAATTAATAAATAAAGTGTCCGTAAAAAATAACTGTATGACTTATTTATTTCATTACTTTTTATACATCCGTATTTTCCCACCGAAATATTGCACCGGAAACACCTTTTTTAAGTTTATAGGAACTTTTATGGCCCATGTTAGGACTACGAGAACATTTTTTTTTTATTTCGAACTAAATGTTTCAATTCCAAATAGCTATAACTCAGTGGTTAAGGCATTTGCTCTTCGACAGTGGAAGCAGGGTTCGAATCCTGCTGGAGACAAAATTTATTCCGATTTTTTCACTGAAGAACTTAGCTTAGAGCTTTCCTACTTTTTCTGCTCTAATATAAATTTCCTTCGGCAGGACGCACAGTAATTTTGTTTTCATTTACAAGTGGGAAATTGTTTAATTACAAGACCAAGTCAATAAATTATATCCTTCAACAACAAATTAAATTTAGTCCTTGTGTATATTTAAATTAAAGTAATAGGTGCGTAATTTTTTCAAATGCCCTTGAATAATGTGTTTTTTGGTAGAAGTTAACGACATTATTGTTAGCTCAATTACTATTATCATTATGCATATAACCAACGATAATCATATTCTGATTACAGTGCGTTTAACTAGAACTATAAATTATTTATCCCTGAAGGAACCTCGATAGAAATATCGCCGCAGGAAAAAAGTCTAATAACAAAACTAACTGTTGTTACAGTTCTTGTATTTCCTTATAAAAAAAATATATACCTATGTATCTATGTAAATCAATCCCGCGGTACTAAAAATAAAATTCCAGAAATTCCACAAATTTATCCGGTTGTTATAAGTATAAGCAAAAATAAATTCGATTTCAAAGATAACAGCAATAAGAAATACTGAGGGTTGTTTTAAAAATCCGTTGCTATATTTTTAGACTATAGCTGTAGCCTGCGACTTCGTCCGCGTGGAATTTAGTAGTCTTTCATTACATTACTTTTTTGCGGTTGGGCCATTTCTATAGGCACCTATGTCACCTAGATCTTTTGATCCTCTGTGACTACCGCTGTGTCTTCAGGGCATCAGAATTCCAGTCCGCTAGTTTAGGCGAACCGCAGGATTTCTGGTGGCCCTGTCTCATTTAGGTTACTTGGATCCATTATCATGCGGCCCCAGGTTTGATACCTGCACACCACTAGCAACGGGCAGCAACACAAAATATGTATGCTGCTCTCTTCCTTTTCGCCGCATAGTCGGCAGTTTTTCTCAGACGCCAGCTTAAGTTTGAAGAGGTGCGCCCTTAGTGCGATGTGGCCAGTGAGCAGGCCAAGCGTGCTGCTTAGTCTTCTTCGGTTCATCGTCCAGAGTGCATCAGCCCTCTTCTGGAGAGGTCTTTTCATCAGCTGTCTTGATGTTCTGCAGCCAGTATTTGCATTCCACTGAGCGATATGTTCTTGCTCAAGGATTAGTTTCAATTCATGTTTCGCTTTTGCAATTATTGGCAATCCGACCAACTGGCTTCTTGCTTTTACCAGAGTCCCATTTCTTGCCAGTTCATCGGTTACCTTGTTGCGACCAGGAACCCATGAAAGAATGACCTTATTTGAAGTCGCTAACTCAGTAAGAACCCAATGATGTTGTGGTGCAACTAACGAGGGCCCCAATGGTCGCGCGACTGTCTGTGATAATATCATTCTCACTGTTGGTCACTCTGTTTTCTGTCAGGTACATAGCACACGTGAATATGGCATAGACCGTAGCCTGGAAGACCGAGGCGTATTTCCCCAGTGGTATGCTTTCCCTATGGTTGCAGGATGCTACAAACACACCGTCCATGTGGAAAAACGCTAAGGTCCAACCGATTCCCAAAAAAGGAAAAAAGACTATTCCTGCAAATTATTGCCCTATTGCATTGCTCTCAGTCATATCCAATGTAATGGAAAAAGCGATTAATACAGAAGTTATCAAATATCTGGAGAAATTTGAGATAATCCATGACAGAAAATATGGATTTCGACAACTTCGGTAAACTGGAGATTTGCTGGCTTATGTCACTCAGCTCTGGACAAACACTATTGAAAAGTTTGGTGAATCTCGTGCAATAGCCTTGGATATATCTAAAGCCTTTGACCGCGTTTGGCACCAGGCATTGTTAAGTAAATTATCTGCTTACGGTCTCCCAACCAAACTGCGCCAATGGCTCTTGAGCTTCATGCAAGATCGCTCCTTACATGTGGCAGTTGACGGTATTTCTTCTGATGCGTTTAAAACTAATGCCGGGGTCCCCCAGGGTTCCATCCTGTCCCCCACCTTATTTCTTTTACACATCAACGACCTCTTGAAAACCACCACGAACCCTATTTACAGTTTAGCAGACGATAGCACACTTGTCTCAACTTTCACATCCTATCGATCACTTTCGGTGAATGATACAAATAGACTCAGGCAGGAACAGGTTGATTCCATCAATAGAGATCTTGAAGCAATCGTCGAGTGGGGAACCAACAATCTTGTTCAGTTCAACGCCCAAAAAACAAAGTGCCACGTTTTCCAAGAAAGTGAATTCCTCAAATCATCCCATCACAATGTCCGGAAATAGCCTTGAACCAAGTCCCTCCATCTCGATTTTGGGAGTCACGGTGTCCAATAATATGTCTTGGCATGACCATGTTGCTAACATCGCAAAGGCGGCAAGCCAGAGGCTAGGTTTTCTGTGGAAAGCTAGAAAGTTTTTTACTCCTGATCAACTGTTGACGACGTACAAGGCTCAAATCCGACCTCTACTGGAGTATTGCTCGCACATTTGGGGTTCAGCACCAAGGCATTCTCTTCGTCTTCTAGATTCCATTCAGAAAAGAGCCATTCGTTTGATAAACAGCCCAACTCTCACAGATACTCTTCACCCTTTAGAACATAGAAGAAGAGTTGCAGACCAGTCATTGCTCTACAGATATTTTCATGGCAGATGCTCCAGAGAAATAAAAACTCTTGTACCACCATTGGCCACATTCGGCTGAAGAACTCGGCACGCTGATCAGTCTCACCCATTTACTCTCAAGATTGACACTACAAGAACCAATCTTTATCAAGAATCCTTCTTTTACAGGGCTGCTACGGAATGGAATAAGCTTCCAAAATCAGTTTTTCCAGAGAACTATGACCTGCAACTTTTTAAAAAGCGTGTCCACAATCATTTCCTTTCTATAATCCCTTCCCCTTCTAATAGTGGCAGTGCGGGCCGTCCGCGGCCCACACGATAGGTCTACCCATTTTGCGACTATTTTCATAAAAAAAAACAAAAAAAAACCTGCCCCGTAGCGTCCCTAGTACCCTGATCCGCCAGTGTACCATCGTTTTACTCCTGGACTGGCCAATCGTGTTTTCTTCAACCAGTCCAAGTTTCAATTTTGGAGAAATGTATCCCGAGAATATCCCACTCCCAGTATTATAGCTTTGAAGATTCTTTTATCGTTTGCTAGTCGTACTTGTGTTAAACTGGCTTTTCTGCAGTCGTAATAATCAAGTCAAAATACAGGTCACAAATTTATTTAAAAAAAAGAGAGTAGCAATTTCAAAACTTCAGCCCCGATTATAGAATTTATGCTCAGAAAAGTAAGCTCATTCTTCTCATTGACAGTAGTAGGCACAATCATTGTACTGTTAAATTTTACAATAAATAAGATTATATTTTTTTAGTTGTCTATAATAAAATAGTTACAGTAAAGTTAAAAATAGTATAGTTAACTTAATGTCTGCTAGAGCTATACACAAATATCTTCTTTTCGATGGGCGTCGCAAAAAAATTAGGGCGCAATATAAAAAAGATTGGGAACCCCTGCATTAATCAATGATAGAAAATTTAGTATATAGTAAATTGCACTACAAAAAAATATGTTAATATTATAGCTTAGTATCCAGTATTTCATATGAAAAAAATAATGTTTTCAACTGTCTTGTTTATAACTTTTTAATTAACGTTGCCGACAAGTCTTTTAAAAACAACCAACATCAGTAAACCAGAAAATATCTGTATCTCGTCAACCATTACAAAACTGTAACAGAAGTGTGTCTGTACATTAAATACATTTACAAAAAAAAAGGTCACGAAATGGTGTTTGGATGTCCCTGACTCCAAATCACCGATTTGGTACAATTAGTGGAAGTTTTTTTAAAATCCTGCACAATTTATCACCCTAACCTTGTTAAGAAAAATGTATAAAAAGTACCTCTAGTCCAAGAGGAAAAAAGTTGTATGTCTGTAGAGACTTAATTACAGTTTATTTGGAAATGCATGATAGCAAAGTTTTTCTCGCAGTTATACAGGATTGTTCAAGGCAGAAAAAACGTATCGATACGTCCTTATCTCAGTTTTCGCAAAACTTTAGTTTGACCACCCGGACAAACCTCGAATACATGACGTCATAAAATGCAAATAATCCGGTCAAAATAGACATTTTAATTTAGAATAATTCGAATATTTAACTTTTACTTAGATTTGAAGAGAAAATGAGAACGAATGATTTGATCGTCAAATGCCTCCTTTACGCCGGTGATCAGATCACATAGGAATCATCTGAAGAGGAGTTTTAGGCGATGGTTAATATTATGCACGATGCCCTTAATATCAAAGTGATGTAAGTAAATGTAAGCAAGACGAAAAAAAATTGTTATAAAAAGAGAAGAAAGCACGACAAACTGCAGGTTGCTGATTAAAGGAGAAAAAGTGGAACAAGTAAATGAGCTTGTATACTTTGGTTCAAAGTTTACGAGAGACGAAAAGTATGACTGTGCATGACATTGAGTGAAGGTTGTTGGCAAGGAAACAAATGAATGGGGCACTGCATAGCTTTATGAGCAACAAGAACATAAGATCAATACTTCGGAGATGAGTAATCTGGGAAGTATCACCGGAGTGACTCTAAAGGATAAAGTAAAGAACAGGGAACAGGAATGCTTAGATGGTTCGGACACGTAGAGAGTATGGATGAAAGAAGATTGACATATTTATAAGGCGAGTGTAAATGGACAAGTCGGTAGAACTTGACCTATCTTGATCGCATCGACATTAAGTCAAAAGTACCAACAACCGACGAGCATGTGAGAGAGCGCCGATAAAAGTAGAAGTAGCAAAAGATGTATGTTAGAACCGTAGCAAATGGAAAGAAGTGGTCTCTGCCTACCCCTACGGAAAAAAGTCGTGACTCTATGTATGTACTTTTGTTAAAAAATTTCCTTCATTTAGCAACGTTTTATCCATATAAAAAATATTTTTTTCTATTCGATTTTTGAATTTCCCTTCAAAAAATAAATTCTTCTTTCTCTGTGGGCGCAGATTTTCTATAGGCAAGAATCACGAAGTGATCTATTTTTGATCGTATGAACTTGTCGAGGTCTGAACAACAAACCAACCTTCATTTGTTTATATGGAAGAAAAGTGAACTTTATGTATTGTTTTAAGCAATTTAGTTATATTTAAACCATATTTTGTAAAGAATTGGTTAATAAACCAGAAAATCAGAAAATGCAAGGAATTAAAAAAGGTGAAAAGGTGAAAAAAATGCTCTTGTCCACAATGCTCAACATAATGAAAATTCGATTATATCTTTGCATAAATTTTCTTCAAATCCTAAGGCAGCTCAGAAATAAAAATTGATCTTAAAAGTAGGAAAACTTTTATGTTTGTTTGCAGCAAGCACTTTGTGAAAGATGATTTTTTCAGTGGTAAGTTTGATATTGTTGTCCAATGATCTATCATTTTATTTGTGATTATTCATAGTGACTTCAACAACACAGAGAAAGCGTTTGAAAGATAAATCTGTTCCTAGCCAAAACCATATTATAGTGTTGAAGTATCAACATTCCATAATTAAGAAAGGTAGAAATGACCAAAGTTAATTGGTAATAACATATAATCCTTAATTGCTCGAACACGTTCACCACATGATACAATGTGTCCAGGTCTTTACTGGCATTTAACAAGAATCCAGCGACAATAAAATTGAAACGTTAAAAACAAACCTTAAATCCGGCTTTAATCCAATAATATAACACAAAAAATCAACTCAAATCTGAAATAATAACTAAAATTCCCTTAAAATAAAAATTTTAGTTTTACAAATGATCAAATGACAGAATATTTGTTGTTCACACCTCGGTCCGACATTTTGTCTTTTTCTTCTGAAGTACCAACTCCTCTACTAATGTTTGTTTTTATTATGGTTATTTGTTACTACTGTTCCAAACAAATCAGTGATATCACAATTATATTTACCATTTAATACTACAATTAGATAAGAATATATTGCCAACACTGGGAAATGTGAAAGCGAAATACGGCGTCGCCTGACTATGGCAAGATCAGCGACTACCAAGCTAAATAAAATATAGAAAGACAAATCTATCACAAAAACAACGAAACTCCGTCTAGTTGATGCTCTTGTCTTCCCCATTGCAACGTACGCAGCGAAAACATGGACTTTAAACAAAGCAAATTATAGACGACTCTTAAGAGTATCGTGGACAGAACACCGAACCAACGTATCCGTATAACAAGAGATTGGTCCACGTTCAAGGCTGCTAACCAGAATAAACCGCATGTATCTGCAGTACCTTGGGCATATAGCTATAAGATCAGGAACAATGGAGCGACTAATCATAGAAGGGAAAGTAGAAGGCAAACGCTCAAGAGGCAGATCTCCAACTAGATGGGTAGACCAAACAAAACTCTTAATAAACATGAGACTGCATGATGCCGAAAGGATCGCACAGGATAAGCAAGCAGTTAAGTTCTTTACTCTCTTGTAACATTTAGAGCAAGGTCTTCGTTTTTCGTATGGCATATGGCAATTAATTCGTTTACGAGTGGACGTACTAGGTGTATTGATTTTAGTATTCCATCCTGTCTCCCACCTTATTTCTTTTACACATCAACGACCTCTTGAAAACCACCACAAACCCCATTTACAGTTTCGCAGACGATAGCACACTTTCGGTGAATGATACAAATAGACTCAGGCAGGCATCTTAAAGCAATCGTCGAGTGGGGAACCAACAATCTTGTTCAGTTCAACGCCCAAAAAACACAAAGTGCCACGTTTTCCAAGAAAGTGAATTCCTCAAATCATCCTATCACAATGTCCGGAAATACCCTTGAACCAAGTCCCTCCATCTCGATTTTGGGAGTCACGGAGTCCAATAATATGTCTTGGCATGACCATGTTGCTAACATCGCAAAGTCGGCAAGCCAGAGGCTAGGTTTTCTGTGGAAAGCCAGAAAGTTTTTTACTCCTGATCAAGTGTTGACGACGTACAAGGCTCAAATCCGTAGCTTTAGCTACATGGAGTCCCTAATGGTTTCCAGGACAAAAGTTATGATTTTACTTCGGCTTTGATAACAACAGTGTAAATATGAGCCCGGCAGTCAACGTGTTAATACGATCATCCCTAAATCATACTTGTTTACAATTCATGCAGACAAAAGCTAGTTAATAATGAAACTCCAAAAGATGCTTTTGAGCACAACAATTAACTGCTACATTTTTAAGGCTCCCTTTTGGATTTTTTTAAATTAATTGAAATTAGCTGATATTTGAGGACCAAGACAAATTACGTCTGTTATTAGTGATATTGGAAACCACACCTTAATTCTTAATATTTATTTTTAAAGTCGTACAGTTGCTGTTTAATTTGAGGAAAAAATTAATAGCTGTAATTTAATTGTTGTAATACAGTTGGTTAAGAGATTCTTTTCCCATTAAGTAATGAATTTTAATTATTCATTATAGATTAAAAAATGGCATAATAATTCTTCTTTCCTAATTATGTTCGTGATTATAATTCAAAACAAATTCTTAAAAAGGCAAAGTTTACCGCAATTGGAAATTGACCTGAATGAATTTTATTATTTCGCCGTTAATAATTAAAATTGAAAATCAAATGCATTTTTAATAAATTAGATTAATGTAACGAGAAAATTATTGATTTTCTGTTTGATAGGTAGGCAAATATTAATTTTTTACAAATAATCTGAATCATTTTTAAAATAATTTTTTGTAAATACTGAAAAAAACTTGAAATATGGTTTTTTTGCTATCGTTTCGGCTTGCGACCACGAAGATTTTTTATCTTTCTTTTGACTGATTTTTTATCCTCTGCTTGTAGAGGTCTTCATTTAGATGGGGTGAGCCTGCTTTCTCTCTTGTACCACCCGCTGACAGAACGTGGAATTGTGATAGTGAGTGGTTTTTGATCGTTTTAACCTTATCTCTGATACCATGTCGATCTTGAACATATTTAATTGAAACTTTGGCTTTCTACAAATACTTTTAAACCTGACTTTACTCATTTTCAATAGGATGATGTACTTGAAATTAATAAATGAATGCAACGGGTATTAAAAATAAATAGGTCATTCCTCCTAAAATTGACCAATGGCTGAAATCGTCCCATATCGATTTGAATAAATTTTTATCAGAAGTCTTCTTTTATCATAAAACAAAGCATTACCAAAAGAATAATTTAAAAAAAATGTATGCGAAATTGAAAATTTTAACGAATTTTTTAAGTTTTTTTTAATATCTCCAAAACTATTAGTTAGTTACTAAAATGGGCTTGAGTTTGTTTTAAAGGGTATAAATTCGGGAAAAAAACTATTTTGAATTTTTTTTGAAAAGTGTTGACATAATTTTGAAATTCATTCAGTTCACTTTTAAATTTTCTGCTCAATTTGTTTTATATAATGTCTTTTAAACCTAGTTCGAGAGATAAATTACGACTAACCAGTACTTTTTTCATTTTGGTAAAAAAAAACCTTGCTTGTTCAATACGGCTTTGTGTTTCTCAACACATATCCTACTTTTTAACCTAGGTACTTGGTTTGCCAGTATGCCTCAAATGAAAAACCTTTAATCAATGTGTGCTGCTTATGGAGCGGAAACATTGACACTTACAAGAAAGGTCGTAGACAAAATCAGAGTAACACAGAGGGCTATGGAGCGCCGGATGTTGGGCGTCTCTCTTAAAGACCGGATCCCAAACGAAGAAATGCGTCATAGAACAGGGACAATCGACGCTATAGAAAGAATTGCTACTTTAAAATGGAACTGGGCAGGACACGTTGCCAGATTATCTGATAACCGATGAACAAGACGTATCGTCGAGTGGAGGCCAAGGCAAGAAGCGTTCCGCAGTAGAGGCCGCCCACCTACCAGATGGACTGACGACCTGAAACGTGTTAGTAGCAATTGGATGCAGGACGCACAGAATAGGGACAGATGGAAAAGACCGAGGGAGACCTAAGTCCAGCAGAGGACGCGTATGGGTTGACGATGATGATGACTTCGTTTGACATGAAATGACTCCAATGTATTAGAATAGTATCTCCATTTCTGGATGTGCCAATAAGAATCTTAAATGGCTTTGACCAATCGTGGCAAGTAGGACCTCTCTCATTTCTAGAAAGACTTTTTGTTTTTATCCTTACCATTAACTAATTATGGCTCGTATTCTGTCCCGGATGGCAGACGGGGCATTTTCAGTGGGCACCAAAATTATAAAATAGAGTTTTACAAAGCACCTAGCATCCAGCGCACGTTGTTCTATTGATTATTAATTTGATTTTAAAACGCCCAGTTAGTTTTTGAACACACATCCTAAGTGGATTTATGAACAATTTTTCACGAGCTGAGCCTAATAAACCTAAAGGGTTAAACGTCAAGCATTTTTCCAAAGATATTTTAGTTTATTTATCGTATGGCAAATACATCACATTAGTACATAGAATATGTTCAATAAACACTAATCAATTTTTAAAATTATAAAATAAACAAATACAAAGAGAGATTACAAACGAATATCTAAATTTCGGATGTATTTGACCGCATTGTGTGTTGCATCCAGCAAATCATCGAAGGAGCCAGCATTAACCATCGTTTCATAAATTCTTCGCTGTTTAGAAGAAACTTTGAGTGGATACCGTCAAATCCTATGGCCTTACCGGGTTTAGTTTCTCTCAATGCAGACAATATTTCTTCTTCAAAGGTGAAAGGTTAAGAGTATGGTGTCTCATCAGCACAGGATGTTTTGAGTAGCTTTAATTCTCGCTTAATTTTGGTTGTGTGTGCGCGGTATCTTGATGCTCTTGAAGTTTCTACAATATTAGACGCGATTTAGTTTGGAGTTATCTGTTTGTGCCATAGTGATGTATAGTATATAGTATATGTATAGTACCAACAACTGACGAGCATGCATGAGAGCCCTGATGAAAGTAGAGGAAGCAAAAGATGTGTGTAAAAACCGTAGCAAGTGGAAGGAAGTGATCTCTGCCTACCCCTACGGGAAAAAGGCGTGACTATATGTATATGTATGTATGATGAATATTAACCAGGAGATCCAAGTAGCTTAGATTGTTTGGTCACTAGCTGTGCTAGTTCATTTAGTTCACGTCTATAGTAAGTAGAGTAGTAGTGTTTGACAACATTTTAACAGAAATTAAAACAAGGGTAGAGAACGCAAAGAGTCTACATGAAAAATTTCTCCTTCTTCAGAGGCCACGCGTTTTTATCTATTTCGACTGATTATCTGCAAATCAATGATCCGATATAGCTCTAAAATATTCAAAAGACTTGCAAGTAGTTGATTTTTGCCAGGAACCTGCCGTATTTAAAGAGCTAGTAACCGAAATTAAAGAAAAATCAAATGCATTCGACCAGTTACAACATATGTGCAAGCATGACTTGCAAGAAGCCTTTTCTAATGTAAGTACTCGTATATATTTAAGAAGATACAGCACAATACCTACGAAACCTGCAGTCATTGAAAATAAAAATGCCTTTGGGACGGACTTTGATTAGCTAATAGATTCTTTTGCATAAAAGAAAGCATGTCGTGTAAAGATGTAGCAAGATTGGAGATAAAAAATGCGGCTTAAAGAATGAAGAAATGTCTTTATTGTCTATTGTGTTTTTTAGTTATATGTTTTCTATTTTATGTCACAGAAATGAAAAAGCTATTAGATCATAGGTAATACAGAGTGCAAATTTATTTTCTTGGCCAAAAAAAATGCCACCCATTATATATTTGTGAATTTTTTTAACGATTTACCTCAAAATCTAGAGAGGGGGTCCCACTAACAATTTTCTACACCGGTTCGAGAAAATCGTAAATCAGGGGCTGCTCGTTTAAAAAAACAGTTATTTATATTTATTTAGACATCCACGTGGTCCAAACAGGTTATAATATTTCGCCGTGGTAAGACCAAGAGAGTCCACTTGGTATCTATATAATTTAAAATAAAAAAAAACTTGGAACAATGAAAGTAAAATATGAATTTCACCGTTAAAGATTATAGTTTATGGTCAACTAATTAAGTCCATTCGGTATAGATGTTACAACAAAAAAACACGTACTACAATGGAAATAAAATATGGATTTTCATTGATAAATATTATAAACTGTTGTCGTATTAAACAATTGTTTTACAATAAATGAAGCACTTATATTTCCATCTCTAAAATAATACTCCATATCAATCGCAAGCAATTAAATTTATCAGCCTCTGTTCTCATATAAAATATGAATTATTCCTTGCGTTTGACATGCAACTTACTTAATACACTTACAGCTTGGAGTCGTTTTTTTATATTTTATTATCGATTTTTCTTTCCAGGAAGGTAAATTACCTTGAACCACATAGATAAAGGAATACGCTATAACATTGATCGCAGCCTAGCATTGGATTGTAGGCAACATTTACCATTATGTACACTGACTTTCAAAAAAAAACCAGTTGACAAATTTTAATAAAATTTATACAGAATGTGTGTTTAATGATTATATTTTTAAACTAAAATATTAAAAAATAACCAAGGTTCAATAATTATTGGGTTCACCGCGGTTTCTTCTGTTTTCTTAAATTTTTAAGGCGTGCTTGGAATTAAAAATTTACTAGTCCTTATTCCCAATTATCATTTGAAAACAGATCTTGCTATACAAAGCTATTTTTAAACCCTTGTAGATTTATGGAATCCAACTTTGGGGCACTGCCATTAACAGCAGTATAAAAAGCCTACATATATATATATATATATATATATATATATATATATATATATATATATATATATATATATATATATATATATCGCGTTAAAACGTGCGTCGGCGTCTTGCGATTCCTAATCTCCATTCCTCTCTATTTGTCCACATGTCCTCTCTCAGATCTCTCTCTTCCATCTCTTTTTGTATGCCTTCTCTCTAGCTCTTTCGTGGTCTTCCTCTTCTTCTTCTTCCTCTGGGGTTCCACTGTAATATTTTCTTTGGGATTCTGTCTGGTGGCATTCTTTGAACATGCCCGTACCATATCAACTGTTTAGTTCTTATTTCGTCTGTGATGTCGTGCTGTACTCCCATTATTTGTTTTATCCTCTCATTTGTAACTCTTTCTAGTCTTGATTTCCCCGCTGCTCGTCTCCAGTAATCCATTTCTGTGGCTCTAATTTTTCTTTCGATCTTTTCTTTCAAAGGCCATACTTCGCAACCGTACATTATTATGCTCTTCACTATAGTGTCGTAAATTCTTTTTTTGTTGTTGTTACTTATTGTTCTATCCCACAGTACTCCGTTTAACATTGATATTGCTCTTCTTCCTTTCATATTTCTGTCCAATATTGCTTCTTCGAGTGTCCCATCCTTTGATATTCTCATTCCTAAGTAATTGTAAGCTGACGTGTGTTTGATTTTTTGTCCATTTGATAATTGTAAGTCCTGTTGCACTCCCCCAATACACATATATTCCGTTTTTTCTACATTAACCTCTAGTCCCCAAATTTTATATTCTTCTATAAGTTTTCGTGTCATATACTCTGTGTCGTCTATGTCTTGGCCGACTATAATTTGATCGTCTGCGAATGAGAGTGTGTATAATGTTGTGTCCTCATCTAAAGGTATGCCCATGTTTTGGCATTTCCGTTTCCAATTCGCTAGTGCCCGTTCCAAATATATTTTAAATAATGTCGGTGACAAGCAACACCCTTGTTTCAGCCCTTTTGTGATATTAAACCCTGTTGTTAGGTTTTGTCCAACTTTAATTCTTGATTTGGTTTTATTGTATAATGACTTTACTCCTTTTATCAGTTCAATATTAATGTTGGAAGTTTCCAGAGTTTCCCAAAGTTTAATTAAGGGTACGCTGTCGTATGCTTTCTTTAGGTCAACGTACAGTATATGGATCTCTTGATTGAATGCTAGTTTTTTTTCTATAATTTGTGTTAGTGAGAATAGATGGTCAATCGTTGATCTTCCCGCTCTAAATCCGGCTTGCTCTTCTGCTTCCATTTCCGTGTATTCCCTTTCGATTCTGTTTTTTAAGATCTTGCCATATATTCTATTGATTGTGTTTGTTACGGCAATTCCTCGATAATTGTCGCATTTGCTTTTGTCCCCCTTTTTGTGTATTGTTGACATATGTGATATTTTCCATTCTTCTGGGACTTCGGACTGATTAATACACCTTTGAAATAGATCTTGCAGCATTTTATATAATTTATCTGTTCCGTATTTAAATAATTCTCCTACAATATTTCCTGGACCCGGGTCTTTATTTTTTAAAGATTTACATACTTCCTTCACTTCTTTTGTATTAATTCTAATAGGGGATCCTTGCGTATTAATTCTATCATTCATATATTCTGTGTTCTTAAATTCTTCTCTGTCTTCAGTTAACATTTTTTCGAAGTATTGTTGCCAATTTTGTGCTGTTATTGGTGAGATTATGTCCTTGGTATTATTAAAAAGCCTACAAAGATTCCAAAAAAAACCCGCTGCGCTTCAGTACACCGTATTATGTTCCAAATGGAGTTATCCAACAAGACATCCCTCTAGTATCAGTCAAAAAAGTGATTACTTAATATCTCAAAAAGGAAAAAAGTAACTATCCTGAGAAATGTCCATTTCAGGTTTCTTAAATTTCGGGACGAAGATCGACTAGAATATTTGTTAGTTGAGATAAATTACCCTCCCTTCTTAGACTAACATCGTGACTAATGTATAGTGATTATGAGACTTTACGTCGCCATCCTTAACCAGTTGTTCGTTTCGCGCGTTGCAGTTTCCACCCTCATGTTCGTAAGCTTGGAAATCATATCGGTCCATCTGGTCGGAGAACGTCTGTATCTACGCTGCCTGTTTATTTTCCCTGGAACACTAGCTTCTCCATATTATCATTTTTATTGATGGGGCCAAAAAATTTCAAGATCCAGCCATATGTCAGAGAACACAGTCGGTGATTTAGACGGATATTATTTAAGATTGAGATATTGGGCCTTCTAGCCGTCCAAGGTATACGAAGCATCCTACGCCAACGCCACATCTGAAAGGCGTCTATGCGTCTTTTGTCAGCAGTACGTATTACCCATGTCTCTGAGCCGTAGGAGAAGACAGGAAACACTAATGCTTTTATCAGTTGGACTTTGTAAGATTTCTATCCTTCCACAACTTTGTTAGTTGAGTCATTGCGGCTTTTGCCAACTGAATACGTCTTCGAATCTCAGGTTCACAGCTGCGAGGGTTGTACAGGGTGAAACCAAGGTATGTGAACTTCTCCACAATTCTAGGGTCCTAAAAGCATACTCTAGAACGGTGTTAAATAGCTTTGGGGATAACGTAACGCCCTGTTTTACTCCTCTCTGTATGGAAAACTTTCTAGTGGTATTATGAATTTTTACGCTGGCCGTTGATTTGGTGTAATTATTATGTATCAAACGTGTGTATCTGTAATCTATCCGACATTTACCAAGTGCTTCCAGAAGCGCATGCATTTTGATGGTGTCAAATGCTTTCTGAAAGTCAACTAACACAAGCAGTAATGGCCTGTTATATTCTATTGTTTTCCCAATGAGCAGCTTTAGTGTAAGAAGGTGATCATTTGTTCCGTATCCTGAACGGAAGCCTGCCTGTTCTACTGTTTGGTAGAAGTCCAGCTTTCTCTCCAGTCTTTTGTTTATTATTTTCGTGAACAGCTTGTACAGGTTAGACAGTATGCTTATAGGCCTGTAATTTTCCAAGTCAGAAGTGTATTAAGACCATCAGTATGTTGTTCCAGCTTTGTGGTAAGGAAGCGTTATAAAGGCATAAATTAAAGAGCTTTTTTATTGAATCCAATAAGATTTGACCACTAATTTTATTGCTTCTGTGACTACTTGAACTTCGCCTGGAGACCTATTATTTTTCATCTCTTGCAGTGATTTTTTGATTTCGTCCATTTTGATCTCGTGAGGTTCTTCCAATCCTTGATTTATTTTGTTCCCTAATCTCCTTTGGTTCTTTTTCCAATTTATGTCTGTTTCGGTATAGCTCTGCATACAATTCTTCTACATACGTCTTGCTATATCCCGTTGAATTGTTCCAATTTCCAGCAATGTTTCAATCTCAACAGCTCTCCGATAATTTTCAGTCATTGTTAAGATTAAAACTTTACTACATGAAGGCTACTTGGGTACAAATATATGTCTCAAACATTAAACCACTATAAATGTTACAAAGAAAACTTTTTAAATCACTGTAAACGTATATGCAGTTGACAAAATTTTCAATCAGGCGATCGATGCTTGACAAGTTGTATCTTTTCCATGGTTCCGAAAATTTGCTCATTCTCTGTACAGGGCCGGTATGCCGTCTCACTATACATACTTACCCATTTCACTTAATTAAAAAATAAGAATTAAGTAAAAATTGTTAATTACACAAATTTTTGGGGTGACCCGTTTTCTCTTACGCGTAGTGTAGATATATTATGTTTTTAATAATTTCAAAACTTAACTTTACATATTTTTAACTTTTTTTCTAAGTAAATAAGGCAAATACAGATTCCTGCAAGTAAATGTTTCTATAAATAATTAATTTGGTTCGCAATAATCATCACTCTAAGCCTCAACCAATCTAAATTAAAATTCTATACTCTTTGCTTATGTTCTATCGATTTATCAGTATGGAAGGTTTTCTAGTCGTACATAATGGGTGTGAGAAAAGGCGTTTTACCTTTTTATATTTTAATTCTCAGTCTAACAAAGTATTTCATACATTTAAAATTTATTTTTAATTAATGTATAATCCCAATAGCTTATAAACCTTTTCATTATGGCTATCCCTGTATAAGTTTTTTATATGCCTACTTTAAACAGATTCAAATAAGACAAACTATAATTTTGGTTGGTTTTTTCACCTTCTCTGCTGTAACTTTTAATATACATACCATGATTGAAAAAAACTCAAATTGGATTTAATTTGAAATATGGTTTGTCTGAGGACATTGTTAATTCTTTTACTGATTTTTTCAGTAAATCCTTTCTACATAAAAAACGTCGCCCCTTAAGACTTTTGTCTTCCAGCCATATTTTTTGTTCCAAGCAATTTGCTTACAGGTACTTACACAAAGAGCATGCTTCATAGACTTTAAAAAGGCGTTTAAAACAGTGCCTTACGAAAAACTTATAGAAGTCTTATAAACATCAGCTATTGACAGTAAAGACAGGAATAATTTCAAATCTCTATTTCGATCAACATGCAACTATATTAAATAATCAAATTTCAGAAAGCTTTGCTGTACAAAGAGGTGTACGACAAGAACCCGATTTACCCGATTTAGCACTTATTTTAAAAGTCTCTTTAAAAAGACATTAAGCAAAATAAAGCATGGTGTAATTAAGAATGGAGAGCTCATTAATAACTTCAGGTACGCAGTCGATACAGTTCTGCTGGCAGATAGTGATAAGGGCCTTCAGAGGATAATAGACGCTGTAATCAAGGCCTGCAGTGAATATGGTCTTAAAAAAACCAAAACTATTATTATAAGTAAGATCCCAAACATAACAGCCAATTTTATGGTGGACAACACTATATACTATTGTTTATATATAGTATTAATAAGAAAAACTGGTGTTAACAAATAATACATTTAAACATTTTACATTTTTTCTCATTTATAATACTTCGTCGCAAGCATATTGAATACTTATTTTTGCATGATAATTCATTGTTAAATAGCACTTGTGGTGAATTTAATCAAATTTGAAATTTTAGCAAAAATAATAGTTTTTTTTTTCAACTCCTTAATGTTCCAAATCCCAACTAACCTCATAATTTAACTGTTATTGTATTAATAAAGCTATCGGATTTCGAAAATATTAATAATTTTTTATTTAACTAAATAAATTATACCAGAAGCAAATAGAAGCATCTTGTTAACTTAGTCAAACATGTTTTGACATTTCATTAATAACACTTGCATAAAATTTTTAACGCTTGATTTTGCAATTAATAATATAATGCAAGTTTTAATTTACATTCTATTAAATAAATTTACTAAATGGACAATGGAATTTTATAGAGGTTATAAAAAAGTAACAAGTGTTAACGCGATTACCTTGAGTTGTGTACAAAACACATAAAGCACACCTCCCTCAATTTACATTAGATAATTTTATGGATTTATATTTCTCTTTTACGAGTGTTTAGTTTTTAATTCGCCAAGTTCACTTTATTTTTTTATGGCCAGCACTCCATAAACGTAAGAACTTCATTTAAAAGTACGTCATTTAGTTGTATGTTAGATTTTATCATCCTTTAAGCATAAATTTAAGGAAGGAAAATATTAATTTTTTTCCATAAAGGATTTTTATGCTACGTAACTTTTTAAAAATAAAAATAAAATTGTGTTTACATATTTCCCTGTGCCTTAAATATGTAAATAAATAACTATTGTTTTACCAAAACTTTGCTTTTGTTGTCAGGAAAATGATATTTTGAGAAAATTCTTGATTCATATTCAATGATGACTAGAGTTCTAGAACATTCTGAAACTGTAAGAACTGTCATGAAATTGCTACAAAGAGCCAACATTTTCTACTACTTGAGTATTTTAGAACTTTTTGGGAGTATTAATCATAGAGGTACCTATAAAGTCTAGGTGTTTTAATTTAATGTTTTAGTTCAAATTATTTGCTGAGAAGAACAGTAAATATTCGATAAATAGCAATATTGAATTAAGATGGCATCAAGAGTTTGCTCGCATCCAGCGTATGCATTCTGCTACAAGGATAAAGAATTTATCAAGACAAAAACGAAACAGTTTTCTGTAAAAGCGTCCCCTTATATATTCAAGGTCTGCAAAGGATACTTGGGAATATCTGAGATCAAAACAAGCCTTAGGTACCTCATTTTATTTATCGACATTGCAATAAAACTCTTAAAGGTTGGACAACTGATGCTTGTTACATGGACTTAAAGTGATTTAGTGATACAAAAAAGACATTTTCTCGTACTTTCAATGTTCTATAGAAATATTTACTGAATTAGGCCTATTCTTTCATTAATGATGGGCCTTCAAGGTGGTTTCACCATGTTTCTATATTTTTTTTACCTTCTTGTATTGGCCACAGCGGACCAAATTCTTCATAGGTTATAACAGTATTAAGTGGAAGCCTTTCAAAGAACCTCTTAAGGTGCTGATTTCACCACTACACATCAAGTCATTAAACAATTTGTCTAGACAAAGAATCGTCAACGTTTCCATCTTTAAGATCTCTTTCCTCAGATGCCGGAAGCAAAGGTCAGACCTGGTATCCTCGTTCTTCTTCTTTTTTACGTACCTTCTCCGCGAAGGAGGTTGGCAATCATCATAGCTATTATGACCTTGGAGGCGGCAACTCTGAACACTTCGTTTGATGTGCATCCATACCATTCTTTCAAATTCCGCAGCCATGGTATTGTTCTCCTTCTTACACTTCTCTTGCCATGGTTGTATAATTACTTTAAGCATGGTGTATCGTTCCCCACGTGTAATGTGTTCCAGGTATTGTAGTTTTCTATAATTTTCATTCCTTTGTTTATTCTCCTCATGACTTCATTGTTTGTTACGTGTTTCGTCCATGATATCTTCTATACACCTACAATTCGAATGATTCCAGTTTATTAATGGTTGCCACATTTAGCGTCCAAGCTTTCATGCCGTAGAGTAACGTAGAGAAAATAAAACACCTTGCCAGTCTAACTCTTAGGTTCAAATTCAGATCCCTTGTGCAGAGTAACTTTCTCATCCTGTTGAAGTTTGTTCGTGATTTCTCTATTCACACTTTGATTTCTTTAGAGTAATCTTTTGCAGAATTGATTGTTGTGCCAAGATAACTATCGTTCTCGACTTGTTCAAGGATCCTGTCATTGACAGTCAGACTTTCATCGTTATTTTGGGTTTTTGATATCCTCATAAATTTCGTTTTTCTTGACGTTTATTGTTAGTTCGTACTGTTGACTACATTCAAATATCTTGTTCATAAGTCTCTGAAGGTCTTCGAGTTTGTCTGCCAACACGACAGTGTCATCTGAGTATCTAATATTGTAAATCGGTGTTCCATTGACCTTTATGCCGGCTGTTTCTCCCTCGAGAGCTTTCTTCAGAATTTCCTCAGAGTACGCGCGTTAAAGAGGAGTGGCGATAATACAAATTCCTGTCTCACTCCTCGTTAAACCATAGATAAAGAAGATCATAGAGTGTCACGAATTCGCAAAGAAGCCTAGAAGAAAAGAGAAAGCGGCTTGGGAAAGTTTTGTTGCAGTGGTTCATGGCTTTCTAGGAAATCACAAAGCTCAAAATTACGGTTCAAAATCTCATAAAGAACTATGGCATAATGGGATGTAGCATATCCCTGACAGTTCACATCCTTAATGCTTATCTTAAATTTAAGTGAAACATGAAGGAAGTTTACTTTACACTTCGTTACCAAGGATAAAATTACGAAAACATTTACTCGAATTAAAAAGGAATCTGTTTGTTACAAACTAAGTATTGATTTTTTCCGCATACTAACATCGTCTGGATGAATCAGTGAATGTTCAGGTGCAATGCAGAGGCTGCTTTTTTAGTTTTATAATCTTAGCTGGTCTAGCATTAATCTAGTCTTAGCATTAATAACTTTGATCGATCTTTTTTATCTATTGTTATTATCTACAAATTCGCGGAACACGTGGCATATTATAATTAATTAGATGACACTGTTTCGCCCTAGAAAAATAACATAAAAAAGTGTTCCGTTGTGGTTTTTGAAGAATGTTTCTGTGTCGGTAGTTCAAAACAAATTCAACCGTGAGTTGTATTTTTTCCATTGGTTGGAGATCATAAGAACAATGTATACAGTTTTCAGCGGTTTTAGGCGATACAAAATGAGCCGTGAATAATTTAAATTTTCTTGCTATTGTTCGAATTTAATTTTAACTAACGAGTTAACGATATTGTTGATTTCATACAGGAACCGCAAAAAGCATAATTAATTATTTGTAACGTCTTATTCATAAAAAATATTTCACTAAATTATGTCCTACTTTAATCATACTTTATTTCTTGCTTTTTAATATTATATAAGTGCCTCACTTTATTCATCGATTAATAATACTGCAAATGAACTAGACATATCCTCGTATTTTTTTATTAAAAATATAGGTATTCAACCTTAATATCCATGAAAGTGTCCGCTGTAGAATGATTATTGCGCCTTCCAGATTTTTTTGAAATACAAAAATTATCTCGGCTCCTAGTGATCGTAGAAATTTAATTTTTTTTAAAATGCGTGAAATGATGCCAGGAATCTATTTTCATGAGAGTCATTTTTTGACCCTTAAAATTGAGAAATCAATATAGTTTTTTAATAATATGAAAGTACAACTTTTACAGAAACAAATAAGCCCTAAATCGTTATTGTAGCATCATCCCCCGAGCAGAACTAGCTAAATTAAGAGAGCATCTTGATAAATATTAATCAATTTTTCAAAAAACTTTTTTGGCTTGCCATGGGCTACACTTAACAGTAAGTAACAAGTTTGTACACGTTACAGTTAACGAGCTATGGAAAACCCAATTTTCACGGTTTTTCCAATATAACTCAAAAAGTATCAATGATATCGAAAAATTTATAATTTATTTAATAGATATATCTTTTTAATACCTACAATTTTCTGATTTAACTTTTTTCGATCGGATCTGTAGTTTTTTAGTTATAAACAAAAAACCGCTTTTCGCAACTTTGCCAATTTTTTAGGTTATGTTCGGTAATCAGGATCGGGTCGCATAAAATAGAAACTCACCCTGAATTTTAATTTCCTGTACGCTCATATTTTTTTTTGGATATTAATTTTTGCACGCACTTTTCCTTATTGCTGGGACTAATTGTTGCGATATTTAGTCCTTGGGTTCGATGATTCTAAACACTCAGTACAATAATTTAACAATTTTATATAAATATTAAATATAAATATTACCTACTTATGAGTGATAAAACAACAATGCAAAACATCTGGACTTTTGGCTCTGTCAGCACCAATAAATTAGGAAAATATATATGTTGTTATTTTTGTAATACTCGTAGACTACTTAAAAAGTAATGTAACCGATAAATGAAAAACGACCATCGCTGAGACACATTTCGTAGTCGACGATTTGGTTCGTTCGAAAAATTTTGTGTACTCGTTGCATATATCAAGTATCTAAGGTGCAACATGTTAATTTTTTAGTTAAACATTGCGATCCGTTGAAGGTGGTCTCTGAAAGACATAACATTGCGCTTAAAGTGTTATGTACGGGCAACAACGGACCACCTGCCGAACATTTTTTTTTTATACAATCCTAACGAAAATAAATACACGTTCAAATTAAACCGGACATTATACGAGGTGTACGAGTGTACGAGTGCAACAATAAGCACCGAAATACTATTATCTATTTTATTGAGTTAACTTTTAACTTTGTTTATAGCAACCTAATAATTTTGATTTACAAAAAAATTTATTATTTAATTTCTATTGCTGTTGTATATACGTACCTATAGGTTATAAAAAAGCTAGTACATTATTTAAAAAAAACGAGCGAGCCTTACAGTAATCGCATATGATGTGTAACATTTGACATCTCACCTTATTAATAAGCAATTTTAAAATTATATTCCGAAAAAAATGTGTCAGGTATTATTTGAAATGATTTTTTATAACAAACAATTATTTTTTTTAATGAAAATTGTATTTTTTTTAATTGACACTGACAGTGACAGAAATCAACCTCAAAATTTAAATTTTTTACTCACTTGAATTTTTTATCAATGATTTGTACTTAATTGAGACTTATTATCAACAGTAAATATTTATTTATATAGTTTACGCATATAACAGCAAACTTTATACACAACACTGTAACTAAAGTGCACAGCTGATGGCTGCCAGTACCGACAAATTGATTGACGCGGCGCTTTGTGTTTTCTGGGCGTTAAACTGAACAAGATTGTTGGTTGGTTTTAGTGAAGATGGAAGATCGCAGCAGTATATAGTTAAAATTATTGGTATTGTTACGAATTACAGAGTCCGTCCCTGTCGATTGTTGCCTTTAGGCAACAGCGCATCGATAACAATAAAAAAAAATTTGTAACAACAAACGCCTGATATTTCAGGAAAGAATCTTCTCGTTGGTTCCTCGTTCTTGCCAAATTGACGACCCATTCTTGAATAGTTTTTTTGCTCATGTAAAAGGAATGTTTGCCGATCGAGTTTTTAGTCAAGTTTTTGAAGCCACTTATTTTAAGAGATTGTAATTATCTAAGTGAATGTAAAAATTTATCGAATAAATTGTTTAGTTATTGTATTGAGTTTTTTTTTTTGTAAGAAAATAGTCGCAAAAAGGGTAGACCTATCGTGTGGGCCGCGGACGGCCCGCTCTGCGACTATTAGAAGGGGAAGGATTATAGAAAGAAAATGATTGTGGACACGCTTTTTAAAAAGTTGCAGGTAATAGTTTTCTGGAAAAACTGATTTTGGAAGCTTATTCCATTCCGTAGCAGCCCTGTAAAAGAAGGATTCTTGATGAAGATTGGTCTTTGTAGTGTCAATCTTGAGAGTAAATGGGTGAGACTGATCAGCGTGCCGAGTTCTTCGGCCTAATGTGGCCAATGGTGGTACAAGAGTTTTTATTTCTCTGTAGGATCTGCCATGGAAATATCTGTAGAGCAATGACTGGTCTGCAACTCTTCTTCTATGTTCTAGAGGGTGAAGGGTATCTGTGAGAGTTGAGCTGTTTATCAAGCGAATGGCTCTTTTCTGAATGGAATCTAGAAGACGAAGAGAATGCCTTGGTGCTGAACCCCAAATATGCGAGCAATACTCCAGTAGAGGTCGGATTTGAGCCTTGTACGTCGTCAACAGTTGATCAGGAGTAAAAAACTTTCTGGCTTTCCACAGAAAACCTAGCCTCTGGCTTGCCGACGTTGCGATGTTAGCAATATGGTCATGCCAAGACATATTATTGGACACCGTGACTCCCAAAATCGAGATGGAGGGACTTGGTTTACGGGTATTTCCGGACATTGTGATGGGATGATTTGAGTAATTCACTTTCTTGGAAAACGTGGCACTTTGTGTTTTTTTGGCTTGCCGACGTTGCGATGTTAGTGTTTAAAATAAGGTAATTAATTAATTAAGGTAAGTAAGGTAAGATAATTAATTAATTAAGGTGTAACAAGGTGTAACATTTTTGAAGATTACCGTTATTTGCGTCTGCAAGATCTGTGAAAACGTTATTTAACAGCACAGCGACTGCAAAATGAACTCTTCAGAGTCCGTTATTTCCGCGTAAGCATTGATTCTGTTAGAAATAAGTTAAAGAAGCTGGAATTAAAGCCAGAACTCTTGCACCATTATTAATCCGGGCACACCTTGTGTGTAAGAAAACATGCTAATTGGAATGTGAACAAGTAGGCTAATATTATCCTCTTTACAGATTAGTCCAGATTTGTACTTTTTGGATCCGATATACGATAGTTCACGAATTGTTATCCATAACATAGTTGGCTTTGAATGACAAATGCAAATGAAGTGTAACGCAAAAACTTATTGTATGAGAGTGTGTGCCAATTAGCATCAGCTAATCAGTTCGTGTAGGATCATCCAGTACAGCACTGCACCAAACATCATTTAAAATAATAAAATATATCGATGATGATGATTCGATTCGCCTGAATTTTCTGATTTTCTAAACACCTGCAATCATGAGAAAATGCGCATTGCCCTTCTTTATCTTTTCCGGCACGAAACGTGGCGTGTCAAAAAAATTAGAGAACAACCAAAAAAGTTTTTGCGTAACAAATTAGCAACAAAGGCTGTGATGATTCGTATTCCAACTTTTTAATTTTTTCGGGGATTATTCCGCTGACTATAGCGGAACATAGTGTTACACTTCACATTCATCTGTCTTTAAATTGCCACCTTTACAATGTGATTAAAATCAAAAAAAAATTAAAGTTGTGTCTTTTTTTAAAATACTATTTTTTTTAATATTTATACAGCAAACAAACTAATTATTTTTATGAAGAGCTATAATTATGATTCGTAAAAACACTGTAAATGTTTTGTCAAAAATATAGGTACTTATTGGAAGCTTTAGAAACACTATAAGTTTTACGTTAAATATAAATATTTTTATATTTATATTTACGTACAATACAAAAAAAATCTGAGTAGAAGTTAATAAGCTTTTTACCTAATGTTTAATTAAACTAATCAAATATTAATATTTTTAAACCAAAATATTAAAAAATAACAAATAATGAGTAGATCTAGCGCGGTTTCTTATGCATTCAATAACTCTTCGGGTATTAAATAATTTATGATGTGCTCAGGAATGTCATACTAGGTTTCTTTAATTCGGTAACGAAGATCAACTAGGTTTTTGGTCGTTGCGGTAAATTATTCATTCGATTGTCAATCATATTCCATAGTTTTTTGATTGGTGCAAGGTCTGAGGTAAAAAATAGGCCATAAAAGCAAGGTTATTTTCTTGTAAGAACCTTGTAGCAGGTAACCTGTATAAAACCATGCAGTCTTTTGTTAAAAAGGGGATTGAATTAACACTCGTAGATATGGCAGTGCAATAGGCTGCAGTATGTTCCTTATTTTATCATTTGAATTCGATAAAAACTAAGAGAAAATCTACTGCCATATTTTATCTCACTCCATCTCATCATCCGTAATCGTCTGTTTTTCTGCGACTATAGTAAACTCAAATACAGAATTGAGAGTCGTCTGAACACAACATGATTCTATTCACCATACCAATTTGATCTGCCGTTTCACCACTCAAGCCGAGCAGAAATATATCGAGGTGTCAGTGGAAGGCATAAAAATGGTCTGTAAGAAGGAAACCTAAAGGAAAGTATCCTGCGATAAATCCTTGCCACAGATACTATTTGTTCTAAAACTCTCAACCAAGCATTTCCAATCGACTTTGTCGTGAAAACTTTGTCTTGTAAATCCGCAATCGCCAAATGACAATCTTTTTGTGATGAAGTTGCTCGAGGTCGTCCGGATCCATTACGATGGTTATGAATCCTTTCTTCATACCACCAACATAGTAACACTTTAATTATAATTGTATTAGTAAGCTTTTTATAAACGGTGCCTAGGCATATTGACAGTACAAATCGCTACGAATCATTGTTTCAAACTGAAGGAAACGCAAATTTAAAAAGATGTATACTATTTTGATAACTGAAAATAAAAAGAGAGTATCTTTTTCTTAGTCTAACGTCGAGAATGACGTGTAGAGATCAAAAGTTAATGTTAGGTGTTATTTCTCAAAACTCTTCTCACAGTCCCTCGCCCTCTCTCACGGTTAGCAGCCGTTTTGATGCAATATCTGTCCATCTAGATGGGGAGCGTCCGCGTTTTCTCTTGCCAAGGAGTTTGCCCTGGACAATCAGTCTCTCTATGTTGTCGTGACGAGTTATATGTCCGAAGAAGTTCAGCATTCGCGCTGATGTCAAGCTACAGAGACGGTTTAATGGTCTAATCTCGTTCAGCACTGACACATTGGTGCGATGTGCTGTACATGGTATTTTTAGCATTTTTCGCCAAACCCAAATTTCAAAGGCGACGCCTGTCGGTGGCCTTAATAACCCATGTCTCGGAAGCGTACTAGAAAATTGAGAACACTAGGGCATGGACCAGTTATTTTTTGGTATTGATGGATATATGTCGATCTTTCCATATTTTATGTAATTGGCTCATTGCTGTTCGGCCAAGTTAAATTCGACGGCGGATCTCCATCTCACAGCTGCCGGAGGAGTAGATAAGGGCACCCAGATAAATAAACTGATCTACCACTTCACAGTTGGCAATGTGATGTGGTCTGTTTGCTGTCTTATCCGATCTATCAACTATCAATACTTTAGATTTGGAATAGTTTTTTTTTAGACCATACTCTTTTGATGTTCTCTCGAGTCGTCGTATCAATTCTGAAGTTCTTCTGCTGAGTTAGCGATCAGAAAAGTGTCCTCAGCGTATCTAAGATTTGAAAAAAATTTCCCATTTATGGCAAAGCCAAAGTGTATACTTACGTGTTAAAAAATTTTATCCATATTTTTATCATTTCTTATTATAGTCGAGTTAGGAAATTTCATTGCAATTGGTCGATCCTTTCTGGAATTTTTTGAAAATCAGTGCATGTGATAAAATGTCAAAAATAAAATAATTGTCTCTTATTTGGGAATTTTAGTTTAGCTCGCTTAACGTGTTAGTTTTCTGCAAAGCAACAGGCTTTTTTTTAGAGACAATTTGTATTATTTCACACATTCATGTGGTTTCTGTTTAGTAATAACTGTACATTTTCTAAAACAGCAAAACGCTAAAACTATCATAAACTTTGTTTGAATAGAGCAGCCCCCGGCGAAAAATTCTGCTGGGTCGCGTCAAAAATTTTAAAAACAGAAAAAAAAATTCTTTTACATATTATTTCTTTTATATCGGTTAGACACTAGAAACAACGAATTTTAAATCTTTTGCAACATTACATAAGTTTATTGAAACCCATTCCAACCACGATGAAGAAGATTTACATCTTGAAACACTATCAGTTTCAATTCAAGAACATCTTTCGGAGCTAATAAATTTTTTTTTTCAACCATGATATTCCTCTTCTTCCAGGTCCCCTCCTGCCCTCTACTTTGCCCTGCAATATCAGTTGTAGTAGTTCATACCGTTGGCTGTTTCTCATTATATGTTCCAACTATTCCAGCTTGCGCGTTTTTATTAAAACAAGCAATTCCTTTTCTTTACCCATTCGTTCTAAGGCACTAAGATTGGTGATACTCGACACCATGGAGTAGCACTGGAAAGACATAGCACTTCAACAGTCTGATCTTGGTTGGTAGGAATAAGTCGTGGACTTAAACAATTTTGACATTTTCAGAAATGCGGAACTGGCCTTCTCTATTCTGCATTTGATTTCGAGAAAATGATCCCATATTTCACTTGTCAATATTCCTAGGTAAGTATATGTCTGTACTCTTTCTATTTGTTTGTTATTTATCGAGAGTTGGCCAGCGTGGTTGTTCGTTTTTGGCACTACCTTATATTTTGTTTTTTTAAAGTTCAGAGAGAGTCCATATCTTTGAATGACCTCAACCACCCAAGCCATCATCTCATAAAGACTCTCAAGGCTGTTTGCAAACACTACCGTATCATCTGCGTAGCGTATGTTGTTTATATACTCTCCATTAATCTTGATCCCGCTGATTGTATCTTCCAACGACTCCTGGAAAATACGTTCTGAGTATACATTAAAAAATAGAGGCGACAGCACGCAGCCCTGTCAGACCCCTTGACTACTTTCCGGATATTCCTTTAAATAATATGTGGATTTAAGATCCTTTTTCTGTCGAAATTAAAAAGAAAGAAATGCTTCATATTAGTAAACAAGAAGTTGATAATTTAATTGAAATTTCATGCGACACCGATCTTAAAAAAGTGTTTGAAACTGTACCACTAATTAATTTTTAATGTCTTTTGTCACCACTTATAAGTGTAAAGCTGCGTTCTCGATCTTGTTGTACTTAAAAAACAAGTATCTAAACAGATTTAATGTCGAGCCTTCTTTGAAATTGTTATGTGATGACAAACAACATCATCCTTTGCACTGAGGACAAAATATGTAAAACAAAGTTTACTTCATTTACTAAAGTTTTGAATGAAGATGATTGTTTTTTTAATTACTTATATTTTTGTTATATATATATATATATATATATATATATATATATATATATATATATTGCAATTTTTGTGTATAAAATAAACAAACAAATAACTTGTTTTTTATTTAAAAATAAAATTTGTTTTGTAACCAAATGTTTTTTTTTCATAGGGTGGGTGTCCAAACATTTTAAAACCTCGTACCGGGTCGCGGTAAAAAAAGTTTGAGAAACGCTGGAATAGAGGATATTTTAATATTTATGTCTTCATAACAGTGGAAATTAAAACCGCAATGAAACTGATTTATAGGAAATAATAAAATTTTAAATTTATTGAATTTAGTCCAAGTATGAATTTAATACACGTGATTATTGCTTTCTATTTTCGCACGATATTAATTTGGTGGCCCCTTATTTTACAAACTTACTCTACAGTTTCATAATAACTCACATTAGGGTCTGCTGAATTCTGTTTAATTTTGGAAATTGAGTACTTTAATGGGTTTTTACAAAAATATTGTGGCTTAAGCCAAACATATAAATTTATATTTTTAATACTAATGATTTTTCCCCTCAAAAATTTGTTAATATTTTAAAAGTAGTTATTTTTTTTCTGCTTCTAAACCTGTTCTGATTGTTGCATCATAATGTGCATTTCAAAATATTTTAACCTTGAAAATATTTGCTCCTACAATCATTCAAAAAACTCAAACAAAGTCAAAACGGTAGGTCATGCCTTTGACCGTTTTAGTCATGGTTTAACTGTATTAAACTATAAAACTACTACAGCTGAAAATTTTATTTGAGCTACTCTCAAACCGTGAAGTCATATCCTATGAGCTTCGTTACACTTCATGAAAAAAAAACATTAGAATGTGAGAAGGCCTACATATTCGTCAAGGACTGGTCACAATCTAAAATTTTAAACTTCATTATTTTTAGTAAGCAGTGTAGTACTGGCCATGTCGGGTTACAAATAATAATAAATAAAATACAATTCCTTTTGTTTCAAATAAATTAAGAGTGGAGTCAGATTTCAAAAATAATATTACTATTCACCCACAAATACTAGTACAGCTTAATTACCCTTCAAGATATGCTAAGTGTTTTTCATGCTATTTTAAGCAAACATTGCAACTTTTGATCCCCGATTTACAAATTTTGTCACAAATCTTCCGCGATTGTGGATTTTAGGCGATCATGGAGGCCATTCAGTGGTACTCCACCTATCCATTTATCAAAGTTATCATTGATAAAGTCGATTTTCTTTGAGGTTAAGTCTGTGAGTGTACAAAACATTTCACGACAACAATAAAGTTCTCTTTGGCCCACCGGAAGAGGGAGCAAACAATTCACAAACATCAATTACATTGTGGATGTTTGCAAAATAAATATACTCTAATCTCAAACAACAAAAAACAACCTTACTCAACCTCGAGACTGCTAGTGTCAACTGACAGATATAGATACTTATAGACATAGGAGAGTAGACTGTGGGTCCCGATGGGAAAGAGACAGTCGATCGAGAGAACACTTCCTGGTGAAGCAAAACTTTTTGTGATTTAATAGAAGCTTGCAGTAAAATCCTTGGTTAAAAGCAACACTAGATCGACTAAATCTTTTATATACGAGCACAGACTGTATTATTATTTTTTTATTTTTTGTTCTTTACAGTGTACAGCGAGAAAATATATTTCTTTCTAAGAATTGTAATTGAGAATAATCTGCACTATAATTAAACAATGTTTCGGTAATCATTTTATGAAAACTAAAATAAATAACTTAAAAGTTTAACAGATTTATCGTTACAAGAGCATTTGATACTTAAAACACCTGGGGAGTGCTCTAAAGTTTTAAGAAAACCTTTGAATGTTGATATTTTTCAAAAACACAACCATTTTTGCGTATGAAACAGAATGTCTAATACATTTTGTTTCTTTTCCTGATATTCCCTCTAAAGTTTATTATCTGTGGTCCTCTCTAAGAGGCTACTTATTCTTTAGGAAAGATAATTTAATTATATAAGTCTATACTGTTTTTGATACTTTTTAATGGCGTACATTATGTAAAGGTAGGTACCATCCTAAAATGACATACTAGTTTGTGATATTTCTTCAATAAATTTGAATTATATAAATATTGTTATTTAACTCTATCTAGTATTTTTACCTAAATAATAGTACTTTGTTATTTATTTTCGATTAAAATATTTTAAAAACATGTATTTTTTAAAATATCCAAATTCACCTCTGTAAATACCAGCCTTACCCACATCGTTTAACAGTTTCTTTAACCTTCAGTTGCAATAAAATCATTAGGAAAGCCATAAATCTAATTGCTACTTTAAATTTTGGGAATTATCCTTTGGGGTTGTAAAGTCTTTATATATAATTTACAAGGGAATGATTTTTGTGGGCAAAAAGGAATTAGGTGTTGGGAAAGCAGAGTATGACCCTTCTACCTGATCTTTGATTTTTTGCAGATGCTAAACAATTTGCTTATTTTCTGTCGGACAGTTTTCGAAAAGATGCCGCAATAATCTTTTGAAAAATGGTTTTGTAAAATGATATTTCTGGTAAACAACCGTTTATTTTGTAAAGTCATTGCTTCTTAACTGCGGTTGGTCGTAAAGTTACTGTAAAGTAGTATTGTAGTGAATTTCAATTACAGGCTGTTAATTATTATGACAAAAAATATTTCACCACTTAAGAAAATACTTATTATAAAAAAACAACGTTAAAACTTATTGTAGTTATTTTATTTGTATAAATTCGATTTGTAATCCTAACATACCAAAAACATTGAATTTTTAGACAGTACTTAATTTGAAAAGTCAATATAAAATTATTTAATGGAAGATGTAGGTATAAAGGATGTAATAGAAATTATTTTTGTAAAAGGTTAAATCAAGTTATTGCTGAAATATGGAGTATATGGTTTTTCTTACCCAATTTTATTTCAATATCCAAAATATTGGAAAAAATTATGTTTAAACTTTGAAAATCAATTATTATTCATTGATTTTTTTTTTCATTTTTTATGTAAACCATTTCTAAAAAACGTCTTTAAAATAAATTATTTTCTTTAGTTAAGATTGAAATATTAGTAAAATCAATCGAATGTCCTGTACTCCTATGTTGGATCATGCTGGAGTTGTTTATAAAATTAATTGTTTTGAATGTGATAAAAACTATATTGGTGAAACATCAAAAAATTTAAAATCAAGAATTGTTTTTCACAAAAGTGACATTCGTTCAAGACCAAACGCTTGCGCTTTATCACAACATGCAAATAGTACAGGACATTCAATTGATCTTACTAATATTTCAATTTTAACTAAAGAAAATAATTTATGTAATATATATAAAATAATTTATGTAAAAGACGTTTTTTAGAAATGGTTTACATGAAAATTGAAAAAAAATCGATGAATCAAATAACTGATTTTCAAAACACAATTTATTCCAATATTTTGAATATTAAAATGAAATTGGGTATATATATATATATATTTGTTATCCCTATTTTATCGTTTCTTGTTGTCAGTCTTTGGTAAATTGGAAATATGTATTGTCGATTATTATTCTTTTAATAAAAAAAATAGAACAATCTTTGGTTTGGTCCACCATTGTTCTAAAAAAATTTTTGCAAGCACCGAATAAAAGAAATTGAATCATTCTTCCTAAGAGGAAATTAAAAAAAAATTCTCGAAATCGTGATGAAAGTATTTTTGGGGTCCAAACTGGATATTTTTGGGGTTCTTCAACACTAATTGTTTGATGAAGGTATACAGACACATTTCTTCGCATCATTGAAAAATCTGCTGACTAAATCTATCTGCAAAGATGACTTGGTAAAAACAAACGCTTTTTACGGGGAAAATGTGTAGCCGCCTTCTGAATGTTGTCAGACAGGTGAATTTAATCCCCTATTCAATAAACCATTCGAATATTTTTAAAAAATTTTTAACGTTATTTAATTTTTGCCCTTTTGTGACACATCAAAAAGGCTGAGGGTGTGCCGAAATATTTTACTAAGAGGATGCTACTTGATGATCATAGCTTGAGTCGTAATTTATGTGCCTTGTAAAAATAAATATAAAAAATACTCTCCTATATTTTTTGTCAAAATATTTTCAAAATTTTTGTAACTACGCATTGTGAAGTAATGTTTTACTTTTGAAATATTTGAGAGTGTCAATGCTGTAAATATCCTACAATAACGTTTTCTTACCACCTGAATTACTTTATATTCATTAGAGTACTGATGATTATAATAGAAAAATACTATGTTTTGTTGTTATAATTATTATTATTAAAAATATTAATATCATAAAATTCTGTATTAAAAATAGTATAATTTTGCAAAATTGCAAAATTCAGGTAGTTTACCATTTTTCAATTTTCAATTTTTGGGGATAAATTTTACAATGCTTGATGAACTTTTCATTAAATGTAACTTTGACAATGACATGAGAATACAAACAAACGATTCCATTGTTAGCTAACGTTGCTACTGAAATTAAGCTACGTTTACATAACTTACTGTAATGCAATAAGAGATCTATTTTTATAGAAATCGTCGGAATATGAAATTTAGTATGAAATTCGGATCATAAGCAATCATTATAGTACACGCCGTGTTATCTGACACGGCTGACACTTTGTCTGATAATCGTCACAGCTACTACCAAAATGATCGCCATTATGATCCTTGTATCATAATAGTATATTCTTCAACGAGCGTATCTTCTTCTTCAGGTGCCGTCTCCGTTGCGAAGGTTGGCAATCATCAATGCTTTGCGTTTTCAGTATTTCTGATGCAACTGTTATTAGTTCGTCCCCATTACTTTTTAGGATATTGATTGTTAAGGGTTTATACCCGTTCTTAATTTGTGATATTTCTTGGAAGAATTCCCTACTATTGTTGCATTTGTCGTCCTTCTCTAATTGCTGCAGTACTAATCAAACCGATCATCTGCTATGGCTGCGAAACCTGGTCTCTTACGAAGCATAATGAGCTCCTACTAAAAAGATTTGAAAGGAGGATCCTTATGAAAATATTTGGCCCCGTGAAGGACCCAAACGCCGAACAATATCGAATTAGGACAAATGCGGAAGTCCAGGAACTATATCAAAAACCGGACATGATTAAACGTCCAGAGAGCACCTGACGACCGACTAATCAAGACAGTGAGAGAAGAAAATCCGGTCGGAAAGAGACGGCTGGGACGACCGAGACTCAGATGGAGCGATAACATCCTAAGAGACCTACAAATTATGCGAATATATGACTGGAAGGAGGCCATACTGGACCGAGATAGGTGGAGGCAAATCGTTAACGCAGCCAAAACCCAAGAAGGGTTGCAGAGCTACCCGAAGAAGAAGAATATTGAAATTGGTGATTGGTTGTCAGCTGTTGAATAATGTATCAGGATCCAACATATCCAAGGAATCATTTCCATTCATCAATAGATAACGCATATGTTATTGTTGTAGAAACCAATGGTCGTAGAAAAATATCTATTATGACCTGATATTCAATTATTTGGACTTTGCAACGTAAAATTCATGTACAGCGCGTTTTATTGAAAAATGGTCATGTTACTCGTTTCATCTTACGTGTTAATAAATTAGAAATTAATTACTATTAAAAGGCTCAAGTGCCCAATTTTCTCGGGATTAGCATTAATACAAAACACGACAATTGCCAAACAACCTTAAGTGTGGATGTGTGGGTGTTTTATGCTGTTCTTTTTTTTATTTAAAATAGGCAGTCCGAACGGTAAAAAGAACTACTCTGTGAAAAGTAGTGTAGTGTAGAGTAGAGTGGTGTAATTAAATTTATGAAAAATGAGGAGAAATATGGCTTGCAAATTCCAATTTAAAGTTATCCTCACTCTATATCAAAATTTTAAAAACATTTTATGCATTTATAAACATTCTACAATCTATTAAAGCGGACTACCTTAAATTTTGACTCATTCATTTTAACTAGTTAGTTTTTGTTAGTGAATTTAGTGAATTTAGTGAATTTTATTTAACATTCAGTAAACTTTTTTCTCAATAAAACACTTTGTCTGATTCAGTTTAATCATCATTATTTACAAAATATGCACTGTTCGTAAAAGTTTAGTAGATAATTTTTTGTAGAATATTTCTTGGTGTGATAAAAAAACTTTTTACTCTAAAATCTGGAGTAGCAGACAATAATAACATTACCATATCTTCCCTACAGTGAGGGTTCCTTATAGCCCAATAAACCACGAAATTTTGTCATGATTTATTGCCCTTATTGATCCAAACATTGTAAACAACAATTCGTATTACGGTAATCTTTTAGAAATGTACTTTTTTTTAACTCTGTTGTTGTATTTCTAGTAAGAGCAATAAACAAATAAAAAGTTTTGTTGGTGGTGGAGGTTTATTTTTACGGTTGGTTTACCGATATTAGGATCTGGTATTTTGTTATTTACGAGGGCTTTTCGTAGAATATTTTCGAATGCAGAGGGAGGAACTATGTCGCTGTAAAGTAATAATGTCTTTATTTTTCGTTCAACTGGTTTTCAAGAAAATAACTGTTTTAAAGCTTTCTATAAAATCAAACTTTTCCATAAAATTTGAACCTGATATCTGAATAGTTATGGTAGTTGGATAACAGTTTAGGAATTTAAAGTATCACATATTTTCCACCTTTTTTCATGTCCTTTATAATTTAATTTTTTAAAATAAACAATTTTAAATAAATAATTTTATTTTGGTAGAAATCCGGTGCCGCTGTTAAATGTTTATACAAAACTCATTATCTCTTTTGCACATTCAATTATATATAATGTTAAACTTCATTTAAGATCCTGCGTCATAGCAAAGTTTAAAAAAGGACTTAAAATTGAATATCTCATTTGGAGCTACACAAATTCGAAAGGATGTGGTTTTCAACTTTGACATGAAATTTTCAATACAGCTCAAAACTCACTAACTTGAAATTCAGTTTTCTCTAAGTACATATTGTCGTAATAGAGTTTCAGAATTCAGACGTATACAGATTTCTAGAGATTTCCTGCGTTAATTCTCTTTCTACTTTAGTCATTAGCGTGCCCAAATTATATAAATACGCCAAAAGAGGACATTTTAACATAAAAAACCCAAATCTGGTGTTACTAATCGGCTATAGTCGTCATTTATTTTCCATCAGTTATAAAATGCTGCTTGGAGTTTTAAGTATTTCAAAAATGACAAAAAATATTATATTTATTCGTATGATTAAAATGTTTATTTAACTATCTCCGAATCTCTTTTGGCACCAGGGCCTCCTCGCCGAGCTTTTATCTTATGGTTTTCCTCTCCAGTTGGTTTCTTGGGTATTTAGCTTTCTCTCAGATAGATCGCTCCACTTAGTGAAGAATGGAGTTTTTCTGATACTCTACTAATAAATGCTAGTGTCTCGCAGGTATCCGTTCATTATTTCTGCTTCACGTAAACGATTTTCTGAAAAAAATGTCTTCTTCAGTTATAAATAAGGTCTTGGCTGGGATTCTAAAATGAGAATTCAATGACCTAGTGGAATTTAATACATATAAATCCTAAGCATGTCTATTCCCTAGAAAAGCCTATCCCACAAAGTCAAATGTTATTATGTCAGGCGTAACCACACCGATTAAGTCATCTATTTCGATTCTCGGTTTCTTGGTAAAACCACGTGAGATCTATTGCTAAAAGTGCCTCTTAAAGGCTTGAATTTCTGTGCAGTATTTTCTCTTACAAACTCCCTTACTTATCTGGAACACCGCAGAAAGCTTAGCGATATGTCTTTCATTTAAAGATATTTTTATGGCTGATGCTCTCCAGAAATATCTTCGGTCGTTCTACCGTAAGTAGTTTCTTCGAGATAGACCCGACGGGTTCAATCATCGCATTCTTGTGCCGTTACCTTGAAGACTTGCCGAACGTATGTCTTCTGACAAGCTTTGTAACTCATTGCCAGTTTTTTTCCGAGGCATAAAATCACCAAAATTTCAAGATGAAAACTTATTCATACCTGTATATTGTAGATTATAGGGGGGGTCGTGAAGGCTATGCAACCTCTCAAGCACCTCGACCTTTCAGATCTTTTGTACATAACCCTAATCTATTCGAGGCCTGGGATTCCGAGACTACGAGCAAAGTTTATCAGTTTCCTGGGGGCTAAGTTTCTAACATCGTATGGCTTTAGGAATGCCACTTCCAGAAATTTAGGCTTTTTGCAGAAAAGCGCTAGGCATTCGCACAGCAAATGTTCTGCAGTTTCAGTGAAGTTCTCGTAATAGCGGCAACTGTCACTCTCTCTTTTGCCCTCAGATGGAAGTGTCCAGTGAGGACCCCCTCACCAGTTTTAAGTCTTGGTTGTCCAACTCGAGAAGCTGTTTAGCTTTCCTTGGCGAATGGCTTACTAGCCTTTTCGCTTGTCTTTGTCCTGGCACTATATGCCAGTGAGATTTCATTTTATCTGTTTCCCAGCGTCGAACCTCTTCTTTCAAGTGGGCTTTGGAAATTCCACAGAAGGGTTCTGGGCCGGAAAATTGTTTATTTGCCCCTTCTTTGGCAAGTCAATATGCTTTTTCGTTGCCTTTAACTCCCTTGTGACCTGAAATCCAGATCAGAGTAACCTGATTGCTCGCTGCCAATTGTCTCAGGGACTGTTTACACTCCCAAGTCAGCTTGGACTTACAAGTGTATGACTTTAGAGCTTTTGGTGCTGCTTGGCTATCTGATAAAATATAGATTTCTGCCCTTCGGGTGTTTCTTTCGATGCACTCCTGGGCACATATCTTTATGGCATGTAATTCTGCTTGAAAGATGGTTGGGGTGTTACCAAGGGGTTTTAAGAGCCTACCCTTTCATGGTTATTATGGTGTTCTTTAATTCTTCTTTTTGCGCAAACCAGACGATAAAAAAAAGAAACTAAAATTATTCGATAAAGATAACAGGATTTTGAAATTTAATCTATAACATCAATTCTTTGGAACTTTAATAATAACAAACTAACAATACATGCTTAAATATATCAACTACTAAATGTAGATTGATGTTGTGTCGTAAAAATCCTGTTAAGATCACTATGGTAATCCAGTCCACATACATATACCAGTGAATTATCCATGCTTTTAACTTTAGTACCTTCAGGACCTAATACAAAGTATCAGACAGGAACAAGTTTTAAATCAGAAATAAAGTGATTAAACCCCAACACAATTATGAATTTTAAATCGTATAATTACGATTAAACTCATGGTTACTCTGTAAAAGGAAATAAAAATTTTGATTTAAACCCACAGATACGTCAGTGGATTTTCTAAAACTTTCAAGAAATAAAATAGTACCCATCATGGAAAATTGCTGTAACAGTTAGTATGTAACTCAGTGAAACACGGCTGTTCGCAAGTTAATAATTAAAATGTAAAAGTTTTGCTTTGGTGTTAGAGAGCAAAAGTCAATAGTCATAAATTATGTATAGTATGTGTCGATTTGTGCATTTAAAAAGCTATAATCTAGGAGTCTGTGTTAGGTTATACTTATAATACATACAATTTGATTTCTTAAAGCTTAAACTCACTTTAACATTTATGAGGTGAAAATTTGTTAATTGCTGGTCTGAAGATGGTTATAAATTCGACACTAGTTATTCGACAATGTTAATACATTAATATTACACATTTTTATTTTATTTTAAATTCTTTGTTTTTGGTTTAATTTTATTACTTTTTACTTAAAAATTTGACAAAATAACGAGTGAGGAAATTACATTTACATACATACAAACCCGTAGGGGTAGGGAGAAACCACTTCTTTCCACTTAACGTTCACCTATGTCAACCTCTACCGACTTGCCCATTCACACTCGCCTTATAAATCACCAGAACTCTTCTTTGCACAGCCAGTCGTGTTTTTTTTGACAGGTTTTGGCTGCTCGTAAAGCTAGACAGGGCCCATTTCATTTGTTTTCTTGCCAACACCCTTCGCTTGATATTAGTCATACTTTTCGTCTCTCGTAAACTTTTAACCCAGATAAACAAACTCATTCACTTGTTGCACTCTTTCTCCTTTAATCAGCACCTTGCAGTTTGTCATACTTTCTTCTCTTTCAAAAACCATTACTTTTGTCTTACTTACATTTACTTTCACTTAGATTTTTATACAATCATGCATAATATTAACCATTGCCTGCAACTCCTTAGATGATGCTAATTTTATCATCTAAATTTTGGAGAAAATATCTCGATCAGACCAACATTGTTTTGAAGAAAGGCCAGGTCAAGAGTACCAACAACCGAAGAGCATGTATGAGAGCACTGATGAAAGTAGAGGAAGCAAAAGATGTGTGTACGAACCGTAGCAAGTGGAAGGAAGTGGTCTCTGTCTACCCCTATGGGAAAAAGGCGTGACTTTATGTATGTATGTATGTAAATTTTGGACATGGAATTTTTACCAGTGTATGACCATTAGGTTTACTCACAAGTGAATAATGGTGCATTTTAGTCACTAAAAACATACTTTCTATAATGTACTCCAAAAACTGCTTCTTTTGGATAAATATTTTTTATTCAATATATATTTTTTTCGCAACAAACTGTTTCCTCCTGGAACGTATGATATATTATAAAAATATATTTTTATGCAGATACGTTATCGATTTCGCAGAAACACAATCCTTTTTTTATTGTTTATATAAGATAGCCAACCAACCCACTTGTGTAGATTATTGGTATTGCATTACTAGAAATTATATAAATACTGAGATAACAGGACAAATATATAAAAAAAAGTATATAAAACAGTACAGGGAGTTCACATTCTAGGTCGTTGTCTCAATGTATTTTGGTTTCCGTAACGATAGATGTAATAAGTTTATTGGCATCTTTCTTCTACTTGAAATGTTTAAAAAAATTATCACGTATTGCGCAAATGTGCAGTTTTTTCTGCATTAAATTTGTGTAGACCAGTGGTTTCCAAACTGTGCGTTAAACCAGCAGTCAATGGCTGAAACCACTCTCAGCATCAGCTAAAGTGGGCACAGCCAGAGGGAGCTAAGCACAGCAAACTAATGCTGAAAGTGTTATTTAAGCAGGCAGGAAAGCTGCTCTCTCTAAGTGGGGAAAGAACATTTGTAGGGCTTTGTACCGGACACTGGTCTTTGAAGAAACATCTGCACAATATAAGCGTATTTAACACAGAACCTATATGCAGATTATGTAATGAGAAGGAGGAAACAGCCACTCATATTATCTTCGAATGTGAAGCCACCGCCCAATGGAGGCACTACCTGGGTTGTATACAAGACCAAGCGAGTGACCCACCTGGGGCAATAGCATTATATGAGCTTATACTCCTTAACAGGAGAATTGAAGAAATGGGGCTAAACTGAGAAGCTGGAAAGCACAAAAAGCAGACAATGCTGAAGTGCCTATCGAAAAATTAGACCTCTTGCACTATTTACTCATTAATTCATTCATTTATTCGCGTGTGGTCCCATTTTAATTTGGACATTTGACAAATGGACGAATAACTCAATATCATGCTAACCGGTTTCGATGATTCTTTTTTTATTGGAAAGGATGTACTTCAAGGGTAGTTCGATGAGAGTTTGGTTAGGTTCTGATTAAATTATAATCACATTTTATTTTTTAATGTTATCACCAATAAACGCCGCATCACACTTCATTTCACACGTAACAAATCACGATAAGTTGTTTTCGCTTATAAATATTTTTTTGTTAATACAAATTGGTTAGTGATAATAATTATGCATGTACGGGAGCAGTAGGAAATGTACACGCTGAAAACATATTTTCCAGGTGAAAATCCAAAACGCACACATTTTGTACCGTTACGCTTCCTTTTACTAACGGATCGAACCCTTCATTATTTTTTATTTTATTCGTGCACGCCCTATTCTGGTATTTATTAAATTTAACGGTACCTTGTTCGGGTTCCCATTCGTTCCGAAACATGGTACCACCAACCCTAGATTGAACTGATAACGCTACTTACGAATAAAATGTCTATGAGAAAGTCAGTAAATATATGTGCATAGTGATTTTGTAGGTATACGATTTGGATGCTTTTTTAATTAAAAACGGATTGTTAAGTCAATCAAATAATTCGTTCTTTGGTTATGAAGTTTTTTGACTGTGCAAGCAACCAGGAAAACGTCAGCCTTTTTCGTAATTTATTATATGTTTTAACAAAAAAAGTAATTTCGTTGTTACGAGTATAATAGCGAAAAATAAGAATTCATTTTTCTTTTCGCATTTAATTTTTAAATCAAAAATGAGCATTACAACGAAAAAGTTTTGAGTGGTGGCAGTTTATTTTCACTCTGGGATGCAAAATAAAGCCTCATTTACACTGTATTACTTTTAATAAACACGCAGAGTGAAATTATCAAGATCTGTTCACTGTTCCTTATTTTGTATCTAAATTCTGTGTGAGGTACTAGGACAACATGTGGTACCAAGTAGCAGAATGTCTCGTTCGAGAAGGAATGCATTTATAATAAGCGCAAACACTGACTTAATTTCCCTTGGACTAATACATGAACTAAACCCAATTATCCTGGCTATGCTCAAAGACATTGGTTGGTGAAACCATGCGAACTTCATCAATGCTGCTAAGAGTATGGACAGCAGAAAAGTGTACAATAATCATTTAAGAATGAAAGGGGATCAATTCGCATATCTTCTCGAAAAAGTTACTCCGTTTATTGAAATGAATGTTTACATTTTCACTAAGCCTTCAATCTGGATAAATCATCGGTTCGAGAAACGATTTTATCAAAAGTAGGCAATAGCAAGATGGACCTAAATAGAGGTGGAGTTTTTAGTGAGCAAACCTGATCAGTCAGGGAGTCTTACAGTAGACCTTGAGATTACAGACGCATAACTTCTCCGTAACGGATTTTCTCCACCTTTGCAAAAAAAAATTATGCAGTGAAATTAGCTGGTTTAAAAAAATCAGATTTGTACATTTTCATGCTAATTCGCTGACAAAAATAGAAAATTATAGTTTTCTATAATATTAATATTTTAATAATATAGTAAAATAAATATTTTATCAGTGCCCTTTCCTTTGAGTTAAGTAGATACATAAATTTTTTTAAATCGGAAATTTAAAAATTGCAATAAATTGTAGAGATTCTTTTAAGGTAACTCGCACTGCTGTTTTTTTTCAACATGATTTTAATAACATTCCTCACAAATCCGAGAAACTCTTGAATAAACCAAAATATATTGCTTAACAACGCGTAGAAAAAGACATACAAATTCCAAATCGATTGACAATACTCATTTTTTGCGGTAGAAATATAGTTCCGCTATTTTGTATTGCGTTACTCAACTTTTTAATTAAACCACAATAATTTCTGTATCTTTTAGTTTCTTTAACGGAAAATCTCGACAGCAAACAAAACCGCAGGTCCTTTTTGTCGATCTACCTTGAAAGAAGAATGTTCATCGCATCAAAAATTAAATACAAGCGAGTGGTTTTTATTTAGCAATCGGGAGAATAATTTTTTTTTTTTTTAGATAGGAATAGCGGTGACTATGTCAACTACCCCGAGGTTGTAAGTCCTCTTGGATGTCTCTAACCTACACCTACGGGTGAAAGCAATGAATACGGAAGATTTTCTGTGTTTGCAAAGAAACATACTGAAATATTTAAATTTGTAAACAATAATTTTATCTCACAGTTGCAAGTGGATAAATTAAAAATTTCCTTTAAATTCCGAAAATGATTCGAATTAATTATACCAGAATGGGGCGAATAGAACAAAGAGGAAGTAATCACTCACCTAAACGGGGGCATCTGATGGTGTACAGACGGATCTTGATCAGAAAATTGAACGAGTCTGGGCATTTACAAAACAGGATCGGGCAATCCCATTAGTATAAAATTAAGCTGCTTTGCGACAGTGTTTCAGACCGAAATCACAGCAATACTTTTATGTGCCCAAATCATATTAGGGTTCTATAAAAACAGGAGAACCTATATTATTTCAGACAGCCAATTCAAAGCTGAACTAGTATTGGAATGCCCCAGGAAACTGGTGAAACTGGGAAAACAAAACAAGCTCTACTTGATGTGGGTTCCAGGACACCAAGAAATACATGGTCTAGCAAGATCCGATGGATTACAACAGCTGCTATTCCCAGAGCCAACATGCAGCATTGTTTATGGTACTGATAGCGATAAAACTGGAAGCTGGTTATGAAACAATTATCGCAAATATTGGACAGAACACCCAGGTTAGAAACATTTAAAATTTCTTATCCAAGTGCCATCTATAAGAAAAAGCCATTCCTGAAGCTTGGGTAGAGAAAGTGCTGCAAGCAGCAAGAATTATTGCAGGACACTGCTACATGAATAATTTTCTACACATTAGAGGGTTAGCAGAAAGCCCGCTTTGTAGGTTCAGTGAAAAATAATAATATAATAATAACTCTCTTAAATTATATGTTATTTCTCATGATGCAATTTTCTTGAAGCATTTTTACTTTTCCGAACCGAAGGGCAAAAAAGGAAAAGTATTGGTTTACCCCCAAAAATCAAAATCTCCAAAACCATGTGCGCTGCCCGTTTCATGGGCCCACGCGTCGAATGGCACCATTTTCAGCGTGACAGTTGTTTCAAATTTTGTCTGTGTGTGTGTTGGAAAATCTTGTGGGCCCGATATCTTGAGACAGAGAGGCGGTAGGTCACTAAAACTTACAGGGTAGAAGCTTTGCCCGAAGGACAAGACCGAGTTTGAAGATGGGCCATAACAGTACATTCCTTCAGGTAGCTGCCGCACAAGGTGATCCTCAAATTTAACGCATTTTGTACTTCTCGCACGTTAATTTCAAAAGGAAAGCTAGGGCGATGAAACTTTCATTTTTTTTTACTTTTCCGAACCAAAGGGTCACTATATTAAATAGAAAAAACCCTGAGGTTTAAAAAAGTTAGTTTTGCTACGGCAATACTGTTTATTGTAGTAACTTTTAGTCTTAAAATTGAAAGATGATTCGTCCAAATTATTTCAGATAACTTTAGAAACACCTGTAATCATCTGTTTTGTTAATTCGACAATGTATGCATCAATTTAATAAACAATTAAGCAGCAATACGAAAGAAGTAAAAAGTTGTAAAAGTATCTTGACCAAAATAAATTCGATTGTTAAAAATCATTGTTCTAAGTTGGTAGTGTGGTCGCTGAAGTGTAAAATATTCTTTTCATCGTAGTGAAGATGACTTTCAGAAAATCAAAACTTTTTCGTCGTCAAATTCGAAATGGTAAACGGAAAAAAGGGTCAATTATAAAATGGTAAAATTGAAAGGTTGTAAAAATTACCGGATCAGTGTGATACAAAAAACACCTTCATTGTTCATCGAGGGGAAAATAAAAAAAAATGTTGTAAAACTTGAATTGACGAATAAAAATAATGACGCAGTATTGTTAACTGAAACTAATGAATTTAAAAGAAATATACGATTAGTCATGGAGAAATTCTTAAAATTATTTATGAAAGAGTTTTTTGCGTCCCGTGTTCTGCAGTGAAAATGTAATTTTTGGTAGCATGGTTACCAACTTATTTCACTGCTTGAAAATTTAATTTAAAAAAAAATGGTGAAATATTGTCATGCAAGCATGGTATTAAAACATTTTTAGTTTTGCTTTTGCTTTATGAAACGATCTTTTAGCTTACCGATGGGAATGTATTATCTATTTTGTTTAAATTATGACTTTATTTTTAAATCAAGTTATTATAAGTAACATGTCTTTGCGTCTCTATAGATGGGTGAAGGAATTTACTGTCTAGTTGTAGTCCATTGAAAAGTTACATTTGGGGTTGCGTTTTTTAGAGGACGCAATTTTATTTTTTTTATGTGTAGGGGGGGTCAGTGTTAAGCTAAAACCAAGTTTGTGGGGTCGCCACCCTTGTCCCACGGCAGCCATCTTGAAAATAGGGGTTGAAATGGTTTTTACGATATATCTCTTAAACTATTTATTTGATAAAAAAAATTTATTAACATTTTTTGTTGCAAATTAAATTCTCTACAACTTTGATCCAGTAATTTTTTGTCGTATAACTATAAATAAAAAAGTTATAAGCGAAAATCTTCAGAAATTCGAGAAAAAAATTTTTATGTATTTTTCGATAAAACTTTTTTTTTATAATCATGATGATGAACTGCCGACATTAACACCCTTTCCTTCTCCAGTTCTCCCAGTGGTATTTAATTCAGAAAGCCGATCAGATGCTGAGCCGCAGCCTGGTCCATCGAAACGACTGAGGACGGAGTAGTTCTAATTTAGAAAATCACCGTGGATTATGCCTATTGCGGATAACACGTAAAAAAAAACGCGCCTCTAGACTCTACCTCGTGGTTGGTGGGGAAAAGAGTCAATAATTAATTATTAATAATTTTGCAAAATTTGTAATTATAAAAGTTATAATAACAAAATAAAAAAAAATAAAAAAAAAACAATAACTGATGACATATTATATACACACGTATAATATAGGTATAGTTAAGAATATTGAAAAATAGTACTCACTTCGGAGCGCTGTAAAACCTTAGCTATTGACTTAATGAAAAAATGATGCAAATAAAAGTTGTTCCTCCAAAAACGATCTACAAAAATGGTCGGATATCATTTTTTCGTAAAATGATAAAAAAAAAAGTTATATCGAAAAATATAAATTTTTTTCTCGAATCTCTGAAGATATTCGTTTATAACTTTTTTTATTTTTAGTTCTACGACAAAAAATTACTGGACCAAAGTTGTAGAGAATTTAGTTTGCAATAAAAAATGTTAATAAATTTTTTTTATCAAATAAATAGTTTAAGAGATATATCGTAAAAACAATTTCAACCCCTATTTTCAAGATGGCGGCCGTGGGACAAGGGTGGCGACCCCACAAACTTGGTTTTAGCTTTACACTGACCCCCCCTACACATCAAAAAAATAAAATTGCGTCCTCTAAAAAACGCAAGCTAAGGCCTAAAAAATGTTACATTTCAATGGACTATTGAGCAAATCTGAATTTGTAATATTGTCGCAATCTTTAGTGAAAAAATGTATCACACCACAAAATAATGTGTGTTAATTTGTCTGAACATTTTGAGAGCAATAAAAAGAAAAAAAAATTGATGACACAGCTCAAAAAAAGAAATTAAGGTGTCGGCCTTCTTAACCTAACCTAACCTTAAAAATTAAATAAATCATCGAATTTCCCAATGTGTGATTTGGTAAATAAATCAAAGTAGCCAAGTTGAAATATATAAAAACGTCCCGAGAATCTGCCGCCTAATATAAATGGAATCGATTGGCAAAAAGAAAAAAAATATGACCGGTAGTATCCCCTCTGACTATAAAATTACATGCTTCCGTCATCAGACTTATCCAATCTTTATATACGGGGGTGATTGTAATCCATACATAGCAATAAAAATAGACCAGAGTCGGATTCTGCTAAATAATTGATTGTGACAAAATGCTATCTAGACGCTTTAGTAGCTTAAATAAGTATGGTCTCAAAGTTTATATAAAATCAATCATCAATCATTATAACAATAGATACTTAATATTACTTTAGTACCATAAGCACAATTCTCTAACCCAACATAATATTAATTCAAGTAAATCTACTATGTTGCTAAACAATCGATATTATTGTAAATCCGAATTACTAACTAACACGAATAGTAATAATAATATAAACTTAAATGAAAATATTTAGTGAGAAAATCAAAACGTACTACTAGGAAACAACACGTTTAACACGAGGAGGGTTACATATGCTAAATATATATGCTCTCGATAGTACCAGAAAACCATTCATTATTTATTATGATTGTGGTTATATCAATCATGGACACCTCTGATATATTTTAAATGGTAATCCTACTATTATTATAAACGCGAAGGTTTGTGAGTATGTATATATGGATGTTTGTTACTCTTTCACGCAAAAACTACTGAATGAATTTTAATGAAATTTTACAGTAATGTAGCTTATACATCAGAATAACACATAGGCTATAATTTATAAAGATAATGTGTAAACCTATTACAATTATAAACGCGAAGGTTTGTGAGTATGTATGTATGTATGTATGGATGTTTGTTATTTTTTCCCCTAAAAACTATTGAATGGATTTTAATGAAATTTTACAATAATGTAGCTTATACATCAGAATAACACATAGGCTATAATTTATAAAGATATTGTGTGAACCTACTGCTATAATAAACGCGAAAGTTTGTGAGTATGTATATATGGATGTTGGCAGCAATCAGCATCATAATGACATTAGTTAAAATCAAATAAGCTACATAAATTTCTAACTGGCATTAGTCAATTCTAAATTGGCAATAAACTAAATTAAATTGACACTTGTTAGTTTTAAGTTTCTCTGTCAGTGTCAAATGTGTATTATGTTATTTTGAAAAAAAAAATACATTTTAGTTATTTACTATATAAATGGGATAAAGGCATTATTAATATATAAGTGTGGAAGGTATAAACGGGTGCGAAGCACGAGTTATGTAAGCACACGAATGAGTATTAAATTTTGGTATACAGGTAGATGAATGAATTCCTTGCAGAAGAAAATGAGCTACGCGAAGTACTAATAGATAACCTTACGCAGACTAAGTCGCGGGTACCATCTAGGATAATATTATTAATATAAGACTGATTTCGTTACTATTTTGTAAATTAAAATATTTAAATATTTACATTTATATATTTTTACTTTATTATATTACGTAACTGCCCGCTATCGGTGCGAAGTATTCGCACGGGTCACCTCTAGTTAATTTATAAGTAAAACATAAAATTTATTGTATTGTTACAAATCCGGTACTGTCGGCAACCGAGAAATCGGCCGCGTCTAGGGTCCGTATTCGACCGCTTGCTTTGTCGGCCGCCGAAGGGGTCCGGCAGGGTCGAGCATCCTCTGGAACCACGTCGAACTTTGGAGAAACAGGTGGAATGATCATAACAAGACAGTATCGGCCTATGTGTTTATGAATTAATAAATGTAAATAGTTATATAGAGTTGTAAAAGTTGTATAGCTAAGTGAATATCTGAGTGTTTAATGAAAATAGAATTTATTGTATTGAAATAAACATTGTTTTGTTACTGGATCGAGAATTTTAATCGCCGAACCCAAGATAGAACTGAAAAGTCGTATCAGTTTTGTAAATAATTCATTTGTATATAAAAATGCAGTTAACGGCAGTTAAACGTAAGATACGATGTTGGTATCTCTTGCATAATATCATAAATGTTTTAATATTAATATATATATATATATATATATATATATATATATATATATATATATATATATATATACATTCATAAGTGTTACCCTTTCGCCTGTTGGAGACGTAAGACGTAAAAAATTCGCTGAATGGGGATGCTTTCAACTTTTTTTTTTCACATTGTATGTTAGTAACGTGCCCAGCCTGAAAATACCCATACATCTTCACTCCGTTCCTGGAGGGAAAACCCCTCTTGTTTTTTCATGCCGTTGCATACAAAGGGCGCGAAGAAGAGTGAAGGGGGGGTGATATAGTGGATAGTGCCATTCTGCGTTAAAATATAGTCTAGATTAAGTAATGGTTTTGAGTTTCTAGGGATGCTGAGAATGCGAAATGGTAAACGTAAAAGAAAAATGAGATTCATATTTAGGGTAAGCACCGATATTAATAAAAACTAAATTTTTTTCACTAAAACGTGTGGTGTATCATAAAAGTTTGCGATTTTCCTAGACGACGCATATAAACTGGGTCCAATTATTTAGATAAAGATGGAATGGACCAAAAAGTACTTCTTTATGAACTGCTTCTTTTAATTTTACTCCGTATTTGACATTGAATACACATACTTATTCAAAATTCTTTTTAATTAAAAAAAAAATTATCCATCGGACCCCGGAGAACATTAAGTACAACTACGTAACAAATGAAATTATTTTCTACGTATTTTCGCCCATTTTAATCCACTGGGTCACTTATTTTTCGTTCAAATTATAAATAAAGAAGCAAGTCATTGATAATTTATTAGTACAACAAAGAAAACATGCCACTCTCATGGGACAAACATAAAGAGATAATGTTTTGATGAATTTTACCAAAAAGTAAATGAAAAATTAACATTTATTTTTACAATTTTTCCTGTCGAATTTTAATGTTTGTAAAAACCGTAAAGAATTGCTACATAGATTTCAACATAAATCTCCATGCATTTTAAAGGAAGAAATTTTAACAAAAAAATTGTGTGTAAATTAAACTTTGAGAGAATGAGATGAATATGCAAACTCACTATGAAGCGCTTGCTCTCTTCGTTTGGCACACATACAGTTTGTAAAATTTGAATCTAGACGAGTGATTCTAAAAATTTGATCAGATTTGATCAATATGGCAACAACGCATCCCCACTAGCAGTATAGAATTTATGCATCTATACAATTGAATTTTTTTACATCGTTTAGGATGTACCTCTAAAAGAAAATTTTAGTTGAAAAAGACGCGAACATGAAAATAAAGATTTCTTTCGCTCGATGCGATAATAATTGATTTTCGTATTAAGCAACTGAATGATTATCATTGTGATTTTTTACACGTGAATAAACAAAACGAAGGCGTTACTCTAAAAATAAATATGTAACATAAATAAAAGAAAAATTTCAAAAATAAATACATGTTTTTCAAGGCATTTTCCACGATTTGTTTCCAAACACCAAGAATGTTCAAAACTGAAAACAATATTTAAGATGGTTTGTCTCATAGGTATAGGTCTATCTGCAAAAGTGCCTGTAATTAAATCTACACCCTGCTGTGTACTAGTTACACTTTTATTCAATATTACCCACAGAATAAATCTGAAATAATCGTTCCCTCTCATTGGTCGGCCGGAAAGAGGTATTAAGCGCTGTTGCAACAAAATTTATATTTCTTTAGCTGCATGAAACCTCTTGTCTAATTTCAGACTTTACAAACTGTATCTACAATGGTTAGTAGACAAGATTGGGAAGGCTACGAAGCAGCGCACAAAGAGGAAATCGAGTAGTATGAAACGTAAGTGAACTGGGCGGTACAATCACAATCAATGATGGGGATGTTTCAGTACTTTCCCGATTAAACACGAATTTTTGATAGAACGGTTTGGATACGTTTGGAAACTTTTAGTCTTCTCTTAATTTAACGTTAATATTCTGGATAGCCACCAATGAAGATGGAACACTAGCAACGACTGCCCAGGAAAAAGCCAATATCTTTGCGCACCTATTTGCTGGAAATTCCACTCTGGATTCTTCGGGAAAACAACCCTCGAACATTACACCTATTGACAGTCACATGCCCGAGATCACCTTTCGCCAACGTACTATCAGAAAGATTTTGCTGGGTCTCAACACCAACAAAGCCTGTGGATCTGACGGAATCCCGCCGATTGTTCTCAAGAAATGTGCCCCCGAACTAACACCTGTTCTTTGCAAGTTGTTCAACCACTCTTACAATTTGGGAGTATTTCCGTCCAATTGGAAAATTGCAAGAGTACAGCCAGTCCCTAAAAAAGGCAAAAAGACCCTACCTAGCAACTACAGACCTATCGCACTGCTATCTATTATTTCAAAGGTCATGGAAAAAGCCATCAACATCGAGCTCATGAAATATCTGAAAGACTCAGGAATTATCAATGATAGGCAATATGGCTTCCGCCATCAGAGATCAACTGGTGACCTGCTCGCATACGTCTCACATATATGGCAGCTATCTATTGAAAAGTATGGAGAAACTTTAGCTGTGGCATTAGATATCTCCAAGGCGTTCGATCGAGTTTGGCACCAGGGACTCCTCGCCAAGCTTCCTTCTTATGGCTTGCCCCCTCAGCTGTGTTCTCTGCTTGCTAGTTTTCTCTCAAACAGGTCTCTCCATGTAGTGGTCGATGGAGTTTCATCTGACACTCTACTCATAAATGCTGGTGTTCCGCAAGGATCCATTCTAGCACCAACACTATTTTTACTTCACATCAACGACCTATTGAAAGCAACTTCATGTCCCGTACACAGCTTTGCCGATGATAGTACCCTCCATACCGCTTTCTCTTCCAGGGCCCCTATATCAGCCCGTGAAACCAGAAATGAACGAGGAAGAAATGTTAACAATATAAATATGGACTTAGCAACAATTCTCGAATGGGGATCCAATAACTTGGTAGAATTCAATGCAAACAAAACACAAGCATGTCTTTTCTCTAGAAAAGCCGATCTCACTGTGCCTAACATAAATTTGTCAGGAGTAACCATACCACTGAAGTCATCCATATCGATGCTTGGTATTACTATCAGCAATAACCTTTCCTGAGAAAATCACGTGATGTCCATTGCCAAAAGTGCATCCCAAAAACTTGGTTTTTTGTTTCGTGCCAAGAGCTATTTCACCTCCAGTCAGCTGCTTATGATCTATAAGGCACAGATCCGACCTGTACTGGAGAACTGTTCCCATATTTGGAGTGCAGCACCTAAACATATCCTGAAGCTACTGGATTCTGTCCAAAAAAGGGCAATTCGTCTCGTCGGTGATGCCTCGCTTACAAACTCGCTCACTTGTCTGGAACACCGTAGAAAAGTTGGCGATTTGTCTCTATTTTATAGATATTTTCATGGGCGATGCTCTTCTGAAATATCAACAATCGTTCCTCCTTTGGCAGTCTCTTCAAGATTAACCCGTCAAGTTCAGTCTTCACACCCATTCGTGGTCACTTTGGAGACCTGCAGAAAATCACTTTCCAAAGACTCATTCATCCAACGAATTGCGAGGCTTTGGAACTCATTGCCTAGGGAGGTGTTCCCCGAGGCATACAACCTCCAGAAATTTAAGAAGAACACCAACTCCTACCTTCTTTCCCTTGGTTTCCACGATGTTCTCTGAACATTACAGGATATCCCTTTTCGTGTGAACCAGAACATAAAAAAAAAAAAAAAAAAAAAAAACGAAACAGAGCTATTTGCAGGAACATTTTAAGAAAACTCTCAGACCCGTCAATTTTTATTAAAGTGGGACACTCTTTTCCGGTATCTTGACTCCACTACTTTCTACCCCAAGTGAGGGTAAGAATTACCCCAAAATTTTTAAAAATCATTGGGGTTCGAATAAGATGTCTTTTGAAAGAGCTGACAATTCTCTTTACATTAATCTTTAAATTTTACATTTCATTTCAATACTTTAAAAAAAATTACATGTTAAAATTTCAATTATTTTAGTAGCTTAATTACTACTTAATCGATTAAATGTTTAAACTGATGCTTTCATACAATAATATTGATTTTGTTCAAAACGTTCACGCACATTCCGAAGATTTTCCGGAGTAATTCGACGGCACTCGTCAACGATTTTTTGACGCAAATCTTCCAACGACGCTGGTTGAGTTTTATAGATTTTACTTTTCAGATGCCCCCACAAAAAGAAACCGAGGGGCTCTGTTTCGTTTTCGTTTGTCCACCCTGTATAAATTTGGGTTCGCGGAAGTTAGTTAATCTGTTTTCTGAAGTTGATTATCATTGTTCACTTGTTTATATAAAATGTATGTTATAAATAAATGTGCATATAAATTCGAAATCTGAGTATGAATTTAAGTAAAACGTTACAGTATTCTATCTCATTCTCTCGCAGGCTTTGTCCTATAGATTTATGTGTTTGTCTCTTTTAAGTGTCGCTTTTTCGTGTCGTCGAGTTTCAAATCACAACTATTCCAAAGAAGTTTTACTTTAAAAAAACGAAACGATACAAAAATTATTTAATGAAACTAATTTTGGCTTGTAAAACCATCATCAAGGAAATAATCAAAATAGAGACTCGTGCTAATAGCTACAAATAGTTAAATAAAAATAATTTAAAAATGGGAGACTATTATAAAAGAAATAAAATAAAATAGGAAAAGTAAATTAATTTTTTTCCAAGATATGGCCATGTATTTAATTTTTAATGTTATTATACTCGTGAATAAAAACTGCTTTTGCAATCTGTCATAACCAAATAAGAATAAACAATATTGTAAATAATTTATTAAGACATTTAAATAAAATGGCAATAACTTTTAGTGTCTCTCCAAAAGTTTCTTTATATAATTTATGATCTGATAAATAATTCGAAATCATACGAGAGAGACACATTAGATTAACTGCCACGCCTTCGTTGTGACATTGCCAAATATTTGCAGACACCACAGATGTTCACATCGTAAGAGACTCATAGTTGCACAAATTTACAATATGCTTTTCAATGAGGTATTACACTTTGCATTTTGGTTTAATAGCATAATGATAAAATGGTTTAATCGTATAAAGACTATTATTAAATTAATCTAAAGTGAGAATATCAACAGTGAGATAGATATTCTCACTGACAGTCGCGCGGCCATTCAGGCCCTCACTGAGTTAGCGACTGCAAATAAGGTCACTCTTACATGGGTTCCTGGGCGCACAGCGATAAATGGCAACGGGATAGCCGATGAACTGGCAAGAAATGGGACCCTGGTGGAACCAAGAAGACAGTTGGTTGGATTGCCAATTGCCAAAGCGAAACATGAATTGAAACTAATCCTTGAGCAAGAACATATCGCTCAGTGAAATGCAAATAATAGATGCAGAACATCGAGACAGCTAATGATAAAACCTCCCCGGAAGAGGGCACGCATTCTGGACAATGAACCGGAGTGGGTTAAGCAGCATGCTTGGCCTGCTCACCGGCCACATCGCACTAAGGGCGCACCTCTTCAAACTTAAGCTGGCGGCTGAGCAAAACTGCCGACTATGCGACGAAGAGGAAGACAGCAGCATACACAATCTGTGTTGGGGTTCAGCACTGAGGCATTCTCTTCATCTTCTAGATTCCATTCATAAAAGGGCCATTCGGTTGGTAAACAGCTCAACTTTCACAGATACCCTTCACCCACTAGAACATAGAAAAAGAGTTGCAGACCAGACATTACTTTGCAGATATTTTTATGGCAGATGCTCCAGAGAAATAAAAACTCTAATACCACTACTCGGCACGCTGATCAGTCTCACCCATTTACTCTCAAGATTGACACTAAAAGGACCAATCTCCATTAAGAATCCTTCTTTTACCAAGCTGCTACGTAATGGAACAAGCTTCCAAAATCAGTTTTTTCAGAGAACTATGACCTGCAACTTTTCAAAAAGCGGGTTCACAATCATCTCCTTTCTATAATTCCTCCCTCCAATAGTCGCAGTGCGGGCCGTCCGCGGCCCACACGATAGGATACCCTGTTTTCGACTATTTTCAGTAAAAAAAAATAATTAAATATTTGAAAAATAATTTTCAAATACGCCACCCAATACTAAGAAACAAGCCAACATAGCGTCGTTAAGATTACTAGTACAAAAATCTAAAGACAGGTATGAAAAACAATATACCTAATGTAAGCAATAGGCTAAAGAAAATAAAAATGAGAAATAATTATTTAGAAAATGTTTTACTCTCATATTTTTCACTCCAAGGAAAAAGGTTTAATAAGTGGGTTGGAGGAAAAATCATATCTATCACACGGGAGTAAAGTGGCACTTTTCTCCGTAGTAATACAAATAGCTATAACTACACTATTTTCAAAGTTCTTAATCTCGTAAATAAGATAATACTTGACTATTTATATACTCACGGTATCTAGGTATGTAATTAGGTGATCAAAATTGAAAAATTCATTAAAAAGAATCAAAATAATTTAATTGCTTGGTGAAAACCAAAATTCTTGTGATATTTTTAAAGGATACGAATATGGAAGCATAATCACGCTTGTGGGTGAAAAGACAACAGGTTGTTGAAAGGGTTCAGGAAAGGGTTAAGGTTAGACTTGTGATGTCGACCTGTTAGCGCTGGTGTTGACATTTATTGTTTCCTTTATATACTGTAAAAGTGTAACGGCTTTTGCCTTAATTTTTTTACGAAATACACTTTTGGATTTTAAATTTTATTTGAAACCTTATTAATTACAATTATACGCTTCCAAAAGCATAAAGGTGATTCAAAATTGGCAATTAAATAAAAAATTTAAAAGTATTGACATTTCAGTTGGGATAACTAAAAGGTACTATTATCTATAAAATTGCGAATTAGATTATCAGTAAAAAAAGAAGAAAGAGTCTTTTAAAAAAAAGCTTGGATATAAACATTAATATGTTAGAACTCTGGTTCACAAGTTATAATAATGAATTTGGAAGGGAATTTAAAAAATTCTTTTAAATAGATTAAACAAAATAATTAATATGTTTAAAATGTTTATTAAAAAGTTTAAAATGCCAAACTATCTAAAATATATTTAAAAAATTGAACGCCCATTGATAATTCCCCACATTTTTTATTGCGATAGATATTTCATTAAGCCGATATTTAATTACACATAAGTACCGTTTGTAAATTGTGAATTGTGTGAGTGTTAATTTGTTAATACGGGTCTTGATTAATTAACGGTTGAAAAAACATATAAAAACCTTGTTACGGTTCCATTTTACACCATGTAATATGTATTCTGTGTTCTAGTGATAAGCAAAATCGGTCCTCGATGGCTCGAGATTTTTTGTCAGTTTCGGCTACATTTGTCCCAGCTAAAAGGTCGTTTTCAAAATCATCGCTTGTGATACGAAAACATCGCTAATAGATTGTATAACGATTGTGCATCAATTCGTGGTCATCAAATAAAAAATATGTAAGTACTTACAAGTAATATAAATAATATTATATATGACAATAACCAATATACCAATAGAATACGATAAAATTGTTGATGATAGTAAAGTAATGTTTTATTATTTATAGATAATAATTGTTGATCATTTATAATTTGAAAATGTTTAAAAGGGCCTTGAGTTACAGACTAAATTAGCAAGACCAGTAAGACCGAGAACGATACCGAGACTGTCTTGCTTTGTTCATCACTACAGGTTGTTCTTATTTATCAGATTAATGTCTTATCCTGTGTCCTGTTTATCTTATTTTTAACTGTTAAATTACTTGATTTAATTATTGTGATATTGTACTTCTAACGACATCACGAAAGTGAGTTACCTAATCTACAGTTTAAAATTCCTAGCTTCCTAAAGCAGCAGGCTGTAAATGCTTCTTGTGATTCCTTTTAGTAATGTCCAAAAGTATACTTAAAAAGACAATTCCTCTCAGCAATGGCAAAGTATTCTTTTGTGTACCTTGCTAGCACGGACGAAATTTATATCAAAGGCAGCAGTTAAAGAAGCATACAGAGCACTGAGAGGGGCAGTAGAGGAAATAGGCCTAGTAATTAACATCAATAAAATCAAGTATATGCTAGCAACACCGGAAATACCAAGAGAAGTAAACCCCCGCAGAAACCTTAAGACAGATGGCGACGATATAGAATTGGTTAACAAAATCGTTTACCTTGGCTCCCTGATAACCACTCATAATGACACAACAGCCGAAATTAAACGTAGAGTCCTCCTTGCCAACAGATGTTACTTCGGAATTGCTGCCAAACTCAAATCCCATAACAATTCCAGAAGCATAAAGTGTAAACTCTACAAAACACTGATAAGACCGGTTTTAATGCATGGTACCAAAACATGGACACTCATTAAGAGTGCTTTAAGACGAAAGTACTAAGACGAATTTACCGGGCCATTGAGGAAAATGGGATAGGGAGGAAAAGGTACAACTTTGAGCTGTATAGGCTGTTTCAGGGACCCGACATAGTCAAGTTAATAAAGTTGGGCCGGCTGCGATAGGTAGGCTATGTTATGAAGATGAAAGCAGATGAAACCGCCTGAAAGGTCTTACTGGATAAGCCCGTAGGACAACGCAGAAGCGAAAGACCTCGAATGAGGCTATTAGATAACATAGAAGCCGATTTAAGAAATGTTGGAATAAGGGCCTGGATAAGATGGGCACTGGATAGGGACTCCTGGAAGGAAAAACTTGAGGAGGATAAGGCCCACGAAGAGCTGTAACACCGTACTTATGATAAACACAACCCGGAAATAGAATACAAAATATAGTTATTTGAACCATCAGCAAAATATTCTTAAGTCTTCAATGTTCCGTTTAGTATTTTGTAGTCTTAATTAGCACACAGTCTGTACAGAAAATTACTTTAAAGTATGTCACCATTGCTAAGTCAGTTATCTTTTTCCGATTCACTCCTGCAATTTAACAGATGATGGGATACCGTAGTGTCAAAATTAATATAGCTAGTTTAACATGTATGATACCAAAATATAAATGTCCTCAATAAATTTTGGGAAATATTTTTATTGCAAAGAAGCCTGCAACAGAAGCTCTTTCATCTAGCACAAAAAAAAATTATCCACTTTACCTCTGCAGCGCAAAATGTTTAGTCGAATGAAAAATATCGGCACGAGCTATTCAGCTATAAGAAAAAAATTGTGGATTTATTTGTTTAACAATATGAAAATCATCTCCACAGAGGCGTACTAAATCAATACTTACTGCACCAACCGGTGAAATTAATATTGGGGTCATTACAATAAACTTTGGGAACGAATAGTTAACACAAAATATCTAAAATTCAAATGTTGTTATCGTTGAATTCGATTATCATTTCATTAGTACTGGGCCGTACTAAAACAATAAAAGTAACACCACAAACTAAGATAACACTCTGGTCAGATGGTTTTGCCTCCTACTAAAATAAATGTCATGATCAATAAACTAAAGAAAATAACCATATAATATTTTTTTATTAATCAGATAGTTATTTTAACAGTGAATAAAATTATGATTTTATCTTTTTGAATATTATGTTTCGTAATGATATTTGTGTTTCATTGAAGTTGTTCCTTAATATTGAATTTTCTCCGATTTAGGAGAGTATATCTGCCCTTCTTGACCTTTTCGGTCCTTAAAAATCAGTTGATTATTGAAAGCGCTTTTCTGCTAGTCTATCCTTATTCTATGGAAAGGGGCTATACACCGTGCTCTATGAAAAGGAGCTTAAATACCATGATTATAATCCAAACAAAAAGGCATAACACGGAAATTTTTATTTAAAAAAATATAATGTGTCTTTTTTTTATTAATTTTGTATTGTAATTTATTTCGTTAAATAATTGTTTATTATGTTAACTACATCGGGGTTATTTTACGGTATACATATTATGTTATTATTAAATTTTCAATATTTTTGTCGCGTATTTTTGGTCGAGGGGTTTTCTGTCGGGGATTTTATATCATGGGGATATTTTGTCGCGGGGATATTTTGTCCAAGGATATTTTGTCGGGGATATTTTGTCCGGGGATCAAAACGCAGGCGACCGCTGTATACTGTTAAGTCGTTGAGTGAGCTTCTCATTTTACATGACATGTTTGTAGTCCTGCTATCGTCTATGTTAATGCATAAGTATCTTTTTTACCCTCTACCGCCCTAAAAGTACCATTAAACATCTCTAAGGTCGTATTTTTATTAAATTTTGTATCTCAAATCTTCGTATTTTTTTTAAAACTTATTTAAATTAAATAAATTTATTAAGGTAGCTGTAGTTTTTAAAATTGATTAGTGTAAGTGGCCTTGCATGGTTAGTAATTAAGCAATCGCGGTGAAGATACAAATGGACGAATGTTAAACTTCACTTCGTACGTCCATGTCGGAGCAGCCATTCAGATGTAGATGCAGTTCACAGTTCCGAGTGATTTAATGTCTATTCATCGACGGAGTTAAAAATCGCAAAAAAAGAAGAACGCGGGACGAAGAGAGAAAGTATTGTTGTATTACACACAGCGATCGAGGCACATGACTAAAAATTCAATTAATGGTACGTACAATTGAAAAAGTTGTGTAGTCAGTCCCGTTTCCTATTTTTTTTTGTTCCCAACGGTTTTAATTTTGTGGGCAATAGAAAAAAGAATTTGACCAGTGAATGAGAGTTGTCGAATCGGAGAATTTGGATATTTATACGCTGCGCATACCTTGAAAACTGGCATTAAATATTTAGGTATTTGTTTAGTTTAAAAATACAATATATTATTTTCATTATATATATATATATATATATATATATATATATATATATATATATATATATATATATATATATATATATATATATATATATATATATATATATAGCACACTTACCAAAAAAAAAAGAATCCAATTTTAGTCGATGTGGCTTGTAAAATTAAGCCGAATAACACCACTCTCAGGTTGAGGAAATGCCCCGTTTAAAAGTTAGGCCCATAGCCTGTTGGCTCTGCCAGTGCCAAAAAAAAAAAGTTAGGCCCCTTTTAATTTTCAACTTTCCGATTTTTGGAGGCACATCTTTTCGGCCAAAACTTTTGTGCACAGTTTATACGATGATTTTATTTCATGCAGCATGATCAACCGAGTCGATTGGAACCACTCCCAAGTTCAGCAAACGGCCCTTTCAAAAGTTACAACACTTTTTAATTTTTCAGTTTTAGAGGCGTGTTTGTAATCATGCTGGGACTGACAATACTAACACTAGTGTCATTCGACGCAGTATGCCCAACCGAATCGAATAAACTACAAATGTTGAGTTATTTTATTTTTTTATTATTTATATATATTTATTATTGTTTATTTTGGTGCACGCCATACGATGGTGCCACTAGTGTTATTTGACGCAGCATGACCAACCGAGTCGAATGTATATTTATATATACATATATATATATATATATATATATATATATATATATATATAGATATATATGTATATATATATATATATATATATATATATATATATATATATATAAGCGAGTTTTTTACAGCATCGTTAGCCGTCTCTCGCATCCTCTTCTCCATGCCTCTCTATCCTGCCAATCTTCCTCTTCTAATCCTCTTCTCTCCATGTCCTTTCTTGTTTGTTTTAACCTAAGGTGACCAGACGTCCCGCTCTTGGCGGGACAGTCCCGATTTTTCACAATAATTTGTCTCATCCCGCGATGTTTTTCAAAGGTCCCGACTTCTGGAATTATAAGAATTATATATAATTTTACAAATTCTTGTGAAAATTTTTACAATATTTTAAAAAATGACAACAATCTACTGAAACAAATTCATAAAAATAAAAAATATGTCAAGGAATAAAATATTATACATTTTTTTTAAATTTATAAATTTTACTGATGTTAAAAATAAAAAAATATTACGATATTATTTTTATTCCGTATAAAAAATTTTGTTGATCCCCCCCTTCTTCAGAGTTGTCCCGATTTGCCCATCTAAAAATCTGGTCACCTTATTTTAACGACCTTGCTTTCGCCTGATTTTGGTTGCCATTCTAATATCTTTTTGGGCCATCGATCATCTTTCATACGTCTTACGTATTCATACCATTTAAGTCGTCGTCTCTCAATTTCCTCCGTTATAGGTGTTTCTGCTATCATTCTCTGCTTTATTTCATTGTTTGTGACTCTTTGCAACCTTGATACTCTAAAACTCCTTTGTAGAAAGTCCATTTCGGCCGCTTCTAACCTTTGCCTTTCTCTTTTTGTTACCTCCCATGTCACTGAGCCGTATAATAGTACACTTTGTACAATAGTTTCATATATTCTTTTTTTTATTCGTTTTCGGATATTATTTGACCACAGGAGAGAGTTTAGTTTATTTATTGCTTGTTTTCCCTGATTAATGCGATGGGTTATTTCTTATTTGCTGGATCCTTCTTTGGAAATGTGAAAATTTAATAGAGGAATGGTGGGTTTGTGAAAACCGCATCGAAGCAGTTAATCCTGTTATCATTTACAATACGAATAAGGATAGCGACGACAGTGATTTCGATTAAGATGACTATAAATCTGAAGCTTGATAAAACCGTAAGTACTACATGCTTAAACATATTTATTAAATTGGTACCGATAATTTATTTTTGTTTCATTTCCTTTTTACATTATTAAATGTGTGCCTATTTCTAACCAAAAACTCATCGAGAGCTACATCAACGATTTCTGTTCACAATAAAGCAAAAAATAAAATAAAACCACTCAACAAAAGCATAATAATAAACAAAAAATGTTTGGGTTTAAATCTTAGCGGAATTTACTAATGTAACTCTAACACAGGGCGCCCGTTAAGTCGATGCCATGGTGACCAATCCGATACCGTCGTATATTGGTGAAATGAGCTATAAATTCATAATTTCCTAAAGCATACTTTCTTTACAATTAAAAACTACCTACAATCCATGCAGACAAAATCGCGGAAAACCTAGTTATGTTATTTATTCACAAATATCATTTGGGCCCCTATTTACTTAGTTGCTTCTTGATCCTTTTTTAATTTATTTAAAATGTATATTTTTATAATAATCATCATTAAATCTAAAAGCCTTCTCGAAAGCTTGCTTAGATCCTGCTAGAAAGATCGAATTTATAGGCGACAGCTGTATTCCTGTCCTAGGAATACGAATAATAGATGAGAGATACCTGATTAAAATAGAAAATTACTGTTTATTATCCTTTAAAATGTGAACTCGTAAAGTTAGTAGCAGCAGGAGAATAGCCGTATAATAGTTATATAGGAAGAACAAGCAAAGTTTAAGTATTCTTTTGTAACCAACTTATATTCTACTAGATGCTATAAAATTAGACGACAGGCTATTTGTGAATGAATTATGGGTTGGCTATTAAAAATAAATTTCGGTGAATCAGTGTGTTTTAATATGCTTACGGTTTATGAGTTGTAATAGAAAATGTCATAAATTTATTTGATTTAATAATAAAAATTTCTATTTGGATCCTACTTCGATTGATTTGTTACGACATTTTAGTATTGACATGAAAATTACTTACCATCCTCATCTGTTGAATATACCTACGAGTGACGGTCTCGAATGGAAATATTTATATTTTTTTAATTATACTAACAAGAAAAAATGTATATTAAAAGCTTTTCTTGGAAAATAAGGGTAAAATAACAATAGAGAGAAGTCACCAACTCCCAATGCCCCACTTACTGCAAACATTTAAAAGCATCATTGAAGAACCTGCAAAAACTATTACACAGATAAAAGTAATCATTGTACCAATTATTATTAAAACAAAAGCAATAACGTTTCAATAGAAACATTTTCTTTTTCTTCAAATAAATATTTGTACCATATTTTCATATTTTTATCTTTTACTAATAGTAATCACCAAGGTGACGAATTTGAAAATGTGAAATTCTATAATAGTATAATAAGAGTTGTAAGTAACTCGTGAAATAAAATAAACTTTTTTACTTCGTGCGTAATGGGCTTACAACGTACTATACTTTTTCTACGCCCATCTATTTTCTTTTATTAAATAAAGGGCATCCCAATTATTTAAACTTTATTATAATAGTTGTTAATAACAATTGAACAATTATTGTAAGTCGATTGTGCCGCATTACTTAACGGTGATGAACGGTCATCTGTGATTGTAGTACTGCACGATACATAGGAAGACGAAGATTGATAATTGGTAATCGCTTCTGATATTCGTAATGCGCTGTCATTTATAGAGTGATTCACATAGCCTTTCGCCACTGTAGAAGATTGCCAGCCACCTAGTCGCTTTAATGATAGCATATCACCTCCTGCATCAACTAATATAGTGGATGACGATCACCTAAAACAATGGCCTGTATTTTGCTTTGGTGCCGGCAGCTGAAGATATTCAGCAATATTACGAGAGATAGAACTAGTGCGTGAACTACGCATGCACGCAGAACAAATATTAACAAAGTTCTTCGCATCGGTGGTTCAGTGGTAGAATGCTCGCCTGCCACGCGGGCGGCCTGGGTTCTATTCCCAGTCGATGCATTCTTTTTGTGCTTTTACCATTTAATGCATAATTTTTTTAGTGAGTAAAACAAATCGATTTAAAAAGCGAAAAATAAATCATAGTATAAAAAAACACGCTTTTACAGTTAATCAAACTAAAAAGTAAAAAATAATTCTTAACATAGGAATAAAATAACTGACAAGGAAATTATTGTCACTGTTCTAAAAGCGTGGGTGCTTTGTATGACATTTTTAAACTAACTCTGCGTTTCGGAATAAAAACACCCCACGCTTTTAGAACAGTGACATTAATTTTCTCGCTAGTAATTTTATTCTTATGTTAAGGATTATTTTTTACTTTGATTAACTCCAAAAGTGTGTTTTTTAGTTTTTTTTAAACTATAATTTATTTTCTGACTGCTTTTCTGTCTTTTCGTTTACGTTTTATTTTACTGTGAATAGTTTGCTGTTGGTGGAATTGTTTTTGGTAGTATAATCATCTCGAGGAGTATTATTCCTAGCACAAAGAGGTTGCTACAAACTTGCTAACAAGATAATGATAGTTAATACTTATAATTTGCTCGGTAAAACAAACTGCTTGGTTAAAATTCGCAGGTTCATTCTCTCTGCTGGAAATAAAAAAGCTAGCGATACACACGATTTAACTTTGTTCGTAAATATGGTTGATGCGAAATATTAGTATAAACAAAATTGGAAAGTACTGGATTATACCTTAAAAAATTTGAAAAATATATTGAAATTAAAAATTATGTTAACGAAATCATTACATACATAAAACAAAAAATAAATAAAAGTTGTATAAAGAGTTCGCAGAATTGAAAAAAGTTGTATAATAAACATATTTAACAAAACTTATCAGAAACATATTCCGATAAAAATAAAGACCAACAATTAAGCGAAATTTTTAAAATAATAAAATAAATTAACAATATTTATAATGAAATTACCAAAATACGTTATTTATATATATATATATATATATATATATATAGACGTTTTAGAGAAACTTGACATAATTAAATTATACCGGAACACCCTGTATATTATTACGTGTTTCGATAAAGCTACTCTTGGGGATTCTCCCAATATAGAGTTTTGCTACCTTACACTGAGTGTTTTACGAGATATAACCATTTTTATCACGAAAAAGTGTCAGACACTCTTACTGAACGGTTTGGTACCTCTAGCATCTGCCCTTGGTTGGGGGGAGTTTCCGAACCTCTTCTTGCAAGTTTGTCTGCTCTTTTGTTACCTGCAATTCCCTGATGTCCTGGAACCCATATCAGTTTTAAGACTGTGGTTATAACCTATTTTGTCTACTATAGTAAACGCTCTACAGGTTTTATACTGTTTTTTAAATTATTAATCATACTTACATTTTATCGGTAATTTTTGCATAACAAATTCACAGGATTGAAGATTAATTGTCACTTGGTTTGACACGCAAAATTTTTTATTTTAATAATAAAAATTAATTTTTATTGCAAACACCCATTTATTTATACATTAAAACCCTCTGTGACAGCGTCCTTTAGTTCACAGATACCGTGGCGCTGCAATCACGCACGGAGCGAATACCATTTGTCAAAATAGGTGCCAATATTATCGTTGTTAATGAATATTAACGGACATTTTTTTGTGGTAATGTGTTCAGAATTGGATTACGTAATATTGATTCTCCACTTTTAAGCCATTCTTCTAAATGAAAATGACGTTTCTAAGGGTTTGAACGTTTGACAGAATAGGCAGAAGCGAGATTTAAATGATGTATAATATGTTTTTAACGAAGTCCTAAATTCGCTATTTACATTAATTTTACTATTCTATTCATTTTGTAAACATTTTTGATTTTGATTACAAATTAAAACCTCTTGTATTTTTTAATTACCTAAATGTTACAACAATTAACAACAAATCCGATAAAAGATATTAATGTGTTTCGGGACCGGCACACTGACTGGAAATCAGAACCGATTTTAGCCGTGGGCCGAATAAATAATAAAAAAAAAATTTTAACGATAATATTTGTCACCTTAAACTAATTGAGCCAAAAATATTACAAGTAATATGCTTTAATAAGCTATAAATTAATTGAAAATAACGGGATAAAACGTTCGTACGAATATAAAGTGACAGTTGATTATTAGACAGCAATTTTGACTCTTAATTATTACTGTATTATTTTCATTGATTTTAACAACATCGTCGGTTTAAACTTGCTTTTTCCATATTTGGTTTTGATAACTACCGTTAAAAAAATTAACATTTTACCTTAATTGAAGTTGAAGTTGATTGTGCAACTTGTCAACAATGATGCAAATAAATACCTAAAAATTAGCACCAAAAAAATCAATTACCTATTTAAATTTAAAACAATAATGAGAAATTTAAAAAAAATTATTACCCCAAAATTATTATTAAGTTTGTTTTGTTAAATTTGCAACAAATGTGATCGAAAATTATTGTTTTGTTTTAAAGGCATCTATCCTAATTAAATTAAAATTATATCTAATTCTTACCGACGAAAAATCGCCGTTTTGAACGAAACCAGGAATTTTATACTATCCAAAAAAGTCGCGTGTAATAATGTTCTTTTATCAACCAACTAAAACAGACACATATATGCCAGGACCGGCTTTTACAGCTAAACAATTTAATCCAATTACCAGAGTTGGCCTGATCGGTTTACCAAGTAAAAAAACCTCATTACAATCACATACCATAGTAACTTGAGATATTCAATAATCCTTTAACAAAATCTCATATTATAACAAATCCGAAATCAGAGATATTTGGAGATTTGTCGACAACAATCCTATTTCTTCAGTTTTACAACAAACTAACAAACAGGGCAGCATAATTATTTTAAAATTATAATTATTATACACAAACTAGCTTTATAAATTATCCCACAGATGGCGTCTAGGCTTTTTCAAAAGCAAATACCCTTAGGTAAAGGTCACATCAGAATTTACTGTCGGTTGCTGAATATTTATTTATAAATCAATATTTTTATACAAAATTAAATTAGTAAAAAATTTACATAAAATAATCTTAACTTTTAATTAAAATTGGTAGTTACTTTAAGAAACTTCTAATATCGCTTGATATTCTATGCAGAATTACCGCTAAGAAGTTTGTTAAAAAAACTGCAGGTTCCGATAGATTTAATAAAAAAATAGTTTACACCGAACGTAAGTACTGATTAAAATTTTAAAACCTTTTTACCATGCGCACAGTCTTAATTTATTACGTCAATTTTTTTATTGCCCCGCCTATGAGAGACATCATTAATAAAAAGCGATTGTGTGTATGTGTGTGAGTGTGTGTGTGTGTGTGTGTGTGTGCAGGCTTACAAAAACCATCCAATCCAAACAAAATCAGTTTAAGCTGATTGAGGTGCGTTGAGGTAAAATGCAAACATAAAGACATGCGCTACCATCAGGAACGGCATCAGTCAGTATTATACAAATATTAAGAAAACCAACCACATTTTTAACCATTTAATAAATCTGCAAACGTTTGTGCGTCCTGAGTTCGAGTTATCTCACAATTTTTCTGGTCATTATTTCATTACTTATTTGGTTTATATCATTCATTTTTTTTCAAACAAAGGAAGCCTCTACGAAGAGTGCTCTTAACTGTGAAATTCACCAAACAATACTTGCTTTAACAAACACTCACATCCCACTATCTTCTTGTATAATTAGAGGTCATCATCATCATCATCATCCTGAGCTTATACTGTCCACTGTTGAACAAAAGCCTCCCTCAAATTTGGCCACGTATTTTGATCTTGTGCAGATTGGTTCCAGTTTCCTGCAATTCGTTTTATTTTATCTGTCCAGCGTGTGGGTGGTCTGCCTCTACTTCTAAAAGCTTCGTATCTTGGTCGCCATTCTACAATCTTTTTCGTCCATTTACCATCTCTCATTCTGGTTAGGTGGCCTGTCGAGTTCCATTTCAGATTTAGAATAGTTTCAACGGCGTCTCGTACTCCTGTTTTGTTTCGTATGGTCCGATTAGAGATTCCTGGCATTGCTTTTGCCATTTTTCGTTGCCTCACCTGTATTTTGTGAGCATTCTTCTTCTATTGACAGCTTGGACTGTACTACTGTGCTTAACTTGCCAAAAGCCGCCCATGTTAAACCTATCCTTCGTCGAATCTCGTGTGTTAGGTTGTCTCGTCCAATGTTAATTTCGTGTCCTAAATATTTATATGCGTATGTTTGTTCTATAATTTCGTTTAATTAGGGGTAGTGTATATTAAAATTTTTTGTCGAAATGCCATTTTCTTTACAAAATTTTGCGTAAAATGTCTTCCTGGTGCCGCGCCTGGAGCTCGACGAGAGCAGAAATTATGAAGAACTAGCGTGGGCTTGAACTACATGACGAGCTGAATTTTTGTTAGACGTATTGAACCGCCCAATATTAGTTTTTATTCGAGAATATTGAACATAATCACAGTGAAAAAACGTCGATAACATCTAAATCATGTCGAAGATGAAGAAGAAACAGGTTTAATTTGTTGGGTATATACTCAGGACTCAGATATTTTTCCTCATTATGTAACATTGTTGATCAGTCTTTCAGGCATGATCGACTGACAACGGGCCAACGATTAAAGCACAGGCCTTTTTTATGTACTATAATTCGATAAGTCAAAACAAAAAAAAAATAATTTTAATGAACCAAAAACGAAATTAATTCAACCAATCGTTTCCGTGATATCTTAAAAATCACTATCTGATTTGAAGAGACACTTTGTTAAATGAAAAAATGTTTAACAAAAAAAAACCTATAGTCCGTTCGCTTGGCGTGTGTAGCATGTTAACTTTTCTTCTTCAGGTGCCGTCTTCGTTGCGAAGGTTGGCAATCATCAATGCTATGCGTTTTCTTGAAACAGCAGATCTAAACAACTGATTTGTTATGCATCCGTACCAGTCACGCAGATTCTTTAACCACGAGTGGCGTCTTCTTCCGACACTTCTTCTTCCTTGAATCTTTTCCTGTATTATCAGTTGTAACAAGCTATATCTTGACCCCTTCATAAAATGTGCCAGATAATGTAATTTTCGTTTTTTGATGGTCAGAATTATTTCTTTTTCTTTGTTCATCTGTCTTAGCACATTTGTTATTCTATCTATCCAGCTAATTTTTAGTATTCTCCGGTATGTCCAGTGTTCGAAAGCCTCTAGTCTTCTTATATCTTCTTTCTTCAGGGTCCATGCCTCCATGCCATAAAGCAGCACAGACAGCACATAGGATCTCAGCAATCTGATTTTCAAGGCCAAACTGATATCTCTTATGCAGAATACTTTTTTTATTTTCATGAACGCTGATCTTGCCTTTTTTATTCTAATTCTTATTTCCTGGGAGCAGTCGTTGTCTTTGTTGATAATGGTACCGAGGTATTTGTATTTTTCTACCTGTTGTACTGGTTGGTTTTGTATGTAGATTTGTCCAACATTGTTTGTTTTTTTGCTAATCAACAGGAATTTAGTTTTTTTCAAGTTCATTGTTAGTCTATATTATTCGTTTTCTTTATTTACTTTGTTCACTAGTATTTGTAAATTTTGGTTGGAATGTGCTTGCTATTGGTACTGTATCATACCTTAAGTTACACCTCAAATTTTCAGATTTTAATTATGTCATGTTTCTCTAAAACGTCTAATTGGAACTTCCAAAGAATCACCCTGTATCTGTTTCTATCTGTTTTTTATTTATGCAAAATGGGAGGGGGACAGTTCAACAGGAGTGTTAGTTTATTACAAAACTAGCACAACCATTTAAGACTGCAAGAATGTTTTTTTATCAAATAATCAACAGGAAGCATGTAAAAATTGGAAAAGGACAACTAATTAATTGTCAATTTTGGGCGCTACGGGGCATCGCTAGATTACAAGAAGATAATAACTAATCAATTTTATCACCACTTCTTCACAGCAACGTTGTATATTAAAATAAAATAAATATTATATTAATAAAATTTATACACATAATTACTATGCATGTGTTCAGATAATGTTAAACGTCTTGTCGCTGTATCTTTTACCATATGGTTTGTTTGATGATACGGATCTTATGAAAATATATTTCGTTAATAATATTTTAATAGTTTTAATATCTGACGTAACTCTCTCATGATTAACATGTACGGAGTGAACTATCGATAACTGAACATTTCAGTTTTATAATGGAGATCATGAGTACAGTCAAAAGTCGGAAATTGGAATACCTGGGACACATCATGAGAAACAGCGAAAGATACGGTCTGTTGCAGCTTATCCTACAGTGAAAGGTGCTTGGAAAGAGGGGACCAGGCAGAGAAGAATCTCATGGCTTAAAAACCTGAGAACTTGGTTTGCAACCTCCACCACGGGTGTATTTGGGGCCGCAGTTGATAAAATAATTATTGCCAGAATGATCGCCAACGTCCGGTAACGGACAGGCAATTGAAGAAGAAGAATATTCTCGGCCTGGTGGGATGGTCAGTGGCGTAGCCAGGAATTTATATTGGGGGGTGGGGACCAATACTGTGGGTCTAGGAGGTATGGAATACCCCCCAGGAAAAGCGGAGGGATCTGGTGTAAAAAATATTGAAATTTATAACAATAAAAAATAAGTTATTTTTATTAAAAATTAAAAACATTGATATCACCTGAAAGAAATAAGATCCTAAAACTGTAGCAGTACCATGAGGTAATAATTTAAAAGGAATTGGGTGGTCAAGATAGTAAACCTTTTGATCAAAAGTGTAATGTAACAAATAATTAAAGTAAAGAAGGTTAAATAGAAAAAAAGGCCCTCTGCTTTGTACTTTCGACTAGACAGACACTTCACCACGTCAACTCAGGGAGTGTATACCTGTATAACTCGACAAGCGTAAGGAGTCACTTGGAAATGCGTGAACGAAAGAGAGACGGTGCCCGACAAAATATAGAAAAGGAGCGTGCGGTTCGAGCACGCTTGTACGATCAATGTCGTAGATAAGGAAAGAAAATAGATGCATTTGAAATGTGGGTTCACCGACGAATGCTCCGAATATCATGGACGCAGCACCGCACCAGTGTATCGATCCTAGAAGAACTGAAAATCGAGCACAGGCTGTCCAAGAGAATAAACCGGAACAAAGTTCCGTATTTCGGGCACATCTCCAGAAGACCGAATGCTTTAGAAAAGCTGTTGGTTTAAGGCAAAGTCGACGGAAGAAGGTCACGAGGAAGACCTCCAACCCGATGGGTAGACGGAATCACAAGCTTGACTAGAACTAGCCCAGAACAGAGGGGAGTGGAAAATTGCTATAAAAATGGTAGAAGCATAGTGTCACCAAACCATTGTGATATATAAATATATATATATATATATATATATATATATATATATATATATATATATATATATATATTTAAGATCAGAATGAATGGTAAATAAACAATTTATTGACAAAGAATATATGAACTTAATGACAATGCGGTAACTATATTTTATTTTATTTGACATCTGTCGCCTCGCCCCCTTTGTCATCATAAATATATAGGACGATCTACAAATCCTGTAATATCCAGATGATGGTCAATCTTGACTGATTTAATGAATTTTTGAATCGTATTTACTTCATTGTTTTTTTCATAAACCAAAGACTGTGTATGTCCGGAACTTCCTCCATCAGAAACGTTAGCAGTATTTGAAATTTGATTTGTGTTTTAGGAACAATTTTTCTTGATATGTCCTCTTCCTTTACATTTATAGCAAATTAGAATCTCTTCATTTTCAGAATCACTTGAAAAATATTTATTCCAAAAATTACGAGCTGTATATTTATTGTAGCTTTGACAATTAGCTTTATTATTAATTTTCTCGAATTTTACGATCTCATCGGTATCTTTAGTATCTTTAGCTAGCAAACCAGGAATTATATTCTTGTTTTGTAGTCCTATGATTACCTGCTCCTTGATTTTATCAAAATCATAGCCTAGACTCTTACAAAGTGACACTTTATCTTGAAAATAGGAATATACCGATTCTGTTTTACCTTGAATTCGTTTTTTCATCTTTTCCCACAAATCATCTTTACTCATTTTAAAATCATAAGTTTTCTTAAAACTTGTTTTGAAATCTTCAAAGGTTTTAATTTGAGAAGTTCTTTCAGTAAACCATTTTCTAGCCGTGCCAATCATATGGATTTTTGCTGTTTCCAAGATAAACTCTTGGGGCCATTTGTGAAGCACAGCTGCACTCTCAAGGCTTTCAAGCCAATCCATAGCAGGTTTTCCCAGTTTTTCTCCATTAAAATCTTCTATACTTTTACTGAAGTTGGGAATAATATGAAATTCTCTGCTCTCATGTTCATTGGTAGACCTTTCGAGCAATTTGAGAAACTTTTCTTCCGAAGTCAATCTATTCCGTTCCATAGTTAACATCATTTCCATAAATTTTTCCATCAGAGTTTCCTGCGAAGCTGAACCTTCCGTTGTACTACTTGGACTACCTCCTTCTGCCATGTCGATAATCGCTCCAGGTACCAGAAGAACAAGCAAGTTCGTCTCGAAAATCACGCCAACACAGATTCGCCAAAATTGTTCAGAAACCTGTTGGGACCACTTCTGAATTGTAGGAAATATATTCAAGATCAGGATGAATGGTAAATAAACAATTTATTGTCAAAGAATATATGAACTTAATGACAATACGTTAACTATATTTTATTTTATTTGACATCTGTCGCCTCGCCCCCTTTGTCATCATAAATATATAGGACGATCAACGACTATTTTCCAACAATATATATATATATATATATATATATATATATATATATATATATATATATATATATATATATATGATTATATAGACTATATAGGGGTATACTTTCGACAAAAAAAAATGTTCGACCACTCTGCGACCCCTAGAACGTAGTAATTATATAGTCACTGTGTAAACACAATATTGCTATATTATGTTACATTGAGTTAGCATTGTTTAGTAGAGTAGATTTTGGATTAATATATTATTCTTCAAGTGTTTGTTGTTATATGCGTATACGTAATTAATTTAAAACTATTTAATTTTTTATATACGAATTATTATGTTTAAGTAGATATAAAAAAGACACCGCTCGGTATCAAAAAAAGTGTCGGCACCGGCTGAAAAATAAAAATAACTTTAAAAATGTATTATTAATTATTTTTTTTTGCAAAATTTATAAAAAAAAAGGCACACGGCTTGTTTTGATAATAAATAGGTTGCGGTTTTAATAAAGCTTGCCAAAATTATCTAGATAGTTTTAATTTAATAACGACAAAACCACAATTTAGTTAAAGATCAATGGAATATCCTTGATTTTTTTTCGATGTGTGTAATTTGATAATTTTTTACTTTTCAATAGTTGGTTACGCAGGAGATTAGTAGGCTAAAAATTTTCATACGAAATTTACGAAGCCTCTGTTGGAGAAGCGAGGAAAACTTTTATGAACCGGAAAATAACTATCAGTTTTTACCGAGATAAACAACCGACCAAAAAAGATAAATCGTCTAGCGTTCCAGGTTCTTTTTTGTACTTTTCATATAACTTCGGATTCAATCAATTCCTTAACTTTATTTATCGATAGGCCTGTCAAAAAACAACCTCTTCCCCTTACCGCAAAATAAAACGGTGAACAAAAACAAATCTCGGTATCCATCAAGTCAAAACGAACAAGATAAAAGCTGGAAAGGGCTCTCCCTTACACCATAATCGTAAATTTTATTGATTTGACTCTAATACAAGAAATTTCTCACATTTGAAGATTTAAACCGTCAAGCAAAAAGCAGGTAGCTGCTTCGACTTGTGTGGTGTTACCTTTTCAGTTTAATCTGACGTTTAATTTAGTGGCGGCTTTTAAAATATAGCGACACATCCAAAACCTATAGATAGAAGAGTAAAAAAAAACAACTTTAACAAACAGAATTAACATGGTTTTGATTACCAACCGATACATTACATTTAGAACTTTAAATTTGTAAAGCATTACCGCGACTCTTATTTGTACCTTTTTATATTTTGGCCCGACTCATTAATAAAAAATCTATATCTAGTTTAACCTCTTATCCTTTTAGAGAAAACCTAACATACCTCCTTACTTAAAGGTGTCACTATTAATAAAAACCCTAAGTAAAAAATGTGCAAATTAATTTTTGAAAAAACACCAATATAAAAAATGTCAACCATTTTATGTTATAAAATCACTTTGACGAAATTTTTGAATTTTAAAGTAAGATTTGAGTTTATTAATTTAATAAGTATAATTATATATGATTTTCCTTGCCCCAAAAACTTATTATTAGAAAAAAAGGAAACCTACACAAATTTATTGAGAGCTTTCTCTTCCAACGATCATTCAAAGTAAAAGTAGGAAATACCCTGTTTGAAGAACACGCACTAGATAACGGTGTCCCGCAAGGGTCAGCGATAAGGGTCACACTTTGTTTCTGCTTCTTCTTTTTTTTTTTATTTTAAGACAATGTCTTGTTTTTTTCAAAGCTGTAGCCTAAGTTGTGTCTCTGATGTCCAGCTCTAGAACCATCGTTTGAGGGGTCTTCCTGGAGGCCAAAGGTTGGTTGGTTTCTCTTCTTTTGCAGTTTTGGGTAGTCGATTATCAGCCATTCTGTCGACGCTATCTCTCCATGCTCGTCTTCTTATTCTGGACCATCTTACAATGTCTGGAATGTCACATCGGGCTCTGATATCGCTGCTACTCACTCTGTCTGTATTATATTATCTGTCTTGATCTTAGCGTCTTCAACTTTTATTGCAAATCGCTAACTAACACCTTCTCGGTTCTCTTGATATTTTCAGGGACTTCGTTTTCTGGACAGAGATCACCATGTTTAATTTCTTTGCAACTCTTTCAAATCTATAAAGTAGTTTCTGCAGATTGTTCCCATCTTCCGAAATTATCACCACGTGTCGTCATCGTAGCAGATTATTTTAAATTACTTCTTGCTTGTTTATATCATTTACCCGCGGATTTTACTTTCATGATGATCTTAACCATTAAGACATTCTTCAGTCGGCGTGACAAGTAGCATTTTCAGCCACGAGAACCACTGGAGTTTGATACATTTTTCGAGCAGCACGTAAGCAGCTGCGCAAGAATCCATTAGTTTGAGGTTTCTTGAAAGATCCTCCTCTGATGTGAGAATAAATTAATCCTTTCTTTGCATCTGATCGCAGGAATTTTTTACCACCACGACTTCCCGCAAAAATGTTTCTGCAGCGGGTCCCTTTCAGTAAACTCCCTTGTTTCCTAAAGATAAATAAATTGCAGTTGGTCTCATCCTTGCATATTATTGGCATGTTATCTGCATGATCATTCAATAGCTGTTGTACATAATCACGCAGTCTTTGCTGTTTGATCTTTATGGCTCTTTTCTGATGTCTTTAAGAGTATACATTAAACCGTTTAGGTGTTTTCTTAAACACTCTGTGGAGACAGTCAGTTCATGCTCTTGTTGAAACGTGCGCTGAAGCTCTTTCAGTGTCAGTCTTGGATTCTCTTCAATATATCCAACGATATATTTACGATGGTTCTTCTATCTTCTTCCTACGTTTTCCACCGCGCTGCTACATTAGGTCCTACATTAGGATATTTCATTTATCGGTATGCAGTTGACTTTTTTATCCCCAGGGTATTAGCTAGGTGTTTCCAATCTTCATTGGAATTATTTAATTCAAAAACTTGCCTTCCCACATTTTTAGCATCTTTTTGCTTTATATACGGCAAAATTAATTCACAAATTTATTTTAAAATGACAATTCTCGTTTTGAAGTTAATTAGTGTCAATTTAATTGTGATTATTTCCCAAATTGAAATTGGTTATACTTATTTTAAATGTGATACACTAATGTCAAGTTGACAAGTCCCATTTTGAAAGTGTTTATTTTTATTTGAATGTTGATAAGTGTCATTTTAAATTTGTATGGTTCAGAGCGTTTATTGGCTCCTAGTAGAACTCACGCGATTGAATTTAGCCAATAAGGAACGTCTATTTAGCCGTTAAAACAATTCCCTGTATCAGTAGTTGGCGTTACGGTTGGCGAGTGTTTGGCTGCAAAGCCGCGTATTTACCGAATGCTAGAAAAAGTCTTGACACGAGTGGCACATGTTTCTGATTTATTGTTATGTATTTGTGAATATTTCTCAAATTCTAATAAAGATATTGGTAAATTTAAGTCACATTCGTATAAAATAATAGTCATAGAAATAATGAATTTGTTTAGTTAAAACAATGTTTAATAATAGTCAAGATAATCAGTTTTTTCTTCCTCCTGTAATTATGCGAAAATATAGATACGCGGTATTGCAGACTGATGTTACGCGGTTTTGCAGTCGACGATATAACAAAATGGACTTTTATATCCGTTTCTGTCTTTACGAATTTTATCAAAAATAAAAATTGTCGTGCTCACATTTTTGTGAAAAAACGCCACTGATTTTAAGGGCGAATTCAAAAATGTATAACACCGAAGTTATTTTACCTGAGTCTCGGCCAAATTTCAAAAATGAACTGTTCATTGTTCAGTAGCTTCCGAATAAAATTGAAACCGAGCTGTACAATAGAAAAGTAATTTTGCCTATTATTTTTAATTTTACGGTAATATAGGGTCATCACGATGTCAGAGTTGGTAGCAGGTGAATTTGTTTCCAGTAAATTACCTTTTTTGTATAAGTCATTCACGTAATTTTTTAGTGTGCTTCAAAATATTACGATAATATCAACTTGTTAAAGTATAGGAGCACATCATAAAACGTCATTACAAATCCCATTTACACGAGGTTGTAGTTTTCATTTTGCTGACGAATATTTAAAAATATCTCATATCCAGTCAGCTAGGGTAATTAATAAAAAAGGAAAATGTATATTTAACATATGAGGTGGAAAGGAATAATAGGACGGTAAAATAATTTACTAGTCGACAAAGTTTTTATCACACAACAACTTAGGTGACATTCAACATTTTTCACTGAATCAAATATTTCTCATAAGTTTTTTATTACCCTTCGTTTTGTTGTCAAGCCCCATTTATCATTACTTTGTAAAAGTTATGGATCGAAAGGGTGGAAATTTGCATATTAAAAAAAAGTCCCCCAGAATCAGCTTGGACATGGTTCTAGAGGATCTGCAACATTTTTTTAGGAAGTCATAGAGAAGAAAAAATAGCAGATGACGTAAAACATCTGAGACTGAAAGAGGAGCTCTAGCCACAGGGAGGGCACAGGTCAAAAAACCTCCCATTAAAATCTAATACAATTTAATCTATTATGAATAAAAACTTAAGAATGTACAAAATTCGTCACTCAAAAACTTTACTTAGGTAGTAGAGAAAAACCAGATACATTTTTAAATCAAGCGTAAAAAATACTAATAAGGTAACATATTATTTTTGGGACTAAAATCATCTTTTATTGAACAGTGTTATTTTCCTTTCGAAAGGTTTATTCCAATCACTCAGATAACAGTTTTTTAAATTCACAGTAAATTATAAAAATGAATATTAAAAGTATCCAAATTTTCTCTATTGTTTAAAGGCTTAGAAATTCTTTGTAATGAAATTTAAATTATATTAGATCATGATGCGACAAATTTCCATTTTTTTACTATTTACCTAATCGTTATATTTCTGGCCACGCCAGACCTAATAAAAGCATAATAGGTAATTATTTTGAATAAAATTATTATGTAACTGTATTAAACAGCTTCCACCATAACTGCAGATCTTTTATCCTTTAAGCTATTAAATTTAATTTAGAAGAGATCAGTTACTTAAGCCAGACTAACATAAAGCAGTGCAAACTTTTCCCTTTGTTGAAGATACTTAACTGTCTCATAAAAGTTCTTTATCGATTGTTTCTAAGAGATGCAACATTAAACTATTCAGCTTGAAGTTTCTTATTTGGAGTTGTCATTTAGAAACAAAGCATTTATATTTTGAAACTCTTATTGTTAACTTTTTCCTACCTGCGTCAATTTAAAACTTATCCCTACTGACATCTACTGTACTTTTATAAAATATATGCTACTAATCCACAGTTATTTAATACTTTAATGTCAAATACACATAAATTTAAAAGTTTTGCATCACTCGGTATTTACATTTTAAAATAAATAAATTTTTTTTCTTCATATTTATTTGAAGACGTACAAAAATTTTGATTAAATACATTTTTTTTATATTGCACTGTTGAGATAACCTTTTAAGTGTTTTATTTTATTGGTTTTTATTTTAAATATTAGTGGAAGAAGGTCATTCGCAAAGATTTATTGCTGAAAGAATTGGTGTTCTACAAAGTAATGTTCCTCTCCCATGGAATAGTTATGTAGAGACTAATTCTGTGCGAAATAGATCTAGGAGTGGAAAGAGGCTTGTCACTAACCAACAGCAGAACCGCTCTATTACATTAACCATTTAAATAAATCGCAGCATGCTAATTTTACAGCTTCGGAGTGAAGACATGCAGTATCTGTCTCTACACAAATAAGACATATTTGAATGTGTTTTAATGTTGTTTCTGATGAAATCAGTATATGTCTGGTAAATGATAGTCACCGAATTCGTGTTTGTGTAAAACCAACTAAAGTTGCGAATGTTCACTTTGCGCTTTCTTTCATAAGAGGCAGTGCCATATTTTGGACAAGAATGTCTGATGAAGGTACTGAATTAGATCATGTTGAAGACATAATGATTGGTAAAGGGTATATTAGAGAAATTCTACAGGCTCACGTTAGACTGTGATAAAGTACCGTTGGCGATAATTTTGTTTTCATGGTCGAAAAAGCCCGAACACATCCTAATCCAAAATCCTAAAAAGCACTTCATATATGTCTATTGAAAACGCAGCCTGCTAATTTCACAACTCCAGAGGGAAATGATATGTGCACACGGAGTTCAAGTTTCTGCCTCTACTCTAAGACGAATTTTTGAGTTCGGTTTGAAATCTCGGCGACCAGTAAGAGTTCCCAGGTTTCAATATGAGTACTGAGCTCATAAGGTCCCGCATCAAGCAGGCTAGGGCAACATTTAGCAACATAAAGAAGGTTTACTACGGTGCTACGTATTTCCAATTCTCTACTATGGAATGGAAGGGTGGACTTTAACAAAGCCAATGTGTAACCGAATAGAAGCGTTTAAGATGTGGTGCTACCATCGCCTGCTACGAATATCATGGGTAGACAGAGTCCGAAACACAGAGGTGCTTGCCCGTCTCCAGAAGCAACTAGAAGTCATGTTTCCCATCAAAAAACGTAAGTTGGAATATTTTGGACATGTTATGAGAGGTGAGAAGTACCGTATCTTACAGAATATCATGCAAATCAAAATCCAAGGAAGAAGATGTCCAGGAATAAGACTCACGTCCTGGCTGAAAAACCTAAAAGAGTGGTATGGTGTTAAGCCAGTTTCGTGCCGCTGCTAATAAAATAAAAATCATAATGATGATCGCCGACGTCCTAGGAGGACATGGCACTTGAAGAAGAAGACTGAGCTCATCTTCCACTGTGAACTGAAAAATAGCGGGCACAATGAATGGTAAACGGATTGTCAACCTTGTTAACAGCATTCCAGAAAGTTTTTAAACTTGCATTTATGCCAGAGGTGGAAATACACACTATATTAAAAACTGTTTTATTTTTTTATATAAACTTGGGTTACTTTATTTCAAATTTAAAAAGGGAAATATATTATTTGTTAAATTTTTTGAGAAAGTATAAACATATTAAAACCGCATCGATTTTCTTTTGAAAATTCTTATTTAATTTGTTTTAAACATAAGTCTTTGGAATCAAGGTAAATAAAATCTTTTGGATCTATGTTTGGTTGAAAATATCAACACAAAACAAGCAAAACAAATAATATTTAGAGATTTCACTCTTTCTAATAAATACCTTCTGGATAATTGTTAAATTAAGGGCCTTAAGAGGACACATGCAAACGGATGTTTGAACTCGGACTTATTTGGCTAGCAAGCCATATAGATTTATTTGGCATTTGGAATCTCACATAATTATCTTCTTTTGATGACCTCTTGCGAAGACGACTCTAAAGACTACAGAATATAATAGAAACCACATTTGACACTTTCAGTGCAGGAAACTCTCCCGAAAATTTCTCTTACCTAATACCGTTCATCAAAAAGTTTTTATCAACTTTATTTTAAATAATTAAAATAAAATTTAATAAGTAAAGTTTGTTTTCTATTGGATTCAAAGATTTTCTTATGCTTTGTAAAGAAGTTTGATACTGATAATTCTTATATATATACACAGACAAATAATTCTTAAATACATAAATACATATAGTCACGCCTTTTTCCCGTAGAGGTAGGCATTAGTGCTCTCATGCTCATCGGTTGTTGGTACTGGCCTTTTTTAAAAATAGGGATATTCTATTTTGAACCGAAATTGTTTAACTAAATTAAGTTTTTTCAAACTACAATTTATTTTTTTTCAAAAAGGAATATTTTAAGAATATCATAAAAAATAGCTAAATATAAAACACAAGTTTACACTCAATTTTATTCCGAAATAAAATAAATGTGTGTGTCCCTGTCGATTATTTATAACATCTCTACATCGTCTTTGCGAGGATAGAATCAAGTTAGCTATAAGGATAAATCCCAAATCTTGACTCGCCTGAAAAACAAAGAGTACGAGATCTGGCTATTAAATAACGAAACTGCTTATGAAAAAGAGTTTTATTTTAAGAATTATTCTACAATCGAATGCTCCCTTTCGATGTACTCCCGTCCACTCCCCGTTTCCATTGGTAAAAGCAATGCTGGAAGTTTTTTTTGTAGGAGCTTTTAGGAGCTGCGCTGATTTTCGCTTTACCTCTTCCATCGACTCGAACCGGGTTCCATTTAAGACAGACTTGATCTTCGGAAACAGAAAAGTAGCAGGGTGCTAAATAAGGCGAGTAAGGCGTATGTTCGAGCCTCTAGCGGCTAAATAACGCTTCAAGGACAGCGCGTTAAGGCCAGGTGCGTTGTCCTGTTGCCAGATTCACGAATTGTTTTTCCACAACGCCATGTCTTACGAGCTCGCTCTCGCAGTGTTGCCAAAACTTTTAAATAGTAAGTTTGGTTCACCCTGTGGAACCCATTTAGTCATTACGATGACTTTGATAACGACCTGGACGTTGGTTATTTTCGGTGCACTCTCGGCTGTCAGAAAACCGTTTCTATCATTCAAAAATACGCACACAAGATAGAGAATTCTTACCATGGAATGCGAATCTTCTTAATCGCAAACTGTTCGGAATACCTTATATTTTATCACTCTTTATATACTTTTTCAAAAATTGAAGTAATATAATCTTTGAAGTTATTTTCGACACAGTTTCCCAATTTCGAGCTTACAAATAACAGAAACGATTTATGATGGTCCTGGAAGAAAGTTGGGTAACATGTGTTTGCAACAGCTACATTTACATTTTCTGTTTTTACTTAAAGGGCATTCAAAATGAAAATTTCGTTTTAAGATGTACCAAAAACTCGAGCTTGTCAAGCGCCATTTTCCAGTACGCCAATGGTTCCTTGTATTTGTTGGCGGTTCAAATGGTATCTCTTTATGTTCAATTTAAAAATTAATTTCATTTACCTTGAACTCTAAGTTTTCCTCAGTGTTTGAAATCGATAAAATATAGAAACCAAAAAGTGTTTTTTTAAATGTTTGTGCTGATGTAAAAACAATGTGGGTTACCAAACAAGATATTTAAATATATATTAATACTTTTAGATCATTTCCGTATGTTTTTTTTAATTGTTAATGGCGTAATAATTTTTTTATGTTGGCCGTTTTTTAAAATCTACCGTTCAACCTAATTTGTAACCAATTACACAAATTTTATTTAAAAATTATACTATTGATAAAATTTTAATGCCCGACTAACATCACCGTAGGTGTGCTAATAACAATAAATGTAATAAAAAAAACACCCACGCCCTATAAAAATGTTGTATATTACATTGTAAAGTAGCCTAAGAGGTTCTTTCTTCACGTCCTCTTCTACTCGTAATTTTAAATCCCACAAATAAAATCGTCGACGGTAAAAGAAAAAAAAATTCGCTGGTAATTGAATAATGCTTAATTTAGAAAAAACGCATTATTCATAAAACAACTACGAAGGACCGATTTTATTATTTATTTTAGTACTTACTATACCAGACGGGGAAATTTTTACAATACAATAGTTTTTAGGTGGACGTTTGTGTGTGTGTTGCGATTGGGGCAATTGTTTATAGAATCAACAATATTTGAATTAACAACTTACGTGAGCTTTCCCAGACAATCATTTTCCCAATTTTTAATTTTTTGTATTGTTTTTATTGTTTCGTATACATTCGAGCAAAGTCAATGACTATCAAAAAAATTAATCAATATTTTGGTCCTATTTTCTTCTTTTTATTCTTCTATAGGTACAGCTTTTTTTATTTTTCTTTCGCAGCGTGGATCCTAATCCATTTTACCAAAAATTGGCAGAAAAACTGTCAAAATTGTCAAATAGTTCTCGGAAGATACATTTACGCGATAAAAAAATTTAATTCACGTAATGCATATTCTAACCTTAAAAAATTATGTTTAATACTACTTGGTACGAACCGTTTAACCCTCCATGAGAGTCAGGAATAAAAACAAATTCATGGGATGTACCAGCTTCTAAAACCATATTCCTATAAAATTTCATTACAAAGTTTCCAGTAGTTTCGGCAAAATCGTAATAAATGTGTATACATTTTTTTACTTCAACTCCCTTTATCTTAAATACGGATGGCGTTACGAAAATTTTTTACTAAGCAAACCCCAATTATTTTTCAGTTTTCTACCTATCCTAGAGACGGGATCATCTTTTTTTGAAATACCCTGTATAATAAGGTTTTAAACAAAGAAAATAAATTTTATGAAAAAATTTGATTTATTATCATAAATTAAGGAATATTCACATCATCAACAGTCTTCACTTAAATATCAGTAAGATTAAAAATATATACAAAGTACCTAAAAATAATGACTATTAAGCGTTCAGTAATTTGGAGGTAGAGCAAAAATCATCGAAAAATGCATCAAAGGACTCATACAATTAAAATACGATTGTTTTTACAGAATCGTTGAAAATTTGAAATATTTCAGTCGTATTTTGGATACTATATTACTGTTACTTTTTTTCTTAAATTAAAAATAATTAGAAAAATATCCAAAGTACCTACACGGAGTGAAATTATTTCAAATTGTGATTACAGAATCTTTCACAATTTGAAAATGTTGCAGGAGTAATTTGGATAATATTTTAATGTTATTTTTTTACTTAAATTGAAAATAATTGATGTCTTAAATAAATAATCTACGAGAGGTGCACTTCCCCAAACACAGCAGATAAAAGTAAAGATAGAGAGAAAAAAATTGTAATCGACGTGTTTTAAACTGCACTTTTTGAAAATTTAAAAATCACAGATTTTGGAAAAAGAAAAATTAAATTAGATGACGCAAAATTTGCAGCTCGATATCTCGCTTAATAATGAATTGATCTCGGAGCTCAAAGCGTAGGAAATACTGCGCCCTTTGCGTTTTAAACTGAGCTTATTGTTTTTTTTTTAATTGTAAATCAATTAATTAATTAATTTTACAAACACCAATGAATACTTTATACGCCAAACAATATTTTCGAGCACCGATTTCACAATAAAAATATCAATCTTTCTTGCAATTGCCATATATTACGAAAAAGAAGTAACGAAAACCGCATTAAATTATTTTATAGCCAATTTAAACGCGATACCACTTTTTTACATTCTTAAGTTTAATTTATTAGGAGGACTAAGAATAACAGGACACTATTTTTTTTTATTAAACCGCTGCGAAAAAAATACTGGTTTTGCCGTTTAGGTTGGCTGTTAAATTTTTAAGACGGCTGTTTGAACGCCTCATTTAATAGGTTGATTCTCACTTGAAATTTTACAACTTCGAAAATAAAAATATACAAGTGATGTTACTGAAAAGAGAGCGCTCGTTAAAAATTGATAAAAAAAATTTTTTACAGCGTAAGAATCCTTCATCGTTTGATCGAAATGTCAAGTAACTGGATTCAAACTGCAGAGTAATAAAGATTCGTATTAATGAAGCAATAAATTTGTTTACAACAGCTCGAGAATTATTGCAAAATAATTTCGAAAATGAGCCAAAATACTGACTTACACATTATGCTCAGTTTGCTAAAATTTCTGGATTAAACCAGAATTTATTTGTTGCTCCTTTTTCAAATTTAGTGTGATAAATGGTCTTAACTCACTTCTATTTACGGTTTTATAGTTGTTTACTTCGGTGTATTGCAGAATCACTAGAAGATTCACCAATATTAACAATTTATAACGCAGTCAATATTAATAAAGACAACGGATTAAAAATGGTTGCACATGGTCATCTGCTAAAGGGCTTGTTATTAGTAAAATTCACTGTAAACTTCTTCCCTTCTTACCGTGAAATAATTTAAGACATAAAAAAGATTACTGCGTGAAAGAGATTTTGTTACCAACAAGGAATAACAACAGGCAATGAATGTTAACTTTCTAAATATCACTTGACCATAATTTTAAGATCTGTGAAGCATAGAATGATAACAGATGTGCATAAAAATAAACAATAATACATACACAGTCTGATTTTTCGATGACTTCTGCTCAAACCCAGATAATTAGTACTATTACTCGTAGATTACAAATAAATATAATTTTCGTCAAAATATTTACAAAATATACACAATAATTTACTATAATACATAGTAATTCGAGTCTAATTACATTCAAATATGCTATTTAATAGAATTAGAAATTTACGCAATGTAGATAGAACAAGTAAAAACAGCCTTTTTAAATTCGCACCAGTCGCACAATTGGATTTACAAATTTGGATAAAAAAACGTACGTTAACCTTAAAAAACAGACGAAGAAAAAGATTACAATACTGTTCGAAGCGAGCTTGTATAAAGTAAAATAATGCTTATCAAACTTATTGATTTTTTTTACGTTGCAAATGTTTTTCTATAAAGCAGGTGCAATTTAAATATAATTTATCACAAACGTACGTTTTTAAACTTCAACCGATTGGTAGAATAATCGAAACATTATCTAGTTCGTCTAAACAAAGTACGTCCTGGTTTGGGGCGTACCGTCAGGAATGGTAGAATAAACATGATGCGGTAGTTCGTTTCTACAAGGCGGATACTGGCTATATTGTGGCGGACGTCCGTCGATTGACACATAACTGTGGTTCAACTGTTCAGAACCATAATGCTGACTACTTGCGCTGGAACCCGCCTCGTCTTCGGTACTGCGCGCCGATTCTCCCGACACGTAAGTACTTTGAGTAGGCGTGGGAGTTAAAGCGACAGCATGCACCCCCGGCATCGGTTGGTATTTGCACCAAGAGTCGTGCGCAGTAGGGGCTGGGGTGTAACGAGTAGGCAGCTTACACCTTATTTCGGGAGGTTTTTTGTTTCCCCTGGCGGCGGAGTTGTTAATAACGTCGGGCATTGCGTACCTTAATTTCTCCCAGAATCTTCTTTCGCCCCACCTGGTTACCACGCAGGCTCGTAATAAGGCTCTCAGTTCGGGATCCATGGGTTCCAGAGGATCTCCGTTCAGGATGCAGATGAGCTTTTGGCGATAGGCTGTTCTGAGGGCGGCTTGGAGTGCTGCTCGAAACTCCGGTCTGGCCCATTCGTTGCAAATGAGTAGAGGAGAAACTACGAAGACTACTCTTCGTGAAGCATCAGCTGCTCCGACCATCGCGTCAGCGAGGTACGAAGCCCCACCCATCAGATGAAGATCTCTGTAACAAAAGACGAAAACCATTTAGCTTTACCAAAAAAATTTAATGTTAATAAAATTTAATTTAACTTAATGCATGTAAAATGAATATCCAGTTCATATTTTTAAAACTCATGTTTTAAATGTGACTCACGAGCGTTTTAGACAGCTGTCAACATATTTTAGGGATAAAAAGGGGGTGTTACCATAGCGAAAGCAAAAGGTATACAGTCATTTTTTATGTTTAAATTTACCATTCGAATTAAGGCTTCTAAAATATAAGACATTAATGTATATATTGTAGGTATACCTAATTTAAAAAAAAATATGCAGAATTACATTTGGGCGCATAAGGCCATCTCATTCCGAAAGGCTGAAGATAGCAAACATTAACACTTTTGATCAACGTCGCCTTCGGGGAGACCTTATTTTAACATTCAGAATTGTAAAATATAATTACGAAAATTTGGGGGAGACTTGTACGTGCTTAATAATGATGGACGACTGAGAGGACACCGTTACAAATTAAAAATGGGAACATTCGAATGCAGTTCTAGAAAAACATTTTTAAGTAATAGAATATTTCACACATGGAACAGCCACCACCAGATATAGTGTTAACATTTTTAAAATCAAATTTTTTACCGGGATAATTGTTTGATGTTTACTGTTTATTGTACAGTTGTTTTATGGTCTTGTCAGATCCTTAATTTGCAAGTATTTAAGATATTATCTGATACTTTAATTTTATTCGTGTTTTTGTATCTGGACTTATTTATACACAATATCGACTTTTTTATTTTAAATAGATCCTTAAAAGAAAAAAATTGCCAAGTTATACAGAGTGTTAAAATAAACTAGGTACTATTTTTGGTAGTACTGATTTTATTGTACGCGTTATTATCATGGAATAAACTGTTAATGTCTAGATAGTTCGATATTCTTTACATATTTTTTTATGATGATATGGTAAATATTTTTTTAATAACTGTAATATTAAAAAATAATGAATAAAAAGTAAATATTAAAAATCTATTCGCGCCATTTACTTGGATCGTGGTTGATCTTTGCTTTTTTCGTGTGGTTTTATATAAATTATGCATACCTTGGCGTTTAAAATTGCATTATCCACCAAAATGTGATTTATCTTTTTTTACCATGGACGTAAAATTTGACCACGATTAAAATTGTCTGTGCAACAACGTGGTGTGTGGCTGCCACCAGCCGATTATTTTTTGGGCCTCCGTGCAAAAGGTCAAATGAACATATTTTATCTGGTCTCTTTCTAATCATGTCATTTAATATTTGTGAAAAAATTACGCTTTTTTAGTTGGAAAAAGTATTAGTTTTTTCACCACAAATATAAAGAGGATTTATAGATCCTTATTTACACAATGTTCGATTATTTTCTAAACCTATTTTGAATTTAATTTGTTAAATGTTTTTCAATATTATCAAGTAGATTTTTAATTTTTTTTTTGGGTAATATTAATTAAATAATGCGCAGTTTAAGCAAATAGTAGTTTAATTAGTAATAGAAAAATGCATCACTGCTTGATTAAATCACGGGACTGCAGTTATCAAATACAATAAATACGAATGATGAACGATGAAAGCATTATATCCTTAAATTTATTAATATAATAAATACCGGAAAAGTAATTCGAATATTCAATTTAGCACGACAAATACAAAATGAAATAATATAAGATTAATAAGATTTAATTTTTAATAAAAAGAATATTTAATCAATCGAAATTTAGCAGAGTAAAAAATGTTTATAATGAGATTATTAAAAAAAAAAATTTTAAACTATGCAGCTGTTACATAAAAAATAAATTAAAATTATTGTTGCGTTGGTGTGATCTTTTTTTATTTTAAAATTTAAAAATATAGCTTATTTGTTTCGATATCATTATTCGACTATCTAAATATTAATTGCATCAGTGGGACCGTACTTTCTAATTGTTAATTATATTATGAAGAGGTAACTATTTTTGCTATAGTAAATTGGATGTCCTTATACGAAAAATTAATCAAAAACGAGGTTTTTTAAATAAATATTTTAATTGGCTTCTAATTTGGTTAATTAAGTTTTTTGTTACAATAAAGGTGTAGGGTAATTAAGTATATGGTTATTAATGATTAGATTTTGCAAACTTAATTAATTAACTTGTAAAATAAGTAAGTGTCGCGAGGTATTTAGATAATTTGTTGCTGTATTAGGTTGAAAATAAATTAATTATTATTATTATCTTACCTATAATGAAGACACAACGTATGTCCCAGTTGTTCTAGTTCCGGCGCGATAACTCTCGCTGTCAAATCTTCGTCCTTGTGACTGTAAACCATGTAGCAATCGTACAATCGATCTCTGTCGTCGTTTCCGTCTTGATTGGCGTCGACGTCTTGAAAAATTCTTACGCCGTACTTCGAATGGGCCCACAATCGCACTTCTTGTCGAAAAACGAACATGACGGCGACCAGCAAACACACCACGATAACGGCCACTAGCGTGGCCGCCAACAATGGTACGTAGCTACCGCCCCCGAATAATTGGTGGTTTTTTATCACTTCGCGCTGTATCACCGACGTCGCTATGGCGTTGTCCATGTCCTCGCAACGGTGGATAACGTCGGCGACGGTTTCCGAATCGTCCAAATCGGCGCAATACATTTTAGCGGGATTTCCACCTGTCTCCCGAATCCAGGCCAGCAGACGATTCAGTGTATTGCAATCGCAAGACCACTTGTTGCCGTCGAGCGTAACACGGGGATGCGAACCGTCTGCGATGCCATCATCATCCCCCAATTTCCACGGGACGAAGTCGACTATCTTATTCTCGTCCAACTTCAATATTTCGAGATTACGCATGCTTTTAAAGGTGTTGTTGTTCACGTAGCTGATTTCGTTGTGATCCAAATAGAGCTCGTTAATATTTTCCAACTGATCGAATTCGAAGCCGCGCAACTCCTCCAATTTGTTGTCTTCCATGTGCAAAATTTTCAGGGAGTTCGCGCCGTTGAAGGTTCTATTGTGCAAAGCTTTTACGTTACTGTTATTTAAAAACAAAACTTGGAGTTTTTTCTTGCCGATGAAGACGTGACTACCCAGCTCGCCTAGGTCGTTACCGTCCAGGTAGATCTCAGTGGCGTCCATCGGAATTTTTTCCGGTACGTTGGTGTAGCCGGCGTTGCTGCAGTCCACCACGTTCGAGTTCCACGTGTGATCGTGGTAACAAGTGCATCTGTCGGGGCACGTCATTTCGCAATCGCAGGCGTCGAAGTCGCAGCAATGACACACGGGAAAACAATGCGCCTCGTAGGGGCACAGGAAGTTCGACGGTTTTAAATCGAGCAACGGTTGCGGGGGCGCGCCCCTGGAGTGGGCGAGTTCGCACGTAACGGCATCCAAATCCAATACTTGAGGGTACTGTCTTAAATTGCTTAAATGATTGATTCTCAGAAGCCATTCCATCTTGCAGTCGCAATAAAAAGGATTGTCTCCGATGTAAAACTGCGGCAAATCTTTGTCGTTGGTAACAGGACTCAAACTCAGCGCCGCCAAATCGAGATATCTTATTTCGTTGCCGTACAAAACGACTTTTTCCAAATCTTTTTTGTTGTTGAACGTGTTGGCGTGCACTTTGGTGATGTTGTTGTTGTTTAAAAAGAGCGTCTCGACGCTATCGGGCACGGAATTCTCCTTTATTTCCGTTATCAAATTATAACTGGCGTCCAACATTTTTATTTTCAGATTGTTCCTCACGTCGTAGTAGTTCGCCAGTTCGGGAACTTGATTATCGTGCATGTCCAGCCACTCCAAACTGACGGGCAAATGGCTGAAATCGAACCACAGCAGTTTATTCGAAGAGACGTTTAACCATACCAGCGATTTTAAATTCGTAAATACGCCACTTATGTCGGTGAGTTCGTTAGCATCCAAGCGAATGGCTTTCAACGTCGGATTACTCGAAAAAGCACTCTGCTCGACGTACCTGATTTTATTCGAAGCCAAATTCAATACTTGCAAAGACGGCAGAGTCGAAAAAGCGTCTCTCGATATGTTCACGATGTGATTGTCTACCAGCCTCAGACCGTACAACATTTCTAGTCCTTCGAACGATGCATTCGTCACCGATTTGATATGGTTTTTACCCAAATCGAGGGTTCTTAGGAAGCGCAATTGTCCGACACCGGGCGGCACTGTACCCAAAATGTTTCCGTTCAAACCCAAATCCTGTAAATTCGTCACGTTCTCGAAAGCTTTCGGATGAATGTATTCTATTTCATTCGTATCTAACAAGAGCTGGTTCAAAGCGTACATGCCGGAAAAATGATAACTCTCGATGCGAACTATGCTGTTGTGACTCAATATCAAAGCGTGCAAGTTTTTCAGCTCGACGAAAGCGCCGTCCGCTATCGAATTGATGTTATTAAATTCCAGATTTAATATCTGCAAAGTGTACAAATTCTTGAACAGCGCGCTGTCGATTTTAGTCAATCGATTGCTCGCCAAATTAAGTATGACCAATCTCACTAATCCGACGAAGGTATTTCTTTTCACCCACTGACTCGTCAATTCGTTGTGCGACAAATCCAACACCTGCAGCTGATCCAGACCTTCCAAAAGTCCCGGGGCCAGGACGCTCAGCGAATTGTTATGTAAATAGAGATGCCTTAATTCTCTGCAACTTTGAAATAGTTCCGGTGGCAAAGCGACCAGGCAGTTGCTAGACATATTCAAGGAGGTCAACGCCGTCAGTCCCGTCAACGCCCGATCGCCCAGAGTCGAGATCGCGTTATTTTCCAAATGGAGTTCCTCCAAAGATCGCAACGCCGACAAACCGTTGTCCGATAGGGAAATTATGTCGTTATGCGACAAATCTAACACTTCTAATCCGTTGACGCAAGCCCTGCCTGGGGATAGCGGTCCCCATTCGGAAAATCCCAAAGCGGACGCGTTTTGCAGCTTGTTTCGCGTTAGATTGAGCCGTTTCAAATTAAACATAGGGCAAAACAGCTCCTCGGGTGTGCTCCATATATTATTATCGGCCAAATCTAAACTCCTTACTTCCGTTAATCCTCTAAAACTTTCCGGGTGCAATTCAAGATTCATCGCCGACCATTCGGAGTTGTGAGATCTCAAGGAAAGTTTCTTGAGTTGTCTCAATTGAGAGAAAGCTCCGGATGGGACGTTACGTATTTTGCAATTTTCGACTCGCAGGTCTTTTAATTGTTTTAAATTCGATAGGAAGCTGCCTTGTCGGGCAGTTTCGAAAGAACTTTCGAAAAATAACACGTCGTTGCATTCTAACGTTAACACCGACACGCGATCGGATTCCGATTGAGTTAAGTTCCTGATTAAAAATTCGACACTATTTATAGTCCTAATTTGACAATAAAGCACCGGTTCCTCTGCACTTACATTGATATCGACGAGCTGCATCTGCCATTCACAACCCCTCGGAGGAGCGTCAACGTTACTAAAACTTTTCGCGAAAACTGTCACTAAAAATCCACTCAAAATCAACCAAAACATTGTAACGGACATTTTATTTTCTAACTACGAACAGTGTTCTTTTTTCGTTAAATCATCACAGACAATATTTCTGTTACGCCGCGCGTGTGGATGAAGAAACGTTTTTTTGAAACACACCTCGATAGTGTGACGGTCTCAACGGAACTGATGTTCGGATGTTTTGATGACTGTTGCGTACGGTCGGAGTGTAGGAAAGTTCGGCTCCTCCCATTACTACCCCCTCTCCGTTATCCCGCTGTTATACTGCGTTCTGAATGGATGGTGTCACGTGGCGTTTACGAAATTTTACAATGTGCAAATTGCGAACCTGTCCCCACCTTATAATTATTTTTAATTGACACTCGGTTAGTGTATGTTTTAAGCATAAGAAATAAAGTTGATACGATTGGCCGAAAATGGTTCATGTTTAAACAAAATTAATTATAATGTTGGTTAATTGCTGTTTGTGTTGTCGATAATGATTTTATGAATAATGAACTTTATGGATTTACTAGCATAAAGTACCATTAAATTTATTGCAATTTGTTATAAGTACACATGCATTTGATTTCCTAGTCATTTATGACTCTATGTGCATTAGGAAATAACAAAATCGATTAATAAATAAAAATCAAAATAATTACCTTTTTTTAACGTCCGGAAAAGTTATTATTCATTTTTTAAATAAATAAAAAAAAACACGTCTGGCGGTGCATAGAGGTGTGTTGGTTCCTACACTTATGTATGGTAGTGAATGTTGGGTTTGGCAAAAGAAGCATGAAAATAGGATTAATGCTGCGGAGATGAGTAGTCTGAGAAGTATATCCGTTGAGTGACTCGGTTAAATAAAGTAAAGAATAGTGAGATAAGAGAACGCTGTGGTGTAAAAGAAGATGTGGTTACAAAGATAGAAAAAGGAATGCTTAGATGCTTTGGACAAAGGAAGGATGAAGGAAGATTGACGAAACAAATTTATAAGGCGAGTATGAATGGACAAGTCGGTAGAGGTCGACCTCGGAGAACATATCTCGATCAGATCAACATTGTTTTGAAGAAAGGCCAGGTGAAGAGTACCAACAACCGACGCGCATGTATGAGAGCACTGATGAAAGTAGAAGAAGCAAAAGATGTGTGTAAGAACCGTAGCATTTAAAAGGAAGTTGTCTCTGCCTACCCCTATGGAAAAAAGGCGTGACTTTATGTATGTATGTATGTATAAATAGGTATTTAATTTAAAATATTTACTATCTTTCTATAGGTACATATTTTTTGAAAATTATATTAGTTTTGGAATAATTTAACACAAAAAAATATTTTAGGCATTTCTGCTGTATGAATTTTTATTAAAGGTAGATATACGGTATTTTTGACTCTTTTCTTTTTTCAACCCCAAGCGAGATAGCGAGAATTACCACAAATTTTTTAAATAGCATTGGAGGTCGAATAAGATGTCTTTTGAAAGCTCTGACAAAAGTTTTTGAATTTTACATTTCCTCCCAATACTTTAGAAAATATTACATGTTAAAATTTCAATTATTTTAGTTGCTTACTTACTACTTACATTAATTAAATGTTCAAACTGATGACAGCCCGCTACCACACAATAATAAAGATTTTTTTCAAAATGTTCACGCACATTCCGAAGAATTTCCGGAGTAATTAGACGGCACTCGTCAATTATTCTTTGACGCAAATCGTCCAACGACGCTAGTTGTGTTTTATAGATTTTACTTTTCAGATGCACCCACAAAAAGAAATCAAAGTGCGATAAATCTGGCAATCGTGAAGACCATTCAATGCTACTTTTTCTCCCAATCAAATGCCATGGAAAACGTTGGTCTAAATACTGACGAACAGTATAATATGAAAGAGCACCGTTCTGTTGAAAATAAAAATGATCTTCGTCATAGTGTGGATTATTTTCAAATACATATTAGTAAAGGCAGGGTCAACAATAGCGTCTTTCAGTAATTGCAAATACATTTCGCCAGTCAAATTGCCTGGTAGAAAAAAAGGACCCACCAGTCGGTCACCGAATATGCCATACATTTAATTTCTCCGGTTGCTGTGCATGCACCTCGTGAAAAACTCTTGGGTTTGAATCGGACAAAAAGCGGCAATTGTGGCGATTTACCATCCCGTGCAAGAAAAAACTAGGTACTAGGTACTAAACTTGTACCATTGGCGTACTTAATTCGAATGAACGACATTTTTACCGTTCGTGATTGTTTGCAGATAAGTTTCACATTTAAAATCTAATTTCTCAATACCTAAGTAACGGGCGGAATTTTAAAATTTAAAGACTATTGTATAGAGAATTGTAAGAGCTTTTGAAAGACATCTTATTTGACTACCAACGACATTTAAAATTTAAAATTTTTGGGGTAATTCCTACCGTCGCTTGTGGTTGAAAGTAGTGGAGTCAAAAATACCGTTAAAGAGTGTCCCCCTTTAATCAAAAATCGACGGGTCTGAGCGTTTTTCTAAAATATTGACGAGTTTTCTGCAAATGGCTCTGATACGTTTTCGGTTGGTTTAAATTGTAAATAATTCTATTGGAATAAATTTTTTTTTTTTAAAATCTACATAAAACTGTTTGATTGTATGAACAGTATTTTTTTATTTCGGTTAATTATTAGTTAATAGTTTATCCTTTATTTCTAAAGGAAACTAATAAACTAAATTTTAAAAATCGGTAGAACCTACCCAGTATTTTTTTATTTTTGACTCCCACAACGTAACAAAAAAAATATTTAATTAGTAAAAAAACTTTTACCTATCATTTGAAAGTACCTAGTTACCAACCTACTTCGTTGAATTTTTTAAGCAAATTTGTTTTTTTTTAATGTTAAAGACTGGTATGTTTATTTTCTTATTTTGTAAAACATTTCACTATTTACATTATAAAACCCCAGTCAAAAAATTAATTTTTAAAAAGCACGCATTACTAAAAAACATTTGAAATGTAATATTAAAATGAATGTTGTACATCGGGGCTTCTCAACACAAACACATTACTGTTGTAGGTAAAGTGATAGTCTGTTTTAAAAATTTTGTCCTTATTTTTCATCTCTATATTCGTAATCATGTTGGTAAATAGAGGTTTTAAAAATGAGAAGGTCTTTCCCAAAAATAATTTAATGTACCTACATAAACTTTGTAAATAAATCTATAAAAAATATTATATTAAAGTATTTGTACTAAATGTTTAAAAAGAAAATTTTTTTTAAAATAAGTATCCATTACCTAAATGGTCAAAAAAGTAAATTCATTGTAATATAATCGAATATTGTTTAATGACAATAAAAAGATAGGTCATTTGTTTTTGGGTAGATGCATATTTGCTATAAAAAATATAAATAATAAAATCTCTTATTTTCCTTTTAATAAAATGATCAAAATAATACTAAATTTAACGCTTATTTTCCAAGGTTTAACTTATGTCTAAAAACCATTGGTATAATAAAATACCTACAGGTATACAGTGTGTCTACTTCAGTTGGCAGCATACTTATGGGAAACTTTTTTATTATTAATTTTATAAAAAAGTTATGTTTTATGTACCTAACGTTCTGAATAGTGTAAAACCTAAAATTTAACAATCATATATCAAAGTCTTTTATTCATACACGAGGTCTGTTGGAAAATATGAATTTTACCAAACAAACAGTTATCTCTTTATTCAATAACAAATTTGACAATCTTTATTTTTTTATTTTGATGGTGCATTAGGGTGGAAAAATAAGTGAATGTTATTGTATGAAAAAGGTATTTAAATACTGTATTTTTTCTTATTAATGTTACAAACTTTTTATATAGTTAACACTATTTTACAACATTTTTTACCCAAAAATAAAACTAATATGATAGTTTAAAAACCCTATGTCGGAAAAGAAAGTGAAAAAAATAGGCTGTCTATTTTTTTTGTTATGATTCTTTTTGTTTCACAATTTTTGCTTGTTTAGTTATTTTTTTGTAGTATATTTTAAAAATAACGTAGAGTAATAAATTCCTTAAATGTATTTACCTGATATTGTTTAAATAATAGGCTATCGAGTATTCAGCCAGTCATAGGCCGAACGAAGTGAGGCGGGTAAAGAAGGCAAGCCATAAAAGGTCACTCCTTTAAATGAAATATATTATTTTTTTTCAAACGTACACTAATTAGGTCATAAATACGAAATATGTAAAACGGTTAAATACAAAAATGGCTCGTTGACATCTCTTATTTTATAGTTGTCATTAAGCATTAAAAAATCTCATTTTGCAAGTTTTGATTTTTATTAGACCCTCCGGCGGAGGGAAAAGTAAAAGTAAAACTGCCGCTGGTGAAAAAGTTAAAAGTTATAATAAGTACATACATTAGTTTATCTACAATTCTAAATAAACTATTTATATTTTTTGACAGACCTTGTACATCACTATTTCGATATTTGCTTTTTAGGTTTTACACCATGCAGAATTTTTTATAAACAAAAACTTTTTTTCTTAAATTAATATAAAAAACTTTCCCATATGCTGCTATATGAAAATATGAGTAAATAGGGCATACCCGCCTACCTTTGAACTCAAACCATGAATTTTTTTGTAAAATTATTTTAAATAATTTTTTTATCCAATTAAAACAAGTGAATAATAGTGAGATAACAGAACGCTGTGGTGTAAAAGAAGATGTGGTTACAAAGATAGATGAAGAAATGCTTGGATGGTTTGGACACCTAGAGAGGATGGATGAAGGAAGATTGACGAAACATATTTATAAGACAAGTGTAAATGGACAAGTCGGTAGAGGTCGACCTCGGCGAACATATCTAGATCTGATCGACATTGTTTTTAAGAAAGGCCAGATCAATAGTAGCAACAATCGACGAGCATGTATTATGAGAGTACTGATGAAAGTAGAAGAAGCAAAAGATGTGTGTTAGAACCGTTGCAAGCGGAAGGAAGTAGTCTCTGCCTACCCCTACGGGAAATATGTATGTTAAACAAGTTATCAGTTAAAAAAATTGGTGGTATTTTTTTTAATGCTCAAACTTTTTTTAAAGTCAATTTTCTTTTTATTGAAGAATATTTTTTTATTGTTTTTCGCAATCAACTTTGTCGTTAATTAATTTTAAATAATATGGGTATCTACATTTAGGTACATGATATTTAGTACATACTTTAGTTATAATCTTCTACTAAATGAATATGTAGGTACCTAATGAATTGAACTGTTACGAAAATATTACAAAAAAACAACCATTAGTTACATTTTTTCCTATTAAGGTAATAATCTATTTATTTAAAATGATGCACATACTTAATCTCCTAAGGCACTTTATTACAAAATAACTTCAAATAAAAAATAGTTTATTTTAAAAAAACATTACATTGAAAACTAGTGATTTCATGATAATAAAATGTTACTTTAGCAGCAAACAAACCTGTGTTTCAATATTTATATTACCATAGATACCTACAAGATGTCACAGTTAACACTTCCATAATTTACACAATAGGAATATCAACATTTATTATCTTTTTCCTAACATGGTTTATTTTTGATAAGCTAGTCAGTTTATTTTGTAAAATTAACGGGTATTCAGTCTTAAGTCAGGAAGAAAAGAAAAAAAAGTCCAGTCGAGGAAAGCATTCATTAGTCAATTTAAAAATCGCTAATCAGTTATTGCATAATATTTAATGAAATTGATATCAACATCAATTAGTGATTAATAAATTTTCTAATAATTAAATACCTAGTCGACTGGAATAAATATTACCTTGAAATTTGCAATAATTTATTATTACGCAAGAACATAGGTTAGGTAACATGTGAACGGGGCGTAGGATCATCCCTCCATTGCAACCCGTGATACGGCTATTGTGGCTCATCCCTAAAGATTACAGTTCACCGCACAATCCAGTTCTACTCGCGAAGTTCATGGTTGTATGAGGTGAGATTCTCTTCAAATCGGTATGTTCTAAATTGTTAAAACCAAATATGTTAAAGCTTATTCTTTCTCTTAGCCGAGGCATAAACATAGTATGTGTTCAGCAATTTCGTCTCCCACGCAGCAAAACCAACAGCCCATTTGTTGGATCAGACATATTCTTCCAAGGTGGTATACTAGACGACAATGTCTTGTAAGTAGTCCCGTCAGAATTCGCAGATCATTCCTACTACATTCCAAGAACTGATTGATTGTGTTTCTCGAGGATCATATTTTCTCCGCCCAGTTTAAAATAATGGTTATAGCAGCACTTGTGGTTACTACAGTGACTGGTTCTTATTCTGTGAATACAGATTCGGCTCCCTGTCCTGCGAGGTTTTGGATTTCTCGTTGTTCTGCACTCGCTGGTGCTTAGGTACCGACAGCAGAGTCACTCTGTTATTCGCTCCAGGATACTCCCCAGGGATTCGATGCAATTTCATACAAGTTTAGAATTTATCTTGCTCATTGCAGCCTACGATGATACTGATGTTTTTGTTCACTATAAGTCGGCTCTCTTGCACACAATTCGATAGCGAAGACTTTAGCCTGAAAGATTGTAGCATACCTTCCAAGACTAGCAGATATTTCAGTCTTTCGTTTCTTGCTGAAAACACCAGCCCCAACTTCATCTGGGTTTTTGAGCCATCTGTATGCATTACGTATTCAGTCTCTGGGAAGTGAATTTCTCCCCTTACCTTTTCATCTCTTTTTGGAAAAAGAACTTTGAAAGACTTTTTTACGTGTTTTCTTGTGGCTAGCATGTCAGGACCATTTCTAGGATTTGGTGTTTTTTGTTTCGCTTAGTGTCCCGGAGGGATCCCCGAGTGCCTTTCCAGAGACAGAAATCTGTAGAAAATAATATCTAGGGAAAGGAGATTTAAAGGTATTCCATTGCTGCCATTGGTATGGTGGACAAAGCTCCAGTTATGCACAGGCATACCAACCATTTGGTCGACCAATCTACGTCATACGTGATCATTGATATTATCATTTTTTGATAAATCCAGTAAATCTATTTGGGGTTCATACCCCATGACTTGCTTCATACTCTTCTGAGGTTCCAGGTAAATTGATTTTTTCAGGTGGGCGGTCCAAGTAAATCTTTTATCCATAAATACACCCAGGTATTTCACTTTTGCCGCTAATGGAATGCTCTTTTCGTATAGGACTGTCGAAGCTTATCTAGTTTTTTCCTTTTTGTAAATAGAATTTAGGTAACTTATAGACTCTTTAAATACATATATTATATTTAACTTTAAGCACAAGATTATATGTTACTTTTGTAACTACTAATTAGTACTATTTGCTGTAATCATGTTACATTTTTTTGGTATTTTTAGTATCCCAACATTTGTTACTTGAAGTACTATTCGATTTATCTTATTTAAAATTTACAAGTAAGTAGTACGAAAAGTTTTTTAAATTAAAAAAACTGCTGGAGCGTTATAGTTTATATCTAAAGTTTTACTTGTCTATTAGAAATCATATTTTTTTAAGGTAGGACCTACAAAACTTATTACTTCCTGTGAAGTTTTATTTCTCTTCTAAATTTTAACTTCCCCTTTCAACTAACAGTAAAGATACCTAAAATTCTTTTGGGTATTTAGATACCATTCAATAAAAAAGTATTTTATTTATTGAAATTCAAAAATTCCTAAACATAAAAAAAGTTATTTGAATGAAGCTTTATTATATTTTTTATCGAGTGAATTCTTGGGTCATTGGACCGTCCTGTTGTATTGTTTCTGTTTTGTAAGTATGCATTCTGCTACCTGATGACTTATACATAAGATGATTATTGATAGACGTGAGTCATGATCTATTGTCAGTTTTTTAACCCATAAGAAATAAAAAAAGGCAACAGGATGTTGAGTGAAGAGTTTAGCACTAAGTTTTCTTTAACATTTACAATTTACCTGGTTTTGCATTTATTGTAGGAAAATGTCAAGTTTACAAAAATTGTTTAAAATTCAAAAACTATTATAAATTAAATGTTAATTGGTGAGTTTTATAAAAGAAAGGATGAAGCATTTTTTTTTAATTATTAGTTCAGTCTGTACCTGCATCAAGATATCCATAATCGTAGTTTTAACAACCTGTAACCCATCATTAATTTTTTTAAAAATAATTTTCCAAAGAAATAAAATACATTTAATGTCCTTATTGGTAAAATAGCAGTCTAATTATGATAAAAACCTGATTTAAAAAATAAAATTGTTTAGGCAGTTCATTGTGGAGTTTTTTACACGTTTTTTTCTATTAAAATGCTTTGTTTATTTTTTAACACTAGATAATCAAAACAATGTGTGCTTTAATATTAAAAAAATGACATTTAATGATTATAAATAGATTCTTACGTGCTGTACAAAATTTCTCTTTATCCTTTTTTTATAGATTTCGCAATCATTCTATATTTCATGTATTTAAATTTTTATTTTTTAATTTTTTTTAATACGCCCATATTGTACATTGTGTGTTGACAGATACATATATTCTTTATATTTAAAATATCTAGAACTAAGCTATTTACAATATCCATTATTATTATATATACACTTTGTTTGTAGTTTTGTTTTCTTTTCATTTTTTTTTTAAATGTAAATGTAAATATTTTTTTTATATATATATATTTTTTTTGGTCTAAAAGTTCAACTAAATTATAAGGTTTAGTAATATCTAAAATTTAATAAATTAAATTATTAAATAATTCAACTTTTTAATTTATTAACTAACATCCTAGAATGATATGTTCCCATTTCTCCACACTCACAATGTGGATCTTTTTTTAGATTAATTTTATAAAGCGTGGTTAAATCTTAATCTGCATATTGTGGATAACATTTGTTAATTTATAGTCATATTCTTAAACCACGGCTCAGAAGGTATCCCTAATTGTAAATTTTTATAAAATTTTCGCTTGTTTGATTGAAAGTATTAATTTTTCATTTATCATTAATAATTATTTTTGAAAAATTTACCATATCTTCTTTTGTGTATTAAAATAATTGTTGTTGTCAAAGTTAGCTTTTTCTTTGTTACCGTGTTGGTAAATAATAATCCTTTAAAGCCAGACGGCACAGGTATACACTAATTTAATGTTTGTAGTTTTTTATATCCAATTTTAGTTTAAATTTTTTCAGGAGAAAATCCGGCACATGTACACGAGATAAAAATTTACTCGTTGAGAATTTCTTACGCAGCATCAATGTTTTGTATTCTGTTTGAACAAATAAATACAATTTCCCCATATACTTACAGGGTGACCGGAAAATACGTGGACAACAGGTAATAGCAGTCACCTGGGCGACAAATAGATCGATTTAGTTATTTATATCCCAAAATGCTTCGTTTAGCCGTCAGAGGGTTTGGAAGATTGACGAAAATTATTTTTTTTATTACTCGGTAACGTGCTGATAGATTGCTACCATTTTTTGTGTGTGGTTTATGTGTATTCAGCAAAATGGAAATCATTTCGAACACTTGATGAAATAATTATTGTCACATTTCCATTTCCAAAAGAATTAAATTTTTTATTATTACTAAATTATTTTATTTTCTGAAAAAACCGTTGGTTTTACGAAACTTTTTCAGGAGACAAAAAAAATTCCCAATTAATTCAACTACCCGACTAAGTTTATTGTGTTGTGATTACCCTGATGGTGTTGAATTTATGAACAATTGTTTTTGTATGACGTCATTATTTGACAATTCTTACTTTCTATTGAACTCAATTAGTACTGAAAAACGTAATTTTATAGCACAAAATCGCACACAAAAAATGATGGTAATATATCACCACATTTTCAAGTAATAAAAAAGAAAAACAATTTTTGTCAATCTTCCAAACGCTTTGACGGCTAAACGAAGCATTTTCGCATATAAGTAATTTAGGCTAAATCGATCTATTTTTCGCCCAGGTGTCTGCCATTACCTGTTGTAGACGTATTTTCCGGACAGGATGTATTATGATAAATATAACAAACAAAAAAAAGCAGTTGACAAGTACAATTAGTTGCTTACCTTTTTTTTTTGGCTTTGAATTAATATGCTTAGGCTACACACCTTGCGATAATGGTATATATACTATCTAGATCATAAATGTTTTTCTACTCATAAATGCTGGTGCTCTACTCATAAATGCTGGTGTTCCGCAAGGATCCATTCTAGCACCAACACTATTTTTACTTCACATCAACGACCTATTGAAAGCAACTTCATGTCCCGTACACAGCTTTGCCGATGATAGTACCCTCCATACCGCATTCTCTTCCAGGGCCCCTATATCAGCCCGTGAAACCAGAAATGAACGAGGAAGAAATGTTAACAATATAAATATGGACTTAGCAACAATTCTCGAATGGGGATCCAATAACTTGGTAGAATTCAATGCAAACAAAACACAAGCATGTCTTTTCTCTAGAAAAGTCGATCTCACTGTGCCTAACATAACTTTGTCAGGAGTAACCATACCACTGAAGTCATCCATATCGATGCTTGGTATTACTATCAGCAATAACCTTTCCTGAGAAAATCACGTGAGGTCCATTGCCAAAAGTGCATCCCAAAAACTTGGTTTTTTGTTTCGTGCCAAGAGCTATTTCACCTCCAGTCAGCTGCTTATGATCTATAAGGCACAGATCCGACCTGTACTGGAGTACTGTTCCCATATTTGGAGTGCAGCACCTAAACATATCCTGAAGCTACTGGATTCTGTCCAAAAAAGGGCAATTCGTCTCGTCGGTGATGCCTCGCTTACAAACTCGCTCACTTGTCTGGAACACCGTAGAAAAGTTGGCGATTTGTCTCTATTTTATAGATATTTTCATGGGCGATGCTCTTCTGAAATATCAACAATCGTTCCTTCTTTGGCAGTCTCTTCGAGATTAACCCGTCAAGTTCAGTCTTCACACCCCTTCGTGGTCACTTTGGAGACCTGCAGAACATCACTTGCCAAAGACTCATTTATCCAACGAATTGCGAGGCTTTGGAACTCATTGCCTAGGGAGGTGTTCCCCGAGGCATACAATCTTCAGAAATTTAAGAAGTACACCAACTCCTACCTTCTTTCCCTTGGTTCCCACGATGTTCTCTGAACATTACAGGATATCCCTTTTCGTGGGAATCAGAACATAAAAAAAAAAAAAAAAGATAGTAATTTTACTATTTTATTTTCAATAACAAGCTCTGTGATCAAGCCCTAAGTACCTATATCTCTCTACTCTCCCCTGCCAGTAAAATTTAAATACTAGTAGGATATTGCCAGTTCAATTGCTTGACAATAAAACCATCTATGTCAGTTGCAATTAAAATAAAAAGATTATTTAGGTTATTAATTTCATTATTATACTGACAGATAGGTAATTCACTAATACCAGTTTTGTGCCAGAGGGTTGATGTATGGAGGGTTGTCCATTGTCCATTTTAAATAGTATTGAGGTAAAGAAAAAAAGTTAATTTATTAACAGTATACACTGTTTTACAGCAAGAACAGATTTTTTAAAAAGAAATTCTTTTTTTCTTTGACATAGGTAAGTTTAAACTTATTCAATTACTTATTTTTTATCTTTGGATCAGTAGTCATTTTACTTTCAATTGTTCGTTCCGTAGTCACTACGGCGTGGTGTATTCTGGTTAAAATCTTGTCAGGTAGAATTCTTATAGGACATCGTTTTTAGACCCAACAGGATATTTATAATTATTTATATAATTTATGAGAAAAAATCTTACCGACCAACCAATTTACAGTAAGAATTAAGAATTGCATAAAAAATATTTTATTACCGAAGCACTAGGAATAAATAATTTTAAATTAATTAAGAAAAAAAGTTTAAAAAGTTAAACAAACAACAATTATTTGTTCCAAATTATAATGGGGAAAAAGATTTATCTGCAACGCGCAAAGTGTAATTACATATACCAACTTTCACTGGTAGGTACTCATATTGGAAAAATTTATCCATTTATCCTTTAAACTAAATAAAACATTAATCTTTGTTTCATTAAACGAATAAGTTTTAAAAGATTCCCATTATCATCATCAGCTCTAACTTAATCGTAAGTATACCCAATTTTAAAATTTATTCTTTAGTCTTGACCACAAAATAAAACAAGAAAAATAAACATTATTTTAAAACAAATAAAGAGTGCGTAGACAAAAACTACTAGTGATGTATATTTAGACCAAATATGTTAACTTTTAAATTTATTAAGAATTTTACTCCTTGATATATTTGTTTTAATGCTTAATTGATTTTTATAATAACTGAAAAAATGTAAAGTTCAATTAATAAATTAAGTACACTCACGTAACAGAGCCTGTCACCTAGTGCCGAGTAGCGGAATCAAAAAGTTCAGCTTTACATTTAATGTAGTTTATCCCATAAAATCTCACCGCTCCCATATAACAGTTTTAATATTGCTTTACAGATGTCCAGTAAATTAAAAGAATTACATGGCAGCCATTTTTTATCCAATGAAAATAAAATAATTGTGTTTAACTGTGTTAAATTGTTTTAACTTTATAACAGCGACAAATAATTTTATGGATTTTTACATTTTTTCCGGGATTCATTTAAAAGGTTGTTCTCGTCAGTTTTAAATTAAAAATGTGAAAACAAATAAATTACATAAAGTTTTTTTGGACATAAATTCAAGAAACAGTTCTTATCGGAATAAATCAATGGAAACCAATAAATCAAATGATTTATGTGCTGGTAAAAGAGCATACTTCACTCAGCATAGGTCAATACTTTTTTCCAATGACGGTAAACGATGTCTCGTTGCAATAGACACCAGTAATCAATGTATATGTATATTTTGAACATTTCACGTTGTCATTGAAATTAAAACATTCTTTAAAATCATAGATAAATTTAAGGTTTGGTGCATTTTTAAAAGAAAGTACCCAAAAACATAAATGGAAGTATCATACATACATATAGTCACGCCTCTTTCCCGTAGTGATGCAGAGACCACTTCCCCCCACTTGTTACGGTTCTTACACACATATTTTGCTTCCTCCACTTTCATCAGGGCTCTCATATATGCTCTTCGGCTGTTGGTACTCTTCAAAACAATGTTGATCTGGTCAAAATATGTTCGCCGAGGTCGACCTCTACCGACTTGTACATTCACACCCGCCCTATAAATTTGTTTTGTCAATCTTTCTTCATCCATCCTTTCTACGCGTCCAAACCATCTAAGCATTCCTTTATCTATCTTTGTAACCACATCTTCTTTTACACCACATCGTTCCCTTATCCCACTATTCTTTACTTTATCCGTCAGGCAGACGTGTCTATCTGGATATTCATAAAGCTATGCAGAGCCCCATTCATTTGTTTTCCTGCCAACACCCTTCGCTCAATGTCACTGTAATACTTTCCATCTCTCGTAAGTTTTGAACCCAGGTAAACAAACTCATTTACTTGCTCCACTCTTTCTCCTCTAATCAGAACCTCACAGTTTGTCATGCTTTCTTCTTTATTATACTCGATATTATTTGCTTAAATATGGACAAAATTGTCGAAAAGACTAGAAAATAGTTGCTGTCCTGTATTTAATAATATACTGCAATACGTATACTGAAGAAACAGTAATACAAGAAAATTAACCTGTCTAAAGATAAGTTATTACATAAAGATTGTAAAAGATACGAGTAAAAAGGAGAAAAATATTCTAATTTTTCAAAAATACTACTTCTTTATGCATAGCCAGTCTTGCCTTTTTTGACAGGTTCTCCTTTAATTAGCACCTATAGCAGTTTGTCATGCTTTCTTCTCTTCCAAAAACCATTACTTTTGTCTTGTTTACATTCATTTTCGTTGCTTTGATTTTTAGGGCATCTGCATAATACTAACCATCACCTGCAACTTCTCAGATGACGCTAATATGTCCCAATCATCACTGTAAAGAAGGTCTTTTTATGATCTAATTATTCATTCTTAATCCACACGCACCCTCTTTTAAATCTTTGAAACAATCGTCCATAAATAAGTTAAACAGACATGTCGAAGCTACACATCTCGTTCTAACACCTTTTTCGATGTTAAACCAGTCTGTGTAAGCTCCGTTTATCTTCACAATTCTCGGTGCTCGTATCAAGCTGCCAATACGTAGACTTTTTATTCCTTACCACTTTGTCAAACAACAACAAAAGTGCAGTAGACCTTTTGACTTTTAGTCTCCTTAAACCCGCTTGCACATTCCATATTTTCTCATCAGTTTCATTCGTCACACTTTGCCGACTGTACTAAGTAAGCTCATTCCTACATAGTTTTTGCAGTCCTGCTGCAAACCTTTTCCTTTGTAAATTGTCTTAAAAATAGTGTATCCTTTAATATTATTAAAGGCATTGGTAGAAAGGGAAAATTTGAGAAGAGAGTGGTACACTCATAAGCAAAACCCAATTAAGGGGTCCTTAGGAGAGAGAGAAAAATCGTTGGAAACCACCGTAACAGCAAAAAATTAGGTTCAATCTTTTGAGTTACAATTAATTAAATTGCTATGAAATCACTAACAATATATAAAATTAACAAATTAATTTGGTAACAAGTCACTTAATAGGTTTCGACAAAGTTTGATTTTATATCATCACAGAACACCAACCGTTCTAACCCTACTTCCGTATTCTCGACCACATCAAAACTTGTCAATTAGTGCCTTCAAATCCAGGACATAGTGCAAACAAAACTGAAACTGTACTCCGTTCTAAGACGATCGGGATCACCGTCATGAAATTTGTTAGGTTATGTTTGACACGTCTTGACGGCTTTCTAAAGCACGCCACGAGACTTGCTCGGGGATATTTAAAAGACCATGAACGTAGAGCCGTTCCAGGAATAACCGATTTATTTTAATAGATTGTTTCGTGCGACAAAAAAAAATAAAAAAAAAGATTTTATTTTAGTTTTTAAAATGATTTGATATCATTTTCATTATTATCCTGTCATATTGGCCGCGACTTTAACCATTTAACACTTAAAACTCTTTACCATTCTTTTGTGAGATCAAAGCTAGAATATGCATCGGTTATCTGGAACCCATATTATCAAGTGCATATTTATAAACTGGAGGCAATCCAAAGACGCTTTCTCAAATACCTAAGTTTTAAAGTAGATCGGACTTATCCACTAATTGGCACGGCACACGAGAGTTTACTGTCAAGACATAGCTTTTTCACTCTGGATAGAAGACGAGAATGTTCTAGTGTCATTATGCTACACAAAATAATTAACAATGAAATTAAATGGCAATGCTTACTACATCAGATAAACTTTAAAATTCCCCGTCAGGCATCTCGATACACCGACTCATTCTACACTACCACACCCCGAACAAATATACTTAAAAACTCTCCTGTTCATACTATGTGTAGCAACTATAACCTAATAAGTGACCAGCTTGATATATTCTATTGTAATGTGAGGCAAATTAAGAGCTATTATTATCAGCAGTAATATTGTTGTGTTAGTCTTAAGCTTTCTACTAATGTTAGTCTGATTTTGTAAATTGTGTATTACTCTTAAGCTTTTTTATTGTTAGTACTATTGTGCAAATGTTTACTTTGTTCCTGTTCTGTAATTAAAAATCTTTTTTTCTGTAGAACAGTGTAAATAAATAAATAAATATTGAGAGATGGATGGTTTTCTTTCCATTGACGGTTAAATTATAAGTAAATTGTGTTTTTGCTCTTTACACCCTTTAATATTAGTATTAGTATTAGATCAGGTGTGTCTAAATTGCAAGACTTCAGGGGACACAACCAAAACCTTTATATCACAACTAGTTCGAAAATGGTTTTAATAGGATTTTTAATTGTTTTTTTACGTCATTAATTTTGTCATAACATATAAATTATTGTGTTAAAATGTTTGAATACTCATAAAATATAACAATCTTTATTAACAGGTTTAAGCCGTTTGGATTTTTTTACAAGAAAACTTTTATCCTTTTACATGCATTAAATAAATAAAAATATTAGTAGATTGTCATACAATGGGCAAACAGTAAAATGTTTGGTAATGGATTATTTAATTTGTTTTAAATAGTCTTTTAAAGATATTTTTTTGAAAAAACTACTGATAAGATAAACTTCGCATATACTTTTACCGTTAAAATATTGCCTCGAAGTACGTTCTTTCAATTAATCAAAGACGTACGTCTCTGAAAATGGAATTTTCATCCTTCGCCTTAAGTCTGCTAAATACTTGATAGTTCGTGCTCTGCAGTACGCCTCGGGGTTTAAACTTGACCACTGAGTTATTAAATTGGGTTAATGGAGTTTATAGGGGTTATATAAGGGTGATTTAGTAAGATATCGCAGGGTTAGAAAGAGTAAGAGAATTTTGGGAAAACGTCTTGTGGTGGATGGGAATCAGTATGTTTTGACGAGGGTTGGTTGCTTTCTGTGCTTTGCTTTCAATGAAAATGGTTTACTGATGCGGAAAGTTCGGGTAGGTAATACGCACTTACTACTTCTACAGGATGTCATAAAACTAATTCGTTATGAATGTCGTTTTACAAGTGATTATTTTGTTCTTAAAATTTTATTTTCATTTATTTTGTTTTTTTTATATTTTTTTTACAGGAAATTATATTCCCTGTCAAAATGTATTCATTAAAAACCGATAACGTAATAATTCTTATTTATAATACACAAAAAAAATCAATAATTAGGTATTTTCCAAAGGCTTATGGTCGACTAAAAATGAGCATTGCTGCTCGTAATATTACACCAAAATAAAATGTTGATCTCTGGAAGGAACACAAAAAAAGTTTCTCAACATTAATTAAATAGATGAGTCTTGGTTAGTTTCCACATTGATTAGAAACAGTTTGTTTTTATTAAAGTTTTTAGTCTATATGTTTAGAGGTTACCTATGTTTTATCCCAGCTGTTACAGTGTGAATTATTATATTTTACTTAATTTTTATTTGGAAGCCTGCCGCAAAAAAAAAGTTTTATTATCAGTAGGGTCATTTCCTACCTGCAGTTGTGTAACTATGCATATAACCATATAAATTTAACAAAAATATTATTTTAATTTAAAACGCTTGTTATAGGTACTTACTGCAAAAAGTAGTTAGACGCCTGTAAAGGGCGGCGGAGTTTATTACACCCCAACTGGGTTAGAGAGTTATATATTTAATAAATTGGTCAAGTTTCCACATTTTTTCTTCTTCTACATGCTCAACACACTTGCGTCATTTTTTGAAATCGTTATTTTTTTAAGGAAATTTAAATATCCTTCATTTTAAATGTCGTGTTTCTCCTTTCTACATAACTTTTTACTTCGGCCCAAACGAGTTCAATGGGATTTAGTCCGCAGTGATACGGGGACAGACGAAGAATAGTAACATTTCGTTTCTGTGCAATTTTGTAAACTACATACATTTATTTAAAGACACTATCAACAACAGTTTCTTTTTCACTATACTTTCGTCAAATATTACGCTTTTTTGTCCAAGCCACTGAATAAAGTGCTCATTTCTCCATGAACTAGTCATTATGTTGTTAACTTTTTTGGAATGATAACTCGCATTGTCCATCACTATCACAGAATTAGGTGGAATGAGGTCTAATATTTGTTAAAAATATTCTTCAAACACATCGTCGTTCATTTTTTTATGGTAATCGCCAGTATGACTTGACTGAAACATTAACAAACCGCCCTCAACAAAACCATCAACACTTCCAATGTGGGTAATAATCAGTCGCTTTTCTTTCCCAGATGGTGGCTTTAGTCCGGTGGACCAACTTTTTAAAAATGTTTGACAAGAACTTGAAATATTTTTGTTTTGCCGTATCCCCTCAACAGTATTTCCTTCATTGGGCCAAGTTTCGTCCAAATAATACATATTTCTATTCTCACTTCAAAACTGTTTTAAATAATGCCTCCTCCAGCAAATGATTTTATCTTTTTCGATTTTATATTTTGTATTTGACAGTCAAAATTCTTTCATTTCAAAGTTTTCCACAGTTTCTTTCTGCTTATTGTGCTTCATTTTGTCGAGGGTTGGTATTTCTTTATTGAAATAAAACTAATGCACTGTTCTTGTAATTCCAAGTTTGAAGTCGATATGCACAGTTTTTCTTCCCGGGGATGGGATAGGTGTTAGCGAAGCCCCACTTTTTCCTTCACTCCCTAATTTTTATATTGATGATTTTGAAACTCTCGTCATATGCGAACACATGTCCACCACAGTATCAACACTATTACGCTGGGATTAGAGATAAATCTAAACAGAACCAAGATAATGATAATAGACAGAGGAAACGAGCTACAACAGTTACAAGTTACAACTTAGCAGACATCGAAAGAACTGATAGCCTAACATATTTAGGAGCCTTGATGAATAACCAGGAAAACTGCGAATCTGAAATTAGACGACGCATACAAATGGGACGAACAGCGATGACTATTTTAAAAATAATATGGGAAGACAGACAAATATCGCGAAACACAAAGATAAAACTTGTACAAACACTAATCGCAATATTCATGTATGGTGTAGAAAGCTGGACGATCAAAGAAGCAGACAGGAAAAGAATTGACTTTGAGCTCTGGTGCTGAAGAAGACTACTGTGCATCCCTTGGACAGCACGGAGGACAAATGTATCAGTTATTCAAGAAATAGGCATAAAAGATCGACTGTCAACAATATGCCGACGACGAATTCTTCAATACTATGGGCATATAAACATAAGACAAGGAGACAACACGGAAAAATTGATGATACAAAAAAAAATAGAAGCCCAGAGAACAAGGGGTCGCTTTTCCACCAGATGGGTAGACCAGGTAAAGAAAATAACGGGAAGACCCTTACAAACACCCATTAGAGACACAGAAGATAGAACACTTTGGAAGCAGATCATCGACAAGACAAATTGAAAATCATGGAATCACGACCTCTTAGCTTTGAGATTACGACTGACAGAGAGAGATCAACACTATACAGAGGATTTTGGTGTGTGAGGGCGTCATGTACATTAAGAATAATAATCTTTTCGTTAACGGACAATGGACCTTTGCTCACTCGTTTCACTGAAACGAAAATTGAAGTAGCTATTTCAATTGACACAGTATGTATATGTGACGACACAACAAGCACGAGCATACATGCTTTGTCATTAATATATACGAGGTTTGGCTATTAAATAACGAGACTGATAATAAAAAAGAGTTTTATTTTAAGAATTATTCCACAATCAAATGCTTCCCTTCAATGTACTTCCCTCCCCTCGCCAAACACCGTTCCATTCGTTTTTTCCATTGGTCAAAGCAATGCTACAAATCTTCTTTTGTATTTTGTATTCTTCCATCGAATCGAACCGTGTTCCTTTAAAGACAGACTTGATATTCGGAAACGGGAAAATGTCACAGGCTGCTAAATCAGGCGAATAAGGCGCGTGTTCGAGCCCTGGAGTGTCTCTAGCGGCTAAATAACGCTTCACGGACAGCGCGTTATGGGCAGGTGCGTTGTCCTGGTGCAAGATCCACGACTTGTTTTTTCACAATTACGACCGTTTCTTACGAACTCGCTCTCGCGGTGTTGTCAAAAATTTCAAATAGTAAGTTTTGTTTACAGTTTCACCCTCTGGAACCCATTCAGTCATTACGATGCCGTTGATGTCGACCAGGATGTTAGTCATCTTTGGTGCTCTCTCAGCCTTCAGAACACTGTTTATACCATTCAAAAACACACGCACGAGATAGAGAATTTTCACCATAGGCCTCTTTCAACAACTTATAACACTTAGTCAGATTTTTTTTAATTTAACGAGAAATTTTACATTGATTCATTGCTCGTGGTTTTCATCACACATTGTATCGGCACGAGAAAAAAACACGTTTGTTTCTAACCTCTGTAGATTAAATACTACTACAGCGACAAAAACATGTTTTCATACTTAAATAGTACACACTTTCAGTTATCCAACGCTGCATTCGTTTCCCCCCTAGGACGCCTTTTGCGCGCGCAGTCTCGCTATTTAATAGCCAAACCTCGTATTCTTTAGGTAGTAATATTTGGTGTATTTACACGGATTCTACCTAAAAGATACAAAGTGAGTTCGCATCACATAATTCCTACCATTTGAGATTACCCTTCCATCTGGATTCTGGATAATAAACATTGTGTGACATTTTTCGTAACGAAAGACGTTTCATTTTCTTACTACGTTAATAAAGGAATCCATTTTTTAACTGGTTAGGAAAAGACGTTTTTCGTCACCCGCAGCAGTTACTTTATATTCCAATGTTAGAAAAATACATTTTCCACTTTTTAATCAACCCAATTATGTACGCTGATGTAACAGCTCTCAAAAAATGATTTATTACTCCGTACCATTTAGAAATGAAGTATAGGTTAGCCTTATGCTCTGCTTTTACGATAACACCTTTACTATACGCGAACTCAAGTGGTTTGACCATCATTAGTCTTTGCATCGATACTGGTATGTCTTATACCTAATTGAAGTACTTTTCTTTTCTTGTGTCTTCTAGCAGGTTTTTTGATATCCTCTTAAATAGCTTCAACTTGGAGTTTTCAAAGCATTTTTTTTTTCTAACGTACCAAAGAGCATTTACCATGTTTCTTGGTACTCGATTTTGAAAAGTTTGGATTGATTTTATTGCTACAGCCCCTTAGCCAAGACAGTAGATCCAAATTGGTTTGAGAATTTGTTGATAAATTCTTTCGTGATATATGCGCAGTATATTCAAAAGCGTTCCAAGAAAAGTTAAGTACTGATTGCAAACATGTAGCACGCTGTTCTTAATCGTTTTACTGGTACTGTCAAAACAGATTTTGTAGCAGCCAATTGTCAGACGCTCACAAAACAGTTTGTTGTTTGTGATAGTGACGTAATTAGAAACAAAATTAGTTTATAATCTGTTTATGTAAAGTGTTTTGTAATTTATGTATGTTTCAATGATTTGGTTTTGCTTATTTTATGTAACAAATTTTGTGGATTTATTTGCTACTAGACTTCTCAGAGCGGGGCAAAAGCCGATTTATCTTATTTTTGCAGTATCTCCGGTACCTACATTCAACAATAAATCAAAGATTTACATCTATAATATGCCAGCGAATTGAAGATTTAAATTTAACTTAATCGGCTTAATGGGGTTTGCTACATAGCATAGTTTATTAAATATACAATGAACACCGATTTAATTGACCCAAACTTTTCCTTCATGAGTTAAAAATTTGCAAAAAAAATATAATCAATCATTTGACAAGATACTAACACATAGAAAGAATTCGAGGATATACTATAGTGAAAAAAAATTTTTAAAGACGTCTGGAAAACAAATGGTTATGAATCATTTAGAATTAATAGTTTTACGATTCTCTATAGACACGTCCAGCATTTTTGGAAAACAGGTGACCATTATGATTTGTGTGCGAGCCTTTTAGAAAAGCAATTTTGAAAATAAAAACATTATAGTTATTATTGATGATAGGCTTTGTACACATAATCAGTCCTCTATTTATTTTATCTGTCACATATTGCTGTAAACTATTTGCAGAGAGACATTAATTATTTGATGATAGTTGAAATTTTAGCGATGGTTTACACAATTTAATGTTTAACTCAAAAAGGAATTAATGGGAAATTTTTAACTGCTAACAATTCACACACATCTCTGGTATTTACTATAAATTATAAATTACTTACCATTTTTTATAATTACAGAGACCACAAAATGTTTTATGTAAAGGTTGTACAAAATTCTTTACCTACACTATCAAAAACTTCATGTAATGTTTAATACCAAAATACAACAGTTAACTAGCATTGATTCATTTTAGTACATTATAAAAAATGTCATATTTTAAGAAAAAACTTTTTTTTTTTTATGAAAATAGTCACAAAAAGGGTAGACCTATCGTGTGGGCCGCGGACGGCCCGCACTGCGACTATTAGAAGGGGAAGGGATTATAGACAGGAAATGATTGTGGACACGCTTTTTAAAAAGTTGCAGGTCATAGTTCTCTGGAAAAACTGATTTTGGAAGCTTATTCCATTCGGTAGCAGCCCTGTAAAAGAAGGATACTTGATGAAGATTGGTCCTTGTAGTGTCAAGTAGAGAGTAATTGTGTGAGACTGATCAGCGTGCCGAGTTCTTCGGCCGAATGTGGCCAATGGTGATGCAAGAGTTTTTATTTCTCTGGAGCATCTGCCATGGAAATAAGGCAAGAACTGTTCGTGGTTTGTCTTATACCAGTCACTAGTGTCTTATGCATAATGAAAAATAACCTCTCTCTCTTGTCCTTTTACTCTCGAGAGAGTATGGTGACATCATGCCTCAATTGCTCGGATCGTAGTTCTCCATCCTTCTATGTCTTAAGCTGCAAGAGAAGCTTCTTGCAGGCCGTGACCAATGATTTATTTGGTTTGGTCCACCCAGCGCGTAGGAGACCTTCCTCTTGGTCGTTTACCAAAATAAGCACATCGGACAAAAAAATTCTGCATTATTGACAATCTTGTTTACATTTATCCTTGAATGAAAAACTGTCTACATTTAAAAAACAATTGTACGTTGTTTGTGTTGCACCTGTCACTAGTATCTAGTATCAGAAGGTCTATTGCGCATTGGAAGACTTGCAAAAGGCTTATGACAGAGTGGTGAGAAATGAATTGTGGTCGACAATGTCTATTTTTTTGGAACGAAGTTCCTTAACGCGGCTTACTGGTAGTGCGATTTAGTAGAAATCGTCACGTAACGAAATGCATCGGTGGTTCAGTGGTAGAATGCTCGCCTGCCACGCTGGCAGCACGGGTTCGATTCCCGGCCAATGCATTCTTTTTGTGCTTTTACCATTTAATATATAATTTTTTTAGGGAGAAAAAGTGAAAAAAAAAATTATAGTATAAAAATACTAAATAACAAGCTTTTAAAAAATAGTTTTTCTGTCACGGTCAAAAAAAAATTAATGTCAATCAATGTCACTGCTTTGTATGACATTTTTAAACTAACTTTGCGTTTCGGAATGAAAACACCCCACGCTTTTAGAACAGTGACATTAATTTCCTCGCCAGTAATTTTATTCCTATGTTAAGAATTATTTTTTACTTTAAATTTAAATAATAACAGGTCTGCTATGGATGCCATATTTATAATCCACCAAATAACTGAAAATACCATAGAGTTTAACAAGACAGCCTATTTGTGCTTCATTGACCATACCCAGGCATTCGATTGGGTACGCTTTACTTATGTTACAACTCTTCTAATAAAAAGGAACATTCACCCCAATATAATAAAAGCTATCCAAAAGCTGAATACCGAGAATAATGCATATGTGAGAATGGCAAATAAATTAGACAATAAAATACCTGTAGCAACTGGGATCAGACAAGGAGAAAGCCTACTACCAATCTTATTTAACATCATAATGGATGAAATCATAAACGAAGAAAAGCAAGCTGTAAGAGAATAACGAATGGGAGACAAAGAAATAAAAATAATATGCTATGCTGACCACGAAGTGATCGTCTTGGAACACGAAGATTACCTACAGATGCTCCTGTATAAATTCAAACAAATAGCAGAAACGTTCAACATGCAAAAATCTATAAAGAAAACAAAATCCATTACAGTTTCTAGAGAATCGAAAAGATGTAAACTAGCGATTTACGATCAGAGTGTAAAACAAGTGATGTCCTTCAAATATCTAGGGGCAAACATAACAAGTAATAGGGACCTAAATGACGAAGTAAAAGCCCAAACAACAAAGACATTATTAATATCAGGATACTTAAGAGATTTAATTTGGCGGAATAAATATATGAGCACTAGGAGTACAGTCAGAATATATAAAAGCAGAGCAAAGAACGCAACAACCGAACGACTTTTAAGAACAACAGAAATCGAACACTAAGATCAATAACAGGACATACGTTATTCGACCGGAAGAGAAATGAAGAAATAAGGGAAATATGTGACATTCAAGAAACCGGAGTAGAGAATAGAGAGACCATGTGGACAGAATGCCAAATGAGCGGTTGGCAAAAATTGCGAAAGAGACAAAACTAAATACACCTCGACCACGTGAACGACCACCTATAAGATGGTATAAAAGTTGGTCTTCAGTATCCCAACTGCCCCTGGCAAACCATTGATGCAAACAAAGGACTTGGTCCTAACGTAAGAAGAAGAAGAAGAAGAATTATTTAGCAACCCATTCCAAGCCACGGCGTTTACAATTATATTTTTGCTTTCCATCATTGGTTGCATTCTTTTGAGGAGTAATTTTTCAAATAATTCATAAATAGCAGGTAGCAATGAAATGGGTCTATAAAAAAAGGCTGTACAAGGTGGCTTTCCTGGTTTTAAAATTATTATTAGGACAACTTTCCATAATGACGGCATAATATTGGTAAATTTAGTTTTTCTTGGGAGTTGTTGGAATTTTTCTCCCGTTATTAAATAGATTCAGAACATCCCTTCACAATAAAATCGGACAAATTTTCGAAAAATACCTTCATAGGGAAAAACTATAAAATAAAAATACCAACCAGAGAAGACTGGTTGAAGAAAACACCATTGACCGGCCCAGGAGTGAAACGAAGGTACACTGATGGATCAGGGTACCAGGGACGCTACGGGGCAGGTGTGTTTGGAGCATCCTGCAACCACAGGAAAAGCATACCCCTGGGGAAATACGCCTCGGTCTTTCAGGCTGAGGTCTATGCTATACTCAGGTGTGCTACGCACCTGACAGAGAACAGAGTGACCAACAGTGAGATTGATATTATCACTGACAGTCGCGCGGCCATTGGGGTCCTCGTGAGTAACACCACAACATCATCGGTAGTGTGGGACTGCATGCAAGCCCTCACTGAGTTAGCGACGGTAAATAAAGTCACTCTTACATGGGTTCCTGGGCATACAGGGATAAATGGCTACAAGGTAGCCGATGAAATGGGACCCTGGTGTATTCAAGAAGCCAGTTGGTCGGATGGCCAATTGCCGAAGCAAAACATTTATTGAAATTAATCCTTGAACAAGAACATATTGCTCAGTGGAATGCAAATACTGGCTGCAGAACATTAAAACAGCTGATAAAAAAACCTCTCCAGAAGAGGGCTAACGCACTCTGGACGATGGACCGGAGTACACTAAGCAGCACGCTTGGTCTGCTCACAGGACACATCGCACTAATGGCGCACCTCTTCAAACTTAAGCAGTCGGCCAAGAAAAACTGCCGACTATGCGGAGAGGAGGAAGAGAGCAGTATACACTGCCCGATGCTAGCGGGGTACAGGTATCAAAACTGGGGACGTAAGTTTATGGATCCAAGCGATCTAAAAGAGACAGGGCCAACAGAAATCCTGAGGTTCACCAAAATCAGGGGACTAGAATTTTAATGCCCTGAAGACACAGCGGTAGTCACAGAGGATCAAAAGATCTAGGTGACATAGGTGCCGATACCAAAGGCCCAACCGCAAGATTGTAATGTAATGTAAAAAAAATAGATTCAGGAAGCATTTTTTGGATTATTATTAAATATAATAATATATAATATAATAAATAATTACCTCCTTTGGGAGACAATTATAATAGTCTTATTTTTTCCATTTTTGTCTAAAGAAAATTGAGATTGCTCAAATTTGTTTAATTAAAAAAAAAATGAAACTTTTTAGTTTTGCTAAAGCAAATTTTGAAGCGTATTTTGAAAATAATGACTCTATTTTGTTACAAATTCCCAGCTTAATTTTTTCTGGCAAATCAATAGTAGACTCAATAATTTTTCTATATTGTTCCCATAACAGATGAAATTATCGTTATGTAATGTTTACGACATCGTTTTGGAAACTGGTTGATTTGCCGCCAGTCTATGTAGGATCACTAGAATTGCCTTAAAGTTTTCGATGGAGTTTCTGGTAGTTACTTGATACATCTTGACGTTTATGAAAATTGTGTTAGGGTTAATGGTTTTACATTTGAAGCGTATGTGTCGAACTGCCGTAGAGGAATTAAAGGAAATTCGCCGAGATGCTGAAGTGTAATGGAATGCGATATTGCGATATTTATTGGATTTCTGGAAACCCTAATTAATTAAACTTGTTTCAGTGAATCAAGAACGTTTCTCGTGTTATTTAATTAAAATGCCTTTTATTAAAGTTTATAGAAAGCACTCTTCAAATTTTAGTTTGCGATATCAACTTAATGAAAATAATTCTAGATTCTTCGAAAAAAAAAAAATTATAAAACGCCGTTTTCTTCAGATCCTAATAAATTTATAATTTTCAAAGTACCTTCTCAGTTTTGATTAACATATGTTTTAGTGCTCATATATCTTTGAATAATTAATAAATGTAGATGTTGCTGTTTTTAACTAAGTATTTCTACTTGGATATCTGTCTGGCGTTCGACAGACGATATAAAACTCACGGCAGGTTTGGCATGGATGAGGGAAGCACAAAACCAAAATAGATGGAAACATATGAAGAAGGCCTACGTCAAAAAATGGAATACATAAGGCTCAGAAAAAAAAATTATACTCGACATATTTAAGTGATTACGATACCAGACTGTTCTTAAACTGCACTATAAGAAGCAGGTTACCTTGTAGAAAATTAGACCCAATAACTCATACAAAACGCAGGAAATATACCTGCAAAAAAGACGCCAAAAGCCAATTTTAAAAATTAAAGTATAAGAAGAAGAAACAAACTGCAAACGTGCAAAACAACAAGGAACAAAATTAAAGTCCAACATAACCCAGACAAGCAGTGGTCGCCTCATATTATGTGAGAAGCGTTATTATTTTTAGGGACATAAATACCGAAATGTGTGTTATCCCATGGATGAGAAAGCAAGAAGACATTTCAACGAACCAAGCAACGAACATCTCAATAAACAACTCGGAGAGCTGCTTGATTACGATCCGGACAATGAATATTGGAAACACGCGGGACCCAAGAAGCAAGGAGGCGAATAATACAAAAATCTCCTGAACTAGCATGGTCAATCAGGACCGGTTTGAAATCCAAACAAGTTAGTAAGACTTGTGCTGAAATTTTAATGAAGTAAAGCACATAAGAAACAACCAGGCTAGATACTCGGTATCAACTCGAATCAATATGAGATTTCTTATCTTTTATCCCACAAGGACGTAGGTAGTAATAATCTCACAAAGACGCGGTCTGTGAGTGGGTCGGTGAAAGGAATTATTATTATGTGATGGTGGTGTCGTCAGACCGTCTAGAATAACAATAATTTAAAAGTCTTTTAAGACTTACTTACGATTAGCGACTTCGTCCGCGTGGAATTTAGTTTTATCTCAATATCTTTAAATGAGAATAACTTTTTTCTTGACATCCGATTTAACATCAACGACTACCATTTGCGTTTTAAAACATCTGATGAATTGTTGTTAAACTAAATTTTAAAATGGAATGCGGATTTTGTAAAAGATTCAGGTCGTTCTAGACATAAACAGATTTTTTTAGGAACTCAACACTCATTAAAATCTTGTAACTTCTCAGGCTAGAAAGATTTTAAAATTAGACTAACTTTTTTAGATCTGATTTAAATAATATAAAGCCATTATTTTGCTCCTAGCCAAGTTCTATCTAACCGCGAAAACCGTATTAAAATCCATTGATTAATTTAAGAGATGTGCCCAAACGAGCAAACAGACAGAAAGCCAAAAATTAAAAAAAAGTGCGTGCGTCAGCTCCGACGCACGACGAGAGTTTACTCCTTACGAACGATTATAAAATACATATATTAGTAAATGCCGATCAGTCGGAGTTTTAAATTTATGTTTGTGTGTTGATAGTGGGCTGGTTTCAAAACTGTGAATAAACAAATTCGAGCATATTTAATTTAAGAAAAAGAAATGAATAACAATTTTAATATCAAATAATTAAATACGCATGCCCAAAATAACGAATGAATAGACAAATTATATTATATAATATTTGTAAATATGAGATTTACCAAGCAACCGCATCCACCTGTTTTTTAAATTCTCGTCCACTATAATTCGAATAGGTTATTTCCATATTTCACAATATTTTGCTAGATTTATTTGTTTGTTAATTTTCTCTATTCACAAATAAATATCAATTGATATTATTTATTATTAATATTAACATTAACATTAAATTAATTAACAAACATCTGTATATCTTGCTTCCTGTGATGGAGTAGTATACACGATTATACATCGGATGTAATTCAATGACTGTCGCGACATATAGTCAGGGGAGTAGTTGTTATCTGATGTATAATCGACCCACATATATATACCTATATTAAAATAGGTATTATACAGCGAAAGTAAATAAAATGAAATTGCATGCATGTCCTTTAAAAACTCCCAAACGGCTGGACCGATTGGGATAAAATTTTCATAAGTTGTTTTAAACATACCAGGGGTGTTTTTAGTAAAAAACTTGTATGTTGGAAATGGTAATGGTACCTCCCATACAACGCAAATGAAATATTCGTAGCTAAACACCTGTCATTTCAAATTTTTTATTGGAAAATATTAAAGCTGTCAAACATTCATGTATTTGAGTTATTTCAATTTGTGAATTGTGAATTTGTGATCGAAAATCTTTGTGAAAATAAAAACCTTTGTGATACAAGGAATGGTTTGACCTGGGAATCGAACCCGGGTCTCTTGGTGCAGAGGCTGGCGCGCTAGCAACTACACCACGGCCGCCCCTTTGAACTGTCGGACAACAATTTTGAGTATTGTTTGCAATTATGAGTAAAAAAGTTTTTTAGAAGTTGGAAAACAAATTTAAAGGTTTAAATTACTTTTTAAAGATAACAACAAATGCCATAATAGATTTGCCATTTAATTTTAAGCGATTACAGTTTCCAGTGCGTGGTGTCAAAAAAATTATTGAACGACTCAACTTTTAAATTAAAAATTGTGTGCCAATAAAATGGATTTTTTTATAGTAGTCATTTTTACCGTGAAATAAATGAAAATATTTTGAATAGGAAAATGACGGTTTAAAAGATCGCTCATGTTGTCATGTCAATTTTAAAAAGAAGTATCAAATCGATCATAATAATTTGAAAAATTCGTTTTAAAAACTTTTACATCATTGTTTTTTTTTATAAAATACATTTTATCTTTGTCACTTCTGCTACTACCAGCATATTCGTTCTGCAGAAAATGTGAGACAAAAAATTTATTTCCCTTACCAAAATCAGTTGGAAATTTAAAATAACCTGCAAGTAAACACCAAACACAAATAAAACTGTGCAAGTATTAGGTTATTTTTTTATTTGGAAAAAGATGTAGACAAATATTTTGTGCTTATTTGATCTAGCATAAAATTACGAAGGTGTTTGTCCAATATAAAGTTTGTTATATCCTCGGATCCACTTAACTATTTTGATTGTCCCTGGGTGTTGTCCTCAATAAAATTTCGAATGTATGTAGATATTTAACAAATAAAAGAAAAAATTACAAAAAAAATATTGAAAAAGTCATAGCTATTTATTTTTCTCACGTTAAATAGTAACAGTTATTCCAAAAATCCTGTCCAATTTGTCGGAACATCTAACACAATTGTCTCAGACAGTAATAAAGACAAAAATTAAGTATAACCAAGTTTTTTTTTTTAAAAAGATAAAACCACCATTTACATTCGCGTCGTGTTTACACTAATATGCCGCTTTCAGTGTTGGAAAATGTTCATTTATTCTGGTTGTGTGGACTCTCTTCTAGCCGCAACAAAGGCAGTACAGCGAAAATTCCCGACAAAATACAAAGCAGTATTTTTGGAAGGTAAATTTACCACCACTTTAAAATATATTTTCCGCAATCGGAACGCCAAACGGCACACGTGTGTGAAATTTTAAACGGTTTGACTGCTTTGCTTCATTTCAGTGGTTTCGTCTACACTCAGCTTGCTTTAGGTTCGTTAAAGAAGTCAATATATTTATTTCGTATGAGAAGCACACATTAAATATAAACATAATTATAAACAAGAAGCAATAGTATACGTACATACAAACAAAAGATATGAGAGAACAATTACAGTATGAGAGTATATCACACAGTCATGTACAAGCAAGTTTTACAATAAAAATTTACACACCCCGCTGAGTCCCCTAGTCCCCATTTAAACATTTCGTCGCGACACTTTTCATGGCCCACTCTAAACCGATTTAGCCGACACCAGGTCCTTCTTTTTAAGTACCATGTCCTTTTAGAACGTTGGTCACCAACAAGGCTATCCTTACTCTGTCGACGGCAAGTCTGAACAGAGAGCTTGAGTTGAGTTTATACCAGTCACGTAGATTCTTGAGTCATGATGCTTTTCTGCGGCCCGGCTTTCTTTTACCATACATTTTTTCCTGCATGATGTTTTGCAGTAATCGGTATTTTTCGCCTCTCATAATATGCCCAAAATATTGCAGTTTCCTTCTTTTGATAGTGGTAAGAGTTTCGGTGGATTTATTCAGACGTTGGAGTATTACCAAGTTGGATACTGTTTCCGTCCATAAAACTTTTAATATTTTCCTGTAAGCCCACATCTCAAAGGCTTTAAGTCGTCTTTCTTCGTACTTATTTATAGTCCAGGCTTCCATACCGTACAGCAGGGTGGAGAAGACATAACATCTGAGAAGTTGGATTCTTAGAGTTAACTTCAGATCTCTACAGCACAAGACCCTACTTATGCTTCCTAGATATTTTATTTGGTTTACTTGCTTCAATAGTTCACCCACAACTGTTATGTTAGCTAAGATATTAGGTTGCTTGCTAATTACTAATACTTCGGTCTTTTTTACATTTAATTCGAGTCCGGTCATTGCGCATTTTTCGATAACTGCATCCAGTATCCGTTGTAATCTTCCTGACTGGAGGCCAACAGTACCGTATCGTCTGCGTAGCGAAGTTTGTTTATGATTTAGCCATTTATAATAATGCCGGCTTGTATATCAGTTAGTGCTTCTCTAAATATTCTTTCAGAGTATACATTAAAGAGCAAGGGCGATAAAATGCAACCCTGCCTTACTCCACGTTTGATCTTTATTTTCGGTGTATCGTCACCAGATCCGTCGAGGTAAATTCATGCTCTCAGGTTTGCTAATTGGATCGGTAATGCTTTTCAGATTTCTAACCTCTTGGTTGGCGGCTATGGCTTTATTCCATTTTGAATGTATATTATAAACGCCCTTTATTTCTTTATTCATCCAGATGGGGCGACGGGGTTTCAGGCGGTCAGGAGGGGAAGAGTTGAGACCTCGTTGAATGGGTAGGTTATTTAAAGGGTTGCTAAGTTTCTTTTATTCTTTATCGGCAGCTGACGTTCTCCGAAGTTGTGGTGGAGCAATATTGGCCAGAATTGGAAGCCACACAGCAGCAATAGGTTTTATGGTGCTTCTATACCATATCGGGGCGCAGTACTCTGCGACGGAGTAGGTCATAGCTAAAGCTGTACTTCTAAGAGTGCTCGCGTCCGCCCCCCATGTTGTGCCAGCAAGAAGAATATTATTTCTGGATTTAATCTTCAGTGCGGTATTTGACAAGTACTGCTTATAAGTTAAGGATCGGTCCAGCGTAACCCCTAAGTATGTGGGGTAGGGGTGATGTCTGATTCTCTTGTCGTCAAAGTAAACGTTGGTCTCCGCCTGGGCCTGCCTATTTGAGAGATGAAAGACGCAGACTTCCTACTTAAGTGGGTTAGGTTTAAGGCACCACTTGGTATAATAGTCGTGCATAGCTTCGTTGGTCGCTTCCCGGTTCTAAAGAGTTATGCTGGTTTGCCAGGGCCATGTCGTCTGCGTAGATAAATGTTTGCGCTGTTGTGGGGGGTAGTCGTTCGTATAGATATTGAATAGCAGGGAGGAGTGTACCGAACCTTGTGGTAGACCGTTTTGAATGGTGTGGGTGTGGCTCTTTTCGTCGTTAATATGGACTGTGATACTTCGTTTCCTTAAAATGTTTTTAATAAGCTTTTTACATGGAAACATTTTTTGGAACTTGTGCATCAGTCCATCTCCCCGCAAGAAAAAAAGTTGCAAATTATTGTCTTTCTGCATTTAGGTTTAACTTCTTACCTATTAATTACATAGAGATTGTAAGGGTACGAGTAAAAAGAAGAAAAATATTCCAATTTCTTAAAAATTATATTAAGGCTGAAGATACATTCTTTACCCGATCTTCCACACTGTTTAGCACCATCCCGGAAGATATCGATATCCAGGAACTCGGACTGGTATCTACATGTAATATTATACCTAAAGTTCTAAGAAAGAGGTTAAACAAAACAAATACCTTTTAGACTATTTAGAAAGCTACAGTTAAAGAGGAATATAAACACTTTTTGGAGACAGAACAGAAGATAGCAGGATTAAGAAGGAGAGTAGAAGACCATTTCTACACCAACTTAATCCCTTTTGGAGAATACAGCGTGTCCGCGTTTACTGTTAACAATAAAAATAAATATACCTATGCGGAGAAGGATATGCAAAGAGATGTCTACTACTTAAAGGGTCACCTTAAAGATCTTTAAAAAATAAGAGGAAATTAGAAACAATAAAAAATATGAACCTACATAAGAAGAACAGTGGGGCTTTCAGCGTAGCTCTAAAGTAATTACTCAAGTAATAAGTATTAATGACACCAGCACTTTTCGTCGTACACGATTTTTTTTAACGCAATTTCCTGACTAAAATCGACTACGCCCAAAATATGAGTTTTGGTATTTTAGTATTTACTTTCGAAATTTAATAATTTAATAAATAAATCCAGCTATGATTGCTTGCACCACATATAAATTACCAAAACGAATATAAATTTCAAATTTACATTTTAAGCAACGCAGAGATAGCAATTGTTTTTGCAGATTTTAATATTTGAAATAAAATTGATTGTAGGCGACGGATTTTCAGTTGACTTATTGGTGTTTCGTTTGTTCGTTATAAATGTTTCATTTTGTGTTTGTGTGCGAGAGCCGTCTTTAAATTTTTTACAAACGATGACTAGATGGGAAAATTCTCTTTTATCGTTTTTGTAAATATTTACATTTTACATTTATTCTTTGTTTTTTTTCATTATAAATTAAATGAAGCAAAACAAAGTAGGACAAAACACAGTAAGAAGATGGAAGATGGGCATTGAAAATGAACAGTAAACAATGCTAGATAGAAGTCGATGGAGGAAAATTGTGCTTGCAGCCAAGATCCACATAGGGTTGTAGTGCTACGTGAAGAAGAAGGAAACAAAGTATTCAAAAATTTGTTAAAATTAGGTTTGTATCTCTTAGGGCAGACTGCAACCAAAATAATAAATATGATAATATTCAGTTCTGAACTTTGTTTAGTCCTTGATTTCACTGTATATGATAATTTTAAGATTATCTATAATATAGGTGGTAAATGGTTCACCCCTCATCGCCCGGTGAAACACCACCGTTCTGATTTTAGGTGCCGTGAAATGACTTCTCATGTTTCGGTAGAAATTTCTATAGAAGCTAGCCCATATATATCTTTTGTGTCCTGGTTTCGAACTCGAAACGAATTAAGACCGGCCTCTGTGTTTACACTCGCAGCGATATTTGCTGTTGTAGACAGAAGAAATTAGAACCAAAGGACGGCCTAGAGGTTCTGTGGTTCAAGTTAATCTTACAAAATTTCTCTGCTGCCTGTATCTTTCCCCTACCAACCCTCCTTACGTCAAGCTCTTTCAACATCTTTCCGACACGCTGGAGCTGTTGCAAACTAACCTAACAACCTAACACAAAAGTTATATTTTTGGGTGATTTTAATGTTCACAACGCGAACTGGCTGAGATCCAACCGCACCGACAACGCCGGTCTGGAAGCTGAGAACTTTGCGATAAGTCACAACGTGACCCAGCTAGTAGAAGAATCTACCCGCATACCCGATAACCCCAATCATCAAGCTGTTGATACAGGTAATACAGGTGATATTTCATTATCAAATTATTAGGCTTAATATCCTCTTTAGGCTGTCCTGAGTTGCTGGGGATTTGGTAATTACTATACTGACAGCTGATTTGGTATTTTTTCTGGAATAGTGAAAAATCAGCTTTTTTGGTTTATTGCATAATATACTATTTTGTTTAAAAGTTGTTACAGTTGGGAAATTGAATAGCAACAATATTCGTTGCAATTAAATAAAATATTTAATACGATTATTACAAAAATTTGTTTCAAAATTAACCGAATTTTTACCAGGATTAACATTGGCCCAATAAAATTAGTTGCCGGTTGTACTGGAACAAGCTAGCCAAATACAACGTGAACGTCTGTATATCTGTGTTATATCAAACAGCTCGCACTTCCCGATAACGCAATGACTATTATTCCAAATCACGGTTCGGTTAAATTTAGTTTTCGTCTAGTCCATGAACGTGACAAAAGGGTGACGGTATATAAATAACTTATTGGCATTGTTTAAATATTCACAAGGGTTAATAATTTAATAAAAATTTAATAAAAACATAAGATGGGAACATACATGTGAAAATATAGAACAGTATATAGGGGGCACAAGGAGCTCAGAATCTTGGCGAGTACTTAAAGCACTTAGAAGAAACAACAGAGAAAAAGTTCGAATATCATATATCAAAGAATAGGAGTGGGAACGATATTACAAAGATCTACTCACGGAGACTAGGCCCCAATTTATGAGAAATGAAGAAATATCAGCAGATGAAAACGAACAAATTACTCTAACATTACCGGAAGTCAAACGTGCTATAAAATCTATGAAGAACAGGAAATCTAGCGGTCCAGGAGGAATACCACCGGAATTAATTAAATACGGAACTGAGAAGTTGGGGCGAATGATACACGCAATGTTCCTCAGAGCACTAAATGGAGAAGAACTACCAGATGAATGGACGGAAGCCTACATAACGTCTATCCATAAAAAAGGAGAGAAAAAAAAGTGCGAAAATTACAGGGGAATCAGCGTAATAGCTTCGATGGGCCGACTATTTGGAAAAGTCGTCAAACAAAAATTAGAAGAACAGATACAAGGAAAAGTTAATAAAGATCAGGCAGGATTTACGGCTGGAAGATCATGTATGGACCATATATATACAATTCAACAACTCATAGAGAAAAAAATGGCCAAGAACAGAGAGGTACATTTTGCATTTGTGGATATCCGAAAGGCCTATGATTCTGTCCCTCGGTCTAAAATCTGGGAAGCCATGTTAGAAATGGGTATAACGCAGAGAATTATCAGAACAGTCCAAAATATGTACAAAAAAAATACCGTAAGAATTAAAGAGGGAAATAAACTATCAAATGCCTTCAAAACAACTAAGGGTCTCCTCCAAGGATGCTCAACATCACCCACACTATTCAAAATATTTCTACAACAGACACTAAGACCATGGAAGAGAAAATGTGCAGGAATGGGAATACCAATTAGAAATGATCATCTGTATACTCTAAGCTTTGCCGATGATCAAGTAATCGTAGCTCAAGATGAGGAGGATTTAGGTTTTATGATGCGGAAACTAGAGGAGGAATATGGGAAAAATGGAGTGGAAATCAACCTCGAAAAGACCCAATATATGTCAACGGCACAAGACAGGATATATCAGCTAGAAATAGATGATAACCGACAGATCTCAGGAACAGACAAATTTAAGTACCTAGGGTTTATAATATCAAAAAGTGGAACAATAAAGGAAGAAATAAAAAATAGACTAGGTCAAACTAGGGCATGTATTAATCAATTAAACCCAATATTATGGGACCGCCACATAACCAAGACTAATAAAACGAGAATATTCAATTCAATAGTTCGCAGCATAATGACATATAGAGCTGAAATGTGGGTGATCAACAAAAAAAACAAAGGGAAGATTGTAGCCACAGAAATGGACTTTTGGAGAAGGAGTTGTGGAGTGAACAGATTAGATCGAATAAGAAATGAGGAGATCAGGAGAAGAATGGAGGTAAAAAAAGACATACTAGAACACATAGAGGAAAAGAAACTAACGTGGTACGGACATGTTAGGAGAACTCCGGAGGATCGCTGGATACACCGGGTAACTGAGTGGAGTCCATTAGGCAGACGAAAGAGAGGTCGACCAAGGCGATCATGGAGAGACGAAGTGGATGAGGCGATGGAATTAAGAAACCTGCAGGACGGAGACTGGCAGGACAAGGACAACTGGAGACAAGGGTTGAAAGCAGAAAGGCAGCGACAGCTGTAGATATCCTGGATTATATATATAATAATTTAGAGGTTTTGATACTGGGATGTACATCACGCATTTTCGTTTTACCATGTTTTGTATTCATGTAATGAAAATGTTCCAATCAACACGCTTTTAAAAATATTTACACTGCCTATTAATACATTATTTTTTAAACAAACAACTCTTGAAATTGCATTTAATTAAATTAATATATTCACATCAGTAAAAATATTTAGGTTAGTTCCATTCGCTCTTTGCGAAGGCATGGTAGGGAGAGCTGAATCAATACCCGCGCTTGTAGTGGATAATTTAGATACTACTGGGGGCTTGTTTTTAAGTTTCGAGCTAGCTTAATACACGTGCGAATTATTATTTAATATTTAAAAAAAAAGAAATAAGCCACAAAAGTTGATGTGTTGTGAAATATACAAATACAGGTCAAAAAGAGCTTGTAAATTTTATAAATTTCCTAGTAAACAATGGAAATAAATCAACGAAAAAAATGGATAGCCGTAGTAAGGAGGTAAAAGTGAGTAGCAGTATCATAACCTTAATATCAGTAATAACAAAAACAATAATAGTGCAACGTCTTTTCGTTCTCTAAAGAGTACTCTGCTAGCGGTTTCTCTACTGGCAAATTATGCCCGAGCTCAGCCGTAGAGGGTAGAAGAAAAAAATATAAAAGTGAGCCGCGCCACCGACTTAGACGGTATAAGCCGGAAACCCCTAGATCTTATAGGCACTAGCAGAGCTACAAGATAAACAACTATGATTATGGTGAACAAAATAAATAAAATTATAGCAAAAATATGTCGGATACTTTACTCACACAATAAATAATTAAGGTACACAGCTCAATAGCAACATCATAACAAATATAGTCAAAATTAACAGCTATGGTAAAATTTTCTTGCTAAAACAAACCAAAAATGTAAAATTTACAATTTTATAAAATAATCAGAACAGAAGTAAGAGTAACAGACTTTACCAAGTTACAAAAAAAAGTAAAACATATATAAATCAACTCATTAATAACACTAATTCAAACGCTTACATAAAGGCAAAGAAAAAAAGGTAAAACATATATAAGTTAACTCATTAATAACACTAATTCAAACATTTACATAAAGGCTAATAATTCACTATTTAACCGTTTACATAAAGATTTTCACTGCCAAAACAATCGAGTTTATTTAAAAATATCTTTACAATGGTTGTCCTTTAAAATATCAAGATTGTAGGATATTTACAAATAAGTAGAAAGAAAATATATTTTTACTTGGACATAAAGAATTATTGAGAAGTTTATTTTAATCCAAGTTTAGTTTTGGCATATTATCTAATGCAATAAATAGTTTCCAACAATGTACTATATTAATAAACTAAAACAGAACGTAATCGTGGTGTCAGAATGAGTCACTGCGTTATATATTTAAAAATAAATCACTTATAACCTTTGGGTATACAAATTCACAAAGTACTATATTTATAAACTAAAACAGAACTTACTCGTGGTGTCGAAATGAGACACGGCGTTATATATTTAAAAATAAATCACTGATAACCTTTGGGTATACGAATTCACATGTACTCCTGTGGCCTACTCCTGGGCTACTCCTGGGGCTGGTTAGATTATGGGGCGGCACCGGCTAATTAACAATGGCTTCCCTCAAATAAATCCCGATAACGGTTATTTTAACTTGACACCAAAAATCCAAAATATCAACAACGTAGGTAAGACAAAATGGTCAAGTTAAAAATCAAATGGTTTTTCTTCAAAATCCAATTAAGATAGCCCAAATACAGCCAGATATGAAAGAAATCCCATAGAGGTTCTGCACACGTGCTAATAACACATCGTCCCCAACAACTTTCACCGACACCTGACCTCCAAGACTCTCAACACACGACTCCAGCTCCTATATCGGAAATCAAGAAAAATGGCGCGGAATAAACGTCAACCCACAATCTTCTCCAGTCCGCGCTTCACAATCGCCTCGTCCGTGTGGATATCCAGTCCCATCCACACAGAAATTGCAAACCAAACGATAATCCTACCCCTACAAGTTATGCAACATTATCTACAACGAATGATATATTTGAGTTAAAGCACCGTGTACTGTATGCAACACTACTTACGAGTAAGACACAATTGTAATGAACCGTAGAAGGGAAAAAATAGGCACGTGACAATGGTAGTAAAAATTTTTAAATTAGTAAGTATAGAAAATACTAGAAATTATTTTTAATCATTAAAAAATAATATTCGATGTCTTTATTAGAAATTTTCTCGTTTAATATTAAAAATTTAGGCCCAATTTATGCTTTGTCTTTATCACAGTCACAGTCGTAGTCTCATTCTTGTCTCAGAAATGTTTTTATGACCATGCTTTAATGACTATGATCCCCAAAACAAATGAATGAGCAAGTTATTTCAGCTTTATTTAGTTTCATTATAAAAATGCAATATGTAACATTTCAGTTACCAAACACCACCATTTATTTATTTTATTTTAAAAAAAATTAGTTTTAGACAAATATTGTTACTAAAAATTGTATTTTAGTTTTTTAAAATTTCTAGAAGTAATCCTTTTTTCTAATTTTGTTTAATTAAAATTTATTAGTTAAATGAAATCTAAAAAATATAGTTTCATTTTTATTTTTGCAATATTAATTTTTTTTTATTAATTTTTTCTACCAACATTTTTTTATTGTATTTTGCTTTGACATTAACCTAACTTTTATACTACTTATTTTTGCATGAATTATACTTACATTTTATTGTCTAAAATACTTCACGCTAACAAATATTTGCTGTAACTGCTTTCTTTAATTAATTAGGCATTTTTTTACAAATTATAATAAAAAATTGGTAATGCTGACTGTCATTAATACAAATAATAAAATACATTACAACAGCCCTCTTTAGTTAATACATATCATAGCGCTACAGTCGTGAACAGAGCGAATAAATTACAGTTAAAATAAAAGTGATGAAATTGTTATTAAAAATTTTCAAATCTAGACTCATTGTGTTGGTGTTTTTTAAAACTTTGTTTAAAGTTTACCATCATATAAAAATACTCCTGATATGCAAGTTCACAAATAAGAAAATCCAATTTAAATGTGCAAATATTAATAATATATTACCACTAAATGACATGTTTGCATTATTTTATTATTATTTTAATTATAAATTATTCTGTAATACTTCGGCAAACACCATTTGATAATCATAAAATTTGAGGGAACATTAAAACATGCGGCTTGTAGACTAGATGCCGACGTCACAAATTTATTTCAAATAACAATAGTTTGTGAATAAATGATACGGCTGAGATCTAATCTTCTTCTTATAGTGCATCTCCTATCGGAGGTTTGCTATCATCACAGCTATCCGGACCTTATTGACTGCAGCTCGGAAGAGTTCAACATTGCTACAATTAAACCAGTCCCTTAGGCTTTTAAGCCAAGACACACGGCGTCTTCTAATATTCCTTCTCCCACCAATCTTTTCCTGAACTGGAGAAGTGCGTATTTGGGTCCTCTTAGTATATGACCTAGATATTGAAGCTTTCTCTTTTTTATGGTGTTAATAACTTCACATTCCTTATTCATCCGAATTAGGACTTCCATATTAGAGATCTTTTCTGTCCAGGGAATACGCCACATTCTACGGTAGCACCACATCTCGAAGGCTTGTAGTTTGTCTGTGTGATTCTTCTTGAGAGTCCATGCCTCCACTCTGTACAAAAGCGCGGAAAACACGTAACAACGCAGCATCCTCATCCTAAGTCCAATCTTGATATCTCGATTGGTGAACAACTTTTTCATTTTCCTAAATGTAGACCTGGCTATCTCTATTGTCGTTCTTATTTCTCTTGTTTGGTCACCTGATTGTTCTATCCAGGCTCCCAGGTATTTGTATGACTGCACATTCTCTATTAAGATGTCTGCTACTGACACGTTTACAAGGTTGTGATTTTGAGGGAACTTTGTAACTACCATAAACTTGGTTTTTTTAAGATTTATCTTTAGACCGTATTCGTTACATCGATCATTTAATTTCTCTAGAAGATGTTGTATGTCTCTTTGATTGCTCGTTAACAAGATGGTGTCATCAGCATATCGCATATTATTTATAACTTCTCCGTTAATAACTATCCCTACCTATTCTTCTTCCAAGGTTTCTTTAAAAATGGCTTCGCTATACAGGTTGAAATCTAATAACTGTGTATAAAGTTGAAAAATTCATGTAGAATGTTTGGCAACGCTGTAAACATATTAACCTTCAGACTGCTTAGGACTTTTCTAACCCATTTGGCAATTTAGACATTATTTAAATTCGTTCTTCGTTCAATTTAAGTTCGGTACGGGTTTGTTGTTTTTGTTCAGTTGTGATTCAAATTTCGAATATTATTGTCTATTTTCATTAAGAGACATCTAGCATTCCTTATTTAATTTTTATCCGCCCATTTTAAGTAAGCTATGTTGCCAATCACTCCCCACTGAAAATCTTGAACCTGCCTCAAATCTCTTTTGTCGTATGAAAATACAAAGTTCCATAACATTAGGTTACTATCACGTACGAATCATGTATATTATGAGGGAATCAACAACCAATCATCTAACTGACTTTTTATATTTATTCAATTGTGTCATCTACCGATCAATAGTTAAAGACGGCACCGATGTTTTCTTAGCTTCGCTTGTCCTCGAAAGCCATCGAGCGCTCTCAGTGATTGGCCAAAACACTTGAGACGTAAATACCTGGTCTTTTTTCATCGTGTTTGAACGGGAGTATTTTTTTGAGAATTAAAAAAAAAACTACTTGGAATTAAAAATTCACAAAATATATTTCTTTGAGTGATCATACATGTAAATAAAAGTCTTACTAAACAAAAAGTCACTAGCTAAAATCAGAAAACGCCTCTTTTTTTTTTTAAATATATATCACTATATAAATTTTTTTAAACTGTGGTCCCCTTGTTTTGAAATATTTGCTCTTAGCATTTGTTCGTGGTTTAAACAGTGTCTTTCCATGTTTTATTCAAACAATTTTGTAATTTACTCAAATCTATACATATTTTCTTTAGTGTTTGAAACCGATATAGTATAGAACAATTTAAACACATTATTTTTAAAATGTTTTTGTTAATTTTTTTTGTGTGCCAGTGTCATACAGTGTGGGTAAAAAATACAATATATGTAACAAACCAACTTAATATCACCGGCTCACAAAAAATGACAGTACTTTTGACCAGACCTACTTTTTTATATGTTGTTTGATGCCCTACATCCGAATCTAAAGCCTGTTTTGCTTCATCGGGCTTGAGTTTCAAATAAATTGCGAAAAACGCTAAAAATCGCTGAAAATCTCAGAAAATTGAAGTACTAGTGTGTTTTGAGCCTATGAAAGCAGATTTCTTAATAATTTTAAAGCCTTCAATCTAAATAGAGTGCCCTTTCTGTCCATTCGAGTTAAAACTTTTTAAGTTATTTGTGAAAAAATCCTTAAAGTAGCTGAAAATCGTAACAAATTTTTTTAAACAGTTCTTCGCTTGTATCGAACTCTTTTGTCTTCGAATGATCTGTGCAGCGGAGGTCTCTTTTGTTTTCTACTTTCTTTCGTTGTTTTCCTCTTTGGCGTTCAATAAATCCGCAATATTTGGCTTAATTTGCCAAGCTGTTTTTTTACAATCGTTCATTATGCCAATAAAATGTTCGTCCTCAAGTAAAATCCGAATTTGTGGTCCATCACAAAATCCTCCTTTCAACTTAGCATCACTAGTTGCCAGAACTTTTTTATCGAGAGCTATGACATACTGCTTTATAAATAGTTTTAAATAAGTCTTAAATATTAACGATTAACTTTTTAATAGCCACTTTAGCTTTTTATAGGTGTTTTAATATTTTCGTTGAGACTCGCTCAACGTGTACGACGTTAATTGTTCGATGCTCCCTCCACCACTGTTCAAATTTGGTTTTGGTCTGGTTCAGTAAAATTTATTCAGAGTGTGATTCAGACAATGGTATCGATCCTGGCCGATGGTGGATAGATAAATGGGTAAACGGTTAGATGGGAGGCAAAGGGCCGGCCTGCTCTCCCTGCTAATGGGTTAGTTGTTCGGGATTATGCAGATTTTGAATTGTGTCGAACAAGATTTTAGATTTGTTATAAAGAGGAAAAGGAAGTTTACAAACAGTTCAAATTATTATCGATATTTGGAGGAATGAGTTCGTCGTTTCCTGTGGGAAATAATCACGATTTTACTAATTACTTTACTTTAAATAAAAATAATTGACAAGTGGTTTTTTATATTAGTAACATTCGATTACAATGAAAACAAACTGCCCTTGAAAAAAAACGACCAAAACTTTGCTAATGCAATTTTTTACCATATATAGCTCATCGTAAATCTTTCTCTTTCAAAAACTATACTGCCTTCGACAAATATTCTTTCTTTAAGTGTACCTAATAAGAGCACAAAAGATGCACCCTTACATTGTGTGTAGTCTAGAATTTACTTTCCATGTGAAGTTTTTTTCCGTGCTTACATCAAATTCTTTAGAGCCAGAGTAAAAGACTTAAAACTCGCTGTGGAGGATCACCAATTAAAATAAACCACCCTGTAAACGAGTTAACGAAAAGTGAACTCGCTATATCTACTGAACCAGTCAGTGATCGGCCGTAAAATAGATCGGCAAGACATAATAACGTGACAGGACGATACAATAAACAGACCATTCGAGAACGTCGAGGGACGTGTCTGTTGAATTTTCAATAAAAGTTGTAGAGAGTCGAAAATAATGGGACGCGCCCGAGTTGTTGTACTGTAAAATGGGAAATAAAACGGGATAAAAAAGGAAAAGGATTGAATTGGAGGTTACGGGATCACGTTAAATTTTATGGGATTGGTTTAGTTTCACCTATCTCGATTATATCTGGAAAACAGTTGTCGTGAAATATAGAATAGCAGGTGTTTAAAAATCGTTACGGAAAACAATGCATTTGGTATTGCCCTTTTCACAAGATCTAACTTGTCAGAGTTGGTCAAAATATTTCACAGATAAACGTCCAAATTAATAAAAGAAAATGCATCGCACACCAAAGATAAATAACACTGGTCTGCAATATTATTTTCTTTTCTCTCCTTCTTATTATTATGCATAATGATTATAGATTTGATACTTCCGAATTAAAATTTAAAAATTATGTCTTATTTTTTGATCGGATCAATATTGTTTTGAAGAAAGGTCAGGTCAAGAGTATCAACAACTGACGAGCATGTATGAGAGCACTGATGAAAGTAGAGGAAGCAAAAGATGTGTGTAAGAACCGTAGCAAGTGGTAGGAAGTGGTCTCTGCCTACCCCTACGGAATACACCTCTGGAATAGCACCTGCATACTAAATAGAGCCCCTCTAGTGCTTACTGCGTCTCGAAATCCGACATGTAGTCCTCACAGGTCTTTGTGCTCTTCACATTTCTTTGCACCCGGTTTTTTAGGTATTATTACAAATTCTGACAAAAGCCACTTCCTCGGTATCTCACCAGTTTCGTATATACGATTGAACATATCCGTCAATTCCAGAATCGTCAAGTAGTTTGAGGAATTTGGATTTAAAGTTATCTGGCCCAGGGGTCTTCCCTTTTTTTATTTGTTTTACAGCTGATCGAACTTCTTCGGCGGTGATGGTGGGCCCTGATTTATCTATTTTATGTGGCAGCTAAGATCTCTCGTCCTAGAATAGCCCTGTGATGTAGGTCTCCCAGACCTTTACTTTGTCTTGTTTGTCTATCATGACATTCCCTTGATTGTCGATCAGTTTACATGTTGTTCTGGGTCTAAACAAACCTGCTGTTTATTTGAATTTTTTGTGGATGTTAAAGCTATCATATTTCTCCTGTGGTGCTTCTATATCCTGGCAGTCCTCTTGTAGCTTGTAATTGTCCTAATTTAGGTTAATTAACGTAAACTTTAGAATAACAATTAAAATTTAACAAATTCCGATTTGATTAGTCAAATAATTAATAAAAAATATTGAAGAGTTATTGGCCCGACCTTATCGAAGCCCCGACCTCGTTGGTGTATTGCATGCACATCAATACTCGGTTCTATCGTTTTTTTTTGCTAAAATTAATCAGTCGTTGGACAAAACAGTCCGAAAAATATAAGCACTGAAAGCGATACGGTCGTAAAGAATAAATAGACCAGAGGTTAAAATTATTTTAAATTTTTTTTATAGTAAACACTGCAAAATCAATAAATTTTAAATCCAGTAAATAAATCAACACTTAACATCTTCTATGACCCAAATGTACTTTATTTGTTTTAAATGGTTGGCAGTATAGAGGGTGTTTCATTAGAAATTGTCCATATGGTAACTGGAGAAATATGAATTTTTCATTTAAAACACTTTTTAACAAAATATTTCTCCTTGACGAGATACGGTGTGTTATTGAAAATTATTAAAAGAGAGGCATTGTTTTGCATTCAAGTTCTATTTCAGAGATGCAGAGATATGGACTGTCTAATCAAACAGCACAAGTTAGAAACAAAGGTCGGATGACTAATGAAATAAAAATTCAACAGGGCGTGCGACAAGGGCGGGTGTTATCACCACTTTTATTTAACATATATTCAGAAGAAATATTTAATAATGCGCTGTGTGATGCAACAGCAGGATTTCTTATAAATGGTGAACGAATCAACAACATCCGATTCGCGGATAATACAGTAATATTCGCCGTTAAACTAGAGTACCTACAAAATATGATAAGCCAGCTTTCAATGCACAGTCAGGAATATGGAATAGATATAAATATGAATAAAACCAAATATATGGTGATTAGCAAAAATCCACCACCACCCGGGCAGCTTATTATAAATAATACAGTCATTGAAAAGGTAGAGACTACAACATATTCGGGAACTACAATTAACGAAGGTTGGGATCATTCTCTCGAAATACGTTGTCGAATAGAGAGAGCTCGTACTGCATTCCTTAAAATGTCGAAATTGTTTAAATGCCACTTACTGAACTTAACAACTAAAATACGACTGTGTTCCTATATGGAGTTGAGCCATGGACTGTAACAGATGCAGCCAGTAAAAAGTTGGACGCATTTGAGATGTGGCTGTATCGACGTATACTAAGAATCCCTTGGACATCCCATGTTACAAACAAAAGAGTACGCGACATTTTAAACAAGGAAATGGAGATCATAAGTACAGTCGAAAGTCGGAAATGGAATACTTAGGACACATAGTGAGAAACAGCGAAACAGCTTATCCTACAGGAAAGGTGCTTGGAAAGAGGGGACCAGGCAGAAGTAGGATCTCATGGCTTAAAAACCTGAGAACTTGGTTTGCAACCTCCACCACGGGTGTATTTGGGGCCGCAGTTGATAAAATAATTATTGCCAGAATGATCGCCAACGTCCGGTAACGAACAGGCACTGGGAGAAGAAGAATTAAAAACTTTAATATAGACAATAGAGGCCACTTTAAAAAATTAATTATAAATTTTTTAATTATTTTAAATTTCTTGTTACAGTTGCTTGATAAAATTTAAATTATGGTATTTTATTAGTATCAGATAATAAACTTTATAGTTCAGTATAATCATAAACTTAAGATTAAAAATGTGATAACATCAGTGGGAAAAAGACATGGAATTTATTGAGACCAATAAATTTCTTTACTATGTTTAGTGAAATTGTAAACGAAATTTTTAATAAAAAGTTAAAATTATTTGGGAAATAATACAGAATTAAAAATACGTGATAAAATAGTGATTACGACAGTGGCGTAGAATGTAAGGGGGGAAACGATAGTCAATAATCCTAATCTTCTATCACTATTTATGGTATTCTAACTGTTTGCAAGTATATATCTCAAGCCTTTGATCGCGTTTGGCACCAGGCATTGTTAAGTAAATTATCTGCCTTCGGTCTCCCAACCAAACTGCGCCAGTGGCTCTTGAGCTTCATGCAAGATCGCTCCTTACATGTGGCAGTTGACGGTATTTCTTCTGATGCGTTTAAAACTAATGCCGGGGTCCCCTAGGGTTCCATCCTGTCCCCCACCTTATTTCTTTTACACATCAACGACCTCTTGAAAACCACCACGAACCCCATTTACAGTTTCGCAGACGATAGCACACTTGTCTCAACTTTCACATCCTATCGATCACTTTCGGTGAATGATACAAATAAACTCAGGCAGGAACAGGTTGATTCCATCAAAAGAGATCTTAAAGCAATCGTCGAGTGGGAAACCAACAGTCTTGTTCAGTTTAACGCCCAAAAAACACAAAGTGCCACGTTTTCCAAAAAAAATGAATTCCTCAAATCATCCCATCACAATGTCCGGAAATACCCTTAAACCAAGTCCCTCCATCTCGATTTTGGGAGTCACGGTGTCCAATAATATGTCTTGGCATGACCATGTTGCTAACATCGCAAAGTCGGCAAGCCAGAGGCTAGGTTTTCTGTGGAAAGCCAGAAAGTTTTTCACTCCTGATCAACTGTCGACGACGTACAAGGCTCAAATCCGACCTCTACTGGAGTATTGCTCGCATATTTGGGGTTCAGCACCAAGGCATTCTCTTCGTCTTCTAGATTCCATTCAGAAAAGAGCCATTCGCTTGATAAACAGCTCAACTCTCACAGATACCCTTCACCCTCTAGAACATAGAAGAAGAGTTGCAGACCAGTCATTGCTCTACAGATATTTCCATGGCAGATGCTCCAGAGAAATAAAAACTCTTGTACCACCATTGGCCACATTCGGCCGAAGAACTCGGCACGCTGATCAGTCTCACCCATTTACTCTCAAGCTTGACACTACAAGGACCAATCTTCATCAAGAATCCTTCTTTTACAGGGCTGCTACGGAATGGAATAAGCTTCCAAAATCAGTTTTTCCAGAGAACTATGACCTACAACTTTTTAAAAAGCGTGTCCACAATCATTTTCTTTCTATAATCCCTTCCTCTTCTAATAGTCGCAGTGCGGGCCGTTCGCGGCCCACACGATAGGCCTTTTTGCGACTTTTTTCATAAAAAAAAAAAAATAAACCAAAAATATTGGAAGGTATAAAGACAATGGGCTAAAATATATTTAAAAATCTCGGTTGGGAGAACTATTTTATTTAAGTCATCATTATCATCATAAAGCAGCTTGCTGGACATAAGCCTCTCTTACCCTAACCCATTTTGCTCGGTCTCGGGCATCTTGGATCCAGTTTAAAAATATCGTCCGTCCTTCGAGTCGGCGGTCGTCCCCTGTTTCTGTGTGCTTCGCCTCCGGGTCGCCATTCTATTATTCTCTCCGTCCATCTGCTATCTCACATTCTTGCGACGTGGCCAGACCAGTTCCATTTTAAGTGTTTATTTTTTTGATTGCATCCGTACTTTTGTTCTTCTACGTAGTTCTTCATTCCGCAATGTCACTCCTAACATAGACCTCTCCATGGCTCGTTGAGTTATTCTTGTTTTATTGATAGTTTTTTGTGTTAATGTAAGTATTTCCGAGCCATACTTCAATACCGGAAGGACGAACTGGTCAAACCTTTCGTATACACGGAATATCTGATTACATGTCTCAGCATGCCAAAGGTAGCCCAAGTCAGTCCTATCCTTTTGGTTAGTTCGCAGGTCTGATTGTCCCTTCCAATTCGGATCTCGTTTCCCAGATATTTGTAAGGTGTTACGTATTGAATTTCTTTCCTTTTTAGCATAAGGTTACAGCTGGGAACAAAGTTTGTCATAAATTGGGTCTTGGCAATGTTGATTTTAAAGCCTACTTTTTGGAAAGCTGCGAACAGTTCCGAAACCATTTCGTTTGCCTCGTCAAGTCGATCTGAGATCAGCACGATATCGTCGGCAAAACGTAGGTGGTTCAGCTTTTCTCCATTCACGTTTATGTCCTTAATGTCTAATTCGATCTTTTTAAACAAATAATCCATCAGAGTTGTGAAGAGTTTGGGGAAAATTGTGTCGCCTTGTCGGACGCCATTTTCGCTCCTGAACCGATCTGTTTCCGCATGTATTTTTACTTTTGCTGTTGCCTGCTTATATACGTGTCGTAATATGGAAACATCCAGTTACTATATGAACAATTCCTAATGAGCTAACCTTTCTTGCAAAATTCCATCTTTTTGGCTTGCGACAATTCATCTCAATCGAGTTCAACGCTTGGCCTACATTGTTTTTGTATCTGTCCTGTCCCGAAGCAAAACATTAGTGTTTTGTGTGTTGGGAATAAAAAAATTGAACACAGATAATAATCACATTACCTACCGACAGATGATGTATTACCAAAACGAACCTACTGGCCCATTGCCATCAGACACTACCGACGCATTATTCGATTCGGTCATTTTTTATAACGATGTATTGCCTTTGATGGAAAAATTTATATTTTTTTGGAATGAATACATGCTAAACATTACATACCTTTTTTTAAACTAGTAAAAATGCAACAAAAACACTTTTGTTTAACATTTTTGTTTACCTTATGTAATTGATGACTTTGTTAATTTTTTTTAGCATTATTGGCTAGATGTCAGAAGGTCTATAGCGCTTTTATAGACTTGGAAAAGGCCTATGACAGAGTGGTGAGAAGTGAATTGTGGTCTACATTGTCTATGTATGGGGTGAGTGGTAGTTTAATACGAGCACTAAAATCACTTTACGAGGATTCCACTGCTTGTGTAAGGTTAAACGGAGCTTGCACGGAATAGTTTAACAACGAAAAAGGTGTGAGACAGGGATGTGTGGCTTCGCCATGGCTGTTTAACTTATTCATAGACAATTGTTTAAAAGATCTAAAAGAGAGTGCGTATGGATTAAAAATAAATGATTTGATCGTCAAATGCCTTCTTTACGCCGATGATCAAGTTATATTAGCGTTATCTGAAGAGGAGTTGCTGGCGATGGTTATTGTTATGCATGAGGCCCTGAAAATTAAAGGGATAAAAATAAATGTAAGCAAAACAAAAGTAATGGTTTTTGAAAAAAAAGAAAGCATGACAAACTGTGGAGTTTCGATTAAGGAACAAGTAAACGACTTTGTGTACTTGGGTTCAAAGTTTACTAGAGATGGAAAGTATGACAGTGACATTAAGCGAAGGGTGTTGGTAGGAAAACAAATAAATAGGGCACTGCAAAGCTTTATGAATAGCCAGAAAGTATCAAAAAAGGCACGTCTGGCGGTGCATAGAGGTGTGTTGGTTCCTACACTTATGTATGGTAGTAAATGTTGGGTTTGGAAGAAGAAGCATAAAAATAGGATTAATGCTGCGGAGATAAGTAGTCTGAGAAGTATAGCCGAAGTGACTCGGTTGGATAAAGTAAAGAATAGTGAGATAAGAGAACGCTGTAGTGTAAAAGAAGATGTGGTCACAAAGATAGATAAAGAAATGCTTAGTTGGTTTGGACTCGTCAAAAGGATGGATAAAGGAAGATTGACGAAACAAATTTATAAGGCGAGTGTGAATGGACAAGTCGGTAGAGGTCGACCTCGGAGAACATATCTCGATCAGATCAACATTGTTTTGAAGAAAGGCCAGGTTAAGAGTACCAACAACCGACGAGCATGTGAAAGAGCCCTGATGAAAGTAGAGGAAGCAAAAGATGTGTGTAAGAACCGTAGCAAGTGGAAGGAAGTGGTCTCTGCCTACACCTATGGAAAAAGGCGTGACTTTATGTATGTATGTATTGTTAAAGGTTTCTGGATCTCTGTCTTGTATAACTAGGAATTGCTAAGTATATTTTTGTACTAATATTGTTATGTTTATATATGTATATACAGAGAGATTCTTTGGGAGTTTCAATTAGACGTTTTGGAGAAACTGAAATATTTAGAGCCTCTTCCGGTTATACCGGAAGTTGACTATAACTTGTTTATTTTAAATAAAACACTCTGTATATTATTACTTATTTCGATAAAGCTACTCTTGGGGATTTTCCAACTATAGGGTTTTGCTACCTTACTGAACATTTTTATCACGAAAAAGTATCCGATTTGACACCCTGTATAATTATAATTAATGTAAATTTAAACATTTTATTTGCATTATGTTTTTCTAGTTTTGTGTATTTTTACTAAACTTGGTCATTTTGTTAATAAAATGATTATTATTGTACAGGGTGATTTAAAACGCATATTTAAAGATTTCTCAAATTTCTTAAATAAATCACCCTGTTGTTAGACAGAACTTTTACTGCTCTTTAAGTTTGCTATACCTAAATCAAACCGTTATTGAGATATTTAACTTTTAACCTATGGATTATGATTGTATATTATGTTATTGTAGAGTGCCATGGAAAACAAATATATTCCTATAATTTTTAACGCTTCAACAGGTAGACATTAATGATACAGAGTGTCAAATCGGACTCTTTTTCGTGTCATATCTCGTAAAACACAGTGTAAGGTAGCAAAACCCTATATTGGGAGATTCCCCAAGAGTAGCTTTATCGAAATATGTAATTATATACAGGGTGTTTTATTTAAAATAAGCAAGTTATAGTCAACTTTCGGTATAACCGGAAGTAGTTGGAAGCTCTAAATATTTTAAAACAATTCGGCATACCCGAAAACCTTCAACCTCAAATTTTTGGATTTTAATTTTGTCAAGTTTCTCTAAAACGTCCAATTAGAACTCCCAAAGAATCACCCTATTTATGTGATGTAAGACTTTTTATAAACAATATTAATTTTTAAGCCTTGTCTAGTATCACTTATCTTTAACTTGATGTTATATTATATTGTTATATACATTGTGTCTACTTACATAAATTGGCAGCTCATGGGAAACTTTTTAATTATTAATTTTACGAAAAAAGTTATCTCCTAATTTAATGAAAATTTTACAATTTTAACTTTTCTTGACCTGCGAGTTGCAAAATTTCAGTTTGTCAACCAGGTGTGTCCATAAGAGTCGAAAGTTCCTTCGACACATTGTAGATTTCTTTTCTTAACCTTTTACTTCTTCCATTCGTAGACAGTATCGATAAAAAAAAGGTGAATCACAGTTGTACCCATAATGGTGATTACTGTGATCGCAGTCCCACCTTCAATGGACCGGAGCCAATCGTGTTTTACCAAAAGGAAACTAAACGATTTCGCATTCATCACAGTCGGCCACGTGTTCCAGAACCGTAACGGAATACATTCGAGGGATAATACTTTTTCATCCCCCTTTTGCGTGAGAATGTCCGATGTAAGATAAAGCTTTGCTAATCCGGAAGGATAGTATAATTATGCTAAACTTTTGGATCAGCAAGCAAATCGTATTCATTATCATGTGGGAATGAATAAACGTGATTTAAAATTTAAATTTTATTTTTTGCGGATGCAGCAAAGATCTGACGCTAGCGGATAATGTTACAAGTGTAGATGCATTATTTTATCTTTTGCGACGCTGCAAACGCAATCACAGAAAAATAATTGTTAAAAATATGTTGGTATTGGCATATTTAAATGCTAATATATTTAAGTGCCAAACAATAAAACGGTTTTTAACATTTGACAAATTCATCATCATACAGCCCCTCGCGTCCACTGTCGGACATAGGTCTCCTCAAGGTCTTTTTACGTTTCCCTGTTTTGGGCAGTCGTAATCCAGTTTGTAACAATCCTCTTTAAATCGTCGCCCCATCCGGTGGGAGGTCGACCTCTGCTGCGTTTGTCGGCTCTCGGTCTCCATTCCAGTATCCTCTTTGTCCAGCGGTCTCCGTTCATTCTTGCAGTTCAAAATTTCGTATTTTTCAACTGTAGAATGTTCTTCAATCCATTACATGATTTAAAAACCTCATTATTACAGCCGATAGACGCGTGCTATAGGCAACTAATTATTCACTTGGTTCCCCAGATAGGCGCGTGCTATAGGCAACCACTTATACATAAAAGTCACAAGCAAAACCAATAGAAAAGCTGACCACAGCGCTGCTATAACTAAACTATTTTTTACCACTTCTGTTTGGTGACTTCGTCCTTCGTCTTCGCAGAGAGAACAAGCAAGTTATCTTTAAAACACCACGTGGTAAAAATTTAAATCAATATGATTAAATAAAATTATTTGATTTAAAATCCTTCAGCCAGTGATAATATTACAAAGATACAGGAGTTTTTTAACTTAAAGCTCATTGTATAAATCTTACAATATATTATCAAACAAGAAAAGCGTACTTGTTTAATTTACTTTATCATGAAATTCACGGTGGTAAAGCCACAAAAACTCACAGCCCACATTACGTACCAGCAAACTAATTATCGAAGATTTAACATCTTAACGAAGCACGGCGAGATTCAGCAGAGGCAAGAACCGAAAACACCCTACAACTTCTTCACCCATCTTCTACACTACCTTCCTGTCTGCTTGCCGGTACGTCGTCACTTGCTATGTGTCCGGCCCATTTCCATTCTAATATTAATATATGCTTCACGACATCATTTACCTGTGTTCTTCTCCGTATATCTTCATTTCTGACACGTTCTCTTACGCTCAGACTAAGCATCGATCTCTTTATTTTTCTCTGAGCTACCTGTAATTTTCTTATAGATGCGTTAGTAAGTGTTAGGGTCTCTGCGCTGTGACAAAATTGGTATTATACACTGATTGAAATCTTTCCTTTTTAGACTTATTGGAATATTCTCCTTGAACACATCTCTCATCCTCCCGTATGCCACCCGGCCCAAGGTGATTCTTCTGGACAGCACGCATGTCCGGTTATCCCTGTCAATTCTTATCTCGTGGCCCAGATACATATATTTGTCCACTATTTCGACGCACACATTTCCAATCTTAATAGGTTCGCTAGACACCATGTTTGTCATCATTTTGGTCTTTGTAAAGTCTATATGTAATCCCACCTTTTAAGTCTTGTAGAAAATAATTAACTTCGCTGAGGTTGTCGGCCAGGAGAACGATATCGTCCGCAAAACGGAGATGGTGAAGTCTCTCTCCGTCAATGATGACGCTCTTTTACTCCCAGTTTAGTCTTTTAAATGCATGTTCGAAGCCCGTAATGAACAATTTCGGGGATAGTGTCCGACTCCCCGTTTTATTTCTATTTTGTTGGTGGCGGAGGGAAGATGTGCTGTTGTTGATGCCTTTGTGTAGATATTTTTGATGATATCACAGAATCTATGATCAATTCTGCACTCCTGTAATGCCACAAGGATTGCGGGAAGTTCTACGGTATCGAATGCCTTACGGAAATCGACAAATATTAGAGCCAATGGTCGGTTATACTCGATTGTTTTCTCTATTAAGGTTTTCAGACATTGAAGGTGGTCGTTTGCGCCATATCCGGATCGAAAGCCATTTGACAAATTAAGAAAAGGTAATTAAAATTTCTTTAACTCTTCGACCATTAACCCATTATCGGGTGAATGCTTTTGCAGCTCTCGGAATCTAATATAATTTTGATTGTTGCTGAATAAGTCCACAAAAATCCAAAAAATAAAAGATCGTAGAAAAGCAAACAATGAAAAGTTTCATTAGAGTACGCGGCTCAAAGCGAAGTGTCTATTCAATATCGAAATCCAAAATTCTCAAATAAATTAAGCTCTCCAGAGAACAATCACTGAGTTTTCCTTTTAAACTGGGTTAACTTATTTCCATAAGAGAGAAATTGGAAAATAGCAATTTTCCTTTATGTGCTGCGCGTTGCGGAAAAATTTGCGCGTCTTTTGAAGGTATCTGCTTCGATGGCGACGATGATACTGTGCGAAAAATGCATTTTGCTAGATGACAAAGAAAACGTTGTAATAAGGATTAAATTTATGCATTGGATTTTAAAAAATATTACCAATATATCATTCAGGAAGAATTTTTTTATTCATTTTTCGATCGAAGATATTTCAAAGCGTCTTCTTGGCATGGTAATTTTTCCAGTAACTCAGTATTGTTAGTGTCCCCGAAAGAATTTGAATTCTAATAAATTATTCACATTACAATAAATAATCGTTATTTATTGATTTTGCATTAATTTACGTGACAACGTTGCTTATCGTCAGCAAGCTTGACTTGACAGATTACACATGTCTACAAAAATGTTAGACAGCTGGGGTCTTTTTAAAACGCTTATATTAGTTTTACCTGTATCTTGTATGTATCTATGTTTGTAACTGACTCTTTGGCCTCGATTTTGCCCTACTTTAAGCAATCTTTACACACTTGTCAAAGGCCGACGACAATGCAATAATTCGATCAAAATATCCGATTAACCTGATTAGTTTCGCCAGGATTCATGAGAGAGAGAGAGAGAACTAGTGCGTGAACTACGCATGCGCGCAGAACAAATAGTAAAACAGTTCATCGCATCGGTGGTTCAGTGGTAGAATGCTCGCCTGTCACGCAAGTAGCCTGTGTTCGATTCCCGGCCGATGCATTCTTTTTGTGCTATTTAATACATAATTTTTTTAGTGAGTAAAACAAATCGAACTAAAAAGGGAAAATAAATTACAGTTTAAAAAAACTAAAAAACACGCTTTTAGAGTTAATTAAAGTAAAAAATAATTCTTAACGTAAGAATAAAATTACTGACGAGAAAATTAATGTCACTGTTCTAAAAGCGTGGGGTACTTTATACAACATTTTTAAACTAACTCTGCGTTTCGGAATGAAAGCACCCCACGCTTTTAGAACAGTGACAATAATTTTCTCGTCCGTAATTTTATTCTTACGTTAAGAATTATTTTTTACTTTTTAGTTTGATTAACTTTAAAAGCGTGTTTTTTAGTTTTTTTAAACTATAAATTATTTCAAAATAATTTGCTGCTTATAATCCGAGTTTGAAAAGACGTTAATTGTTACGGTTAAACATCGATTTACGCATGCGCGTATTCAAATTTAAACGTAATCAACAATTTTTACTGGATACCCTGGATCTGTTGAATGTTTTATGTTGCGGTAGGTATGACGTACTTATTTTTAAATTTATACAGTGCGTCAAAAAAGTTACGCATAAATTTATTACTCGTAATATGAAAAAATCCAGAAACAGGTGGATTTTTGATTTTAATTTACTATTTTTAATCTATCATACAAGGTAAATAATTTTTGAGTGATGACGTCAGCACAAGTTCTTTTAAATAAAACACCCCCTTTTTTCCAATATGCGCATTTTCCTTGCTGAGCTGATTCCAAAAATGTATCTCAAGTTAATTAATTCTAATTGAAACAGGGTGGACAAAAACGCAAAAGTTGTTGATTATTTTAATATTGTATATATCCACTTTCATAAGTAATCCTAGCCGCTCGACTGAACAGAAAAAGTTTAAACGTATTTCTTACCATTTGTTTTTTAATTTGACGTTAAACACTGTCATAAATATTCAAGTAAAATTCCGTATTGTTAATCTGTTTTGTTAAAATACCTTTAATTGAAAGTGAGAGAATTAAAATTTTAATGATGATTGGTGTTGGAGAGTTTGGATGCGACCTCAACAAGAGGGTTATGTTAGGTTTCATGTAAGAAGGGGGTAGGTCGTCCCTCCATTGCGACCTTTAGTAAGTCTATTGTGGCTCACTCCTAAAGGTTACAGTTCACCGCACAATCCAGCCCTTCTCACGAAGTTCATAGTTGTATGGGGTGAGATTTTCTTTAAATCGGTAGGTTCTAGGTTGGTGTAACCAAATATGTTGAACCTTATTCTTCCCAGGCCGGGGCATAAACATAGTATATGTTCAGCAGTTTCGTCTTTCACGCAGCAAAACCGACAGTCCGTTTGTTGGTTCAGACCTATCCTTCCGAGGTGGTATCTTAGACGACAGTGTCCTGTAAGCAGTCTGTTAGAATAAAAACGATAATAAATCAATTTCACTCACTTTCTTTTTAGTCTCAGAAGAAACTTCAACTCGGATGGAATCTGCATAAAAGTATATACGTATTCATTAAAAAAATAGGTCAATATCTATTCTAGGACTACATCACTCTTAAAAGTTCTTTTTAAAAATCCAAATACAACACTGGAATAAAAAAAAATCACTTTAACACAATGACACGTCCCAGATAACACATAAGATTGTATATCAAGCCAATAGGAAACAAACAAATTTAACTAACAACTATTGGAAGAGCTACAAACTTTTTTTAATGGACTTCTATGCAGTGTTCACTATACTATTCTATGTCTACTAAATAAGCAACTGCCAGTGTCACATAAAATATTCGGTAGAAAAGAGTATTTGATTTGATCATTTGGTTTTAAATATAAATGTTTTAGTTGAAAGTTCCCAAATTATAAATACTTTTACATTACCAAGTCGTATTGAACAAAACTTTTTTAAGGTTAGATTTATTAGTTAAAATTTCAAGACAACTTGATCATTATTCAATTCTACACCAAAAAGGTACTCTTTTTTTATTTCACATAATGCATACTAATTAATAATAATAATAATTAATAACTTAATCATTACTTCATAACAGCATCGGTTATTACTTCATAATTTTCAAATCAAATCATACATACATACATAAAGTCACGCCTTTTTCCCATAGGGGTAGGCAAAGACCACGTCCTTCCACTTGCTACGGTTCTTACATACATCTTTTGCTTCCTCTACTTTCATCAGTGCTCTCATACATGCTCGTCGGTTGTTGGTACTCTTGACCTGGCCTTTCTTCAAAAGAATGTTGATCTAATCGAGATATGTTCTCCGAGATCTACCTCTACCGACTTCCGTCCATTCACACTCGCCTCATAAATTTGTTTCGCAAATCTTCCTTCATCCATCCTTTCTACGTGTCCAAACCATCTAAGCATTCCTTTATCTATCTTTGTAACCACATCTTCTTTTACACCACAGCGTTCTCTTATCTCACTATTCTTAACTTTATCCAAACGAGTCACTCGTCACTCATGCTTCTTCTGTTAAACCCAACATTCATTACCATACGGAAGTGTAGGAACCAACACACCTCTGTCATAATTTTCAAATCAAAATATTCCGAAAACGGTACACAGTATCGAGTTTTACCAGGAGTATCTTTTTGATGTAAAATTAAATGATGTTTAAGTTCACTTGAAATTTCGATTAATAAATTTAACCTTATTTATTTATATTTATATATATTTAAACTTATTCGTATAAAATTTTATTGCAATGTTTTTGGTAGTTTCGGCAAAATCGTAATAAATGTGTATACATTTTTTTTCAACGCCTTTTATCTTGAATACGGTTGGCGTTACGAAAAATTTTTACTAAGCAAATCCCAATTATTTTTCAGTTTTCTACCTTTCCTGGAAACAGGGTCACCTCTTTTTGAAACACCCTGTATATTGCTATTAAAAGTTGCTTCAAGTGCAAAGGAATGCATTTTTTTATACAAGTTGATTCAGTAGCAAAACATTTTTCGCATCAATTTTTAAATGGTGCTGTATTTGACCCATGCATTTTATATTCAAAAGTACAATGAACGCACACCGGCCATAACAAATATTCATTTCGTTGTATGCAACTGCAATGTACCGCTGTGCATTATACATTTCATATTTTGTGTTCCTGTATTGTTTTCCGTTGTTCGTTTCAATGTTTTATTATTTATTTCCTAACTGTTATATCAGAGTTGTGCTCTAAACATTTTTTAAACAGTGTTTGGGATCGTTGAAAATTAAAAGAAATTACATTTTTAATAACCTGACAACATTTTTTATTTTTGTATTCGAGTGTAACATATGAAGTAAACAAAAAAAATATTTTTTAACTGCTTTTTTTAAAAATTTTATGCTTAATGTCCACGTATTTTTTTTTATATTCGGTAGCACAAAAAAGTCAAATTTTTTTGAAGCAATAATTACGACTTATCCAGTATAACCAAACAAGTCCGATATGGCTAATGTTGGAAAGTGACATTTTATTTTTTTCGTAAAAAGGTATTTTTTATTTTCTCGCTATAAACGAACTAACTTTCCATATTTTTTAAAAATAAAAATATCAATTGTCGCGATAATATAATTAAATGTTAAACTTTAAATTGCCATATAAAACAGAACAAGCATGAAAGTTAGATCAAAACTGCGATGAGTATGAGTAGTCTAAGAAGCCCGTGCCACATTAATCTGAGTCGTATCGCCCCCATACTGGCTGCACCACCAAGTGAGGGCATCGAAGTCAAATATAACGTGGGATGCTGTTTCCTCTCCATTCTCACATAGTCTGCATATTGGGTTCTCCAAAGTAATAGTGAGGAATAGTGTAATAAGTGAACGCTGCAGTGAAAAAGAAGAGGTAATAACAAAGATAGATAAAGAAATGCTTAGATGGGTCGAACACGTAGAGAAGATAAATGAAGAAAGATTGACTAAACAGATTTATAAAGCGAGTGTGAATAGGCAAGCCGGTAAACGTCGACCAAGGCAAACGGATCTCGATTAGATCAAAGTACCAGCAACCAACCAACAAGCATCCATGAAAGCGCTAATGCAAGTAGTAGAAGCGAAAGACTTGTGTAGTTTAGGTTATATGGAGCGTAGTAAGGTCGCCACTTTACTGCCAGCCTTAATGGGTTTATTGTAGCTCACCCCTAGAGGTTACAGTTCACCGCACAATCCAGTTCTACTCGCGAATTTCATAGTTGTATGAGGTGAGATTTTCTTGCAATCAGTAGGTTCTAAGTTGGTAAAACCAAATATATTGAGCCTTATTCTTTCTAAGCAGGGGCATGAACATAGTTTGTTATCAGCAGTTTAGTCTTCTACGCGGCAAAACCGACAGACCGTTTGTTAGTTCAGACCTATCCTACTGAGGTGGTATCTTGTACGACAATGTCCTGTAAGCAACCCCGTCAAAATTCTCAGGTCATTCCTACTCCATTCCAGGATCTACTTGGTTGTGTTTCTCTAGGGTTTAGGTAAAAACGCCTTCGAATGTGTCAACCCTGGTAGATCGGACCAGTACGTAAGTATTTTTCTCTCCGCCCAGACCGAAATAATAGTTTTGGCAGCACTTATGACTCCAAAGAATGGTTCTAGTCACTCTGTTGTTTGCACCAAGGCACTCCAGGGATTCGATGCAATTCCGTGCAAATTTAAAATTTATCTTATTGGACCTCAGTGCTTTTAGAACAGCGTGCCTCTCTGAACTAAAATAATGCTTTTGTTCACTGGAGGTCTATTAGTCGGTTATTTGCACACAATTCGATAGCAATGACTTCAGCCTGAAAGATTGTGGCAAACCTACCAACACTAGTAGATATTTCAGTCTTTGGTTTCCTGCTGTAAACACCGGCCCCAACTTCAATCGGGAATTTTTAAGCCATCTGTGTACATTACGTATTCAACATCTGGAAGGTGAATTTATATTTCTTCGGAAAGAGGACTTTGAAAGACTTTTCTACGTGTATTCTTATGGCTTGCATGTCAGGAATTATCCATTTATCATTGGTGGATTTTTGTTTCGCTCAGTATGCCAGAGTCATCCCCAAATCGCTGCCCTTCAATTTGCCTTTCCAGGTACAGAAACCTGTAGAAAACTATTCCGACCTCGCTCCCTTAAAAAATATCTAGAAGAGAAAGATTCAGGAAGTATTCCATCGCTGCCGTTGGTGTGGTAGACATAGCTGCAGTTGTAGCCTGGAATGCCAGCAAGAAAGATTTGTTCTAGCTGTATATTGCTACCCTTTGGTCCACCAGACTACTGAGCTATACGTGACCATTGATTTTATCATTGTTTGATAAATCCAGTAAATCTGTTTGGGGTTCATACCGCATGACTTGCCGCATACTTTTCTCAGGTTGCAGAAAGAAAATCTGGCTTTTTTATAGTTTTTTTTTCCAGGTGGGCGTTCCAAGTGAGTCTTTTATCCAGAACTACACCCGGGTATTTTACTTCCGCCGCAAATGGAATGCTCTTTCCGTATAAGATAGGCTGCCGAAGCTTATCTAGCTTTTTCCTTTCTGTAAATGGAATTATTACAGTTTTTCGTGGGATAACAGACATCTATTACCTCTTACACCATCTGCACACAGTGTTGAATGCTTATTGGAGGACGTTTGAGATCTTCGCTTCAAATTTCGTTTTTACTTATGTAAGAACCAAGCAAGTGAAAAAAAGTGGTCTCTGCCTATCCCTACGGGAAAAAGACGTTATTATATGTATGTAAAACTTACCGTATTTACAAAAAATGGGACAAACTGTAAATAAATCAAATTAAAATTAATAAATTTTAATCTAACAAATCTAACAATTTGAATGAATCAATGTGATACGTTAAAAATCAGAAAAACAACCAAAAGAAAATCGAGTAATTTCTTGTTAGGATCCATATAATTTTTTGTTTGTCTTTGTGGTAAAAAGAGGGTGATATAATTAAAAAAAAACTATCCTTTACCCTTTTTAGCAAGTCTGGGAATAAAGACAAACGATAATTTCTGCGACGTTTATAGAACCATTACTTTTGGTTGTAAATACCATTTTGCGAGATTTAAAATCGGAGTGTAAAGTAAAGAAACAATAAACCATTCATAAAGAGTCGTTGGGGTGGTAAAATATGATCACTGCCGCCTCCGAATGTACGGTTTTTGGAGCGGGAACGACATAGTCTCATTAAAACGGTTACAAATCATCATTCTTCCAACTGTTACTGACTCAAATTGTACATTTCGACTGGTTTCCAATGCGCAGGGCATTTTTTATCCTTTAGTAAATCAAACAGAAAAATTGGCAACTTTTTTAACACAAAGTTTAAAAAAAAATCGTTCATTTTTGTCAGTAAAAATAAATTATTTCGATATGAAAAAGGATTAAAAAAAAGCGAAAAAATTTCACTGACTGAAAACAACTAATATTCTGTTTTTATATTCCTAATAATTTCTTCTGGAAGCTTTTGGAATAAACGTTGACATAAGTTTAGTCGATATGGACTGCGAATAAAGCAATTTAAATAAAACAAGCAGAGTGTGATGTCATTGGAAACCCGATAGGAACGAACGAACGAACGCTATTCGATAAATATTTGTTTTTTTTTAAATCTTGAATATATGAATAAATGAGTAAATAGAAGTTGTGGAAGAGGTTTAATTTTTTCACTAGGCTTTTTGTATCTTGCCAGCTCTTTAGTTTAGTCCCATTTATTCAATTCTCCTGTTAAGGAGCTTATGTACTGCTATTGCCCCAGGTGGATTACTCCCTTGGTATTGTATACAACCCAGGTAGTGCCTCCATTGGGCGATGGCTTAACATTCGAAATTAATATGAGTGGCTGTTTCCTCTTCCTCATTGCATAATCTGCATATAGGTTTTGTGTTAAACACGCCTATATTGTGCAGAGGTTTCCTTAAATACCAGTATCCGGTACAAAGCCCTACAACTGTTCTAAGTTTTTCCCTACTTAGTGGGAGCAGCTTTCCTGCCTGCTAGGGTGAGGGTTCTTTCAGCATAAGTCTGCTGTGCCTAGCTCCCTCTGGCTGTGCCCACTTCAGCTGATGCAGCCATTGATCGCTGCTTTAACGCTGGCCTTAAGTATCCCTATTATTGGTTCTGGCCCAATAAATGGTGTTTCAAAACCCCGCCTAGCTAGTTTGTCCGCTTCTTTGTTACCAGAAATAATAATACCTTGTTATGGTTAGCCAAGGTTCGTAGGTTTCCGGCACATTTTCGGACAATTTTTGAGTCCATTCTCCGTGATGCCAAAGCTTTGAGAGCCGCTTGACTATCTGATCTAATAAGGATCGTTATAATAAATCTTAATAAAGGTATACAAAATAATTCGCGCATAAATTTTTAATATATTTATCTATTTTTTTATTTTTCAGTCGCTGCCAATACACTTCTTGATACTGTACAGGGGTTATTTTATACTAAAACCTTATAAATTGTATACAGCAAATTAAATAGTTTTAAATTATTTATATGCATATAGCAACAAACATTTGTTGCATTGATTTATAATATATTACTCCAATTTCTTCTTACTTGCTCATTGATAATTTTACAGAATCATCCATCATAATTTCTGTTGATTCACTTTACATATTTTTAAGTAGGTATTTAAATAATTACTAAAGTAGCAAAACACGCTTACTAATACCAAAATGATGTTTACTCAGAAAAACATAATATAGCGTTGTTGTGTTTACACAGTGACTATATAATTACTGCGTACTATGGGTGGCCCATAGGTCGAAATTCTTTTTTGTCAAAAAGTATATTTCTTTATTCATAGCATATATTATTTATGAATTTACTATTTAACAAACTTCATAATAAAAATATGGAACAGTGAAGAGCTTCCCCAAGAATGGTTAACAAGCATTATTATCCCCATTCACAAAAAGGGACAAGCTGGTGTGAGAGAATTACAGAGGCATCTCGCTACTGAGCACAGCCTACAAAATCTTCACAACCATCATTAACAACAAATTGGAGCCTTTAGCCGAAAATATTTTAAACGAAGACCAAGCTGGTTTCAGACCAGGGAGATTCACAATAGATCAAACCTTCAACGTGAGGCAAATTAATGAAAATTTTTGGGAATACGATGTCAATCTCTATCAACTCTACATTAATTTTAAGCAAGTTTAAGATAATATTAAAAGAGAAAATCTTTATTCACTGTTACTAGATAGGGACGAATGACGAATTAGAAAGGATTGAGGAGGCCAAGGCTCGATATGGGCTGTAGCTCCATCGTAGTAGTATTTAACAAACTAAAGCTCAAATAAAATTTCATTTAGTAAAACTACAAATTAAATTAGATAAAAGTTTTGCCATGTCAACACATTTCAATTAAAAATAATGGCAAAATATATCTAAAAAATTGTATAATATGATAACTATCGTTAATTTTAGTTTTATTTGAATTATTATAAACTTACCGCACATTGTTATACACTAATTCAAATTACTTCTGTAATCATGTGCGATCTAGTAATAACAAACTTCTTGAAATTTTAAATGAAACAATATACGATTATGTAGTATTTTTTATTTTATTAAGAGGAAAAACATAAAATTGAAAAATATTCTTAGGAACTTATTTATATCAATGTGAGCATTGCGTCTGAGCATCTTTTGCTAGATTAGCAAAGTCATGTTTGTAGTTGGAAATTATCAACCTTAAATAATCCAAAGTATAATTGTTTGTCAAGCGAGAACGGTTTTTACTTTTTGTTTGTTATAAGTAGAAAAATGCTGATTTACATAAATTTATTAAACCAAAATAGGAATGCAGTTATTCAACAATATTTCTCGTTGGGAACTAATGCCCAGAAATCTATACCAGAGGATAACCTTGCTGTTAGAAATATTTCGTTTTGAAATATTATGTGGTCCATTCAAAATCTATCTGCAAATTTTTTAGCCATTTCATATATGTCACTATGATCAATAAATTTATTAAACGGATAACTGATGAATTCCACCAACTTCTTAATTTGTTTGAAATGACTAAAGCGAATTTCGAAGCCTGATACCGTCACAAAGATAGATAAAAGAATGCTTGGATGGTTTGGACACGTAGAAAGGATGGATGAAGGAAGATTGACGAAACAAATTTATAAGGCGAGTGTGAATGGGCAAATCGGTAGAGGTCGACTTCGGAGAACATCGATCTCGATCAGATCAACATCGTTTTGAAGAAAGGCTAGGTCAAGAGTACCAACAACCGAAGAGCATGTATGAGAGCACTGATGAAAGTAGAGGAAGCAAAAGATGTGTGTACGAACCGTAGCGGAAGTGAAAGGAAGTGGTCTCTGCCTACCCCTATGGGAAAAAGGCGTGACATTATGTATGTATGTATGTAGTGCGATCTACTAGAATTTGTAAGTGTGTCTAATTTAAGTTAATCAATGCGGACAATCCAAAGCTAACGATTCTGATTACTGGCGCCGAGTAGTATTTTACTTGGGATAAATGTAACATATCCAATATCCATATATATCCATTTAATTTAGTATTTGTAGCTTTATTTTTTTACACCTTCATTAATTATTTCTTATAAGTATATGTCTAATGTAAAAAAACCTTTTTTTTTTATGCTCCATTTCTCAACTGGCTATGTTGCCACATTTATTGCAACGATTGTAAATAAACGAATTAATGTTTTCTGTAACTAAGTTTTACTCTTCTTAACCTTGTTGTCAATCTATCCATGACGTTAAATTTGGGTAGTGGACCTTCGTTTTTACCTACAGTGTAGAATAAGCAGACATAACTATAGTTTATTTTCCGTTCCCAGAACTGGCCATTATCGAAGGAGAGTCTGCGAGTATCTACAATTATTAACTACATTAAACTTATATCTTTTTGCCTTGCCACGATCGACTGGACTAATAGCCGCGACCGACCGGTTATCCATCTCTGGTCTAACTAAACAAAGTTTTTAGCCGTTTTCAGTTTTATAACCAGTAAAAGTCACTGTCAACTTGTAGATGTCAAAGGATCAAAAATACCAAAACAATATAATTTCATTTTTTTTAATGATTAGTTCAGTCGGATTACACTTTCTCTCTCCTTCTCTCTGCAGGCAGTAAGTGTAGAGGAAGAGAGATAGCGACTAACGCATTTTTGACATTTTTGTTACTTACAGTTTTTGCTGGCTAGCCCCGGTTTCTGCAACGTACGATAAAGAACATCGTTCCAATAACTCCGAGAGTGTTATTTTTTGTAAAGTATTTCGTGTAATAAAATTTTAAATGTAGTTACCTATTTTAAAAATGTTTAATGCTTGTCACTGTCTATTTTTTTCTTTCATCGCTGCTTCTCAAATTAGCCATACTCGTTCGTAGTTTACCGTAAAATCAAATTGCTGCTAAAAGCCTCGAAACTTGATCCTAAAGGATTTTTTTCACTTTTTCGGGATTTTTATTTTTTCCATAATAAATGAAGGATAAATCTTGTTATGGAAATTTTTTTCGGAATATCGGAAAAAGATTTGAACGTTAGTTCAGATCTAGACGGTGTTATGTGTTAAACATTTAAAACTTAAACGATATTAAAAATTAACAAAAATGATATTTAAGTACGTAAATTATTTAAAATTAAATTATTTAATATTAATACTTTTCACTGTAAATATTTTCAGGAAAATTAAAAAGTAATAATGATAATTTGATTGTTCGTAAATGAAGTTGAGCCATATTAAAAAGATAAAAATGTTATTACGTCCTTGCTCTTCAGTTGAACGAATTTCATCATCATCATCATCATCATCTTCAGCTTCTCTCCGTCCATCTTCGGACATAAGCTTCTCCAATTCGTCGCCATTTGCTTCTGTCGGTCGTCTGACTCATCCATTGTGTACCTGCCATTTTCTGGATTTTATCTTTCCACCTTATTCTTGGTCGTCCTGGGTTCCTCTTAGTTGTTCTGGGCCCCCCGTCAGTTGTCCTTCTTGGTCCATTTGTCTTCATTGAATGGCCAGCCCATTTCCATTTTAGCTTTGCCACCCAATCTGCCATTCTTAAATACCCATCAAAACTGCACTTGGCTCTATTATTATTATTACAATAATATACACTTACAAAAAATAAGAAATAGTGATCCTTTTTTTGTTTATAAAATAAATTGACTGACATGGGAAAACTACTTTCAACAACTATACAGTGCCCCAGAGACATAGGTAACTTTAAAACATCCCATCAAGCTAGAATAACTAAAGAGGATATACAATGAGGAATCAAGAAGCTAAAAGACAGAAAGACACCAGAAGCAGACAACATTAGCAACTAACTCATAAAATACGCCGGCCCCGAAATCGTAACAAAGATGACGACAACAGTATATGGAAGGATCCTCGATACATCAGAAATACCCAGCGACTGGCATAAAAGCGTTACAACTCCCATCTTTAAAAAAGGCCAAAATACTCTACCAGAGAACTATAAAGGCATAATACACTACAGATGCCTTATTTATAATTAAACAATTAAAAAAAAAGCAATAGAATACAACATGACAGCATACCTATGTTATGTCGACCTCACGAAAGCAGGAGACAGCTACACGAAAAACATAAGAACACCAGGAGGAATCAGACAGGGAGACAGTCTCAGCCCATTTCTATTTCAACCTAATAATGGACAAAATTAAAGAAGAAGTGTCAGCGATGGGTCTCGGTTATCGAATGTGCCGAAACAAAATTAACAGAATATGCTACGCTGATGACGCAGTTCTCATCGCAGAAACAGAGGATGACCTCCAACGACAGCTCCATAAATTACATCTAACAGCAGCAAAACTAAACATAAACATATATATATATATATATATATATATATATATATATATATATATATATATATATATATATATATATATATATATATATATATATATATATAATCCAGGATATCTACAGCTGTCGCTGCCTTCCTGCTTTCAGCCCTTGTCTCCAGTTGTCCTTGTCCTGCCAGTCTCCGTCCTGCAGGTTTCTTAATTCCATCGCCTCATCCACTTCGTCTCTCCATGATCGCCTTGGTTGACCTCTCTTTCGTATGCCTAATGGACTCCACTCAGTTACCCGGTGTATCCAGCGATCCTCCGGAGTTCTTCTAACATGTCCGTACCACGTTAGTTTCTTTTCCTCTATGTGTTCTAGTATGTCTTTTTTTACCTCCATTCTTCTCCTGATCTCCTCATTTCTTATTCGATCTAATCTGTTCACTCCACAACTTCTTCTCCAAAAGTCCATTTCTGTGGCTACAATCTTCCCTTTGTTTTTTTGTTGATCACCCACATTTCAGCTCCATAAGTTATTATGCTGCGAACTATTGAATTAAATATTCTCGTTTTATTAGTCTTGGTTATGTAGCGGTCCCATAATATTGGGTTTAATTGATTAATACATGCCCTAGTTTGACCTAGTCTATTTTTTATTTCTTCCTCTGTTGTTCCACTTTTTGATATTATAAACCCTAGGTACTTAAATTTGTCTGTTCCTGAGATCTGTCGGTTATCATCTATTTCTAGGTGATATATCCTGTCTTGTGCCGTTGACATATATTGGGTCTTTTCGAGGTTGATTTCCACTCCATTTTTCCTTTATTCCTCCTCTAGTTTCCGCATCATAAAACCTAAATCCTCCTCATCTTGAGCTATGATTACTTGATCATCGGCAAAGCTTAGAGTATACAGATGATCATTTCTAATTGGTATTCCCATTCCTGCACATTTTCTCTTCCATGGTCTTAGTGTCTGTTGTAGAAATATTTTGAATAGTGTGGGTGATGTTGAGCATCCTTGGAGGAGACCCTTAGTTGTTTTGAAGGCATTTGATAGTTTATTTCCCTCTTTAATCCTTACGGTATTTTTTTTGTACATATTTTGGACTGTTCTGATAATTCTCTGCGTTATACCCATTTCTAACATGGCTTCCCAGATTTTAGACCGAGGGACAGAATCATATGCCTTTCGGATATCCACAAATGCAAAATGTACCTCTCTGTTCTTGGCCATTTTTTTCTCAATGAGTTGTTGAATTGTATATATATGGTCCATACATGATCTTCCAGCCGTAAATCCTGCCTGATCTTCATCAACTTTTCCTTGTATCTGTTCTTCTTATTTTTGTTTGACGACTTTTCCAAATAGTCGGCCCATCGAAGCTATTACGCTGATTCCCCTGTAATTTTCGCACTTTTTTTTCTCTCCTTTTTTATGGATAGACGTTATGTAGGCTTCCGTCCATTCATCTGGTAGTTCTTCTCCATTTAGTGCTCGGAGGAACATTGCGTGTATCATTCGCCCCAACTTCTCAGTTCCGTATTTAATTAATTCCGGTGGTATTCCTCCTGGACCGCTAGATTTCCTGTTCTTCATAGATTTTATAGCACGTTTGACTTCCGGTAATGTTAGAGTAATTTGTTCGTTTTCATCTGCTGATATTTCTTCATTTCTCATAAATTGGGGCCTAGTCTCCGTGAGTAGATCTTTGTAATATCGTTCCCATTCCTGTTCTTTGATATATGATATTCGAACTTTTTCTCTGTTGTTTCTTCCAAGTGCTTTAAGTACTCGCCAAGATTCTGAGCTCCTTGTGCCCCCTATATACTGTTCTATATTTTCACATGTATGTTCCCATCTTATGTTTTTTTCTTGTTGCATTTTTCTTTTTACCTCCCTATTCTTTTCTTTATATTTCCTTAGGTCTTCGGGATTTTTGGTACTGAGGTATTTTAAGTAATGGTCCTTCTTTTCCTTTATACTTTGCCTTGTGTCATCACTGACATCTTCTCTATATGTCTTATGTGTCTCTTCTTCTCCTAGAGCTTCCCTGGCAGCTTCTTTCATACACATCTTAATATGAACATATCAGTAGGAAAATCAAAGTGCATGACCCTAACCTGAGAACCCATAAGATGTAAAGATGTCCAAGATCAACCTATCGAGTAAGTTTAAGTACGTGGGCATGTATATATCGAACCACCACAATCCAATAATTGATCTGAGTAGTCATATCAACAAGGCAACCGCAATAGCAGGATGCTTACGACAGGAAGTATGTTCAAATAAATATATGGGTATTGACAGCAAGGTCGAGATTTACAAGACCTGCGTTAGGCCAATTATGACTTACGGTATTAAAGTTTGAGAAGAGAAAATTAAAACAAAAAGCATGCTGCGTGCAACAGAAATGAAAACTCTAAGAAGCATACTTGGAAAGACAAGAAGAAATCTAGTCAGGAACGAGGTTACAAGAGATGAATGTCAGGTGCAAGACGTGGTGAGATGGGGGCGGCAAACGAAACGACAATGGCACGCTCATGTAACCCGAATGGCAGAAGATCGACTACCGCGGATAGCAGGTATAGAGGGAGACCCCCAGAAAGACCACGTAAGAGATGAAAGGACAGCTGGCAATCGACCTCCCAAGAGGTCCTAATGCGACCCAATTAACAGATCAACAGGTCCAATTAAAGAAGAAGAAAAAAATAAATTGAATCGTTAAAATGTAAAAAGTAAATTAATGTATAAGTGAATTATTTAGTGTTCACATCTTTCATTACGATTATTTCACACAAATAATATCATTTTGAACATGATGTGATGCTTAAGCTAAATTCAATTATTTTTGAATGTTTGGGTAGGTTTTTTTGTGTGTGTAAATTTCAATTATTCATCAGCATCGATTTATAGTCACGCATATTTGCCTTATCGTTGTACATATTTTGATTTATAAGCAAGCACTTTTATACAGTTTTTAAACACGTTATAGGTAACTATCAATCACTTTTCATAAACACGTAGCACATTCTTTTTAAAAGTAAATTGATGACGAAACTTCGGCCATCTTTTCTCGAAGCAGACATTTATTGAGTTTCCTTTAAAAAAAAAACACTTTATCCCAGCTTGTACAAAATTTATGAATACACCCTTTTAATACCCTTAAACTCAATGTTAAAGGTTTAAATACTCTTTTTTTTCCCGTCTAGACCTATCATTATTTTATTTATTTATTCGATGTACAAAATTCTCATTAGGAGGATTTCCAAGGAATGTGTGAAGGAGGCTTCGCAACGTAATCCTTTAATGGTGCAATCTCATTGGCTAATTAATCTTGTGCTTTCCGAAAATGGGTGTCGCATAAATTAACAGAAAATTCACCACATTAATTTCATATAATGCGAAACTTGAATTTTCGTTCATTTCCTTGAAATCCTCAACGTAAGGTTTATTTTTTCAAAACAGTAACAAGCGCAAGTCTTGATTTATATATTTTTTTCATCACATCAACGACCTGTTTTTATTATTACGTAAAATCGAATCAGCAGTTTTTTTTTCTTCTTTTCCTCTAATCCCAATTGCTCTAATCGGATGATGAGTTTTAATCTTGTATCCAGTTTTTCTATCTTTTTCTGTCCGTCGCTTCTGGTTTATTTTATCCATGAGTCTTATTTCATTAATTCCATCCATTTTCTTCTGGGTCAGTCTCTTTTTTTTTTGATGTCTTTATTTTTAGTTCATATATTTTTGATATCCCTACCATTTTTTTGTGGTACCTATTTACTTTTCATTACATTTTTTTTATCGAAATGTTTAGGCCAACTCTGGCAATTGGATTAAATTTTAAGAATTTGTCTTTTTTTAAATTTTTTTTATTATCCATCATTATTAATCAGAGGCAATATTAATAAAAGAGTAATCATCATCATCATCATCAATCAGCTTATCGAAGTCCACTACTGGACGTAGGCCAGCCAATAATTTCCATTGTATTCGGTCTTGTGCTGTCTGCATCCAGTTTGTACTGATGCGTTTTAAGTCGTCGGTTCATTCAAGGATTCGTGTTGTCATCAGCAGATCTCGCAATGTGTCCTGCCCAGTTCTATTTTAGTTCAGTTTTTTCTACTACTTTGGTATATAATCCTTGAGAGAGATTCCTAGCATTGATCGTTCCTTCGCTAGTTGCATAACTCGTAAACCTTTCTCTTTAGGCAGTTGGGCAACTCTGCCTCGAACACATATTATGCAGCCCATGCGAGCCCTATTCTTTTAAGAATTTCTAGGGTCTGATTATCTCTTCCAATGGAAATCTCGTATTTAGGGTATTTAAGCGATGTAGTTTCTTCCACCCTGATACCGTCAATGTATATGCCCTCACCGAGCACGAGGTTTTTCATGATCTTGGTTTTGGGGAAATTTATTTTAAGTCCTACTTTCTTTGACTCTTCATTAAGATTTTTTAACATTAAGATGACATCGTCCAATCGATCAGATATGAGGACTATATCGTCGGCAAATCTTAGGTGATTGAGTCTTTCACCGTTTATATTCACACCTAAGTTGTCCCAGTTTGTTTGTTTGTACATGTACTGGAGAACAGTATTAAAAAGTTTTGGTGAGATGGTGTCATCCTGACGTACACCTCTTTCAATATTAAATTTGTCAGTGTTGTCGTGGAGTCTGACACATGAAGTAGCATTCTCATAAATATGTATGATAACTGTAGAGTAATCTATTAATCTATTCTGCAGTCTGATAGAGCCTCCAGCATTGTGTGTTGGTCTACTGAATCAAATGCTTTCTCATAATCTACGAAAAAAAGTACTAGAGGTTTATTGTACTCCACACATTTTTCAATAAGGTTTTTTAAAACCTGGAGGTGGTCATTTGTGCCGTAGCCTGCTCGAAAACCAGCCTGTTCTCTTGTCTGATATGAATCTAGTTTATGACAGTATTTTCGTAATTATTTTCGTAAAGAGTTTACATACGTGTGACAGCAGACTTATGGGTCTATAGTTTCCGATATGTGTTATGTCGCCTTTTTTTTATGTATAAATGTTAATAATATTAATGTATTCCTTTGTTACTACCGCCTTGTAGAGATATCCCTGTATATTGCTATCTCATCTAATACGAAAGAAATATTAGCCGTTATTGTAATTACCTAGTTTACTAGGTCCTGATAAAAATAAAGTAAGGTAAAGTATCATTCTAGAGGTGATCATAACCATTAAACTTTATCGAAAAAATATTTATGAGCGCCTAGATCCTCGCTATACTGAAGAAGAGAAGCACGCAATGAATATTAAAATCATTACTTAAAAGTTTTCGGTTTTAATTAGATAATGCTTGTGTTTTAGTGAACAATAAAATATCTTATTTATTACTAAATATATTTGTTAATTAAATAGGAATTATATAGTTATATTTATAAAAATATTAAGAACCTACTGTATTTTTAACCAACTTGGTGGTAGTCGACATTATGACCTGTATGACTGATTTTGTGTAACAGAGTTTGTATCTTAATATAACTTTTTAAGATTTCGGTTTTGTCATTTAAGAATTATTATCAATGGTTTACTATCTCATGCACCCGTTCATATATCTCTGTAAGGTCCTTGTTGAAATTTCGCTACCAACAATCTATTTAGTTTTCTTTAGTTCTAACTCAAATTAGACAGTATCTTCCAAGAGGCAGTTAAAGACAGTCGATAAATTCTTTTATACCAACCGATCGAACGATCGGTTTTTCTATTATTTGCGGTATGCCTAAAGAGACGGTTAGACGGTATTCTTTCTACTCAAGATCAAAACGGTATTTTTTCTTATCCAGGAAGTCCGGATGATTTCTACGTTTTTTTTCAAAGTCATTTAGTTAAGAAGAGTGAATTTACGTAAAAGGAAATTGTTACTAGATATTAATTGCAAAATTATCAGTTTTGCCGACGACACTGTTTTGTTTTGTGAAATTATCAACTGGTTTAACCTTAAATTAAAATTGGAACATGACTTAAAAAAAAATTAAGATGTGGTTTGATAACAGGCTCTTGTCAATAAACTTAAAAAAAAATTACTAACCATTCAGTTCCTACAGCAATATTCTCCCTAGTTATAATCTTGTAGCTGAAGATCTCAGCTCTATCCCAGCTGGAAGAAAAATTAAATATCTTGGTATTATGTTACACTTTAATCTAAAATGTGACCAACACGTCGAATACCTTTTAAAAAAATTACGTTGTATATTGTATAAATTTTAAAAAAATATGTAGTATTCTTAACTTTAGACAAATAATTCAAATGTATAAAAGTTTAGTGGAATCTCACCTGAATTATGAAATTATAGGTTGGGGTAGCTTGTTGAAAACTCACTTATCACCGCTTGAAACTTTTCAAAAAAGGTTTCCTAGAACAGTACTTCGTAGAGGTTATGATTGTCCCAGTAATATCTTATTTTCGGAGACATGCATACTTGACATTAGACAACTCCATTTAGTAATTGTGAGTATCACCCAAAATATAAATACAAAAATGAAATAAAAATGTTATGTCATAAGTATGAAACTCGACATAAATCAACTTTTGTCAAGCCTTATATGCAAAAAAGTATTGGACAAAGATATTATACTTTTCTGGGTCCGAAAATTTATAACTCACTCCCTTGTGATATTAGAGAGGAACTCAGATTGTCCGGATAAACGAAAGGTCAAAAACTTTGTCTTAACTGTGCCACGTAAGGTCATGTGGAAACTATTCATAAAATAAAAATTATTTAAATACTAAGGTATTATATAGTTTATTTTCATATTTTTAAATGTCTTGTCTTCTTATACCACACACAAGTAACTCGTTTTACTTCATAGTTATTTCTGTTTATTTGTATATCTTTATCTGCTACTACTGTATTGTTTGTGATTGACAAATAAACCATTATTATTATTATTACATTAGTGGTACAAGTACTTGGTGTATTTTAAATGGAGAAATATTCAGTATCAATAAAACTTTAAAAATCCAGCGACCTATAAATTAAACCGGTCCACTGTTATCGAAGTATAGTATAATTTCGCTGTGTGCGTAAAAACGAATTTACAACCCTTCTCCGTACAGTCCTTTTTAATAGTTATTCATTTCTATAGTTTAAAATGGTCGTCTTAATACTAAGTTTGACAATCAGATACTAAGTTTCTAAAAGTTGTAACATTAAGTTTTTCAGATTTAATATAATTTTTAATGTACTACCAAGTTTGTAATAATATCAAAATTAATATGCATTTTATGATTTCTACTTGACTACTGTATATTTAAGAGCTCATTGGCAAATCACCCAGATGCCGTTTTCCTTCTTGAAATGAAATATCTAATTCATTTTCCCAGTCTACCCAAATCTGTATTATACTTTTTCCATCGACTCTTCATTGCAATAATAACTAACGGAGACTTCTGTTGGAAAACTATCTTCACCGAAACGTGTAATAAAATAGACGAACGCAAAATTACTTCATTTTGATGCACTCTGAATTTTTCCGTATTCTGCAGAAGTTACTACAGAGTGAAGCAAGTATAAAAAATTAAAAATAAAAATGTGCATTAAAACCATTGTAAGAAAAATTAAATTTTTAAATTTTTATGGCGAAATCCCATTTTAATTTACCCAATTAGTATAAGCAATTTTTTTTGAATAGTATTGTACCACTCTTAACTATTTACATTTACTTTCTTGTTAAGGTATGCCATTAATTTTAACAACCAAATAAAAGAAAATAATAAAATGTCACCTTAACTAAAACGCCGCAAAAATTGTAACTACTATAATCTTTGAATTTAAATAATAGCTATTTATGATACAAGTTTAATACGAATACTGTAATCAAATGCCAATTGGCTTAGTTACACAAGTTTCATTACCAAAGTTCATATCCAAAGTGCTTTGTTTAAAATTTAATCTGCGTAGTTCCAATAAGACTTTATTTGTAAATATTCGATGTATTCCAACATACCAGAAACGTACTCATAAATTAAAATTCAAAATTATCTCGTTCCCATTTTAGTCGATTTTACGTGCTTGTTGACTGACGTAATTTTGATTTAGGCAATTTTATAACTGACTTACAATGGTTTGCCATACGTTCAGTTTTAGTAAAAAATAATATTAATAAGGAAGATTATAATTTCGAGAATGTCCCTTCGTATATCGAAGATATTTGGCATAACGTTATTTCCTACGTCTCAAAAAGTCAAAAAAGACGTACGAGTAAACTTATGCAAAGCTTGGAGATTGGTGGAATTAAGAATAACAGTAATAAAAAGTTTTTTTGTCTTATTTCGATGTGGTTCCCCCTGGGATGTGAACTTTATGCTTACTGTGAAACGTAGAAAATTAGAGTATTTTGACCATATCATCAAAAATAGCAAGTACAGAATTCTCCAAAACAAAGTTTAAGGCAAAGTTACTGGCCGACGATGGCCAGTGAGAAGAAGAATTTTTTGGCTGGCTAACTTGCGAAAATGGTTTGGAGCAACATCTACTGAACTGTTTCGATACGCAGCCAATAAGATTCGTATAGCTATGATGATAGCGAGAAATACGTTTATACAAATGAAACCCCTTTCAGTCATGTCGAGATCTGAATCTGGCCCTTAAAAAGATAATAGTCATGTGTTGTATATACTTCACTCTTCTATACGACGTAGAGGCTTGGACTCTGTTAGACGCTATGGAAAGAAGGCTGCAAGCTTTTGAAATGTGGATGGCTAACTTGCGAAAATGGTTTGGAGCAACATCTACTGAACTGTTTCGATACGCAGCCAATAAGATCCGTATAGCTATGATGTTAGCCAACGTCCATAATCGGATAGGGCAATAGAAGAAGAAGATGTTTAGGTTTAATAAGTTTCGTCTCAAAGGTTGGGGGCAAGCATTTAATTAATTGTTTATTCAGCTCTAGTTATTTTTTGGTATTCTATTTTAATAAATAAGCAGCGTACGTGTTAAGATAATATACTGTTTAATAACACTGTTTAAATAGTAGACACTATTGCTTGTTATTGCGGTAAAATGTATATTAACAAAAATACATCACGCGCATCATGTAAATCCAAATTTGGCTTACTCTAAATAAATCAGAAGGTCTCAGAAATAGGTCGTGCACTTAAAAGAGATATCAAGACACCTCATAAAACAATGTCGCAATTTAAAAGACTTTGTGAAAACTCATTTCGCCTCCATGGCATGGTAAGTCGCAAATAGACCGATCTTGAATATTTAAGAGAAATGTAAAAAGTGTCAGTCTGTTTTGTTTTATTTAAACACTCTGTTTTCGACTAGCAGAATACCCTTTTTTTACATTGAGGAAAAAAGGTCTTATGCAATAATTATTTTCGCTTAGCAATTATTAAAAATGTTACTGGTGTCGAAACAACGTTTTATGACTCTTGCTCTTCTAAACTAGCATTATCAGTAACTAAATTTTTTTGAATGTAATTATTAGTTTGCTTAAAATATGCTTGTAAAAGAGGTCTGATTGCAGATCACATAGTTCCAGTTGATAATAAATCTTCACTTAACTTTCTCTTCTTTGCAGACATGATGAGATTAAAAGTTCAATGTACTTAAACACAAAGCGAACAAAGCAATAATAAAGTTTAAAATAATGAAAAAGTCTTTAATAACTTGATAGTAACCTTGCGTAATCAAAACTTTCGTCGCGTTGAATGACAAGTGACTAACAATGTCCAATGAACGACGCGCGGAGTACCTATTTTGTGTTCGGGGAATTCCTCGAGTTCTCGAGTGATGTGAATACATACCCAAAACATTTGAATTTCGTCGCCAGAAAAATAATTTGCTCTTCTTAAGTACAATGTCCTTCTAGAATGTTGGTCACCAACAAGGCTATCCTTACTCTGTCGACGGCAAGTCTGAACAGAGAGCTTGAGTTAAGTTTATACCAGTCACGTAGATTCTTGAGCCATGATGCTTTTCTGTGGCCCGGCTTTCTTTTACCATAAATTTTTCCCTGCATGATGTTCTGCAGTAATCGGTAATTTTTGCCTCTTACAACATGCCCGAAATATTGCAGTTTCCTTCTTTTGATGGTGGTAAGAATTTCGGTGGATTTATTCAGTCGTTGGAGTATTACCAATTTGAATACTTTTTTCGTCCATGAAACTTTTATTATTTTCCTGTAAGCCCACATCTCAAAGGCTTCAAGTCGTCTTTCTTCGTACTTGTTTATAGTCCAGGCTTCCATACCGTACAGCAGGGAGGAGAAGACATAACATCTGGGAAGTTGGATTCTTGGATTTAACTTTAGATCACTACAGCACAAGACCCTACTCATGTTTTTAAATGCTGCTCGAGCCTGCTCAATCCTTGATTTCACTTCAGTTTGACTATCCGCGCTGTTAGTTATAAGCCTTGTTCTAGAGACTCTATTCAAAATTGACCATTTTAGTTGGGGGTTCCTGGGTCATGCACAGTTGAAAGTTTCCTTATAGTCCTTATTATTGTCAAGAAAGGAACTACTGAAAATAGCATCTCAGTGCGAAGTTTATAAAAGTATATGTAAATTAGTGAAAGAAACTGCTCTACGGTAGGTTAACGAAAAAATAATTTTATCTTTAGTTCCTTGATCAGATAAATAAGTTTCTTCTGAATGGAAATATAAGAAGAAATAATCTTAATGGATTTGTAGGCTAGACGTATTTTTTAACAAAACATATTCTTAACTTTTAAGCAAATTTTTTTTTAACTATAGTAGAATCTCACAATTGTAAAGAGTGACTAATATTGTAGAGCGATTTTATAGGCCAATCAAATTAGACGTTTACCCTGTAACAAAAAGTTGTTTTTAATAGATGTTGAGTTTTTAAATACCGACAAAAAGATTCAGTATTAGTTAATAAAAAAGTAAGTGGGTTCTAAAAAAAACTGTTTAATCTCTTACAAATTTACCAAAACCTTTTTCTTTTAGTTAAACTCCAAAGACCATACGTTCAGGTAGTTACATAAAAATTGACAAAATTGCTATCTTTATATATTTTTTAAATAACTAATTTAAATGTTAATTATTTACTCCCTCATTTTGTTAAAATATTTTTATTAATTTGCCTGGTTTACTTAACTTAGCACGATGTCACAAAGATAAATATATCAAATATGTAGTAGATGAAATGGCGCGAGAACGATGCGTAATTGTACTTCGATTTCCACCCTACCACTGTGGGTTAAACCCAATAAAACTTGTATGGGCACAAATAAAACATGAAGTAGCAAGGAACAATGTTACTTTCAAATTAAATGACGTAAAAAATCTGTTTAGTAGTGCCGTCAACAATGTAACCTCACAGTCATGGGTAAAATGTATCAAACATGTAGTAAAAGAAGAGCAGAATATGTGGAATCTTGATAATTGCATTTAAATTACCATCGAACCCGTAGTTGTGGTTCCAAGTAAAGATACTACTGATGAATCTGAAGATGACATAGACGACTCAAATTAAAATAAAGTTAACTTTTATCCGTTCACATTTTTTATATTTAATAGAAATAAGTATTTAATAATGTTTAACTATTTATTACTATTACTATCATCTCAAAATACTATAACAGTTTATAGCAGGGATTTACAAAAAATATATTATAAATTGTAATGTACCTAACTTAAAACTGTAAACGTGTAATATCAATTTAGTGTTTTAAATTATTTTTCTTTAAGTCATATCAGTGATAAGTGAGATAAATCATATAAAATTGTTCAAATTTGTTCTGTCGTTTATACTTTTTGGTAACATTAATAATAGGAAGACATAATATGTAACATTTTTTTCGTATTACCAATTCAATCATTATTATTATTGCCGGTTTTCCTCATCTCGTGCGTCTTTAAAATAAGAAAAGAATTTTTGTGACATCTAATTCGTTCTAAAATGCCGAAGATAATTTTTAATAATATTGTTACGAAATTCACTTCTTTCTTGGGTTCGGTGATTTTAAACTTTCGATACAGCAACAAAATAATGTTTATTCCAATACTTTTACACAATAAATTTTACTTTTATAAATCACTTAAATATTCACTTAGATATTCAACTGATTACAACTTTAAACTGAACTGTCTTTTTTTCACGACCACTGTCCTTTTTATATTTCCAAATCACAATTCCAGACCATTCTACCTGTTTTTAGAGATTCCGGGACCCTTCTACCTTCGCGACGCGGTGTTCTAGACTTTGCTAGACTGCGGCGGCGGCCGACAAACCGGTCACTAATATGCACCTCAGCCGCGGTCGATCCTCGGTCGCCGACAGGGCCGGCTTGTAACAATATAATAATAACCACACGCCACACGTCGATTTCCATTCCCCTCGGACCCGCAAAGGTCTATGTTGAAAATATGAGTCACTATTTACAATTGTGGCATCCCTTTATAGTTTCAACTAATATCCCATGTAAAATCAAGGTCGGCCAATTGAAATCCTTTAAGTTTGGGAAAAGCCTCCTTGTACATTTCTTTTATGAAGAGCTCTATACACAAAAAAATAACGTAAATTTAAATGGTATTGCAACAAAAAAACATCAGTGATTTAAATAAAAATTTCCAATTTAAATTCTATTCATTTTGAATATAGAACGTTCGTAAATTTTTATCTTTATCACAGATTCTGCGGACTTTGTGTATTAAAATAGTGTCCTTTTTTTGCTGTGCTGAGCTTTCACGTTATTATTAATTAAACATGAAACATAACTATACAGTATATTTTTATTGCATTAAAGAGTGGCCTAAAAAGGGTTCATTTTGACTTAACTGTGACGCTGATGCTATTTTCCGAGATCATCATATTACACCTCGGAATATAATAAAGTAGGCGGTGAGAATAAGGAACAAAACCGTCTCGTAGCACTTTAGACAAGTATAGTGATATTTCCTGGTACATATTATATATTATCTAGCTAACTAGTGTGTTTATACTGCTAGGGTAAGAACATATTAAGGAAGAAATTGAATGTCTAGAAGTATTTGTCATTCTAGCCTCTTTTACTTTATATTACTAGTTGCAAACTGTCATGCATGTCTTGCAAAAGCGTTTCAGTTAAAAGCTTAATTTAAATAATAAAACTACCCGTCCAGAATCAATAAGAGGGATTATTTTAAAATATAATTCAAATAGGTTTCATAGACTACAAGTAAATATTATAAAACGTGAAAAAAATACTTTGGCTAACGCTTAGGATGTGAAAGTAACGCTAAAGTTAAAACAGACAAGGCTATAGTGGCAGTAAATGGTTTTATTTATTTAAGTACATAATAAATATACGATGTGTGGCTATTAAATAACGAGACTGACGTTGTAAAAAATTTTATTTTTATTTTATAGATGATTACTTATTATCACCTTCAATATACACCCCTTTTCTATCCCTACAACGCTCTATGCGAATTTTCCATTTTTGGAAACAATGTTGGAAGTCATCTTCTGTTAACTCCTTCAGGACTCTTGCCTCTTTCTATTTTTATAATCACATCTTCTTTTACACCACAGCGTTTTCTTATCTCACTATTTTTTACTTTATCCAACCGAGTCACTCCGGCTATACTTCTCAAACTACTCATCTCCGCAGCATTAATCCTATTTTCATGCTTCTTCTGCCAAACCCAACATTCACTACCATACATAAGTGTAGGAACTAACACTCCTCCAGACGTGCCTTTTTTGACACTTTCTGGCTATTCATAAAGCTATGCAGTGCCCCATTCATTTGTTTTTTTGCCAACACCCTTCGCTCAATGTCACTCTCATACTTTCCATCTCTCGTAAACTTTGAACCCAAGTACACAAATTTATTTACTTGTTCCACTCTTTCTCCCTCAATCGAAACTCCACATTTTGTAATGCTTTCTTCCCTTTCAAAAACCATTACTTTCGTTTTGCTAACATTTATTTTTAGGGCATCATGCATAACATTAACCATCGCCTGCAACTCCTTTTCAGATGACGCTAATATGACTTAATCATCGGCGTAAAGAAGGCATTTGACGATCAAATAATTCATTTTCAATTTATGCGCAATCTCTTTCAAATCTTTTAAACAATGGTCTATGTATAAGTTAAACAGCCATGTCAAAGCCACACATTGCTGTCTCACACCTTTTTCGATGATAAACCAGTCCGTGCAAGCTCCGTTTATCCTGACACAAGCAGTGGAATTCTCGTAAAGTGATTTCAGTGCTCGTATTAAACTACCACTCACCTATATTAAGACAATGTCGACCACAATTCACTCCTCACCATTCTGTCATAGGCCTTTTCCAAGTCCATAAAAGCGCAATAGACCTGACTTCTAGCCAAGAATTTTTCAACTGTACCTCGTAATGAAAATATCTGATCCATACCTCTCCTTCCTCTTCTAAATCCTGTTTTCCGACTATGCTGAGTAAACTAATACCTCGGTAGTTCTTACAGTCCTGATGCGAACCTTTTTCCTTGTAAAGTGGCACGATAAATGTATAATTGAAATATAGTTTTAAAAATAATGTATTACGTATATATTTTTTGTAATGAAATTAATAAATATAGCTCAATTTTTGTTTAAAATTTAAATAAAAAATATTAAAATTGGGACGATCGATACAATCTGTTACAAAACATTAAAAACCATTAGACTTGATGTTTACAGTTTTTAACTTTGCAGTTTTCTTTAATTTCATATTTTCTATTGGAGTTTTGCGACAAGTCGACCAACCAAAATCTGCAAGCATCGCTTCTGATCATTTCCCGTTGTACTGCCTCTCTATATTTTACTGGCTGTGCAATATTCTTTAATGCAACAAATCGCGAGTTTTTTTGATGTTTTTAAGTGTCAAAATACAATGATCACAGCCTCCTTTGATTGATGCTTGCTGACGCTGGTTATGAATTCCATACCATTAAAGCACGCATAACGCACGTTATAAAAACGCAAAATAAACAATTTTCTACCACTTGTAGTTACTCAAAACTTATAATAGAATTAAAGAATATACCATTTTCTATCTTGAAATGGTATTCCCAAGCAACTACAATTACCAATTTGAAGGCCTAAATAATTGCTGACAAAGCTATGACGCGCTATGAATCTGTTCATGCAACTTCCCGAATTTTTTACCACTTGGTTACCATGGCAACTCAACAATCAAGTCGACCACACATTTTATGTTTCGCTGGTGACTTGAAGAAAATAATTTGCATTGTTGAGAATCGAAAAATAAATTTTAAAAATATTTGATTTTCCACCACAATTCGGTGTGGAATTTTCTTACCGAATACCACGCGAGGTCAAATTAATATCCGGACATTTTTTGACCTCTAGTGGTATTACTAGTGAAAATTCGATACTGGAACATTGCCACGTCTTTTTCGTTCTCTAACGAGTACTCTGCTAGCGGTTTCTCTACTGGCAAATTATGCCCGAGCTCAGCCGTAGAGGGTAGAAGGAAAAAAATATAAAAGTGAGCTGCGCCACCGACTTGACGGTATAAGCCGGAAACCCCTAGATCTTATAGGCACTAGCAGGGCTACAAGATAAACAACTATGATTATGGTGAACCAAATAAATAAAATTATAGCAAAAATATGTTGGATACTTTACTCACACAATAGATAATTAAGATACACAGTTCAATAGTAGCATCATAACAAATATAGTCAAAATTAACAGCTATGATAAAATTTTCTTGCTAAAACAAACCAAAAATGTAAAATTTACAACTTTATAAAATAACCAAAACAGAAGTAAGAGTAACAGACTTTATCAAGTTACAAAAAAAAAGCAAAACATATATAAATTAACTCATTAATAACATTGATTCAAACATTTACATAAAGGCAAAGAACAAAAGGTAAAACATATATATCAGTTAATTCATTAATAACACTAATTCAAACATTTACATAAAGGCAAAGAAAATTAACTAGTTAACCGTTTACATAAAGATTTTCACTGCCAAAACAATCGAGTTCATTTAAAAATATCTTTACAATGCTTGTCCTTTAAAATATCAAGATTGTAGGATATTTACAAATAAGTAGGAAGAAAATATATTTTTACTTGGACATAAAGAATTATTGAGAAAGTTATTTTAATCCAAGTTTAGTTCTGGCATATTATCTAATGCAATAAATAGTTTCCAACAATGTACTATACTAATAAACTAGACAGAACGTAATCGTGGTGTCAGAATGAGTCACTGCGTTATATATTTAAAAATAAATCACTTATAACCTTTAGGTATACGAATTCACAAAGTACTATATTTATAAACTGAAGCAAAACTTACTCGTGGTGTCGAATGAGACACGGCGTTATATATTTAAAAATAAATCACTGATAACCTTTGGGTATGCGAATTCACATGTACTCCTGTGGCCTACTCCTGAGCTACTCCTGGGGCTGGTTAGATTATGGGGCGGCACCGGCTAGTTAACAATGGCTTCCCTCAAATAAATCCCGACAACGGTTATTTAACTCGACACCAAAACTCCAAAAATATCCACAACAAAGGCAAGGCAAAATGGTCAAGTTAAAAATCAAATGGTTTTTCTTCAAAATCCAATTAAGCCAAATACAGCCAGATATGAAGGAAATCCCATAGAGGTTCCGCACACGTGCTAATAACACACCGTCCCCAACAACTTTTACCAACACCTCCGACTTCGATGAAGCTCCCCAAACGACTGACGCTCCTATATCGGAAATCAAGAAAAATGGCGCGGAATAAACGTCAACCCACAATCTTCTCAAGTCCGCGCTTCGTCCTCGTCCGTGTGGATATCCAGTCCCATCCACACAGAAATTGCAAACCAAACGAAAATCCTACCCCTACAAGTTATGCAACATTATCTACAACGAATGATATATTTGAGTTATAACAGAGTACTGTATGCAACACTACTTACGAGTAAGACACAACTATAATGAACCGTAGATGGGAAAAAATAGGCACGTGACAACATCCTTGTCATTAGCTGTGACGTCACTATACCGCCTAACTTGCTTATGTATATTTCAGTGGCGTATCGCAAAATCGTTACAGTATTAAGTTAAGATAAAACTAAGTTGGTTATTAATCGTAGTAATAATCAGATTGCAATATCACGAAAATCTAAGGTTTTTAAAAAAAAAAACTTAAATGCTAAAAAATGAAAAAAATATAGCCGCTTCCTATGGCATTAGCTTCTAATTAGTAGTACACTTCTTACCTTTTCCTTTAGCGTCGCTGTGTTTGTCGAAACGAGTTCCACTCACTTTTGTGGAGACGTTTGTTTTGATGTTTGTTTTTAGTTTAATTTTCCAGCCGGGAGGATTCAACTTAACCGCCGGCAGAGCTCACTCGCCGAATTGCTAAAGTAAATTTATTACACTTGTGAAAACTTAGATGCAAGTTATGTTGTGTCAGACTGAAGATGATGTTGCGGTGTAAAATATTAAAATTTGTAGTTAGAGATTCGGTAACTATGTAAGACGGCGGGAGTTTTGTCATTGCGGGATTCTGATCCTTTTAGTTGTTACAAATTCGACTACAAGTTTTAATTTAGGTCATAAAAAACAAACTTATATCTTAACACCTAAGTACTTCTGGGAAATACTAATTCTGAGAGAAGTTGAAAGTTTTCATATCGAAATAAATACAATAACATGTTACCGAGGCGCGATACTCAACAAAGGTTAGGTTAGGTAGGTTAGGTATCATGTGAGTGGGGCGTGGTCGCCCCTCCTCCGCGATCCTTAGTAGGTCTATTGTGGCTCACCCCTAGGGGCTACAGTTCACCGCACAATCCAGCCCTTCTTACGAAGTTCATGGTTGTATAGGGTGAGATTTTTTTGAAATCGGTAGGTTCTAGGTTGGTGTAACCAAATATGTTGAACCTTATTCTTCCCAGGCCGCGGCATGAACATAGTATATGTTCAGCAGTTTCGTCTTCCACGCAGCAAAACCGACAGTCCGTTTGTAGGTTTGTAGGTCTGAGGTGGTATCTTAGACGACAGTTTCCTGTAAGCAGCCCCATTAGAATACACAGCTAAATGATTTAATAATTGATTATTTTATATATTTGCGGTAACATGCAATGACAGAAAAGGCGTCCAATAGTATTTTGTTGCCCGTCAGCGGCGCTAGTAGTCATCGTGCACATAGCCAATATTGCCTGACCAAACCAAAAGAGATAGCGTCGTATAGTGGTTGTGTATATTCATCCCATTCTCTCGAAGTTTAGTGTCAATTCTACTGCGTGTAATTTGCACACGCATATTTTTTTTGAAAGGACGTAAAACCATCGTAATTTATTAGTTCCGCAGCCATGTCGTCTTTGTCTTTAAAATGAGCAGGAGTGTAGTGGGTCTCTCTTAGATCGCATTTTCCAGGTTTATTTCTCCTATGATTAACTTTACGGCATATGTTAATGTAACTTGTATCTTTTATTTGCTGCTTGGAAACTGGTCTCTAAGATTCTGCCGTGTAATGAACATAAATTGTTGGAAAGTGTCGAGGAAGTTGTGAAGGGTCTCTTGGAAAATGAATAAGAAAGAGGAAAATAAAGTGGCGTTTCATGAACTCTTGTGTCCTGTGCTAAATCGAAAACGCGGAAAGTTTTTAAGAAGAAACGTTCTGATTTCAAACGCTTTACAAATGGTTTTTTTAATTCGTTTTTATTTATTAATTTAGAGCTTGATTAATAATAAGAAAACATTACAAACCAGTTTTTCATTTCTTTTTATGTAATCATGGGGTGCGAATTTGCAGACGTTCTGAAAAGACAGCTTATCCTTCCGAAAAAAAACTTGTTCCACCCTTGGGACATGTCAGTACTCTCGAGGGTAAAGAAAACAATGTTTTATCTGATCCTTATTCAAGGATTTATGGTATTAGTAATAAAACTGGGGTATTAGGGATGAGGATTTGTTCTGAAACAACACACAAAAGATATAAATAATTTTATTGGCCGTGGCACACTGTCGCAAGGAGTTTTATCTAATTCTGTAATACAGTTTTGAAAGCCTAGGGGCTGGTCTCCAGTGTACGCAGGTTTGTTTAGATTTTGTAATCGTGAAGTTATTACTTTTATCGCTACGACATTTTCCGCAACAATGTTGAAAATAATGGGATCAGATTTACCACTACCCAAACGTATGTTAAGTTTTATTGATTTTATTTTATTGCGGAAGATGCCAAAAGATTTTAGGATACATACAAAAATTTTTCAGTACTTACGTATCAAATAAAATTAAAACAAAGCAATGTAGTGTAATTCTCTATAGTCACTGAGTAAATAAAGGAGTAAAAAATGCATTTAATAAAGAACTCCAGAAGCATAAGATGGTAAAGCAGCTCAGGAAATATAAAAACATCGGTCAAAAAGACACTGACTAACCCACACATAGGGTCTTTAATAAAAAAATTCCTATTTTTTTAAGATAGTACTAATATCCAAAATATACCTGTCAAAATATCAGTGTTTTATCTGTAAGGCTTGGCTTCCGTTTGCGATTTCTATCCACGGTGATAAAAAAAATTGTAAAATGTACACACTGAGATAAATCATTCGTTAAATTATGACAGTTTTCGCTTGCATTTTATTGAAACTATTTGTGTTGGTGCTATTTCTTAAACTTAAACATTTCGTGTAGGATATTATATGCGTCTCACAAATATGTTTGCCTTTCAGGTACAATAAATAAATGTGTACACGATCGGTCACAAACATACACTACTTCAAATATAAGTGTTTTTTTTTAGAGCTGAAAGATTAGATTTACGTATTGTACACGTAGTTTTTTGTTGCATTTTAAGTAAAATATAGGTAAGTTTTCAGTACCAAAATTTTATTTAGGTTCCGACAACATAACATAAGATATATGTTCACAAAAATCATTGTAATAATTTAGTTTTTTGACAAAAAGCTCCCAAACGTGTGTGTTCCCGTGTGGGAGACTTGAATTTTCCATTCGAACAAATTTGTCTTGCTCTCTCTTTCTATCTTTCTCTCTTTCTTTAGTTTTTACAACCCCGAGTGGGTCTTTGCTGACTTTACGATTTTCCTCTATTGGTCTCTGTCCATCATAAGTTGTTCGGCATTGGCGATATTTAGGGTTCCTAAGTCTGCCGACAGGTTATCCCTCCAGCGCAATTTGGGTCTTCCAAGTGGTCTTCTTCCGGTTGGATTCTGTTTCCATACTAGTTTCACTACTCGTTCATCATTTTGTCTTTTAATGTGTCCGGCCCATCTTAGTCTTTCAGCTTTAACCATTTTGACGATATCTGGTTGACGGTATATGTTTTCCAGTTCTCTATTGTTTCTGATCCGGTACTGTTCTGAGTTTTGGCCCATATATACTCCGAAGGATTTTTCTTTCTGCAATTCTTTTTTATTTTGTTTTGTCATGGTCCACGTTTCGTTTTATACTCATTGATTTAAAAACTGACTTCTTTTGCAGCACTTTAAACCCTAAAATGGGTAAAAAATTATGTTTTTTGGGTGTATACAAAACTAGCAGTCATTTCCTCTCCTGGAATCGTGAATTTGAACCGGATTAATGGAATGTGGAGAAGAACAGGAACCGTGATAGAGGTAGTCCATCATTAATCGTATAGGGCACTGAATGCCCATTAACTGGCATCTGGAATCTCCCTTAGGAATAGAAAAGCAGGAAGCGACTCCAGTCCGCTTGGTTGCGCTATTTAGTCTCTGCGGTCATCCCTTGATATTTAGATGTGTACACGATGTCATCGGAGCTCAACGTATATTAAATATTTTACAATATAGTATTTCTAATATTTCTTATATTTAAGTATCTTTATTTTTTTCCACTAGTTATTATTTTACTGCAAGAATTTGGTAAATTATTTAATAATTGATACATTTTTCTCTAATTGAGATTAGGGAGGTTAGGTGTGATTTGGATCGTTATATTATATAAAAAACTATTGTTTTTTTGCCAGCGTTTCGAATTCTATTAAATTTTTCATCTTTAAACTTTTTTGGAGTTGAAACATCTTTGTAGATGATAATTCGAAAAACTGATGAATTAATTTTTTCAATACAATGTAACAAAAAAGATCAAGTTTGTTAAGAAATAAAAACACAGTATTTTTACCTTTGATAACAGTTTTCTAAGCATCTTGCTAAAGAGCCCTATTTTCAACAATTTTTAAAGCCTCTACTACTCACCATGAAAGTTTAAACGTTCACTAGTGAGACAAGGCTTACTACCACTGCTTTATAGTATGAGACTTATGAACCACTACATAATACACCCTATAAGTAATGCAAAATGTAAGCCACTTAATATTGATTAGAATACCCACTTAGGAAGGATTACTTATTATATTAGATAGAGATTTGCTTCTGCATATTTTATGACAGATTAAACACACTCCATGAAAAAGATGCTGATAGATAAATAAAATGATAAATACTAATACAAAATATACAAACAACTATTTTAAAGCTTGTAAATAATTTTTTTTGTCTGTTTGTATAACCGCAAGCAACTTCATTAGCGATATATCTATATGCTTTGTATATTTTTAAAACATTCAAGACAGAGTTAAATGTGAAATATTAGATGTCTTCTCACTAGAGCTTTCAATACTTCGCCCACACCGAAACAGGAAAATTAGTGAAGAATTCAAGCGTCTCTAAAGGAAATAATAAGAAATACTTTTAAGGGCAGGAAAAGCAAAACCCTTACCGTGACGCGTTTAACTTAGAATGATATAATGCATTTGGATACTATGTCATACCAGTGATGTAGGTGGCATTTTAAAATAATATGTCACTAATAATTCTAAATAAATAAACAATGATTTTGGAAATTTGGTTAATAAAAAACACCTAATTTTTTTTTTATTTTAGGTTATCTAATGAAACCAAGTTCAAGAATCTAGGAGACCATTTTGTAAGAGCCTACGTCACCAAAACCATTATTTGGTAAAAAGAATGGTTAAATTATTCCATAAATTGACTGCACAATATAGCGAAGCTCTGACTTACGAAAATATTCAATGTAATAATTTATTGAAAGTTATATTGAACACAACTTTGTGCGACCCTAGCGGCCATAACGTGAACTTCCCGAAACGATTATCGTTTCTTTGTTTTGTTTCGTCCATTGTGTGTTTTTATTGGTTAGGTTAGGCTTTTTGGGATCAGCTAATGCAGCGAATGCAGCGCCATCATCGGTAAATATTCATCATCATCAAAAATTAAGTCAGGTATAAAACCTTGTGAAGGGACAAATCGGTAGAGGTCGATCTCGGCGAACATATCTCAATCAGATTAACATTGTTTTGAAGAAAGAACAGGTCAAGAGTACCAACAGCCGACGAGCATATATGAGAGCACTGACGAAAGTAGAGGAAGCAAAAGATGTGTGTAAGAACCGTAGCAAGTGGAAGGAAGTGGTCTCTGCCTACCCCTACGGGAAAAGGCGTGACTTTATGTATGTATGTAAAACCTTATAAGTAAAATTTTAACCCCTTTTATTATATAAAGTACTTATTTAAGCAGTTATCACATCTAGGTAGTAAAAAGAAACACTAAAACTTTTAAACAATTTAATGTTTAATGAATTTAAAACATACAATGAATTTTATGTATTCAATCAAATAAATGGGTCAACAAATATATGTAACACTTAATATTTATGCTGTGTATTAATTTTTTTTTCCAAAGAATGGGCCATCGATGTTTTATTATTTTTTAAAAATTAAACAAAAATAAAAATCCAAATTATGTAAAATAGACTCTTTATGATTAAATTAAGAAATCTTCTTTGAAATAAGAGAAAACATAGTAAGAAATTCTTAAATGAGTTTTTTTTTAAATATAAAAACTTCTTGTCTTTTAATTCAGTGGGTTTTAAAACTTAGATAACGAAATACTTTTTATATTATGGAACCCCACATCAAATGATTACAAATAAAAGACTGCAATTTAAATAAAATAAAAATTTATTAAAAATATTTAAAAATGAAATACCTTCATTAATAATTACTTTATAGTTTGGTAGTTGTAAACGCATGTCTGGGGACCTAGCATCAAATATCGACCTGAATTTGTTTAAGCTGATATGCCTGTAACACAATTATTCTTTCTCTTCTTATGCGTATCCATTATTGAATGTTTGCGACCACATTTTCCATTTTGATTCCGGTCTCTTAATGTACGTATTAGGTCATCTATCGTTTTCAGTCCGGTCCATTGTCTTACATTGCGTAACCATGACATCTTTTACCTTCCCATTCCTCTCTTACCTTTGTACCTTCCTTCGATAATTAGCTGTAATAATTGGTATTTTGTGTTATGCATTACGTGTCCTAGTACGCTGTTTTTTTTCTTGATTGTCGTTAGTAGTTCTCTGTCTTTCTTCATCCTTCTAAACACAATGATACGTTGTGACAAAAGGGAGCAAAGGTAAGACAGCCTTTTTGGATACTTCAAGGTATTCACCAACCCAAATCTCGTTTAGAAACAGATTCAAATGTGTGGATAAACTTAAAACATCTATGAATGATTCGTGGTCCAGCACAGTTAGCATCGCAGGTTGACTTTTTAAATGACAAAAATAATTTTGCGGAACCCTAGTGACTTTTTCACGGAACCCACCTTGGAAATCGCGATATTTAATTCACAAAAATTAAATGTTTTCTATTAAACCAAAATTAAAATCATTTTTTTTTTTGCTCACTTCCAGTCATCAAATTGCTCTATTATTTGTGAGCTGTCACTAGTAAATTTTCACGAATATAATTTAATAAGCGTTTGTATATAATTAAAATACTACCCTTATAGCTTTTATACTTACTTATATATTTATTTTAATTTAAACATCTTTAACTAACCACGTCACTGTTTAAGTAAATAACTTCGAGATCATTAGTTTGGGTTTTTTCTTGCAGTGCAAGTCGTTGGTGCATAACAAAAGATAATAATATCATAAATCTGGAAAAAAATTCTTTTTTTAACACTTCATTGGAAAATATGTTTATTTTGTCTGTAGGTATAACTTGTTATTTCATATTAGTATATTATGCAACGATCATGAATAAATAGCAATTACATAATCATTGTATGCACTATTTTTTCTACAATCAAAAAAAAATAAATATATATACGGTGTGACACACTTAACATGAAGACACCCCTGTATTTTAGTCATTTTTAAAAGCAAAGATTTTATTTTTGGTACAGACGTAGACCTTCATGAGCCGCACTTTTTACAATACTCAGTCCGAGTGACAGCCTTAAACCCAGCCTACTGCGATCCCGCGAAAAAGAAAAATTCTCGATATTTTGCTTCGCTTTGGCGATACCGAAAAAAGTTATTTAACAAAGTTGCTTAGAAATCTATTTTGACCCTACATACCGAATTTAAATATATTTATATATATATATATATATATATTACTTTTTTAATTAAAATTAATGTATTGCATTCCTTGTTCAATTGTAACCTTAAATATATAGGTCATTCAGCCAGGTTACTAAAAGACCGCATAACTTCCCATAAAAGTGACAGATGACTGCACCGCGAAAGATGTGTTTGACTCAATTGATTGACGTGAGTTTTTGATCAAAATGATTGATCCTATAGTACCTACCTAATTTATAAATGTGCCATTAACTCATTAAAAGTAGTGATTAGTTCGACTCTTAATATTACCAAAACAAAAAAACAGTTTTTGTATTAAAAAATCTTTTTGAAAGTTGTGACTGTCTACATAGTGTATTTAGTTATTTTTCAAATCTCTATTTAAAGTACTTATTTAATAAAAGCGAATTTTTTTTCATGATAGGGAATGTATAATATAATGATCACCTTTGGTTAATAAATGCTCGCCTTGTTAACCAATGTGAAAAATGCCCATCTTTGAAAGAAAATATGGCGTGCTGGCACCAAAACATCTGTTTCGGAAACCACCGTAATTATAAGGCAACCCAACCCATTTATAATATGTGGTAATTGGTTCTAAAGTAGCCAGATTTTGAACAATGCAACCATTTAATATTTTCAGGTGTCTAACAAACGGTAATTATGTATTTTAAAATTATATGCTTTAAACATTTATTAGCAGCACTTTTAAGATTTTGATTTTTTTTTACCGATACTATAACAAATCCTTCTGATGATAAATCACAGTTTTATTTTCAACTAAATGAAAATATTACAGCTTTTTAAGCAGTAAACTTTATAAATATAATAACTAATTAAAAAATAGTTGTAGAAAATTTATAAATTGCAAAAGTTTCAATTAAAACTTGATATTTAAAAAAATAATTTTATCAAGCTAGCATATATGACTGTAATGTAATTCAATACTTGTCGAGGCATATAGCCAGAAGTGTAGTTGTTTTTTGATACATAATCTACCCACATGAACCCATAATATAGGTGACATACAGCGAAATTAGCTGGTTTTTAAAATCAGTTACACATTTTTCTCATCTATTTACGCTGTTAAAAAATGTTTATAGTTTTCTATAATAATATTAAAGTTTATTATAATTTTTGCATATATATATATATATATATATATATATATATATATATATATATATATATATATATATATAACTGTTCTCTCGAAGGAGTAGGCAGATTGAGACCTTAGAGAGAACCAGTGCCGAGACCTGGGGAGTAGGCAGATTAAGACCTCAGTGTGAAAATTACTTCTTATCCCAAAATTTACTTTCTACTTCTTGAAAATGGCTTCAAAATCGAAGTCGAAACGTCGAAATAAACAAATTTCTAGACGCGGTTCAACCCGAACTTTAAGTATTACAAATATATATATATATATATATATATATATATATATATATATATATATATATATATATATATATATATATACATCGGGTTACAACGTTTTACGTCTTCAGATTCTTAGTCACCATTTCTCCCTGCTCATCTACAGGCCTTCTTCCAGATCCATCTCTCGAATTTTCTTGTTCACTCCGTCTCTCCAGCTTCTGCGTGGTCTTTCTCGTTTTCGGTTTCCTTAGGGGTTTCAGTTTAGTACTTTCTTTGGGATTCTGACATTCTTTGGACGTGCCCATACCATGTTAGCTGTTTAGTTATAATGTCATCAATAATATCGTGTTGTATTCCTATTTCTTGTCTTATGGTTTCATTTGGGACTCTATCTCCGCTGGATTTTTCTGCGAGATTTATGTTATTACGCTTTTCACGACGGAGTTGTAAACCTATTTTCTTTTGTAATGGTTATGTCCCATAGAATACTGTTCAGTATGAAAGTAGCTCTTCTTCCCTGTACGTTTCTGTCCGATATTGCTTCGTCTAGTGTCCCTTCATTAAATATTTTCATTCCTAGGTATTTGTATACATTGCATTGTTTGATGATCTGTCCCGTTGCTAGATGTAGGTCTTCTTGCTGTCCTCCTATGCACATGTTGACATCCTGGCTCCATTTTCCAAACTACTCGATGAGCTTTTGGCATATATGTTCCATGTCATCTATATCTTGTGAAATAACTACTTGGTCATCCGCGAAAGAGAGGGTATACTGTCGTGTCGTCATCCACTGGCATTCATATGCTATTGCATTTCCGTTTCCATGTCTTTAGCGCGTGTTCCAAATAAATTTTGAATAGTGTCGGAGATATACAGCAACCCTGTTAAAGACACTTGCTTACTGTGAATCCAGATGTTAATTCTTCGTTGGTTTTGATTCTGGATGTGAAGCCCGCGTATAAAGACTTGCGTGCGGAAAGGTCTTACTCGCAATTAGGTACTTCATCAATTAATCATTTAAAGGTAGCAAAAAAATTTAAAAAAATAATTATCGAGAAAATTTGTTACTAATTTGTTTCTGCATGGCTGCAAAAATTTGGAGTCATAGTATTCTGGGTATGTTTCGTTGCTATACACCCAAAAAGCTTTTCTTGGCCTAAAAGATTATACAGATTATAAATATGAAGTATAAATGGTTTATTGTACTTTTATGAGTGAGCAGATTAACAGACGTAAAGTACTCAGACATTAAAACAAAATAAGTAACCATTTTCGAACGGCTGCTATTGGCGTTTGCAATTACCGTTGTTTAGTAATTTTACAGGAAAATTGGATTGTTGAAAATGTCATGTTGTGAATATTAATTTATAGGTCAATGCCTCATTTTCTAAAGTATGATTGAAACGATAAAAAGATAATTTAGAATTTGATAATTATTATTATTATTAATTAAAGTTTATTATTAGAAATTGAGGGGGTGATTAGAACCAATAGATTCCGTGAAAAAAAGAACAGGCACGTGAATCTTTCAAGAACATGCAAACAGTGCTTACCAACAGACCTCTAAGAATTCCCTTAAGAATACGCCTATTACGTTGCTATGTCTTTAGTATATTGTTCTGTGGGATGAAAGCATGGACCCTCACTGAAACAATGTGCAAGAGGATTAAGGCTTTCGAAATGTGGACTTACCGAAAAATTCCGAGGATATCGTGAATAAACAGGGTGACGAATGAAGCGGTTCTGCAGCGTTTAAATAAACAAAGAAAGTTACTTAATAAAATAAAAAGAAGAAAGCTGGAGTACTTTGCCCACGTAATAAGAAATCCGAAATATAAATTACTCCACATTATTATTCAAGAAAAAATAGAGGGAAAGCGGGGTCCTGGTCGCCGAAGAACATCTTTGCTCAAGAATTTTCGCCAATGGTATGTTGTGGACAAAGTAAAGTTCATGCGAATGATCGCCAATGGAGGACACGGTACTTGAAGAAGAAAAAGAAAAAAAAAATACATGATAATAATTTTTATTCTTTATTAAATAATAAACTACGTATTGAGACTGGAAAAGAGTAAAGAAGAAAAATTTATTTTATGTTTGTAATTACGTAAAATGTAAATGTTGGTTATTGGAATTTTAAGTAATGTATTAATTATCAGTACACTAAATTGTTACGATTTAAAAATGTTTCTCCCGTTACAAAATTTATTGCAGTGTAAATTGTAAGGGAGGACCAGTAAACGGTTTAACGGTTAACAGAAAGCCGTTTCGGCTTGCGGGAATGGCAGTGGGAGACAATTAAAAACGCATTTATCACGTCAGCTGGATATGGATGTGGATAGAACAAACCCACCACTAAAACAATAGAAGTTCGCTGATGAACCGAGAAAAAATCTAATCTCCGAAAAGGCATCTATTTTCTTCATTTTGATGATGTAATAACACTTTTTAACAAATACCAGGAAACGGTTTTACAAAAATAATGAAAAATAATGGATTTTTAGGTAGAATTATTTATTTTTGAAAAATGTGTTCCAAAGAAAAAATCTTCGAATGATAAATTTAGTTTATGTGAACAATAATGTTTTTTATTTGACAAAAAAAAAAGCTAAATGTCAAAACGCTACACAGGTTTATATTATATGTTTAAAGATTATTAATTTAATATTTATTAACCATTTACAATTTGTCCAGGTAACTAATAATGCTGTTCGTATTTAAAACCCAGTTCTATTCTTTTAAGGCGTGCATAATAAAAAAATGAATTATCTTCATTACATACAAATTTATATACAGTGCGTCCATAAAGTAACGCATATGAATGAATGAATAAATGAATGAATGAATGAATAAATAGGAGTTGTAGAAGAGATCTAATTATTCCCAAGGCAGTGCAACATTGTCAGCTTTTTGTACCTTTTCAGCTCCTTAGTTTAGTAGAAGAGTAGAAGCTCATGTACTGCTCTTGCCCCAGGTGGATCACTCCCTTGGTCATGTATACAACCCAGGTAGTGCCTCCATTGGGCGGTGGCTTCACATTCGAAGTTAATATGAGTGGCTGTTTCCTCTTTCTCATTACATAATCTGCATATAGGTTCTGTGTGAGACACGCCTATATTGTGCAAATGTTTCCTCAAAAACCAGTGCCCTACAAACTGTTTTAAGTTTTTTCCTACTTAGCGAGAGCAGCTTACCTACCTGATTAGGTGGGGGTTCTTTCAGTACAACCGGTACAACCGGAAGTTGCAGAAACTCGAGCATATTTTCATTTGATAGACCAATGCCAAAAACCCCTTATTACAAATTTTCAGATTACTTTTTTGACTAGTTTTGCCATAACGTCTAATGTGTCATCGAGAAAAACATGTCATGAAAACAAGAACAAAAAATTTACAAACTTGGGGGTCTTGATAATAACAAGTAAAATTCTTTCCCCATTGTAGGTAACATTATTAAAACAAGAAAAAAAAAGTTAAAATTAAGGGCAAAAAGCAAAAGCTAATATTATAAGAGACAGTAATTTAGTAGGTATACCTAAGAGCTCAAATCAGGTGTTCAAAAATATACACTTGGAGTTGGTTCCTTGGTCTACCAATTCCACATTCCGGTTCTATGTCTTAAACCATTAACCCGAATTTTATGAAAATAGTTTAATTCAATTTTTCGTTAAATGTTACGTATAAAAAGCTTTTAATTTTATTTTAATCACTTACTGTGTGTGACGATTTGCCAGCTATAAATCGAAAATACCATGTACATTTCTATGGTACAACTGAAAAGTAAAAACCCTGTAAAACTTGCGCACGAAAAGGTAATTTTAGCCTGTTTTAAAGAACAATTAATGACGAAAAAGTTTATAGAATTATTACCTGATTGCTTTTTTAAAAAAAATTCCAAATACAACTAACCCAAAAAGTCCAGAATTCCAACTTAAGAAAATATTGCTGTTTTTATAAGAGGCGGGGAATGAAAAATATTTGCTAGTGAAAGTGTCAATGATAATAGGTGTGGCGTCTCGCCCTTTATGAAGAAAAAGTAAAATACGATTTTTGTTAGATTGACATTTTCGAAAGAAATTTTGTTTTGAAGTTTCAAGTCAATTTTGATTTTGTAATTTTGATTTAAATAAACCGTTGATTTGAACGATTGTACGAAACAATAGTCGTTTCTTTTTGTTCTTAAGAAACAGCAAATGTACGATGCAGCCAAACGTATTTATACTTTTGGAGACATGTGACAATTGCTTCTTTTTAAAAGTTACCTTATTCTGCCGAATACACATGTTACTGTTTTAAAAGATCTTTGGCTTCATTGTTGGCTGATTCCGGAGTAGATCTTCATACTTTTGAACTTTATGGTTGATGAAAAATTGACACTTGTTTAAAAAAAATTTCAGTTTCCATTCTAATATTAATATTATTAATATATTAATTTTTATCGTTAAATTTTGCTGTTTTCAATAAATTTTTCATATTTTTGCATAGTATACTTGGATATTTTTTCCATATAAAAAACTTTAAGCCAGAACAAGAAGAATTTTAAATTAATTTTTGAGTAATTTTATAAAATTCTCATTTTAAACTACCAAAACTTCTTTTACGTGACAATATTTTTGAAACGAGTCTATAATTAATACTAACTTCACTCCCCGTACATAATTTTTGACTCTGCAAACTCTTTAGCATAAGACCGATCCTTTAAATCCCCCGGAGGTCCAAAGTTCGGCTAAACTTCCAAATTGTATATTAATTTCCTCAACGAATTGCCTCTGCCTTTAGAGGCCGCCTTAGGGTCCAACTTCAGACCTTCCTTCCACTCTCTTCTACCAGAAAATGCAGGATATTAAGATTTGCAGCGAAATAATAAGCGAGAGTTATGTCATAAGGAGTTGTATTATTCTGTATTTCTATCTCTGCAGAATTTATTACGATATGATGGATATTAATTTTCGAACTTTACTTGTTGAGAGTTTTGCAAAGCGGTAAGAAGTTTGTAATACTTTAGAGTTGTAGCTGTCTAGTAACAGTCGACAAGAGATTAATACTTTGTACGATTGAGTATTGCGTGCAATCAAATGAGTTCGCAATAATTAAGCGAGCTAAAGCTTTTTTGACTCGACCAAAATATAATACAAAACTACCGCCGGTGTGCACTCATACAGATATGGAAAAATATTTGCTGAACATAGAAATTAAAATGCAAAACGCTGAGGTGCAAGAAAACTAGTCGACCAGCACAAAAAATAATAAATATTCGCGACAAACAATCAAGTAATTGATTACACGACTCCAATTTGAACTGTTGCACATTGTTAACAGGCACGCTAGAAATTATTACGAAACTTTTAGCGGCGGTGTGCACGACATATCAGGAAAGAGACTACGACGCATGCTAGAGATCAAAAAATTTCTCTTCTAAAAATGAGTTTACCCTCACCACAACGACTCCAAAAATAAAATAAAAATTCTACGAATTAAAAAAACGTAACATAACGTCTGATAAATAAACTAAAAATTTAAACTCCAAAAAAAATTATTACCAATCCAGATACGCAAACATTTTTCATATTTGTATAAATTCCAATCGATTATTGACCGTCTTCAACTCTTAAAATTCCAATATATTGTTTTTGGCAGGCAAAGGTTCATTTCCATATTCTGGAACTTCAAAAAAATATCAATTTCAAAGATATCAAGATATCAAAGTCGGTGGGATTTGGATGAGGTTTTTCATGCAATAAAAGATTAGAACCTTAATCTATAAATAATTTAAAAATCTAAAGTTGGGTAAATATAGCATTAAATACAACACCAGGAAGAAGTTTTTTTCAAAATGTTCCAATAATTTTTTTTGTAAAAAAATGTATATATTCAGCTAAACTTCGACAGAACGGTAAAAAATATAACGTGCAGTTGTAAAAAAGGCAAAGGATTTTGAAAACATTTAGCTGCTATCTGTATTTACGTAAATTTTTAATCACTTCTTTAAATAGACAGTTTCTTATTGAATCAAAATAATAATCAACAAAATATTTAGTTTAAATTATAAAATTTAATTAATTTATTATGATTCTACACTTATTAATTTTCACATACTTTGTTTACCTCAAATTGACTACATTAACTATCTTTTTTTAAACTTTTTTTTTAACAAAACGAGTGCCATCAGTCTTGTAAGCCACCTTCTGAAACTCTTTTTTAAAAATAATACATGGGAGAATTTTTAAACAATGCGAAGAACATGTAAGTTAAACACAATTTGGATTTCGAAACGCGCTAGGTACTAGAGAGGCCTTATTTGGTGTTCAGGCCCTTTTCCAACGATGCAGGGATGTTAGCTGTGAAATATTTGCATGTTTCATTGGTATTCTGGAGATTTGCTGGCTTATGTCACTCAGCTCTGGACAAACACTATTAAAAAGTTTGGTGAATCCCGTGCAATAGCCCTGGATGTATCTAAAGCCTTTTACCGCGTTTGGCACCAGGCATTGTAAAGTAAATTGTCTGCCTACGGTCTCCCAACCAAACTGCGCCAATGGCTCTTGAGCTTCATGCAAGATCGCTCCTTACATGTGGCAGTTGACGGTATTTCTTCTGATGCGCTTAAAACTAATGCCGGGGTCCCCCAGGGTTCCATCCTGTCCCCTACCTTATTTCTTTTACACATCAACGACCTCTTGAAAACCACCAAGAACCCCATTTACAGTTTCGCAGACGATAGAACACTTGTCTCAACTTTCACATCCTATCGATCACTTTCGGTAAATGATACAAATAGGCTCAGGCAGGAACAGGTTGATTCCATTAATAGAGATCTTAAAGCAATTGTCGAGTGGGGAACCAACAATCTTGTTCAGTTCAACGCCCAAAAAACACAAAGTGCCACGTTTTCCAAGAAAGTGAATTCCTCAAATCATCCCATCACAATGTCCGGAAATACCCTTGAACCAAGTCCCTTCATCTCGATTTTGGGAGTCACGGTGTCCAATAATATGTCTTGGCATAACCATGTTGCTAACATCGCAAAGTCGGCAAGCCAGAGGCTAGGTTTTCTGTGGAAAGCCAGAAAGTTTTTTACTCCTGATCAAGTGTTGACGACGTACAAGGCTCAAATCCGACCTCTACTGGAGTATTGCTCGCACATTTGGGGTTCAGCACCAAGGCATTCTCTTCGTCTTCTAGATTTTATTTAGAAAAGAGCCATTCGCTTGATAAACAGCTCAACTCTCACATATACCCTGCACCCTCTAGAACATAAAAAAGAGTTGTAGACCAGTCATTGCTGTACAGATATTTCCATGGCAGATGCTCCAGAGAAATAAAAACTCTTGTACCACCATTGGCCACATTTGGCCGAAGAACTCGGCACGCTGATCAGTCTCACACATTTACTCTCAAGCTTGACACTACAAGGACCAATCTTCATCAAGAATCCTTCTTTTACAGGGCTACTACGGAATGGAATAAGCTTCCAAAATCAGTTTTTCCATAGAACTATGACTTTTTAAAAAGCGTGTCCACAATCATTTCCTGTCTATAATCCCTTTCTCTTCTAATAGTCGCAGTGCGGGCCGTCTGTGGCCCCACGCGACTATTTTCATAAAAAAAAGTGGCAAAGTATCAAAGTTCCTCTAAAAACTTACTTCGTAGCCATAGAACTGTTACGATATTAACTTTTTGGCTTCAGTAATTGTAAACTCTTAGTACAATAACTAAACAATGTTTATTCTGATATTTTTACACAATTAATTTTACTTTACAAATCATTTAGATATCTACAACTGTATAACACTTTATAATTACTTCAAATACTTGACTTCAAACTAATCTTCAAAAAACCTCGATTTAGTTCCGTTTTTTTTATTTATTCGAGTCAGAAGCATCTTACAAAATATATAAATTACAATCCATAAAGGTAAACAAGCAGTTAGGTATACAGATATTGTTAAATTAATTAAACTAAGTATGTCTTGCCCAGTATTGGGTGACGTCGATTGCGTTTGATAGAGCTGACATCAGCTCTTTGTGGGTGCTTTGGGCGCCACACAACGGACATTGGTACATGCGTAGAGTCGTCTTAGGGTATCCACAATCGCATAGGGCGAAGGTCACTGGGTATCTCCATTTGTTTAGAGTGACCCTAGATCTTGCAGTTCCGGTTCGGAGTCTATTCAAAGATTTCCGTTTATATACCTGCAAACCATTGTTCTAGACAAATAGATACCTACCTGGACGCTTTTCGGAATTATTGGACTTTTTTTTTGAGAAACATCCAGTGTCTTGTATTGTGCATTAATTGTGCATTCCCCTAATTGTTATCGATGCGCTGTCGCCTCAAGGTGACAGTCGACAGAGCCGGAACGTAATAGTACATAGTAGCTCTGACATCGACCATTGTTCAACCATTGTTAGTTCATCGTCCATAATCTTCGACTAGGTTAGGTTGTAATTATGATATGATAATACCAATGTATCAAAGGTGAATAGAATATTAATTTTGTGAACATTAAATTTCATGTAAGGATTTGCGTATTGGGAAGCGTTACCAAAATGACTTTTTCACCCAGTTTTTGGAAAAAAAGGTTTTTATAGGTCTACGATAGGTCTACCCTTTTTGCGACTATTTTCATAAAAAAAAAAAATCTAATAAAACGAGGGGTCCGACAGGGCTGTGTGCTGTCGCCTATACTTTTTAATGTATACTCAGAATGTTTGTTCCAAGAGGCGTTGGAAGATACAAACAGCGGGATCAAGATTAATGGAAAGTATATAAACAACATACGCATGAGAAACAGCCAACGGTATGAACTACTACAACTGATATTGCAGGGCAAAGTAGAGGGCAGAAGGGGACCTGGATGAAGAAGAATGAAAAAACATGTTTGCATCGCCATGATGATCGCCAACATTCGGAACGGATAGGCACCACAAGAAAAAGAAATGAAAACTACATTAAAATTTATCTTTTTGCAAGCTTTTTTTTAACAAAACGAGAAATGAAAACAAGGGTTACTCTTACATGGGTTTTTGGGCATACAGGGATAAATGGCAATGAGGTAACCGATGAACTGGCAAGAAATGGGACCCTGGTGGAACCAAGAAGCCAGTTGGTTGGATTGCCAATTGCCGAAGCAAATTATGAATTATAACAAATCCTTGAGCAAGAACATTTTGCTCAGTGGAATGCAAATACTGGCTGCAGAACATCAAGACAGCTGATGAAAAAACCTCTCCAGAAGAGGGCAGACGCACTCTGGACGATGAACCGAAGTAGGCTAAGCAGCACGCTTGGCCTCCTCACTGGCCACGTCGCACCTCTTCAAACTTAAGCTGGCGGCTGAGAAAAACTGCCGACTATGCGGCGAAGAGGAAGAGACACATTCTGTGTTGCTGCCCGATGTTAGCGGTTTACAGGTACCAAACCTGGGGCCGCATGATAATGGATCCAAGTGATCTTAATGAGACAGGGCCAGCAGAAATCCTGCCGTTTGCCAAAACCAGCGGACTGGAGTTCTGATGCCCTGAAGACACAGCGGTAGTCACAGAGGATCAAAAGATCTAGGTGACATAGGTGCCTATACCAATGGCCCAATAGCAAGATTGTAATATAATGTAATGTAAAATAATAATGAACACAATATTTTGTTTAAATTATAAAATATAATTAATTTATTATAATTCTACACTTATTAAGTTTTACATACATTATTAACCTCAAATTGATAGATTTTATTTTGGATAACGAAAACTACATTATAATTTACCTTTTTTTAAACTCTTTTTTTTAACAAAACCGGAAATGTGATATTAATATAAATTAATATAATAATAGGTAAGTTTTTTATTATATTTTTATCAGCTAATGAAATTAATGTTTGAGGACGCTCTTTTCAAAAGATTACAATAACATTTTCTGTTTATAATATATCGTATGAAACATCGAAAACTACATTATAATTTACCTTTTTTTAAACTTTTTTTTTTAAAAAAACGGGAAATGTGATATTAATATAAATTAATATAATAATAGGTAAGTTTTTTATTATATTTTTATCGGCTAATGAAATTAATGTTTGAGGACGCTCTTTTCAAAAGATTACAATAACATTTTCTGTTTATAATATCGTATGAAACATCTAACAATAAATATATTAATTAAAATAAATTTGATAAAAATTGAATAAAAACTGTTAAAACCAGTTAATTAAGAACTCGTCATCTATTTGATTGCTGGTAAAAAGGTGGTAATTAAAAAATGGTATAAATGGGAAATTGTTGTCAACTTGATTCTGGTATGCATGCATTTCTTTTAGCTGCGTTGGACGAATAAAGGACTAGGATATTTATTTTGTATTTTTTTTAATAAAAACAATATCTAAATTTTTTTTTACAGCATATGAAACAAAAAACATATATTGGTAATAAGCACTTAATTAACAATTTTGATGAGTAACCTAATAAAATCTTAGCTCATTCATGTTTACAAAATTCTTTACTAGTACTTCGTGTATGTCCATAAGGCGTACCGCACCTTGCACGGTACTTAGCATTGTATCAAAGTAAGTACCCTGTCTTGCACAAAGCATTGCCGTCGAGCAACAAAGTTAAAGATTCTGGTTATTAATGTTTCTTTATCCGTCACGAACAACGCGACCTATGTGATAGTTGAAAAATATTCGGCTCGATTTCGTAGTACGATGCTCTGATCCAGGCTAGGTGCTAACGAGAGTCAATGCGTCGTTATGACCAAGCGTATTTAACCTTTTAATAACATAGATGCTATGGTACAATACTAAGTACGGTGCGAGGTGCGGTGTGTCGTTATGTTTATGGTTAGCATTTTGGCGCGAAAATTTAAAATTATTATAATACTTTTTTATTGCATTTTTCAGTTTTATAAAATTAAAGTAAAAATTTTAGTGGTTAGCTACCACTTGAGGATTCATTTAAAACAACACTCTTTTTCGCTGTATCTTCTTAAAGCATTAATTTAAAATGGTAGGTATAGTCGAATAATTTCAAAATTTGTATATTATGTGTCATTGCTTTTTTTTATCGATTCATAAACATCACTTAAGACATGCCGATCGAAAATTTGAACTTTACTTATTTCCCGCAGGTAAATCTTATTTTCGTCGTCAAACTTATTAAAATCGACGTCTTTGATAATTTTCCTCTTTCCCGGCTTGAAAATATTCAGCTGATTTATAACGGATTCAACAAAATGTATATGCTTAAACCTGTGCAACCGTTTTACGAAAGTACTGGTGCTTTGAATGAAGCTCGCCAATTTTACCTGCTTGTACAACCTTCCACTCTTCTGTATGTCGTCCATATCGGCTACTATCAAACCCACCAATAAATTGTTTAAAATAATTGTCATGGAGAATATAAAAATAGTCGTGATTATCCTACCGAATACCGGGTACTGCGTCGGTTCCAGAACTCGCTCACTAAATTCCCCTGTAAAATATATTAACGTATAGAAGAGACCTTTGAACATATTGCCCCATTGGGAAGCTTCCTCGTTGCTTACAGAGGAATTATTTACCGTCGTATTCGCAGACTGGTCATCAAAGGGAAACAACAAGTGGAAACATAAAGCGAAAGAGACAAATTGCATGAAATAGAATCCTGTGTATTCTAAGAAATACGATATAGAACTGAATATGATCGTATACTTGGAAAAACCTGGTAATTGTCCCAACAAGACAAAAAAAATAACGGTACCTAAGAGTAATGATAAAACCGAAGTGTATACATTGGGAATTGCTATGGTTATTAAACAACAGATGATGATACTCAGTTCTAAAATATTAGAAGGATCTGCAAAGTATTTCAATCTGTACAGAAAAAAGAACTGTAATCCCTCCTTAACCATATGAAATATCAGTAAAAAATAAAAAAATACATTAAATTCACTAACAAAGGGGTCTGCATGTGAAGAAATCATGTAAACGTAAATGCTTAACAAAAGGATTGCAAAGAATGTTATATCTGCGTAAAAAACCCATCGCACTTTGTGCCACTTTCTTCTTATTAACTCTATTATTATGGGATGACTAAGAAAAATTCTTTTATGTTTATCATTTACCATTGCGTGTAAACTTCTGTTTTCGGAGTAGCTTTCGTTATCATCCTGTATAAGACTGTCGTATTTAAACGTGGTACGATATATGCAATCATCTAAATGTAATCTCAGGATATTGGGATCTAATCGTTCTATCACTCTTTTATTAATCTCGTTGTTATTATCATCTTCAGTTAGGCTATTTTCATTTTGGTAGTCCTCCTGTTCGGATTTGGAGTGTTCGGCGTTCAAGACTTCCTTTTGGTAGTCATGCTGAGCGGATTTGGAGGATTGGACATTTAAGTTTTTCCTTTGGTATTCCTGCTGTTCGGATTCGGAGTACTGAGCGTTTAGGCTAGCGCCTAAATGTAAAATTTGACATATTAATTCGGAATCGTCCGGCCTTCTGTCGCTGTTCTCCAGGTTTAAATGAAGTAGCGTTTTGTTTAATATCGATAGCTTCTTTTTCGTTAGATTTTCCTTGTGTTGTCTGAACAAAAAAAGTAACCTGTTTATAAGCAAATATAAGACACAGTTTCTATAAAAGGATTGATTGTCAAAAGTTAGTTTTGTTTTGTAGAGTTTTGAAATTACAGCAAAAATATTTTCCGAGTGAATTTTGCTGTATCTGTGCTGAAGTAAAATCGCTATCATCGGATAATATCCCCTCAATGCTGAATATTCCAGTAAAGTAACTGGGAATTTTCTGGATGTTATTGAAGGATCTGCACCATTATCAAGTAAGTAAATTATGTACCTTAAAAATAAGAACATTGATCAAATATTTAATATTTGCGATTAAACACATTGGTATTAATTTATTTATTTTACACTTTGTCTGTGAGTAACAAAAAAACATTTATATTTATACCTAACTAAAAAAGTATTTTTCCTACGACCTTATAGGAAAGTAACGTATATCGCACTGTACATTCCCACGGAAAGTAGCATAAATCCATAAGCGTGTGAAACACTTTCCGCAAACAAGAGAGTGAGAATTACTGAGGATGATAAAGAAGATCTGGGCTTTGCTGCTATAACTAAGATTAATAATACAAAAAATAAGATGACAGATAATTTAATATTACAGATTTATTTTATAAGAAATACAAAGAATGTGCAGAATTAAGAGCTGCAACACATGAAAAGAGATTTTTTTTTAACCACAAAAATAAAAAATGTACCAAGCAAGTAGTAGGAATAAACAAAATAGGTTCTATACGTTACTCCATGTTGTCATTCCTGTGGATGTGTCCAAAAAATGTCAGGGCACGCTTTAATAATATGAAGGACAGGTGCCTTGGATTATCAATCTCATTTAAAACTAAGACAATAAGCCTGTTTGGTCGTCCACGTCTCTGACTCAAAGAAAGATGGAAAAAACCAGGGATCGGACCAGAGATATTTTAGTTGTTTTGGTGTTGTTGGAGTCATGCCATATTCTATTAAGTTTGGTCATGGCCATTCGTGCCTGTTTAATGAGCCGGCGGATTTCTTTTTCGCTGCTGCCTGTGTTTTCAATTAAAGATCCGAGGTATACAAAGTTCTGCACCACTTGACAGCTTCCAACTTGGAATTTTTGAGGATGGTTGTTATGTTTTTTGTCTATAATCATCACTTTGGTCTTGTTGTAATTGACTTTAAGGCTGTAAACCTCGCTAGTTTGTTTTAGGGTATTAAGGAGAGCTAATAGTTCTGCCTCTGTGGTTGCTAGGAGAGCTGTGTGGTGGGCGAATCTCAAGTTAGACATCCTAGTTCCACCAATATTTATACCTTTCTCACAGCACCTGTCGCATGATGAATTCAAAGTAAGCGTTAAAGAGCATAGGGTATAGTATACAGCCCTTCTTTTTCCGTTTTTGTTTCGGCTGACAGCATGCCGTCAATTTGCACGTGAGCTGTGTTGCTTTTATAAAGTTGTTTAGTAATTGATATTAAATTAGCGGAGACATCTACGAAGCATATATATATAAGTAGTGTTCTCTGCCCTTCTCAATTATTTGTCTTAGATTTAGAATCTGTTCACGTGTTCCGCTTCCCTTAACAAAACCAGCGTGTTCTGGAACTATTTGCCGGCTCAGGAAATTTTCTAGGCGGGATTGTAAAATATAAAGCATTACTTTGCTAGCGTGCGAGATTACGGAAAGTAGACAATAGTTGTCTGGATTCGTCAGCGATCCCTTTTTATGAAGAGGGACAAATATTGAGGTTTTCCAATCATCCGGCCATCTGCATGTGGTCCAGATCTTCTGGCAGATTTGATGAAGGAATCAGTGACCGTCATTGGCCTTTAGTTTTTTATCCCTTTCTATCACTTTTTATCACTTTCAAATAGTACTCAAGAAAATATAGAATCTAATCTTTCGGCCACATCACTACAATTTACAAACTGCAGCAATAACAATTTTACTTTTAATTTCTATAATATTGCAACCAATTACTAATTGTAATAATCTACCAATATCTACTTCAATTTTAAGCCTAATATTTAAGTAGAAAAAGTTCTTGTTTCTTATAATAGTTATTGTTATTTTTTTAAATACACTATGTTGTCTTTAATTGTAAATAATATTTGGTAAAACTATTGCGTGGTCGTAGGAAAAATAGTGTACATTACTCATGCGAAATTGATTTTTACAAAATGGTACTTTTAGCACTCGTTATATAATATACTATTTCATTATACCTTCCTGAAAACACTATATTTACATGCCTATTTAGCGCACCAAAAGTGGGCTTTTTCCGTGCGACCGCACGGAAAATTTTACGGTGCAATAGTGTCATTAGCTGCCTACCTGCATGTCAAAATGAAATATGTTATTGACAGTTTTCTAAAAATCAAAAATTGTTTATTTTCTTAGCAACGGGGTGAGTTTCGCTTTTTTTGTGACAATTTTTTGATATTTTTAGTGGAAATATTTTAAAATGATTTCCCGAGAGGAAGAAATATCACGTGAAGCGACAAGAGTAAGTGCAAAATTACTGCCCAAGAAGCCACGTGAGAGATATGAAAACCAGTATCGTCTATTTTGCAACTGGCGCCAACAGAAGAAAATTATAAATATGATGATATTCTTCTCGGTTATTTGTCAGGAAAAAGCAAATCCAATAAGTTTCAACTTTATGGAGTAACATTTTAATGCTTCAAAGTTGTCTGGCAGTAAAATAAAATGTAAATGTTAATAATTTGCCAAAAACTACTGCATTTCTTAAACGATAAAGTGTTGGTTACACACTGAAAAGGTCCAAAGTATTAACTGCTGACCAAGTCGCCAAATTCGTACTTGAAGCACTAGACGAGAAGTTGTTATTAAGTAAAGTAATTTTAATATTTGGCATATTTGGTGCTTGTCTAAGAGATGACTTGATTCGACTGACTTTGGAAGACGTGGAAGATAATTGCCAGTTTTTGATAGAATTCCTTTAAGATGGCATAAATCACAAATCAAGAAGTTTCACAATTACAAAGGAAGGATGTCCCTTTGATACATGCACTTCTCTTTATCGTAAATATAATAATCTAAGACTAGACGTAAGACGTAAAAGATTATTTATTGCGTATCGTAATGTTAGATTTTTAATCAACATGCAGGGCGTCATACAATCAGTGGTACAACAAAGCAGATTGCTTAATATCTGAACCCAAAAAGCGGGGGAAAATCAATACCTGAATATGGTAACAACTTCAACTTCATCAACTAGAGTTTTCAAAAATAAAGTAGCTGCTAAAGGATTAGCTATTTACAACAACACAAATTGTACCATAAATATTTTATATAATAAAAATTAAAAATACATATTTTTGTTCGTTCATCTTTAAAAATAAATGCTTCGTAACAATTTTTGGTTTTAAGGTAGATATAATGAAAAATATCGTTCATTACACGTCCATAAATGCGCACGGAAAAAAACTATTTTTTCGACTCCTAATGAAATATACTATTTTAATAAATGGCACATTAAAAAATCAAACTTTAAATGAGATTTTGATTTTTACATTTTGACTGAAAGCTTATTGATTATTATAATAAATGTCCCGAAAGATGGCAATAAAGCAGCAAAGAAATTCATCAGTTATCTGGATATATTTGATATTTACAAAATGTATTTAAAATTAGTTTTTATTACCTTGAAAATCCTTTGTACTGGAAAAATTTTAACATAGGAGTATTTTTAATATCATAATTTGTCAGTCTTTGCAATTTTGATCCTTTATTCTGTAGAAATTCAAAATATCCCTTCCTAACGCACAAATGCAGCATAGTTCCGCAGCTATTAAATTCATTTTCACCATCAAAACAATTTATGTTGTCCCTTATATTATCGCTAGTGTAATTAAAAAATTTCTCCATATCATTGGATTTTAAATAATTAAATTTTATCCTCAAAGGATCCTCTAGCACATAAGATTTTGGTAAATTAATGTACAAATTTGATTTAATATACTCTCTGATGTTCTGACCTGCTTCAAAACACGTTTCTATATCGATGTAATCCACTTTGATTAAATTTTTTATTACTTCCAAAAATCTGTATCTGGCTGCCAAGCAAATCGGTGTTTCGTTCCAAAAATTGGTGTGGTTCACATCTATGCCTGAGCGAATCAGTAATTTAGCACATTCGACTATCGATTCCGTTTCTAATCCTATTATTTTGCTACATTTGGATTCCATTCCGTTGTACAATACAACATCAATTGGTGTAATAGACTGTTCGTATTGTAGAAGTACGTGCAAAGCGTTTTCGGAGAAATTGGTCAGGACATTTATGGATTGCTTCGGTAAGTATTTTATTATAACTTCAAGTTTTTTCACGTTTGCTGTTCTTGCAACGTAATGCAGTAGTTCCCACCCATGCCACATATCATCTATGTAGTCAATTTCACCATATTTAATTAATATAGAGCACAATTTGTTGAGAGTATCTGAAGAAACTCGTTCATCGATACAAGCTATTATTACTATCGTTTTTTCATTGCAATTTTTATATCTATAGTTAAGCAATAAGTTTAAGCTCTGTTGTGGTGCTTTTAGATAGTTGTTTACAGTGTTCTCTATTTCGTCAGTAGCATTTAAAAGAACGTTGTCTAATAATGTAGTTTTAAAGTCTTCGTTGGTGCTTTGTACGTGATTTTTAGTATTTTGTAGCATTTTTTCCATTTCTATAACTTTTTCCTTCATTTTAAAATTCTGAAAAAACAAAAATTTATCTATAATGTGCTGGGTGTAAAAGCATTAACAAGTGTTTGTAATGAAAATGAAACATCGTCAAACTTTCACAGTTGAAAAATTAGACACTCGCAAAATGTTTTGCGTTGCCATGTTCTTCAGTAATTCTTACTAACGACATTTTTTTGCACATAAGAGGACATAAGAAGACAACACAAAACCAAAAATAGAGAAAAGTATAATGAAATTCATAAGGAAATACGGAAAAGAATTTAAGCAGCAGATGAACGATGGCTAAAAGAATCTTGTCTAGAAATTGAAAAACTGGAACAACAGCATGACAGTTTCCACTTACAAAAAAGACTAAAAGAATTAACGGGTACATGTAAAACTTACAAGACAAGAATCACTCGAGACTCTAGTGGAAGAATATTAAGTGAGGTAAAGGAGCGCTGTACCGAATGGGAACATTATTTAAAAGAATAATTCAAAGACGAACAAAGAGAATACCAACAAACAACATCAAACAGGGACAAAGGCCCACCGATCCTAGTTTCCGAAGTACAAAAAGCAATATCAAGCAAAGCGAAGAAAGACCCCTGGACCAGACGAGGTACCTGCAGAACTGCTAAAATTATTAGACGACGAGAGCGTTGCAATCATCACATCCTTATTTAACAAGATATATAGCACTGGTGACATACCAGATGACTGGTTAGAATCCTTATTTGTTACTATTCCGAAAAAGGGTATCCCAAAAGAATGTGGTGATTACCGACTTATCAGTTTGATGAGTCACACACTTAAAATATTTTTGAAGATACTGCACCATCGTATATATCGACTTTGTGAGGACAGAATCAGTGATGAGCAGTTTGGCTTTCGAGGCGGTATGGGTACCCGTGAGGGGTTGTTCTGCATGCGAACACTTTTGCAAAACAGTGTTGAATTTCGTAAAAACATTTACGTATGTTTCATCGATTTCGGGAAAGTCTTTGACAACGTACCGCATACACCACTGTTTCGATGCTTAGATCTAATTGGTCTTGACTCATATGATGTAACACTGCTCAAAAACCTTTACTATAACCAGACTGCTAGAGTAAAAGTGAAACAAGAGGTTTCAGAAAAAAAAGGTAGGAATGTGTCATGTCACCAATGCTTTTTAATGTCTACTCGGAAGCTGTCTTTGAAGAAGTGCTAAAATATCGCCATGAAGGTGTTAAAATTGGTGGAGAAGTAATTAACAACATTAGGTACGCTGATGATACCGCTATAATGGCAGAAAGCCTCGAAGACCTCCAAACACTACTAAATGCAGTAAACAATACATGCAAGGAAAAGGGTTTAAGTGTCAACACAAAGAAAACGAAGTGGATGGTTGTCGGTAAAATTAATATCAAGTATCCAAAATTAAAATTAGATGGTAAAATTCTGGACAAAGTACCACAATTTGGGTAGCTGGATGGACTGTAGAGTTGAAAGCGATGAAGAAATATCAACCAGAATAGAACTGGCACGTAAAAGATTCACTAGTTGGCGTTATGTACTATGTAATAGAAGTGTTTCGATGAACATCTGTCTACGAATATTAAAGTGATAGGTTTGGTCTGTTTTACTTTATGGATGTGAAACCTGGACACTGAAAGTAAAGCATCTAAATAAATTGGAAGCGTTTGAGTTATGATGCTATCACCGTATGCTAAAGATTCCGTGGACAGCGCATGTAACTAACGAATATGTGTTAAAATCCCTACATAAAGAGCGATAATTGACAAACACCATCAAAATTAGAAAAGTCCAATACTTTGGACATATGATGAGGGGGCATAAATATCACGTGCTCCGATTAATTATCCAGGGTAAAATAGAAGGAAAGCGATGGATTGGCAGGAAACAGCTTTCTTGGCCTCGTAATATTGGACATTGGACGGGTCGAACAGTTGAAGAATAATTGTTTTATGTAGCTACCGATCAAGAAGCTTTCTAACCAATTGTCAACTCTATGATAGCCAACGCCTGAACGCTTGATGATAGCCAACGTTTAAAAACAAGCATGGCACACAAAGAAGACGAAGTGTATTATTGTTTAATTTTAAAATTGTAATGAGTTTAAGAGAAAAAAAGTTAGTGGAAAGTTTCCAAGAGCATTTGTTTTGGTAATATTTATTAAAAAAGTGGCGAATGAAACTGATGAAAATATATGGGATGTGCAAACGATCTTTTTCTTACCTTACGAAGCATAATACAAAAATTCTTGGATGAAAGTCAAAAGATCTCCTGCGCTTTCGTAGACTTGGAAAAGGCCTATGACAGAGTGGTAAGGAATGAATTGTGATTGATATTGTCCAAGTATGGGGTGAGCGATAGTTTTGTACGAGCGCTGAAATGACTTTACGAGGATTACACTGCTTGTTTTAGATAAATGGATCCTACACAAAGCAGGTTTAACATCGAAAAAGCCTTTGCCATGAAAATTTAACTTATTCATAGAAAGTTGTTTAAAAGATTTGAAAGAAAGTGCGTATGGATTAAAAATGAATAATTTGATCGCCAATTGCCTCCTATACACCGATGATTACATAATATTAGCATCATCTAAGGAGAAGTAAATATGGTAAATATTTTGCAGGATGCCCTAAACATCAGAGATAAATGTAAATGTAAGCAAGATGAAAGAAATGGTTTTTGAAACAGAAGAAAGCATGACAAAGTGCAAGGTGTCGATTAAAGGAGAAAGAAAGAAACAAGTAAATAAGAAATGATATTTTACAGAAAATCCGGATAGAATTCTTTTGTTGAATTTTTGTCAAAAAACTTATGGACCAATAATTGTTTTTCTCATAGTACCAGTTCATACTGTGATTTTTTATGGTCATTGCGCATGGCATTCTTGCACCCAATTTGGATTTTCATTAGACCAATATCAGGTGTTTTGCTGGTTAAAATGCCCGTTTAAATTAAACGTTGCCTTATCAGAAAATAAAACTTTGAATGAAATTGTTATTAAATGGTAGTTTGCCTTTTTAAAAATATTTGTTACTTAAGACTTTCCAAAATCCAAATTACTAGATAATCCCCGCACTGTACAGTGTGGATCATCGTGTCTGTCGACAAAATTACATCTTGTTAAATATTTGCAATAATACCTTGCTTCGGTACATCACTAACGCGTCCTTATTCTTTGTACCTTCTTTCTATTCTGTTTTTTTTTTAAACATGAGCTGACGTCATCACTTAAAGGTTATTCACCCTGTATGGTAGATTAAACAATAAAATTTCAAATTAAAAATCAACTGCATGCGTTACTTTATGGACGCACTATATATGTATCTTGGTGATTCTCTGTATAGTGTGGATGATCAAGGTAGGGTTTAATACATTTCTAAATTAAAGGGGGTTTAATTTCAACAGATTAGATCTGATTTTTGATTAGATGTTTTTATTATAGAAAAATGTAATTAAACACCTATCTCCCTTTATATTGAAATAAACTAAAGCTAATGGGGTCATGTTATCTTACCGTATTGTGCCTGTGGGTGCAAATGAGTCGTGTTTTTTATTTCCTGTCTTTTGTATGGTACTCATTCAACTAAAGAGCAAACAATCAACTTTGAAATAACTGACAACATTTACAGAATTTTATGTACTGTGTTTACATATAAATTTATACAACATAATATGCCACCCAACTGGAATGTCTAACTTGGGATTCGCCGACGACACAGTTCTCCTAGCAACCACAGAAGCTGAACTATTATCTGTCCTTAATACCTTAGAACAAACTAGCGAGGCTGACGGTTTTAAAGTCAATTACAACAAGACCAAAGTGTTGATTATAGACAGAGAACATAACAACCATCCTCAAAAATCCCAATTTGGAAGCTGTCAAGTGGTGCAGTACTTTGTATACCTCGGATCGTTAATCGAAAACACAGGCAACAGCGATAAAGAAATCCGCCGGCGCATTCAACAGGCACGACTAGCCATGACAAAACTCAATAGAATATGGCATGACTCTAACATCACCAAACCAACAACAATATCTCTGGTCCGATCCCTGGTTTTTTTCAATCTTTCTGTACGCGTCAAAGACGTGGACTATCAAACAGGCTGATCGCCATCGTATAGATGCCTTCGAGATGTGGTGCTGATGAAATTTTAGCTGCAAGGATCTGTTAAGGTAAGTTTAAAGCTTGATAAATGTGAGTAGGGAAGGCACATTCGGTTAAATGTACTGGGCCCATGTTGGGCCTCTTATGTTTTAACAAATTTCTCCTTCTACATTAATCAAGGTTAACTTCTCCATCTGTTTCTAACAGGCAATGAGAGCCTTCAAAAGTTCGTTGCTTTAAAGGTTTTTTTTTCGTTTTTCCTTTAGATTATAAATGATCAAATAATTGTACTGGAATGTATATTTTTAACATCCGCAGCTAAGCACGGGCAATCAGCAAGTAATATATATTTACATTATTTTAAAAAAAAATTATTAACTTACTTGTTATTTATTAAACACGACCAAAACTAAACATTACCTTTATCTACAAATATATAAATACTTGAATTTAAAAATACATAAAATTGGTATCTTTATTATCAGCAAAAAGTTACGTTTATCTACTTGTAATCAAAAGAAAATAAAATTTACGACCAATTTTTTTCGATGAATTTAATATTTCGTTTATTAATTTCACCCGTAATTTATTTTCATTTAGAGTGATAATAACAATAATTTAACACTCCGCTGGTATTTTGGAACAGTAATGAAATGAAAAGTAAAGTAATGTATACTGAATACATATTACGGTGATTATAAGACCCGTGATATTAAACAATTTTTTTATTTGTAAATTAAATATTATTTAGTTTATATCAGCCCTCCTAACTAACTGTCGCGACCCGAACGGGGCAGCAATCGAAACAGTAATGACAAGAACGCGGTCCCAGGCGGGAAATGCTATTTGCTCATCACTCCTTGTACACCCGAAAACCTCTTGGACTAGGCTTTTAGGACTTTTGCTCAGGAGTGTACCTAAAGAAACACCCGAAGGGCAGAAATCTATATTTTATCAGATAGCCAAGCAAAGCTCTGAAGTCATTTATTTGTGAGTCTAAGCTGACTTGGGACAATAAACAGTCCCTGAGACAACTGGCAGCGAACAATCAGGTTACCCTGATATGGGTTACAGGTCACAAGGGAGTTAAAGACAACGAAAAAGCAGATTGCCTTGCCATAGATGGGTAAAATACACCATTTTCCGGCCCAGAACCCTTCTGTGGACTTTCCAAAGCCCACTTGAAAGAAAAAGTTTGACGCTGGAAAACAGATGAAATGAAATCTCACCGGCATAAAGTGCTAGTGCTAGTTAACCTTTCGCCTAGGAAAGCTAAACAGCTTCTCGAGTTGGACAAGAAAGACTTGAAACTGGTGACGGAACTCCTCACAGGACACTGCCCTCTGAGGTATCTTCCTAATATACACAATCCTTAAGGAATATTTTAAAAACAATTGTTAACGGTAAATATTTGTGTTCTCAAGAAAACACATATCAACCTGTAACGGTCATCCTTTGCAGACTTAGTATTGGGATATCAATAGGGTACTTTCGGTAGTGAAAAATAAATTATGAAATTTGATAAAAATTAAAATTTATGTAGGAATATACCTAAATATTCGGATTTTGAGATATAAAAGCACATTATTGTTTTATTATATTGAAATCAAAAGTAGTAATTTTTAAACTGTATATCACGTGACCCAAAACACGAGCCGCCATGGTGTGACGTCATATAGGCAGAAACTGTCAGTTCAGTGTAAACAGCTAGGTACATATCTATTAACTTTAACTTCAAGGAGTAATAATTGTGTTCTTTCGTCAGTGCATTTCATTTGTACTTATTTATTTATTTAAATGCAAACCGGTTTTGTAAAAGCAAATAGTACAAATCTGCCAAAAATTGATTCAATGATGGTTGCTTTTAACTCAGACTTCTGTTCTACCAAATTCCGAAATGTTAAAACATTTTTGTAAGTATAACTTGTTATATTATACTATTTTTCTATGTAAGTACTAGGTATACCTAATTAGTAAAAAAATATGGGAAAGTATTAGGTTATGTTTATAGTATATAGTATATAGTTTATAGTTTATAGTTTATAGTTTATAGTGCCGGTCGAACATACAATTTAATTTAATTTTATGGCAAGAAAGCGTGTTTATTTTGCCGAAATATATTTTTTGTGTATTTTTATTAGGAAAATAACATTTTGAAGTACTTTTTTAAACATAGTAAAATACCCTATTTAAAATATTTTAGTTGGATTAGGTAAGGCTTAAGAGGTTTTATTGTGCCCCACTAATTACTGTTTCAAACCTAAAATTAAGTAATATTTTATATGTGTTCCAGAGATATTTTCCAATATTAAAATTAACACCTCGTATAGGTGAAGCCGATTATCCAACTCAAATTATTTATCAAATAAATTTATCAAAAGATAACGTTGTCAGTAATTTCCACAAACTTGTTCGGTGAAGGTTACTGTTTATTGGAAGTATTGGAGTATTATTGATTTATTTTATTAATAAATAATAAAAGATTGCTTCAAAATGGGTTCGGATTATAACAGTAAGTTATATTTTTATTTGTAATGAATAATTATATTTGTCACTTTACACATTTTTACACCTAAATAAAATTATTTAATTGCTTACAATATTGTAATCCAATTTAATAAAAATAACTGGTTATACATTTTTTTTAATACCCAACTTACAATTTTAAAATGATTAAGAACTTTTTAATCCATAAACCTCAACATGAACTTGGCAAAAATAATACTTCTTGTTGAAAATGAATTTATTTTTTTGTATATAAAAAAAATAGTTTACTGTGGTAGTTAGGGAATATAAATAAACAATTTCTTCAGCAATATATTTTTGAAAGTTGTCAGTACAGTTTTTGTATATTTTTCACATAAAAAAGGTCCTTTTAAACTATTGAATTGTCACTTTTAACACTTCTATTAAAACCGGTTAACAAACAGTTAATGTTAATAAATTATAGTTTAAACAAACTAAAAAACACGCTTTTAAAATTATTCAAAGTAAAAAATATTCTTAACATAGGAATAAAATTACTGACAAGAAAATTAATGTCACTGTTCTAGAAGCGTGGGGTGCTTTCATTCCGAAACGCAGAGTTTGTTTAAAAATGTCATACAAAGCACCCCACGCTTTTAGAACAGTGATATTAATTTTCTCGGCAGTAATTTTATTCCAATGTTAAAAATTATTTTTTACTTTTTAGTTTCATTACAGAAATGACCTGCGTATTCTAACAGGACTGCTTACGGGACACTGTCGTCTAAGATACCACCTCAGAAAGATAGATCTGAACCAACAAACGGACTGTCGGTTCTGCTGCGTGGAAGACAAAACTGCTGATCATATACTATGTTCATGCCCCGGCCTGGAAAAAATAAGGTTCAACATATTTGGTTACACTAACCTAGAACCTACCGATTTTAAAAAAAATCTCACCCTATACAACCATGAACTTCGTAAGAAGGGCTGGATTGTGCGGTGAACTGTAGCCTTTAGGGGTGAGCCACAATAGACCTACTAAGGGTCGCGGTGGAGGGGCGACCACGCCCCACTCACATGAAACCTAACCTAACCTAGTTTCATTAAATCTAAAAGCGTTTACTTGGTTTTTTTAAACTATAATTTATTTTTCGCTTTTTAGTTCAATTTGTTTTACTCACTAAAAAAATGATGTATTAAAAGGTAAAAGCACAAAAAGAATGCATCGGCCGGAAATCGAACCCGGATTGCCCGCGTGGCAGGCGAGCAATCTACTACTGAACCACCGATGCGATGAACTGTCTTAATATTTGTTCTGCGCGCATGCGTAGTTCACGCACAGTCAGTTACAAATATACATACAAACAAGATACAGGTGAAACTAATATGTTAAAAACTAATTTGTTACAACAATATCTCGCAAAGACAGATTTTGTGTTTAAAACAAAAATATAACTTGCCACAAGCCTTTGTTAATTGTAAATTTAAAAAGAAATGCATGAATATCAGAGACTCTCCGATAACAAGTCTTTCAAAGAAAACAGCTATTCAGACAAATATAAATATTGACGCTAAACTGATCAAGGAGAATCCATGTTTTGTGGCCAATTTTTTTGGTTCTCTTTCCTGGCTCAGAAAACTTTTTTGAGAACATGCAAAAGTAGGTTAATTTAAATTAATTTCATATTAAAAACAAAAACAGGCATCTAATAATAGGGTTGCTACATCCAAAGTTGTTCAGTTCCGTGTATTTTTCTTCGCCCAGTATGTGGTTGATTTTCAAATGATATTTCATTTCTAAATTTTTGCGAGCCAATGGTAGGTCTAGGTACCAAAATTTATAATTACTGTAAAGATAATATCTGATTCAATTACGAAACGTGGCTGCATATAAACGACAGATAAAATGACAATACGTCAACGTCAAAAAACACGTGTGTAAAATGTGCAAGTTATTGTCAAGAAGAATTATTTTTAATCCATTTAATTAAGCATGTTTATTATTATAACTCCAATGGAATTTTCATAAAATGCAATTAAATTTCATAAAGACATCCACTATTCACAATGCACAATTATGCATAATTTTAAAAAAAAGCATTACGTGTTGCATTTCCAAAATCGCATAGTGATATTTATGGTATTTGAAGTTACCGGCAAACCGATATATCTCTGTATCCCGAAGAGACAGTAAGTTTATCAGTATAAGGAACTCAGGCTAATCCGAGGTGGATATAAGATTTTTTAAGTGTACCTTTTAAGGTTTGCCATTGCCAGTTAAACTTTTTGCATCCATCGTTAGTAAATACAGTCCACTATATTTGCATCTTGTACAAAATTATTTAGATTCCTTTAAAGAAAGTATAATATTGGCCTGTAGCCACACCAGTTGTGGAAAATATAATTATCCTTCTTATTATTTTACCTTTAGTCGTTTAAACAGGAACGATGAAAGTTTCCTGTGTTGCAGGATATTAAGGGAAAACATAATCTATCTGTGTGCAAATATTACGTCCTCTTAACTTAAAAATATAAAAAAAATCTGTGAGGCAGATTTATATTTTATTTATTGTAAAAAGGTGGAATATTTAAATCGGTAATTTATAAGGTTTACTTTTTTCACGTTTTGGTAACGTTTGTTTGAATACATTTTGTTTTTAAATTATAGCTGAAAAGAGAACCAGAATAAACCAACAAAATGTTAACGAAAATAAACCAATATGTATTTTTAAATCTTTATAGTCAATTTTAATTTGAATTAAGTTGGTGAAAGAATTTGCATAAAATTTAAAAAATCATGACCCATTTTTTTTTTAGATAATATCGAATGGATGCAAAGTATATCATTTGATCAACTCTTCACTGAGATGAGAGGTACGAGACCTAAAAAAATCGTACAAAAAAAACAGTACCCTTCTGGGATTAAATGCGATCTGTGTAATATAATATTAAGCAATAAAGAATACTTTCGAAGACATTTAAAAACTAAAAATCACAAAAAGAGCATAAAGAAAAATAAATCTATTAAAGGTATAGTATGCTAACATTTTCTGATTATAACCTTTTAGTAAATTTTAATGATTTACGGAATGTTGGCATGTCTACAATTTTTGAAAACCCAAAATAAATCTTTAATCTCGTATCATATTATAATTTGATACGCCGTTTTGAAGATTATTCTTTTTTCCAATGACAAAAAAAAGTTTAAATAAGTTTTAGTTTATTTCCGTTAAAATATTACATTTTAAAAAATTAATTTGGGCGCTATCTATTGACAAGATCCTGTTTTTGCGCATGGACAATTATACGTGGCTTTTTCACGAGTCCGTATGTTAAAAGATATCTTTGTTTGTGAAGATTCATACGGGCAAACAGTAAACAATGACCTCGTCATAACCACTACCATTGTTTTTAAAGAAGTATTGTAAAAGTTAATAAATGCTTCTATAATACTGTACATTATGTTAACATAAGACTATTTTCGTTACTATTTTGTACATCAACATACATACATACATACAGCCACGACTTTTTTCCGTAGCGGTAGGCAGAGACCACTTCCTTGTACTTGGTACGGTTCTTACACACATCTTTTGCTTCCTCCACTTCATCAGTACTCTCATACTTGCTTGTCGGTTTTTGGTACTCTTGACCTGGCATTTCTTCAAAACAATGTTGATCTAATCGAGATATGTTCGCCGACGGCGACCTCTGCCGAGTTGTTCATTTACACTCGCATTATAAATTTGTTTCGTCAATCTTTCTTCATCCATTTTTTTCACCTGTCGAAACCATCTGAAGCATTCCTTTATCTATCTTTGTAACCACATCTTCTTTTACATCACAGCGTTCTCTTATCTCACTATTCTTTACTTTATCCAACCGAGTCACTCCGGCTATATTTCTCAGACTACTTATCTCCGCAACATTAATCCTATTTTCATGCTTCTTTTGCCAAACCCAACATTCACTTCCATACATAAGTGTAGGAACCAACACTCCTCTAGGCACAGCCAGACGTGCTTTTTTTTGACACTTTCTGGCTGTTCATAAAGCTATACAGTGCTCCATTCATTTGTTTTTTTGGCAACACCCTTCGCTCAATGTCACTGTCATACTTTCCATCTCTCATAACCTTTGAACCAATTATAAAAACTCATTTACTTGTTTCTCTCTTTCTCCCTTAATCAGAACTTCACAGTTTGTTATGCTTTTTTATCTATTAAAGACCAATACTTTCGTTTTGCTTACATTTATTTTTATTCCTTTAATTTTTAGGGCATCATTCATAACATTAACCATTGCTTGCAACTTCTCTTCAGATGACGCTAATATGACTTTATCATCGGCGTAAAGAAATCATTTGACAATCAAATCATTCATTTTTAATCCATACGCACTCTCTTTCAAATCTTTTAAACAATCGTCTATGTATAAGTTTAACAGCCATGGCGAAGCCACACATCCCTGTCTCACACCTTTCTTGATGTTAAACCAGTATGTGTGATTCTAGTGCTGGTATTAAATTACCGCTCACCCCATACACAGACAATGTCGACCACAATTCACTCCTCACCACTCTGTCAGAGGCCTTTTCTAAGCCTATAAAAGCGCAATAGACCTTCTGACTTCTAGCCAAGAATTTTTCGAATGTACATTAAAACATTAATATATAGATAATATAAAATAACTGACCACTGTCAGTGCGACGATTTACACGGGTCACCTCTAGTTGTATTTATTAGTATTTCGTTTTATTTTGTAGCTGATACAATATTGCAAATTGGAAATGAAAATATTATAAAAGAAAAGTTCAAAGTTCAATCTCTTGCGGAAACATTGAATGAGAGTAAGTAATAAGTTGGTTTTTATCTTGTTAGTTTATTAGGTATATACTGATCTTAAAAAAATCCAAACACCCAAAAAGAGCCAGCCTTACATAGTTTTTGCTTTTTTTAAAAATTTAGATAGTTAAGTGTAGGTACTAATTAAGTTAAAATATCTTTGGAATGGGATTTTTGTTTTACTTCTTTTGCATTGAAGTAAATATTAACAATAAGAAGAAAATATTTTCCGATGAGTTTTCTTTAAATAAAAAATACTATTAATAAAAAACATTTAAATGGGCAAAGTTACTGAAATTTACCAAAAAAAAATGTTAAAAGGTTTAATTTTTATAACTTTATTAAGGATTTAATGGGTAAGCAAAAACTTATTTTAAATAAATATTGAGATTTTTTTTTAAAGGAACTTAAATTATTTTAGGTAGTTTAGGCATTGCAGATATCCACCAACCTGAAGAAATCTTCACCAGAAAGGTATTTTTTGTACTTAAATTTTATTAAATAATTTGTGGGCAATTAAAAAAATAGGTACTCAGGTATTATTAACAATATTTTGCATAAAAAAAATATTTTCCACGATAGTAAATAAAAAAAATCTAATTCACAAAAATGTCAATAAAAAACAAAATGCTTTGCACATTATGATTAAAAAAAATTAGCATTTTTTCACGTTATAAAATTTGCCAAATGAGGAGAATCAACATATAGTAGAAAATTTAAAATTATGATTATTTCACTTAAAGATCTTGTCATTTTAAGTATAAAAATAATTTTTTTGCCCTGCGAATTCTCTTCTTGGCTACTCATACCTATTCTTCCTCTTGTCGCTAGCTCCTAGCAGGGAATCCGTCTTTACAAAGGTTTCCGACCCTTCGGCCGTGTCCATTGGCATCGTTTGCGACACTACAACCGCTGTGCCAATTAGTCGTCGGTACGATGGCTTACACCCTAACCTGGGGAGTTGGTCCGTGGCAGGGATTTAGCTTTTCTGGGTCAAGTTTTACTCCAGCCGGATTGCTTGTAGCTCCTGCAGACCAAGGTCGCTTGTCCCTGTTTCGTAAGAGGTCATACACGTCTTATTCCTCGCCCCCTCTAACGCCACCCGTGGACACACCTGATGGGCACTTAACCCGAAGGTGTAAGTGCCTATCGGGCACTTGAGTTACAATTTATATTTTTTATAATATAATAAAAGAATAATTTCAGAAATGCTCTCTAAAATTATATTGGTGTTGGATTCACATTATTTTCACCATGTTGCGTAGGGTGCTTTTTTTGCGAATATTTTTTTTTCACTCCCACCTCGAAATTTTGTGGGAAATACCTAAAAATAATTTTCTGAAAATTTGAGCCCTTAATATTAATATTAAGTGCTCGACCAAAGCGTACAATGATTACCCATTTAAAATACACAAAAACTTTTATTTTTTCTTCAAAATTCTATAGCTTAGAGGCATTTTTTGGTATAATTTTGGTCCATGTTGAGATTTCTTCAGGATTGAATGCTCCACAAAAGTGTTCACAGCGGCGTAACCGCAACTCGAACTGGCGGGGTAGTACGGGTCACTAAACACAATTTTTTCATGAAATTCTCGATTTTTTGCTCCTATCTCGTAAATGACAAAAGCAACAGAAAAATATAAATGACAAACTTATAGTGAATTTAATTTTCTACAAAAAAGTTTTTAAACACCAAATTGCAAACGATATTTCTTGAGATATTGGGCCTTGAAGTTGAGGTAGTATGGAATATTCAAGTATTATTGAGCTAAATTGTATAAATTGTTGATCGATGGCATTTGTACGAACAGCTAGCCTTGGCTTTCTTCGATGATAGGGTGTTACTGGAAGAAAAACTAAACATTTTTGAAAAAATGAATTTGAATAGTAACGTAGCTTTCAACAAATCAAATAAGAAATATTCAGTGCCAATTTTTCACTTGCCAATAAGAACATTAGTGATTTTGTGACTCCAAATTAATCGTTCATTTTCAAAGAGTTTAACCTTCCTTATAAATTTTTAAATACTAAACTACACACATGGAAATTAAATCCCGATTTCCAAAAATGTCTTGATACATTCAAAAGTTAAAAGTAGTGAATAATACTGCTGAACGAGGAATCGCTCTTACTGAAAAATTTAATAAAGCTTTAACTCATAATGAAGATGAAAGGCAGAAAATTTTTTGATCTGTCTTGATGTGTTATTTTTTGTAATAGGCTTTGAACACCATACTTTTAATCATGTGCATTCAGAAATCATTTGCTTCACTTTGGTTTGTTATTCTTAGCTACAAGACCAGCGGTGTAATGTATCCGATTGCTCCAAATATGTGTATGAGCCATGCACGGCACAAAGGTTTAATATATGTGTATTTATACATTTTTGTGTCGGTATGTTAGTCACTAATAAATACTTAACCAACGCTTAAAAGATAATTTTGATATGCAATGATATTGTACCAAAAATATTAAAAACACTTTAATTTTTTTTTCAGAAATACACCGTTGGCAGTGATTCCTTAGCTTTTGACCTCCATAAGTCATACATTTACTCTACAGTCTCATATCTTAGCTTAAGACTAGCGTTGGACCAAAACACAATTGATTTTAGCATATCAGTGAATGATAACCGATGGCAAACATTTGGAGACATAGTTATTAATTTAGTGTACAAAGGTAAACGTACAATCTACGCGATTAGATGCAAGAGCGTGTCGGATACACCACAAACCATTGACAGTTTCAAAGATGCCAAAATCGTTTTGGAAAAAGAGTACCTTGCCATTCATTCGTTTAAAAAAGAAAAAAGAAATTCGAAAAAAATCGATAACTTTTTGGCAGATCTAAATATAACTAAATTTTTGATCTTTACGACTTGCATCACCACTTCCAAATTTCCCGAGACAGTTGAGCTAAACCTAAACAAAATTAAGTTAAAAAAAAATGATAACGAAGATAACTTACCGGATAGCTTTACTGTTAAAGTTATACCTATCAGCAAGAAGAATGACATCTTGAATATGTCCAGCGAGAATGAAAATAGATTCGGAGTAAATCCCGATAAAGATTTAAATTTACCTCCTATTTATCTATATACCGACCAGAAATCCCATCCTCAAATGGTGAATTATTTAATAAGAAAACAGTTTGCAGTAGATCGCGATATATTTAAAAGTTACGAAAACTACATAGAAAAGTGGGTGGAGGGAAAATTAGGTGGTAACTATGTGCTTACTAAAAACGATGTTGTACTTAAGCTGGGCCAGCTGCTGTTGGAACCGTACGCCAGCCTTCCAAAAATGGTAAATCTCAAGTCGGGTTGTTTTAAAATGTGGAATAAAGTAGTGGAGAAAACTGATGTTATTATAGTCAAAAGCGAACCGTACGTATTGAGCAAATTATGCGAACCTTTTAATCATATGATAGAGGAATCGCTGTCGCTAAACATCCAGCAAAAAGTAACGATCGATCCTATCACAAAAACGGTCAATATTACTAACGATTTGATTAACACTATCAAAGATGCTAAAATAAAAGCTTACTTGTTCGAAGAAGACTTTGAAATCGGAAAAACAGAGATGCATATATCGAATTTATATAACGTTTTCTGGAAAGCCGGAAAAATTCCTCTTCTAATCTCTCTAGAGAAAAACGAGGACTCCAAAAATTTTCTCCTAAACGTGATATCTTACATGAAGGAGCGAGGTGTACAAAAAAAGTTTATGATAAAATCGGACACTCCGTTTCTCGATAAGAGTATTCCGAAAAATTTGAAAGTTTTCTCGCGTTTAGAGGATGTCGAACAATTTGTCGATTTGGACAAAATTAAAATTCGCGTTACCAAAGATTACGGTCTTTCTCTAGGTGAAATAAGTAAGTCGGATCCGTTCATCTTAAAATGGGTGACACCCAATATATTTTACGATATGATTTCCGAACGAATTTCCATGTTATCATTGGAAAGTTTAAAGACGAACGTCGAATGCAACCTGAAGATTATTTTAAATGATACGACCAAGGAATATTTAAGAGGTATCTTGTTTGGAAAAAACGATCTTCCAGAAAGTTTTGGAAGACTCACAGGAATCGATCCCACTCTAATTTAAACGAGTTGTTTTAAATATGTTGCAAAGTAATTAGAGCAAGTATTTACTTATTGTTAAGTTACACAATAATGGTTAACAAATTCGATATTTTTATCTACATTTATATTAACACAAAATACATATTCAAGTGAATAATATCAACAGTTTGTTTTTTCTTAACTATACAGGGTGCGGCGCGAAAAGTTTTGATTAAAGGTAATGGTGGATACAGCTATGTTAAAAATCTGAAATTACGAAGCTGTAGGTTTTGGCTGATGCTGAGTTCAAATATAATGTTTTCTCGAATGTGGCACTTTTGTTTATTTATTTTTTTATTTATTTATTTATACTGCTCTACCGGCTTTTAGCCCAACTACGGAGCAGGGGGAATACAGCTTTAACTTATTTAATAATATATAGTTACAATAAAAATTAAAAATACATTTAAGGAATTGAAAGAAAAAAATGAGACTTAATGACTGACAGCGTACAGAAAAAAAGGTGTATATCACAATTCATGTTATTAACTATGCTGCATGTGGTGTGAAGAGGAGAATTCTTTAGAATATTAGTTCGATATACATTTAAATAAAAGGTGTCCAAATTTCTGGATTCAGTCCATGGAATACAAAAACAGAGCTTTTCTAGTAGTGTTGGCCGTCAAATAAATTATGCACTAGCTTGTACGCGAAGATTACGTAGTAATTATCGCGTCTCTTTTTCAAACTAAAAAAATTGTGCCGCTGTAACAAATCAACTTGTTACGTACAAAATGGAGGGTAGACAGCATCAGCTTTGAAACTTGGCAATTTTATACCGGACTTTGTTATTTTAAATAGATCCTAATATTTTTTAATTTATTTTCGAATTCCACATAAAATTTTAGATAAAATATGTGCACAATGTCCTATAACAAAAATGAACTATTTTCTAGATATTTCGATTTTTTTCAAAATTCTGAAAAAATCATAGTCCACATTGATTAAAGATATCTCCATTAATAACAAAGCTAGTGACGTGAAATTGTAACCAACAAATAACAAGCGCTTGCCCGTTAACTTCATAAGTCCAACTCATTGATATTTCATACAGGGTGTTGTAAACTTAGCCGCCAACACGCACAATTTTAATCATTTATATGTTGCTTACTTTAAATAGAACATCCTGTATTTTATTACATTTTTCGCTGTATTTTTTTTAACCAATTCGTTTGGTATCGGTATTCCCTATACCTAAATCCAACCACTTTTGAGATATTTCATTATCTTAGTTTAAACATAACAATACTTAATTATTTTAACATTAGTTAAGGGTAGGCCATGATTTCCAATATTTAAGATGATATTTTATTATTTTTTATTTATTTATTCTGAAAAGTAAGGGTTCTTTCAGCATTAACTTGCTGTGCCTATCTCCCTCTGATTGTGCCCACTTCAGCTGATGCTGAGAGTGAACCTAGCCATTAATCGCTTCTTTAACGCTGGCCTTGGGTATCCCTGGCCCAAAAAATGGTGTTCCAGAGCCCCACCTAGCTAGTTTGTCCGCTTCTTCGTTAGCAGAAATACCTTTATATCCTGGCACCCACAACAAAGTGACTTTGTTATGGTTAGCCAAGGTTCGTAGGTTTCCGGCACATTCCCGGACAATTTCTGAGTCTTTTCTCCGTGATGCCAATGCTTTAAGTGACGCTTGACTTTTTGATCTAATAATAATTGTTTTTTTTTGTATCCTCGTCTTAGATTTTCAACAACAATGTACTTCAGCTTGGAAGACCGAAGTATGTCTCCCCAATGAGTTTGATTGCTCATATTCGGGTTTTGAAAAATATACGCCTAAACCAGTTTCATCGCTGGTTTTTGATCTGTGTACCAGGTGAGTTCACCAGGTTAATCATCATTTCCTTTGTCATTCCTGAGATTTGCGTGAACCTCATAGTTTTTCTTAAAGGATATTTCTGCACTCATATAATCATTTGCCATTTCTAGAAATGGGTGTCTGATTATATTCTTTATGGTTGTATGCCCATGTGTTTTAGTTCCATCATTTCTGTTGTACCAGTCCTAGTGTATACGCGCATTGTCTTGCCTCGCCTTGGATATAAATATCTAGAGGTAGGAGGTTTAGTATTGCTTCCATAGCAGCATTGGGGGTTAAATAAATGATTAGGGTAGTTTATAATTAAAGTTGGTTTTCCAACAAAAAAAATTTAAATTTTTTTCCTAATATTTGCATTTTTTTCTTTTGGTAACAGGTTAATCACTTGGCGTAAGGTGTAATATTAAAATCACCAGTGCAAACAATGTCATCTACAGTTAAATAAGAATAACTCAAAGTATCTTCGAATTCATGAGCGAAAAAATTTTTATCGTGTGCAGGTGCCTTGTATATTACGTCTTTGAATTGAAAATTTTTCCCACAGTTGTTCACAAATGTGGTTAGTATTGACATATGACTTCGCTTTTACATTTATCCGAAACATATATACAGACTCTCCTACCCCGACTCTGTCTATCCTTCTTAAACACCTTGTATCCAAAAATTTTAATCAGATGATCGTGTATTTCTGCTTTCAGCCAAGATTCGCAAATTTTGAATATGTCTAATTTTTTTATTTAAAATTATTTCGATTACTTTTACTTTGACTAAAACAAATTTATTTTAGAAATGTAGGTTTTACTAAACAAAAATAAATGTTTTAATAAATGATAGAAAAGACAACAAACAACAAAAACAACAATCCTAATCTTACTTTTATCTAAGTAGCAAAAACAATAAATTGGCAAAAATCAACTGCGCCCACGCTGTCGACGAAGTTATCATTTTACATTTGTACGGTTGATGAATTAGAATTGTTAAGTTGAAGTGAATGGGCTGGAAAAACTTATTGTAGAGGGAAAAATCAATGGTAAACGACCAAGAGGAAGGTCTCCGACGCGCTGGGTGGACCAAACGAATGAAAACATTGGTCACGGTCTGCAAGAAGCTTCTCTTGCAGCTCAACAACAGAGAAGGATGGAGAACTACGATCCGAGCAATTGAGACATGATGTCACCATACTCTCTCGAGAGTAAAAGGACAAGAGAGAGAGAGAGAGAAGTTGCATAGCTTTAAGGTGAACAGTAAATGATTAACTAAAATTCCAAGATATATTTTATAAAATATGCAATATCAAAGGTGCAAATACTACTTGACATAGAGAGAAATGAAAAAAAGGGAAATAAAAAGAGAATTCTCAAGTGAAAAGTATTTAAATTCGCCTAAAGAGTTGATTGTTGATACATTTGCTTCTTCACATCTTTATTGCGCCCTAATTTTAAAAAATATCTGTTACCGTTGCTACAGCGTGTCATGTTTTAATGAATCAAACAAATCACGCAACACATATTTGTTGAAACTTTGCTTGTTCGTGTTATTTCGTAAATAATCCCTATCTTCGTCATCTAAATTATTAAATTCGACGTCTTCGATTTTTTTTCTATCACCAGCATTAAAAACGTTCACGTCGAAATATTTACGTAACATCGGAAATTGTTTTAAAATAGTATTCACGATTTCGATAAAACTGATCAATTTGATTTGCTTATACAACCTCGCGCGTTTTTCTATTTCCCTCATATCGGTAATTATCAGACTCACTAATAAGTTATTTAATATTATCGTCATAAAAAAAACGAAAAACGTCATGACGATCCTTCCGAAAATCGGATGGACTGTGGGCTCGAGCACCCTATCACTAAACTCTCCTGAAAAGTAAATAATTGTATAAAACAGACTTTTGAACACATCCCCTACGTACGGCCCTTCCGATTCAGTAGCATTTAAATCAATGACGTTTAAATCAATAACGTTTAAATCACTAACGTTTAAATTGTCGACGTTTATATCGGTAACGTTTAATTCAGTCTTGTTTAGTGCGTGATGCTCGGGGGGCGCATCAAGAGGAAACACTATATAAAAACAAACGGAAAAAGATACGAAGAGAATAAAATAAAAACCTGTGTACTGGACGAAATACTTGATAGAGCTAAAGACGATGGTGTATTTAGTAAGCGCAGGTACTTGACCCAACATAATGAAAAAAATGAAAGTGGCAGATATTATAGCTACAACGGAGGAATAAACGTTTGGAAAAACAAGAGTGACTATACAACTTATCATGGTAGCTAGATCGAATTGATTTGAACGTTCTATGATATAATTTTTCAACGCTCGCAATACATCTCTAAGTATATCAGAATTTGTTTTTGCGATATCACATGTACTAGCGCATTTGTTTAAGACGGAGGGCTTAGTTACAAACCTGTACAAAAAAAACAACTGAAAAGCTTCTTTGACAACGTGAAAACCTACCAAAAAAATAAAAAAATAGTAAAACAAAATTGTAAAAAAATTGGTAAAATAGTTAAAATGTAAAAAAATCATAAATAAACAAATGCTAAATAACAATACACTGTAAAATATCAAATCGGCCACGAATAAAAAGCGAATTTTCGGCCATTTTTGTCTTACCAACTCGATAAGAAGGGGGTGACATAATAGTTTTTGCTTATGTGCATCAGTGGCTAAAAATTTCAAAGTTAAATTTTCGTCGTAAGTCGTATAATCATCGTGTATAATGCTCTCGTACTGAAACGTTCGATCTTGCAAACAATCATCGAAATGACACTTTAGAACCGATGAGTTCAAATGTTCAACCACCATCTGCATTTGATTATTTTTTGTTAATTTACTTGCAGTTAAACTACCGCCTAAATATAAAATTTGACACACTATGTCGTTCAATCTTAAATCTCTATTATCGAATTTTAAATGAAGTAGAATATCATTTAATACGGTTAGTTTGTCTTTATTTAATTTTTGGTCGACGGTTTTTTTCTCGAAGAAGCATACTAGTTTGTTTAACAATAAACGAAGAACGAAACTTTTGTAAATGTCTTGATTCGCGAAATTCAGATTTGTCGTCACCATTTTTGAGAAAACATAAAAAATATCATCGGCATCTATCGTGCTATTTTTGTGCTGCAATAAAATCGATACCACTGGATAGTATCCTCTTAATACCGAATATTCTAGCAGAGTTTCTGGGAATTTTCTTGATGTCAAAGAAAGTTGGGCTCCATTGTCCAGAAGATACAATATTGATCTGTAAATAATGTACCATAAATAAACGACTTACAATATTTTAAAGCATTATTAATATGGTAGAGGACATATTAAAATAGTTATAACTCGACAAGCGTAAGATCATGGTGTGAATATTAGTGTTCATAATAATCAAAAATGGATAGTGATAGTGATACGGATATCAGTAACATTCCTCAAAGCTGCGGGAATTGGCAACTACAGCCACGACTATAATATACAGTTTTTTGTCCATGGTACATAAATAATTATTATTTACATTTTAATTTTAGTTTATGTAGGTAATAGATGGTATAGCTGTTTAAAGTTAACCTCAATTTTAAGTTTACCTTTATAGATTGTAAAAATAAATTGTTTAGATCGTATACCTTGGCCCCCCAACTATCTATATACCTTGGACACTGGCCAAGGTACATCATGTTGGTTGTACCTTAAGGTGTTTCATTTTCAAGGAATATTATTTTTCGGTCCTACTTGAAAATCTAGAAATTTATAAAAAAATATTTCCGTTGGAAAAATTAGAGGCTTCGCTCATTTAAAAATTCGATTTCCCATATAAATAACACCGGAAAACATTTTTTTCGATTTGAACTCGATTTTTCGGTATTTTTGGAAAAAAATGGGCATAAAGCTTTTGTAGGAAATTAAATTTGCTACAAAAAAGTTCTTTTATGCAAACACTTGAGATGTAGAGTTGGAAAGGTAAATGTTAATAATCAGTGATAACAAATTTTCTTTTAATTGAAATTTTTTGATCTTACATTAAATATTATTTACAATAAACGCAACAAAGTTATTAAATTGTTAATTTTAGAAATCTGATTATAACACATGCTTAACAATTTAAAAAAATGTACACGTCGTAAATGATACCGCTGAACGAGGAGTTCAAATCATATAATCGGAGTTTAACTTATAATGAGGAACAGAAACAATACTTATTGCAAGTTGTAGCAATGTATAGCAAACAATTTTCAAATGCTAATAAGCAAACATTAATGTTACCTCCAACTCAGAAATGAAATTTAATTTCAGTTATTCTTATGATATATACAGCACAAATATCTCAATATTAACAGAACTCAAAATCACCACTATACTTACCACAACTATTAACCATTGATATTAAGATATTTTGCTAAGTGTAATAGTAAAAGTCAAGCCCCATTTATTGAATAGCTAAAAAAAGCAGCAAAAAAAAGTAGATACATACAAAAAAAGAAACGTTTATCATAATTCTAAAAGACAATAATAATTACCTCCCAAAAAGCAAAGGCAGTCAAAAAAAATCTAAGTAATAGACTTTTTCCATCCAAAAAGACTAGGCTAGATCATGGAGAAAATCATCCTGGTAAATGAAAAAACTCATGGCAAAATAAAAATAAGTTTTTTTAAATAAAGGTACGATATAACACTGGGGTAAAGAAGATCTTGGTTGGCATAACTCTAGGTGTAATCACAGGTAACTTTATTTTCAAAATTAACCTTAAGAAATGCAATTGTAAACGACAAATTTTGTAAAGAAGATTAATGAAGATGATGAAGATATCATGACCCTGTTTTTTAAGAATGGTGAAATATACTAAGCTAAATGTGTACAAGTTTGTTAGCAATTTGGGTCTAACAGACAGTGGTATTACTTTTAGCCAGACGTTTGGAATCAGTCGCCCTTCCGAAGGGTTTAATCTCCGAAACAACTGCTAAATATATACATATATTTCCTCTACTTTCATCAGTGCTCTCATGCATGCTCGTCGGTTGTCGGTACTCTTGACCTGGCCTTATTTCAAAACAATGTTGATCTGATCGAGATATGTTCGCTGACGTCGACCTCTATCGACTTGTCCATTCACACTCACCTTATAAATTTGTTTCGTCAATATTCCCTCATCCCTCCTTTTTACGTGTCCAAACCATTTAAGCATTCTTTAACAATCTTTGTAACCACATCTTCTTTTACACCACAACGTTCTCTTATCTCACTATTCTTTACTTTAACCAAACGAGTCACTCCGGCTACTTCTCAGACTACTCATCTCCGAAGCATTATTCCATTTTCATGCTTCTTCTGCCAAACCAAACATTCACTACCATACATAAGTGCAGAAACCAACACTTCTCAATGCACGGCCAGACGTGCCTTTTTTGACACTTTCTGGCTGTTTATAAAGCAAAATCACTAAAAGGAAGTACCCCAAACAAACCCAATAGTTTATTTTAATTTAGTCCCTTTTAGATATGAACATATTTTTACCGTACAAACTACACTCTTATCTTGTAGAAACAATTAATAAAGAGAGCAACTAAAACGTATAACAGGTTTATTTAAAATTACAAAAAAAAAGGGTTTTTTACAACAACTGAAAAACAATAAAATGTTAAACATGTACCTTTTTTAAAAGTAAGCATGATGTTAGATTTAAAAAGATTTAAATGCACAATTTACAAAAAAAAGTAACGAAAAACCACACTGTGATCCGCCTTCTGAAGGCGAAAATTCCAAAGATGAAAGCTTCCAATGGTAAAAGGCCTAAATGTGAAACTCGAAAGATGTTAGATGAAAGTTGAAATTCGAAAGTTGGAATTTGAAAGACCAACCACATTAAATTTCCCTTCTTTTAACTTTCAATTAGCAAATCAATTAAAGGAAGACAAATTCAGTCTGATCGACCTTTCCACATAACTTTAACTCTTACGGTACCCCTACACGATCAATCGGATTGTCATTCACAGCGAAGAATGACAATCCGATTGATGGTGTAGGGTCAAGACTGATGGAATGATGATTGGACTGACGGATTTCCAAATATTTTAAAATCCGAGCTTCAATCACGGTAAGTGGAGGGGAGACTGTCAATCTGACTGATGGTCTAGGGATTCCGTCATTCTTTTCTTCAGTCTTGTTAATGCTATCATGGAGAACGAGCGCTGTGAAACCGATGCTTTCGGCGAGTTACCAACAAGTGCTGGTGATCGCGATTGCCTGCAAAGATTCATTGAAGTTTATGAATCTTTCCCGGAACTATGGAACAAAGCTCATCCGAGTTATTCCAATAAGTACAAGAAGAATATGGCATTGGAAAAACTTCTTGTTATATTCCAAGAAATGAAGCGATTGATCAGTCAGACTGTCATTCATGATTGACCGTGTAGGGGTATCATTTTAAATTAGTCTTAAAACTGACTTTTAAAAATCGACAGACGGTATTTAACCAAAAAATAATTACTACTACTCAAATGTATATGGAAGGGCGACCAGGTCCGGCGTTTGAAAATTAAAAGACGACAAAGTTGACGTTACAAGCATTAGGAGTATCTTCACACGGCAATCAAAATAAATATGCTAAAATTAAATTTAAAAATTTACCTTGCCAATCCTTTGGCCTTGAAAATGTTCAACATAGGGCTGTCCATAATATCGCATATAGTTGAAATTTCAATTTTCGATTGCGGATCTCGAAGAAATTCGACGTATCCTTTTCTGACACAAAAATGCAACATTCTACCGCAGCTATTATTCAGGTTATCACCGTCGTAACTGTTCGCGTATTTATTAATATTTTCGGTGTCGTATTTTAAGAAGTTTTCTTCGTCGCCGGCCTTTAAATAATTGAATCGCGTCTTTATGGGATCCTCTTCGACCCAACATTGTTGCAAGGAGATGCCGAAGGTAAATTTAATGTATTCCTTGATCGGTTGGCCGAATTCGTAACAGTCGTCCAATTCCAAATTGACGCAATCTATTGCAATCAGCTCTTTCAGCAAGGTGATGTATCTATATTCGATCACTAATCCGATCGGAGTTTCGTTCCAATAACTGGCGTGATTAATTTTAACTCCCTTTTCGGCGAGCAATTTGGCGCATTGTATTATCAATTTTTTTTCTGGAGGAATAATATTTCCCGGTCGACATTCGTTTTTATTGCATAATAAAATATTGAACGATGAAATTGATTTTTCGTACTGCAATAATACGTGCAAAGCGTTTTCGGATAAAAACGTTAATGAGTTAATCGACGTTTTCGGAATGTATTTCAGAAGAACCTCGAGTTTTTCCGGATTGGCAGTGCGCGCTACATAATGTATCGGTTCCCATCCGTAATGCGTTTCATCAATGTCGTCAATACTGTCCATTTCGGCGCAATATACGTCGAACGTTGCTGCTTCGACATTTTCGTTAATAGCAGCAATTACCAACAACGTTTTATTATTATACGCTTGACATTTGTAATTTTTTATAACGATTTTAAAATCTCCTAAATGTCTTAACGTTTGTTTTAACAAGTCCCTCTGATTGCCAAGAATACTTGCCAATAAACTGTCTATAACATGTGTAATGTTATTTGAAACGACTAAACGGTTTTGAAGAAAAGGCTGTGTTTCTTCTTGAGCTTCTGCAGTTTCTTCTTCTGGTACGGTGACGGTGCACATTTCTATTCCATGGTTCATCTTCGAAACCTGCAAGCGAGAACTACATTTGTAATATACCTAGTAAGACGGTAAGCATTAAAAATTAATAATGAACCCTTTGCACTCGTATGTCGCCGTAGGAGTGGCAAGATGCGTTTAACCGTTGCGCTCGTATGCCGCCGTATAGGCGGCAGACCATGTCTTATCATTACAGCTGGTTGGCCGGTCTGTCATCCCCTAAGCCCATTTCTAATATTTCTAAATTGCTTTCGTTAACCTTGTAAAAATTAATATTTATTTTAGACTTGCTATCGTTAGCTGTTTATTTTATATCTGCTGATATTTACACCCTCTTTAGTATCCACATGTGCACCATTTTTGCGTTTTAGATATTACTCATTTCTATAATTAACACGATTGGGTAAAGTTCGGTGTGATTTTTCGTTATATTTTGTGAAAAAATATTTGAAATGCCCAAGAGATTTTTATAAGATGAAATTAAAAATGAGTTGAAAATGAATTTATATTGACTCGCCTGAAAATGATAGATTGGATAGTGGTAATATCAGTTAAAAAAGTGACTCTAGTAGTGGTTGTGATGTTATAATTACTAAAGGACAGAGATCCATACCTTTACTATAAATTCGACACTTACATCGTCGTTTTTACAAGATTTTATATTCCATTCCCTTTCCACCACTTTCGTAGAAGTGCTTACAACATTGGAGATATTGCAATCAAACTCAGCAACCTTGAAAACTACGACTTTGACACTAATATCGGCGTAAAAGGTTGGACTCATTTGAGATGTGGCTGTATCGACGTATACTAAGAACCGCTTGGACATCCCATGTTACAAACAAAAGAATACGCGACATTTTAAACAAGCAAATGGAGATCATGAGTACAGTCAAAAGTCGAAATTTGGAATACTTAGGACACATCATGAGAAACAGCGAAAGATAAGGTCTGTTGCAGCTTATCCTACAGAGAAAGGTGCTTGGAAAGAGGGGACCAGGCAGAAGAAGGATCTAATAGCTTAAAAACCAGAGAACTTGGTTTGCAACCTTAATTACGGGTCTATTTAGCGCCGCAGTTGATAAAATAATTATTGCCAAAATGATCGTCAACATCCGCTAGCGGACAGGCACTGGGAGAAAAAGAAGAATGCTATTAAATTGATTGATTTGTAATAGGGATGTCAATACACTACGTATTAAAAGATTTATTGTGCCCATCCTGCAGCTCAGCCAATCGTGTCTCTACAACAAAAGCAGATCTTTCTATGGTTTTAAAAAATTGGAAGACTTTAGGTTAGGTAAACTTTCCTTTTCTTTATGATATGTTTTTAACTGTCGCGTTATCAGGTTTTGCAGGGTAGTGAAGAATTGGTTAGCAGCTCATAATACCACTTTTAATTTGGCTGATACCAAGGCACTAGCAATATCTGCCAACATGTCAAAGGTTATGAAGAACAGATAAAAAAGAACATCTCTTGGACGACGCTCTCAAAACCTTGGTATATACAGTGAATATAGGCTTTGATACAGAATCAGAATTCAGACATTTTGTCATTGTAGCTTAATTAAACTAATGTAATATAGTTCAGAAATACTGTTTTTGTAATTTATCAATATTTTGCTTGAAATTAAAAAACAGCTATTAGGTAAGTATGTCAGCCCCTAAATAGCGTTCTACCTTTATTGTGAAGCATTTTAACCTGTATTATTTTTCTTAATAAAATTATGATCAATATTATTTTTTTGTTACTGCCTCTAATCAACTCTATCCCCTTAGTAACTCTATGTTAATTCGAAATAAATAAAGCATTAATAAACTAACAAAGTTTTATTGTAATGTCCTAGACTAATTACCGGTAAAGTATGTTTATTAAATGATCAATATAATCTTATTATTTTCTTAATATCCGTACTACTGTCAAAGTCTGACAACGTTGTTTAAATGTGACCTTATACTCGCTTTATGACGTGCAACAACATTTATATTGTATGAACTTTATGTTAGTTTTAGGGATCACATTTTGACGTCAATTTGTCATTTAATCATAATATATGTTTTAGGGATGCTATACTTAATTGAATATTGAACTGACTACCGGTATTTACTTTATAAAAAGTATTTTATATCCTTTACTATACTCTTGAAAATTTGTGTACAAAATGGCATGATGATCGGTTGAATAGTTTAGGCGTAAAAGCGTTACAAACAAACTCACATTCGCATTTATAATATTAGTTAGGATGTTTGTTAGGAAAAAATCTCAAAGTGGGCGACATCTATTATTGATCGTTTAAACTAACCTTCATTTGTTTATATGGGTGAAGTTGTCTTATAACAAGGAGATGGTAATCTCCGACATTTCTGTAAAATTTATTCATATATTGTAAAAATTTATTACAAACATAATTTTTTATTCAAATTATGTTTAATTTAAATTAAAAAATAAAAAATTTACTTTGTAAACCGCAACGTTTTTTAAGGTTAAATTTTGTTTACTTTAAATATAATTCGAGTGTATACTTTTACTGTTGCTCGAGATCAGGTGTAAAAATTATAATTAAGTGTACACCTTTTTTTAGATGTACTTATAAATCAATCAGTTTCATTAACGTTACTACCGTTAACAATAACGTTTTTAGTGTACACTTTACACTTTATTGTAAAAGTGTAGATAAAAGAAACATACCTAATGGTCCAAGTTTAAGGTTATTTTTTTGATTAGGCAGCATTTGTTTAATATAAATCACTTTTAATGCTGCTACAATCAGTACATTTTTTATTTAATATTTTTTATCTAATAGTTAAGAATTTTGAAAAAACTTGCCTCTTATACATCTATTTTTGTAACAAAAAAAAGTTTTGTTTATGGTGAAATTTACAACCTCTCGATAAATAAATGTTTATAAAGATATATGAATGTTTATAAAGATATGTAAATGTTTATAAAGATATATTATTTCTTAAATATGGGAGAGTTAGTGCCACTGTACCTGTTTTAGTACAAATGTTTGTTTACAGTAAGTTAAAATATACCTATTGGTAAACTTGTATATACAAATTGTTTTAAAAGACAGTGAAACACGGTGCAAATGAAAAACAAAACCACGTGGTCAAACAGATCTGTTGCTTTGTGAAAGTTAACAACCGGCCAAATTTTTAAATGAATTTCAGATCCCCATTATTTCGTGGCATATTTTAAAGAGATTACTTAATAATAACACACATTTAGTAACCGATTTATTATCTTTTTAATAGCGTAATATCACACACTGGTTGGTTTACTTAATTCGTGAAAAAATGTCTCACTTACCATTAACGAACACAAATCACAAAAACAACACCGTCAATTTCGTGTCACAAACAGTTAAAAAAATATTCCTCATAAAATAAATGGTAAGAAAAACTATATCCTTTAAACATTTCAAATCTACGACCGGTGTTATTCACATTCAAACAACAAATTATGCTTAACTTTTGTGACGCAAGGATATTGCGCATAGCAGTGAAACCTTGAGCAGTAGTAGACAAACTAAGCTAAATATAGATGACTGATTCAATGTTAGATACGAGGAACTCCTATCTTGTTTTTTTTTAATTTCGTTTAAATTGTTGATGGTAGCTACAGATTTTGTAATGTAGTCTAAAGAATTTGCAATATTCAGTATTGTTTAATTATATTTCAAAAACAATAATTAAAAGATGATGTCGATAATTGGTTGTTTGTTCTTACTGTTTACAAATAAAGATTCTTTGGTTCAAGTTTAAGGAGTTTAAGTAAATTGATGCAATAATATCGTGTAGTGATTTATACGAAATATACTGGTAGGTATTGCATGTTAAACTTTTTATGCATTAAAGTTATAAATTATAGTTTTATCGTATATAGCAATAGTTGATTGACGTGAAACATATTAAATATAAAAAATATAAAAAAAGATGTGAGGTTCTAAAATTCATTCATGTTAGATCTAAGTGTACTTCTAAAAGTTGAATCCCACAATTATGAAGAGTGACTCATTTTGTAGAGCGATTTTATAGGCCAGTCAAATTAGACATTTACCCTGAACCAAAAAGTTGTTTTTATTAGTTGTTGCATTTTTAAATACCGATAAAAAGAGAAATATTCAGTATTAGTTAATAAAAAAGTAAGTGGGCTCTAAAAAACTCATAGAAATTTACTAGGACCTTTTTTTTTACTCACTCTCCAAAGACTATACGTTCAGGTAGTTTTATAAAAATTGAGAAAATTGCTATCTTAATATATTTTTTAAATAACTAATTTATTTGTTTATTATTTACTTCCCAAACAGGTCTTATTTTGTTGAAATATTTTCGTTAATTTGACTGGTTTATTTTTAAACTGTTCAAATTTATTCTAAGCAATGAAGGGTTCGATGCAAAATGAAACGTTGTCAGCGTGTATGATTCAACTTGAAGGTACCGGAATGGCTGTAGTTTATATCTTTCTCTAACAGTAAATAATAGACGAGATCAACAATGACGTCGCAAAATAAAGCTACGTTATTGGCAACAACCCCATTGATCAGGTAATTTATGTCAGTTCCATAGACGTGCTGCTAGGGTTTCGTAAAGCAGAGACCGGAATTTTTTGTATTATTAGAGGAAGGCGTTTTTAAGTTTAGTTCGAAGAGAGGGTAGAGAAATATATTATAAAGATGAAACCTTGTTGAATAAAGGACATACTGGGACAAAAATTTGGCAGGATTTAAATGTTAAAAGCAAACATCCAGTTTTTGTAGATGGTTCATCGACAGGTTTAAAAGCCCCATCTGGAAACGGAAAACGCCTTATTATTACCCAAATTAAGTGACGTAAAAAATCTGCAGATATGTGGAATCTTGATAATTGCATTGAAATTACTATCGAACCTGTAGTTTTGCATCTAGATGAAGGTACTAGTGATGAATCTCAAGATGACTAGATGAATCAGATTAGAATAAAGGTAACTTTTATTTGCTCACTTTTTTTTGTAATAAAAATAAGTATTTAATTATGTTTAACTATTTATTACTATTACTATCATCTCAAAATATTATTACAGTTTATAACAGATATATACAAAAAATATGTTATACATTTGAATGTACCTAACTTAAAACTATAAATGTGTAATATCAATTTAGTAATGTAAATTATTTTTCGTCAAATCATGTCAGAGATAATAAGTGAGATAATTCATATAAAATTGTTCAAATTTGTTTTGTCCTTTATACTTTTTGCTAACATAAGACTTAATATGTAACATTTTTTTCGTATTAAACTTATTCGATAATTATTATTGCAGCAGGCCTATGACTCGTCGATATTCTTTCCCCTTCAACACGCAAAGGTCTACGTTGAAAACATGAGTCACTCTATAGATTTGTGGTATCCTACTATAGATGGTACGAACGTGAACACACATTTTTTTTTGTCTTACATTCCCCGTAAGTCCTAACGACTTTGTAACATTTTTACAAAGTAAAACTCATCTTTGTGGTCAATGAATTTATTCAAAAAATGAAATGATTTAAAAATAAAATAAAATTTTTATTTTGCTGGGGTCTTTTCTACTCGTCCCCGAACACATCAGGAACAACGAAATCTTATCCAACATTAATTCCTCCAAGCTAGTTGAGCCACATCGACTTTTTTCTGCTTTCCTTTGGTCATTTTTAAATTTCAAATCTTTCTGTGGAATGCCATACCTTCATCAACCCTTATTAAAAAAAATCATCCTAACCTAACCTAACACCAACAGTACCCGGTGAAGAACGAAAATGCGGGGAGGTATTAGAAAGGATCATTTTGCTGTCTTCCGAATGAAAAACATTCTTTGTTGAATTGAATTAAATTGTATATAAAAATGTGTAGATTGTGAAAAGAATTATTTTAAACACAAAAGGAAACTAAACATTTGTGTCTGCCTTAATTTCGTAATTTTGCAACTGTTAAATAATAATGGAGTAAATAATGTGTTTTTATAAACTTCTGCTTAATCGAACTATAGGGTAAAAATAAATCATTAATACCTAAAAAAAATTTAAAAATTTTTCTTAATAATTTATCAATTTTATTACAGTGGGACCATAACGTCTAAATCCTGTTCTTTTTTGATATGGAGGCCAAAGAACTTGTTACAACTGACAAAGAAAAAGAAACAGAAAATACAAAGAAAATAAAATTCGAAAGACCTAATGGTAAATAAAAATTAAAAAATACTCTAAATATAAAAAAGTTAATAATTGTTTTTTTCGCATTTTGACTGGTAATGTGCTATTTTACGAAATTCAAAATCGTTTAATAAAGTGGCATTTTATCACATAGAACTGTCACTTTACTGCATAGTACTGTCACTATCAATAAAACACAGTTTGACAGAAAATTGTTTTTTATTATTGGAAACATTGTTATACAGGGTGTTTCATTACTAACTGGAAATATTTCAACTATAGAATCCTGAACTCAAAATATAAAGATTCTACCCAATTGACCTAGATAAAATGTGTCTCCTGTTTAAAAATTTAAAAATTATTTGTGCCAGTATTTTAAAACTATTCGAAGTATTATTGTCATATTTGGTGGGGGGTATAAGTACTATACACCCTACTAAATTATGTTAAATAAACGTTTCTGGCTACTAACAGAGGCGTACGACAGGGGCAAGGGACTATTACGTCGATGTTTTGGGTCATTTGATTGCATTTATTATGCTAATGAAACTTTAATCTTTATTATATATATATATATATATATATATATATATATATATATATATATATATATATATATATATATATATATATATATATAGTTTGGGCATAAGATGGACCCAAATTAAGGTCCGTAAATATTGCGGTTCTTTTAAAACCAGCTTGAATATTCTTCAGAGTGAGAGGGCTATTACCGTATTTATATTTAGACTGTAAATCCTTTGATACCTAGGATAGGGCTTTCTGATTGGAAAATTGTGTGTTTTTTTAAACCTGCTACCCCTAAGTGGAGGTGGAGAACTATCGTTAGCATTATCTATAGCTATCGATAGTCTGGACTATAAAAAACTATCAATAAATATTAGTACTATCAATACTATTGACAGTTCTACATTTCAATTTTTAAAACAAGAATGCAACAAAAATTGATTTTATTTCTTGGGTCCTAATATCCTAATATATAAAAGAGCAAAATATTAAATCCTATTTCAATCTCAAAACAAGTCTTTCTCTGAGGATCCGAGGAAAATTCCAATTAGGCGGCTTTCTTAGAAAAACAAATGAAAATTTTGATGTGACAATCCAAGTCTTAAACCGAAAAAATTTTTACATCAAAATTTTTTTTGTTTTTATTCATAAAAAGTCGACGAAAAGTCCAAAAGCCTTCTAGCTGACGTGATTATTCGTAAAAAAATAATTGGAACGAAAAACTCGCCTGAGGATACAGATCCACTCTTATTTGGAAGATAAAATTAGTTTAATAGTTTTAAAGATTAATTATAATTAGTAAATAAATAAAACAATTAATGTCCATTTTACACGTAAAAGAGTATATTATAACTCAACTATTTTTACAAATTCTATTTGCAACGTCAGAACACAGATAAGATGTAGGATGTAGAGGTATTGTAGGTAATATACGTATACATTTTTGATGGACGTCAAGCTAACCTATTTTTTATTAAATCACAGCGGTGGTTTAAAAATAAAGATAAAAATTCTATAGAAAGGCTAAATAATCCTAAAAGAGGTGATAGATTTCTGCAAATTTATCTATCAAAGAGATAGTGTAAGTAAAGTATACGTATATACTTTTGAAGTTAACCAATTTTTTATTGAGGGAGTTTTTCGCGAGTGATTTGCGAAAAATTAATAGGTTATTTTTCGCGAATAAAATAAAATGTATTGTGTTAAAGAACGTCAAGCTAACCTATCTATATAATCTATAATATAAAAATGAATCGCCGTTCGTAAGTATCGCTTAAACTCAAAAACGACTTGACCCATTTTAATGCGTTGTTATTTGAAACTCGATGAAACGAAAAATCGACACTTAAAAGAGACAAACACATAAATTTAAAGTATTAAGCATGCGAAAGAATGAGAATACATTATACAGCGTTTCATACTACTCCGTCATCTCTTTGTGCGTTGCTTTGTAGCCTTCCCACTCTTGTCTACTAACCATTGTAGATAAGTGTGCGCCTGTATATTGTCGATCCAAACCAAGAGAGCAAGCGTCGTATAGTGAGTGTATATGAATATTCATCTCATTCTCTCGAAGTTTAGTTTTCTGAAGTTTTACTTCTACTGCGTGTGAACTGCAGACAAACATTTTTTTTATCATGAAGAGACTAACAATGGTGGCGACTATCGATAGGTCTCCACATTTACAATTGTTAAATAAACTTTTTTTCATTTTGAAAACTAAACTTTATTGTAACGATAATTAACTTTTAGAAAAGTCCTTTATTTTGGAGCCTGATATTTTTGCCATCGACGCTATAGAATTAACAAGTAAAGACAACAATAAAATAGCTCATAAAAGGCAAAGAAATGTTGCAAATGTTGACAGTACAAGTAAGTTCCTTTTAAACCAGCGAAAAATTGCTTTTAATTGTTTGCTTTCCTGCTTAAAGACAAAAATGTATTGTTTATTAATGGCTTATAATTTTTTCCTTTCATGCTTAGTGACAAAAAATTTATTGTTTATTAATTGCTTTTAGTTGTTTTCTTTTATGCTTAAAAATAAATAATTTATAATTTATATATTGCTTTTAATTGTTTGCTTTCAGGCTTAAGGATAAATAATTTATTGTTTGTACATTCATACATACTATCACGCCTTTTTGTCGTAAGAAAAGGTAAAGACCACTTCTTTTCACTTGCTACGGTACTAACTCAAGTCTTTCGCCTCTTCAACTATCACCAGTGCTCTCATAAATGCTCGTCGGTTGTTGGTATTGTTGACATGGTCTTTCTTTAAAACAATGTCGATCTGATCGAGATATGTTCTCCGAGGTCGACCTCTACCGACTGGTCCATTCACACTCGCCTAATAAATTTGTTTTGTTAATCTTCCTTTATCCGTCCTTTCTACGTGTCCAAACCATCAAAGCATTCCTTTATCTATCCTCGTAACCACATCGTCTTTTACACCACACTTACCTCACTATTCCCCACTTTATCCATCAGAGTCACTTCGGCTATACTTCTTAGACTACTTATCTACGCGGCATTAATTCTATTTTCATGCTTTTTCTGTACGAAATCCATAAACGCCAATTTCTATATGGAGACCTTTCGGTCTTTTTTTTATCCCAATTTGAATATGTTGTTGCGTTCTTTTTATCCAGGAGTTTATGTCTTTGTGTGATGTGAATGAAACAGTTAAAGGAAATAAATTTTTTATTTAATAAAATTTTTTAATTTTTTTAGCGGCTCCGAAACATAAAGAATTTAGAGAGGTGAATATCAATTTTTTTCTTATTATTTATTAATATTAAAACATAAAAAGCAATGTTTATTGTTTACATAAACAAATATTATAGTTTTTAATGATCATTTTATTCTTTATTAATTATTTTTTATGCTACAAATACATTGGTTGTGCTGCATTTTTAAGAAAACATTATAATTTTCATTAACTTTAAGGGTAGATATTTCAGAAAAAATACATATTTTTTCACACTTTAAAATCTTTTTATTTAGTTAAGAAGTTAGTTTAAGAATTTAGGTTAAGTCCATCCATTTATTAGAATAGGAAGGAGAAAATATAATGACAAAAGAGAGAATTCATTCAAACCTCATGTCCCACCTAACCCAAATAAAAGAGTTTTAATAACAGTTGCTATAATAAAACTAAAATAAACAACCTTTATTATGGAATTTTAGTTATTACATTATATCTAAAGCTTTTGTACTATTAACTTCTTAACTACGACCTTTGCAAATCTATTGTTATACCTTCAAGTTGTTTTAAAATTCCTTGTTTAGTCACGTCTTTACATCATACTTTGTCCACATATTTGAGGGGTCGTGGTTTTAGCTGACAACTTTTTAGTATTGTTTGGCTTTTGCAATGGCATAATATTTACTTTGAGTTTTTAATAAAATCTGCATGTGATTTTTCTGCCAGGTCGATGTTGTTTATATATTTGTTAAGTCTATAATGCCCTGTCAGGAGTCTATCTATCATTCTGGTTATTTGTACAGTAGAACAAATTGACCTTTACCCTGACGACATACCTACAAACCTTGCGAAATGAATTGATAAGTCAAAAATGGCTACTGTTACTTTGTCGTTTGCCTAAATATTTTGTAGGTATAACGTCAGGGTAAAGGTCAATTTGTTCTACTGTACATTGTGACTTGGTAAATTTTAGCGATATTTCTTTAATCAACTCTTTAATTTTCTCAGCGTTCTACAGAAAGTAGCTACGTGCTATATAATAGACCTATTTGTTGCATTTGTAACCTATGTATCCCAAATACACACAACATTGATAACCCAAATCTGCTAAGGTTTTCAGGTACTCCAGGTAAATCTTGATATGACTGGCATTATATTAATATCTCTTATAGCCGCTTGGTTGTAACAATGATTTGTTTTGTTGCTTTATCGGGAACCTTAGAGCAACAATAAACATATCTGGAGGATATTTTTAAAAATTTCCTGTTTATATCCTTTGCAGCACCCTTTGCAAAAGTATTGGGAGGTCATTTCTGGATATCCTTTATGTCCAGTCGATTTAAAGCTTGTATTAAGTTTTTTTTTATAATTAGCTGTGGAATATTATTTGAGGTTTCTACACACTTTAACAGTTTTTGAAGGGCTATTTTTGTTAAGTAAATTTTTTTTTGTAGGCTTGCATACTCTTCGGCAAGAAGAGTGTGAATTAAAATTAGTTTCTTTATAAGTGTCCATTGTAAGTCCGTCTCCCAATTGAGTGGAAGTTTATAAGATATTTTATTACTCTTATTTTTAACGGATAAAAAATTTAAATTTTAATTTGATACCTCATGTAATGATTTATATTTGTGTATTTTTTTAGCAATACGCAAAACGAAAAAACTCTAGCTTCGATCTTATGAAATCGTACATATACTCCACAGTAGCGTACTTAAGCGTTAAACTGTCTTTGGATGCACAAACAACAGATTTTAATATATCCGTTAACGACTCCAAATGGCGTGTGTACGGTGACATAGTTGTAAAAAGAACATGGCAAAAAAGAGGTACAAATAATGAGGAACACACCAGGTACGCCATAAGATGCATTAACATATTCGAAATGTCCCACATAAATAACTTAAGTAAAGCCCAAATAAAATTGGAAAAGGAATACGGTCACATGGAGTCCTGCAAAAAAGAAAAAAACGAATACGACATAACGAGATTCGTGATATTCACCAGTTCAAGCATCACTTCCAAATTTCCCGAAACTGTATCGCTCGACGGTACCATTATCAATAACAGAAGAAAACATACAAAAGCAAACAACGTCGAAGATGTACCGCAAACTTTCGATGTCACTCTGGTTCCCATCTACAAATCCAAATACATCTTAAATATGTCGACGGAGAATATATTTCGCATAGACGCAGACAAAACGTACGACCTTCCAACGGCGTTCCTGCACACCGGTCAAATGATACGTCCGCAGATGATCGAAGATCTTATAAAAAATACTTTTACCACCAACACGATGAACCGCTCGTTTTTCGACAAATATTACGGGTTCATCACTGGTTGGGCAAGGGGGAACTTTTATTTAAACAAAAAGGACGTCGTACTTAAATTGGGAGAATTGTTATTGGAGCCCTACATTCGTTGTCCCAATCCGTCGCAATTCAAATCGGGTAATTTCGAAAAGTGGGACAAATTAATCGAGAAAATCGACGTCGTCGTTACGCAAACCGAGACGTTAATATTAAGGAAACCTTTCAAGCAAATGATAGCCGACGAATTGGGAGTGAACCTCGATCCCATGTCCAACACGGTCGAATGCAATAAACAAATAGTAAGCAACATCCGCGATCCCTATACCGTATCCTACCTGTATCAGGAAAACTTTAGCACCAAAATTAAGGTCGAACAGTTGTATAAAGTTTTTTGGAAAGCCGAAAAACTCCCACTGCTAATTTCGTTGGGTAAGAACATCGAATTGACGGACTTCGTTTTGGAAATTATTTCTTTCGTAAAAGCGCATTGCGAAATGTCAAAATTTGTGCTCGTATTGAAAACGCCGCTTTTCGAAGCGGCCAAAAATGAACGTTTGAACATTTTTTCCTGCTTGGACGACATTAAGAATATCGACTTGGAGGACATAAAAATAGGCGTTTCGGACGATTTAAGTTTGTCCTTGAAAGAAATTAGTCGGTCCGATTCGTTTATTTTAAAATGGATTACTCCCAGCTTGTTTTTCGATATGATATCCGATCAAGTTTATTTAAAAAAGGATGATCATTCGATGACTAACGTACAGAGTCATCTTAAGATTATTTTGGACGATGAAACTAGGAAAAAAGTGAGAGATAGTTTGTTCAAAAATAATTTGGTTTCGGAAAGTGTAAGGCGTTTGGAAGAAGTTGATGCTGCACTGTGTTAATAAGCTCTTTTTTATTACTTCAATAAGAACCCTGTTTAAAAATTATATTTTCTAATTTCAACAAAAATTGTTTTTTAAACAAATAAAAGGAATATTATCGTTTACGCTTTGTATTTATTAATTTTTACCGTAAAATAAGATGCATTCTTCGAAACCATAACCGTCCTATAACCGTTGAGTAACTTAAAAAAACTAACTTATTTTATTTAATAAAATTCTCCTCTTTACCTCTTAACTATTACATTATCCTTAAATCCTACTTACATGACCGACATTACCTTGTTAATTACCAAGATGAAACGACCTCACGCTATTCGATTAACGCCGGTGTCCCTCAGGGTAGCGTTGTTGCTCCAGTCCTCTACTTCATCTACACTGCAGATCTACCAACTTCTTGTAAAAGTGAAACAGCAACTTATGCTGACGACACAGGGGTCATGTCAGCACACAAAAATCCAGCAACTGCATCTCTACAGCTACAAATTAATCTGAATAATATAGAAACATGGTTGACCAAATGGCGGATGCAAATAAACGAAAACAAATCAGTTCAAGTAACATTTACCAACCGATGAGGAAACTGTCCACCAGTTACTCTAAATGGTCACCAACGACTACACCAGGAGGACGTCAAATATTTAGGAATGCATCTTGACAGAAGACCAACTTGGACTAACATATTTTCACAAAACGTAAACAGTTAGGGTTAAAGTTAAATAAACTATACTGGACTGTTGGACTTAATTCTAAACTGTCCCTAGAAAACAAGCTCTTAATTTACAAAACCATTATAAAACCCGTCTGGACCTATGGTATCCAGTCAAAGATACTTCGAATAATAACTAGCACTTGAACCTAAACGGTCCATTAAATAGTTTAAAGAAAGTTTTAGGTTCGGTTAGGTTAGGTTAAAATGGCGGCTCGGAGAAAACCCACTTTTGCCTTTTGTCCCGTTGTGATACCGTGATGGACGGCGGTGCATTCCCCCTCTACCGTGAGAACCACTTAAAACTTTTAATAAAAAGTGTGAGGTCCTTGATGCTAACTGAGCTGAGATCAGATAAGTCATTAAAGTTTGGTTGCCCTCATCGTGACAGCTTCCACAGAAGTCGTGTCGTAGCAATTTGCTTTTAGATACATTCATTTTGAATAAGGGGGTATTTACAAAAATTTGATAGTTTCCGAGATATAAGCCAAAAACCACACAAAAAATAAAACAATTTACATTATTTTGAATTTTTGTCAAAACTTTCGTCACGAAATTTTGTTAGCAAACCTAAAATTTGGGTTTGACATCTCAAAAAACATGTAAAATGAAAAATATCAAAACTACCCTAAAACTTTCTTGCTATTTTGAGCACAAATTGACTGGATTAAAGTATGTCCCTTTTTCACTTGCACACGACTTCTTACGAACTTTTATACTGTAAACACGGATTTTTCGTTAGAGCAAGTTATGAGAATATGGTTAAATACCTAGAAAATAAATAATTAATAAAACTAATACCTATTCCCCTCACCACTTGTTATAATGAAGGAATTGAGGTGAATATTTCAGCACAATTACTATTGTAAATAGTCGATATAAAATATTTAGATGTAAATTTCCGAGATACACTTTAACTCTACATTCGTTTCTAAGAATCTGACATTATTACAAAATAAGGGTTTTTAGTTAATACCTCATAATTAAAATTTGCTTAATACTTATGTAAAACCAATACAACTCGAAATTGTTATTATGAAGGATAATAAATGCAAAATGTATGTACCTGCCCCATTATGAAATCATTAGTTGGCATTAAAAGCTAATAAATAAAGAAATTTTGGGTTCTCCCTGTGGGCTAGTTTCTACAAAATACGATAGAATACTGTTTTGCTGTGGAGGGAAGTCCGTGACGAGCTACTGCTTATTCTTAATACGTTTATGAACTTTAAGTAGTGTTTATGAAAATGGCATTGAATGCAAACTTTACATCAGTTAAACCAGTTAAATACATTTGTTGCATACTCTGTAAGAGAAAAAACTATAGTGCTTAATGTACTTGCATATCAACAACCCACGAGTTCCGTTCGCCAGATATCATCTGCATGTTCTAATATAAGAAAGTAAGTGAAAGAACAATTTACAGGGTTTTAAACGGGAGAAAAAAGTGGAAACTTCGGTGCAACAAAACAAAATTCAGGAAGGAGGTCACTATTGGCCATCCGAAGAAAACCTTACTCTTTTTTTTTATAAATAAAGCGTTATCAACAATAGAATCAAGTCAGGAAGACGGCGATTTACCATAAGTAGGCAGAACCAAATTATGGAAACTTTTACGCAAGATAGGATTTTTCTGGGAAAAGCAGACGAAAAAGTCCTTCCGTGTAGATAAAGCGAAAATTGTGCGTTGGTGAAGAAATAATTTAAGGACGATCAGGAAGTATCGATATAAAGAAAGGACAATTTATTATTTGGACGAAATATGACTTAACGAAGGACATACTATGTAGAAAATATGGGTCGAGTCTAACATAAAAAATTACCGCCAATCCGCATGAAAGGATATTCCACTGGATTATCTGCACCGATCATAAAAGGGCGTAGCTTTATTATCATCTATATTGTAAATAAGCATGGTTTTCTCGATGATGGTTTGAGGACTATTTTTTAAATATGATAGAGCTGTTGCCTGCTAATGCTGTTATTTTCATGGACAATGCTAGCTATTATTCCAGGCCTAAGAAATCATTGCCAATATCAAAATGGCAATAGCAGCTATATTTGATTGGTCACAGCAGAAAGATCTCCCCCATGATAATACATACATACATGCATAAAGTCACGCCTTTTTGCCATAGGAATAGGCAGAGACCACTTCCTTTCACTTGCTACGGTTCTAACACACATCTTTTGCTTCCTCTACTTTCATCAGTGCTCTCATACATGCTCGTCGGTTGTTGGTACTCTTGATCTGGCCTTTCTTCAAAACAATTTTGATCTGATCGAGATATGTTCTCCGAGGTCTACCTCTACCGACTTGTTCATTTACACTCTGTTAGCTTAATCCTATTGAGCAGCTCATATGAGCTCAAGTGCAACTATAACATTTTAGGTGAGCTGCCGAAGTCGTGCACAGGACGCAGTTATAATAGTTTGACCAGTGTAATTTTGATACATCCAATAATCAATGAATTGTCAATTATTACTCTACATTTAATATTGTTATATTGTTTCTTGGAAAGTTTTATAGATAAATAAATAAATATTAAAACATGGTTTACCGAACTCACTTCACTGATTTTGAAATCGATTCTTTGTAATAATTTCATCGTTCCATTGTTATTTATTACAGATAAAACAGAGTGGACTAGAAAAGTAAACTCGAAAACACATGAGGTCCTATCAAAACGTGTTTGTAAATAACTTTTCGCAGATTTGCATTTATAATGAGAGTGTTTAGCTGCCAGTGAAAAAAACGCCTTGAGACTGGTAGTCCATTAGCTATATTTTTTGAGAATCTGCATAAAATGAAAAACCTTTAATAGAAACAAAATATTTTTATTTACAAGTATTTATTTATGTGTTATTGTCTATATACCTATGTATAATATAATTATTATCTATGCATACTTTTAATTTAAATTTTGTTATTACTGACAAATACATTTTTATACAAACTTACAAAGCTCTTTGCAAGGATATGTTTACTCATCATTTTCATCTTAATTGGAAAAATCTGCTGCCTGCCTCTAAATTAATAAAAGTGTTTCAAAACATCCTTTATTTTATATGTGGTATTTTTTATATCCACGGAATCTTTCACTTGATCCCCTATGAGTTCTATATGGTTAATTTCACAATGGTAGGGAGGAAGTGGAAGTACAATAATATTCTGTTTTTGTTTTCCTTTTTGTCGACAGAGTATTGCTAAAACATTTGCATTCATATCTGCGGGGTAGTTGCCGGTGGGAACCGATTGAAATGTTAAGCACCTCGCAAAAATCCATCTGTTGGTGATAAGACTTCTTCATCCGAATCTGATAGTGATTGTAAAACTCCTATTACGACCTAACTTTCTAGGGTAAGCATAAATAACAGCAATAAATTTTTGTTCTGTGTAACGGTAACTAATTTTTGAATGTGTATAATTTTTATTCGTTTAAGAAAACTAAAAATATTGTCACTTGTGAGTTCTTGTAGTAAAAAAAAAACGTTGAGAAAGCTAAATACCTATGAGTAATATTTAACAAACAAGGAACTAGTAAGGACGAGATCCAAGAAAGAATAATTAAAAATAGGAACACTACCATTTCAACATAAATATATACGGATCACCAATAGAGCAGGTCACAAAATTTAAGTATCTGGGAAGTTGGATCAGCGAGGACCTGGATCCTGAGATAGAAATAAGATACCGCATATAGCAAGCGAGAGCTAACTTTACTAAAATGCGGAATCTATTAACTGACAGAACACTCAATTTAAGCCTAAGATTTAACTTCGTTAGATATTATGTGTATTCCACGTTACTGTATGGAGTCGAGGCCTGGACGCTTAAAGTCAGCAGCATTAACAAGCTGGAAGCATTTGAGATGTGGGTAACCGCAGAATGCTGCGTATTCCATGGACCGATCATACCACCAATCAAGAGGTCTTACATAGGATGAACAAGGACCAAACAATCCTCGGGACCATAAAAAAGCGAAAGACTGCTTACCATGTGATGAGACAGGACAAATTTCTGCAACTGATTATGGAGGGCAAGATTGAGGGTAAACGTGGTCCTGGTCGTAGACCTCTTGGCTGATAAACATAAGGGATTGGACAGGCTTAGACCCAAACTTCCTGCTAGGAAGAGCCCAGGACAGAGACGAATTTGCCAGAATTGTTGCCGATCTTCATTGAATGGAGAAGGCACTTCAAGAAGAGAAGAAGGAAAACTATTGGAGCCCCAAATTCCGTACTTTGGGAACGAAACATCAGACGAGACACCAAACTTGGAATTTACAAAACAATCCTTCACAGTATATTGACATATGGTTCGGAAATATAGGATATAAGTAAGATACATAGAAGAAAACTGCTGGCCACGAAGATGGACTTTCTAAGAAGAAGCTGCAGAAGATCAAGACTTGAAAGAATAAGAAATGTGGACATTAGAAGGAGCATGAACACCAAACGAGTTATTATTAAGAAAATTGACAAAAAAGTTCTTGTAGTTTCTATACAAAGGCTTAAACTTTGGTCGAAAAATCGAAGAAATAGATGAACCATTAGTCTACTGCTTTGTTTTACTTTTTCTTTGTTCGTTTATATTATTTTTCATAAAGTATTTCTGTATTTTTCCAAAATTCCTCAAGATCTCTTCGTTAAATAAGGCACGCCTATGAATTTGCGGATTTTTATGGTTATATTACCCTTTCGAATTTAAAAATTAATTATTATTGATTAATTATAATTATTTAATTAATTACTAATAATTAATTATTAATTAATTAAAATTCAATAATCCTATTCATTTATTTTATGCCTGATTCTCATTTTTTTTTGAATATGCTAAATATTTTTAAAATGTTTAAGATATTACAAATAATAATTTAAAAAATTAACTTTTTAAAACATAAATAAATGCTTCATTTGAACAATATAACAATATACTTTAAGCCGAAGATGCATATTCTCTCGCTTTCATTATTGTTTTTAAATGCTGTTCTAAAACGATTTATTATTGCTTATTATTCAAAATCTAAAAAATAAAATTAATTAATATTCTTTGTGTTGTTTAAAGGCATGTTCGGTACACATTAAATTAATTTTTCATTACACTCTGTAAAGTTTTCACTAATATAACAATGTTTTCTTTTTTTTTGAAAGCATAAATGTGGTGCTGGAATTTTTTTGATAAAATATCGTACTTTCTTATTTCTGCGGATACTTGCTGGGGTTGGTCCATAAAACGTAAAATGACAGTTTGTAGCAAATTTGATTTATATAGTGTCGAAAGGACAATTAATTTTTTGTTTTTATTGGGTGAACACTTCACGGTGCTAAGGGTGGTTTTATATACACTAGACGTTGCATGAGTCAGCTAAAAGCAATAGGGGAAATCATTAAATAGTCTTAAGAGAGTAAACACGTCTTTTGTCTGAGATGCTTTTTGTAGTTTAACAAGATGCAGCAATTAGAAAATATTTTCCGTAAGTCTGGACCACAGTAATTTATTCTGAGTGGTTATACATAGTACCGCATAATTTTACCTACCATAGAATTATAAATAAAACTGCTGTTGCAGTGCCGATTCCACCTAGGAGTAACTAAAGGTTGTCTCAGTGGGTATTTCAGTTTTTAAATAAATAATAGTCGAGGAATGAAAATGCTGTACTACTACATCTCGATCAGATGCCAGGTCAAGAGTACCAACAACCGACGAGCATGTATGAGAGCACTGATGAAAGTAGAGGAAGCAAAAGATGTGTGTAAGAACCGTAGCAAGTGAAAGGAAGTGGTCTCTGCCTACCCCTACGGGAAAAATGCGTGACTACATGTATGTGTGCAGGTAAAAAAATGTTTCCCCTCTGTTGATTAGTTTTTTATATTTAGATAATTTTAATCCAATTATTTTAGCTAGCAATCCTTTATAAATCATGAAGTAATTATAAAACATTCAGTGCTTTATCCCTATGGTTTATTTTGCGAAAAATGAAAAGAAAAAACATCTCAAGCTTTCGTAATAATCCAGCTTACTATTGTAATCAAAACCAATCCACAAATTCAATAAGAGTATTAAAATGGAACAGCAAAGCCATTTTTTTTCTACGTTTTTCCTGTCCTAATTAAATTAAAACCCTTGGGCAAATACAAAAAATATATATTTCTTTTGAAATATTACATTCACAAACTAAGCACTGAAGGAAATACGTTTTTATTCCTTATCATGCAAACATAAAAAAAGGTTTGTTTGTATATTAAAATTATTATGTAATTGCTTATTTGTGGTTAACTTCATTTAGTAAAATAAAGACATACACTTATTTTAATCTAAATTTTTATGTGTTCAATTCTTTACACTAGCAAAAGTATGTGCTTACAGCTTTGTGCGATAGATTGGAAACGTTTTCTTATAATAGGGTGATTATAGTAGTCGATAAAATATTGTTTAAAATTTAAGTTTGTTGTTGAAAATAAATTTCTTATTTTTTATAAAAATAAAATAATAGTTTGCATTGATAGTTATGAATTGGATGTAAAAAGTTTGGTTTAGAAATAAATTTTTTGACGTTGTCGATATAATTTTTGAAAAATTTATATTTTTGACATAGTCAAGGTCCTTTTATATCATTATTTAATTCTCACTTTTAACATTTGTAGAATTATACTTGACTTATTTTGAAGAGTTTTATATTGAAAACAATTTTTGACCTAAGCACATTGAAATAATCTATGAATATTAATTTATATTTAAATATCACCAAATTAATTTATTAAATACAGGGTGGCCGACCGAAAACGAAACAGAGCCATTTGCAGGAACCTCGTCAACATATTAGAAAAACGTTTAGACCCGTTGATTTTTTATTAAATTTTAAATTAAATTTTACTTGTTAAGCTAAAAAAATACAGTCCATTTTGCTTTTTCTCGTACAGTTTTTTTTTTGCAGTATATAAATTGATGCTTTGTCACATTTTTTGTCATTTTGGTATTTTTTTTTGAGAGACTTGATTGTTAAAATAATAGTAATAAACTGGATTCTTACCGAAAAACGTTTAAAGTTTGCTTTGCAAAGCTTTTAAGGCTTGGCTTGTCGTAGGTAATTCGATTTTTGAAAGTGCATTCTTTATTTTGTTTACATTAATCAACGCGTATGTCGAAATAATCTTAATCTTAATCTTGTTTAATTAAAACAAATAATACATTAACGTTTAAGCAGAAATGCGTAACATAGAGAAAAATCAAAACAAAATATAAAAATAGGCCAATATTTATTTATTAATTAATCAAATACTGTCAACATATTTAATGTTACGATTTAATTGCAATATTATTTCTTTTTGTAGCAAAAATCGTACGCTAGACTTGATCATTCGGTCTGGCAACGAATTTTCTGTGCACACGTGTTGTACTTTGTTTAAAACTTTAGTAAGACCTATTTTAGAATATAATACTATAGTCTGGGCACCCCACTTTTGATACACATTCGAAGACAAGTGGCTAATCTTTGTTTCTCTTTAAAAAATTGTTAATGGATTAATTGATGCCCCAGAACTTTTTCAGCAGTTCTACTTTATATGTACTCTACCAGGTCTTAGGTTTAACAGACTTTTAAACTCTTTCAAATCTAACAAGAGCTACGTTCGCATAGTAAATGACCCTTTTTTGAACATCAATTATTTCTTTGGCGTCAGTTATCCATCATTTGTGAAGAATATAAAATATAATATAATAATGTGCAATCACAAATGTTATTTAATTAATTAATTTTTAAAGTGATAACTTCTTATGGCACGCTGTGAACTTTTTTTGTAATAGGTAAAAAATGTTAAACTCGTTAATAAAAATAATGCATTATTCATAAACTATGGAATTCTGGAGACAATATTTTTCAGATTAAAAATAATATTTTTTGAAGTGAAAACTTCTTTAGCGGCGTTGTACACTTTTTTTGTAATGGGTAAAAAATGTTAAACTCGCGTCAGGACACGTGACCTGATCGAAAATTCGTAAGACAGATGGAGAGTAGACAGCTGGCGTGGCGTAGGAGAGGGAGTATCCCCCTCTCTTTCTACGGCGCGGCGAAAATGTATGCCTGCGCCGACTGTTTCGTTTAGGCGGCGCAGGGCGCACAACGTTAATACCTAAGTTTTCACTTCTGCCGGCACTCCCAAGAGTGCAACCCGTAAAATTTCTTTTAAATGTTTTATTATAAGTATTTTTTTATTATTGTATTAAGCCAATTGGCGTTTAAATTAATTAATTTCATACGCCTCTCAGTGTCATTTTCATTTAGGCTTTAAAGTTTGATCTCAACGACATAATTTTCTAAATTTATGATCTGTTTGCTTATTCTTACTATTGCATACTCCTTGGACGCTTTTTTTTGAGATTTAGTCGGTGATTACACAAAACATTGCGCGACAATATTATGATTCCCTGTAGTAACAAACTTTGTCCAACCTGAACGAAGAAACTTCGCTACTCAGTTAAACTTTAAATAACGTCATGTTAAATGAAAGTTGGATGTTAGGAAAACAAACAAATCACAAACACCGCTGTAATTATTGGTCATTTTTTCACCATGTTTGCAAAACAAATACACCCTGTTCTGTAGTTAACTTTCTATTTATTGTTGTCAGATAATAACAAACAATATAGCCTCAGACTGCCAGTGTCAACTGACTACTATTAATCTTAAGAATAGACATTACACAGACGGAAGATATAGAGATCAGGCGCGGAGTGAGACAGGGATGCGTGCTTTCCCCTTTGCTGTTCAACATCTACTCAGAAGCGATCGTGAAAGAAGCATTAGCTGAAGAAGAAGCTGGAGTGCGAGTTAATGGGATACCTATTTCAAATATAAGGTATGCGGACGACACTATGTTGCTAGCCGAAAATGCCATCGACCTACAAAGAATGGTACAAAAGGTACATAATGTCAGTATTCGATACGGGCTAAACATGAATCTCAGCAAAACAAAATTCCTTGTATTCACAAAGACCCGAAACAACAACACACAGCTGATAGTAAACAACCAGATAAATATAAATATTTGGGAACATGGATAAACAGCAACAATGATTATGCTAGCGAACTGAAAGCAAGAATTGAAATCGCACGCAGAGCCTTCATAAATATGAAACAGTTTTTCTGAAACAGAAATTTAAATAACGATCTCAAAATACGCATGCTGAGATGCTACATATTCACCATCTTACTATACGGCATAGAAGCGGCCACATTGACAAAAGTCATGATGAGAAAAATAGAAGCATTCGAGATGTGGCTATACAGGAAAATACTGAGAATATCTTATATGGACAGAATTACAAACGAAGAAGTACTAAAAAGACTCTCAAAAGAAACAGAAATTAATAACGAAATAAAAATCAGAAAATTACAATATCTGGGCCACACTATGAGAGGAGAGAGATACCGAATGCTACAAGTGGTGATGCAGGGAAAGATTGCAGGGAAGCGCAGCGTGGGAAGAAGACGAATGTCGTGGCTCCGTAACCTGAGGGAATGGTTCAATTGTTCATCAAATCATCTTTTCAGATCAGCAGTCAACAAAATGCAAATAATCATGATGATCGCCAACCTTCGACGGAAGACGGCACCATAAGAAGAAGAAGAATCTTAAGTGCCAACTGACTTATGGCCTACATTATGATGTTTTCTTACCGACACAATTTTTGCTTTTCTTTTTAACCAGTAACTGGCCTATGTCGTATATAACAAATAAAATGTAAGACGTAAGCTTCACGACGTAATCCATTCACGCCGGTAATACAAAACGAGCTCTTGAGCACGTTGAAACTTGTCCCAGCATTCACTGTTAATGTCATTTATTGTCTTCCATTTGATTAGAAACTCCATTGACAGCGTTTGAAATAAATCGACTTCGTTTCCTTACAAACAAACAAACAGAAAATACCAACAAGTCGAACTCTTGGAGTCTTCAGACAGTCAAACAATGTCGTATTTGTTGTTCTAGTTTCTTTTTCTTTTGATATTTTTTTTTATACGATAAAATTTATTGCCAGTACATCTTTGGTTAGATTTAAAATAAAAGTCGTTTTTTTTTCGTAAAAATACCATGTGTATTACCAGTAACCACCTACGGCGCTCAAACATGGACCTTCACAGAGCAAATGGTGAACAAGCTTAGAGTATCCCAAAGAAATATAGAAAGAAAAATATTTGGCGTTTCTCTGCGTGACAAAAAACAAAATGAATTAACTAGAAGCAAGTCTAAAATAACAGATATAATAGACCGGGCAGCACAGCTTAATTGAGACTACGCGGGACATATCGCCCGATAAAAGACAATAGGTGGAATGGAAGAGTGTTGCGATGGAGACCATGGATCGGCAGAAGAACAAGAGGAAGACCTATCACACGTTGGTACGACGACATAAAAAAGGTGGTAAGACTTCCATGGATGAGAATTGCCCAGAATAGAATAAAATAGAAAGTACTAAGGGAGGCCCATGTTCAATTCTGGACGCTAAACGGCTAGAAGAAGAAGAAGAAGAAGTACCGATAATCTAATTTTATTTTTTTAGCACTGGTAATTGCCTCGAGGCTTGCAAATAACAAAAAAAAAAAGATTTAAAATTGTAACAACCAACTTGCAAACAAAATAGGATGGAGTGCTGTAGATTTTGTTTTTCCACTTTAAATCTGTTCAATCGGGATTGAGTGGTCGTCGAGCTTAAAATTCCATGCTTGCTCAAGTAGATACATAATTTGGCAGGAATGTCGTCTTTTTATTTTAAGGTTCATTTTTTTGTAAGAACAATGAAAGTTTGTAATTCATTATGTCATTTATTAATGAAACACAATTAGAAGCTAACCTCTTAGAACAAAACATGTAACCGAAAGACAAAGTCTTGAACATGAGAATTAACACGTCGCGAAAACTACCAAAACAAAATATGAGACGTACTGTCTCTAACATCGTTTGGAATATTAAATGCAAAATATATATAATACCTGGCAAGATTCGAATTCAACGGTTCAATTTTTTGTATCTTTTTTTCATTCTACCGGAATAGTTGTTGGCGTTGAGCATTGGTTTTCGGTATTTTATTTGCACTCTGACGTTTGCGCTTTCCATACTCTTTTGGACCCCGAACACATGATTTCACTATTATTTCCCTATAATTTAAATGATAAAATAAAAAGGAAACACTCAAATCACATGTACAATAAACGAATGTAAACAATAAATACTTTATCAAGTTATACAATTTTATCAACTTTTCTAAATCTGTATTACACACATTTGCTGCAGTTTCCATTTTTCAAAACTTAATTGCAATAATAGAACAATATTCACGGATAATCTAACACAATAAAATATAGTTTAAAAAAACACGCTTTTAAAATTAATCAAACTAAAAAGTAAAAAAAAAATTTTACGGGTTGCACTCTGGGAGTGCCGGCAGAAGTGAAAACTTAAGTATTAACGTTGTGCGCCCTGCGCCGCCTAAACGAAACAGCCGGCGCAGGCATACATTTTCGCCGCGCCGTAGAAAGAGAGGGGGATACTCCCTCTCCTACGCCACGCCAGCTGTCTACTCTCCATCCGTCTTACGAATTTTCGATCAGGTCACGTGTCCTGACGCGAGTTTAACATTTTTTACCCATTACAAAAAAAGTGTACAACGCCGCTAAAGAAGTTTTCACTTCAAAAAATATTATTTTTAATCTGAAAAATATTGTCTCCAGATTTCCATAGTTTATGAATAATGCATTATTTTTATTAACGCTTTATTATAAATCATATATTAAACATCAGTACCAGATTTGAATGTTTTCGATTTCTTTCTTCCGCTTTTTGCTTGATCTTCTTTCAATATGGCGCTTTTCTTCCTATCACGACTTTTTCGTTTTCGGCTACCTCGTTTTCGGTTTTGTCGCTTTTGGCTACGTCGTCTACGGCTTCTGCTTCTATTTTTTCTTCGTCTTCGAGCCTCCATTATCGGTAAACCAAAACCTTATTTAAACCTTCCCCTGTTCTCTTTGATCAAACCAGCTTTCAGTCCAGTTTTTAATGATTTTTTAACACAAATTGATGCATTTTTTAACGGCTTCTTGCACTGATAAATTATTTGATCTAAAATTTTGTCGGGGGGAGAACCATTAGAGTCATTAAGATACGCTATGGTGTCCATAACATCTGCTAAAAACGACACCTCTCCTTGGACCATTTTAATGCAGCAAAAGCAGAACTTAATCAATAAACTAATGAAAAGCACTTAAATTTTAAATTTAGCTAATAAATTAATTTGTCAAAATGACATAAAAAATGTACTTGAATTTGTCAGTTTGTTGAATAAGGTTGCCAAGTTACCAATCAAGAAAAGTCGCATTTTATATTGCTCCAGTGAAATACATCCGTCTTACGAATTTTCGATCAGGCCACATGTCCTGACGCGAGTTTAACATTTTTTACCCATTACAAAAAAAGTTCACAGCGTGCCATAAGAAGTTTAATAATTCTTAACACAGGAATAAAATTACTGACGAGAAAATCTCACTGTTCTAAAAGCGTGGGGTGCTTCTATTTCGCTTAGTTAGTTTATAAATGACATACAAAGCAGTGACATTGACATTAGTTTTTTTTTGACAGTGACAGTAATTTTCTCGTCAGTAATTTTTGTCCTATGTTAAGAATTATTTTTTACTTTGATTAACTCTAAAAGCGCGTTTTTTAACCCGGGCTTCCCGCGTGGCAGGCGAGCATTCTACCACTGAACCACCGATGCATTTCGTTACGCGACGATTTATACTCAATCGCACTACCCGTAAGCCGCGTTTAGGAACTTCGTTACAAAAAATATTCTAACAACTTAAACTTAATAAAACATTATGGAACAAATATTTTTAAAGATTTAAAGCATCAGCTTCAACTAAGATTTTAATGAACATCTTTTACTAATACATATAACTTTGCCTTTAGCTATAACAACCAAATTTATCTTAATATAAATACTAGGCCTTCTGATTAAAACGTAAATGTGTTGGTCCGCATTTATTTAAGTTTCACACTCGTGTTGTGTTCGAACGCGCCTATTCACAAGTATTGTGACTACTGGTGGGTAATTAACCGCAAGATTGTTTGATCTGTGACATGTTATAAGGGCAGTAAATGGGGGATAAAGGGTGGTTTACTTGTCTGAAGCAACACCTCAGGGAGCAGAACAATTGTCACCGATGCAACGTTGCCATTCCCGCCAATGCTAGTAGTTAATTACATTAATTGATGTGTTTAGTAGGTTATGTCCACTATGTATGGAAGGGATGAGGAGATTTCAAACAGATAAAGAGGGTATACAAATCACAAAGGGTTAATACTAATGACACAGTCATAGATATATGATTAAACTTATAAATGAAACTAAACCAATTGTCTTAACAAAAATGTGTTTTTGCAAATCGATTAGTTTTGTTTTTTTATGTTGTATATTTCGCGTAATGGTTGTCAGATCCGTAGGAAAACAAATCTATAGCGTATTTTCTGTTTAAAAAAAAATGGTGGTTGTTTTGATAAATTAACTAGTTCGAATTTATTAATTGCAGAACCTCAAATAAATCAAAAATTTTGAGCTTAAAAAAGAATATACTTAGATTATATTTATTTGTATATTTATCAGTACCCACAGTTAATGGTATTAAGCATAAATTTTAATTCGAAAAAAACACCCGAAGGGCAGAAATCTATATTTTATCACATAGCCAAGCGGGCACTAAAAGCTCTGAATTCATACAATTGTGAGTATAAGCTAATAGTTCCTGAGACAACTGGCAGCAAACAATCAGGTTACTCTGATGTGGGTTCCAGGTCACGAGGGAGTTAAAGGAAAGGAAGAAGCAGATTGCCTTGCCAAAGAAGTGGTCAATACACAATTTTCCGGCCAAGAACCCTTCTGTGGACTTTCCACAACCCACTTGAAAGAAGAGGTTCGACGTTGGGAAACAGATGAAATGAAATCTCACTGGCATAAAGTGCCAGGACAAAGGCAAGCGAAAAGGCTAGTAAGTCTTTCGCCAAGGAAAGCTAAACAGCTTCTCGAGTTGGACAAGAAAGACTTGAAACTGGTGACGGGACTCCTCACTGGACACTGCCCTCTAAGGTATCACCTAAAAAAGATGAGCAAAACAGAGAGTGAAAGTTGCCGCTACTGCGAGAACTTCGCTGAAACTGCAGAACATTTGCTTTACGAAGGCCCAGCGCTTTTCTGCAAGAGGCTCAAGTTTCTGGAAGTGGCCTTCCTAAAGCCCTCCGATGTCAGAAACTTAACCCCCAGGAAACTGATAAAATTTACTCGAAGTCTCGGAATCCCGGACCTCGAATAGATTTTAGGTTTTGCACAAAAGATCTGAAAGGTCGAAGTGGTTAAGAGGCAGCATAGCCTTCACGACCCACCCTACAATCTACAATCTCCAATTACATTCATTGATGTGTTTAGTAGGTTATGTCCACTATGTATGGAAGGGATGAGGAGATCTTAATGGATCCTAAGCAAATAAAGAGGTTTTACAAATCACAAAGGGTTAATCCTAATGTCACAGTCATAGATATATGATTAAACTTATATATGAAACTAAACCAATGGTCTTAACAAAAATGTGCATTTGCAAGTCGATTAGTTTTGTTTTTTTATGTTGTATATATTGGTGTTAGGCATAAATTTTAATTTTATTATTGAATGTTCAGTGAACTGTTTTTGACAGATAATTTAAAAGCTTTGCTGGTGCTAGAATTCATGGTGTATCGATTCGTTTTTTTTTATTTTTTGTTAATTTATATCATTTCGTGTTTAAAAATTAATAAGCCAATGAAAAAACGTACAAAGAAAAGAGACCGTCATATTTCAATTGTTCTCCTTTAACTAGAGACGTTATCAATCATACCGTAGCAGTTCTGTCCCGGATTGCTTCGATTGAATCATAACTAATGATATCGGCCATCAATGCTTCCTATACCTCGCTCGTAATACGATTGACAGACGACTGAACAATGACATGCACTCCATATATCATTCGCTCGACTGTCAACTTTTTTCTTCCTTTATTTAAATGCTGCTCCATCGTAACGCCGGAGAAACCAAACATTCATCAGAGTAGAGTTGTCGGATTTTAATAAAGTCCATCGTACTAGGGTTATTTTATTTTATCTTACAATCCATCTTTTTTCAATAATTTTTATGTAGAATGGACCATAAGTCAGTTGTCAAAAATACAAATTTACTCTAAAGTTTACACACTTTAATCTAATTTCAGTGGCCAGAGCGTTTAGGAGACATCAATCCTATGGATTTCCTTTTCTGGGGTCATCTCAAAAATAAATTGTACGCAATACCTAAGCAAACAAAGCAAGATTTAATATACAGAATTGTGTTACACTGTAATGCTATTAGAAATAATATGGGAATGCTCTTTCAAGTACAAAGAAACAACCTTCGTAGACTGAGAAAGTGCGTGGAAGTGGGAGAAGCTCATATTGAACATTTATTAGATTAACACTAACTTTTGTCCGAGACTTCGTCCGCGTAGGAGTCGAAAATGGTTCTATTTGGATTTTTAACTGATTTTTTAGTTTATTAATTTTGTTATGTCATATAAATTATTATGGTAAACATATAAAATATAACAATATTTATTAAAGTGTAGGGATTTATTAAATAAACATGAAAATAAAATAAAACGTTGTTATATTTTATGATCACGAAGCTCGGCCTTTGATCTGGTGAAAGTGACACAGGGGTATTATCTTTTTACAACGAAATCAAAATACTTCCCCTACCGCAGTATTTCTTTGTAAACATAATTTTTTCTTTTTCCTTCGGGTGCTAGAATCACCAGGCTACTCTGGAGCATGGCACATACAACTGGCCGTGGGAGAAGCAGCTTTTTCTCAAGTCTACTTCCGCTACCTTCAGAGTTTGACTTTGAGCTTTGTTTATGGTTACGGAGAAGCAGACTTTGATGGGAACTGCACTCTCTACCGACTTGTCCTTATAAATTTGTTTCGTCAATCTTCCTTCATCCATCCTTTCTACGTGTCCAAACCATCTAAGCATTCCTTTATCTATCTTTGTAACCACATCTTCTTTTACACCACAGCGTTCTCTTATCTCATTATTCTTTACTTTATCCAACCGAATCACTCTGGTTATAGTTCTCAGACTACTCATCACCGCAGCATTAATCCTATTTTTATGCTTCTTCTGCCAAACCCACCATTCACTACCATACATAAGTGTAGGAACTAACACACCTCTATGCACCTCCAGACGTGCCTTTTTTGACACTTTCTGGATATTCATAAAGCTATGCAGTGCCCCATTTATTTGTTTTCTTTCCATCGCCCTTCGCTTAATGTCACTGTCATACTTTCCATCTCTCGTAAGCTTTGAACCCAAGTACACAAATTCATTTACTTGTTTCACTCTTTCTCCCTCAATCGAAACTTCACAGTTTGTCATGCTTTCTTCTCTTTCAAAAACCATTACTTTCGTTTTGTTTACATTTATTTTCATCCCTTTGGTTTTCAGGGCATTATGCAAAACATTAACCATTACCTGCAACTACTTTTAAGATGACGCTTATATGACTTGATCATCGGCGTAAAGAAGGCATTCGACGATCGAATCATTTATTTTTAATCCATACGCGCTCTCTTTCAAATCTTTTAAACAATCGTTTATGTATAAGTTAAACAATCAGGGCGAAGCCACACATTCCTGTCTCGATGTTTTCGATGTTAAACCAGTCCGTACAAGCTCCGTTTATCCTGACACAAGCAGTGGGATCCTCATGAAGTGATTTCACCCCATACATAGACAATGTCGACCACAATTCACTCCTCACTACTCTGTCATAGGCCTTTTCCAAGTCTATAAAAGCGCAATAAAAAAAGTTGTGATTAATTAATTAATCGTAAAAACAGGGAGCCCATCGTATTAATAATAATAGGTTAACTTTTCGTTTGTAGTCTTCTTGATTTCATGGACGTAAAAAATGTGAGCGATACAGATAAAGAAGAGTTTTATCTTCTTTAAAAATCGGCAACGTTGTTTTAATCATCGGCGGTGAGCGAAAGAGACTATCAACTATTTGTGTCTCGCATCATTTTTTGATTGATTAGTATTAGAAAGTCATTATTAAATTTTTATGTTTAAGTTGGGGTAGGTGACGTTGAGGAAATAATTAATAAAACTACGTCTTTTGAATTTTTAATATAATCGTGGTAGAAAAATTCGCGTTGTTTTCGAAGTTCTACCCAAATTATATTGGGCTTCTTCAAGAGAACAAAGGAAGCTCGGTAGCTGAACGTGTCTAATAAGCGAGAGGCATACTGTGCTTAGTATTTTGTATAAAAAAATCCTAAAAAATATGAACGAGAAATATATGTTAATGAAAAAGGTTTTGTCATAAACTGCGAAATATTGTTTTATCAAAATATTAAATAAACATGTTAAAATTGCAATAAAATGTTAATTTACCGAATGCAATTATCTATTTTGATAATATTCGTGTGATTTATGTTGTTATTCAGTGAATAATTGAGATTTATACGGGAATTTAATGTACAGTAAAGGAATTCATTACTTTATAACTTCGTTTTAGCGGTAGTTTTCGGGCTCGTAAAATGTTCATTTCCTTCGACATAACTAAAAGTATCCAATGAAAATAATACGTACTATTTTACAAGCTGCACGTAAACGTGTGGTTCGAATGTACCTTTTTATTTAATTTCATTAAATATACAGTGATTTTATGTCATGGATTTACTCGAAACATTAAAGTACAATCTTTTATACGAAAATATAGGTCGAGGTTTTATATCTGTTAAAATGCTTTATGTCTGCAGAAAAAGAAGTTTAATAAATTTTAGTTTAAAAAAGACCAAAAACCATTCCGGTACGTGTCTCAAATAGCTTAACTGGTTAAAGCGTAACCGATAGATCTGTTTGAGCCGTCCGAATTATTTTTTTGTTTACTCACTGAGTAGGTTTCCCTTTTCTTTATCCTTTTTTTACTCATTTTCCTAATAAGCTCAAATTGTTCACCATTTTTATTCCGAAACGCAGAGTTAGTTTAAAAATGTCATACAAAGTACCTCACGCTTTTAGAACAGTGACATTAATTTTCTCGTCAGTAATTTTATCCTTATGTTAAGAATTATTTTTTACTTTATAGTTTGATTATTTCTTTATAGCGTGTTTTTTAGTTTTTTTAAACTATAATTTATTTTTCGCTTTTTGCAATTTGCCTCCAATGTTCTATACAGACATATATATCCTGCCTCCAAGATGGCCAGAATTGCTGAATGATGTATGTCATGATTCAAAGATAGATTGCCCTTTTTCAGTTGAATTGTACTTCTTAGGCCTTAATTTATACTTTTTTATGTATTTTTTGCTGTTTTTGCGTAATATTTTTTCAGACCCGTCCATTTTTTTAAACTTTTATAAACCCATTTAAGATTTTTTGTTTTTTTTTTGTTTAATATATTAGTTATTACATTTTCGTTTTATTTATTTTTATCCCTTATAAGTGAAACAAAAAAAAATATTTGCAATGAAAAATAAATAAATAAGAGTTTTTTTATTTCACACCTTTCATTCTGGTAGTCTGGGAGACGACACATGTCCGTTTATGCTATAAAATTTCACCTGTCTGGTTAAGGGTTAAGCACTAGGAAGATTACCAGTGATAGTTCCACTGTTTTAGAAGGTGTGTTAATGCGTTCGATTTTTACACTTATATTTTTGTCTATGGTTTATTCCACCACTGTTCAAAATCGTATTAAGATGTTATTTTTAGTTGACAACGCTACTTATAACAAATTATCCACAATATCTTGCAAGGAATTTATACGTATAGGTTGTTATAGTCCATCCACAAAAATTGATGGGTAAAAATATTCGAAAACGACTTTTCCAATTTTCGTTTTGCCACCCAAACAAAACACGATCGCGTATCTCGATAAGGGATATTATCATTCTCGCTTCGTTCTTTCTTAAATGACTGCTACATGTATCGAAACAAACAAAACCCGAATAAAATATCCTTATTTTGATTTGTTCTCGAGAAAAACAGAGCGTTCAGAAAGTTTCACATTACCTATTTTAAAAGCAAGAAAATTTGAGATCTCAAAGTGCGTAGTTTTACCCTTGATATCGGATGATCCATTTACTTATCGATACTATTACAAGAATCGGTAGAGCAGTACGACAGGGTGATACTATGTCCCCCAAACTGTTTATCACTGTTCTGGAATACGCCTTCGGGATGCTTGAATGGAGCGGAAAGGGTTTAAATATTGATGGCTTCAACCTAACAAATCTGCGCTTCGCGGATGATATACCTTTGTTGTCTGACAACCTACAAGATATCAGGAAAATGCTGAAAGATCTTCAGTAAGTATGTGCTGAGGTCGGGCTAAAATTTAATGTATCAAAAACGAAATTTAAGATGAATCTGGTCCCTGGTGGAAATATTGCTATTGGTGACTGTGAGGTGGAGTTGATGGATAGGTACACATATCTTGGTCATGAAATAGACAACCAAATATGCGAATTAAAAAGAAGAATTACGCTCTCTTGGGTTGCATATGGCAGACTCCGGGATCTTTTGAGAGTAATCTCCCAATTTGTCTAAAACAAAAGGTTTCTAATCAGTGCATTTTACCGGTTATGACTAACGGCGCCGAAACTTTAACAAATCGATGCTCGGTGTGTCACTTCGAGACCACGTTAGAAATGAACATATCTACCAGTGGCTAAGATCAAGTGGAACTGGGCTGGACATGTTGCCTGCATAACAGGTAGACGGTGGACAAAAGGGCTGCTCGAGTGGAGACCAAGAGCTGACAAAAGAAACAGGGGAAGACCTCACACGCGATGGACGGACGATATCAAAAGAATAACCACAAACTGGATGCAGAGCGCTCAAAATAGACGGCAGTGGGCAAAAACGGGGGAGGCCTATATCCAGTAGTGGATGCAAAGGGCTGATTGATGATGATGACTATTATAATATATTATGCAGCTAGTACGAAGTGATACTCATGTTTTAGAAATATTAAATACGTACTTCACTGTCAAATAAAAGAAGGAAGACAATTTGAACATCTAATTAAATAAGATTAATAAGTTATCTATTCCTGTTAATTATTTTGGTAATAAAACGTTTCCGTAAATTATTTTTTCTAATAATTGTAGAATAAATAAGGTTAGAATTATGCGGTCTTGACTGTTGTATTGGTATAATTGTATAATTAGTTTTATGGCTGCAATAAGTTATTTGGGGTTTTCCGAGCCCCATTTTAAATCGCCTTCATTGTTTTGTCGGTAGCTAGGTAATGTTACAAGAATAACATACAAAAAATATAGGTAATTTTTTTCCGAAGTCGTTGTGAGGAGGGTTCATTGTTCAGGTGTGTCTTAGCCTATTTACTCACGTATAAAATGTTTGGTAGGTACCTTAAAAATTGTCCGTTTAGAAAAGGTTCCCGTTGTGTAGAGGTTTACGTTAACAGCAATTTTTCTATATAATAGGTAACGAAGTTTTTTGTTTACGAAATATTTAAAGGAAATTTTTTTTTTCTATTATGGTAGCGACCAATTTTTTTTTACTGCAAATTAAAATGGTTTAAAGCAGATATAATGATTCTTTAAACTAATTAAATGTAAATGGATGTAATTAGAAAACTATTGTCTAAAATTAATCGATAGTATGATTTAAAAGTGGGTCATTGATATCGCCTGAGTCTAGCGATCGTATTTTGTTTTCTTTATCGGTTGTCGTCTTTTTAAGCTTCAAAACTAAAAATAAAGAATGTTGTTTTCCAATTTCTTTTTCATTTCCAAGTCCCATTACATACAGCAAACGCGAACTTTAAGAGCTCTACTTAAATTTTATGGGAAGGACGAGTTGCTGCTAAATTGAATTAAATATTTCCTGTTGTCTTCTTCTATCTTTCGCAAAAACGTTTTTTAAAAACGTTTATGATGTCTCTTTAATAAACAGATTATTTGTATTTTTAGAATTTGACAGGAAAGTATTTATTGCATTAAACTTTGTTAGTTTTTGAAAAGATAGAAGTATTTGTTTATAATCTCTTTTACGAGTTTTTACAAATTTTTTTTAACCCTTATGTGAGAAACCGGGTACCCGGGTACCCACCGCCTTACATTTTTATCGATCACTCTTTGAAAACAACTTTTTACGTTCTGAGGTTCCGGATCCCCACGATTTAACGTTTTTAGAAGCTGTTGGCTATATTAGATGTATAAAAATTTTGTTTTTTAATGAAAATTAAGCTCTTGAACTGGATACCCGGGTAACCGGTGAGTTTTGTTAGTTATAAATATGATAATTATATAATATATAGTATATATATATATATATATATATATATATATATATATATATATATATATATATATAGTATATATAGTATATATATAGTAGTATCTCGAGGCTCATTAACTCTTTAAGCGGCAGTTACAGGACCGACGAGAACTTCAAGTATGTCCTCGATTGCGTTCTTTGTTGAGTTGTGGCGCTTGATTTAATTGTTTGAAGAGCGTGCCACGTCTTTTAGTTCTCTAAAAAGTACTCTGCCAGTGGTCTCCTTACTTGCAAATTATGCCCGAGCTCAGCCGTAGAGGGTAGAAGAAAAAAATATAAAAGTGAGCCGCGCCACCGACTTAGACGGTACAAGTCGGAAACCCCTAGGTCTTGTAGGCACCAGCAGAGCCACACGATAAACAACAAACAATTATGGTGAACTAGATAAATAAAATTATAGCAAAAATATATTGAAAACTTTACTCACACAATAAATTAAAATACACAGCTCAATAACAAAATTATAACACATATAATCAAAATTAACAGCCAACAATAAATCGAAACTTTAAAATTTACAACTTTATGAAACAACAATATATCAAAAATCCAAACTTTACGATTCCATTAAAATAATTAAAACAAAGGTAAGAATGACAAACCTTATCAGGTTACAAAAAAAAACATATACAAGTCAACTTTTTACCAATACTTCATCAACGTTCACGAACGGCTGATAATTTAATCACATTTTTTTCTTTTTCATTTACATAAAGATTTACACTGTTAAAACAATCGATCTTATTTTAAAAATAATTCTTTTTACGATGGCTGTCCTTCAAAATAGCAATATTGTAGGATATTTACAAATAAGTATGAATAAACGTTTTTACTTGGACACAAAGAACTATTGAGAATATTATTATCAAAGTTCAGCCTTGGCATATTATCCAATGCAATAAATAGTTTTCAACAGTGTACCATATTAATAAATTAAAACAAAACTTAATCGTGGTGTCAAAAATAAGTCATGTCGTTTAAATATACTAAAATAAATCACTTGTAACCTTTGGATACACGAATTCACGAATCCTGTGGCCTACTCCTGGCCGGTTTGAATTATGAAACAGCACCTGCTACTTAACAATGGCTTCACTCCATCAAATCCCGCACGCGGTTATTTTAACTCGACCCCAATAACCAAAATATCCACCACAAAGGCACGACAGAATGGTCAAGTTAAAAATTAAATGGTTTTTCTTCAAAATCGAATTAAGATGGCCCAAATACAGCCAGATATGAAAGAAAAAAACCGCAGAAGTTCTGCTCACGTGTTAATATCAAATCGTTCCAAAAACTCTCACCCGACCTCCACAACTGACACCAAGCGACTGATGTCCACTCCTCACTCCCAGGCCGGATATCAGAAAAATGACACGGAACCCACGTCAACCAACCTTTGCAAATCTATGTTCCTAAGTCATAATCGCGTTCGTGCGTGTTGATAGCCAGCCCATCCACACAGAGAAGCAAACCAAACAATAATATAGCTGACAACACACGACAATCGAGGCCAAAAATCAAGGCGAAATCTAATACAAAGACTCCCACTCCAATTAACAAAATGTCACAGCCATTAATAATTAAATCCTATCCCTACTAGATATGCAACACTATTTACGACGAACAAAATACGGTATGCAAAACTATTTACGAACACCAGATTATCAGAGACACAATTAATAATGAAACGGTAGATGGGAAAAAATAGGCACGTGACAAGCGGTCTATAATCAAAGGCTTACATAGTTCTTTACTCAATTGGCGTAAAAAAATAGGACGCTAATGGGTCTTTTTCCTGATCTTATTATTTTTTTCAAAGTAAACTATGTACGTTGCAAGTGCAGCTATGTCTAAAACGTTAAAAAACAAAGCAAATGACCACCTTTGAGTGCGTCTGTGAGTGCTATACCTGCCTAGCATCTGATTCATTGTATCAACACCAGTTTTGTATTTATTATAATAAGTTATCATGTGTAGCTTCACAGGACGTGATAAATGGTTCTGCATGATGAACGATGACACATATGCTTCTGTACAAATCACTCAATAACACTGAATTAATGATAACAACGTTTAAAACTGAAATGACGCTTGGTGTCGATGTATATCCTGCGTAGCGGCGGCTTGATGCTCCTCGGCACATTCAGCTCTTGTTGCTATACACGTCTTTTCTCTTCGACTAGACACTCCTGACTGAGCCGCTGTCACGTGCCTATTTTTTTTTCCCATCTGCCGTTTCATTATTATGATAGTCTGGCGTTAGTATGGCGATAGTCTGGCGTTCGTAATTAGCTTTGCATACTGTATTTGGTTCGTTTTATGTAGTGTTGCCTATCTACTAGTAATAGAATTCGATTATTAATAGCTGTGACATTTTTGCTAATCGATGGAGATTAGGTCTTATTAGACTTCGCCTTGATTATTGGCCTCGATTGGCGTGTGTTGTCAGATATATTATTGTTGGTTTGCTTGGGCTGGCAATTAATGCGGACGAATGCGATTATGAACTAGAAACTTATACATACAAAGGTTGGCTGACGCGTGTCCCGGGACATTTTCTGATATCCGGTCTGGGAGCGAGGAGTGATGATCAGTCGTTTGGTGTCAGTGGTGGAAGTCGGTTGAGAGTCTTTGGAAGGATTTGATATTAACACGTGAGCGGAACTTCTACGGTTTTTTTCTTTCATATCTGGCTGTATTTGGGGCCATCTTTATTGGATTAGGAAGATAAACCATTTAATTCTTAACTTGACCATTCTGTCGTGCCTATGTGGTGAATATTTCTGGTTATTGGGGTCGAGTTAAAATCACCACGTGTGGGATTTGATGAAGTGAAGCCATCGTGAAGTACCACGTGCCGTTCTATCCACATAGACGATAAATTTCAGCGTTATAAAGACTTGCCTGGTAATTTTAGCAGAAATTATTATGATAATACTACTTGGTGTTTCGGTTCTTGGATCATCGATGTTACCGTGACGTCTCAGTGAAGTTTTCAATTGGTTACATGGTATTGAATTTAATTTTATCAACTTATCAGTTATTATGTGCTTGATCTAAGTGTTTTCAATAATTTAAAAGTAACAAGTTATTTTCATTAAATTTGTACCTGCTCCCAGTGACGTCCCAATGAAGTTTTCAATAGTTTAAAAGTAACCAAATTATTTTTCGTTAAATTTGTACCGGCTCCAAGTTGAATCTGAATTTATATATTACTGAATATAATTTATGTGGTTATTGTAAGGGTTTTTAAATATTATTCTTGTTGCAAGTCCATTTATTTTGTATTTCTTTTTTTTTGTGTTAATCTTTTGCTATCAGGAATTCTATATAAAAACCAATTATTTTCGAAATTTTAAATATTGTGAACATTTTCTTTTTGTTGTTTTTTTTTTATTTTAATTCTCTTTTGTACCTCATTAGGTTTTTATTACTGTCTGGAAGATTGTTATAATTAATTTAAATATTATTTTAAGAAAATGTATTAAATTCGTTTAAACCACTTTACGAAAATACAGAATTTATTGTAAAAAAAAAATCAGAACATCATTTTTTACTTAATTAATATATTGCAGTAATTGTAAATATAGTTTTATTTATCTAGTTCACCATAATTATTTGTTGTTTTTCGCGTGGCTCTGCTGGTGCCTACAAGACCTAGGGGTTTCCGGCTTGTACCGTCTTAAGTCGGTGGCGCGGCTCACTTTTAGATTTTTTCTTTTACCCGCTACGGCTGAGCTCGGGCATAATTTGCCAGTAGAGAGACCACTAGCAGAGTACTCTTTAGAAAACCAAAAAAAAGACGTGGCACCGCATCTGCTCCAAAGGGCCTCAGTGCTATAGTAACGCAGTTAGACTACCCTACTTTCCCCACCACTAAGATTGCAAGCAGCTTCTTAGCCCTAGAACATGAAAACTGACCGTGAGCTACCCGCTTTGCACTTAAAACCTCTGCTCAGATTTCCATTTAAGACATCTCTACTTATCTATATGTAATGAAAATAACCCAAATAGTTTTTATTTTGCTCACATAAGGATTAACCAAAAATATTTTCACAATTCTGATTATTTAGTCTATAAATATTAGTTGGTTAAAGGACTTTTTACTGCAATTTTATTTACTTTGTCTTCATTATTGAACTTCAAATATGTTACGCTAGATGTTTTACTTATATAAAAGCTTTAATTTTCCTGCCAAGGTTAACAACGTAAGTCTTAAAGGCGTTAACAGTAGCACAATCTGTGATTTACCTTTACAAAGTTTTGCTATTTTGGTAAAGAGTAGGATTGTGTTTGAGTAATGAGAAATAAAAAAAATGTGAAACTTTGCTCTTTTGATTTAAAGCAGTTTAAAACAACTTATTATTAAGTAATTAGAGAAGATTTATTACGGAAACACGTTTTGAGATGGTTTAAGATTAAGATAACAAGTAGTTTTATGTCTGATTAATTGGGGTTAGAAAACTGTATGAGATTACAGTGCAGAAAAACATAACTAATGGCTAAATTATTGTCTACAAGATTCGCAACATTACAAAGTTTAGTGTCTGAGTAATGAGAAATAGAAAACATCAAAAACATGTGTTTAATAAATATACATTATATTTTTATTTTTATTTAAAAACAAGCCACTTCAAATAGCTTTTGATTTTGCGAAAATGTGAGAAAAAAAAACACATCGAATTTTAAATCAAGGGGAAGGTTTAAAAATGTTATTCCGCTGTTTTCAAGTGACACCTCTTTCCCTTACCCCCCCAAACAGACTGAAATCTAGGAAGAGTTTTTTAAAACTTGCCAAGACTGACGGTGTACCCCCATCAACATTATGCGAATGCCGAGTCGAACAAACCACCAAGCATCTAAACAACTGCCCTCAGTGTCCAGTTTTATGCACGATCGACGACCTATTGCAGGCTAGGGAGAATGCCGTTAAGGTCTCTAATTTTTTGTCTGTCCACATTTAATTGTTTATACCATGTTTGTATCCACCTATTGTTTATATACCTTTTTTGTATGTAACTGTTTTGCATTGTATCTATACTTATTTCCTTTTGTTTGTATCACTCATGCACATTTTATTTACTTTGTATGTAAGTAACGCTTTTGACACGAATAAATAAACATTCCTCACCCCTTCTTTAAAATGTCAAACAGTTAACCCTACCTTCTAATACATCAATACATCAAAGAAAAATGTAAATCAGTTTTTTAAAAAACAATTTATTTTATCGATTTATTTTACTGATAACAACAAATTTTGTAAAATAAAATGAGAATAACAAAAATGACCTACGCTACTGATGGATTGGTAGATCTCTAATTAGGGATCAATTAACTTTCTTTTGAATACATGTCACCTTTTTTGTCATTTTGTTTTTTTGTTTTAAAAATATTAATAGTATATAATTTAGTTAGATATTCGTGATGTTAAATTAGCTATTATTTGTAGTTTGTAGTTTGAGTTATTTTGAAATATTGTATTCTCTGCAAGAACGAATAGAAATAATATTTATTTACGGTCATCACAACAAGTGCGGTCGAAATGATAGAAATATATGCCACCAGACCATTATATAGTTAGTGCGGAAATTTGGAGATGCTGGATCCGTTTGTAATTAAAAAAATAATAATCCCAGAGTTCCTGACGAAGCTGCACTAATTGACGTACTGGGTCATTTTGCTATATATCCTCCCTTTTCCATTCCGAAAGTATCAAAACTTACTTATATTTCTGTTGGTCCCATACACAAAGTGTTAAAACTGCATACGTTTTTTTCTTATAAAATACAAATTCATCATCGGCTTAGTGAAGACGACCATGACCGCAGAATTGAATTTCGATAAATAATGTCCCAAAAATACAGGAAGACGCAAATTTGGTTAAAAATAGTTTTTTCAGTGATGAATCAACGTTTTGATTAAATGGCCTTTCTAACAAACATAATTGTAGGTAATTACTGAAATGACGATAATCCTTACGTGTTTTGACAGGATAATACTCAGTTTCTAGCGGAGATCAATGCTTGGGCAGGTATTTTAGAAAATGAAATAATTGGACCACTTTTTATTGACCAAAACCTAATGGAAGAATTGTACCTACTATTATTAAAAAATAAAATTGATCCACATATTACTCAGTCACAATAAAAACAAGTTAATGAAAAGAGGAATATGGTGCTAGATGAACAGAATACACCTTTAACAGGACGGAGCTACACTACATTATGCACTTACTATAGGACAATGCCAAGACGAACGATTTCCAAAACATTGGATTGGCAAAAGGGGTTTTATAAAATGGCCGGCAAGATCTCCAGATCTAACAGGATTTGACTTTTTTCTGTGGGGCTATTTAAAAACATTAGTTTACAAAACTCCTCCCGAAGACATTGAAGAACTAAAGCTTAGAATAACTAAAGACTGTAGACGAATTACTAGCGAAACTTGGCAAAGAGTTATGTTTCTGTTGTTGTTTATATGACTGATTAGCATTTATCTTGAGTTTTCATTTATCGTGTTACGAGGTAGTGGTTGCTATTTGACCTTTAAAAGAAGGCATTTGGTATTATTTAATAAAGAACTTTTGCAATGTTATAAACGAAACAAAATTACGTTTGAGATATTGATTAACTTGGGTGAAAAAAATTTACATTGTGTCTGAATAATGAGAGGTGAAAAAAATAAACTATAGGTACTAAATTGAGCTTTTAATTGACCTTGGTAAAAAAACATTTACAAAATGACACTAGCAGGTTTTATATCCGACTAATTAAGAATAAAGAAAACCAAAGTTGACTTTTATAAATGCTATACATGCAATATTGTTATTTAAATCTGAGGTGTGCAATGTCGTTAAGTGTTTGAAATTTGTTCTTTCGTCCTGCAGAAACAAAATATAGCACTATGGTGCGTATTAAAGTCGATGAGGGTCCGTATTTCATTAAAAAAATTTTTAAATCAATTATACCTTTTTTTTAAAAATTAGTCAGTCCGTCAAAACATTGAACATTGAGCATCGAGCGGAGCGAAACTCCATTCGTCAACGATGCAATGCGTTCCTATTCGGAAGACAAATTGTATCCCCGCACATTTGAATTTCCATTCAAAGTGGTAAACTTCAGTGACGGCGTCACTACGGTTTTTTTTTTGTTATCTATTTATCCATACCAACCAAGAATTCTATCCATAATAATTTTAAACAAAGGTTTTTCAAATAGAGCCTTTTTTTGTATGAACATTTTGGAATTTAAACTCTACAGCTCCATGAATATTATTGCAACGATCACGTTATCGGAATAATTGCTTATCGTCAATCATTGTCAACTGTTTATTAAATAACTGATGAAATATTTTTAAAAATATATCTGAAAATAATATAAAAATAGGAAGATGGAATTCCGACAATTGTCCTGAAGACCTGTGCTCAAGAGCTCACCTCAGTTCTCTGTAGACTCTTCAAGTTATCATACAGCAAAGGAGTATTTCCGTCCATGTGGAAAAACGCTAAAGTCCAACCGATTCCAAAAACAGGAAAGAAGACTATTCCTGCAAATTATCGTTCTATTGCATTGCTCTCAGACATATCCAAAGTTATGGAAAAAGCGATTAACACAGAACTTATCAAATATCTGAAGAAATTTGAGATAATCCATGACAGACAATATGGATTTCGACAACTTCGGTCTACTGGAGATTTGCTGGCTTATGTCACTCAGCTCTGGACAAACACTATTGAAAAGTTTGGTGAATCCCGTGCAATAGCCTTGGATATATCTAAAGCCTTTGACCGCATTTGGCACCAGGCATTGTTAAGTAAATTATCTGCCTACGGTCTCCCAACCAAACTGCGCCAATGGCTCTTAAGCTTCATTCAAGATCGCTCCTTACATGTGGCAGTTGACGGTATTTCTTCTGATGCGTTTAAAACTAATGCCATGGTCCCCCAGGGTTGAAAACCCCCACGAACCCCATTTACAGTTTCGCAGACAATAGCACACTTGTTTCACATTTCACATCCTATCGATCACTTTCGGTGAATGATACAAATAGACTCAGGCAGGAACAGGTTGATTTCATCAATAGAGATCTTAAAGCAATCGTCGAGTGGGGAACCAACAATCTTGTTCAGTTAAACGCCCAAAAAACACAAAGTGCCACGTTTTCCAAGAAAGTGAATTCCTCAAATCATCCCATCACAATGTCCGGAAATACCCTTAAACCAAGTCCCTCCATCTCGATTTTGGGAGTCACGGTGTCCAATAATATGTCTTGGCATAACCATGTTGCTAACATCGCAAAGTCGGCAAGCCAGAGGCTAGGTTTTCTGTGGAAAGCTAGAAAGTTTTTTACTCCTGATCAACTGTTGACGACGTACAAGGCTCAAATCCGACCTCTACTGGAGTATTGCTCGCACATTTGGGGTTCAGCACCAAGGCATTCTCTTCGTCTTCTAGATTCCATTCAGAAAAGAGCCATTCGTTTGATAAACAGCTCAACTCTCACAGATACCCTTCACCCTCTAGAACATAGAAGAAGAGTTGCAGACCAGTCATTGCTGTACAGATATTTCCATGGCAAATGCTCCAGAGAAATAAAAACTCTTGTACCACCATTGGCCACATTTGGCCGAAGAACTCGGCACGCTGATCAGTCTCACACATTTACTCTCAAGCTTGACACTACAAGGACCAATCTTCATCAAGAATCCTTCTTTTACAGGGCTGCTACGGAATGGAATAAGCTTCCAAAATCAGTTTTTCCAGAGAACTATGACTTTTTAAAAAGCGTGTCCACAATCATTTCCTTTCTATAATCCCTTCCCCTTCTAATAGTCGCAGTGCGGGCCGTCCGCGGCCCACACGATAGGTCTACCCTTTTTGCGACTATTTTCATAAAAAAAAAAGTGGCAAAGTATCAAAGTTTCCCTAAAAACTTACTTCGTAGCCATAGAACTGTTACGATATTCACTTTTTGGGTTCGGTAATTGTAAACTCTTAGTACAATAACTAAACAATGTTTATTCTGATATTTCTACACAATTAATTTTACTTTAGAAATCATTTAGATATATACAACTGTATAACACTTTATAATTACTTCATATACTCGACTTCAAACTAAACTTCAAAAAACCTCGATCTAATTCCGTTTTTTTATTTATTCGAGTCAGAAGCATCTTACAAAATATATAAATTACAATCCATAAAGGTAAACAAGCAGTTAGGTATACAGATATTGTTAAATTATTTAAACTAAGTATGTCTTACCCAGTATTGGGTGACGTCGATTGCGTTTGATAGAGCTGACATCAGCTCTTTGTGGGTGCATTGGGCGGGACACAACGGACATTCGTACATGCGTAGAGTCGTCTTAGGGTATCCACAATCGCATAGGGCGAAGGTCACTGGGTATCTCCATTTGTTTAGAGTGACCCTAGATCTTGCAGTTCCGGTTCGGAGTCTATTCAAAGATTTCCGTTTATATACCTGCAAACCATTGTTCTAGACAAATAGATACCTACCTGGACGCTTTTCGGAATTATTGGACTTTTTTTTTGAGAAACATCCAGTGTCTTGTATTGTGCATTAATTGTGCATTCCCCTAATTGTTATCGATGCGCTGTCGCCTCAAGATGACAGTCGACAGAGCCGGAACGTAATAGTACATAGTAGCTCTGACATCGATCATTGTTCAACCATTGTTAGTTCATCGTCCATAATCTTCGACTAGGTTAGGTTGTAATTATGATATGATAATACCAATGTATCAAAGGTGAATAGAATATTAATTTTGTGAACATTAAATTTCATGTAAGGATTTGCGTATTGGGAAGCGTTATCAAAATGACTTTTTCACCCAGTTTTTGGAAAAAAGGTTTTTATAGGTCTACGATAGGTCTACCCTTTTTGCGACTATTTTCATAAAAAAAAAAAAAATCTAATAAAACGAGGGGTCCGACAGGGCTGTGTGCTGTCGCCTATACTTTTTAATGTATACTCAGAATGTTTGTTCCAAGAGGCGTTGGAAGATACAAACAGCGGGATCAAGATTAATGGAAAGTATATAAACAATATACGCATGAGAAACAGCCAACGGTATGAACTACTACAACTGATATTGCAGGGCAAAGTAGAGGGCAGAAGGGGACCTGGATGAAGAAGAATGAAAAAACATGGTTGCATCGCCATGATGATCGCCAACATTCGGAACGGATAGGCACCACAAGAAAAAGAAATGAAAACTACATTAAAATTTATCTTTTTGCAAGCTTTTTTTTAACAAAACGAGAAATGAAAACAAGGGTTACTCTTACATGGGTTTTTGGGCATACAGGGATAAATGGCAATGAGGTAACCGATGAACTGGCAAGAAATGGGACCCTGGTGGAACCAAGAAGCCAGTTGGTTGGATTGCCAATTGCCGAAGCAAATTATGAATTATAACAAATCCTTGAGCAAGAACATTTTGCTCAGTGGAATGCAAATACTGGCTGCAGAACATCAAGACAGCTGATGAAAAAACCTCTCCAGAAGAGGGCAGACGCACTCTGGACGATGAACCGAAGTAGGCTAAGCAGCACGCTTGGCCTCCTCACTGGCCACGTCGCACCTCTTCAAACTTAAGCTGGCGGCTGAGAAAAACTGCCGACTATGCGGCGAAGAGGAAGAGACACATTCTGTGTTGCTGCCCGATGTTAGCGGTTTACAGGTACCAAACCTGGGGCCGCATGATAATGGATCCAAGTGATCTTAATGAGACAGGGCCAGCAGAAATCCTGCCGTTTGCCAAAACCAGCGGACTGGAGTTCTGATGCCCTGAAGACACAGCGGTAGTCACAGAGGATCAAAAGATCTAGGTGACATAGGTGCCTATACCAATGGCCCAATAGCAAGATTGTAATATAATGTAATGTAAAATAATAATGAACACAATATTTTGTTTAAATTATAAAATATAATTAATTTATTATAATTCTACACTTATTAAGTTTTTTATACATTATTAACCTCAAATTGATAGATTTTATTTTGGATAACGAAAACTACATTATAATTTACCTTTTTTAAACTCTTTTTTTTAACAAAACCGGAAATGTGATATTAATATAAATTAATATAATAATAGGTAAGTTTTTTATTATATTTTTATCAGCTAATGAAATTAATGTTTGAGGACGCTCTTTTCAAAAGATTACAATAACATTTTCTGTTTATAATATATGGTATGAAACATCGAAAACTACATTATAATTTACCTTTTTTTAAACTTTTTTTTTTAAAAAAACGGGAAATGTGATATTAATATAAATTAATATAATAATAGGTAAGTTTTTTATTATATTTTTATCGGCTAATGAAATTAATGTTTGAGGACGCTCTTTTCAAAAGATTACAATAACATTTTCTGTTTATAATATCGTATGAAACCGATACTTTAATATCTTAACCACCTACGTTTCGCTAATGATATTGTCGTTATAAGCATAACATAAAAAAGCCCCAAGATTACTATAAACCTAAAGAGAAAGGTATACAACACATGTGTTCTACCCGTAATACGGCATAAAAATGGTCACGTTGACGTAGAGAAGCTGCGGGAGCTATGGAGCGCAGTATGCTCGGCATCGTGACCAAATTCGCAGATGTCATAAAGGTTGTCACTTCCCTCAAGTGGAGATGAGCTGGACACATTGAACGCAGTACCGATTGCAGGTGGACAAAACGCTTGCTCTGCTGGCGGCCTAGAACATTACAACGTCATGCTGGACACCCTCAGACGAGGTGGAGGAACGACATCCAGCAGCATGCAGGAAGGGCATGCACGCAGCTTGCCCAAGACAGATCGGCGTGGAGGAACAGAGGAGGTCTTTGTCTAGGTATGGATGACGACGGGCTCATAAAGAAGAAGAAGAAGAATAGTTAAAAATAATTGTAATCCAACTATTTCAATGTTTTATTGGGGCAAATGGTGTCGAAACCAAATTTGCCACCTTGATTATTTTGAACCAACTTTTCTCGCAACTGTTGACTTTGTAGTGAATATAATACTTTTAACAAGAAGCAAAAAGACCGTAGTTTTTAAAAATAAGCGCGCCATAAATATAGGTTGTGTAAAGATGTAATTTGGACGAAAGTAGATTGGAATTAAACACATGGGTAATTTTTATCTTTTCATTATAAAGCTGCATCTAACTAATTACTTGACTATAGATTTATATTGAAAGATATTGTACATGTTTGTGCATCTCTATTCGATGCGGTTACGTTAAACCATGAATAAATTTACAACTGCTTTAAAATTTAATTTACAACTGATTTACGAACTACGACTGACTTTTAACTGGTTAAAAAATGCTTTATGACTGATATTTGGTACTGTCGAGACTTCTGTGACTTACACTGATATAAATTTCAGCTGTGTCTTTAACAATTTGCTTTTATATAATATGTTTAACTTCTTGCTGACAGCGCACCTTCACAATGTGACGAGAATAAAATTTGTTTAACAAACCAGTGAATTGACCTTAATTAATAAAAAATTATATTAAGGGCACGTGACCAATCACTACAGTTGGTATGCCCATAGTATTGGAGAATTCGTCGTCGGCATATTGTTGACAGTCGATCTTTTATGCCTATTTCTTGAATCACTGATACATTTGTCCTCCGTGCTGTCCAAGGGATGCCCAGTAGTCTTCTCCAGCACCAGAGCTCAAAGAAGTCAATTCTTTTCCTGTCTGCTTTTTTGATCGTCCAGCTTTCTACACCATACCTGAATATTGCGAATATTAGTGAAATTAGAGAAAGCAAAAGATGTGTGTAAGAACCGTAGCAAGTGGAAGGAAGTGGTCTCTGCCTACCCCTATGGGAAAAAGGCGTGACTTTATGTACAGTGTTTGTACAAGTTTTATCTTTGTGTTTCGCGATATTTGTCCGTCTTTCTATATTATTTTTAGATTGGTCATCGGTGTTCGTCCCATTTGTATGTAATGTCTAATTTCAGTTCCACAGTTTCCCTGATTATTTATCAAGGCTCCTAGATATGTTAGGCTGTCAGTTCTTTCGATGTCTGCTAAGTTGTTTCCATCTTGTAACTGTTGTAGCTTGTTTCCTTTGTCTACTATCATTATCTTTGTTTTGTTTAGATTTATCTCGAAACCCAGCGTTCAGCTTTCTTTTGTTAATCCTTGTAATAATTGTACTATTTTCTGTTCGTCGCCTGCTATTAGCGTGGTATCGTAGACGTACCTGGGGATGTTAATTCTCTTGCCTCCGATGGAAATTCCTCCATGCCAGTTTTCTGTTGTTCTGCGCATAATGATTTCACCGTAAATATTAAATAGCCTAGGCAATAATTTACAACTCTGTCGGACACCTTTTGCACATTTAAAGTGCCTGGAAGTTTCGTTTCCAATTCTTACGTCATTTTCATTTTCCTCATATAATGTTTTTATGATGTTTGTTAGATTTTTTGGGACACCCATTTCTTTGAGTACTTTTCACAGAAACTTCCATCTCACACAATCGAAGGCCTTGCTGTAGTCAATAAAGCATATAACCAAATAAAATTCCATGTGGTGTTAAATGTTTTTTTTGAAATAATGAGTGTGGTATATTTAATAAAATCTTGTTTTGTTACGCCTTTGGACGGAATAGTGATAGAAAATCCAACACCGAAATTGGATATGGAAAACATGTGCTCTGACAGGTTTATAATTTTTATCTTTACATTTTTGTTTTTTAATTTCGTTCATTTTTCGAATTGTTAAGAGGACAAAACGTCAGCTATTACATGCATACGTTTCTCAGCATGTGGGGGACGTTTTCGATTTGTATGTTTATTTGCCAAGAGTTGGCCCAGAACTAATGCATATAAAGGGTGAATTTCATTAAAATTTATTAAAGATATGCCTGTCGTGGAAATCAATCATTCACACTTTGTGGATATATCGTTATTATTATAAGTTGCTGTCCCTAAATGAACGAGCCATTGAAGCTTTTCTTAAAAAGCTAACGATTAACGAGAAAAATATCATTAAAATTACTTTCATAATTCTAGGCTGCAATAGAAAAACATATTTATAATTTGGTAGCTATTAAAAAAAATGTTAATTTTATTTTTTTAAATCTAGTAACAACTAAAGATCAAAAAGGTCATATAATTTTAATAGCTTAATAATATTTTTACAAAATATGCATAATTTAAATTGTTTATAACTATACAGGGTGTTTCAAAAAAAAGGTGACTCCGTCTCTGGAATAGGTAGAAAACTGAAAAATAATTGGTATTTGCGTAACGCCATCCATATTCAAGATAAAGGGCGTTGAAGAAAAAAAATGTATACACATTTATTACGATTTTGCCGAAACTACTGGAAACATTGCAATGAAATTTTATACCAATATGTTTTAGAAGCTGATACATCCAATGAATTTATTTTTATATCCGACTCTCATAGAGGGTGCTAGTTACACGGTTCATACCAAGTAGTATTGAACTTAACTTTTTTAAGGTTAGATTTATTAATTAAAATTTCAAGTAAACTTAAACATCATTTAATTTTACACAAAAAAGGTACTCTTGGTAAAACTCTATACTGTGTACCGTTTTCGGAATATTTTAATTTGAAAATTATGAAGTAATGATCGATCTGCTCTACCTGATTTCTTCCAGAATGGAATTAGATCGTCGATCGGTAATTGCCTTAGTTGCTCGAGCTCAAGGGAAACTTAGTCCAGTAAATTCAACCTTAGTCTGGCTTAAGCCAGGAATATGCCAAGGATATATAAAGGCTGGTTTTCTTTACACAATCCATAATAAGGGCTATTGGCCAGCTCTAGATATCTAAGGGTACCATGACCAGTCAGTATGTGCACTGCTATTCTGGCATCCTTCCTACTTAGTGCTAGTTTTTACTTGTCTACGGTTTCTGTTTTCCAGTACAAGTTCTGGTCGCTGAGCCAGTCCCTAATTGCCCTTTTGTCTTGACAGAATGAAATCCCTATGGCTCGCTTTCAGCCAAAATGGTAGCGGACCCAAAATGTTAGACAACTCCAAAATATTACGTTCCAAATGTTAGCTGGGTCCAAATTATTAACTGGGTCCAAATGGTAGCAGTTATATTAAAAATAATCAATGCTTAAATTGCCAACGCAAAGATTTTTTATATAAAGCTGCTCCTATTTCTTTGAAGAAATAACCAAAATATGACCCTGCTTCTTCGAGCGTCGGATGAAAACGAATGTTTTCGATAATCCTCTGGTCAAAATGGATTTAACATATTATCAAAATGACAACAGACAAAGACAGATTATGTTTCGTAAATTCCAAAATATAAAACAAACGTATCATGTCTCCCATCCACAGATAAATTCTGACCTTTACATCTCACACTAATGCCAGGGCCGGTTTAGAATTTTAGAGAAAATTTTATTAGTTTTACTAATTAAATTTTAATGAAATTTCCGTTATCTACAGGGATCCAACTAAAAGACAGTTAAGAATATTTTATGTGAAAGCAATTTACAAAATAATAAAGAAATAAATTGCATACTTTTTTTTAAAATAAATGTAATTGAAATTTTTTAACTACACTACATTTTGGAATGAAACGAAAATATTTTTTAGTTCAATGCACCGCTGAACAACTTCGAATTTTCTTACAAATTAACAGATTATCAGCTTGTCCGCACTTTTTTTTATTGTCTTTTTAAAACATTTACCAACGAATTATAGTTTGCTGTATTATCGATCGATTTATGAATATGAAATTCTGAGAGAAGCAGCATATGTTATGAAAATAATATATTCCAAACATATTTAAATTTATATTGCTTTTCATGAAACACGGCATTTCCGCATCTTATTTTTACGTTCTGAATATAAAATTTTGATTGACTATCTAGTGTTACCGAACATGTACAGTAAAAAATATATTGAAGTTTTTATTAAACTAAATTATAGTATTCCATACATTATTGTTTTTTTTTTCAAAGCTTGTTATACTTATTGAAGATGTCAAATAAATGTTACAGCAGTAATTATTTCTATTTGGTTACTTAAAGTATAATTTTTCTACAATCGACTCTTGCGTGGTTAAGTGTAAGCAAAAAAAACACACGAACAAGAGCTTTAGATACAATATAGTAACATTTTATGGAACTCCGCCTGTGAGGTTACTGAGTGAATCGAGTAGATTAGTTAAATCACAGCCGGACCCGGAGCAAAGAGAGGGGTTCCCAGGTTAGGCCAGTACCCTGCCTGGGGAAAAAATCACTCATTGCTCACAAAAACAAAGGGAATGTATCGGAAATCAGACGGAACCAACGTATGACGACTCACGCGATAAAAAATGAAGATACATAAATTGGCATATGTGCGTTATCGGAGAGAAAGAATACTAAAGACTACGCTAAAGATTAACAGCACCGTGACACATTTTCTGAGCAAATACAAACTAAGAGGAATTGACATACTGGCATGGGAGAACTACATTCAACAACTATACAGTGCCCCAGAGACACCTAACATAGAAAACTATAAAACATCCCATCAAGCTACAATAACTAAAGAGGACATACAGAAAGGAATCAAGAAGCTAAAGAACAGAAAAATGACAACATTATAAGAAAAGATCCTCGATACATCAGAAATACCCAGCGACTGGCATGAAAGCGTTACAATTCCCATCTTTAAAAAGGGCCAGAAAACGTTACCAGAGAACTATAGAGGCATAACTCTCTTAAACTTAAGCATAAAGTTCCTCATACACATGTAAGATGGAGGCACAAATACAAAATAGAAAAGAACAGCGGGGTTTAAGACGAAACAGATTCACTACAAATGCCTTATTCATAATTAAACACTTAAAAGAAAAAGCAATAGAATATAACGTGCCAGCATACCTATGTTTTGCCGACCTCACCAAGGCATTTGACAAAGTACGTCTGACATAAGAAACCCAGGAGGAATCAGACAGGGAGACAGTCTCGGCCCATTTTTATTCAACCTAATAATGGACAAAATTATAGAAAAAGTGCCAGCGATGGGTCTCGAATATCGAATGAGCCGAAACAAAATTGACATAGTATGCCACGCCGATGAGGAATGAGAATATCAAAGGATGGGACACTCGAAGAAGCAATATTGGACAGAAATATGAAAGGAAGAAGAGCAATATCAATGTTAAACGGAGTACTGTGGGATAGAACAATAAGCAACAACAACAAAAAAAGAATTTACGACACGATAGTGAAGAGCATAATAATGTACGGTTGCGAAGTATGGCCTTTGAAAGAAAAGATCGAAAGAAAAATTAGAGCCACAGAAATGGATTACTGGAGACGAGCAGCGGGGAAATCAAGACTAGAAAGAGTTACAAATGAGAGGATAAAACAAATAATGGGAGTACAGCACGACATCACAGACGAAATAAGAACTAAACAGTTGATATGGTACGGGCATGTTCAAAGAATGCCACCAGACAGAATCCCGAAGAAAATATTACAGTGGAACCCCAGAGGAAGAAGAAGAAGAGGAAGACCACGAAAGAGCTGGAGAGAAGGCATACAAAAAGAGATGGAAGAGAGAGATCTAAAAGAGGACATGTGGACGAATAGAGAGGAATGGAGATTAGGAATCGCAAGACGCCGACGCACGTTTTAACGCGATATATATATATATATATATATATATATATATATATATATATATATATATATATATATATATATATATATATATATATATATATATATATATATATATATATATATATATATATGCCACGCCGATGACGCAGAAACAGAGGATGACCTGCAACGACAGCTCCATAAATTACATCTAACAGCAGCACAACTAAACATGAACATATTAGTAGAAAAATCAAAGTGTATGACCCTATCCAGAGAACCCATAAGATGTAAGCTCGTAGTCCAAGATCAACCTATCGAGCAAGTATCCAAGTGTAAGTACGTGAGCATGGATATATCGGACCACCACAATCCACTAAATGACCTGAGGAGTCAGATTAACAAGGCAACTGCAATAGCAGGATGCTTACGACAGGTGGTATGGGCAAATAATTATAAGCGTATTGACAGCAAGGTCAGGATTTATAAGACTTGCGTTAGGCCAATCATGACATTGAAGCTGAAGTTCGAGAAGAGACAATTAAAACAAAAAGCATGCTGCGTGTAACAAAAATGAAAACCCTAAGAAGCATACTCGGAAAGACAAGTAGAGATCTGGTTAGGAACGAGGTTATAAGAGATGAATGTCAGGTGCAGGACGTGGCAAGATGGGGGCGGCAAAGAAAACGACAATGGCACGCTCATGTAACCCGAATGGCAGAAGATCAACTACCGCGGATAGCATTCCAGAACAGACCAGCGGGAGATAGACCCCCAGGAAGACCACCTAAGAGATGAAAGGACAGCTGGCAATCGACATCTCAAGAGATCCTAAGGCGACCCAATTAAAATATAGACAGATCTAATTAAAGAAGAAGAAGAAAGACATTCTATGGATTAGATGTATGTCTTGTAATATTTTTTACCAATTTTAAATTATCATGCTTTTCACTTGTTTCACTCCTTATTTTTCGACACCGTGCTACATTGTCTCTTTATTTACAACTAAGTTTAAACAAAAAAAAAACAGAATTACCTAACAATTTATTTATCAGTGTGTCTCTAAAGCAACGGAGTTCTAGAACGTTATTGTCGGACCTCGTATACGCAATTATTTTTTGTATTAATTTCATTGAACAACGCCACCAGTTTCAGGTCACATGTGTTCCGTTTTCTTCTAATCAAAATCGACTTATCTCGTCTTTCTGAAATTAAGTTAATTTCAATGCACCCTGTACTAATTCTCTTAACGACCCCTCGCGAAAGACGAAAAAAAACCATCCGTATGGCGCCATGTGCGTCGAATTCCAATTTTTGCAAACCGCTCGAATCGAAATCGAAAAAAATATGATGGGGCAAGACTAGAGAAAAATGAACGCCGCATGGACAGCGACTTGGGGGGTAAAACAAAGTTGGAATTTCATTTTTTTTCCTTTTAAGTAAGTATCATCGTTTTGTTTTGTTTGGATTTAAAAAAAATACATTCAGTTTATTTCATAAACAATGCTTTTGGAAATAATGATGGATTGTGAACAAAGTGTTTAGATTTTATAATCCTTTCTTTAATTTTACTGATTTATCAACAAATTTATATTTACCTACTTTCATTTTATCGTAACTTTTTAAAGTAGAATGTTGGCTATAATTCGTCATTTTTTCTTTTTTCTTCAGATACATCCTTGATCCCTACCGCCTATTGTTGCTGTTGATCAAAGAAAACTTAGTTTGTTGTAGTATTTGTTTGTTTTACCTGTCCTTCCTTCTTTTAATATAATTTTTTTGGTAGTTTATTGCTATAATTTTTTGTTCTTTGTTTGTTGTAGTATTTGTCTTTCGTTCATCATCATCATCATCATCCCCAGCTTCTTTCCTCCAGCCTCTCCAATTCGTCGCCATTCGTTTTTGTCGGTCGTCTGACTCATCCATTGGGTACCTACTAGTTTCTGGATGTCATCTTTCCACCTCGTTGTTCTGTGCCTCCACTCAATTGTCATCCTGGTCCATCAATTATTATCGGTCCTCATTAAATGACCAGCTCATTTCCATTTTAGCATTGTCACCCGTTCTGCGATGTCCATCAATTTCGTCTTTTGTCTGATCCATTCGTTTGTCTTTCGGTCTTGTAGTAGTATTTCTAGCATTTTCCTTTTCATTTTTCTTCGAGCAATCCTTAAACACTTCATGCTCCCCCCATTAAGGCTCCATGTTTCTGCGGCGTACGTTAAGGTCGGCAGGACACATTGGTCGTTGGTTTAATATAACATATTGTTCGGTCTTTTATTGTTATGCGTTTTCGTTCTTTATTTGTTGTACCTAGTACCTATTTGTTTTTATTTTTAATATAACAAATATTCTTGTTTTTTTATTGCTATGCTTTTGTGTTCTCTTATTGCCCCAGTATTTTTTTTTATGAAAATAGTCGCAAAAAGGGTAGACCTATCGTGTGGGCCGCGGACGGTCCGCACTGCGACTATTAGAAGGGGAAGGGATTATAGAAAGGAGATGATTGTGGACACGCTTTTTAAAAAGTTGCAGGTCATAGTTCTCTGGAAAAACTGATTTTGGAAGCTTATTCCATTCCGTAGCAGCACTGTAAAAGAAGGATTCTTGATGAAGATTGGTCATTGTAGTGTCAATCTTGAGAGTAAATGGGTGAGACTGATCAGCGTGCCGAGTTCTTTGGCCGAATGTAGCCAATGGTGGTACAAGAGTTTTTATTTCTCTGGAGCATCTGCCATGGAAATATCTGTAGAGCAATGACTGGTCTGCAACTCTTCTTCTATGTTCTAGAGGGTAAAGGATATCTGTGAGAGTTGAGCTGTTTATCAAGCGAATGGCTCTTTTCTGAATGGAATCTAGAAGACGAAGAGAATGCCTTGGTGCTGAACCCCAACTGTGTGAGCAATACTCCAGTAGAGGTCGGATTTGAGCCTTGTACGTCATCAACACTTGATCAGGAGTAAAAAACTTTCTAGCTTTCCACAGAAAACCTAGCCTCTGGCTTGCCGACTTTGCGATGTTAGCAACATGGTCATGCCAAGACATTTTATTGGACACCGTGACTCCCAAAATCGAGATGGAGGGACTTGATTTCTATTGATGGAATAAACCTCATCTATTTGTATCATTCACCGAAAGTGATCGATAGGATGTGAAAGTTGAGACAAGTGTGCTATCGTCTGCAAAACTGTAAATGGGGTTTGTGGTGGTTTTCAAGAGGTCGTTGATGTGTAAAAGAAATAAGGTGGGGGACAGGATGGAACCCTGGGGGACCACGGCATTAGTTTTAAACGCATCAGAAGAAATACCGTCAACTGCCACATGTAAGGAGCGATCTTGCATGAAGCTCAAGAGCCATTGGCGCAGTTTGGTTGGGAGACCGTAGGCATATAATTTACTTAACAATGCCTGGTGCCAAACGCGGTCAAAGGCTTTAGATATATCCAAGGCTATTGCACGGGATTCACCAAACTTTTCAATAGTGTTTGTCCAAAGCTGAGTGACATAAGCCAGCAAATCCCCAGTAGACCGAAGTTGTCGAAATCCATATTGTCTGTCATGGATTATCTCAAATTTCTCCAGATATTTGATAAGTTCTGTGTTAATCGCTTTTTCCATAACTTTGGATATGACAGAGAGCAATGCAATAGGGCGATAATTTGCAGGAATAGTCTTCTTTCCTTTTTTCGGAATCGGTTGAACTTTAGCGTTTTTCCACATGGACGGAAATACTCCTTTGCTGTTTGATAACTTGAAATGTCTACAGAGAACTGGGGTGAGCTCTTGAGCACAGGTCTTCAGGACAATTGTCGGAATTCCATCTGGTCCTACTGCCTTATTAGAGTCAAGATTTCGTAGGATTTTCCTGATAGTGCGTGGCGGATAGTGACCTCAGGCATTGATGCGTTTATTCTAGGTATCGTTGTTTGTTTTCTTTGTCCTTCATTAATAAAACATATTTTCTTGGTCTTTCACGATTCTTTTAGGAATCTTCTGAATTTCAGAGTTTGCTCAAAGAAAGTAAAGATCGCGATCAGTCAGAGTCGACACGCTATGACGGTCGTCAATGAACACTGTGCTAAGGAAATCATAAGGAAAATTTTAGTAAATACAAGAATAGCAATCTGCTCCGATAGTTAAACCGAGCTAAAGGCAATGGCCACTTCGTTTAACTCCTCAGGTAACAAAACGAGCTCAAAAACTTTTCCCATCGGACCTTAACCCCACTGTGTTTTACAAAGCCTCAGAAGAAACACTATAAAAGCCTCTTATCTAATTTTTCTTGGGCTTTTATTACTTTGCCTTTTGTTCTTTGTTACCTACTGTTCGGAATAACATTTTAGTGGGAATTTAAGTAGCCATTTTCCCGTCGATATGTTTTTTTTGGACGTGAAAATATGTTATTTTTTAATCTTAAAATATATGAATTTTAATTACATTAAAGTTATTCATTAACTAAAATTTTTCGAAAGTTCCACAAAAACATTATTTTTTTATTTTTAATATAAAGTTTTCAGTTTTAATAAAAAAAAAGGAATATCGCCACCGCTGACAAGAATAGTAATAATCTGTAAGCAGCTGCTTCTCTTTTTGCTGAGAAATAATTGCACTAGGCCAAAGGAATTATTGCCCTTTAGTTACTTTTCCAACCCAGACCAAGCTCAGCAAGGCATTACAGCTGAAGAAGAAAATCCATCATTAGGTATTGAGACGGTTGACGGGAAAGATTTTCATCCAGTGGCATCTACATCGACCGAATTTTTCTTATTAGAAGGTTTCGCAAATGAAGTTTTTCATCTTTTTTTTATACTAATTTAGAACAAGCAATTTTTTTATTAACTTTTTAATTTTTTATCCTAAAATATCATCGTTCAAGAAACTTTTTCATAGGGTGCAGATATTTATTTATTTTTAAATATATTTTTTTAAGTTTAATTATTATTTAATAAACTATTAAATTTAAATGTACAGAGTACTAGAGGATTCATTATATTTTAAAGAAATGCTAAAACACGTCGATTTTTTTTCAAGTACGACACATTTTTACGATACAAATATCTGTTACTTGTCAACTCCCTCCCTTCCAATTCCCCAACCCTTAATTTTGTGTAGCACATCTTGAGAAAGGTATTTAAAGGGAGTATCAGGCCTATGATCATCCTTGATTTTTTTATATTTACACCGTCTTTACAAAAAAAGACAAATTTAAAGTTAATGTTAGTTTATGTAGAGTTAAACTTTTATCAAATTTTTGTTCATTTTTTTGGACAACCTTTGTAATGTTCATTGTTGAACTTTAGTTATGTCTTCTTTATGTTTTGCCTTTTGTAAACAAATTTGTGACAAGAATTTCTCCTAATGATGGCCTGACGCCAAAAACGTTTAAAAATTTGCTTGTGATAATTAAAAAATGTTGGTGTACTATTATAGCCCTTTTTACCTATTGATATCTTGAATTACTTAATTTAAATCATTCTGCAAAAACAAATATACAAAAAATAAAAACCTGGCAAAAGAATATGCCGACTTTAAATTTTGAGAACGCGGTTTGAAAAGAATTCAGCAGACTTGTTTCAAAGCGCCCTAAATAGTTAAAACTGGCATAATACCTATACATATAGGCATACGTAGGTCGACTATACGGGGTGTTAGTAAAAATTGCGACAAACTTCAGGGGGTTATTCTTCATGAAAAAATAATGACATTTTCCTATATAAACATATGTCCGCAAATATTTCGTTTCATAGATACGGTATGTTAAAGTTTTGGATAGCTAGGGAAGGTACGAAACATTGGCCTGCTCGATCGCCGGATTTTAATCCGCTAGATATTTTAATTTGGAGTTTTTATGTAGAATCACTCCCTGAAGGTTGTCGCACTTATTTACTAACACCCTGTATATCAGAAAATAAATTCTTTCCTGATAATGTGCCTCTTGTCCAAAGGTGGTCACTTCAAGTGGAAAAATTTAATGATTATGTTTTTTACTTAACAAGCATCTGCATATCGCGCGAAATGGGATTATACATCAGATTATCTATCAGATATTCAATGTTCGACGAGGCACATTGTCAGGAAAGTAGTTGTTTTCTGAGATATAGTCGACCCACGTATGCCTATATGTATAAGTATTATGCAGCTGGTTTTAAATAATCAGATTTATACATTTATAAGCTTCGTCGATGACTAAAATAATATTATGGTTTTCTTTAATAATTAAATTTTAATAATATATTAGGAATTCTTTTTAACTAGACCTTGATGTACAACGAAAATGTGATTCTGCCTAAGGCAAATATTACTAATTCACGGGCATATTTTTTGAAGTTACCTTAAAATATTTTAAGTCGATAAAGGTATCAAGTTCTTATTCCAAAAAATACCAGAGCTCCGGCTTCAGCCGAGACTTGAACCGCCGAGCGATTTATAAAGTAAGAAAGAAAAAGATTCCTGCAGTATTTTGGGTTGTTTTGTAACAGAGGATTTGCAGCTAATGTTCGATGAGACCAGTGATGAATCGCTAGCAAATTGAAGAAAAAAAGAATCCGATTTAATCCTTTATCGAGGTCGGAAAATTGCTGAGTGAAAAAAATCAATCGCAAAAATGAAATAACGACCAAATAAAATACGAAAATTTGGCAAAAGCTAATTGCTTTTAGCGGTCATTTGTTTTAAAAACGTTTTGTCTTAATGGAATTTGTTTAAAGGATATATATATATATATATATATATATATATATATATATATATATATATATAAATGTAAAATTTTTTGGGGATGCAGCTATTTTTTAATAAAACTCTTTTTTTACTTTTTTGTAAAAGCTTTCGAAATAATTTTTATTTCTTCATCAGTTACTCTGATATCATAGTATAATAATGGACAATTTTTTTAAAAATATATATTTACAGTATATAAGTTAAATATAAATTGACAGAAAATACAAAAATTTTTAAAAAAAAAAAAAAAAATTATTTTCTGGATGTTAATTTATATTTAACTCAAGGAGTTACGTATATGTAACAACAGGCCATGACGGGTTAAGAGCCTTCAAATAAGTTAACCAATTAAAATTGTTGTATAAAATGAGTTAAACGACCATTCTGTAAGTTATCCGTGACGTTACATGTACCGCCCCCCTTTAACTGATATTGATACCTGAAGCAGTGATTTAAACTGTCATATAATTATTATTACAAATCCGGTCCTGTCAGCAACCGAAAGGTCGACAGCGTCGAGAGTCGTGTTCGACCGCTCTCCTTTGTAGCTGCCGACGGGGCCTAGGAAAGTCGCGCAATGTCTCGAATCCGCGTCGAATAATTGGGAAACAGGTAGAAAGATCTGGAACTATGATATCGGGAATATAAAAGGGGAAACGATTATTAGTATTAGCTTATGTGTTTACGAATTATTAAATGTAAATAGTTATATAGAGTTGTAAAAGTTGTATTGCTAAAAGAATATCCTAGTGGTTAATGAAAATAGAAGTTATTGTATTGAAATAAACATTGTTTTGCTATTGGATCGAGAGTTTTAAACGCTGAACTCAAGATAGAACTATAAAAATTGTAACATTATTATTATTATTATTATTATTATTATTATATATTATAAAAGTGTAAGTGTAGTTTAAAAGTGTAATGTTGAATTTTGAATCATATTCTAGTTTTACTGACTATTATTTTTGTTTTCCTCATCAAAGTGGGTTCTGGTAATCACCAGCCAGAAAATCAGTGGCCCCTTTTTATTTAAATGGCAAATCTATTGAAATCATTGTAATTCGTGGTATCAGCACATCTACTCCTTTAAATTTTCCGCTGATGATTGTGGCTTTGATTAAATTCGGCGATAATTTTTTAACAGCAAGTCTTGTCTCGTTGCACAATTTCGGGGGATTTAAGTTGCAAATGAGCAACAACGGTGAACCAACTTTTAAATTAAAAATGTGCGGTGGTTTCAGATGGTTCCAAAAAGTTAAGAAACTCTATTGGATAGTTAACAGCTTGTTCCTCATCTATAACTGTGTCGATCAATTTATACTTGACAACTTTATCTGGAAGCTTTAATTGAGTTTAATGGTTAATGCTGTTTTTGACAGCTTCAATATTTTCGAATAAAAAATTTGAAATGAGAGGTGTTTGACTACGAATATTTTTTTTGCGTTGTATGGAAGGTACAATTACCATTTTCTACACAAAAAATTCTTTTACTAAAACCACCCCTGGTATGTATAAAACAACATCTGAAAATTTCATCTCAATCGGTCCAGCCGTTTCGGAGGTTTTAAAGGACATACAAACAATCATTTTTTTATTTTTATATTTATAGATTAAATAGTGAATTTTTTTTATTAATCCGGTTTATAGCGTCTTTCGCCTTCCGGTTCCCAGTTGCCAGCCTCTTCGGTCAGTCCAATCTCCTGGGGCTAGATTTCTTTCGAAAATCGCTTTCTGAATGCCCCCTATCTATGTTGGTTTTGGTCTACCTCTTTTCCTTCGTTCTGTTGGGGTCCATTTTAGCACTAGTTTGGGTAGCCTTTCATCTGTCATACGTTCAACATGGCCGTACCATATAAGTTGTCTTCTTTGGATTTCATCTATTATAGTTGTGTCGGTCTTTACAATTTGTCGGATTCGGTCATTTGTAACCCTATCGAGACGTGATATGCCAGCAGATCTTCGCCAGAAATCCATCTCCAGGGCTAGCAATCGGCGTTCTAATGTTTTATTAAGTTGCCACGTTTCAAAGCCATATAGAACAGTACTTTGAAAGATAGTATTATATATCATAGGTTTTTTTTCCCTAGATATATTTTTTGCCCATAACAGCGAGTTTAGGCATCCTATAACTTTCTTTCCTTTTAATATCCGTTGTTGTATTTCCTCCTCAGTACGACCTTTACATGTGATTTTTGCACCCAAATAGGTGTATTCCTTACATATTCCTATTTTTACATTGTCCAGATCCAGATCTGTTGTTTCTGCCCCAATACACAAATATTTCGTCTTGCTCATATTAACCGTTAATCCCCATTCTTCGTATTCTCTAAGAAGTCGTTTTCCCATAAACTTCAGGTCTTCTTTATCTTGGGCCGCGACGACTTGATCATCCGCGAAATGCAGATTATACAGAGTAGTGTCATCTCCCATATAGTCGGCTTAGGATGCTTGTTACCGAGATACATCTGTAGTTAGAACAGTCATCATTTCTGCCTTTTTTGTGGATTAGTGTTATCCAGGCTTCTCTCCAGCTTAACGGAATTGGTTCCCCATTTAAATATCGTATAAAGAGTTCTTTGAGGAATAGAATTAACGTCCGTGTTCCATATTTCAATAGCTCTGCAGGTATGTTCTCTGGTCCACTAGATTTTTTATTCTTCATGGAGGTTACGGCTTTCTGTATCATATTTTCATTTAAATGAATGTACTGACCCTGGACTTGGTAAACTTTTGGAGAAGTAGTTAAATATTGTTCTCTGTTCTCTTTAAGTTCTTTGGTATAGTGTTCTTTCCATTTATCTATCTGAATTAGATGAATATTAGTTTTATTAACTTAATTAGTTTTTAGCGATCTGATTAGTTTCCACGCTTCGGAAGATTTAGTCCCACCAAGGTAAGAGTTGACTTCCCTACATTTTGTTTCCCATGTCTCGTTCTTGTTGCCTTGTGTCATTCGTTTAAATAATGCCTGTTCTCTCTTGTAGTTTATTTTATCATAAATATCTTTAGTAGTTAGCCATTTCTTGTACGCCGTTTGTTTTTTGTTCTTCTGACTCTCTAGGCTATTATTCCATGTGATGTTTTTGTTATGTTTGGGTGTTGTTTCCTCTATTCCGAGAGCTTCTTATGCTGCAGAGCGTAAGGCTTCTATAATAGTGAATAATAGTGAATTTACCTTGTGTAAACCGTATCCACACCCCACTGAGCAATTGGGAGAGTTAGTGGCGAGTTCTTTCTTTGGCACAGACACTGCTCCAACAAATCTTGTCTTTAACAAGTTTTAATATCGGAATAAAATCATTTAGATTTATGACAACAACAATTAATAACTTTTTCTGTAAATATTAATAATTGTTTTAAACATTTTTTAGGAAGAAAATATTTTGTTAAATTTCTTTGTGCGACCCTGTATAATAGTTGACGGTCCAATAACTATAATACAAACCAAGCATGAACAATGGCCGTTCATTGTTACATTTATCATTTTTTGCTTTGTTATTAATATCACCTATGAATATTTATGCCAGTTCGGTGAATATTTACATATTTTTATTAAAATATATATACCCAATATTTTGTACACAAAAATATTAAACAATTTATGCTTTATTTGATATTTATTTCATGAGAGTTCAAAAGATATTATGCTCTATATTACATTGTATATGTCGTACAAAATGTACCTTTTACCAAATTCGATATTTGTTTTTCATCGTTGTTGTAAAATATACACCACACAGTGTTTAAATTTGGAACGTTTCCCAGTAAATATATGTCAATTACTGTGGAGCATGGCGCAGTCTATCAAATCCTACTGACTCAACTGTTAATTCGACAACATGAGGCTGTACGAGGCCATTCGATATCTGTTATCTAGACTAATTTGATTATCCAGACATAATTCGTCTCTATTTCAAAGAGACAGCCATCTATTGTTCCCAACACACCAAATCTGACCCATATCAAGACAATATCCAGTCGACTGTAAACGATTTCGATCCAGTTTTAACACTGATCGAGGACAACAGAAATTTGTAGATTAAAGGGAACCGTCGTTCGATGTTAATCAGTGGCATGGCGTTTAGTGCTAGAAAAATAAAAATCACGATGGAGAGACAGTTTATCTCGGATCTTCGTTTAATTAGATAAATCTAATTTATGTATTAATAAATTCAATAAATTTAGAAGTAACTATAAAGGTGGCCTTTTAGTTAAGTTATACAGATATTTTTAGATATAAAAAAAGAATCTATCTGGTCCCTCTTACTGAATTTAATTGAGAAGTCAGGATCACATTCCTAAAATAGAATCTTTAGAGTGTTTTTTGGGTCAATCATTTTTAATATCGACAACTCTTTCCTAAAAGTAGTAGCGTTACATTTTATAATAAATAATTTTATTACACTTTACTACATCTTAACACATTAGTTATAATTTTTATCACAGAGGAATTTTCTGTATTTTATTTTTAATAACATACTTCTCTTTACATATTGTATTTTACGAACATTTTTATTAAAAAATCTAACCTAGTTTTGTCCAATAACACTGCCAGTAGCACATACTAAGTGATGGGGCGTGTGATATAATGTTTAATATGTTGGCAGTCGTGTTTGGTCAGCGGGATTCTTGAAATGTTTTACGTTAAGCTTCTATTATCGTTTAGAAAAAATTTATTAAGGAATTACATCGTATATTTATTTTATTTTCAAACACAGCTCGACGCAAACGGTAATGTTAATCATTAAAAAGTATCGAAGCTAAAACTACTTGGAAAATTTCAACAAAATCGTTTTTATTTATCAACATTGTTTTATTTACAGTAATGCATTGATTTTAACATTTCTTAAACATTTTGACACCACTAAATTTAAGTTTAAACAGTTTAAACGTGGTCCGGAAATATCCTTGAATCAAGCGGTCATCTTGATTTTGGGAGTCACAGTGTCCAATAATATGTCTTGGCATGACCACGTTGCTAACATCGCAAATTCAGCAAGCCAGAGGCTAGGTTTTCTGTGGAAAGCTAAAAAGTTTTTTACTCCTGATCAACTGTTAAAGACGTACAAAAGCTTAAATCCGACCTCTACTGGAGTATTGCTCGCACATTTGGGGTTTAGCACCAAGGCATTCTTTTCGTCTTCTAGATTCAATTCAGAAAAGGCCATTCGTTTGATAAACAGCTCAACTCTTACAGATACCCTTTACCCTCTAGAACATAGAAGAAGAGTTGCAGACTAGTCATTACTCTACAGATATTTCCATGGCAGATGTTCCAGAGAAATAAAAACTCTTGTACCACCATTGGCCAAATTCGGCCGAAGAACTCGGTACGCTGATCAGTCTCACCCATATAATCTCAAGATTGACACTACAAGGACCAATCTCCATCAAGAATTCTTCTTTTACAGATCTGCTACGGAATGGAACAAGCTTCCAAAATCAGTTTTCCAGAGAACTTTGACCTGCAACTTTTTAAAAAGCGGGTCCACAATCATTTTCTTTCTAAAATCCCCTCCCCTTCTAATAGTCACAGTGCGGGTCATCCGCGGCCCACACGATAAGTCTACCCCTTTTTGCGACTATTTTCATTGAAAAAAAAATTATTGTTCTTGGGATGTCAGCTTTTTAAACGTTATTTTTTACCATTAAAAAACAGAGTTTTTGAAAACACGACATTGATTTTTTCATTTTTTTAAAAGTGACAAGTTAGCATCAATATCTTATACTTAATAATTATTATTAATTCAACAGAGTAAAATGTTTATTATATGTGCCATCTGTGCATCTGACGTGGTATTTTTTTAAAGGTTTAATATGTTACAAAAATATGTTTATGTTTGTTATTTGGTTTACTCACTATTAAAAAAGTGCATCTTTGGTACCGGCGTTTCTTCGTGACCACCAGTTTCTAGATACTTGCAAAATCTTTGGAACCTTTTGGTTCCTTTTCCGTTTTTCGTTCGTTAAAATTTTTGCCGTCCAAAGGCTCCACAGAGTCCAGAGTTTTCGTCCCGCTTTGCTGTTAGCTAATTCCTGTGTGTCCTGGATATTAAAGCTAATTAATAGTTAGATACAGTTAAAATCTAGAAGGTCAATCACTTAGTAACAAGTAAATTAACGATTAAGAACAGCTGATATCTAAAAGATCAACCCTCTAACAACAAAAGAAAAAATCATAGGTACATAAAATATTTATTTATTTTTTATCACTGAACTCTTCACTACAGAGAACCATCAGTCATTTTTTTTGTCTGTACATAATTGTAAATATTTGGTGTTTCGCATAAAACAATCATTGAGGCAAGTGTTTTTTTTATTTCATTAAGTTTTGTCACTAATATATGTTTGGTTTTTAAATTCAGTAACACAAAAAATTTAGTTGCGCTCAATTTTATTTTTATTATTATCACTTTTAACTATTTATTTTCTGAACCACGACCCACTACCACCAGACGGAGAGCTGCAGTTTGCTTAAAATAACGTCACCAATTATATAGGTAATTTTTTTAAATAAATTATCAATAAACCTTTTTTTTTAAATGTAACAGAAAACTTTACAATTATATTGTTTGTTACAACTTTTTATACATGACGCAGATCTATCTTATTATATCATAGCTGTAGACATATTAAACATTACAACACTAATTAATTCCGGTGGCCCCCTAACACCATATTGCAGTAACGGTAACTCGTTAATTGTTACTGTTAGCAATTCGTGCACAATATCGCGTAATGCTGATGAAGAAAATCATAATCCCAATGGAAAACTTAGAACTGCATACTGAAATTAGTTTAGAACCGATGATGTGTTTTGTACGTTCAGTACGTTCATTGCTGACTATGTCATTTCGGAACTAATCAAAACCTAGCTACTACTGCTAGTGTCGCCATCTGTATGTGTCTTCGAGTGGCGCGAAAATTGCTCTCCGGAAACCTTAATTATTAAAGTTTCTAATAAAGGCTTAATGCTAGGAAATATAAATTGAAAATACTCGTATGAGCACAATTAACTCGTTATTATAATTTTAACTAATAGATAGGAAAGAAGTTACACAACAGTTTTAGTGTTTCTAACAAATTTTTTTTTATTTTTTTTTAAATAATTAAAAGGGCAGCGAAAAATTAAGAGTATTTTAAATAAACCTAAGTGTTGGTTTAGGATTTTTAAGGTTAAGGTTAAAAGAGGAGGGTAAAACCATATCATTTTTTTAATGGGATTCTAATTAATTTTAACCCTCCAGTACTCGGGTTGGGTCTGTGAGACAAACGACTTTTTGTTTTTGCTATCCCGCTCTCATTCTAAGGCGGAGCGCACCGCCATGGCTAATACCTTTCGGTAGGACGGCCACGAGTTCCTGGGCACTTTTATACGCTTCAGTGCTAGAAAATTCGTTAAACTATAATCAATTAAGTCCTGTTAGACCCGACCCGACTGTTTAAGTAACTTTCTTAGTAGTTTGAAATGAAATTGCGAAGAAAGCAACCTCAATTCAGACACTGAGGAAGAAATAGAGTAGAGTAGTCAACCAGAACTTTGAACTTGCTAATCAGCAATACTTTAAGGTGTCTGCAGAATAGGGACAGATGTTTTATAATGCAAAAGACAGGATTTCATGAAGAAAACATGTGCCACCAAAGAATATTTAAACAAGAACATAATTTCATATATATACCAGGTACAAAAGGGAAAACTCGTCAAGCTGAAGATTCTTTTGAGTGTTTGAGATGTTATATTAATGATAATATTCTTAAAACCATTGTTAATAATATAAATATTTTCATTTCAAAGATAGCAGATAGCAGATCCTTTTAATGTTGGGCCCACAAATAGTATTGAAATCAAGATGTTAGTTGGTCTTTTATATCTAGCTGAAATTTTTAAACCTGGCCGCAGGAACTGCGAGGAATTTTGGGCTACAGGTGCAATGGGTAAAGATGTATTTCGAGCTACCATGGCTCACAGGTGATTTGTGTTTTTGCTGCGTTGTTTGCGTATTGACGATGTCAATACAAACAAACAAAAAATTCCTTAAGAACTTCTGTTGATTCGGTGGATCAAAAATGTGCAGCATACCATGGAAGCAGAAATACTCGAAGATGGCCAATGACCATTTTTTATAATTTGCTCAATATTGCAAGCATAAATTCTCATGTTGTACATAAATATAATGCAAATGAAAAATATATAATTTTCGAGCAAAGATTGTTTTTTAAATCACTAAGCATAGCGTTGGTAAAAGAGCAAGACACTCATTTACATAAAGAAATCAGACACATCGCTAAAAACCAAGTTTGCAACCAAGAAAACGGACCTTAACTAGGAAGGGATGCTTTAGTGTGGTACACTGATGGATCCAAGATAGATGAATGGGTTGAAGTGGGCGTTACAGGTACGAATTTCAAGCTCTTAAAGCCTCTTGGTAACACCCCAACTATCTTTCAAGCAGAATTTCATGCCATAGAGATATGTATCCAGAAATGAAATGATATGAAAAGGGACACCCGAAGGGCAAAAATTTTTCTTTTTTATCAGATAGACTTCTTCTTCTTGTTGTGCCATACCCCCTGGGGGCGTCGGCGACCTCTCTGCAACTATTCATGTGCACGCTCAATCAGTGTTGCATGAATAGAAGGGACCTACAGTTTAATGCCGGTTCCGAACGGCTAGTTTAGAGAGGCTATACTAGGCAGAATACATTCGGTGGTTTGCCATTGCCTTCCGAACGGCAGCGGTCGCTTATAATTCGTTGGTTTGACCTGGGAATCGAACCCGGGTCTCTTGGTGCAGAGGCTGGCGCGCTAGCAACTACACCACGGCCGCCATCAGATAGACAAGCAGCACTAAAAGCTCTAAAGTCATACACTTGTAAGTCTTAGTTGACCTGTAAGTGTAAACAATTCCTGAGACAACTGGCAGCAAACAACCAGGTCACTTGGTTGTGGGTTCCAGGTCACAAGAAAGTTAAAGGCAACAAGGAAGCAGACTGTCTTACCAAGGAAGAGGCCCAGAACTCTGTGGACTTTTAAAGTCCCACTTAAAAGAAGAGGTTTGACGCTGGGAAATAGATAAAATAAAATCTCACTGGAATAAAGTGCCAGGACAAAGACAAGCAAAAAGGCTAGTAAGCCTTTCGCCAAGGAAAGTTAAACAGCTTCTCGATTTGGACAGGAAATACTTGAAAAGGGTGACGGGACTCCTCACTGAACGCTACCCTTTGAGGTATCACCTAAAAAATATGGGCAAAACAGAGAGTTATAGTTGCCGCTACTGCGAGAACGTCTCTGAAACTGTCTTCCCCCGAAGACAAAAAAAACTAAAGTTTAAAATAACTGAAAAATGTAGATGAATTACCAGCGAAACTTTTTAAAGAATTTGAGAAGAATTTGAAAATTGGTTATATTATTTCCTACAAAATAACGAAGCACACTTTGAACAGTTACTGTAAATACATTTAAGGAGCTTCATAATAGTTTCTGTTGTAATTTCGCTATGTTTAATGTTATCAGTATAATAAATCAATAGGATAAATCATTGTTTATATGGCTGATTTGCATTTTTCTTGAATTTTCATTTGATGTATCACAAGAAAGGGGTTGCCATTTGACATTTTAAAGAAGGGGTAAGGTGCCACTTAAAAACAGTGGAATAACATTTTTAAACCTTCCCCTTAATTTAAAATTCGACGTGTTTTTTGTTTTTCTTACATTTTAGCAAAATCAAAAGGTATTTGGACCGACTGATTTTGAAATGAAAGCACTGTAGATCTGCTTGAGTGAAAAAAAAAATGTGTTGTCCCATCTACTTTTTACAAATCTTATTTAAACAGAAAACTATAAAATTAATGTAAGTTCTAATTTGTTAAAATATAACGCTATGAATGCAAACTCATCGACTTCTGGATGTCAGGCAAAGTTCTTTATTCTGTCCAGAAAATTGTTGGTTGTATAAAAATAGTACAAACGTTTAATTTCATTAAAACATTTTTTTTGTCAATAAATTTAATTAAATAAAACCACTTAAATACGGTCTGATAAACATTTTATACTTCAGTTTTATTGACTCGTCATCGTTGTGATTAATATATTTGTACGATTGTCTGCATCGGCGAGAGATTATAGAGCAGTAAAAATAGCATTTCTGTAATTAACTACTGCATTAGTTTGATTAAACGTTGTTGGATCTGTGTAAACAATTAATATGATGATGCAGATCTGTAGAGGTTTGCCCGAAATTAAAAAAAAATCGTTCCCGTTTAATTGAGTATTTTTTTTATTATTTCATTGTGGTACTTATCTAAAGATAAAGGTACTTCCATATTTATTATCTTTATAATACAGCTTGTTTAACTATATTTATTTTGTTTTAACTTATTTAATTTAAAATTTATTATAACACTAAAATACAAAAAGAACGTACTCTTTACCAGCATATTTTTTATATTAAGCTGGACCAATTTCCTTTGGATTACCATAAGGAAAATGTTATAATTAAATGCAAACTATACTTAAAAGATCATCGAAATAGGTGTAAGACAGGGATATGTGGCTTCACCATGGTTATTTAACTTATTTGTAGACGGCTGTTTAAAAGATTTAAAAGAGATTGCATATGGATTGAGAATAAATAATTTGATCGCTAAATGTCTCCGTGTAGGCCATAGGTTAGATTAGGTTAGGTATTATGGAGGTGGGGCGTGGGTCGCCCCTCCACTGCGACCTTTAGTGGGTCTATTGTGGCTCACCCCTAGAGGTTACAGTTCACTGCACAATCCAGCCTTTCTCACGAAGTTCATGGTTGTATGGGGTGAGATTTTTTTGAAATCGGTAGGTTCTAGGTTGGTATAACCAAATATGCTGAACCTTATTTTTTTCATGCCGGGGCATGAACATAGTATATGTTCAGCAGTTTCGTCTTTCACGCAGCAAAAGCGACAGTCCGTTTATTGATGCAAACCTATTCTTCCAAGATGGTATCTTGGACGGCAGTGTCGTATAAGCAGTCCCGTTAGAATTCGCAGGTCATTCCTGCTCCATTATAGAATCTGCTTAGTTGTGTTTCTCAAGCGTTTAGATTTAAATCGAAAGATATTAAAATTATCTATAAAATCGTATTAAATTTTATTTCACGTAATGGCAATTTGACGCTTTGTGTCATTTGGCACCGTCCAGAAAACCCATTTTTTTAATCATTTTTTTTTCTAATGTCTTCAAATGTCTTCGCTGCAATATTAACAAAGACTATACTGGTTTACATGCATCAAATTTAAAAGCCAAGAAATGTTTTTATTGCAGGAAAATAACAAATAAAAATATCGAAATGTTTTGTTTATTTTATGGAAAAAATTATAAAGTAAAACTTTTTTTCGGATGTAAACAACCCCAATTGGTTTTAAAAGCAGTGGTATTTTTATATGTTTGGCAACTAATTTAAAAAAATTAAATAAAATAATAATAAAATGAATTTGAAGAAATTTAAAAAATATTTTAAGCCAAAAACTAAAATATCCTTAGACATTACTGATGCGTGTATTTAATGTTACTGCAGAGCCCAATAGCTGAATACCTTGGCTCCAAATAGAATTAAGATTGACTTTGTAGAGTGAGTGTTTACTATCTAGGTATAATTGTAACTTGCGCCTTATCAAACAATTTATTAAGTTTAGTAATAATTTTTTTCGCTTGGTGCGTACCTGAATGACATTTTTTTGCAATAGAGATAATTACGCTTCACTTTTTCTACTTAAAGACCTCGTAATAATTATGAATTATTATTATGTAATTTCCGTTTAGATAAAATCGTGAAGCCGACGGGCCATCACTTAATATCCTACTATACCGATTCTGACCATCGATCAAATTATCTTCTATCGGATGTGCCGATAATTTCTAGGGGATGGTGTATAAAGGGTTTCCTTGTAATGTATTTTGGGTTAATTTTGGTTTAATTTGCGGAAAAGCTTCCCTGGTTACTTTTAGGTACATTCACATACGTCTACTACATAATGGGGTAAATTATCCAAGAACTGGAACTCTAATCGTCGCAATCTTTGTCACAAGGAAAGTATCAAATTTTTAAAAAATATATTTCCAGCTTATAAAAAACAAATAAAACGTGTTAAATAAAAATCCACAAAAATGTTGTTAATGGTTTTATAAAATATTAGATCGTTAAAAAAATAAATCTAATACAGGGTGTGCTAATTTAAAAACGGTATAAGTTGCAAGGTCAGTTTAATGTAAAAAAAATTGCGTATCGGAGATAGACAAAATTTTGGAAACTGTTAGTTTTCTATCGCAGTTTACCTTTGATATAAAATGCCCTTTTTAAATTTCGTCTCTTTAGCGTCATTATCAGTATTTTTTTAAATACGGACACATCCATTTTATAAAAAAAATCTTTTTTTTCTGTACTTAAGTTTTCTCCTGGGTACGGCCGCATGAAATTCTCCCATAAGAGAAATGCAGCATCGGCATTGAAAAAATAGGGGAATTGAATTTCAGAATTCGGTATACGTTTTTTAATTTCCCTGAGAGCATGGCATTTTTAAACCCTAAAGCCATGAATAGGCTGCTTTGTGGTTGCCCCAAACAGCACCAATATCATCTAAGGTAAACTTGTAAAAGGCAAAAGGCCATCAAAACTATACTAAAGTTTTTTTTATAATTAAAAAATATTGACCCAGAATGTTTTGGTGCTTGAACGGTAATATGTTTTGCCCTCTATCGAGCCAACACGATTAAGAAGGTTCCATTTATCAAAAAAAAACCTTCGAAATTGCCTCCCTAGTCCTCAACTAAAGGTATTTTTAATACACGAAGAGCCAAAACGTCCCCTAATGCTTTTGTTGTTTCCCTTATCACAACTGAAACAGTAGCATGTCCCAAGTAGTGCCCACAGGCAATCTCTTTCATTAGTCATCTTTCAGCAAGAAAACTAGAAAGAATAATTAAATTAGGGATACTTTAAAAGACAAAAAGTTATGACTGTAATGTTAAAAGCAATCTGTGGACTGGTAGCATGGGATTTTTTAAAGAATACTTGTTAATCGAGTGTGCATAAAACGTAATATTTCCATTACTTGTTGATAGCTAATTGTTAATTGAAAAATGTTATTTGATAATTGTCAATTGTCGCTGCATAAATTTACCCTGAGATAAATTAAAAGCAAAAAAAGTAATTTAAATTAGACAGCCCTTCTGCGTGTAAGTAAAAGCTGCGCGTTTTTCTTTCCAAAATTAAAAATGTCTCTTTACATTTTAGCAACAAGCAACAAGATAAACAGACTTGCAGGGACTGAACGTCACTCCTAACAAAATAACCATAGTATCATTTACCCGAAGAAGGAAAATAGAAGGCCTATGACCTGTACGACTTCAAGGGAAACATACAGATAAAGGGGGAAGTCAAATATCTTAAAGTAACTCTTGACTTTAAGTTGATCTGGAACCAGAATCTATAAAAAACAATCAAAAAAGCGGTAAACTCACTAGTGATAGCCAGACGCTGTTTTGGGAAATTATGGGGGCTAAAACCACGTATGCTGTACTGGCTGTATAACACAGTAGTTATGCCGTCCAAAACATACGCCTCTTTGATATGTTGACCCAAAACACAACAAAAAGGGGCCATTACAATATTAGGTAAGATGCAAAGACTTGCCTGTATGGATATCTCAGGAACATTCAAATCAACACCAACTGCAGCCATGGAAGCTCTTTTGGGGTTGCCTCCTTTTCATCTAGTGGTGCAGGGTGATTCAAGACTCGGTGCATCCATACTGCAGGATACACACAACAACCTAAACGTTGAAACAGGACAAATGAGTATCGTCAGAATTTTAATCCGAAACGGTACTGCTTCAATGACCAATTCAAGGTGCTGATACCAACCAGCACTGAGTGGGACGACTCTCAGCTCAAGAACATTCTATAGGGGAAAATCTGGTATACAAATGGATCCAAGACTGGAAATGTGGTGGGCGCAGCAGTGTTCTCCAGGAACTCAAACACTGGCATCAGCTACTCGTTGAGCACCCACACCTCCGTATTTCAAGAAGAGGTGTACGCCATCCTTCAATGCGCGAAGGAGAACCATATTAACATCCTTTCAAATAGTCAAGCGGCACTTAAGGCCTTGAAAAGCAAGGAAGTGACGTCAATACTGGTATGGGACTGCAAAGAAGAACGTAGAACGCTGGCAGACCTTAATCACGTCAAACTGATATGGCTTCCAGGAAACCAGGAAATTGCAGGTAGTGAAAAAGCAAACGAACTTGAAAGAAGAGACTCGGAAACTCCCCCAAACCGAGGGCAGATGCTAGGGGTACCGAAGCGTACAGTAAGAGTGTCTGTAAAAGACTGGGTTGGGGAAAAAGAGAAAAATAACTGGGAAAGTAGACCAGAAAACAAACACGTGAAAGAATCCATCAAAGGACTATGACACAAAAGTTCGGCAGAACTGTTAGCAATGAACAGGAATCAGCTAAGAATCACTACGGGAGTCTTGACCGGTCATGCACCAGTAAAGAAGCACCCCAACAAAATGGTACTATAAAATGAAGACCTGACCTGCAGATTGTGCGGCAAGGATCCTGAAACAGTAAAACACGTACGGTGCTGCTGCGGGGCACTGCAGGGAATCACGCATAACATTAACCATCGCCTGCAACTCCTCTTCAGATAACGCTAATATGACTTGATCATTGGCGTAAAGAAGGCATTTGACGATCACATCATTCATTTTTAATCCTTACGCACTCTTTTTCCAATCTTTTAAACAATTGTCCATGTATAAGTTAAACGGTGAAGCCACACATCCCTGTCTCACACCTTTTTCGATGTTAAACCAGTCCGTGCAAGCTCCGTTTATCCTGACACAAGCAGTGGAATGCTCGTAAAGTGATTTCAGTGCTCGTATTAAACTACCACTCACCCCATACTTAGACAATGTAGACCACAATTCACTCCTCACCACTCTGTCATAGGCCTTTTCCAAGTCTATAAAAGCGCAATAGACCTTCTGACTTCTAGCCAAGAATTTTTCGACTATACCTCGTTAGGAAAAGACCTGATCCATACATCTCCTTCCTCTTTTAAATCCTGCTTGCACATCCCATATCATCTTCTCAGTTTCATTCGTTACTCTTTTGATCAATTTTCACGTAGTAAAAATATCATATACCAAAACAAAAAACTCTTGACCTGTTTAGTTACGCTCTCGTTTTTTGTTATTTTATGTTCGCATCATTTTCAGTTTTGTAAACATATCAAGCTTGCAGGGATTTTTCTATATAGCTTGCTTGATGCCTTTTATCCATTATTTTCACAAAATTTAATTAGTGGACTTGTTTATTTTCCAGACAATATCTCCTCCCGCAGGTTACTTCTTTGGAATCATTAATTCCGCATAAAAAAATATGTCACCATTGTTTTTCCGAAAACATTAGATATGAAAATCCATGTAAGGGTTCGAAGATTAAAAAAAAACTTTTATTTAAGCTCAGCTTTAATATATATTTTTTAATATACCGACTGAAATACCTATTTTTTTAATTAAAACAAAAAGACAACACAATTAGAAATTAAACGATAGCTGGATTTGAAACAAATTTCTATTTTTTATATTCCCTGTATTCCAAAAGGAGTTTCAAAACATCCCCAACAGTAACTGATAATGAGTTATAGTTAGTTCATAATAAAATTCCCCCATTTCCGTAATTTCCCCTGTCGAATACAAAATATACGAGTAGTCGGAGTAAGAGAAAGAACCGTTGAATAAATAATGCAGTTAATTGATGGAAAAGGTAAAGGAACTTTTAACTGCCCTCTGGCGATAAATTATACAATTCGCATTTTCATAACAGCCCAACCTTAAAAAGTATAGTGGATATTTTAAATATTGGTGGTAAAAAATCTTCCTCGAAATGGCAAATGAATTTTTCATTACAATTGTTTAAAAATTAAAACAGCAAATTTAATTTCATTTTTATTTTATTTAGTTTATAGCATGACACAGAAAAATATTAAAAAAAATGTAATACTAAATAAGATTATTACCTAGGTATACAATACTAAAACACATACCACAAACAGAAGTGTATACAATTATAAAACATGTAAAAGAAAGCCTATCTAGGACATAACACGCTGCTCCGTCACAGTTCCACGTTCAAACTCCGCAGCCATTCCACAGCTCGTGGGGAAGTCATCCTTAGTGCCGGCGAACACCCTGAGAGGACATTCATAGACAATGTGGTGGATGGTTTGTTCTTCAGCATCGCAGTCGCACCCAGGTCTGGTCTCATGCCCCGTCTATACAGCGAAGCTCCACAGCGTCCATGGCCTCTCCGTATTCTGTTTAGTGCTGCCCAGGTTTTCGTTGGAAGGTGGAAGCCCTCCGGGTGCCTTTTAAATTCTATTAGGTCTTGAAAGATAGGGAGAGCTAGATTGTTGGATATCTTTTCAACTCTCTTATGAGTTTATTGTTTCTACGTATTTTGGGCGGTTCAATGTTGCTGAAAACTGATAGACAGTGTAGTTTGGTTTGTTTTTAATAGTAGTAGAGTGGGGTGATTTTAATAGCACCAGAAATTATTCGCATCGTCTGGTTCAGAACTATGTCTAGTTTTTTCACGTGGGAGCTGTTTAGCTAGACCGACGAACAGTATTCAGCCGTTGAGTAGACCAAGATTAGTGCGGTGGTGCGAAGTGTCTCCGCGTGAGCCTCCCAAGTTGTTACCGCTAGTTTGTAAAGAATGTTGTTTCGGGATTTCAGTTTTGCGGCCAAGTTTGACAGATGTTTTTTGAAAGAGAGGGTGCGATCCCGTGTTACGCCCAGATATTTTGGATGCAAGTTGTATGGGAGCATAGCACCTTTCAAGGGTACCTGTAGGGGGGTTCCAGCGAGCATATTATTCAAATGGGAGCATATGGTTTTCGTTTTAAGTAAGCTTGGAGATAGTCGCCATTTCTCAAAATATTTATCCAGCAGTTTTAGATTTTGGAAGAGAGTATTTAATTTCATTGATTGATAGCAAAAATAAATAATTTTAAATATTCTTTTAAACTAATTTTAAATGATTTGCCTTTTGCTAAGAAAAATATTTGATTAACAGATCTTTGAGAATGTAGGTTTAGATTTCATGCGAGTGGGGCGCTCATCCGCTGCTACCCTTGATAGGTCTATTGTGGTTCACCTTAAGCATTATAATAAAATATCATAATACAGTTAAAATCGTATATTTTTCTTTAATTACAAAAGCTTGATTGCTTAATTATTACAATACTGAATAAACATTTTTGTCCAATAATTAATCAATCGTCTCTCTATTCGTCAGAGAGCGTGCTGCTTAGCCTACTACGCTTCATCATCTAGAGTGCGTCTGCCTTTTTCTTTTGACACAAATTGTTTTACGGAAATAAATTTTTTTTAATTCAAAATAAAAATTTTGGGATGGTTGAAAATATTAAAAATTTTTATTTTAATTTTGTTAATAATAACTAGAAATTATATGGATTTGAAAGCAAACATTAAAAATTCCTTAACAAAACCTTTTTGGATTCCAGAATTACATCTTATCCGTTTTTTTTTTTATTTTATGTATTTTCTCAGTTGTGTTGTATAATAAAGAAAATTAATGCAAGCTGTAATTAAGCAACTTTAAATTTATATGAAAAGTTTATAATTAGTCCTTAACACTTAGTAATTTTTACACAATTTGCTACCGAACTTATCTTTATTTCTCTAACCGTAAACTTCATAAGCGTGGACAAATAAAACAGACGGGATAAATAATCAATTGTCGTTAGTATAATTTTTTAATTTACAAATTATTTTATGTACAGTGGGGTTTAAAACGTTCTCCGACGTCTTCCGACACCTAGTCTTCATTGTTCTTGATCATTCCAAAGGTCTTCTTCCTAGCCTCGATCTCTTATTTTCTCATCTATTCCCTCTCTCCAGCTTCTCCTTGGTCTTCCTCTCTGTCTTCTTCCTGCTGGAATCTACGTCATTATCTGTTTTGGCCCGTACGTCATTCTCTAGACATGGCCGTACCATTTCAGTTTTTTCGTCTTTATGTCATCTACAATACTGTGCTAAGCTTCGACCTGTCTACCGAACGCCTTCAAAAATCCATTTCCGTAGCTTCCAAGGTTTTGTTTGAGTGGTTATATCTCGCTCGCTGCTGTAAGTAACCATGCTTTTGACAATGGTGTTGTATATACTATTTTTGTTATTTTTTGTAATTTTTTCGTCCCTATGGATACTGTTTAACATCGACACAGTTTTCCTCCCCTGTATATTCCTATCTTTAATGGCATCGTCCATGTAGCGAAAGTTTAATTTTACAGGAGAGTTAATTATATTCAAAAAGTAAGTAAAACGGCAGCTGGCAAACTAAAGAGCATCATACAACGTTTTTCCACTAAATAAAACTCAGTTGCAAAAACATACTATTGGGTTTACAAAACCTACCTATTCATTGGTATGTTCATTCACATTTTGGTATTCAATAACAGAAAAATGAAATACAGGGGATATTGGAGGGGGGATAAGAATAAAATTGAAAAGGTTGAACCAATTTTATTGACAGAAAATGAACAAACACTTACATAAACACTTACACAAACATTTACAATTAACACAAGTTAGTGTTACTGGAGAAAACATTATGAACAAGTGCTACACTCAGCTTGCTCAAAAATACCACTAAACTAATGAAAGAGTTTCAGAAAAATTCAGGGTCTGTTAGATACCGAGCCATATCCGTAAGGTCTTTCTTTTTTTTTTATATATGCAGCAGTGCTGAGTAGAGGTTGGGAAGATCATTGCATGTATCGGAGCGAGGTGTCTCAAACCTCAAATTAAACTCTTTTTTGAAAATCTTGCTGTATAAAGTAGAGTTTGTGGATTATCAGGGTATTTCTGCTTGAATAATTGGTACATTTTGGAGACACAGATCAGGACTCAAACATTTTTTCGATGAAACATTCCTACTATAATGATTAATTTCTATAGAGAAAGATTCAATGTGGTCTCTAATGTTCCCTCTCACTGTAGCATCGATCGCATGATGACGGTTCAAATGAGCGCCCCTTTTATCTTTTGGTGCAAGCTGACCATCTTTCATTTTTTGCTGTAAAATTTGAATTCGCGCTTGGTGTAATGGCAAACGTGTCACACAGCGTTTTACGACACGCAGGTTTCCCATTCAAGGAATAATTAAAAGAAGCTTGTCGTGTTGAGGCTGAATCTGATTTACCGGTACGCCTTTTCCATGGTTCCCGTAGGGTAATGAATTTAAGGATTAAAAGAGACTGTTTATTGTATGTCAAACAGTAAAACTAACGAAATAAACTATGTACGTACGCAAGACTGAGGGAAACGCATTCTTCTTTCTCACAAGCTGCTGAACAACCTCGAGGATTTAAAGGTGGAACCTTTTCAGTAACGACATCACCCTTTCTGCGATTGGCTTTGTAAGATTTTCCACTGTCTTTTATAATTTTATGCTTCTTGTCACTCCATTCCACGAACTGAACAGCGCGTTTATTATTCACGATTTCTATATCACTAGCCGATATATTTATGATGGGAAATGGGTAAACAACAATTCAAACGCACAAAACAATGGTCAAATAAAACATCACAGCGTGGTTATTAGTGTTGCCATCAGGAAGACGCGCTGCCAACATGAAACGTTTTTCCAACAAGCCCAAGCATGATTCGCACCTTTCTAGCGCATTATAGGCTATCTACCGGTTTGAAAACTAACTACTTTAAGGTTGGATTCGATCAAGCAAGTGACACAGATCATTTATTCATAAAAAAGCGACTTAAGACAAAAACCGACATGCAAAGTTTTTTCAGACACCCATTCAATTGTGTTACACAGAACAGATGGTCAGTTGTTGATATTACCATTCGAAATCCTGCTTGTTATTCGGCTTATTTTATATACCAGCTTAAAAAATCCCTTTTTTAAATATATATATATATATATATATATATATATAAATATATATGTATAAAACATTTATGATTAAAATTTAAAGTAGTAATAATAAAATTTTAAATGTAAGATTATAAATAAAAATCATTAACCAAGTAGAGCAAGTGCGCTCATGACAAAAGTAGTTATATGTGCATCTGAGAAAATAAAGCTTATGCATAGAAAATTTTTTAATTAAACCTTACTCTAAATTTAACTTGCTTTTCACCTATAAAGAAGATAATTATGAATTTTAATTTCAGAACTGGGTTTAATCAGATACTTACAAAATTATAGTCAAACTCATATCCATTAAGGCTAGTTATGCGGAAACTGCAACGCCATCTTCTCTTTCCCTTCATATATTTTTTGGTCCACTTTTGACTAATATTACGCATACGATATTATAACTGAACGTTTAAATTTAGAATACTTTAATAACAAATGGGGCTTTGTGTTTAAATTATTGATTATTTTGAATATTTGACATTGTTTATTGACGTCAATCGATAACGAACTGGAATTTTTTGTCTTCTCTTACTTACTTAAAATACTACTTTGTAACTAAGGTCTTACTTAACAGTATTCTTAGATTTCTATTAAAATTTGTACATATTTATATTCTCAGCAACCCGATATCAGTCCCATCTTTCTAACTACTTTGTTAAACCATTGTACGCTTGTGCAATTACATTTTTGTTTACTTTCATACGTTATTCCTGTGTTCGCAAAGTTGTTAAAACAAAAGACAATGCAATCGAAATTATGTTATATCCAAAAGGACAGGCCTTTCACAATATTTTAAAAATTCATTATTTTTTTTTAAACAACCAATCAAAATATAAGGTCTATTTTATGATGTCACAATAAATAACTTAATGATCAAGGTGATGCCAAAACGTTAAACATTTTATGGTTTTATTAAAAACTCTTTTTATGTTGTATGATGTATTTGGACATTTGTTTTAGTAGAGACTACTTGATATAAGTGTATTTATATATTGTACTACGAGATGATTATATTACTATCTAGAATAAAATTATAAAATCGGGAGTTTCTGAACAATTTTTGTCGATATCGCATAAATAACCGTAGGCGTAATAGTAGCCACAGCCCTTTTTTTGCAAAAGTTATCTTTTCGAATTTGAATTTTAATTAAAGTTATTAGAGTTAATTACTTTGAAATTGTGTACATTTTGTTCGGATTCGATTTGTATTATTTTCGATAATTATTATGATTTGGACATTTTCATTGGATACCATCAACCAATGACGTCTGCCTGGATTATTTTCAAAGGTAAATTTAATTGTTTATTTAACGGTATTGGTGTTCGATTACTTCGTTAAGATTACAAATATTGACATATGGCGATATCAAATATTCTTTTAAATCTCCCTATTCGTTGGTCCATTTATTGTTTAATATTGCAAATTAATCCTGATATGTATATTTTCCTAGAGTAATGGATAAAACTTGGAATCATAATTGAGCTTAAGCAAAAGTAACGTTTGTATCGTACTTGATCCAAGAAGCAGACTGCCTTGCCAAAGAAGGGACAAATACAAAATTTTCCGGCCCAGAACCCTTCTGGGGACTTTCCAAAGCCCACTTGAAAGAAGAGGTTCGACGTTGGTTAACAGATGAAATGAAATCTCACTGGCATAAAGTGCCAGGACAAAGACAAGCGAAAAGGCTAGTAAGTTTTTCACCAAGGAAAGCTAAACAGCTTCTCGAGTTGGACAAGAAACACTTGAAACTGGTGACGGGACTCCTCACTGGACACTGCCCTCTAAGGTACCACCTGAAAAAGATGGGCAAAACAGAGAGTGATAGTTGCCGCTACTGCGAGAACTTCGCTGAAACTGCAGAACATTTGCTCAGCCCAGCGATTTTCTGCAAGAGGCTCAAGTTTCTGGAAAGGGCCTTCTTAAAACTCTTCGATGTCAGAAACTTAGCCCCCAGGAAACTGATAAACTTTATTCGAAGTCTCGGAATCCCGGGCCTTGAATAGATTAAGGGTTATGCACAAAAGATCTGATAGGTCGAAGTGCTTGAGAGGCAGCATGGCCTTAACGACCCACCCTACAATCTACAATTTACAATTTTACTTGATGTAAATTTGAAAGCAGATTTTTATTATTGTTATAAAGACGGGGACGGACTTTGTATTAACCAAACAAACTCATGAACAAAATTAATGCACTACAATATTAATATTACTATTACAGTTAAAAGTGTGTTAAAACTTAAATAGCTTAAAGTAATTAATTATTATTAAAAATTCATTAATTTTTTTTTGAAACAACCAATCAAAATGTAAGGTCCATTTTATAATGGTCACAATAAATTACTTTATGATCAAGGTGATTAAAAAATATTATTAATAAGTAATAATAATTTTATTTTAAGTCAATGTCACATTTTTTTTAAATCGTATGAAACCTTAATGTAAGAAATAGCCAAAAACACAAAAATTAACAATTCATATGTAATAATACGTACCGTAAATGACCTCTTCAAATCTTTATTACTGCTGTAGGCACCCTGTAGATCACTGTTCTAAATTAAACATTTACTTTATTTAACAATTAAATTAAAATACATTTAGATGATTTAATAACAATAGACACTGGTATGTCATTAATACGTGATTTCATTGTAAATTACTTATAGAAGGTCTTACGAAATATAGGTTAATATTTTATTTTATTTTAATATTTAATAACAGAGTCAATCAGACCCATTGTATATAAATTAGTACAACTAACAATAGAGAACAGTCTTCATAATATTCTTCATAATATAGTTCTCTTAAAGCTAGTCTTGAGAATATAATAGTAGTAAAGATGTCGTATTATTAACCTTCCACCACATAGCAATCCTACGAACACTACACTGCATTTAATATCTGGGTATGCTGAAAATTAAATGCTGAATAACTTTCTTGGACATATTCCACATTACTGCAGTAACTGTATCTACCAATTGATTGCGGCTGGTAGATGGTGGTCTATTACCCTGAACTATTTTTCAGGATCGTCCCACAGATGATCTATAGGATTAAAATCAGGACTGTTAGCTGGCAACAGCATTTAAGTTATCTTAATAACAAGCAAGCCAAACGAGAACTAAATGTCAAGTGGAGAGGTCAACAACTCCAACACTGTGCGAATCCAAAATATCTTGGATCGAACCCTAACCTTTAAACAGCAATGCCTCAACACCAAAGGCAAGGTAGCTGCAAAAAACAATATCATTGGGAAACTGACAGGGAGATCCTGGGGTCCCAACCTTTAACCCTACGAACATCAGCTTTGGGTATATGCTTCTCTGCGGCTGAATATGCATCACCTGTATGGGTAGTATCTGCCCATGCCAAAAATGTGGACATATCACTTAATCAGACAGTCCGAATTATATCACCCCGCCTCACATTAGGAGAGAAGTAGCAGTAGCGGCTGGAAAAACAAAACAAGAATCAGACCCCAGACACCCACTATATGGCTGCCAGCCAGTTTTCTGAGACGTGCGACTGCTCTTGGAGGCTCACAGGAAGAGGAAAGGATCAGAAAGTGAAGAGTGGAAGCCCATAATGCTCTTATAGAACCAAGTGAGAGACTGGCGACTGGACACGACCTCCCATATGGCGAATGGAGGACCCTCAACAGGTTGCGATCTGTCGTTTCGAGATGACAAACTAATATGGAGAAATGGGGCATGCTGAGGGATGGAGGGACCGCTTTATGTAGCTGTGGCATAGTGCAGGACATACTGCACCTTTTGACCTGCCCAGAGATGAAGAAAACATGCACGCAGCAAGACTTTATTTTGGTAAACGACAAGGCGATAATCGCCGCTAAACACTGGAAGATCAAGGTCTGATCTGGACACGTAAAGTAAGTAAGTAACAGCATTTAAGTAGTCCTTAACTTGTCTAGCTACGAGGGTACGAATATTATCTTTGCATGATTAAAACTTTGGCTTCATAAAAGTGGCAAATGGCACGATTTGTATGTTTGATACTATAATGTTGATTTCTAACAAACGCTGACTACGAATTTTGTACTCGCGGTGAACAAAAATTTTATCATCATCTTAACAGTAAGTCCCTAAACCTTTTGATGGATGATCTGCACTAAAACGCTTTGTAATTATAAATTTAGAAAACATATCCTTAAGAACGTACGTTTATGACAGTCGCGTTACCGAATAATCCTGTACAGGCATGTTTTTATTTTGGTTTTAGACATAATCCAGTTGATACAGGAAATGAGGTTTTGAAGTGATATGCACCGAAACATTTTAAAATATATCTAATTAAAAGGTATAAAGCTGATCAAAAATCTACCGTATCGGACGAATTTTAATTTTTTTTTAATACAAATAGTTTATTCGGCTTTTAATTAATTGTATTCATGCAAACTGTCAATTTATATAACTCGAAAAAATTATTGTTGGGCTGTCATCAATAAATGTATACGACACGTTAAAAGTAATAATTAAATTTAAATATAAGTAAAAAATTAATATATTTTTTTTCATGCTAGTATTGCCACAGTTGCTTCTCTTCTTCGTGTGCTTTGCTCGTAATTCAAGCGTTGGCGGTCATCATATCGATCAGTTGTCGGTATGCCGCTCGATTCTAAAAAATTGCTCCACTTGTTGTCCCGTCCAATGGCGAACATTGCAAATGTAGGAAAGACGGATTACTATGTCACCAAGTTTCTCACTGGTCATGGACAATTTAATGCCTACTTACATCGAATCAGAAACGATCCTTATTGTAAGTACTGTCCAGGCGTTGTCGACTCCGCCAAGAACACATTCTTTTTCTGTGGGCGTCGGTTCGAAATACTGCTATGCTTTCAGAATTAGAAGGATGTGCCTAGAGGGGTGGATAACGTAACTCTTTGGATGTTGGCAACAATGAAGAACTGGACGACAAAGACGGAATTTCTACGCGAGGTCTGCTGGAGAAGAAGATAGAAGAGTTGTCGACGGATGTAACAAACAATAGCTAGGAGTGGCGATATGGTAGCGATGTAATGCTCATGCGATCCCGCACCGTATGTACTGAACGAGGGATGTAAGGTTTTTTAGAGTCTTGGTTAATGTCAAATGTCGGTGGACCAAGGAGCAGCCGCAGACGAGCTCTCATGAGTGTCGCTAACTCGATCATGAATTAGAAGGATGTGCTTAGAGGGGTGGATAACGTAACTCCTTGGATGTTGGCAACAATGATGAACTGGACGACAATGACGGAATTTCTACGCGGGGTCTGCTGGAGAAGAAGATAGAAGAGTTGTCGACGGATGTAACAAACAATAGCTAGGAGTGGCGATATGGTAGCAATGTAATGCTCATGCGATCCCGCACCGTATGTACTGAACGAGGGATGTAAGGTTTTTTAGAGTCTTGGTTGATGTCAAATGTCGGTGGACCAAGGAGCAGCCGCAGACGAGCTCTCATGAGTGTCGCTAACTCGATCATGCTTTACAGATTACAGCTCTAGGGAAAGTTACCTAAAGTAAAAAGAAATCGAAGGCTACTTTCGTGTGTACAACGTGGGGGTGCGCTGAGGATAGCCTGTGCCTATCGAACGGTATCTGAAGCAGCCGTGTTGGTCATTCCGTGACAATTACAATCGACCTTAAGGGTTTTGAGAGAAAGCGTATGTGGTATGCTTGGCAGGTTGGCGGGGAACCTTTAATAGACGTCAGAACTCTAGAACGCGAGGAGACCTTTGCGCTCCGGCAAGAACTCTGGGAATCTGGGAAAACCGAGCATTAAACTTACAGGCTTATTGAGCGTGTCTGTGACTGGGTCTTACGGGAACACGGAGAGGTGGATTACTACCTTACACAGTTCCTTACTGGACACGGACAATTCAATGCCTATTTACATCGTATGGGGATCCGAAAGGTTCCTGATTGCGTGTACTGTCCGGGAAAAGTTGACTCTGCCGAACACACTTTCTTTGACTGTCGACGTTGGTCTGAAATACGACTGCGTTAGCAGAATGAGCAGGAAGTGCCTCGAAGGCCAGAAGAGGTTATTCCTTGGATGTTGGATCTTCCTTGGTGCTTGGTTTTAGTGGGTAAAAATCCCACTTTACCGGCTAACGTCAACTGGCCGGTATCTTTTTAAGGATTTTCTCATCTTTCCAAAAAAAAACTATTCTTGGTGTTAATTTTTAAAGTCCATGTTTCAAAGGCGTACAGCAAGACCGAGCACACATAACACTTTGGCACCCTTAAACTTCTATCCATTGTCACGGTTGCCTTAATTGCTGACAGAATAAATCTAATATGAGTTCAAAAAAACGAAATAAAACCTGTGTGAGTATAGCGAATAGGTGGCAAATACGATATAATTACTATTCAAAACAGAAGCGGACATTAAAACTTTTCCAACTTTAATGATATATTAATATTGGTTTATATTTAAGCGAACGAGAGCGAATGCATATTTGTTAATTGCTGGATTAAACTTTTAGTGGAAAGTAATCTATATAAGTCTTGTACCAGTGGGTTGAATTTATCAAACGCTTATATTTAGATTTGTTTCTGCAGCAGTTTTAGAGAGTTTGAGGACAGTTAACAAACTACTGTGAATGTGCATTTGATGTAGTTTACAGTTTGCAAAGGGTTTAAAAAGTTGACTGCGCTTTTGTAGGCCTACAACAGAGTGGTGAGAAATGAATTGTGGTTGATATTGTCTATGTATGAAGTGAGTGGTAATTTGATACGAGCACTAAAATCAGTTAACGAGGATTCCACTGCTTGCGTCAGGATAAACTAAGCTCACGCGGACTGGTTTAAAGTTGAAAAAGGCAGGAATATGAGGCTTCGCCATAGCTGTTTAACTAATTCATAGACGGTTGTTTAAAAAATTTGAAAGTGAGTGTATATTGATTAAGAATAAATAATTTGATCGTCAAATGCCTCCTTGCGCCGATGATCAGGTCATATTTGCATTATTTAAGGAGAAGTGCCGGTAATTGTTAATATTATGCATGATGCAGCCAGAAAGTCTCAACAAAAGTATGACTGGCTGGGCAAAGAGGAGTGCATAAAAGTAGAATCAACGCTGCGCAGTTCAGTAGTCTAAAAAGTATAGCCGGAGTATCTCTAATGGAGTGAGAAATAGTCTCAAAGGAACGCTGTGGTGTAAAATAAGATAAAGCAACAAAGATAATTAGAGGAATGCTTAAACGGTTTGTACGCGTAGAAAGGATGAATAAAAAAATATTGACGAAAAAGATTTATAAGGCAAGTGTGAATGGGCAAGCCGGTAGAGGTCGATCTGGGCGAACGTATCTCGATCAGATCCAAATTGTTATAAATAAAAGCAATATTAAGAGTACCAGCAACTGACGAGCATGTATGAGAGCACTGATAAAAGTAGAAGAAGCAAAAGACGTGTGTAAAAACCATAGCAAGTGGAAAAAGGTGGTCTCTGCTTACCCATTCAGGGAAAAAGGCGTGACTTTATGGATGAACGGATGTACTAAGGCAAAAAGTTCCTGATCTTTATTGCCAGACAACGTAGTAGGAGAGAACGAAATAATATTGACAAATAACTAATTAATTTTTAGTCAGTTTTTGGAAATAATGTGGACGAAAATTATGAGTATTATTGTTAGAAATATCCCAAGGATTTGTCACAAAATAAGATTTCCCTAACTATGACTGAATGAATAATAATTAAATTTTTTTCCTTAATATTGACTGTTTATTTGGGCTTTCGGTCTTTTGTTCCGTTTTCCGTTCAGATTATTTCTATAGAACTAAAGCAAACTTTGCGTCTATCTCTTATTTACTTCCTTTGCTTGTTCGTCTAAGTAATGAATCAGTTTGAGTTTGGTTTTCTTGTGCATTTCCAACATTGTATTATATCAATGAATGAAAACTTCTTTATTATTCTAAACTAGATAAAGCTCTCTCGTTTGTTTGAGTAGACGAGATACAGTTTTTTTATTGTTCTATGCAAATTGTAACTGCGAAATTTATTAACTTAAATATATTTTTAATCATTTCTTTCTTTTTTTAATTTTTACAAAACTTAAAACTACTGTTTATACAACACAAAATCCGAAGTAAAATGTTGACAAATTGTTATTATTATTAGCCACCTAGAAAATTTTCCGGCTGCGCAATCAATTAAGCAAGATAGCGCCTGTTTTTTTTGTTAATTAATATGTTGTTAAAATATTAAGCATATCAAAAGCCTTTTTTTCCTAAAAAATCAAGTCCCCAGTTGCTAAAATATAGGAGTAATTAATTTTTGCAAAAATACTGATTTATTGCAATTTGCAATGCATCAAAACAAAATTTCACAACGTGACCGGTCGCATTTGATGGATATTTTTATTACCTACAACTTCCATATTCAAATAATTTTAATATAACTCATCGTCTAGAACAGCGTTTTTCAAACTGTGGGGCGCGCCCCCTAAGGGGGGCGCGTTTACATGATTGGGTGGGGCGCAGTACAGATTAAAAATAAAATGGTAATGATAAAATGCTACAAATAGATTTTTAAAAAATCTTTATTGAAATTTTACTTACTTAATGATGACAAAGAAACATTCTAAGGACTAATGGCTAACATGAGCTTGTTTTAAGGCGCACAACTTCTCTAAATTTGGTTCTATGTTAGAGACGGCCACTCTGAGTTCATTTTCTACTTGAAGTTTATTTCTGTATTTAGATTTCACGACAGCAAGTGCAGAAAATCCAGTTTCACAAAGGTAGGACGTTGGAAAAGGCAACAGAATTCTAAGCGCTTTGGCTTTTATAACGGATAAGTCGTTCGGAAGTTCAGTCCAGAAGTTTGTTAAAGATTTGTTAACAAAGTTTGATTTTTGTAAGGGATTTGTTGAAATATCTATCAGTTGTTCTTCTTCTTGCAGTGATAGTCCGACAGGTCTATTTTCGAATGGATTTAAAACCCAGCTCCAGTCTGACAACTTGATATCTTTCTCTGCAAAGAAGTATCGCTTGAAATTCTCAGTTAAGTTTTTTAAATGGCTTCCTATGGTTTTCAGCATCACAGCTTTATGAATATCTTCCAATGGGGAATCTTGCACAAAATCGCAAAATGTGGGAAACATTTCCAAACTATTTTCTTTCAATTTGTTATGCCATAACTGCAATTTCTTACAAAAAGCATCAATCTTTTGACTTAAATCAAATATATTTACGTCTTTTCCTTGCAGCTGAAGATTAAGTATATTAAGTTTTTCAAAAATATCTACTAAATAAGAAAGCTTCAGTAAAAATAATTTGTCGAAAAAATCTGTTGAATGCTTGTGACCTTCCTCGCTTAAAAATATCGCTATTTCCCTTCTTAATTCAAAGACACGCTTAACCGTCTTACCGCGTGACAACCATCTGGATGAGGAATAAAACAACAAAGATTGATGCTCAGCTGCCATATCTTCACACAGAACAGAGAACATCCTTGTTTTTAGTGGTCTGGTTTTTATAAAGTTAACAACTCCAATAACTACTGTCAAAATCATGTTTAGTCCAGGGATTAGCGATTTTGATGCTAACGCCTCCCGATGTATCATGCAGTGCGTCCAGATAATTTCTGAGGATTCCTTTTTTACTAGCGCTTGTAAACTGTTGTATTTACCAGACATGGCTTGAGCTCCATCGGTGCAAATGGCAACACAATTTTTCCATTGCAAATTCATTTTAGTAATAGAATCATTTGTAATCTTGAACAACTCGGTGGCTGTAGTTCTTCCTTCAATCTGTTTACAAAACAATAAATCTTCACATATTTTAGAACATTGACAGAATCTAATGTAGCAAATCAAATGGGAATCATTACTAGAGTCAGTTGCTTCGTCAAGTTGTATAGCAAACAAGTTTCCAGTAAGCTCAGATTCAAGCTGCTGCTGCTGCATATCAACTGATATATCGTTAATTCGTCGACAGATTGTATCATTTGACAGAGGAATATTGTTAAGTTGTGAAGTAAAATTTTCACCAAACATTATTTCTACAATGTCTTTGCAAGCGGGTAAAATAAGTTGCTCTGCAATAGTGTGCGGTTTTTTGCATTTAGCTACTTTGTATGCCACTTTATATGATGCCAAAAGAGCCTTCTCATATACTGCCAGTACTCTATGGAAGCTGGATTTTTGTTTTTTAAACAATCTGAGTTTCTCCACAAAAAAATCTCGCGGTTTATTGACATATTCTCTGTGCAGCGTTTCTAGATGCCTCTGTGATTTATTTGGTTTCATGCTATCTGCAGCCAATACTTTTAAACAGATAACGCATTGTGGTTTTTCTTCGCCACCAACTTCAAGGCTAGTAAAGACCAAATTCAGGTATGATGGGTCATATTTTCTTGTTTTAAATTTCGGACAATTTCCACCTGAACCTGTCGATGTACAAGCCCCGTCATCCTCAAGTTTTCGTTTTAAAAATTTATCCATACTACATCTACTTATACACTCACACTTCACAATAATGCTTGCTTAGTGTTAAAACACCTTCACTGAGAGACTGAGAATACCGTATGTGCGCTTCTGTATTTATAGTCGCGTTCAGACAGTTCGAGAAAGATCAGGAAGCTTGAATACGTGGCACGAACGCCGCGAACTTTCCGACAGCATCTTTGGCGCTCTCGACGAGATAATGTTGCCTATTTTAGTCCAAATTCCTAGGTCTACGGATTGGGGGCGCAACATTTTTTAAATTAAAACAAGGGGACGTGAATAACAAAAGTTTGAGAACCGCTGGTCTAGAAGTTACCAACGAAAAACGTCAATAATATAGAATTTACCCATTTTTACCTAATTAACTAGAAAACGAAAACTCAATGTCACATGTGATTTGTTTATTCACACCACTTTACTTGGGTTTTCATGTCACAAAAAAAATTCATTTGATTAGGCGAAACCTCTCATAGTATTTGAGGGAATAGGAGAAACTTACACAAATTTTTTTTCATCGATAAAAATATTGTAAGTAGTGGTATTGTTGAAACACATCTACAGGGTGTTTCAAGAAAAGGTGACCCTGTTTCTAGGATGATTAATAAATCTAACCTTAAAAAAGTGATATTCAATACTACTTCGTACGAACCGTGTAACTAGCACCCTCTATGAGAGTTTGATATAAAAATAAATCCATTAGATGTATCAGCTTTTAAAACATATTCGTATAAAATTTTATTACAATGTTTTCAGTAGTTTCGGCAAAATCGTAATAAATGTGTATACATTTTTTTTCTTCAACGCCCTCTATCTTGAATACGGATGGCGTTACGAAAACTCTAATTATTTTTCAGTTCTCTACCCCTAAAGACAGGGTCACCTTTTTTTTAAACACCCTGTATACAGTTAATAAACATTGTAAAATGAACAAAACAAATAATAATAAACTGAAATATTTAAAAAAGAGGTTTATTAATTTTAGGCAGCTTCAAATGTTCTTTTGTCGTTGTTAATTTAATTCACTGTGAATTATCGATCTTCGATAAACATAGTATATTCGTGTTAATTTATTCAAACAATGTTTTTCGTGCAGTTTGGCTTCCGCATTCTCACTCATACACACCTGCAAATGCACGTAACTAAATAAAAATAGGGTGCTTAAAAAATAAAAAAAAAACATAAAATATTATTAAAAATAAATTACAGTTTAAAAAAACTACAAAACACGTTTTTAAAGTTAATCAAACTGAAAATTAAAAAATAATTTCTAACATAAGAATAAAATTACTGACGAGAAAATTAATGTCACAGTTCTAAAAGCGTGGGGTGCTTTCTATGACATTTTTAAGCTAGCATGACATGACATTAATTTTCTCGTCAGTAATTTTATTCCTATGTTAAGAAATATTTTTTACTTTTTAGTTTGATTAACTCCAAAAAAGTGTTTTTTAGTTTTTTTAAACTATAATTTATTTTTCGCTTTTTTGTTCGAATTTTTTTTGTTTACTCTTACCTATTTTATAGTTGCATCATTATCACGTCGAAGAGATTATATTTCTACAGGGCACTCCTCCACATAAACATCACCGCACTTTATTATTGCATAGTTCAACCACAATTTGTTTTAAAACACTTTCTATTGTGAATAATTGTTAAAAACACATTTACTCAAACATAAAAAATTGACTTCAAAACATTAAACTAATGCTAAGAGTCTTTAGAGCACTGAACAAAAACAAAAAACGTTGGGCTAGTCCATTTTGTGGAACGGGGTGTTAAACTTAAAAAATGATTACCGACGTATGATTTACTGAAATTACTAGTGGCGCCCTTTACTAGATAAGAGGCAAACTACTTATTTTCTTACTCTCATGCAAAGGATCCCCGAAGAAATTTATAAATCCTGGCAAAACTAATCAGGATAATCGTATTTTTTGATTGAATTATTGCTGTCGTCGGTATTTTACAAGCGTGCGATGATTAAATTAAATCTGATCGCTTAAAGTAGGGCAAGATCAAGGTAAAATAGTCAGTTACAAACAAACAAACATTTTAAATTTATTGCATTGTTTATCTCACACAAACCTTGCTGTCATTGGCGAACTTAATAAAAACGTAAAAATATCTTTTAAATTAAAATTACATTCCACATTTGCTTTAATCTCGAACAACATAATTGATTTTTGTGTTTTGTAAATAACCAAATCAGAAATATAATACCCAACCTAAAAGGTTCTAGTCACTACGTTCATGACATTATTCGTTTAGAAATAGAGAACATCACCATTCAACTCATTGAAAATTCCCATAATGTGTATGTATTAAGTTAACTGGGTCGTGGAACTCAACAATAGGATGCACCAATGATGAAACGCAAAAAAACAACGACTATATTAGTGTCATATAATAACGAAACTGTCGGCAGACAAAACTGAACAATTTCGCTGAAATTCGAATGAGCAATGAGTGGTGTTTGTTAATTTCAATTGGCGCAGTTAATAGTATTACTGCTCGATGAATGACTCACAAAGTGCATCGACTGGATGTGTGTTATTATTCGTTATTTCGATATAAAATGAGATTTGCTCTAGAAATGGAGAACAAAAAAGAAACATCCACCTAATTTACTGACCAGCAAAACTTTTTAACTAAAATTAATAGTACAATATTACCAGAAACAAAAATTACATATATTCTTTAAATATATAACACCCTTGAAAACGATCCTGACGTCAAACGTAGCGCGAAAGTTCCTTGAGGAATTAACTCGACCATTAGCTGTTATAAATGATTGAAGAACGAAATAGACAAGAAGGCAAGGCAAACAACGTTGGACAATTTTTTTAAGCCAGGCCCATCCTTACCAGCGAAAAATGATAACGACAGTGATCTGCAGGTTACCATTTCTTTATTATCTTCAAATTAAAGCCATTTTAAAAAGAATTATGTATCTATACATACACATATTATATGTAACATGTTTCATTTTTGTTTATAGATTATTGTTGGTTTTTAAAGTCTGTTATTATTTTATGTACAAAAGTATGTACTTGTTATGTATGTATTTTTGATTTAAATGAAATAAAAAGATAAAATGCATTTTTAATGATAAACCATGTTACATATTAAACAACTTTGGAACCGATTCTACTGAATTTGTATGAATTTGTAATAGAATAATTGTTTTTTTATACGGCTTTTCGCTTTGCGGCCAAGTTTCCTGGAACGTATCTAGGCCGTAAAGCAAGGTATGTGTGTCGTGTATCCTGAAAAAGTTTAATGCAATTTACGGCAAAATGTTAAAAAATCACGTTCAGATTTAATTTAAAAATATTCACTTCTCGTAATAAAATATTGGGCATACCCCCGAAATTAATATCTAAATGTCCTATTAAAGTTTATATTTTTTATAACTCTATAACTAGTACACAAAAAATTTTTTTTAATAATTTTTATTAAATTTATTAAATAATAAATGTTTTTGTTATTACTTTCTTTATTGCACGATAAAAACTTTTCTTTTCATATAATATAGATCCTCATAACCATAACACTTTGCAATAAAATATGCATATAGGAAATAATATTCGAAATGAATAAAACATATTTCTCTCCATTATTATAATAATAATAACAGATTCAATTCTGGAAATGTCCGTATAACAAGATTTCCCGGCTTTAGTTGCTTTTGCAACTTTATGAACATTAGCGTAGTTATGGGGAATTTTACTTAATAAATAATAAAAAAAGTAAAATGTTGTTTTTATGAAAATAAAAACCGACAACTAATTTAAAATATTTATAAAGTAAGGATGATATAAATATAATTCATTTTTATTACTTTTTCAAACCGAAGGGTAAAAAAGAAAAAGTACTGGTTTACCCCCAAAAATCAAAATCTCCAAAACCATGAGCGAACGGTTTTAGTCCAAGGGTTTGTAAGCACAGAATAAAGACAGTATCCCCAAAAAACATAATCCAAAGATGTTAAATCACAACTTCTTGGAGGCCAATTAACAGTTTAATTTCTACAGAATACAAACTCACCAATTTCCATATAGGTATTGGTAAAATGTGGTGTTGCATCAATTTGTTGAAAAAACATGCCTCTCAAATCAATTTCATCCAATTTTGGCCACAAAAAAATCTTTAACGTTGATCGATAATGCTCACCATTCAACTTCAAGTTACTCAAGAGCCCAATCAGCATACACACAGCGCTTATAAGGACGCGTGGCTTTAGTTTTTAAGTCAACACAATATTCTAGGGATGTTAACCCAAATATTTTTTCAAAATACGCCAAGTTGTCAATCTTGAAAGGCAAAGTTATTGAGAACTTCGATGAATCGACCGATTTGCATCTTCTCTAACACCTAAACGTTAACATTCTCTTAGTTTAGTTTGAATTATTAATGTTAATGCAAAGAATTTAAATAAAAATGACTTCACATAAAATGCAATATACTATAAATTTTTGATAACTAAACTAAAAAAGTAAATCTTCTTACGTCAAACCCAGCAACTTTTAGTCATTAAAATATTTGATTAAAAAAAATGAAATAAAACCAAGAATATTATTTACTTGTTTTTAACAGCGTTTAGATATTTTTGTGCGTTTTGACAGAAACTTAAAAGACAACTCGATTTTTCGAAAACCTTGCAATAAATGTCGGCAAAAATCATGTCAAAAAAAACTGTTATTGAGGATTTACACACACAATTGTACGTTTATTATTAAATGCTATAGAATATCTGCGCACAATGACAAATCTTTGTTTAAACTTTTGATAATGTTTTAAAATTTGTCGTTGTGCTATAACAATTGGTAACTTATTGTGTTGGCAATAATTTAAATTTAGAGTTTAAAGCACAGAAAGTGACTGAATAATGAAGAGTCTCATAATTTTTAGTTACATTCAAGTGAGCTGTAGCTTTAAAATTTAAAGTTAATAGTATTTAAGATTATAATTAGAAAAAAAACCAGCACAACGGGTTTTAACACTTTAAAGCGAATTCTATTTTAAAACGACTTTAAACATTTATGTATACAAGAATCTGAATATTGTTTATTATTTATAATAACAATTTACCAATTTTGGTTTGTTATTTAAACATTTACATAACATATAGTTCTTATCAAAACACTACTTATAACATGTAGACAAACTAGTAATGCATTGTATTTTTTGTATTTATTGTTATATGTATCTTCTCGTGTAGAATTTTTTTTGTTATCCACTTAGTTGCAGCTCCCCATCAGATAGTGCATACCAACTTCTAAATTTCTGTGAAAATTGGTATCCTGCTATATTTGAATAGAGAGAATATATTTGCTGTATTTATAGCTGTACAGTCGAGTAATTTTTGTACGAATATTTATAACATAAATATTAAAAGTGATTATTTGCAGTAACTTAAAAAGTATAAAGTATAAGCTGTTATAATACAGACTGGCAGGACAACGTCAGCCGGGTTCAGCTAGTGGATTATAATTTATTAAAAAAAAATAGAGTTGTCCTATTTAATCCAACGAACTCTGCCACTGTTCAGTCGGTTTCAGAGAACCAACAATTTTATGTCTATTAGGGACAAATCCGGAATCCGAAAGGTCAAAAGTTAAACTGCCCCATAGTTGAACTTTAAGGTCGAAATCCCTTTTGAAATCTGCTCTATTCTATCTACAATTAATAATTAACTGAAGACTACGACAACAATACCTAATGACTTTTTAATTGGTTAAAAGATATTTTACCAGGTTCGGAAGACTGGAGTCAGTTAATAAGTTATAACATTTAATTATAAAATAAATTTACTTGTTTTAATCATTACGACTTAAGCTGTTTACAATTATTAGGTAGCTAATACCGGAGATTAAATGAATTTTTGGAATATCCTGAAGATGTATCTTTTTATTAACCAAAGAATATTTTAATCCTTATGTATTCTTGCATCGTGCAGCAAACAACATCTAGAAAGTCACTTGTAAACAAGTCCTTTTAGTGCATGAACTCGCTTTCCTAATAAGATATTATTTATTATTTGTAAAAGAATGTCTGTCATTTTTATTAGTACATACCTATTATTTGTTGAATTGTGCTCTTCAGATAAAATTTTATGCAAGTAGAAACAGTAGCTACTATTTCTCTCGCAAATGTAAGTTTTTAAAATCTAATTGTTTAATGAATTAATTATTATTATTTTTTTGCTCTATTGATATAAAACTTAAAATTTTGGGCACATATTTTTACTTAAGTTTCTTTTATAGGCTTGAGAATGTATTGCGGCAGAAAAAAATATTTCAAATGACCCAATAATGGATATATTTGTGAAAGAGATTATTATTAACTTGGGCGAAAATATAGCGATACAGAAAGTGATGAAACTGATGAATCAGACGTAGAAGAAAGCAATTCGACTGGAATGAAAGAATTACATGAAGATGATGGGGCTTAAAATTTAACTGTTGAAAATAATAAAATATACCTTATTTAGTAAATTTTATGTGTAAATGAGTTTGTAAATTTTATTTAGATTTATAATCTGCTTGCCAGTGGGTCCTTGACCCGAACTGGTTGATACTTTTTATAATCATACTTATTTAAGTTAGGTTAGATTAGGTTAGGTTAGGTTAGGTTAGGTTAGGTTAAGTTAGGTTAGTTCATTTGTTTTTCTGCCAACACCCTTCGCTTAATGACACTGTCATATTTTTAATCTCTCGTAAACTTTGAACCCAAGTATACAAACTCATTTACTTGTTCAACTCTTTCTCCCTTAATCAGAACTTCACAGTTTGTCATGCTTTCTTCTTTTTTAAAAACCATTACTTTCGTTTTGCTTTCATTTATTTTAATTCTTTTAATTTTTAGGGCATCATCGCCTGCAACTACTCTTCAGATGACGCTAATATGACTTGATCATCGGCGTAAAGAAGGCATTTGATCAATCATATTCAATCCATACGCACTCTCTTTCAAATATTATAAACAATCTTCTATGTATAAGTTAAACAGCCATGGCGAAGCCGCACATCCCTGTCTCACACCTCTTTCGATGTTAAACCAGTCCATGTAAGCTCCGGTTATCCTGACACAAGCAGTGGAATCATCGTAAAGTGATTTCAGTGCTTACCCCACACATACATAATGTCGACCACAATTCACTCCTTACCACTCTAATATAGGACTTTTCGAGTCTATAAAATCGCAATAGACCTTCTGACGTATCAATATACACTTTAATAGTATGGTATAAATTAAATTAAAAGCTAAATGCAACGAAACAAATCTTAAATTTTAATTATTGCTGCTTGATACTAAAGTTTGCCGATTTTTTTTGTTTACAAATTATTTTTTTAAGCGTAAATTTTCGGAAAACTTTATTAGCTTTGCCGATCATTTGGCTCATAATACTACACCACAGTGCCCTCGTCGTTCCAGTAGAGCGTGGAGAGCAAACAGTTCATAAGAACACTTTCATTAATGTAATAAAGAGTATCAACGTACTTATTCCTAGTGCGCTTGAGGCCAGGCTGGGGCGCAAACCGCAATCGTGCCCTGCAATGTTGACCGCCGCGCCTCGATACACGTTGCAGGTGAGAGATCCGCTTTAAATAATTAATTAATTACATCATTAATTTCCTAATGCACAGCATAATTAAAGCCCTTTTGATACGGGCGCTGTTTGTTGTCTATTTTTTATACATAGGCTACATATTTTTGATCGGATATGAAAAATTGATCTAAAATATTTAGAGCATCCAATTTCTTCCGGTTATACCGAAAAATGACTATAACTTGCTTATTTTAAATAGAACACCCTATATATTATTACGTATTTTGATAAAGCTACTCTTGGGGATTCTTCCAATATAAGGTTTTGCTACCTTACACTGGGTGTTTTACGAGATATGACCATTTTTATCACGAAAAATTGTCCGATTTTACACCCTGTATCATTTTAATTAATATAACTTTAAACATTTTTTTTTGCATTATGTTTTTCCAGTATTGTGTATTTTTACCAAACTCGCAATATCCACCCATGCTTTGGCGCTGATATGCAGATATGGTAACACTACTTCAGTGCTGGTTTAACCAGCATATAAAGCATTATAAAGCATAAATGGTTAGTGAAAAGTAAAATACTTTTTAAAACAATCCAGAAATTCTAGTTTTTGATAAGCAGACCTGGCTTTGTCCCGGCTGTCCTGTCCTGGCTTTGTCTGCTTACGGTCTCCCAACCAAACTGCGCTAATGGCTCTTGAGCTTCATGCAAGATCGCTCCTTACATGTGGCAGTTGACGGTATTTCTTCTGATGCGTTTAAAACTAATGCCAGGGTCCCCCAGGGTTCCATCCTGTCCCCCCACCTTATTTCTTTTACACATCAACGACCTCTTGAAAACCACCACGAACCCCATTTACAGTTTCGCAGACGATAGCACACTTGTCTCAACTTTCACATCCTATCGATCACTTTCGGTGAATGATACAAATAGACTCAGTCAGGAACAGGTTGATTCCATCAATAGAGATCTTGAAGCAATCGTCGAGTGGGGAAACAACAATCTTGTTCAGTTCAACGCCCAAAAAACACAAAGTACCACGTTTTCCAAGAAAGTGAGTTCCTCAAATCATCCCATCACAATGTCCGGAAATACCCTTGACCCAAGTCCCTCCATCTTGATTTTAGGAGTCACGGTGTCCAATAATATGTCTTGGCATGACCATGTTGCTAACATCGCAAAGTCGGCAAGCCAGAGGCTGGGTTTTCTGTGGAAAGCTAGAAAGTTTTTTACTCCTGATCAACTGTTGACGACGTACAAGGCTCAAATCCGACCTCTACTGGAGTACTGCTCGCACATTTGGGGTTCAGCACCAAGGCATTCTCTTCGTCTTCTAGATTCCATTCAGAAAAGAGCCATTCGTTTGATAAACAGCTCAACTTTCACAGATACCCTTCACCCTCTAGAACATAGAAGAGGAGTTGCAGACCAGTCATTGCTCTACAGATATTTCCATGGCAGATGCTCCAGAGAAATAAAAACTCTTGTACCCCCATTGGCCACATTCGGCCGAAGAACTCGGCACGCTGATCAGTCTAACCCATTTACTCTCAAGATTGACACTACAAGGACCAATCTTCATCAAGAATCCTTCTTTTACAGGGCTGCTACGGAATGGAATAAGCTTCCAAAATCAGTTTTTCCAGAGAACTATGACCTGCAACTTTTTAAAAAGCGTGTCCACAATCATTTCCTTTCTATAATCCTTTTCCCCTTCTAATAGTCGCAGTGCGGGCCGTCCGCGGCCCACACGATAGGTCTACCCTATTTTGCGACTATTTTCATAAAAAAAAAATAATAATCGTACCAAGAGAAAATTTGTACCTACTATCCTTTACATCCGAAATTAAATGCTTGAAAAATAGAGCTCTTTTATGCCCGATTTATTACCACCATTTGTTTTTTGGTGAAAATGGCCACCGTCATAAAGATAGGGAGATTGAGACGGGCAGGACATCTAGCGAGGACACGCGAAAACAACCCTCCAAGACGAGTCCTCATGACAAAGCCCGCGGGAAGTAGATGCAAAGGTAGGCCAAAATTAAGGAAGGTCGAGGCTCAGCTAGAGCTGTAGTACCATTGATGATGATGATAACTTTGTACCACTGCTTTCTTTGCGAAATTTCTAATATCAATTATTTATACAGGAAAATGCCAGGATTTAAAGAAGATGAGTTATCATTTGGTTTGGTGGCTAAGTGCGTAGTTTTAATTAGGAGAAAATCAATTGATATATTACCCATACAAATTAAAAAATCAACCCTTTTAATAAAGTACCCTTCGATCCACCCAACTCCTTTTGTATTTAATACTGATTAACAAAAATAAAATAAAAAAATTAATCAAAAATTGTAAATGCATCATTGTGTAATGTTTGGATAATCCACAACAAAGCGACCCATTTGCAGACCCAGTGGTTTACGGTATTTTCTAAAAAAGGTTCAATAAGAGTAAAAAAAGTTTATTTAAACAATTTAAATGCCAAGAAAGATACGAAAGTAGATACCGAAAATGGGTTTTGTGTTCTAAACTGTCTCTTTCATTCTATGGATGAGTTGAGGATCAGCCATTTTAAGTCTCGTCCTCTAAAAAGGCAACTTTGTTTAAGAGGATTACACTTGATATATAACTTCCGGACTTCGGAACTTCCAATCGACAGCGGCGGATTTATTGCAGGGGGCACAAACTTATATTTTACCCAAAATTGTGGTAATCACATAGAAACAATTATTGCATCCAGTTATTTTAAATCCAACAATAATTTTATCCTTACCCACTTTTATTAAATAATAATATTAGGAGAACCTTAACATTTTTTTAAAATTACCTAATTATTTCAATTTTTAATTTAACTAACATTGTTTGATAATTTCTTGAAATCTATAATAAACAATATATTGGGAAAAATACAGAAAATCATAACTTAAAATTTACAAAAAGAATTATATAGATGACCCAGAATTTTTGATTATTTCATTTTCAATATTATTTACAATTTTTAATATAGTTATTATTATTATTAAAAATGTAAGATGGAGAAAAATATTTATTATTTTTCACATGGTAATTAAAATAATTGTTGTTATTAACTTTCCAGTGAAAGTAATAGTAATGGTTCTGATTTTGCGAATCCCGAATTTTGACAAATCCTCACATATCATGTCCCCAGGGTCGATACAATAGTTTTTAAGTGTGTCAGTATTGAGAGAATAGCATTGAAGACGTTATATAAGTGAAAAATTATTGTTAGTTATATTCAAGCATTGTTTATAACAATTGATTAGTGTTACTAACAAATGATAATTGATCAGAATAATTAAAAAAAAAATTTCAATTGTTATAAACAATTGAAAATAGCTCCCGCTTATGAAATGATAAGAGAAAAATTGAAAGAATACTAATAAAGATAATAATTTTAATAATAATAATAATTATAACAACATATGGTATTTTTTCATTCTTTCCACTGAGAAGTTAGTCGTGTAGACCTCTCGGGTCGCACCCAGATCACCGGAGAGTAATATATATTTTTTGTAATATACCCCGATGCGGATTTTTTAACCAAAACTAGTTATTAACATTATAACATAATTATGATATTGACTTCGTGTGTTATTGTAATGGAATTTGGATTTTTATATTTGTGATAAATGTCATTTTAATATAAACACAAATGACTTTTATTTTCCCAAATTCTACGTGAAATTTGTTTGTTAGATCTTCATACTTTACAAAACAAATTCTTGCTTTTTCCCAGTGGTAACATTTCCTTTATTCTCAATTCCTTTTACGTACTTTAAACAGAGCCTTAATATTGTGAAAAATAACTTCCAATAAAGTTACTCGCATTTTCCTTAATATTTAACCCAACAAAGTTTTAATTAAAAAGCTTTAAAATTCATTTTTATTTAGACACCACCGGTACTTTAATTCACTTACACTTGTAATATAATTTCTGTAATGTTCTTAAAAATTTAAATTTTCATTTAGCCTATTTTAGAACAATAGGATATTTGAATGCCTGAGAGGTCAGTCCTTCCAGGGAGAATAAAAATGGGGCCCAATGTTGCATCACATTATCCTTCCCAACATTTCAGAATCAACGCCAGTTAGAACTTTTTTCTGGGTCGCTAGGAATGATTTAAAATATTTTTAAAAATATTACTTTATTTTTAATCTAAAATAGGATACACTAAAAAAATTATATTTTTTTACCGTATTTGTTTGTTTTCGATTTTTTTTATTAAGATGTCGCTCATTGCTTTAAGAAATATTCAAGATATAACTTTGAAATATATGTCTTTAATTGTTTTTTAAATTTCAATAAATTAGTTATTTAATTGCGAAAAATTCTGCAACGCCAATGGGTTTATTATGGCCAAGGCACGGGCTCGTGGACGTTCATTTTGTGTAATCTCAATGTAGACGTTTAATTTGTAAGAGATTTTGCGTGTACAAACTAAACGATGAATATTAAATCTGGGCAAAGGGGTGGGTTTTTATCTGCCGCTCACATTCCTGAATCCACTACGAATTGTTGGGGGCAATTTTTAGTGTGGTTAAATAAATTCCAACATTTAATTTTGTTTTATTGTTTAATAAAGTAAAGTTTGTAAATTAATAAGGTTTGTGTTGCCACTATCAGTAAATTTGTTTTTTATAATGCAGGTGGCTTCTTAAAAGGTAAAATAAAAAAGATGACGATAACGTGTTAAAAACACTAAAGGTGGTTCGGACCGCGACAGAAACAGGAGACCGAGACCGGATACAGAGACGGGAGACCGAGACAAATGTCCCCGTCTCCGGTGGCCTACACCTTGCACCGAGACCAGGACGCAAGACTGAGATAATGACTTTTGTTTAAGTAGTATTGTCGGATTATTATTGAAGTTATTAATCCAGAGTGTAATGGAAGGACTTGCTATTAAATTATTATTATAAAAAAAAGGGAAAAAAACCTATCAACAAATTATTTACAACTAAAGCCTATAAAGAATCGTTTTCACATTTGATATAGAAACATTTATTGTTTAAAAAAATATGTTTAGGATGTACTTTTGGCTAAATAAAATAAAATTTAATTACGTATTGAATTTATTGCAAAACACATTGCTAAAATTGCTTTTTCAAATATTATTTTTCAAATTTTTATTTCTGCATGAGTTAAGTTGAGGATTAAATAACGCAGGATGTTCTCTAATCATTTTAATTACTTAATCAGCTTCTTCACAATTTTGCATCCTTAATAAGTCTTCGTCCCATTTTATATCTTCAGTTGCATAGGAAATTGCAGGTCTTATTTAGTTTTTATAAAACCAGTTATACTGAAATATCTAGAAGATAATTTAGTATCTATCTTTGCCCATGGTCTAGATTAAAGCCCAATCATGAAGAGTTTTCTTTAAAATTATGCAAGATCTGGGGCATGTAAGGAATATGAGTACTTACTACCAACGATTGTTCAGTAACAATTTCTTTGAGAATCTTTTGAACGCAAGGGAAAACAGCGAAATTTTACGAGAAAATATTTCCATTTTTTTTTGGAGGCTCTTGTTTAAAGTTTTTTAGTGTTTAAAAAGATTAATAAGAGAAATAATGTTTTTAATAACCAAGCAGAGTCACAATAATAATTATCCCATGTTAATTTAGCATCTTCTAAGAACATTAGTAATTCAGCTTTTAGTTCCGGAACTCGTGCCAATATTTTTTCTTTGAATAGTCACCTAACCTCTGTAAAACATAAGAGATTTTGATGAAGTGAACCCACGTATTGGCGAATTATTCATTAAACAGTCAATTTGCAACACTTTATCTTCAAGAAATTTCAGAACTTTGATCACCTTTTAAAGCACATCATTTAAGCCAGAAGATAAAAAATCTTGGCTGCCAAAGCTTGCCGTCTAAACTAAAGCATTATTGATTTTTATTTTGCAACAGGCTTGCTTTTATTAGCAGTCATTGTTTAAGTGCCATCGCAACAGTTGGTGACGCATTTGTCCAATCAGTCTGGTATTTGCGACAGTTTTTTAAAACCATAGTATTTAGAGAAACATATTTTCAAAGTAAAATGTGTTCCATAAACTTTTCATTTGTTTCAAAGCACACAAATACCAAATATTTGATACAAATTAACACATCAGTAGATTGATCTGACAGCAAAGCAAATTTTGAGCTGTACCTATGGCTAAAATAATTTTACTTTTTTTTTTTTTATATGTTCCAGACAAGTGAGCGAGTTTGTAAGCGAGGCATCACCGACGAGACGAATTGCCCTTTTTTGGACAGAATCCAATAGCTTTAGGATTTGTTTAGGTGCCGCACTCCAAATATGGGAACAGTATTCCAGTACAGGTCGGATCTGTGCCTTAAGTAGCTGACTGGAGGTAAAATAGAGGTGTAAAGGGACCGGTTAAAAAATACTGGTCTAAGCCAAGAAGGACCTTCCAGCACTCTCAGAAACCGAATTTAATAAAGAGGTCCAGCATGCATTGAAATTGTATCTTGAATATATCCTGCATCATTTTAAACAAAGCAAAATAAATGATCCGTTCGATAGGCGTACTAATATCGCTTCATAAATAAATTTTATTCTCTCGTCAGGAATTAAGCAATTACACACCCTTTTCATCACAACCATCCCCATGGATAAAAAACTATCGCAATTTATGTCCCTAGTGAGTTTCGGAACAGAATTACCTTCGAAAATTAAATGAAATAAAAGCTCGAACCCCCCTGCAGACAGCACTAACATAAAAATTGATGACCAAAAAGACATGTCGACTCAGAGCGATATCCACCCTCGAATTATACGAGGGTGCGGCTTACAAGGTGGCACTCCAATAAATTTTCGACACACGAGACTTTAATAAAAACCATACATATATTCCATAAATATAAATAAACTGCTGGACAAAATTAACGCTACAATATGAAATTATCCATAAACATTTTTTTCTTGTGTTCGTTTTTGAAAGTTATCGAGTACTTTGTAAGAAATAATAAAAACGTTTTCTACTCAAAAACTATATTTATCGTAAAGCGTTTTCAAACTATCCCTCGATAACAAATATGCGTCTACTTGTTGTCGTCCCTTCATGAAGACTGCCGTCAGCCCCCGTATCCCGTCCTTTTCTTTAGATACCTGCTCTCCAGATGTGTTCATGTGCCCAAAAAGCTCGCCTTGCATACAGGGTGGATCCAAATATATTTTACAATTTGAATAGTAGGCTACGCATATTTTGTCTCGTTGTTAATGACAACTATTAAAACAATTCGTTTAGATTTACAGTATTTGTTAGAATATAAAGAATGTTGTGCAGTACCTGCAAAAGATTTTCGTTAAAAGTAAACTTATAAATTGTTACTTTTTTAAAGTTTTATGTTTTTTCTTGCAAAATGTTTCATTTTTGACCTCGAAAAATAAAAAAAATTAATCAAGCAACGAATTTAACTGAACAAAAGGTAGTGCCGGTCTCAGCTTTATTTGATGGGTGATATTGTCAAAGTTATATTGCCAATTTGTTTGGCAAAAATAGTTTTACGGACTATAGAGTACCAAAACAAGCAATGGAATGGATCCCCCATCACAAAAAGAAAAGAGAAAGACCCAAAATAACATGGAGCGAGGGGATAAAAAGAGCCATGAGTTTAAGAATCCTACAGGAGGATCAATGGGAAGATCGAAGAAAATGGCGTCTAGATATCGAACAACGTCGTCGTACGTTCTAAACCGATGGATATATATATATATATATATATATATATATATATATATATATATATATATATATATATATATATGTATATATATATAATTTGTTTTACAATAAGTCGTATAATAAGACGCATAAACGACGAAGCGAATTATTCTAAAAAGTTAAAGCAAGGGCGAAAACTTTGCACTAACAATCGAGATGAACGTTTTATTAGATAATTCGCTGTCACTAGTTCTGTAATCAAAAACGAACTCCAAGCTGTCCGCAATGTCACAATTTATTCTTAACCAATTAGAAGACGGTTTAATAAAGCACGATTAAATAGTAGATCCGCTACTGCACCCTTGCTTACTAGAAAGAACATAGTTGCCAGGTTACGTTTTGCTCAAAATCATCAATATTGGACAGTGGAAAATTGGAAAAACGTTTTATTCACAAATGAAACTAGAGTTAGCCTAGACCATCCAGTTGGTCGTGAACGAGTCCGAAAAGACCAGGAGAGAGGGTTTCTCCTCGCAATATCCCTGCAATGATTTTATTCGGCGGTGGCTCTGTTATGTTCTGTAGTGGTGTATGCTTTGACACTCGCAAATAATTAGTACCTGTCCGTACGAGATTCATGAATGCTAATAAATATTTTGAGAATATTGTAAAATAACATGTATTGCCTTTTTTGGAACCCAGTTTCCTCGGGTTTTGCAGGGTAACGCATTCTAAGAGAATATGGATAGAGGTTTTATTCTCTTCCTTGCTAAATCTGCATTCTGTTTTCTCTACTAATCCGAGCTTCTTGAGGTGCCGCCTCAACCTGCATTGCTTTTTTAAAATTCCCGTTGGTATTATGAGCTTATTTTTACATTTGCAGTCGGTATTTTTTTTGGCCATAGTTTCCAGTGAAACTTTTGCCTTTCTTTTTTTTTGCCATTCTATTTAATATTGTTGTGTACTTCTTTTTTAAGTTTGTTAAGTATTGTGCTGGTACTTGTTCCGCAGAAGTGTTCCGGTTCCAGAAATGGTGTATAATAATAATAATAATAATAATAAATGTCTTTATTACCAATTATAAAAAGAATTACATTTTGTTTACATATATTTAGGGCAAGATTCAGTTTGTATGTAATAATAAATTTAGGAACAAATTGAAGTCAAAGACAGCAAATAGAAAAATAGAAAAATAATTTAAATTAATAGAAAAAAAATAAAAGTTTAGCAAAAAATTAGCAATTTTAATCCAAAAAATTAAATTATTGTTGAGAAAAATAATAATCAAAGAGAGCTCGTTTGAGTTTATGTAGTGATGAGTTACTGTAATCATGAGGTAAATTATTGAGACGTTAACAATACAATAAGAAAAAGGTCGTCTCTTATTTTTGTAAATAAGTTTGGTTTATTTATTTAGTTTCTTTAAGCACTCCCAGACCATTTTAAAGCCGATTATATGGGAGTTTAGAGCAATAATATTGTTTGCAATAATTTAGTTTTTTATTGAACTCATTTTCCAATAGCAAAATTTTTTACTTGCAAAACACTACGGGATATTTGGTTCCAGTTTCTTCTGTTGTTATTAAACCATATGTGTACCATTTAGTGGCATTTTGCTTGAGGCTAGGAAGATAACTCTGTCTCGTTTGTAGTATAATTCAGCGTTTCTCAAACTGTGGGGCGCGCCCCCTAAGGGGAGCGCGTTTACATGATTGGGGGGGGGCGCAGTACAGATTAAAAATAAAATGGTAATGATAAAATGCTACAAATAGATTTTTAAAAAATCTTTATTGAAATTTTACTTAATTAATGATGACAAAGAAACATTCTAAGGACTAATGGCTAACATGAGCTTGTTTTAAGGCGCACAACTTCTCTAAATTTGGTTCTATGTTAGAGATGGCCACTCTGAGTTCATTTTCTACTTGAAGTTTATTTCTGTATTTAGATTTCACGACAGCAAGTGCAGAAAATCCAGTTTCACAAAGGTAGGACGTTGGAAAAGGCAACAGAATTCTAAGCGCTTTGGCTTTTATAACGGAGTAGTCGTTCGGAAGTTCAGTCCAGAAGTTTGTTAAAGATTTGTTAACAAAGTTTGATTTTTGTAAGGGATTTGTTAAAATATCTATCAGTTGTTCTTCTTCTTGCAGTGATAGTCCGACAGGTCTATTTTCGAATGGATTTAAAACCCAGCTCCAGTCTGACAACTTGATATCTTTCTCTGCAAAGAAGTATCGCTTGAAATTCTCAGTTAAGTTTTCTAAATGGCTTCCTATGGTTTTTAGCATCACAGCTTTATGAATATCTTCCAATGGAGAATCTTGCACAAAATCGCAAAATGTGGGAAACATTTCCAAACTGTTTTCTTTCAATTTGTTATGCCATAACTGCAATTTCTTACAAAAAGCATCAATCTTTTGACTTAAATCAAATATATTTACGTCTTTTCCTTGCAGCTGAAGATTAAGTATATTAGGTTTTTCAAAAAAATCTACTAAATAAGAAAGCTTCAGTAAAAATAATTTGTCGAAAAAATCTGTTGAATGCTTGTGACCTTCCTCGCTTAAAAATATCGCTATTTCCCTTCTTAATTCAAAGACACGCTTAACCGTCTTACCGCGTGACAACCATCTGTATGAGGAATAAAACAACAAAGATTGATGCTCAGCTCCCATATCTTCACACAGAACAGAGAACATCCTTGTTTTTAGTGGTCTGGTTTTTATAAAGTTAACAACTTCAATAACTACTGTCAAAATCATGTTTAGTCCAGGGCTTAGCGATTTTGATGCTAATGCTTACCGATGTATCATGCAGTGCGTCCAGATAATTTCTGAGGATTCCTTTTTTACTAGCGCTTGTAAACTGTTGTATTTACCATACATGGCTTGAGCTCCATCGGTGCAAATCGCAACACAATTTTTCCATTGCAAATTCATTTTAGTAATAGAATCATTTGTAATCTTGAACAACTCGGTGGCTGTAGTTCTTCCTTCAATCTGTTTACAAAACAATAAATCTTCACATATTTTAGAACATTGACAGAATCTAATGTAGCAAATCAAATGGGAATCATTACTAGAGTCAGTTGCTTCGTCAAGTTGTATAGCAAACAAGTTTCCAGTAAGCTCAGATTCAAGCTGCTGCTGCTGCATATCAACTGATATATCGTTAATTCGTCGACAGATTGTATCATTTGACAGAGGAATATTGTTAAGTTGTGAAGTAAAATTTTCACCAAACATTATTTTTACAATGTCTTTGCAAGCGGGTAAAATAAGTTGCTCTGCAATAGTGTGCGGTTTTTAGCATTTAGCTACTTTGTATGCCACTTTATATGATGCCAAGAGAGCCTTCTCATTTACTGCCAGTACTCTATGGAAGCTGGATTTTTGTTTTTTAAACAATCTGAGTTTCTCCACAAAAAAATCTCGCGGTTTATTGACATATTCTCTGTGCAGCGTTTCTAGATGCCTCTGTAATTTATTTGGTTTCATGCTATCTGCAGCCAATATTTTTAAACAGATAACGCATTGTGGTTTTTCTTCGCCACCTACTTCAAGGCTAGTAAAGCCCAAATTTAGGTATGATGGGTCATATTTTCTTGTTTTAGATTTCGGACGATTTCCACCTGAACCTCTCGATGTACAAGCCCCGTCATCCTCAAGTTTTCGTTTTAAAAATTTTTCCATACTACATCTACTTATACACTCACACTTCACAATAATGCTTGCTTAGTGTTAAAACACCTTCACTGAGAGACTGAGAATACCGTATGTGCGCTTCTGTATTTATAGTCGCGTTCAGACAGTTCGAGAAAGATCAGGAAGCTCGAATACGTGGCACGAACGCCGCGAACTTTCCGACAGCATCTTTGGCGCTCTCGACGAGACAATGTTGCCTATTTTAGTCCAAATTCCTAGGTCTACGGATTGGGTGGCGCAACATTTTTTAAATTAAAACAGGGGGCGTGAATAACAAAAGTTTGAGAACCGCTGGTATAATTTATATATTAAGTTTTGTGCAAAAGATAGTTTTTTAAATTTACACCGTATATATACACAAAAATGTGTTACTGAGAGGGATGTCTTCTTAAACCAAAATTATTCAGGTCCAAAAAATTTTTGATACTTTTTCAAATGAAAAAGAATTATTTTTACATTTTTTAAAATAGTCAATTTTTAAAGCTGAAATGTACTCAATGTCAATACATTTTAATTAACTAACACCAAAAAAAGGATCTAACAAAAATAAAAAGATTATTGATTATATCAGTAGTTAAGATACTCCTAAAATTTTGCATAAGAAAATCTTTTTTTTTTTTCATTGAAGTATGTAAAAAAGTCTCATACCTTTAAAAGCACGTAATTTGATGTATACAAATTTTACACTAAGCTACTATAGTCCTCAGGAATTTTTTAAAGATTATTGATAATAAAATAAAAAAGTTTAAAAATATTTTAAATAATTTTAATATTTAATAATTTAAAAATGTTCATTTTTAAGAAAAAATAAGATCTTAAAACTATAAAAAATTATTTTTAATCTGTTGAATATACAAGACACTTGATTATTTATTTATTCTTGTTTAAAACTTTTTTGTCATTGGTTGTTGTTTTTTCTGTCAACTTATAATTATTTATTATTGACATTTTTTTCATTTTGCTGGATCTTTTGATGATTGATTAAAATAATATATTTTTATAAGACTGAAAGTAATTATTTGTCAACAGGTTATGGGCCTAGGATAAGAAATAAAAATATTAGAAAAGTGAGTATATCTCATTCAATTCAATGTGACGTTAACAATAAGTGCTATAAGATTTGAGCTTTTAAGTAAAGACAACTACGAAGCATGGAAGATTCATGTGGAGGCGTTATTGATAAAGAATAATATGTGGGAATATGTTAGTGGTAAAAAACCGATTCTTCTTTTTGTTTAAGGTAATGAGGAAAATGCTGAGGCATGAAATCAATGGACTAAAGCTGATCGTAAAGCTAAATTAAAATTGATATTAGCTATAAGTTCTACGGAATTACAAAATGTTCGTGGATGTAATATTTATTATGAACTGTAGGTAAAATTTGCATCTATGTACGCATCAAAAAGACCAGCAAGAAAAAAATATAATTATAAAATGTGTAAAGGTGGGGATGTCCGAGATCATATAAATAAATTCTCTGATTTAGTTGATCGCCTTAGTGCTATGGAAATTGCGGTTAATTAAGATTAATGTTATTAGTTGAATAAGCTATAGAGCTTACCAAATGTGTTAAGCCATTAAAATAAATTAACTATTACCATCTTATCATTATATCTAGCAAATTTAAGCTGGACATCTTTAAGAAAAAATGTTCGGAACAAATTTAAAAAGCCACAATCTTTTCGTATATTTATTTTTTTTCAATACATTACACAAATATCTAATAAAAGCGTGTCACCTTGTATGTTAGTATCGAAATGTTTATATGTTCCATTCACGCACAAAGAGGGTACTTCTACACAAGCAAATACATTTTTATTTTGTTTATTTTTAGATGCAGTCGTACAATGGTTGTTACGAGAAAATATTGACTTTGTTTCTTTTTATTGAAGATGGCTTTTCGATGTTAAGAAAATGCGCATACACTAAAAAAATATCTGTTTCGTTCAGTTCAACATAAAAGTTATTTCCAATTTTTTTATTTAAGTAGCTAGTTCGCTAGCGGGATCTTTGTACTCCCTTCATGCTCCTGCTAACCATATTATGATACATTTGCCTTACTTAAGGACAGTGACAGGAATAGCAATAACTTCCTGTGAAGGGCAGAAGTATATTTTCTCTATTGGTACATGGTGTAAAATCCTGAATATAAACGGATGCTGCTCGCAAAAAACTTAAAGCTTCTGAGATGTGGTTCTACCACACTTGGAATATCTTGGAATGACTCATCACGTAACCAATGAAACTGTTTTGCAACGTATGTAAAAAAACGGAAGTCACGAAAAACGTAAAAGCGTACTTTGGACATATAATGCTTAACCAAAAATATGAAATACTCCAACTGATAATGTCCGAATCTCTTGGCTCTGCAACTTAATGCAATGATTTAGAAAAACATTAAATTATTTAGAACCGCGATCAACAAAGTAATATGGTTCAGAACGATAAGAACATCCAATAAAGATAAGACACAAAAGAAAGAAGTCAAGCCTATAATTGGAAGGTGTTGATTAAGTCGGCAACGATCTGTTTACGAACCTGTCAATGTCCTACATTGGTTCTGACTCAAGAGGATTTCTTTGCTAATATTGCTAATCTCTTTTTTATAAAGAGCTTTCTTTGATTGCCGTATGCACACAGTGTTCCACCAGTGACTTCTCAACTGGATTTCCAGTTTTTTACGTAGTTCTCGACCGATCCCCTCACGTTGAAAAATTTAAATTTTGGTTTCACTTTCAAAACGTTCTTTCACTCCAAAACATTTTTTTTTAATAATAAAAAAATCCGTTAATTTTTTATTGTGGAAGCTTCGCTATGAAGTCAAGTAAAGAAATCAGAACACAGTTTTGCAGTGTACCTACCAAAAAAACAAAACCTGTATAGGGGTGGTTTAACATGCATTACTTTTTTTAAAGGAATGAACGATGCTCGTGTGTTTGTTCATTCTTTGTTTATTCTAGCGGAATGTTGTGTAGTTTGTGCTTATTCACTCGAAGAACACAAATACATGTACCCCACGTTGGTTTATTGTAGGAAGACGATACTATTATTATTAAACTTTTTTTGAAACGCTGCAGATACAGTTAACTGCTTCGGGGAATGACTGCGAAAGATGTAGACATTATTAGATACAATATAGAAAGGAAATGTTAGCAAAATATGCAAAATTGAACCTTTAGGGTGTATACGAAAACCAAGTAAAAGTTCATATTGGAAGTTTGGAACGTTGTACATAATAAAGTATGTATGTTTTAAGCTTTCCATAGGGCATCTGTTTTATTATTATTTTATGGGTTTACCCAATTTTGGAAAAACAATCTGTTGTTATTCATACACCACCAAAGCTTCCTGTTTACAGAATTTATAATAATTGCTTAACCGAGGATTTCACTAGTTTCCAAAAAGTTAACCAATTTGTGTATTTTCTATAATTATAACTTTTTCTTAACATCACTATGCAATTAATGTGTAATTTTTTAAATATAACATTCCTTTGGTATTGTTTGATTGTACTATACGAAAGTTGGGTAATTTTTTCATTGATATTACAATTATAAATCTGGAACTGCAATGATGTGCACCATTGTTTTTTTGCCTCGTATAATATTCCTTAAGATTATTTATTTTACTTATTCTATGACCAATGAACTGGAATGTTTTTGGTGTTCAATATTTTTTTATTCTCTTTTTAGTATTTTATTTGTTACATTTTAGTTACCTTGCATGTTTGTCCAATTCTTTAACTGATCTCTTCTGCATTTATTTTTGATATTAATATTTCCTACTCACTCTCCACTTACTTAATAGGGCGTGGGTACAGTTTACACAAAGTAAAATTTTATATTTAAATAATATAATAAAATGGGATAAATTTTTGGTGCTAGTGAATTTTCTGACTAGTGAAAATTAGAATTTGTAGATTTTAAAGTGATTAGTAAACCCTAAAATTAATAAAATGTGTATTAATCCAAATTTTATAGCCTTAATTTTTTTATTATGCTGTGTGTAAGGTTATGTTTTTTTATTTGAAAAAAAAACTGTAATGCATCCGAACTAAATTTTAATTTACACACAAGTAATTTTAATTTTTAATGTGTTAATAGTAGAGTATGGTAGAAAAAAGTTTCTATTAGTTTTATATTTGTTTTTGGCAACAGCTGATGCTGCAACAAAAAAATAATAAACATGGACATGAAAAACGTTTGGCAATAAATTGGTGATATTTTTGCAATTGCAAAATATTGCAACTGTTGCTACACTACATTTTTAATCGACTGGCAATAATTTTTTTTAGTACAAAAAAAATGAACACATAACAAAACGAGTAAATATGAACTAATATTGTAAGGAACCAATTTTAGTTTAATCTGGAATAAAAAAGTTCGAGCGAATTTTTTCAAGCGGGAATATGTAATCATATTGAATTAGTAAAGGTGTCGTTAACTCATAACCAATTTGGATAAAAGGGCACTTTTGACAGGTCACTTTCTTTAATAAATCATCTCTACTTCATAAATCAGCACGCAAATTTACATCCTACATGCTATTATGAAACTTAAATTATTTGCTCGAGAATCATACAAAAACTACTGTGACAATTTTGATGAAACATTTTGTGTCTGAAAACTTTTGATTAAATAAAAAAATTGGTACATACTTTATCTTGCCGCAGTTTTTTTATTAATTTAATCTTTGATTTTATCAAGTTAGCTTACCTGAACTTTTTAACGTTTTATTTGAGTACAATTCAGGACATTTTATCTTTCATATTATCCTTGGCTATTTTATTTTTAAATATATATTGTAAAATCAGTCATAATAGCTTCATCTAAAAAGAAGTTGCAGGCGTTGGTTAATGTTATGATGATGCCCTTAAAATCAAAGGAATAAATGTAAGCAAAACAAAAGTAATGGTTTTTGAAAGTAAAGAAAGCATGACAAACTGTGAAGTTCTAATTAAGGGAGAAAGAGTGGAACAAGTAAATGAGTTTGTATACATGGCTTCAAAGTTTACGAGAGATGAAAAGTATGACAGTGACATTGAGCGAAGATTGTTGGCAGGAAAACAAATGAATGGGGTACACTGCATAGCTTTATGAACAGCCAGAAAGTGTCAAAAAAAGGCACGTTCGGCTGTGCATAGAGAAGTGTTGGTTTCTACACCTATGTATAGTAGTGAATGTTGGGTTTGGCAGAAGAAGCATGAAAATAGGATTAATGCTGCGAAGATAAGTAGTCTGAGAAGTACAGTGACTCAGTTGGATAAAGTTGAGATAAGAGAACGCTGTGGTGTAAAAGATGTGGTTACAAAGATAGATAAAGAAATGCTGGTTTGGACAAGTAGAAAGGATGGATAAAGGAAGATTGACGAAACAAATTTATAAGGCGAGTGTGAATGGACAAGTTGGTAAAAGTCGCCCGCAGTGAACATATCTCGATCAGATCAACATTGTTTTGAAGAAAGGCCAGGTCAAAAGTACCAACAACCGACAAGCATATATGAGAGCACTAATAAAAGAAGAGGAAGCAAAAGATGTGTGTAAGAACCGTAGCAAGTGAAAGGAAGTGGTCTCTGTCTACCCCTACGTGACTATATGTATGTTAAGATTATTTCGGCCACTATTTCTGAAGCAGTAACTGGGTTCTCATTGATGGAAAGGATGGCCGTATCGTCAGCGAATATGGCTATGTGGATGTCTTCTGTCGTTGGAATGTCCGCTGTGTATATCAGATACAGGTAAAGCACTAGTACACTGCCTTGAGATACTCCGAAATTTATAAAATAATAGGTATTTGTATTTTTGTTTATTTTAATGCCATGATGTCTTAAGATTCGATATAATTGTAATATTAAGTAGATTTAAGCTCATTAATGTAAGTAAGTCTTTAATGCCATACTTTGTCAAATGCTTGCATATGATTAGATTTTCGAAATGAAACAAAGATATAAATCTAAGAACAAAAAAAAATTATTTTTATACACTTGGAAATTTCTCTACAACTTAATTAAAATTAGTTTAAATTTTCTTTGATAAAAATGTGATTTTTATGACGGTGTAGTAAAGAGACATGGACAGACAACGTTATTAATTATAACCATTAAAATAAATTATATTAAATACTATCAGTATATGGCAATAAACTAATATAAATAAAAAAGAGTGGTGAATAATTGGATATTAAATACATACAGTTCGAGCCACCCTCTTAAATAAATCGGTACGGCGCACATGGATTGGTTGTGGTTAAAATTAATATCTGTTAGTTTCTTGTGCTTTCTAATCATCTTGATAAGAGACTATTTTCTTAGAGTTAACACCGCTTTCGTTGCCAGAACATCTGTTAAAATTGCATTCCTCAACTTTAGATTATTTATCATTTTTCCCTAGTTTCTGTTTGTCAAACCGTTTTCAAAAGTAATATTTATAATCGCTTTATTCTAAAAAGTACCAGTTAAACCGCGACATTGTGTCATTCATTACAACCTCAAAGTGTGTTCGCAAATATATAAACATTGTATCGGCTTATCGCTTTACCTAGGGCAAGTTTCAAACTAAAACTAAATCTGTCGATCAAGGAGCTTCCAGACTCGCCAACAACCTTTTCCAAGAGTAAGTCGTATGTAATTCTACAACGATTCACTAATTGCATAATATTTCCACTACGTTCCACATTTCAAAGCCTTGGCGCTTACACAGGCAGAGACCACTTTCTTCCACTTGCTGGTTCTTACACACAACTTTTGCTTCTAATTTAATTTATTATTTTAATAAATTTAACAAGTCCAAACATTTTGACCAATAATGTTGTTATGAAACATTAATTCAAAAAATTTAATTTTTGGAATTAATAATTTATTTATTTATATTTATATAAATAGTAATAAATTTAACTTTATTTATATACTTGTTTTTGTTATTTTATTTACCGATGGATTAAAAAAGTAGTTGCATACACGATAATAAAATACACGTGCGAAAATTAAAAAAAAATTTAATATAATTTTTTATAAAAAACGTAATAATATTTATAAGCTCAAATAAAAAACCTACCAATTTTTATCAACTTAACAAATATCACAGATATAAACATAAAAATTTCCTACTCGTACAGAAATGTATTTTTTTTTTTTAATAAAGAATTTTAATAAAAAATAATAGAAACGTAACATTATTTTTAATTAATTTTCACCAGGTGTTCTTATTAAGTTTTTTATTTATTTTACTGTCCCTTTGATCTTTATTTTTTTTGTTTCTCGTTCTGTTACCGTTTCTCCTAAATATTTTTTATTTGAAGCCTTTAAAACCGATTCCTACATTTAATCCTTTGATATAAAATATTCCGGATGGAATTAAATTAAAAATATTTACATATTGTTTCGTAAAGAAAATAAGGATAAAAAAGTTATTATACCTTTTTTAATACTTATTAGTTATTAGAGTAACAACACAAATTAATTATAATATTTGCTTTATAAATTTTGCAATAAAAGTTAAATTAAAAAAAATCCAATTATTTTATGCTCTTTATTAATACCAAATATTCTTATGTGTTGACGGTAGGAGAAAAAATTGCTGACATATCAAATAAATTACAAGAAGCGACTAATAAAATCGGTAACAATCGAAACAATGGCGGATCAAGCTAAACGAGGTTAAAAGAACCCATGTAAACTTTACAAATAAAACTTCTATAGGTCATCAAAACATATTCTTAAATAACAGGCAAGTACCACTGGTAAACACAGCTAAATATCTCAGAATAAATTTAGACGCTAAGTTGCGCTGAAAAGAAAACATCAAAGTGAAAAAAAAAAACTTGAATTAAGATATAGAAACATGTATTGTATGAATCTATGGCATACAGTTGTGGGGATGCGCTTAACCTAGCATAATAGCTTTAATTCAAAGATTTCATAAAAAGGTGCTGAGAGAAATAGTAAATCCACGAGGGTATTGTATTAGAAATTGCGATCTACACAGGGATCTAGGAATTCTTACAGTAGCTAAGGAAATCAAACGATGTGTCAGAAGGTATGAGACTAGGCTACACAATCACCACAAGTGTTGCAGATTTTGAACAACCGGGATCAACAGAAAGATTAAGAAGAGTGAAGCTCTTTAAATAAGTGCTGTGAAGTGATTAGTTTACAAGAAGTAGTTATCACAACAAACAAGTGATTGGTGAGATAAAAGCTAAGAAACACAAGTGGGCGTCTTAGATTTAGTCATTAGTTTTTAAGTACTTTAAAACAAAATTGCTGGTTGGTCACACTTGACCAGTTGCAGTTTTAATGGAGGGAAAAAAACATTCTTATTTATCAAGAATCGGAGTAAATTTTTAATTGTAATAAAATTTAAGGAAGATTTAAATTAAAACTTTAATAAGGTTAAGAAATAATTTTTATTTATTTTCTTTTTTTTTATACCATGTTAAATGTTGATATTGTTCTGATGCAAAATGATAAACAATTTTCTTGTTTTTATTTGTAGTGAACAAGTAACCTTATATTTTTATTGGAACCCTGAATTTGTAGCTTTACTGTGCTATTTTTTCAATATTGTTATTTATACCATTTTCTTTCCTCTGCATTGCACAACCAAAACCAATACACAACATTCCATCCCTTAGTGCTTTTCCTGACACCAATAAAACTGAAATTTTATACGGTATCACACTTGTCTACTTCTTTGATCCCTATTTTCACTTTCATCGCCCCTTGTCAATAACTTTTCTCGTCTACACATAATTCACCCTCAAAATTTATCGAAATAAGCGGAAAATGATAATCTGTGTTATGTCGTGCTGGTAACAAAAGAAAAGAAAATTCATCTTGATAAATATTACAAAATTGTCAGAACTGAGAATTGCAGTATGGTTTAAAAAGTTATAAATCTATAAATTTCAATTTATGGCGATCGAATCATCGCATTCACCTTAATTTTAAAAAAATTTGGCGTTTCAAAAACAATTTTTGGTATTATAATCTTGATAATTTCAAATAAAATGCAGGAATATATAAAATAGATAATTTATTAAATATTTAAAAAATTCATTCAGATTTATTATTAACTTGTTCAATGTTGTATATCCAAATAGCAACTTCCCAAGCACAAAGCATTCAACTTGATCATTATCATTTACGCTTGATTCAGCCGTTTTCATACGCTTTCTAATTACGTCTTTGCCCTGCTACCAGTTTTAGGGTGAATTCAAAAAGGGTGTGTTTTTCCTACATACCCTAATTAAGCTAATTTTAAGCAGTCAATACGCCAACTGTCGAAATTTCCTTACGGTTACACAAAGAAGAAAAGAAACGAAACAGAATATTAAAAAAAATTAATACAATTTTGTTACAAACATAAAGAAATTAATATATTTATTTTTATTTATGGTCGTTTTAATTTTTTTGGTACGCATTTTTTTTAAGATGTCAATCAGAAAAATATGAAAATAATAATATCCCGTATTTTGTTTTAGTGGTTACCAAACTTTTGTAGCAAGCTGTACAATCGGTTCTTAGAGAGATTACTTATCATTTTCGACGCATCCAAAAAATTTCGTTTCCAATAGACACATAGGCACAAGAACAAATTCGCATTAATGTTTTCCCCCATACCTTGTAGCCCATAGAAATTTCGGGATCGCACCCTTATCCCTAACAGCGTAGGGACCCTCCTAACTTGTTTTATTACATTCTTTTCCACGTCAAAGCTAACTAAGCTAAAAGGTAACATGCCGATGGAATACTCAATACGTCATTTTTGTGTTTTTTTCTTCTTTTTTTTTCCATTCCTGTCGAAAAACAAGGACGGGTTTTGCAGAAACGTAAGGGGTTCAGTTTAAAGAATTAAGAAATAACTAAAATTGTTTTATAAATATTTTTTTTTTTAATAAATACCATATACTGCTATAAAATTTAAAAAAAAACATGATAAGACAATACTTCAAAATATTGTTTTGAAGAAAGGCCAGGTCAAGAGTGTCAACAATCGACGAGCATGTATGACAGCACTGATAAAAGTAGAGGAAGCAAAAGGTGTGTGTAAGAACCGTAGCAAGTAAAAGGAAGTGGTCTTTGCCTACCTCTACGGGAAAAAAGCGTGACTATATGTATGTTGAGATTATTTCGGCCGCTATGATCTTAGCAAGAAGTTTTAGCGAGGTGTTTAGTAAAATTATTCCTCGGTAGATTGCTGGATCGGTTTTATTTCTTTTTTTAAAGATGGGTCTTTGATTATTTAAAAACTATAAATATAGAGTATTCCATCCTTTAAATAAAAAAAAGTTTTTAAATTGATTTATACAAATTATAAAAAAAAAAATTCTAACAAATTATAAATATTTTTGTGTTCTTTTATCACAAAATTTTACCAATAACCCATTCAAAGAAAGAAATTTTATAAAATGAATATGAAGTATCCCATTAAAAAAGTTGTGTGTACGACCCAGTATCAAAAGAATACGACTCGTTAGAACGTGTACTGGGGGTGCATAATCAAGTGTTTTAACGATATTGATGGTACAATGATTGTTACAATGATAAATTGTATTTTCTTGTAATCACGAACAAGTTCTAAACAAAATTTTGTTTACTTAATTTTTTTTTGGTACGTTACAAAAAAATTTATTGTTTTTTATTTTTTTGTAATGGTAATTTTTGTTTTGTCACACGACTCTGTTAAAAAGACAACACTTGCTTTGATTTACATACCAAAGATACTTTTAAGCTCTCAAGCATCGTAAACCCAAGTTAAGACCTTTAAAAGAAAAATTTAAGCAATAAGTACTCCAATATTTTATTTTATTAAGAAAAAAATTTAAAATTATGTTAAAATGCTGATATAAATTTGTAAACTAGTAGTGCGAATAGGGGGGCTTAAAAAACAACGGGGTGCCGCAATCGATGAAGAATTGTCTTTATTTCAATTTGGATTGTTAAGAAATAACTATGAACTCCTAAATTAATCCCAAATTAAATCTCACATATTTTTTACAATTAATTACCCATTCTATCGTAAATTTATTACCGATAATTTCATTAACATTTATTTACTGTTTCTCATATGAAGGTTTAACCAATAAAAAAATTGTATTTTATTCTATTAACAAAAAACGTGGTTTTGGTTAGGTTAGGTTAAAACGGCGGTTCGGAGTGAACCTACTTGGACCTATTGGCCCGTTGTGATACCGTAATGTTATTAAGAATGTTACGCTGCTATGTGTTTTCCATGTTACTATACGGACACTGATAGAAGCAATGACGAAAAAGATTAAAGCATTCGAGATGTGGCTCTATGGAAGGATGCTAAGGGTATCATGGACAGATCATGTAACTAACATTGAAATCCTTAGAAGAATGTCAAAAGAAATAATGAATATAATTAAAACAAGAAAAATACAATATCTCGGTAACATCATGCGAAATGAAAACAGATATAATCTCTTGCAGTGCATATTATAAGGGAAAGTGAAAGGAAAGACAAGCGCCGGAAGGAGAAGAATCTCATGGCTAAAATATTTAAGAACTTGGTTCTCCACGACAATCACCGAACTATTCCGAGCAGCTGTAAATAAAGTTAGATTAGCCAATATGGTTGCTAACGTCTGGAACAGATAGGCACCTGTGATGGACGGTGGTGCCTTCCCCGTCTACCGCAAGAACCAGTTGGAACTTTTAATAAAAAGTATGAGGTATTTAATGCTAGCTGAGCTGAGATTAGATAAGTCATAAAAGTTCAGTTGCCTTAGTATAGAAAGCCGTTTTCTGCCTATGGTAGGGAAGTGGAAAAGAAAATGTACCATCCTTATTGTAACAATATTATCTTTAGTGCTACCAATAAAGTTAGTGAATGTACTCCTAAGGGTAGAACTTCAAACAAATACTTAAGATACAAAGACTTGATCTCGACTTGGAACCACTCATGAGGTTGCCTAATAAATAAGACTTAACCAACTAAAGATTCCAAGTTATATCTCGTATTTTAAGATAAAAACTACAAAAAAACAAAAACTACTATCCACGCCTTTGACGTTGTTAGAGTTTCCATCAAGTTTCTTGCGTTTCCTCTTGCGTATACGTCACTGTAGCAATGTCTACCCCGCTCCCTTTGGAGCAATTTTAAGTCAAATAAACTTTTAGAGAATTACAGATTCGCGGCTAAAGTCTGAGTTAGTTCGGCGTGAGCTATAAACGAGTCAAGAGAGAAGTGTGTATCCATTTTCTCGTTTCTCGGCTCTTGCACCAGTTTCACTCGTTTCCAATTAAAATCGCTGATGGATAAGACTGTCGAGAATTGAAAGAGACGTTTTACTGTAACGTTCCTTTCAGTTTAAATTTGACTTTTCGAGAAGTCGGCGTAGTTAGCGATGACTTTGCTTCTAGCAGTCTAGACGATTTCATTGAGCAAATTAATTTTCTTCTTATTTGTAATGAAAGGAAATTGATAAAAAAAAGTATTTTTTGGAAGTTATTAGACACATTATTCGATAAGAATAAGATTAATGAAACGGGGAATAAGAAATTTTGTGAAAAAAGGAATTTGTTCAAGCACCCTCCGGATTACTACACCTGTGACTGACACTTCATTTTATATTTTAATATAATTTTTTTTTTAAAAAAGTTATTGAAAAAAATAATATTTGAGTACGTTTGAATTTTAATAAATTTGCTTTAAAATATTACCAAACTTTTATTTTTGTTTTGATTAACAGTTTGACAACAATTAAATATTTGGTGTAAAGCGGTTTTAAAAAATAACACTTACGAGGTTGTCACCTCTACACTTTTTTAAAAATTAAACAAACTCTATATCATTGGTTATATTTGATCATTTTTAATAAATAATCACCTTCAAACACTAAAATTACTCATTGAAAAAGTAAATGAATATAACATCCAACTTCACCTAGACTTTGTAGACTATAGAAAGGCCTTCGACTCCTTAGAAATATGTGCCTTCCTCTCATCAATGGATGATGCTAGAATAGATTCTAGGTACTCGCAATAAAAAACATATACGAAAATGCCACCTTCTCCGTCCAAATAGATCAGGATACTAAGACGAATACAATCCCAGTAGGTCGAGGTGTACGACAAGGAGACATAATTTTCCCAAAAATGTTTACGCTGGCCCTCAAGAACATTTTTAAGTAAATACAGTGGGAAAAGAAAGAAATTAAAATCGACGGCTCTTATCTAAATCATCTACGCTTTGCCGATGACATTGTACTTATTATTTGCGACATAAACGAACTTGAAACAATGCTAGAAGATCTAAAGCACATATCGTCGGCAGTGGGACTCGAGATGAATGTCAGCAAAACTAAAATAATGAGTCCAACAGGAGACCATTTGGTAATTCAAGGCCAAATAATAGAAAACGTAAATCAGTACATATACCTTGGACATGCAGTAAAGCTTGGAAAGAAAAATCAAACGGTGGAGATAGGCAAAAGAGTAGCTTTGACATGGTCGGCTTTTGAAGAGCTCCAATATATATTTAAAGATGCCAATATGTCCATAAGCTTAAAACGAAAGGTATACAAAACTTGCATACTGCCAGTCTCAACTTACGGTCTAAAAACCCCCACCTTAACAGAAAAAAGCGTAAAAAGACTTAAAACGACGCAACGAGCAATAGACCGAAGAATGCTTGGGATAAGTCTGAGAGACAGAGTACGTAATGAGACCATCCGGCAAAAAACCAAAGTCACCGATATCATAGAGCGTGTCGCACAGCTTCACTGGCAATGGGCTGGACATGTGGCTAGACAAAACGACAGCAGATGGACAAAAAAGTTAATTCAGTGGAGACCCAGAGAAACAAGAAGAAGCATAGGTAGACCTCCAAAAAAATGGCTAGATGATTTGAAGAGAACCCATTGGCAGCAAACAGCTCAAGACAGAAACGCATGGAAGAGATTAGAAGAGGCCTATATCCTGCATTGGACAATAATTGGCTGAATAAGAAGAAAAATTAATAATAATTAATTAAAATTAATGTATTTTTAAATGTAATTTAGTTTTAAATTAATCTATCTATTTTACTATGTTTACATTTTCTATTTAAAGGTACTTTAATTTTTTTTCATAACTTAATACCTCTTTTGCATTTTTATTGAAATAAGTCATAAACAATATCATTATAATAATGTTTGGTGATAACAATATGAAGCTCTCGAATGGAAGATTATTTAAATAAATAAGAATTAAATTATTTTACACCAAAATATTTTAAAACTTAATTCATTAACAAAAGGAATTTAATTTTAATATTTAAAAATACGGTGTGTAATATTTCGATTTCTGTTGGGTTTACTAAAAAGATGTTAAATAATTTTTTTTAATAATTTAGGCCATCTGCATAAGTCGATTAGGAGTGTAATTAAGTATATGTTAAAATATATTACAAACCTAATGTTTATTTAAATTATGTTTAAATATAATTAAAAAATAAAAAAATCACTTTGTTCACAAGTTTTTTTAATGTTAAATTTTGTCTAATTTTAAATATAATTCGAGTGTACACCTTTCCTGTTGCTCGAGATCAAGTGTAAAAAATTATAATTAAGTGTACTTTTCTTGGATATACCTACTTATATAACGAACAGATTCATTGACGTCACTACCGGTAAAAAAAAACAATTTTAGTGTACAATTTACACTTTATTGCAACAGTGTAGATAAAAGAAACATACCTGGTGAAAGCCAAAGAATTATTATAATTAAGCATTTCATCACAAATGATTATAAAAATATTTAAAGAAAAAGGAGTTCCCGAAAATAAGGTTTCTGATTCGATCCCAATGTTTGTCAGTTTCTCTTTGAACGTCCGAAGGGAAAGTGAATTAATTTTTAAACAAACATGGAAAACCCTAATAAGTGATGCAAGATAAAACATTTCTGGAATTCTAAAAAACAAAAAAGAAGTAAATAAGACAATTATTGTTTTATTTCGGGGTGTATGGGCTACGGTGGGTGGGTTTTACTATTTTATTTGGGATATTTCGAAAAAGTCAGTAGGAATTGGGTAAGGTTTAATTTTTAATACTAAAAATTTATTTAATAACTTGTGCGCACCTCGTATATGCTGTTTTTCGTTTACCTACGTGAATATAAATTGTCCATAGTGCGCAACTAAATCTTGCCATTGTTTTTTTTCAGTTTATGGTATTAAACTGAAAACCAAGAATGAAGCAAAAAAATTTATTTTTTATAAATAAACAAAACCTTTGTTTTGAAAAACCATAAACAATTTCTCCAAAATCCTGACGCAAAATCTTTTTATGACAAACTCCGCTTAGATAGTCATACAAATAGCCATAACAACAATTCTCGAATGGGGATCCAATACTTGGTAGAATTCAATGCAAACAAAACACAAGCATGTCTTTTCTCTAGAAAAGCCTAACATAAATTTGTCAGGAGTAACCATACCACTGAAGTCATCCATATCGATGCTTGGTATTACTATCAGCAATAACCTTTCCTGAGAAAATCACGTGAGGTCCATTGCCAAAAGTGCATCCCAAAAACTTGGTTTTTTGTTTCGTGCCAAGAGCTATTTCACCTCCAGTCAGCTGCTTATGATCTATAAGGCACAGATCCGACCTGTACTGGAGTACTGTTCCCATATTTGGAGTGCAGCACCTAAACATATCCTGAAGCTACTGGATTCTGTCCAAAAAAGGGCAATTCGTCTCGTCGGTGATGCCTAGCTTACAAACTCGCTCACTTGTCTGGAACACCGTAGAAAAGTTGGCGATTTGTCTCTATTTTATAGATATTTTCATGGGCGATGCTCTTCTGAAATATCAACAATCGTTCCTCCTTTGGCAGTCTCTTCGAGATTAACCCGTCAAGTTCAGTCTTCACACCCCTTCGTGGTCACTTTGGAGACCTGCAGAACATCACTTTCCAAAGACTCATTCATCCAACGAATTGCGAGGCTTTGGAACTCATTGCCTAGGGAGGTGTTCCCCGAGGCATACAACCTCCAGAAATTTAAGAAGAACACCAACTCCTACCTTCTTTCCCTTGGTTCCCACGATGTTCTCTGAACATTACAGGATATCCCTTTTCGTGGGAACCAGAACATAATAAAAAAAAAAAAAAATAACAGTGAACCAGACGATCTTTCCACATTTCTATTCAATGCTTTTTGTGGAGAATTGATGATTGTTTTCAGGAAGACTGTCAACATCTCTTTTCTAGGATTCTTTTTAGTTTTAACACATGAAAAAATTAGGATTTAAATCTAAAAATCATCAGTTTTTTATCAGGAGTTAGTTTTGCTCAACCATTTTAAAATTATCGCAATGAATGTTGGTGATTTTCAGCGTAATAATCAAACCAAGGTGAGGTTAGGTTAAAACAGCGGTTCGGAGGCAACCCACATAGACCTTTTGGCCCGTTGTGATACCGTGATGGACGGCGGTGCCTTCCCCCTCTACCGTGAGAACAGTTGGAACTTTTAATAAAAAGTGTGAGGTCATTAATGCTAACTGAGCTAAGATCAGATAAGTCATTTAATTTCGGTTGCCCTAGTATAGAAAACCGTTTTCTGTCTAAGGCAGGGCAATGGCAGAGAAGATGTACCAATGTTTCCTCCTCTTTCTCATCGTGATAGCTTTAACAGAAGTCGTGTCGTAGCTCTGCGATTCTCATAGGCCGTGCATGGGATCCACCTGTCCAGTGTCCTGTTATGGCCGCGATCGCATTTCCAATGGACTCCTTGGATAGAGTGAAAACATTATTAGTTCGACGTAGATCTAGTTTAGGCCAAATCTGTTTCGATGATGTGCATGTAGGTTCATTTTGCCAACTCAAGTTGGCTTTTTAAACTACTTTGTTGTGCAAGAGGAGCCGGCAGTTTGCAATCGGTACTCCTTGCTGAGATGAGACAGATATAGCTGGAAGTGTTGCTAGCTCGTTCACCTTACAGTTGCCTGGTATGTCTCTGTGTCCGGGTACCCAGACAGTATGAACTCTAAACTTAGCTACTAGCTCATTCAGGGCGGCTCGACATTGCACCGCTGATCTAGTGAGTAGACTGAGTTTAGTAATTTGATAGCAGCCTGGCTGTCGCAAAATAATCAAACCAAACTCATGACCTCGAGAATTACAAGCGACAAAGTTAAAACTTTTAAAGCTTTTTTTGCTGTTAATTCCCTTTTTTTAAGTAACTGATATAATTTACATGAAGACTGTATATTTGAGATGATTACTTTGTCGATTCCCCTACCTGAATATGTTCGTGGACATTTCCAAGACAAAGAAAGCATCACCCTCGCTGTACTTAATAATGAAAACTGTTGTTGAGGGGGAGCAGATATAGCCTATTTGTCTGAGAATTTGTAACAGCACGACGTAACTTGAATTGCTTACACGAGAGGATGAAATAGTGATTAAGAAGGCAATATTTAATTAGATCAACGTTGCGTTTCAAGGGGTTTCCCCTAAAATATTCATTCTTTAATTCACTCATCTTTTCACAAAAATTAAGACGTCGACTTTGATGTGAGACTTTGCAAGACAAATGAAGGTGTGCTTAGAGTATACAACCGTTAAATGTTGACGTTAAAAATAAATTATACAGACTGTTATAACAAACTTCTTCATCAATTAAATTTAATTATTGCTTAATGGCCTGATATTTAAACTGAATGTGCTACTTCCATAGCACTTCTCAGAACTGTTGGTATCATCTATCTCTGGAGTCGAATTAAATGAAGCACATTCAGAGTTACAAAAAATCAGATTACCTAGTATTTAACAAAAGTTAATAATTATCACACTTTGAACAACACATCATAGCTACCTTTGCAGATGACACTGCCATTTTTTCAAACAGATGTAAAAAAAGCTAATTAATTGCAAACATAAATTAACTAAATAAATAATTAGAAATAAGATGGCACAGTTAAAAAAGTTAGTTAAAAAATTCCAAAAATAATGCGCAGATCCCACATGGAAATTTAGTTAAATATCTGTTTATTACAATAAATGCAAGACTTCGCTGGAAGACTTAAATTAAGAGATTTGTATAAATTATAAAGATTATAAAAAATGTACATAAATTTATTTACTTGTTCCACTCTTTCTCCCTCAATCGAAACTTCACAGTGTGTCATGCTTTCTTCTCTTTCGAGGCATTTGACGATCAAATTATTCATTTTCAATCCATACGCACTCTCTTTTAAATATTTTAAACAATCGTCCATGTATAAGTTAAACAGCAATGGCGAAGCTACACATCCCTGTCTCACACCCTTTTCGATGTTAAACCAGTCCGTGCAAGCTCCGTTTATCCTGACACAAGCAGTGGGATCCTTTAAAAATTATTTCAGCGCTCGTATTAAATGCATCATGCATAAATAGAAAATTTCTACCGAGAGCGCCTCTACAGGTTTTTACAACAGGCTTTAGTACTAAATCAACATACCGTTGACCTGTCATTGTTTACCTTTGAAGTGTTTTTACCAATTATAATACTACACCAGAATTAGTTTTTCCCAAAACTTAAATTCACCGATAAACTGACCGATTACCAATTTTGGTTTAATTTAAAAACAAGACATTTTGCCGATCTTGCAATGTTATAAGTATTGGTGATTTAAACACCAATTTACACGTTTAGTTTTACTCTGTCTTGATAGTTAGGAAACTTTATATTGTCTTCTGCTGAGTACTTCTTAAGCTTAAGCTTTTAAAAGTTGCCTCTAAGGCTCTGAATGGAATACAATCCGATTGTTTTTTGCAAATTAAGCTGCTAATCGGTCTTGAAATGTTGCGGTAACTTTTCCATGACTTCTGCTTGGCCTATTTTAAAATGCTCAACACTAAAAAAATTAATAACGTTTTTTACACAACTCCTTGTCTAATTTAACGATTCTAGTAACTTCTCTTTGTCACATTACTTGCTCCACAAAAGTTATAATTCTTCTTCTCTGTACTTCTAATAACCCAACACAAACCGTTTTGTCAAATTTCGCACAGAATCAATTTATCAGCTTGACTACAATTTAACAACTAAATGGAATAAAGAAAAATTCTTATTAACTTTTTATGAACGCAACTCTTTTTTACTTGACACATTTTTCTCTTTTTCTGCATTTTCTGTTTTTTATAAAAATAAAATAAATATTTCTCATAAATCCTGTGTGATTCTATACAAGTTTGGTATCCAATGAATATTTTTCGACTACTTTAAAAAAAATGGACTGGGTCGGAAGATTCAGGACAGAAGTAAAACTCTCCTTACATTGAACAAAATTTATCTAAATTATAAATTTTTGTAATTGATTATGAATGACAATATCTGTTAGTGTTATAGTAGTAAAAAAGTATGCTTTATTTGTATTTTTTAAATTAATCTCTTTAAAAAAATTTTATTACAATTTACAATTATTAACGTATTTGTGTATTTAATAAATGTGTTTTTACAATTTACAATTTTAAAGTTTAGTTATTGAAACACTAGGTTCATCACATTTGATTACTGTAATAATTGGTTTGTGGTACAGAAATCGAAATATTAGTAAGTTACGCTACTTTATGTACACACTGTATAATATGAGTGTTTATACAAATAGTATGGCAAACTTTTTTAATTCAACATCGGGCAAAGGTAAATATTCAAATGGCACTTTTATTTATTTTAAATTAAAAAAAAATTAATTATGAAATATAGTTTTAATTTTGATTAAATTGTATTTTTAATTTTGTCCTAACCATCTTTATTTTAGTGTAAAACTTTTTTGTAATTTGTTAATTTATTATTTGGTGATAAACGAGTTGATGTGGCAATCGTAAGCTCAACTAAATACCGTCAATACTCGGCGTGCGTATTCTGATGGGCTGTGCTGCGAATGAAGGAAGAACCATATATCATTGGGAAATCTGCAAAATTTCAACTTCAGATATGCCCCGTGCGCATTCGATTTTGGGGGCAGTTGGCGCGTCTATGTCAGGAAAATATTAATCATCCTGCTGACCTCAACCTTAATGGCTCGGAAAAGAATAGTTCAATTTAAAAATGTTGTCGATAAACCTCTTTATTGACGTTTCTATTTATCATTTTCCAAAAATGTCATTAAAATGGAAATGTAAAATTTGTTTTTTTAAATAAATATGTAATTAAAAAGTTTTTATTGAATTTTCCGCCTTTTTTTTTAAATGATAAATATGCTTATAGATAAATTACCAAATTATACCATTTTATCATCGTGTATTTTTTGCCACTAAAATTTTTTTTTCTGAAAATTAACTGCCAACCCTTATCTACCTGTATTTGTGTGTGGTAGTAGCCCTTATCTCCTATCATGCAATATGGTGGTTGCACGTCGATATATTAAAGAGTGTGAAAGAAATGGTGCTTGAAAGTGATTGACTTCGAAAAACTGTGACTTCAACATGAAAGTATAAGTTTTTTTCTAAAAAGTTTCAGAATTTTAAAGAAACTTCTATATATATATATATATATATATTTATATATATATATATATATATATATATATATATAAATTCGGGTTAAAACGTTCTTCGACGTCTTCCGATCTCCAGTCTCCATTGATCCCTATCCATCCATAAATCCTGTTCTAGGCCTTACTTTTGGACTTGATTATCGATACCCTCTCTCCAGCTTTTTCTGGGTCGCCCTCTTTTTCTTCTTCCTTGGGGTATCCAATTTAAGATTTGCTTAGGTAATCTGTCCTCATTCATCCTCTGAACGTGTCCATACCATTTGAGTTGTGCAATTTGAATGTCCTATATTATTGTATGTTTGAACTCCATAATTTTTTAAATCCTTTCATTTCTGATTCTTTCCAATCTTGACTTTCCCGCATCGCGTCTCCAGAAGTCCATTTCGGTTGCCCTTAACGCCTTTTCCGAGCGCTGTTTCAGTTGCCATACCTCACTGCCGTATGTGGTTATGCTTTTAATAATACTGTTGTATATTCGATGTTTGTTGGCCTTCGATATATTTTTGTCCCACAGTACACCATTTAACAGGCTGATGGCTTTGCTTCCCTGGGTTTTTCGGTACCTTATTGCTTTATCAATATTACCGTCTACTGTAATATACATTCCCAAATACTTATATTTGCTTTATTCTTTGCTGTGTGTCTTCAAGGACTAGGTCTTGTTGTATCCCGCCTATGCACATATATTCAGTTTTGTTTAAATTAACTTCAAGACCCCATTTTGCATATTTTTCATTAACTTTCATATACATTAGGTCTTCGTAGTCCTGGGCTAAAACCACTTGGTCGTCGGCAAAACACATAGTGTATAAAGTTGTGTTATTTAATGGGATACCCATACCTTTGCACTTCCGTTTCCACGGTTTTGAGGCTTGTTCCAGAATTTTTTAATATACAAACCCCAATTACTTTTCAGTTTTCTACCTATCCTAGAGATGGGGTTACCTTTTTTTGATACACCCTGTATATTTAAGCCTGCTAAAATTTACGCACGTACTATCAAGCAGAGTTCTTTGGCAATCGTCATTATTGTAGACGTTCCAATCCCAATTCGTCAAATTTAGCCTGGTGGGCTATCTTTCGATAATAATTCATATCTGCATTAATGTTTAAAGAAATTTTTTTAAGTTTTTTAGGTTTATTTATCATAAATTTGATTTCTTTTGGTGTACCAGTAACGTTTTATAAATCTTTAAGCGTAGCGTTAAGCCCTATTCAATTTAATTAAAATTTATTTCATTAGTTTAAGCATTTTAAGTATCGTCTAGCTGTTTTATTCAGAAAAGAAATACTCATCCATTTAAAGTGTACCCACTTTCGAAAGAGAAAACGATTGTTATTCCAACTGCAAGTGAAAATCTGGTGTTTACGACAAACGTAGTGAGGCGAAAACTACTTTTCATCTATATTACGGTTTTCCGCGATATTGTCGCTGCCAGTGTATCTGGCTCCAAGTCGACTTATTTTATGGTGAGAAAATATTCGCTTTAAAATAAGTTTCGAGTGCATAACATTGTCGTAAATTCTAATGGTTAAACGCAGTTAGTACGTCGATTATTTCGTGGATATTTTTCTTTATAAAATCTTTAAAACGAATTAAATTAAGTACCTTTTAACGTATGGTGATACCACTGTTACAAACAAATGTTTCTTCCCCAATATTTTATTTATTTTTTAGCACTACTACTATTATTATATTTTTACCTAATGAGACTTTAAAATTTCATTTATTGTTGTAGTACACTTTAATATTTCATAATAATTGATTAAAAGATTTATTTAAAAAGTTAATATTTTATGTTTTAAAGAGCAATTAAAACACACGTACTTTTTGGAATATTTACTAGTTAACTTACCACGAAATCTTGTCTTATGTAAATTATTTAAAGACTTTGCAACAAAATTAATATTTGTTTAATAAATGGACAAGTGGGCGAACATATCTCGATCAGATCAACATATTTTTAAAGAAAGGCCAGGTAAAGAGTACCAACAATCTACGAGCATGTATAAAAGCACTGATGAAAGTAGAAAATGTTTGTCAGAACCGTATCGGAAGTAGAAAGAAGTGGTCTCTGCCTACCCCTACGGAAAAAAGGCGTGACTATATGTATGTACATACATGTATAATATATTATAATAAATATAACATATTGTAATTATTTTTTTTCATTTTATTTACTTTTTAAAATTATTTTATTTAGAAAATTATGGACAAGGTAACTTTATTTTATTTTAACATCATTTATTCTATCATTTAATTAATATACATTATTTTTAAAGCGGAAAAGATTTTATCTTGTTACCACTTCCTATTTTTGTTTAATTTTAGGCGGAAGGAAAGTTCAAAGTTCGTAAGGAGGTGAAAATTATATTCTGGCAACTAATTTACTTGTTTATTGTTATTTAGTTTAAAGATTCGAATCACGTCGTTGTCTAGGCTGTGATTGGCCGAAAGTCTGTTGGGTTACTATCAAACACTAATAATAGCAAAGAAAAGGGTAAATTAGTCGGTTGCAACTTATTCATTTTTTCAGCAAAATAAACAGCTGTTTACCATTGATAAAATAGAAAAATATTTTTTTCTGATAGAACATTAAGAATAAAAAATTCTCGGTATATTCTACATTAGGTAAAAAGCAAAATTACCTATTTTCTTTCAATATCCCTAATTGCTTGTGCTTTCGTCAAATCAAACTCAACATAAGGGAGAAAATCTATCTAATTTTCATCCCTTGTCTGGAATTTCTATCATTCCTCGACACACCCCAGACCTAAAGTTTTTCTTATATCAGAGCTATTAACGTTTCAGATGTACTGGACTTTCCTGTGGGAGTCTACGGTGGTGATCCCCAGGCATTTGCTACCTTCATTTTGCAGAACATGAGCTTTTTTCATCCAAAACAACCCACCGCCAAATTTAACATTGGCGTAGTCGAAATATTCAAAGGAAATTATACAAATGTAGATTTTAATTCATGAGTCTATAAATTTGGCTTAAAATGTGATTAAGTTCTTTGATAGTGAATTCAAATAAATTTTTTATTAGTTTCAGGCAAGTTTATGGTATTGTTACGTGATTTTCTCCTCGGGTTCGGTAATTCTAAACTCTCAGTTCAATAACTAAACAATTTTTATTTCAATATTTTTACACAATAATTATTACTTTACATATTATTTGGATATTTACTTTATAATTACTTTAAATACTTGACTTCAAACTAACTAAACTTCATCACGACCGCTGTCCTTTTTATACTTCTAAATCATCGTTCTAGAAGAATCGCCACCATTCGAAACTATTGGACCCGAATAATCCTTTTAGCATTTTGGAACCATTAGACGCAGTATTCTAGAATTTGCCGGTTCCAATCGCTGCGCCGGCAGTCCCCCAATTGTGATCGACGTGCTATCGCGACAGACAACAGGGCTGGGTCGTAACAGTATGTATGTAATTGAACTGGTCCTAAAACATCACTCTGTGGCACCAAGAGGAGGAGTATTTTTGGACAGGTAAAGTTTTTATTTGCGACATTGTGGTTTGATAAGGAAAATCTTACTCTGCTTTATTTTTTCCATGCTATTAGTGGATGAATCAAGTATGAAATATAAAGTTTAAATGTGTGTAAAAGAATGAGAAAATTGTTGTTGTGTGACATCCGGTACAAGTCCGATGTCGAATATAGATTCAAGAAAAATAAAATTTTGTTTTTGAGCTGGTCGTCTAGGGGAGTTTTTATTTTGAGAGCAACGGAAAATATTTATAGAGTTTATTTTTAAATCGAATTTTGTATAAAATCAAGTTGTATTTCGAACACTCCTAAAAGGGAATAATTTTCCTGAGTCCATGTGAAATTGTAAATGGGATTCAAATTGCAAGGAAAATATAGCACTTTGGTTATTATTTTAATATTGTTGTTTGAAAGAAAACAAAAATACAGTTATACTCGTAATTTGGGATATTCAACTGACTTATTTTTCACATTGTTGCTTTGTAGTCGAGTCTTACTATGTTCTTTTCTGTAAGAGGCTCAAGTTTCTGGAAGGACCTAAATAAAAGCCATCCGATGTCAGGAACTTAGCCCCCAGGAAACTGATAAAATTTGTACGAAGTCTCGGAATCCCGGGCCTCGAATAGATTAAGGGTTATGCACAAAAGATCTTATAGATCGAGGTGCTTGAGAGGCTGCGTAGCCTTCACGACCCCCCCTACAATCTACAATTTATAATGTTCTCACTGAAAGAGGCCGTTCCTGATTAATTTATGGGGCAATTTTTACACATTAATATATTTCTATTATTATTGTCACATCATGATTTTGGAAATATTTAGGTATACCATTATTTATACAAGAAAATATAAAAAATATATTCTTATGTAAATTAAAACCAAAAAATCCCTTTTTATTTTTAAATAAGTTCCGACACTGAAAGCTGATTCGGAGACTACCGATTCCGTTGGGAATGATCTCGTGAAACGAATCATGAGCGTAACTTCCACCGCACACTATTACCTAGTAGTGGACTACTGGTAAAGGCGTCATATGGGCACTACCCTCTCGCGTTATGGGGTTTGAGCAAATCAACACTTTTTGCCCCTCTTTTTGCGGTCGCTGGTTATGAAATGGTTGTCTACCCTGCAAAGGGTAGTCACTGACTTCTCGACGAAATTCGGCGATATAATTTTCTTCCGGTTGTCGGGTATTTTTGACGTGGGGATTTTGATGAATCGAACAGTACCGGATTACAAAATATTTGGTCTATGTTTAAACAAAAATAAAAATTATTGTTCCTGAATTTCTTTGACCTTAATTTAAATTGGTAAAAAAAATACAAATGCTCCTGTACTGACGGGAAAAGTTACATAAAAACCAAAACTGATCTAATATACAGGGTAACGTTTTCTAAAACAATGAAGATCTGACAAAAATCAAAGCTTTAATACAAGAAGAGTTATTATTATTATTATTATTATTTAATAGTAGGGTTAGGCCTGACAAAAGCCATCGGGCAACTTGACCATAAAATCTTTTGTTTTATCCCTTGGGTTATTTATTGTGTTTTCTGACTTCAATTTGAGTCTTTTGAATTACGAACTCAGTTATCTTGCGTTACAATTTCTCAGATTTTCGTAGGTAGGAGTTGTTTTATTAAATGATCTTACTTCTTATTTGTGATAGTGTTTCACATTCTTTTAATAAATCAAATTATTTGTTCTTGCCGCAACATTTGCAGTTATTAGTCTTTACCTTGCCCACCTTTTTTAGATAATCCTTGACTAGATGGTAACCTGAAGTTATTTCAACTAGAAGTTTTAGGTCTTTCCTATTAAAGAGTAAAAGGTTATTGCTCCCACATTATTGCCAGTCTTCAGTAGGTATTACATGTAGGTTGATCTTTTTTTTTTTTATGAAAATAGTCGCAAAAAGGGTAGACCTATCGTGTGGGTCGCGGACGGCCTGCACTGCGACTATTTGAAGGGGAAGGGATTAAAGAAAGGAAATGATTGTGGACACGCTTTTTAAAAAGTTGCAGGTCATAGTTCTCCGGAAAAACTGATTTTGGAAGCTTATTCCATTCCGTAGCAGCCCTGTAAAAGAAGGATTCTTGATGAAGATTGGTCCTTGTAGTGTCAATCTTGAGAGTAAATGGGCGAGACCGATCAGCGTGCCGAGTTCTTCGGCCGAATGTGGCCAATGGTGGTACGAGAGTTTTTATTTCTCTGGAGCATCTGCCATGGAAATATCTGTAGAGCAATGACTGGTCTGCAACTCTTCTTCTATGTTCTAGAGGGTGAAGGGTATCTTGGTTAGCCTGGTGAGTTTTTTAGATCTTATAAGGTCTTAAAGGGTGTAGAGACATCTGCTTCCTGCTTGTTTTCTGTTCGGATAACGACTGCGCATACGGGAGAGAAAAATATACGGGCCGACACGCTATGGCAAAACCGGAACATGGAGGAGGAGAACCAACAAAGATTTGGAAGAGCTCTTTGGAGTCACTAATATAATAAAGAAAATAAAATCCAGAAGACTCCAGACGACAGATTATCGAGGCTTGTATGGGAGGAGGCACCAACTGGAAAAAAGCCGCTAGGACGACCTCGACTTCGATGGCGAGATAACATAACAAAAGACCTGGAGGCTATGGGCATTAATAACTGGAAGAAGGTCTCGATAGACAGAAAAAACTAAAGAGGTGTCATCGAGTTGGCTAAAACCCACTCAGGGTTGTAACGCCATGGAGTAAGTAAGTAAGTAAGTAGGTATTTGCCTATTTGGCCTATTCTTGGTTACAGCAGTGTGTCCTTGCCTATGGTAAGCTGAACGGAGTATTCAAAGAGTGATATTCCGATCTGTTTAAAGAGTAAAGTGTTTAATCAGTGTGTGCTCCCTGTCATGACTTTCGGAGCAGAGACACTCACGCTAACAAGAGCGAGTGCAGAAAAACTTAGAATAACTCAACGTAAAATGGAACGCTCTATACTGGAAATAAAACTATCAGATCGTGTTAGGAACATAGATATCCGCAAAAGAACGAAAGTTGAAGACATAATAACAAGAATTGCGAAACTGAAGTGGCAGTATGCAGGACATGTAGCTAGACGCAATTATGATAGGTGGACGAAGAGATTATTGGAGTGGCGACCGCGAAATGAGAAAAGAAGTGTAGGAAGACCTCCCACAAGATAGCGAGATGACATAAAAAGAATCGAAAGTCAGTGGATGAGTGTGGCTCAAGATCGTTAACAATGGAAATGTAAAGGGGGGGCTTACGTCCAGCAGTGGACTACGATAGCTGGGTAAAGAAGAAGAAGAAGAAGTTCTTGCTTTTATCTTTTAGTTTCTGCTTTAATGTGTTGTATATCTACAGAATGGTTCTGGACTTATTGGTAGTTCCTCTGAATCATCGTTGACAAGGTTTCCTAAATGCACTGGTGATCAAATAAGGCAGATTTTTTTGTCTCTTGCCAGTTGGTCCAGTTAACCGCGGCATCACTCGATCAGCTCGGATTTTGTTTGAGACGTTGGACACAGTCTTGATGAATGAATAAAAAACTATATATCCAATTACTTCTTAGTAACGTAATCTTATTTTTTTCAAATATTACCATCTAATAATTTTTATATTATATTGTTGGGATAACTGCACTGGCCCTCTTTTTAAATTCCTTGAGTTATTTTATACAAAAGTTTGTGCTCTTTTTTTATTATTTTACTTGTGTTGAACGTTAAAAATCTTGGAAATGTCGATAAGCGCGAAATTGAGAGTTTCATCAGGTCCCGACCGTAGCGACCTCTAGCGCCTCGCGGGATTCGATCCGGCAACTATATGCTGAATATGTTCCGAACACTACAGCTATGAGTTCTGAATTCGAATGAAATTTGTTTTTACGCGATACAATCCCCGAAGGCTTCACCAGCTTTAAAAAATATTGAACTAAAATAAGGGGTTTTCTTCTTTAACAACAACTTTACTGGTTACCAGAAATTGTTTTCAACGGGTAAATATACTTTACCAATACTCTCTTTCTTAACATCACTCGCTATTTTTCTAAAAAAATTTAAAATGTCAAAGTTACGTGGCATATAAGATTTAATTTTTAATTATAACCTACTTTATACATTCTTATAATTAAGTGGTCAAACAAAGCAAGTCTCAGTAATTTATTTCTTTTCCTTTATTGCATTATATTAATTATACCAGTCTCATATCCTTATTTTTCTTTTACTTAATTTTATCTTGTCTTAGTTTAGGTAAAAATTTTTTTTGAGGTTTAGTGGAAGAGCAACTTACTAGCACTTGTGCTATCCAAGTTGAACTTCACCTTTTGTATTTCAGCTATGTACCACTATTTTTATGTTAGTTTAAATTAAATTATATGTAACCAGGGCTGTAATACAATAAAAATAAATAATATAATAAATAATATATAAATAATAATAAATAATTGACGTATAAACGTTTACAAATTTTACGAAGTCTGACTCCCTGTTTTGGAGATGCACTGATAATTTAAATATTGCAGATGATAATATGATATATCCCTTAAAAAGTCAGCTTTCACACAAGACGTTTAAGTGTTAGTTTACGTTAAAGTTCTGGGTAAATATTTACAATCACTCCTTGTGCGAAAACGAATAATGTTTCCAAATTTTTTTCCACCATTTGTTATCAATTGAAGAAGGGTATCGTAAGTAAAATTAAAGAGAAAGTAAATTTTCTTGGGTTTAAAGTTTACAAGAGACGGAAAGTATGACTGTGACATTGAGCAAAGGGTGTTGGCAGGAAAATAAAATAATGGGGCCCTTCATAATTTTATTAGCAGCCAGAACGTGTCAAAATAGGCACTGCTAGCTGTGCATAGAGGAGTGTTGGTTCCTACACTTATATATGGCAGTGAATGTTGGGTTTGGCAGAAGAAGCATAAAAGTAAGATCAATGCTGCGGAGTTGGGCAGCCTGAGAAGTATATCCGGATTGACTCTGATGGATATAGTGAAAAAACAGTGAGTAAGGGAACGATATGGTGTGAAAAAAGATGTGGTTGAATATATTTATGCACTTCTATAGACTTGAAAAAGGCTTATGGCAGAGTGAGGACTGAATTGTGGTCAACATTGTCTATGTAAGCGATGAGAGGTAGTTTAATACAACTTTAATACAACTGAAATCACTTTACGAGGATTCCACCGCTTGTGTCAGAATAAACGAAGCCTACACGGATTGGTTTAACATCAAAAAAGGTGTGAGACAGTGATGTGTGGTTTCGCCATGACTGTTTAACTTAAACATAGACGATTGTTTAAAAGATTTGAAAGACAGTGCGTATGAATTGAAAATTAATGATTTGATCGTCAAAAGCTTTCTTTACGCCAATAATCAAGTCATATTAGCGTCATCTGAAGAGGAGTTACAGGTGATGGTTGATGTTATGCATAATGCCCTGAAAATGAATGGAAGCAAAATGAAAGTAATGTTGTTTGAAAGAAAATAAAGTATGACAAACTGTGAGGTTCTAATTAAGGGAAAAAGAGTGGAATAAGTAAATGAGTTTGTATACTTGGGTTCAAAGTTTACGAGAAATGGAAAGTATGAAAGAGGCATTGAGCGAAGGGTGTTGGCAGGAAAACAAATGAATGGGGCACTGCGTAGCTTTATGAACAATCAGAAAGTATCAAAAAAGGCACGTCTGGCTGTGCGTAGAGTAGTATTGATTCCTACACTTATATATGGTAGTTAATGTTGGGTTTGGCAGAAGGAGCATGAACATAGGATTAATGCTGCAGGGATAAGTAGTCTAAAAAGTATAGCCGAAATGACTCGGTTGGATAAAGTGAAGAATAGTGAGATAATAGAACGCTGTGGTTTAAAAGAAGATGTGGTTACAAAGATAGATAAAGGAATGCTTGGATGGTTTGGACACGTAGAAAGGGTGGATCAAAGAATATTGACGTAACAAATTTATAAGGCAAAAGTGAATGGACGAAAGTCGATAGAAGTCGAACTCGTCGAACATATCTCGATCAGATCAAAATTGTTTTGAAGGAAGGCCAGGTCAAGAGTACTAACAACCGACGAGCATGTATAAGAGCACTGATGAAAGTAGAAGCAAAAGGTGTGTGTAATAACCGTAGCGGAAGTGGAAGGAAGTGGTCTCTGCTTAACCCTACGGGAAAAAGGCGTGACTGTATGTATGTATTTAAATTTAGTTTTTTGAAGTTAATAAGAAAGTGGAATATTTATGAAAATATTGTAAAGAATGAAGTTTTGTGAATCTGTAAGTGATTTATTTGAAAAAAGTTTATTGTATTACCAAAAAAAAAGATTAAAATAAATTGTTTAGTTTTTGTACTGTTTAAAATTAACGAACCCAAGAATAAATACTGTAACAATATTATTATTCGTGTGGCCTGTCATATCTCAACTTTTAAAATTTATTATATTCGACAACTTTTATAGCATTATCATTATCAATAATTAAATTTTCTAAAATAATTAACAATTCTATGTTATCTTTGCATTTAAAAGTTCTTTTAATGGTTGTATTGTAATGTACCGAAAAAGGAAGATGGTCAAACTAAAATAAAATCAAACTATGTAAATTGGTCTGTATAAGTATACATTTACTTTATACAGCGTCACTGCTGAAAATAAATTTTATTGGTAACATGCTGTACACGCCAAACGAACGGAGTATAATATAGATATTAAAATAAATTGTTAATATTTAAATTTTTACGATTGATTTTATTGTTCGCCGTTATCATGTGATATCTACCTCACGAACCTCCTGAATAAATCATTTCAATTTTAATAAACGTTTACTGCATTTTGTTGCAACTCTTGTTGTGGATGGCGTCAAATGTGAAAACAAAAATTAAAATTCTATTATGGCGTTAAAGAATTATTATAAGAGTTGTGGCAGTGTTTTTGGGGACACGATTTTATGGTGTATTATAAAAGTGGGAAGAAAAACACTCGTAAAACTTTACAACCGGAAGGTGAACTCACCCCAACAAAGACTTCGATATATTCGGCAGAATAACATCAAATATATTTTATAACTTCAGAAACATGAACTATAATACGTAGAGTGTAGAGGTAGACCATTCTGAAATACAGGCCTTCCAAATTAAATAATGACGATACACGTTTAAATTATGGGTTCTCGAAAGTGCAGTTTGTTATATTTTATGAGGTAATGAATTGTTACACTCAACTATTTTGTATTTTGTAAAGGTACAAATTCTGTCACTATAAATTTTTAGTAATTTTATTACCTAAATGAAAAAATTTGGTTTAATTTAAAATATAAATATTATTGGTTGATTTAAAGAAAAAAATATAAAAATATTTATCCTTATTATTACCCTGTACTTGGTGTAAAAAATAATAAAAAGGTATTCTATTCAAAAACTATATTTATCATAAAGGGTATTCAAACTATCTCTCGATAACAAAATGCGTCGTCTACATATTGTCGTCTCTTTATGAAGACTACCTCACTACCTGCCGTATACCGCACCCCTTCTCGTCTTCCTCTTTTAGGTACCTGATCTCCAGACCGTGCCTGGTTACACTATAAGCTTTACTTGCATACATGGTGGATACAAATATATCTTACATTAGATTAATAATTCCTCTATAAGTTTTTAAGAACTACTTTTTTTATAATTGAGCTAATATTTTTTTTTTTTTGATGGGATAGACGCTAAATAATATTTTTCATTTATTTTAATCTATGCAAACCTTAATCTCGCTAGTCTAGACAACTTATATTTTATTCTCAAATCCTTAAAAGAAAAATATATTTTCTTTGCAATTATTAATTACCTTTCAGAAAAACCTTTATTGCTTTTATATCATTTTTTTTATTTTCTATTCCTTACCTTTTATCCAAACATAAATCTTTGTTACATAATTCTCTTTTATCACAACGCAATTTTTTATAGCATAACTCTTTTATCTACTCCCGAATTATTTTAATAGGCGAATTAAATAACTGTCACCGATTCAATAATGAAGTCTATTTTAACACGAATGTTTATTAAATTAGAAATTTTGGCCAATAAAACACGCACTTTTCATTAGAAAACGAATTTTTGGCATATTAAAACATGCACTTGGGACTAATCAAGTAAGAATTAAAATGTAATTTCAAAATTAATACATTTTCTACATCCCATTGGCTTGAAATGTGATAAAATTTTATTTTTGTTATTTTATGCATGAGAGTTTAAAATTCAACATGCTTACTTTATGATGAATTTTATAATTTAAATTATTGTTTTAGGCTGTTTTTTTTTATTTTCTCTTCAAATTTTTTAACATTTGAATTTTAAAAAAGCAGTAATATCTTAGAATTTACTATGTTAAATGACCCCTTAAAATAATGATCATTGAAAAATATTAATTAACAAGTTTGTAATATTTACAAAAGTTTATGTAATCATTTTATGTTAAATTTGATTCCTTCTGGATTGAAATTTTGTTTTGAAATTTTTTTTAATAGTCTTTGTTAATAATTATTCATTGAAAAAAATTGTTTACAACATTTTCGGCAGAAATTCTAAAACACTATTATGCAATGCATTTTATGTTTGTTTTCTTTTGCGTTTTTTCAACAAAAATATTGTATAAAAATTTTAAACACCCTATATATAATGTTTTTATCTTTTGAGATTTCTTTCAGCCTTTGTTTGTTATTCAAGAAATAATGTTTTATTTACATAGGGCTCGTAATAAACACCATATTTATACCTCTCAGATAATCAAAGAGAACAAGTTATTTTTATCTTGTTTGCTTTTATGCCACCTGCGAATTGAAAAATTAATACCCAAGTTGTGTTTACTTACACAAAAGTATCCTTAACTCAGGGCTGATCGGAAATTTGAAAAAAATTCAAATTATACTTAAATCATTGGTTGCATTAACAATAGTGAAAAATAATCTTTAATAGGTTTAATGTGGCTTACCCCTAGAGGCTACAATCCAGCTTTTCTCATGAAGTTCATGTTTTTAAGTTGGTTAAACAAAATATGTTAAACCTTATTCTTTAAGTATGTGTTCAGCAGTTTCGTCTTCCACGCAGTAAAACCGACAGTCCGTTTGTTGATTCAGACCCATCCTTCCGACGTGGTTGGTATCTTAGACGACTGAGTCCTGCTCCATTTAAGGATTTGTTTGGGTGTGTTTCTTGAGGGTTTAGGTAAGAACGCCTTTACAACTTTGTTTAGCACCAGTCGACAATTTCTTACTGTGAAAGTGAAACTTGGATGCTTGACTTAAGGCAAAGCGTCAGTTTCTGGAGTAAAATGTTAAGGCAATTTAATAAAGAAAGATAAAAAATTGGAGAATTTTTTTTTGAACTCGATAATAATTGTTTACATGTGTTTAACATTTTTTATGCTACGTCATAGATTTATGAATAAAGGTAGTTAGGTAACTAAAAAACCACCAGATCCCAAAAAACTAGCCACAAGAATGCACATAAAAAATTGTTTAAAAGTCCTCTTTTCCAAGGGAGATGAATGGGTAAAGGGAAAAATCCACTTCCCAGAGACTAAATACGTACTGTATACAAATGGCTCAGAACCCCAGATGAAGTTGGTGTTTTTAGCAAGAAACCAAAGACTGAAATATCAATTAGTCTTCGCTATTAAATTTTGTGTAAAAGAGCTAACAGATAAACAAAAAAGCATCATTTCAGATAGCCAGGCTACCTGAAAAGCACTGAGTTTCAACAGGATAAACACCAAGCTCGTATGGAATTGCATTGAATCCCTGAAGGGCATTGGTACAAACAACAGAGTCACTGCTGTGGGTACATGGACACCGGGGAGTAAAGGGCAACGAGAAAGTCGACATCCTCGAAAAAAAGGGAGCCGAATCTGCGTTCACAGGACTAGAACCAGTGCCACTTTTACCTTAACCCTCGAGCAACACATCCAAGTCTGGAATGTTTAAAGAATGACCTGCGCATTCTGACGGGACTATTCACAGGACATTGTCGTCTAAGATACCACTTTGGAAGGATAGGTATGAATCACAAAAAGGACTGTCGGTTTTGCGTGGATGGCAAAAAAGCTGAACACATACTACGTTTATGCCCCTGCTGACGGGTGAAGTGTTGCCGAAATACACTGAAAATGTTTGATAAGAGACAACCTCGGAATGTAAACAACATCGCGACAGGTGACGAGTCTTGGCTGTACTATAAAGAAGTGCCGACCAAGTCTCAAAACAAATTGACGAGACTACACTCATAGTAGTCAGAAAATCACGATCAGTAAAGAAAAAAATGAAATCTGTATTTTTTAAAACGAGTAGAATTGTGGAGAGTATCGTATTGAACACACAAAATACAGTCACAGTTAAGTGACTGAGCAGTGCCTTCCTAAAGTAATCGAATCCCTGAAGAACTTCCGACCAGTTTCAAGTATGGACACCTGGTCAATGCAACGATCCAGCTCACCGCAAGAAAGCCTGCACTGAATATATGACCACTACAGGATTAAAACGGCTTAAACACTCTCCTTACAGGCCAGACCTTACACCCTGCGACTTTGCACTGTTCTTCCATGTAAAATAAAGCTGAAAGGAAGACGATTTTCCAGTGTTGGGAACATTTTGAGGGCTTACGCCATACTCCGTCGGGAAACGTGGTAGATCTGGTTTGAGGATTGATTTTAGAGGATGAATAGATGTATTGCCTGTGGTAAATAATAATGAAAGTATTAAATAAATAGAGCTATATTTTAAAACCGTATTTCAAAAATTGTACTATTTCATTAAATTTTAAGACATAAGTAAATTTTATTGTTTAAATAAGAACCCTATAGGTCTATGTAACAGGCAGCAGTATTTTGGAAAAATTTTCAACTTTTAGGTACTGAAAATAAATTTCATAAATTACGATATCCATGCTCTCAGGATTTGTGCCTCTTTCAGTAAAAAAAAAATTTGTTCCTTTTTAATTATCTAAAGCAAAATTTCTTTTTTATCCGACAACAAATTGCAGCTCATTTTCTGTTTGATATATTTTTTTAAACGAACAACTGCATATCGCAAACTGAACAAAGCGTTCACAATAAAATTATGTGAACATGCATGGATGAATCCGACTGGAAATAGAAGAAAAAAAAGAAGTAAAACGTAAAATATCCTACCAGGTCCGGTCGACTGCGCCATACTTCATTAATCGCACATCCAGAAGGACATAAATCAAGTCGAAAGTGACCAGAAGAGAAAGATGTATGTGTGTGGTGCGGTATTAGACGCGTTTCACGCTAGATTAATCAAATCAGTGAGAAAATCGCCGACGAAGAGACAGAAAGCTCATTAGAATGGGGCAATCTTGTCTTCCTTGTAATTTAGACCAGTCCCTGGACTGTATTTAGCACTCTATGTTATATTATGTATTAATAAAATATTTTCATTGAATAAACTAGCCAAAATAAAGCTCTGCGTTATACGGCAGATCAGCCTTACCTCTTTCTTAGTGAAAACTCTGGAGTTTCTGTAGAATCAACCCTTTAAAATCTGGCCTTTATATTGACCAACTTTTCCTGGGGTATCCGGATACAAGGACATACCAGGTAACTGTAAGGCGGACGAGCTAGCAAAAAAGGGCACCACCCTCCCAGCTGTATCTGTCTCATCTTAACAAGAAGTACCTATTGCAAACTACCTGCTCCTCCTGTACAAAAAAGTAGTTTAAAAGCCCACTTGAGGTGGCAAAATAAATCCATAAGCACAGATTTGGCCTTAACTAGATCTACGTCTAACTAATGATGTTTTAACTCAATCCAGGGAGTCCATTGGAATTGCGATCGCAGCCATTGCAGGACACTGGGCAGGTGGATCCCATGTACAGCGCATGGGAGTCGCAGAGCTACGACATGACTTCTGTAGAAGCTGTAACGATGAGGAAGAGGAGGAAACAATGGTACATCTTCTCTGCCACTGCTTAGCCTTTGGCAGAAAACGGCTTTCTATTCTAGGCAACCGAACTTTGATTACTTATCTGATCTCAGCTTAGTTAGCATTAAAGACCTGACACTTTTTATTAAAAGTTTCAACTGGTTCTCACATAAGAGGGAAAAGGCACCGCCGATCATCACGGTATTACAACGGGCCAAAAGACCTAAGTGGGTTCTCTCCGAACCGCTGTTTTAACCTAACCTAACCTAACTTTTTCTAACCAACATAATTTTTCTTTTATAAAAAATTTCTCCTTTGTAAATTATGTTTCTATTCAGGTCAGACAAACATCTTAAACACGTGCTAGTAAAAAAGTTATTTAACCGATTTAACTGGAATAACATTTACCAACACCTTGTCGTAAAATTTATTTTAAAATTCAAATAATTTAGTACAAATTAAACAGAATTTTAACGTTAATTTTCTACACTATTTTCTGTAACACAAAACCTAGGTGTTATCTTTTTAGTACACGCATTTTAAGGAAAATAAAAAAGTATATAGTAGTAGTAGTAAATAAATAGTTTTGAGAGCAAGATGATAATATGATAATATTTACACATTTGTAAAAGGACCTACAGCCCATACTGTATACTTTTGTATAAGCTTTATAATTCAAGATATTTTTAGTTCGGTTTTTATTTGTTAAATATTTTCTTTAATTTGTAATAAAATGTCTATAGATCGGCCTATTAGAGGCCATAAAAATAGACGGCATGTATCGCTAGTCCTTAATGAGGGGACTGGACTTGTCACTGTGACTATCGTTGGATCTTTTGTATCAATGGATACCGAAAAGTTTTGAATATGTATTGGGCGTTACCAAGAACTATTATTAGATTTAATGTCAATTTAACGACCAAGAAGATTTTAAGAATGACAATCTCACCATATTTTAAACCTCCTCTTTCAACAGTTATTTTATGCAAATAAAATAATATAAAGTTAAATATTTTTTTAAAAGATTAAAAGAGGTATATGGTAATGTGAACCGTTTTAATTATCGATTTAGTCGTTACCATTATTTGCTTTTATACATAAAAATGTAATTTTCTTTGTACTTGAGTTTTTTAAAGCTAGTAAAATATATTACTACCTTTATGACAGTTTAAACTTATACGAAAAAAGATCTCCTCCACAGAAACATAAGTGAACTAAAGTACGGATAGATCTTGGAAACTCTCGACTCTAGGTGGGATATTTTAGTGCTTCATTAAAACGCTTATTTATTGACTACACTATATTTACTTATACGAAGAGAGAGATACTCCGACTCGATATCATTGTTGTTAATTTTACAATCAATAGTTAATACATACCCCATTTTGCTGGATACACATAAACCGCACACAAAAAATGATTGCAATCTATCAGCACGTTTTTGAGTAATAAAAAAAAAATAACAATTTTTGTCAATCTTCCAAACCCTTTGATGGCTAAACGTTTTCGGATATAGGTAACTTAAGGCTAGATCGATCTATTTTTCGCCCAGGTGTCTGCCTTTACCTGTTGTACACTTATTTCCCGGACACCCTGTATGTAAATTCCATGTTAGATTTTGTAGTCCATAATTTTATAATTTTAGTCTTAGTGTTTGTAAAACCACTTTTGTTGTGAACATTTTTATTGTAGTAATGGGGCCTTTTATTTCTTTTAATAAAATAAAATAAACTATGGTTTACATTCTCTTTTTGGTACTGCCAAGGGCCTGAAAATATTTAAATTGGTATAGATCGCTATGTGAGTTCAGCGATCTACATCAACACGAAGTGTTCGGTAGGAACGCCAGCTATTCGCTGATATGACAAGGTCACGAATGTAATTGTCCTAATAGAACTACAGTAGTCTGAAAAAAATTCATAGCCTTCGTCGTGAATGCGAACGACCTCCAGGAACTTTAGCACGGAAATAAATTTTTTATTTTTTAATAATTAACTTTAAAATTGTATATATTTTTATTTTATTTAGTTAGTATATTTTGTTTTTGCATTTTTCTCGAAACTACAGGATGGTAAAAGAAAATTATTATTTTACCTGATATTAAGGTAATTGAATTTAATGGCTACGAACAAAACTTTAGACATATTTATTAAGATTTTCATGATCTAATTGTAAAATTTATTAGAATTCCCTTGCAGTAAAACGTGAAAAATACGATGTATGTGTGTATATTACAAAGTCAATGAAGCATCAGCTGTCAGAGATGCAATGAAAAAGCAATCAATGGAAAAGAATTGCTGCAGACTTATGGCCCATTTACAATAGAGCTACTGCACTACAGCCATTGTCGGATCCAGTGGGAAATTTCAGAAGACATATTATAACTTATTGTCGACATTATCCACCTTAATGCTCTAATTTAGTATTTAATTTTTTAAAACAAAATAATAGGTAAAAATAGGGTCCAATAAAAAATGTACAAATATTTAAAAAAAATCTTTTAAATACATATAGGATAAATTTATTATTCGTAATGATGAGAAGATACAATAAAGTTTCGTATTTAAAAAAAAGATAGGTTAGGTTAATTTGGGTAGTATTTTTACAAAATTTTAGAAGGAAATAGCGAAGACTGCAAGGAACAGAAAAATTGTAAAAATGAAATTTAAATTCAAAATAAATAACCAATTAAACAATTTTTACGAACATAAAAAAGGAAAATAAGTTAAAATATATGCGATTTCCAAATGTACAGAATTAAAAAATAAAAAGTTATCCAAAACTATTTTACTTAAAATATAAAACGAGCCCAATAAAATTGGGCATCACATGTCAAACAAGACAATTTGTTTTTAACATTTAGGCCGTCCTTTAGATGCGTTTTCGTGCGAAAGGCTTTTGTCAGATTTCGCATTAGTAGTACCGTTTACTGAAGAAGCTTTAAGACAATCTGAATCAGTGAGTTTTGGAAAACACTGTGATAAATAATAGATGAATATTTTTTTGGCTATGATCTCATCAGTAAAAACAATGGTTATTCGTTTCGAATATCAGACGTTACAGTTGGAAGAATTGTGCATAAAAAGTTGTATGAGAAAACATACAGTGTACCTATATCTGAAGGATTTTGGAGTGGAAATTTTAAACTGCGTTGGCACAAATTATATATAGAAAACACAAACGCATACAGAATCCGAAGCATTCAGAAAGCATGTATCGGAAATATAAACAGTATATCTCAATTGTGTTGCAAGCTGTTGCCGGGCCAAATTATAAATTTATAGCAATAACTATGGGAGCGTATAGTAAAGAATGTGATGGTGGTATTTTCTCGCATTCAAACCATTGCAAAAAATTTAAAAAAGGAGCAATGGACGTTTAAACATATCGTTCACTACCGGGAACATAATATAAAAGTTCCTCTTGTTTTGCTAGTATATAAAGCTTATCCACTTAAAACCGATTTAATAAGGCCTTACCTTGTATCAAAACTAAGACCCACAAAGATAATTTTTAATCAGTGTTTATCCCGAGCAGGGCAAGTTGTTGAATGTGCGTTTGGAACTAATAGTAACAAATGGAAATAATTAAAAAAATTTATTAAAGTACCAAAGGGTAATTAAGGCTAATTAAATAAATAAATAAATTAAATTATGGGCTAATTAAATGCATATACCTGTTGCAAAATATCATCATTGATAGAGAAGGAGATTGAGCCTTCGAGCAAATTCAAAAACAAATCAATTTAAAAACAGCAAATTTTGTAAACCTACATGAAAACAGAGCTCATCTTATGATATCAATAATAAAATTAAAGATTATTTTTCATCTCAAGAATTATATAATCCATAATTTAAAACATTTAATTAACTTCAATAATATTTGTGAATTTTAAAATTTGTGAAACTATCATTAACATTTATTTCAACTGCTACTTCTTTGTATATCCCTCGTGTGGTATGATTTATCGGTCATTTCCCACAAAGGTTTTCTATTATTTATTTCTCTACATCCATTTTTGAGATAGAACGTCAAAAAAAACTGCGAAATATCCCATTCTTTGCGGATACATCGTACATTGCATAATTTCGTCCGAAACGAACGAATGATTCGGATGCAAAGTACGACTCTCAATTGGTTTAACAGGAATTCGATTAATCGCATTTCTTCTTACGATTTCTGACGAATTTAACTTGGACGAAACCACATCTAAAGGACGACTGGCCTCAATGTAATTTTTAATTTGGTGACAAGGTTTTAAAAAATTGAAATTTGAAAGAGGAAGAATAACCTGAAGTACTTTAATTGTCGCCTGACGTACCAAATTGCGTATAAATTGACATAAAAAAATGATACTTCCACCCAAAAAAAAGGGGCACATTTGATAATTTATTATCAATGGTAAGAGTAAGAATAAAAGTTAAAGACGACCAAAAAAATTTGTTTAATCATCGATTACCTCACATTTAAAAAGATTACGGACCGTCACTGATCAAAGCACATGTTTTATATCTGCGGATGTAAAAATGTTTATGGTTTACGTTTATGTACTCTTCCTACTTATTGCCCCATAATAAATCCCTCTTTGTTTTCTTTTGAGCTCTAATAATGCGAGACCGGAATAAAAACAATCTTCTTACAATTTATTTTTGTTTTTACGCCCTGTGTTGTTTCTGCTTTGTAATAAAAATCTAAGTCAGCTCGGAGCAGATATTTGGTATTAACCTTTGGCACGAAATATCTTTTGATAAAAGCGAGTTTTTATTTAGCATGAATAACAAATGGTTTCAGTCGATTATTTCGTATTTTATAATGTGAATGGGTACCAACATCAAAAATATTGTAAAACAGAGCTCTTAATTATTTGTTTTATTTTTATAAACTTCCTTTTGCGAAGCGGACCCAAAGTGACGCTTTCTGCACGGTAGGAAGAAAAAAAATTATTTCACTTCATTACTCCAGATGCAAAGCCTTACAAAGGGTAATATTTAATTTAACCTTGCCAACCAAAGTCACAAACTATTAATAAAGATTTCCTTCGTAATATTATGGGAGATTGTTGTGACTGTATGTGGTGTGAGATGCAACTTTTCGTTGTTGAAAGATAATATTAAGTGTGATAAAGCGTAGAATTTTAAAGCTCGATTAATCTATTCCACCACTGGAGGAAAAAGGATACGTTTTAGAAATTGTTATAAAATACATCGACATGAAACGTAAATGTATTTTTGGGGAATTTTTTATGTCAAGTGCAGAATATTTGTTCTTGTTTTTTCTTGTATTATTAGGAAATTAATTATATTAGAAGAAGTACTTACCTATTTAAAAAAATATAATCAATTTTTTAAAATCCTAAATATGAGGTACCTATAAAAATAAAGATCGTTGACAATTAAAATTTAACTTGTGGAAGTTATAGTAATGGGTCCGATTTTGCGAATCCCGAAATTTGATATATCTCCACATTTCAAGTTCCCCAGAGTCGAATACAATAGTTTTAAAGTGGACGTCTGTGTGTGTATGTACGTATGTGCGTATGTTCGTATGTTCGTATTTGCGTTCGGAATTATTTTTCGTCTCGATTATCTCGAGAACAAAAAATGATATCGACGTGGGACCAATTGCATTCGACGCATAATTACAAAAGTTAGAACTGATTAGATTTTCAGCAAAATCGGTCGGGCTGTTTTTTTATGGAGAATAAAAAAAATGGTAAACCTTTGGGAATTATTTTTCGTCTCAAATATCTCGAGAATAAAAGAACAAAAAAATAATATCGACGTGGGACCAATTTCATTCGACGCATAATTATGCAAATTAGAACTGATTAGATATTCAGCAAAATTGGTAAAGCTGTTTTTTATGGAGAATCAAAAAACTGAAAAAAATGGTAAACAACCTGAATTTTGCAATTTATAAATTACACTATTTTTAAATAATATGATTAATGCATGTTAGGAATATTTGTATGAAAACTATGATGACAATATTTTTAATAATAATTATAACAACAAAACATATGGTATTTTTTCATTCTTCTCTCTTTAGTCGTGTGGACGTCTCGGGTTTGAACAAGACTAAAAGTTTTAATGTTTAAGTGCACTCATAAAAAAGAAAAAGACTATAGGATGAAAAATGTCGAGTGGAAAAATCGAGAGCACGTCAATTTAAAATTTCTAGTTGAAATAATTTCGTTCAAATCCCAACAAACGTTAATAAAGGTGTACGTCTCTTTCGACAATTTTTTTTTGAGACAAAAGAGGTTTTTGGGAGCGTCAAGAATCGGTGGCAGACGATAAAAGTCCGTCATGATGACACTGTGAAAAGAATAAAAAAAATCGTTAAAGTAATCGACGTTTGAGTATCAGAATTATAGCGAAGTAAGTCAATATCATATATCAATCTATCGTTCCGACCACCTACGTTAGGATTTTCATATTAATATCTACTTTTACAGTGGCTAGAAAAGAACACTTGCAATTATAGTAAAACCAAAGTTTTTCGATTGTTCTTCCAAAACCCAAGATTTTTACTGTTCGGAAACTGGTGGCATAAATTTGGATAGTAGGGTTGCCATATTTAAAAAACTTCACTAATTTATTTTGACATTATCAAAAGGAGTGTAAAAAACATGATTTCGTTCTAGAATAATCATTTATTATGACAATAAAGCCTTTATAATGTTACATTTTGTTTCAAAATTAAATAAAAACAAAAAATTAAATTTAATAAATATCTAAATTTTCCACCATTGGACTTAATATTGCATCTGTAATGGAAAGCAAATTTTCTGCATCTCCAAGCGGTTGGCCAACAACCAACGCCAACCAATGAGCGTCGTTACAATCTTTGGCGCAAACCCATAATTATTACCTAAATTAACAGAAACTTATAGTTCTTAGCCGACCAACGAATTTAAAATGACAAGTGAGGCCTTGGCGAAACGTCTGCAAAAATCCAATCGGATCCCAACCAACGAACGGATGCAATCCCGGATCGAACTGTTTCATAAAAACACTACCTCTAAGTTCCCTTAACCCAACAAATTGCTCTTTCATCATTCTCCAGCCATTTGCTTTCGCTGTCAGACATAGGCCTCCTCAAGTTTCTTCCAAGTTTCTCGATCCTGTGCCGCTGCAATCCAGTTGGTGTTGATCTTTTTTAAATCATCTGTCCATCTGATGGGTGGTCTTCCTGGATTTCGTTTGTCTGACCGTAGCCTCCATTCCAGAAGTTTTTTCGTCCATCTCTGATCTGTTTGTCGTGCTAAATGACCGGCCCCACCTCCATTTCGACTTTGAGATCTTTTCAATTATGTCTTTTACCTTTGTTTCTTCACGAATCTCCTCATTTCTTACTCTGTCTTTGAGTGATATCTCCAGCATAAAACTTTCCACCTTTCTTTGTGTGACACTCAATTTCTTTGCTAAAGCCTTAGTGAGCGTTAGGGCTTCTGCCCCATATGTGAGAACCGGTAGGATACACGTGTTAAAAGTCTTCCTTTTTAGACTTATAAGAATTTTGTCCTTAAATATGTGTCTCAATTTGCCGTATGCTGCCCATCCGAGGTTTATGCGCCTTAAAAGTTCACAAGTTCGGTTGTCCCTGCTGATTTTTAGTTCGTGTCCCAGATAGGTATACTTTTTGACATATTCTACTTGCGCTTCCTCTATGTACGAGGGTGGTTTGATAAGTCAGTGACTTTTTGAATAAAACAAATTTTTTTCCGCAAATAAACATTTTATTTTTTTACATAATCACCTTTTAGCTCGTTACATTTAGTCCAGCGTTTTTCTAATTTTTTTATTCCCTCCAAATAATAGGTTTTTTCAAAGCTCTCAAAATACGCGTTTGTTTCGGTAATGATTTCTTCATTCGACTCAAATCTCTTGCCGCACAGCCATTTATTTAGGTTTGGAAACAGAAAATAGTCGCAGGGGGCTAAATCTGGAGAATATGCTGGATGGGGTAGAAGTTCGTATCTTAATTAGTGGATTTTGGCCATCGTGACTAGACAAGTGTGCACACGTGCATTGTCTTGATGGAACAGCACTTTCTTCTTCTCAGCCAAATGCGGCCGTTTTTGCTTCAAATTAACGTCGAATCTATTCAAAAGCTTTGAATAATATTCGCCGGTGATCGTTTTACCTTTCTTGAGGTAATCGATGTGAATGACACCGCGTACATCCCAAAAAACTGTGGCCATGACCTTGTTGGCTGACAGACTCTGTTTCGCCTTCTTTGGTCAACGTTCACCCCGAGCAACCCACTGTTTCGATTGTTCCTTGGTCTCTGGCGTGTTGTGATGGATCCATGTTTCATCCACAGTAACAAAATGGCGCAAAAATTCGCTCGGATTACGGCTGAACATCGCTATACACTCTTTTAAAGTGGTCACACGATTGCGCTTATGGTCGAGTGTGAGCAATCGCGGCACCCATCTCGCAGAGAGTTTTTCACGTCCAAATATTCGTGTAAAATATGATGTACTCGTTCAGTTGAGATACCTACAGCATGAGCCAACTCACGCACTTTCATTCTCCGATCATCCAATATCATTTCATGGATTTTATCGACGATTTCCGGCGTGATCACTTCTTTTGGGCGACCTGGACGTTCGGCGTTACTAGTGGTGGTACGACCACAACGGAACTCTGTAAACCACTTCTTAACCATTAAAATTGATGGTGCCGAGTCCCCGTAGTATTTATCAAGTCTTTCCTTAGTTTCAGTGATGGATTTTTTACGTAAAAAGTAATGCTTAATCAGCACACGAAATTCACTTTTTTCCCTTTTCGTAAAAATTCACGAGGTTGTCTACTTTGAACGGCTTTCAAACACCAACTGCACGACGTAGCTTGCTCAAAATTAGAAAGTTGCCCACTGATAGATTATAGTTGACGGCAGTACTGTCGCATTTGGAGTAACTGCGCGGGAAATTCAAAAAGTCACTGACTTATCAAACTGCCCTCGTATTTTCTGCGTATTTTTATGCAGTCTTACAGTCGTTGTTGCATGTTTATAGATATCATATATTACTCTTTAATCTAACCAAACAAATTTTTTTTTTAAAACTTACTTTAACTACAATCTACTAACCTATTAATTTAACAATGCATATCAATATGATGTTCAATAATAATTGATTAAAATTTTAAGAAATTTATACAAAAAATTTGTGGTGGAATAGCTTGGGTTTACTAAGTGGATATTCTTTCGGCAGATATCGTGTTTTACTGTAAAATACGATTTTAGGTCTTACTCGGTTATCGACTCTATTTCATACACGATTTTATCGCTAAAACCATTTTACATGTTTAAAAGCAAAAAACAATAAAATACCCAAGATAGTTTTTAATGCATTTTGCCCTGTAATACAGTTAACACGGGTAAACTTTTAATGATATTTTAAAAATTGAAATATTTAGAATTTTTAAAAATATTTATGTAGATTCAATCGCGTTATTAGTAAAATACAAGAAAAGAGAATTAAGTTATAGCACGAATAATAGGTAAATATTAAAAACGAATTGTGTACCCAATATTTGATAGGTACTGATAACAATAAAATAAAAATATCTATTAAAAATTCTACTTAATTTTACCCAACAATATTTTTAACCCTACTGTATTACAGATTTTTTCTGTGTACAATAATTTATGTTTTAAATAAAACCGTCTTCCATGATTACTTTTTTAAATATTTTTTAATAAACACCAAAATTTTTAATTTCCCAACTTATTAACTTTATACACATAAACAAAATAAACACAAGAAAATGTACCAATAATTTTAATATTAAATAAAAAATAGATTTATTAATCATAATTTTAGCTTTTTTTTACAATTTTGGTCATTTGCACATTAATAATTGGTAACAAAATGCTTTACAAAAGTTTCTGTGTTAATGTATCTATAATTTTAAAAAAAATTGTTTTTTTGCTGTTCGACTAACCAGGAACACGAATGAAACTTTATTTTAGTTTCTACAACAATATAATTTTGATTTGTGCCTTCCTTACAGAACCAGAAGAAGTATTGAACTAAATAGTCCTTTTATCTTCCTTTAACATGCACTTTCATAATAAAAATCTATGAATAAAACAAGCAAAACTAATACTGTTCGGTTTTCCCAGTTTTATTTTGTCCATCCCGTACTTTATTATTATAACCCAACTTTAACCAAAAATGGCGATAAAAAAACTCAAAATAAAATACGATGCGCCGTTATGGACACATCGGGCAAGTGTCGAATAAGAGCAAATATTATTTTTTAACCCACCTTGTCCCCTCTCTTTGTCTAACCCGCCTCCCAAAATTAAACCTCATTTTGTGATAATAAAAGGGCAATAACAAACAAATTTTCATTTGAAATAAATACAAAAAAAGTGAAATTTTATACAAATAAATAAACATTATACCAAATTTAAAACCAAAACAGAATAAAATTGCACTGCATCAATATTAAAAATAAATTTTAATATAAATAAAAAAAAGATATATCTTTTCAAATATTTTGTCAACAATAAAAAACTTAATGTTATTTAAATTTTTGCATTTTTACTTTCTCAAAAACCATTTTGAACTGATTATCATATTTAAGTGAAATTTCCCAAGCATCATTACTTCTCTCTCTTCATGGGTTCTTACTCAAAATGGGGCAGTTTCCGTACAAATATCCCCCTTGTATAAATATAGCTCGATATTTCCTTCCATTGTCCGGTTTTTCACTACATTTGTTTTCCACTTAGATTATCCCTTGACATGTTTAAACTCTAGACAAGCTCGAATAACACAGAAGAATAAAAACCGACTAAAATTGTGCGGAAAATTTCTGGCTTATGTTTAATACTTAATTTATTTTTTATTCTTTTATAAAGATCTCGTTTTATTTAAAAATTGATATGTTATTATTTAAAAATACTGCATTTCGTTAAAAAAAAATTTATACACAAAGAAATGTTTCTAGATGTTCTTATATAATACGAGTTTAACTTAACCAGTTACACTACGGCTACTCCAGAAATCCAGGAGAGTATAACATGTGCTCAAAAAATATCGATTATACTTAACCAACCTCTATGTTTGATGGCAATCCATCTCAAGAATTCCCAACCAAAGAAGATTGGACCGAGAACCTAGTTAAACCTCAGTGCGCAGTATTTTATACTTCTTCTTCTAGTGCCTATTCGTTTCGAATATTGGCGACCATCCTGGCTATGATGACCTTGTTGACTGCTGCTTTAAATAGTTCTGTGGTTGTTTTTGAATACCATGTCCTTAGGTTCTTGAGCCATGATATCCTTCTTCTTCCGGGCCCTCTCTTTCCCAACACTTTTCCTAGGAGGATGGATTTTAAGAGTTTGTATTTGTTGTCATTTATCATTATATGTCCGAGATATTCCAGTTTCCTTCTCTTTTTCCTCTTTCACCTCTTTTTCCTTCCCCAATCTTTCCAGTATTGTTTCGTTGGTCACTCTATCTACCCATGATATTTTAAATATCTTTCTGTATAACCACATCTCGATGACTTCGATCTTCTTTTGTGTTGCTTCGGTCAATGTCCAGGATTCCACGCCATAGTACTATATGGAGTACACATAGCAGCGCAGGAGTTTTAATTTGATATCTAATTTGAGGTTATGGCTTTTGAAGAGCTTAGACATTTTAATTTTATACTGACAGCTCTAAGCTAGAGTGGAAAGTGGGTAGTTGCCGATGACTTGGTCGTCAAGAAGACATGAAAAAGTAATCTCCAATCGCATGCAAGTAGCCCTAAACACAATCAGAAGCTGGTGCGCAGAAGAAGGACTCGATGTCAATCATAGCAAAACAGTGCCTGGTTCCATTCACCAGGAGTAGAAAGTACAAAGTACGAAGCCCCAACTCCAAATGTAAACCAGCTCACATTTTCTAAAGAAGTTAAATATTTGGGCGTGATAATCGACCAAAAACTGACATAGAACAGCCAACAAAACCACATTTTTTCCAGAGCTATAGCGGCTAGCTAGACATGCCGCAAAGTCTTTGGCAAGGCATGGGGTCTGAAACCAAAAATGATCTACTGGTCATACCAAACGATCATCAAACCCAAGGTCACCTATGCCTCATTGATATGGTGGCCAGAAATGCAACAAATTTTGGCACAATAATAAAAGAAGTAGCAATCAGTGCCTTCAAACTAAGTCAGACAATAAATCTCAAAGCAGAAAACCCAAATAACCATTTAAAGATTTTGGAAAATATTTCCCTAGAATCCATGTCTAAGCCGACGTATATCATGCCAGTTAGGTACGACTTCAAAATGCAGTTCGAAGTTATCATAAACAACCATCAAATTTGATCCAAGATGTATAAAAAAGATTGGAGCGGGCGTTACAGGGCCGAATTTTAGGCTCTCAAAACCACTTGGTAACACCCCAACTATCTTTCAAGCAGATTTACATGTCATATGTGCGCAGGAGTGCCTTGAAAGGGACACCCGAAGGGCATAAATTTATATTCTATCAGATAGCTAAGCAGCATTAAAAGCTCTGAAGTCATATAATTTGAGTATAAGCTGACTTGGAGCTGTAAACAATCACTGAGACAACTGTCATCAAACAACCAGATCACTTTGATGTGGGATCCAGGTTACAGGGGCGTTAAAGGTAACGAGAAAACAGGAAGTGCCAAATACACCATTTTCCGGAACAAAACCGTTCTGTGGACTCTCCAAGGCCCACTTAAAAGAGAGGTTCGACGCTGAAAAACAGATGAAATACAATATCACTAGAATAAAGTGCCAGGACAAAGACAGGTGAAAAGGCTAGTGAGCCACTCGCCAAAGAAAGCTTAACATCTTCTCGAGTTAAAGAAACTGATGACGGGACTCCTTACAGGACACTGCCCTCTGAGGTATAAAAAGATGTGCAAAACAGAGAAAGATAGTTGCCGCTACTGCAAGAACTTTGCTGAAACTGTAGAACCTTTGCTATGCGAATGCCCAGATCAAAAGATCTGATATGTCGTGGTGCTTGAGAGGCTGTATAGCCTTCATGACCCCCCCCCATCCTCCTTTAATCTACAATGTACACATGTTTGTTTATATTATTTGGGGTTAAATGATACTTATTGTTAATTAGTTATTATTTAGTTTTATATGTGAGTTCTTACCTACCTGCTAAAACCTCTACCGATTGTTTTTATATATTTTTTTTAACCTCAAAGTACCCATTTTTACCTGTTAGCATCAATAATTTGTAATTAGTTTAATAAAATGTTTATCGACATTTAAATATTTGTTTTAAGAATTATATCACTTTATTTCACAGGTACTTTTTATGTCGAATGTTGGTTCATGTTCAACATTTTTGTTGCTAGCGAAATAAAGTACATTATATTTCTCAAATATGAATGAATTTGCCTGGATTATTAGCTCAGCATAGACTGATGTTTTTATTTTCAAATTTTGCAACATTGCCGATTAATTAGATGCCCGCAAAGCATAAAGTTTAGGAGATAATTTATTGTCTCTAAATATATCACATTTTTAATAAAAAAAGTTACATCATTCAAGAAGTACCTTCATAAAATATCGAATATCAAGGTTATTTGATTATATTTGCTCTAGGTATCAACGATTAACACACCACATCATTTATTTTTTTTAATTTCGACTATCTCGCAATTTTATTCCTTATAATCAAAGTACAACAATAATTTTTTTCATTATTGCTACACGAAAACTTCGTAACTACTCAATTTTCTTCACCATCACCTCATCTTATCCCACATAGCAATCTATAGATTCATACCTGTAGCAATATAAACAAAGAAACATTGACAATCTCGCGCGCTGTAACCACCACTTAACAATAATAACACCTCATCAACAAGAGTTATTGCCCTCTAAGAAATTAGAGGGCACGCCATTGCTAACAACCGGGATCGCATCCACAATCTTCGAGAGCAGTGGAGTACTATGCAAAGTAACTTGACTCTGAATGATTAGCTCCCTACAATTTTTATTCTAAAAACTACATTTTGTTCATAAAGTACATATAATAAAAAGAAGATCAAAAATGCTACAACTGTTCCAAAAATAATTTTTGGTTAATAAAAGTACAATTTATACCCATTTTTTTTGTAGAGATTTCACGATGGTGATTTATGAGTAGGTATCGAATATCACCATGTTCATAATAAAGCTAAATATTAAAAACATTATAAACAAACTTAATGACAGTGAGTTTCACAATTTAATAGCCTTGGTGTTTGGAACTGCACGTTGTAAAGGTGTCAGAGCCTTCTATTGTCCTTGCAAGGATATCCAGAAAAAACTATATGGAATATAGCATCTCTGAGTGTATCTTTTGGAAAAATTTATCCGTAAAAAAAAGGAAAGGCCAACAAAAAAAAATTTTGAGTTATTGATCATCGAATAATCTTGTAGATAAAACCTGAAAGACCAAAGCATTAAACAATACTACAAACTTGGTCTTATTTATGCTTTCTTTGGGGATAAAAGATTTAACAATGTGAAGAATTGGAAAAGAAAGCAAAGAAAGTCCATCTCAAAATAGGTGCCACAATTAATAATGATCACCTTAATTAAATCCCTTGTACTTTTGCTACCCCATCAAGAAACAAACAAAGATAAAAAAAGTTATTAAAAATTGTACGTACCACAATAAGTTTACAAAAAAAATTGACGTCGAATTATTACTAGCACTCTTTAACAGCTTAACATCTTGAATTTTGTAGATAGTGTTAGTAAATTGACAAAGACAAGAGCAGAATGATGATTCCAAACCAGTGATTTCCAAAGTGGTTTATATTGACAAGTGGGGGTCGACTGCGAACTGCAAGGAGTCTATGGCAACGAAAACATAAATTTGGGATGGATGAGATGTAACTGAGTGTCCACGAGAGTGTCAATCGCACAGACTTTAATGGATGTTTTGACCATACAAATACCACGGTGAATTATCGATGATATTGAACAAACTGGTGTCATATATCAAGAAGAACTGATCGTAATAAGCACTAACGAAGAATCTAAGGTATAGTTTAGAAAAATGTTGGCTTCAGAAAGACAAACTTATTACTTATCCTGCATTAAGGACTATGGCGAGAAAGTTTTTAATAGCTTTTTCATCTGCTGAAGGGGTTCCACCGCGGTTGCCAATCTTCTTACAAAAAAAAGAAACGGATTATAAATCACTAGCTGAGGAGATTTAAAGTTTAGTCTTTCTAAATTATTATTGTTATTATTACAATAAGATACGGGCAGGGACCCTAGGATTCATAGGCCCTAAATTACACTTTACAATGATTACAAAAATTAAAGTAATTAGAATATTAAACATTACAAGAAAAGATTAATAATAAAAAAGAAAAGCATCCAGTCTCATTAAAAATTTGCTACTAAAGTATCATCCTTCAAATTAAAAGCACTATTTTTGTGTAGTTATCTTATTTTATAATTTAACTAGATTTTCAATTTTAAGTCGTTTTAATTAAAAAGTATATATCACTTATCAAGCAATATGTCAGATGTCAAAAACAAATTTGGAGTTAATAAATTTTGAAAAATTCAATGTAAGAGGGGAGGGTTCTACCGAAAATACCCCAAAAAGTTTTTACGAGGTCTAAAGGCAAAAAAAAGTAAGAGATCATTACTCTTAAACAATAATTCACGCAAAATTTGTTTATACCGATAGTTAATATTATTTTTGTTAATACGTAGTGATAAATATATTGACAATTGTCTGAATGCCTTGAAATATTTTAATGAGTACGCTCCTGCAACCGAGGTGGTATCGTAGTACCAAGTTAGGCGCATGAATTGGTATGGCTAAGCACCCGCAAACAACATAATGAGGTTCTTCTTCTCCTTTTCTTCGTTTCGTCTTCTCTTTCGGTTGTTTCGGTATTTAAGTGGCCGGGCGCTCTTCTTCGTCTCTCCGGATGGATGATGGTAATAAGGAGACGTGAGGCAGCCTCTTTCGGCACCTGCTTAGTGAGAAGGTAATAACACCTTTGTGGTATCTTCTTCTCCATCTACTATATAACCATTCACCGCAGGGACGGACCATTATATACACACGTATTCCAATAAAAAAAAGAAAATGCGACTGGTTACAATTCAACAAAGTATGGAGTTTCAGTGATATTCTAAATGTTATAAAAAATGGTATTTTTACAGAAATATTAATGTAAGTCTTATTTTACCAGAAAGAAACCAACACTATTTAAGTAATGTACCCTTATATTTAACGTTAAATGGCGAAATCTTGTTGGCAGCATGTATTTGATAAGTCCAAGATTTCGTTTCTTATCAGTTTTTTGTTAAACCTGATTCATTCATTCATTCGTACTACCATAAATTTGCTTCTTTGTTTAAAATACTGTTAAAAATTTTGTTTGTTAAACAGTATGAAGGACTAAACGTTTAAGGTAATTGAATACCCATTTCATGATAAAGGCAACTGATTGGGATCCCCAGTAAAAAAATTGTTTTATTTATTAAGAAATAAGTTTGAAATACACACAACCACAATATCCGGGGTACGTTAGTTTTTGGCTTAATTTTTTTTTAAATATATTCGAGGGTCAATTTTTTGCTACGTTTATGATAATACCACTACTTTATGAATCTCGTTTTAGAATATACCTCGGCACCAAAAAAGCTCGTGTGTGGAGATAGCCTAACAATACAAACTGACTCCGCGATAGGCACTATTTTGAAGCAGGAACAATTATGGTCTAGAGAAGAATCAGTATCGAGCCAAGAGACAGTAAAAGAAACCTGTTCTTAGCGCTTGGTATTAGATCAGTTGATCACGTGATTCTGAGGATACCCAGACGATCCCAAAAGTTTGTAAATAATCGTAACACATCACTGAATCGCATTTTTGTTAGTTTTCCCAAACATTATGGTTAAACATATTATTTTTAAAGTAATAAAAAGAATTTTAAAGGAAAGGGTTTATGCTGTAAGTGGAGCTTACAATTCACAGATACATATATCATTAACGTTGTTAAAGAGTATTTAAATTATACATACATAACTAAATAGTTTGGCTGAGAAGTAAAAATGCCAGTTGTTTTATTCTATTTCAGAGTTGTTTTACTTTGTATGTTATGTTATTACTATTTATATTTGTGTGCATTATTGCAAGATGTTTTTTTGTTTTGTTTTACAAGAGGAAAATATTTTATAGACACTCAGCGCTTCGGCTGCTCTGAAAAGAGTGCGTTTCCTCGCTGAATAGTGTGGGATTCATTGAACGCTCGTTCAACGTTACCCACTAAAAAACTCTTGTGTGTGATTTTTTGGGCTATTGTCTCTGGTAGGAGACAATCTTACCACTTGTATTATTGCAAGATGATTCTGCATTATTCGAAACTATTTTTCTTCATTTGTGTTATTAAAGATATATTTTATTACTCTTATCCTCCTGTATTTGCTGGTTAATAGAAAAAACCCATCTGTTTTGAGACACATCGACATTTCGTCTAAATCTAAATTACCCAACTTATATGATGTTTAAATTTTTGGGGTCCTGGTAAACATCACTAAAATATTCCCCTTTTAAAATTGGAAATTAAATTCATTATGAAACTTCGTTAAATCATCAACCATTAATAAGAAACTACCCCATACTTTATAAATACCCATCCCGGAACTGACATTATCTTATACTCACCCTTGCAAACTTTATTTTTTTCGTAATTAATTTCGGATATCATGTCCGCAACATCTGCTTGTCGTTTATCAACTTATTTTCATTTATACGACTCTTTCATTAACTTTTTAAAATAGATAGCAATCACAATCTACCGAAATAATTCCATATACCTAAAAAAAATTCATCACTTTTGACGTAATCTCTTTTTAATGACCATCAAATATGTCGAAAAATAGAAATGATGATAATTTCTCCTTTTGTTTTCTTACGAATTTCATTAAATTTTTTTAAAGATATTCCTTAAAACAAAAATTATCAAACTGAACGCACTTTTGTGGTTATCTTACATCGTACAACTTCGGTTTCCTAGTACTTTAAAATTAAAGATTTTTTTAAATCCTTATTAACATCATTCCCAAGAACGTAAGTATTAACAAACTCCAAGAAGAATTACGTGACTCCTTAGTGGTAACATACTAATGAAGGGAAACCAACAAAAAATGGGGCAGTAAAATATTAAAAATTCCCGCAGACATTGCAGGAAAAGTATCATAATGCGAAGAATTCGATAGCAAAATACAGACAACCTAGGCTTTAACACGAAAAATATAACAGTCAAACGCTAAAGATCTTGTGAAAATTAGTAGATTGTTGATTGTAGGGGGAGGGTCGTGAAGGCTATGCAACCTCTCAAGCACTTCGACCTATCAGATCTTTTGTGCACAACCCTTAATCTATTCGAGGCCCGGGATTCCGAGACTTCGAGCAAAATTTATCAGTTTCCTGCGGGCCAAGTTTCTGACATCGAAGGGCTTTAGGAAGGCCCCTTCCAGAAACTTAAGCCTCTTGCAGAAAAGTACTGGGCATTTGCAAAGTAAATGTTTCAGCGAAGTTCTTGCAGTAGCGGAAACTATCACTCTCTGTTTTGCACATCTTTTTCGGGTGATACCTTAGAGGGCAGTGTCCAGTGAGGAGCACCGTCACCAGTTTCTTTAATGTCCAACTCGAGAAGCTGTTTAGCTTTCCTTGGCGAAAGGCTAACTAGCCTTTTCGCTTGTCTTTGTCGTGGCACTTTATGTCAGTGAGATTTCATTTCATCTGTTTCCCAGCGTCAAACCTCTTCTTTCAAGTGGGCTTTGGAAAGTCCACAGAAAAGTTCTGGGCCGGAAAAGTGTGTATTTTCCCCTTCTTTGGAAAGGCAATCTGCTTCTTCGTTGCCTTTAACTTCCTTGTGACCTGGAATCCACATCAGAGTAAGCTGATTGTTCGCTGTCAGTTGTCTCAGGGATTGTTTACAAGTCAGCGTAGACTCACAAGTGTATGACTTCAGAGCTTTTAGTGCTGCTTGGCTATCTGATAAAATATAGATTTCTGCCCTTCGGGGGTTTCTTTCGATGCACTCCTGGGCACATATCTCTATGGCGTGTAATTTTGCTTGAAAGATGGTTGGGGTGTTACCAAGCGGTTTTGAGAGCCTGAAATACGCCCACTGCAACATTTTTTATCCATCTTGGATCCACCCGTGTACCACACTTCAAACTGCATTTTGAAATCGTACCTGTCGGCTTAGACATGGATTCTAGGGAAATATTTTCCAAAATCTTTAAATGTCCATTCCGATTTCTTGCTCTAAGATTTATTGTCTGGCTCAGTCTGAAGGCACTGATTGCTGCTTCTTTCATTATATAAGTGAAATGGTGGAAGGTAAAGCATTACCTCTACGGCTGCAGTAGAGCATGTGAAAATTGGTAAGTAAAATAGTACCTTAACAATTCCAGGATATCAACAACAGGATGTTGCTAAGCATATAAGGTTTTCCGAAGTGCCTACGTCTGCAAACCAAGAGTTTTTTTCAGTGAGTGAAAAGAAGTCTCATAATTTCTTTAAATAGAATTTACAATTAGGCTTTTTGCAAGCCCTATAATGTGTAGTTTTTTATTTATACTTGTTGCATGCATTATTTTCTTTTGCCAAACTTCGGGAATCTTTCTGCTGTTTTCCTAGTCAGTCTATAAATAAGATATTTTAAATGTCCTCCTACTATCACAGGTAAGAATTGCTGTTATTTTAGTTTGACACACTGTAGCAAAGCAAAAAAATGCTTTATATTTCTCCATTACTTGTCGTAGTTCTTGGGTTTGATTAAGAGACATTTTTGTTGTTGAAAAAAAAATTTGGTTGTACACGTGATTCTTGTATTATGTCAAAAGGTAGTAAAGGTAGTTGTTTACGATCAATTAAAGGAACATATTGTTAACAATAAAATTCTAATAAATAACTAGTCCAGCTTAAGGAGTACTCTTTCATGTGAATTCTCCCCTCAGTTTACCTTATGTAAATTTAAAAAAGATGCTGGCAATAACAAATATGTTTTAAGTTTTTTTTTTAACCCAAAACGGGCATTTAGAGAACTGAAATACTAGTAACTAAACTATTGTGATATGGTATAACTGGCAGTATGCTTTAATGTATCCATGTCATCTGAAATTATGAACGATGTGGGAGTTTCGCAAGGAAGTGTCATTGGCCCGTTGCTCTTCATATTGTATTTAAATCATATTGAGCCGTTTGTTGACGTTATTTTTTTGCGGATGATACAGTGTTAGCGGTTAGCGATGATATGAATGTAAATATAACACCATCGATATAAATAGTATCAACTTACATTTGAATAACGAAAAAATAGAAATGATTCCTAGGTTTTCAAATATTTTATATATTAGGATTTCCATGATCTATCTATTAAGAAGCTAGATCTAGTCAAAACAATAATTCATCAGCTGTTAGATGTGTAGTTAAAATCTAAGACAACTAAGAAACATATCTTTGGACAAAGTTAAACAGTTAAAGGCATTCTTCTTGTTATTCCTTGACAAAATTATGTCTTACAATGTCAAGAAAATTATATAATTACAATAATGTTTAAAGGTCCTTCATTGTTTTCCAAACCAGTCACTCGAAAAAAGATTTTAAAAGATCGATTTTTTAAACTAGTTTTCTTTCACTGTGAAACTTTAACTTTGCTTTTAATTACTTCAGCTGACAATAAAGAAGGTATGCTACAAAATAGCTTTCTGTATTTACCACCCCCCTCTCCCTTAAATATACTCTCTATACACCTTTGCTTGCGTTTTTCTCATTGTGCATCTTCAGTCGTCATAGATGTCTAGTAACCGTGACGATTTTGACTTAACTTCTTCTATGGGTCTTTATGAAAAAGTCGCAGGTTAATAAGGAGGGTGGTCAAAAATGGAGATTTTTTTGCCCAAAAACTGTTTTACAGAGAAGGCATTGTGAATGGGTGCATGATGAAGAATAAAATTCTTCTTTTGCCACAAATCGGGTTTCATAGCATCAAAAGTAGTAAGTTTAATTGACAGTCTGCCTCTCAGGCACCCGCTTGAAGTTATAAGTATGCCACATCAAAAAAATGATTAGCATTGCCTTCCTTTCTGATTTACCCTTCGTAACATTTTTCATGCTGCGATGATAACTTCTAATTTATGAATTATCTTTTGGTTTTTGGAATATCAAGTAATCATCCAGCAAAACCAAATGAGTTTTTAACTTATCTGAGCAAACCTGTTAGCTGGCGTCTTTGCGATCCTATGAAAGGTTTCTCGGTACCATCTTCGTACCAATCTTTTTCGTGTTCAATTTATTATGCAAAATCTTTTTAACTGTTACCCTGATAATGTTGATCATATTCTTATACCTTTTCATATTTGTTCAATTCATTATGCAAAATCTTCTTCACTGTAACCCTGTTAATATTGATCATATTCTTATATCTTTTCGGATTTGTTAAATTTATTATGCTAAATCTTCCTTCACTGTGTCCCTGTAAATATTGATCATATTCTTAAATCTTTTCAGATTAGTTCAATTTATTATGCAAAATCTTCTCAACTGTTACCTTGTTAATGTTGATCATATTCTTACAGCATTTCAGATTTTCTCATTTTCTGAAGCTAACAGACATCCCTCAAGTTTATCGTTATTCACCGGTTTTCCACCCTTACGTATTTCTTAAATTTTTTACTGATCATGTTATTTGATAAAATTCCTAAGCAGGTCGAAGTTATTTAAATTATCATAATTAAAACAGTAACCAAAAAAAAATTGACTTCATTACTAACCTAATCGTATTAAAAACCAAACAGACCTCATGAATATTTTATTATTTTTCAAATCAATTACACATCGTTAAGCGGGGAACGAGCATTATTTATAAAGATAAAATTATTAAGTCTATCTAAACAAGGCACCTAACAAGGCAGAGCATTAAAAAAATAAAAAACCGACGCTTCTTCGGCTCGTAATTTCTCGAGTCAAATTAAAAGTTTAAAACTTGCAATTATCGCGATACTATCTGGAGATACTGCCTCATTTTTTCTCGAAAATTATTTATAATAACACGTGGGTCGGTCGTAAAGTGAGTGGACAGGTAAATTTTGCACCGCGGCAGAGTCGTTTCGACGAGTAGGTAGAAGAATGAAAACAGTCTACTGACGGGCAGGTATGCCAATGCCAAATGGTGCGGAAAACGCAGGTTGGTAATGGAAACATTTTTCGAAAAAATGACGTCGTCCAAACAACTGCAAAGATAAATATAATCAACACAGGTGGAAATGTTTTGTTCACATAGTAACAGATAATACAAATTCAACACAAACTCAACACAAATTCAAAAAAAATATCAAAGTAAAACTTATTGTTTATTGCAATTTATATAAATGTCGTAAAATTCATAAAATATTCCTTCTATGTGATTTAAGTCGTGTTAAAACTATTGTACGAGTACGATACGCTGCATCTTCGTAGCTTCAGGTAGTGTAGGACTATGGATATTGAATACAAATAATTGTAATTGTTTAAGAATATAATATATTTTTTTAACTGTGTCAATAGTTAGCGAAGCATTCTATACTCTATTTAAAAATTGTACAGAGTAATAAAGCCAACATTCCGACAGAATATGCACTTTAAAAAGAAAAATATATCCTACTTATAAATGCAAAACGCTAACAGAGTGGTCAAACAAATTTAAATGGTCCGCAACAGCTGGTATAGTGTTGATTATTATATTTTACTTGAGCCACCCTGTTTTTATTTGAAAGTCTGCAGCATATAAAAGGTTTTATCAGCATAAGGGTCATTTCCTACCTACAGTGTTATACTTATAACTGAAGGATCTACAGTAAGGTCGGTAGAATGGTTTAGTTTTCACATTTTTTCTTCTTTTGTTATTATATGCTTAACACACTTACGCCGTTTTGTGGTCTAACATTTGTTCAAAATATTCTTCGAACACATCGCCGTTCATATCTTCATGGTATTTGCCAGTATCATTTGACTACAAACATTAACAAACCGCCATCAACAAAACCATCAACACTTCCAATGTGGGTACATTGTAGATTGTAGAGGGGGGGGGGGGGGTCGTGAAGGCTATGCTGCATCTCAAGCACTTTGATCTATCTATGTGCATAACCATTAATCTATTCGAGGCCCAGGATTCCCAGACTTCGTACAAAGTTTATCAGTTTCCTGAGAGCTAAGTTCCTGACATCGGAGGGCTTTAGAAAGTTTTTCACAATTTCTTTCTGCTTATCGTTGGAGTCATATTCTGGTCTTCTTTTAAGGCTCCTAGAATTTTGTCGAGGGTTGGTATTTCTTTCTCGAAATATAACGAATGCAACGTTCTTCTAGAGCGAGAGCCCGCGACCGCCAGACCTTCCTTAATTCATAAAAGCTGAAAGTTTCTTTGTGTATGTGCTCAACACAGGTAAGAACGATCAAAGACTATGGAGTTTGGATTGTTGTTACTTGGGCAGGTAACAGGTGGTAAAGGTGTATGAAATAGTTGCAACCCCCTGCCAGAGACCCCTAAATTAAAAAAATATATAGTTATACTTACGTTATAGTATAATCATCATTGTGCCCATCCACAAAAAAGGGGATAAATCAAAATGCTCCAAGTACAGAGGAATCTCACTAATAAATACTACATATCAAGTTCTCTTAAACTATTTACACTAAGGCAGCTCCTGGAAAAAGGATGGGAATGTAATAAAACAGGACATAATCTCTGCTTAGACTTCCGACAGGCATGTGATTGTATAGAGAGAAGCCAAGTATGGAATGCGATGGCGGAATTCTCAATACCAAGGAAGGAAGACCAAAGTTTGTATGGAGGGCGGTGTATCAAAAGTACGAGTAAATAACAGTATATCCAGTAGTTTCGAAATACACAGAGGGCTTAAACAAGGCGACGCCCTATCACCATTACTTTTTATCTTCGTCTTAGAGAAAGCCGTGAGAGTAGCCGAAAATAAAACCGAACTGCTAACAACTAAAGTTCCCAATTTACTGCTAACATACGCAGATAACATTGATCTTATCGGAGACTCTATCGTAACAGTGAAAAACATTTTAACAAGATCGAAAAACAACTGGTAAAGTGGGACTGAAAGTCAATGAAGAAAAAACAAAATACATGTGTATAAACAGAATGGGACAAAGATAATAGGGCAAAACGTCACAATCAACAATCTTAATTTTGAAAGGGTAGAGCGCTTCAAATACCTTGGAGCTACAATAACTGCTGATAACGACGTTACTGAAGAAATCAAAGGCAGGATACAATCTGCAATCCGCTGCCTATACGCACTTAACAATCTTATAAAGTCGAAAAACCTAACCAGAACATCAAAAATTAAAATTTATAAAACTATTGTCAGGCCAGTAATAACATATGGATGTGAAGCGTGGACAATGGCCAAATCAAACGAAGAAAAACTCAGACGTTTAGAACGAAAAATTCTCAGGAAAATCTTCGAAGCTCAGCACGATCCAACGACAAATCGGTATCGTGTTAGAACGAATATTGAAATACAGGAGCTATACAACGATAGCGATATCGTGCAAGAGATTAAATCCCAACGATTAAGATGGGCAGGCCACGTCACAGACTTCAGGATAAAAGATTTGTAAGATTGGTGTGGGAGGAGGTTTCAACAGGAAAGAGACTCCTTGGACGCCTCAGAATGCGTTGGAGAGATAACATTAAATCAGATCCTGGGGATGGTATAAGTGATAGCGGAGCCCCACTTTTTCCTTCACTCCTTAATTTATGTATTGATGATTTTGAAACTCCCGTCATTTGCGAACATATTTCCACCACAGTATCAACACTATACAGGGGATTTTGGTGTTTGAGGGCGTCATGTACATTAAGAATAATAATCTTTTAGTTAACGGACAATGGACATTTGCTTGCTCGTTTCAATGAAACGAAAACTGAAGTGGCCATTTTAATTGACATTCTAAGTATAAGTGACGACACAAAACTCAGCACAGGCTTTGACTTTAATGTATATTTTGTAGGTAGTAGTATTTGGTGTATTTTTTAATGCTTTTTGTATTTATTTTTATATTAAATTTTTGAGGTACACTTTTACAGTAGTTTACAATTCGAGAGTTATAAATCATGTTTTGTCTCATTTCGTCTTCTTTTTTCTTTGATTTATCTTGCTCTATCAGTATTTTGTATGTATAATTACTTTGTTTTACATCAACATTAATAATTGTAAAAGTTATGCAGCACAATAGTTCGAAAACATTTCTAATAAAGTATGGTTACAAAACGGAATCTCTATATCCAATATTAATGATTAAAATAGTTACAAGAGAAGTGTTCTTTGAACTTGGGAGCACAGAAATGAGCGCATGAAATTTTCAAAACCCATGGACTAGAAGAAATTGGAAATTAGTGCCCTCAAAAGAGAGACTACGCTGTTGAAAATTTCCGCTAACTTGTTATAAAAAAAAACGAGAATTTTTTTGTGAACACTCGATAAATGCTAACTCCGGAATTTTTTTGTTTTTTACTTTTTGTGAAATTAACAACGAACCAAACTATATTTAGATTTAACCGAATATAGTGACTTTTTCTGATACGACCATCTTTTGCAGCTTTACAAAATTACAGATTGCAAAAGAATTTTTAAACAAATAATTTTGTTTTTCAAAACATTCAGCATTGAAATTATACAAGTTTGTTTGCGATCCATATTTTTTTCAATCTAAAGGTGGTATATTGTTTATAGAGGCATTTACTTATTATTAATGTAAATTAAATTACCATTTTACATTGAAGAACACAAAAAGTGACCTTTATTGTATTTTTTTTTACATTAATAAAAGTTTTTTATTATTTCTACGAGTGACAAATTTTTCTTTTGATTAATATCTCGGTTGTATCACCTGAAAAAGATGGGCAAAACAGAGAGTGATAGTTGCCGCTACTGCGAGAACTTCGCTGAAACTGCAGAACATTTGCTCTGCGAATGCCCAGCGCTTTTGTGCAAGAGGCTCAAGTTTCTTAAAGGGGCCTTTCTAAAGCCCTCCGATGTCAGAAATTTATCCCGCAGGAAACTGATAAACTTTACTCAAAGTCTCGGAATCCCGGGCCTCGAATAGATTAAGGGTTATGAACAAAAGATCTGATAGGTCGAGGTGCTTGAGGTGCTTGAGGTGCTTCACGACCCACCCTACAATCTACAATCTATCTCGGTTGTGTTTAAAAATTTAAGGAAACTTAACACCATATTTTTCTATGAATTATTCGAACGAGAAAGTGAAATTATACAATCAAAGATTTTGCGAGTAACTTCGTAAAAAAAATATTAAATTTTGCATAAACCATCTGGGATTAAAAAAATGTTTGTTTGCACAAAATTTTCCTTTATATTATACCATAAAACTTTTTTACAGTGTAGTAAAAAGGGTCTTCCAAATTAACGCATTCAATCGAGTGGTTAGACGGAGATAATTAGATATATGTATGTGTATACGTGCTGGAACAAATTACTTGATGAAAATGTGTCGAACTTTTTGATTAATTAACTTTTCGATATGTATCAAAATCAAATTATTTTGGTCAAGGCTGAAACGCTCTTCAGTAATCTGATTAGATACAAGGAATTTTTCGCTAATAATAATCGAGTGACCCTTGCTGTGTGGTAGGTACCATCCTGCGTAAATTTAATGAGTTTATTAAATATAAGCTTTCGAAATCAAACAATGGGACAAATATGATTTTTGGTATCATTTTTATTATCCTATCGTAAAATTTTTAGTTTTTACTACATCAGTCACATCAGAAACTTAAAAGTTTCATAAAAAATTCTATACGTAAACATGAAGCGATATTCTCAAAAAGATTATCTGCCCCATTAGCATTTATTTTTCAAAAGTGACAGCTTTTAAAATGAAAGGCTAACCATTTTACTGATGTGCACAGCTCACTATATAAATGTACTATTCAAAATCAAAAAGCGTGTTCAGTGGTAGTATTAAATCTACCATTGAAACGGGATTAAAATATTCCACTAAAAATCAAGAATAATGCTGCATGGTAGAGCGAAATGTTGAGGTGGTTAACGTTTTAGAAAAGCCAATTTGAAGCAATATTTAGAAGGACTGGCTTATGCAAAATTAATAGATTAACGTGGTTTTGTAGAATTCGATAAAAATAAAAACAGCTGTAAAATTAGTATAAATGATAATAAGTTGGACTTGCTATTTTTTTAGGAATGAACTTGAATTTTTAAAGAAAGAGACATGTCAACGGTCCCCACCATATTCCCAAAGTCAGCAGACATGCAGTGCTGATTCAGATATTTTTATAACGGTTACCAAATAATTATGTAGCAGACAATGTATAAAAATTAAAAGTAAATAAAATATTATTTAAATTGATAGTTTCGAGATCATTAGGGGTTGTTTTTTTCGCCAATGACAAAATAAAAAATGGCTCTTTTATTCTAAACGCTTCTATCTTAAATAATAACTTTCCATTAATACATCTCGGGTGTTTTTAGCTACCTAAAAGCCAAATTAAAAAGTACTTTTGTTAAAGTTGACTGGCCTACTTTAAAACCTTCTTCTGCATCGCGTACTTTTTGTAAAATTGCTTTTAAAGTCTGCCTTTGCTTCTGTGTTGCATGAAAATTAATTCCTTTATTTTTTTTCCCTGATCTTCTAAAATGAAACTTCTTTCGTTAGAATTTTTTGGAGATAAAATACAATATTGCTTACCTGTCTCTACTCTTTCAGAGTCATCGTGGACACTGTAAAACACCTTTTTCTATATTCGCAACCAAAACCCTGCGACGATAATTATCAATTGGAACTAGCAAGTCATGTTTTGCCTCGCGTTAGCATCCCAATTTCGACTAAACATACCAAATACTTATATACATTTTATTACTTGTTCAATTTTATTTTCCTGTAGGTGACAAATCATCTCTAATCTTGTGATTCTTTAGCAGATTTAACAATGTCTTAATGTTTAGTGAGATTTACGGACTCTTCCTCAATATTAAACACAAATTAAATCTTAATGGTTGGAGGTCAACACTTTAAAAAAGTAAAAAGATACGATTACTTAGGAACGCTTATTACTGAAAACAATGGCTTTACCGCAGAAATAAAAACCAGAATTTAAAAGGCTCGTACCAAGTTTATAAAAAATGAAAAAAGTACTATGTAGCAGAGATTTAACGTTAGGCCTGAGATTACGATTGGTAAAACGCTATGTACTTAGTGTGCTCTACCATGGTGCAGTATCATGGACGCTAAATGCAGATGCAATGAGACGGCTTAACTCTTTCGAAATGTGGATGTATAGAAATCTTACGAATTTCGTGGGTGCAGGTACAGCCTCTTACGACCAATAATGCAAGGGAAAATAGAAGGCAGAAGAAGCATAAGAAGTAGACGAAATTCATGGCTAAACAATCTGAGAGGATGGTTTGGTTGCAGCTCCAAACAACTTTTTAGATGATGATTGCCAACCTCCGCCACGGAGATGGCACTTGAAAAAGAAATGTCTAAGGTTAACGGCCACTGTTGCGGTATTTTCTGGATACCTAAAGACTTTTTTTTTTAATTTCCCACTTTATTTGCAATCTGTTACACATGTTAACAATAAGCAAATAGTTTGTTTATAAATTTGTCATGTAGGAAAAGTTTTTTTTTTTTATGAAAATGGTCGCAAAAAGGGTAGACCTATCGTGTGGGCTCGCACTGCGACTATTAGAAGGGGAAGGGGTTATAGAAAGGAAATGATTGTGGACACGCTTTTTAAAAAATTGCAGGTCATAGTTCTCTGAAAAAACTGATTTTGGAAGCTTATTCCATTCCGTAGCAGCACTGTAAAAGAAGGATTCTTGATTGGTCCTTGTAGTGTCAATCTTGAGAGTAAATGGGTGAGACTGATCAGCGTGCCCAGTTCTTCGGCCGAATGTGGCCAATGGTGGTACAAGAGTTTTTATTTCTCTGGAGCATCTGCTATGGAAATATCTGTAGAGTTTGCTGTAACAATTTCCTATAAATTATTACTTAAAACTTAAGTTAAAAAGTAAGTTTAAAATTTGGGAGTACATAACACTAAACTAAAAAAATCTATGTTTTAAATCCCACAGCATATAACGCCTGAGGTTTCGAGCTAATCTGTTTGGATGCCTATTTAAACGAATGTTGTACTTATCGTAGTAGTTCGTTATTTCCGATTTTACAGAGTTCATCTGCAGGTCTCTCGCTATTATGTAGTTTGGAACAAACCATGGAACGTTGGTCATCAGTCGAAGAACCTTCGATTGGAAACGTTCTAAAATTTCTATATTGGAGAGTGATGCCGTTCCCCATAGCTGGATCCCGTAACTCCATATTGGTTTTAGGTTGGCTTTATAAATTAGAAGCCTTAGTTTAAAACCCAGCTGCTTACGTTTTGAGAATATATGTTTTCTCCATGTGAGTCGTCTGTCACGGTAAAGTATTTCGCTTCAACATGGTATGGTAGTTGACTGTTGTTAAGTTGAATTGGTGGGCAGTTTCCACGAGGGTTCTTAAATGTAACTTGGACAGATTTGGTGATGTTAACTTTAATGTGCCACTTACTGAGCCACTGTTCTATTTTATAAACGAGGTCTTGCAATTTTTGGGAAGCAATGTTTTTGTCTTCATGAGATGTAAGATGACTGTATCATCTGCGAATGTTGCTGACAGGCTCTTGTCGCTAGTAGGTAAGTCGGCGGTATATAGAAGATTCTATTTTTTGCAAAGGTGTGTATTCTCCATGGTGATTTACTAGGAAATGGCGGTTTGTGAGGTATTAGTTGGGGATGGTAAAGTAATTTAGAGGTAAGGCTTTTTTGAGTTTGTATAGAAGGCCTGGATGCCAGACCCTGTCGAAGGCTTGCGTTATATCCAAGAAAACTGCAGCGCAGAACTTTTTTGTTTCCAGATCTTCACTGATCTTTTTGACGACCCTGTGTATTTGTTCTATAGTTGCGTGTTTTTGTCGAAAGCCAAATTGATGGTGAGGTAATAGTCGATTTTTTTCGATTAGTGGTTGTAATCTTCCTACAAGAAGTTTTTCAAAGAGCTTTGACAATATAGGTAACAGACTTATGGACCTAAAGACTTGAATTTCGTTTATTTTGATGATATCTAAAACTGTAGTTTTATATTCGTACTCTACGAATCATCAATGTTAAAGTATTTAACCATCTACATATTACGACTACGTTTAAAAAGAAAAATTATCCAATCTCTTTATACTACCGAGATAAAATTATCACTGAAACATATTCTATGTCAATAGAACTATCTATTGCGCCAATCTGACACCTAGTTATCTTTACCGATATTGGTAGTAGTTACAATAATTTATTGTTGATTTTGCATGTAACTGCATCAACCTAACGATTTTTGGTGGAATTGAATTGCGATTTATAAGCATCGAACAATCAGACATCCTTTGTACACAATACTAATAAAAATTCGCATTGTTCAACGCTTATAACTGACAGTTGTTATCTTGTGAATCTATCTTGACATCAGACGCTTGTAAATGAGTTTCAGTTTCTGAGTTGGTAGGGGCAAACGGGACGAATGTACGCGCAAGGATTCTTTGAAGATTAGATCTATTTTTGCGTTTTTTCTTTAACGGAAACATAATATGGAGGTTACAAAAGCCGTACCATTGGAATAAAAATGAGTATATATGATGTATGATCTTCAATGGTGATTAAATGTTCATATTATTCCACATTTTCATATAACATGAAGATTGTGGGATAAATAATTTATAATTATGGTAAATTATGTTGTTCCATAAAACATTTGATAACTACCTTTGATATCACTCTTTTATTTTTTATTATTAACATCATGTTATCCCACATGATGTTAATATTCCACCAATTATTTACGAAAGTATTTTTCCAAAAGGGATCCATTATTTTTTTCTAAACTTTTCGTGTATCCTCAACACCAACCAACAAAAAAGCTACATACCAATGCAGGAGTTCAACGAGGATCCGATATCTGCCCCTTTACCATGACGTATAATTTATTACAGACCATTCCATACAATGTTTTGTAGACTATAGTAAACCACATTCCAATTTTAAATACAAACTTCAACGAAGCACTTCTTTTACAGATCTTTTTAAATCAACTGAGTAGGAAGTCAACTAATAATTCCATAATACAGTCGGTCCACTTACCTACAAAAATAAATGAATTTTATGTAAACATGAGCCGGTTTTTTCAACCATCAATTAGATTTCACAAATGATCTATGTCCAAAGTCCACTTGAAAGAAAAGGATCGACGCTGGGAAACAGATGAAATGAAATCTCACTGGCATAAAGTGTCAGGACAAAGACAAGCGAAAAGGCTAGTAAGCATTACGCCAAGGAAAGTTAAACAACTTCTCGAGTTGAACAAGAAAGACTTGAAACTGGTGACGGGATTCCTCACTGGACACTGCCCAATAAGGTATTATCTGAAAAAAATGAGCAAAACAGAGAGTGATGGTTGCCGCTACTGCGAAAACTTCGCTGAAACTGAAGAACATTTGCTCAGCGAATTCCCAGCGCTTTTCTGCAAGAGGCTTAAGTTTCTGGAAGGAGCCTTTCTAAAGCCCTTCAATGTCAAAAACTTAGCTCCCAGGAAATTGATAAACTTTGTGCGAAGTCTCGGAATCCCGGGCCTCGAATAGATTAAGGGTTATGCACAAAAGATCTGATAGGTCGAAGTGCTTGAGAGGCAGCATAGCATTCACGACCCCCCCTACAATCTACAAATCTTAAATCTAGTCTGTAGCAAACAAACATTCTTTTGTATAAACCGCTCAACAATTAATATGAATCAACTATATTTTGGTCTATTTGCTTTTGGTTGTATCCACAATACTGCCAAATGATTTTAACGAGAATTCCTCCAGTGCTTGTATCAGGACAAATGGAGCTTACACAGATTGGTTTAATATTGAAAAAGGTAATAGAGAGGGATGTTTGGCTTTGCCATGGTGTTTTAGCTTATTCATAAACGGTTGTTTTAAATAATTGAAAGAAAGTGCGTATGGATTAAGAATAAATGATTTAATCGTTAAATGGTTTTTAAAAATGAACAAAGCATGACAAACTGCGAGGTGCTTACACACCTCATTTTCTTCTTCTACTTTTAACAGTGTTTTCATACATGCTCGTAGATTGCTGGTACTTTTGATCGGTTTCCAAACCATCCAAGCATTCCTTTATCTATCTTTGTTACTACCTATATCTTTTTTTACACCACAGCGTTCCCTTACTACACCAGAACGTTTTAAAAAGGCACGACTGGCTGTGATTAGACGAGTGCTTGTCCCTACACCTACATATGGCAGTGAATGTTGTTTTTGGCAGGGGAAGCAAAAAAAAAGATCAATGCTGAAGAGATAAGTAGTCTGAGTTGAAGTGACTCTGATGGATAAAGTAAGGAATAGTGTGATAAGGGAACGCTGATATGTGAAATAAGATTGGTAGCAAAGATAGATAAAGGAATGCTTTGTAGGTAGTACTGCTTTGGTGAATATACACTAACACCGCTTTGTTGTTGACCAGATATCGATTATAAGAACGACTTACTACACTTAGCAATACATTTTAACGTTCATCCACTTTATAGTGCGACAACCCTTCATGTAGCCACCGTACAATTTGTTCATGTAGTACGGGATGTAAACGTCTGCGAGGCATTATTAATATCCAAAAATATCACGATTCTTGTTTTAAGAACAATTTTTTTTTAAAGTAATGCAAAAATTGACGATGCCTTTGCCAAAATCACCTTTAAAATGTTAACTTTCTTGCGCTTTTTTGTATTAAGTAGAAGAAAAACACCATAGTTTATTGTGCAACTAGTGTGATAAGTTGGCGATTGCTCACGAGAGCGAAGTTAAACGACCAAGCAAAGCGAAGTAAGAGTGAGCAATTGACAACATCGCACGAGTTGCACATACTATTTTTTATTGCGAATTCGGAATAAACGCGAGCATAAAACATGGGTCCAGACCAAAAATATTAACTGAAATAAAAGTTGCGCGTTCGGCTGTTAACCGAAAGGTTGGTTGTCGCACTCAAATGGGCAAACCGCTATTTTTCAACCGCAACAGCGTGCTCTAAAATACTACTTATTCCGCATGAGTATTAAAAAATAATTAATAATAATTAAATGAAGTACATTTATTGTTAAAATTAATAAAAACATTTAATTGATCTCTGTTAGTTGTTGTGCAGTGTATATACATATACATATATATATATATATATATATATATATATATATATATATATATATAAATATATATATATATAAATATATATATATATATATATATACAGTGTGGAACAGCCAAATGGAATAAATTCGATAACGAATAAATAAGAGCGTGTTGGGAAAAACGCTTGGATACGTCGATTTGTATTTTTAGATGCGCATTTTTTTCAAAAAAAAATAATTATATAGGGTGTGCCATGTGACAGTGGCCGATACCAACTTTCTTATTTTAAATACAACCCCCTGTATATTATTTATTTTTTGGATTTTTCAGAAAATTCTAGACATAATTCATATACAATGTCCCATACCTATCTTCAACTGTTTTGGAAATATTAAGTGTTTTCAGATGTATTACAAAAATTGACATTATTTTATTTCACAAATTCGATACATTACACTCAATACTTATTTCCCATTTATCTCTTAATATTGATAAAATAAGCAAAAACCATTAATGCGTTCCATTTTACTGGTATGAAATAAAAAAAAAACAAAAACAGTTTTGTTTTTTTTCGTATAAAACTCATAGCCTTAGCAACTTGTTGTCTGTCTGCGTGATGAGAGAGTAAAATACGCAATATCCTAAAAAAGTTAATGTTTGGGCAGAAATTGTTGGAAATCATATCGTAGGTCCATTTTTTATTGATGGCAACTTGAATGGAGATAAATATTTCGAACTGCTCCAAAATAATGTCGTACCAACTTTGACAAACTTATATCCTGATCCAGCAAACCCACAAGTTCCTGCCGATATACTACGGTTTCAGCAAGATGGAGCACCGCCCCATTATCAAATCAATGTCCGGCAGTACCTGAACCAAAATTTTCCAAATCGGTGGATAGGGAGGCGCGGATCGATAGAATGGCCAGCACGATCTCTTGATCTGACGCCAACTGACTTCTTTTTGTGGGGATATGTCAAAAGTATTGTATACAAAACTAAACAACCACTCAACTTACATGACTTAAAAAAACGAATCACGCTTGCGATTAGATCAGTCACGACTGAGATTTTGAGTAATGTTAGAAGACATTTCTATACCAGATTAGCATGTTGCCAAGACTTTCGCGGCGAACATTTTGAACATCTCTTACATTAAAATTAATGTTTTTTGGTTTTTTTTTACATTATTTGTGAAATAAAATAATTTTCTTTTTTTAATGTTAATTTTTGTAATACATCTGAAACCACTTAACATTTCCGAAACAGTTGAAGATAGGTATAGGACATTGTATATGAATTATGTCTAGAATTTTCTGAAGAATCCAAAAAATAAATAATATACAGGGGGTTGTATTTAAAATAATAAAGTTGGTATCGGCCACTGTCACATGGCACACCCTATATAATTATTTTTTTTTGAAAAAAATTCGCATCTAAAAATACAAATCCACGTGTCCAAGCGTTTTTCCCAACACGCTCTTATTTATTCGTTATCGAATTTATTCCATTTGGCTGTTCCACACTGTATATATATATATATATATATATATATATATATATATATAAAATAAAGATATATCTTTTTTATTAGACCCCCTACCTTTAACTTAATTTTTTAATAAATGTCATTAAAAAAAAGTAATAACAAAACAGTCGGTACTCTTTCAAATGTTATCACCTAATTAATCAAAAATTACCAAAATTATACACCAAACAATCATAAGCGTAGTTTGTTCGGCCCAAAATAAATACCATAATTATATACGGTCCAACACACAAGTGCCTTAATAATAAAAAAAAAATTAAAATTACTCGCCTGACAACTATACGCGCAAAGAGTGCAGTCACCTATTTAAAATAAATTTTAAGGTAATAGGCAGTGTGGTACTTGAAGGAAATAACTCTTAAAATTCTTATCATACTTTTGAGATATTGTGCATTGGATAAAAAATTAATTATGAGGGCGGTTTGATAAGACAGTGACTTTTTGAATAAAACAAATTTTTTTCCGCAAATAAACATTTTGTTTTTCTACATAATCACCTTTTAGCTCGATACATTTAGTCCAGCGTTTTTCTAATTTTTTTATTCCCTACAAATAATAGGTTTTTTCAAAGCTCTCAAAATACGCGTTTGTTTCGGTAATGACTTCTTCATTGGACTCAAATCTCTTACCGCCCAGCCATTTCTTTAGGTTTTGAAACAGAAAATAATCGCAGGGGGCTAAATATGGAGAATATACTGGATGGGATAGCAGTTCGTATCCCAATTCGTGGATTTTGACCATCGTGACTAGACAAGTGTGCACACGTGCATGGTCTTGATGGAACAACACTTTCTTCTTCGCCAAATGCGGCCGTTTTTGCTTCAAATCAACGTCGAATATGTTCAAAAGCTTTGAATAATATTCGCCGGTGATAGTTTTACCTTTCTTGAGATAATCGATGTAAATGTCACCGCGTACATCCCAAAAAACTATGGCCATGACCTTGTTGGCTGAGAGACTCTGTTTCGCCTTCTTTGGTCCACGTTCACCCCGAGCAACCCAATGTTTCGATTGTTCCTTGGTCTCTGGCGTGTTGTGATGGATCCATGTTTCATCCACAGTAACAAAACGGCGCAAAAATTCGTCTGGATTACGGCTGAACATCGCTAAACACTCTTTTGAAGTGGTCACACGATTGCGCTTATGGTCGAGTGTGAGCAATCGCGGCACCCATCTCGCAGAGAGTTTTTTTATGTCCAAATATTCGTGTAAAATATGATGTACCCGTTCAGTTGAGATACCTACAGCATGAGCCAACTCACGCACTTTCATTCTCCGATCATCCAATATCATTTCATGGATTTTATCGACGATTTCCGGCGTGATCACTTCTTTTGGGCGACCTGGACGTTCGGCGTCACTAGTGCTGGTACGCGACCACAACGGAACTCTGTAAACCATTTCTTAACCATTGAAATTGATGGTGCTGAGTCCCCGTAGTATTTATCAAGTCTTTCCTTAGTTTCAGTAATGGATTTTTTACGTAAAAAGTAATGCTTAATCAGCACACGAAATTCACTTTTTTCCATTTTCGTAAAAATTCACGAGGTTGTCTGCTTTGAACGGCTATCAAACACCAACTGCACGACGTAGCTTGCTCAAAATTAGAAAGTTGCCCACTGATAGATTATAGTTGACGGCAGCACTGTTGGATTTGGAGTAACTGCGCGGGAAATTCAAAAAGTCACTGACTTATCAAACTGCCCTCGTATTTCAAAACTTAAATATTTTTCATTAAAAAAATTTTTTTACTTGTGACCATTCAACAATTTTTACCACCTGCACTTAAAATAATAAATTATTTGACAGTTAAAAAAGGTTACAATTTTTTTTCATAAAAAAGGAAATTTTAGTTTTAAAGAAACTCTAGAAATTATATTTTAAATACGTAATACAAAAAATAATTAAAAACAATATTGTACTATTTAACTAATAAACTACAGATTTTTAAGTATGTCTACACTCATGTCGCCAACAGTCAACCGGCAAAATAAAAAAAAACAAATTTACCTCCAATTACCTGTTCATTATTTTCAGAGAGAGATTTAGACGGAAAAACAAAGAAAGAAAATAATCACCGGAAGCAGAATGTTAACTTATTGCCTTACGCCTGCATTGGGCTCTCATTGGCCCAGGTAAAGGTTAGCAGCTACTTTGCTGTCTTACATAAGAAAGAATAAAAATAAATTTCTCGAAATATGAGATGGGAAGATAAGTTACAGGGACGCACATGCTCGCTTAAATTACACTAACAGAATATTAAAGTAATTTTGAATATTTTTGTGAATTTTGCCTCACAAAATATTAACAAACATTTCTTTTATACAAACTTTTGAGATCTTAGATAAATGCACGAGAATTGTTTTAAAAATTCTGCAGATTTAAATAAATACAACCAAAATCTTCACTCTTTAGAATTTTGTTCATTGATTCTCCTGATCAAAGATCTGAAAAGTGATTTTTTTATTGGAACATCGAAGAGCGGTGGCGTGAAGATCTTCTGTCGCCTTTTACCCTTAATTTAAAAAAAATAGTATTAACAACACTTACAAGATTATTAATAAGTACATAGAGATATCATTACATCATCATTAATTTTTCTCATAAAAAAAAATATCATCCCATACTGGTACATAATTAAGAAATTAAATATCATAACATTTGATTTTTTTAAAAAAAGTTGGTTGTATTCACTTATTTGTGTGTTGTTGTCTTTAAAAATAAGACATTGCTTTTTTAAATTGCATGATTACAAAAAATAAAAAATATAAAACCCATAACTAATTATTTATTAAACGTTATCTCTTTGTTGGTTTTTTTCTCATTCTCTGTAAAGTGATAAAACATCTCTCTTATTGAATGTTCTTATCCAAAAAAAAAAACATGAAACGTCGCCATATTGGGATCTGCTGCCAGTCCAGTGATGGGGTGCATCATTGGAAAACATAAGAAACCATAACATATTATTACTTAAAAGTTATTGTGTTATTGGTTTGTTGTCATGAGAAAACATTAAAACCATAACTGATCTTTTAACAATATGATTTACTTGTTGGTTCCTTATCATTAGAAATTTACTGTGGAGTACTTACACATTTTCTTTAAGAAATATTCTCATACAAAAAAGACTACTGTTTTTGGAAATATTGGATCGTCGCGGAGTTCTATGCTTCCATATTAGGATTTGCTGTGTTAGTTCAATAATGTATCAATAGACAATATAAAACTTACTATTTATTAAAAATGATGCCGTTGTTGGTTTGTTGTCATTGAAATTTTTTTGTAAAGATTAAAGACATCTTCTTTATAGAATGTTCCTATCCAAAAAATAAGTTTTTAAAAATCACTGAGTTCTATGCATCCATATTGGTATTGCTGTGTCAGTGCAATAAAGTGGTGCATCATTGAAAAACATTAAACCATAATTTACCATTTTTTAAAAGCGATCTTGTTTTAGGTTTGTTGTCATTAGGAATTCACTGTAGAGTACTAAAACATAACCTTTATGGACTGTTTATCTAAAAAAGACTGCTGTTTAAGGTAATCTTAGATCGTCGCTGAGTTCTATTTATTCATATGAAGACTGTCTAAAATATTTCAATGGTACGGTGCGTCATTAGAAAACATAAAAACCTTAACTTTTCATGCATTAACGGTTTATCTCGTTATTGGTTTGATGTAATAAAAAATTCACTATGCATAATATTAAAGTGACATGGTAGGGGAGGGTGGTATCAAAAGTAACAATTTTGAGATTTATTTGCACAAAAAATGTAAATTTTATTTTAAATACATAAAAATATTACACCAGATAGATAAATTACTCGATCATCATTTACATATTAAAGCAAGATTTTTGCAGTGGTGTTTTCGAAAGTATGTTAAATTTAACGGTATTAGTGTCACTTGTATCACTGTGGTAGTAACATTATAATAGTTGACGAGAGAATACAAAATATAGGCACGTACCTACGTTACAGACTAAATGCAGCTTAGAAATTTTTATCAGTTTAACTTTTGTTTTCGTTTGATTGTCGCCGAAATTTCAGCGTTTGTAATACGTAAAAAGTTAAAATATATCTGTGTTGTTCTAAAATGTTAAAAGATATTATTTAACAATTAAATTACACAGCACGGTTAAAAACAATAATATGCACTACCTATGTCACCATATTGGCTCTGAAGTTAAAATAAAACAGTATTACATATTGTATTGTTTTCCTAAAAAGCACTTAAGGTAATTTTAACAGGTAAACTGTTAAGCTTGTAAGCATGCTGTTTCAATTGACACCTGGTACAAATGACACCACTCTTCACTTTATAATTTTTCTTCTTACAGTGTCTTGCTTTCTCAAGCGTTGACGACTCCCATATTGACTACTTCTTTGTATCTAACTCTATCTTGAGCTGCGTGGAGAAGTTCCTCAGCAGTTAAACCTGTCCATTGTCGGAGATTTCGAAGCCAGGATAGCTTTTTGCGGCCTATCCATTTTTCCCCTTGATCTTGCCATTCAGAATAAGCCGAAGCAGACTATAACGTGGTCCACGCATCACATGTCCCAAGTATTCCAGCTTGCGGCGCTTGATGGTAGTTAAGAGCTCTCTATCGTGCCCTATTCTGATGAGTACATTCTCGTTGGTAGTTCGGCTTGTCCACGGAATTTTGAGCATCCTTCTGTACAGCCACATCTCGAATGCACCAATGAGGTCAATAATTTTTTAGTGAAGCCTCCATGTTTCGCAAGAGTATAACAGAATGGACCATACATAAAACTTGGTAAACCTTTCCCGCAGATGAATGTTAAGTTGCTTGGCACAGAGTAGCGGCTTGAGAATTAGAAATGCTCTTCTAGCTATTTCTATTCTAGCCTTGATTTCTTCGTCTGGATCCATCGACTGATTGATGCAGCTCTTTCTATATTCTCGCCATTAAGTGTTATTCTTTCCGGGCCAACATTCATTTTGCTAACACCCAAAAATCTAGTTTATTGACGTTGATTTTCAGTCCCCACCTGTTTAAAATAATGATTTAAATTTTACTGATCTTACTGGTCACAGTCCAATAAGAGGACGCCTAAAAAAAATGGGGCTATACAACGGAGAGGTGTTGTGACAATAAACCGGAAGACACAAAAAGCCCAAGAGGCTGAGGTGTAGCTGGTAATAGGAGCAGCAACCGAGAAAAAAAAAGTATGCCGTTACAATTGACACCTGGTACAATTGACACCACTCTTCACTACAAAATAATGATCTAAATTTTTATATAAGTGGATTAAATTTTTATTTTAAGCGATTATATGCAAAACAAAAAGTGGAAATTTTAAAATCCCATAAAAGCGAATCAAAATTTTTTGAATTTTTGAATCCATCCCTGTTAAAATTTAAAAAGTAAAAAAAAATTGAAGAGAAGGACAAAAGATATAACGTAGACGAGCTCATAATTTCCAACATGGTGTCCTCATTAGAGGGGAAACTTAAAAAAAATGGCCAACTTTGCGGTCTAACAAAGACAGAAAATTAAATCGAGTATTAGAGCAGAGGAAAAATAATTAGCTTTTTTAAAGGATCTGATAACAGAAATGAAATAATGAAGTGAGAATTATACTGTCGGTCTTTGTCTAATTCGCTCTGACTTATTCTTTGTTGAGGGTTATTTAAATAGAACGATGAGTCTAAAATGCCCCATTATTTTTGAAAGCCAAATTTAAATCGTCGTTAATAAAAAACAGATCGTTTTATCCACTTTGAAATGCAAAAAAATATGTTTTTTTTTTGTTTTCATTATCGGCAACGTTTTTAATTTAACATAGACGATAAATAACTATTACATGAAAATTTAATTATGCAATATTTTAAGCGTCAATTACTGTACTTTTTATTAAATATACCTATAATTAGGTTTTTACCTCGTTACACTTTCTTTTTAATTGGTAATATAAATGTAAGTACTTAATATTTATTTTAATTGCCATCATTTTATGTAACTGCACACGGATGTATGTACAGAAAAAACAATGTATGATTGTAATTAAAAGAGAAAGACAAAAATACTCAAAACATTTAAAGTAGCTTCTAAATATCCCAATTAAAAAAAAATTACCCAGAAAAATTCGACAAATCTATACTCGAGTATAATAAAAAAAAGAATACATGGTGCGGCGCGAAAAGTTTTGATTAAAAGTAATAGCGGATAAAGTTATGTTAAAAATTTGAAATTACGAAGCTGTAGGTTTTGGATGACGCTGAGTTCAAATATAATGTTGCCCTGAATGTGGCACTTCCAGTTGGAAGTAGACGTCAACTTTGTTATATTAAATAGAACCTTATAATGCCACTGTTGCTGCAGGACCTGCAAGAGGTATGTGAAAAAGTCGGTCTTAATATCAATATGGCAAAAACAAAATTCATAACAAACCTTGTTCCCAGCTGTGGCTTAAAGATTGGCGGAGCTGAAATTCAAATGCTAGATAGATATGTATACCTTGGCCATGAGGTCAGCATCTCAAGGGATAACCAAACATGCATACTAAAGAGAAGGCTCACTCTCTCATAGGCATCTTTCGGAAGACTTAAAGACGTTTTCAAGAGTGACATCCCCGTCAATCTAAAAAGAAGGAGAAAAAAGATTAGTGCGTGCTGCCAGTGAGGCACAATGTCCTATACCAAAATGAAGTATTTTCGAGATATTTCGAATTTTTTCAAAATTTTGTAAAAATCGTAGTCCACATTGAATAACAATATCTCCATTAATAACAAAACTAATGACGTAAAATTTTAACCAATAAACAACAAGCGCTTGCCCGTCCAACTCATTCATATTTTCGATAGGGTGTTTTAAACTTAGCCGCCAACATGCACAATTTAAATCATTTATAAGTTGCTTACTTTAAATAGAACACCCTGTATTTTATTACATTTTTGGCTGTATTTTTTTAAGCCATTTCGTTTGGTATCGGTATATTCTATACCTAAATCCAACCACTTTTAAGATATTTCATGATCTTAGTCCTAATTTTACTTGGCACAAAATACAAATCCAAGAATTTTTACTTGAAGAAGATTTATATTTTGAAATATTAGCGTAATTAAAAAGAAATGTAAGAAAAACAACGTGGCCGCGAAATTTTTTTCTGCTGTTCTACAATTAATTAAAGAAGAAGCCAAAAAAATTAAGGTGACAAGTTGAAAAAATGCAATTGAACAGGTAATTAGGGTTAAAAATAAATAGGTGAAATGTTAACCAATATTAATATTAAGTAAATTTATTATAAATATAGAAAATCCGTATAATGACAGTTAGACAATGTCTGACGTTGACTATAAATAGATGAGTCAAAGAGTGACAAAGTAAAGGATGGTCCCGGCTCTTTTTAGAGCTACAAAATACTCTATTATGTTGGTTAATGTTGGGTTTAATACAATAGTATTTTATATTATGTTTAAAAAATTCTTAATTTATAAAAACTCGATATTACGACAAGTTTCAAGTCACTTTTTGAAGAGCTTTAATGACATACGAGTACTTTTAACGTTCAAAAAGTTCAAAAAAATTTAAGTTCAAAAATTTATTTTTTCAATTTTTTATTATGTGACATGTAACTCACCTAATATTAAATTGAAACATTGATTTCACCATTTTTGCCGGTATATACAGTGTGTCTACTTAAGTTCGCAGCTTATGAGGAACATTTTTATTATTAATTTTACAAAAAAAGTTATTATTTATGAAAATTTGTGCATTGTGTAAAACCAAAATGCAACCATTAGATATCAACGCTTTTTAGCTGTATACTAGGTCTGTTGGAAAATGTGAATTATATCCAACAGTAAAATACTTTTATTTTTGACAATATTGAAAACTGTTACCAGGAAAATGTATTTAGAATTCTAGTCTATTTTTTAATAATTTCTTGATGCAGAACAACTTTGACAACCTTTTTTTTTTAAATTTCTGTGTTGCAGCATTTTATGATGCCTAACTTCTGTGTATTTTATTGGTGCATTAGGGTGGAAAAATTAATGAAAATGTATTAAATACTTTTTTTATGTAATGTTCTATACTTATTACGTAATTGTTTAGGTATAGTTCAGTAATCAAGTCGAATTGTGAAATACATTTTTTGTTATGTATCAGTTATTTTTAATGCAACTCAGAGGTCAATAAAAGTAAAGATTAACAAATTTTAATTGAATTTGGGGATCAATGTTTATCGGAAATTAGTTAACAATTTTTAATAAACAGACATACCTTGTATTTTACCATGCGAAATTTTTTATGAAGAATACATTTTTTTCGTAAAATCAATAATAAAAAAGTTTTCCATATGCAGCCAACCTAAGTAGACACACTATATAATTCATTTAGTCTCTTTTGGGTACCAGGACTCAAGGGAATAAATGAAATGGAAGACTACTAGCAAACAAAAGGGCAGATACCCCATTCCTAGAACGTGAACTTGTCTGCACGATAAGTAACTTGGATTTAAAAAAAAAATTAGACATCAAACGATGCAATTATTGGAAAAATCTTCTCGGAGTGCGACAGGCGACGATATTCCTGGGGGACCATAAAAAATATATCGAACCAGTGTATCGGCCAAAGCAAGAATAAACTTTGATATTTAACGGGAATCGTTACAGTCACCTCCGAATAAAAAATAACCAATATACGAATATAATCGAACGACAAAAAACTTGTCAACTTTGTTGGCAAAAATATATTTGCGAAGTTACTACCTCTTTGTAATTTGGTAAATAAAAAAAAAGGTAACTTATTGAAAGATTTTAATGAATTTTAATAAAAAATACTTTCATACATTTAATTTAAAATGCAATTATTATTGTAAATCACTAACAAAGTTTTTGTTTGGATAAGCTTAATAACGATATTTCAATAAAACCACCTTCAACTAAATTTTGACTAGTTTAATACACACACTACTCTTTGCAATCAAAAATTTATAAAGGTACTTGTATTTCACAAATATAACAGATTTGATAACTTTGTGAAACAAATATCAATATTGACAATCACTCAATTTGTTGTGTATTTCTCACGTTAATGATATACTGTCAACAACAGTCAGAACATTAATAACAACTTTTTAAATGATTTAAATGTTTTTAATACAACAAAATATGAATTTTTTTTTTGTGTATTTATCAATAACATTTTAATTTTTCCGAGTCCAAAAAAACATAAAGCTTTCTAAAAATAAAGTTTACATAATTTCAAATTGAAAATAATTTGAATAAAAACCATAAAAATGCCTGGGCAGGATTTGGAAAATTATAATGAGTCATAAAAAATAAAAAAATACAGCATTAACTAAAAAACAGAGTATTTAACCAGTGCATCGTTCCAATTCTTACACAGTCCTATAAAACATGGACATTGACTAAAGCAAACATCGATAAAATAAAGAAAACCCACAGAGCCATGGAGCGATCAATGTTGGGGATTAAAGTACAAGTTAAAAAAAAATAACTGGATAAAAAACAAACAAAAGTCAAAGATGCAGGTGAACATATAGCCAGGCTAAAACGGAACTTAGCAGGTCATAACGCCAGACAAAAGGATAATAGGTGGAATACCTCGATACAACAATGGAGACCATGGACTGGAAAGAGAGCAAGAGGACGACCAAGATGAGACGGGGATACGAGATAAAGAAAATATGAGGAATACTTGGAAATAAAAAGCACAAAATAAAAACAATTGGAAAAAACTAGGGGAAGCCTACGTCCAAAGTGGGACGAATTGAAAGACGAAAAAATAAGAATAAGAATCCTAAAATTTATGTTTAAAATTTTTTTAATTCTTTTTTAAAGAGGAATTTAAATAAAGTAAATAAAGATAAATATTTTAAGGTACCTACATAACTTTTCAAATTTTTGTAAATTGAAAACATCTGCTGTTAACATATTTTACAAATGTAGTAGTAATGATAAGTAATATTTTCTTTGTGGCAAATATTCCAAATGTATTATGAGTGTTTAAATGAATGTGCAAATTTATTAGTTTGGAAATAAGTCCTACAATTTGGAAATTCTGGGTGGCCCTATAATAATAATAATAATAATAAACTGGGGGGCGGTTCCTTCTATCTCCCGTCAACGGCAGACAATGTCCATTGTGTCTACCCGTGATAGTAGATTTCGATAATGAAGTTAGGGAATACCTTTTCGGTCTCTAACCTGGACGTTGCATTGGAAGGAACCCCTGATGCACCTATTTCTTGGCCATCCAAGATCTATCGTGTGGGCTATTAGAAGTGGGAGGAATTATAGAAAGAAAATGATTGTAGACCCGCTTTTTGAAAATTTTCAGGTCAAAGTTTTCTGGAAAAACTGATTTTGGAAGCTTGTTCCATTCCGTAGCAATCGGTTCTTGTAGTGTCAATATTGAGAGTAAATGGGTGAGACTAATCAGCGTGCCGAGTTCTTCAGCCGAATGTGGCCGGTGGTGGTACAAAAGTTTTTATTTCTCTGGAGCATAACGCCGATTTATGAAGGAGGACGTGTATTATTTTGAAATAATCGACGAACAACAGCTGAGGCGTCGAATAATTGAAAGTGCAAACCAAATTCGTCGGATGCCAATGATCTTCCAAAAAATTTGGTTTCCTTTTTTAAAACGGTGCCTAATGTGTATTTAGAAAAATGGAGGCCATTTTGAACATTTATTATAGTAAATACTAAATATTTGTACATATTTTTTATACTTGCGAATAACATGAATACTCAGTTATAACTTACTATTTGCTACTCAAAATTTTTGAGCATTCTTGAAAAAGTGCAATGAGCCAAATTTTTTTTAAAAATGATGTATTTAACCAATGGTGTCACAATACCAATTTAATTGTAACGCATAGAAAAATGTGGGGGGTTTTAGGGGTTGAAAACCCCCCTAAAATTTTTATTGACTGTCGTGGTTTTATACTAATACGAAAAAGATGCTCTTACGGTAAGAAAGCCATGTACCCAATATCATTACATTACATTGTATAATATACAATTATTATCACGTGTTTCTAAAATGTATCTCGTTCGAGTTGAACCGTTTTAGTATTTGCTATCACCCTGTACAGTAATTTAAACGTGAACTCCGACACTAGACAGACCCATTGCTCACAGCAGAAGCTATCGTGAGGGAATTGGGAGACGAGGAGGGATGGGAAAGAAGCAATTCCAGAGTTGATGTCTGTTCCAGAGTTGATATAAAAAGATTGATGGTACCTCCAGGAGCTGGCTTGTCTGCTATATGGCAAATGGTGTCTCATCAAAGCGAATTTGAGATACAGGATAAGAATATAGGACATTTACTGCGCGCGATAATAATGATGCAAAATCTCTCAAAAATGGAGTCGATTTGATGGTCTATAATTTGTTGGTTTAAGTAAGTTTGGGAATTTTAAAGAAATAAATATTAAAAACAACATCACTACTACCATTCATAAATAAAATATTTTTCACCAATCTGAAATATTAATTACAGTAACCAATTTAAATTTTGTATTCATGAATTGACATATAAAAATTATGTTTATCTATGCAAAAAATATCTTTTTATACTTTAAACACTGAAAAAAAGGGAATCAAATTATTACTAACAAAAATTATGTCGTTTTGGATAATTTCTTATTTCACTGTTTTAGACAATTTAAATTTTATTAATACATACATACATAAAGTCATGCCATTTTCACATAGGGGTAGGCAGAGACCACTTGCTACGGTTCTTTTGCTTTCTCTACTTTCATCAGTGCTCTCATACGTGCTCGTCGGTTATTGGTACTCTTGACCTGGCCTTTCTTCAAAACAATGTTGATCTGATCGAGATATGTTCTCCGAGGTCGACCTCTACCGACTTGTCCATTCACACTCGCCTTATAAATTTGTTTCGTCAATCTTCCTTCATCCATCCTTTCTACGTGTTTAAACCATCTAAGCATTCCTTTATCTATCTTTGTAGCCACATCTTTTTTTACACCAAAATGTTCTCTTATCTCATTATTCTTTACTTTATCCAACCGAGTCACTCTGGCTATAGTTCTCAGACTACTCATCACCGCACCATTAATCCTATTTTTATGCTTCTTCTGCCAAACCCACCATTCACTACCATACATAAGTGTAGGAACCAACACACCTCTATGCACAGCCAGACGTGCCTTTATTGACACTTTCTGGCTATTCATAAAGCTATGCATTGCCCCATTTATTTGTTTTCTTTCCAACACCCTTCGCTTAATGTCACTGTCATACTTTCCATCTCTCGTAAACTTTGAACCCAAGTACACAAATTCATTTACTTGTTCCACTCTTTCTCCCTCAATCGAAACTTCACAGTTTGTCATGCTTTCTTCCCTTTCAAAAACCATTACTTTCGTTTTGCTTATATTTATTTTCATCCCTTTGATTTTTAGGGCATCATGCATAACATTAACCATCGCCTGCAACTCCTCTTAAGATAACGCTAATATGACTTGATCATCGGCGTAAAGAAGGCATTTGACGATCAAATCATTCATTTTTAATCCATACGCACTCTTTTTCCAATCTTTTAAACAATTGTCCATGTATAAGTTAAACAGTGAAGCCACACATCACTGTCTCACACCTTTTTCGATTTTAAACCAGTCCGTGCAAGCTCCGTTTATCCTGACACAAGCAACGGAATCCTCGTAAAGTGATTTCAGTGCTCGTATTAAACTACTACTCACCCCATACATAGACATTGTAGACCACAATTCACTCCTCACCATTTTGTCATTCACAATCACCTTATAATTAAAGTTTTATTCACACTTACGAACCTTATAAAGTACCACTTTATATAAATAATGAAATTACTTTATTTTACTAGTGAAATAATGAAAAATACATTCCTCAAACAATCACATTTTACTTATTTATATTAATAGACATTTCGTTCTTTGTTTTATCACATTATTTCGTTTCCAATAATAACAAGCTTATAGTTTTCATCGGTTTCTGAACGCATAGTGCCTGTCGAAGATTTTGGTAAATCATTAGAATCAAGGGATTCCATAATTTTTGAGGAGGTGACATCCGCTGTGAGAGCAAAATGTCAAATAATTTTTTGTTAAAATGTTCTGCGATTATAATTCGAAATGAATGTGATTGTGAATAAAACGTATTTCATACGTGTTTTAGTAACATTTTATTCGCTATCTAAAGCACTTAAACAATAAATAACTATTATCCGTCACTGCAGGGGTGTAGATGTTTGGGTGCACTTTGTTGAAATATAAACATGCGACTAAATAAATAAAATTGTAGGGATCAAAAAATATGAGAGCAAGAACATTTAAGAAATAAACCAATTCATTGTTTAAAAAATATATGTAGTCACGTTTTTTAATGTTTAACTGTATTTAGATACCAATAAAAGCAACAAAAACAATTTTGACTCGACAAAACCAAATCAGCTTTAATGAACAAAAAAAATGTCCCAAGGCGCGCATACGAAGTCGAGTGACGAAAGAATAAGAATACGTGACAATTTTATTCGGCATGAAGTCACTTAATTACAAAGTGCAGTTGACAGGTTTAAGAAGTTGTTGACGAGCAGTCAACGCCTTTCCCAGACCGCAGGAACACTGCGAGCCAGGAAACATTGCTACGACTGTCGACTGTTCTGATAACGTGATGCTTGGAATTTTTCTTGCGTAATTTTATTCCCGAATGTTTTTTTATTGGTGGAGGATTATAGTCTGGGAGTTAAATTAAAAAAAGGTAATTTGTTTTGTTTGCAATTCATTCTTAACTTTAATTATGTTTTCAAAAGTAGCATGCTATTTCAAAAGTATTTTTAGATTGCAAAAACGTAATAATTTTCCAGTGTAACGAGGGTCATCTTTTAAGTTTTTATTGCTCCAGCGTGGCACCTGAATCTCAGATGCTCCGTGAACAAAGACGTCGTTAAGAGCAGTTGCCTTCCTCCCTAAACATATTTATTTTAAATTGAAAATTAAAATTATAATTTTAATCTAAAAAAATAAAATAACATTTCCAAAATACTTTCAATTAAAAAAACATACAGTAAAAAATATTGGCCTTTATTATATTTTAAATTATTTTGTTAGCGATAAATACTTTGAATACTGCTAATAGTTTCCTAATTTTAGAAATCTTAGTTCTTTGGTAAAAAAATCATAAAACTTTGGTGCTACTTTAATTGCAAATTTTTGTTTCTTGTTGTTGTTGTATTAGTATGTCTTTGACGACAAGCTTGCATCTTATAGGGGTGTTTTTTGTATCCATTAAGTCCACGCACTTGCTTTATTATTTCGTCCATAATTATGTTGAAGGGGGGGTCGTGAAGACTATGCTGCCTCTTAATCACTTACTTTTATGCTTCTGCTAAACTCAACCCCAGCATTCACTTCCATTCATAAGTGTAGAGACCAGCACTCTTCTATGCACAACCAGTCGTGCCTATTTTGACACGTTCTGGCTGCTCATAAAATTATGCAGGGACCCTTTTATTAGCTTCCCTGCCAACACCCTTCACTCAATGTCACAGTCATATTTTCCGTCTCTTGTGAACTTTAAACCCTAAGATAAACTTTTTCCACTCTTTCTCTTTTAATCAGCACCTTGCAGTTTGTCATGCTTTCTTTTTTTTACATTTTTTTTTGTCTTGCTTACATTTACTTTCATCCCTCTGATTTTTATGCACAATATACACCATCGCCCACAACTCCCCGGATGATGTTAATATATACTTATCATCGTTGTAAAGGAGAAATTTGACGATTAAACCATTCATTTTCAATTCAAACGCATTTTCTTTTAAATTTTCTAAATAACGATCTATGAATAAGTTAAACAGTCACGGGGAAGCTACACATCCTTGTCTAACATGTTAATGTTTTATGTAAATCCAGTCTGTGTAAGATCAGTTAATTTTGACACAAGCCCTGGAAACATTGCCTAAGATAAATTTTTAATTGCAATTTCAATTTTGCAAATATCAATTAATTTTTCTGGACTATTAGCACTACGGCATAGACAAATAGACCGATTTTAGCAGTGTCAAAGTTTGCAATAATGCCTGTTAGGTAGATGGGTGCCGTGTTGCAAGTTTAAAATCCATAGGATTTTTTAGTACCTCTAACTTATATTTATTCTTCTTCTTAGTCATATTCTCATGTCTGAGAAATCGTGATCATATGAAATCAGGTACATCCATTTACTCTAGTTCTCCATGTTTTTCGGTTTATTGTTTTTGTTAGCAGGGTTTGTAGTGATGTATTTGTGATTTTCTTTACTTGATCTATCCATCTAACAGGTGACCTGCTTCTCGGTCGTTTACCTTCCACCTCGTGCCATTGCCATTCGCCTTTTTATTTTTTTTTCGCACCCTTCTTGGTTACATATTAGGGATCCCACGTATACAAATTCATCTACATTTTCTATAATTGAAATGTTTCGTCGTGGAAGGATTTTACCTCTGTCGATTACCATAAGATTAGTCTTGCTGTGATTTATTTTCAGGCCCAGCTTAGCACTTTTTCTCGTCACTCTATCCAACATTATCTTCATATCTGCCTCTTTTCTCGCCACCAACGTTGTATCGTCTGCGTATCGATAAGTTATACAAACGACCACATAACACACATTAAACAGTATAGGTTTAAAATGGTAAGTATAAAAGAAGAGCGAATAAAAAAATTTATTTAGTATTAATTCGATTTATCTTCTGACGACAGCTATGTACATCAAAATATGGAACAAAAAAAGCGTCGATAGTTATATATCACATCTACGAAAATATCTTTTTGAAGATCTCACCATTAAAGTGGAAAACATTTTTTAAAGATTGGTTCGACCATATGCAATCTTATTGGCGAATATTATGAAAACCAAACATTTGTTAGTCTTTTATTTTTGGTATTTTCCAATTCAAATAGAGCTGTTACTTTTGAACAGACTTCCATATTGTTTAGCTCACTATTCTCTCATAAAAGTTCTGTATAGTAAAGATAACAAAATTGAAAAATAAACGGCCGAACTATACGCGTAATTTTTCTTACATCTAATTTTATTCCTTCTTAATTTTTCTTCGTTTCTTTTTTGTTTTTCTGAGCATAAATTCGTCAGCGCTTAGTTCGCCTTGGCGTGGCAACTGACTGGATATTTCCTTCATTCTTTATTTGCGCCGTGATGTGTTGTGTTTAATGTCTTACAAGTTTTTCAGCGGTCTAGTAATTTGTTTTGCAGCGAACTTGAAAAATGTCGACTATGAGCTGCTATATTGGACAGGAAAAGAGGCCAGAAGGTTGGTCTGGAACATTTTACGCGATGGCTACGTCTTTTTTGATTTTTAATAAAAATTAATGAAATATTTATTTTCATTACATTATTCGGGTAATAAATAAAGTATCAACAGTGTTTATAGTTCAGAATTGTGAACTAAATATTGCAATTTATTTATAGAAGCCATCCAAAAACTTAATGAAAACAATCGATAAAATTTGAAGGAATTTTAAGGCCCATCATAAACATTATTTATTGCCAAATACACACGGAGGCAATATTTTAAAAATATGCTTGTAATTTTTCATTCTCTGATATTCAGTATTCAGATATGGGTACAGTCATTTTCCAACAATACTGAAAAATATAAACAATATTAAAATATTTTGACATCCGCTAAAAAACCGTTTAAAAAAAAGGTTTATTACTCCATATCTAAATTTTACTGTGATAGTTTGCAACAAACCTTTACATATTCTTGTTCTCTTTATATGTAAAACTTAATTTTACTCACCACCTTTTAGGGGCGATATTTCTTTTGGGGATGGGCTGAGAAAATTTTATTATGGAGGTCCAGGGTATTCTCAGCATTCACCGGTGTAACCACATCTCAAACGCTTCTAACCGATTAACTGTAGCGGCCTTAATGGTTCAGATTTCTGCCCCATACAGCAACACTGACCATATGTATGATTTTACAATTCTCTGCCGTAATTTTAGGTTTAGATTATCATTGCAGAATAGTGGTTTTATTTTTTGGAATGTTGTTCGGGCTGTCTCTATTCTACACCTTATTTCTCTATCTGGATTTAGATGTTCGGTGATATAACATCCAAGGTACTTAAACTGGGTTACTCTGTCTATATTCTTCGTATCAATCTGCAGTGAAGCATCAGGATGTGGTTGTCGGCTGGAGACTATAAATTTTGTCTTGTTAATATTTATGATGAGCCCCATTTCTTGTCCTTCTGCGTTTACACAGTTTAGTTGATGTTGCAGGTCTTCTAGTTTGTCACTCAGGATGACAGTGTCGTCAGCATATCGTATCGCATTTATATATTCTCCATTGATTTGTTCTGGTTCTTGAGTAGCCCGTTTAAAGATTTTGTCTGAATATATGTTAAAAAGTAGTGGTGATAGTATGCAGCCCTGTCTGACGCCTCGTAGAATTTGGCTTTCTTCTGTAAGCTTTACGTTTAGTCGTACTGCTGCTTTCTGTCACCAGTATATATTTTCAATAATTCTAACGTCCCTGCTGTCCACCTCCATGTTCTTTAAGACGTCTATAAGCTTTCTGTGTTGTACTTTGTCGAAGGCCTTCTCGTAATCAACGAAACACACAGAAACGTCCTTACGCTGATCACGACATTTTAGTAGTAGTATGATCAGAGCATTTTCAAAAATAATATTTTTTAATACTTTCAATTGATTAAAAATAAATTATAATTTGTTTTATTTTTCGTTGTGATAAAATTAGTTTAAACGATATCCAACCCAATTTTTTGTGAGAGCAATCTGCTATACTTACGATCTTTCGATCTTTCATAAATTATCGTTTATATTGACCACTCCATCTACCACATCTGTTGTTTGATTTAAAAAAAGCCCATATGGCATTCGACCGGCGTGTACCGCCCATTATTTTTGACAAACACGGTATCTATATCTAAAAAGGCGTTTGTCTTCATATATATTTTTTCCTTTAGCTTGTGTTCACAGTTCATTTATTTCTATTATTTACGTTGGCAGCATTTTAACCAAAAGTAAATTTTGCTGTTTGTTACTGTAGGATTATATCCTTTATGAGGCAGTTTAGGATGAGGTTGTAAATATTGTGCTTGTGTTGCTATGTACGTAGATATATTGCAGACGTAAAAAATTTAAAGAAAATACAACTGGAATTTTTGTTAAATCAACAAGATTTATATTACTAATCGTAAAGATAGATTATAAGTTGTATTTAGAAATGTGAGGTGTATGTATAGGGTGGCTAACCGATAACGAAACAGAGCCATTTACAGGAACCTCTTCAAGGAAGACAGTCTTTTCCGGTATTTTTGACTCCACTACCTTTAACCACAAGGGTAAGAATTACCTTAAAATTTTAAAATGGCATTGGGGGTCGAATGTCTTTTAAATTCTCTGACAATTCCCTTTACAATAGTCTTTAAATTTTACATTTCCTCCCAAAACTTTAAAAAAAATTAAAATTCCAGTTATTTTAGTCATATATTATCAATGTCCTATGGATATTGCTACTAAAAATACCCTAATTAAAATTAATTGCCTTGAGATAAACGAATTATGTTTATTACCTTGACAACCACTTGACCAGTGGTTAAAAGGTAAATTTTTTTTTTTTTTTATGTTCTGGTTCCCACGAAAAGGGATATCCTGTAATGTTCAGAGAACATCGTGGGAACCAAGGGAAAGAAGGTAGGAGTTGGTGTTCTTCTAAAATTTCTGGAGGTTGTATGCCTCGGAGAACACCTCCCTAGGCAATGAGTTCCAAAGCCTCGCAATTCGTTGGATGAATGAGTCTTTGGAAAGTGATGTTCTGCAGGTCTCCAAAGTGACCACGAAGGGGTGTGAAGATTGAACTTGACGGGTTAATCTCGAAGAGACTGCCAAAGGAGGAACGATTGTTGATATTTCAGAAGAGCATCGCACATGAAAATATCTATAAAATAGAGACAAATCGCCAACTTTTCTACGGTGTTCCAGACAAGTGAGCGAGTTTGTAAGCGAGGCATCACCGGTCTGGAACACCGTAGAAAAGTTGGCGATTTGTCTCTATTTTATTTATTTTATCGTATATATAGAAATAATTTCAAATAAATTTATACCAATTTATAAAACTATAAATGATCTTGTAATATTGGCTCTGGTCTCCTATAAATCACTTTTATATTATAAAAAAGCAGTAAGTATGAAAAAGAAAAAACATGTTTATTTTATAAAATCTTTTTTTATTAAAAAATATTGTTTTTTACTGTTTTATTAATTTACATACATGTAAAAAAAGAGAAAAATTAGCATAAACAATGTTACACTTTAAAGAAATGCCTTTTAAAAGCTTTTCTTTTGTAATATTTTTTTGGACAATCTCTTTGTTAAGACCAACAGTGATCTACCATCATGCGACGGTTCCATCTACACTGATACCGCTTCATCACTTTTGGGTCCTGGTAAAAGCGTTCTTCCTGCACCTCACAGATTATCATTAAATCTATCCCGGTGGAGAAAGTGTAGCTTTATGTTCATATACGCTCCTAAAATCATTCGCACAATTTCTATATAATTTGGTGCTTTATAGTTACCTAAGAAATTTTCTGCAACCAACACAAAATCCCTTTTAGCTTTACTTTCAGAATAAGTCATAATTTTTAAAAAGTTTGTATCTTTCATTTAAAGCATTCTCCGTTCTTCTTCAATGCTTTGACAAACTGTTTTATCATCCCTAACTTGATATGGAGTGGCGGTAGCAACAAGAAAATAATTTTAAATGAAATGAATTAGATAATGAAAAATGTCTGCTTAATCTTCTTTATTTATAAATATATTCATTTTCTGTATCAACACAGTTTTATTCACAATAAAACTAAAAAAAACTAGTGCACTGGAAGATTATATCATTATTACAATTCCTACAATTATAATCAAATTAAGAGATTTATTATTGATCCCTTTAAATAATAAAAGCAGCTTCTTTCATTTTTAAGTAAATGCCTACAATTACAAGATCCAGAAGAAAATTACTAGTTTTTATCAACCGAGAGAGAATAGAGGATACAATTTATGATCAATGCCACATAGGACGAACTGCCTGGTTGGTGCAGACAAGGTTAATGAACACTAGCGATAAATTAGGTCAGCTCCAATATAAACACGTCTTTACAAAATAAATATGGTTTGCGGAGAATATTGACCCCATTTTTAAAAATAGTGTTAACTACCAACAAAGCACATACTAATCATATTTAATGGTTCATTTGATGACCGATTAACTAGTCAACAAAACTTAAGCAAAAATCTTAAACATATTATTTATTATCTGGTATTTTATAAAAAAATTTAATGACGCTAATAAAGTAATTTTTTTCTCTTTTACGATTTATGCATGATTTATTTATTTGCCTTAAATTTGTATATTCTCACGCTTCATATTTACCAAGAATACCCCCTTTAACTCAAATAAAACGCAAATACTATAAATTATATGTACATATGTATCTGTAAAAGCAAGTGTGTTATATTCTAAAGCAATTAAAAAAAAAAGAAGATAAACATGCAAGTGTTTAAAGTTATTTGTAGCTTGTTTAGATAAACGAAAAACAGACGCTACTTCATATTTCTCTTTTTGTGATACTAATGATAATAAATGAGCAAATTAATGCAGACAAATTGTCGTTATTTTAGATACCGTGTTGATATGAGTACAAAAGAATAATTTTTTTAACCTTTTAAAAATTAATTTATTACAAAACATGTACAAAGTGTCCAATTAAAAAATTATAATGGACACTATCTTTCGAATTACAATAATGTAAGCAATAATTAACAGTATGGACCAACAATTAACAAACGCCAATAGTCGAGCATGACAATCTTGTTTTAGATGTTCTGCATGTTTAATAAGATAAAACATCGTCGTCATTACAGAGTCAGTCAGGCTTTAGATTTTTGCAAGTAAATTTTAGAGATCCTATTAAGTGACTGACTACATCAGATTTACTGCATTAGTTAAAAAACTACATTAAAGAATTACTTAAAACCAGATATTATGCCAGTTAGGTACGACTTTGAAATGCAGTAAGAAGTGGTCAAAAACAATCACCAAGTTTGCACAGAGAATGGACCTTAACTAGTAAGGAATGCTTTAGTGTGGTACACTGATGGATCCAAGATGGATTAAAGAGTTGAAGTGGGCGTTACATGACCGAATTTTGTGCTCTCAAAACCCCTTGGTAACACCCCAACCATCTTTCAAGCAGAATAACATGCCATAGAGATATGTACCCAGCAGTGCATCGAAAGGAACATACGAAGGGCAAATATCTATATTTTATCAGATAGCCAAGCAGCACTAAAAGCTCTAAAGTCATACACTTGTTAGTCTGTAAACAATCCCTGAGACAATTGACAGTAAACAATCAGGTTACTCAGATGTGGGTTCCAGGTCACAAGGGAGTTATAGGAAACGAGGTAGCAAACTGCCTTGCCAAGGTACGGGAAAATACACAATTTTTGGGCCCAAAACCCTTCTGTGGACTCTCCAAACGCCACTTAAAAGAAGAGGTTTGACGCTGGGAAACAGATGAAATGAAATCTCCCTGGCAAAAAGTGCTAGGGCAAAGACAAGAGAAAAGTCTAGTAAGCCTTTCGCCAAGGAAAGCTGAACAGCTTTTTGAGTTGGACAAGAAAGACTGGTGACAGGACTACTCACTGGATACTGCCCTCTGAAGTATTACCTGAAAAAGATGGGCAAAACAGAAAGTGATAGTTGCCGCTACTGTCAAAACTTCACTGAAACTGTAGAACATTTGCTTTGCGAATACCCAGCGCTTTTCTGCAAGAGGCTCAAGTTTCTGGAACGAGCCTTTCCAAAGCCCTCCGATGTCAGGAACTTAGCTCCCAGGAAACTAATAAACTTTGTACTAAATCTCGGAATCCCGACTTCGAATAGATTAAGGGTTATGCACAAAAGATCTGATAGGTAGAAGTACTCGAGAGGCAGCATATCCTTCACGACCCCTCCTTCAATCTACAAACTACTCAAAACCAGCACCATTTTATCAAAACAACATTTTCCAACGGTCGTTAAGAAGACGTTTTTCCAAGAGATTTAAATATTTAGATGGTATTAAAAACATTTGCCCAGTTTAAATTTAAAAACGCTTATTTTGTTGATAACATTTATTATAACTTCTTCTTCCAATGCGTTTGCACTAATGGATGTTTGCGATAATATTTTTCATTACTTCTTTATTCCTTGCGGTGTGTATCAATGACTGTATATCGTGTTGCCCTGTCCACTGTTTGATATTTCGCAGCCAGGACATTTTTTTACTTTCGATTCCTCTCTGGCCTTCGAGCTGGCCGTCCAAGGCTAGATTAACAAGAAGTTTTAAATCTTTAATCTTATCGCAATAACGAAGGATAAAGAGAATACTGGCATTTAATTGCTAGATCCAGAACTTAGAACAACAAAGAGGCAAGCCTACACCCCAAAAAATATCAGTGGGAGTTTTTTATTATTGAACAAGATATTTCAAGATAAGGACCAAAAAAAAGCAAGAATTTTTTTTTATATTGGTGCTTTAAAACATTGGACAGGAGTGCCAATATTACGTAAAAATGATGTCTGCGTCATATTTTCCAAACAAAATATCTAAAAAATTTTGTCAAAAAAACTTACCAGTCGATTTCATCATCAGGAATCATTCACATAGCGCCCCCTACAACAAAATGTAAAATAATGCATAAAATAATATTTCTTGCCTAAAATTATGCATCTCTACCGATTTTAACTACAATTGATAAATATGCACTGAAATTATTAGCAAAAAGTGAAAACAAAATTTCAAATTTAAGGCTTTGTATCTTTTTCTGCAGCAATATTTTATTGAGGCATATTTGGTCCAAATCACCTGCCCTTAGCCTACGTCGCAATAGTTATGAATCACCCTGTCGGCCAAATTTGTTTGAAATTTATTACTCGAAAAAATTTGTTCAATTGTGGCAAAGACTCAAAGATTCAATTTGCCGGTAAGCAGAATTAAAGAGAGACAGAGAAAGACCGACAGGTTGGACAATGGGAAACGGCAAAAGAGAAAGAAAAAAATGGGGGGTTAGCATAGTAGGATTTTGTAGTCTTTTATCTTTTAAAAGGATTCTTGTGTAAAACAGTTAATTTGGATGCTTTTGTTAATTCAATTTCGACATTTCGAAAGATAAAGAGAGCCCGGCATCCACGACTGCATGCCCTATCCGGCAAGCTTTTAATTTTTTTTAATTAAATAATATACCACGTTCACCGGCGATCTTTTTCTTCGTCCAATCTTTCTTTGACAATTAGTAAGGTTACTTATTTACCTAAATGAAAACTTCAGAGTTTGTTCATTTTCCCTTTTTTAGAATTGTATATTCAATAATAAAAAATCACTACGTTTTCGAAAGGACCAAGTGAAAGTAGACAAATTTCCGCCCGCTCATTTTTTTTCTCTCCTTTATAGCAATCTATCTTAAGACATTAAAGCTATTGTTTTGCTGTGAGTGACTCTTTTAAATTAGCTCCATTGAGCCTTTTATTTAAAATAATCTTAGCCCAGGTATTTATAATTACTAAAAACTGAAACCATTATCCAAATCTATGTCAGTACGGATGAAGTGAACCTCTTAAGCCTTCTTGATTTGCCTGTCTGTTCAAAAACTCTGTAGGCTAGAACATTGTGATGCACTAACAATCTTTAACGATAACTGAACTGAGTAATCACTTCTTTCACTAATGCTAGAGGAATGTCTTGTTGAAGAACTCTATTTGGAACGTTAAAAAACGATGCAACGGATAACCTTATTCTGGAATCTTTGAAGAATTTCTATAATGCTGTTGTTGCAGTGCCCCAAAGTTGGATTCCATAAGTCCACACGGATTTAACAATAGCTTTGTATAGCAAGATCTTGTTATCCAATAAGAACATGATTTTCGCGCTATAATCCAGTACATTTAGCTAAGTTGAATACTCAGCTGTTATGATTTTGTAGTGAGGATAAGACTTTTATCAAAGATATTTTAGGCTTTTCACTGGAGGGCATGTTTTAGTAAAGAAGGTTATTTGTCTAAATTCGGTTTTGTTTGCCTTAATTCTTCATTTTATGAACCAGTTTTTTATTTTGTCGAGGTTAGTCTGCAAGTTGTTTGACGCTGTTTTGGGGTTAGTGTGAGATGCCAAGATTGCTGTATCATCTGCATAAATTGCCACAAGAGTTTCTTTGGTAGAGAAGAGGTCTGCAGTGTAAATTAAGTACAGTACCAGAACTAGAAGGCTTCCTCGAGGGACGCCTGCTTTAATAGAGTGCAGACTGGAGTATTCATTTTGTTGTTTTATAATGAAATGCTGTTATCGAGGTACAATTGTAGTAGAAGATAATTTTCATACAAAAAATTTGTTTTATTTTATAGTGAACCTGTAGTAAACCTTTTTAAAAGCTTGTAATATGTCCAGGAATACTGCTGAGCAGTATCTTTTGGCTTAGAAGTCACTGTTTATCTTGTTAACAAGTATATGTACCTATTCTACTGTACCGTGTTTTTCAAAGAATCCAAACCGATGTCTGGAAATTATTTTCCTTTCTTTTAAGATATCTTAAAAATTTTTTATATATATTTTTTAAACACTTTGGAAAGTATTGGTGAGAGACTTATAGGCCTATATGATGGGGCTTCTTCTGTTTTTTTTTGCTATTTACAAATCATGACATAAAAGTTTTCGTGAAAATTGTCTAAAATGTGATCTAACATGTGATCGCATGACAGATGGATGTCAAAAATAAAGGAGGACGTTCAGAATTCAAAATTGTAAGTACGTTTCAAATATGTTATTTATGTTAAATTAAAATTTGCAAAATATCAAGAAAACGGTGTTTATTATCAAGCAAAATATAAATTGCATAAAAATAGTATCGTAAGAGACAAACGTGAATTTGAGTTAAAAGTAAAAAATTAAACCCGAGAAAAGGTTTAAACATATTACTAAAAAAAATTATTTATGATAAAAGAGAGACGTGTGTTTTGACAAATATAAAAAGTTTTTTTTTAAGTGCACGGATGAGAAAAGAAAAAATATAGAGTTTTTCGAAGTGGGGGGCCCAGCGACATTCGGTGTACCCAACATCTACGAGCGGACGATTTGAAAAGGTTGGACAATTTACAAATAAATTTATTTGTGTACCTAAAATTGTATTTTTGTTATTAATTTTTTTTTTGGTTAAATATGAAAATTTAAAAAATTAACAAGGGCATTTAAAGTTGTGGGTTTAAATATAGTTTGTTTGAAATAAATTATTGTAAAGTTGTTTTTACATAAATATTTGGAATTTTGATACAAAATTTAGGGCTCAAATGCAACTCTTTTGTTAGCAAAGATTATCGTCTAAACCGGATAAAATTAATATTTCTTATTTAATTTTTTTTTACACCTATTGGAAAGTTCTTGCAACATTTTTTCATTAATTCTGGAGCTTTTTTAAAATTGATTGTTTTTACTTTTTCGCTTATTTTAATTGTTTTTTTGTATGAAAATTCCGACAACTTATGACGGTAAGTCATCATTATTACAATGTCGGTCCACTGAAAAAGAAATCTATAAACATAATCATGGATCCGGACTTTAGCACAGAAAGATCATTATCTTAGGATTGTAAATTGACAAAGCAGAGTTTTCACAACTCGGTGAATTGAAAATCCTTGGTTGGGAGTTTTACACCGAACAGTTGCGAATATGTCGCAGAATTTTAGCTTTTGGCTTTCGTTCGTATGGACCATTTTTATGGCTTTTCTTTACACCTCGACAACATGCTGCTCTGCTTGACTGGTTGGCGGCAGATCAAATTGGGATAGTAAATAGAATATTGTATATTTTTTACGTGTTTCAATTTTGTTCACGATGGTCGCAGTAGAAAAACTGAAACAGCAAATAGTTCTTGCACGGGATATGTTAGCATAGGATGCAATGACATAGGATAGCAGTTCACCTTTAGATTTTATTGACAAAAATTTGGAAATTTACAGTGTCATGTCTACAACCTCTTTTCCAGCAAGAAAACACACGTCCTAATGCAGTAAGCGTTTTAACATGAAAAAACGTAACTACCTGTATGGCTTTTTCGCTTTGTAGTCTTTTCACCAATGTGTGGTAATATCCCCAATAACCAAATAACCTTGTTGAAGTTTATCACCGAATTTAAAAAGCCTGTAGTGACATTCACAAGGATATCTAAATCAATTAATTTTAAGCAGAAGAATAATCTAGGAATGATCGACTGTATAAGAAACCACGGATGACCACTCATTATTATATAACTTTGTCATTTAATAATATTTTGGTTTGGAAATAATATCAGTTATCCAATTTTAGTTTAAATTTTATTCAAATTAATTAACTTTAATTGAGTGCTAATATTTTTTTGAAAGTCAGTATTTGTAGGATAACAAAATTTTGATTTCAAATTTTTCTCATAGGAAAATATACCTAAACGGAGGTATAGATAGTGAATTATAAAACAAAATTTCTGGTGATATTTCAATTAATGATGTGGTAAATAATACAATTATTAACTTGGAAGAGGATCATTTAGTAAGAATTTTAGTTACTACGAGTATTTACCATTATTATGGTACCACACCATACTTGAAATTTAACAATCAAAACTTTTCTTCGTATATTTATGAAAAATTTAAATTAATAACAATTTTTAAATGTGCATACTTATAATCTACAATGTTAGGTACCAAAAATAGTTAATTACTAAATATTTGCAGAATAAATGTGTGGAACCGATCGGTTTACGCAAAAGCAGTAGACACAGCAATAAACGAAACATGCAGATTAATAACTGGCTGTATAAAACGCACCCCGCTCAACTTATTGTATAAAGCCGCGGGTTTCGCAACTCCTGAGGACCGTAGAAGGGCGGCGGAGCACACTGAAAGGTTCAAGCAAACATTAAAAGCCCGGCCAATGCTTAAATCCAGACAAAGTTTTCTGAGGACTGTCTCGGTCGAACCACCAGAAAGATACCCGCTATCCCAGAAGAGCCCGCCCGGTACCAACCTGGACTGGAAAGCTTGGAGAACCCTAAACCGGATAGGAACCGGAGAAGCTCCGACAAGGGCTAACAAAATAAGATGGGGCCTGCTGAAAGCTACTGTGCTACTGTGCCGAAAAACATAAATAGACTGGAATCCGGATACCAAAAAGTAAAGTGTAGAACAATACCCCGCACTATAGGCTCCTACCTTGTGTAAGCTTGACTTTAATGATGAAGCATTTAATTTTAATTTAACTAGTAAAATAAATGGGCACCTTTTGAAGTTTTTCCTTTTTTGAATTATCTGATAAAAGCCACTAGGTTAGAATGCTATCCGTATCGTGCTTTTTTAAACTTTGTTATCTAAACGGTTTCAATTGCTTCCTCTTTGCATAATTTGTAAATAAAATGTGGAGTTTTGTTTTCAGTGGAATTTTTATGGATTTTAACACAAAAAATTCACTTTTTGATAGTTTTTCTTTCCTTATAGGATTATAATTTATTTTTGTAATAGTGTCAATTTTTTTAATTCATACGAAAAAAAATTTAAGATAAGATATCTGTTAATTATTATAGTAGTAAAATTAAGATAATTTTTTTTTATATTTGGGACGCTGAATTTTCTCTAAACTAGTTGCTGGCGGTCTTCAATCAGAGGAACGCTATTGGTTCAGGTAAAAAGCTTTCTTTTTTAACTACTATTATTTTAGCAACTTATGGTTTAAAAGTTTTCTGGACATTCTTTAAAATATTATTACTTGTTTGGGCTGCACAATAGTCTGCTGGGGGCTCCAAGCTGACATGGCGTACCTAGTGGAGAGATCGCATATAAATCATTACTTAATTTTAATTTTTAATTGTACATATTTTTGTATTTTGCAAAAAAATTTATTTTTCCTGTTTTAATCTATCTTAAATAACATCAAAAAGGACTTTATTTAAATGGTTTTTCTATTATATAAGCCAAACTTTAAGTTGTCCTGCCTTCTTAACCCAGTGGCTGTGTGGTGGAGTATATCATACCCCATATACCTTTATGAAAGAGTCGTTTACTGAAACTTCCAAAATTCCAAGCACCGAATCTGTCGGTATCTTTTAGGCAGTTGTATAATACACCATTACTGGTCACTAAAGCCCAAATCCCTTAACAGAATCGAGGCCTTTGAAATGTGGATCCTGAGAAGGTTACTCAAGATTCCCTGGGTAGATCATATATCAAATGAGCAAGTCTTACAAAGAGCAAGAACACATCGGCAACTACTGGACATTGTAAAAGAAAGAAAAACATCCTATTTGGGACATATTTTAAGAGGTCCTAGGTATATTCTGCTCAAAACTATACTTATGGGAAAAATCGAGGGAAAAAGGGGACCGGGCCGAAAACAACATTCATGGCTTCGCAATATTCGAAACTGGTGTAACATCGCGGATGCCGCCACGATATTTAGAAAAGCCGAAGAGGGCACGCTTCACATTACTCAATGAACACGTGATCGCCAACGCGCTACAATAAAAAGCGTACGGCACCAGAAGAAGAAGAAGATGCTCTATATATGTATTGTTTGTTATATACTTCTATTTTTGTGTTTATACTGCATGTATGCCATACGAATAAATAAATAAAATGTCCATTTTGTGCTTGCTACATTCAGTACTCGTTAAAATAAACTGGGGTATACTGGGGTATCAAATACACCACCAAACAGGTACCTAAGTGTATGTTTTTTTTATATTTATTTTTGCCTTTAGTATTAAAGATAATTGGAACGAAGTTCCTTATCGTATACGATACGATTAAACTATCGCAAGTGGTAACAACTTTATGCCTGCTCGTGTGATTCATTTAATAGAGCAACAGTTGCGTTACTACGAATATAGAATAGACACGTATAACTCGACAAGCGTAAGGAGTTACTTGAACAATACATGCGCCAGGAGACAATCGCGGCATTGCGTAGAAAATCGAAGAACAGCTCATTCTGTGTTATCATTGCATAGAGTTAACATCATGATTTTCCAGAGGCGTAGTTAAATTTAGTTTTATTTAAAGTCATGATTAGTTAATTTTTTAAAATATTATTAATACAATCCATTATTAGATTTCTATACGTTTTTACAAACTTTAAGGTACATTTTAGTTGAACTTGAATAACATTATTTTCATAATCGCCAAATATTTGTTTAAAATGTAAAATATTAAATAATAATTTTAGTGTTTAGTCTTTAACATAATGCAATTAAAAAATCTTATTTAATTGAACTTTATTTTCTTAACCGCTTCAAGCTTTACTTTTTGTACATCATATTTGGAAAATGATCGTTCGTGCGTTGTCGTGCAAATTTTGACGAATTGATTACGCAAATTATCGCAGCTTTTCGCTCCCAATGGACGACTGGCCTTACGCTCGTCGAGTTATAGCAACTTTTAAATTTCTGCGTTTGTTTTGCCGCAACTCAATGAATTATATTTTTGCGATTAAAAAATCGTGCGATTAAAAAGTCGTGCGATTAAAAAATCGTGCGATCAAAAAATCGTGCGATTAAAAAATCATGCGATTAAAAAATCGTGCAATTAAAAAATAGTACAATTAAAAAAATCGTGTGATTAAAAATCGCTAGTGTGGCTTAAGTTTTAAAATTGTTTTATATCTTACAACCACAATTCTTTTGTTTATTCACGACACTGGTATAAATGTCATATTTTTTGTTTCAATAGTTTTATTGCCTAGACAATTTTATGGCAAGAATTTATTCAATACTTGAATATAAACCAATAAAATTCTGCAACAAAAAAAATCCCTTTTACAATTTATTTGATTATGATAATAAACCTTCCACGGCATCGAAGACTTATATCACTTTTTTATCAACTTAAAGCTCTTCAGCACCGCACAAAAACCATATAAAAACATTTTTTTTCTTAATCCTTTTTGAAACCAAACAGTCAGAAATATCGCAGTTTGGGAATAACACTGCCAAGGAGGATGGGGAAAATAAGATATGGGTCAAATTGGGCGCCAGCCAAAACGAAAAACGTTAGAAGGTATTTTTTAAAAAACCATTAACTTTTTTCATCGGTAGTTTTTTAATACATTGCATAACAAAAAAGCATTGGATCCTTTTAAAAATAAAATTATTTGTCTTTATTTAGTGTTTTATTTATGAAGCAATATTAGTGGTATGGCTGCGACACGAGAAGTCCACACGACTAACTAACCCAGTTATATATCATATGTTTTGTTATTATAATTATTAATATTAAAATTATTATAAAAAACGATTCCAAATTGTTTGTAACAAATTATAATTGTCATTAACAATACTCTGTTTATGTCAACCGAATTCTTTTAAACTTTTTATTATCATCTCATGAGGAGGAGCTATCTTTAATTGTTTATAACAATTGAATTTTTTTTTAATATTATGTACAATAATCATTTGTTAGTAGCAATATTCAATTGTTATAAACAATGCTTGATTATTACTAACAATAATTTTTTATTGTTATAGCGTCTTCAATGCTATTCTCTCAATTCTCTCAAGAATTTAAAATTTCTTTATTAAAAATAGTATAATTTATAAATTGCAAAATTCAGGTAGTTTACCATCTTTTTCAGTGTTTAATTCTCTATAAAAAACAGCTTGACCGATTTTGCTGAAAATCTAATTAGTTCTAAGTTGCGTAATTATGCGTCGAATGCAATTGGTCCCACATAAATATCATTTTTTGTTCTCGAGATAATCGAGACGAAAAATAATTCCGAACGCACATACGTACATACACAGACAGACGTCCCCTTAAAAACTATTGTATTCGACTCTGGGGACCTTGAAATGTGGAGATATATTAAAATTCGGGATTCGCAAAATATTTTTGCTTTATTTAAAATGTAAAAAATTAAAAAAACCATTGCAATGAAGCGTAACTAATATTAAAAAAAAACATTAACTAATGAAGAAAAAATAAGTAAAACTGGGCACAAGGAAATTTTAAAGCCTCTTCGTTTTTATTCAGCATTGTAACGTGACCACCCATGACCGGCAATTGTTATTCTTAGTTAAGTTCATAAATCATCACAGTAGTCTGCTTTAAACAGTAGACGGTCGAGAATATAATATATGAAAAAGAAGAAGAGGGTTACGTTGGCTGTTGACTGCTTATGGTTGGCGTTTTGTATAATCCAGACCAGTTTATTCTGGAGACGTGAGCCGGTCATGGTTGCGCAATGTTCCTGTTTTTGGAATTTAAACATGAATTTTAAAATAAAGATGATCTTTACAACAACAAATGTATATTTTATTATTTTACGATTTTTTAAAAAATATGCAGGGAAAAACACCTATCTGAATAAGAACTTTTTCACGGTAAGTAATATGTAGATAAAACAAAACTCACCGATTGTTTTAATAATGCACTCATATGCAAAAAAATCTAACCAGGGATTAATTATTTTCCATTTGTTTTTAAAAAAATTTATATTTACTGTATAGTATTAAATTATTTGAATGAATATTCGGACACATGAAAGATAACGTATTTTCGTTTTTTTTTTCCGGTTTAAAACGCGAAAAAATCTGATAAGAACATTTTTATCAACAACTTTATATTTCACAATACGATTTGATGTCCAGTATGAATAACTTTATCGTTCAGTTGCGACACGGTTACCCATAAAAATTGTTGAATTGATCAATATTCACCACATTCAAAATTGTCTTATCCCGCACGGATGGAGCAAGGGCTGTAGCTCTGGTTTAGGACGCTTGAAGTTAACGTTATGTTGCTGTGGTTATAACTATTAACCATTTCTGGGCTCAACATTTTACTGAAACAGGCACCAACACAAGAAGACCTGGATCAGGCCGAAGAAGAGCGACATTTCAACGTGACGATCGATTTCCGGTGTCTACAATTTTGCGAGATAGATATTTAACTTCCGTAGATGCTGCAAATCGTTTTAACGAATTGTGAAATGTTAACATTAGGACAGTTCGAAGGCGACTAGCTGAAGCTGACATGATGTCAAGAAGGCCAGCCTATGGTCCACAGTTGATGCCACAACACCGTCGAACAAGATTAGCTTTTGCGCGATAGCATGAAAACTGGACAATCGCAAACTGGAGCAGCGTCTTGTTCACAGATAAATCCAGATTCTGTCCAAGATCACCAGATGGTCGAGAAAGAGTCTGGAGAAAGCAGGGTAAACAGTTTATCGTCGAACGACTTAGCTACCGCGGAAGATCAGTTATGGTTTGGACTGGTATAGGTTCTGAAACACGAACAGAGTAAGTGGTGGTTGATAAAGGTAGTATGACTGCAGCAAGGTCCTCTTCTTAGTCCATTACATCATAAATGAAATGTGGTGGTTGTTGTGAATTTCTGTCATTATCCATTCTGTCCAGGCCGCGACTAATAATTTGTATTGTTTGCTGATTTCAGAGTAGATCTTCACACTGTTAAACGTCATGGTGGCTGGAAAAGTGACATCGTTGCTGAAGGATATATAAAAAATTCACGCGAAAATAAAAAAAGAATTTCGGTATCCATTCTTGGGACAAAAATTATTATCGGATGGTTTTCATTGCAATTTCCAGTGCTCTAATAAAATCATTATAGTACTCAGTCCAATAAAGTATGTTATTTTGACACTAAAAATAAAATCCATGAAAATGTCATTACGACACGTCGAAATATAAAATATTATAAATTATGTTATTGATAAATTTTTAACAGTACGGTATTTATCGTTAGTTTCATTTAAACCTTTGAGTAAAAAAATAAATATAGGGCAAGAATGTCTCGAACAAAACAAAAACATCTGACTTTTATTAAAAGGACAGTAGGTAATTAAACACTTTACGTTTAAGCTAGATAGACACAAATTGATACCCCTGTGAAAGCCAACTAACGATAAATTAAAAAGTTAATGCGCTTGTTTGAAATTTGAAATCCATCGAGCTTCTTTACCTCTTTTGTTTGGATCTTTTTTTTAATATAGCACCTGCTGTCACACCCCTCAATTATTCGGGTTAAAAGCATGGTATAGATTGTGCCCACAACAAGCATGAAATTAAATTTTCAACGAGCTTAAAGTAAAACAAGTCCCCTTTTATGTTTTTAATTAAAGCACTGTGATGTTCACGTTTTAAAACCCCAACTATTTAAATCCAGTAAAAAATAATAAATAATATATATTTATAAATATTCTATAAATTAATAAATTTATAAAATCTATTGATTAACATAATGTATTTGATCAATAATTTGAAATCACCTAACTCTTATCTTTCTCGAGTCATACTCAAACGTTATTTCCTCCTGTACATTTCTTAGGTTTTTATAGCTTTCTTTCTCTATTTCTCTGGTTCTAATTGAGGTACGCGGTTCGTATTGGTCTAAGAACACTCGCTGGAACGAGTTCTTTTATTTGAGCCTTTGTCCACTTAAATTGGTTCAGTTGAAGGAAAGCTAAGTGTAAACATTCAACTTGACTTTCAATATGCGTTTCAAATCAGAAGAATTTCAAATGCAACTTCAGCTTTTTAAGTACGGTTAGTAAAACAATAACATGCAAATTGTGCCGTTTGTCACGTAACAAACGTAAATAAATTTATAAAACAAAAGATTTGCTGCAGAGCAGCATTGTTTCTCCAGTAATAATTATTATTAATTTACATACATATAGTCAAGCCTTTTTTTCGTAGGGGTAGGCAGAGGTCACTTTTTTACACATACCTTTTGCTTCTACTTTCATCAGTGCTCTCATATATGCTCGTCGATTGTTATTACTCTTGACCTGGGTTTTCTTCAAAACAATGTTGATCTGATCGAGATATGTTCGTCGACCTCTACCGACCCATTTACACTCGCATTATAAATCTGTTTCGTCAATGTTCTTGCATCCATCCTCACTACGTGTCCAAACTTAAAATTCACAATTCATAAGAATCGTGTCATCTGATGTCTAACCGAGTATTTGGTAAAAAAAAGCACTGTCAGCATAGGGATTAAAACTCATTTTTAATTTTTTTAAGTAAATAGTTTTAATATTTTTTTTTCCGGTACATACAGCAAGTTTACAAAGCTATTGCTGCAAGATCTGGCAAGTTCTGCTCACTGCCCTTATTTACACCAATTTTCTCTTTAACATAGCTACAAAATTATGTAAAACAATGCTAAAAATTGTAAAATTCGTGACCAAATACTAGTTTGAAGAAAAAGTAATGGGGCTATATTATTTTAAAAATACTCCCTATATAAATATTCGCTTTATCATTACCCATTTAATCCCATTGAGTATATTTGGGAAATATGCAAAACTTATTATAATAATCACATTAAATCTAATGGTTACAGTGATAAGCCTGTTTTGTAAACCTGGCAACGAGCACTTAATACTGCCACTCCTGAAATTTGGAAAAAATGTGTCACAAAATGTGAAAATTAAATAAAAGAAAGGTGGTTTCGTAAAAATCTCATCAAAGCAGTTAATCCTTTTATCATTTACAATTCGAATGGGGATGGTGACGACAGTGATGCAAATAATAAGTTTGTGTGTTAGATTACATTGTGTTTTACATAAGTGACAAGGTGTAGTTTGTTATTATTTGTATAATTGTTAGTACTTGTTTTTAAGTAATATTTTATTATGTAAACATGGATTATAGTTTATATCATAACAAATTAATAATAATTGTAGTAAACACAGAAACAAGCCCGGGACTTATTTTTTATATTGTTTAGAGCTCATATAATTTATTTCCAGAATTATATAAAATGGCTAGACACGACCATTAACCGATGAGGAATCGTAAAGGGAGTCAGTGAGTCTGAAAAATATAATTGTAGATTTACCTGACCTCAAAAATTCTGAAAAGATGCAGATTGATTAATTGAAAACAAATATAGCACAAAATATTAAAGAGAAAGCTAAATTTATTTATGGACAACCACAGAGTTGCAAGCTAGCAATATTATTGGAGCACTAGTGAAGATTTAGGAGTTCCTGCTGTTACATAAATATAAGGCAACTAATAGATCTGCATCATGGTAATTAAAAAAAATGCAGTTACCAGAAAAGTAAAAGATTGTACATCTAAAGAAATAAAATGTCCCAGAATTGTAAACGATTATAATTCCCATATGGGAGGATTTGATCTAGTCGATCAACTCCAAAGCTCTTACTATGTTGAAAGAAATGACTTGACTTGACTCCGTAGCGCTACAGCCCCTGATGGGCCTTGGCTGAGGCAACAATTTGCCTCTATCTATCTCGGTCTTCCATAACTTCTAAATTATTCCCAATGCCTATTTTCCGGAGGTCCGATGTTATATTATCATGCCACCTTAATCTTGGTCCTCCAAGCGGTCGTCTTCCTTTTGGTGTTCTGTCCCATATTAAGCGGACCATTCTATCCTCTGGATGTCTTCGTACGTGCCCTGCCGATCTCAACCTTTGAACTTTATGAGGTTAATCAGTTCTGGCTGATTGTATATTTGTTCTAGTTCTGCATTTGTTTTGATTCGGTAGCTCCACGTATCCTGGTTTTTGGTGGGTCCGAAAATTTTCCTCAGCACTTTTCTCTCGAATCTTCGAATGAGTTCCTCATTTCGCACCGTAAGAGTCCAGGTTTCGCAGCCGTATATTACCACGGGTCTTATCATGGTCTGGTACGTTTTGATTTTCCTTCTCCTAGTCACGTATTTGGACTCTAGTATATCCTTTAGGGCGTATAAACACCTGTTGGCTGACTTTGGGCGTTCTCTGATTTCTTCACTCATATCGTTGTCAGATGTGATTGTGGACCCTAAGTACGTCTTACATTACGTCTTACATTTTTAAAGTTGTATCTTTCCATGATAACATTTTGTCCTACACTAGCTCTGCCTGGTCTTGAGACACGCATATATTTTGTTTTGTTCTCGTTGACTTTAAGCCCCATAAATGCCGCTTCTTTTTCGATTTTGTAAAATGGTTCTTTTACTTTTATGACGCTTATGCTCACTGCGTCTATATCGTCGGCATATGCTAGCAGCAAGTTTGATCCACTGGTCCCGAATAGCTGAGTTTCGATATTGGCTTCTCTTACTATTTTCTCCAATACAATATTAAAAAGCGTGGGGGATAGTGCGTCTTCCTGTTTAAGACCTGTGCTCACCTGAAACACATCTGAGAGGTCATCACCAATCTTTACCCTGCACCTAGAACCCCTTAACACAAGCTCTGGTTACTCTGATCAGCTTAGGTGGAATGCCAAACTCGGCCATTGTATGCCATATTTTGACCCTTTTTACACTGTCGTATGCCTGCTGGAAATCTATAAATAACTGGCAGAGGTCTTGATTGAATTCCCAACTCTTCTCTAGCAATTGCCTTTTGGTAAACAGCTGGTCCGTTGTTGACCTATTTGCTCTGAAATTGCACTGGTAGTCTCCCAATATTTTTTCGGTGAAGGTTAGTCTTAGAAGAATTATGAAAGAAATGGTGGCATCAAATATTTCGGGGTTTAGTAGATATCACATTTGCCAATTCTTCAATTATTTATTATTTCAGTTATTTGAAAAAACTTCTTTTTAATTTTGTAAGTCTGTTTGCCTGGGTCTGATGAATCAATGTGAAAACATAAATCAGAATTAATGGTTGCAGTTCTCCTTCTTTTCGAAATATGACGTGTTGTTACCACCATCTACCGGTAAATGTTTCTCGCGAATATCGCTATTTGGTTAGCAAAGACTTTAAATGCGGCATTCGTGGTTTATTATTTGTGCTGTAGGCACTCTCACAGTTATTTTAGGGTAATTTAACCACATTTACATTTAAGATTAACTTAATAATAAAAAAAGCAGATAAGATTGATCTACAAGTACCAAGTTCTTCCGGCGATTTAATTTCCAACGAGAAGATATTTAATTTCATAAAAACGTATCAAGCCAAACTATTTTATGGACCGTATCCATTTTCTTACTAAAACTGGAAATGAGCAATCCATCCGCGGGTTCGGTGCGGGCGTTAAATTCTCGCAATTAAAATGTTTTACGGCCTCACTTCATATCGTTTATTTAAATTTATAACAATGATTAAATTTTATTACTAAACATTTTTATTTATGCGCAATAAAGACTGTCTGGGAAACTTTAAATTTGAATAATGTAGTCGTCAAAGTGAATCGCAAACAAAGGGCCATCAATGGGACTATAAAGAGCGGAAAAATGTACAAGGTAAGAAAAAACGAGAGCCTATTTAACGTACTAAACTTAATGATGATCGGTGAAAAAATCGTGCATACTTATATTTTTGGACTGTGGGTGAATTTTTGGTAATTGTAAAAGTAACCCATTTAAAAAAAAATTATTGTCGAAATTTGCATTCATTTTGCAATTGTATGCGTTTAAAATGCGTAAAAAAGTGGTTCTCCCATTATCAATTGCAGAAAACAATTATGTAAGGAGTAATCAATATTTAATATACGAGTAAATGCACGGCATTCCTGCCAATGAAGAAATAATATTTACTACCCGTATAAAACATACATACATACATATAGTCGAGACTTTTTCCCGTAGGGGTAGGCAGAGACCACTTTCTTCCACTTGCTACGGTTCTTACACCCATCTTTTGCTTCCTCTACTTTCATCAGTGCTCTCATACATGCTCGTCTGTTGTTGGTACTCCTTCAAAACAATGTTGATCTGATCGAGATACGAGGGCAGTTTGATAAGTCAGTGACTTTTTGAATTTCCCGCGCAGTTACTCCAAATGCAACAGTGCTGCCGTCAACTATAATCTATCAGTGGGCAACTTTCTAATTTTGAGCAAGCTACGTCGTGCAGTTGGTGTTTGATAGCCGTTCAAAGCAGACAACCTTGTGAATTTTTACGAAAATGGAAAAAAGCGAATTTCTTGTGCTGATTAAGCATTACTTTTTACGTAAAAAATTCATCACTGAAAGTAAGGAAAGACTTGATAAATACTACGGGGACTCGGCACCCTCAATTTCAATGGTTAAGAAGTGGTTTACAGAGTTCCAGCCGAACGTCTAGGTCGCCCAATAGTGATCACGCCGGAAATCGTCGATAAAATCCATGAAATGATATTGGGATGATCGGAGAATGAAAGTGCGTGAGTTGGCTCATGCTGTAGGTGTATCTCAACTGAACGGTTACATCATATTTTACACAAATATTTGGACATGAAAAAACTCTCTGCGAGATGGGTGCCGCGATTGCTCACACTCGACCATAAGCGCAATCGTGTGACCACTTCAAAAGAGTGTTTAGCGATATTCAGCCGTAATCCGGACGAATTTTTGCGCCGTTTTGTTACTGTGGATGAAACATGGATCCATCACAACACGCCAGAGACCAAGGAACAATCGAAACAGTGGGTTGCTCGGAGTGAACGTGGACCAAAGAAGGCGAAACAGAGTCTGTCAGCCAACAAGGTCATAGCCACAGTTTTTTGGGATGTCCGCGGTGTCATTCACATCGATTACCTCAAGAAAGGTAAAACGATCACCGGCGAATATTATTCAAAGCTTTTGAACAGCTTCGACGTTGATTTGAAGCAAAAACGGCCGCATTTGGCTAAGAAGAAGAAAGTGCTGTTCCATCAAGACAATGCACGTGTGCACACTTGTCTAGTCACGATGGCAAAAATCCACGAATTGGGATACTGCTACCCCATCCAGCATATTCTCCAGATTAAGCCCCCTGCGACTATTTTCTATTTTCAAACCTAAAGAAATGGCTGGGCGGTAAGAGATTTGAGTCGAATGAAGAAGTCATTACCGAAACAAACGCGTATTTTGAGAGCTTTGAAAAAACCTATTATTTGGAGGGAATAAAAAAATTAGAAAAACGCTAGACTAAATGTATCGAGCTAAAAGGTGATTATGTAGAAAAATAAAATGTTTATTTGCGGAAAAAATTTTTATTTAAAAAGTCACTGACTTATCAAACCGCCCTCGTATGTTCGCCGAGGTCGACCTCTACCGACTTGTCCATTCACACTCGCCTTATAAATTTATTTCGTTAATCTTTCTTAATGCATCCTTTCTACGTGTCCAAACCATACAAGCATTCCTTTATTTATTACAGTTCTATATATCTATATATTTATCTGTTATCACTTATGTGTTTTATTTTAAAATATTTCAACAAAAAACTAATAAATCTTGCATTTGAAATTCAGTTTGCGTAAATTTTTATTAATTGCTACCTTAATTCAACATAAATTTAATATAATCCCAAAAACAAACAAAGTTTACAAATCTTACAGGGCTCTCGCCAAAGAGATAAATCACAACTTTCCTGAAACTTATTCCCTTCCTTTAACTTCCGATAATCGACAAATTATCTGTACATCAAAGCACAACTTTTTGCTTACCAAATAGCAGCTAACTCAACCCTACACCCTTATCTTAACACTTCTCTTAAGTTACAGAAGTTAAACAAAATACATTCCAGTTTCAATATAAAGATTCCTACGGTCAGTAAGGTATTGTAATTGTTAACATATTGCCAAACTAATTTAAACTTTAGGAAGCCGTTTAAAAAGTTTTACGATAGGGGATTTTTTCATTAGCAAAAGCATGAGAAAATTGTTAACAATATTTTGATGTCTCAAAAGTAATTATAAAATTAAATAAGACCAAAGTTGAGATCCCATCCAGAGAAGAGTGGGCCGAGATCTAGTTAAACCTCAGAAAGCAGTATTTTATAAGGACGGCTCTAAACTAGAGGGGAGAATAGGTTGCGGTGTCTTCTCAGAAGACTCCTCACTTAGCCTGTCGTTTCGTTTGCCTGATTACCGTAGTGTGTATCAAGCCGAAAAGACAGCCATTACCGAGGCAGCTCTATGGACACTCCGCAACGAACAAAAGTTCAGCGAGATATCCATTCTTTGCGACAGCCAGGCTGCTATCAAATCACTGAACTCAGTGATTAAGTACTGAGACTTTTGCTATATATCTTATAATCTTTTTCTGGGCGACACAACATCTTTGCATGAGGAGGATGCTCCCCAGAAAGTAATGCCATACCGAAGACGGGATTCGACTTTGAAATGATACAGCATAATCAGCTGTTTCTGGTCTAGAATGTGACGAAAGTTTCTGAGAAGATAACTCATAGAGTTCAGTTTTTGATATAATTGTTCCTCAATGAGTTTTCCAGTTGAAAAATTTATCCTAGTGAACACCGTAGAGTACGGAGAAATTTCATCATCATTTCAGTTGCCACTTGAACATGTGCATTATTCGCTACAAGATATCCAGATCGACCCAGCCATGACACTGTAAAGAGAATACTTAAAAATTTAACACAATTTGCCTGTTTTCAAGCAAAAGCTGAGAGAGTTAAGTCTATTGCAAGTTCTACTCTTTTATTAAAGTCTCTTGTCTACAAATTTTGAACTGGGTTGTAAGAGAAGGAAAACTTTTTTTTTAAATTCGTTGAATTGATTTCATTTTATCAATTACTCTGTTTGTGCGGGAGAAATAAATATCACAACATCAAATAATAACCGAAGTTGACGCACTAATAATGCTTAAGCACTTCTTTTTTGCAAACGTATATGCATATGTTATTTCATCGAAGAGAGGATTCAATCGCGGAAGCGGAAAAACCGCATTCGCTATTTCTCGTTATCCAACTTTAGTTTTGCCTTCGATGAAAAGGAAAAAAAATCAACTGGAAATTTTATACTGATGGAAAGGTGCACTTTGAACGTCTGATGCGGCCAAATGACGGTCGGGATGGCAAAGGACTATGCTCATTTTCTGATGTAATGGCTTTTACCATCGTATTTTCTTTTTAAAAACAAACCTTTGATTTTATCGACCGTCATTCTTTAACTCGGTATATTAACGGAAATAGTTTCAATGATAAATAGAACTGCTATCCATTATAGCTCACAATAGTCTTAGAAAACAAATTTTGCCTTTTTTTATCTGCGTTACTTTGCAAAAATTCTAACAATGATATCTCGGCTCGTTGCAGCTAGTTGTCTACAACAGATTTAAACAATTTAGTGTTTATTTATTTTCAAAGAGGGAGGTTAAGTGGTGGAAATCTTTTGCTTGTAATATTTAAGTCGTGACTAAATGAAAGAATATTGTTTAATTATTGATGCCCCATTTGTTATAAAAACAACCTTTACCTTCATAGAAGTATGTCTTTTCAAAAATATAGCTTGAGGTTTTTACCAAAACGAAATTGATAATTTAATGTTAAGTATGCCAAGACGGTATCAAACTTCAACTAACAATTATTTCATTTTTGCATGCACTTTTCGATGATCTGACCACGGAGCCATTTAGTTTGGATCTGGAGCAATTTTTTTGTGTGGTTCATTCATCGAAAAAGTCTTTATTACAGGCGATATTCGTGTTTCATTCCGAAACGCAGAGTTAGTTTAAAAATGTCGTACAAAGCACCCCACGCTTTGAAACAGTGACAATAATTTTTTCGGCAGTAATTTTATTCTTATGTTAAGAATTATTATTTACTTTTTAGTTTGATTAACTCTAAAAGCGTGTTTTTTATTTTTTTTAAACGATAATTTATTTTTCGCTTTTTAATTCGATTTGTTTTACTCATCCTCTTGCCATTCTTCCCTTGGCACGTTTCTCACCAGTATATTGGATTGGGTGAATTATATTATGAAATTGGAACTGCGCGCATGCGTAGTTCGCGCACTATTTCTATCCCTTTTACTCTCATGCAAAGGATCCCTGAAGAAATTAATCAGGTTAATCGGATATTTACAAAACCAAAAGAAACAAATTAACGAAAACGTAAAAATTAACAGCATAACAGAAGAACAATGGGTACGTCATTTCGAAACATTGTATGCAATGGAAAGAGAAAACCTGGAAAGAGAAGAAGAAATAGAAGGGGTGGAACTGGAAGAGATAGCACAAGAAGAGATAGAAGAAGCCATAAAAAGATTGAAAAATCGAAAATCACCTGGACCAGATGAAATATATAACGAACTCATAAAATACGCTGGACACACGCTAAACGCAAGGTTATGCGCACTATTTAATAAAATTCTGGTGACAGGGAAAGTACCAAAGGAATGGAAGAGCAGCTATACCATCCCCATTTTCAAGAAAGGAGATAGGAAAACACCAGACAACTATCGAGGAATTACATTACTCAATACAACACTAAAAGTATTAACATCTATTCTAAGAAACCGTATAGAACAACAAATTCCCATACAGGAAGAACAGCAAGGATTTAGAAAAAATAGAAGCACAACGGACGCAATATTTATGATTAGACAATTGCGCGAAAAAGCAATAGAATATGACAATCCAATGTATCTGTGCTTTGTAGACCTAACCAAAGCATTTGATAAAATTAGAAAAACGGATAAAAATAATGACAAATAATAAAATCCCCTCACAAATAATAAATTTAATCAACGACATAAACACCAACAATACTACCAGAATAATAACGGACAAAGGAACCACAAAATCAATAAACATCAAAGCCGGTATAAGACAAGGAGATTCGCTTAGCCCTCTACTGTTTAATCTGACAATGGATCAGATAATTGTAACCATAAGAAGAAGGGAAGGTTACAAAATGGGAAATAAAAACATTAATATAATCTGCTACGCCGATGATGCAATTCTAATCGCCAACAATGAAGATAATTTACAAAAATTATTACACCACTTTAACATAACTGCAAAGAAATTTAACATGGAAATCTCCACCAATAAAACTAAAAGCATGGTAACAGCAAGGGAATCAACAAGATGCAAGCTGGAAATAGAAGGAAAGATCATTGAACAAATAATGAGCTTCAACTATCTAGGAGTAAACATATCTAGTAACCGGGATCTAAAAATGGAAACACAAACACAGACCACAAAAGCAGTACAGGTGGCGGGAGCATTGAGAACAATGATTTGGAGAAACAGATTCATGAACATCGAAAATAAAACAAGAATTTATAAGGCAATGATAAGACCGATATTAACCTATGCAAATGAAACGCAAACTGAAACCAAAGCCACCAAACACAAAATGCGAGTAACAGAGATGAGAATATTGCGGTCAGTTGCAGGAGTAACACTACGAGACAGAAAGAGAAACGCAGAAATCAGAAAAAAATGTAAGATCGAAGACGTAGTAAAATGGATGAAGAAGAGAAAGAAAGGATGGCATGACCATGTTCAACGAATGGACGAGAATAGGCTAGCCAAAATATGTAAGAATGAAAGACCAGCCGGAAAGCGACCACGAGGGAGACCACCAAAAAGGTGGTTTGAAAGTTGGAAATCGTCCTCCATGGAAGATTAGAACAGGCAATAGGACTAAGTCCTAGTCTATAAAAGGAAGAAGAAGAAGAATCGGATATTTTGATTAAATTATTGCATTGTCGTCGGTCTTTGACAAGTATGCGAAGTTTAAATTAAATCTGATTGCTTAAAGTAGGGCAAAATCGAGGCCAAAGAGTCAGTTACATACAAACATACGGGTGAAACTAATATAAGCGTTATAAAAATGATTTTAAACTTTGATATCCTGTGACTCAATTAACGTTAATTGTATCTGTCGAATACACTGAACGTTTTGCATATAAAAACACAGTGGAAAAACTGCTCATGTAAGCCAGTAGTGCCCATCGACGGTTAGAATTTTACGAAACAATCGGCCTCCTTTGAAGCCGATAAAAAAAGGGTACGGAGAAAAAGACAAGAAACTCACAGAAATAATAATAAAAAAAATATATCCCGGTACAAGACTGCGGATTGTATTTTACAAGAGTAACGATATGGAATCTACAAGATCAGCAGCGGTCCGTATCGTCGACCATCTAATAAAAGTGACACTAAACAACATTATTACTTACCAGCCAACGACGCTAACAAGAAGACGATCATGATCGGAACTGCCCTCTTGGTATACTGAAAAAACATTAATTAAAAATCAATTTAATCACCACTAGATTTTCAAGGACCATAGCTTGAAGAATGTTTCAATGGTACCTACTTTTAGAGGGGTAGACGGTGAAGAGGGTACTTTATGCTTTAACGTAGACCATTAACAGGTTTACAAACATTTATATAATTACATCGTTTTTAGATAATTACACCGCAAAATTATTTATTTAATTATTTTTTGAATAAATGTTTTCACTATTATTTTAATAAAAAAATATTGATATTATTAAACTCGTATATGACGTTGTAAAGGTACAACAGCGCGATTATTTATATCTTTCTTTTGTCTCAATGCTAGCGGATAAACGATAATTTTGGTCGTTTTGGTTGGCATATAAATGTACAAGGTTTTTGGATTGCCAACTCGAGAGCAATCAATAAACAATTGGCCATGCGAAAAACATGAATTTTCCAAATGTAAATCAGCAGCAACAATGTTGCTTACATGTGTTTTATTGATCTAAAACAGGCTTTTAAAAGAGTCAGACTGAAGGATGTGCTTGCACTGCTCGAGGAAAGAAATTTGGACTCTCATCTTATCGCATTAATTAAAGAATTGAATACCGGAAATTCTACGTTTATAAGAGTTGAACAGAAGCTAACAAAAAGGATAGACATATCAACAGGTATAAGACAAGGAGATAGCCCTATTTTGTTCAACATCGTCATGGATAAAATAATCGACGAAGTCAAAACGGCGGGAAAAGGATACAGGATGGGAGATCAGGAGTTTAAAATAATCTGTTATGCTGATGATGCGGTCATTATATCGCAAGACGAGGACAATTTACAGAGAATGCTATTTAAATTCGAGCAAACTGCACAACAGTATAACATAATCATCTCGCAAGAAAAAACACAATCTCTTACAATATCACGAGATCCCAAAAGATGTAAACTGGCATTATATAACAAGAGCGTGGCACAGGTTATGTCATTTAAATACTTGGGTGCTCAAATAACCAGTAACCGTGATTTTAAGTCGGAAGTCAAGTCGCAAACAATCAAAGCAGCAAGATTATCGGGATTCCTACGAGATGTGATATGGAGGAACAAGCACATGTCTATAGCGAGCAAAACAAGAATCTATAAGACCTGCGTAAGACCGGTAATGACCTACGCTACTGAAACGAGGGCAGAAACAGCAGCAACAAAGAGAATTTTAAGAGCAGCCGAAATGAGAACCCTAAGGACCATAACAGGACATACTTTACTCGACAGGCAGAGGAGCGAAGACATCAGAGCTACCTGCGGCATTCAAGATGTAGTAAGATGGTCCAGAGTCCGAAAGAGAGCTTGGAGGGATCATGTGGACAGAATGCCTGGAAACCGCCTCGTAAGAGCTGCTAAGCACAACAAGCCTGAAGGTAACAGACCACCAGGACGACCGCCCAAGAGGTGGCACGAGAGCTGGACATCAGAATCCCAGTTGCGGCTGCTATGAGTGCTAATATATGAGGAAAAACAAGACAAATGTCTTAAGAAAAAGAAGAAGAAGAAGAAGAAATCAGCAATAGCTAACGATTGCACTTGTGCTTTGTTGATGGGTATCGTGAAGGCAAGACGTAAAAGAAACTAAAGCCGTTTGAAGTTAAATGGCAAATCGTTGGTAATCATCGGTATGCGTGGAATCAGCACGTCTTTCCCTTTGCCTTGATTAAATTTGGTTTTAATTTTTTGACTGTCAGTCTGGTTCTGGTTCCGTTCTGACGGCTCCATCGAATTTAAAAATTCGATTGGGTAGTTGACTGCTTGTTCTTCATCCATCACTGTGTTAAATGATTTGTATTTGACTGGTTCGCCAGACAGTTTCAACTGAACTTAATCGTTCAATCCATTGACATCATCATTCTTGTGTGCTAATATTGAAGCACGTTGGCACAGCCAATCTGAAATTTTTTTAGTTGCTGGTTACATTTGGGAAAACCTTGTTCACAACATCTCGAGTATTTGGCTACATTTGACAAAAATGGAGGGGGGGGGGGGAAACGAAATTTCATTTGTTGTGCGATAAATTTGAATTTTGCCGTTTCCGATTTTCAAAAGTTTTTTGGAAAATGTTTGGGCAGACGCATCTTTTCCCAAATGCGCACGCATGTTTGTTGAGAGCGTGATGCTTTCAAGCAAGCGTTCAGCTTATCTGCAGGCGTTGTTCGATCATTTATCAATCGATACAAACATTGCAGTAATAATCAAAATATATATTTACTGTGAACATTGTGGTGGACCTGCTGCGTCCACCAATTTTATTTCTATTTTTTGTTTTTTTTATAAACTTTATCGACAAAAACACACTTTCACATATGTAGGTACGTGCTTTCGAACATTGATGACATTTTTAGTCATAAGTTTGGGAATCTCCCTTTTGACAGATATTTAAAAAAAACCATGAACGTGTTCTTTTCGGTTTATTAGAAACATGTCAGCTTGCACATCACATAATTCAAGTTTTAGGCCAGGTGGTTTGTCTTCGATTGTAGCTCAAAGAGGATTATTATAAAGCAGTGGACTACCTTTAAGACTTCCAAGTTCCTCGATTCTGGAATGAAACGGTTGTAGTTTTTAGTTTTAATATAAAACACCCTTTAATAATCATAATTTTATTAAAACACTCCCGAATAAATGGTTTATAAGAACAATGACAATTTAAATTTTGTAACTATTGAACAACCTAAAATTTAAAAACGTAATGTAACAATTTCATAATAATTAAAAATTACACATCAGAAGTAATTTTGATGCGTAAAACCGATTGCAAGGTATTAATTGGTCCATAAAGTGCAACTGTAATATGGGGCTTATTATTATTATTATTGTTTCTTTATTTAAGAATAGGAATCAGCATTTTTGCTTTATCCAAATATCCTAAAAGTTTATAATCTACATGTCACCTGCGGTCCATCATAGTTTTTGACGTAATTTGCTCACCTTGTGGCTACATAGCACAAGGCTCTTTTTGAGCCTTCGCATCTGGGGTTGGTTGTCTAGAAGCTGAATCACTTCAAGGTTAGGATGTTTGTGAAGCCTCTCTTTATGTCTTCTGACGACTTTCTTAATTTTATTTTTGGTAGAACATACCAAGGAGCACCTTAAAACTCGGTTTTGGAAAATTTCTAGGTATCTGTGGTTGCTTTTTTTTTGGTACAACCCCATAGTTGTAGGCCATAAGTCCTCACCAGTTTCAAAACCTGTTTGAAAATTAGTACTGTGTTCCGAATAAAAAACTGCAAGTGCCTACCTACCATCTAATACATATTTTTATACTTTACCTTCAACTGTTCAGTTTTTTTTTTCAACATGCTCCTGGAAGAGCTTATTATGTGGGATTTTTTAAATAAATACTATTTATATTTTTGAAACATCAAACAAAACTATTAAAAATGTAAAATTCCACTATACTTGTAATACATATAGTCACGTCTTTTTTCCTTTCTTTTCACTTGCTATGATTCTTACACACGTCTTTTGCTTTTTCTAATCTTATCGACGCCTTCATACATGCTCGTCGGTTGCTGGTACTTTTGACCTTGTAATATTAGAATTGTAAATTAATAACGAAGGTGTACAATTTTTCGTATGCTAAGAAATGGTCGCCAAGTCCACCTCTGAATAAGTTTCCATGAAGCAAGGATAAGAAGTTCCATCGTCTAGTCGGTCACGACGAAAAATCGACGATCACGAGCACCCATGAACGTGATTCATGCACTTGATATGCAATTGCTGCCTGCTTGTTCGGTACTTTCAAGTTATTTTTCTTGTTAATCATGAAGGGTGGTATCTAAAATTATCAAGACATTCGCAAATTTAGATGTTTGTCGAATAACAACCTACCAGGATGAACAATTGAAGGCTTTAATCAAACACTACTTTAAGTTATACCGTTGAAAGGAAAGAGGTTACTGAATTTTATATAATATTTTTAACACTTTCAACAATCATTTCGGGCACCTGTTGCATCAAAGCGCATTAACTGCCCGCAAAAAATATAATAATAAAAACAAGTTCTTTTAAATGTTTCCTTACTTTTTTGATCAACAAATGAAGATAGTTTTAAGAAGTTAGTGCCCTTACATTGCATGATATAGTTCCTAAGATTTTCTTTATACAAAATTTTTGTGGAAAAAAACCAGTAAACATTTTTTACAATGATTATATACTTACAATTAACTTTTAACTAATTGTTAATGTGCGTCATAGTTTTTACATACATATAGTCACGCCTTTTTCCCGTAGGGGTAGGCAAAGATCACTTCCTTCCACTTCCTACGGTGCTTACACATATCTTTTGCTTTCTCTACTTTCATCAATGCTCGTCAGTTATTGGTACCATTGACCTGGCCTATCTTCAAAACAATGTTGATCTGATCGAGATATGTTCGCCGAGGTCGACCTCTACCGACTTGTCCATCGATCCCTTCTACGTGTCCAAACCATCTAAGCATTCCCTTATCTATCTTTGTAACCACATCTTCTTTTACACCACCTAACCAAGTCACTCCGGCTATACTTCTCAGACTACTCATCTCTGCAGCATTAATCCTATTTTCATGCTTCTTCTGCCACACCCAACATTTACTACCATACATAACCTAACCTAACCAACACTCCTCTATGCACAGCCCGACGTGCCTTTTTTGAGACTTTCTGGCTGTTCATAAAGCTATCCAGTGCTCCATTCATTTGTTTTTCTGCCAACACCCTTTGTTCAATGTTACTGTCATGTTTTACATCTCTCGTATACTTTTAACCCTAGTATACAAACTCATTAACTTGTTCCACTCTTTCTCCCTTAAATTTATTGCAAGCTTTGTAATTATTTTATTTTTTTAAAAAACTAATGCATATTTAATGTAATGTAATGTAATAATAATAGTAAATTTATAGGATGATACATCCAGTTGTATGTCTTTATTATCCACAACAATAAATAGCGAATGTACTTTTAAGTATATACCACACACATTTAATAGGCGAACCTATTGTAGTTGATGTTCTTTTAACATTGAGTATACCACTACACCATATCCACAGTTTGGAGATAATAATACTAAAATAAATGTACCTTATTATTGCAACATGAAATAAATGGATACAATGTTGTTTGTTTCATTGTATTATTATTTGTCCTCCTTAGGTTCTTCATTAAACTTAATGTTTGTTGAGTACTTTTTTATGAGAACTGTCTTTAAAATATACTAAATTTTAAAAAACTCTAACAACAGAAAAAATATAATTGGAATGAAATTATGAAAAACAAATTTTAACAGGTATACACACACTTTTTCAAATTTGGTTTTACCAAAATTATCTTTGGAAAAAATGTGGTTATTTATAAATAAAAAACGATTTAAAAACGAAAAAAAAGTAACTGTCAAATTTATTCTAAAAAATAAAAGTAAACCTTACCTATCACGAAGAAAAATATGAATTTCAATGAAGTTTTTTATCCCAAACTACAAAAAATATCGACAAATTAATTTTTTTCCCGCAATATTAATCCCAATAAAAAAGGCTAGGACAAAAAATAAATCATTTCTTGAACTGTAGGACACACAACTTGATTATTCACAATTCAAATTCGAAGACAATACCTGTATTAACAAACTAACACTGACATTTACATAGACGAAGCTGCTGGTAAACAAACATTTAGAGTGCTTAAATAGGTAATGTCTGCATTATTAAACAATAAAGTGATTAAAAAATTTAAAAATATACAAAAAGAGCTTTACAAATACGACAATTAATTTATTGTGAGAGTAGTAAATGTTCATTCACACTAAGGATAAAATTTACGGTGCGTATAAAATATCTTGTTTCTTTTAATGACCGATCAATTATCGAGCAGCACTCGCACCCAACCCAACCCTAATATCTCTATTTTTCAAAAAATTCTTCGCACGTGCTTCGCCTTTTTTATAACTTCCTGTTTGTAGATTTGTGTATACTGATCCCGATGTTTCAATATGGTACACCATTTGGATATTTAGGCGCATCATAGTGATATGTTAATATGTCCCTGGAGTGTTTTTTCATTTTTCACAAGCCGCGATGGAGGTTGTAAAATATTTTTCAGTGAGAATTGTTATTTCCTTTCGAAGAGTCATCGCTCGACAAAAGATTGGTGGTTTTAAGTTGCTTGCAGGATGTTAGAGAAATAAATTAAAAAGTTTTATTGTTTAATTGTCTTACTTGCTTAACGTGCTGGAACTTTTATTTATCGTTCAATATTATATAATAATATTTACATATTTTCATGATTTTTCTGAAAATTGCCAGCATAGACGGTTAAACCGATTAAGGTTCATAATTTTGAACGTGTTACTTTATCCACTAATCATCGAAAATGATTGATTTTTTTAAAGAGTTTTTAAATGGCGAGCACATAAGTACCGTAGCTGTGGTCTAGTATTACAAAGATGATTTTTAATAAAAAACTGCCCCTAAGAATCGCTTAAGATCATCTGATCATATTCGTATATTAATATTTTAAAAATAATTATAAAATTAACTTGAACTACGATACATTTAGCTTTACAGTGTTAGTTACATGTCTAGAAGCAGTTATAAGTATTATTTAACATCTCATTGTCTTGTGATTATTAAAATTAATTGTATTGAGGTTATATGATAATAAATTATAGTTTAATAAAATTAAAAAACACGCTTTTAGAGTTAATCAAACTAAAAAGTAACATAAGAATAAAATTACTGACGAAAAAATTAATGTCACTGTTCTAAAAGCGTGGGGTACTTTTATAACGAAACGCAGCTTTTAGAACAGTGACATTTATTTTATCGTTAGTAATTTTATTCTTTTGTTAAGAATTATTTTTTACTTTTTAGTTTGATGTACTCTAAAAGCGTGTTTTTTAGTTTTTTTAAACTATAATTTATTTTTTGCTTTTTAGTTCGATTTGTTTTACACACCCTCTTGCCATTCATCCCTCAGAACGTTTCTCACAAGTATATTGGATTAAGTGAATTATAATATGACTTTGGAATTGCACGCATGCGTAGTTCACACACTAGTTTTATCTCTCTTAGTCTCATGCAAAGAATCCCTGAAGAAATTTATGAATCCTGGCGAAAGTAATCAGGATCATCGGATATTTTGATCGAATTATTGCATTGTCGTCGGTCTTTGACAAGTGTACGACGTTTAAATTTAATCTGACCGCAAAATCGGGGCCAAAGAGTTAGTTACAAACAAACAAACATACAAGTAAAACTAATATAAGCGTGTTTAAAAGCCGTGTAGTGTCATTGAACACCCGATAGCAACGAATTTTCTTACGCTATTCAACAAATATGTAAGTAAACGTTAAATAACAATTGATGGGTGAGGTAAGGTGAGCCGTGGTACCTAATGACATGTTAAAATTTAATAAATCAACTTTCACTTTTGGTTATATACCAGAACCAGTTAACTATTTGATGGTTATAAATATTAGCAAGTCAACCGAGTTTGTTACATAATATTACTTTTTAATATGTGTAAATACCTTAAAATAAGAATTTTTTTTTAAATGCACAACATTAAATAAAAGAAGGAGACGCTAATAAAAACAACAAGCTAAAGCTCAAATAAAAATTCATTTAAGAAAAAGTACATGTTAAACATTTAAGGCTTTGTAAGTTGTGATCTTTTTGCAGTCCTTAATTTTTTTTTTGCGCGAATCGAAAATTGTACTTTTTTATTAGGTATTTTTGGTAAAACAGTCGCTAGAGGAGCATCAACATTACTAAACTCAACTTCACTACTAGGGTTTATAAACTAGTATCCCTCGGTAGTTCAAATGATTCTTTATTAACCTTAGAATGCAGATAAGTCAGAATTTCTTTAACCGACTCATAAAGCTCGGTTTAAGTCATCCTAACTAACCTTAAATTTACTGTTGGGAAAAATGTCTTAGAAGAACATTTTTCTGCTTTATGAACATTTCAATAAAGTAAAAGATAATTAAAATAAATGACTGCTATTAAAAAAAAATGCCTCCCAAAAGCAATTCTGCAGATACGAGTTTGTAAAGCCATTTTGATAACAACTGATATGTAATATAAGAACTTTAGAAAAATATTCGTTGGCTCCTAAGTTCTGCATATCTACTTAAACATCTGGCGAACTTATCTGTCGTTGTGCTGAATGATAAAATAAATTCATTATGTGATACATTTTATGGACCATCGTAAAGCAGAAACTAATTTTTAGTGGTACAATCTAAGCCCTTCAATAATATTTAAGTATTAGCTTTAAGATCATATATATTATTAATAATTCTATTGAATTTTTAATCGGTAGGTTGAAGCACTAACACCAATAATGCAGTAGTTATAAATTAGGATTTCAGTCAAAACTAGAAGCACCAAATAGCAGAATAAAAAAAATAACAAAAGTGACATTTTTCTAGATCTTTATCTTGTTTCCAAAGTTTACACCTGCGTGAACATACATCGTTATTTATCCCCAAATTTATTACTTGTTTTTTTGGGAATTTGTCATTTCAGTTGCCTAACTTGCTTACACTAATAAGCGTTTCAGCGTCGTAGTAAATAATTTTGTTTACAATAAATATGCAAAAATTTTAATATTCCGATAAATGTAATATAACATAATAAGATATATTTAGGTGTTAAATTTATTTTTCTCGATTCGTTTTTAAAAATGTAAGCATCTTCTTAAGCCTCAAGTAACGTAGGCCTCCCCCATTTTAATCCACCGTCGTCTATTTTGCGCCATTTGCTTCCAGTGAAGTCTGCCAATCTTTTTTGTGTCATCTCCCTCTATGTCTTTTACCTAGCCATGATCTTTATTGCTGTATTTCATTATTCCATCTTTTGTCTTTCAGACGGGCATTATGTCCTTTCGTTTGTTTTTCTATCACTAAGTTTCACTCCCAACATTGATCTTTCCATCGCTCTTTGTGTCTTTGTAATTTTATCCATATTAGCTTTGGTAAGTGTCCAAGTTTGTGAACCATAAGTGAGTTAGTGAGTTTGTTTTTAAACATGTAAGCATATTCATAAAAATTCAAGAAGTGCAAATATTTCGTAAATTTATTAAATTTGATAAAAGAGAAATGTTTAAACAATTTAAAGTTAAAGTAAGCAAGCGAAAAAGATAATTAAAAATAAAGTCAGTTTGAAAAAACACAAAGTATCTAAAAATGTTTGGGCAAAATATTTGGTTTCTTATTATTTACAATTAAATTTGTTCGTCATTATTAATTAATTAATAAAATTATAGTTAGGAAATTGTCGCAGTAACATTAGCAAAGATAGTAGACCTAACCCAAATTAAACAGCTAACTAAATAAATATTAAAAATTTTAAATTTAGCATTTCCTTTAATTAAAATAACTATCGGATTGGACTGTTTTCTGTGACCCACTCCGTATATTTGGGTAAATTTGGAGTTTTTTTCTGTATCATTTTAAAATGATAAATCAAAATGGATAGTTATTTTGGTGTCTATACAGCTGGACTTAATGGAGTGTAGAAAAATTGGACATCCTTACAGGGTGAAATTTGAAGAACGTTCGACTGATTTAGTCAAGTTTCCTTCCACATTATAACCTGATTTTTTAATGTATCTGGTGCATACAAAGAATTATACGGAAGATGAACGTTTAAAAGGGGCTTAAGGCAGGAAAAAAAATCTATACATATATAAGAAATAGGAATAATCAAAGAAATAACAAACTGTTAAGTAACTTTCCAACCATGGTTCGTAACTTCTTGTTTAATTTGGTTTATTAATTTTACAATTTTTAATACATGATATTCAAGATTCTATTTTTTCGAATATACAAGATGGACGTATTAGATACCACCTCAGAAAGATAGATCTGAACCAACAAACGGACTGTCGGTTCTGCTGCGTGGAGGACGAAACTGCTGAACATATACTATGTTCATGCCCCGGTCTGGGAAGAATAAGGTTCAACATATTTGGATACCCCAACCTAGAACCTACCGATTTTAAAAAAATCTCACCCTATACAACCATGAACTTCGTGAAAAGGGCTGGATTGTGCGGTGAACTGTGACCTCTAGGGGTGAGCTACAATAGACCTACTAAGGGTCGCGGTGGAGGGGCGACCGCGCACCACACACATGATACCTACCCTAACCTAACCTAAAGAGAAAATTTAGAAAGACAAATGGAAATATTTACCCCCAGATAATATAGTTACAAAAATACTGCAATAAGAAGAAAATTGAAACAAAATAAGCCAAACAGGCTCTGTCATTATGACCGGCAAGAGAAAAGTCATGAACAGACTAAGACAAACTGACAACACAGAATAGCCCCAACATACCGTCTGGTGGTTCCAGGAGGACGTTTGACCTTTCCTATACGGAGTGGTTTTTTAGTCAGTTAAAATCTGACATTACCTAGCGACTAGGCAACCGGGTGTCTTTTGAAAAAAAAAACCACAACATCTGCAGAATAAAATTTAAAAAAAACTCAATAAATAATATAAGCACAACAAACTCCTATTGGAATACGTGTCAAAAGGTAGGGTTGTTATACCACCAATGTCGAAAAGTGGCCACGTGCTGCACGTCACCCATTAAGTTTTTTTTTAAGTGGGCACGCCGCTGAAATTCAGAAACAGTTTTCTGATTATGTGTGCGGTTGAGTAAAAAGAAGAAGCAGGTGCCACCAAAGTCTAAAACGAGGATATTAAAGAATCTCATGGCCTCTTCTAATTTCAAACGAGGGGAATTAAATGTTTAATTTATGGTTTAAGGTTTGGTTGGATGAGTATCATATCAATTTGTTTTTTAAAATTTTTATTAAAGAGTTAGTTGGTACTTAATATGATGATTTATTATAGCTATAAAGAATTATTTTGGAAAAGGTAAGCGTGGCTCATTAAAATATTGTTTAATTTTAATTTTTTTATTAATATTAAAATAAAAGAAACATTTTTTCAGTATCGAGTAATAATTAAAAATTAGAGATTTAAATAGCATATAACTACCAAAAAAACAATTATTATTATTATTAAGAAAATGATAAGTTTTTTTTTTTATCCAAAAATGTTTTAAGTTTATGGATAAATGGATAAACAAATGCTTATTTACTATCTTTTTATTTATTTGTATTTAGTTACTGTCTTTTAGGAGTTTAATAATGTGTCTTAATATTTTTATTATATATTTAAAATTACCCAGTGTATCCTGCTTCTTTAGAAGCCTAAAAGTCTACAATCAATGCGTATTACCAGTAATAACCTACGGTGCCAAAAAGCTTACGCTGTCAAGGAACACCATAAATAGATTGGAGGTTGCTTAGAGAAAAATGAAGAGAGCTATGTTTGGAATTCGAACCCAAAATTGCGAAAGAAATACGTACATCCGGCAAAGAACAAAGGTCCAAGACATAATACAGAAAATCACGACACTAAAATGGAAGTGGGCAGGACGTGTTGCGAGATTCAAAGACGACGGATGGTCTCTAAGAATAATAAATTGGAGACCCCGCGTGGACAAAAGAAGCAGTGGAAGACCGCCAACACGTTGGAGCGACGATATAAATAGAGTAGACGGACACCGGATTCGAACAGCTCAAGAGAAAGCCCAGTGGAGCAGTTTAATGGAGGTCTATGTTCAGCAGTGGACTCAACACCAGGCTGGGATATGATGATGATAACCCAGTGCATAAGAATGATTAGATTACAGCATAAATTTGAAGTAATCAATAAATAAAAAAATTATAATAATTGTAAGATTATATTCTGCCAATAATAGTACCAGTGTTAGTATTATTGTTTAATTTTTTATTTATCTTTGTTTAAAAGTCATTTTTTAATCATTCCCATAAAGAAGAGGTTTCTATCTTAATTACCATGCCTTTAAGAAAAGCTTACGCTGTCAAGGAACACCATAAATAGATTGGAGGTTGCTTAGAGAAAAATGAAGAGAGCTATGTTTGGAATTCGAACCCAAAATTGCGAAAGAAATACGTACATCCGGCAAAGAACAAAGGTCCAAGACATAATACAGAAAATCACGACACTAAAATGGAAGTGGGCAGGACGTGTTGCGAGATTCAAAGACGACGGATGGTCTCTAAGAATAATAAATTGGAGACCCCGCGTGGACAAATGAAGCAGTGGAAGACCGCCAACACGTTGGAGCGACGATATAAATAGAGTAGACGGACACCGGATTCGAACAGCTCAAGAGAAAGCCCAGTGGAGCAGTTTAATGGAGGTCTATGTTCAGCAGTGGACTCAACACCAGGCTGGGATATGATGATGATAACCCAGTGCATAAGAATGATTAGATTACAGCATAAATTTGAAGTAATCAATAAATAAAAAAATTATAATAATTGTAAGATTATATTCTGCCAATAATAGTACCAGTGTTAGTATTATTGTTTAATTTTTTATTTATCTTTGTTTAAAAGTCATTTTTTAATCATTCCCATAAAGAAGAGGTTTCTATCTTAATTACCATGCCTTTAAGATCCCACATTTGAGCTTTATCTTCAGGAATAAGTGTATGAAATTAAGTAAATGGTAAAAGTGTATTTTAGTGCTTATAATCTTATTCCTATCTATAAAATTCTAAGAGAAAGGGCATCTGTGATACCTAGGGTATTTATGTATAAAAATAGTAAGGGAGACCAAAGAGTATTATGATAAAGGTTGGGTAGATTTTATTATAAAAATTAAAAAATTATTAACTTTCTTATTATTTTAAAAAAAATCAGTGTCAGTAGTGGTGAAAAATACCTACTATAGTCTATTTGGAAATGCATAATAGCACAGTTTTAATGCAGAGGTTTAAAACGGTTGTTATACAATGCGTTCTCATCTCAATTTTTACAAGACTTCAGCATGACCACCCGGACAAACTTAGAATACAATACACAATGCTTCTTCGTATCACTTGTTTCACAGTACTGTCTGTTTGTATGGGTTTTCTCCCTGTTGACGTTTTTGGTGCTACTGTATAATTTTCAAACTCTCGTTGCTTTAAAAGTATTTAAATGGTTGCTTCTCCAACTTCGGTCATAGTTGAACACTTAGAAAATGTACTCCGAACAGTACTAGTGAAATGATCATGTAAAAAATCGTCATGTAAATTTATCACTGTTATTTTTAAATGCTCTGTTAATTGACACTTTAATTTTACAGGAGTAAAATTAGACTCCATTGCCATTTTTCACTGCACAAGTCCACATAATGAAAATAGTTTTTTTTTATAAGCTATTGCTTGCAATTCTGCGTGTTAGGATCAGATGAATATACAGACAAAAATGTAAATTTTAACTAAAATATTTCATAATATGCACAACGTTATGTACCAATATTATTTTTAATTGTCAGTATGCTACCATTAAAATTATAAAAACTTCCTACCTGAAGACTCTATGTATCCAAAATATTTAACTTCCCAGTGGGAAGTTGTAGTAATGGGTCCGAATTTTTAAGTTTTTAAGTGGACGTCTGTGTGTGTATGTACGTATGTTAGATTTTCAGCTAAATCGGTCAAGCTGTTTTCTATGGAGAATAAAAAAACTGAAGAAAATGGTAAACTACCTAAATTTTGAAATTTGTAAATTATAAAACAGAATTTTAAGTTCTTTTAAATAATATGATTATTGCATGTTAGAAAAATATGATGACAATATTTCATAAGAGATAGTTTTAGAAAACAAAAATAGGAATTGGAGAATTTTAAACTTGTTTCAGTATTGAGAGAATAGCATTGAAGACGCTATAACAGAAAAAAATATTGTAAGTAATAATCAAGCATTGTTTATAATAATTGAATATTGTTACTAACAAATGATTATTGATCATAATAATTATAAAAAAAAATTTCAATTGTTATTAATAATTAAAAATAGATCCCGCTTATGAAATGAAAGAATACGGTTGACATAAACGAAATATTGTTAATGACAATTATAATTAGTTATAAACAATTTGAATTCGATTTTTATAATAATTTTAATAATAATAATAATTATAACAACAAAACATGTGGTATTTTTTCATTCTTTCCACTGGTAAGTTAGTCGTGTGGACCTCTCGGGTCGCACCCAGACCACTGATATTTTATTATTTGAAATTCTTCGCTATTGGTTTAGAATGTTGTATTGTCATTTACCTGCTATTCCATAAAAACTTTGCTGTCACTAATTTTCAAACAGACTATAGGTACTTAATAAATTAGAAAGAAACTATTTATTCCTAAAGTAATCATCGTATGTCATTTATTTTTAAGACTGCTTGAGTGGAGACACTTTGCAATCACATGTATGGGTCGTAGTCACTTTTCGTTTAAAAGGGCCATTGTTCCAATGGAATGCAATCAATGCAGGACAATCTGATAATTAATTTAATTTTCTCGAATTATATCGTACAGCTGGCCATTAAATTAACGTTTTCCCTTGAACCTCTTCTATCATTTGCCTCTCGTCGACCAAACTAAAGCAAACAATCAAGCAAAGGCAACAAAATTACAAACGTATGTACAATATCGGAAATCTTGCAATAGTCAGTTAAGCACTCGAACAGACAATTCTGCTAACGACTGAAATACCAACCATTATTACAAAAATAAAGAATATAAAGCAAGTGAGATAAAAGAATGTAAGTAAAATAAAAAGTTTATTAGAAAAAATAAAAAAAAAATTATATAGCTAATTCTTATGTAACGACCCACAATCGTAGTCCATGTTCTCATTCGTGGTTGCAGAGTTTAGTTTTGGGAAAGTATACTGCTATATTCTATATCTGCCCGTGAAACCAGAAATAAACGAGGAAAAAATGTCAGCAACATAAATGTGGACTTGACAACAACTCTCGAATGGGGATCCAATAACATGGTAGAATTCGATGCAAATAAATCACAAGCATGTCTTTTCTCTAGAAAAGCCGATCTCACTGTGCCCAACGTAATATTGTCAGGAGTAACCAACTTTCTTGTGAAAATCACGTGAGATCCATTGACAAATGTGCATCCCAAAATCTTGGATTTCTGTTTCGTGCCAAGAGCTATTTCACTTCCAGTCAGTTGCTTATGATCTATAAGGCACAGATCAGAGCTGTCCTGGAATATTTTCTTCTTCTTCTTCTCTAGGTGCCGTCTCCGCTTCGAAGGTTGGCAATCATCATAGCAATTCTTGTTTTTGAGACCGCAGCTCTAAATAGTTCATTATTACTGCATCCAAAGCAACCCCTAAGCCATGAATTTCGTCTTCTTCCCATAGATCTCTTGCCTTGGATTTTTTTGTATCATTTGATATTTTTTTCCCCTCATAACATGTTCCATGTACAGCAGTTTTCCTCTCTTAATTGTCGGAATCACTTCTCTCTCCTTATGCACACGTCTCATTACTTCCACAGTGGTTATTCTCTCTACCCATGAGATCCTCAATATTCTCCGGTATATCCACATCTCAAATGCCTCCAGTCTCCTCATGTCGGTTACCTGCAGTGTCCAGGCCTCTATCCCATAGTATAGTATAGACAGCACATAGCATCTCATCAGTCGTATTTTTAAATCAAGGTTTAAATCTCTGCAGCAGAAAAGCCTCTGACTGGTTCCTCACATATATCACATGTCCTGGAATACTGTTCTCATATTTGGAGTGCGGCACCTAAACGAATCTATTGGATTCCGTCCAAAAAAAAACAGTTTGACTGGTCGGTGATGCCTCGCTTACTTCTCTGGAACACCGTAGAAAATTTAGTGATTTGTCTCTATTTTATAGATATTTTCATGGGCAATGTTCTTCTGAAATATCAGCAATCGTTCCTCATAGCTGTTTCTTCGAGATAGACCCATCAAGTTCAGACTTAACACCATTTCGTGGTCACTTTGGGGACCTGCAGAACATCTCTTTCCAAAGACCCGTTCATCCAACGAACAGCGAGGCTTTGGAACACATTGCCTAGGAAGGTGTTCCCTGAGGCATACAACCTCCAAAAATTTAAGAAGAATACCAATTCCTACCTTTTTTCCCTTGGGTCTTACCATGTTCTCTGAGCATTACAGGATAACCTTTTTTGTGGGAACCAGAACTTAAAACGAAAATACCGCTAGGTATACTTGCAGTTGAAGGATTATGGAAATATTTAATAAGTGGCAAAGTGACGGGCCACATAAGTTACGCATCACGGTCAGAAAATCACAAGATCGACCAAGTAGTAAAAGCCGAAGGATAAAAAATAATTAAATACTCTATCACAAAAATTATTATAACAAATTTTTACAGAATAGAGGTTAGAGGTTAGAGAACAGAAGGAGGTTCGTGACTCGATGCCTATGTTTGTCATTTTTCCTTTGAACATCCGGAGAGAAATTTAATAATTAATTTAATAATTTTAAAACAAACATGGAAATGGTTAGTGAAAAATACAAAACTTCATTAGAGGTGCAAGGTACAAAAATTTTAGAATTCGATATTCAATTTTGGGAAAAATAAATTGACGTTGTGTAAAAAAAACTTCAAGGCTAAGGTATATACAAGTGGAGTGAATAGAAAAAGTGTTCCATTTTAAAGTATTTCAACAGGGTTCGTGGGATTTGGACTATATTTGATACCAGTGGAGTAAATGGGACATTATTGTTCCATTTAGGGTTATTTGGATTAAGGTCGATAGGATTTAGATTTAGATTTGATCATAGTGGAATGAATAGGACAATTATTGCTCCATTTAGGAGTATATAGATTTTAGTAGATAGGCTTTAGGTTAGGTTTGATTTCAGTGGAGTCAGTCCTATTGTTTTATTAAGGGATATATGTATTAAGTGTATTACGAGTATTGGTAAGTTTTTGCCAACCTGAATAAGTTTTGCCGTATTTATGGAATTACTTTAAAATTACTTTTAACCATGGAAACATCAAGGACTTCCTAACTAAAAGGTTTACCAAATACATATATGTAAAAATGTTTTCCGATGAGGCTCTTTAACAAATGAACAGTCACATACTTTTAGAAATTTAGGATACTTTAAAATACCTTCTTATACAACGTCTTCGTGGAATAGCCTCTAAAAAAAAACTTTAAAATGGTAATAAACATTCTGCAAAAATCAACGAAGTAAATGGGATACAAAAAAAATAATAAAAAAAAAAACAAAAAACTGTGATTGTCAGAAAACAAAATAAAAGCTCGGAAAAAAACTGAAAAAACCATTTAAAATGAATTTTACATCCCAAAAATTATAACAAAGTTGCAGAATTTAAAAGCATTTGGTTACTTTGTTTAAAAGTTGGATTTTATTATCTTCCGAAATATTTGCATTAATTTAAACAAACACATGAATAAACATCAGACTACTTTACAACTACAACAACTAACATTTAATTTATAAAACTTTAACATTATCAAATTATTTATTTAATCCATTTGAGTATGAAAAAAATTTCATTTTTCTCAAACCACCTCAAATTGTAAATATGGATTAGCGTCAAACACAGAAATTTATTAATATAAAAACAAAATTTTGGGCATTTAGCTACACATTAATTTAATTTTAGAAATTCCTATTTTAGGCAATGGGCTAAAATAAATAACTAAAAGGTTCCTAGAATTATCTCCTATTTAAAATGTATTAGAATCATTTATAATTTACCTACATATCTTATCTTGCAAAGAAAGTTTAGGTATTAATATTAATATTTGGTAAAACTTCTCTTTAAGATTGTAGTATTAAACCGAACAAGTTGTACCAACTTTGCTTTTGCCAAGAAACATGAATGTACGCGACCGATAATGTAAGCACTACATTGTAGCTCCTATACTAAATTATTGTTACACAAAATTTTGGTTTATAATCAAAGTACATTACTGATTGTTAATGTTTGTGTGTATGCCAGAGAGGCAGAGTGGTCATTTATTTTCAATCAATTTGTTCAAATTATATAAATTGCATGAGTGCATTCCAAATATGGAGGATACTTTATGCTACAGACCAAACATTATTTATCTTTGGTTTCGTAATTATTTACATTTATGTAATGCATTCAATAAAGTAGGACACGAATTTATTATCAGCAAAAAATCGATTTCCATTTTTATTAATCTAGATTTTAAATAATTTTAACGATATATTAGAGAGATTACATTAATAAAATTTGATTTCCTAGATATCAACCTACTAGTTTGTTCAGAATGATTCGTTTGAAAACAACAATTTTGTAAAAACATGGATATTGCATTCGGGGATATTTTCGATTTATTTTTATGTAGAAAAAAATATTTGTTAATACCGTTTTTAGATTTTAGTGTCTGGGAATAACTGCTTAAAATCACAGATATTTAAAATCGCATTGTAATAGGCTGTAATATTATTTAAAACATTCCTGGCTATTTCGAACGGATTCAGAAATCTGTTTGGGTATGTACATAACGGCGCACCGCACCGCACCTTGCACCTCGCATAGCATTGTACCATAGTATGGACAAAGACACTGGTTATTAATTTTTCTTTATTCGTCATGCATAAGGCGCCATTTGCGAAGGCCAAAAAATACTAAGCTCGATTTCAGAGTACGATGCTCTAGTACCAGACGGGTCGGTGTCCGTTTTGACTAAGTGCATTTAACTTTGTAATAACATTTTCTTCGCACACGGATGCAATGGTACAATACTAAGTGTAGCGCGTCATTATAGCTACAGACGTAGACGTCAATGGATAGCTTGCATTTGAGTTAAAAGTCTACATTTTTAACATTTGTTTTGAAAAGTACTACTTTTGTATAATAAATACTACAATATTATTATTTACATAATAACTAGCGGACCCGGCAGACGTTGTCCTGCACAAACTTTGGCTTGCCTGCTTTGGAAATATTACTATCAAACTCAGCGACACCAAAAACTATGATTTCGACACTAATATCAGCGTTTTTAATAGTTTTATATTTCCTTTCCTCCCCTTTCCCTTTGTACCTACATATAGTCATGCCTTCCCCTTTGTAAGGGTGCTAACATTATTGAAAATGTCACTATCAAATTTATCGTTCCCGAAGACTATGAATTTGATAATATCGACGATTTTAATAGGTTTTATATTCCATCTCCTTCCCACCCCTTTTGTATGGGTGCTAACATATATGGGTATATCACTATCAAACTTATCGTCCCCGAAGACTATAAATTGGACACTAATATCAAACGTTTTTTGATATTTTTAATATTCCATCCGCTTTCTATTTCTTTCTTATGGGGCTAACAAAATTGGGAGTAAATCTAAACTATTCTCGAATTTACTGGAACACACACAAAAAATTTCATCAAAATCGGTCCAGCCGTTTAGGAACAGTGAACTCCTCCATACACACGGACAAAAGAATTATATACAGTGTGTCTACTTAAGTTGGAACCATATGGAAAACTTTTTTATTTTTGGTTTTGTGAAAAAAATTTATTTCTGATAAAAAGTTCTGCATGGTTCAAAACTTAAAAAGCAATCATCAGATATCAATTTTCATGCGAAATGACTATCTATCATTGTATATTTAAATATAACTTCTTCTCCTTCTTCACTTCAGGTTTTAGGCACTTTGCCTGATACGATAACCATCTTTTTCTCGGCCTTCCAATATCTATTCTTTCACGGCATTGATAAAATCTGACCTTAGCAACTATCCCTTTCTCGTTCATCCGTTCTACGTGTTTTTTCCACTTACTTTTATTTTCTTCTTTATGTTAAAGATGTTCAATTCCTATCTTATATCTCTGTTTCTTAGTCTGTTCACTTTTGTGCAACCTTACACTCATCTTAGAAATTTCATTTCTTGTGCTTGTATTCTACTTTCATCTTTTTTCGTTGTTGTCCATGTTTAACTACCGTATAAGAGGGTTGGTGCAGCTGTCGTCTTGTAAAATTTTATTTGTGTATCCTTTATTTTATTTTATAATGTTTTGCTGATAGTTCCGCAGATATGTGTGAATTTATTAAGTTTTTCTTCTATGTCTTTGCTTCGGTTATAAGATATATCGCAGCCTAAACCTTTTAAAACACCGCTTATAAAATTTACGCCAGGATACTAATTAATAGACTGAAGATCATTACAGAAGAACTTATAGAAGAAGAACAAATAGGTTTCAAAAAAGGTAGATCGACAATAGATGGAATATTTACAATACAAAAAATCATAGAAAAACACAGAGAGTACAACAGAGAAACACATATAAGCTTTATAGACTTTGAGAAAGCTTGAATATTATGAAAGAACGGGGGTATCCAAAACACTTAATAAGAGCTATACAAAGTTTATGCATTGACACCAAAATTGCAATAGATATGGGCGCAAAGTTAACTAGAGAAATATCAACAAACAAGGGAGTTAGACGAGGCTGCTGTATTTCACCAACATTATTTAATATATATATATATGTACTAGAAATGGAAAGTATGACAGTGACATTGAGCGAAGGGTTTTGGCAGGAAAACAAATGAATGGGGCACTGCATAGTTTTATGAATAGCCGCCAGAAAGTGTCAAAAAAGGCACGTCTGGCGGTGCATAGAGGTGTGTTGGTTCCTACACTTATGTATGGTAGTGAATGTTGGGTTTGGCAGAAGAAGCATAAAAATAGGATTAATGCTGCGGAGATGAGTAGTCTGAGAAGTATAGCCGGAGTAATTCGGTTGGATAAAGTTAAGAATAGTGAGATAAGAAAACGCTGTGGTGTAAAAGAAGATGTGGTCACAAAGATAGATAAAGGAATGCTTAGATGGTTTGGACACATAGAAAGGATGGATGAAGGAAGATTGACGAAACAAATTTATAAGGCGAGTGTGAATGGGCAAATCGGTAGAGGTCGAACTCGGAGAACATATCTCGATCAGATCAACATTGTTTTGAAGAAAGGCCAGGTCAAGAGTACCAACAACCGAAGAGCATGTATGAGAGCACTGATGAAAGTAGAGGAAGCAAAAGATATGTGTACGAACCATAGCAAGTGGAAGGAAGTGGTCTCTGCCTACCCCTATGGGAAAAAGGCGTTACTTTATGTATGTATGTATGTATGTATATATATATATATATATATATATATATATATATATATATATATAGATGTAATTGTGAAAGAATGGAAAACGAAGTGCCCTCAAGGTGTATATTTAGACCAAAACACCACCTTAAACTCCATTTTGTATGCCGATGACTTAGTACTCTTAGCAGAAACAAAAGATGACTTGCAGAGAAAAATATATACTCTACAAACAATCAGTCAAAAACACGACATGAAAATATCAGCTAGAAAAAACGAAAACCATGACTTTGTCAGGTAAAGATCAAGTCAGGACAAAGATAGTCGTAAATGATATAGTACTGAAACAGGTAAAGCACTTTAAATATTAATTTTTAATTCAAAATAACTTTACTTTATAGTATTCTATTGAAATGTACTCTTGAGAAAAATTCATATTTTTTAAAAAAACTTAGAAACGGCTAAAAAAAATTAATATCTGATGGTTGCATTTTCATTTTTGGACCACGCAGAACTTTTTATCAGGAATAAATCTTTTCACAGAACCAATAATAAAAAAGTTTTTCATATGGTTTCAACTTAAGTAGACACACTGAATATTTAGATAATAAAAATGTTAACACACTGTATCTCACTATCAATATAGATATTGTAAAAAATTGGTAACTGATTATTTTATTCTGTCTATCAACAGCGGTGGGTTTTGTCGCATACATTTTATTCACAAATGTGTAGGTGCTAAAAATGTTTCTTTGATTTCTTTGGTGTCTTTTAGCATTTTAACAAAAAAAATGAGGTTTCGTTGGTATTCTTAATAACATTTCCTTTTGCAATATTTTCATCGTCATATTTCGTACTGTCACATTCAAAATTCGTTACGCGGTTTCAACTTAAAAACCAAAGTTTCCATTTCAAGTAATTATATTCCACAAACTAGTAATACGGCTACGGGTGGCGAGACAAGGATGAAGAAACTTGAAGTTTTAAACGTTAAGCCGTTAATTAGCAAAGCCGAGTACATCAGCAGCAATTAATATTAATGTTCTTGATGCCAAAACGAAAACGAGAACGGCATTTTGGAATAATGAGATTCTAACTTCAAAGTGTTGATCTGTCTATGTCTATTGTGTTTTTACTTGTTTGTAGATCTACGATGTTACTTTTACCGAAAAAACAAAGAAACATTTTTACAATTAAACAATTTATTGGTTTTTATTTGGTTTTATTACAGAAAACCAGATATCATAAAAATACACACAGAAATAATTTAATTAATTTATGCTTAAACAGGATTGTTGCGATATTTACTCTTGGGTTCGATTATTTTAAACACCCAGTATAATAACTAAACAATTTATTCTAATATTTCTGTACAATAATTTCTTACTTTATAAATCACTTAGATAATTACAATCTCTTTATACATATAACACTTTAGGCCGGACGCACTTTGGACACGATTTGCATCGTGCGTGAACGTACGTATAATGGTCGTACGAATTAAGTACTCACATTGAATAAGTTTTCTCCGTCCAATTTTCTTAATTTTTCATTTCAAGTACGCGCTGCCTAAAGTCTGGTTGGAGCGCGATAAATTATTTGAATCTTCACGATAACTCGGAGAATGCGGTACTGTTCTATGATTATGTACGTATAAAAAAGAAACTTTTGAATATATTCTAAACCTTATACGACCTAACCTGACAAACATGGGCATCCCGTAATGTGTTCCACTTCTTCCTGCACTGCGCCGCCTGCATCCAGTTATGCTTGATGCGTTTTAAGTCATCGGTCCATCTCGTTGGTGGCCGTCCTTTATTTCGGTAAGCCTCATGTTTCGGCCTCCATTCAAGGATTTTCTTGGTCCATCTGTCGTCAGTTATTGTTGCAATGTGTCCTGCCCATTTTCATTTAAATGTTGTTATTCTCCTGACGATATCTGCTATACCTGTTCTTCTTCTTATTTCGTTGTTCTGGATTCTATCTTTTGGGGAAATGCCCAAAATGCCTCTCTCCATAGCCCCTTGTGTCACTTACAATTTATTGATGGATTTTCTTGTCAGAGAAGGGATCTCGGACCGTAATACCCCCTTAAGGTTCCCAAAAGCTGCCCAGGTGAGTCCTATTCTTCTTTTAAACCCACACGAGTTTCATGACCAAGATATTTGTAGGACGATACTTGTTGCACTTCGTGCCTACTCGAGAAAATATTAACACTCATCACCAGATTTGACATATATTGTGTTTTTGTAAAATTGATCTTTAATCCGGCTTTTTTTGACGCTTTTTATAGATCGTAAAGCATCTGTGTGGCTTATTCAAAATCAGAAAAATATCATCGGCAAACCTAAGGTGGTTCAAGTCTTCTCCATTTATATTAATTTCCAAGTTATTCCAATTTATCTCCTTCAACATGTACTTAAATAAATTTATAAATAGTTTTGGTGATATGGTGTCACCCTAGCAACTCCTCGTTCGATTTTGAACTTGCCTGTATCTTCATGGAGCCTAACACATGATGTTGCGGTTTCATAGATATTTTTAATTATAGCGGTGTATCGGTGGTCTATTCGGAAATCAGAAAGAGCTTTGATCATTTTGTGTTGGTCTTCTTCTTTCATGTGCCCTATCCGGTCTCCCGAACGTTGACTATCACTCTGGCTAGAGCATTTCGATCTTTTGCTAAGTGTATGAGTTTTCCTACTGGACGTATATTTGTCCATTCACGAATGTTCACCCACATTGGGTGATGGAAAAAATATTTCAAAATATTTGGGGTTTATTTAATGGCAGTGTTATAGGACCTTACATTTTGACGCACTCTAACAGATATTGGGTATTTAGATTTTTTGGAAAACATACTTTCCGATTTGGTAGAAGATATTCTTCTTACTGAAGCTCCTCCACACAATGCGGGAATCATTAGCGAACACAAACGTTATGTTATTTATATTAATTTATTGTTAGTGCTCCTTTAGGGCATTTTATTGATAACTTTTAAGCCTATTTTAATTTTGAAATTTTGTTGAATACACGATAGAAAACTTTATCCAAAACTATAAAAAAATATACATAAAATTTTCCATAAAAATGAAATATACCAATTTTTGCCCCATTCGAATATCTCCATTCGTTTAGGAGATATAGCCTGGATAAAATAGTCTGGAACATCCTGTATAACAAAAATTGAGAGCTACCATAAAATGAATGTTTTAACTCGAAATCTTAATTTGTTTTCTCCTATTCTTCGAATGACTAAAATGTGTATTAGAACTGGTCTCATTAACAAAAATGATATCAACTAGCTATTTTTATGTTCAAATTAAAACATAAGCATCGCGCCGAATTATTCTTGGAAATGTAGAGGGTGGCGCGAACATTCCTCCTGAATTTTTTTGCAAAAAACACCATTCTTCGTTTTCAACTATTCTCCACTATTTTTTTTTATTTTTGTTTATGAAATTTTACTTTATTTTCTTTTCTATTTCTTTTACTTTTGGCAAAAACGCCCCGTATATTGGTTGTTTTTTAAGCGATTTAATAAAAAATTTAGTATTTCCTGCCCGTACACGCGCTTTTAATGTTTACTATGAAAAATTAAGGGACATTCTTTATGAACCAAAGCGCATAAATTGAGATTTACATTTCCAACGTGAAACCAAAGAGAAAGTTATCTAAGGTTTTCAAACGTAAAAAACGAGCAAAAACTGATTTCCTTAGGGACTATAAAAATCTTGACCCAACAGGATATATCTTGGTTATAAAGTTGACCTAAACATGTTGATATCTTCAGTCAACATAAAACCTTTCTACAGAAATGGGCGATAAAGTAAAATTTCGAACACGAACTGAAAATATCTACTGCTGAAAATTCACAGCTAATCTAAAATTTAATTTTTATGTCGGTCAAAGAAGATCAATAAAATTCTGTAAACATTAAAGTAGTCAATTACGGTTGTAGGGGGGAAATTTCGGCAAAGTCAAGTCGGATGCCGCTATACAGCTTTTTCATATCAATTTTAAAACAGAACAGAAAATGTTTGTAAAGAGAATTGATGTACCTGTAAAACGATGTCTTACTTGACCCCACATGCTATTCAAGATTCTTAAAAGGATTGTCATTCCGCTTGAACCATTAATCCTTCATCCAAAATTTTAAAAACAAAATCGACTCAGGTTTCCCGGAACAAAAATTTTCCATGAAAAATATCCGTTTAATACCTATGTTTTTACACTTCCCATCCTAGGGAGAAAAAGTATTTTCCGGACTTGTTGCGTAAATAACTATTACCTAATAAAGTTTGCTTAAATTAGTTATATTAAATCTACAAATTAAAAAAAAAATTCAAACAAGCTTTAAAAATCGATAGGTACTTTTGGTACTTATTTGTGTGAGTACGAAATTTCTCATATTAGCCCCCCGAATGTAATTACCCATCAAGTTCTCATTATATTGTCCATTACTTCCTGGTGAAAACGTTTCCCGTGCTATTCTGAATATTTCGCCAGAGTATCTTTAAATTGGTCTCAATAAACATGTACTTTAAGAGGTATTTTGAAACCCATAAGTTTAAAGTTATCAAGCATAGTGGAAATAAGCTTATTGTAATTTTCAGCTTTTTTAGCAGTATTGCCGTAGCAAAACTAACTGTTTCAAACTGAGGGCTCTTTTCAGTAGTAATAACCCAAGGACATTGATAATTGTCGAAACAATTTTATATCAGATTTCGAAAGCTTGTTGCCTACAAGCAACAAGCTTGAGATAGATGTTATAAAATTTTTGAGCATTCATCAATGTTCGAGGGTTATTCGGATAGAAATTTTTCTGCTGATTATAGAAATAAAAAATTTTCTTACATCACAAAAGTCCAAGAACGCTTTCCACACAAAATTTTTATTGTGAACAGTATTCTTCGGTATATTCGATGCTATGATTTCATCAATATTATCTTGAGTATCACAACCAAATCGTGACATATTGAAATATTTGAATTGTCAAAATCGAATTAAAAGGAAATGTAGGTATGTATCCAAAGCAACATGACATGATTTAGTGAACATTTTTTGCTCAAGTTGATATCTAATAAAATCAGTCAATTTGTGGTCATCTGATCGAACACAACCAATCAAAAAAAAATTATACTGAAAAGAGCCCATGGGTTCTTTTCACTAAATCATGTCATGTTGCTATGGATACATACCTACATTTCCTTTCAATTCGATTTTGACAATTCAAATATTTCAATATGTCACGATCAGCACAAAAAAATTTCTATTCGAATAACCTTCGAACATTGATGAATGCTCAAAAATTTTATAACATCTATCTCAAGCTTGTTGCTTATAGGCAACAAGCTTTCGAAATCTGTTATAAAATTGTTTCGACAATTATCAATGTCCTTGGGTTATTACTACTGAAAAGAACCCTTGGGCTCTTTTCAGTATAATTTTGTTTCGATTGGTTGTGTTCGATCAGATGACCACAAATTGACTGATTTTATTGGATATCAACTTGAGCAAAAAATTTTCTATTTAATATAGTTCTCGTGTGAAAAGTACAAAATGCGGTTAATTTGAGGATTACCTTGTACGGCAGCTACCTGAAAGAATGTATTGTTATGGCCTATCTGCGAATTCGGTCTTGTCCTTCGGGCAAAAATTCTACCCTGTAAGTTTTAGTGACCTACCACCTCTCTGTCTCAAAATATCGTGCCCACAAGATTTTTCAACCCACACACAGACAAAATTTGAAACAACCGTCACGCTGAAAATTGTGATATTCGACGCGTGGGGTCATGAAACGTGCAGCGCACATGGTTTTGGCGATTTTGATTTTTGGGGGTAAACCAGCACTTCCTTTTTTACCCTTCGGTTCGGAAAAGTAAAAAGCTATAAAATACTGCTTCAAGGCTGCACCAGGCTTGTTTTTTATGGGTGTGGAGTAATTGTGGAAATTCTTCACTTGCCATTATTTTCTTTTTGGACCGACGAAAATACCAGCTTTAACAATTTAGCCACTCGCCATCCCCCCGCTCACCTCTTCTCTTACGTTACTTCTTTAACAGTCCGCCAAAACAATGAGTATTTATTTATTATTGTATAAAGTACAAAAGTAACTTTATTAATTAAGAATAAAGTTTTAAGTTTTTTTTTTGTTGACTTGTGTTATTATTTCCAACAAACAAGTTTAGATTAATTTATGCCATGTTTTTTCAATTTAGTATTGCGTAAAATGTTTTTTGAACGGTGAAAGCAATTTTAAAAATAATTCCTTGTTAGAATTGTAAAAAAAAAAAATTGCCATTTAGTATGTTCATTTAATTTCTCATCGCGCTACTCTGAACATTTTCTTTGATTCCAAGAGTAGTTACAACCTTATAACCTTACGGTCGTAGCAGAAACAGCAAAAAGAAAGATAAATCTATTTTTAATCCTCTTTACTGTGCTTTCATCTAGTCAACATTTAATACTAATGGTGTATTCCTTTATTAATTGCACAAACCATCAATATTAATTGCTTCTAGCAATCCGCTTGTAGAGCTCAGATGCATCGCATAATTTCCTAATTTGTCACAGTGCGTCGAATTACGTCAAACGAAAGGAGTTAATGGAAACCTTCATGTCTTTGATTGTATAGAAGCAGATTACTTCAGTGTCGTACAATTATGGCAAGCATTAAAAAAAAAAACAAAAAAAAATGGAGACTAAAATATTCCGTAAACGCGATACAGTAGTAACGTCAAAATTACCATCCACTGTCCACTTCTCTCTTTAGTCGTTAAAAATAAAATTTACTATTTTAAAAGTCTGCTCGCCATCTATCGGATAATTTGTAAATTTAGTTTGTAAACTTCCGTCTACTGGAGATTTGCTGGCTTATGTCACTCAGCTCTGGACAAACACTATTAAGAAGTTTGGTAAATCCCGTGCAATAGCCTTGGATATATCTAAAGCCTTCGACCGCGTTTGGCACCAGGCATTATTAAGTAAATTATCTGCCTACGGTCTCCCAACCAAACTGCGCCAATGGCTCATGAGCTTCAAGCAAGATCGCTCCTTACATGTGGCAGTTGACGGTATTTCTTCTGATGCGTTAAAAACCAATGCCAGGGTTCCCCAGGGTTCCATCCTGTCCCCCACCCTATTTCTTTTACACATCAACGACCTCTTTAAAACCACCACGAATCCCATTTACAGTTTCGCAGACGACAGCACACTTGTCTCATTTTTTACATCCTATTGATCACTTTCGGTGAATGATACAAATAGACTCAGGCAGGAACAGGTTGATTCCATCAAAAGAGATCTTAAAGCAATCGTCGAGTGGGGAACCAACAATCTTGTTCAGTTCAACGCCCAAAAAACACAAAGTGCCACGTTTTCCAAGAAAGTGAATTCCTCAAATCATCCTATCACAATGTCCGGAAATACCCTTTAACCAAGTCCTATCTCGATTTTGAGAGTCACGGTGTCTAATAATATGTGTTGGCATGACCATGCTGTAACATCGCAAAGTCAGCAGGCCAGAGGCTAGGTTTTCTGTGGAAAGCTAGAAATTTTTTTACTCCTGATCAACTGTTGACGACGTACAAGGCTCAAATCCGACCTCTACTGGAGTATTGCTCACACATTTGGGGTTCAGCACCGAGGCATTCTCTTCGTATTTTAGATTCCATTCAGAAAAAGGCCTTTAGGTTGATAAACAGCTCAACTGTCACAGATACCCTTCACCCACAAGTACAAGAAGAACTAAAAGAAGAAGAGTTGCAGACTAGAAAATACTTTACAGATATTTCCATTGCAGATGCTCCATAGAAATAAAAACTCTTATATCAGCACTGGCCCTATTCGGCCGAAAATCTAGGCACGCTGATCAGTCTCACCCATTTACTCTCAAGATTGACACTACAAGGACCAATCTCCATCAAGAATCCTCCTTTTACAGGGCTGCTACAGAATGGAACAAGCTTCCAAAATCAATTTTTCCAGAGAACTATGACCTGCAACTTGTTAAAAGGCGGGTTCACAATCATCTCCTTTCTATAATCCCTCCCACTTTTAATAGTCGCAGTCCGTTATTTTATTCATCAGTACTGTGTTAAAAGCTCTATATTTGACTTACTGTTTTCTGGCCAAGTACTGCCTTCTGATTTTTAACGGTGGTTCTTGTGATTCAGACAGAATTGCATGATACGGGGATGATTTCAAAATGCCTAAACTAATTCTTATAGCATTGTACTGGAACCTGACAAGAATAAGCAAATGTGTGTTAGAAGCTGTACGGTATACCATAATTAATGAGCGAGCGTATATAGGCTCTATAAAAGATAAGTGAAATATTGGCATCCGCTCCCCATTTAATTTTAGTCACAGTACGAAAAAGATTTAAACCTTTTTTACATTTCTCTTTTATATACGTAATATAGTTGGACCAAAGCAACTTTTTGTCGAGGATAATCCCTAAATAATAATAATAATAATGTTTATTTTCCAACAATTTACAGAGTGTATTAGAACAATAGATATAAATAGAATAGAAAAATAAACATGATAAATCACTGAAGCTTGAAGCTTGTGTGTGTGATAATACCTTTATAATAATAAATTAATACCTATACAATAATGATTATAAATAAACAAAAATGCATGTGCAAAATAATAATTCACTAATGTGAATGCGCTTAGAAAAGTTCTGTTCAATTATGGTGGTCTAAAGTCTAGTCCGATCTAGTTTGACATATTCGAGTAGTGTTCATAGTGGGGTTTCGTCGTAATTCGGGATAAGATAAAATTATAGTCTTTTATGTGGGTAGTGGGTATTTGGGTAGTCTTTTTTGTGAGTGATAATATTTGGGTGATGTGGAACGTAGTATTACAAAAATTTCAAGTCGATGAGATCATTAAAAAGTTTTCTCTCGGTGGTTGTTATCCACATTTTAACATGATACTTGAATTTCTTGTAATTGTTCGTGATCTTTAAGCTGTCCGGTAGTAAGTTGTATAACTTAGGTGCTAGGAATTCAACGGATCGTTGACCGATAGTTTTTTCTCGTTTTGGCACGATTGTGGATTGCTTTTTTGTTCGAGTGTCGTATGGATGTACAATGGGTTGTATTTTTATTTTATTTTTATGGATATTTGTCGATATTCGATGACAGAACAGTTGCCTTATATCAAAAATAGAGTTCTCTGAGTATAGCGAGTCACTGGAATACCTAATGTTTTTTTTTAAATGTTATTCGCAGAATCCATTTTTGTACGATATTTAAATTATACAGGTTATTTGTAGTGATCCACTATCGAAAGAATAGTATTATAATTGTGTCCCTACACTTATGTATGGTAATAAATATTTGGTTTGGCAGAAGAAGCATGCTGCGGAGATGAGTAGTCTGAGGAGTACAGCTGGGGTGACTCTGATAGATAAAGTGAAAAAAAAGTGTGATAAGAGAACGCTTTGGTGTGAAAAAAGAAATGATTAGATGATTCGCACACGTAGAGAGGATGGACGAAACAGATTTATAAGGTGATTATGAATGAGCTAGTCGGTAGAGGTCGACATAGGCGAACGTATCTTGATCAGATTGAAATTGTTTTAAAGAAAGGCCAGGTCAAAAGTATTAGTCAAAAGTATTAGTAACCGACCAGCTTGTATAAGAGCGCTGATGAAAGTAGATGTAAGTAACAAATAGATGAAACTTAAACGGACTCTGCCTTTGAAATTATTTGTTTTTGTCTCAGCGCCCCGATTTAAAAACGCGAATACTTGAAAGGATCCATCCAATTGATCTACGACGCACATTGATCTCGGGTTTCCAGATATTCTTACCAAATAGTATGTAGCTGCACGTCCACCTTAGTCATTATTAAAAGCGAATAATTTACTTTCAGCATAAAAGGAAATAAAAAAGTCGCAAAGGCAAATAATATAACAGTTAACCAAAACTTTTATCCGAGGGGATAGAGAATACAATGTAAACAAGAGTGTTAGAAAACCGCCGAGTTTCCGTAATTAAAGACTAACTTTGTTTAATCAGGAGTTAAACTTTTCTAATTCAGATTAATTGAAACAAAACCCTACTTCCTCGCAGGTAGCTATTTTTTAACTCACTCCGTCTTTGCGATCTTTTTATGAAAATATTGTCCTGACTTTAGTCTTGTCGAATTGTTTAGTTCAAGCGAATCATTAAATAGTTTTTGTATCTGCAATTTTGCCCTTAATTAAATTTCTTTTATTTCGCACGTCAAACAACTTTTTAACCGAGTATGTACATTAAAAGTATATTGAAAACGTAACAAAGTATTGTTAGCTTAAAGTCTTGTATGAATAATTATTTATTTTAAACAAGTTTATTTATAAGCAGCTATCGTGCTTTTTTTTTATCGTTTGGTTTTCACAATAAGGAGAATACTGTTATGTTCGGGGAACATCATGGGAAACATAAGAAAAAAGGTAAAAATTGGTATTCCTCTTTAGGAGAGGCCCGGGATTCGTTTATCAGTTTCCTGGGGAATAAGTTCCTGACATCGGACGGCTTTAGGATGGCTCTTCCAGAAACTTGAGCCGCTTGCAGAAAAGCACTTGGCATTCGCAAACCAAATGTTCTGCAGTTTCAGCAAAGTTCTCGCAGTAGCGGCAACTATCACTCTCTGTTTTGCCCATATTTTTCAGGTAATACCGCAGAGGGCTGTGTCTAGTGAGAAGTCCCGTCACCAGTTTTAAGGCTGACTAGCCTTTTCGCTTGTCTTTGTCCTGATACTTTGTGCCAGTGAGATTTCATTTCATCTGTTTTCCATCGTCGAACCTAATCTTTCAAGTGGGCTTTGGAGAGTACTCAAAAAGGTTTTGGGCCGGAAAATTGTTTATTTGTAAGTTATTAAAATAATATTAATTCTTTGTTATTTTCTTTTTAGACCCATTGGTTATTTCAACAAAAAAATCCAAAAGAACTTTTATTCTAAATCACTTAAAATCTTAATTTTTTTTTGAAAGTATCCGTTTGGATAAATAAAGCAAATGCTTCTAAACAACATAAAATCAACCGGGAAAAAGTTTTCGTATATGCGGGTTTATAGAAACGTACAATAAACTTTTTGTTAGCCATAAAATGGGATACTTTATATTTTAGTTGTTTTGAATTTTATTTGTGCACGTAAATTCCGACAAACTTTATTATGTTATTATATCGATGGTTGTATACAAAGTAGGAACTCAATTTTGTTTTAGTACATTTATATTACAATTTATTAATATTAAAATTTTTGATGGTTCATTAAAAAACAATTTTACCTGCCAGGTTTTTACAGCACGCGAGCTTAAGTTACAAAATTCGGGTGTCTCAAATATATCTACTGCTTTTAAAAAAAAATCCCAGGAAAAATCCATTAGTTGAAATCAAATTTTCCAAGCTTAAACTCTACTTACAAGAAATTATATTGTAAACAATTTTAAGGTTAAAACCTTTTTAAAGATGTTTAACGGTACTGTTATATTTTCAATCTTGCGTTCGTTGATTTAAAACACTTTAAGAGATTCTTAAATGTACCCAAAAATATTTCTGAAAATTGTCGCGATTATTTCTAGATAAATCTCGGCCTTTAAAAAGAATCACACAACTTTGTAGGGACGATACATCGCCTTTGCCAGATATTGGGAAAGGGGCGTATTCATTGACCGCAATCCGTAACAGTACTATTAGGGGGGTGAAGGATAAATGTGGTACTTTATGCTTTAACAAAAGCCATTAGGTGGGCTTCTTCTTCTACCAATTTTCCTACGTCCTTCAGTTTTACCCAACATAATCAGTTGGAGGATTTTATACCGGCTTTCTTGTAATTTGTGACCCAAATATGCTATTTTTCTTCATTTGATATTATCAACCGACTCATAAACATAATTTGCTCTGTTAAGAGCTGCCCCGTTTGTTTGCATAGCCATCCACAGTATTTTAATCATCCGTCTAAATGACCACATTGCAAAAGTCTCTAGTCAGTACCCCACCCAATGGCTGTCATCTACATTTTTATCCCACTACCCAAGAAGAAAAGCGCAAAAAAGTGTGAAAAACTTATTAGTCTTATGAGTCATACGTTGAAAATATTTATCAAAATATCACCATATTTTATAGTAAATGCTATGCCACACTAAGCGGGACACCGTTTGGATTTAAACAGGGATAGTACAAAACTGTTGGGATCAAAGGAAAACCGTATGACTGTGGTTTATTGATTATGAGAAAGCCTGCGACAAAGTAGAACATTCCATGCTTGTCAAAATACTTAAAAAATTAGAGATCGATCAAAAGACATACGATGCAAAGAAAGTTTGTACTGGAACCAAACTGCTCGAGTAAGATTTAAAAACTATGTAACTAACGCAATACCAATACGTAGAGGAGTAAGGCAAGGGTGTAACTTATCACCACTATTGTTTAATCTATATTCCAGGCATATGCTCGATGTTGATGGCTTTTTCCATTATTTCAAAGGTCATGGAAAAAGCCATCAACATCGAGCTCATGAAATATCTGGAAGACTCAGGAATTATCAATGATAGGCAATATGGCTTCCGCCATCAGAGATCAACTGGTGACCTGCTCGCATACGTCTCACATATATGGCAGCTATCTATTGAAAAGTATGGAGAAACTTTAGCTGTGGCATTAGATATCTCCAAGGCGTTCGATCGAGTTTGGCACCAGGGACTCCTCGCCAAGCTTCCATCTTATGGCTTGCCCCCTCAGCTGTGTTTTCTGCTTGCTAGTTTTCTCTCAAACAGGTCTCTCCATGTAGTGGTCGATGGAGTTTCATCTGACACCCTACTTATAAATGCTGGTGTTCCGCAAGGATCCATTCTAGCACCAACACTATTTTTACTTCACATCAACGACCTATTGAAAGCAACTTCATGTCCCGTACACAGCTTTGCCGATGATAGTACCCTCCATACCGCATTCTCTTCCAGGGCCCCTATATCAGCCCGTGAAACCAGGAATGAACGAGGAAGAAATGTTAACAATATAAATATGGACTTGGCAACAATTCTCGAATGGGGATCCAATAACTTGGTAGAATTCAATGAAAACAAAACACAAGCATGTCTTTTCTCTAGAAAAGCCGATCTCACTGTGCCTAACATAACTTTGTCAGGAGTAACCATACCACTGAAGTCATCCATAACGATGCTTGGTATTACTATCAGCAATAACCTTTCCTGAGAAAATCACGTGAGGTCCATTGCCAAAAGTGCATCCCAAAAACTTGGTTTTTTGTTTCGTGCCAAGAGCTATTTCACCTCCAGTCAGCTGCTTATGATCTATAAGGCACAGATCCGACCTGTACTGGAGTACTGTTCCCATATTTGGAGTGCAGCACCTAAACATATCCTGAAGCTACTGGATTCTGTCCAAAAAAGGGCAATTCGTCTCGTCGGTGATGCCTCGCTTACAAACTCGCTCACTTGTCTGGAACACCGTAGAAAAGTTGGCGATTTGTCTCTATTTTATAGATATTTTCATGGGCGATGCTCTTCTGAAATATCAACAATCGTTCCTCCTTTGGCAGTCTCTTCGAGATTAACCCGTCAAGTTCAGTCTTCACACCCCTTCGTGGTCACTTTGGAGACCTGCAGAACATCACTTTCCAAAGACTCATTCATCCAACGAATTGCGAGGCTTTGGAACTCATTGCCTATGGAGGTGTTCCCCTAAGCATACAACCTCCAGAAATTTAAGAAGAACACCAACTCCTACCTTCTTTCCCTTGGTTCCCACGATGTTCTCTGAACATTACAGGATATCCTTTTTCGTGGGAACCAGAACATAAAAAAAAAAAAATATATCTTAAGAAACCCTTACTGATATAGAACTATGCGTAAGTGTAAATGGAGTCTAGATAAACAACATCAGATATGCAGACGACACAATACTAATAAAAAAAAAACTTGTGCCTAATCAACCAAACAAATCTGTAAAGATTTTTTTTTTATTTAAAGTTACCGTAATGTACTATCAAGTAACTACTTCTTTAGGACTTACTTATAAAACTTTAGGTACATACCCAGAGACCCAATTTATTAGTGATGCTCGCATTTCAGTTCTATGTAAAATCATAAATGCAAAGTGTTTGTTTATTTGTAGTAAATATTTACTTTCACTTTTACGAATCGTAAAAACACCTCTTCCCCTGTTAGATTAAATAATGTTCAAATCCCTCTGCGCAAAGAGGTAAAGTATCTTGGCATTCACTTGGATCGTAGACTGACATTAAGGAAGCACATTTTCACAAAGAGAAAGTAGCTCGGCTTAATATTGCACAAACATTATTGGCTCAAATCAGAGCTATCCTTAACAAATAAACTACTGATCTACAAAGTTATTTTAAACCTGTTTGGACGTATGGATTAGAACTCAGGGATTCTGCTTCCAACTCTAACTTGATAATACTAGAAAGGTTTTAAGCTAAGACGCTCAGGATTATCTTCCAAGGACAATCCTAACAACATAATTGCAAGAGATCTCAAAGTACCAACAGTAAAAGAGGAAATTAGACTAAAATGTGCAAAATATTCTACGAGGCTAGAAGCACATCCAAACCCTATCGTTGCAGACCAAACACAATTAATGCAACATAAACACCTTAAATGTTACTACCCAGTTGAATCTCTGTACATGTGCAAATTTTGCAGACTTATGCATGTTTGCTCTGATTTTATTTAAAATATAACAGCCTAAAACGGCCTACGGTCATAAATTTAATCAAAAGGCTTAAAGGCAAACAATAGAATAAGTTAGAAGAAAGCTTATTCGACGTCCAAAAAGAGTTAGTGTAAAAAGTGTTTGTTTCGTGATATATTTTGAAAAAAAGAGAACAGAAGAAAGCATGACAAACTGTAAAGTTTCGATTGATGAAGAAAGAGTGGAACAAGTAAATGAATTTGTGTACTTGGGTTCAAAGTTTACGAGAGATGAAAAGTATGTCAGTGACATAGAGCGAAGGGTGTTGGCAGGAAAACAAATTAATGGGGCACTGCATAGCTTTATGAACAGCCAAAAGTGTCAAAAAAGGCAAGTCTGTCTGTGCATTGAGGTGTGTTGGTTCCAACACTTACGTATGGTAGTGAATGTTGGGTTTGGCAGAAGAAGCAAAAAAATAGGATTAATGCTACGGAGATGAGTAGTCTGAAAAGTATAGCCGGACTGACTCGGTTGGATAAAGTAAAAAATAGTGAAATAAGAGAACGCTGTGGTGTAAAAGAAGATGTGGTTACAAAGATAGATAAAGGAATGCTTAGATGGTTTAAACACGTAGAAAGGATGGATGAAGGAAGATTGACGAAACAAATTTAGAAGGCGAGTGTAAATGGACTAGTCGGTAGAGGTCGACCTCGGCGAACATATCTCGATCAGATCAACATTGTTTTGAAAAAAGGACAGGTCAAGAGTACCAACAACCGACGAGCATATATGAGAGCACTGATAAAAGTAGAGGAAGCAAAAGATGTGTAGCAAGTGGAAGGAAGTGGTCTCTGTCTACCCCTACGAAAAAAAGGCGTGACTATATGTATGCATGTATGAAAAAAATATAGTGTTTCTTGTACATTTTTTATTTATTTTTTAATAATACTACTTTTTACGTAATTTCGTTTTCCAAAGCCATGAGAGATCGCGAACTAATAGCGTTAAAATAATTGAACCCTCGCAATCTGTAATAATTAGTTCTCTTTTATCTGAAATTTACGTTAAATTATGTAATTAAAATTTATTATTTATCAGATCATTTATAAATATGCCTGTCTGAATGGAAATATGTAGTTGTTGTAAATTAATACGATTTGAAAATCATCATAAAATATGAGAGTATGTAAATGCGCTTAAGTATATTTATGGAACATCGTAATTTTTCATTAACATAACATGCATTGTTCATATTTATTTATAGAGGATGTTCTAATGCATTTTATCACATCGCATATTTACAGGGTGTCAATTTAAATACAACAAGCAATGTCTTCCAAACGAGCGAAAATATTAATGATATAGATGGTAACTTAATAGATTTTCGTTGCAATTAAGTATCTGTTCTAATAATTATTATACGACCATCTCACTGGAACTTTTTCTTTTTGAGAGTGCAGCATATTTTCGTCCAGAGTTTTCTGATTACTATATTGTGCGTCGATTGTTGATGAAGGTGAAATGTTTCTTTCTAAAAGTGCAGCAAATTTTCATATGAAGGTCTCTGACTACTACACTGTGCTTAAATTGTTGATGAAGGCGCAGTTGGAATGAGCAGCAAATGTTCATCATAAGTTTACTGATTAAAATAAAAATAATAATATTAAACCGACTTTCGCTGGTAAGGCGCATCTGAAGCTAACAACTCTCCGGTGCTAATAAAATTACTGCGACCAACGTTCTGCGGCCAATATTGACATAAAGGAAAGTGCCTAAATTTCAGATACTTTTTCTTAAAACGATCTATTGTTTAAACCACTTACGTGAGGGTTTTCATATTAATATCTACTTTTATTATGGCTAGAAAATAACACTATTCCGTAACAAACATTTGCAATTAAAGTAAAACTAAAGTTGTTTATTTTTTTTTCCAAGGACCTGAGATTTTTAAAATAAGTAACTGATGGTATAATTTTAGATAGTGGGATTGCCTTATTTAAGATACTTTACTGTTTTTTTTGACACTATAAAGAGGAGTGTAGATTGTAGATTGTAGGTGGGGTCGTGAAGGCTATGCTGCCTCTCAGATCTTTTGTACATAACCCTTAATCTATTTGAGGCCCAGGATTCCAAAAATAAGTACAAAGTTTTTTAGTGTCCTGGGAGCTAAGTTCCTGACATCGGAGGGTTTTAGGAAGGCTCCCTTCAGAAACTTGAGCCAGTGTCCAGTGAGGAGTCCCGTCACCAGTTTTAAGGCTTACTAGCCTTTTACTTGTCTTTGTCTTGGCACTTTATGCCAGTGAGATTTCATTTCATGTTGCCCAGCGTTGAACCTCTTCTTTCAAGTGGGCTTTGGAAAGTCCACATAAGGGTTCTGGGCCGGAAAATTGTGTATATACCCCTTCTTTGGCAAGGCAGTCCTGCTTCCTCGTTGCTTTTGACTCCCTTGTGTCCTGGAACCCACATCAGAGTAACCTGATTGTTTAAAGCCAGTTGTCTCAGGGATTGTTTAAAGTCCCAAGTCAGCTTACACTCACAAGTGTATGACTTTAGAGCTTTTAGTGCTGCTTGGCTATCTGATCTTCCCTTCGGGTGTTTCTCTATGGCATGTAATTCTGCTTGAAAGATGGTTGAGGTGTTACCAAGGGGTTTTGAAAGTCTAAAATTCGGCCCACTTCAACCCTTTCATTCATCTTGGATCCATCAGTGTACCACACTAAAGCATCCCTTCCTAGTTGAGGTCCGTTCTCTTGGTGGTTGTTTATGATCACTTTAAACTGCATTTCGAAGTCGTACCTAACTGGCATAATATCTGTCGGCTTAGACATGAATTCTAGGAAATTATTTTCCAAGATCTTTAAGTAACCAATCCAATTTTCTGCTTTAAGATTTATTGTCCGGCTCAGTCTGAAGGTACTGATTGCTGCTTCTTTCATTACACATAAGTGCAATGGTGGAAGGTTTAGCATTACCTCTACGGAGTGTAAATAACATTATTTATATCTAGAATAATCATATATTATGAAATTAAAGACTTTACAACGTTAAATTTTGTTTCAAAATTAAATAATAACAAAAAAATTTATAAAATTAATATCCAAATTTTCCTCCGTTGACCTTGATATTGTATCTGTAATAGAAATCAAATTTCCTGCATCTCCAAGCGGTGTTTTTTCTACTTGCGGGCCGGCAGCTGTGTCTGTACTGGTCTTAGTGAAATCGTCGATGGATGGAAACTCATATTCTATGAAAATATTTCGGTCGCACAGGAACAATCCTGTTTTATTTAATCTGTTTACTGCCGTTTCGACTGTGGCAATACGAGCGTAAGCCTTTCCTACCAATTTCGCTACCTGATATGACGTTACAAATCTGTTGTGGTTGGTCTTGAGCCACATTTTGATTTACTGGTCGTAATAAGTTTAAAAGGGCTCATGAAAGCAACATCAAGAGCTTGCATCTTGTGGGTTGACTGCGGTAGTTAGCACACTATTGGATTCCATTATCGCGAGTTACGTTTATGACGTCCAAACTTCGAGTATGCGAATAGCGTCCATCAAGAACAAAGTTGACAGGATCTTAAATGGTTGGTTTTACATGCCACACAAAATGTTGTAGCCATTTAGTTAAGCTGTCACCTTGTTTCCACCCTGATACATGACACTCAGATATAAAGGCAGTGGGTGCTTTAGCCATAAGCTCTTGCTTTATATTTTTTTGCGGAAACACGAGCATAAAGGTGCATGTCACTAGAGTCACCAATGAACCCCTTTCAGCTGAATAAATACTTCCGATTTGTCTTTTTCCGGTAAGTTCTTTTGGAAAACAAAATCTTTAACAAGTTCTCCACCAGCAGTTTTTCGAGATTATGGTGTAATACAGGTTTTGGCTGCATCTCTGTTACTGACTCTATTGAAGTTCTGGGCTTGGATAAGTAGATTTACATTATGATTATTGAAAGGATTTTGAAGGGTTCTTTGTTTTGGATTTGTATGAAATATTCTGCTGATACTTTTTATACTCTGCAGAATAATAATATTAAGCTAAGCATTACGAATTAGGGACCATAAAAAAACCAAAATTCAAATCAGTCACAGATTTTATGGGTTTAAATCAAGTAATTTTTTTTTATTATGAAAACATTTCCACCAAAATTGTCGTATAGAAATTTCGCTGCGCTATATAAGTGGCATTTCTTACTTGTATTACATTGTTTCGGTATCAGCAAAAGTTTCCAAATTGATCACAAACGTAAATGGATCGTTTCCTAAGCCGATTCTAAAACTTTTATTGCAGTTGATGCGTTATTCAATTTGCATTCGTTGTAGCTTGTCGTAGCTAAAAAGCTTGTAACCGTAGCCCGAGTCGAATACATTGAAACGAACTAATTAAAAAAGTTTTTGAAACTTTTCAGCGATGTATTTCGCTGATACGCGGGAGTTTTTATTTCACTGGCGTGCGCTTCCAAAGATCTTATGCTCATATTTATAAACTACTAAAAGATAATTAAACGTGAATAACATATAGCGCAGCTTTTACTAAACAGCTCAAAAATAAACTTAGTGATTTGTTTACATCTTAAGAATGCTCTTAGTTGTTTGAATGTCAAAAATTTGGACTCTAATCATGAAGAGATCATTTCGCAGTTGTTACAGGTACAGTAAATACACAACACGGAAGTATCTTGGTGATTATTTTTTTTGTACGATTCTCAACCAATCGGAACGTCCAAATGAGCTAAGCTACCTCGTATCATTTCGAATATACCCGGATATACATCGAGTAGCTACACCAATCATAAATTCGGAAATATTTAAATTTTCATAGTAACCAGTTCATAATTGTTACATACAGACAATGCGCATCAAAAAATTTTAACGTTTATTTTATGACTGTCAGAAAATGAGTCGATTTGGTGATTTATCATTAAAAGTGATAGACGAGTGTGTTCAAAACAATGATCCTCATAATACATTGAAAACAAAAAAGTACGTATGGAAACAGTTTCTTACATTTTTTATTGAGAGAAACTACCTACTGAATGAATCAATTTCAACTGAAATGATATCGACTATTTTGAAAGATTGGGCTTTCAATATGCGAAAATGTACCTACATACATATAGTCACGCCTTTTTCTCGTAGGGGTAGGCAGAGACCACTTCCTTCCACTTCCGCTGCGGTTCTTACACACATCTTTTGCTTCCTCTACTTTCATCAGTGCTCTCCTATATGGTCGTCGGTTATTGGTACTCTTGACCTGGCCTTTCTTCAAAACAATGTTGATCTGATCGAGATCGATGTTCGCCGAGGTCGACCTCTTATAAATTTGTTTCGTCAATCTTCCTTCATCCATTCCTTCTACGTGTCCAAACCATCTAAACATTCCTTTGTCTATCTTTGTAACCACATCTTCTTTTACACCGCAGCGTTTTCTTATCGAGCGAAAATGTAATGGAGAAAATTATAAACAACAAGGGAGCTCCAATCCTTACCGGATTAGAGGAAGGCTAGTGCATCAGCATTTAGAGACAATGAGTATATAGCAATGATCAAAACTTGGGGTAAAAATCTACCGGAAGGATTGCATATAAAAACATTTTTGATTGACTCTGTAGAACTTGCTTGGACAGGAAATGAAGGAGCGTCATGCTTGATCCACTATTTTCAAACGGAAATTAGAAATAATGGTTCTCCAACTGGTAGGATACAGTATAATCACATTTTTAAAAAAACAACGCAGGATGAAACAAAATCAGTTGATGTTAAAAAGAAACGAAAACAAGAATATAAAACAGACAGGTTATTTCTGACAGTGAATCTATACTGAAAAAGCAAAAAACCCGTAGCTGGTACAAACATATATGCCAATTGGAGTAAATGAAATTTCAAAATGCAAGTGTAATTCAGAAGGGTAATAACACATTACTGATATTGTTTAATTTAATCAAGTATGTTTATCCTGACACTGCTGGTGTCAGGATAAACAGAGCTTACACGGACTGGTTTAACATCAAAAAAGATGTGAGACAAGGATGTGTAGCTTCACCATGGCTGTTTAACTTATACACGATAGGTCTACCCTTTTTGCGACTATTTTCAGTAAAAAAAAAACATAGACGATTGTTTAAAAGATTTAAAATAGATTGAAAATAAACGATTTGATCGTCAAATGCCTTCTTGACGCCGATAATCAAGTCATATTAGCGTCATCTGAAGAAAACAAAACATGATAAACTGTGAGGTGCTGATTAAGTGAGACAGAGTGGGACGAGTAAATAAGTTTGTATACTTGGGTTCAAAGATTACGAGAGATGGAAAGTATGACAGTGACATTAAGCGAAGGGTGTTGGCAGAAAAACAAATGAATAGAAAGCGTCAAAAAAAGCACGTCTGGCCGTGCATAGGAGAGTGTTTATTCCTACACTAGTGTATGTTAGTTAATGTTGGGTTTGGCAGAAGAAGCATGAAAATAGGATTAATGCTGCGGAGATGAGTAGTCTGAGAAGTATGGCCGGAGTAACTCAGTTGAATAAAGTAAAGAATAGTAAGGTGGTCTAAAGGAAGATGTGGTTACAAAGATAGATAAAGGAATGCTTAGATGGTTTGGACACGTAAAAGGGATGGATTAAGGAAGATTAACAAAACAAATTTATAAGGCGAGTGTGAATGGACGGAAGTCGGTAGAGATCGACCTCGGCGAACATATCTCGATCAGATCAACATTGTTTTAAAGAAAGGATAGGACGAGCATGTATAAGAGCACTGATAAAAGTAGAGGAAGCAAAAGACGAGTGTAAGAATCGTAGCAAGTGTAAGGAAGTGATCTGTGCCTACCTCTACGGGAAAAAGGCGTGACTTTATGTATGTATGTTTTTTATATTGTAACTATCTTTAGTACCTCTTGTATTGTCACTTAGCTATAAAATATACTTTTCCATAACAATGTATGTATTATCATCATATTGATATTTATAAAAAAAATGAGAAACAAGCATTTTTAAATACAAAGTTTTAGTGTAGTTGTAGTCTTTTCCCAGAATGGACCCAATGGACGTGCTGACGTGTCTTTAGCGAATTTTTATGTCCTCGAGTAAAATGTTTGATCAATCAAAATAAAATGCAGCAATTTGATGACTGCAACCAGACTGGAAATTAATTATTTAGAAATTTACAGCTTTAGTTTTAAAAACATTTTATTTACGACTAATATATAATATAAGTATTATACTTGTGGTTTTTGAAGTATAATGCCATATATTAATCCCTTAGGGAATGATGGCGAGGGATTAATAGTCTTTATTCCCTCTTGTACTCCTATCACAAAATTTCTCGAGTTAAATAATACCATGGAAACAATATAACCAAACTCAAAAGTGTCAGTGTCAAACGCGTAGTGTTTGTGTATTTGTATTGAAATGAATGAAAATAAAGAATCTTTCACTTGTACACCACCAGAAATTGTACAATTAGCTGCAGCAACAACATCTACCTTAATACCAGAAACATCGAAATCCATTTATAATAAAACGTACGCATCGTTCAAGGAATGGCGTCTTCGAAACAAGGCAAACTCTTATTCCGAAAATGTTCTGCTGGCCTATTTCGCTGAATTGGGTGCAAAATACAAGCCATATTCATTATGGTCATTCTATTCGATGATTAAATCTGTGTTGAAGATAAACCATAACGTTGATCTGGAAAAATATAAAAAACTACGAGCGTTTTTAAAAAAAAAATCTGAAGGATTTCAAGCAAAGAAATCTTTCACTCTGACCCCGGAAGAAATTAGGAAATTTATTGACAGAGCTCCTGATGAAATTTTTCTTTTGCATAAGGTAAATGTTTATATTTAATCTGATCTATTCAAAAACTCATGTTCGTTTTTGATTCAGGTTATATTAGTTATTGGAATTATGGGCGCATGCCGCTCAAACGAGCTTTATGAAATGAAGATAGAAGACGTGAAGGATTTCCAAACAGAGTTATGATAACAATACCCAAGACTAAAACTAAAATTGTACGAAAATTCACCATAAACAGTACGTTTTACAATATTGTAAAGAAGTACATCGATCTCCGTCCGTCACATGTAGAAACCAATTCATTCTTTCTAAATTATCAAAAATCGAAATGTACAATACAACGTATAGGAAAAAACAAATTTGCAGACATTGGTAGACAAATTGCCAAATATTTAAACTTGCCAAATCCTCAAAGTTATACCGGCCATTGTTATCGCAGATCATCTGCCACTCTGTACATTGATGGAGGAGGCGATATAACTGGATTGAAGCGTCACGGGGGCTGGAAATCTACCCAAGTAGCTGAAGGATACATTGATCAGTCTATGAGAAACAAAACAATTACAGCAGATACTATTGCCAAACAGATAAATAGTAATGAAGCAACTTCTTCTTTTACAGCAACTGAAATTCCAAATATTCGTGTTGAAAACTCTTCCAAAGTTAATCATAATTCACGACCAATTCAGTTTATTAATTGTACTATCACTAATTTAAATGTTGACAAATAAAGTTGTTCATTAAAAATCTAAAATAAATAAATTTGTCGTAAATAAAGTAGAGTATACTACTCGCAATAATGCTATTATTCTCTCGGAATGTTACTCCCTCGTCGCTAACGCGGCTCGGTTCGTAAAAATTCCTCGAGATTAATAGCTATCATTATTGACTCGTGGTATAATCTACTAATAAATACAAAATTAAAAAACCAAGTTAGTTAATTGTAATATTTCATTTATAGATTTCGGTTAAAACTTACTTATTAAAAAATTGTAACATGTTCTTGCTTCGGTGGACACCCCATGAAAGCCATGCAATTTGCTATAATAAATCGGTAATTAGTATATTTGACTTTCTTCGCTTAGTTAACATCGAAAAGGACAAAATAATTTAAACACATATTGTTACGTAAAATTGTTGATAAACGATACTAACAATTGTCGTTGTATTATACACTTACGACATTAAATATTATTAAACTATAATTAATGTTAATTTTTTACATTTTTGCACTTCCTCTTTGCACACGCTAATGCACGTTCGTTCTGGTGGTTTCGAGTGGGGAACAAGGAATACATTTTTAATGTAATAAACAAGCGGAAGAAACGAGATTTTCAGACTAAAAGTTTTGATTATACTTGTATTTTTATTTTAGTTTGATAAAGTGTGTTTACCAGTAAATGAGGAATAATAGAAATAAATCATTTTAAAATGTGGTTATATTTTAGTACTTTTTCGCGCTCTCAGCCTTTTAAACTAGAGGTAAACGAACTAATTCCTGCACAAAATTGCTTCTATAAATTGCAAGATTAAAGTTGTTTTTAAAAATGTTTCGCTAAAACATTCATTAAAAAATATGCCTGTATGCAAAAATATGATCAAAAACATGATTGAGAAAACCTTTTTTGGGGTTAATTCAAATAGGTACGAGGTTTAACAATAGAGCTGTATAACTTATTGCCTTACGGCGGCCTTTCACCGGAGCAATATTTTGGAAATATGTCGAAAGAAACAATGTTAAAGCGAAATAAATATTTACATCAAGTCAACATGAAGCAACATGTGGCATCATGCATTTTTTCGATCATACAGTCGGAGAGGAAAATGGTACTGGACTTTGAACGCCATAGTTCACACCTTTCCGACAAGTGTCCGATCCCGCTTCCGCCTGATTCTGATCCTGCATCCGATCAGCGGTAAATTCTAGGCAGTCCAAGAGGAGATGTCTTACTGTTATGGGTTGCATACTGGTGGTCTTTCTCCCTTCAACGGGTAAATATGTGTGACGTTGGTCTCGCCTGCATGATGAGATTTTCGTGATTCATGGTTCTATGAAAGGTTTAATATTTTTCAGGTATCTGTTGCTTGCAGACCATTCTTCCTGCCATTGGTTTCGTATTCTACGTTTGAAATGACTTTTTATATCATCAGAGCTCTATCTACTAGTTCTTTACCTTCCATACCCGTGTGACCTGGGGTCCAAATGAATGTGATTTGTTTATTTAACTGTTTTAACCATTCGAGAGTGGTAAGGATTTGTTGTACCAATGGATCTTAAGAACAAGTGTCAGACAGCGATTTCAGTGCACTATGAGAGTCTTTACATACCAGCCATATAGATTGGTTCTGGATGATCTTAATGCCTGCCAGAGAGCATATAACTCTGCAGTATATATACTAGTCATTTCAGGAAGCAAAAAATAAAAATAAACAAAAAATTTTTGGGTATAAATCTTAGGGGAATTTACTAATGCACCTCTCAACACAGTGCGTCCGTTAAGTCGATGCCTCGGTGAGCTATATTTGGTTTCACTAACTTAGAACCTATCGATTTCAGGAAAACGTTACCTCATGATTTTCGCGAGAAGAACTGAATTGTTTAGAGAGTTCTAGGGGTGTGTCACAACATCGAGGGTCGTAGTGGAGAAGCGGCCCCATTCGTACTAAACCTAGTTTAACCTAGTACGAGTAATTTATTGTCAGACCTCGAATATGCAGAGTACGACATAATACCTAACAAAGATTTGGTAACCCCAGTTAAGTTACGATAAATCTGGTGCTTTTGGTGACCACTCAGAACCTTACCTTTTAATTTATATATTGGTACAAAAATATTTAACCAGTGACTCGAAGTGGATCGCATATGAAAGGTTTTTCAATAATATTTCACAAGTTGTTAATTTATTTTTTATTGGGGTAGTTTGGCAGAAGTTCAGACGTTCAGCTGCCTCTCTAGTATACATGGTATGATCTTATATCATAAAAACACAAAACTAAAACTAAAAACATTAACAACACACAACAATAAGTGTGAGAACATATTGAGAAAAAGATAACATTAAAGCATTTGTAAGTAACAAGTCCACTAACATCTATCACAAACTAACAGTTAAGTTCATTATCCATTCAATTGCTGCCGGAGGGAGAGAATTTATATATCTGTAATTGGTCCCTGGTAAGCCGTAAGTGTGCAGTCTTGATATATATGTTTTATTGTTTGATAGGTTGCTCCACATCCAAAGTTGCGCGAGAGTTGTTTATTCCACCTATACAGCATATCTGCGCAGACACCATGTCCCGTTCTAATTTTGTTTTCCGTCTTCCATACTTTGCGAGGTAAGTCGAATCCCGCAGGCTCTTTTTGAATGTTTACATAATCGAGTACATCTGGGAGGGGGGCATCCTCCCTCCAGCCTGCTTCCTATTCCTGGAGACCCCCGAAATCACTTTCATGCAGTGCCTGAGCGGTCTTGAATGACGGATGTCTGGATTTTAATCTGGTTAGGCAAGCAGTGGGTATACAGTCATGGATAGGCAACTATGGGTTATCCATTATTTTCTTGTATTCTCGTAGGTATTCTCTCTTCGGCGGATATGTGGCGGCATAATGTGACTAAGAGTTGGGAGCCAATAAGTTGGAGTAGATTTCGTGCATCCCGTTATGATTCGCATGCTCCTGGTGAATTGCAATTTTTAATATTGTCGTTTGTTCAGGAAAGATAGCCCTTTGTTATTAATATCCTATCAATTAAATAAAATGCGTAAATCTTCTGGGTAATCAAAACAATATCGGAAATGTGAAGGTTACAATCGGGAAAATATATATTCACTCGTCCTAAATAAATAAATCTTTCGGAACTTTCTGCAATATTAGCAGTTCGATTCGCACAACTACCAACGTTAAATGAAATAGTGCACGTACATTCCGAAGTGAAATATTTCATCGGAGCGAAAGATTTTCCTTCAAATGAAAAGCGCACAACAGAGACAACGACTGTTTAGCGAACAACACACACTCACTTTACCCCAGAAAGTTAATTTTCCGCCGGCGTGTAACATCATGGGGGCGAAAAGTAAATGAGTTGCATTTTATTGTTGTCTTTTTTTTCGATGATTAAACAGGGTGAAACAAAAAGAAGGAATTTTATTTTAAGTCTTCGCTTTCAAATTAAAAAAAATGTAAAACCATAAATATGAGAAAATATTTTAAATTGATCAGCTCATATATATGTATATATAAATATATATATATATATATATATATATATATATATATATATATATATATATAAATTCGGGTTAAAACGTTCTTCGACGTCTTCCGATCTCCAGTCTCCATTGATCCCTATCCATCCATAAATCCTGTTCTAGGCCTTACTTTTGGACTTGATTATCGATACCCTCCCTCCAGCTTTTTCTGGGTCGCCCTCTTTTTCCCCTTCCTTGGGATGTCCAGTTTAAGATTTGCTTAGGTAATCTGTCCTCATTCATTCTCCGAACGTGTCTATACCATTTGAGTTATGCAACTTGAATGTCCTCTACTATTGTATGTTTGACCGCCATAATTTCTTGAATCCTTTCATTTCTGATTCTTTTCAATCTTGACTTTCCCGCAGCGCGTCTTCAGAAGTCCATTTCGGTTGTAGAGCTAAACCCTTAAATAACTAACAGTCTAATTTAAAAATGGGTCTATTTTAAGAAACTCGTGTTGAGCTTATCGGAGATGGACTCAAAGGAAAAATATGAGACTGAGTTGTCTGAAAAAGAACATCAACTTAAGACAGAAGGACCCTTAAGTAGGGGTTGAATAAAGTAATCGACTTGTTATTACATTGATCTCACTTTTTACGGTAGAAGAACTGAGTTGCGAGACATGGTGTTTTTTACAAGTCATGTTTTTTTATGGTATCTCATTTCTTTTTGTAGATAGTCCTACTTTTTTTCCTGTCCGATACCTTCTACTTCTTGAATACCAACAATGGATTTTCTTACAGCCTACTCTCTGTCCAATGGGTTTTTCTTATTTTTGTAGGTAGCCTTCCTCTTTTCTTTTTCTTTTCCGGTACTACTTCTTGAGCTTCAGCTACAGTTTTTCTCAAAGCCCAGTCCCTGTCTCTATGGGGTTTTCTCGGAGGCTTTGATGTTACAAGTTTTGACGGTAAATGCTTATCTTTTGTAATTACAAATGGAGAATTCCTGCGCATTAATACTTCCAAAGTCGATAATAACTAAATGTAAGTTGCCCATAGTTATATCTAGGTACCTATCTAGACCTATTATTCCATTATATTATACATATACAGGTACACTGATTCATTCACTGCTAATGTAACTTTGTAATCCTAAATATTTATATGGGTTTACAAAGTTATATATGCAGTTGGTGTATCTAGAAAACTGGACCGAAATTTCAAAATAATTTAGTTTTTCCTTAATTTATACACTTTGTCACGTGCCGATTTTTTTCTATAGTTTCGTATTCATGGTTGCATAACTTTCGATAGTTGTTTTGCAATTTCTGTGTGGATGGGACTGGATATCCACATGAACGAGGCACGGATTTGAGAAGATTGTGGGTTGACGTTTATTCCGCGCCATTTTTCTTGATTTCCGGGATAGGAGCGGCAGTCGTTTTTTGAGAGTCTTGGAGGCCAGGTGTCGGTGAACGTTTTTGGGGACGGTGTTATTAGCACGTGTGCGGAACCTCTATGGGATTTCTTTCATATCTGGCTGTATTTGGGCCATCTTAATTGGATTTTGAAGAAAAACCATTTGATTTCCAAATTGACCATTTTGTCTTGCCATTGTTGTGGATATTGTTGGAGTTGGTGTCAAGTTGAATAGCCGTTATCGGGATTTGTTTGAGGGAAGCCATTGTTCACTAACTAGTGCCACCCCCATAATCTAACCAGCCCCCGGAGTAGTCCAGGAGTAGCACCGGAGTAGGCCACAGGAGTACATGTGAATTCGTTTACCCAAAGGTTATCAGTGATTTATTTTTAAATATATAAAGCTGTGTCTCACATCGGCACCACGAGTAAGTCTTGCTTCAGATAATAAATATAGTGCTTTGTGAATTCGTATATCCAAAGGTTATAAGTGATTTATTTTTAAATATATAACGCAGTGACTCATGCTGACACCACTATCATGTTCTGTTTTGTTTATTAGTATAGTACATTGTTGGAAACTATTTATTGCATTAGATAATATGCCAAAACTATTGGATTAAAATAACCTTCTCAATAATTCTTTATGTCCAAGTAAAAACATATTTTCTTTCTACTTATTTGTAAATATCCTACAATCTTGATATTTTAAAGGACAACCATTGTAAAGGTATTTTTAAATGAACTTGATTGTTTTGGCAGTGAAAATCTTTATGTAAACGGTTAACTAGTTAATTTTCTTTGCCTTTATGTAAATGTTTGAATTAGTGTTATTAATGAATTAACTGATATATATGTTTTACCTTTTGTTCTTTGCCTTTATGTAAATGTTTGAGTTAATGTTATTAATGAGTTAATTTATATATGTCTTGCTTTTTGTAGTAACTTGGTAAAGTCTGTTACTCTTACTGCTGTTCTGGTTATTTTATAAAGTTGTAAATTTTACATTTTTGGTTTGTTTTAGCAAGGAAATTTTATCATAGCTGTTAATTTTGACTTAATTTGTTATGATGTTGCTATTGAACTGTGTACCTTAATTATCTATTGTGTGAGTAAAGTATCCAACATATTTTTGCTATAATTTTATTTATTTGGTTCACCATAATCATAGTTGTTTATCTTGTAGCCCTGCTAGTGCCTATAAGATCTAGGGGTTTCCGGCTTATACCGTCAAGCCGGTGGCGCAGCTCACTTTTATAATTTTTTTCTTCTACCCTCTACGGCTGAGCTCGGGCATAATTTGCCAGTAGAGAAACCGCTAGCAGAGTACTCGTTAGAGAACAAAAAAAGACGTGGCAACTTAACACTAATTGTACTCTAAATTTGAAGCTTTTATGTCTGCTAGAAGTGCCTTATAGTTTTGATGATCGATCAGTCAGTCAGTGAGTGAGTGACAAAATTGAGAAACTTTGACTAGTTATAATTCTTAAACTACTGGTTCAAATTGACTGATATTTAAAATATACCATGTTTATATAATGCCTGCTTGGTTACTGACAATGCAGGCTCCTAGTTTTATCCACAATAAAGTTATAGGGGGATCTAATATGGCCTGAACTACTTCGAGAAAAGGATGGTACGGCCATCCGATTTTTTACCTGACTTGGCAGGGGCACTGCTGTACTTCCAGATTTAAGGTCATTTACAATTAGTTTTAAGTAGGTATACAATTAAATTTTTTTAAATAGTGATTTCGGTGTCGTTTTTAAGAATTTATTTTCTTTTCGGATTTTTATGTCAGATTGTCAGAATTATTTTCTGGGTTAAATTTTTTAGAATATTTACTTAAGTTCATATATATATATATATATAGTGATGCTTTTTTCCCTAGGGGTAGACAGAGACCACCCGCCCTAAAAATCTGTTTCGTCAATCTTCTTTTATTCATCCTTTCTACGTGTCCGAACCATCTAAACTCTCGTTTATCTATCTTTGTAACCACATCTTCTTTTACATCACAGCGTTCTCTTATCTCACTATTCTTTACTTTATCCAATAGAGTCACTCCGGCTATACTTCTTATTTAACACCACAGCGTTCTCTTATTACACTAATTCTAACTCTAACCATCAGTCATACTTCTCAGACATTTCCGCAGCATTGATCTTACTTTTAAGCTTATTTTGCCAAACCCAACGTTCACTACCATACGTAAGTGTAAGAACCAGCACTTCTCCATGCACATTAAGTTGTGCTTTTTATGACTCGTTCTCGCTGCTCATAATGTTATGCAGTGCCCCATTTATTTGTTTTTCTGTACCCTTCGCTCAATATCACATTATATACATACTTTCGGACTCTCATAAACTTTGAATTCAAGTATACAAACTTTAAATTTTAGCCAAGAATTTTTCGACTATGCTTCAAGAGGAAAAGACTTGATCCATGCATCGCCTTCTCCTATTAAATTCTGATTTTTTATCCCGTATCTTCTCATTAGTTAAGTTTTATATTTAAGAATATCTTTTTGTTTATTTATCTGTGATAAAATTTCTATTTATGTCATATTTTTGAAATTCTAACATACTTATCCCACACCAACATTCATTATCCCATTTTCCGTTGCGAAGAATAAGCCTTACCGTGATCTTTACTGAGCAGTGATGATATAAAATATTAGTAGGTATATAAAAAAGTAAGGGTTGAGACTTTATAAATGTTTGCACTACCATTCTCTGAAATAATTTCCTGTCCCTTCTTTATTAAGTAATAATTATTTTACCATTAAATTAATATGAAACCGATAGCTCTTGAATTGTTAAATAAAACTAAAATTTATGAAATATTATAAAAAGTATATGGTATTAATTTTTTTTTTGTCATTAATGATCCCGAAAGTATTCATTTTAATTTTTTTTTAATCCAATACATTTTCTCTTAAATAAATATTCGGTAAATGTTATAAATAAAGTGGAACGTTTAACGTCTCCCTTCCATTAGTAATTTATATCTATTAAAAATGTGTCAGTCATGTGGGAGTAGCTGGAGTTAGGAAGCATTGCTGTCGAAACCACCGTACCAGTCTCCCGGGGCTCAGAGGAGGCCGATGAAATCTGCCATCAACGGCCCTAACGCAAGGCGGAGTACTGTATCACTGGTGTCGTGAAAAATAATAAATGTGTCTCGCAGATGTTTTAAAGGATTTTAATAAGTACTTTGTTATGATTTTAAGATATGTTTTACTGCTCTGTAAATTTCTAATCAAACCATTGCTTTTTTTGTTTAGATTAACAACATCTTTTAGTCATTTTTATTAGATTTATTTTTATAATTAAACCAGATTGTACCTGTGACTTCGTCTGCATGTACTGTATTGTAGTGTTTGATTGTAAAAAGAATTAACCTTTAACCCCCGGTTCTCATCACCGTAGCAACGGTGTACGCACGTCTGATTTACCAGGAGAACGAATAATTTATCTTCTAAAATGTGTTTACCCCGACCACAACGGCTTCAAAAATAAAATAAATATTCTACGACTTAAAAAACATATTAACTTCAAAAAAATGAACTAAAAATTTGAACTCCAGCAAAAAACATCCAACGCAATAAAAGTTAAACCGATCACCTTGTTTTCCCTAACAATAGCTAAATCTGTAAAACATGGAATTTTGTGAAAACATGATGAAAAAGCAAAATAAAGATGATGTTTTTGTACAAAACATATTATTTCCAGACGATTCATCGTTTTGTATGTATAAAGGTTCATAAAAATGTTTTTTAATTCGTAAAATATTTATTTTATTTTTGGGGCTGTTGACATTTTTAGAAGAGAAATTGTTTGATCTTTTGCATGCGTCGTGTCTCTTTCCTGATAAGTCGACGGTACGTACGTACCGTGACTAAACGATTCATACGATAAGCCATACCGTTCGTGGTTGTTTGCAGATAAGTTTCACATTTAAATTATAATTTCTCAATAAGTAATGGGCGGAATTTTAAAATTTAAGACTATTGTAAAGAGAATTATCAATGCTTTCAAAAGACATCTTATTCGACCCCCAATGCTATTTAAAATTTTTGGGGCAATTCTTACCCTTGCTTGGGGTTGAAAGTAGTGGAGTCAAAAATACCGGAAAATAGTGTCCCCCTTTAATCGAAAATCGACGGGTCTGACCGTTTTTCCAAAATGTTGACGAGATTCCTGCAAATGGCTCTGTTTCGTTATCGGTTGGCCACCCTGTATGAAATTTAATTATTGGTAATTTGTTTGATAATTCAATTTTTAACAGGTTTATTCCTAGCAATGCATTATTGTCCAAATATTGATATAGCCTGGATTGATCCCTGAAATCGTACTTGGCTCATTGTTAAATGGTGGTAGTCATTTTTTCGATTTATACTCTCTTTGCTGTTTTAATTTGGACTTAAAAAAAGCTGCTCTCAACATCTAGCACTCACAACTGAAACGATTATTCTTGATCAAAGTATCCTGCTTTTGCAACGCGTACCTTACATGAAGTCGTATTTATTTGGCTCAATGTTTAATGGTACTTCATTAACTATACAGTACTTTACATACCATTAATTTTTCTAAACTATTGCAAAGTAAGAAATAATACTGCCATTTTGGTCGTTGAAAAGTACCATCAAAAAGCTAAAAGAAAATTGCAAACATATTTAAACCATATTAATAATACTTCAAAAATTATCATCCATTCGTCTCCTTTAAGATGTTGGATATTCTGATTCAACAATATTTTTAAGAGAATCAGATTGATTTCTAACGTCAGAAATACTTTTCTCGAAAATTAAGTCATTTTGCAACTGTACGCTGCCCTTATTTTTTTAATTGAAATCGATTATACAGTATGTCAACATTATCAACATTAACATTATTTATTAAATAAGTAAAATCAATCATAAATTAGTAGCTAAATCATGCCAGTAAAAAAACCTACAACGTATAAGAAATCATAACTTAGCAATAGTAAAACTGTGATACTATCGAATTTATATATTTACAGTGTGTTGTATAATTTGGTAAAGTGTTGGTGAAATTTTTTTTATACGATGATGTATACAGGGTGGGGTAACCCATACGACACGGTTCCTGTAAACCAAACCATACATTTTTTCGGGAATTTCTTTATTTCATTAGATGTATATTGATTAAGGCTGCAAAAGGAAATTATTTTTGAGTCTACAGGGTGGCTAAAAAAAGTGTGACATATCAAAGTTGTGTATTTTGTTAGACTTCTAAATAGTTAAGGAAAAAATAATGTGATTTCATACAAAGTACCATGTAGCTTACTAAAATCGTTCTCGAGTTATTGATTTTTTTATGAAAATTCTAGGTAAAATTGGAAACTAAATAACATCGAAATGTGTAGAAATCATTCCTTTGAATTCTGACCAAGCATAAAAGAGGTTTTGGACTATTGATTTCGATAGAACTCGTTTCTCAATATTAAACAGAATGTTCAAAAATCATTGTAACTTTTTTATAATTTCGGACAAAGATAACTTTGTTATTTCAAATAAAACACCCTATATTTTTTTGGTCTGAACAATATTAAATTCTATTATCTTTCATTTCATATTGTGGTTCCCTATACCTAACCTAAATAGTTTTTCAGATATTGGCTTTATCAAATAGTAGTTCTTATTTCAATACATTCTTTGAGTTAAGATAGCTTTGTAACGACATTTATTCAACTTGTTGAAAGAATTCTTATTACCAGTTATTGTATTTTACGTTATTCAAAACATTCACTGAATTATTACCGTCGAAAATGAAAACTTATCCCATTCAAGAGCGGATAGATATGATTTTACCGATTGGTAAGAATTTAGAGAATTGCCTTTTGGCGTCGAGAGAGTATGCCCAAAAATATCCAGACCGAAATCATCCAAACAAGTTGGTTCTCAAATTATTGTCACATGAATTTCGTAGGACTTAAAGTGTAGCTTATGAAAAGGCAAATAGATAAAAATCCATCATTGAAAATGAGGAAAATAATTTCTTATTATGGGATCAATCATAGAAAACCCTTAATAAGGACTGCTTTTCAAAGAGTGACGCCTCAAATATTATTAAGTGTTAAGCAGTCTTTCATAGAGAGAGTGGCTCTTTGTATTCAACAGGATGGTCGTCATTTTGAGCATCTACTTTAAATTAAATACATTTGTGTTTCATATTTTGTTGTTGTTTCAGTTAAATAATAAAAAAAATTGTATAGTTTGTTTAATGAACTACTGTCAGAATATGAAAAGTAAATATTTTTGATGAAGTGAAGTATAACAACTGTCAATAAGAATTCTTTTAGCATACATACATACATAAAGTCACGCCTTTTTCCCATAGGGGTAGGCAGAGACCACTTCCTTCCACTTGCTACGGTTCGTACACACATCTTTTGCTTCCTCTACTTTCATCAGTGCTCTCATACATGCTCTTCGGTTGTTGGTACTTTTGACCTGGCCTTTGTTTAAAACAATGTTGATCTGATCGAGATATGTTCTCCGAGGTCGACCTCTACCTATTTGCCCATTCACACTCGCCTTATAAATTTGTTTCGTCAATCTTCCTTCATCCATCCTTTCTACGTGTCCAAACCATCTAAGCATTCCTTTATCTATCTTTGTGACCACATCTTCTTTTACACCACAGCGTTTTCTTATCTCACTATTCTTAACTTTATCCAACCGAGTCACTCCGGCTATACTTCTCAGACTACTCATCTCCGCAGCATTAATCCTATTTTCATGCTTCTTCTGCAAAACCCAACATTCACTACCATACATAAGTGTAGGAACCAACACACCTCTATGCACCGCCAGACGTGCCTTTTTTGACACTTTCTGGCTATTCATAAAGCTATGCAGTGCCCCATTCATTTGTTTTCCTGCCAACACCCTTCGCTTAATGTCACTGTCATACTTTCCATCTCTAGTAAATTTTGAACCCAAGTACACAAATTCATTAACTTGTTCCACTCTTTCTTCCTCAATCGAAACCCCACATGTTAGCAAATCAAATAAATGTCGTTTCAAAGCTATCTTGATTCAAAAAATGCATTGAAATAAGAACTACTATTTGAAAACGCCAATATCTGAGGTATAGGTATAGGGTACAGGTATAGGGAATCCCAATATTAAATGAGAGATAAATGAATTTTATATTGTTCAGACCAAAAAAACACAGGTTGTTTCATTTGAAATAACAAAGTTATCTTTGTCCGAAATTATAAAAAAGTGACAATAATTTTTAAACATTCTGTATAATATTGAGTACGGGTTTTATTAAAATCAATAGTCCAAAACCTCTTTTATGCTTGATCAGAATTCGAAGGAATAATTTTTATACATTTCGATGTTATTTAGTTTCCAATTGTACCTAGCATTTTCATAAAAAAATAAATAACTCGAGAACGGTTATAGTTAGCTACATAGTACCCTTTATGAAATCGTATTATTTTTTCCTGAGCTATTTAAAAGTGTAACGAAATACAGGGTGTTCCATTTAAAAAAACACAACTTTGATATGTCACACTTTTTTTAGCCATACTGTAGAATCCAAGATAATTTCCTTTTGCAGCCTTAATCAATATACATTTAAAAAATAAAAAAATTCACGAAAAAATGTAAGGTTTGGTTTACAGGGACCGTGTCGTATGGTTTGCCCCACCCTGTATAAACATTACTTTTTAAAAAATGAGTACGAGTTTTCCTTTTCTTTTTTTTACGAAGTTTTATGTTCTGATTTTGTTAAATTCACATGAATATTAGGAATGCCGTCCAAAGACAAAATAACTAAATTACGGTTAACTCAAATCAGACGAAATTACTGAATAAGTCAAAATTTAAAATTCTCTTTTTTTTTTCTTCGATACCGACTGCAAATTGGTGGAAGTTTATTCCAAGCAGTCTCGCGTTGAAGATTACTCACCGGTCGATCGGTTGGTAACCGTGACAAATTTGACAAAAGATTGAATTAATTTGTTTCTTTTGTGATACGGCAGCCAACTCTTAAAATTCAGCGCTGGGTCAATTGATTTTTGTTCGTACCAACCAGGGTCGGACGACGAAACGGCGAAAAAGGGGTTTTCCAACAATTTGAATGTCCCGGATTTGACCAACTTTTTAATGTTGTTTACTTGGCAGGATTAATATACTTCTGCATTTATTTAACCCAAATGTTGATTTGCTATCGTACCAAATAACAATTACTGTTGTAGCTGGAAGTTACGAGCTAAAGCGTCCTATTTTTTCGAAAAACGAAATATCCAACTTACTTTTTTCAGGTTATGATGAAACACAAGAAAAGATCATTAAAAATAATAGCCCGTACTCAGTATTGTGCATATAAAGCGTTATAGCGTTATATTTATGGTTAATTGGTCATAGTTACGTAAGAGGGTCTAACCTAAACGACACCTGCTTTGATAGAATTGCACATTTTGACTTTAGTTCGTTATGTTTTTTTTATTTTACTTGTAGTTAAAAAGAGTTTCTATAATTCCTATACCTGTATTCAATTTTTCGATAATTAGTTGCAAGTAAAAGTAACTTTTGCTGTGAATTTTTCCAACAAAAGTTAGCGGATGTACCTGCCATTGGTTCGCGAAAATTTAGAGATCAAATGTCATTTAAAAATCAACCAACCACATACTAAGCCAATAAATAATAAGCGAGAACTAAATACTATTGCTAACACAAAAAGAAGTATTACTTGAAATCTGGCTGGCCAGAAAATCTGTTCATGTCACCTGTTATACTGCTTTCTCCAAAAAAAGAAAGATGTATTTATGTCTACAGGTCAATACTAATCAAAACAGTTGTAAATGGAATAAGATGGACCAATATGATAACCAACATCCTCAAAGAATAGTCACACGAAGAAGATACATCTTAAGGCATAAGGTGAAGCATTTATTTTAGATTTTTCTTGAGAAATTACCTTGAAGTATGGCCACAACAGTGGCATAGCTTAAGAGTATACTTTTTTTATTCAAGACTCTCCGGTTTCTCCCAATGTTAATTGTTTGTGCCTTTTTTTCGAGAGATGTCATTATAAAAATGCCAACTGGATGGTCTTTCTTCAAAACTATTTCTTCGTTTTGTAGCCAGTAGACTTTATTGTCACAGACATAATTCTATCTGTTTTTTATAGCTATAGATAAACTGTTGATAAAAATTAGGCAGACTTCATGCGTTGGATTTTTAGGGGCTTTATGTTTTTGCAGTTTTTATTATGACAATAAAATCTTCTGAGACCTCATCGATAAAACGGATACATATTAAAAAATTGGGGAAAAACATTACAAGAAAGGACAGTCCTTCATCCAAAGTTTTTTAAATGTATTCTTTTTACGGACGAGGCCACCTTTACGCTACAAGGTATGTACCTTTTTTGGTGAAAAATTGAATGATGTTTATGCTTACTTAAAATTTTGATTAATAAATCTAACCTTAAAAAAAGTTATGTTCAATACTATTTGGTACGAACCGTGTAACTAGCGCCCTCTATGAGAGTCATATATAAAAATAAATTCATGGGATGTAGAGCAGCTTCTAAAACATATTGGTATAAAATTTCATTGCAATGTTTCCAGTAGTTTCGGCAAAATCGTAATAAATGTGTATAAATTTTTTTTCTTCAACGCCCTTTATCTTGCTACGATTCTTACATACATCTTTTACTTCATTTACTTTCATCAGTGCTCTCATACATGCTCGCAGTTGTTGGTACTCTTGAACATCTAAAAAACATTTTAAAAACTTTGGAAACAACTGATTGGCATGTATTTTTACTTCATAAAAACAAATATTTACTGCTGCCACTTTATTAATTGCATTATTCGCTTTAACTAATTTGGTTTATGCAAACCTAAAAAGACAGCACTTTAATAAATAGGAATCTTTTTAAATTTGAGAACTAGATTTTTCCCAATTGTTTTATATGTGAACTTTTTAAGGAACTCTACTGTATAAAATTAAATTTGATACTAATACATATTTTTGATAACATTTAATTTACACTAATTTTTTCAAAAAAATTTAGAGCACGGCTATGTTTTTGACATTCAACCTACTAGCATACCATTCAGCCTACTAATAGAAAAAAATCGATTAGTCATTGACTGCTGTTCGTTTTTTAATGCCCACTTCTATGAGAAAAAAATAGATTTGGATTTTTAACAATAATTTGGAAACTATGATGCTAAATAATAAGACTTTAGTGTCGTCAAAAAAACAATCTATAATTTTTTTTTCTACGAGAAAAAACTAACTAAACCAATAAATAAGCTCTCCCATATTTATCCATCTTTTTGGCAAGTACTGTAAATAAAGTCTTTAGTTGTAGACCCGTAAAAATATTTTTAAATATAACAAAATGTAATGTACAGCTCGTTACAAGTGACTTGATTCAATAAGAGTAATTAAGGCTATGCTTTTTTCTGGTGCAACGGAAGTATGCACAAATTATAATTATGCCTAAACCTGGTAAAACTCCAACTGAAGCTAGTTCATACAGAACAATAAGCTTTCTTCCGACTTATTCAAAATTCTTTAAAAGGTTTATTTACAACAGAATAAAAGCAACAATACTCCAAGAAAATTTGATCCTAGATCACCAATTTGGATTTCGCCCAAATCACTCGACATAGGTTAGTCAATAAAATCAAAAAGAGCATAAAAGAATAATAAATCAGCATATCAGCATTCCTTGATGTACAGCAAGCATTCGATAAAGTGTGGCATGAAGGTTTACTCTAAAATCAAAACTCAAAATCATACCTCCTTTTAAAATCATATCTGTCTGATAAATACTTTTAAGTTAAATAAGAGGAAACCTTATCAAACTACCATTAATTAGCTGGCTAATTAAAAAAAGATTAAAGCTTTTATTAGAAAACTAACTTTCCATTTATAAAGCATTACTCAAACCAATATGGAAATAAGGAATCGAACTGAGACTGCAGCAAACCATCAAACACCAAAATAATACAGACTTTTCAGTCCAAGACCAGTCAAATGTTAGCTAAAGCTCCATGGTGCGTCTCCAACCAAACCCTTTAAGCAAATATCAACATTCATTTCATAAATGATGTGATTGCCCACCACTCCAGAAGATATACCTATGAACCGCAGTGCAAACCATCTCTCTCATAGACGAACTCTTTATCCCCACAGGGCTGGATTTAGAGGTCTGAAGCCCTCGGGGCAACATAAAAGTGGAGGCCCCCGGGCCCCAAATTATTTTCCAAATGAAATGAACAATTTTTTTCAGTCGAGTTTATCAATAAATAATTTATTGTGAAAGTTGTTTACTAGTGGTTACTAGTCGGAATTTGAAATATTTTTTTTCCGAAATCTCTATTGTGGGGGCCTCTCTTTTGTGGAGACCCTGGGGCCGTAGCCTCAGATGCCCTCCTTTAAATCCGGCCCAGAACCCCCACTCATTAAAAAGACTTTGGTCAGAAGACCTTGCTGATAGGTGAACTCCAGAGAGTCGTCAATGGATGATACCTGCATCAAGCCACCTACTTACATCATATTTACTTTATTGAAACAGATTGTAAATTAGCAAAGAATAAAAAAAAATTAAGAGCACACTTGTTTTTAGGCATTTTTTTCGAATTTGCATGCACAACCTGTTTTGATTGTGAATACAATTTTTACTCCTGATCAACTGTTGACGACGTACAAGGCTCAAATCCGACCTCTACTGGAGTATTGCTCGCACATTTGGGGTTCAGCACCAAGGCATTCTCTTCGTCTTCTAGATTCCATTCAGAAAAGAGCCATTCGCTTGATAAACAGCACAACTCTCACAGATACCCTTTACCCTCTAGAACATAGAAGAAGAGTTGCAGACCAGTCATTGCTCTACAGATATTTCCATGGCAGATGCTCCAGAGAAATAAAAACTCTTGTACCACCACTGGCCACATTCGGCTGAAAAACTCGGCACGCTGATCAGTCTCACCCATTTACTCTCAAGATTGACACTACTAGGACCAATCTTCATCAAGAATCCTTCTTTTACAGGGCTGCTACGGAATGGAATAAGCTTCCAAAATCAGTTTTTCCAGAGAACTATGACCTACAACTTTTTAAAAAGCGTGTCCACAATCATTTCCTTTCTATAATCCCTTCCCCTTCTAATAGTCGCAGTGCGGGCCGTCCGCGGCCCACACGATAGGTCTACCCTTTTTGCGACTAAAAAAAAAAGAATGTCCTTAACAAATTCTTGAAAAACTTTCTCTTTTATACAGAAAGATTTATTTATACCCAAATAAATATGCATGTTTGCCTTACAAGTAATAAAGAAGGGGAGAATATTTTAAGGAAACTTTGATTCAATTACCGTAAGCAATTTCATCAAACGTATGCTAACAACATTAAGTATTTTCGTCATTGATTAATGAATTCTTTAATTCAATTATAAAAATAAAAGGGGTTGATAAAATGTCTGCCAGATTAGTGTTTGTCGACTCTTTCACGAATCGTTCCTGGATACGTTCCAGGGAAACTGAATTATCTCCTGAGAAGTCTAACGTTGAGGTTTAGAGGCGGTTTATTGCAACCGCGTCCGACTTTCTCGATCATCAACTGTTGGTACACACTGATTTGACCATAGAGGAGAGTTAAGCAAATACCTGCAAACTAATGCAGCGCGTTTGTCGGTTTACCTACTAACTAGCCGTTGCCAGAAGCGGCCAATTCATGAAGCGGAGCATTTGTATCACGTGCTGTTCGGAAACGTTCGGTTGCTATTACGTTTTTTATTTCTGTAAACTGTGTGAAAAATTTCGCACATAATTACTAATAAACTTGGGAGCCTGTAGCTTTAGTATAAATACGTTGGTACGTTTATATCGGAAGCATTTGTTATAGTGCTAAAGACGGTCTATTGCACTTTTATAGACTTGAAAAAGGTCGATGATAGAGTTGCGAGGAGTGAATTGTGGTCGACATTGTCTATGTATGGGGAGAGCGGTAGTTTAATACGAGCACTGGAATCACTAAATGAGGATTTCTCTGCTCGTGTCAAGATAAACGGAGCTTGCACGGACTGGTTTAACATCGAAAAGGATGTGAGACAGGGATGTGTGGCTTTGCCATGGCTGTTTAACTTATACATAGACGATTGTTTAAAATATTTGAAAGAGAGTGCGTATGGATTGAAAATGAATGATTTGATCGTCAAATGCCTTCTTTACGCCGATGATCAAGTCATATTAGCGTCATCTGAAAAGGAGTTGTAGGTGATGGTTAATGTTTGAAAGTAATGGTTTTTGAAAAAGAAGAAAGCATGAAACACTGTGAAGTTTCGATTGAGGGAGAAAGAGTGGAACAAGTAAATGAATTTGTTTACTTGGGTTTAAAGTTTACGAGAGATGGAAAATATGACAGTGACATTGAACGAAGGGTATTGGCAAAAAAAAGATGAGATGAATGGGGCACTGCATAGCTTTATGAACTGCCAGAAAATGTCAAAAAATGCACGTCTGACTGTGCATAGAAGAGTGTTGGTTCCTTCACTTATGTATGTTAGTGAATGTTGGGTTTTGCAAATGAATAATTTTTAAATAAAAGTGACCCGCTGACCCGATAAATCGTCCATTCTGTTGACTAAAAATATCCCGGCATTCTCTATATCAACTGTTTCCACTCCACACAGACTGGCTTTTCGAAGAGATTAAAGGCTTAAAACTCACAGTGACACTACATACTCCACAAAGTGAGATTAAACGAGAATCGTCGTCCTAAAGTAAAATTATAATCGTTACGGTGTCAACCGTAAACGTTATTTCCGAACCATCAGAGTATTAGTTTTAACAGATTTTCCCGACTGTGGGATAGTTACGTTTAACATTATTAACCTTCATATTACGCGTTTCTTGATCGTTGAATATGTGGAACAGATGTATAAAAATATATGCTAGGAAACTGGAAATTTCTCCAATCATAGATACGGGGGTGTCAATATTACCGATTAGCCTGGTAATGATGTATGCTGGACATACAACTAACAAAATACACAAAACTGTACGCTTCTAAAAGGAAAATACTTGCATGGACCAGTGGTGTAACACGTTCTGATAAAATAAAAACACCTATATACTTGAAAGCATAAAATTAGCTTCTATACACTTCTATACGCTTCTAATACACTCTTCAGATATCAATTTTTTTCAGTCGTATACGAGGTTTGTCAAAAGTAGATACAGTACCTTTATTTTTGGCACTATCGAAAATTCTCATTAAAAGAGCTGATCTGAACTAAAAACCACGTTTAAATATGCAATTACATTCATTTATAATGAAAAATAAAGTTAGATTGGGTTAATTAAAACAGAAAGTTTACCAGCTTGCGCGTTTTGATGATATTAATGATTTAGAGAGTATAATTATATAATCATGCCGGGAAATTTCTCCACAAATGATAAGGAATGTATCACGGGAATTTTCCAATAGAACGATGAAATACATTGAACGAGAGGGTGGATATGTCGAGGCATTAGTGGAATGAGTCAAAATTAAATTTCTATTTATATTTCATAATTTATAATGTCGACAAATTGGTAAAAAATAACATAACCTAATTTTGCGACTGTTACCCACCAACTTTGGTTTTATTTTGTAATTTTTTTCTTTTATTACTTTAAGATAATTTTTATTGTTCTAGTAGAAACATTAAAACGACCTTTTTATGTTGAACTGCAATTATTTATTTAATTATTTATTAGTAAGTGTATCAGAACGAAAAATCAATTATGAGAATGAACAATTTACAATTGACACTTTAGGAACAGTGTACATACTTTTATTGTTGAGATTAAAACTTTTAATGCCATTTTTAATATCGGTCTTCATCCTCTACTAGCAAAGCAAAGTCAAGATTAGAACTTGCAGCTTACTTAAAAAGCATCCACAATTGGTCTCTCAAATCTGGTTTTCACTTCTCGACAATCAAATCCAAAGTAATCAAGTTCAGCAAAAAACTCGATCCTTTTCCTCCACGACTAGTTCTCAATGGGGACCAGCTACAAGTGGTTGACCAACATAGATTCTTGGGCGTTATCTTTGATAAAAGGCTCACATGAAGACATCATATCCAGAAGACAAAAGCTAACTGTTTAAATCGGATTAACATTTTAAAATCATTAGCACATCACCAATGGTGAACAGAAGAAGAAATACTAATAAGGACTTACAGATTATTAGTCCGCTCCAAACTAGATTATGGAAGTATTTTTTACATGAGTGCCTGCAAAACGTACCTTAAATATCTTGACACAATCTAAACTGCAGCTTTACGAATATTTCTAGGTGCTTTTAGATCCAGTCCGACCTAAAGCATTTATATCAAATCTTCTAACCCACCTCTTTTCATTCGACGACAATACCAACTATTATCCTATTTTTCCAGGATATCTGCCTACCCTCAAAAGCCCAATATTTAGATTAATGAATTCTATACAACCAGCTCCCGAAAACAGACCCAGAACGCCACTTTCATCTCCACACTTATTGTATCCTATCTTAAGAAACACTAACCACACAGTTACATCTCCCATAAAACTATCAAAAACTCCTCCATGGACCAAAAAACCACCGCAGTTGAACACATGCCTAAGCAATTACAACAAGCGCGATACGACTAACATTGTCTTTATACAAATATTCAGAGAACTGATAAATAACCTGCAATTCGACAAAATCCTTTACACTGACGCCTCCAAAGAAGTTAATGATACCGGATGGGCTGTTACTACACAAGATACAACAATAGCAATACACAAACTTCCCGACCTATGTAGTATACACACAGCTAAACTATATGGAATACTACAAGCTCTGAGGACTCCAGTACAGGATAACTGTAAACTTGCCATATATACAGACTCCCTTTCATCAATATACTCCATCAAAAACAATAACTCACAACATCCCTTAGTTCAAGATATCCTCGACATCTGCCACCACCATCGCACTAGAGGTATCTACGTGAATATCATCTGGATCCCATCCCATGTAGGAATTACGGGCAACGAACGTGCAGATCAAGCAGCGAAAAAAGCTTGTTTCTCCGACTTGACAGTAAAGTAAATATAACTCCATCAAGACTTAAAAACAGCTGCTCGACAAACGATGATACAAACATGACAAATATATTGGAATACACGTAACACAAAACTACGTACAATCCAACCCGCAGTTTCCGCGCAGAAGATGCCTCCAATGACAAGAAAGGACAAAAGCGTTATAACAAGACTCGGAATAGGTCACTCCCGGCTCACCCATGGTTACCTAATCTCTTCACAGAATCCCTCTACCTGTGAATTCTGTGATAGCGCAAGACTTACAATTGAGCGCATACTTTTAGATTGCATTCACTACAGCCCAAAGCGTCGCAAACACAAACTCAGTGGAACTCTCAAAAACATTCTTGGACTACCGTCGACTGTTTAATTTAATTTGATTTTTATTATGTAATCTAATGTATCACAGACCCCGTGTCAGTGGCCATCAGATGCCGAGACACGTTAATTCTAATAAAAAAAAAATTCTGCTATTTAGTTAAAACATATTGTTTTGGGACAACTGAATATTAAAGTTATAGAAACGACTTTATTTAAATGTTGCTACATTTACGATATTTATATATTTTTAAATAATTTTTAAGTTATTATTATGCAACTATGTATAATAGTCAACATCAGGCCCTCGATTTATACAATAGAAATAATAAATATCCTTTATTTTGTCCTTTGTTAGACTGTCCTAGAAAATCTTTCGAATCATTTAAAGTTCTTTAATTTTCTCGAGTTCTATTCATTCTTTTCTAACGCTTTGTAAATTTCTCAAGATAAACCACTTGAAACGGCACTAAAATTGGCACTCATTCAAGTCGACAAAAGCCATGGGATCTGCCTACCTAGCTGCTAATTGTATAAAAATACATATTTTTGAATGCGGCCTTGACACTTTTGTGTTTTGTAGGTCGTTACTCAAGATTTATTACTGGCTTTTGCTGGTCTTCGAAATAATGAGAAACAGCTGCTGCAGTGGTAAGTATTTTAGCCACTATTCTTCTTATTATTTTTAAAATCAATGGGAGATGAGAAAATGTTGTTTGAAAAATAAAACCACTTTCGTATTTAAAATTTTTAAATAAATGTAATTTAACTACGATAGGCTATTTTTCTCGTTTGGAGTTTCCAACATTCACATTTATGTCCACTATTTTTTCCACTTTTCTGCTACTGCCAATAGATTTAAACAATTTAGTGTACGGTATAAATAGTCATTATCTAAATATAAACAAATGGTATTAAATCACTTTTTCGAAAACTATAAATCCGAATCATTACTCTTGGTGTTCGGCATATTGGCATATTACACTGATAAACAACATTTAAATTTTTTTTTTCACACGAGAAGTTATATCAAATTTTGAATGTACTATGGCCACCAAACAAATTAAAGAAATTATTACGTGATTTACAAGAAATAGTTATTTTTCGTGAATGTTCAGCTTCTGTTAGGTCCCTTTTAATTCTCCAACAGTAATCTGCTAGCATTCCTGGACACCATTTTTCTTGATGGCGCTTCTTTATTAAGGAAATATCCTGATGAAATCTCTCGCCTTGTTCATCACTCACAGCACCAAAATTTTCGGGAAAGGAATCCAGATGAGAGTCCAGCATATGTATTTTTAAAGACATATTACGCCCCAAAGGTTTGTATAATTTCATTAGTTAATTTGTTAATTTTTCGCCTTATGGCGAAAATTTTGGACAACATTCACAAAACTTTTTCAGGCGAGTTTTTCCTGATCATTTAGTTTTCCTTCAAAGTTCTTGTACTTTCTTTGTGTAGTGACGTTTTTCGTCTCTACTGTACCATTCGCAAAAAAACAGCAAGTAACCAAGCCGATGACATGGATCATATTTAAAATTTAATAAATTCATCACCACAGGAATGTTATTTCAAAAGACTAAATTATCTGTTTTAGAAAAGTATGGTTTCATTTCATCATCACGTTTAAATCAATGTATGTCAATAAGAGCGGATTTTTTGAAGTTGACGTTTTATAACTTGGGTCACTCTCTGAGATACCTGATCGTGCTGACTAAGAACAAATTCTGGACTGGGAAGAATCCTGACAACACTTTTCAATTAATGGTGTAAATTTTCGACTTCGGGATACAAAAGTTAATTCTCATCACACAAAAACTATCCGGGTTATTAGAGCACTTCTATGGCATATTTACAATATAACAGTAAATTCCAACAAAACGAAATGAATTGTTTTTTTAAGAGAAGAAAGCATGACAAACTATAAGGTGCTGATTAAAGGAAAAGAGTAATACAAGTAAAAGAGTTTGTATACTTGGGTTCAATGTTAACGAGAGACGGAAAATATGACTGTGGTATTGAGCAAATGGTGTTAGTAGGGAAACAAATAAATTGGGCCCTTTATGACTTTATCAGCAGCCAGAACGTGCCAAAAAAGGCACGACTGGCTGTGCAAATAAAAGTGCTGGTCCTTATACATATGTATGGTAGTAAATGTTGGGTTTGCTGCGGAGATCAGTAGTCTGAGAAGTATAGCCGGAGTGACTCGGTTGGATAAAGTGAAGAATAGTGAGATAAGAGAACGCTGGGGTGTAAAAGAAGATGTGGTTACAAGGATAGATAAAAGAATACCAAGGTGGTTTGGACACGTAGAAAGAATGGATAAAGAAAGATAGACGAAACAGATTTATAAGGAGAGTGTGAATGGACAAGTTAGTAGAGGTCGACTTCGGCGAGAATATCTCGATCAGAGCACTGATGAAAGTGAAAGAAGCAAAAGATGTGTGTAAGAACCGTAGCAAGTGGAAGGAAGTGGTCTCTGCCTACCCCTACGGGAAAAAGGCGTGACTATATGTTTGTATGTATGTACATATAATGTAAGTTAGTTGAATGCAATAGTCGACTAAATTAGGTGATTTAAAGAAAACCACGTAAATGAGGTTAGAAATGAATATATGGCTATCACAAAAAACTAGATGTGACTGAAATATAATAATATATTTTTTTTAAATGAGGGTATACCAAACTAACAAACAAAAATCATCACAAAGTTCGTGTGACCAAAACAGTCTTTACCAGTTTTATGTGACTCAAAAGTAAGTAATATGGTATCCGTTTTATCAAACGAATATTAATGGAATCGAGAAAGTTCAAAATAATTTTTAATGTCATGCGCGTTCAAACTGAAATATCAGAGGAGAAACTATAACTATTCCGACAATTTAATCATTTTAGATTTATTGAGTTTGGAACATCAAGGAGCTAAAATAGGTTTAAGATTTCTGCACAAGGTTATAAAGGAAGCTATAAGCTGTCCGAATTTAAAAAGATGAAGAAGAGGAAGAAAAAACCGGAAAAATAAGCCTTACAGTCTAAAGACCCAAATACTAATCGTTCCAGTTGGAAAGTTTTAGAGATCTGTAGATGCACGGTGTAATCAGAGCTTCATGTGGTCATCATATGCGCATCTAGGGTAAGTGGTTTGGTAAAGGTTTCATAAAAGTCTTTTATGAAAACCAAATTTTCCATCGCAGTTCCAAAATGGGCCTTAGTTGTCAATTAAATGAAAAGCCTCTTTTCTGAATGAAATTCGGAAGCTTTTAAAAAGTGTTAAAAGCGTAACACCTCTAGTAAGAAAGCTGTATATTTCAACGTAGAACTAGTGTGAAAATATCGCCTACTAAATAAAATCTACCATTTTAAGAGCTCTTTTTGCGTTACTTTGAAAAAATCTAAGGATAAGATGTTGATCAATAACACCATTTTTTAAATATTACACATTGACTTTTCGTTTAAGTTTTAATAATTAAGGGTAATAATCTACTTCTTCGACTGGTGATTTGTTATAATGACCGAAAATCCTTGTCTTTTGTTCGTTAAAATAAATACGTTATTATCCTACTTCTTGTCCTTGACTGAGTCGATGTTAATCCAAGTATAAGGTCTTTAATAGGAAATAATAGACTGGTTTTGGGTGTATTGACTGATGCATGTCTTTTTAGAGCTGCTTATACGAGTTCCCCAAAAAGTTCGGTGTTCTATTACTGGCATTTTGAAGATATTTGTCATTTATAGCGTTGTTTTTCGTTGAATAAAGCCTGATTCAGAAAATCCTATGTATATAATGGTTAGTTCAAACCCTAGAATTTATTTTAACGCATTTGTAAATACTTTGTAATTTTTAATGTTCGTCGTCGGCACATGGCCATCACCTTTTTTTCTTCTTTCAATAGAATTTAAAAGAATAATAGAACAAAGCACAAAAAGGTTACCTAATACTTTCAAGTGTCCTTTCCTAGCATGAGGTGATGTTTAATGTTAGGTACCTGGTCGTACTTTGCTTCTTTTGCGTTTGTGTGATTGTCATATCTATACTTCAGATTATCTATCACTTTTTTAAACGCTTAAGTATTGATCCTAACATTGTCTATAACGCTTTTAAAAATATCTATACCTTTGCGGGTTAATATCTACTATAAATAATATAAAAAGTTAACAACAAAATTTGATACAATTTAGAGAGATAAGTGAAGCAAAACGTAATTATTTTTGGAGCAAAACAGAGCGTGTGTTCGCCGTCGGATATGAATTTGCACTACTGTCCGAACCAAAACCCTAAAAACTTAATAATGACAGTAGGTACTTTGTCATAACGGTATTAAGCTATACAGGGTGGCTAACCGAAAACGAAACAGAGCCATTTGCAGGACACTCTTTCGGTATTTTTGACTTCACTACTTTCAACCCCAAGCGCGGGTAAAAATTACCCAAAACTTTAAATGGCATTGGAGGTGGAATAAGACGTCTTTCAAAAGCTTTTGAAATAGTCTTTAAATTTTAAAATTCCGTCCATTACTTATTGAGAAATTAGATTTTAAATGTAAAACTTACCTGTAAATCACGAACGGTAAAAATGTCATTCGTTCGAGTTAAGTACGCCAATGGTATAAATTTAGTACCTAGTACCTAGTTTTTTCTTGCACGTGACGGTAAATCGCCACAATTGTCGGTATTGGTCCGATTCAAACCCAAGAGTTTTTCACGAGGTGCATACACAGCAACCGAAGAAATTAAATATATGGGCTGGCATTTGCGGTGACCGCCTAATGGGTCCTTTTTTCTAGGCAATTTGACTGGCAAAATGTATTTGCAATTACTAGAAGACGCTATTGACCCTGCCTTGACCAATATATTTGAAAATAATCCACAGTATGACAAGGGTCATTTTAATTTTCAACAGGACGGTGCTTGATTTCATTTTGTGGGGACATCTGAAAAGTAAAATCTATAAAACCGAACCAGCGTCGTTGGAAGATTTGCATCAAAAAATCGTTGACGAGTGCCGTCGAGTAACTCCGGAAATTCTTCGGAATGTGCGTGAACGTGTTGGTACAAAAAATTTATTATTGCATGGAAGCGGGTGGTCATAAGTTTGAACATTTATTCATTTAAGTAGTAAGTAAGCAACTAAAATGACTGGAATTTCAACATGCAATTTTTTCTAAAGTATTGGGAGAAAATGTAAAATTTAAAGACTATTGTAAAAAGAATTGTCAAAGCTTTCAAAAACGATTTTAAACTGAATATAATATTAAAAAAAATCATTAATTTAATAAATATATAATGGTCACTACACCATTACAAAGATTTTCTAATTAATTCCTTATTCCTTATTATTTAGGTCTCAGGAAATTTTACCAAAATCATGAATCTCAATGTAGATATATTTGTTTTGAAACACCCCGTATTCTATTTCGTAATTAAATTTAATATAAGTTAATGTATCCCCGTAGAGCAATGCTTTCAGCGATGGGTTAGATGGTATTAATTCATGTATGGAAATTGGCAGGGTAGAAGACTATATATAAGTAAAGGGATGGTTGATAGTAGGTAGGTGATAAATGGAGGTTGGTGCATACAGTTATTAAATTATTGCTTTCAAAATTATGTATATGCTCATAAAAATTATTTGTGATCGAAAAAATATTACAAAATTTAATATTTACTAAAACAAATACAAATACTGAGTGCCAAAAAGGAAACATACGATACTTTGACTTTTATTTTTATTTTAAATAATTTCACGTAGAATAAACAACCACAAGTACTTATAATTAAAATATATTGTATATATATATTGTGATAAAATATCGAATCGGGATTGCATCCGTTCGTTTGTTATAATCCGATTGGATTTTTGTAGACGTTTCGCCAAGGTTTCACTTGGCATTTTCAATGCGTAGTCTTCGCTGGTCGGCTAAGAACTTCTTCTTCTTCTTCTTCTTCTCGTAGCGTCACAACCCTTCGTGGGTCTTAGCTGCATCTACGTCTCGTCTCCACCTATCCCTGTCCAACACAACCTCCTCCCAGTCCCGTACTCCCATGACTTTTACATCATCTTCGATATTGTCTCTCCATCTGAGCCTTGGTCTTTCTAAAGGTCCTCTGGGTCCTCCCATATCCTCTTGATAAGACGTTTATTCGATGATCTCTGTACGTGTCCGGCCCATCTGAGCCTTTGTGCTTTTATTTCGTTTACTAAACTCGATCCTTTGAACATGTTCTTGAGCTCCTCATTCGTTCTTATTCGATATGGACCCGTTCTCTTATCTACTGTTTGTCCAAAGATTTCCCGCAACATCTTTTGTTCAAAGCATCTTAGCTCTAGCTCGTTCTGCTTCGTCATTGTCCATGTCTCCGACCCGTACATAATAATTGGCTTGATTACTGTATTTTAGAGTTCCTAGATATCAGTCGGGCCTAAACAGGTCTTGTAAGGCGAAAAAACATTTATTGCCCTTTTGTATTCTTGATTTTATTTCGCTACTGATACCGTTATTCGAGATTATAACTGCTACTAGGTACTGAAATTGGTTCACGCATTCGAAATTGTAGGTGTCCATGGTTATGTTTTGTCCTATTCTTCCCCTTCCTGCTCTCCGTCTGACATGCATATATTTGGTATTGTCCTCATTGATCCTGGGGCCTACCTTCTTGGTCTCCTTCTCTATGTTCATGAACATTTATTTTATTTAATCATACTGCTTCCTACCGTGTCAATGTCGTCGACATATGCCAAGATCATTTCTGGGCCCTTATTTGTAAATATTTCCAGACCAATATTCGTTTCTTTGATAGCGATGTCCAGCACTATGTTAAAGAGCAATGGTGACTGGCCATCGTCCTGTTTTAGGCCATTGTTGATGGAAAACGTTTCAGTGTTGTAACCTTTCCCAAGTAGATTATTTCCTATGTGATTCTTTTAAAATTTAATCATAAACAGCTAAAATCTAATTGTAAGATTGAAAAATATAAATTAATACAGATATAATAATTATAAATTAATTTGATATTTTGCAAAATATTACTCAGGTATAAAATCCTTTAATGCAATAAAAAGCTTTGGGAGTTTTAAAAATAATTAAAATAAAATAACAATACTACCAAAATGGGTTTTTTTAATGAGGTCTTATCTAAATATGTACTAGTATTTTATTAAAAAAATTTAACTTATTTAAAAATAAATCATACAAAAATATTTGTACATACTGATTAAAAATGATATTAGTAAAACATAGACGCTTTTCAGTAGTGAGATGACTCTTAAAATTATTTTAAGGTTTTCATTTACTTTTCTCGTACAGCGTCGTACTTGCTTCATTTCGTCAGGCTTCCAGGACTTCTTTCGCCTTTTTAATAAATTTTGAAGTAGATCTAAGCGTTTTGAAATTAATAAACCTAAGATGTTATGAGATGTAGGGAATACAAATAAAGGTTAGTCCAAATATGGGCTAACTCATATTTAAACTCCACACGGAGCCCATTTATTTAGATCAAACGCGATGAAATTTTCTGCTGACTAAAATGTACTTGAAAATAAATTATACCTTAAGACAAATAAAAAAAAAATATTATTTATCATTCCCAACCCATATCCATCCCCTCCTAAATGTAGGCCTCTTTCAGTAGTTTCCATGTCTGTCTATCCTGGGTAGTTTGGGACCAGTTTCTCCCTGCTTTCCTCGGAATGTCGTCCCGCCATCGTCTTGTGGGTCGTCTTCCTGCGTTTCTCTTTGTAGCTCTTGGGCGCCAATTCATTATTTTGTTAGTCCACCTGAAAGGGTTCTGCCTTGAAACATATCCTGCCCATCTCCACTTTAGTTCGGCCACTCTTCTCATAACATCCATTACCCCTGTGCTTCTTCGAATCTTATCATTTCTAATGCGATCTCTTAGGATGATTCCCAACATAGCGCGCTCCATGTCTCTCTGCGTTGTTCTGAGCCTTTCTCTTAGTGTTAGTGTTCTAGTATCCAGTCCGTATGTTGTGACGGGTAAAATGTAAGTCCCATACACTTTCCGCTTAAGGTTGATTGGAATGCTTTGGGATTTTAGAATGTAGCCTAGCCTACCGAATGCTGCCCAGCTAAGCCTTGTACTTCGGGATATTTTAGTGGTTTGGTTTTGTTTTCCCAGCCTGACAGCATGGCCCAGGTATATGTATTCCTCGACGCATTCTAGGGCGTGACCTACTGTGGTTATTGCTGTCTTATACATTCATTATTTTCTTTAACATTTTAATTAAGGTTTAAATTTTCTCGTATTGCAATATCTACGTGCCTATTTAAACAAAGCAACCATTGCAAAACGAAGTATTTGATACTAATAAAGACGAAGTATTAATTAAGCGTTGCTAATAAATGTCAGATAACTTCATGACGAAGAAGTTACAGTGGTTTCTACCATAATACATTAACTATAGTTGGTAATTATTGAAAAGATCAACTAGCCCATAATATGGATCACCAATCATATTTGGACCAACTATAAATATATTTTATTCTTCTTCTTCTTCTTCCTTCTTTAATCTAGATGGATCGCCTGTTTCTTTTCATCGTCCCTCTGCCTATTGCACAAAAGTTGTCACTCCATCGTTTTCGGGGGCGTCCTAAACTACTGCGACCCATTGGTGATTTGTACGGGCTGTTCTGACTATTCTTTCGTTGTCCATTCTACTTATGTGCTCATTCCACTCTCTCTTTCAGCCGAGAACCCACTCATTGATGTTTTCTATCTTGCATGTCCTTCTTATATTCTTGCTTCGTTTTCTGTCCAAGATCGTCTTTCCAGTTATGCTACGAAGTACTCTTATTTCGGTTGTCTCTAGAAGTTGTTTAGTTCTCGCTGTGTCTTGTCGAGTTTCTGCCGTGTATGTCATAGTTGGTCTTACTATTGCTTTGTAAATTCTTGATTTGGTTTCTATTTTAATGTTTTTATTTCGCCATATTGTGTCATTAATAACATAGAGAAACAAAATATTGAGGTTTATATAGGAGATATTAATATCGATATCTCAAAAAAGGAATCATATGACACCAACAATTACCTGAATATATTAAATTCAAATGGTTTCCAGTCATACATAAACAAACCTACAATAGTAACGTTAAATACAAAATCGACAATAGATCATATTTTTATTAAATTGCAAAATAACCTAAAAACTGAACTAGAAATCGAACCTATAATAATTCAAACCGACATGACAGATCACTACGCGCCTTTTGTATACATATCCTTACCTGAAAAGCCAACAGGAAAAATAGTTAACGAAATCAGAGTAACAAACACAAATTATGAAAAATTGAACAATCTTTTAAAGGAAGAAAAATGGGAAGATGTTTATCACTCAAATAATTCGCTAATATCATACCAAATATTCATCGATAAACTGAAAACATACATAAACAAATCAACTGAATTTAAAAATATCAAATACATAAAATTAAGAAAAATTAAACCTTGGATCACAATAGGCCTTATCAAATCTATCGAGCACAGAGATCACCTAAAAAAGAATTTAAATAAACATTACTCCAATAACGCAGAAAGGAAATACAAAGAATACAGAAACAAACTCAATACATTAATTAAAAAAACCAAAAATGAATATTATCGGCACAAAATTACAGAAGCGGGAAATCAATGTAAAAAAATATGGAATGTCATAAATGATTTAACAGGTCATAACACAAAATCGAATACACAACTAGAAAACATACCGATAAAGGATGAAAATGGGAGTATAATAAAAAATAATAAAGAGAAAGCAGATATTTTCAATAACTTTTTCACTAACTTGGGTATAAACATGTAAAATAAACTACCAAAGATGACAAACAAAAAAATCCAGATATTGATAAAATCGACTCCACCATCTTTCTCACACCAGTATCACAGAACGAAATCACCATCCACATTTCGAATCTCAAAAACAAGTGCTCGGCTGGTCCAGATAACCTAAATGTAAAAACTATAAAAAACACCCCCTTTGGTTCATATCATCAATTTATGTTTATCAAGCGGAAAAATTCCACAGCAATGGAAAGAATCAATTATCACTCCTATTTTCAAGTCAGGTAAACGTGACCAACTAAATAACTATAGGCCTATATCCGTTATTAATAATCTAGCAAAAATATTTGAACAAGTGCTTAAAAAAAGATTAATGGATTTTTTCCGCAAATACGATATTATTACAGACAGACAATATGGTTTCATTCAGAATTCAAACACCGATAATGCAGTGACGGACTTTCTGGAACAAGCAGTCAAGGCTTTGGACGAATCATCAAAATGTGTAGCAGTATTTTTAGACCTCGCCAAAGCCTTTGACACAGTTTCACATGAAATATTACTCAATAAACTAAGCCATTACGGCATTCGTGGTTCACCACTTGATGTTATGTCAAACTACCTAACTGATAGGGTTCAGAGAGTGAAAATTGCAAACGAAATAAGTTCAGACTCAAAAGTAAAAATAGGGGTGCCACAAGGAACAGTATTGGGTCCAATACTGTTTCTTGTATACATAAACAGTATTGCAAGAATAGCGGGCTTAGAGGGACACCTTATAAGTTATGCTGATGACACAGCCCTCATTTTCACAGGAAAAAAATGGGAAGACGTTAAACGTAGTGCTGAAACAGATCTACAAAAGATTCACATATGGTTGAACTTGAATAAGCTTACATTGAATATTGAGAAGACAAAATTCGTGGTGTTTACGCCAAATATTGTAAAACAACCAGAAAACTTTTCTTTGAAATTACACTCTATGCACTGCAAAAACAATAACCCATGCTTATGCCCTATGATAGAGAAAGTAACATCAATAAAATACCTCGGAGTTATCATAGACCAACATATAAGATGGACAGACCACATAATGCATGTCAACAAACGCCTAAGAGCCCTGATTCATAATTTCTATACCCTGAGAGACATTTTGACAACTAAAAACCGCCCGTGTGGGGTTGCTAGTCCTCCATCGGGCGCCTCCCCAGGTGGCGGATAGGGGAACGCTCACCAGATATGGTGGGTACCGGGGAAATAAAATACCCGGGGCGGACCAAAACTAGCAAAAAAACAGATCACGTCTGACTCATAATGGGCGGTGATCAACAGCGTCTGACCCAGAATGGGCGGCTGAGAATCAAGGTCCTCCAAATGGGGGGTTGTGGCGTTAGGCTCTAGCAACCTATCACACATAAAAAAAAACAAGGGTTAAATGAACGGAGGGCAGAATGAAAAACAAAGATAATAAAGTAATTCCCCGGGTGGAAATCCACACCTCTATTAGAGGGAGCCCTATCGGATACGGGGGGGGCAATTCTGCAACTGGTTTACGCAACCCAGTCTTAAATTTCAGCCAACAAGGAAAAACACCTAGAAGAATACGTAAAACGGAAAGGAAACTCGTCATTGGTACCTGGAATGTCCAGGGATGGAGGACAAAAGACAGAGAAGTTATAGAGGAGTTTCGAAAGATGAACATGGACGTACTCGTAATTAGTGAAACTAAAAAAAAAGGAACTGGAACAGAAAACATAGGGGATATATTTCACTGCTGGAGTGGAGTCAGAAAGGAGGAAAGAGCAAAAGCAGGCGTCGGAATATTGATAAAGAAGAAATGGCAAAAAAATATAGACACATGGAAACCGATAGACGAACGAATGATAGAAGTCAGATTAAATATATACGGACGAGTCATAACCATATTAGGAGTATACGGCCCAACTGAAGATAGCCCAGTGATAGAAAAGGAAGACTTTATGGATAAACTACATTCAGAAACACAAAAAATAAAAAACTCAGAAGAACTTATTCTTGCGGGGGACCTAAATGGAAGAGTAGGACGGAGAAATGACGACACTACAGTAGGAAGATTTGGAGAAGAACTTATAAATGATAATGGAGAACGATTGATAGAGATATGCGAAATGAACGATCTAAAGATAACAAATGGGTTTTTTAAACATAAGGATATCCATAAATATACTTGGATCCAAGAAACCAGGAACCTAAGGTCGATTATTGACTATATTATTACAAAGAAAAACAGCACAATCAAAATTAAAGATGTTAGAGTCCAAAGAGGGGCAGAATGTGGCTCGGACCATAGATTGGTAAGAGCAAAAATGTCATTTCCCTTTATACACACATCGGATAACCGACAACATAAAAATACAGTAGAACCGGAAAAAAGATTTAAATTAGATAGACTTCAAGATGAATCAATCAAAAACCTGTATCAATGGCGCCTAGACCAAAAAATGGAAGAGTTTAGATATGACAGCATCACACAAAGCTACGAACATATTAAGATGTGTATGAAAGAAGCTGCCAGGGAAGCTCTAGGAGAAGAAGAGACACATAAGACATATAGAGAAGATGTCAGTGATGACACAAGGCAAAGTATAAAGGAAAAGAAGGACCATTACTTAAAATACCTAAGTACCAAAAATCCCGAAGACCTAAGGAAATATAAAGAAAAGAATAGGGAGGTAAAAAGAAAAATGCAACAAGAAAAAAACATAAGATGGGAACATACATGTGAAAATATAGAACAGTATATAGGGGGCACGAGGAGCTCAGAATCTTGGCGAGTACTTAAAGCACTTAGAAGAAACAACAGAGAAAAAGTTCGAATATCATATATCAAAGAACAGGAGTGGGAACGATATTACAAAGATCTACTCACGGAGACTAGGCCCCAATTTATGAGAAATGAAGAAATATCAGCAGATGAAAACGAACAAATTACTCTAACATTACCGGAAGTCAAACGTGCTATAAAATCTATGAAGAACAGGAAATCTAGCGGTCCAGGAGGAATACCACCGGAATTAATTAAATACGGAACTGAGAAGTTGGGGCGAATGATACACGCAATGTTCCTCAGAGCACTAAATGGAGAAGAACTACCAGATGAATGGACGGAAGCCTACATAACGTCTATCCATAAGAAAGGAGAGAAAAAAAAGTGCGAAAACTACAGGGGAATCAGCGTGATAGCTTCGATGGGCCGACTATTTGGAAAAGTCGTCAAACAAAAATTAGAAGAACAGATACAAGGAAAAGTTGATGAAGATCAGGCAGGATTTACGGCTGGAAGATCATGTATGGACCATATATATACAATTCAACAACTCATAGAGAAAAAAATGGCCAAGAACAGAGAGGTACATTTTGCATTTGTGGATATCCGAAAGGCCTATGATTCTGTCCCTCGGTCTAAAATCTGGGAAGCCATGTTAGAAATGGGCATAACGCAGAGAATTATCAGAACAGTCCAAAATATGTACAAAAAAAATACCGTATGGATTAAAGAGGGAAATAAACTATCAAATGCCTTCAAAACAACTAAGGGTCTCCTCCAAGGATGCTCAACATCACCCACACTATTCAAAATATTTCTACAACAGACACTAAGACCATGGAAGAGAAAATGTGCAGGAATGGGAATACCAATTAGAAATGATCATCTGTATACTCTAAGCTTTGCCGATGACCAAGTAATCATAGCTCAAGATGAGGAGGATTTAGGTTTTATGATGCGGAAACTAGAGGAGGAATATGGGAAAAATGGAGTGGAAATCAACCTCGAAAAGACCCAATATATGTCAACGGCACAAGACAGGATATATCACCTAGAAATAGATGATAACCGACAGATCTCAGGAACAGACAAATTTAAGTACCTAGGGTTTATAATATCAAAAAGTGGAACAACAGAGGAAGAAATAAAAAATAGACTAGGTCAAACTAGGGCATGTATTAATCAATTAAACCCAATATTATGGGATCGCCACATAACCAAGACTAATAAAACGAGAATATTCAATTCAATAGTTCGCAGCATAATGACTTATGGAGCTGAAATGTGGGTGATCAACAAAAAAAACAAAGGGAAGATTTTAGCCACAGAAATGGACTTTTGGAGAAGGAGTTGTGGAGTGAACAGATTAGATCGAATAAGAAATGAGGAGATCAGGAGAAGAATGGAGGTAAAAAAAGACATACTAGAACACATAGAGGAAAAGAAACTAACGTGGTACGGACATGTTAGAAGAACTCCGGAGGATCGCTGGATACACCGGGTAACTGAGTGGAGTCCATTAGGCAGACGAAAGAGAGGTCGACCAAGGCGATCATGGAGAGACGAAGTGGATGAGGCGATGGAATTAAGAAACCTGCAGGACGGAGACTGGCAGGACAAGGACAACTGGAGACAAGGGCTGAAAGCAGGAAGGCAGCGACAGCTGTAGATATCCTGGATTATATATATATATAAAACCTCCTGATGTTATACACCTCTTTAGCTGAATCAATCTTATCCTACTGCATCACAATATGGGGCGGGGCTTTCAATACCACTCTTAATATCTTACAAACAACACAAAACACAATCCTAAAAATTATCTTGAAAAAAAACAAACGTTACTCTACTGATATCATCTACCAGGAAACAAAAATATTGAATATCAAACTACTTTTCGCACACCAATGTTCAAAAAAAATGTACACAAATCATAAAAATTTCCACCAAATAAAAAATAGAATAACCAGATCAAATGCAAATATGAATCTCAACACACAATTGTTCAAAAAAACCTTAACACAAAGATCTTATTTCTTCTTCGGACCTAAATTTTTCAATGCCATCCCAACCGCTCTAAGAAAAATTTCAAACCAGAAAAAATATAATATTGAAACAAAGCAGTATATTTTAAAAAACCCAAAGATATTCTACAATATATTGAAATCAACATCTACTTGACAAAAAAAAAAAAAAACAAAAAAAAAAAAAAAAAAAAAAAAAAAATTATACCTGCACCTGCATTATACCTTCCTGCACCATCTGCTTGACACTGTAAAACTTCTACAAAAAGTATTTTTCGAATTATGAAAACTTCAACAAATATATTTTAAATCTATAATCTACTCACAGACTTAACATGATAAATACAAAATGTACGTTGAACTTATAAAGTCCTCAGATCGAGCATAGAGCAAGACAGGCAAAATTTGCCTAGGCTCATTATGTTCCAACTGGGATCTTATTTTAGATACAATTTATAACACCTGTAATGTACTTTATCGAAAGCAATAAAATTTGATTTGATTTGATTTGATGTAGGCATCCTGCTATTCTTATTGCAAATATATGTTAGTGGTTTTTTTAATTTAAACCCCGAAAATAGATAAAACCAAATATATTTTATTGGTTTTATTTATTTTCATTTGTGAGTAATAATCAAACTGATAACTAATTTTTTCAATCGTTTAACATTTGTTAGGATTACGTGACACAAATATTAACTACGTCAAAATGGAGGTAAACTTTGTTTCTTAGTGTGTTTTATTACAGTAAATTATTAGTAGATACTGTAAGTAAATCCGAACTTCGAAGTAATTAATGGCGTAACGAACTGCAGGAGGTCAAGAATGTCCGGGCTCCACTATTCCCAAATTTCGTGCACGAATCTATAAATTCACCTTTCATTAGGTTTCATAATTAGAACTGCGTCTGTGTGTTTTTAAATGATTTATTAGGGTTGTTTTCTACTATTTTTTTTTAAACTCCTGCTGATTCGAATAACGCTCGACAGTTCGTATTCAATTCGGATACAGAAAGATCTATGTTTTAACTAATAAAGTTGTAAATCAATCATATTTTACTGTATTCTTTAGACTGACCTCATTATTTTATATAAATAATTGAATATAATATGTATTATAAAAAATTAATTAATGAGGAATTTCAGACCGATTTTCAGTCTTCTATGTGTTAAGGTATTCAAAACCTTTAATATTTATGAATAACTATATTTATTCCCAAATTAAAGACACAGTATCCTAGGGATTTATTTTGATACTCTCCAAAAGATCTATACCAACTTTGTAGCATGGTTACCAAATGATGAAATTGTATTCAAGTAAATACCTCATCTGTGACAGACAAAAATGATAATGTTTATAATCATTCAAAATTATATTCAAATAATTAATTTTATATAATAATAATTTAAATCCATTTTTAATTTTGGCAATGCCCACCATTTACTTTACCACACTATATGATCCGCTTTCGCAAAGATCTACTAATATCAAATATCATCATCATCCAGCCTTTTTCAGGTCCACTGTTGGACATAGGCCTTCCTTAGTTCTCTTCATTCGTCTCTGCACCTGGCTGATTGTAACCAGTTTGTGACAACTCTGTTTATATCGTCAAATATCCCTTGTCTACTATTTTTAATCACATTCGCGAATTTAGCCGTGGTTAAATTTTTCGTTTTTTTCTTTTCATTGCACTTTTTAGAAGTAGTTTACTTGATAAACGATCGAGTTAAATAAATCAAACAAGAGTATTTTTTTTTGTAGAATTTAACGCCATAAAACAATAGTATGTGGCAAATGGCGAAAGCCATCCCTCCCAAAACACACACACACGTGTCAAAAAACGTAAAATTGCCAACTTTCAAATAGAAATTGTGAATACATGAAAAGATATCTCGGAAACTTGTATAAGGCAGGTTGGATAGAATCATCATATTTTGAGGTCTAGAATCTACAATTCAGAGATTGGGCATTCTTAATGAATCATCCTATGCACTAAAACATTTGGCAACAAAAAAAAGTTCTTAAATTGTATTTGTGAAAATGTGAAAGGTGGTTCTCGTGATTAAAAAAAAAAACACTTTAATAATTACCAAAGTTCTGCTACTAAAAGAGTCAGGAATTCCCCCATATGACTCTAATTAATCCCGCTTGTTTTAAAATTAAAGTGGTAATATCCATGCATTTTTTTTATGTGTAATTTGTAAAAAAGAAATTTTTGCAAATGTCATTAAAAAAATAAATGTTAAGTTTATGCAGGCGTATATCCGACGCAAAAAAATTACTAACAAGGGGCTACAAATTGATGTAAGTAATAAAAAAAAGGGAGATTGGGATTAATTGTAGAGGTAGTGATCAATTTATTTCAAAGACAAAAAAGCTGTTACTGGGTTCGTTTTAGCCCTGCTAAAGGTAGGCCCGTAGAGTAATTATTTATATTAAATAGCAATAAAGGGGAAGGTAAAATACATCTCGAGGTTTTTCAATAAAAAAAAAATTTTTAACGTACTCTTTAACTAATTTTAAAATTAAAAAGTTTAAAAGTTTTTAAGAACAGACAATTGTTGACAATGAACTTACTGTGACCATGTAATAAAAGATTAAAAATATTTTTTATCAATACTCCTGCTCAGTCGCTTCCGTATTGTTCCGTAGTGTTGCTTGCATGTCCAGTTTTGTCCGCTTAAACTTCAAATCTATTAAGATCTATTTCCCGCAGTTTTGTCTGACCCATTTTAGGAAAATATGAATCTCCATTGATTTTGACCAAGACTTTGGCAAACGTTTCTTTCTAAAAATAAAATTCATGCACTTTTCTTCTTATTGGGCTTTGAATTTGTTCTGTAAATTCAACTTTCTATTTACCTCCTGCATTTTTTTGGGGGATAAACAACTCCACTTTATACTTGCGAATTTTTTACTTATATTGTAGATTTGAATATACCTATCATATACTTGTCTTTACAAAAGTCTCATCAACAGAAATAGAAGGGTTTTCAAATCTTGGGAAATTATAAACATTCGTGACCATTACTTTCTCGTTATCCTTGAAAAGCACTGAATTTGTTTCTACTGGCACTATTAAATTAATTTAATATTATAATAGTTAATTAAACAAAGCACTTTATTTTCAAAATGAAGCATTGTTAAGGTAATCTCTAATCTCAACTCAAACTAAAGCAGGACAACATACTACGAAGAGCATACCAACACCAGGAGAAATCGGTCAAGGATACTTAGTCCGCTCCTATTTAATCTTATCATGGACAAAATCATAGAAGAAGTGGCAACCTTAGACATGGGATACAGAATGAATAATAAGCGCATCAGCATGGTATGTTATGCCTACCATGTCGCAATACTCGCGGTAGCCGAGAATGACCTGCTGAGGCGGCTCTTTAAGTTCTACCAAGCAAGTTGACAACTTAACATGAGCCTATCCTTCGAAAAAACACAAACCATGACTATCGCTAAAGAACCACTCAGATGTGAGATCGTAATTGAAGATAAGCCCATAAAGCAGGTGATGCAATTTAAATATATCACGATGCCTAAGAGAAATTGTATGGGCCAACCAAGACATGCGAATGGACAGCACGATAAGGATATACAAAGCATGCGTAATACCCGTCATGACGAACGCAATAGAAGCGCGAAAAGACACCAACAAGACCAAAAGCATGCTACGCGTGGCAAAAATGAGAGTGCTGAGAACCATAGCTGGCAAAACCAGAAGAGACCGTGTAAGAAATACCAACATAAGAGAACAATGCGGCGTACGTGACATAGTAAGATAAGGAAGACGAAAAGGATGCCCGAGAATAGATTACCCCGCTTAGCACTAGAGGGAACACCAACAGGCAACCGCCTACCCGAAAGACCACCAAAAAGATGGAGAGACAGCTGGCAGTCCACATCACAGAAAATGTAACGACGGTAGGCCCGGAATTAATAGATCACTATGATCTCAAACGAGTAGAAGAAGACGACGAAGTATTGCTGACAAAATTCAAACGTCAACTGTCTTTGTTAACTTTATAACCATATGCAGGTAGCCATATTGTTAATTATAATCGCTCCCCTTCGGTATTTTACAATTTCCCATGGTTATTATCAATTACAATGGCATTACGAATTAAAGAATTAAAAGAGTAACGAATGAAACTAAGAAGATGATATGGGATGTGCAAGCAGGATTTAGAAGAGGAATTTCATTACGAGGTATAGTTAAAAAATTCTTGGCTAAAAGTCAGAAGGTCTATTACGCTTTTATAGACTTGGAAAGGGCCTATGACAGAGTGGTGAGGAGTGAATTGTGGTCGACATTGTCTATGTATGGGGTGAGCGGTAGTTTAATACGAGCACTGAAATCACTTTATGAGGATTCCTCTGCTTGTGTTAGGATTAACGAAGCTTGCACGGACTGGTTTAGCATCGAAAAAGGTGTAAGACAGGAATGTGTGGCTTCGCTATGGCTGTTAAACTTATACATAGACGATTGTTTAAAGGATTTAAAAAAGAGTGCGTATGTATTGAAAATGAATAATTTGATCGTCAAATGCCTTCTTTACGCCGATGATCAAGTCATATTAGCGTCATCTGAAGAGGAGTTGCAGGCGATGGTTAATGTTATGCATGATGCCCTGAAAATCAAAGGGATGAAAATAAATGTAAGCAAAACGAAAGTAATGGTTTTTGAAAAAGAATAACGCATGACAACTGTGAAGTTTGTATTAAGGTAGAAAGAGTGGAACAAGTAAATGAATTTGTGTAATTGGGTTTAAAGTTTACAAGAGATGGAAAGTATGACAGTGACATTAAGCGAAGGGTGTTGGCAGGAAAACAGATGAATGGGGCACCGCATAGCTTTATAAACGGCCAGAAAGTGTTAAAAAAGGCACGTCTGGCTGTACATAGAGGTGTGTTGGTTTCTACACTTATGTATGGTAGTGAAAGTTGGGTTTGGCAGAAGAAGCATGAAAATAGGATTAATGCTGCGGAGATGAGTAGTTTAAGAAGTATAGCCGAAGTAACTTGGTTGGATAAAGTAAAAAATAGCGAGATAAGAGAACGCTGCGGTGTAAAAGAAGATGTGGTTACAAAGATAGATAAAGGAATGCTTAGATGGTTTGGACACGTAGAAAGGATGGATGAAGGAAGATTGACGACACAAATTTTTAAGATGAGTGTGAATGGACAAGTCGGTAGAGGTCGACCTCGGCGAACATATCTCAATTAGATCAACATTGTTTTGAAGAAAGGCCAGGTCAAGAGTACCAACAACCGACGAGCATGCATGAGAGCCCTGATGAAAGTAGAGGAAGCAAAATATGTGTGTAAGAACCATAACAAGTGGAAGGAAGTGGTCTCTGCCAAACCCTACGGAAAAAAGGCGTGACTATATGTATGTATGTATTAGGGATTTCCAAGAAGTTAATGATTTAACAATTTATAACATTTTTCGATTTCTCGTATAAAGGTCCCATTTGGAGGATTTAAAAATTGTTTATAATAAATACAGTATTGTTTATTTATTCAAACAGACAACCATATTATTTACAATAACAATTATTGTAAAAGCAACATTTCCAAAGAAAAAATACAAAAATAATACTAAACAATATTTAAAAACACGTGCTAAAACTGTTAGTGGTTGAAGCAGGGAAATACGTGATAAATAAAAAAAATATTTAAAATTGAATAAATAATGTGTAAAATGTTATGTTTATATATATATATATATATAATCCAGGATATCTACAGCTGTCGCTGCCTTCCTGCTTTCAGCCCTTGTCTCCAGTTGTCCTTGTCCTGCCAGTCTCCGTCCTGCAGGTTTCTTAATTCCATCGCCTCATCCACTTCGTCTCTCCATGATCGCCTTGGTCGACCTCTCTTTCGTCTGCCTAATGGACTCCACTCAGTTACCCGGTGTATCCAGCGATCCTCCGGAGTTCTTCTAACATGTCCGTACCACGTTAGTTTCTTTTCCTCTATGTGTTCTAGTATGTCTTTTTTTACCTCCATTCTTCTCCTGATCTCCTCATTTCTTATTCGATCTAATCTGTTCACTCCACAACTCCTTCTCCAAAAGTCCATTTCTGTGGCTATAATCTGTGGTTATAATCTTATGTTTTTGTACCCCAAAAAAAATAATAAATACCCACACCTGAAAATACGACCAGTTTTATTACTCGCCTTCTTAAAAGTGCAAGATTTTTGTATTCTTATAAAAAAAAAGTGTAAAATGTTCACCAACCAATAATCCTAAATCTATTTCAGCAAATTGTTCATACTTTATCACCTTTTTCTCATTCATAATTTCAACAAAACGTTCCGGCGTCATTGTAGTTTTAAAGCAATTAACACTTAGTTCTTAAAAGGTACTAAAGGTACAAACGTTGATAAGATTATCTCTACCGGTGGTATTTTTATAATAGTTCATCTGTTGCAATGAAAGAAAATATTTTAAACGAGTGCCACAACCATTGTGTCGACTAAACAGGTGCTAATTTTTAGTTGAAAGATTATTTTCAGTTGAAGGATTAAAAGATTTGAAATTGTTGACAAGACAATTCAAGTATTTAAAGATACTTTTGGGACAGTTGTTGTAATAATCCGTTAAAGCGATTCGGGTTAGATACGTTAAACTTTTTGACGACTAAATAAAGACTTTTATTTGTATTATACTGGGAGTTGTTACTGCAGGAATGTCTCGAATGCTGTGCAAGTAGGAACTAGAAGGATCATTGTATGTAGGAAATTCGGACATCACAGTGTTTTGTAATAAGATGTGATGTAGAAAATCCTAGCATAAAAAACATTTATTATTTAATTTTTATTATAATTATTATTATATATATATATATAGATATATATATATTATTTTATTATATATTTATTATTATTTATTTTAAAATTTATACAATTTATTATTTTGCATTTTCATCTAAAATAATCTGTCAACATAAAATTTCAGTGAAAATTTGATTTGTTTTACGAACTTTCTTTGACTTATACGCAATATTCAATTAGATTAGTATGGGTCTTATGTTCTTAAGTATACAGTGTGATTCTTTGGGAGTTCCAATTAGACGTTTTAGAGAAACTTGACTTAATTAAAATTATTATAATAACTATAACTTGCGTATTTTAAATGGAATACCCTGTATATTATTACGTATTTCGATAGAGCTACTCTTGGGGATTCTCCCAATTTAGGGTTTTGTTACCTTACACTAAGTGTTTTACGGGATATGAATATTTTTATCACGAAAAAGTGTCCGATTTGACACCCTGTATCATTATAATTAATGTAAATTTAAATATGTTTTTGCATTATGTTTGTCTAGTATTGTCTATTTTTACTAAACTTGGTCATTTTGTTATTAAAATGATTATTATTGTCAGGGTGATTTAAAACGCATATTTTAAGATTTCTCAACTTTCTTTAATGGATCACTCTGTATTTTATAACGTTGTAAGACAGAACTTTTTTTTCTTTAACAACTTCCTAAATCAACCTAAAAGAACCTCTGAAAATTTCATCCCAATCGGTCTGGCTGTTTGGGAGTTTTTGAAGGTACATACAAACACATTTTTAATTTTATATAATTATATAGATTTATTTTTTATATAAATATTGTTACGTTTTTACAATCTATTTTAAAAAAAAATTAATATTAGACTTTCTAAATTGCCTTTTTTTATTATCAGTATATTAATAATATTTTGCCGCCACCAATCACCCCGCCCACAATGACAGCATATTGCGCAGGTGCAACTGTTAAGCTTTTGAAGATGATAACGACTCTGGACTCTTTTATGAACGGCGTAAAGAAAAATGTCGTTTCTTTTTTCATTTGTACAACTAATTAAATATATCGTTCAATGTTTTGACAGAAAAGTATTATGTTCAACAAATATTGTGTATTAAAATCCTGTATCCAATTAAAATTCTTGAGGCAGCCGCCGGAATAATTTTACAACAGATAAGAAGCCATTTCACATTTCTTTTTGTTTGGATATAGTTTTTAATTACAAAATCCGCAGTATAATCTCTTGTCTAAATACATATTTCTCGTGGCAATTTTTTAATAAGCCAACCTCAGAATTTATTTTCATTTATAAACAAATCTATGGTAACATTCCAATATATTGGCTCAAGTCAATTTTTCAAAAAGGGTAATATATTGGGAGTTTCAACAGTATATTTAAAAATAGAAAAATTCATATTTGTCAACGATAAACGTAAACTTGTTTTCACAGTAATAGCTCGGCTCTCAAAACTTTTTGTCTCAATTGCTCTTAAAAGCTCAAACTTTTCGAAACAACATTAACCGAAGGTACACTAAAAAAACTGGGCTCTTACAAAATATTTTGTGGTTAAACCAAAACTTTCAAGTAAGGACGACCCCAATCATCATCATCATCATCATCACTCAGCTATAGTAGTCCACTGCTGAACATAAGCCTCTCGTTTATTTTGCCACTCTGCTCTATCTTGAGCCATTTGTATCCAATTACCACAGATTCTTTTGATGTCATCGGTCCATCGTGTGGGGGGGCGCCCTCTACTACGATAAGCTTCGTGCCTCGGACGCCACTTCAATAGTTTTTTAGACCATCTTCCGTCAGTTCTTCTAGCTACGTGGCCAGCCCAGTTCCACTTTAAAGTTGTTATTTTTTCGATTACATCTATAACACCTGTTCTTTGGCGAATAATCTCATTTGGTATTCGGTCTCTGAGGGAGATACCCAGAATAGCCCTCTCCATCGCCCGTTGGGTGACATGCAGTTTCTTTGCTGACTTTTTTGTAAGCGTCAATGTTTCGGCTCCGTATGTCATCACTGGTAATATGCACTGATTGTATACTTTTCGTTTTAGACTGATGGGAATATCCGACTTGAAAACATACTTTAATCTTCCAAAGGATGCCCACCCCAAGCCTACTCTCCGGAGAAGTTCGCACGTCTGGTTGTCCCGTCCTATTCGGATCTCATGACCCAAATATTTGTAGGCGGTGACCTGTTCAATAGATTTGCTTCCAATAGTTATGTTTTTACTGGGGACTAGGTTTGTCATGACTTGCGTCTTTGCAAAGTTAATTCTTAGGCCAACTTCCCTTGAAGCATTGTATAATTTTTCCAACATCATGGACGCTTGATCTATACGGTCGGTGATAAGGACGATATCGTCTGCAAATCTTAAGTTATTTAATCTTTCACCGTCTATATTTAGGCCCATTTCCCCCCAGTCGATTTTCTTACAGACATATTCGAGCAGTGTGGTGAACAGCTTTGGAGAGAGGGTATCTCCTTGACGTACACCTTGTTCTATTCGGAATGTTCTTGTTTTTTTTATGTAATCTTACACACGCCGTTGCTTTCTCGTATATACCCTTAATCAGTGCAATGTACCTGTAATCAATTCTGCATTCTGTTAATGATTTGAGCATATGTTGTTGGCTGATTGAGTCAAAAGCTTTTCCATAGTCTACGAAAACAAGGATGAGAGGTTTATTATATTCTGTTGATTTTTCTATAAGGGTCTTGATTGTATGTAAATGGTCATTTGTACCGTACCCTGCTCGAAATCCTGCCTGTTCTTTCGGCTGGTAAAAATCTAATTTTGGAGTTAGGCGTTTAACAATGATCTTCATAAATAGTTTATACAAGTGGGATAGGAGACTAATGGGTCTGTAATTTGCTAGATTACCAATGTTCCCCTTCTTGTGCATTATTACTATAGTGGCGTTGTTCCACTTTGAAGGTGTTACTCCTTGACCCCAATAGTTACTTTCAATAGGCCTTACTTTTTTCTGACATATTTCTCTTAATTACTTGAGCAACAGCAGATTAAATTTTGGATTTTACTAATTTTAACATTGTAGTTGCTTGTTACTTACAGTTTCCCTTGTAGGGGTAGTTCATTATATTTTATCTATTGGTCATGTCTGGAGAATATTAGGAAGTGTCAAATTTAGAAACAAAATTTTTGTTATTTCTGGTATACCAATTAGGTTTGTTTACAAAACTAGTAATTCTGAAAATAAAATCGTATCTCTTTTCCAATCATCACATCAAAATATCGACAAATTTAGATCAATGTACCTTAGAACTTGTTATTGCCTGATATGTTTTTAAGGCATTAACACAAAACCGATTGCTTTCTGAAATTGCAATTGCGCACATTCACAGCCGGGGCTCGATCGGATGCCACCGATCAGACATCACGCTAGTGAGACTTCCACGTCTGGAGCTAGCCTAGCAGGACAGCTTTTTGCATTTTTGCGGCCTGAAGCCCCGAACCACGATAATATGTTAAACCCTCGATAAAGCTTTACCAATTTGAAAAGAAGGTTCGCACTGCTGTGATTCTTTACTTAATACGTTGGTGTCAGCGGGAGGGTCATGATCGAGTTGTTAAAAAGTCATAATTCGAGTATATTCTACTTCTAGCATTTTTAACAACACTTTCAATCTTCTAAGAAACATATGGTACGACAGGGTTCGAAGACTTAGAAAAACATAAGAAGAAAATACAATACCCTGAGAGCTGCGTTATGTCTGGTTATGCATGATAACACAGTATGGACGGGCATGCTGATAGTACGTGCATTATGGTTTTAAGTTGTGCTCCACACGCTCTGGAGGCAATGTCTATAAACCAGAGTATTTATTATTTCACCCTTGCATTCCATCATAAAACCTTTAGTCTTGCACTTTAAACCAGATAATATTAGAAAGGTTAACATAAACTCCTTGGAAACTTTCCGACTACCGATATACCGGAAAAACACACGAGTGCATCTCGTGTGTCTTTCCATCGTTGTCCTATTTCTATTTTTGTGTTTATACTGCATGCATGCCATACGAAAATAAATAAATAAATAATGTGCCCTTATAATATTGGTTTGCTTTAGACCTTCTGCTGGTAAATGGACCTGCTTGATGATTATTATAATATTTATTTTATAAAATTATTGCTACCCGATGCATGAAGAGTTTGAGTGTTAAGTTTGATGGCTTCAATTCTTTTACAAAACACCATGTTATCTCGGAATTTTTTTTTAACAAAAGTGTTCTTGAAAATTCCAAATCTCGAGCTAATTTTTTTAACTTTTACAACACACAATGTTTGTTTAATTTTAGGTCGAATACTTTGGAATAATTCAATCATTTACACTTCTTTTTTGGTCTAATTAATTGTTGGTATAGATAAAGTTTAAACGGAAATTCATTATCTTTTAAAACTGAAATCCGTTTATTTTTAGATCAAACTACATTATACTTTTTTAGTTATCCGATTTTTTTTATTTCTATCTATTAATAGGTACTTTTCTACCGACGGAAAATATTTTGTGGATGCTGTTTTTAATCCAAGTAATGTTTTAAGAAATAAAAATATTCATGTTTTATCTCAGTGTATACGTCATTTACAATCTTAAAACTTTTAAAAATTGCATCGACGAACTTATAATGACGAACAGTTTCCTCCAATGAAAGCTTTTTAAAAACTCTTAGGAACCACTGCACCTGGGCACCTATGCTCTCAAACTTTATGCTACTTCCGACATATTACGCATAAGATACCTTCTAAAGAGCATCCTACGAACAAACTTCAACCGCGCAATTGTAATCCTCAAAGAAGTAATAAAATCACTTGTTATTTTTTATCGCAAAGTAAATTTGTAAAGGTCAATCTTACAAAAACGGAATATATGTGCATCGGGGAACACAAAAAAATCTGGTCTTGGAGGACAACCAGAGTATAATTAAACTATGCGAAAAATACAAATACCTCGGTATATATATATCACGACAGACGGAACTACGGATAAAGCCATAAGGGAAAGAAATATACGAGGAAGAAGAGCCATCGGTTTTCTAAACAGAGTATTGTGGGATAAACATATTTCAAAACATAACGAACACCGAATATACAATAGTATTATCAAAAGCATAGTTACATATGGCAACTAAAACAAAGGCCAGAAAAAGCTTTAGAAGCAACAGAGATGGACTTCTGAAGAGGCGTGCGGCAGAAATATCTAGACTGGAACGAATTAGAAATGACAGGATCAGAGAGATTATGGGAATTGGTCATAGCATTGTAGAGGATATTAGAATGAAACAACTTAAATGGTATGGACATGTGCAGAGAATGGACGAAGACCGTTTGCCAAAGAAAGTCATCAACTGGAACTCCCAAGGAAGAGAGAGAGGTTTGAGAGAGGATCTCTGGGAGGACAGGGTTCAATGGAGACTGGGAATCGGAAGACGTCGAAGAACGTTCTAAAACCGATTATATATAGTAAATTTGTGAATAAATTATTTTATACTATTAACGTCTCCACTAAACTGACGGAAGCATTTTAAGCAAATAAAACAATAATACACAAAAAAAACCCACCCCATCAACTCTACGCCCCTTTTATGTTACGATTTCATTGCTGTTCAAGTTTGTTTTTAACTATTTAAAACTCCATGCGCATAATTTTCATTTAAACAAACTTGCAAATCTAAAAAAATATAAAAAATATCTCGATGATTTTTAAGCAATATAAAGATATAATATGAATTTTAAATGTATGTTTTTATAATCTTAGCAGGCTTAAATCTTGCGAAGAGAAAATATAAAGTTTCAGCAACACAAGTATCGAATACTTTAACTACCTGAGTTTGAAAACTTACAGAAAAGTTTTCCAAGGTTGATTATTTCTTTTAGAGAATAACCAAATTACGACTGGGAATTAATTTTAATTCTTTAGTATTAAGAAAGATTGCAGGATTATGTTACGCAAAAATTAAAAAAAAAATAAGTGTAGAGTAAAGCGATAATAAAAGGATGTCTACAATCTAACCATATATTAAATATTTTAAAGTTTAACCTTAACCCAGTGTTAAATTGTTCCAAATAGTTATTTTATTTTTATCCTGAAAGAAAAATTAATTAATACATTTAAAACATTTGATTATAAATCTTATTTTTTAAACCTACCTAATGATTTTATGGGTAATTTTATACCATCGCGGTCCCCTCGTTTTTTGGCTCTAGAAAACTAAAAAACCATCCGATTTTGATGAATTTTTTTTTTAAATCTTTGTTTTTACGGCGGATTTATGGAAAAAAATATAGAAAATATTTCACTTAAAGATTTCATATGGTTTGATGACTTTAAATGCGATCATAAACGTACTTCTTTAAATATAATCGTTCATAACTTTTTTGCAAAGCATCAAACGAAGTTCATATATTTTTTATGTTAATTTAAACAAAAAAACGATCATTTTAAAAAAAAATCATACAAAAATGTTTATTAAATATATATTTTCACAACTTATAAAACAAAATAATTTTATCTTATAACAAAGAAAATAAGTTTATCACGAAGAAACATGGACGTACTTATTTATCTAGTATATTTGCTAGTGATCTAATTAGATGGACTACGCAATTATATCAAAACAACTTCCCCCTCCCCCACCCTACTCTTAATTCTATCTAACATTAAACTTTAGAAAGATATCATTTTTTTTTTAGGTAAAATTTTTTAATTTTTTAATTTAAAGTTAATAAATTATAACTTGGTAGATATTGTATACTTGCTTATTTAATAAGTAATTTTAGGAATGTATTTGTTTATATTACTTTAATGATTACTTGATAAAAAAGGTACAAACAAAAATAAGTGAGAAAAGGTTAATTTTGAGAGTAATTGTTATTATTTTAAACTGTAAAAACATAAAAAAATCAACATTTTTTTTTAATTTGTTCGTTTTTATGTGTAGATTTAGAAAAAATATATAAAAACTTCATTCGATTACTTTTAAAAAAGGGATCAACAATTATACGTGAATAAGTGCGTTTATATAAACATTTAAAGCCCTGAAAGCAATATAAATTTTTTTCTTTTCGTAAATCCGCCGAAAAAACGAAGATTTAAAGAAAAATACACCCAAAAATGTTGATTTTTCGATTTTATAAAGCCAAAAAACGAGGGGACCGCGATAGTATAAAATTACCATTTTATGATTGAAGGTTTTAAAAGTGATTATTAATTTTAAATTTAAATTTTAAAAAAAATATATTTAAATCATTATTAAAAATTTAAATCTTTGAAAACGATTTAAATCGTTGCCAAAATACCAAAATGCCGAATATTATATTTTTAACACCTTATAACTCTGTATATCTTCACACTCAAAACCCCCCAAGTTTTATAGTGTCAAAATCTGGAACAAAATACAAGGTGGTACCAGATTTAAGATTTAAATCTTTTTTATTTAAAAAATGGTTAATTTAAATCTTCTGACGGAAATTAATTGATTTATAATGTTTACAATGATTCGTGACAGCTTTAACGCGACTTCCTTGCACTAAATAAATTATTTGCAAAAAAGTTAACATTTTAGAGATGTCTTAATTATCGAAGTATCAAAGAAATCATAAAAGACATTGAACCATCATCGCCAGTTTCGTTTAAAACAAGGTCCGTAATTTTTTTGGATATTAATTGTGCCTTGCAGACTTTATTTACATCTCGTACAACAAGAAAAAATTGTACAGCAACAAAATTATTTACGTTTTTATATCTAAAAAAATGATTACAACCAAAACCAAATAGGTCAGAAAACATAAGTGAGTGAGATCAAGGTTTTTATCAGTAAAAACAAAATACTATAGAGGTCGACCTCGGAGAACATATCTCGATCAGATCAACATTGTTTTGAAGAAAGGCCAGGTCAAGAGTACCAACAAGCATGTTTGAGAGCACTGATGGAAGTAGAGGAAGCAAAAGATGTGTGTAAGAACTGTAGCAAGTGGAAGGAAGTGGTCTCTGCCTACCCCTATGGGAAAAAGGCGTGACTTTAAGTATGTATGTATAAATTAAATTATAAAAAATATTAACAAATATGCATTTTAACAAATAAATATAGTTCTGCAATTATTTTAACAAGAAAGATACCCAATACACTTTTAATGAAACACCATTTTTGTAACACTGGTGTGAAAAAGGGATTTTTTCAAAAATGTTGCAATTAACCGTAAAAGTTCGTTAAATTTGAAAACTTTTTAACAATTTTAAGATTACAAGCCAAAACATTTACCAAAGCTGACGTAAAATACCTTTTTATGATGTAGAAAATTAACCAGACAGTTTTAAAAAATATTTGTCAATTATAAGGATCATTTAGTTTGTTGAAATAACTGGAAATATTGTGAATATGAAATGTTTTTTTTATTGAAATTTTTATTTCGATTCGCTCCTTTGCCTTGCAATACCCAAAATAATTGAATTACATTTTTTTTCTACGACATTCAAAGCTTCCCATTGTCCGGTAGATTAAACATTTTCAATGCTACGATAAAGCTTCCACTCGATTTTTACCCGAATAAATATATTCGTGACGAGCGGCGGACCTCAGAAGGATCCAACAGTCCTTCGAAGAGTGGCGCTTACAGAATAAGGCGGGGCGCAACGCGATTTCCGGCGGTCTTCGACTGAAATCGTCTGCTCTCGTAACAGCGAAAGCTCGTGGAATCACTAACTCTTTTACCAGCATCCTGACTAGTTAGTCTAACGCCAAACTTCGGTAGAGGCGGTCGCGTTTCCTCTCTCTCGAACCAACGATAACTTCGACGCTAGAAATTACCAAACGAATTATTCATCCGATACGAGTGAACAAAAATTAACCGAGTACGTATTTTTTTTCTCCAAATTTGCATCGAACGCCAAAGTCGATTTTTCTTATTAACGCGAAAAAAGTCAAATGTTAATCGGAAAAATCAGTGACATTACCGAAATAGTGTAACACAGAAGACCTTCGGGAGTAACATGCAATTGTGACCGACATAAAAATGGCTTCGCATCTTTTTCTGATTCTTTCACTTTTCTTCGCATCATCTCGATCCAGCGAGTATCTACCTACGGATTCTTCATCACAACCACTTCGTTACGAAGCTCCAGACGATTGTCAATGGTGGATCCGAGAACCCGCAACGTCCGGTGGACAGGACGAAGTGTCTTTGACGTGCAACTTGAGGACCATCAACAGCGAGTTCGATACGACCAACTTCAGCGTGATTCCCTCAGAACACACCACGTCCCTCAGGATCGAGTGCAACGGGGAAATCATGTCGCGCAGCAGCTTGGACGATAAAAGTTTCATTCATCTAACGAAACTGAGAGCTTTGGAACTCGAACATTGCAAATTAGGACGGTGGCCTGCGGGAACTCTCTTGGGATTGCGTGATTTGAGAAATCTTACAGTAAGAACTCACAACACGGACTGGCCCGCCATGAATTTGGACTTCGCTAGAGACAGTTTTTTACCGGTTAGGCAGTTGGAGAGGCTCGATCTGAGCTGCAACAATATTTGGTCGTTTCCCGAAAACATCTTCTGCCCTTTGATAAATTTAGTGCATTTAAACGTGAGTGAAAATAGATTGCAAGACGTGAGTGATTTGGGTTTTCGTGAAAAAGCTCCGGGACTGCCACAACCGCTCATTAGCGTAGCCGAAGACGATCATCAGCAACACACCGAAACGACGAGGACTCTGACGAACCCATGCAACCTGGATATTCAGGTACTCGATGCTAGTTTTAATCACTTCGTTTTGATACCGGCTAGCGGTTTCAGCGTGTTGCGTAGATTAAGAGAACTGTTCGTTCACAATAACGAAATTTCTATGGTGGCCGATAAGGCGCTTGCCGGACTGAAATCCTTACAGATTTTCGATTTATCTAATAACAAAGTCGTCGCTCTGCCTTCCGAATTGTTCAAAGATAGTGTCGGTTCCATTAAAGAAATTTACCTTCAAAATAATTCTCTGAGCGTATTGGCGCCCGGTTTGTTCGCGAATTTAGAACAATTGTTGGCTTTGGATTTGTCGAGAAATTTACTGACCTCGTCTTGGATTAACGCCGACACGTTTTCCGGTCTTATTCGATTAGTGCTGTTAAATTTGTCCTACAACAGAATCAGTAAATTAGATCCCTCCTTCTTCAGAGACCTTTATACCTTGCAAATTCTGAATTTGGAACACAACTCGTTGGAAACTATTCCAGCCGACACGTTCGCTCCGATGAACAACTTGCATACTCTAATTATTTCTTATAATAAAATCACGTATTTAGACGCTTACTCATTGAACGGCCTGTACGTTCTGTCTCTATTAGCTCTCGATAATAATCTTCTGGAAGGTATTCATCCCGAAGCCTTTAGAAACTGTTCCAGTTTGCAAGATTTAAATTTAAATGGTAACCTTCTGAAAGCGGTGCCGTTGGCGTTAAAAGACATGCGACTAATGAGGACCGTGGATTTGGGAGAGAACGTTATCGATTCGCTGGAAGATCCCGGTTTTCGCGGCATGAGTAATTTGTACGGTTTGAGAATTATCGGCAACAAATTGACGAACATAAGTAAGAGAATTTTTTCCGATTTGCCGGCGTTGCAAATCCTCAATTTGGCTCGCAACAAAATCGAGAACATCGAAAAGGGTTCGTTTCAATACAGTCCGAACTTGCAGGCCATCCGACTCGACGCTAATCGACTCGTCGACATCAGCGGTTTATTTACGGAAATACCGAGTTTGCTGTGGTTGAACGTATCCGACAATCAAATCGAATGGTTCGATTACGCGCTCATTCCTCAAGGATTGCAATGGCTGGACATGCACAAGAACAACGTCAGAGAATTGGGAAATCACTACAATCTCGATTTCGAATTGAAATTGCAAAGTTTAGATTCCAGTTTCAATAAAATAACGAGAATCAATGCGGCGGCCGTTCCCGGCAACGTCGAGTTGTTATTTTTAAACGATAATTTGATAACGACCGTAGAACCGCATACGTTCCTGAAGAAAACGAACTTGACGAGGGTCGATTTGTACGCCAATCAAATAGTGAGCATGGACCTGAACGCCTTACGATTAACTCCGGTAGATCCCGAGAAGCCGCTGCCCGAATTCTACATCGGCGGCAATCCGTTTCAGTGCGACTGCACCATGGAGTGGTTGCAAAGGATCAACAAACTCGACCACCTGAGACAGCATCCCAAAGTGATGGATTTGGAAAGCATTTATTGTAAATTGTTGTACAACAGAGACACGAATTATTTGCCGCTGATAGAGGCGGAGTCGTCGCAATTTTTGTGCACGTACAAGACTCACTGTTTCGCGTTGTGTCACTGTTGCGATTTCGATGCCTGCGATTGCGAGATGACGTGCCCGACGAACTGCACGTGCTACCACGACCAGTCCTGGTCGGCCAACGTTGTCGAATGTTCGGGAGTCGGTTACACGGAAATGCCCAGCAGCATCCCCATGGACGCGACCGAAGTCTACTTGGACGGAAACAACTTCGGAGAACTATCCAGCCACGCTTTTATCGGAAGGAAAAATTTAAAAGTTTTGTACGCCAATAACTCCAACATAGCGGCGGTGTATAATTACACTTTTAGCGGTCTGAAGCGGCTGACTGTACTCCATTTGGAGAACAATCACATAAAGCAATTGCTCGGCTTCGAACTCGCGAGCTTGGAATACTTGAAGGAATTGTATCTGCAAGGAAATTTGATCCACTTCATCGACAACAGGACGTTCCTGGCGTTGAAACAGCTGGAAGTTTTACGTTTGGACGGTAACAAATTGTATTCTTTCGAGGTGTGGCAATTTACGCTGAATCCGTATCTCGTGGAAATCGGTCTCGCCTTTAATCAGTGGTCCTGCGACTGTAACTACGTATCGAAGTTCAAGACGTGGCTGCAGGTGAATTACGGCAAAATCGTCGATGCAAATAAGATAATGTGTATGTACAACAACGCTACGAAAGCTCTGGGACCCAACATGTCGGATTTTAACGGTTCGTCTTGCGTTGACGTCTTCACGGGTAGCAACAGAGCCGTTGTCGAGACGCAAGTAATGAACGACTATTTGCCGTTACTGTTAGTTACGATGTGCGTCTTCATAGCGAGCGTGGTCATAGTGTGCGGCGCGTTCTATTATCGCAGAGAGCTCAGAGTGTGGATCTACTCCCGATGCGGACTAAGAATGTGCTACAAAACGACTGCGTTCGAGGAGCAACAAGATAAGGATAGACTTTTCGACGCGTACGTCAGCTATAGTGTTAAGGACGAGGCGTTCGTCAGTCAAGTGTTGGCGCCCGGATTGGAATCCGGCGATCCGGGTTACAGACTTTGTTTGCATTACAGAGACTTCAACGTATCCGCGTACGTGGCCGATACGATTATAGAAGCGGTCGAATCGTCGCGAAGGACGATCATAGTTTTGTCGAAAAATTTCATTCATAACGAATGGTGTAGATTCGAGTTTAAGAGCGCGCTACACGAAGTTCTGAAGGATCGCAGACGTAGATTGATATTCGTCGTCACCGGCGAACTACCCCAAAGGGATCTGGATCCCGATTTGAGGTTGTACTTGAAAACTAATACGGTGATCGAATGGGGAGATCGCCAGTTCTGGCAAAAATTGCAATTCGCTATGCCCGACGTCCGAAGACCTTGTGTACATCAAAGGAGTTCTGTCAACATTTACGCAACGGCAACTCCCAGTCACTTGGAAAGGGCCAGGAGTCCTGCCTTGCCGCCGCCCCCGCCGCCGGGAAAACTGCCCCCGTTTCTGCAGCATTCTTCAAGTTTGCCCAGAGACTCGAGGACAAGTATGCCGCATCCTTTGTGGGCGTAGCGGATGTTCTTCAGCAGGTATGTTGTTAAATGCTTTCAATTTAAATTTAATTATTCGGATTTTATTAGGGATAAAAAATGATCTTCAGTAGGTGTGATTAAACTTTTACTGCATTTAATTGGAAAAACAAATTTCTCACATCTTCTTTATTGACGAACTATTAAAAATAGTAATGATTTTAAAAATTTGTTAATTATATTTCGTTGAAAATGCAACAATAATAAATTACGAGCAAAATAATTATGAATAAACACTTTATTTAGTATATTATTGTGCTGTGAAAAATGTTTAACTAACTGATTTTTTTTAAAACCAGGTAATTTCGCTGTCTGTCACCTATATATATATATAGGTCCATGTGGATAAATTATGTCTCAAAAAACAACTACTCCTCTGGCTATATGCCGCGACAGGCATTGAATTACATCTGATACAAAATCGTGTATAATACCCCATTTCGGGTAACAATATGCAGATGCTTGTTAAGTAAGAAAAGGAACTATTAGATTTATCCATCCGAAGTAACCACCTATGGACCAGTTTCGGGGTGTGTTGCCCCTCATCAGCATAGGGCGCTTTTCGCGTAGCACTTCATGTATACTTGGTAGGAGTCAAAGCTGTCGATGTGTCCAGTCGAGATAGACCTGCCCTATGCTGATGATGGGCAACACACCCCGAAACGGGTCCATAGGTGGTTACTTTGGATGGATAAATCTAATAATTCTTTCTCTTACTTAACTAGCATCTGCATATTGTTACCCGAAATGGGGTATTATACACGATTATATATCAGATTTCACATTTAAATAACAAAGTTTTCTTGGATTTTTGAATTTTGTAACTCACGTTAGAGATAATATTTTATATTTATATTATTTATTTATATATTTATATTATTATTTATATTATATTTTATAATATTTAAAATGATCAAAGCAGATTCGTATAGAGAATTTAACGTTTTACAAAGAAGATCTCTTACAGTTTTTTGATATATTTTTTTTTTCAGAAGTTATTTAACGTTAAAGTCAGATTTATTTAAAATTTTTATATTTTTCTTATTTTCCGAAGCAACCATCAACTTTATGAAAAATTTTAGAAGCCATTTATTGTAGAAAATTTAATTGCCTATAACTTATTACTTTAAAAGTTTTTGATATTTTTGTAATATCGTAAGTTATCAGCAAAAAACTAAAAAATATTTTTTTAATTTCCAAGAATCAAGTAATATAAATCGGCATTATTGGTTAAAAAAAAACCTATTCAGTTACTAATTAAATTGTTAAAAACAATCAATTTTTAGGCTACAAATTTATTTATTTAAGTATAATGATTAATTTTAAGCAGTAAAATGACATTTTAAAAAAAAAAATTTAGTATTTGCAGGAACTTACGATACGTAAAAAATATCAAAAACTTTTTAAAAGATAAGTTTTACAAAATTAAATTCTCTACCAAAAATACCTCATAAAATTTTCTCATAAAGTTGATGGTTGCTTCGAAAATAAGAAAAACGAAAAAATTTTAAATCAATCCAACTTTAACGTTAAATAACTTTTGAAAAAATAAATATATTAAAAAACTGTAAGAGAGCGTTATATTCTCTTTAAGAATCTGTTTTAGTCATTTGCAAATATTATTTCTAACGTGAGTTACAAAATTCCAAAATTTAAGAAAATGTTGTTCCCATATTAATATGAATATTAAGAGTTTTAACTTTCACAGTATTTTTTTTTCACCATTTCCAACAATATTTTTGATAAAATTAAAAAAAATTCATCGATTTTTTTTAAAATTCATCGATTTTTTTTAAACAGTCTAATATATATAACAAAGTAAAACAACATAACATGATATAAAACATTGTAATGTTTTGTGGGAATAATTCAACAAAGACCCATAAACATTACTTGGTTAATATGCAGAACTAGTACCAAGCATTAACACTTCATAAACGTACCATTATTTAAATTAAATATTACTTACGTGGTCTACGAACAGATCACTTCATTTGGGATCATATTTTCCTGTTTTTACCGATAAAATACACATTATCATTATTATAATAAATGTTTGTACTTGATAGAAAGGAAATTTGGGTTTAAAAATAATTTCGTAATGACAAAAAGTTATCATTTCAATCAGCAAATATTTCCGTTTGTTTGCAACTTTGCGGATTATTTATCTAATTCTAATTATTAATAAATTGGTTGACCACAAAAGTCATGACTAACAGCTTCAGTTATAGGAAAAATAAAAATTTACGATTCATTCTAATGATTAATGTCGTTTTACTCGACAATTAAATTATTCTTGAATTTATCGTCATCGAAGATGATCATCATTAACATCATCGTTAAAGAGATAATGTGACAAAGACATACAAATACAAAATTATTAACTGATATAAAATAATATCTACAAGCTTAAAAAGCTAAAAATTATATTTATTTCATTGTGCTCATTTTCTTTCAAACCGAAATAATATACTGTTATGTTTTATGCTCGTATAGGACTGTTAATTTTGGCAATTTTCTTCTTCTTTTTTTTAAGTAGCAAAGATAAAGGGTTCGTTTTGGTCTAAGAACACTCAGTGATTCAAGACTTTTCATTTGAGCTATTAAACACTCAAATGGGATAAGATGGAGGAGAACAAAGAAAAATTGTAACAATTGTTATTTTTCGAAATTTTAATATTTCAAATCTACGAAATTAACAATAAACTTTAAACCAAGAAGCTCGAGAAATATATAACAGATATAATAGATAAAAAAATATCTCTTCTTCGGAGCAAATCTTACCCTATTCAGCAAGATATTTTCAATGACTATGCCCTTTTGGTTGCATCATTTTATTAACTTGGGACTGATTTTTATCTTACTATCAGGTCTAATTTTATTACGCTATAAATAATCCATAGTTATTAAAGTCCTTCGATTTGCTAGGAGTTTTAAATGCCAGAGACACAGTGATATGGTAATAACATATTTCTTGATCAGTGAAAATAAATGATCAACGAATTTAGCTTAAAATTTATGTTTTGATTAGACACAATAACATATTATATGTTCCTAGTAATCACCCGCAAATTGGATAAGTTCCAGAATGCTAAACTCTTATACGATAGTGAAGACATAGAACGAGTAGAAAACTTTAACTATCTGGGGACTTGGTTATGTGAAGACTGGTCTTTAGACGTAGAAAACAAATGCCGGATAGAAACAGCGATAAGCTCATTCCTGAGATTCAAAAACGAATTCACGAACTCTGACTTTGACCTCAATCTCAAAATAAGATTCACAAAATGTTAGGTACACTCCGTACTGTTGTATGGTATGAAAGGCTGGACATTGAAGGTTAGCACAATAATAAAATAAAATTTAATAAGCTTGGGAAAACATGGTAACCCTTCCCCTTCAAAACTGTACACAGTTTATTATCAGCGTACACATCAATTATTATATAACCATGTGAAATTCTTCAATTTGTGTTATTATTGTCGGTGTTCCTCCAAATTTTTAGATTATTAATGAACACCTACTGCTTCCGATATTTACTACAAATTACGTAATCTCGTGAATAAATAAAGTTAAGATAAAAAAATTTCATGTCATGCCAAATTTGATTATGGCGTTTCGTTAATTGCTTGCTTTAAATAAGAATGATGCAAAATTTAAGTAGTAAGCAATTATTCAAACGCATTTTTATTAAAAATTAAATAAATTAACGAATAAATTAAAAAATCGTTAATCATCCTTATAAACTACTTAATTTTAGCTGTATATGTTTTTGTATTTTTTTATCCTGGTATTATTAAAATAAACTTTCCTTGTTAGGGAGTTTCGCCTGATAAATGTAACTACGGAATTAATTTTACTGCTCCGGAGTGTCAATCTGAACAATAATGGAGGTCAGTCTCGACTGTTGCTCAATTTTTTGAGCCAACGTGACCCACCATTTTCGACGTCCTTTTTTATCCTGTCTGTTGCGTCTGGGAAAATTTGCATTTTAATTTCGAATGCGAAGTCGTATTTACGTTAACAAAACCTTCAATGGTAAATACTATGCGCGTCAAAGAAAACGGGCCACCCCAAAAATTTGCGAAATTAGCAATTTTTATTTATTTCTTATTTTTTAATTAAGTGAAATGGGTTAGTATGTGTACTGAGAAGGTGAACCGACCCTGTTCAGAGTATGAACAAATTTTCGGAACCTTGGAAACGATACAACAGTCAATTACTTGTCAAGGACCTATCGCCTGATTAAAAATTTCGACAACTGTATGTACGTTTATAGTGATATTATAGTATAAGAGGGCAGTTTGATAAGTCAGTGACTTTTTGAATTTCCCGCGCAGTTACTCCACAGTGCTGCCGTCAACTATAATCTATCAGTGGGCAACTTTCTAATTTTGAGCAAGCTACGTCGTGCAGTTGGTGTTTGATAGCCTTTCAAAGCAGACAACCTCGTGAATTTTTACGATAATGGAAAAAAGTGAATTTCATGTGCTGATTAAGCATTACTTTTTACGTAAAAAATCCATCACTGAAACTAAGGAAAGACTTGATAAATACTACGGGGACTCGGCACCATCAATTTCAATGGTTAAGAAGTGGTTTACAGAGTTCCGTTGTGGTCGCGTACCAGCACTAGTGACGACGAACGTCCAGGTCGCCTAAAAGAAGTGATCACGCCGGAAATCGTCGATAAAATCCATGAAATGATATTGGATGATCGGAGAATGAAAGTGCGTGAGTTGGCTCATGTTGTAGGTATCTCAACTGAACGGGTACATCATATTTTACACGAATATTTGGACATCAAAAAACTCTGCGAGATGGGTGCCGCGATTGCTCACACTCGACCATAAGCGCAATCGTGTGACCACTTCAAAAGAGTGTTTAGCGATGTTCAGCCGTAATCTGGACGAATTTTTGCGCCGTTTTGTTACTGTAAATGAAACATGGATCCATCACAACACGCCAGAGACCAAGGAACAATCGAAACAGTGGATTGCTCGGGGTGAACGTGGACCAAAGAAGGCGAAATAGAGTCTGTCAGCCAACAAGGTCATGGCCACAGTTTTTTTTTATGTACGCGGTGTCATTCACATCGATTACCTCAAGAAAGGTAAAACGATCACCGGCGAATATTATTCAAAGCTTTTGAACAGCTTCGACGTTGATTTGAAGCAAAAACGGCCGCATTTGGCTAAGAAGAAGAAAGTGCTGTTCCATCAAGACAATGCACGTGTACACAATTGTCTAGTCACGATGGCCAAAATCCACGAATTGGGATACGAACTGCTACCCCATCTAGCATATTCTCTAGATTTAGCCCCCTGCGACTACTTTCTGTTTCCAAACCTAAAGAAATGGCTGGGCGTTAAGAGATTTGAGTCGAATGAAGAAGTCATTACCGAAACAAACGCGTATTTTGAGAGCTTTGAAAAACCTATTATTTGGAGGGAATAAAAAAATTAGAAAAACGCTGGACTAAATGTATCGAGCTAAAGGGTGATTATGTAGAAAAATAAAAATTTTATTTGCGGAAAAAAATTTGTTTTTTCTAAAATGTCACTGACTTATCAAACCGCTTTCGTATTTTATTAGGAGTCGAGGAAATAGGCGTGCGCAACAAGTTTCCGAACACGGAAAGTCGTGCAAGCACGGAAAAAGCATTTATCGACGTGTAATGAACGATATTACCATTTTATCTACCACAAATTGTTAAGATATTATTACTAAAATATCAAATTATTGTCAAAAAAACAAGCGTTGCTAAGAAAATAAACAGAAAAATTTGCAAGAAATTTTGCAAGAATGGTAACGGAGTACCTTGAAGAGATTGGTATTGCAAAAATGAACTGGCCCGCTCAAAGTCCAGATCTAAATCATATTGAGCATATTTGGAACCAGCTCAAAAGGCGTGCAAAACGTTGTATACCTGCTCCAGCAGCACGTGAAGAGCTCCGATTGGCACTTATCGAGAAATGGACCAATTTTTCTCAAGCAAACATTTAGAATGTGCTGCGTTCTATGCCCACTCGCATAAGAAGTGTCATCCAGAATCGAGGTGGTAATACGCCTTATTAAAGAGTAAATCCCGTTATTTCTTGTCTCCTGAGTTCAATTATTGTTGTGTCAACTAAATGTGTTATTTTGCAATAAATTAAAGTTATTCTAATTTAATAAAAATTCAACACTGTTTCCCGTGTTAAAACAATAATTATAAATAAATGCAGTTGTAGTATCTTTTTCGATCACTATTTCTATGTAAACATGACATAACTATATAACTATATATAACTATATAACTATATAATCATGTTTATGTATATCATGATATATATATATCTAAATGAATTAAGTTGCATGTTAAAACGAAAAAAAATTATTTTAAATAATGTCGTTTTTTATAAAACCCTTATTTAAAAAAGGTTATCTTAAATAATTACCAAAAAAATATCATAATTGGTTTTTCAATCCAATTACGAATATCACAATTTTAGATATTATCAAACAAGCACGAATTATAAAACTACACACTCAAGCACGCAATCAGAATTTTATATAATATAAGCCTATTATACATTTCTGGTGAAATGATTGACACTCCTTTTGGGGCTCTTTTGATTTCTTTGCTGCGGTGAATCACTCCGCTTGGTAATTTGATTTCTGTTCCCCTTTAAAGTTTTTTATGTTTTTTTACTTTATTTATAACTTCTTGCCATTTTTTTCTGTCCCAGCAAATTTCATACCAGTTTCCAAATCCGATTTTTTGGTTTTTCCATTTTTCTTTTGGCCTTTCTCTTGGTCTGGTTGTTTGCGAAATCTATCTAGTTATTTTTCCAATTAGATGTTCTGGATCTCTGCGGTGAAAGTGTTCCTACCACCTCAGCCGTTGAGCTGAGCTATTGTTATTACTATATTATCTCCTTCTGGTATCTCCTCTATTTCTTTGTTAAATAGAACCCGTGCAAACGGCCCTGAGAGTAACACTGGGCCTGCTGACAGGACATTGTCTACTCCGCAAACACCTTTCTAGGTTGGGAGGGGCGGAGAACATGGAATGCGGTTTCTGTCTTGAAAAAGAAGAGACTGCGGAACACGTCCTATGCCATTGCGAGGGACTGCAAGTTTCAGGTTCATGGGCTTTGGCAAAAAAAAATCGAGAGTCAAAGAGCTGCATCAAGACCCGCAACAGCCTCTGGTAAAACAACGGGCTGGAGGAGTAGCTCTAACCACAGAAAGGGCACAATAGAGACCTCATCAGGTCGAAGTGTATACTAACAAAAAGCCTCCTATCGAAAAGAGAATATAATTAAGATATTTAATAGTTGCTTGCAACTATTTTTAATAAATGATGTAAGTACTACTGAATCTGCTTTCAAATGTACAATTCATCGAATTAACAAATTGTTACGTGCGTAATTTACGTTTCCATTATAACATCAACGCCTGTATACAAATATCAAACACGATCAATTTGCAAACAGGTTTGAGTATAATCAGTTTAGAAAAATTATTACAGCCCAACTAGTTTGTGCGCTCGACAATAAAATTTATTATTCCGCTGATAAATTTATTCAGCTTCACGGGCTGTATTACAGTTCGCAGTTTAAGGGTATTTAAAATTTTTTAGCTGAATTTTTAACAAATTTATTACTGAATCAGCCATTTTACATTTGCCCGGAATTTTTATACAGGTTGGTTCGTTAATAATGGGACACTGAGCAACTACGAATTCTTATATAACACAATTTACCTTGATATTCAAGAAGATACAGGGCGTTAAATGTAATTTCTTTTCATTGAAATACTATTATAATTTTAACGGCGTTTAAAATATTTCCACAAAAGTTAGTGAACGGAGCTTTTTTGTGATGAGAAATCATAATTTTTAATTAGTTTCAGTCTAGCACACCGAGGGCGCTACGTACGCTATACTTAAAATGTACCTACTTTTTTATGCCAATTATATGTAAAACTAAATCATCAAAAATGAATTTTAAATCAATCATTTTTACTTAGATTTACATCACTACCTACATACATATAGTCACGCCCCGTAGGGGTAGGCAGAGACCACTTCCTTCCACTTCCGCTACGGTTCTTACACACATATTTTACTTCCTTTACTTTCATCAGTGCGCTCAAACATGCTCGTCGGTTGTTGGTACTCTTGACTTGGCCGTTTTTTAAAACAATGTTGATCTGATCGAGATATGTTCTACCGACTTGTCCATTCACATTCGCCTTATAAATTTATTTCGTCAATTTTTCTTCATCCATCCTTTCTACGTGTCCAAACCATCTAAGCATTTCTTTATCTATCTTTGTAACCACATCTTCTTTTACACCACAGCGTTCCCTTATTTCACTATTCTTCACTTTATCCAATCGAGTCACCCCGGCTATACTTCTCAGACTACTAACTACTACTACTACATTCAAAATCAGATAGACCTTTATCCAGTTCCTCCAAGAGTTCAGCATCTGTTAATTATTTTTGGGAGGCTATTTACAAATGATTTCTGCAAAAAAATGAAATAAGCTAAAACTATATATTCAGTAATTTTCTGTATAATTGTACACATGATATAATTATTGGATCTTTTTATAACATAATAAATATGAAGTGCGTTCAAATATCAACAAAGATCTAATATATCATACTTTTAAAAAAAAATCTGTTATTGCATTATATAGCTGAAATATAAAAGAAATTGTATGAGGTTACCTTCTTGTTTATACATTCACATGCGCACAAACAACAAAAATATTTACCAACACCCAAAAGGTGTAACTTCAACATGGATTTCTGTTAAATTATGTCACAATAGACATAAAATAATCTCTAGATTTTGCAGGTTTTTTCTTTAAAGGGCGTTTCTAAACACCCTGTGTATGCGAAGCCGATTCCACAGTACATTTATGCTCACAGGCAAGAATTAACTGTAAAGATATAGTTTATTATTAGGGAATTATATTGAAATTGTACTTTTTTATTAAAATTAACACTTTGCCACTATTAAAAATTTAATATACATCTTATTTCTTAAGCAATCTTTTGTTGACTCCCGTATCAAGCAAGAAGTACTTATAAGGGAGTGAGTTAAAAAAAATTAAATTTTAAATTTATTACCCAGCAAATTCCTTCCCTTGAGGTCACTAAAAAGAAAGTTAACGCAAAAGTTCCTTTTAAAGGTAATAATTATATATACATATTTTTCTCGTTAAATTTTCAATTGTCTAAAAATTAGTTTTATTTTACCAAATATTTATGTATTTCGTGATTTAAAAACTCCTTACTCTCTGCCCATAATTTTTTTACTGCACAAAATAAAAAACTTTAAACTATAAACAATCAAAAAAAGATACCTTAATCTGAAAAATTAATAATTAACTGTAATTTGGATTTTTATTTATGAATCAAGCGATTAATTTTAATTTATTTAATAATTTAATTGGTGAAAAAAAAAATAGCAAAGAACTGTAATAGTAACTTGAATAATTATTTATTTTATGTAATTATTATTTATCGCTAAAATTAAATCGATCAATCAATCATCACTATAAAAATATATAGTTGGATGAAAAAAAATTTGGATAAAATGGGAAAAAAATTATATCTTCAACAAATATTCCAACCGATAGCTACTTTAAAGAATGCTGAGATATTGATTAGGAAAAGGAAGAACTAATTGATGAAATAAAAATTCTCGCCGCAGAATCTGTAGGAATCATTTCCCATCTCTTTTAGACTGGATGGTTACTTGTAGTGATACCAATTAGCAGTTTTAGGTCTGTAAGAAGAACAATCGCTTTTCGGGGCCAGTATTTGCTATTGGGTTTTAACTTCTGTCGGCAAAAAAGCTTTCATAAGGATATACAGTTAACAGAGGGTGCATCAATGAAGTCCTCCTCTTCATGGTCTATATTTCATGGATCAGCTTTAAATACATTGCTTAAATAATCAGCAAAAGTATCAACTTTTTGTTTGTCTGAACGGGCCCATTCTGATTGGAGGTACAGAGATCTAAGGTCTTTTTATTTTTTTAGCCTTTCGTAAAGTATGATAGGTTTGAAATGTATTCCTCAAAGGTGTTATTTTGTACGTCTTCTAGTGCTGTTTTTAAAATTCTTGTAAATCTGTTGGTCAATGGGATTCCTTGACCGTTGCCAAATTCTTCGTGTTTTGCGTTTTCTTTTCTCACTTTCACTGAAATGCTCGTGTATATTTTTATCCTAAACGCCCATCTGGAAATGGAAAATAGGAGGCTATGGGCCAAATATGAGTAGGTACCAGGGAAAATTGAAAAGTGGATCGCATGGCAATATTGCAATTGGTGTCTTAGCTAAACAGCATACAAACTATAAGGAAGAGTTGGATATTTTTGTATGTGCCTGGCCAGTTTATATGCCATCGACATAAACTACTTAAATATATTTTAAAAAGCTAAAGGGAAATTTGAAATAATAATGCTTAATTAGAAGAAAGAGATGCAGAAGTAGTTTAAAGGTTTAAACAAGAATAATTGTTTCTTGTTTTATGGTACCTGCCACAGACATGCTGATGTCAACTTCTGCCACACATGATTCGCTGTTAAAAACGAAAAAAGTTTTTGAGGACGTGTTTTTGTGCTATAATTATGGACTAATCTACTAAGTTTATTTGTGGGCTTTAATCATTTGTGTTAATGAATTTTTGGTGATTTAACGTTAAAACAAGGATTTTAAAATATATCTACATGAAAAAATTTGTGATTGTTTTTCTCACAAAAATTTACGACAAAAAGTTGCAATAAATTTAAAAATTACCACAACACCTTGTTTTTATTGTTCTACCAATGTTTAGTTCACAATTCATGTTTGGAATGTATTGTAACATAATTAGTCAAAATTCTGGTTAATTATTCCATTGGAGGTAAAATAAATCAAGCTTGACATGACACGTAATTTAAAATTTACATCAATATAAGAGTGATGTATAAATTTTGTTGTTATGGTAGGGAGGTTAGCTTCCAAAAATTTTTAAAAATGATTAAATATTTATAAAATAAATAATTTAGTTCGGTTTTGGTTAGCTTGAACAATAATACTGTAAAAAGAAAATGTATAAATGTATAGGTATAAGCCAATATGGAGATATAAAATCGGGATGTTCGGGAAATAGAGACACACTTCAGCTGTAAATAGGTCAGCGATAAATAAAAAATTAGCCTGCAATCTAGTAGAAGTAAACGGTAAATAATAAATAATTTCATATTACTTTACATGTATATATATATATATATATATATATATATATATATATCCTGTTAAAACGCTGGGTATAAACAATTTAACAACTATGTATGTGGAGTTGTAGCTACGAGGTGTCACTGAAGTAATTATTAAGAATTCAGCAGCATGTCGAGTGAAAAGAATGTTGAAAGTTTTACCTTTATTTTTTAAGCTTGTCTCATCATCGCACACTTTTAGCTATTTTTCTTCTTATAATAGAACCTGGTCCTGTTTAGTCCGTTGTGTTTAGCCTCTTTTGGAGCTCTTCCTATGACGCTGAGCTCCAGCTTTCGTACCATCTCTTGGGTGGTCTGCCTGCCGGTCTTCGCGAGTTTGTTGTTTGCGACATGGCCCACATAACCATTGACTGTTTTCTGTTGCGATGTTTTAAATTTGTGTGCTGTTACTTTTGTCTTGTATAACAAGCGTTGTAGGTCGTCTTCATTTTCTGATATGAAGATTGCATCGTCTGCATAGCATAATACTTCAATGATGCGATTGCCCATCCTATATCCAACGTTCATTTTTTTAATATTTTCAATGATTTGGTCCATAATGATGTTAAACAGGGTAGGACTAAGACCTTGTCACATGCTCGTATTGATTTGCACTTTCTCAGACAGTCCATCGTTCGTTTTTATTTTTGTTCTAGTTCTGCTGTTCAGTTCTTGTATAATTCTTTGGTACCGGTAATCGATGTTTTTTAGCTATACGAAAGTATTAAACCTGAAATATCAATCCTGAATTATATAAAAAAATCTTGTCTTGTTTACTTAAGTATGTAATGTGTTAATTACACAATTGAGCAATAATAAATTTAATTAATTAAATGAAATTAAAAGAATGTGGTCAAAGTTAAGTTAAGTTAGGTTAAGTTAGGTTAGGTCCCACAGGGTAGCGTCTTGGGACCTGTTATGTACCTAATTTATACTTCTGATATCCCAACAGCTGACCACAAAACAACAGGAATTTTTGCAGATTACACGTCTCATTTGGCAATCCATGACAATCCTTTAGTAGCATCCTCAAATCTCCAGGAACATCTATTTTACATGGAAGAGTGGCTCACAAAATGGAAAATTAAAATTAATGAGACGAAATATCAACACATCACATTCACAACAAGAAAAGAACAGTGTCCCACTGTATACATCAATAATATAGAAATTCCAACAACCTCCTGTGTAAAGTATCTAGGGATTCATCTTGACAGCAAGCTGCTTTGGAGAGAGCATTTAAGAAAAAAGCAAAAACAAATCGACATAAAAACAAGAGAACCCAATTGGTTACTTGGTAGAAGATCCAAAATGTTGCTAGAGAATAAAATTCTCATATACAAAGCCATAATCATACCCATCTGGACATACGGCATTGAATTATGGGGATGTGCTAGCAGCTCCCACATTGACCTCATTCAACGCGCACAATCAAAAACTCTTCGCGCAATCACCGATGCCCCTTGGTACGTGACATCAAGACCTACGGATTCAGACAGTTGAAGACGTAATTAAAGAAAGAAGCAACAAACACCACCATAGACTAGAGTTACATGAAAACACACTCCTTCAACAGCTCCTACAAGAATACCCTCAAAGAAGACTGAAAAGGAAATAGCCAGCTGACCTGAAATAAGGTGCAAGAGGTTTTTCTCAATGGAGAAACCTCATCATGTCAAATTAAGGAGCTTTTTACAAATTGTCCTGAGCCAACAAAATAGTTTCAAGAATTAGTATTTTTCTGATTGCTGTTCAATAAAGGAGAAAAAAAAAGTCAAGTCATTTTTTACAAGAAAAGTATGCAAAATTAAATAATAATAGTTAACAATTAGAAATTGTCCATTCTTGGCTTTATTACAACGATATTAATCTATTTATTTTCATACTCTAAAAACAACCGTCCATATTTGTTTTAACATCAGATAGACAGCTCAAATTATTTTCGACTCTTACTTCGAACATTACTGTACATTAATATATATTTTAATGTCCGTTCAGCTTTGGCATTTGTCATTGGACATTGAATAATAAAATTATAATGGCTATTTTACGAAACGTAATTTTAATAGTTATAAATTCAATAAACTCAATTCTCCAATAACTGGCAGCCAATTTTGGCAATTAACAATGCAAACAATTCCATGAACATGTGCATTTGCTGTAGCGCAAATGAGATATCGTCGTTTGGTGCATTAAATTCGACGTAGCGAAAAACATTTATATGTTTTAAATATTTATAAGTAAAATAAATGTGATTAGGTTTAGTTCAAAAATATATGCGGTTAAAATTAGCCACGTCATTTCTTTTTTAAATTAAAAAATAATACTTACGTTTCGTTGTATTTCTCTTGTGCCGTTTTGTGCTGATATTTAGTTTTTATTTTTAAAAGTTTACTTTTAGTTAGTCCCACCATTTTTCGTGAAATAAAAATTAGCTATCATGTTACACTTTACTTGCATCTTCTTGTGCTGGTTCTCAATGATAAATATAATAAAATATTCCTGTGAACTGATGAACTAAATATTTAGAACATTTTTGACTGCATCTTAGCTATTAAAAAATAAATGTTTCACAAATATAGTATGATTATTCATAAAACACTAAGGTATAAATAATTAAATGAGCTTAAATAAGTTTATTATCACCCACTATTTTACGTGCCCATTTTTTGGCAAGTCATTAAAATGTTATTATTATGTTTTCATAATGACCTGTATATGATGATCTGGATTTAAAAATAATAAAAAAATCTAATAAAATATCTATGATATGCAACTGCACCTGCTAAAACATTATTATTATTCATTAATTGTAAAGGCAATGATATTTATTTTATTTTTTTTATACCCTTCAAATAATTCTCTATAATCAATTAAGTCTCAAATCATACTTAACATCTTCATATTTCAGCTCATTTTATTGATTTAGTTAGTCGTTGGCCATAACGACGCACCGCACTTAATATGTACCATAGCATCCGTGTGCGAAGCAAATGTATTTAAAAAGTTAAATGCGCTGTACATGATTATTTCAGGTTGCCAAATTTATAATTTTTCAACTAAAATAATTATTTTTTTTATATTAATTTATCACAGTTATTATTTTTTTTCTTATTTTTTGTTTTTTTTTTCTTCAAGGTGTGATTGGAACAAGTGACTTTCGTCCAAGTGGATCCCTGCAAGACTATACTTATGGCTGTGTTTGTAAATAGTAATTTCTGTTATATAATTATATTTATAATTTATACTTTTAATAAATAAGATATTATTTTAAATTCGATTCGTTGTTTTTTTTACCGAAAGTTTTAAATATTTACCATACTTTCAAAAAAAATTTATTGTGTGATAAAAAAACTATATTTTCTGCAGCGTTTTATTTGTGGTAGTCATTTTTAGCATTATTCAAAATGTCGCATATAAAAAAATAATAAAAATGCGTTTTGAAAATTGTAAACATTAAAAAAAAAAATGGATATTGATGAAAGTAAAAATAAAAGAAAATTCCATAGAAACTTTCTTTAAAAAAGGTAGTACTTTTCTGGCCCAGTTTGAAAAGTACGTATATTCTGTCAAAACATCATTGTTGTTAATTACTAAATAGTAGTAACCATAAAAATCTAGGAAGGTATACTTTAGAAAAAAGCAGTTGATCATAATCATAGCACCGAAATAATTAGCTAATTTAACATAAAAACAGTTGACATTTTGATTAATAAAAGTTTGCAAAACTTTTGTTCGCAATAAATAGTGAAAAACAGCAGTGAAAATTAATTTAAAAAGGTGCATAACGAGATTTTCAATGCAGCAGCGGTTGCTACGGATCCTTTAAAAATTATCACATAAAACCAATCAACATGAATCGAATAACTTACCTTTATGTTCAGACCTTAACAACTGGCATTTAAATATACTGTTACAAATTTTTAGTTCTATCTTGGGTTCGGCGATTAAAACTCTCGATCCAATAACAAAACAATCTTTATTTCAATACAATAAATTCTATTTTCATTAACCACTTAGATATTCACTTAGCTATACAACTTTTACAACTCTATATAACTATTTAAATTTATTAATTTATAAACACATAAGCCGATACTGCCTCTTGTTATGATCGTTTCCCCTTTTATATCTCCATGTCCCAATTCTAGATCATTCCACCTGTTTCTCCAAAGTTTGACGCGGCTTCGAGTGGTTGCTCGACCTTTCTGGACCCCGTCGGCGCAGACAAAGCAAAGCGGTCTGAAACAGACCCTAGACGCGGTCGATTTCTCGGTTGCCGACAGGACCGGATTTGTAACAATACCAATCATTTAAAAGCAATTAAATCCCTTTAATATTAACAATAGTATTAATTCAAACAAGAGTTAGAATTTCTACGCCTCGTCCAAGAATGTCGTACATTCGTCCAAAAAAACAGTATTATTCGGCTTTGGTAGATAAATCACTATTTATTTTTTTGACAAATTTGCTTAAAATTTTGTAACGGAAAAAGATGGCAAATTTTTTTCTTCACAAAATTTGTTTAGATAAAGAAGCTCTTTTTAAATATGCCAAAAATGGTAAAATATGCAAATTAGGCTTATTTAATCCCATTTAAGAACATCTTTTCAGATTTTTTGTATGGTCTTTCCTTTTCTTATAATAGAGCTGAGACATCGAGTTTTGCTCACCCAGTACAATTCTTTTTAACGGATTTTTAAAATATTCACCATTAACTGTTGCATCAAACTTTTTTCTATTTCAAAGTAAATAATAGACAATGTCAACAGAAAAGTAAATGAGTGGCTTTCAAGAAGTAAAGTTAAATATTTTTCGACAGATAAGTACTTATTTCGAAAGTTACGAAATCATGTAAGTTTTTATGTTTTCAATGTGTATAGAGAGCTTTTTGTTGATGGCTCTCGAGAATTTTTTGGTATGGTATTAAGAGAAACGCCAGGGCAAAATAGCTCAAAAAATGACACACATTTTTATAATGTTGTCATTGAGGCAAGTTTACAACTTAAATTTATAAATAACCTAGGCTCTCAAACCCCTTGGTAATACCCCAACCATCTTTCGAGCAGAATTACATGCCATAGAGATATATGCCTAGGAGTACATCGAAAGAAACACCCAAAGGGCAGATATCTATATTTTATTAGATAGCCGAGCAGCACTGAAAGCTCTGAAGTCATAAACTGACTTGGGACTGTAAACAATCCCTGAGACAACTGGCAGCAAACAATCAGGTTACTCTGATGTGGGTTCCAGGTCAAAGGAGTTAAAGGCAACAAGTAAGCAGACTGCCTTGAGAAAGAAGGGGCATATACACAATTTTCCAGCCCAGAACCCTTCTGTGGACTCTCCAAAGCCCACTTGAAAGAAGAGGTTAGACGCTGGAAAACGGATGAAATGAAATCTCATTGGTATAAAGTGCCAGGAAAAAAACAAGCGAAAAGGCTAGTAAGTGAGGTATCACCTGAAAAAGAGAGGCAAAACAGAGAGTGATAGTTGCCGCTACTGCGAGAACTTCGCTGAAACTGCATAACATGTGCTTTGCGAATGCCCAGCGCTTTTCTGCAGAGGACTTAAGTTTCTGGAAGGGGCCTTTCTAAAGCCCTCCGATGTCAGGAACTTAACTCCCAGGAAATTGATAAACTTTTTACGAAGTCTCGGAATCCCCGGCCTCGAATAGATTAAAGATCTGATAGGTCGAAGTGCTAGAGACGCAGCATAGCCTTCATGACCCCCCCTACAATCTATAAATAACCTTAAAATCCGATATGATTGCGAGACAAGCATCAAATACAACACCAGAAAGAATTATTTTTTACTATCAAAATAATATATTTCTAATATCCTTTGCATAAAAAATCAGTTTTAGCTAAACTTCGACAAAGCGGTAAAAAGTACAACACGCAGTTGTAAAGGAGGTAAAGGATTTTGTAAACATTTATTACGATTCTACTTCCTTTGTTTTACATACTGTGTTATCCAATAATTGACATAATGGATTTTTGGAAAAAAAACTACAATAAAATACCAGAATTAAAAACAAAAACGAAATGGCACGCCATTTAAGTTAGTTAGTAAAGTATCTACACACACTAACATATAGTTGCAGATCTTTACAAATATTAACTTGTTGCAAACTACTTACAGCCACTAACGAGTTTGATGTTAAGTTTCTGGTTGTATTTTATTTTTTTGATTAAGTTCAGATAACCAGTTTTTATTTTATTTCTATAAAAAGTAGATGCGGATTATAATTTATAGGCAGTTTATTATCGAGCCTAAATTGGAAAGTGGTCATAAAAGTGTTGGACGCCTTTAGGGCCGACCCTCATCGAAAAAGAAAAATAAGGCAAAGGGAGTCGACGTAGATATAAAAACGAGAGGACTGAATAAATTTTGAGTGGCTGGTTGTTTATTGTTGAAAAATGTTCCCAAGATTTTTATTGTTATCCTGTCGTGGAAATCTGATGATTATTGAAAAAATAAATGTTTTTTTAAAAGTGCGACTTATTTTTTTAAACTCAAAAAATTACGAAAATAATAAAAAAGTATTAATAGGTATTTTTCAAAAATCCAGAAAATATATTTTCCATTTTCAGACACCACTAGTTTTAATGCTATTTAGTATTCCGTTAAAAGCCTTTAGTTAAATCTAAACAGCTGTGGCAAAGCTTGTTGGCGTCACGAAAAAATATACTGGCGAGTTTAAAATTGTTATACATAACGTCGACAACATACAAAAGTTATTATTTCTAGGAACAGTGCTTCTTTACACGTCGCAACACGTTCCTTAATAAACACGTAAACTCTTAAAAAAAATAAACAAGTCGATTAAAACATCAACTAAATTCATGAGTCATGGGAAAAAAGTCCATGTGCTTTAATATATCTATCTTGAGTGTTTATTTAGATAAATTCGGAATGTGTTTGTTTATATTACTGTAAATTTATTGAAAATTATTTGTTTCAGTCGAGCTTACTTTGTATGTAACGGTTTCACGCAAATAAGTAAAAAAACTTTAAAAACCGGTACATGTTCAATTAGTCATACTTTTAGTTGAAACAACTATATTTTTAATTGCTTTTATGCTAATGACCAAGCACGATAATTCTTTCAAGAGTATTATTAGTGTAAGTTTTAAAAATTATAATTTGTGTTTGTTATTTGATCTGAAAAACAACAACAAAGTATTCAAAACCAAAAACTATCAAAATCGGCTAATATTAATGTGTAAATGAGTTTTAATTTTTTCAACTCGAGAGATGGGAATATTTTTATTCCGATAAGCCCCTACGAAAGGGGAGAAAGGTGGTTGAAATATAAAAACCATTAGAAATGGCCGATATTAGTGATGAATTAACAGTTTTTGAGGTAGCTGAGTTAGGTAGTGATATTCCCAAAGCAGGCAATCCAACGTTCGGAGACAACGTCTGCCGGGTCCGCTAGTTATAATAAAATTTCATATAAATCTTGTTTATTGATGCTGCTACCTAGCAACCTTTATTCGCACGGTGTGCGATAAAAACCCGATTATGCACGTTTATTATGGATGGTTTATAATACAGCATTCTAAAAACAGTATTTTTAACTTTCCAGTAGGAAGTTATAGTAATGGGTCCGATTTTGCGAATCCCGAATTTTGACATATCTCCACATTTCAAGGTAGCCAGAGTCGAATACAATAGTATTTAAGTAGACGTCTGTGTGCGTATGTAATGTACGTATGTGAGTATGTGCGTTCGGAATTATTTTCCGTCTCGATTATCTCGAGAAAAAAAAATTATATCGACGTGGGACCAATTGCAGTCGACGCATAATTACGCAACTTAAAACTAATTTGATTTTCAGCAACGTCGGTCAAGCTGTATTTTTATGGAGAATCAAAAAACTGAAAAAAATGGTAAACTACCTGAATTTTGTTATTTATAAATTATACTATTTTTAATACAAAATAATAAGATCTTTTAAATAATATGATTATTGCATGTTAGGAATATTTGTATGAAAAATATTATAATAATATTTCATAAAAAGAGATAGTTTTAGAAAACAAAAATAGGAAATGGAGAATTTTAAATTTATGTCAGTATTAAGAAAAGAGCATTGAAGACGCTGTAACAGTAAAAAATTATTGTTATTATCAAGCATTATTTATAACAATTGAATATTGTTGCTAATAAATGATTATTGATCATAATTAAAAAAAAATTCAATTGTTACACATACATACATACATATAGTCACGCCTTTTTTTCGTAGGGGTAGGCAGAGACCATTTCCTTTCACTTGCTACGGTTCTTACACACATCTTTTGCTTCCTTTACTTTCATTAGTGTTCTCATACATGCTCGTCGGTTGTTGGTACTTTCGACAGGGCCTTTCTTCAAAACAATGTTGATCTGATCGAGATATGTTCGCCGAGGTCGACCTATACAGACTTTTCCATTCACAGTCGCCTCATAAATTTGTTTCGTCAATCTTCCTTCATCCATCCTTTCTACGTCTTCTTTTACACCACATCGTTCTCTTATCTTACTATTCTTAATTTTATCCAACCGAGTCACTCCGGCTATACTTCTCAGACTACCCATCTCTACAGCATTAATCCTATTTTTATGCTTCTGCCAAACCCAACATTCACTACCATACATAAGTAAACTTTGAACCCAGGTATACAAACTCATTTACTTGTTTCACTCTTTTTCCCTTAATCAGAACTTTACAGTTTGTCATGCTTTCTTTTCTTTCAAAAACCATTACTTTGCTTATATTAATTTTTGTCCCTTTTATTTTTAGGGCATCACGCATAACATTAATCATCGCCTGCAACTCCACTTCAGATGACCCTAATATGATTTGATCATCGCCGTAAAGTAGGCTTTTGACGATCAAATCATTCATTTTTAATCCGTACGCACTCTCTTTAAAATATTTTAAACAATCGTCTATGTATAAGTGAAACAGCCATGGCGAAGCCACACGTTCCTGTCTCACACCTTTTTCAATGTTAAACCAGTCCGTGTAAACTCTGTTTACTCTGACACAAACAGTGGAATCCTTGTAAAGTGATTCCAGTGCTCGTATTAAACTACCGCTCACCCCATACTTAGATAATGTCGACCACAATTCACTCCTCACCACTCTGTCATAGTCCTTTTTCAAGTCTATAAAAGCGCAATGGACCGAACTTCTAGCCAAGAATTTTTCGACTACATCTCGTAATAAAAAGACCTGATCCATACATCTCCTTCCTCTTCTTAATTCTGCTTGCAAATCCCATATCATCTTCTCAATTTCATTCGTTATTCTTTTAATCAATATCTTTGCATACAGTTTGACGACTATGCTGATAAAACAATTAAAAATAGCTCCCGCTTATGAAATGATAAGAAAATGTTTGAAAGCGTTTTTTATAATTTTAATAATAATAATAATTATAACAACGAAACCCATGGTATTTTCTCATTTTTTCCACTGGGAAGTGTGGACCTCTCGGGTCGCAGCCAGACCACTGTTATTCTTTTTTGGTATTTTCCATACAAATATTTCCATAAAAGGATAGTTTTCACATAAAATAATTCTTAAAAATAACATTAAAATTACCTCGATTATTTAAAAACAATAAATGTTCCAGTCGTTTTGAAAACGGATTAAATTAATTAAATAATTGCGCGATTGTAATAGATTACTTTACATCGCTTCATGTAACTACAGTTAAACCGTTTATTTGAAAATGATTTAAAATATTTAAAGAATAATAACGAGCAAGTTGCATGAACGCATTTTCAGCTTTCTAATTGTAATGTGCATTTAGAAAATTGAGTAATTTATTTTAATTGTACCAGAAAAACTGGTACGTGAAAGTATCCTCAGAAAGTTTACCTAATTTTTAATTTTGCTTTTAATTTTTTAATAATTAAATAAATGTACCAGTAATTAAATAAAAAAGTTAGCGCTGACTATTTAAGTTGAAACCATGATGTAATATTGTTTTTAAATAACAGTTGATCATAATAAAAGTTATGTATGTTACACTATGTAATAAAAAAACTTGGATCTTGCAATTATAGGTAATTATATCCAGTTAAAAGAAATATTTTATAAATTTAACGGTGATTGCTTACATAAAATAGATGCTAAATGTGATAACTTGATATTTTATATTTAATCAGAAAGAAAATTTGAAAGATAGTAAATATCTTATGTAAATTAAATTATTTTCCATACAAATTGTACTTATCCCTTAAACATTCTTTATGCACTGATTTTTAGAAAATCACACCCAGCTAGTCACAACTAAAATTGAAATTTTTTGTACTCAGACTCTAAAGGTGCTTCCACACTATACTGCGGTTGGTCGTTGGTATTGCTGGGTTGGCAAAGCTAATACTATGTGGTTGTAGCCAGCGGCAAGTGCCGCTGTGCCAACGAAAATCGTTCAAGTGTCGGTCTCCTACAAAGAAAGCCAATGAGAGCGGGTAGTGGTGCCAACCGTTGGCTGCATAGTCCAAGAAACGAGGAAGCGGTCCAATGTTATATGTGCAAAAATTAATATCCAAAAATAAAAATATGAGTGTATTGGAAATTAAAATTCAGGGTAAGTTTCTGCCACTCGATCCTGATTACTGAACATAACCTAAAAAATTGGCAAAGTTGCAAAAAGTGGTTTTTTGTTCATAACTAAAAAACTACATCTCCGATCGAAAAAAGTTAAATTAGGAAATTGTCGGTATTAAAAAGATCTATCTATTAATTATTTTATAATTTTTCGATATCATTGATACTTTTCAAGTTATATTGGAAAAACCGTGAAAAAACTGGATTTCTATAACTAGCCTATGGCAAGCCAAAAATATGTTTTTTTGAAAAATTGATAAATATTGATTATTTTTCAAGATATATGAAGTTTTCTCTAAAAAATGCTCTCCTAATTTAGCTAGTTCTGCTCGGGGGATAATGCTACAGTAACGATTTAGGGCTTATTTCTTTCTGTAAAAGTTTTACTTTCATATTATTAAAAAAGTATATTAATCTTTTTAATTTTAAGGGTAAAAAAATGCAATATTTTTTTAAATGTTTTTTTAAAATAAATTTCTTAATATTGTTTTTATAGAAATGACTTTCATAAAAATAGATTCCTGGCATCATTTCACGCATTTACGATCATTGGAAGACGAGATAATTTTTTTATTTAAAAAAAAATCTGGAAGGCGCAATAATCATTCTACAGCGGACACTTTCATGGATATTAAGGTTGAATACCTATATTTACAATAAAAAAATACTAGGATATGTCTAGTTCATTTGCAGTATTATAAATTGATGAATAAAGGGAGTCGTGCAGCGTTGAGCGCTCGAACAGAAAATTCATTTCATTTTTTAATAATATGAAAGTAAAACTTTTACAGAAAAAAATAAACCCTAAATCGTTACTGTAGCATCATCCCCCGAGCAGGACTAGCTATCAATATTTATCAATTTTTTAAATAAACACTTTTTTAGCTTGCCATAGGCTAGACTTATAAGTAAGTAACAAGTTTGAATACGTTACAGTTAACGAGTTATTAAAAACCTTATTTTTCACGGTTTTTCCAATATAACTTGAATTTTAATATATTTAATAGATGGATCTTTTTAATACCTATAATTTCCTGATTTAAATTTTTTCGATCGGAGCTGTAGTTTTTTAGTTATTAACAAAAAACCGCTTTTCGCAACTTTGCCAATTTTTTAGATTATGTTCGGTAATCAGGATCGAATCGCATGAAATACAAATTCTCCCTGAATTTTAATTTCCTCTACGCTCAAATTTTTTTTTCGATATTAATTTTTGCACGCACTTTTCCCCATTGCTTGAACTACCAAACGGCTGTCCCTGTTCTGTGGGACTGTCGTTTGAGAGAATACAAAGACAAGAATAAAAAACTAAACGCTCTAATAGAAATGGCAGTTAGTTTTGGTATAGAGAAGGAGGAAGTGAAAAGAAAAATTAAGAACTTGGTGTCTCATTTTTTACAAGATTCAATTCGTCTACGTCATCCAATAACAAATCTTAAATTAGGTCAGTAGTTCCGTATCTCTCTCTACTTCGAAGGATTGGACGCTCCCAAAACAGTCGTTTGCGCCGTTTGCGTATTTTCAATAATTATGAGCGCGGCCGAAGCATCAAAAGTAAATCCTCCTCGGTAAACATTGTGGGATTAAATGCCAACTCGACTAAATAACAACAGATGTAGACGGCAGGCCAGCAGTTGGCTTTGCCAACCCGGCAATGCCAACGGACAACCGCGGCATAGTGTGGATTCGCCTTAACAAGAAATAGCAATATGAGCAAAAAATGTCAATAGGTTTACACTTTTTAATTTTTTTCATCAAAAAATTAACTTTCATTTTGCGTTTCCTTTCGTTTGCAGTAATATGAATCAATAGATCCACATTCGGTAGCAGGTCATTTCAAGTTTTTATTGACAGAAAAACGAGGGTTCATTTAACCCATTTTTCATTTAAACAACGCATTTCCTTAAACAGCGACAGTTGTAGCAAGGTTCAAGACAATCACGTGACTCTACTTTTATGGCCTTTTTGTGCCACAGACTTTTCACCAATTAAACATGTTAATTTACTGTTATTGACTGCTTAAAAGAAACCGCAGCCGACCGAGTTATTTAATAATAACTTTTTTTTTAATGTTTTGTTATTAAAGTGTATTAATTTTTTAAGTTCAATTAAACACACATCCTGTATAAATTTCATCAAAATTAATTAACTCTCAGGTACTAGGTGTTCGGATTATTTGAAAGTTGGTATAACTTTTTTTAACATTATAATATGCCAAATAACTTTGTCAACATCTAGCATATTTTCTCAATTATCAAAAAAATTATATCATCCAAGATTTTATGACTTTTATAAAGTAGGACTCCATCTTTTACGTGAAGCTAGCGCATTTTGATATTTTTCCCAAATAGTACAATAATTTAACCTAATTTCAAATCAATTATTAAAATAGTTAAAAACTTTTGTGAAGATAAAGTTTAAAATTAACATCAAATGTTGAGTGGACAATGCTGGTTTAATTGGAATATTCAGTGAACTCACGATCGTATAAACGATTTGTCGTAACATAAAAAAAAATAAATACGGGTTACAACCCTTCCCAACCGAAATCAGTGTTTTAGTCACGTTTCATACCCAAGATTTCTTTAGAACTCGATGAGGCATTCAGTCGCTTGAAAGGGACGCACAAACTAAACAAAAAAAAATAGACAATCAGGCAACCCTCGGTGCATTTCAACATACACAAACCTGTTTTCGTGAAAATATCTCCAAGAATGACCCATCGTTAACCGAGCGGTGATCATCTTGCGACCGGTGACTTCCGCTCTTCCAAAGGAAATCGACTTGGCGACAACTGGTCAATAAAAAAACCCCTTTGTCGATCCTGCGAAGCACGAGCGTCACCGAAGGGGAGGGACATTCTGTTTACACACATAGCTGGAATATACTAAATCATTATTCCTGAAATTTGATTATGTCACATCTGAAAATAAACGAATATTTTACTCAACATTTTTTTTTATCTCACTAACTATATTCACTTTTTTTTAATTTAAATACATTTTCATGGGAATGCTCTGAACCCTTTCATGGCTCTAGTCATCCGGAACTTCTAAACTGGAATTATCATATGTGAATACAACCACTGAAAATCACACACTGTGAAAGTTTAACAAATGCAAAAACTTTTCTAACATTTATTCCTAAATTCCCTACTTTCACAAGGATTTCCTTACGATATCTATCTGTCATTATGTTCCCTGGATCACCTACTTTATTATAATTGCTTTGTTAGTATCAAAAATAAGACTCATATTTTGCGTTTTAATACAACCTGATATTATCATGATTAGGATATTGAGTACCAGTTCACAAAAAATGAACATAAATATTCTTGGCGCACCGGCAAGGCAAAGGGAGGTTTCTAGCAGAGGGTTGTAAAAGTTGTAGGATGTTGTATGTCTGCCTCTGTTGAATATCGCCGTGCCTCGATTCGATGTTAAGTCTTCGATGGCTAGTTGGTTGACTGGTTCGTAATTCTGTTTGCTTATAGTTTACCCACCTCTTGGTGAAGTAAATTAAACACTTTTCTTGTTTGATACTATATTGTAAAAATATGTACAATGAGCTTACAGTTGAGAATCTCTTGTCTCTTAAGAAAATTTTCACTGGTTGATGGCTTTTTAACTAAATTAATTTTATCTAATTATATTACTTTTAAATTTTTTACCACATGGTGTTTTAGCTTGCTTGTTCTTTCTATGAAGACGATGGACAAACTCACCTAACGGAAGTGGTCAAGAATAGTTAAGTAATAGCAGCGCTAATGTCAGCTTTTCTAATTGGTTTCGCTTGTGACTTAATGTATGATTGGTTATCTATAGCAAAGCCACTAATCTCAGGAAACCGAGTGAATAACTAGTTGCCTATAGCACTCGTCTATAATGAGGTTTTTAAATCAAGGAATGGATTAAAGGACATTCTACAGTTGAAAAATACGGAATTTTCAACAGATATCTTTAATTAGATAGTATGGGTGTACATGATGTAAACAAATGGTACAAAAATTTCAAACGAATAAAATTAGGGTGTAATTTTAACATACCATTTTAAATGTGGCATTTTTTTGATGCATACCATTTTAAATAATTAGTTGGAAGCGTTACAATGAATGAAGGGTAACTCAAGTAATTGACTGCGCCAGAAATGTTGCTTCAGTAAAAGTAGGTCTTTCGCGACATGAACCTGGAAGTAAACAACTGATAAAAGGTATATTGGAGAACTTCTTCAGGCTTACGATAGACTGTTAAGAAAGGTTATAGTTATAATTTTGCCCGATTTCATCGTACTAGAGCAGTTAATGACAGCCTTGAAATTTATGTTTTTTAAAACAATGCTATTTGCAAATGGATTTGTTTTTTTCTTCCAAATAATTCACATAGAAAATTTTAAAAACAAGTGTTTTCTGTTAATGATATTTATTTGGCAAGAGTTCAATTTTATTTTGGCATCATATCTGTTTTTAGTTATTGAATGACAATGAAGTTTTGATTATTACCAGATGTTTAAATTTTATTTTACTGCCCAAGTAAAAATACCCAATAATCTGATTGACAATCAGAATAACGTATTACCTATAAAAACTTTAATACGCACATGATTTTTATTTTGCAGATTAAAAAAAAAATGGAACATGGGTTTTTAATATTATTTTTGTTTTAATAATTAAGAATTAATTGATTAGACTAACAACTGTTTCCAATGTCATCAACTTTTTTAATTACCTTATGATGGGTCTTTTTATTAATTATATAAATTAGCAATAGAATTTTAATGTTCAGCTTTTTAACATTTGCCGAATCTTAAAAACGTAGTCAAATTTTATTTGTAACAAATGGTAACACACAATATTATATTTTCTGACTCGTTTAATTATATAAGCCACTGATATTCCCAATTGTTTTTTTAACAGGCTACAATACAAGACAACAAACACCCTTTTGTGCGACACCTATGTCTGTAAATGTCCTGAAATCAAATCTATTCGATTTTCCAGGATTGTTATTTAGCCTGGATAACCCGTGTCCGGGAATCGACGACTCGAAGGAAGGTGGCGTCTTTTTACTTTTATTTTCAACGCTTCAATGAGTTTGGAAGGAATTGAACGAGGGTTTATTTTTTTGTTAAATAAAGGTGATCCGATGAAATTGGTGAATTGATTGTTAGCGATAAAAGTGATTGATGATTACCAATCATTATTTATCAATTTTTTTCGTTTATCAGGAATTATAAAAATAATACGGTTAAAATAAATATTATAATAAACTTTAGATCAATGACCAAAAATGTTAGTTTATTACGAAATTTCAATCTAGATCAATAGTATATAAATAACCATAAAGATAGATGAATAAATCATTAACAAGTTTTAAAATAATATTCTTTTTTGTATGTAGCCCAGCAAAGTCAGCATAAGTCTGGCACACGCCGGACGTTGGTTGAGGTTATGGAGACTGATTTTCTCCTCTTCACACAATTTTCAATTAGGGGTGTAGTGCAGCTAATGATTACAGGTTAATTCCTACGTGTTAATATTTTTGAATTAGGTATCTAGGAGTATTAACAATACTGTGTAATAGCAGTATAAGATCCAATGGATAGAATAGTCACCAGTAGGAAGGGTCTTAGTAGTTGATTTGGATGCACTTCTTTTTCTTTAAAGTGTTTGATGGCTCTTTCATGTGGAAACCTATGGAATGTTTAGATTTCAATGTGATGAGTAGTTGCAAACATACAAAGATGTATTTACTAGTGTTAGTAGATTATTATTATTTTATTGTTAATGAATAAATGTGATTTACGACATTTCATAAATTTTAGTCCAAAGACCTTTCCTTTCTTCTTTATCATTTGGCATTACAACCAGGGGTGGGTTTTGGCCTGCTCTACAATAGTCTGCCTTCTCTTCCTATGGGTAGTTATGGTCCACCAGTATCTGCATCTAAGCTTCTTAAGATCACCTTTTCTTAGATCTGCCGCTGTGTCTCGTTTCGCAGGGTTTCCATTCAGTTATCCTTCTCGTTAATATTTTTAACTCCATTCTTTGTATATGGCCCAGCCATCTAATTCTTTGGGATTTCACAAACCTAACTATACCTTTTCCATGTGTTAACGCATTTAGTTCATGATTCATTCTGGATCTTCATGATTTATCCGTGTCCAAATATCTTGCGTAGTATCCTTCTTTCGAAGATTCTTAGCCGATTTTCATCTGCTTTAGTGAGGGTCCATGTATCAAGGTCTTATATAACCTGAGTTTGGACGTTTCCTTTGTAATAGAAAACCGCTTCCAACTTAGTTTTGAGTAAAAAAAAGGGTGTGCGTCTCGGGACGCCCGACAGAAGTGATAATTTCAAATGATTTGCGAAGAAACTATTAAATATTGAACGTATTTAACTTAACAAATACTTAGTTTATTATTAGAATTAAAATGATACGGGTGAGGATTATAAATTAATACAAAATTGTTGGTAAATCAGTGGCAATCAAATTTTTTTAAGAGATTGAACAGATTATTTAGTTAATATTAAATATATCTTATGTAAAATAATAAAAATTCTTCAATAGACACAGTTGACTGGCTTTCATTTACATTAGCATTATCTAAGCTTACAAAAGTAACAATAGGCACAGCAGTGTATTTAGGTTCAAATCCGCAGACAACTTTTATTTTCAACACAAATATAATTTGTTTGTATATCTAATCTTGGACGTTTGAAGTAAGAGTGCGTGGTAGTTGATTGGTACAGCTATCTGTTTAGCACGACAGTGTATTCAGGTTCAAATCCCCGAGTATCCAACTTTTTTTAAAAATATTAAAATATGAGAGGGATGCTATTTATAATGCTATTTCCCTATGGAAGTTGGTACAACACAGGTATATAATACATACAGAAAAGGGGCAAGAATACTATCTTGTGGTGCTTCCAAATGTATATCATAGCAGCTGAAGGTTTCAACGTTGGTTACGTTTTTAAAACTTCTTCAAGTTAAGTAATGTATAAAAGAAAATAATAAATAATACCTAACATCATTTATTTGGTTAAGAGAAACATGTGAAACGGGTATATACTTATGTAAAATTTTAAGCACATTATAATTTTTGGGTGACACAATATTTAACGTGTTTCTTGTTTTATTAAAAAAACAACTCCACCCTCTTGGCAAAGCGTTTGTATAGAAATCGTCGTTTTCCATTTGTGGATAAACAGAACACAAGAAATATAGTAAATAAGCGACTGAAATGGGTATAAAACAAACTTGGACGGGAAGCTAATTCGAAGAACCTCCATCTTTTAGGAAGTCGGTGACACAAATACCTATATGTATAAACATCGAAGTAGTAAAAAACTAGGTCATCTCTCGACTTCGGAAAAATACCGCCCGCCGTTAAAATCTTCTTCAGCCACCTCTAGAAAAAGACAATCCCAGAAACGGACAAAAGTAGGGACCGTTTCAGCCAACAAGATGTCTTAATAAATCCACTTTTTTAACACAAATTGAAAAATGATGAACAGAAGCAAATAAATATAACTAAACAATTAAATATAATATAATTAAACTAAATGCATGACGACATCAAAAACGTCATTAAGGTGCAAACTGGAAGTTGAACGCAAAGTTATCCAACAGGAAATGAAATATTATAAGTATCTGGGCATAGAAATCTCAGGCTATGGTGATGTTAAGACGAAGGTGAGAGTTCTGGTAGCATTCAATATAGTTTAAAATATTCTTTGGCTTAAATTTTGGTCTGTAAGGTATCTTTTAAGGTGTTTACAGTATTCAACATTTCTGATTTTTGGAAAGACAATTTAAAATGTTCCTTGTCCTAATTATTAGCAGCGTGTGACTGTTTTAATACAGTATTCAATACTTATGATTTTCTTTAATGGTTGGAAGAGTTCTAGATAGTGAACATTTTTGACAGAAATTAAAGTTTAAAGTGTTGTTTGTTTTAGAAATTTCTTTCGATTGTTTAAAATTTCCTTTGAAACGTCCAGTAGTCTTTGACAGTTCAAAGTGTTCCTAGTCTTGGAAAGACCTGGTCGAATTCGACAGCTCAAAATGTTCTGGTCTTGAATCTTTTAGTGGACTGTAATTGTTTAAAGGGGTTCTATTATACAATACTTTTAATTGTTATAAATGACTAAAAGTACATTTTGGTTTTAGTTTGGAAAATTTTGTTTGCTTATTTTTTCTTGGTCGAGAAACGTCTAGCATTGACAGTTCAAAATATTTGTGGTAATTTTTGACAGTTTTAAATTTTTTATTTATGCGCCCCAAGTTAAAAATAATATTTTTCTATCTGCTGATGTTAGTATGCAGTAATTCGGTCCTGATATAATAGAAAAACTATTGACTACTGTCGTACTGTCTGCTGCCGCCGCGCCGAGTTCAAGCTCAGCGACGGTTGGCCACATAATTCACCAGATATTCGACGGTGAATGCCGCGGGACACGAAAATGCTACCGTTTCTGCTGCTATCCTGCCGCCGCCTGTAGAAATATGCAGTCAGGAAACAACCGAAGTGCGGAAGAAGAACCAGAGAAAACGCGAGAACAAGTGATATTATTATATCTGGAGAGAACAGACCAGCCGTTTCGGCTCGATCTCGCATTTTTCGTTGCCGGATTACATCGATCCTCTTCGCGGTGATCTTGATCTAATGCCTGTTTTTTGTTGGTTCAAAGGTTGCGCCGAGATTAATCAAAGACTGATTTTTCAACGTAAAACTAGAAAAAAATTATGAAAAATAGTCGTGCAGTATTTCCGGAAGTAAAATTAATGTCATTTCGTGTTATTGACTATTTAAAAATTGTTTTTTACGATTAAAAACAATAATAAAAGCAAATATTAAAAACAAAGAAACAAACTACATAATTTTTTAGATAACATTTGGTTAATTGTAAAAACGTAAAACGGTGACGACAATGCAATATTTTTAGTTTAAGTGGTTTTTGTTTAATTATGAATAAAATCTTTTATTTCTTTTTTTATACACCTAGAATAAAGAATGACCCAGGGATGCGTGCGACCTCCATAAGTTTTTTCTATTCAAGGTATTAACTTGATTTTTTTTAAACAATAGGTCCGACAATCAGGCTCATATTAGGAATATATTTATTTATATACAGAATGTCTCAATGGTGTCACATTTTTGAAATCGCTGGTAGAATGTTCGCCTGCCACGCGGGCATCCCGGGTTCGATTCATTCGATGCATTCTTTTTGTGCTTTTACCATTTAATACATAATTTTTTTAGTGAGTAAAACAAATCCAACTAAAAAGCGAAAAATAATTCTTAACATAGGAATAAAATTACTGACGAGAAAATTAATGTCACTGTTCTTTAAGCGTGGGGTGCTTTGTATGACATTTTTAAACTAACTCTGCCAATTTTTTTAGTTTTTTTAAACTGTAATTTTTTTTGGTATACTGTTTGTTTTTGATACAATCTGAAATCTGAATTTTCTACCACATTCTTCATATTTTTTGGACCTTGTGCCGAGTGATTATCATATTTTAGGAAAATATTTATAAAGCTATGCGTTCAACGATCAGTTTGTCGCTTTTTATTTGTATCTCTAGTAAAAGATCAGATTATCGGGTCGTTGAAATCACCGCCACATTTAAAAATTGTTTTAGTGATGAAGCAATTTTACTTTTTATGGAAACAAAAAAAGCTTTAAAGGAAAGGCTGATCATAGTTTAGATAAACAAGTACTAATCGTTAGATGAAGATACCGTTATTTATTGTTTGGGTAAAATCTTTGGTATTGCTGAGATTGATAATGAATTTTAAAATTATTTGAAATTTTTAAAACATTAACATTCTCGCGTACTGAATATTAGTTAGGTATAAGAATTTTTATTTAATATAAAAGTATTTTAAAAATAGTGCTTACATTGAATCATTAAGCGACATCATTATTATCATTCTGGTGCTACACCCTTGTAGAGCCTTGACTTCCTTTAAGATTATTGCTCATTCTTTTCTATTGACCGCTTTTCTCTTGCATTTATTATTACCAATGAATTTTATATCTTTCTCTACTTGATCTGACCCTAGGTCTTTCTCTAATTTCTCTCTGCATGTCCATACATACATACATAAAGTCACGCCTTTTTCCCATGGGGGTAGGCACTTGCTACGGTTCTTACACACATCTTTTGCTTCCTCTACTTTTATCAGTGCTCTCATACATGCTCGTCGGTTGTTGGTACTCTTGACCTGGCCTTTCCTCAAAACAATGTTGATCTGATCAAGATATGTTCTCCGAGGTCGACCTCTACCGACTTGTTCATTCACACTCGCTTTATAAATTTGTTTCGTCAATCTTCCTTCATCCATCCTTTCAACGTGTCCATGCCATTGAATTCTTTGTTTTCTTATAATCGTCACAATATCTATTTCATAATATTTACCGTAAACTTCTTCATGAAAGCGACATACTTTCATTTTCTATAGTTCGCAGATTATTATAAATTTCTTTGCAATATTAATAACGGTGAAAATTTTTTGACAGTTCTAACAACCATTAAAATTTTCTCATTTTGTGTCATATGTAACAATTTCACTCAATAATGTCAACATTACATTGATAATTGCATTCAGTGATTTATCAATCACTATGACAACACGATTGAGTTTGACAACTTCACAAATGAATTTCAAAATGTCACGTTTTGGCAATGCGAATGTTTAAACTATAAATTTGCTATTCAAAGGAAAAATTCCCAGAAATACAACCTACAGTTACAAATATATTTGGGGAATACTTATGGAATTTTGATGCAAACGAGAATATGAATTAAATGAACATAGAAACTTAGAAGAATTGGCGTTGATACTAAAAGATTGGGCGGTCAATGTGAGAAAGAAAGATGGGACCGAATTTAAAGAAGCAAAGGTGAAGACAATGTGGAACGTTTCATGCAAACTTTTGCAAGAAAAGTACTGTAATGACTATAATATTATGATTGACCCGTTTAACAATATAGTATATAGTTTAACCAGCCCGATATGCCCGCGATGCAATCAGGAAGAAACTACAAGTAGATCCATGTACAAGTAAGTCCAGTTTAACTTCGTTAAATCAACTGCTGTTAGCGAATTGGCAAAAAGTGGTGTAGAATAACAACAATTGCTGAAAATAACTGGTCATATTAATCAAAATTCTATAAAACCATACTTAAATCTCGATCAAGAACATCACAACAAAATCATAAATATTATGCGTGGTAATAGATCTTCTATAGTAGAGAACAGCAACGATTCAAATGTTAGTTAAATTTTAATAATTGTACTTTTACTAACTACTTTTAATAAATAAATAAATTTTTTGTCGTGTTGAGTTCTAATTTTAGAATCAAAAAATTTTCCGCCGATTATCCCTCGAACATTGACGGACAAATGACTTTGGCTTCGGAGTGTTACGAGCTATTGTCATAAAATTATCTCGTCTATTATCAATATCCTAGGGATATTACTACTGATAACAAACCTACTGATTAATCGTGAACAAGAATTTTACCAATACATATATTAACCATTCAGTATCCATTGATTCCGAGTGATGCAAAACCTACTGATTAATCATAAACTAGAATTTTACCAACACTCATACTGACCAGTATACTCCTTTTACTTATTATTTTTGTTAATTTTTTGTAATGTATGAGTTGATGTTGGTAACTAACTATTATATTTGAAGAGGAATTTTATCTTTTTCGAATAAACTTTTTTGTTATTGGTACAACAGGGGACTGTATTTTATTGTCACAAAATGTGTTTATTCTATATATTTATTTATATTATTAGAGAAACAGTTGGTTCGATGAGTCCAGAAACGATTTTTAGTTCCTATGCAAATACGATACAAACTGATTTTATTTTTCAGTTACGCGAGTCGCAAAATGATTGATATTTCTAAATTTATTGACCACTTTATCTTCTTAAAGCATTGATTTTGCGTGGTGTTCTCGAGCACAATCAAAAGTTTTCTATAAGTATCACAAAACCAAAATTTTTTAAATTCAAGCTTTTTGACGAACATTTCATTGTTAATATACCAATAGCATTTAAAAGACGAGATTATTATCGGAAAACGATTTGTTGAGTAATAAAACATTACGTTTTATTGAAAGATACAGCACAAAAACGAATAAAAAATGTATGTTTCGCGCAACCTTCAATAAAAAGAAAACAAAAACAAATAAATAGCGGATTATGACTCCTCAAACCCGAAAGGTCGACGGGAAGTGGGTGGGGTTAGATCAGAAATGAAAATAATTCGATGGTTTTCGGGACTTGCTTCCGAGACGTTTTATTGATAGTCCTTCGAGCCGGATCCGATACCAGTGACGTGGAAAACTGTTTTATGACGACAAAGGATGGTCGATATGAAATATGTAACGATAGGACGAAGATTAGGCAGAAGCCGATTTAACGAGCTGGACGTCGATTTCAGACTGCTGTAAACATTGTAAAAGGAGAAACTACGTTGAGAAATATTTTTTTTATTTCTTTCCATTCGGGTCGGACTATTATGGGCATAAAAGTAAATCATATTTTATTTACCGAAATTTATAGTGTTTGTTAGAAGACTAAAACAATGTCGTAACAAAAAACCAGCACTGCCGGAATATGTGCTTTATTCGTTAGGTAAAACATGTCAAACAAACAATTAAAGACCCACCGCGAATAAGTCATCAAGAGCTTGTCATAATATTTTTATAGTCTGGAGGTTTACACATATGACAACATTTAAATAACTCACATGTGATTTATTTCAGTCGTAATTTTAAACGAAATATAAATATTTTATTTTAATTTGGCTGTTATTTTGGTTTAAAATCACGTAGATATCGCAGCAAATTTATTGTAAACCGCTTTTTTAAGCTCCGAATTCAAACCACAAATCTTTGTTATTACAAGAAATAAAAATACAAAACACACAAAGCTTATATTATTAACTATTTTATCCATTTTAAACCGCTAAAGGCAAAGATCTTCTGTTTTTGTTTGGTGTAGAGTTGACAACAACGGTTACTAGTAAAGAACTTTATCGAAATAACGGCACATCTTTAATTTGTTGATAAAATAATGCAATACTAAAAAGTTTATTAAACATATAGTTAGATTGGTGATAAAAAATTTGACAAAGTGCCCGTTTGTTGGATGAATTTTAAAGAAATTGATCGTGTTAGTGCATTCTTGGTGCTAAATATTATCAGTGAGAGCGCACTTACGTCTGAAGGTGTACGTTCTATTTTCAAATTAATAAAACAAACTATACGTGATTCAACATTGAAATAAATGTTTTATTTTCGTTACTTAAGGAATGTCGTCTCCTTATAACAACCACGTAGATTAATTAAGTTAATTCGACTCTCTTTCCTTGTCTAAGCTCGAATCACTTACCCTACAGTAGCAGAGCAAAATGTATAAGGTTAGCATTGTTCGTTGTTTTCATTTTCTTTATTAAAATACGCCAATAAATTAACTACAAATTCTTTCCGGTGTCGTATTCCCATACATCCATACATACATACATATAGACACGCCTTTTTTCCGTAGGGGTAGGCAGAGACCACTTCCGCTACGGTTCTTACACACATCTTTTGCTTCCTCTACTTTCATCAGTGCTTTCATACATGCTCGTCGGTTGTTGGTACTCTTGACCTGGCCTTTCTTCAAAATAATGTTGATCTGATCGAGATATGTTCGCCGAGGTCAACCTCTACCGACTTCCGTCCACTCACACTCGCCTTATAAATTTGTTTCGTTAATCTTCCTTTATCCATCCTTTCTACGTGTCCAAACTATCTAAGCATTCCTTTATCTATCTTTGTAACATCATCTACTTTTACACCACAGCTTTCTCTTATCTCACTATTCTTCACTTTATCCAACCGAGTCACTCCGTCTATACTTCTCAGACTACTCATCTCCGCAGCAATAATATTGTTTTCATGCTTCTTCTGCGAAACCCAACATTCACTACCATACATAAGTGTAGGAACCAACACACCTCTATGCACATCCAGACATGCCTTTTTTGACACTTTCTGGCTGTTCATAAAGCTATGAAATTTTCCCCATTCATTTGTTTTTCTGCCAACACCCTTCGCTTAATGTCACTGTCAGTCATATTTTTTATCTCTCGTAAACTTCTCATTTACTTGTTCCACTATTTCTCCCTTAATCAGGACTTCACAGTTGTCATGTTTTCTTCTCTTTCAAATACCATTACTTTCGTTTTGCTTACATTTATTTTCATTCCTTTGATATTCAGGGCATCATGTATAACAGTAACTATCGCCTGCAACTCCTCTTCAGATGAAGCTAATATGATTTGATCATCGGCGTAAAGAAGGCATTTGACGATGAAATCATTCAGTTTTAATCCATACGCACTTTCTTTCAAATATTTTAAACAATCGTCTATGTATAAATTAAACAGCCATGGCGAAGTCACGCATCCCTGTCTCACACCTTTTTCGATTTTAAACCAGTACGTGCAAGCTACGTTTGTCCTGACAAGAGCAGTGGAATCCTCGTAAAGTGATTTCAGTGCTCGTATTAAACTACCGCTCACCCCATACATAGACAATCTTCTCCTTCTTCTTAAGTTGCTCCGTCCTCCCCGGACGTTGGCAATCATTAGCGCTATCTGAACCTTGTCTACAGCTCGGCGGAACAATGTGGTAGTGCTCACTCCATACCATTGTCTTAAGTTTTTTAGCTAGGATATCCTTCTTCTACCCGGGTTGTCCTTCGATCTTTCCTTCTGGAACAGTAACCGTTGTCACATTTTTTTGAAGATCCTGCTCCAACACATCTCTAATATTGATTGATACATAAATTCTACACTGCTTGTTTTCGCTCGTGGGGATGCGTTGTTGCCATTTTGGTCAAATCTGTACAAATTGCGAGAATCACTTATCTAGTTTCGTTCTTTACAAACTGAATTTTTGTATTTGAGGAGACATTTATTTTTATTACTTTTTTCTCACCTTTATAACAAATTGCTCTTCTATTTCAAGTTTTTCTAAAACAACATCAACGATTTAAACGTTTCTACAATAAATTTAGTTCAACATCATTTTAGAAGTATTTATTTTACTTTGCCTTGTATATGTTTATCAAGGTCTAACCAAACGAGCTTCGTTATTTTAATTTTATTACATAATTAACAAACATGGTCGAGAAACTGTGAGAACACTGGGTATTTCTCTACAGGGAACATGGAACGGCGCAAATAGGAGATTTCTTTTCTCATTATTAAATCATTTTATTTATTTTTTAATTACCCGTGTAATAATAACATTTCCTATTTACTTAATTTTCTTATTTAAATAACTAAATAAATAGAGGTTCGTTCGTGCAGAAAAATTGAATCTAAGGTGGCAGCTGCAATATTAAAAAAGTGAAAACTAAAAAATAATCATACCTTTGATGCGAGCAATAACTTTTTTGAAAAGTTGTGGATCCCACACAATTTGTCGAATTTAAAGATCGCACCTAAGTAACGAAATGGCGTGAATTTTCCAAAACTGTCAGAAAAAAATAACTAAAATATTTAATTTATGTACAGGAATCCATTCCAATCATCATATATCGAATATTTTTTGTCGAAATCTCTTATAAAGCTGTAACAGAACTGTATCTGTACATTAAAGATATTTACAAAAAAATGTTATTATTTTATTCTTGTTTTATAAACTTCTTCCATTCTTTTCTGTCTCTAGTCGATCTCTTTGCTTCGCTCCATTTTTTATTTCTTCCTTGTAAAATCTTTCCCATTATGTCGGTCCAGGTTTTTCTAGGTCTTCCTCTTTTTCTCTTGTTTTGTGTTTTTGCTTCATAGATTCGTTTAACAGGTCTACTGTTTGACATTCTCTGTATGTGTCCCCACCATCCCAATTGTTTTTGTTCTATGAAGGAAATAATGTCTTTTATGTCTAGTTCTTCTCTTATTCGTGTATTTCTTATTTTATCTCTCGTTATATCTTATAACTTATAAATAACCCAAATAATAAAGTATATTAAAAGTATTCTTCATCCACGAGGATAAAATGTGTTTAATTAATAAATGCAACAGCAATATTTTTTCATATACTTTTTCCTATTTCATCTCGATGCGATGATACATAAGGAATCATTTTTTTAATAAAAACTACAGTCCATGCTGACGAAGTCGCGGGCTAAAGCTAGTTTAATATAAAGATGATTCTAAAGAATATATAGGGTGATTTTTTAAAAACAGCTATTACGAAATGTTTTTCAAATACACCAGAAATATGGTTTATAACATTATAGTCATAAAAGCTTAAAACATTCTTCAGTGTTCAGTTGTTTTTATTGATTTCTGGCTAACAAAAAACCGTTCATAACCAATTTAACCGGGGCAGCCTACCAGTTGTTACATAATTGGTATGTCACATCCGGATCTCGTAACGCTGACGTCTGCCACTCTTTTCATATCACATCTTTCTTTCTCTTTTCATTTTATTGAGATGATATATTAGCAAAGAGGACCATTTTGAAAGATCGCATTAAATGCTGCTATAGCAAGTAGTCTCACTTCCCATTAAAAGGTCCATATCAACAATAGCCGAACCACATCGTCTTCCACTCACAAAGATCTCTTTGAAATTTGTCAAAAGACACTTTTTGAGTTGAGGGAATTCAGTCCTTTGTCATACCGTAGAAAATGTCCCCGAGAGTTCACCTGGTTTTGTCTTTTATACGCAGGACCGGTTTTAGTAAAAATAATAATGCATAAAAGTGTACTCGAAAGTGTTTTCTTTTAATACTGTCAAGAATTTGTAAACACAATAATATTGTGTTTAATTATATCCTTTGTATTTTTTTTAAACTGCTGTTTACTACCTTTGTTTTAAAAAAAAAACTTTCTTCATGAAAAAGTGGAAGATCTTTCTATTTTATCACTGGTTCCCATAGATATTATGTTAAGTAACTGTTCGATAGATCAATAATCATAATCATGTTGTAGAAAACTATTTGTTATATATCTACGTAAGTTGGAACCATATGAAATTTTTTTTAATATTGGTCTTGTACAAAAATTTATTCCTGATAAAAATTTCTGCGTGGTCCAAAATTTAAAATGCAACCATCAGAGTACAATACAGAAGAATGCTATAAAGTAAAGTTATTTTGAAATAAAAGTTATATTTAAATATGCAATAATGTCATTTAGCATGAAAATTCAGGTTTGTTGAATCTTTACTAATATCCGCATAGAAACATTGGCCATTCAACAATATTAAATAAATTCAAGATCAGTAGGAAGTATTGAAAATAATTTTAAGAATAAAATCGAAAGTGATGCTTTCTGTCGTAGAAGAACCAAAAATTTTATTACGCAAAAGGACTTCTCTAATCACTAATACTTCGGTAAATAAAGATACGGGGTGCGTTGCCCCTCATCAGCATAGGGCAGGACTACCTCGACTGGACACATCAACAGCTTCGACTCCTACCAAGTATACATGAAGTGCTACGCGAAAAGCGCCAGTCACGACATCTATACTTTTTTATATATATATAATATAAACGGTTAGAAAGTGAAACTCACAGATAATCCTAGAGCGATGGTATTTCACTCTTTGTTCCAAATATATTCTTATGGACTTTTCTTTAACAAAATGTCCATGGCCTTTCTTTACATTAAATAATGTGATTAAAAACATCTACATAAACTGATGACACCATGCACTTATGAAAAATATTATTAACCAGAAGCCTTCTAAGTAAAGTTATTTCCTAACTTTCTTTGAGTGATAATAAATGTTTCCATGAAATTTTTTTTATAAAATTACCTAGTATGAATCCAAATAAAAGTTATTAATTTTCGACTTTTCCAGATGGATTGTTTAAATAATTTCCAGGTTATGTTTTGGCTAATGTTTATAAAACGTCATTTGCAGCATTTACTAAGATTGACTGTTTGCTTCAGAGGTGCTCAAACGGTAGATCGCGATCGGCAAGTGCTTTTTTAGTCGTATAAAAACATTGAGGAATTAGCTACTGAAATAGCAAGTCAATTTAACATGGACTCATGTTCTGTTGAAAATGAGTTATTGCAGATTTCAACAGATATACATCTCAAAGCCACAGCATCTGATACAAAATTCCGGTCTTTTATGTATGCTGAGGACATGCAGTGTCACGCTTCAATATCCAAAGTCACTCTTTTAAGTTTAGTGCTAGAACTCTTTTGTTTTGTAACACCCAATAAACTCGGAATTTCGAATAATTAAGAGGTTTTTCATTGATATTTTAGAGCAGACCTACACTTCCCTTGACTTAAAAATGCATATTGTGCGGTAAAACTAATATCTATACCACGTATGCACCTCTGATATACTTTATTCTTATTCAGGCATTGTACAAATAGATAAGTACAATGGGAGGTTATTTATTTTTCATAAATAAATAATTTATATACAAGTCATACATTTTCTGAATAAGGTGTTCCAATAATGTCAATTAATACATAAAGTCGGTCCTGCACAATCATCTCAATAGCAAATTTGTGTGTTTGTTAAGATTGAGTGGCGGTCAAAAGACCGGATAACATGAAAGACGTTTCGTCCTTACTGAATATCTATCTACCTGAGTTAGTGATCATTCGAAGACGACAGATGCGATTAGAGTATTGTCATTTCTGTGCTTAGGACAATCTCATACAGCTAATGTGATTTTCTCTTGTTTGTCTAGCTCGCCCTTACCTCATGCTTATTGGTCTGTTATGTTTTTGATTCAAGTGCGTTTGTGTGTGTAGTGGAAAATTTGCAAAGCACTAGTAGTATTTGTTTGCTTGAAGAACGTTTACCGATAACCATTGATCCAGATTGACCGATCCATTACTTAATAAACATCCCCTTTATCATTAGTCCATCAAAGAATATAATTTATTTAAATTTTTTTTTTAATTCTCCATAAAAAAAAACAGCTGGACCGATTTTGCTGAAAATCTAATCAGTTTTAAGTTGCGTAATTATGCGTCGAATGAAATTGGTCCCACGTCGAGATAATCGAGACGAAAAATAATTCCGAAATTTTACCATTTTTTTCAGTTTGTTGATTCTCCATAAAAAATAGTTTGACCGATTTTGCTGAAAATCTAATCATTTCTAAGTTGCGTAATTATGCGTCGATTGCAATTGGTCCCACGTTAATATCATATTTTGTTCTCGAGAGATAATCGAGATGAAAAATAATTCCGAACGCACATACGAACATACGCACATACGTACATACGCACACAGACGTCCACTTAAAAACTATTGTATTCGACTCTGGGGACCTTGAAATATGGAGATATGTGAAAATTCGGAATTCGCAAAATCGGATCCTCATTACTATAACTTCCATTAGAAAGTTAATAGTTAATACTTTCAAAAATTAAAAAAAAAATTTCCAAAGATATATTCCTCAAGAACAAAATATTAGTTTATAAAAAATATTCTAAAACATTAACGTAAAGTGGTTGAAAGTGATATTTTCTGTTTTTTGGCGAGCACATCAAAAATAAAATTCCAAAATCATAAAAAAAAATCTGTAATATAAAACGTGCAAAAGGTTTATATCACAAACAGCGGCTATCGGTGGTATTTTTCAGTAAGAAAAATACTTTTCTCTAAAAAAAAATTTAATCTTTTCATTTTCTTCTCCATACAAGTTTTCCTTTATTTTTTCCCAATGGCGTATCAAATTTTTAGATAATTTAATAGTAGTAAAGCCACGAAAAACAATTTTTATTAAACAAAATTTATTGCATTGCATGCTTTTTTGGTAGGCATTTAAAATTAAACCAAGTATTATAACTTTTTTCTTACTTTCAAATGCATTTAAATATCATTACAAACATTGAGTGGTTTTCGCTTTTATTGCTATATTCAAGTACTGTATGTTTTAGTAGTAAATGGGGCACATACATCACAGCATTATTGTCATCACAGTAGAAACTATCTTGATAATTTGATAATAAAACCCGACAGCTTTGCCGGATCGTTTGATGTTTGTGGAGTCGTTAAATAGGAAACATTTCGTTGTTAATTAATATTTTTGTTATTATTTAAATTGAGATAAAACAAAACTTACGGTATTAACACCTAATAACAGAGCCAGAAACACAGGGCAAAACTTTAGCGATGACAATTTTAACTTCGAAGTTGATCAACAATTCACATTCGCTGATTACTCATCACAACTCCACCTCAGAAGAAATTAAAAGAAGGATCGTTCTAGCGAACAAATGCTACTTTGGCCTAAGTTAACAGATGAAGAGTCGAAATCTAAGCCAAAAAACCAAACTGACCATCTATAAGACCCTCATACTACCAGTCCTAACATACGGATCTGAAACATGGACAATCTTGAAGGCAGACGAAAACCTCCTACCAACTTTTGAGCGCAAGATCCTGAGAAGAATATTAGGCGCGATTTATGAAAATGGTATGTGGAGAAGGCTTTACAACTTTGAGCTTTACAACAAATGCAAACAGATCTCAGATCGAAGAGAATTGGTATCGTTTTTAAGGATAGGTAGATTGAAATGGGCAGGACAAGAGCAAACGAAAATCGCACTACAAGACAAATATTCAGGTCACAACCGGATGGAAGTAGTAGAGGCAGGCCAAACCTAAGGTGGAAGGACGGCATAGATACATAGAGACGACTGGCGGAAAAGACTGAGGAAGGTCGAGGCTCAACTAGGGCTGTAGAACCAATGATGATGATGATGATTTTTTAAATTGTTTGGGGTATTTTTGAAGAAGTTTTTGTAAAAATAAATATTTAGCTACGTCTATGTTTGTGATCATTTATAAACACGATTTCGACATTATCCGAGAGCAGGAAGAGCGTAAAACCCTCTCGAAAATTCCACACACGCAGATCCTTCTCTCTGCAAATAACTTTTCCTCTAGCACATTTTTCAAGAAAAATGAACTGCCCTCATTCTTTCTCGTTGCTTCGTCAACCTCTACGGTCGCTACACGATATGATCCGACAGTAAATTTAAGTTGAGAATGGTTTCACTTTGATTTTTATTTTTAAATTGGTCAATTTTTGCTCTTGACCGGAAGCAAAAAAAAATTTGCTAACTAATTATTAATTAAGATAAGATTGATTATGGTGAACATAATATTTAACAAGTGGTTGAATGTTGACAACAATAAAAATAAACAGTATTGCCGTAGCAAAACTAAACTAAAATATCAGTGATCTGGGTGCGACCCACGACTAACTTCCAGTGGAAAGAATGAAAAAATACCATATGTTTTGTTGTTATTATTATTATTATTGTTAAAAACATTGTCATCATGGTTTTCATACAAATATTCCCACCATGTAATAATCATATTATTCAAAAGATCTTAAAATTCTAAATTAAAAATAGTATAATTTATAAATTGCAAAATTCAGGTAGTTTATACCATTTTTTTTATTCTCCATAAAATACAGCCCGACCGATTTTGCTAAATCTTTAATCAGTTCTAAGATGCGTAATTATGCGTCGAATGCAATTGATCCCACGTCGATATGATTTTTTGTACTCGATATAATCGAGACGAAAAATAATTCCGAACGCACTTACGAACATACATACATACACACACAGACGTCCACTAAAAAACTATTGTATTCGACTCTGGGGACCTTGAAATGTGGAGAAATGTCAAAATTGGGATTCGCAAAATCGGACCCATTACTATAACTTTCCGCTGGGAAGTTAACAATATTTAAAAACGCCTGCTAATAACTCTTAGTAGCTAAAGCGGGGAAATACGTGTTAAATAAAAAAAAAATTTTAAATAAAATAAATAATGTGTGTAATGATATTTTTTTGTACCCCGTATAATATAATAAATAATAAAATACCTGAAAGTTTCATCGCTCTAGCTCTCCTTCTTAAGTTATCGTGCGAAAAGTACAAAATGAGGTTATTTTGAGGATCACCTTGTACGGCAGCTACCTGAAGGAATGTACCGTTATGGCCAATCTTCGAACATGGTCTTGTTCTTCAGGCAAAACTTCTACGCTGTAAGTTTTAGTGACCTAGAGCCTGTCTGCTTCAAGATATGGTGCCCCCAAAATGTTCCAACACACATACAACATTTAAAACAAGCGTCACGATGAAACTGGTGCCAATAATATTCCTTTATACTTTTCCGAACCGAAGCGTAAATAAACTTTATTCACTTTATTTATAACTATGTAATCACTTTGTAATCCCTTGAAATAAATTAGTAGATAAGTTTATTATCATTCAAGCTCCAACGAATTTCAAAACACAAATAAACTTTCAACCCAAGTGCAAGCTTGTTATTTAGTAAAATATTAGGAGCGAGTTTAGACTTGAACTTGATCATGATTTCGTTCATGTTAAATCGCGTATATGCGTCAAATACAGAGCAAGCCTGAAAAACTTGTACGCTCGAAGACATCATCTTGCACGACCTTGTTCACGCTCATCAAATTGTTTAGTTTTTTAAAGGTACAACAAACAATGATACTTCCAACTAAAAAAGTAGTCATTTTTATAACAAGTTGGTACACGTAATAAACTTATATAACTTGCGTCTCTCTTTCGGTCGCGCATTTCCAAGTGACTCCTTACGCTTGTCGAGTTAGACAGTATCTTGAAAGTTTCAAATAAGAACTTGTGTTTATTAATAGGGGTTGTTTTTTAGAACTCGTCGACCACCAAATTCAGTTTTTAGTTTATGTTGACCCCAAGGGGTCGATATCGACAGTTTGACCAAAACGAAACACTAATATCGTGTAATAATATATGACGCGTAATAAAGAATGAGAGATTTATTTGGAACACTCCATACCACAGGAGTATGACGGCGCAGTGTTATTCAGTTCCCGTTTTGTAGAGACAAACTTAAATAATCTATCTGTAAAAAGTAACACCGTCTATATAAAGTTATTATCCATCGATATTCTTTTTAACATACAAAACGGCTACACAAAAAATTTTGTACGTAACACGATCCAAAAGTGATTTTACGGGACTCGCAGGATAAACTTCCTACTCATCCCGTAAAATATCACTTTCGCAACTTGTTACGTAAATTATTATTAAATACTTGACAAAACTTACTAAACTTCAAAACTTTTAAAACTAAAAACTCTTCGTGACAGCTGTCCTTTTTATATTTTCAAATCATCGTTGTAGAAGAATCGCCACTAATCGACCTTTCTCTACAGAGTGTCAGAACAATCATTTTACCATTTCGGAACCGCTAGACGCGGTATTCTAGAATTTGCCAGACCTTTCTTTTGTCACGCCGGCATAATACAGCAGTCTCCCTTGTGATCGACTCGCTGACGCCGACAGACCACAGGTCCGGCTTGTAACACTATCAATAATAATTTTTTTTGTTTACTTTACTCAAATTTACAAACCATTTTACTTCTCATTCGTAGCGTTTGTATCGTTATAAATAAGATGCCTCGTTTTCCAAGTGTTTTTCGAATTTCAGAGACTACTTGCAAATGTGTACCATTTTGCTTAAACAGTTTTACTCGTTACATGTCAAGATTTTAAGACACAAAAAGAACAACCATTTACTTAAAAATATCGAGACGAGTTACTGTATTACCCATAACGATGTCTTTCTGAAACTACGTTTGATGTTGAGTTAAATCGTCTAAGCATTTCTTGACACCGTTTATTTTAAGCTTCTTTTTGACCTCGCGAAATTTAATTCATTTGTTTGTGACACAATTTTTTCTTCATGTTACATGATAATCTACCATTATTATTTGTCAAACAGCATCAACGTTTTCCGCTGTTGTTGGTCGACCTTCACGAAATTTATCATCAAGGCTGCTACGACCTAATTTAAAATCTTTAAAAAGTTACCAACATCAGTTTTTAAATCGTCCACATTGTAAGAAATAACAATATCCTATTTTATTTCAAAAATACCTTTATCGTAAAACGTAGTCAAAACTATCAATCTATTACCAATGCATCCGTAAACTTTTGTCTCTTCTCAAAGACCGACTCACTATCTGCCGTATCCCGCACCCCTTCTCGTCTTCCTCTTTAAGGTACCTGATCACAAGTCAGTGCTTATTTACACTAAAAGCTCTTCTTGCATATTTTTTAATATCTTTTAAGTATAAAATAAAATATTTGCGTATAATTACTAAATATGTATATCAATATCTCTTGAAATTATAATTAACCTTAAAACTAAGCTGTTTTTAAACTGTAACATACTGTTTTTAGCAGCAGCCCTCGTGTTAAAATATGTGGAAACGAAGGGTTTTGGGTGCCGCTCCGAAAAAATGTTGTATGCTTGTTATGTAAGAGGATATTTTAATACCCATCAGATAAAGAGATAACCTTTTTTTTTATTAAGGAGTGTTTAAGTATATGTCAAGATTTTTTATGAACGTCTATATTAAATAACTCCCAAGTTTCAGTTGCATATTAATATTAGAAGTAATTTACTGGGCGAGTCAACAATTCATTAAAGAAGGTTCTTGGCTAGCAGATAAGATTTTTAAAAAAAACTGTATTTACCGTAAAATATAGTCAAAAATATTAAGAACCATATAGGGTGTTCTAAAAAAACATAGCAGCATAAAGTTGTATTTTTTGTATAGAACCCTGTATTTAAGTTGTTTTTGAATTTTACATGTAAAAAAAAATGTTTTAATTTTAATTTTTTTACAGACAGAGTCACGAATCATTTGACATTATCATATATTTAATGTAAAACTTTGCAAATATGTTTACCACTTATCGCCTACGTCAAAACAACAGAGTGCGTACATATGATTGTTTTCGTCCGTGTCAAAAATTCGAAATGATCTAACCACCTCAAATTTATGCAGCGATAAATGTTCGTCTATGGGTGTATGTACGAATGTGCGTATGTTCGTATGTGCGTTCGGAATTATTCTCGATTTTCTCAAAAACAAAAAATGATATCGACGTTAAATCAATTGCATACGACGCATAACTACGCAACTTGGAACTGATTAGATTTTCAGCAAAATCGGTCAAAATGGAGAATCAAAAAACTGAAAAAAATGGTAAACCACCTGAATTTTGCAATTTATAAATTATACTATTTTTAAGACAGAATTTTAAGATCTTTGGATTAATATGATTATTGCATGTGCGGAATATTTGTATGAAAAATATGATGACAATATTTTTTTTAATAATAATTATAACAACAAAAAATGGTATTTTTTCATTCTTTTCACTGGAAAGTTAGTCGTGTGGACCTCTCCAGACCACTGATATTTCTATTAATTTAAACTAAACTTTAGTTAGTCATTATCAGTGCTAATCTGTCAAGTTTTTTGAATACTATTAATAAAATAAAATTGGAAAGCGCTATGCTCAATAAAGAAATTTGCACGAAATACACAAAAACTTTTTGTTTTATTTCAATGAAAACATAATTTATATAGATAATCCTATAATAATAACAATTGTCAACGTTGAGCATCGAATTTTGTGTTGAAATAACTGTAAAAACTTGCTTCAAGCAATCGTTGACTCACTCTGTACATAATATTTTAAAAAAATTAATTTTGAAAAATTACTTACATTTTACAAACTTTCATTTTTTGTTTTTAAATTATTAAAAATCGTAAATCTTGCTACATAAATATATATTTTTTTTACATTAGTTTTATGTCGCTTGAAGCACTGACTTTTTTATTGGCTTCCAAAAATAAAGTAATATTTTTATAATATTTCACTCGTACACCCGTACGTTTGCCAACAAATTTTTAATAGCCGATTTTTTATAGTCAAAATGTTTTCCGGTATTTTGAATGGTGCACGTCAATAAATTTTGAAACATGAAACACTGTTGGCGGTGTGTTCAAACAGTTTTCGTAAAAAAGCCATTCTAACCCAAAACTATCACGATAAAAAAAGACGCAGAACCAGACGCTCTCAGCAATAGATCTTAAGTTTAAACGATAGATAAAAGATTAAACAAACGTAAATGGTATTCTACATAAATTTTTAGTATATAACAAAGGTCTTCGGAGCAGTGGCGAAAAAACCTCTTACGAATAAAAATATACAAAAAACGCAGGAAATGTCCCAACTCATAAATATGTATCAAGAATTTATTTTGCGGAAAGTAAGTTTGGCTGGGGACCGTTTCAATATCCAGCCAGCACGAGACACTGCCAAGCCGAGCAAGTAGCACAAAAAAATAGGAAAATATCCCTAGTTGTTATATAAGTGGGTGATTATTTCCATTGGCGTTCCCGAAAACAAAAAAAACACCAAACACCCTCCTAAAGAGCGAAACTTATTTTCTTAGCATTTGGAAATAAAGGTGCTAGTTCACAGGTACCATTAGTTTTAATCATTATACAGGATGTTTTATAATTCGACGGACAAACGTTTAGAATCTTTAGACTATTAATAAAAACAAAGAATATATAGGTGGAAAATAATAAAAAATATTTAATTTTAAGATTAAAAATAGAAAATGTTTTTTGCAGCAACACTTTTATAATCGCACCGATTTCTGTAGCGTCTCGTAAAGAAAAAAATTATTATTAGAAGACTGAGAATAGGACACACTCGCCTGACGCATCTACACCTTATGACCGAAGAGAACCCACCAATATGTCAATTCTGCAATGATCCTCTAACTGTCAAACACTTCTTAACTGAATGTGCAACTTACGCAGCCCAACGTCAGCACCACAAGTTGGAAGGAAATATTAAGAAGATTTTAAGCTCACGTGATCAGTTTTCCAAACTACTAAATTGACTTAAAGAGATAGACATTTATAATAAGATCTAACTTTCTTTTTTTCAATGTAATATATAGTTATTTTATACATTGTATTACGTGTCAATGACCTTTGTAGTTAAAACACTTCTCTAAATAAAAAAAATAAAAATTATTTCATTAAAAACCTTTTGGGTTTTAATGATGTACGAATCTGATCATAATCAACGAGTAATATTTGTCTAACTTTAACTACTACAAACGAAACTTAAGCAATGTTTTTACTCACTAGTAAAGCCCCTATTTTATAACCACTTTACTATATCACGATTACGATTTTGCTATGATTTTCACTATTCATTACACAACACTAACTCGAATGGCATTGTTCTCTTCAGCCTGCGCACTATCTCTGCGTTATCGAGGAGCTGGATGGCCTCGACATTTACATGATGGAGGAGCCAATTTTTACGTGGCACTCTGTCTAACAGTATTCATTTCCAGATCTCTGGATGATTTGTATGTTGCTTTCACTGGCGCACCCTGAGCTCCATACAGGCTTCAGAATCTATTTATACTTAAGTATTTTGTGGTTTGTTGACGGAGTGGATTTCATTTTTAACAGCCTATACATTTTTTTATATTTGAGTCCAAGTTTTGCTCTTTTTGATGTGAGCCTTTGAAACGTATTGTTTTCTTTTATTTGTGCATATATTTGGTCCAATTATATTTTTATAAATTAATAATTTTTAAAGAAGCATAGCAGCTGAGTAACTGGACTAATAAGACTGTGGATGTGGATGATTTTTTTACCAGTGTTGTTCCAGTTGGGTACGGCCGAATATTCTGGTAAAAAATAGTTAGCATTTGATACAGACAAATTCAGTATTTTCAAAATATGTAACTAGATAGAAGTGTGTTGTGTTAGAAATTGTCTATAGCCGTGATTCCCCTATATTGGCCACTAGAAGTCAACTTCCAGCTGCAAGGTGTCCATACATAAAAACAATAAAATTAGAGATGCCTAATATGTAAAGGGGGTCTACTAGAGTGTCCTTCACATAAACTTTAAAACCTTGAGGATCTACTGACTATGAAAATACCACGGTGGATTATCAATCCATACGGCGATATTAAAAAAACTGATGTCATGTTACAAAAAGAACTGATCGAAATAAGGTATACCTGCAATTTTGGCTTTAGAGATAAATACCTATTACTATTCTGCATTATGGACTACCGCGAAAAGTTTTTGAAAGCTTCACTTCTTATTAAAATTAGTAGCACTTTGATAAGTGTCAAAAACTCCTTTAAAGATAATAAATGAGTAAAAATTAAATATTAGAAAGGCACCCAAAAAAAAAAATTTTGGCACATGGTCTACGAGAAAAAAGTTTGGGATCCTCAGTTCTATAGGTACTCAATGATTCTTATACATTTTTGATCAGTAGTTTCAAAATGTTATCAGTTTTACATGAAATTTAAAGGACCATAAAAGTAATATTTGTTTAATTTATCTAAATAGTTTCTAAAATACAGATTACTTCAGTAAAGGGTCAAAAAGCTGATCACAATTTTTATAAAACCATTTTTTGGAGCGGCGAAGTTAGTTTTAAGGTGAACATCAGACAACTGTGTCTATTGGGATTCCACGAATCCCCATGTGGTGATGAAGACAGAGTTAAACTCTCCTGGCTTGTGTGGATGGGCAGGGATTTTAAGCGGTTGGCTAATCGGGCTTTATTTTTTTAACAAAGCTGTCAATTCTGTAAAGTACAGAGATATGCTTCAAGAAGCACTAAAAGAACTACAAAATAGTTCATAAAACATCTGTAGCCGGTCTTAGAAATAGTTGATAGATGAAGCTTTGGGAAATTATTTAAAAAATAATCTAGATAAAAATAAGTGGATTGGGTGAAGGGTACCATTGAATGGCGTTCACCCATGAATTTTGCAGTATGAGATGTACTAAAAAATGAGGTTAATTTCGTCTAGATTTGTGATGTTAAGCAATTAAATCCACGAAAAAGAATTTGAAAACCTACATTCCTGGAAAGTTTGCGATAAAATTTGTAAAACAGTATTTAATAAATGCAATGTTTACTTTAAACAGCATGGAAAATACTTTGAGCATCTTTTATAGATTCATTTAACTGTACTAGTATTTGTGTATTGATAATTAAATTGTTGATAGTAAACTGCATTTCGAACAACTATATCCAGCCGAATTTAAAATTTCTTTTATTTTATTTATTTTTTAGCAGAAAATGTCTATATATATATATATATATATATATATATAAGTACTTTTTTTATTTTTTTTAATTCCTTTGTCTGCTAAAACACTGCTTTTATTATTATTGGTTAAAATTATAAATTTAAATATTATTTTTAATCACTAATATTATTTAATATTTAAGTTATTTAGGTAATTATATCTTTTAATCACGGTTTTAATTTTCGTAGTTAAATGACGAATGTCTTTCAAACTTGGAGAATTCATTTTTAAGAGCAAAAATCAACGAACGAAAATTTTCTTCCGATGACAGACGGTAAATTTCAGTTTCATTTACCAAAGATTAAATTCTCGAAGCCGCCCGCCGGAAGATAATTGAATTTCTGAAAATGGAACGATTCTGTTCGAAACTTTTAAATTAATACTTTCTTAATTGCATCAAAATGCACTCGGGGATTTTTCTCACCATTTTATGGATGATTTAATTAAGTAATTCTGCTTTGTTTCTTCCCAAAAAAAAAAAAAACATCTGCAGCGAATCCTGCACAGGAACGGCCCCATGCAAATGAGGTCACGTACAACATAAAGAACCCACATAATGACCATTGTTTTGCTTCTATGTTTGGAATGTTGCATCTCCATAAGCTCTTAAGCTACAGAACTCCTCTCAGAAGAAAGCTGTTACAATGATCATTGACCCAGTCCACCCTTTATTGGTATTATAATGGACTCATTTTTTACAGATACTTTCTTGAACTTTACCTTTAAAGTCCTTGACAGCTTTTACTGTTTTTGCGCAAAATAACCATAAAAAGGACAACGGACTGTGCTGAGTCAAACGCAGTTTAGTTTTTATAATAAATTTTAAAATAACTACTTAACTTCTTTGTAGGCTACTATTTAAGTAGATATACATGGTTTTCTTGGACGGCCGTCCCTTCAATATTCTTTGCAATTATATACTCGCAAATAATCGTAACTTCTAATACTGTTCCTCCAAATTTAATTTAAGAAAAGTGATAACAGATTGTTGGACTGTGTAAACACGACAGGAAGAGAAATGGTTCTGAAAATGAATGTCACTAAGACAAAATTTATGATATTCAGTCGCCAACGGCCAACAGATAGACCAACAAAACATCGAGAGAGTTACCCAATTCAAATATCTCGGTTGCTATATCACTAGACACAGATAAAGAAATTAAGTACAAAATTGAGACCACTCGCTCGACTTTTTTGAAAATAAAAGCATTCTTCTCTAACGACAACCTTAATCTTAAATTACGCCAAAAAAATGATAAAATGTTATATTTGGTCAGTGTTGTTATATGGAGCTGAGACCTGGACTCTAAAGGCTGTTACAATCAATCGCCTGGAAGCGTTTGAGATGTAGTTACATAGAAGAATGCTCCGAATACCCTGGACAGCTAGATAGACCAACGAATCAGTGTTAAATAGAGCAAATGCGGTTCGTGAATTATTTGTCACTATAAAGATCAGAAAGATATCATACCTGGGGCATGTTCTCAGAGGAGACCGATACAGGGTGCTTCAACTTATCATGAAGGGCAAAATCGAAGGCAGGCGAGGAATTGGAAGAAAACAGATATCATGGCTGAAGAACATTCGCGACTGGACAGGAATACGCAGTGCCGAAACAATATTCAAATTAGCCGAAAACCGCGAACAACTCGCCAATGTAATTGCCAGGGGGACCTGATATGGCACCGAAAGAAGAAGAATATAACAGTACGGATCGGAGGGAGACTTTTAACTCTTTTTACTATAAATAATGGCCTAAAACATGGAGACGCCATATCCCCAGTTCTTTTTTAATATAGCCTTAGAGAAGGTAGTGAGGGAGGAAAAATCAAAGACTCTTCTTTTCAGAAATCGGGGCCTCCGTCTCATATTGGCATTTGCGGATGACATGGACATCATTGGAAACGCAACCACATAACCACAGACCTGTTAGTAAACCAATGAGAAACGACAGCTTTGTCGGAACCTTAAATGTTTGTTGGGTTGATGTTCGGTGACTTTCGTACACCTTAAATACATTCGCCAATGACAAAAAAAAGATAAGCGCCGAAATCGAGTTGAAGTGCTGAGCAACAGAAATTTTAATAGCACAAGGTCGAAAGAAGGATTCTCTTTATGCACCATATTTTTTGTAATGTGATGGTTTGGACACGCAGAAAGGATGGGTGAGGGAAGATTGACGAAACAAATTTATCAGGCGAGTGTGAATGGACAAGTCGGTAGAGGTCGACCTCGGCGAACATATCTCGATCAGATCAACATTGTTTTAAAGAAAGGCCAGGTCAAGAGTACCAACAACCAAGCACGTATGAGAGCACTGATGAAAGTAGAGGAAGCAAAAGATGAGTGTGAGAACCGTAGCGGAAGTGGAAGGAGGTGGTCTCTGCCTACCCCTCAGGGTAACGGTGTGAAAATCATTTTCAACACTGCTTTTTTCAACTTCCATTGCTTCTTCTTGCTTTAAAAACTGCTTCGTAATGATCTTGCATATTTCCATTGTTCAGTTGAACACTTTGGATCAGATGAGTTTGTTTTCTTTTTACAAAATTCTAATAATAATTAGATGTTTAATGAAAATATTCTTGTTCTGATTTGAGTTTGTTAGTGGTAACGGAAGAAGATACTTATCGCTTAAATATATTCTTCACCACGAAGAGGTATTCTTAAATAATTTGGGTTCATATTAAAAATATTTTTGGGGTGGTTATAAAAACGGTACTGCAACGGGATTCCAGGATTGACTACTTTGGATTACTTATCGTAATTAGGTTTTTTATTTAACGAGGATTTAACTTTTTTGAAAAAAAGAATTTTTTTCACTTTATTTGCTGTAAGTTTAAAACAAAAACCCGACGGAATAATATAGCCATACAATTAACTGGATTTTTTACTGGGATATTACGAATTTTTTAAGAGGTTTCGGGATCTTTCTCCGACCATTAACAAAATAAAATTGACAATAAAACGTCTTTAAAAGAGTAAAGGGGTTATTTTTATACTGGTTTATACGAAAATTAAATTTTTATAACAAGCGCAACACAATATTACTTATATTATTAGATAAAAAAGTACGCACAAATGATCTAGAGTCACAAAAAGTTCCAAATGTATTTAAATTTTATGTAAACAAAATATACGAGGAAATATTAAACCAATCCTTTAAATACAATATTATAAAAAGCAATGTCTCTTTAACTGCAGCACGTGATAATGATCTGTGTTAAGATCGGGGTAATATGGAGGATGTGCTAAATATTCAAACTTAAATTCTTGAATATAAGTCATTATTGCTTAGTTAGTGTTAAAAAATAGTGTTTTTGCTTAAAAAGTGTTGCTTATTAGCCAAAATAATAAACGCTTCCTAAGGAGATCTAAAAACGTAGTAGCAGAGACATCAATTTAATAATAAATAGAAAATTTATGTGATCGGTAACAACAGTCACAATAAGCAATTTTCTCTTGTTTATCTACGTCACTTAAGAAGGCTACACATATGCAGTTAAAACTGTACATTGCACAATTCGACTGAACAGTTTTACCTGTGCAGATAAATCATACGTATGTACGTTACATTACATTACAATCTTGCTTTTGGGCCATTGGTATCGGCACCTATGTCACCTAGATCTTTTGATCCTCTGTAACTACCGCTGTATCTTTAGGGCATCAGAATTCCAGTCCACTGATTTTGGCGAACCTCAGGATTTTTGTTGGCCCTGTCTCATTTAGATCGCTTGGATCCATAATCATACGGCCCCAGGTTTGATACCTGTACACCGCTAGCATCGGGCAGTGACACAGAATGTGTATACTGCTCTCTTCCTCTTCTCCGCATAGTCGACAGTTTTTCCCGGCTGCCAGCTTAAGTTTGAAGAGGTGCGCCTTTAGTGCGATGTGTCCTGTGAGCAAGCCAAGCTGCTTAGACCACTCCGGTCCATCGTCCATGAGTGCTTCAGCCCTCTTCTGGAGAGTTTTTTCATCAGCTGTCTTGATGTTCAGTATTTGCATTCCACTGAGCAATATGTTCTTGTTTAAGGAATAATTTCAATAAATGTTTTGCTTCGGCAATTGGCAATCCGACCAACTAGTTTTTTGGTTCCACCGGGGTCCCATTTCTTGTCAGTTCATCGGCTACCTCGTTGCCATTTATCCCTGTAAGCCCAGGAACCTATGTAAGAGTGACTTTGTTTACCGTCGCTAACTCAGTGAGGGCTTGCATGCAGTCCCACACCACCGATGATGTTGTGGTGTTACTAACGAGGGCCCCAATGGCCGCGCGACTGTCAGTGAGAATATCAATCTCAGTATTGGTCACTCTGTTTTCTGTCAGGTGCGTAGCACACCTGAGTATGGCATAGACCTCAGCCTGGAAGACCGAGGCGTATTTCCCCAGAGGTATGCTCTCCCTGTGGTTGCAGGATGCTCCAAACACACCTGCCTCGTATGTCTCTGGTACCCTGATCCGTCAGTGTACCATAGTTTTATTCCTGGGTGGTCAATGGTGTTTTCTTTAACCTCTGGTTGGTATTTTTGTTTTATAGTTTTTCCTTATCAAGGTCTTTTTCGAAATCTTTTCCGATTTTATTGTGAAGGGGTGTTTGTGGAGGGCCTCGATCTTGGTGTGGCCAAGCCCGTAGCTCCTCCATCCCCCCTGACACTTTAGTCTGTATGCAGTGTTCCTGGCCCGATCTTTTATCAGGAGATTCAAAAGTGGTATGTTGAGGGCTATTTGTAGTCCCTCGTGTGTAGGTTAATACGACGTAGTTTTTAGAACTGTGCAGTTATTCGTAACTAAATTGAAAATACCGACTGTGGCAACTAAACTTTGCAGATAAGACGATGAGTGTGTGGATTAAGTAGACAAACCGTACAGCCACTACAGCCACGCGCTAAAGTCAACTCAACTTGTGCAGTCCCAAAATATTTAAATTTAAAAAAATTGTATGACAACGTATTTTGTTTTACCGTTGCCGTTAAAATTATGGCAAAAAAACTAGGTGAGTGGACGGAAGAATTTATTAAAATTTATCGTTCCGATCCGTGTCTGTGAAAAGTAAAACAAAAAGAATATCACGATCGAAGCAAAAAAGATTCCGCTTATGCAAAATTAATTTTGAAATTGTGGGAAATACTATTACGACTCAACGATTTATTACGATTGTACTGTCAAATCGCTCAGTTTTAACCGAAGGTGAGTATGTTGTAATGTAGATCTGTACAAATAGAGCTTTTCAGTCGAATTGCACAGTCTTAACTGCACGTGTTGATACGACAATTAATAAAAGTATTGATAATTTACAAATGAAGCTTTACTTTTTTTAAGTGTCTTTGATATTAACCGCTTGATATTGAATAAGTAAGTAACTAAGTAAGTAATTAATCTATAGGTTGTCACGTGCCTATTTTTTTCCTTCTACAGTTCCATTATTAATTGGGTCTCTGATAGTTTAGTATTCCTTAGGTACTGGTAAGTAGGGTTGCATACCGTATTTTGTTGTAACTTAAATATATCATTCGTTGTAAATAGTGTTGCATACCTTGTAGTGATAGGATTCAATTATTAATGGCTGTGACATTTTTGTTAATCGATGGAGATGGAGCGGGGGTTTTTGTTATTAGATTTTGCCTTAATTTTTGGCCTCGATTGTCGTGTGTTGTCAGCTATATTATTGTTTGGTTTGCATTTCTGTGTGGATGGGCTGGCTATCAACACGGACGAGTGCGATTATGAGTTTGGAACATAGATTTGTGAAGATTGTTGGTTGACGCGTGTTCCGTGTCATTTTTGATATCCGGCCTGGGAGTCAGTAGTTTAGTGTCAGACGCTTGGTGTCAGTCGTCGAAGTCGGGTGGTGGTGAGAGTTTTTGGAACGATTTGATATTAACACGTGAGCAGAACCTCTACGGTTTTTTCTTTCATATCTGGCTGTATTTGGGCCATCTTAATTGGATTTTGAAGAAAAACCATTTAATTTTTAACTTGACCATTCTATCTTACCTTTGTTGTTGATATTTTGGATTTTGGTGTCGAGTTAAATATCCGCATGCGGGATCTGATGGAGGGAAGCCATTGTTATATAGCAGGTGCAGTTCCATAATCAATCCGGCCACAGGAGTAGGCCCCAGGAGTAGGCCACAGGATTAGTGAATTCGTATACCCAAAGGTTACAAGTGATTTATTTTAGAATATTTAAACGACGTGATTTGTTTTTGACACCGCGATTAAGTTTTGTTTTAATTTATTAATATGGTACACTGTTGAAAACTATTTATTGCATTGGATAATATGCCAAGGCTGAACTTTGATTAAGGTAATATTCTCAATAGTTCTTTGTGTCCAAGTAAAAACGTTTTCTTCATACTTATTTGTAAATATCCTACAATATTGCTATTTTGAAGGACAACCATTGTAAAAAAAAATATTTTTAAATAAACTCGATTGTTTTAACAGTGTAAATCTTTATGTAAATGGTAAAGAAAAAAAACGTGAGTAAATTAGCAGCCGTACGTGAACGTTGATGAAGTATTGTTAAAAAGTTGACTTGTATACGTTTTTTTTTTTTGGTAACCTGATAAGGTTTGTTATTCTTATCTTTGTTTTAATTATTTTATGGAATCGTAAACTTTGGATTTTTGATTTATTGTTGTCTCATAAAGTTGTAAATTTTGAAGTTTCGATTTATTGTTATCTGTTAATTTTGATTATATGTGTTATAATTTTGTTATTGAGCTGTGTATTTTAATTTATTGTGTGAGTAAAGTATGCAATATATTTTTGCTATAATTTTTTTTTATTTGGTTCACCATAATATTAGTTGTTTATCGTGTGGCTCTGCTAGTGCCTATAAGACCTAGGGGTTTCCGGATTGAACCGTCTAAGTCGGTGGCGCGGCTCACTTTTATTTTCTTTTTTTCTTCTACCCTCTACGGCTGAGCTCGGGCATAATTTGCCAGTAGAGAGACCGCTGGCAGAGTACTCAATAGAGAACGAAAAAGACGTGGCAAGGTATATATAAAAATGAATCGCCGTGCGTTGTTAGTCTCGTTAAAACTCAAAAATCGCTTAACCGATTTCAATAATTTTTTTTTATTTTGTTCGCTTTGATTTAAAAAAAAATAATAGGAAAAATCCTAAATAAAAGCTAAGAAATAATCTTTTTTTATATATATATTTATATACAGAGTGCCAAAAATTTCATTGTACTGTATTGCTATCTTGTAAACCGTTATAAATACAAGTCCGGTTAAATAGAACAAATGTTGAATAGGGTGCTTCAAAAAAAAGGTGACTCCGTCTCTAGGATAGGTAAAAAACTGAAAAATAATTGGGATTTGCTTGGTAAAAAATTTTCGTAACGCCATCCGTATTCAAGATAAAGGGCGTTGGAGAAAAAAAAATTTATTATCGTTTATTACGATTTTGCGAAAACTACTGGAAACATTGTGATGAAAGTTTATACAAATATGTTTTAGAAACTGAGAAATCCCATGAATTTGTTGTTATATCTGACTCTCATAGAGGGCGCTAGTTACACGGTTCGTACCAAGTAGTATTAAATATAACTTTTTTAAGGAACATTTTGATTTGAAAATTATGAACTAATAACCAATTTTTTTTCAACGCCTTTTATCTTCAATACAAATGGCGTGACGAAATTTTTTTACCAAGCAAACCCCAATTATTTTTCAGTTTTCTACCTATGCTAGAGATGGGGTCACCTTTCTTTGAAACATCATTACTTTATACCAGCACCGGTTATTTTCAAATTAGCCGAAAACGGTACACAGTATCGAGTTTTACCAAGAGTACATTTTTGTAGTAGTTTCGGCAAAATCGTAATAAATGTGTATACATTTTTTTTCTCCAACGCCCTTTATCTTGAATACGGATGTCGTTAAAAAATGTTTTTAATAAGCAAACCCCAATAATTTTTCAGTTTTTCACCTATCCTAGAGCAAGGGTCACCTTTTTTTGGAACACCCTGTATAATTACAAGCCAAAGTTTATGATTTTTTAAGATTTGAAATATCAGGTATGGTTTCAGATATATTGGGCCAAAACTAAAATCGACGATTTTTGATATTCCAACTTTGCGGCGTTATTAACAAAAATAGAAAAAAATACTATTTAGGTTTGTTGTTATGTTCCAGGCGGTAGATAACGTGGAGTCTCGTTTAGACTTTCCTCTCTGCTCGGCCACCCTCAACTTTTTTTCTTAAATACGGACCTGTACTTTTTACGTAATATTTTATCACGACATAATAATCTCAATGCAACCATGTAACTGTTTATAATGAAATTTAAATGGTTAAATGTTTAAAATTTAATATGAAAAAAATTCTATTTGTTTAGTAAACTTTAACATTTTAGAATGTTTTTTTTGTTTATTTGACAGTGATAAAACTTTAATTTCTGTTTGCCATTGCGAATGATCAGCCTCACTGTGGTCTTCGTTAGGTAAAGATGACATAAAATATTAATATTTAAGAAAGTAAGGGTTGAGACATAAAAAATGTTTCTTCTACTTTTCTCTAAAACTGTTCCATATCCCTTTTTACCAAGAAATAATTATTTTGCCAATTGAATTAATGTTAATCGATAGTTTAAATCGTTAAATAAAACTGGAATTTGTAAAATTAATTTCTTCTTCTTCCTACTTCATTAATGCCTGTTTTACTTCGGTTTTTAGCCTCAATTAATTTGTTTCGTGTATAATTTTTTGTCAATTGCAAATAGAGCAACTCGTAATAAATCTCGAACGTATCCAATTACCCGAATACGGTACAAAGGAGCAAACCTTTAATCACATCAAGTGTAAGAAATACAATTAAAAATAATTAGATATTCACCGAAAAACGAAACAGTGCTAAGATTGAATATCGACTAAGGTGCACGTGAGAAGACATTATGTCAGCGCTCCCCCTTTAGTTTTCAACATGGAAATTATTGAAGTTTAATCCGTAATTTCCGTTTCTAGTTGGAATGCTGTTTGCTAACTGGGTTTAATATTTTATAGCGGAATACAAAGCAGAAAACGGAGGTACAATTTAGAATTTAATCATTATGTATAAGCCAACCTAATAACTCTAATAACATATTTCTACAATGTAAAACAAATTTAACAACCTAGATGTTCAAAGACGACAAATGAAAAATACTGATATATTTTTTTCATTTTCTTAGAGCAATTTTTCATTTTTAAAAAGGGTTTTTAAATTTACTGTGTAAAGATGTTTAAAATGGATTAAAAAATAATTAGAATATCTCACTAGCTACTGGTCACTTAAAGTTAAAAAATTGTTTTTAAATTAGAAGTTAACATCAGCAACTAGTACGAAAAATATTGTTTTTTTGGATGAGTAGACAAGATTCCTGATAACATCGTCAAAGCTATACACAATCTAAATACTGGCAAATACACAAAGATTAAAGCAGGAGACAGCTACACGAAAAACATAAGAACACAATTAGGAATAAGACAGGGAGACAGTCTCAGCCCATTTCTATTCGACCTAATAATGGACAAAATTATAGAAGAAGTGTCAGCGATGGGTCTCGGTTATCGAATGGGCCGAAACAACATTAACATAATATGCTACGCCGATGACGCAATTCTCATCGCAGAAACAGAGGATGACCTGCAACGACAGCTCCATAAATTACATCTAACAGCAGCACAACTAAACATGAACATATCAGTAGGAAAATTAAAGTGCATGACCCTAACCAGAGAAACCATAAGATGTAATTTCGTAGTCCAAGATTAACCCATCGAGCAAGTATCCAAGTTATAGTACGTGAGGAGTCAGATCAACAAGGCAACCGCAATAGCAGGATGCTTACGACAGGTGGTATGGGCAAATAAATATATGCGTATTGACAGCAAGGTAAAGATTTACAAGACTTGCGTTAGGCCAATCATGACGGTATTAAAGCTCCAGAAGAGACAACTAAAACAAAAAGCATGCTGCGTATAACAGAAATGAAAACCCTAAAAAGCATACTCGAAAAGACAAGAAGAGACCGAGTCAGGAACGAGGTTATAAGAGATAAATGTCAGGTGCAGGACGTAGTGAGATGGGGGCGGCAAAGGAAACGATAATGGCACGCTCATGTAACCCGAATGGCAAATGATCGACTACCGCGTTTAGCATTCCAGAACAGACCAGCGGGAGATAGACCTCCAGGAAGACCAAGTAGACAAGATTCCAAGGAAACAATTTCCGGGCGTGTTGCACAGACTATTTTTTCGGTAAAGGTGTGTAATAACAAATCAATAAAGCACGTGGCGTAAGCCACAATAGATTCATCAAGGATTGCAGTAAAAGGACGCTACTAAGCCCCAATCACATGATACCTAACCTAACCTAATCTAAGGTACCGATAAAATAGGAAGATACCGAGTCATACAGAGATTTTCCATAATCGGTAGCGGAAAAATTTCTGGAAATTGCTACCGTATGGCCCCAGGGCCACATCTCAGTACTTAAAGGTTAATTTGTTTAATAAAATTGGTATATCTAAACGCCTGTGGTTGAAATACATGACTTGCATTCTTATTATAGGCTTAATTTTAAATCATTTAAGCTATTAAAATTTATTATTTATTTATTATTTATTTATTAAAATTTATTCCATTTTTTAAAATAATTGTAAATAAAGTTTTGAAGACTTTTTCTGTTTGTATACGCGTGGTAGAATTGTTTAAACATTCTTTTATATAATAATAATATATAATATTTGTTTGCAAATGTGAAGGTAAACTTTTTCTTCCACGTCATAAGTGTCGCAAAAATATTCTTTTCCAAATCAAACATATTAAAATCAAATGTACGCAGTCGAGTTCAAAATAAACATTAAACACAACACTTATACCACCACATTCTCAATACTCGAAAACCCATCAGCCACACATAATATCAACCCTTGGTAAATATTTCAAAGAATATCATCCGTTTTCTCGCAGGTATTGTCCGAGTTCCCGCTGACTGGCCCTGCTAATTCCACCAGACGTTAAGCTTCTGTCTAAAACTGCGTCGCCACCAAATGTTTCAATATTAATCTATTTTGTAATTAAAGTTTGCAGGCAAGTAATAATTCCAGAGCCGCATTAAGGAATCCCATTATTTCATCATCTTCTTTTTCTAGGTGCCATGGTCTAAGATTTTTAGCCAGGAAGTTCTTCGTCTGCAGGGGCGTCTCTTACTATTAATCTTAATCTGTATTACAAGATGTAGAATGTCATACTTTTCTGAGTGTGTCATGATATGTCCAAAATATTTAGGTTTACGTTGTTTTACAATATTGACCACTTTTGTATCTTTATGCATCCTCGTTTGTGATCTTTTCCACCCAACTTACTTTTAGCATTCTCCTGTACAATTACATCTCGAAAGCTTGTAGACGTTTGAGCGTGGCTTCTGTTAGTGTCCAGCTCTCGACTCCGTACAAAAGAACTGAAAGACATATGCTCTAATCATCCTCATTAGCTGGGCAATCGATAGATCGTGACTGGTAAAAGGTTTTTTCATCCGAATAAATGTTGCCCGGGCACACTTAATACGTATTTTGATTTCAACTGGTGGATCCCAGTCCTCGTTTATCCTGCAACCAAGGTAGCTCGCACTTGAGACTCTGTCTTATTGTGTTCCGTTGACGTAGCCACTAGCAACTTCCTTTGCTTATTAGCATGTATTTGGTTTTTGCCGTGTTTATTTTACCAAATACTTTATATACACCTTCTATAAGGGCCAATAAATTCCGATAAAAGGTCATCCACAACAGTTCTACAAAGAAAGTACCTAAATGTTTTTAATTTAAAATTATTAACTGATGCATTTTTAAGGCTAGTTAAGAGACCATTCAAGAAAGCTTGTCTTAATGAGGACACGAAATTATTTATTATAATTTTAGTTTTGTTGTGTCCAGCATTAACCTAGTTTTCATCGAGATAATGTATTTTTCTATTTTCATTTCTATATGACTTTAAATATTCCCTTCTCCACATCACTAATTCATCTATTTGTCTATTAGCATACTGTTCCTACCACGTTTATCGTATTTCAAACTTAAAGATGTTGTTCTCTTAAAATTTGGCAATTATGGATCATCGTTCAAATCTGTAAGCACATTATCTATAGTAAGTAACTCGTAACTGCAAAAATATTGTTGCATTTTTCTCCTTATTAAAACATGTCTGTCAAAATCATCTACTGAATTAAAAGTGTGTTTGCGATTTTAATATGGTTTTGCTCATGAAAATTTATGTTTTGTTTTATATTGTTGCAATATTTAGTAAACACAACAAACGCAAACTCATTTTAAATCTTTTTTAGGAGACAAATTTATTGCCACGCCTACGTAAGCTGTGTCTGTTCTACCAGACATAAGAAAGTTAGGAAATCGCAACTACACGTCTGGATAAAAAAGCAAAAATAATCAAAATAGATATTAAACAACACAGAAAATCTTGAGCATAAAGTGCAAGTAAAACAGCAAAACATCGAAATTCGGACCGGGCCTGTCTCTGATGCCTCTCGGATGTAAATATACATCGATCTCGCGGTTGAAGATTTTTTTACGAAACAGTAAATGTAAAAAAAATCGCGCACATTTAGTAGAACAATTGGAATGATTAGATCTTGTGAAAAAAAATATTTTTACCACAAAAATAAATATAATATTGTTTTATTTATTCTTGTGCTTCTCACCTAACGGTACTTGTGATTACAACGGAATATCACCACAAGAATAAATATTACATTTTTTATTCTGTGATTTTACGTTGCCCAATTTGCGGTTTTAGTGGAATATTTTAGGACAACGAAAGAAACTTTTGTTCCTCAATATTTACCAGCCACTCGAAACCTGGTACCGGGGGATTTTGTTAAACGAATATTCCGAAAATGTCAACCGATACTCTTGCTACCTATACGAACATTTTGTTGGTTAAATTGAGATCATCGTTCTCTGGGGTCGTTATGTGATTTCAACTATATTTTACAGGGTGCAATTCAGTAAAAAAGAAGTTTTAGTTGACACCTTATTTGAATACAAGTGAATTACTAACTGTATTACATTTCGTCGACCTTTACAAACCTTTATGAAAGTAATGAATGTGTTGTATTGTTTTCCGTATTAAATTCTTGATTTCTGGGGAAATAAATCTAACGTGGCCGTAGTTGCCAACTCTCGCAACTCCGGAGGAGTGTTACTAATATCCATATCACTATCACTATACATTTTTGATTATTATGAACAATTATATTCACGCCACGGTCTTATTCACACGTAAAATGTAGCGGATTTTTTAAGTAATTAATTTGAAAATAGCAAATGACAGTTATTGTCACAGCTAGCGTTAGAATAGGAGAGAGGCAACCCAGAAATATCGAGTACAACGCGGAGTACGTCAAGGAGATACCATATCGCCGAAGCTGTTCACAACACTCCTGGAATACGTATGTAAAAGGGCTAATCTCACCGACAAGGAAATCAATATAAATGGAGAAAAGCTCAGTCATCTGAGCTTTGCAGATGACATTGTGCTAATAGCTGATCGGCTAGATGAGGCTACGGAACTGCTGAACGAGGTTTATGTTTCATCGTTAAGAGTGGGATAAAAAATAAACATGTCAAAAACTCAAGCAATGACAAATCTTGTTTTTAGTGACATATAAATATCTAGGCCACGAGATTTGCATCGGAAGAGACAATCAAACCTAAACCTAACCTAACCTAACCTAACCTAACCTAACCTAAACCACAGGACCAATGCGAATGGAAAGTGATGAGGGAGATCTATGTTCAGCAGTGGACACGAGAAGATTGAATGATGATGTAGTGCTTGTTGTCATTAATTGATTAACGAGAAATAAAATCGTTGGATCTTTTTCTTTATGACATAGTCAAAGATAATTTTGTTACGAGTATTATATTACTACTACCCTTTTTAGTACGAGTAAATTGTTAAATGAATCCTTTGAGAAAGTTTTAAAAATCGTCAATTAAGTTGTAAATTATTAATCTCGTAGTAATATGTTAAACGTAAAAAAGTTTTATTAGCCTGTTAAAGCTGCAATAAAACTTACATAAAGCAATTAAAACGACATTACCTCGAAACATTTTTATACTACAGATAATTAGTTTTATAACAGTTAATTCCATTCGAACTGTTAGTTCTTGGTGAAATGTTCCATTATCCAATAAATGTTCTACCATCTTTAATTTCGATTTTAAAACAACTGTATAGTAACGCTTTTATTTAATTAAAACTATATAATTATTATTTATAGAAACATCTTTATGACTATAAATATACATCTCGTTTCACACCTCAACAAAGTTATTTTAATACCAGGTAATTTTTACTTAAAAACTCATCTGATATGACCATTTATTAGGTCAAATAATTTGGTGAAAGATTTTCAAAAATTTACAGCAAGTCTAATAATATTTTCCTGTTCACTTTTTCTTTTAAAATATAAAATACACTTCTGCACACATCCGTTTGCTTGGCATGTATAGCATGTTAACTGAACTACGTAAGTTTTTAGTTAACCACCGACTAGACATTAAATTAAGACTCGAGATGACCAAATGTTATGTGTGGCCTGTTCTTCTATATGGCATGGAAGCGTGGACTCCTATGGCTTCGTCAATTAACTAATCATCATTTTTTTGCAGGGGTGGAGAAAATCCATTACGAAGAACTTATGAGTCTGAAAGCTCAAGGTCTTCTGTGAAGCTTTCCTGACTAGGTGTCAGGTCTACTCACTAAAAACACCCCTATTTAGGTCCGTCTGGCTATTGCCTCCGGTGACACTGTTGGCCCATTGTATCTTACCTATGTGGTTTTATACCATTGTACTTTCGTACCTTGTGCAAGTTCGTACAGGTTCTGTACTGGATGGGAGCAATATAGTTCTGGGTCGCCGGATGGCTGTCCAAAAATTGATGTCTTTTGCGGTCCAGTACCAATAATTAACAATTTTTAAATTTAAAAAAAAAGCTTAACTCATTGGTTAAATATTTAAAGTAGTTAGATGACAACACGATTAAGTAACTCCTTGCTGCATTTAGTAACAACTCGTAAATACAAATATAATTACCTTAATAAGAGATTTATGTTTATTTTTCCCTAAAAATGTATTAAATAATGTTTGATATTTTCTTTTGCACAGTAGATTGACAATATTAAATAAAAAAATATTTTAGGAATATTAAAACTATTACAGAGCTTTATATCCTCGCAGTATCACTACAGCCCCTGTCGTTTGGGATCCCACCAGAGACGTTTTACCAAAAATTATTTATTTCTTGCACAGGAGATATTCTTCATTGTAAATTGGTTATTAACAATATTAAACAAAATAAAACACTTCAGAAATATTTAAGCTAGAGCTTTCTAACGACGCAGTATCATGACAGACCCTATCATTTGGGGGCCCACTAGAGACGTTTTTACCAAAAATTATTTGTGTTTTTCACAGGAGATAATCTTTATTGTAAATAAGTTATTGACATTATTAAACAAACTAAAACACTTTAGGAATGTTTAAGCTAGAGCTTTCTAACTACCTAGTATTATAACAGACCCCATCATTTGGGGGCCCACTAGAGATGTGTTTACCAAAAATTATTATCATATTTTATAGAGACCTCCTAAGTCCTACACTGACCATCAATTATTTGTTAGGACAAAAACTAATATCACGTTTGGGTATGTTTAACCGGCAAGTTTTTGTTTCTCAAATTTTTACGACCGTTTTCAATGGTTGTTAGCGGTTAGTAGCACATTATTTTTTTTTAAATAACCTCATTAGTACAGTAACGTGATAGTTTTGACACTATTTTACCCTCAAATGAGTAATGGTGCGTTTTTTGCGTCTGGACAGCTTCACAAAACACCGATACCGCAAAAAACGGGACATATTTTAAAATGACTTAAGGGTAGATACTCTGTTATTTACTTTTTTTTAAAGGGAGGATAAATTACCAAAGTTCTTGTTTGGTAACTGAAAAGGTTAAATTCATATTTTTGGTGGATAAAAAAGGGCTAAAAGTGTTAATAAAAGTACAACAAATACGAGGGTCGCTATTTAATTACAAATTACCACTAAATGGTACTCAAATTTGAGATTTCTTATTGTCAAGGCGATTACAGTGGGTTCTGTGATATGGCCGGTCCTGAGCTGGTATTTACATTGCTGTCAGAGCTTCCGTTTTTCTGTATCTTTGTTATCTCAGATTAATTACCCTATATATTTATGAACTCTTCTCTATACCTAAATGCCACAATTTTGGAGTTATAAGTAGAAATACGTTATTGAAGCTCAAATAAAAATAATAGCTGCATCGAAGTTCCTATGATTGCAACTATGTTAACTTTGACTTTTTAATTATTTATTATTGTTGGTGTTTATTAAAAGCGACAAGGGATTGTTTATCCCAAAAACAAAGAATTGAAATTTTAAAGATATTAGGATATGATGATAGGCGAAGAAGTCAACAAGAAACTTGTAATATCTTCAATAATTTATATCCTTACCGAAATCACATAACGTCCACTCTAAGTAAATTGGTAAACAAGTTAAACGAAATTGGTGCAGTAAAAGATTTACCCAAAACTGCAACAACTGAAGTCAAATCTTTAGATGTGTGTGTCATGTTAGAAGAAGATCCGCACTTGAGCAGTAGACAAATTTCTAGGGAACTTTATACTTCAAAAAGGTCTGTAGGTAATGAAAATTTTGCATACCAATAAAATGAATGACAAATATATTTAACTACATACAGTGTGGAACAGCCAAATGGAATAAATTCGATAACGAATAAATGAGAGCGTGTTGGGAAAAACGCTTGGACACGTCGATTTGTATTTTTAGATACGCTTTTTTTTCAAAAAAAAATAATTATATAGGGTTTGTCATGTGACAGTGGCCGATACCAACTTTTTTATTTTAAATACAACCCCCTGTATACTATTTATTTTTTGAATTCTTCAGAAAATTCTAGACATAATTTATATACAATGTCCCATACCTATCTTCAACTGTTTCGGAAATATTAAGTGTTTTCAGATGTATTACAAAAATTAACATTAAAAAAAGAAAATTATTTTATTTCACAAATAATGTAAAAAAAAACATTAATTTTAATGTAAGAGATGTTCAAAATGTTCGCCGCGAACGTCATGGCAACATGTTAATCTGGTATAGAAATGTCTTCTAACGTTACTCAACATCTCAGGCGTGACTGATCTAATCGCAAGCGTGATTCGTCTTTTTAAGTCGTGTAAGTTGAGTGGTTGTTTAGTTTTGTATACAATACTTTTGACATATCCCCACAAAAAGAAGTCTAATGGCGGCGTCAGATCACGAGATCGTGCTGGCCATTCTATCGATCCGCGCCTCCCTATCCACCGATTTGGAAAATTTTGGTTCAGGTACTGCCAAACATTGATTTGGTAATGGGGCGGTGCTCCATCTTGCTGAAACCATAGTATATTGGCAGGAACTTGTGGGTTTGCTGGATCAGGATATAAGTTTGTCAAAGTTGACACGACATTATTTTGGAGCAGTTCTAAATATTTATCTCCATTCAAGTTGCCATCAATGAAAAAGGGACCTACGATATGATTTTTAACAATTCCTGCCCAAATATTAACTTTTTCAGGATATTGCGTATGTTCCTCTCTCATCCAGTGAGGATTTTCATTAGACCAATAGCGGTAATTTTGACGATTAACATGACCGTGAAATGTAAATATGCTCTCATAAGAAAACAAAACATCTTCTAATTCTAATTGGATCACATTGTTATCTAACATTTCCATCATTTGTTCACAAAAATACGTTCTCCTGTCGAAATCGTCTTTCATGAGCTCCTGAGTTGGCATCATTTTATAGGGATGCATTTTACTTCCCTTTAATATTCGAAAAATTGATGTGTGGCTAATGTTGAACAGTGAGGCTGCTTTTCGACCAGAATTATGTGGGTTTTCTTGAAACTCAAGCATAACATCCAATTTTGCATCATCGCTTAGTTCATTGGCAACTACTTTTTTTGTCTGTCTTACATGACCAAGCTTGCGAAACTGTTTTTCTATTTTGCTAATTGTTCCTTGGGATATAGGCGGCAAATTTGGAAATTTTTCGTAAAATAAGCGAGAAACTTCCATTTGTGTCCGTGTGTTATCTCCATAACCAATCATTTCTAGAATGGTTATTTTGTGCATTTCTGTTAAATGAACCATTTTTCTGATATTATTACGTACAGTTAACGAAATTCAAACGACAATAGCACTGACACTGATCACTACTGTCATGCAGACAGACAAGCTAAGGCTATGAGTTTTATATTTATACGAAAATAAACAAAAATGTTTTTGTATTTTTTTTATTTCATATCAGTAAAAAGGAACGCATTAATGGTTTTTGCTTATTTTCTCAATATTAAGAGCTAAATGGGAAATAAGTATTGAGTGTAATGTAGCGAATTTGTGAAATAAAATAATTTTCTTTTTTTAATGTTAATTTTTGTAATACATCTGAAAACACTTAATATTTCCAAAACAGTTGAAGATAGGTATGGGACATTGTACATGAATTATGTCTAGAATTTTCTGAAGAATCCAAAAAATAAATAATATACAGGAGGTTGTATTTAAAATAAGAAATTTGTTATCGGCCACTGTTACATGACACACCCTATATAATTATTTTTTTTTGAAAAAAATGCGCATCTAAAAATACAAATCGACGTGTCCAAGAGTTTTTCCCAACACGCTCTCATTTATTCGTTATCGAATTTATTCCATTTGGCTGTTCCACACTGTATACGTTACTGGAAACATACCCAAAATATGGCTGAAGTCAACATTCATACCAATTTTAAAGAAATGCAGCGGTAAAGAAAAGCAGGCCCACAATTGAGCCTTGCGGGACTCCTGGAGGGGCAACGATCTTTGCCTAACTGCGACCATAGCATTTTACATGTAAGCGGCAGTGATTTAGGTAGGATATAGGATATAGGATAAGAGATAAATTACAAATACAAATAGATAAATTAATGTTAAAAATTGTAAAATTACTATAAACACTAAATTCTAACAGTATTTTTGCTGTGACTACGTGAAGCACTCTCTGTAAAGTGGGATTACCAAATTAAATCCCCATAGTCGTTGACTATGTCGTACATAAAATGAAAGACACTGACTGTATCTTTAAAAAAAGGAGATTAATAAAAATTAAACGTGACTTAGGAAGTCAACGAATTTATCCAATATTTTATAAATTTTATTTCACATTTCTAAATGGGCATATAATTATTTCTTGCTTTTATGAGAACTTCGGCTCGATATCTCAAAAGTTTTTTTTAATTGGTAATTTTCGTGCCAGATATCACATGTAGGAATACACGGTACCATAAGGTGCCCCTCCCTTTTATTTTCGTCAACAATGGGACCTAAAAATTCAAAGATTTGCCCGGAACGATAATACACAGGGTACATACGACACACCTTTTACAATCTTCTTTTACAGCCGCTACCGAATAATAGTAGTGCGCCAACAATGGCCGAGAGTGACATTTCTATCGGTGGGTTTTCACATGGTAATTTTAGATTTTTTTTTGTGTCGGTATACCAAATTGGCAGGTAAAAAACGATCCGCAATACCGGGATACTTCGATTTCTAAGAAATAAAAAGATTTTTAAATACAATGGGGCCATTTTTTTGAATTGGCGGTAATTTATCCGTCGGTAAGCTGTAAAATTAATAGTTAGATGAAAAAAAAAGGATGTTCTACATTGACCCAATAGAGAAATATTTCATTTTCGATTAAGTTTATACATTTAAACTTTAACGAAAAACTAGCACCTTAAATATTAGAGCGTAGCTTCAGACCTTGGACAAAGATATAATTTATATTTGATACTATAAACGTAGATATAAAAACATTAATTTGTACTTAAATATTTTTAAGTACAAATATTGTACTTTAAATTCAAATTATGAACTGTATTTTTTTAAGGTTAAAAAAAAACATGGTTATGTTATTGTCTTATATTTAATCGGTTTCAAATACTAAAACAAACGTGTTAGTGTTGATTTAAGTTCAAAGTAAATCTCATGAATTTTTAAATTAAGCATAGATAGAAACCATTTAAACCGAAAACAAATGCCAAGAGCCATTCTTCTTCTTCTAGGTGCCATGACCGTTTAACGATCGTTGCCGATCATTCTAGCTATCATGTTTGCAATCATTATTTTGTTGGTAGCCGCTCGGAAAAGTTGTATAGTGCTGAGACCAAACCACTGTCTGAGATTTTTGAGTCAGGAAGTTCTTCGTCTAGCGGGGCGTCTCTTACTATTAATCTTACCCTGTATTATAAGATGTAAAATGTCATACTTTTCTGGGTGTCTTATGATATGTCCGAAATATTCAAGTTTTCCTTGTTTTACAATATTGACCACTTCTGCATCTTTATGCATTCTTCTAAGCACCTCCTCGTTTGTGATCTTTTCCACCCAACTTACGCTTAGCATTCTCCTGTACAACCACATCTCGAAAGCTTGTAGACGTTTGAGCGTGGCTTCTATTAGTGTCTAGCTCTCGACTCCATAAGAGCTGGAAATACATATGCTTTAATCATCCTCATTCGCAGGGCAATCGATAGATTGTGACTGGTAAAAGGTTTTTTCATCCGAATAAATGTTACCCGGGCACACTTAATACGTATTTTGATTTCAACTGGTGGATCCCAGTCCTCTTTTATCCTGCAACCGAGGTAGCTCGCACTTGAGACTCTGTCTAATTTTGTTTCATTGGCATACCAGAAAATAGTGTTTGACAAACTGATGTAGCGTGAACATTTATCACATTTCTAATCATTTTTTTTAAGTCATAAGTACCACAACACAGTACTACTTAGCTTATAAATCATGTGTAAATTTTTTGAAAAGCTTCATGGAGCAGCTAAGGCCAGCTGAACTGTAAACTGTACAGGAATGGGAGTAATAGCAGAGGTACCTCCGATGGAAGAAAGAACGGAGACGAAAAACGAAAACGAAAAATTGTTAAAAAACAAGAGAGAGAGAGAGAGAGAGAGAAGAAACAACCTACCATATTGAAGAAATGCGTGAGGGGATACCGGTCTGGTAGGTTAGATGAAAGGGGGAGTGGTTTTAGTCGGTAGGAATCCCGACACTCCCGGTCTTACTGGGGTCTTCTGCAAGATTTCCTCCCCTCCACAAAAAAAAATTAAAGTAATTAAAAAAAAAATAAAAAAAGACGTACAGTACCAAATGGTTTATGGCAAAATTAGCACCGGAGGTAGGACCGATCCTGTGCAAAGACGAAAGATAAATATTAGAGAACACACCACTTATTAATTTATTTTAATTTTGAATAAAATTGAATTTAAATTTAAGTTATCATTTTTTCTATATTTCTGTTAAAAAATTTAAAAAAAAAGTTATAAACAACAACACTTTTTTAAATTAATTTGTCTCAATTTATTCACTGCAAAAACTTAATTTAGTAAGAAAAACATATATTCTTACCCATATTTAACCCCAATAAAATTACTCACTCGACCGATTAAAAGTTAATCAAAAAGTGACGCTAGGAAACCGTAACAATGTCTATACGTAACACGAAGTTAAATACCGAGAAATCTTTTAACAAATATAGTAATTATTGTAAAGATAATTATTAAACAATGTTTTTTATGTAAAACAATTACAGTACTTCAAATGTTAACGTTTTTTTTTCTTGTTACAGGTAAGCATTAACTATCCCAATGAGTACCGTAAGTAAACAGTAAATTTTTATTTCAATCATAATACTTGCTGTGCTTCACTAACCAAACAAATATTATATTATTATACCATTCAACCAGAAGATACATAATATAATGCTTGAGTAGGTACTAAAAATTATTATTAGATAAATTATAATAATCAAATCTATGAAAGGTACTACTTTTGTGATCGTAATTTTGCTTCGAGCGAGGAGTACCTAAACGACGAATGAAATCAGCAACCAGCTCCCTTATGCACTCACCCTTCTCACATACATTTACTCACGTCTTTTTCTCGTAGTGGTAGGCAGAGACAACTTTCTTCCACTTGCTATGATGCTTACACACTCATCTTTCGCTTCCTCTTCTTTCATCAGTGCTCTCATACATACTCGTCGGTTGTTGGTACTCTTGACCTGGCCTTTCTTCAAAATAATGTTGATCTGATCGAGATATGTTCGCCGAGGTGTCGACCTCTACCGACTTCCGTCCACTCACACTCGCCTTATAAATTTGTTTCGTTAATCTTCCTATATCCATCCTTTCTACGTGTCCAAACTATCTAAGCATTCCTTTATCTATCTTTGTAACATCATCTACTTTTACACCACAGCTTTCTCTTATCTCACTATTCTTCACTTTATCCAACCGAGTCACTCCGTCTATACTTCTCAGACTACTCATCTCCGCAGCAATAATATTGTTTTCAAATTCAAAACAGAAATGTTTTTTCAAAACAACGTTGATCTGATCAAGACCTTTCTCACATTAACAGATAAATAAGTTCGATTTGAACTGAAGCAAACTCATTTACTTTTTTTGAAACTTTCAAACTTTCACATTCGCGTCTGTGTAAGAACCAAGCATTGAAAGAAAAAAATCCTGAAATTTTGTTCAAATCTCAGTCCTATATAGAGTAATAAATAATTCCATTAGATGAACTCCTCCGCCTATATATGTTACATCCATTTTTTGTTTCTGCTGTGTATCCCGTTTCACTGTGATTGTTGGTTCCGATCTCACGAAGGAACTGAGTTAATATACAAGTTTATTATTATATCCTTGATTGCTTAAGTGGTACGCTATTAACAACAGATAACGCCATCTTTGTTCAGATAAAAGTCATCTTTTTAGTTTGTTTGATCGCACAGTCCCAAGACAGCTGATTTCATTTTTCTCAATCTGAACCTGAAGTGAAATGCTGGTGAACCAATTATCAAATTAAACCTTTCGGGACTATACTGCAAAATTTACAACTAACTACATTTGCAGTAGTTTCTGTGGACGTTTATTAGTTCTTGCATAATGCTCCCCATTGTAGACAATTAAATCGAATAAAAAAGCTTCATTTTCAAAAAAATTTCTCTGTACTGTTTCATGACAATGCTAGTCCATCAATGTAAGTAAATACAAGTGACGTCTTTTATATTCTAAGATAAACGAATTATTTTATTGCTTTCCAGAATATTTGTTATTTATGTGCATAGGTTTAGCCTTCACTAGTGTCTGAATGGATGTAAATTTACTTTTGGAAGCTAAAATGACTAAAGAGACAACATAGAGTTCCACAATGTAAAGAAGCTGTTCATAAATAACAGGTTCAGCTGGAAGTTCTGCACGCTGTAGGTTAGGTTAGTTTAGGTATCATGTGAGTGAGGCGTGGTCGCCCCTCCACCGCGACCCTTAGTAGGTCTATTGTGGCTCACCCCTAGAGGTCACAGTTCATAGCACAATCCAGCCCTTCTCACGAAGTTCGTGGTTGTATAGGGTGAGATTTTTTAAAATCGGTAGGTTCTAGGTTGGTGTATCCAAATATGTTGAACCTCATTCTACCCAGGCCGGGGCATGAACATAGTATATGTTCAGCAGTTTCATCTTCCACGCAGCAGAACCAACAGTTCGTTTGTTGGTTCAGACCTATCGTTCTGAGGTGTTATCTTAGACGATAGTGTCCTGTAAGCAGTCATGCTAGAATACGCAGGTCATTTCTGCTCCATTCTAGGATCTGCTTAGTTCTGCACACTGTAAGGTTATACCCTGGCACAGCCAAAAAATACTATCAAATCCAAGTTCTTAAAAAAATTAAATAATTAGCAACTACTTGATGCTTTTGATCGTTGATTAAAAAAATAGCTTTGGCGTGAAAAATTTTAAGCAATCTAAAATGTATGGAATGATTCTGGACGTATATTTTATATTCAATCGGTTTGCCCACATGTACATTTTGTTTTTGTTTACCCTTTCGGTTAATGCATCAATTTCTTACAGCCGGCGTATTCACTCACAAAATGTATAATAATGACTAATAAAACTTCGAGCTGTTGTTATAATATCGATACACATTTGAAAACAAAAGCATAATAATGACTAATGAAAACTCCACATTGTTGACATAAGCTCGATTCACATTCGAAAGCAAATAGACGATTTGCGCAGATTAAAACCCTCTACCATCAAAGCGACGAACGATATGTTAATGTAGGTGTAGAAGTCATAAATAATTTCAGTTTTCTTGATCTACCTACACAGCTTTTTTTTCTCCATTTCCCGTGAAAGAACTATTACTGTATATTTCCAAATAAATTTTTTATAGATAGAAGAGACTTGTACGAATTTTGACACATGAATTTTTTATTTCCAAACTACTCAAAATATTTTTGCAAGTCGACAGATATTATTATTATATTTTCTTCACTAACCATTAAAGTTTAAAAAAATGTGATATTAATGGCTGTCCACTCAACCTTTATACATACATATCTTCTTCTTATGACGCCGTCCCCTTTCGGAGGTTGGCGATCCAAATAGCTAACGTGGTTCTAGATACAGTCATGCGGAATATGTTAAGCGATGAGCAATCAAACCATCTTCGGATGTCCTTTAGTCCAGAATTTTGGCGCCCGCCGACAGACCTCTTGCCTTTTATAATCAGTTTACACTTTTTTCCTCGAATTATGTGAGCTGTTTTTGCTCGATATCACTAGTAATGGTGCCTTCAATTCCTATTTGTTGTTTTATAGTGTCATTTCTTATTCTGACCCTTCGGGAGCCTCAACTTTCTTTTTGTTCTTTTAGGTAATTCTCCAGGATTCTGCTCAGTACTTTTTATTATGGTTTTTCGATTTCCATTACATCAGTACCGCTATCATCAAAGGTAACACCCAAGTACACTTATTCCCGGCAGGTCAAAATCTTCTGATCACCTTCACGTTCTAGATGGGTGGGTTGTTTTCCTATGCAAAAATATTTTGTTTTATATGTATTTACTGTTAAACCCCATTCTCTGTACTCCTCAATAAGTTTTTGCATCATATGTCGTCCTTGTCGTTAGCTATAATAACCTGATCGTCGGCAAAGTGAAAAGTGTATGTAGAGTTATCATTCATTTCGGTGCCCATTCCATGAACTTATCTTTTTTTTAATCCAGGCCATATCTCCACTAATTTTTCGATAAATATTTTTGTAATGTATCCAATGTCGCAACGTTGTTGTGTATACCACCAACAACGTCCGTTGGCAGAGTAAAATATTACTCTTAAAACCATCGTAAACACGTGTAGCTCGGGTAGACAATATCCAACCGAAAATCCAGTGTGTGCGGCGGGTAATTATTAAAGTTAACCTCCAAACATAGGAGCCAATAAATCGTATTTATCGGCGACGATCTAGTAGTATGTCTCGGAGAACAATACCAAAAAGATCTGCTTACAATGGTCTATATATTGCGGCACGACCGGCCAGCCACTCACTGGACCCTAAACAATACCTCCGAGATGTACACAACCGTGGTTTAAATGTTTTGTTTTGTTAACATCCACGCTGAAGGCGTAACTGAAATAGAAGACGAAACGGTCGACACCACCCGAAACAACTCTTTCTATTTTTCATATTTAATATGCCATCGCTTTAAGGCTCGTAAAAACAATTCCAGCTTGAAGTAAGACAATCATGTGATTCAACTAAGGGTAAAATATTCTTTTAATAAACTTTATGACGTAAGAAATTAATTTTTAAATAGTGCGAATATACTGTGAGAAATTCAAACATTTGAAAATCGACGTCATTGGGCAGAGCGAATGTGACGTAAAAGTTTGTATCAACAAATGTCAATAACATCGCGTATCGAGTGAGTCTGAGTAGTTAGGTTAGGTATTTGGTATTTGCTTAGAAGAAAAATTTTATTACGATTTTATTGTAAATTTAAAAGTAAAATTACATTTGTTTTGCAAGAAATAAATCGAAAAATTGGGAAATTACTAACAGCGGTTTTGCGAAGGCGTAATCAGATAATTTGCCAAAAATGAATGTGTTCGTTCATGATGTGAAAAATTTAAGGTAATTACGTATTATTTATAATGTTTATTTTATATCGGTTACCTTTTCAGCAAATCACAATACTTCTTCAATAATCTTCAACCTAGCCTTTCCACTTGTATGTTTGTTGTCATATACTATAACGTCACACCAAGCGCGCTAAAATACCCGTGTTGGTTGGCTATTTTTAACTTTTTGATGTAAAACACATAATCGCGCGCTTGGGGGGTAACAACGACCGTTGGTGCCGAAATGCGAAAGCTTCGGGCAGCACCGTAACTACTTGGCTCGCTCCGTTGCCTAGGCTTCGCCGACAATACAAGTAACACTTTCATTGCTTATTTTGTTATCATCGGCCTATTGTAATTTTTATATCACCAGAAACATCATCGAGTGTGAATATTACAGAAATAACTGATGATATTGAATTGTAAACTTTATTTGGATTATTATTTTTTTTATGTATATTTATAGTTAATGTTATGCATGATGCCCTGAAAATCAACGGTATAAAAATAAATGTAAGCAAAACGAAAGTAATGGTTTTTGAAAGAGAAAAAAGTATGACAAACTGTAAAGTTATGATTAAGGGAGAAATAGTGGAGCAAGTAAATGAATTTGTGTACTTGGGTTCAAAGTTTACGAGAGATGGAAAGTATGACAGTGAAATTAAGCGAAGGGTGTTGGCAGGAAAACAAATAAATGGGGAACTGTATAGCTTTATGAACAGCCAGAAAGTGTCAAAAAAGGCACGTCTGGCTGTGCATAGAGTGTTGGTTCCTACACTTATGTATGGCAGTGAATATTGGGTTTGGCGGAAGAAACATGAAAACAGGATTAATGCTGCGGAGATGAGCAGCCTGAGAAGTATAGCCGGAGTGACTCAGTTGGATAAAGTAAAGGATAGTGAGATAAGAGAACGCTGTGGTGTAAAAGAAAATGTGGTTACAAAGATAGATAAAGGAATGCTTAGATGGTTTGGACACGTGGAAAGGATGGATAAAGGAAGATTCACGAAACAAATGTATAAGGCGAGTGTGAATGGACAAGTCGGTAGAGGTCGACCTCGGCGAATATTTCTCGATCAGATCAACATTGTTTTGAAAAAAGGCCAGGTCAAGAGTACCAACAACCGACGAGCATGTATGAGAGCACTGATGAAAGTAGAGGAAGCAAAAGATGTGTGTAAAAACCGTAGCAAGTGGAAGGAAGTGGTCTCTGCCTATCCCTACGGGAAAAAGGCGTGACTATATGTATGTATGTATCTATGTTGTTTGTGCTAAAGTAAAAATACAGTCACATGAAATGTAGGTTTAAAATACTTTACATGTATTGAATGAAGCATCTTAATTATTATGTGTCTAGTAGTAAGGAATCTAAAAAACAATCTTGATGCATGACCATCAATCTAAAACCCAAAAAGAAATCAAAAAATGACATCACACTTTTTCTATTAAACTCAAATAATACTTGGCAAACCGAATTCATACTTTTGGAATAGGACAACGTGCCTCGTCCTATTTATTTTTCTAACGTCACTTAAAGCCATTATGTTTTTAGTCTATTTAAAAAGACTTTAGTTAAAAATAGATGTACGTTGAAATGTTGTGTTGAAATGATTCGGACACTTTGTTTAATGAGGATAGATTTTTAATTTACATATACCCAACTGAGTAACTAATACCGCCTTTTTCACAACAAAAAAACTTGCAAAAACAAACATCCAGTTTGGTAGCCATTCTTTTACACTCCCATTTCGTTTATTTACTTTTAATTAAAGCTTCCAGGGTACTATTATTTCTAATAAATGTTTAAAAATTTTAATAGTCGTTTATTTTCAACTCATTCTCTAGTATCAACATTCCCAGTGATAATTGCTGTATCGTTTACAACGTTAAGTGAACGTTCCAACAGGTTCTTGAGAATATATTTGTATTTTGTTCGGCTTTGTTGCGAAAGTGCAGCAGATGGTTTCTCAAAGAGGGTTTTTTTTTGTTATTGTCTTTTTTTCTGAAGTGTTCCTTTTGTTTTAGCTGTTTTGTGAATGGATAAAAGGGAGAGTGTCAACTGTCAACGTTACTTTTAACTAAAGGGGCCGAGTCTTGTGAGAATTGGCACCAGCTGCATTGTGTGTTGTTTTATATAATTTTAAGAAATTCTTAAACCGAATTATCCTTAAAATTAATCATATTTATTGTATTATTGCAGTTATATAATTTAATACTTTATTAATGATATTACTGTATTACAAATTTAAAAGAACTTGAATACAAAAAAGTTATTCTTATTTTAATTTTACCGAATTGACCTAAAATCACCGATGACAACTTTATAGTTTCATAGCATACTACTTTAAAACAAAGAACATTTTAAAGCAAAAAAATATTGCAATATCGCGTATGTCATAATCGGTCTTACACATGTCTTATATATTCTGACCTTACTTCTGGTACTCATGTGTTTATTTCTCCAGATTATGTCTCTCAAGAATCCTGAGATTAGAGATGCCTTTGTTGTTTGAGCTTTTACTTCCTCCTTAATATTTCTAGTGCTAGTTATATTAGCTCCTAAATATTTAAAGGACATCACTTGTTCTACACTCTGCTCATAGATTGCGAGTTTACATCTTCTCGGTTCTTTGGATATTGTTAGCGATTTGGTTTTCTTGACGGATATTTGCATATTGAATTCTTCAGCTGTTTTTTGGAACTTGTGTAAGAGTCTCTGTAGGTTGTCCTCGTCTTCCGATACGATTACAGCATCATCAGCGTAGCATATGATTTTTATTTCTTTATCTCCCATTCGATATCCTCTCCCAGTTACTTTGACTTCATTTATAATTTCATCCATGATGATATTAAATAGGATTGGGCTTAGGCTATCTCCTTGCCTGATTCCGGTTGTCATAGGTATTTTATTGCTTAACTTATTTGCAGTTCTTACAACAATATTTCTTTTAATAAAAGTTGTTTAAGTATTACAGTCTTTTTGAAAAACAACAGCTTGGCAGTGCTGTCTTCTTTCAATTCTACCTCTTTGTTTTGTCACCGGCAGCAGTTACTATTCTGAGATGCGGAAACAAAAGTTTTAGTTCTTGAGGAACTTCCTGATATGTAAAGGAAGCGAATGCTTCAATCGTTAGAAAGTAGTACGAAAAAAAGTTAGTTTTTTAAAAATAAAGTTCCCTATATTCCCTATGGATTCCGAACCGGCTGGACTGATTTTGATTAAATTTTCAGGATATCTTCATATTAGCCTGGCGGGTTATGCCGTAATATTCGGTAGTGATCGGATTAAGAAAAGGGGTGAAAGTGGGTTGAAATATAAAAACTATCAAAAATGGTCGAAATAAGTGTTGAATTCATAATCCGATTTTGATGAAATTTTATAAACGTGTATTGATTGCTTCAACTTAAGAGATACAATAGTTCTTAACCCGATAAGCCCCTACGAATGGGGAGAGAGGGGGTTGAAATATATATACGATCAAAAATGGCCGAAATTAGCGTCGAATTCATGTTCCGATTTTAATGAATTGTTGTAAATGTGTATAGTTTAACTTGAGAGATAGAATAGTTTTTATCTTGATAATCCCCTACGAAATGGGAGAGAGGTGGTTGAAATATAAAAACTACCAAAAATGGCAGATATTGGTGTCGAATTTATAGTATTTGGGATCGCTAAGTTTAATAGTTATATCCCCAAAGCAGCCAAGCCAACGTTCGGACAGGACAACGTCTGCCGGGTCAGCTAGTTCAATATATTTATGGTTAAAGTAAAGTTAAATAAACGCTTAATTGCACTCAAAAAATATTTGGTCGATTTCATTCGTTACTCAAAAGACCAACAGTGGAAATGTGTACAATAAAAAACTTCATATTGAACATGTGAGTTTGAAATGTCCTCAACAAAACATTTAACAAAATAGCAGCATTCATGCGCGCAATATTTTAATATATCCCGGGTATTTTTCGATTGTGAAATCTTCGGAATATATAAATTTTTGTGTATTGCGACCACAGAAGAGCACTCTCTTTTCAAAAAATTTTCCGTTGGTTGCTAACATCTCCTGAAAATCCTTTATTATTCTTAATCGGCTCGATGGAAAATTCTAATGCGTGCACGCGAATACATTCCTCTACATTTTCCGCTTCTGCGTTTTCTTAGTTCGGATTCTGCATGGAAAATTTGCAGTATTATTTTGTATTTCCCAAAAGAAATCTTATGCGGCGCTTAAATAATGAGCGTGCTTTTCCTTTTAGAAATTCATGATTCTGTAGCTGAAGTTAAATATATTAAGAGCTAAAAATGCGTAATAAAAAAATATACTTTTGGGATGAATATTTTACTGCCCAAACTACACATTTGTATACTAGCGGCCTTTAATCTGCCATTTTGGCAGTTGAAAAAAGCATAGAGATGCTAACAGAAAATTGAAAGCATCTATAAACCAGATTAATACTTGGACCAAAATATGGCATATTAAATTAAATGAAGACAAATATGATCATGTCAACTTTAACAAAATAATCAAAAAACAATTATTAACGCTCAAATTTCCTAAACTAACTCTGCAAAGTGTCTGGGAATCACACTCGATGCTAGACTTTGCTGAAGAGTCTACGTGAAAAAGAAATGTGAAGAGTTGGGTACAAAATATAAAAAGATTGGCTGATAAAAAGAAAATTCAAGTTATCCACATACAAAACACTGCTCCTCTGTAAACAGAAAACCGTTTGGAGTGTGATTTCCAGTTTTGACCAGATTGACTCTTTTAAGCATCGTTGACGCACACTGGTATTACCGTAATAGTGGTCTTTTAGGGACCTTGATGTAGAAACTGTTGACAAGAGTATCCAGTGGCCCTGAACAGCGGCTGCTCTGACGTGGGAACGTTGAGGTTATCCAGTTCCTTGACAATACCAATTTACTGAAAAGACTTAAGAGAATAAAGCCTTTTGAGTTAGTATAATGAAACCAAGCAGCCAGTTGGTCTGATTGCCAACTGTCGAAGCAAAACATTTATTGAAATTAATCCTTGAACAAGAATGCAAATACTGGCTGCAGAACATCAAAACAGCTGATGAAAAGACCTCTCCAGAAGAGTGCTGACGCACTCTGGACGATGGAACGGAGTAAACTAAGCAGCACGCTTGGCCTGCTCACTGGCCACATCGCACTAAGGGCGCACCTCTTCAAACTTAAGCTGGCGGCCGAGAAAAACTGCCGACTATGCGGTGAGGAGGAGGAGAGCAGTATACACATTCTGTGTCACTGCCCGATGCTAGCGGGGTACAGGTATTAAACCTGGGGCCGTATGATTATGGATCCAAGCGATCTAAAAGAGACAGGGCCAAAATCAGAGGACTAGAATTCTGATGCCCGGAAAACACAGCGGTAGTCACAGAGGATCAAAAGATCTAGGTGACATAGGTGCCGATACCAAAGGCCCAACCGCAAGATTGTAATGTAATGTAGTATAATGAATGTTTTAGTTAAAAGCAGAGTATCATGCGGATATTGTGTTTTCAACCTGGATAAGTTAGCCACACTGTTTTTACTTGAAAGCCTGCCGCAAACAAAAATTTTATCGGCAAACATTTCATTTCCTATTTGCAGTGGTGTTACTATCGATATTACCATATAAATTTAACAATAATATTATTTTAATTTAAAATACTTGTTATGGATCGTGGAAGCTTGTGGATTCGCCAAGAACATCACCTTCAAGGTGTCTTAAAAAATTAAAAAAATACATTTTCCACTTTTTTTATCCAACCTAATTATGTACGCCTATGTTACAGCCCTCATAAAATGATTTATTTCTTCGTACCAAAATGATCAGCAATCCTAGACAAGAATTATTATAAAGTACGAGTAGTTTCATCGAATATTAATAAACGACTAGAAGTACCACTCTACGCTGTCGATGGATTTTAAGCCGACGATTTCTAGCATGTATTAAGCATGGACTTTGGACTTAGCAATATCGCTGAGTGGGATATTTGTATCGTTGCGGTTGTCGGTTGAATTTGAATTTCACTATACCTCCCAAAACTTTTATAAATATTGTTAGTGATTTAGAAAACATGTTTACTAAAAATTTTATCGACCTAACTTGCAGAACTGGGGTAGGAGAAGAACTCAAAAACAAACTTAAAAATATATTTTTTAAACTCCCCTGTTCTAATTTTCCTTATAATTAGATCTTTGGGTTGTAGACAAGAGTGCGATTATATTTTACACTGAAATTTGCGAATCAAAATAATTATTAAAAGTTGCAAGATAAAAAAGAAAAATCCCAAATTACCTATTTTGAAAAACTTTGTGATAAATTCTTATGGCACGCTATGAACTTTTCGGGCTCGTGGTCTTGCAACGACGCCTCTCAAATTTTAATATTTTTAAAAAAGTTGGATACACTGACGTGCTAAACAGATAGCGGTACCATTCAGCCACCACACACTCTTACTTTAAACGTCGAACATTAGATATAAAAATTATATATACGTCATTTTTGTTGAAAATAAAAGTTGCTCGGGGATTTGAACCTAAATACACTGCCATGCCCATTGTTACTTTTGTAGGCTTAGATAATGATAATGTAAATGAAATCAAGTCAACCGTGTTTATTGAAGAATGTTAATGATTATGGTTAGGTTAGGTAACATGTGAGTGGGGCGTTGGTCGCCCCTCCACTGTGACCTTTAGTAGGTCTATTGTGGCTCACGCCTAGAGGTTACAGTTGACCACACAATCCAGCTCTTTTCACGAAGTTCATGGTTGTATGGGTTGAGATTTTCTTGAAATCGGTTGGTTCTAGGTTGGTATAACCAAATATGTAAAACCTTATTTTTCCCAGGCGCCGGGGCATAAACATAGTATATATTCAGCAGTTTCGTCTTCCACGCAGCAAAACCGACAGTCCATTTGTTGATTCATACCTATCTTTCCAAGGTCGTATCATAAACGACAGTATCCTGTAAGCAGTCCCGTTAGATTTCTCAGATCATTCCTGCTCCATTCTAGGATCTGCTTAGTTGTGTTTCTCGAGGGTTTAGGTAAGAACGCCTTCGAGTGAGTCAACCCTGGTATATCGGACCTCCAGCTGGGGTTATTGAACTGTGTACATTACGTATTCAGTCTCTGGGAAGAGGATTTCTCCCCTCACACATTCATCTTTCTTCGGAAAGAGGACTTTGAAGGACTTTTCTACGTGTAATTTTGTGGCTAGCATATCAGGAACCGTCCCGAGAATTTGGTGGTTTTTTGTTTCACTCAGTATCCCGGAGTGGTCCCTGAGTTGCTCTCTATTAATTTGCCTTTCCAGAGATAGGAATCTGTGGGAGAATATTCTGACATCCCCCTCTAAGAGAATATCTAGAGAAGGAAGATTTATGAGGTTTTCCATCGCTGCCGTTGGTGTGCTGGACAAAGCTCCAGTTATGGTCAGGCATGCCAGCCGCTGAAGGACAGCAAGTTTTGCTTTAGCTGTCTGTTGTAATCTTTAGGTACACCAGACTACTAAACCATACATGACCATAGATATTATCATTATTTGATAAAGCCAGTAAATATGTTTGGGGTTCATTCCCCAAGATTTGCCGCATACTCTTCTAAGATTCCAAAAAGAAAACTCTTTCTGTCGCGGTGAAGCCCTTTATAGCCATAAACATCAAAAGTCCAACAGAGAGTGATTAAACTAACAGTATTTTTTTAACTGTGGTAGTTTTGGGTGATGACCTGTTATTTAACATTTATCTTGTTGTTTTGATATAAAAATAGTACGTAACTCTGGTAAATTTTCTTTGTTTTATCTTAAATTGATCAATTAACTATTTTATAATTCCAACGTGGTTAACTGTAGTAGATATAATTTAATTATCGGTTCTTCTGATCTAAATTTCAATCAAGTAAGTGGTTAATTGCTTCATAATAACAAAACACCATCTGCTCTCTTGGATGTTTGGCTTTAATAAAATTAATTTTAAAAGCCAGTTGTTTAAACGAATAACATTTTTTTAACCTGCTAGTTTGATGATGTCATAAAAATTACGATAAAAAATTTACTAATAAAACTATTCGAATTGAACAATGCAAACATTAGGATAATCTTTATTGCTACTTGCTTATCAAAATAACCTCTATAGTGAGCAAGGTAATATTTAGAAACCCATCAATATATTTAAATGTTAATAAAACTAGGTAAAAAATATTTTTAAAGTTTTATCCATATGCCCTAAAAATAAAGGTTATTCTTTAAGTAACGGATTCAAAAAAGCTTGCCGCGCAAAGTTTTCAGTTTAATTACAAGAGCGGCAAGCTTTTGAATCTGTTACTCAAAGAAAAACCAACGTCTTGAGGTATATGTTTCAATCATGGCTCTTGCAGCACTCTCATTGAATACTGCTCTTGCCTTCTCTATTCTGCATCTGATTTTCTGCGAATGGTCACACTTTTCCCATGTATAATTAGGTTGTTATCTGGGATATTTTACTTATAGTCATTGGTATGGTTTTGTCAACATTTATATCAAGACCATATTGTTGACTGATCAGTGTGATTTGTGTCCATTCAGGACAGAGGACCTTCACTATTTTCCAGAGCTTCGCGGAAGATTAACTCGGAGTATATGGTAAACACTTTGGATTAGTATCAATATATTGACGTAGAACCTGTTGTTTTTCCGTTTGCCATTGCTGCAGGTCGTGATTTGCGTTGCAACAGTAAAAGATGGGTTGGATATTATTACTTTGAAATTTCTTCTTCTTCAGGTGCTCCACTGCAAAAGATAAAAAGCAGTAAAATAAAAGGCGAGTTTTTCTACATTTTTTTACATTTACATTACTTATACATAAAAGTCAAAGTGGTTATTGAGATTATTACTGCTGCTTTTAGTAGCAACAAATATTGATGATTCTATACAGATGCATCCAAAACCCCGGAAGGCGTAGGTGCTGCAGTAGTAACCTCCTTTGAAAAATTACTATTTAAACTCCCAATTGACAATACGATTCTATCTGCCGAACTATATGCAATATTTCAAGCTCTCATAATCCTTACAGACTCACTTAACTCCTTATATTTAATTCAACATTTATATCCCAAACATCCAATAGTACAAGACATCAAGAAAGAACTATATTCAGCAAACGAAAAGAGGAAAATAGTAATATTCATCTGGATCCCTTCACATATAGGCAATGAAATAGCAGACAAGTGTGATCGCGATTCAATTAGTGACGATAGTGCTCACCTCAATAACAGAGTTGTAAGTTAGGACATAAAAAGGTCCCTTTTACACAAAATAACGTAGGCAAAAAAATAACGTGGCAAAGTGAGTGGAATCAGTGCGAACAAAAGTTACGGCAGGTAAAGCCAATGTTCCAAAAATGATTGTGTTATCCAGAAAACCGCCAGTGTCAGGTCAAAACATCACGCTTGCGACTGATCCGTATGAGAATTACACACGAATACCTAATGAAACAGGAACCGATTACTATGCGTAAATCCTGCAATACAGTTCTCTTCATTAAACATATAATGTTAAACTGTACTAAATACACAATGAAAAGGTATAATTTACAAGGAAACGGTACCTAACCTAACCTAATACACTGTCCAGTGCTTTAAGTATACACAAGGTCTGTAACGTGTTACTGTTTTTGAAAACCATAAACGTTTACAGTTTTATATAGGGTTACTGTTATTTTTTTGTAATTATATTAATGTGTTGCTAATAACCTTTAGGGTTGATGCAATTTATTTTTTTAAATACAAAAAAATATTTATGATTCCTTCTTCTGCAAAAGATAAAAAGCAGTAAAATAAAAGGCGATTTTTTTTACATTTACATTACTTATCCGTGAATTCCGTTTCTGACTTTTATTTGCTGATTCGGCGAGCCAACAGTCTATTTTTCGTCATGAATATCGTTATTTGTAATGGCGCCGGCTATAAACACGTATAACTAAATCGAGGGCTATATTTTCGAGCCGGGAGGAGCGAGATATGAGGAGGAGAAAATTTGGAATCACATTCATGTAAACCGCCCCTCTAAGTTTTTATAAAATTCGTATTGATATTCCCGAATCGAAAAGCGATAATTTTTTGCAGTCGTGCGGATTTTTTTCGCAAACTATATTACATGCGAAGTTGATTTATTTTTTATCGAATGGAAACATGCAGCCCAAAATTCGTCCGGGAAAAATTGAAATTTTAACGGGGTACGTCGGAAAATTTTGGAAGAGTTTCCTAAGCAAAATTTATTAATCCCATTAAAAAAAAATTGCCCTAACCGAAATGCGTTAGCTTTTTAAAAATCCAGAGTTATTAATGAAAAATTAAACGATAATTCATAAAAAAGTTGCCGAGACGATTGTTAGCTTTTATTTGTTTCTGACGCGCGTGTACGACGAGAAACGCTTTAATAGTACGGCGTCTTTATAATATCTGATTAAAATTTATTCGCATAAATTTTCCGAACATTTCCTTTGAGAAGGGCCGTAAAATATGAAATTCGGAGAATAAATTAGTCTCTTTAACGCAAAAAGGCGTCAATATGGAAATAAATGTAAGCAGGTGCAAGCAGCAGCAATAAACAATTTAGAATACGTCCACTTTAATAGCATATTACATACCTTAAGCAGTAAAGTAAGAAATATCTCAGAGCACATGTTTGTTGGCTCGTATAAACAAAGATATAGATAGATACATACGTACATATAGTTACGCCTTTTTTCCGTAGGGGTAGGCAGAGACCATTTCCTTCAACTTGATACGGTTCTTACACACATCTTTTGCTTCCTCTACTTTCATCAGTACATCAGTCCATTCACACTCGCCTTATAAATTTGTTTCGTCAATCTTCCTTCATCCATTCTTTCCAAACCATCTAAGCATTCCTTTATCTTTTTTTGCAACCACATCTTCTTTTACACCACAGCGTTATCTTATCTCACTATTTTTTACTTTATTCAACCGAGTCACTCCGGCTATACTTCTCAAACTACTCATCTCCGCAGCATTAATCCTATTTTCATGCTTCTTTTTACAAACCCAACATTCACTACCATACATAAGTGTAGCAACCAACACACCCCTATGCACAGCCAGACGTGCCTTTTTTGACACTTTCTGACTGCTCATAAAGCTATGCAGTTCCCAATTCATCTGTTTTCCTGCCAACACCCTTCGCTCAATGTCACTGTCATACTTTCCATCTCTTGTAAACTTTGAACCAAAGTACACAAATTCATTTACTTGTTCCACTCTTTCTCTCTCAATCGAAACTCCACAGTTTGGTATGCTTTCCAAGTCTAAAAGCGCAAGAGACCTTCTGACTTCTAGCTATGAATTTTTTGACTATACCTCGTAATGAAAAGACCTGATCCATACATCTCCTTTTTTTTCTAAATCCTGCTTGCTCATCCCATATTATCGAACCTTTTTCCTTGCAAAGCGGCACGATAACGGCCTTGCACGAGTCATCTGGTACGCTACCACTCTTCCAACGAAGATTAAAAAGGCGGTACAGCAAACTAGTTACCATGCTTTGTCCAGCCTTTAGCATTTCAACTGTTATCCTGTCGTACCCAGCTGCTTTTTATATGCATGACTATGGTAAGTGTCCGCGCTGAAGTTGTACTGATCCATAACAACGGTTAGGGATTCCATTTTTAGACAACCTAAACCAACACTCTAAAGCCTAGTCCACACTAGTAGACATGTTGGACTCAGAGACGTGTCTTACGTTGTCTAAGTAGACATGTCTATGAACCAGTCCTCATCTACGGACCTATTGCGAGACCAAAAATCGCAGTCTAAAGTCTCTCGATCGGAATGGGAGACCGCATGCAACGTTAGACACTGTGGACGTCACACGGCGTCTAGAGACGACACACGTCCCAGTCTGTCTGTATTTACCGAGTGGTGTAATTCAGCTGTTTACAGTTATTTTCCAAAGTTTAAGCAGGAACTCATTCCACACAAAACAATGTCCTGCGAAGATGAGACTGAGAAATTCACATCGTAGTGTGAACGCTAGACAAGACAAAGCGAGACAATGCTTCGGGTTTGCTCAGCCATAGGTCGCTGGAGAAACACCGTGTTGGACAGTTCGTGCATGCCAGTGAACTGGACTGAACTGCGACGCAGTAGCACATGTCGTCATTAGGTTGGGATGGGCCCCACTTGATCAGGTTAGTCTTCACAGGTGTAACCCCAGTTCGGATGCAGTATAGCATTTTCTACGTTTTAATGCTACTCAAGGTACCACTGGGTGGGTCTTCTGAAAGTGGATAGTTGGCAGGCGGTTTATCTAAAAAGTCCTTAAGGAAACGGTCTCTGTATTTTAATCTGTGGGATCCAGGACAGCTCGCAAACAGGGGGTAGTGACTTTCTTCGAAGGTTTTCTTAAACTTTTCAGAGCGTTCATGGGTTGCTCTTCTTGAATTGGGATCACTGAAGCCCGTAGCTCTGTATAGGTTAGGTCTATAGAGAAATCGCGCAACATGGTCTACTAGTGTGTACAATCTTAACACTATTGATACCTTTATGAATACACTTAAATGATTGGAGTTGTTCCGTAAACGGTGTCTAAGTATTATGACTTAATAAATTGAGCGCGAACCGCTACGAAATATTACCTTAAACTGGAGGACACGCGAATTTTAAAAGATCTCTTTTTTGATATCGAATAATTAAAAAAAACTTATTTTCTTATCGTTACCATTGTAACAGTCAGGATATTTTAAATATTTAGCATCCCTTCAAAAACGTTTAATTCAACATTATGGCCGTTTTTAGCGCCGACACCTTCAACTTGATATCTCTTTTGAGTCTCGTTTAACTGTCAGTTAAACTGCAATTAACTGTTAAGTAATTACCTGTTTCAAATGAATAAAACATCATAGTTACGCAGGAACGGTTGTGTTATGTTTAATTTTTTGTTATTAGCAGCTTTGGCACGTATGGCGGCCTATACAAATAACAGAGACGGACCGGTTGCGTTTACAACATTAAGTTTTAAAACTGAACAGTACGCAATTATAAAGACTGTTGTGGAATTAACTTAAATATTTGCATACTCTTCACCAGTTTTGCTATCTTCTTTAGTATTTTTTTTATTTTAGCACCTAAAATACTTTATAGGTACTTTGTGAGAGAGATATTTCGACAAAAATTATGAAGCTTTTTTGGATCCAATAAGAGTGTCTACAAAAACATATCTAAAGAATGTGCGTTTACTTAGTAGAACCTAAGACATCTAGAACTTTCTACTTAGAGCAATCATTTGTATTAAACCTTATTTCCAATCTATCAAAATCACTAATAAGTAAAATATGTATCTTTAAAAGAACCCAAACTTTATTCCAACCCTTATGGTGATAATTTTCTCATTTTCTTTATTATAATACTTTAACGGTGAACATTTCTCGAAGGTAATACCCGCGAACTTAATATTATTTCAGATGCTTAAATTAAAGAAAGCATTAGTCTTTTAACGTTGATTTTAAAGACTTAAGAGAAAATAAAATCCTTTTGGACCTGCGTCTCTTATCATAGAAGTGAGAGGTACACGAAATAATTAGATAAACAAATGTTTTATAAGCAAATTACTATTCGCGTTCTCTTATCACTTGACTAGAACCAAACTGAATTAATGTTCTTTGGTTATTATTTATTTACATCTGTGAATGAACTGAATTTAAAACCGTCGATTTTGGCGGCAGGAGGGATACTTGACTACCGTCAATCACGGACGCATTGGAGATACTAACTATTGCGTCGACGAATGGAGGGGATGTTTATATCTGTTTGTTATTTTATACAGTTGGTTGCTAACTTACATACGTTGGCGCTCAGGGACGGCTCGAGAATTATATAAATAAAGCGTTGTAATCTGTAATTACAGCAATGCTTTACTGCAGCCCCAGAGCTAAATGCCATAGGTCCAGAGTGATTTCAGGATTTTTTTGTATATTATGAGTTTGTTATGAATAGATACGTCCTATCGTCCAATATAGCTTTCTTTTGATAAATGAGAATAATGTCAAATGAATAATAAACATTTGCGTAGATTTTTTGAGACCCAGTATAATGTTTAAATATGTCCAAGATTTAAAGGTTTATATTTTGGGAAGTGCGGTCCTGAAATTATTGCTGCATTATTTTCAAATTTTTGATTATTAGTAGCTCTATCACGTCCATGTATCGTATTATCACAACGTATATCAGAGTATAATGTTCGTAAAAAAATGTTTTTTTCATGTGGTACGGCCATAAAGAGAATGATGTATGTTTCTTTCATAGCTCGATATTAATGACTTCCGGAAAGTGTGTGGAAAAAAATATATTTAATATATTTGTTTGATATTCGGACGACGTGCGCGCTGCGTTTTCGGAATTTAAACCATTGTCCCTTTCTGTGTCGCTTTGCCAGCCCTTTTAACGTGAAGTTTGGTATTTCCTGGTCGACGTACAAGGCGGAATTTCGGTGACACGCACGCGGGTGTGTCGAAGATAATAAATTTTCATGGGATAATTGGGACAGATATTTAAATTGTTCATTCCATATGGTTCCAAACGTCGACATCTGTTTTCCTTAATAAATTCACCGTTGCCAATTATCAATTGTAAACACTTGAAAAATTTCAAACTGGATCAGTAAACGGTTATTTTCTTTATTAGTCTGGAAGCAACACTATTTTGCATAGATCAATCAATATCGTTATACACATCAGTTAAATGTCATACCAACAAAATAAGCTAGGTATTACAAAAATCTTTTTATTTAAATTAATTACCAATAAAAAGCAATAATATTTAAAAAGCAATAATATTTTCTTCAAAACATACCGGTGTTATGCGTAGTTTTGATTCACATCAATTAACTGTTCCAGTAATTTCGGTCCATGATCAAATGTAGAAACTGTTTGGACTGACATGCGCCTTGGATAAATCATCAGCTGTCACTGACACTTTCTTTTTATTGGTCACAAAACCGTTCTACATTCAAATTTTCTAAACAAAAAAGTACGTAAGAATATTTTTAGTGGAAACGTGTTATAAAAAAATTAAATGAACTTACTGTAGATAAGTGGTAACATGTATGGAAAGGTGCTAAAAATATGAGACTTTAATGGCTAAAAAAGAACATATACTGCAGGAAGAAGAAGACCAGGACCAGCGTGTTATTTTTACATCAAATACAGAAGTCTCTGACGAAAAGAATCATTTTTGGATGATGATCCCGATATTGATAAGGAGAAGGTCTGTGGTCTTTAAACAAAAAAATATAAAATCGAGCAACAGGATTTAATTTTTATCCTTTACCCAGAAGCCTTCTGGTGTAGTATTCTTCACAAACAAAAAATTAATCAAAAAAATATTAGTTGTAAAAAGTAACAAAGAAACTTTATTTATTAATTGGTCTTCAGCAAACAATAAGCATATTTTTTTTAATTTTTCCTTAAATGAAATGCAAACACTGTAATATGATATAGTATAAAGATAATGCCTAAATTATGCCCAAAATGACATCCAAATACTATCCAACTATTATAAAAGACTTGTAATAATAGAAAAGAAAATACATACATACATAAAGTCACGCCTTTATCTATCTACCCCTCATAGGGGTAGGCAGAGACCACTTCCTTCCACTTGCTACGGTTCTTACACACATATTGCGCTTCTTCTACTTTCATCAGTGCTCTCATACATGCTCGTCAGTTGTTGGTTTTCTTGACCTGGCCTTTCCTCAAAACAATGTTGATCTGATTAAGATATGATCTCCGAGGTCGACCTTTACCGACTTGTCTATTTACACTCGCCTTATAAATTTGTTTCGTCAATCTTTGTTCATCCATCCTTTCTACGTGTCCAAACCATCTAAGCATTTCTTTATCTATCTTTGTAACCACATCTTCTTTTACACCACAGAGTTCTCTTATCTCACTATTCTTTACTTTATCCAACCGAGTCACTCCGGCTATACTTTTCAGACTACTCATCTCCGCAGCATTAATCCTATTTTCATGCTTCTTTTGCCAAACCCAACATTCACTACCATACATAAGTGTAGGAACCAACACACCTTTTTTGACACTTTCTGGCTTTTCATAAAGCTATGCAGTGCCTCATTCATTTGTCTTTCTACCAACACCCTTTGCTCAATGTCACTGTCATACTTTCCATCTCTCGTAAACTTTAAACCCAAGTACACAAATTCATTTACTTGTTCCACTCGTTCTCCCTTAATCGAAACTCCACAGTTTGTCATGCTTTCTTCTCTTTCAAAAACCATTACTTTCGTTTTGCCTACATTTATTTTTATCCTTTCAATTTTCAGGGCATCATGCATAACAATAACCATCGCCTGCAACTCCTCTTCAGATGACGCTAATATGACTTGATCATCGGCATAAAGAAGGCATTTGACGATCAAATCATTCATTTTCAATCCATACGCACTCTCTTTCAAATCTTTTAAACAATTGTCTATGTATAAGTTGAACAGCCATGGCGAAGCCACACATCCCTTTCTTACACCTTTTTCTTTGTTAAACCAGTCCGTGCAAGCTCCGTTTATCCTGACACAAGCAGTGGAATCCTCGTAAAGAAAATACAATTTCTAAATAATATTGTTGATAATGATCCCAACATTCTATTTACATACCTACTTAATTAGTTTAAGCATTTTGAATATAAAAGGAATACCTACTAATAATGCTGAAATATTTTCCAAAATACAGTTACGTATAGAAAAACCACTCGGACGTTTTTCTCTTGTGAAAAATGTGGTAATCTGCAAATAAAAAAGGCTGTAATAAAAATGGAAAACAACCAGCGAATTTTTACGAGAATATGAAATTAAACCACACATATCACGTTTAAAAATATGAGTTGCAATCAATTTTAAATCCCAAACTATATTACAAACTAATTCTCTCCTCACAATCTTAATCCCAATAATATGGATCGGACTAAAAAAAAAATTCCTTCGCGGACTACCGAAAACACAATTTAAACTTCAACTACAAGGCCATCGATTTAAGTCTACTGGGTTGAATACAAAATTCTAATTAATCTAGAATGTCACACAATACTGATTGTCTCATACAATAATTAAAGATTATTAAAACAATTTCAAGCATTCTTGTAAAGTTAGATCACAACTAACAACGTAAAAATTGACCTAACTAAACGCGCCATGTGAAATTTCAATTATTCGAAAAATGGGTATTTTTAAAGGCTCACTATAAACACATTATTTGACTGATTACACAGTTTTATCAATAACAAACAAATAAATTTTACAAAAGCACTTGCTCGTTTTAAAAATTTTAAGCTGGTTAAACAATAGAAAAGGTGTGATAATAAAATAATATTAAATATGCATTTTTCATCAATTTTCGAAAAAAAATTTCTAATAGAATACGATAAATATTTTAACTGTGGAAAGAAAAGAATGTATACTTTATTGAAAGTAATCTTCTTCTTCTCGCATTGGCTAGTTGTTCGCGGTTTTCGGCTAATCTGAATAGTTGTTCGGCGCTGCGTATTCCTGTCCAATCGCGAATGTTCTTCAGCCATGACATCTGTTTTCTTCCAATTCCTCTGCTGCCTTCGATTTTGCCCTTCATTATAAGTTGAAGCACCCTGTATCGGTCTCCTCTGAGAACATGCCCCAGGTATGATATCTTTCTGATCTTTATAGTTACAAATAACTCACGAACTGCATTTGCTCTATTTAACACTGCTTCGTTGGTCTGCCTAGCTGTCCAGGGTATTCGAAGCATTCTTCTATGTAACCACATTTTAAACGCTTCCAGGCGATTGATTGTAGCAGCCTTTAGAGTCCAGGTCTCAGCTCCATATAACAACACTGACCAAATATAACATTTTATCATTCTCTGGCGTAATTTTAGGTTTAGGTTGTCGTTAGAGAAGAATGCTTTCATTTTCAGAAAAGTCGTGCGAGTGGTCTCAATTTTGCACTTAATTTCTTTATCTGTGTCTAGTGATATAGCAACCAAGATATTTGAATTGGGTAACTCTCTCAATGTTTTGTTGGTCTATCTGTAGGAAAGCGTCGGCGTGCGGTTGGCGACTGAATATCATAAATTTTGTCTTTGTGACATTCATTTTCAGACCCATTTCTCTCCCTGTCGTGTTTACACAGTCCAACATTTCTTGAAGGCCTGAGAATACTATCGCTCAAGATGGCCGTGTCATCGGCATATCGAATATTATTAATCAGTTCTTTGCTGATCTTTACTCCAAGGTTTTTATCTTGCAAAGCCTGATTATATCCGAGTAAATGTTGAATAATTGTGGGGACAGAATGCATCCCTGTCTGACGCCTCGTAAGATGCTACCTACATTCATCGGTCAGTCTTCCATCAATACGGGTTACTGCTTTCTGCTTTCAATACATGTTGCAGCAATAACAATTATAATATTTAATTAATCACTGCAGCAATCAGCATTAACCACCAAACACTGCAGTAGCATTAGTTTAATTAACAATTGCCATTTTATATTAATTTTAATATTTATTAAAAATAACGCACAATATTATTATTTAGAGCTCGAATATTAAACTGTCGTTGCAAACGTTGTAAAATTCCACCAAAATTAATTCGTTAATTACCATATGTTGTTTAATAGTGATCCAATGCAGATAATAAAAAATTAATAAAACACCCTGTAATAATATAAAAAATTTGTAACCGATAATTTTAATTATGCAAACCAAGAGTATAATGCATAAAATCTAACTTTTAAGACAAGGAAAAAAAATTTAACAAGTAAATTCTTAGAAGTTTCAAAAACCGAATAAATTATGCTTGAAAAACTATTAAAATACCGGGGTAAAAGATAATCCACTAGATATTATTTTTTTAAATTTTTAACGCTTAAACGATATCACCACTAAATATCATCGAATCACAATATTGATCGGATGACAGATCATCGAATGACTTCATCGAACCACACTTAATCGATGGTAAATCAAATGATTACGTAATTGATTTAGTTTGACCGGAATAATGAGATACTTTATTATGTTTACTATTAAATATGGAATATGCCTGTATTTTTTTAAAAATTTTATTCGATAGTTTCAAACCCAAAAAAGCCAAAAGTTAAATATAGCCAACCAACACGGGCAATTTAAACGAAATGAAATGTCATATTCTAAGGAAATTATTTATTTTGTTAAATTTATTAATTAATAAAGAAAAAACTAACTAATTTATGTATTAACATTGCTTATATTTACAAAACAGCATTAAAATAAATCTACAAATACAAAAAAAAAGTACCAACAATCTTTAAAAATATTTTTGGTACTTCTTTTGTGTGAGTACGAAAATTATCATATCAGACCCAGTTCTTACATTGTCCTTGATAACGCTTAAAGTCCATCACATCCCAGTAAAAGCGTTGCCCTTGCTCTTTTAAATATGCTCCCATGCATCTTTAAATTGGTCCAAGTGAGCATGTACTTTAAGGGACATTCTGCAACCCATGAGTTAAGTTACCAAACATAGCGGAAATAAGCTTGTTGTAATTCTCAGCTTTTTTATTTCCAAAAAATCCATGGATAACTGCTCTAAGGCTGCACCACGCTTGTTTTTAATAATTGTCGAGAAATTCTGCACTGGTCATTATTTTTTTATTTGTGAGACGACGAAAATACCAGCTTAAATTTTAGTTCCTGACATTTTAGGAAAAAAATTACTTAATTCCTTAAAAAGATTGACAAAGAGCCGCCTTGCATTCTTACCATCCCTACCAGAAAACCAATCGTACTGAAATCCTTTAGTATAGGATAGACATACTCCTACTTCTTCTTCTTCTTCTTCCGTAGCCCTACAACCCAGGGTGGGTTATCTCGCCATCTTAATTTAGGCCTTCCTAGCGGCCTCTTTCCTTGAGGGGCCTCCTCCCATACAGATTTAATAAGTCTTGTGTTCTGACTCATTTGTATGTGGCCAGCCCATCTCAGTCTATTTGCTTTTATTTCTTGTATGATGTCCGGGCTATGGTACAACTGGGCTAGTTCAGCGTTAGTTCTTATTCTGTAATGGCCTTTTTCTGGGTCGCGGTGGGGACCGTCTATTTTTCGGAGTATCTTCCGCTCAAAACGTCTTAAAATTAGAGTATCATTCACGGTCATGGTCCATGTTTCACATGCACATGTTACAATAGGTCTGACGATGGTCTTATATAAGATGATTTTTGAGGTTCTTGAGAGGTGATTGGACATGAAGAAAGATCGTAAGTCGAAGTAGCACTTATTTCGGCTCTCGGATAGTTTTGGGATACGTAGCGGATTAAGACAGGGAGATGCCTTGTCACACCTACTCTAGAGAAAGCTACCAGGTCGGCAGAAATTCAAACAGAACTCCTGAATGCCTGAGACCCGAAACTATTGTTAGCATATGCAGATGACATTGAAATCATTGGAGACTCCACACCAACAGTAAAAGAGGTCTTTAATCGCATGGAAAAAGTTACAGGAGAAGTAGGACTCAAGATTAACGTGGAAAAGACCAAATATATGTGCCTAAACAGACAAAGGCGCAGAGATAGAATAGAGGGCGGAACGTGGCAATGGACACATACAATTTTGAACGGGTGGAACGTTTCAAATATCTGGGAGCTACAATTACAGCCGATAACGACGTCACAGAGGAAATAAAATGCAGAATACAAGCCGCAAATCGATGTCTGTTCTCTCTAAACCACTTTTTCAAATCCAAAAACATCTCAAGAACCTCAAAGGTGAAAGTCTATAAAAGAATTATAAGGCCAATACTCACTTACAGGTGCGAGACATGGACAATGACTAAGGCTAATGAAGAAAAACTTAGGCGTCTCGAGAGAAAAATTCTAGTCTTCTAGTCTAGTCTAGTCAGCTTTAAGGCAACGGGGATATTGTCAAAGAAATCAAGTCCCAGCGCCTAAGATGGTACAGACATGTCCATAGACCCACCCTGGGTTTTAGAGCTACCTTTGCTAAATATAAATATTTTAAAGTGGAAAATAAAAAAAAAATAATTTTTTTAAAAACTGCGTCGTTGCTTTTTTCAAAAAAGGTTCTAACTTTAAAATTCATACAAAAAATACAAAAGGTTAAAATGAAATAATATTGTCTGCTACTAGCAATACAGCGAAGAGATTTGTTTTATTTGTTTAAGTCCTTTGTGTTTACAAAACATTAATTTCAAATCACACCTAAATACAGGATGAAAATTACGAAGCAATGCCTTTTCGACGTAATTACTTCGTGCACGAATAACTTCAAAGATTCTTAATTACAACGAATGTGAATGTGAACCAATTTCCATCTTTTAATTAATTTTTATTTGCTGGGATAAATGTATTAATGAAGGTCGTAATTTTTAATATTTTTAACAAATAGATGTTTACATTTTCGCCACGACTAAGAATTGCCTTTTTCAGATAAGTAACATCTTCGCCATAATTATATCAATTAAAATGACAAATGGGGTAGCAATAAAAAAATATCAGTGGTCTGGTTACGAACCAAATATGTTTTGTTGCTATATTTATTATTATTAAAAATCATCATAGTTTTTTTACAAATATTCCTAACAAGCAATAATCATATCAATTTCCAAAGTAAAAAAAATTAACTATTCCTTAAAATTCTGTATTAAAATAGTATAATTTATAAATTTCAAAATTCAGGTAGTTTACCATTTTTTTTAGTTTTTTGATTCTCCATAAAATACAGTTTAATCAACTTTGCTGAAAATCTAATCAGTTCTAAGTTGCGTAATTATGCGTCGAATGCAATTGGTCCCACGTCGATATCATTTTTTGTTCTCAAAATAATCGAGACCAAAAATAATTCCGAAAGTTTACCATTTTTTTTAGTTTTTTTATTCTCCATAAAAAACAGTTTTACCGATTTTGCTGAAAAACTAATCAGTTCTTAGTTGCGTAATTATGCGTCGAATGCAATTGGTCCCACGTCGATATAATTTTTTGTTCTAGAGATAATCCAGACCAAAAATAGTTTCGAACTTATTGCAGATCACATTTACTATTTTAATACAGTAGCCTTTTTTAAGTGATTAAAAGTTTGTTAATCAGTTACACTCACTTTTATAAAATTACCATGTTAATTTCGATTTAATTTAAACAAGTGTATAACAAAATATATCAACGTAAAACCGCGTCCATACTATACGGACATCTGAGAATGCCAAATGGTACTGCCAAGAATAATAATATGGACTTTCTGTATACACGTGCCGGCTAAATGGTATGAATTTAATTTAAAATGTAGACGATAAATAACATTTGGTTACATAAAAAGTAAAGTTATCAAAATAGACTACAAAATATCGATGAACTTAAACGGTGCATACGACACGAGATGACACAATTATCTCCGGAAGTTATGAATGAGTTCATTGCTATTCTTTCACTGCATTATAGCTGAAGGTCATCAATTTAAGCAAATGATTTAAATTTTGGTTTAATATATTTAATAAAAAATAATATTGTTTTATTAAAAATGTTTTAAAGGCTACAAAATGAAATTGATTAAACTCATTGACATGGTTCGATAGATAATTAAAATAAGGCATGGCATGACCCACCTTTTTATTTAATAAAACAATTGATGACGTCATCACTATCGCGACCGCTATGACGCCATGAATACAAAGAAAATCTAAGAATACCGGCGTTTTCAAATAAAAATCAACGAGTTTCAGATGTCTCTTTTTACATTTACCGTTTTAGAAAAAGCAAATTTATTTCCATTATTTGGACCATTCTGTACATTAAAGTGTGATTTGAAATCAGGGACATGTAAATCTAAACATCATTTTGTAACCTATTTATTGTAAATATCTTCAAGGTACAGTCACATTACTGTTATAGTTTTAGAATAGTATCTTCAACGTTAGCCATTATCCAATTGTAGTTAGTTGAAATAAAAGCAATCAAGGTCTTTTAATCTAAGTCAATGGAAAAATTTATTTATCTATTGGCCAGACGGTTTAAATCCGCTTCAAAACAACAAACTTTAGCTATTAAATTAATAGGTTCACGGTTGTCCGCTTGGCGTTTTACACTTCTGACATCTGTTGTCTTGTGTCTTCATTTGTGTTGTTACATCTTGTTAATTATAATTGTTAGAATGGAAAGTAGTGTTAAACTTTTAAGTCGAAAAGACCTGATCCATGCTTCCCCTTCCCTCTTAAATCCCGCTTGCACATCCCATGTCTTCTCATCAGTTTCATTCGACACTCTTTTAATCAATACCCTTGCACACAGTTTGCGGCAATGTTGAGTAAGCTAATGTCTTGGTAGTACGAAAGCGCAGATCTACTGCCTTCCTTACCTTTCCAAAATCCTGCTTGCATTTGTCATATTTTCTCATCAGCTTTTTTCGTCACTTTTTTAAACAAGCACCAGTCTGCTGCTACGTTCCTCCAGCTAAGGTTAACGGTACAGCAGGCTAGCTATCACGTCATGTTCAGCTGTCAGAATTTCTACCGTAATCCTTTCATGTAGATTTTAGATTGTAGGAATGGTCGTGAAGGCTACTTCGACCTATCAGATCTTTTGTCCATAATCCTTAATCTATTCGGGTCCCGGGATTCCGAGACTTCGAACAAAGTTTATCAGTTTCCTGGAATCTAAGTTCCTGACATTGGAGGGCTTTAAAAAGGCCCCTTCCAGAAACTTGAGCCTCTTGCAGAAAAGCGCTGGGCATTCGCAAACCAAATGTTCTGCAGTTTCAGAGAAGTTCTCGGAGTAGCGGCAAATATCACTCTGTTTTGACCAACTTTTTCAGGTGATTTAATGCTGTCATACCCTAAAGCCTAACCCCATTTTAAACTGTTTAACGCTTCCATAATATCTTTCATACTAATTTCACTTTCATTGCAGCTTTCAGTCACGTCCCCGAATGAGGCTGGTGCTTGTGTTTTTTCTTTTTCAAACAAACTTACGAAGTATTCATTTCATCTATTTAGAACGCATTCCTCTCCTCTCAACATACTACCATTTTGTTTAATGATTTTTTTTTCAGTTGCGAGGTCGTATTTTTACCTCTGGCTGTTATTATGGACTTCCAGAATAATTTAATGTCGTCAAATTCATCTTCTTTTTTTTTTCTTGCCACAAACTTTCCTGCCAGGACTTTATATATCTGGGCTGGACACTGAACGAACAGAACCTAATAATACAGACAATTCAACAGAGACTGATAGCCGGCAATAAAGCGTACGAGGGCAGTTTGATAAGTCAGTGACTTTTTGAATTTCCCGCGCAGTTACTCCAAATGCAACAGTGCTCCCGTCAACTATAATCTATCAGTGGGCAACTTTCTAATTTTGAGCAAGCTACGTCGTGCAGTTGGTGTTTGATAGCCGTTCAAAGCAGACAACCCCGTGAATTTTTACGATAATGGAAAAAAGTTAATTTCGTGTGCTTATTAAGCATTACTTTTTACGTAAAAAATCCATCACTGAAACTAAGGAAAGACTTGATAAATACTACGGGGACTCGGCACCATCAATTTCAATGGTTAAGAAGTGGTTTAAAAAGTTCCGTTGTGATATTACCAGCACTAGTGACGCCGAACGTCCAGGTCGCCCAAAAGAAGTGATCACGCCGGAAATCGTCGATAAAATCCATGAAATGATATTAGATGATCGGAGAATGAAAGTGCGTGAGTTGGTTCATGCTGTAGGTGTATCTCAACTGAACGGGTACATCATATTTTACACAAATATTTGGACATGAAAAAACTCTCTGCGAGATGGGTGCCGCGATTGCTCACACTCGACCATAAGCGCAATCGTGTGACCACTTCAAAAGAGTGTTTAGCGATGTTCAGCCGTAATCCGGACGAATTTTTGCGCCGTTTTGTTACTGTGGATGAAACATGGATCCATCACAACACGCCAGAGACCAAGGAACAATCGAAACAGTGGGTTGATCGGGGTGAACGTGGACCAAAGAAGGCGAAACATAGTCTGTCAGCCAACAAGGTCATGGCCACAGTTTTTTTTATGTACGCGGTGTCATTCACATCGATTACCTCAAGAAAAGTAAAACGATCACCGGCGAATATTATTGAAAGCTTTTGAACAGATTCGACGTTGATTTGAAGCAAAAACGGCCGCATTTGACGAAGAAGAAAGTGCTGTTCCATTAAGACAATGCACGTGTGCACACTTGTCTAGTCACGATGGCCAAAATCCACGAATTGGGATGCGAACTGCTACCCCATCCAGCATATTCTCCAAATATAGCCCCCTGCGACTATTTTCTGTTTCCAAACCTAAAGAAATGGCTGTGCGGTAAGAGATTTGAGTCGAATGAAGAAGTCATTACCGAAACAAACGCGTATTTTGAGAGCTTTGAAAAAATTTATTATTTGGAGGGAATAAAAAAATAAAAAAAACGCTGGACTAAATGTATCGAGCTAAAAGGTGATTATGTAGAAAAATAAAATGTTTATTTCCGGAAAAAAATTTGTTTTATTCAAAAAGTCACTGACTTATCAAACCGCCCTCGTATAATGCAGTACAAAGTGTTATGAAATCGCAAATAGTGGGCGTAAAAGCCAATGTGAGTGTATAAAAGCATCATAAGACCGATAGTGACCTACGAATGACAATCGTGGACGATGACGGCCAAATCCGAAGACCTATTAGCCAAGTTTGAACGAAAAATACTGAGCAGAATATTTGGACCGACCTAGGAAGAAGATGGGTGGAGAATAAAGTATAACCACGAACTAGCAGAACCGTATAAAGAAATAGACCACCTGATCACATACATTAAAATACAACGACTACAATGGACAGGGCATGTAGAGAGCATGGAAAAAAGAAGATAACACAAAAGATCTCCAAAGGAAACATAGAAGGCAATAGGAGACAGGAGACTACTTATTCTGATAATAAAGACCGGGACGAAAATTCTCTGATTTATTTTTGTACGTAATTAATTTTTTTTGTAAAGCGAGGAACACATATAAGCGATCGCGAGCACCATCGCGATCAGACGCGTTCATCGTAAGCACATTAAACTGCACATACTTGTTCGCGACGTGTTAGCGATAGATAGCGTCGATATCGGGTTACTTGAAGAAAAGCGATCAAACGCAATAGATCACGTTTATCGCAGATCGCTCTTATTCAAAATGAAGGATTTTATAAAAAAACTAATTGAACATGTGAAAAAATATAATGAGTTGTACCTATAATTAAGTCACATTTCTACCACAAGAATGTACACATCAAAAATAAATTATGATAAGAAATTGCGAAAGAAATGGGACATACCGGTAAACAATTAAAAACTTCACAAGTTTATGAGTTTATTATCATTCATCCAATTATATTACTAGAAGCTGTGTACCTCTTCTTCCAAGTGACACATTTTCACTGATGTGATGATTCCTCCTGCGAACGCGATCGTCGTCGCATCAAATCTTTGACAGCCAAGGCCTACCCTTTACTAATGTTGAAATAATTAAGTGTCGTTATGTTTTAATTAAGATAATGAAATATCTCAAAAGTGGTTGGATTAAGGTAAAGGTTATACCGATACCAAACAAATTGGTTTAAAACAATACAGCGGAAAATGTAATAAAATACAGGGTGTTCTATTTAAAGTAAGCAACTTATAAATGATTTAAATTGTGCACGTTGTCGGCTAAGTTTAAAACACCCTGTATGAAATATCAAAGAGTTGGATGTATGGAGTTAACAGGCAAGCGCTTGTTGTTTATTGGTTACAATCTTACGTCACTAGCTTTGTTATTACTGGAGATATCGTTATTCAATAAGGACTAGGATTTTTTCAAAATCTTGAAAAAAAATCGAAATATCTCGAAAATACTTTTTTTTGGTATTGGACAAATTTTATCTAAAATTTCATGTAGAATTCGAAAATAAAATAAAAAATATTAGGTTCTATTTAAAAAATTTAAACAAGATGTCTACTTCCGGTATAACCGGAAGTGCCACATTCAGGATAACATTAAAATCTAAGAAGCAGAGTATAATACAGGGAGTGGCGCGAAAAGTTTTTATCAAAAGTAAAGACGGAGACAGTTATGTTAAAAATCTGAAATTACGAAGCTTTAGGTTTTGGATGACGCTGTATCATACTCTGCTTCTTAGATTTTTAATCTTCATGTTTTTTTGATTTCCTGAAAAAAATTCCAATCGTTTATACAGCGGGTTTTGCTTTTTATTGATTATTGCCCTCTCTTTTTCTATTATTACATTTTACTAACCACTCCACTAACTTTTTTTAATCAAATTAAATAACATTGGAATCTACGTTTGGTAAATCAAACATATTTACCAATATTGTTGTTATATTTCAAATTGTATTTATTTTTGCTAACTTTATTTAACTGACGCATTTATTTTAATTTTGTTAACAACTGTTCTTTGAATTTATATTCAAAAACCAGCTATTGTTTACGATTAAATAAATCATAGACGCACCTACGTTTTATTGGGATTTGTGAAAAATAAAATTTTCATATCTCACCGCTCAATCATGCATACGCCGAAAGGAAGTAATCAACGAAAATTCGACGAAATCATTTACCACCGTAACCGACAAAAGCTTGCAGATAAAACGAAATAAATAAAAGTACAAACATCAGAGTGCCAAGCAAAGCAGAAAAATAATCGATCCAATAGTTAGACGAGGATCAAAAACGAGACAGAAGGTCACGGTCCAATTAATGCGCGCATTGGTGAGTTTGAATGGGGAAACAGGTTGCAGCTTATGGTCATTGGGTTAGAATATTTCAAGAGCTTAAAAGGTCGGTTCATTGAAACATCCTTTTATGTATAAGAGATGTGAATTAATAAAAGTTAGTTTTGTGAAATAGGTCAAGCAACAGAGCATTATAGCTTGATACAAATCATAGCAGCAACAACTTGCGATACGCAGACGATAAACTTATCTTCGCCGACAGTCTGGAAGATCTACAACATTTGATTGAGTTAACAAGCATTTTCTGCAAAAAATATGGCCTAGATATGAACCTAAAGAAAACCAAAGTCATGGCAACTTCAAAAAACCAAAGCACAAATCACAATAGATTATCTATAAAAATTAATAACGACAACCTAGAACGGGTATCCTCCTACAAATATCTTGGCACATGGGTAACTGAAACAGCAGAACACACAAAAGAAATCAAGTGTCGAATTGAAGTAGCTCGCAGCGCTTTCATAAAAATGAATAAAATACTCTGCAGCCGAGATATAACATTAGAACTGAATTAGAATGCTAAAATGCTGTATATTCTCCATTCTATTGTATGGAATGGAGGCTTGGACACTTAAATCAGAAAACATCAAGAACATAGAAGCATTTGAAATGTGGTATTATAGGAGGATGCTGAGAATACCATGGGTTGACGAGGTTTCAAACGAGGAAGTACTACGCCGAATGAATAAATCCAAAAAAATTAGTAACACCATAAAAAGGAGAAAATTAGAATATATCTAGGACATGTTCTAAGGGAAGATAGATATAATATCTTTAAGCTAATTATTCAAGGCAAAATAAAAGTCAAGAGAACGATTGACAGAAGAAGAATCTCTTGGCTGCGCAACTTGAGGGAGTGATTTGGTTGCACGTCCTCAGAACTCTTCAGGCGGGCCATTGATAAGGTCCGAGTAGTGGTGATAATTTCCAATCTCCGATAGCAGCGGAATTTCAAGAAGAAGATAGCAGGATCGGACCAATGTAATTATGTTTGGAAATACTTGCTGATAGTGGATGCATAATTGGATACTCCACTTTTTTGCGTATACATTGAACCTCCCGATCGGATAAATAGATTCCGAGAAAATCCAAAAATATTAAAAAAATTCATAACTTTGTTAATTTTTAACATGAAGCGCTGTTTTTCTAGATTCGAATGATAACTCTTAGATAACGCAAAACCTGGACTATTTCCGATAGCGATTTGAAATGTTTAACTCTTTTTTCGCGGATGGCTGTATGCTCCTGTATTTATCCGATTCTCCCGTTCTTTAAAAATTTGGAAAATATAGATGAAAAACTTGAACGCCTCATCTCGTTTTTTTGAAAAAGATGATGGCTAACGGACGAAAAATCGACGCAAACTTGCGCTGAAACCGCTGTCCGCGCGCGAGTAGTCGAGTAGTGGGGGAAGAGGAAAAACGATATCTATAGATATACTAGCGTGCCGGTATAGTATACAGTATACCTGTCATAAAGTGAAACGTAGCTCTGAATAATGTTTTATTATACTTCAAGTTCAAAGAAGTAATCTTTCGAACTGCATTGTAAAATGAAGAGCATTTGCTTATTACTGGCTGGGTTTATGAACTTATTGCACTTTGAACATACATTATACTTTCAGTGGGCGGGGAAAATACTTTCCGAGAAACATAAATAACTACGGGAATGAAAAATCATCAAAAGAAAGCAATTTTCTCTTATCACAAACTGTGAAAAGTTAACAACTAATGAGAAAAGTTGATAATTTCTAGCTGTTACAGTAATTTTTTTAAAATCTGATGACAAAAATGGATTTTCCAGACAAAATACCTCGGAATATGAAAAAAAAACATACAGATAGCTTAATTCATAGCCGAGATAAACGAGTGAAAAGATTAGCAGCGCGCGCCGGGTGCGCTACTATATCTATAAATATCGTTTGCCCTATTCGAATCCCGAAGAACAGCGCTACATGTTAAAAATTAACAAAGTTATGAATTTTTGAAAAATCGTTAATTTTTTTGTATTTTTTCGGAATCTATTTTTTTTTCTAAATGTGTTAGTTAGCATAATATATTTCGAGCTTTTTGACGTTTTGTCAGCAATTGAACAGGTATGACAGGATCCAAGCACTTTCGAAAAGATCCAAATGAAAATTTTTAAGTTGGTCCTTCAAATTGCAGTAAAACATAAAAATGTCAACGTAAATACGATAACTTCCGATAGATTTTGATTGTATACATTTTTTTCACCACCCTTGTAAGACAAGCTCATAAAAATAGGTTTAAAGAAAACATAATTGATTGCCTGATTGGTGGTGAGGAGCAATCTTTTACTTTACAATGTAAATATTTTCCCTCTTCTCTATCATCATTGTGCTTTCCGTTTTTATCTTTCGCAAGGTCATTCACAACCATTCATTGTAAGACGCTACACAATCTCCATTAGGTCCTTTCCTCTTTCTTTCATTAATCAATAAGTGTGGTTTCAATTCATTTTTCATTATTACAATTGTGTCAAAATTTCAATATTAATGAGGTATTCATTAATATTCCATCAATGTTTCGGGGAAGATATTTAAAAAAAGGATATTAATTGTAGTAATAAAGGCGGCCATGAGCTTCACCAAGATATTCAGTTAGAACATACCTTCAAAGTCAGTAGCGTCGACATATAAAATGCTACTAAATGAATGTTGGTTTATTTTGTACTAGCAAATCTACCAATAAAACTTTTTTAAAAAGCAGTGTTTTAGTAATTAGCTATCTATCCAAAGTAAGAACAATATCTGCAAGATTAATTCTGGACATACAAGGGTAGTCCGATAAGTACTTAGCCTATAAAAGAAAAACGAAAATTTTGGAAAAGGGGCGATTTATTTTTTAATATATTAACTTTCAATATATTATTAATATATTAGTTGGATTCACTTGACCCACCGATTCTCCAACTTTAACCCGTCTGAAAAATACGGAGGTCCGCCTCCATGGCGGCGATGACGCACTTTTTTCTTCGCCAAAGGAGGCCGTTTTTTCTACAATTCGACGTCGAATCGGCCCAATAATTCGTGACCGTTTTGCTTTTCTCCAGGTAGTCGATGTAGATGACACCTTGTGAATCCCAGAAACCGGTGGCCATCACCTTTCCGGCCGATAGGACAGTCTTCGTCTTCTTCTGAGCACATTCGCCAGGTGAAGTCCACTGTTTCGACTGTTACTTGGTCTCTGGTGTGTACCAGTGGATCCATGTTTCATCGAAGGTCATGAAACAACGCAGAAACTCCTTCGGTTTGCGCTTAAACAACGTCAAACACTGCTCTAAAGTGGTTTCACGGTTGCTCTTGCTGTACGAAGATAGCAATCGCGGCACCATCGCGCTGACAACTTTCTCATGCCCAAAATTTCATGCAGGATATGACTCACGCGGTCTTTTGAGATGCCTACTGTCTCAGCTATATCGCGCACCTTTAATCGGCGGTCTGTCAATACGAGATCGTAGATTTTTGTTACGTTATTCTCCGTGGTAGCCGTATTCGTGGATCATCAAAACCGACGTGCGACCACGTTGAAACTCGTTAAACAAATTTTTGATGGTCGCCATCGAAGAAGAAGACTCACTGTACACGGCTTGCAAGCGCTCGTTGATTTCGCTGCGCGATTTCCGTTTCAAAAATAAGAATCGAATCACCGACCTCTTTTTTAATTTTCTAAAATCCGCGGACACGCTCGCTTTCACACGCGGTCAAAATAAAACTACTAGTCCGATTAGGCTGAAATTTTGACAGTAGCCGCCTACGAGAATTTACTACTACATGATGGTAAATTTCTGTTGCGATAGTGGTGCCATCGGGCGGTGAGGCTGAGTACTTACTGGATCGCCCTCATACATAGGTAAATAGAATTGTTTTGCAACATGACGCAACCACGTGCTCTTGAGTCTGAGTAATGGTACATGTTGAGACGTGTTCATACTTGCACACTATCCGCTGCGCCAAGCCGGTGAGCTCAGGGGCTCAGTTGTTTGTCAGCAGTGATATTTTAAAGAGCGTGCTATGGCATCTTAGTCACGAAATGATATTTGGTTGGTTTTACGTTATAACTTTGCTCGTAGTTTAAACATAGACCAGTGCTTAGAAGCAATAACTCTTGCACTAGGTTATGATTGACCACATCGTTCGATTATATTCAGGTGGTTCAGAAAATTCCAAAGGAGAAAATACGGTCTGGGGGACGCTGAGAGGACGGGGTGGCCATCAATGTCCGTTACGGAGGAAAACGTTATTGCTGGGAAAAAAATGCTTGACAGAGACAGACGAGTAACTAACAATCATATTAAGGAAACCTGAAGCCTAAATGCACCAACAATTCGTTCGATTCTGAACGATCGTTTGCACGTGGCGAAAGTTTGTTCCCTCTGGGTGTCGTATAGTCTGACCGAAGACCAGATGACAGGAAGTGTGAAATGGTGTCGGATAACGCTGAAAATATTTGGTAACGGACAATTTGGGTATGTGAACAACACCGTGACAGGTGACGAGACTTGGCTGTACTATTATGACGTGCCGACCAAGTCTTAAAACAAAGTGTCGGTCTTACATGACGAGGATACACCCGTAGCAGTCAGAAAATCCCGATCAGTAAAGAAGAAAATGATAGTGAAATTGTGCAGCATGTTGCGTTGAACACACAAAACAGCAATAGCTAATTGGTACACTGAACATTGCCTTCTTAAAGTCATTGACTCTCTGAAGAACTTTTGACGAAATTCAAGAATGGACACCACATTCTTTCATTATGACAACGATCCAGCTCACCGCGCTAAAGTCTGCACCGAATATTTGACCACTATACGACTGAAACTGCTCGAGCACCCTCCTTACAGTCCAGACCTTTGCGATCACTTTTGACAATTTTTCCTATCTCTGTGAATTAATTCTCCTGTGGTTTCTATTTCTGTCCAATGTTTGATATTTCGGAGCCACGATATCCTCTTTCTGCCTACACCCCTTTTTTCCTTTATTTTTCCTTCTATTAATAGTTGGAGCAAATGGTACCTTTCGTTGCGTGGTCTTCATTATTCATACTGTCGTTACAAGCATCCTATTTTTGTAACAGTACCAAGTGGTTTTCCTTTATAATGTTAGCGAAATTTTTAAAGGTTAATTTATAAGATAGTAAGTAGAATTGGAATTAAACAAGTTTGTTTCGATAATAGTTCATCATAAAAACATTTTAAAGTTACTAACGAATATCGTCATTTATTTGAGTGGATTAAAAAAAAAGTGTATGAACCAATAAATCTTGGCTGACGCCATCGTTTGAAAATTTCAACGAAGTTTGCACTGCTCGTACAAAGCTTACTTTCTAAAACCTTACGATATAAAAAAGACAAATATCAGTGGTCTGGGTGCGACCCGAGAGGTCCACACGACTAACTTCCCAGTGGAAAGAATGAAAAACTACCATATGTTTTGTTGTTACAATAATAATAATTATTAAAATTATTATAAAAAACGATTTCAAATTGTTTATAACAAATTATAATTGTCATTAACAATATTCTGTTTATGTCAACCGTATTCTTTCAAACTTTTTCTTATCATTTCATATGTTTATAACAATTGAAATATTTTTTTAATTATTATGATCAATAATTATTTGTTAGTAACAATATTCAATTGTTATAAACAATGCTTGATTATTATTAACAATAATTTTTCACTGTTATAGCGACTTCAATGCTATTCATTCTGTTAACAATATTCTCCAATTACTATTTTTGTTTTCTAAAACTATCTCTTTTTATATAATATTGTCAACATATTTTTTATACAAATATTCCTAACATGCAATAATTATATTACTCAAAAGATCTTAAAATTATGTAATAAAAATAGTATAATTTATAAATTGCAAAATTCAGGTAGTTTACCATTTTTTTTATTTTTTAGATTCTCCATAAAAAACAGCTTGACCGATTTTGCTGAAAATCTAATCAGTTCTAAGTTGCGTAATTTGCGTTGAATGCAATTAATCTCACGTAGATATCATTCTTTGTTCTCGAGATAATCGAGACGAAAAATAATTCCAAAAGTTTACCATTTTTTTCAGTTTTTTGATTCTCCATAAAAAACAGCTTGACCGATTTTGCTGAAAATCTAATAAGTTTTAAGTTGCGTAATTATGAGTCGAATGCAATTGGTCTCACGTCGATATCATTTTTTGTTCTCAAGATAATCGAGACGAAAAATAATTCCGAACGCACGTACAAACATACGCACATACGTACATACACACACATACGTCCACTTAAAAACTATTGTATTCGACTCTGGGGTCCTTGACATGTGGAGATATGTCAAAATTCGGGATTCGCAAAATCGGACCCATTACTATAACTTCCCACTGGGAAGTTAATAAACTGGGATTCCAATACAAAACATTTGACTTATTTGCTATCTTAGAACTTTCCTAATGGTCTTTGGCGACAAAATCTGTTATTCAAATAATCATTCTCAGTATTAATATTAAATACTCTTACAAAGCCTTATGAATAAATATGTAATTGATCAGTAATGATTCCAATACTTTTATGTAGTTGGACAATGCCAGCTTTAAACGACAGAAAGGTTTCGAAATATGCATCACGCCACTGTTTTGGGATAATAAGAGGAAAAGAGAGACGCCGATTGAAAGAAAGAGAAAAATAGTCCGGTATGCTAATGGCCGATGTAATTTTGTTTAATAATTGAAAAGCGAGCGTACCATTCGAAATGAGAACTGTCTGTTGTGTAGATTGTCTGGATTTGTACCCGTTAAAAAGTGATTGATGTGAAAAATGGCGTTTTGATTCTGAACTATGTCTTAAAAATCATCGAGTTAACCTCCCGAACATTTGTCATTTTAACTGTCATCATTTTTTAAAGCGGATGCAGCGATTTAATATTATTTAATAACTTACAACTCGAATTGTAATGAAACGTTTACAAAAGTTGTTTATTCGGATGTAGAAAAAATTTAGTTTTCACTACTACTTTTTACTTTGGCTATGGGAAAAAATCACGGAGTGGGCGACATCTATTATTGATCGTATAAACTTCTCGAGGTGTGAACAACAAACTAACCTCCATTTGTTTATATGAAGAAAAGTGAACTTTATTATTTTTAACAATTGAAGCATTAAAAGTGTATTTTGTGCAGAAATGGTGTTTATAAACCACAAAATCAAAAAATGCAAAGGATTAAAAAGGTTAATATGAAGATAAAGTCGCCAAGAATATGCTCTGTTTCAAAATGATGTACATATTATTGCAATTCGATTATATTTTTTCATAAATTTTTTTCAAACCATAAGGAATTTTAGAAATGGAATATGATTTTAAAGATAGGAAAACCAATCTCAAAGTTTATGTTTGTTTGCGGCAAGTACCTTGTGAAAGATGATTTTTTCAGTGGTAGGTTTGATATTGTTGTCCAATGATCCATCATTTTATTATTATTTATACAAAGTGACTTTAACAACACAGAAAGAGCGTTTAAAAGATGATTCTTATGATTTTTTCATTGAGACCGTCAGTTCCACATAAAATGATGTGGCCAGATTTAAAAACTTCTTCACCTTCCTTAATTGGTCAAACACGTTTACCCACATAATACAATATGTCAGAAAATAATATTTTGTCTTTCATAGGCATTGCAACAAGAATTCCAGGGACAACATAACTGAAAAACTTCGAATACCTGGACACACCTGGTCTTTACTGGCATTTACCGAGAATCCAGCGACACTAAAACTGAAACACCGGAAACAAACCTTAAATCCAGCTCAACCCAATAATTTAACAAAAAAATCAACTCAAATCTCTGAGATAACTAAAATTCACTTAAATAAAAACTTTTTACCAGTGATTTTTTCCTATTTTAACAATAAAAGTTGGAAGAGAAAAACAATAATGTTTAGCAGAAGTAAGTTAAAACAATAAAAATAATATTTCCCGTATTTTCTTTTTTTCTACAGGGTGATTATTTGCGAGTTCCAATTATAGTCCGTACACAATTTGTTGATAGCTCACTGCAAGTTTGACCCTCATTAGAGAACTGAAATACAGAGAGGACAGGTAGTATGATATAATAACAAAAACCAACCTAAAACTGGCAGTTTAAGATGTTTTCGACTAACCCACCTTGTATCTGAAGAAATACAATACAGCTATAGAACTTTTAATCCGATTATGTAGGTATTTTGAGTGGAAGTGACTGACCAGTGTCGTAGAGTATATGATTAAATCATTACGTTACTTTAAATAAATAAATATATTAATATTCTTAAACTGTAGGTACTGTAAATTGTATTTTTATTTTAATAAAATTTCTTTATTTTATTTAAAAATAAAAAGTTACTTGCAATTTGTAAAAGATACATTTATTTAATTAATACCTATTTTTAAATGATATAAACTACGATTACTTACAAAACTATTCAAATTCAAAATAAACAGGATCATCTTCGGAATCCGAGTCGTCTTGCAGGTTAATAATTAGCGGTTGTGTCTCTACAGTCGCATCAATTATATTGTCAAGATCCCACATTTTTTGTTCTTCTTCTATTACATGTCTTACTGCATCTCGCCAATTTTGTTCTGTAATATGTTGTAAAGACTCATATAACAATTCACGTACAGCTTGTATTTTATATGACGTATTTTTTCTAGCCACATAGCTTTTCATTTGTGCCCAAATGAGTTCAATTGGATTTAATTCGCAGTGGTAGGGTGGAAGTCTAAGGACTGTGATGTTTCGTCTTTCCGCCATTTTGTCAACTACGTATTTCTTGAACTTAGATTTGTGTTGCCGGGCAATTTTTAAAAGTTCTGCTTTAACCATTCCATCTTTGTAAGGCAGGGACTTATTCCGCAGCCATTCAATGATATCCTGTTTCTTCCACGCAGTCGTTGAAAGTCTTTCTACTAGTCGTGAATGATAAGGTGCATTATCTAATACTATAATTGAGTTTGGTGGTATATGTTCAATCATCTGCTCAAAATACTCTTCGAAAACATCAGCTGTCATCTCCTCGTGATAGTCTTTTGTGCTTTTGGATTGAAATTCCAACAAACCATGCTTAGCAAATCCTTTTTCACTGCCAATGTGAGAAACTATTAATCTACTGCCTTTACCAGAGGGTGGGGAAATACCAGTAGACCAACCTTCCATAAAGGCTTGCCTGGAGCTTGATATATTTTTATCTGACCAAATTTTTGTGAGAGTATGACCTGCGTTTACCCACGTTTCGTCCTGATAGTAAATTGGCTTTCCTTCAGCCCGAAATTTTCGTATAGATCTTAGATACTTTCTTCTCCAACATATTATCTCTTCCCGGTCAATCAAAAGTGATTTTCGGTCTGATTTCTCCCACCGGAAATTTAATTCTTTTAAAACTTGCCACAATTTGGTTCGTCCGACATGAGGCAAATCCGGGTCGTCTCTAACTTCTTGTAAAATTTTGTTTAAGTTGGGTATTTCTTTTTTGTAAAAAAATTCGTGAATTTTCCTTCGAATACCATTTTTGGCAAATTCATCAATTTCAATAGGTTTTCTCCCCCTCTTTAAGGATTCGTTTGTATTTGGGTTAGCTATACCTTGTTTTTTTCTTTCTGATAGGAACCTATATATTGTTGACTTCCCTACGCCCGTCATGTGGGCACAACTCTTGATTATGTTCTGAACAGTGTTTGTGGGATTCTGAGAAAGCAGAGCATCGTGAACGTTCAAAACAATAGTCTTCTCTCTTGGTGAATAGACAGACTTACTGACTGTACGCAACAGTACCGGTGTAAAACTTGATGATGTTGATGATGATGACGAAGCCATCGCAAGCAATCAAACAAAACAAGCAGGAACGAAAGGTACGTATATGTTTGTAGGAATATGAAAAAAAGTTACTCACGCACTGCACAAAATTCGCAAAATAAATATTAGAGACGTTAATTACTGCCGTAGACGCCGAAACACCAACGAGCCGTAAATTAAATGCGATCAAAAACGTACTAAACCTAATGAGGGTCAAACTTGCAGTGAGCTATCAACAAATTGTGTACGGACATGAATAAACACCTCAGGAACCTCCGCCTATGATTTTACGACTATTACGGCCGTTTTATGACTTGGACGCACATTTTGTGCTATCGACAAATTATGAACGGACTATAGACGTTTTACAGAAACTTGACATAATTAAAATCTGAAAATTTAAGCTGTAAGGTTTTCGAGAGATTTTTTATCAATTTCAGCCACATCTGTTACAGCTGAGAGGATGTTTTTAAAACCATCACTTGTGATATGAAAGCATCGCAATAGAATGATTAAGAAGTCGACTGGACTGTGCATCAATTCGTGGTCATCAAATAATAAATATTTAAGTATAAGTAATATATATTATATTTGTGTTGTATTAAAATAACATATAAGTATTAAAACCAATAGAATACGATTTAAATTTTGATTATATTAAAATAACGTTTTATTAATTATGGATTTTAATTGTTGATCATTTATAATTTATGCCAAAAAAAGCCCTGAAAATTTCTCAAAACGACGTAGGTAACAGACTAAATGAGCAAGACTAAGACCACAAGTATGTAAGCAAAACCAAGACCAAAACCGCATAAGCAAGACCGAGACCGATATCAAGACTGTTGTGGTCTTGATCTTGCTTTGTACTATTACCGAGATGGAATCATAGTTATCTATTATTTGGTAAAGTATGGCGTTAAGCAATGTCATAATTTGTTTTATAAAAATTGTTAAATAAAAATTATTTAAAATTATCTTTATTATAAATGGTAGATCTCGGGCGTCATGTGTGTCTTTTAGATACATCTCCAGTTTCTACAGAACGGATAATCAAGCGAAAAACTACGCTTTGAGATGAGCCAAATGATCGCACTGTAACTGTTCGTCGAGCGCAATTTTCTAGCATGCCAATAGATCTCAGCAATTGTTCGTGGTTTAAATAGTATCATTTCATGTTCAATTTAAAAATTAATTTGATTCATTTAAAATTTAAATCAGTAAAAACACATTTTCTTCAGTATTTTAAATCAACAAAATATGGAACAATAACAAAAATATGTTTTTAAACATAAACTTATACCCCTATATTACTTTTGTTGATCAGCCCTATTAATTAACTTAAATATAACATTTAGGGATAAATCCTTCTCTGGTAAATCCTCACACCGTCAGAAAACTAATTTTATACTCGTTGTCGTCTTCTTCTTCGCTTTTTGATATTTGAGGCAACAAAGTAATTCAATATAAAGATTCTTGATGCTTAGTTTGATCGCTTATTAAATCCGGCGAGAAGTAACCTTATTCGTTATTTTTCGTCAATCTAAAATTACTAAAGCTCCAATGATTTTAACAATTCCCAAATTATTATATTTGTCGATTTTTTTCGATTACGTGACTAATAAAAATAAGTATGTAATTTTTATACTGCAACTTTATCAAACATTTTAGTTTAAATCCCGATGCTTGTGACGAAAAGAAATATTAACAAACAAAATAAGAAAAAAAGAACAGTAATAAAAAAATGGAATGAAGTAATGGTAAAGATACTAAATGAAAGAAGGGAAAACTGGAATGACACTTGACTTAAAATAGAAAAGACCAGAAGATATTTGTAAAGTATACCTTACGCCACTTTATGGAAAGCGGGATAAAAAATTAAAAAATTTAATAATTTAAGGATATTAATCTATATTTTTAATATATTTTATTTTGACGCACATTTTAATTCATTGTATTTTCTATGTTTTTACAAAAGCACAAAAAAAAGCTTTACAAAAACATTTCTAAATATGTTTTTGTTAGGGTTTTATGATTCATCGCTTTCAAATACTAAATAAAATGAATAAGTATTAATATAAGTTTACAAATAGTTTAGAGATAATTTTTCTCTTTCCATAATAATACAGGGTGGCCAACCGAAAACGAAACAGGAACATTTGCAGGAACCTCGTCAACAAAGAAAAACGCTCAGACCCGTCGATTTTTGATTAAAGAGTGATTATTATTGTATGTACGCGGGCGTTCATCAGTTTGACCATTTAATCAATTAAATAGTTACCCCCGATTGAGGTTGAAAGTGGTAAGTCAAAAATACCGGAAAAGAGTGTCCTCCTTTAATCAAAAATCGACGGGTCTGAGCGTTTTTCTAAAATTTTAACCAGGTTCTTGCAAATGGCTCTGTTTCCTTTTCGGTTGGCCAACAGGTTTATTAGAATTATTAATATATCTAAATATAAATATATATATATATATATATATATATACAATAGTAAGAAAAATAAAAGAACAGTATTGGGAATCTTTCTCGAGAAAATGGAAAATGACTTTTATGGCCTCCAGAAACAGATGTGGAGATTCATCAGACGCCAAAGAAAAGAAGCAAGTGAATTTATTTATATTTATTAGTAGCTAACAGCCAAAATTCGCAAAATCCTTTTACATAAAAAAATTCCGGACAAATGGCGCCTAAGCACCGAAATCTTACTGTTTAAAAAAGAGACAAAAACATACCCGCAAACTACCGAGTCATAAACCTTTTAAATACAACCCTAAAGCTAGTAACAAAGATTATAACAAATAAAATAAATAAACTTACCACATTGGGCGATGAACAACAAGGATTCAGATCGGGAAGATCTTGTACAGATGCGATATTTGTCCTGCGACAAATAACTGAAAAATCCATCGAGTATAACAAACCAGTCTTCATGTGTTTTATAGACCTGGAAAAGGCGTTTGACGGAATACAACTGGAGGACGTGGTACACCTTCTATACAACAGGCAAATCCCATACAACATCATAAAAACCATCGAAAATATTTACCAGAGAAACAAAATACAAGCCAAAATCAATGGCACAACTACCGAAGAAATTCCTGTAAATATTGGTATTCGACAAGATGATTTCCCTAGCCCCTTATTGTTCAACATCGTTATGGACGAAATAATAAAAAGCACTCGTAACCTGAAAGGGTATAAAATGGGGAACAAAGACGTCAAAATCCTATGCTATGCCGATGATGATGTTCTGATTGCAGAAAACGAAGATGACCTACAGAGATTACTATTCAAATTCAGCACAAAGGCAAAAAGTCTAAAAATAAAGTTATCTGCAGCAAAGACGAAATGCAAGACCACTTCAAAAACACCTATCAGATGCAAACTGGTTGTGGATGATAAAATTATACAACAGGAAATGAAATTTAAATACCTAGGCATAGAAAAATCAGGATAAGATGACATCGAGGCGGAGGTAAGAAACCAAGCGGCAAAATCAGCACGAACCTCAGCTTACCTGAACGATACAATCCTCCGAAACAATTATCTCAGAATCGAAACAAAATCCCGAATCTACAGGGCGATCATCCGACCTATATTAACATACACAGCGGAAACTAGGCCAGATACATCAAACACAAAGAGATTATTAGAAACCACCAAAATAAAAATAGAGAGCAGGATCGCTGGAAAAACGCTTTTTGACAGGGAGAGAAGCGAGGACATTAAAAGAACATGTAGAATAGACAATGTAAATGAATGGATACTGGGAAGAAAGAGAGAGTGGAACGAACACATAGACAGGATGAATGACGACAGAATGGTCAAAATAACTAGAGACAAGTCGCCCTTAGGGCGCCGAAGCGTTGGAAGACCCTGCAAGACATGGAGCGAAAACCTTTCTAACAATTGAATGGCAGAGGATACGAAGAAAAACAAGCAAATTGCTTCCATTAAAGAAGGAAGAAGAAGAAGATATATATATTTCTAAAAAATATTTTAGTATGAGCAATTATTTACTCTCGTTAATTGTGCAAACTGTAAGTACTTTGGTGGTTTATTTGGTTCGAACGCACAAAATTAAAAAATAATTTTTTCGTATTATTACTAACGATTTTTATTTGAAACAAAACCAAAAATTGTTTTTTTTAATACAGTTGAATTTTATACATTGTTATTTTATCCATTTTTATGTTGCTTATACTCACAAATATTATTTGCAATTCATTACGTTCTCAAAATATATTAGCCACTTCGTTTAGGCACCTCGGGCACTTTAATTGCTTTAAAAATAATTTATAAATATATAAATGTACGAATGTATACCCATACAAAATATCACTAAATTAAGTCGATTTTACGGAATAATAGCGAGAATTTAACAAAATTACCGAATCCAAAACTCACATGCAAAAGTAAACGAACCATTATTTACATCGATCCCATAGTATACCTACTCGTACGTTTTGTGCTAGCCGCGCTGGTTAGTATTGTTCACCGTTCGTTGTATTTACAAAATCCAAATACGTGATTAATTTAACCCAAAACCTGATGATGCCCAAGGGACGAGACGATGAAAATAATTGCGGAGTCGAAGATGCAGGGACGGCTCATGTCGTGTATTTTCCACCTTCGGAAGAAACTTAAAACTTTTTAGTATTATTATTGAGTTGTTAATTATTGATTTGTTGTAAATAATATCAAATTAATTACAAATTTATTTATTATCCTAGCGCATACATTTTTTTAAATTCTTCTCCAGGTTTAATAAAATTTAAAAGATAGCACAAACGTGTATAAATTTATCAAAATTTTATTAGCAGCATAAATAATCTGACTATAGCGAAAAATCACGTAACGCGAACTGGCGCAGTCAATGACAAAATATCGTATCGAGGTGTAAACAACAAATATTCTGTCATTTGATTACTTGTAAAACCAAGATTTTTATTGCAGGGTATTTAAGTTATCTCAAAGATTTGCGTTAAATTTTTTGTGTTAAACTATTGAATTAAAGCTGGATTTAAGGTTTGTTTTCGACGTTTCAGTTTTATTGTCGCTGGATTCTAGTTAAATGCCAGTAAAGACCAGGTGTGTACAGGTTTCAATTTTGGTTTGTTTTCAAAGTTTTTCAGTTTTATTGTCTCTGGAATTCTTGTTGCAATGCCTATGAAAGTCGACATATCAATTTCGGACATATTGTATTGTGTGGGTGAACGTGTTCGACCAATTAAGGAATCTGGAGAGGTTTTTAAGGCTGGCCACTTCCTTTTATGTGAAACTGATGGTCTTAATGAAAAAATCATCTTTTAAACGAATTCTCTGTATTATTATAATAAAGTTATACTATGAACAATCACAAATAAGATGATAGATCATTGGACAACAATATCAAACCCACCACTAAAAAAATCATCTTTCACAAAGTGCTTGCTGCAAACAAACATAAACTTTAAGATTGGTTTTCCTATCTTTCATTTTTGAGCTGTCTTAAGATTTGAAGAAAATTTATGCAAAGATATAATCGAATTGCCATATATAGAGCATTGTGGAACAGACCATATTTTTTGAGATGTTATCTCCATATCACCTTTTTTAATCCTCTGTATTAGCGGATTTTGTGGTTTATTAAATATCGTTCAAATATAACACTTTCAATGCTTAAATTGTTTAAAATAATACTATTCACTATTCACCCATATAAACAAATGGAAGTTAGTTATTGTTATTCATACCTTTAAAAGTTCATACGATCAATAATAGATGTCGCCCACTCTGTGATTTTTCCCAATTGAAAATTTCGAAATACATACTTTCCTAAATGGTTAATATTTTATGAGTATTAATTTTTAATGGAAATATTTTCCCATAGAAAATAATACAAGTTTTGTTGTATGTTACGTGTTAGCCTATTATTATAAAGTACTGGGTCATTATGGTATGGTTTAAAACTTATAACTATTTCTGTTGGTTCTATACGCCATTTGTTAAAATTGTATAATTTTTTTTCCTTATAAAATACAAATTTATCATCAGCTTAGTGAAGACGACTATGACCGCAAAATTGAATTTTGTGAAACAATGTCCCAAAAAATACAAGAAGACGCAAATTTGGTTAAAAATATTTGTTTCGGTGATAAATCAACATTTTATTTAAATGGCTTTGTTAACAAACATTATTGTAGGTAAACGTGGGATGGCGAAAATCCTCACGTGTTTCGACAGGATAATACTCAGTTTCCAGCATAGGTTAAATGAAAACATTTAGAAACTTATCGATTTTTTATTTTAATTTACCATTTTTTAAAAGAACAATCTATTATATCATACCATAACGTTAGCACCAGTTTTTTCCAATTTGAGGATTTTCCTTGCTGAGCTGATTCCAAAAATGTATCAGTAGTTAATTCGAATTGGTACAGGGTGGACAAAAACGCAAAAGTTGTTTTTTATTTTAATATTGTTTTTGTTGCTAAATACCAGGCGCAATTTCTAGAATAAAATTTGGTAGTTCTAAAAAGATGCTCTCGCACAGTTTCTGTTTAAAAAAATAAAACTGCAAAGTACATGACAAAATGTAAAAATTTAAGATAAAAATCAATTTGACTTTAAACCCAGTGGAATTTTTTTGGAAAATTAAATAAAGTGTAACAAAATTAAAATAAATTTTCCTGTATTCTTTTTCTACGGTTTGTCCATAAAGTAACGCATAAATTCATTATTTGTTAAATAAATAGTAATTTAAAAATATCTAGAAACAAGTTCATTTTTGATTTTAATTTGCCATTTTTTAAAAGAATAAACTGTTATACAGGGTGAGCAACTTTTGAGTGATGACATCAGCACCAGCTTTTTTAAATAAAATAACCCCTTTTTTTATCCAACTTGCGGATTTCTTTTGCTGAGCTGATTTCAAAAATGTATCACAAGTCCACAGGGTGGACGAAAAAGCAAAAGTTGTTTGTTATTTTAACATTGTATTTATCCTCTTTCATAAATAATTCCAGCCGCTCTACTAAACAAAAATAGTTTAAAAGTATTTCTTGCCATTTGTTTTTTTAATTTGACGTTAAAAACTGACATATATATCCAAGTACAATTCCCTGTTTTTGATCGTATTTATTATATCGTATTTAACAAACGAATTGAAATTTTTATTGGTGTTAGCGATAGGATGCGGACTCAACAAGACGTATGCACATTATTTCATGAAATGGACTCAGATCGTTAAAGTATCTCTTTATCTACGGTAATCAGAACAGAAAGGAAATACAGATAATTAGAAAACACGTTAGGGATGTACCAAAGCTAAATAGACCAACACTTAATGCAAATATTCAACAAGATGTAATTTTGTCGGCAGTAGACGATTCACACTGTACAGTGCGGGTATTATCAAAAGATTTGAATATTGAAAAGTCTTTAGTATTAAATATTTTTAAGAAGCCAAAATACATTCCTTATCCATGAGTTGGCTGAAAAAGAGTGTGATCGCAGAACTGAATTCTGCGAGTACATAATAAATCATCTCGATAATAAATGAAATAAAAATTTTATCAATAGTTTTTTTTAATTAGGCAACGTTTTATTTGAACGGGCACGTTAACTGGCAAAAAACCTGATATTGGTCTGATGAAAATCCAAATTTGATGCAAGAATGCCATACGCAAAGACCACAAAAAATCAAAGTATGTGCTTGTATTGTGAGAAATACAATTATTGGTCCATATTCTTTTGATGAAAAATTAGCAGGAGAATTATAACTTCATTTTCTGCAAAATACATTTATTTATGATTTGACGCAGCTTTTCTCTGATCTCCAAATTGCCAACCCTTTAGATCACAGACAGCTGTGCGCCAGTTTTTAAGAAAAACATTTACGGATCGATTGATCGGAAGAAAGGAACAGTGGAATGGCCCGCTAGATTACCTGATCTTACCACATTAAACTTCTCTTTATGTTTGTGTTTCCGAGTTCATTCATAAATTAATTTTACCAACACCATTTTATTATATTTTCAGCAGTTGGAGTTTTTGAATGGAATGAGATATCTACTTCGGATTTTTAGTATTCAACTGCATTATTGTTAGACATCGTATTTGCATTGTTGCCAGTTTTTGAATTTCTCCACAATCTACGTAAAAAATAGATTTAAATATTTTATTTGCATAATTAATGTTGATATAACTTTGTTGCTAATAAATATTTTATTATAAATTTTTAGATGTTTCTATTCATGACTATTCTGAATTCAGTGGCGAAGTCAAATTTAAAATAAAAATTTCCTAATAAACTTTAAAGTGTGAGGTTAGACTGCGTGCATGTATCGATATGATCAATGAAATAAAATTTGTATTTCGTGCATAATATCATCAGTGCTTACCTGCAAGTAATATTAAAAGAATTTTGAATTTTTGAAAGAAATTGAAGGTTAAGTGAATTATTAGAAAAAATAGTTACTTATCCGTTAGGTGTACAAGAAGCCAAAAAAAAAACCATGAAAAATCTCATGTTCATTAAATGTTGTGTATGTTTAAATGACAAACAGGTTAAAATACATATCCTTGACCAGGATGCAATTTGAGATTTAGTTCAAGTGTGCTTGCTACCAAGACTGAAATGACAAGTGAAAGTTGAAGTGTATTGACATAGAACACAAACTGTGAAGACAACAAAACACGAATTGGAATGGTAAAACAAAGAGAAAAATGTCATCTTTTAAATAAGAGTCCAAATATTTCTGGAAATTCAAGCGAGATTTTTATCTCGTCAGGTTTAAGTGATTTTAAACAATACAAGTGAATTATTTAAGTCAGATACATAAAAATTGAAGAGATTGTCAACTGTTAAAAAATGTTTAACTGGTAAAAAGTAAAAAACAGTTCTTCCCGGTAGTACTGCAACTAGCGGCCAAAAGTGTGATAGAAGTCTAATGGGAATTTAACCCTTTAGGGTTGTAAGCAGTGGTTTTAAACAAGAATGTATTAATCGATGTGTTGTTTAAAATGTAATAAAATAATATTTATCATTGAAAAATTACAGAAAACACATGACCACTATAATCTCCATAAAAAGGTGAAAGAGGCAGCTAGACTATACAGAACGAGAACTTACGGAAAGTTAGTCGATGAGAAAGGGCAAACCATCACAGATATAAAGGGAGAACTACAAACATGGCAAAATTACATAAAAGAACTTTTTAAAGATGAACGACCAGAAGTGGAAATATCTAAAAATAACACCTTGCATATCAACAAAAGAAGTTCGTAAATCCATCTCTCTAAATAAATACGGTAAAACTCCTGGTCCTAATGCAATACAAGGAGAACTTCTCAAACTCCTAGACGACGAAAGTATTAATAAATTAACTAAAATATTCAATAAAATATATATTACTGGAAAGATTCCCAGAGAATGGTTCAAATCTACCTTCATTGCTATACCAAAGAAATCCACTTCAAGACGATGCAATGACTATCGTACCATAAGCCTCATGAGTCATCTTCTTAAAAATTCTACATATTAGATTATACTTAAAATGTGAAGAGTATATGGGTAACGCTCAATTTGGATTCCGAAAGGCAACAGAAACAACGGAGGCATTGTTTTGCAGTTCTATTTCCGAGATGCAGAGATATGGACTGTGACATACATGCATGCTTTGTGGACTATCAGAAAGCTTTTGATAAAAAAAACATAACAAGTTAACAGAAGAAGAAGTTGAAGAAGATAGAACAATGACCTCCGGATAATAAAAAATCTCTACTGGAATCAAACAGCAAAAGTTAAAAACAAAAGTCAGATGACTAATGAAATAAAAATTCAACGAAGCGTGCGACAAGGGTGTGTGTTGTCACTACTTTTATTTAACATATATATTCAGAAGAAATATTTAATATTGCGCTGTGTGATTCAACAGCAAAAATTCTTATAAATGGTGAACGAATCAACAACATCCGATTCGCGGATGATACAGTAATATTCGCCGTTAAACTAGAGTACCTACAAAATATGATAAGCCAGCTTTCAATGCACAGTCAGGAATATGGAATAGATATAAATATGAATAAAACCAAATAAATATTGATAAGCAAAAATCCACCACCACCCAGGCAGCTTATTATAAATAATACAGTAATTGAAAAGGTAGAGACTACAACATATTTGGGAACTACAATCAACGAGAGTTGGGATCATTCTCTCGAAATACGTTATCGAATAGAGAGAGCTCGTGCTGCATTCCTTAAAATGTCGAAATTGTTTAAATGCCACTTTCTGAACCTAATAACTAAAATACGACTTCTCCTATGCTGTGTGTTTTCTGTGCTCCTATATGGAGTTGAGTCATGGACTGTAACAGATGCAGCCAGTAAAAGGTTGGACGCATTTGAGATGTGGCTGTATCGACGTATACTAAGAATCCCCTGGACAGCTCATGTTACAAACAAAAGAGTACTCGATATTTTAAACAAGAAAATGGAGATCATAAGTACAGTCAAAAGTCGGAAATTGGAATACTTAGGACACATCATGAGAAACAGCGAAAGATACGGTCTGTTGCAGCTTATCCTAGAGGGAAAGTTGCTTGGCAAGAGGGAACCAGGCAGACGAAGGATCTCATGGCTTAAAAACCTGAGAACTTGGTTTGCAACCTCCACCACGGGTCTATTTAGGGCCGCAGTTGATAAAATAATTATTGCCAGAATGATCGCCAACGTCCGGTAACGGACAGGCACTGGAAGAAGAAAGAAAATTCATCGGAATTTATTGTAACATATTACAAAAGTCGGTCCTGATTCAAAGATAAGAGTGAGGAAGGTTTAAAACCAAAATGTCTCTCTCCATTTAATTTAATTAAAACCTACAAAACTTCGACTCATAACTGAACTTTTCAACGGAAGCGCATACACTGCACTCCAGGGTATATTTATGCACCGCTCCATGAATTTTATATAAAATTTAACAAACTTTGTTTCGTGCGCAAAGATGAAATTTTTCTAAAATTGTTTTTGTTGCCAAATAGTGCAGTTTGCAGACTAAATTAGTTTTAAAAACATGCTGCCGCAATGTTTCTGTTTAGGAAAATAAAACTACAAACAAAGTACATGACGAAACGTAAAAATTATAATAAAAATCAATTCAACTTTTAACCAAAGAAAATTTATTTTCCGATTAATTTTCCGATTAATTTTCCGATATTCTTTTTTTCAGTGCGTCCATAAATTCATTATTTTTTAAATAAATAGTGGTGTCAAAAAATTTAAAAACAGGTCAATTTTTGATTGTAATTTACTACTTTTTAAAAGAATAATTTATCATACAGGGTGACTGATCTTTGAGTGATGACATCAGCATCAGCTTTTTAAAATAAAATACCCCTTTTTTTCCAACTTGCGGATTTCCCTTGCAAGCTTATTCCAAAAATGTATCACAAGTTAATTTAAATTGGTACAGGGTGGACAAAAAAGCAAAAGTTGTTTGTTATTTTAACATTATATCTATTCACTTTCATAAATAAATGTAGTCGCTCTACTAAACAGAAATAGTTTAAAAGTATATCTTGTTATTTGTTTTTTTAATTTGACGTTAAAAACTATTATAAATAAAATTCCGTATTGTGAATCCAATATATCATATCGTATTTAACAAACTGTTTTGTTTAAATTCCTTTAGCTGAAAGAAAGAGAATTGAAATTTTAATGATAATTGGTGTTGGCGATAGGATGCGCACTTAACAAAAGGTATGCACATTATTTTATGAAATACACCCAGATCGTAAACGTATCTCTCAATCTAAGGTTAGCAGAATAGAGAGGAAAGACAGAGAATTGGGACACGTTAGAGATGTACCGAAGCAAGGTAGACCTACACTTAATGCAAATATTCAACAAGATGTAATTTTATCGGCAGTACACGATTAACACCGTACAGTTCGGAGATAATCTAAGAATTTGGATAATGGAGAAAGTCTTCAGTATCCAATATTTAAAATAGGCAAAATACCATCTTTATACAGTACGTTTCATCCATGAGTTGGCTGAAGATTACTGCTATCACAGAACTGATTTTTGCGAGTACATGATGAATCAAAACGGTTATAGATAAATTAAAATAACAACGTTTTATTTTCGACTGAGGCAACGTTTTATTTGAATTGGCATGTTAAATGGCAAAACATCCGATATTGATCTCGTGAAAATCGAAATTGGATGCAAGAATGTCGTAAGCAAAGACCACAAAAAATCAATAAATGGACTATTGTTAGAAAAACAATTATTGGTTCATACTTTTTTAAAGAAAATTTAACAGAATTATATCTGGATTTTCTGCTAAATACATTTATTCCTGATTTTACCCAGCTTTTTCTTGATATCCAAATTGCCAACAATTTGGACCGCAGAATATGGTTTCAACAGGATGGCGCACTGCCACATTTTGCTATAGCTGAGCGCCAGTTTTTAACAAAAAATTTCCAGATCGATGGATCGGAACAGTGGAATGGCCTGCTAGATCACCCGATCTTACCACATTAAACTCCTTTTTATGGGATAATTTAAAACCATAAGTCTACACTACTACACTAACAGACCTGACAATATCCGTGACCTAAAAGCCCGAATCAGACAGGAAATGCAGAACGTAACACCTGCTATGCAAAAAAACGAATTTGTTACCAGGTTGTTATTGTTAAGAGGTCAATGGAGAACAATTTGAACATTTACTGTACAGATTCCTTGGTTTGTTTTTGTTAAAGTGTACGTTGCCATAATCAATTATCACAAACAACTTTTGAATTTTTGTCCATCCTGTACCAATTTAAATCAACTTGTTATATATTTTTAAAATCAGCTCAGCAAGGGAAATCTGCAAATTGAAAAAAGTATTATATTTAAAAAAAATGGTGCTGATGTCAACACTTAAAGGTTATTCACCCTGTATGATAGATTATTCTTTTAAAAAATGGTAAATTTCAAGATTTTTTTGGATACATAGATAATAATAGTTTAATGAGTTACTTTATGGTCGCACTGTATATGCTGCCGTTATATCTGTTACTCAAAATACATTAATTACCAATTTCAATATCAAGCAATGTTTTATTTTGCCACATTCATATTTAAGCAACCAATTTTTTCACAAGATCTTAACAGTATATCGTAAGAGAGGTCATTAAAAGCTTCTCAGAGCAAAAAATCAAATGTGCCCACACCACCCAACACGATATAAATCTTCTAAAATTATTTTTTTCCGTTTAACATCTAGAAATAATAACAAAAAAGACAAATGAGCTCATTTAACACTGATTAGTGCGAGAAGACTGGAAAATAGTATTAAGTGTAACGACCTCAAAAAACGAAAAAAAAAAACTAAATCGACCCGAGAACCTGAGTACCTTTCAACTCTTTTTAAATTGCGTTTTTCTACCAGGGGCGTAGATTTATTTTGATTTATTTATTTTGCTCGCTTATAATGCAGCTACAGCAGTTACAAAAAGTATCGCGTAATTGGAATGTTATTTTTTTTTCACCTTTTTATTTTTTTAATGATATCCAGTAAATATTCGAAAAGTTTAAGGGAGGTTTTTTATTAAAAATGAAACATTCCAAAATAATTATGCAGAAATAACTGTTCGATCCACATTTATTTTTCTTTGCCCAGTATGTGTTTGATTTTTGAATGACATTTCATTTCTAAATTTTCGCGCGACCAATAACAGATCTAGATATGACAAGAAGGTGGCTGTTTACACTGTGTTTACACTTCTATTAATGTATGCCTTACAGAATTAATGCTTCCTTGAAATAGTGTACGGAGTCGAGAGCTGGACACTAACAGAAGCCACGTTTAAACGTCTACAAGCTTTCGAGATGTGGTTGTACAGGAGAATGCTAAGAATAAGTTGGGTGGAAAAAATCACAAACGAGGAGGTGCTTAGAAGAATGCATAAAGATACAGAAGTGGTCAATATTGTTAAACAACGAAAACTTGAATATTTCGGACATATCATGAGACACCCAGAAAAGTATGACATTCTACATCTTATAATACAGGGTAAGATTAATAGTAAGAGACGCTCCGGCAGACGAAGAACTTGCTGGCTCAAAAATCTCAGACAGTGGTTTGGTCTCACCACTATACAACTTTTCCGAGCGGCTACCAACAAAATAATGATTGCAAACATGATAGCCAGAAGTATCTCCAACGATCGTAAAACGGTCATGGCACCTAGAAGAAGAATGAAATAGTGCTTGCAATCGTAAATAATGATCATTTGCAGGGATAGTACACCTTGGATATTCTACAACTAGTCTTTTATGGTAACCCCCAGTGTTCCAAGTGTGTTTACACTTCCCTTAACCTATTCCTTGCAGAAATAATGCTTTCTTGGATAAAAAGGACTGTAAATAGATCATTTTGTAGATGCCCTGCTATAATATAACGTTTCCGCAGGACTTGCAGACGTAAATAATGATCATTTGCAGAGATGGTTCACCTTGGACAACCTAGAACTAGTCTTTTATGGTAAGCCCCAGTGTTCCAAGTGTGTATACACTTCCCTTAACCTACTCCTTGCAGAATTATCGCTTACTTGGACATAATGGAATCTTTCTGCAACATAAATTGCAACCATTATAAATGAACACTTATGGTTCAAAAATGTACAAAAAATTAAATCTTAGTACCTTATATTTTTAATTAAACACGTTGTTTATTATGTGTCTATCATTTTAGTCCTCTTTCCCCCAAATAAGGGGGCAATTTATTCAAATTGGTTAATAATTTATCTATTGTTAGCAGAGAAGAACTATTTTTTAGCTCCAGTAATACAGTGCCAACAAAGTATTTGAATGAATAATAGACTTAAGGCAGTAGAAGAAGGCTATTGGGTCAAGTTGTCCCTAACACAATAAAAGGGTTAAAAAGTTCTGACATAATCATTAATAAATAAATCATGTGAGTGATTTTTTATACATTTTTTTATGTTTAATAAAAAATTATCAACAACGAAAACTACCCCTATTTTTAATTAAAACCTTAATAATTTTAATTGAAACAGTTTTAAGTGATTAAAACGCCGTTTTCTCCTTCACCAAAATGAAATCTTGTTACGTTCTTTATCGTTATACGGTAAGCAAAATAAAAAAAAAATGGGAACCTAAAAAGCTTTCTTCTCGTTAATAACACCTCTCTACTATATTAAATCGTACATAATTACCGAAAACAGACCTCGTAGATCATTTTGAAGTCTCCATCCGGCTGTTTCAAGGTACCGAAAACTCAAAACTCACCGAATTCCCCTCATTAACATTTCTCTTACGAACAGCGGCAGAGAAATCAGTCTTTAAAGGGGGTGAATGAAGACGAAAACATAATGTTTTTGAACGAGAAAGAATTGTCCAAAACTGGATGCATAGAAAATCAGATACATACATACATATAGTCACGCCTTTTTCCCGTAGGGGTAGGCAGAGACCACTTCCTTCCACTTCCGCTACGGTTCTTACACACATCTTTTGCTTTCTCTACATTCATCAGTGTTCTCATGCATGCTCGTCGGTTGTTGGTACTCTTGACCTGGCCTTTTTTCAAGACAATGTTAATCTAATCGAGATATGTTCGCCGAAGTTGACCTCTACCTTATAAATTTGTTTCGTCAATCTTCCTTTATCCATCCTTTCTACGTGTCCAAACCATCTAAGCATTCCTTCTATTTTTCATCTATTCATCTATTCATCTCTTATCAGATCAATGAACTAAAACTAGCAACTAAAAAAAATCTTTTGTGTAGGTACATATTTTCACAAAATGGTAGAAATAAAATACTATTAAAAGGAACCTTACGGTGCTTAATTCGCCGAAATGGGATTGAACGTATTCAAAACACATCAATTGCCAAACAACTCTGCTGGACAATTACAAAAAAGTTAGCTTGAAACATTTTATGTTAAAATGTTGTTTTTTTATTTGTCTGCGATATAATTTATGTTTCTAAGATCTTATCTAAATTCTAACATACAACACAGTATAAAATGTTAATAATCAAGTGAGTAAGAGTTGTGACATAATAAATGTTTCTACTACATACCACTCTTTTTACTAATTAATCATTATTTTACATACTGCATATAATTGTACTTAACACCACCGGTTTCACAAAATATTGTTACGATTTGCGGAGTCCGTTCCTGTCTATTATTGCCTTGAGGCGTCAGCGCGTCGACAACAATGAAAAAAAAATGTTTTGTTTTGTAACAACAAATGACCGATATTTTAGGAAAGAATCTCTTCGTTCTTCTAGAATGGACGTCCCCATTCTCGAATAGTTTGTTCGCCCATATAAGCGAAATGTTGCCGATCGAGTTTTTAGTTTAGTTTTTAGTAAAGTTTAATTTATAAAGTAAATTATGAGTTATAAAAAGATTGTATAGAGTTTGTATCTAAGTGATTTGCAAGTAAAAATTTATTGTTTGGAAATATTAGAATGAACTGTTTAGTTATTGTACTGAGTGTTTAAATTCATCGAACTCAAGAGTAAATATCGTTGCAATATATATAAACCAATAGTTTTTAAATTCGCAAATAAAACTAGAATTTACTTTCAATTCCAATAAACTTTCTGATAAATACAGTTGAACGTGGATAAGTGAGAATTCAAGGGATCGCAATCTCTTTTTCGCTCATGGAGTTTTATGTCATATTAAATGACAAAAATTTTATTCACAAAAAGGAAACAATAAAACTATCTATTTTAAAAAATATTTTTTTCTGTTTTTTCGTTTTAACATTTTTTAGATGCTTTTCTAATACGTAAATTTTATCAAATGTTGTCTTATTAACAACCTCCGAGTATTCAAAAAAATTGTGTAATACATACATATAGTCACGCCTTTTTCCCGAAGGGGTAGACAGAGACCACTATCTTCCACTTGAACCCATATAAAACTTTCAATCATAAAACGGTGGAAGTGTTCCCTTCAATAGTAATTTATCTTCACATCGCCTTCCTCAATAAGAACCGTAAAAAGCTAAGCTGGTGCCTTAACATTTATTAATTTAAAATTTGATTCTTTAGTCAACATTTTCTTAAAAAAAAAAATGTTGTACCCATATAAAACAGTTTTTCCACGACTGTTATGTATCAGATATATGTGATGCAATATAAATGATACAATGGTTTATTATGTATATTTTGCCGCAACAATGTTATACCATGTGTTAAATGTGTTTCTGGAATGTACCAGACGACACATGTCTTTTATGGGGTATTACGTACATAAAATTCTCGAATCTCAGCAGATTTCATTACAAAGAGTCGTTCGTGCTATTCAAGCTACTTTTGTATTTTAAGAATTTTTCTTCATAATGTGCATGAATGTCACTACAAACGTAAAATTACTTATGTAGCTTGCAAAGATAATTCTTTAAGTTATGCATTGATAAAATCAGTTAAAGTTGATTTTAAGTAATATTAAAAATGTTTTATTTCCATGAATCGACATGGTAATTGGAAGAAGGAACGATCTGGATATTAACCATTTAGCAAAACATCCTGATGATTTACCTTCCATTCAACTAGTTTTTACAGATATACCACAATGGAGCCTCCGCTGTACCAAATTATGTGCTAACCTTAATTATTTCTAGATTTGTAAGCTAATTAAATAGTTTAAATTGTTAGAAATAGAAATTACGATTTTAGAAATATGTTGTAAAAAAACATTGTCTAATTAATATAAAAAATAACTGTTTGTTGTCGCATATGAAAAATATTCAAACAACTTTAGCGGTGATCATACCTTCTTCTCCGCCACTGCTCGAAAGGGGGCAGTTCTCCACCGCCTTAAACTACTCCAGTGGCAAAATATAAAAACAGTCCACTTAAAATTCATCTAGTTACACTATTTCATTCCAGCCATGCATCTAGTTGGCTTAATCCTAATTTAAATTGTCAGAATGACACGCCCACATATTCAAATGCGTACCTGTTGGTTACGTTAGGAAGCCGAATAATGAAGTGAAATAAATAGAACAAAGCGAAAGGAAGGAAAAGAGAGATGGATTATTTGATCTGATTCAATAGTGTTGGACTTATGCTGTGTAGTCGAATTTATGCGGGTACTATTAAAATAAACAAAAAAATTTTTAGGTTTGCAATGTGAGATATAATAAGTTTGGTGTTCCAAAACAGTTAACATAAGAAGTTAGATAAGATTTAGATTGGTATTTTTACGATATTTACTCTTTGGGTTCGATGATTTTAAACACTTGGTACAATAACCAAACAATTTTATTCCAATACTTCTACAAAAAAACTAAAGCTTTTGCGACCGCTGCCTTTTAATATTCCTACAAATTATTATTTTTTATACCAGAAAGAGCGCAAATTCTCTTTCATTACTCCAGACATTGTTTTGAGATTATTAGACGCCTTTCTAGAATTTGTCGGATTTTTTCAATCCTACCGCGGCCATAAATCAAGCATTTTTCCCCTCATTGTGGTCGCGCTGTCGCTGTCGCTGTCGCCGAAGTAAATACTACGTTTTATTTTGTGAGAATTTTTATTTATTTATTATTCAAACAGGCCTTTGATGTCTGTATTACTATGAAGCCTAACATACGGTTTGCTGATTTGATTATATGATTTACATGGTTTAAAAATGATAGTCTATCATCATTATGTAAAACCCAGGTCTTTTATTTCCCTAACGCTCTGTAACCCCTCTCCTTGCATCGTGTAACCAATTATCAGATTTCTCTGCTTTGTTATTCTCATAACAGTGTATTTTTTCGGATTAAAGAATAGTTTATTTTTACAGCTCCACTCGCAAACATATTGTAGGTCCTTCTACAACATAACACTGTCTCTGATCGTTTCAATTTTTTTTTTTAAATTTTGAGATCATCTGCAAATAATATACAGCTTGAGTACTTGAGAACTGAGGGCAAGTCATTGATAAACATAATAAGTAGCAAGGGTCCTAAATATGAACTTCTAAGCAGCGTCGTACCTAGGGGTTGGCCAGGTGGGCGGCTGCCAGGGGTGCAATCTTCAGAGAGCGCACTTTACAGACCCCCAATCTTTAAAATCCAAATTTAGCGATACATCACACTTATGATTTTTATAACGTTTTATCTCAAATTACTAACAACATCAATGAAAACAATTTTTAAATTCGTTCATGTCGTAGTTCTTAAATTTTGATTTTAATTAGAAAATAATTGATATTAGCTTCGTGGTGACTCGAAACTTCGTATCGAAGATTTATTGGTATTTTGTAATCAAATAAAACTTTTTTTTCTTTAAAAATTATAAGTTTGAAAAACGAAAAGTAGCATTTTTAGTTTTCCCTGTATATCTCGAGAATGGAGAGAGTCCATGTAAATTTTTTTTAACTAATATAATGTTACCTTTTTGTCCATTTAATAGTCTTCGTATCTATTACGGTTTAGAATACAGTAATGTTACCATATGATAAAAGAAACCTGTATACAAGTGTTTAAACTGATCCTAATCTTTTAAAGATAAAAATTTCATTAAAATCCGTACAGTATGCTCGATGCTTAAACAAATAAACAGACAAAAAATTTAAAGTCAGGGTCAGGCTAAACATCAAACCCTAACCTTTTTTTTTGTTAATATCTTCAGTGTACATACACACACGCCTTTTATAGTTTTATTATAGTGTTAATTATTTTTAACACAGCTGCCAAAAGAAAACATTATGGAATAAGAAAATTTAATTTTTAAAAGTCTACATGCCTAAAGGGGTTGCTGCAACTGGTGCCATTTTTGAAGCGTTAAAAGCCTGCCATTATAATCATAATGCGAGAATTAATAAGTAACATTGTGAATTAGATCCAGCATTTGAGAGAAAACATTGGAATTTTTTCTTCGAGGTAAACTTCGGAAGAATTTGATAAACATTTAACAAAACCACCGTGTAGAAAACCCTAATCACTTACAAGATGGTTTATTATTAAACGACGACCCTTTTCAATTAAACTAGCCTTTGAAATTCAATCGATTTGTCTTGACAGACCTCTGTAACAGTGTGTCCTTCATTTAAACATGTTTAGGTTAAACAAGAAATTATGAAGATAGGTGTACATTACACAAACAGACTTATCATTCAAATATACTTGCTAACAATTTAGCTTCACATCTTATTATAAGACTCAAACGTTTTACTTTGTATGAGTTAACCAACAGATTTTAAATTTAAATTTTATGCCTCATTTATTTTTATTTATTTATACTTACACCGACTTGAGAAAAAACTCAATTTACACCAACCAATAGAGCAAGCAGACATTCGTATCAGATGAACTTTTAGATAAATCATTAATTAATTAATTAATTGAAAAGTTTGGTAAATCTCGTGCAATAGCATTGGATATATCTGAAGCCTTTGACCGCGTTTGGCACCAGGCATTGTTAAGTAAATTATCTTCTTACGGTCTCCCAACCAAACTGCGCCAATGGCTCTTGAGCTTCATGCAAGATCGCTCCTTACATGTGGCAGTTGACGGTATTTCTTCTGATGCGTTTAAAACTAATGCCGGGGTCCCCCAGGGTTCCATCCTGTCCCCCACCTTATTTCTTTTACACATCAACGACCTCTTGAAAACCACCACGAACCCCATTTACAGTTTCGCAGACGATAGCACACTTGTCTCAATTTTCACATCCTATCGATCACTTTCGGTGAATGATACAAATAGACTTAGGCAGGAACAGGTTGATTCCATCAATAGAGATGTTGAAGCAATCGTCGAGTGGGGAACCAACAATCTTGTTCAGTTCAACGCCCAAAAAACACAAAGTGCCACGTTTTCCAAGAAAGTGAATTTCTCAAATCATCCCATTACAATGTCCGGAAATACACTTGAACCAAGTCCCTCCATCTTGATTTTCGGAGTCACGGTGTCCAATAATATGTCTTGGCATGACCATGTTGCTAACATCGCAAAGTCGGCAAGCCAGAGGCTAGGTTTTCTGTGGAAAGCTAGAAAGTTTTTTACTCCTGATCAACTGTTGACAACGTACAAGGCTCAAATCCAAACTCTACTGGAGTATTGCTCGCACATTTGGGGTTCAGCACCAAGGCATTCTCTTCGTCTTCTAGATTCCATTCAGAAAAGAGCCATTCGTTTGATAAACAGCTCAACTCTCACAGATACCCTTTACCCTCTAGAACATAGAAGAAGAGTTGCAGACCAGTCATTGCTCTACAGATATTTCCATGGCAGATGGTCCAGAGAAATAAAAACTCTTGTACCACCATTGGCCACATTCGGCCGAAGAACTCGGCACGCTGATCAGTCTCACCCATTTACTCTCAAGATTGACACTACTAGGACCAATCTTCATCAAGAATCCTTCTTTTACAGAGCTGCTACGGAATGGAATAAGCTCCCAAAATCAGTTTTTCCAGAGAACTATGACCTGCAACTTTTTAAAATGCGTGTCCACAATCATCTCCTTTCTTTAATCCCTTCCCCTTCTAATAGTCGCAGTGCGGGCCGTCCGCGGCCCACACAATAGGTCTACCCTTTTTGCGACTATTTTCATAAAAAAAAATTATCATTAGCATTTGGAACTTATTTAAAGAAAATAGATTTTTATCGCGAATGCTTTTGAATAATCGGAACACCCAGTTCTGTTTAACAAAAACAAATGATACGTTTGTGTTCATTAAAGTCTTCTCGGTGTAAAGTATGTATGTATGACAAAAAATGATCCTATAACACTGTAAATGAAAACATGTTAAAGAAAAGAAAAACCATGTCACATCGCTAACCACACAAAAGGCCATTGAGTGTAACCGTGTTTTATTCGGTAAAAAGCTTTCCCTTTTAATAATTTCGGCGTGTGTTTTTCATTCATCTTTCGCCGATGTAACTCCGACGATATGTCGACATTACCGGATATTTTACCGGCTAGCCGGCAAAAAGCGGCATCTGTCAAATGTTCGTATTTTGCATATGAAAAGCCGCTTCATTGTTGTGGCTTCTTTGTGGAAGTACGTTTGTGGTTCGTCGTATAAGGCTAAATAGAGATTAGACCTATTTATACTTGCCATATAGTGAAACCTATAAAAGTATTTACGACTCTCCACCAATCGAATATACGGGCTCCTGAAACCGAAGAAACCAAACACGATCTTAAAATTACATACGAACACCAGCCATTGCACTATTAAAAATGAAATAAATATTGCTACGATTTTATTGAGCCCGTCTCTGTCAAGCTCGCCGACGGCGCCGACCGAATCTAGGGTAAATATTTAATCAGCATAGAAGACCACAGCGTTCTCCTATCTTACTATTCTTTACTTTATTCAATTGAGTCACTCCGGCTATACTTCTCAGGCTACTCATCTCCGCAGCATAAATCCTATTTTCAGGATTCTTCTGCCAAAATGTGGCTATATAGACGCATACTAAGAATACCATAGACTGAAAGAGTAACCAATATGGAGGTACTGATAATAATGAATAAAGATCTGGAATTGCTTGCAACTGATAAGAAAAGAAAAGCATTCTACCTGAGCCATGTGTTTCGTAATGACAAGTATGGTTTATTGCAACTTATCGTGGAGGAAAAGATAGAAGAAAGGAGGGGATTGGGCAGAAAGAAACAATTCTGGATGAAAAACTTGCGTGAAGGGTTTCAAATACCAGAAGCTTCAACTATATTTCATGCGGCGCAGAACAGAGCAACCTATCACATGATGGTCGCCAACCTTCGGTAAAAGACGGCACAGAAAGAAGAAGAAGAATGTACATTGATATTCACGACGGTTCAATCACTAATCGAAAACTGGGTATTCAATCCACCGGACTTAATAAAGTGAAGTATCGCGTTCGCAGTATCCTGTAAGTTGATAATATGATTTCCTTCTTTTCAAAAATTCTTTCGACTGAAAAACGTGCGTCGAGAGGTGATACGCTTGATGGTGTTGGTGTTGCGGTTTCGAATTGAAGCTGCGAATTCTTACTGGATTTAATATCCGTTCGATTGTGTTAAAAGTGCGTTTTTCACTAAAACCTCACTTTATTCATGCTCGTTTCGAGCTCTCTTTTATTCAAAAAAATACTTTCTTTTCATGGTCAAAATCTGAGCTATCGGATTCTAATATGGGTAGGTATATTTGAATTTATTATCGACTATCTTCATATTTGTGATAAAATACGGGGTCGTTTATTATGTTTTTACAAAAACAATGAATTTTTAGTACATTACTTAACGACTAAATATTGACAGTTATAAATACACGAGTATAAAATTTGAAACAAGAGCTGTACGGTAGTGTTCTAATCATACGAGTATAGGTTAGGTTAGGTTAGGTTTCATGTGAGTGGGGCGTGGTCGCCCCTCCACTGCGACCCTTAGTAGGTCTATTGTGGCTCACCCCTAGAGGCTACAGTTCACCGCACAATCCAGCCCTTCTTACGAAGTTCATGGTTGTATAGGGTGAGATTTTTTTAAAATCGATAGGTTCTAGGTTAGTGTAACCAAATATGTTGAACCTTATTCTTCCCAGGCCGGGGCATGAACATAGTATATGTTCAGCAGTTTCGTCTTCCACGCAGCAGAACCGACAGTCCGTTTGTTGGTTCAGATCTATCTTTCTGAGGTGGTATCTCAGACGACAGTGTCCCGTAAGCAGTCCTGTTAGAATACACAGGTCATTTCTGCTCCATTCTAGGATCTGCTTAGTTGTGCTTCTCGAGGGTTGTAACGGTAAAAACGCCCTCGAGTGGGTTAGCCCTGGTATGTCGGACCAGTACGTGAGTATTTTCCTCTCCGCCCAGTCCGAAATAATTGTTTTGGCGGCACTTGTGGTGACTCCAAAAACCGGTTCTGGTCCAATGAACGCAGATTCGGCCTCCTGTTTTGCAAGTGTGTCGGCTTTTTCGTTTCCTTCCACCCCCTGGTGCCCAGATACCCACAGTAGGGTCACCCTGTTGTTCGCACCAAGGTACTCTAAGGATTCGATGCTTATGTTTTTGTTTGCTAGAGGTCTGTTGGTCAACTCTCTTGTACACAATTCGATAGCGAATACTTCAGCCAAGATTGTGGAATACCTGCCAAGACTGGTAGATATTTTAATCTTTGGTTTCCTACTGAAAACACCGGCCCCAACTCCATCTGGGGTTTTTGAGCCATCTGTGTACATTACGTATTCAGTCTCTGGGAAGAGGATTTCTCCCCTCATCCATTCGTCTTTTTTCGGATAGAGGACTTTGAACGACTTTTCTACGTGTATTTTTGTGGCTAGCAAGTCAGGAACCATCCCGAGAATTTGGTGGTTTTTGTTTCACTCAGTATCCCGGAGTGATCCCCGAGTTGCTCTCCATTGATTTACTTTTCCAAAGACAGGAATCTATAGGAAACTATCCTACGAGTATAGTAATAGTAATCACGAATAAAGTGCGATAGGAAGTAATTTTTGCAATAAGAATAACATCAAAATATATTAATAAAAACCTTACAAACACTTCACTATGCAAATTTTTTAGTCAGTGCAAAGATATGGAATCATTTTCAGGGAATGGAATATAATTCACCAAAAATATTTATTGTACATAAAAGGGTCCTGATGAGAACTGTCTATAAAATACACAATCATGTTAAGGCTTATTAAAAAAGCAAATTTTAACGGTAGTTGCATGATCAGACTCAAGAAATCAAAGTCAGTATCGAAAAGGCTAGAAATGTTTTCTTTAAAATAAAACAACTATTCAGAAACCCACACTTCAACCTTCAACTACCTCTGAGAATGGTTAAATGTTATGTAATGCCAGTGACTTTATATAGACTAGGATCATGGACGAACAACAGAGCCACAATGAAAAAGCTCCAGGCAATTGAAATGTGGATCTTCCGGCGTGTACTGAGAACATCGTGGATAAAAAAGATTACCAATGAGGAGGTTCTACGCGGAGTAAAGAAATAAAATTGAAGAACTTGATTAAAGCCAAAAAACTGGAATATCTCGGTCACATTATGCGTGGAAAGAGATACAGTATACTACGACTGATAATGGAGGGAAAGATTGCAGGAAAAAGATCGATGGTATGAAGACGTATATGCTGGCTAAAAAATCTATGAGAATGGTTTGGATGCACATCCCTTCAGATTTCAGCGTCGAAAGTAACAATAGCCATAATAATAGCCAATCTCTGTGTAGAGACGGCACCATAAGAAAAAGAAGCACTTTATTTATTAGAATGCCCAATATTAATTCACAGTCCCGTGGAAGGGTTTTTAGAAAATATCACGAACTCTTATCATAATACACGAACACAAAATATTAAGTTCTCAATATACAGATTAACAGAAAAAAATCCATAATACATGTGCATCATAGCATTTAACAAGTTATCAAACAGTCCTAAGTCTTGCAAGAATCATAGTCTTTGAGAGTCAAATAAGACAACTATTATTACGGCTGCAACCATTTGTTTTTAATGATTTTTTTTAAGCTTATTTTACTGCAATTTTTGTATATACCATATAAATGTTCCTATGTATTATGTTGTTTTTTAATGAAAACGTTATGTTTTTATATCAAAAATTAAAAGCCCATATTTTTTTCGGTTTCACCATACCAAATTCGTCAAATAAAATACTACAAGCTACAATATACTCAGTGTAATCCAAATCAGCGCTTGTATTTCTTAATATTTAATTAACTATTTATTTTACAATGAAAATGACCAAACTAGTCCTTTCTTAATAAAGATATTGATCGAAAAAGCAGGTCTGCTTTTTGTCTATTAAAGATAACAATTTCATTCAAATAAAAATTACTGTAATGGTACGGGTATTATTGCTAAAAATCGAGTAGGCTGTGACAAGCAGAAAATAAGTCCATATTATGCTGTACTAGTTTGAAATTAAAAAAAAAAAAAATTCCAATCGCTGGATTGGACGACGCGGTCACATTGAATGGCCTATTAGGTCGTCAGATTTGAATCCCATGGACTTTTCTATCTGGAGTTATTTGAAAAGTAAAGTATATGTAAACCGACCTACCAATTTGGAAGATCTCAAAAAGAGAATTTGTACAAGAATAATCTTTGTTAACAAGTGAAGAGTTTTAATAAATTAATTACATACCTTTTTAATTCGTGGAAGTCTTAAGTCTGTAATGTAAAATTTCTGATGTCGTATCTATCACAGAATCAGGGCAAACGTATTTACAATTAACATTGAGCAAATGAATCAATCACATAACAAAACAATATTAAAAACGAATAATTTCTATTCCTTCAATAATATTAAAATCACATACAGACAGCGCAAACAAACTGACGCAAAAGAATATGAGTTTATGTTAATTTTCTTTTAATGAACTATTTATTTTTATTTTTTTCCCGTTAATTGTCTACATACTATCAACGGCAAAGGCTGTTTATCTTTATTGATTTTTAAATATGAACAATAAATTATTATATTGTGCATTCAGGCCCTGTACATCGGTTCTGCAATTTATGGTATCATTTAAGGAAATTAAAATCATGTCGCTTAAACCCCTTTTCTTGATATTCGGCTCACGATCCAAAACTTTTATTGACGAAAAATTAAAATTATAGCCAGTGGTGAAATAATGATTGCTTAATACTGTTTTTTCCGACATGTCTATTAATTTCTCGACAGTCATATTGGTGTTGATTCATCCTTTTTTTAAGGTATTGTATTGTTTGTCCAATATAACATTTGTCACAATTTACGCAAGGTACCTCTATAGATTATATTGGAGCACAGATCTTTAGAAGCAGGATCTTTAATTTTAGAAAAAATCGAACCAACTACTTTAATATTATAGAATGCCAATTTGCATTGTGGGGCCTTTTTGTTTATGATTTGTTGAATGTTTTCAGACAGTCCAGGGAAATTAGAAAATTTAAAATATCTTATATCTCTTTTACTCTTATCAATCGCCCGACTATGCCTATGTTTATATCCATTGATTATCCCATTTACCAATGACCTTGGATTTTTATTCACAGTCAAAATACGTATTATGTCATTCTCAATCTCATGATAGAACTTTATGCTACTCAGTTCGAAAGCTGTATAACACATGCATTTTAAAAAGAATGTTCATAATACCGCTCAAATTTTCGACGAGAAAAAAAGTTAAATAAAAGTTGGAATCAAAATGAAATAAAGTCATTAAAATTTTAACCTGTTCATTTCTTTTAACCAGGACGATACTAAAAACCCATCCAATTGTGTCATTCAATTTCACAATCACGCTTGATTTAATGCCATAGACCTTTTATTGGATGAATAAAAAAATAAAACTCGACCTATAACAAAAGTTTCTTACATCACCAAATCCGATGACTTCCCTATTATGTGTTGTTTCTGGTTGTTCTGAGAAACCATTTCGTTCTCTTGTGTCACAGCTGAGGGAACCAAGAACCAATGGGTAACGGGTTGAAATTTAGTCCCCCGTTCCATTTTTCGAGGATTGAATTACCGTCTTTTCATTGTAGGCAGTAGCTAGCCAACCAAGAAAAGTTTTATAAGAAGGGCAGTCAGCATGGAGGAACCGTTTTTTGTTGCACTGAATGAAATTTCATATCCATGTGGGGGTTCTTTTTGTTTTGTTTCGGTTTTTTTTTAATCTATGAGGTGGAAACTTGCGATGATTCATTTGAATAATAAAAATTGGTTGTCTGTAAAGTCGGTTTGCGGACGACAATTTTACGTGATAACATAACAAGAAAACATTGATGAAAAATTGCAAACTTTTATGAATTGACTTGAATTATTATCACTGAATTATCATTATTTTGTATATTACAAAGAATATTTCAAATAGTATTATTTTAGTGATCCCATACAATTATTTTGTGGTTTTATAAAAATATCTGTCTAATGTTTTATGTAAGTATCTTTAAGTTTGTGACTTTTTATAATTTTTCTATTTTAATGTTTTAAGCTATGTACGACTTACTTCTCGGTCGAGCGAAAACAATTCTATAAAACGAAATAAATCTATATATCTATCTATCTATCTGTCTATCTATCTTAATAGTAGTTACAAACTTTCCCAAAATCACAACCATGTAAACGTGTCAGTAGCAGACATCTTAATAGAGAATGTGCAGTCATACAAATACCTGGGAGCCTGGATAGAACAATTGGGTGACCAAACAAGAGAAATAGGAACGAAAATAGAGATAGCCAGATCAACATTTACGAAAATGAAAAAGTTGTTCACTAGTCGAGATATCAAGATTGGATTTAGGATGAGGATGCTGCGTTGTTACGTGTTTTCCGCGCTTTTGTATGGAGTGGAGGCATATACTTTCAAGAAGAATCACACAGACAAACTACAAGCCTTCGAGATGTGGTGCTACCGTAGAATGTGGCGTATCCCCTGAATAGAAAAGATCTCTAATTTGGAAGTCCCAAATCGAATGAATAAGGAATGTGAAGTCATTAACACCATAAAAAAGAGAAAGCTTAAATATCTAGGTCATATACTGAGAGGACCCAAATACGCACTTCTCCTGCTGATAGTTCAGGGAAAGATTGGTGGAAGGAGGAATATGGGAAGACTCCGTGTGTCTTGGGTTAAAAACCCAAGTCAATAAGGCTCGGATAGCTGTGATGATAGCAAACCTCCGATAGGAGATGCACTATCTATCTAGTAAATAAAGTTGTAAGAAACACGCACACAATGTCACTTCACACTTGTACACTTGTATTTAATGTACAATATACTGTTACAAGCCGGACCTGTTGTCTGTCGGCGCCAGCGAGTCGATCACAATTAGGGGACTGCTTTATCATGCTGGCGCCGCGATTGGACCAGCAAATTCTGGAATACTGTGTCTAGCGGTTCCTAAATGGTGAAAGGATTATTCTGGCACTCTCTAGAAAAAGGTCGAATCGTTACAAATGATGGCGATTCTTCCAGAACGATGATTTGGAAATATAAAAAGGACAGCGGTCGCGAAGAAGTTTTAAAAATTAAGTTTTAAAGTTTAGTTAGTTTTTAAAGTCAAGTAATTATAAAGTGAATATCTAAGTGATTTGTTAAGTAAAATTTATTTGAATAAAAATTGTTTAGTTATTGTACTGAGAGTTAAGAATTACCGAACCCAAAGAGAAAATTTCGTAGCAATACTAATAAGCAAGATAACTTGCAACATCAAACTTGTCATTAACTTAATTGTATTACCAGTCTTGGCAGGTATGCCACAATCTTTCAGGCTAAAATATTCGCTATCGAATTGTGTGCAAGAGAGTTGACCAACAGACCTCTAGCAAACAAAAATATAAATATAATATCAGACAGCCAGGCCGCTTTAAAAGCACTGAGCTCCAACAAGATAAATTCTAAACTTGTATGGAATTGCATCGAATCCTTAGAGTACCTCGGTGCGAACAACAGGGTGACCCTACTGTGGGTACCTGGGCACCAGGGGGTGGAAGGAAACGAAAAAGCCGACACCCTTGCAAAACAGGGGGCCGAATCTGCGTTCACTGGACCAGAACCGGTTTTTGGAGTCACCACAAGTGCCGCCAAAACAATTATTTCGGACTGGGCGGAGAGAAAAATACTCACGTACTGGTCCGACTTACCAGGGCTAACCCACTCGAAGGCGTTTTTACCGTTACAACCCTCGAGAAACACAACTAAGCAGATCCTAGAATGGAGCAGAAATGACCTGCGTATTCTAACAGGACTGCTTACGGGACACTGTCGTCTGAGATACCACCTCAGAAAGATAGATCTGAACCAACAAACGGACTGTCGGTTCTGCTGCGTGGAAGACGAAACTGCTGAACATATACTATGTTCATGCCCCGGCCTGGGAAGAATAAGGTTTAACATATTTGGTTACACTAACCTAGAACCTACCGATTTTAAAAAAATCTCACCCTATACAACCAGGAACTTCGTAAGAAGGGCTGGATTGTACGGTGAACTGTAGCCTCTAGGGGTGAGCCACAATAGACCTACTAAGGGTCGCGGTGGAGGGACGACCACGCCCCACTCACATAAAACCTAACCTAACCTAACTGTAAATTATTTTAGGATTAGCTTTTAAAAAATTTGATTGTACAAAGTAAACTCTCATAAATAAATTGTAATATTTCATTTGCAGTGACAACTCGATTAGTTAAGTTGAAAATTTTCCAAAAACTTTGCGACCATACGTTTATTTGTTTGACGTCTAGTTTTTCAACAAACTTTGTTTTAACAGAGTTAGGGTCATTTTTTTGTCGATTTATTAGTCTCTGTCCGTATTTTTGTCAACCACATCAACTGCGTGTGATAATACCCGTGAAATTTAAATTTGAAATATATTTGGATGAAAAGTCAATAACCAACGTAGTTAATTTCTTTTTTAGAAAAATGTGTACATTTTAAAAATTATTAATACCAACATTTTGCATGGAATAGCCTTGATATGTAGGTACCAGATTTGATTTAAAAACTTTGTAGTAATGGTTCAGTGAATTTTAAAAAAAATATAGATCATACAAAGAATGTTATCATCAAATTTTGTTTTTTTTTATTTCTTACTTATAGTTACAGTCGGAGATAAATTTTTTCTTTTCTTAATTACGAGTATATATCAGTAAGAGTGGAAAACAAAGCTGTCAGACCCATTCCAGGTAGAAAAGGGTGCAAGGCAAGGATGCATACTAAGTCCTCTCTTGTTCAACATCTATGGCGAATGGAGAGTTTTGGAAGACTGGACTGGAGGAATAACACTAGAATGGTAAGGAGCCTGGTCTTCTCAATCTTTCTCTATGGGTCAGAATGCTGGTCGCTCAAAGTAACAGACAAAAAGAAAACGCCCTGGAAATGTTCTGTTGGCGTAGAATGTTGAGAATCTCGTGGACGCAAAGAAGAACCAATGAATCAATACTTCAACAAATAAAACCAAAAAAGAGACTAAGAACAATAGTAGCTGAAAACATCGCTAAATTTTTTGGCCACGTAGTACGAGGAAACGGCCTTGAAAGACTAAACGTTGAGGGCATGGTAGCCGGAAAAAGACCCCGAGGTAGGTCCCCCACTAGATATACGGACCTCATCACTAACATCACGAAACAAAGTCTAGCCTGCACATTCAGGATGGCAGAGAACAAAGAGGAATGGAGACATATTGTGGAGAGCAACTCTTGAAAGCACGATTTTTGAATACGAAATAGCGACTAAGAAGATCAGTATTATTAATATTTACAAAGACAACGGCATTCTTAAATACCGAAGCGCCCAAACTGCAAACAAAGTTTGTTATCTGGATTTTTGACGCAGAAATAATTTATACCTGGCATCATCGCATCAAACGTTATTTGTTACAAATACACGAATATTTATTAAAGAGTTTTGTTAACAAAGCGAATATCCGCTTTATTAGCATTCTACTGATATTCAACCAACACTGACGATCTTACGCAGTGAAATCAAACGTTTTTCGCCGCCATCCTGTGTTTTTCAAGAATTCTAATACGAATTATAATGAAATGACATCCGTCTTTTACGACGTGTATTATGAAGCCTCACATACAAAATCCCCAATCGCAGAGAGTAACTAACCCAAAAAATATTTTAATTATATTAATAGACGACACATTTTTAAAAAACCTTTAAATAAGAAATCAAGTTTTCAAATTTTCTTACGAGTCTGTAAACTACTCTATTGCATATAATATTATGTTTGTTGAAATATTGAGTTCGTCTATACAAAAATCATTTTTTTTACCACAAAAGAATGCTAGAAGCTACAGAAATGGATGCACTTAAACGAGCAGCAAGAATTTTCCATACAGATAGAGTGAGAAACGACATCCGACAAAAAATAAGACTGAAGGATACGATCATTAACGACATCGAACAAAGACAACTCTTTCGGTATGGGCATGTGCAGCGTATGGGAGACTATAGATTACTAAAACAAGCAATAGAATGGATTCCCCATCACAAAAAGAAAAGAGGAAAATCCAAAGTGTTATATTTGAACGATATTTTGTAAATAATTGGTGTTAATAAACCACAAAATCCGAAAATGCAAAGGATTAAAAATGGTGATATGGGGATAAAATCGCGAAAAAAAGGCTCTGTTCCACAATGCTCTACCTATGGAAATTCTATTATCTGTTCATAAATTTCCTTCAAATCCTAAGGCTGCTCAGAAATGGATTTCATGCATAAACTTTTAATGATTTTTTTATTCCATATTCCACATAAAATTATGTGGCCAGCCTTAAAAACCTCTTCAAATGCCTTAATTGGTCGAACACGTTCACCCACATAATTATAATATGTCCGAAATCGATATTTCGACTTTTATAACTTGGAAAACAAATAAAAATTTATACCTGGACACACCTGGTCTTTACTGGCATTTAACAAGAATCCAGCAACAATAAAATTGAAACGTCGAAAACAAACCTTCAATCCAGCTTCAATCCAATAGTTTAATCCAAAGAATCAACCCAAATCTCTGAGATAACTAAAATTTCTTTTAATAAAAACTTTGGTTCTACAAGTGATTAAATGACAGAATATTTGTTGTTCACATATCGATCAAACATTTTGTCATTGACAGCGCCATCTCGCGTTACGAGATTTTTATCTATAACCATGGAGTTGCAGTTTTAAATATGTTGCCACGTTTTAAAGATATATACTAATTTTTTAAAAAAAAAGTCGTTTAATTATTATAAATTTTTTTTATTTATAATAACAATATGAACAAAAAGTATAAACAGGTGTACCTTTACTTTTTTAATTTTATTTGAACACAAAAAGTACCTTTATAAGTTTGAATTTCCTTCAGTTTGAAACATTGCGTAGTCATTTGTGATCAATTCTTAGAGTGATAAAGTTATTATGCTTAGGCGCTGTTTACAAAACAATTACAAACATAAAAGTAAATTTAAAAGAAGGCATAGACAGACACATATCTGACCGCATAGGATGTGTTTATGGTGTAACAGTGTTGGTCCAGGTGATATGAAGAAGTAATCCATTACCGTCGCCATAGATCTGGACGACCTCAAGTAACTTCAGCAAGGAAAGATCGTCATTCAAGGATTGCTGTTGTAGAAAAGTGAATTTCCACAACACGGTCGATTGAAAACGTTTGTTTGGGAGTTTTATAACAAAGAGTTTATATGCCCCTTTTTTGCTTTGGCTCTACGATAGTCACAGAAGAATAAGAGGATTATGCAGGCCACTTCCAGTTCTTATTGAGAGAAATTAGTTGAACTGTTGTACTGCCATACCTACGAGGGTTAATTAAACCATTTTATTAACAATGCAACGCACGTCCTTAAATAAGGGTTCTCACAAGGATCTTACAAAAAATAACGTGACCCTGCTTCCATGACCTTCTCACTCCCCAAGCTTTTCACCAATCGAACATGTGTGGAATATGATTGGCATTTAACTGGGTAATTTACCCCAAACACCAAATATCCTAGTTGACTTTCCTTACCGAATTTAAGAAGCCTGCAATAATATTCCTCGTGAGACCATTAATAACTTAATTTTAAGCTCGCCTCGATGAGTAAGTTATTAGTTTAAATTAATAAACCGCGGTTAATCCACTCAATTTTTAATACCTTTGGTTTTTTTTTGATATTTTAGTATGAAAATGTAATCTTTTTTTAGTTAATTTAAACAGTTACCCATTTTATGTTAATTTTATTTAAATTTATCAACTTTAACTGGATTTTCGGAATTTTTTAACACTCAGTATATTTATTACCCTTATTTCATATTGCCAATTGCTGCTTTATCTATAAATAAAATGTAGCGAATAACATAAACAATTCATTAGGCATCACTTAAATATACTATTATGTTAGCACTTGAGAACAACCAAAATTCAAGTAAGTCTTCAACAGAGTATTGTACAATATGTAAATTTAAATAGCATCGTCATGGCAGACATATTTTCACGCGGGTAATGTCAGTAAAGCTGCTCCTAGACATCAAATATTAAAAAGATTTGATTTGATTTGATGATTTTTATTGGGCAATCTGATAAATATCGCTTCGTCTGCTTTGAGTTGGAAAAGACCAACGAGACTGCCTGATTTTGGGATCTATTAAAATTAATATTGAACGTCTGGAGTCCACAAAAGAAAAGAGGATATTGTTATTTGATGTAGTTTTTTATTGAAACATAAGTGGTTTTGTAAAAAAAACGTGTGTATGCCAAAAGCCCTCAATAAAACAAGTAATTTAACACAAACATAAATAAAATTATGGCAAGTTTTATGTATTTAATTTTTTTTATAATATTATTTGTTAGACATTTGATGGGGCTGAGACAACACTGCTACCCAACTTCGCCGACTTTGCTAAACTTTTAACAGTTTCTGACTAAAGAGCTCATATAGAATTTCTCTGTATTAAATTTCGAGCAAAGGCAGGATTTTGAAGCTTTTAGTTGATAGAAAGTATGAAACAGTGGTTACTTTCTTGAGACTAGATTGAAAATGATTAAACTTCAATATCGTATAGTTTGGCTTCCAATAATAAACTATCCTCTTGAATGGCTTGTCTGATTGAATAGAAAATTACCTAGAAATTGTTTATTAACATTTGTTTTAAATTTAATTTTAACTTAATGATATTATAAATCAATAACAATTCCGAGGGTATCCTTTAGATGTGGGTCATTATCATCAACATCATCATCCAGCCATATTTGTCCATTGTTGAACATAGGTCTCCTATAAGCGTTTTCATGTCTTACATTATTTAAAGCTAAGTATAGATCAAGTTGGTAACAACTAGAAAAGGCTTTGAGTGATTTTTAGTTCTGGACGTTGTTCAAGTAACTAAAGTTTAAAAACTCTAGAAATAAAGGGGAAGCATGCCTTTTAAAAAGTAAGCGGGGATAGTGCAGAATTAAACATACGAGTACATTGGAGCCCTTGTAAGGCCATTTTTGGTGTTAAATGTAAATCTAAAGTGTCGATAATACGAAAATGGAAGACATACATAAATACACATAGTCACGCCTTTTTCCCGCAGGGGTAGACAGAGATCACTTCCTTCCACTTGTTACGGTTCTTACACACATCTTTCGCCTCTTCCACCTTCATCAGTGCTCTCGTCGGTTGTTGGTACTCTTGACCTGGCCTTTTTTCCAAAACAATGTTGATCTGATCAAGATATGTTCGACTTACCCATTCACACTCGCCTTATACATTCCTTTATCTATTTTTGTAACCTTTTTTCACACCACAGCATTTCCTTATCTAGCTATTTCTTACTTTAACCATCAGAGTAACTCTGGCTATACTTCTCAGACTACTTATCTCCGCAGTATTAATCCTATTTTCATAAAAGTGTCTACCAAAAATGGCAATTTTTAACTTATTTTCACTGTACCTTTTTGTTTTGTGGCTTTGAGAAAAAAAAACTTATTTGTCATCATAAAACCCCTAAAAACCTAGGATTAATTTTTAAGAAAGTGTATTTATTTAATGTAAAATTTTTTTTGGTTTAATTTTATACTACCACAATAATTTCGTAAAAAATAGTAGGGTAAGCAGGTGTATTTATTTACTTAGATTTTGTAACAGTAACTACTTAATTGTTACATAAAATTGTTTATATTATAATACAAGTACGAAATTAAATGCATAGCTTTGTAACAATGGCAAGTAATGAGGAGTTTAAACAGAGACAGAGGAAAAATTACCTTGGTAGAATATGTTTTGACCCTTCATAGTCTATATTTATTATAAAATTGGGGTTCAACACTAATTTTAAACACGTACCTTTACTAAGTGACTCAAAAAAGGGTTTGACAAAGTAGATAAATATTTTTGCTGCGTGGTCAATAAAACATTTAAAAGAATGGTAAATTGTTGTTACATTCTGCAATAACTTTATTTTTTATAAAATAATGAGGATCAAAAACTGCAAAAAGTACAGATTTATAAGCACCATAATAATTTGGGTCACTCTATATCAAAGCGTATGCATAATTTGCACGTCATCTGCATAGCTAGGAGGTTGTTTGTTATGTATTGTGTTAAGAGTTATAGTAACCGGATTAGATTTTTATTGATTTAATGCAATAGAGGGAAGACCAGCTGGAAAATATTGAATGAATTACATTTGGTGTGTGATTTTTTTTTGGTGCAGTCAAAACAGGGTGTCAGTGGTATATTTTATTTACGGGTAACCAATTTAAAGATAACTTTTGTTTTGAAAAAAGTAGAAAATATTCTATCAACAATGAATAGGTAATTTAAACTTGTGGTTGGTTTAAACAAACAAAATGACAACTTCCATTGCCATTAATTTTTTTTTCTCTCCAAGCATTTTTTTATATTGGTATTTCCCTAGCAGACCCCCTTATAAAACCAAATTCTTTGTTTTATATGCAACATTAAAATAATTTAACCATAACAGGTTTTTGTTTTGACAGATGCACATCAAAAACTCAGCTTTAAACAACAAACAAATCATAATGTAGTAAAAAGTTGTATCAAAATTTTTTTTATGTTTGGTTTTTCTTGTTTATTTTTATGGTTTGTCCCAATATATATATATATATATATATATATATATATATATATATATATATATATATATATATATATAATCATTGACCGTTTCTCTAATGGTAATGGTAATAGATAACTACAAACAACAAAAAAGTAAGATAACATCTAACTCGATAAAAAAATACAGTTTTGCATTGTATTTTAAATATTTCTTCATTTATTCTGCATATCAATAACAAAAACCATATATGTTTTTAATTTCTTACAAATAACTAAGTAATATAAAATAATGTTGTAAAATATGAATATAATGAAAATGCGGGATACACTACTTTTTGGTTTCCTTTTTTAAAGAATTCGTATTATGCCACACCTAGTTGTTTGACATTAAAGCTGACACATGTTCTCGACAACATATTACATTTGAAACATAACAACTTTTTCGTTCGTAACAAATAACAATTTTAGACAATGGAGGATTTAAAACTGGGTCGTGTTTCTTTAACGCGTTTGCTAAAAATTAACTAACCCAACCCATTTCCAGTCTTTGTTGTTGCTTTTCAGAGTTGATTTTATTGTTTGTGTCTAGCTAACCGTTGCCTGTGGATGATAGTTCCAGTCGAAATTCAAAACATTTTATTTTATATTCATCCAAAGTTACATTTTTTTGTATTTACCAAGTCGTTGTGTAAGCACTAGGTTCATTTTTATTACTTTATTTAAAAAGAAATTTTCTACAACGCAGTTATTTAGGTATGTCGATTGGGGTGCTCCCTTTGAAACGAATTTTTTTTTAACTTCTTATTGGATATCTTGTTCCACACGTTGAAAAAAAAAATTGTAATTTTGAGTTCTTACTATTAATTTTAGGAGAAAGTTTTTCCGTGCTATAAGCGTGTAAACTTCACCCTGCATACTTAAGTCAATTTTTCACAATTTTAACACAAAACGTAATCTATTGCTAGTCCCAAAATTGAATTTGGTATGAAAAATTTGAACAACAACCATTAAGAATTTAAACTTCAAAAATATGACTAGATCTTCGGTGTTGTTTGCCGTGAATATCCCTATATGGATAGTTGGTAGATTTTTCTGTTAATTATTGTATTGTTACGATCCGGCTCCGTTACCTGTCGCGACAGCGCGTCGATCACAGTTGGGGGACTTCCGGCGAGGCGATTGGAACAAAAGAAAAGAAATTCTTCTCTAGGTTTAATAAAATTTAAAATATAGCACAATAGTGTACAAATTTATCAAAACCTAGAACAATTATGTAAAATTTTAACATTCAACATAAACAATCTGACTATTAAAAAATACTCCAAAATACATACCTTCCTAAATGGTAAATATTGTTACGAACCGGCCCTGTGTCTGTCGGCGTCAGCGAGTCGATCACAATTAGAGGACTACTTTATTATGCCGGCGCGGCGATTGTAAGCAAAGGAATAGACCGGCAAACTCTAGAATACTGCGTTTAATGGTTCAGAAACAGTAAAAAGATTATTCGGGCACTTTCTAGAAAAAGGTCCAAAAGTTTCCAATGGTGGCATTCTTCTAGAACGATGATTAAGAAATATAAAAAGGGCAGTGGTCGCGAAGAAGTTTTTAGTTTTAAAGTTTAAGTCAAAGTTAGTTTAAAGTCAAGTATTTTAAAGTAATTGTAAAGTGACTATCTAAGTGATTTGTAAAAATAAAATTTATTATGAAGAAATATTAATATAAAAGTTGTTAGTTATTGTACTGAGAGTTTAGAATTACCGAACGCAAGGAGAAAATATCGTAACATTGGGATTTTTGCGACAAAAGATTTATGGTGAATACAAGAAATACGTCATACGACGTCACTGAGGAGGTTCTAAAATTCATGAAAAATTAATTAGAAGAGTTAGAAAAACGACGACAAAAGGAAAAATTGGAAGAAGAAAAACGACGGCAAGAAGACCTATAGAAAATTTTAGAAGAGCAAAAGAAGCAAAGAGAAAAACAAAAGAAACTTCTAGATCAATTACTACAGAAGAACAAGTTGTTGTATTAAAAAAAGATGTCAAAAATATTAACGTTTAGTTAGGAAAAACACAACACGAGATGAAGTAAAAGATATCAAAAAAGAGATCGAGAGTGTTCTCCAGAAGGAAGTGGACACAATTAAAAAGGACGTACAAAGCCAGATTGTCTTAATTTAAATTAAAGATCGTCGTGACAGGGTTGTCACCTTGGGAATGATGTTACGAGCCGACCCTGTTGTCTAGTATATCGAGTATATCTATTTTTTAGGTTGAGAGTTTATGTTTATTTTAACCGTATCGTCTCGTGAATATACATATTTAACTACAGCTTTTCAATTACACCCCTGTTTCTATTGAATACCGAATGCTGTGTCCAAAAAAGCTCTGCAGATACAGCGAAAACGTATTTCCGCTACCAGCAGCCGGCACAGTAAGCACTTCTATATTTAATTTTCTAATTAATTGTAAATTCTCATGGCTTAACAAATATTGCTCGTGGGGTATGAGAAATACACATTAAAAACAGACCCCAATTTTGTTGTTGAAATTAAGAGAACGAAAAAAGGAAGTAGATACGAAGCAATCAACCTTTCATTTCGCAACGAATAAAAAACCAGATTGAAGTTGTTTAATTTTAATTGTGAAGAAAACAATCATTGCTTGCAGTATCCGTGCAATTTATTTGTGATTAAACCGGTGGCGGAATGTTAATAATAAAGACATTTTAAAACATACATTAGAAAAATAATGGAAAATGTTAAATTTAATGTTTAGTGGACTGGAACTGCCTTGTTACAAATGTAAAAAAAAATATATTCCTGACAAAAATCAAATAAAAAGGTTAATAAATATTACTTTCAGATATTCATAATTTTTAAAAATACATACGTATTCAAATATTTTAGAAAAGTTCTAAATTGTTCCATTTGGCTATTTAGTCGCTTGTATTACCGCGCTGAACAGTTCAACTGTAAATATTTTAGTCAAATATCTAATTTTACAAATAACAAGGTTTAAAAAATCTAATTATTGTTGACTTATCGTCATAAACACCGGTAGTTACGCCACTAATACATAAATATGGTCACGCTTTTACCATAGAGGTAGGCACACACCACTTTTCTCCACCTGCTAAGGGATGAAATCACTGGCAACCAATAGAACCTGGTTATCACGACAAGCCTTTGCTTTCACATCCTATCGATCACTTTCGGTGAATGATACAAATAGACTCAGGCAGTAACAGGTTGATTCCATCAATAGAGATCTTAAAGCAATCGTCGAGTGGGGAACCAACAATCTTGATCAGTTCAACGCCCAAAAAACACAAAGTGCCACGTTTTTCAAGAAAGTGAATTCCTCAAATTATCCCATCACAATGTCCGGAAATACCCTTGAACCAAGTCCCTCCATCTCGATTTTGGTAGTCACGGTGTCCAATAATATGTCTTGGCATGACCATGTTGCCAACATCGCAAAGTCGGCAAGCCAGAGGCTAGGTTTTCTGTGGAAAGCCAAAAAGTTTTTTACTCCTGATCAACTGTTGACGACGTACAAGACTCAAATCCGACCTCTACTGGAGTATTGCTCGCATATTTGGGGTTCAGCACCAAGGCATTCTCTTCGTCTTCTAGATTCCTTTCAGAAAAGAGCCATTCGCTTGATAACAGCTCAACTCTCACATATATCCTTCACCCTCTAGAACATAGAAGAAGAGTTGCAGACCAGTCATTGCTCTACAGATATTTCCATGGCAGATGCTCTAGAGAAATAAAAACTCTTGTACCACCATTGGCCACATTCGGCCGAAGAACTCGGCACGCTGATCAGTCTCACACATTTGCTCTCAAGCTTGACACTACAAGGACCAATCTTCATCAGGAATCCTTTTTTTACAGTGCTGCTACGGAATGGAATAGATTTCCAAAATCAGTTTTTCCAGAGAACTATGACCTGCAACTTTTTAAAAAGCGTGTCCACAATCATTTCCTTTCTATAATTCCTAGCCACTATCACAATCCATTATTAATGTACATTAAACAATATCAAGAAATATTATCAACCAACAAAAGTGTTTACAAACATTTCACAAAAAATTTACGCAGCACGGGTTTTGTTAAAAATATACAAAAGTATAAGTACACAAGTACAAGAGTGTAGACGGTTATCTATAGCGCGTATACTATTGGCTGTGCCCGGTCATAGGTGCGCACGTATTGGTTCAAGGCTGTTTCGTGTTTCGCTGCTTGGTGTTTTATGACGGAAAAATCTTACATTTTCTTTCGTCTAGCCCCTATCTGCCAAGCCCGCGATAAGGAACTTAGTTCTAATTATATTGTTTTGCTAAAAAACTCTAGTTCTGTTTTCGTATTGCTTTTTGTAAAACAATAAGATGATTTTGATACATAATTTATACCACTTTTATTAACGTTTTCACTTTTTCTACAAACAGATTAAGTAAATTATCAAATAAAAAAAATTAAAAAAATCCAATTTAATGTTACGGTCCTAACAATTTAATCTTCCGGTAATTAGTATGACTCAACACCTAACACCTTTACTATTTTTTATTAGGGGATTATAAATCGTCCAGTAAACGTATATTTTGATATCCGACAGCTACTGTCCTTAATTAACAGCGATGTTAAGCGCCCCATCTGGTTTTTATTTAAAAAAAAACCAAGCACACATTACAGAACAAATCAAGTGATTCCCCGAACTCTGATACGTTAGGCGAGTATCCAATGACAAAGCGGTAATTCGAACCGAGTTTCGGGGTCTATTTTACATAGTTGATTGTCTAAGTATCTATTATGGTTCCTCTTTGACATTTAACCCTTAAAGTAATTTAATACTTAAGACAATCAAAAAGTTTTAATTAGTTTGAAACAATAACAGCATGGACATGCAGCTATCAACCTTATTGAAATGTTACATACCATACATGTTATACTTTAAAGTGTCCTTTATGTTAAATAAAAACACCCTTAAAAAACCCTTAAAGTAATTTAATACTTAAGACAATCAAAAAGTTTTAATTAGTTTGAAACAATAACAGCATGGACATGCAGCTATCAACCTTATTGAAATGTTACATACCATACATGTTATACTTTAAAGTGTCCTTTATGTTAAATAAAAACACTCTCTTATTTCTTGAAGGGCTAACAAATATCTCATTATAATAGAATAAAACTATTGAATTTACCAGTGGCACAAAAGATGAATTGGAAATACCAAAATGTTTTGCCACTGCCTTAAGATTGTTTTTGATTTGGGTTTGGTGCTAAAGTTTTTTAAAAAAGAATTTAGATTTATTAATAATTTTTTTGGAATGTATTATAACACTACTTAATAAAAAATAGAACAATTTGTATGAAGTGAGTCAACAACTGCTTAAAGTTCTTTTCTAGTTCACAATATTGCAATACACGTAGGTGTTTAAAAATATTTCATAATATATAAGATATCGTACGGACACAAAGCAGAATAAAGTTGTATTTGTTATAAAACAACCTGAACACACATACAACAGTCATATTCGGTTAAGTAGGAGTAAAAGACCAGGAGTAATGTGGAAAAAGGGAAAGCATTCCCAGAACACCTTCATGAAGTCTTTAAACCATACCAAGCAGATGGCACTAACAACACAGAAAGGAAATTAGACGTAATATAAAAATTAAAAAAGCAAAAAATTGGTACATCCCAAAAGTTAAAAATTTCTTAATGAAGTTCTTGAAGAGCATAAACATATGTTTCATTAAAAAAAGTCAGTTATTTTAAGTTTCTTACACGTTTAGACACAGGTATTGCACGCCCTGTATTATCTATGTCCAATGTTACATAAGAGATACTTTTATTTAGGCTTCTTTTATGAAACCGAATATGACTGTTTGATTTGATAATTTGGATGTATTATCTGCCAGTAATAACATGCCTGGTTTTTTTATGCACAAGATCCTCGATATCTTATAACGACAAGAGTTACACACATAAAAGTAATAATAAAAACGTTTTATGTTCATATGTAAAGTCCAAAAACAACTAAAGTGCAGAGTGTTTCATTTAAAAAATTACAACTTTATGCTGCTCTGCATTTTTGGAACAACTTATATAGTTCATAATATTTTTAAATTCAGGAATTTTTTACGGCTAGACATATCCAATAGACTGTTAAATAAGAGTAGGCTATAATTATTAATTTTTTAAAAAATACAACGGCAAAAACTCTTTAGTTTTAATTTGCCATTACTTGTTCACTTTTTCATTCAATATTAAAGAATGTAGACAGTTTTGTAATACTAACAAGAGATAAAGTTAATGTAATAGTTATTATGTACCAAGGACGAAAAACTGTATATTATAGTCGAGTCTGTAAATTGATAGCCGATGCTAGCAAGCAGATGAGACATTAGACATATTACATTTGTTCGTCGACCTCTATATACTTTTATGAAAGTAATAAATGTGTTGTATTGTTTTTCGTAAAAAGTTCGTGATTTCTGGGGAAGTAAATCTTCCGGAAATTGGTACGTAAAATGTCATTTTTTGTAGAGGTCGACGAAAAATACATCAATATTCAAATCGTATGCCACTGGAACAAGTCAATAATTTATTTCTTGAGTTAAGCAAAAAAAAAATACAAATTAAATTTAGTAAAACATTTTGAGTTAACGTCTGGTTTAAAGTCAAAACTTCTCCGGAATTCCTACCGTAAATACCTATTAACATAAAGTGGGATGCTTTCAAACTAAAAGTATTTTAAGTAAGTGAACACAAACAATTTCGTTTTCGATGGATATATTTTAATTAACTCTGATATTTCTGAAAAGTTACACATCGATAACGAATGAGATTTATTTTTGGAGATTGAACTTATGGTTCAAGTAAATTGCACTCGAATGAAATTTTTATATTTACAGCTCATGACGGTTCTCTTCAACTTTTAATAGAAAATGAGGTTAGTTAAAGAATCACTCCGAGAATAAAACTAAATACTTACGAAATATCTAAACCTTTTAAATGTAAAATAATAAAATATAAATTCAAAAAAATATATATAAATAACATCTCCAAAATAAAAAATGATTCTAAACAAACGATGTTACAATAAAAATTATTCAATAAATTATTTTAAGTCCTGTTCAAATCAGTTTATTTATGTCGAATGACACCCTTTTTACAGGAGTGAATAAAAACCCGATTAAAATTTGACACATTTCGACGGCAACCCTTCAATATCTATTGTTAACTTAATACTATTATACTTCTTCACGGCTGCCATGTTGTACATAATTTTAACTGCATTAAAGTGTACGCAGAGAGTTTATAAAAAGGGCAAATGTGTATATGTGTGTGTGTATCCTACGTAAACCCCCGTTAATCCCTTTCAGGAATATTTGCAAATTCAAATGAAGTGAAAAATGGATTCAATCTAATAAGTTAACGAGATAAAAGCAAGCGCAGTTAAATGGTCTTTTTAAAGGACATTATAAAAAAGTAAAACTATAAAAAAAATCTTTACTACACGTATAGCAGAAAATTATACAAATATTTTTTTTTTATTACAAATAACCGCTTTAACCCTTTGGGTCATTAGCAGTGGAGTTTATGGGTTAAAATTATATATTTTTTTTATCAAATTCCAATTATTCAGATACTAGTTACTATTATTACATTTTTACATTTCTTTAAAGTTGTGGGATTATTATAAAACAAATTTATTTGGATCAGTAAAGTGTTTCACTGTTAACCGAACTTCACAAATGTCACATGATTGTTCATTTTGTCCAGATAACAAAAATTCATGGGTGAGTCTTGTGTGACCTAAGCGTACTCGAGTCCTTATCACCTGTTCTATTTTCATCAATGTGTTTCGCCATGGTCCAACGTTTAGCTTAAATTCTCGGAGTTTCGATTGTGAAGTTAACGACTGAGTATTCCAAATGTTTCGTAACTTGTTTTTGAAATATGATTTTATATCTAACGAAGGTGTTAACTGTGATGCTACCTGGTTCGCAATATTGATTGCTTCTCGTGAACTAGCGTCGGATGTTTCATTTCCAGGTATGTGAAGGGACCCAAAGTAGTACTACCTTTTTATAAGATGATTGGATGATGTGAATAAAGTTCATGTTTGATTACCTACCTAATTATTGGGTGGATGATATACATACATTCGGCGTGGTAACTTTTGGGAACTAGATAAATCTGCGTAACGGACTGCTTGAAAGAATTCAAAAAGTTGCACTCTGGGAATTTTTGCAGTTACTGGAAGTTTATATTTTTAAGTTGTTACTACCGCATTTCCCACTCCAAGGTATGTTTTGTAGAAATCTGCATATATCTCCATAAAATCTCGATATTGGCTGATGATTTCCTGAAAGTTTTGTTTGATGATTTGCGTGTTTATTTTTTTTATCAAATTCGCATAGGTTGTTGTTGATGACTGGTTGATTTATCATCCAAGGGGTGGGGTAACTATATAGGAATAAATATTATGTAGGAAAGTACGAGTATCTGTGAAAGATTAAAAACGTTAGTAAAAAAATAAAAAAAAATGGGATACCATTTCATAAAAGTTTCATTTATTTTACAATTTTTTTAATAAAATTTAAAATTGGAAACAATAAATAAGTAGTTAAAATAGTTTTGTGTTTTGGATTCAAAACGAGTTTAAAAAATATTTAATCGCAAGAAATTGATGGCTTATTAATAGGTTTTCATGATTTAATTTAATGTTGGATTCACAGCGCTTAAATTGTTTGGGATAGGCATTTACTGCTCTCTGGTGACCGCCGCTCTTGCAACCAAGATAGCGTCGCCCGCATACGAGGAGATACCCTTATTCATTAGTTTTCCAGTCGTTCAAAACTAATACGTCTTCCATTTTTCCTATTGACAATTTTCTCCACGTGTTACTACACATGTTCGAAACAAATTCTGTCTTCTATTTAATTGTACCTTTCAAACAGTGTGCTTTCATAGTGTTGTTATAACTAAACATTAACAAACTACTAGTGTTGTCGCAAAATAGTGAACTTCCAAAAAGAAGATATTTAATTCCAATTGTATTCAGTTGTACAAACGCTTAATTTCAGACCTGACGTCGATTGAATCGATTGAAAATATTTAGAGTAAGAAATCCTCCAAGATTAAAAACTAATAAACTAAGTTTATTTTCGTTTCAACTCGGTTAGATTTATTTAATTTTATCAAACTTACAATTTGATCAGATTAGTAAACGCCATAATTCGTCCTCAGAGGTAACATAAATAAACAAATTCATCACGATTACCCAATTTTTGCATATTTAAAGAATATGCGAAATTTTATAAACATCAATACGACAGTCAATAAAATATAAAAAATTACCTATAAATCTTTATAAAACAGGAACTAAATAATATGCGCCTTTCTTTTGCTAATATTTTTTTAAATGTTTATAAAAAAAAAGCACTTTATCCAAATTACCAATCAACATTATGGTTGGTTAGTAGATGTCGTAAAACATAGTCAATATCTCAAAAAGTTAATTGGCTTTAAAATAATATTGCATCCCATAAAAATATGCAAAAATTAGCATGTTATCATAAAATTTGTTTGTAACGTTATATATTTTTTGTAATGGATGCACGTATGTCTCGGCATATATAACTAGTTCGTAAAAGCAATTTGATATGGAGAATCTCATTTATTTTCTTGATTTAAATATTTTATGTGGTGGTTGTTAAGAGCGGAATTTATTTTTCAAAAATAGTCACAAAACAAAATTGTAATTTTTATTATCTCTCTATTTTTTTTTTATTTTATTGATTAATCTTAGTTAGAGCATTTAGTTAAAATTATAAAATGTGAGTTCTAGTAGAGGGTTATGGATCAAGAAAATGTTTTTAAAAATTCGGTTAGGTAAATAAATATATTATGTAAAATTAAAACGGGTATTCAGTCCAAGTGAAAAAGACAAACACTTTCGACAAATTTATTGTCTTTATCATGGCTAAAAATTATAAATGGTTAAAAAACATCGAACATAAATAAATAAACATGTAAAATGAGTTAAATTAACGATATAGTATAGTATACAACATATATTGACATAACTTCAAAAAAAATTTTTGTCGCACTGATAGACATTTCATTTTCATGAGTATGACGGATAATATTTTATAAGGATGTACAGAAAAATTTATTAATATTTATTAAGCATAAAAATTCATTTCGTAAATAGGTAAGAGTAAATTTTGCTGAGTTGGTCGATGTCAGATGTCTTATTAATATTATTGTTATCTCTGTTAATTGCAACCATTTCTAAGAAAAGTCTTTTTGTCAAATTTTATTCTTGATATATAATTATTGTAACATCATAATTCATTATAGGCAAAATGATTTTTTATGCCAAATAAATATTTATAAAATTTTCCTTAACATCCTAATAAAATAACATCCATCATATTCATGAAAATGAAATGTCGATCAGACTTGAAGTATGTCAAAATATGTTGTATACTTATATTCGTTAATTTAACTCACTTTACTTGTAAGGTCATTAGGTTATTATTAGGTGTTTTCAGCAGGAAACCAAAGATTGAAATATTTACCAGTCTTGGCAGGTATGCTTCAATCTTTCAGGCTGAAGTCTTCGCTATTGAATTGAGTACAAGAGAGCTGACTTATAGACCTCTAACAAACAAAAACATAAGTATAGTATCAGTCAGCCAGGCTACTTTAAAAGCACTGAGCTCCAACAAGATAAATACTAAACTTGTATGGAATTGCATCGAATCCCTAGAGTACCTTTTTGCGAACTACATGATGACCCTGCTATGGGTACCTGGGCACCAGGGGGTGGAGAGAAACGAAAAAGCCGACACCCTTGCAAAACAGTGGGCCGAATCTGCGTTCACTGGACCAGACCAGACTACAAGTGCCGCCACAATCATTTCGGACTGGGCGGAAAGGAAAATACTAAAGTACTGGTACAATATACCAGGGTTAACTCACTCGAAGGCGTTCCTACCTAAACCCTCAAAAAAACAATTAAGCAGGAATGACCTGTGAATTCTAACAGGACTGCTTACAGGACACTGTCGTCTAAGATACCACCTCTGAAAGACAGGTCTGAATCAACAAACGGACTGTGGTTTTGCTGCGGCGAAGACGAAACTGCTGATCATGCCCCTGTCTGGGAATAATAAGGTTCAACATATTTGGTTATATTAACCTAGAACCTACCGATTTCGGGAAAAACTCAACCACAACCATGAACTTCGTAAGAAGGGCTGGATTGTGCGATGAACTGTAACCTCTAGGGGTGAGCCACAATAAACCTACTAAAGGTCGCAGTGGAGGGGCCCACGTCCCATTCACATGCTACCTAACCGAACCTAACCTATACCATTTATTTATGTTCGATATTTTTTAACCATTTATAATTTTTAGCCTTGTTAAAGACAATAAGTTTGTCGAAAACTTGGCAAAGTAAAGAAGAGTTTTTCTTTTTGACTTGGACTGAATACCCGTGAATTTTACATAATACTTTAAGTACAGTCGAGAAAAGCATTCGCTAAATAAATATACTTGACATACCTTTTAAGTGCTTATTTATGTTATTGGTGAAGAGATGGCTGAATGTGGAAATATAACTGATGTAGGCCGGTAGTTTTTCAAAACGTTAGAAAAATGAGCCGTTACGGAACGCCCGGTAGATGTAAAACATTGCAACTATTTTGTACAAAAAATATGCATGGTTTACAAAAAAAATTAAAAAACAATCCTGAATATCACTTAATAATATAAATATTGTTCATAGTTTTCTTTAAAATTTTAAATGTGAGTGCTTAAGTCTTGTAAATTTGTGACGAATAAATTAAAAAAAAAACAATAATTTAAATAAACGCATGTTTTTTGACAACTGTTAGTAATTTTCTTCATTTTTCGTTAAGACCTCTTAGTTACTACAGCCATGGTTTTCCAAGGTATTATGGGTCGGACGGAAGACTGACGGTCACCACGCCAACAGCCAATTTATTGTGTCGTTCCACTACTCAAGTCTAGCAGAACGACGTTGAAGTATCGGTAGACACTCTTGCATCGTACGTTGAGGAAACTCGTCTCGTTAACCTAAATCCCCTAATGACGATCTTCTCTTGCTGAAGTTGCTCGACTTTGTCCGGATCCATGTCGATTCCTGGATTCCTTTTTGAAACCACCTAGTCCAATACAGTAACACAGTTGACCCACTGCTTCTATGCAGTCGAAAATTTATCTGATTTAGGGTCTGTGGACGGGATACAAATATAATGGACTGTATTTACTAATGAGAGATGCAAAAAATTAACTGATTAAACGTCAATGGCCAATCTGAAATGCTACAGATAAACAATCTTAAACCCATCTCGCCCACCTCGGCTTAGCCGGACTTTCTTTTTATTCTTTCGTCTTACACTGATGCACTCACTGTCACTTCTGGATATAGATATATATATATATATATATATATATATATATATATATATATATATATATATATATATATATGTATCGGTTTTAACCGGTAACTTGTCCGTCTGACAGCGTTATTTTTGGTGACTTTCTTGTGAATTCATATGGTATAAAATGAAATGAAATTTAATTTTATTTTACACCTATTTGGGTACAAAAATCACATGTAAAGGTCGTACTGAGGAGGAAATAGAACAACGAATATTAAAAGGAAAGAAAGTTATAGGATGCCCAAACTCGCTGTTGTGGGCAAAAAATATATCTAGGGAAAAAAACATATGATATATAATACTATCTTTCAAAGTATTGTTCTGTATGGCTGTGAAACGTGGCAACTTAATAAAACATTAGAACGCCGATTGCTAGCCCTGGAGATGGATTTCTGGCGAAGATCTGCTGGCATATCACGTCTCGATAGGGTTACAAATGACCGAATCCGACAAATTGTAAAGACCGACACAACTATAATAGATGAAATCCAAAGAAGACAACTTATATGGTACGGCCATGTTGAACGTATGACAGATGAAAGGCTACCCAAACTAGTGCTTAAATGGACCCCAACGGAACGAAGGAAAGAGGTAGACCAAAACCAACATGGATAGGGGGCATTCAGAAAGCGATGTCCGAAAGAAATCTAGCCCCAGGAGATTGGACTGACCGAAGAGGCAGGCAACTGGGAACCGGAAGGCGAAAGACGCTATAAACCGGATTAATTAATTATTAATTTTATTTTATCAAAATTTAATTGGATTTAAATTAATAATAAACTTTCTTAACTGATTAGGGTAAAATAATTGTTGTTGACATTAGCTTACAACGTTTTATAGACGTTCTTTGACGTTGACTTATTGTAATTTCATCTGTCACGTTCCGTAATTTGTACAGATATTTTCTTTACATTTCACAGTTTTTGGAAATACTCATGCCTAGACCTGCCATTACTTCGAGAAAATTAAGAGATGAAATGTCATTCGAAAATCAACCACATACCGGGCGAAAAAAAATTAACGGAAACTGTCTGAGTATAGATTATTTTATTGTAATTGGTCTATTTATTTTAAGTATTTGGATTTTTCTAAATATCAGTATATTAAGGCTAGTTTGATTAAATTAAGTTTTAATTATATTTATTACGCATAAAAATTATTTGTTTGTTAAATATTTTTTAAAATTTAACTAAAGAGTATGCTTTAAGGCCTCGCATTTATTTTTTTCAAAAAAAAAAAATTATTGATCATTTGTTAAATTCATTTTCACCTTGAAATTCTACATTTTCTGTTTTACTGCCGCGATAACGGAACGCGAGCAACCTTGACAATTTTAGAATGTGAGATTTTAAAGCGGACGATGGCATTGAATGAAAGAGCAGAGTTTTGGAATAAGAGACAATAAGGAGAAAGAGCTTCTACTACACAATGGAAAATGGAAGAGCATTCTGGTTTGTTGGTGTTTTCCATTTCCCGCACGGTTTGTTATATTATCGTTGTTGCGTGGCCTAATTTTCGAGTAGTTCCCTAAGGATGAGAATCGATATATACACAGCGAAAACGGGACCAGTCGGCTAAGCTGAGAAAATCTTCCGGAGGCACTTTCTCTTTGCTATTCTTTCACTTAAATTGAGAGATTTTAAGTGCGTACAGTCTTTCCCAAATTTATTTAAAGACTGTTATTGGGTCGGGCTTTGTTAATTCCACCACAATATCGCGGAAATAAATATCACTAATTTAACTGCAAATACAGGGTGTGGCAATTTATAAAAACTTATAATGGACATAATTTTTTGAGCAAAAAATAATATTATATAGAGCAGAAACCTGGAAAATTATCAAAAAGAACAAAAAGAAAGATGAAGCTATTGAGATAGATGATTTCAGAAGGTCATTGCGCATCTCCCGAAAAAACAGAATATGAAATGATACTATAAAACAACAAATAGGAACTAAAAGCACTATTACTAGTGATATCGAGCATCAGCTTACCTGGTACGGCCACGTCCAACGAATGACCGATACAAGATTGCCCAAACAAAGCTTACAATGGCAACCAAGTAAAAGAAGGTAAAGGGGAAGACCTCGATTGGAATGGCAAACCAGTAATTAAAAGTCAATGAGCGAAAGAAACCTAACATCTGAGGATTGCGAAGACCGAAGGGGATGGAAATTAGGCGTCAGACAACGTCGAAAGACGGAAAAATATTTACTGACTGACTGACTGAAAATAAAAACCTAGACCTTGTAAAAATAATAAAAATAATTTAAAAAGATAGTTAAAATTTAAAATATGATCATTAATAACATCAATAAACAATAAATATTACCGTTTCCAATGTCGATAGTGGGGTGGAATTATTTCGTCTTAAAACGTTCCAATAATATAATGATGGTTCTTTCTCAGTCTATGCTGCACTTGTTTTCTTTGTTTCTCAACACTATTGTTCTTGGATTTCATGACAAGAAAATTAAATTCAAAGAAGAGGAGAATGGCAGTTTTAATCGAGAAGACGTTTATTTAATGGTAGGCAGAGACCACTTCCTTTCACTTGCGACGGTTCTTACACACATCTTTTGCTTACTCTGCGTTTATCAGTGCTCTCATACATGCTCGTCGGTTGTTGGTACTCTTGACCTGGCCTTTCTTCAAAACAATGTTGATCTGATCGAGATATGTTCGCCGAGGTCGACTTCTACCGACTTCCGTCCATTCACACTCGCCTTATAAGTTTGTTTCGTCAATCTTCCTTCATCCATCCTTTCTACGTGTCCAAATGATAGCAAAACAAATTTTTAAAGTTAAAACATACTATTATCTAAAGCATAATTTAAATCAAAGGTCTTACATTTCTACATTTTAAATTTAAAATCATGAAAACCATGCTTACCAGTTAAATTTAAAATAGCTGAAACTAAAATCACTAACCAACACAGAGGAATTTTAAACATAGTTACGAACATTTTTTTTAAAGAGTTACAAAAAAATAACTGATATTTGAGCGTCGTATGAAAAAGAAAGACATATTATGGTTCCTAAATACCAAAATAAAACACAAAGGTTACACCAAAAAATTCTGGCTTTTAAACCTCACACTAACGCCAGTGCCGACGTCAGTAAAAATTTTATTTAAGTTAAACTAATTTAATAAAATAAATATCTAGTAACGAAAAAATTCCCGTTAAACTATGTAAAACTAATAAAACTTACTTACTGAGAAAAAACAAGGAACTATGCCTTTAATTCTGGTTACAAAAGCCCTTAAATAAATTATCAAAAGTAATTAATGGTAAAAGATAAAATAGTTATTTATTTTAAAAGCTCCCTCATCACCCAATCACAAAATCGCCACTATGCTGGTTATTGCCCATATGGCTCTAAGCTAACATAACGTACTAGATCGTTATCGGTGTTATCATCAATTGATAGTAGAAATGGCCTTTTGTCATTACCAGTCCTCTTTCTGTCTGCGATGATACGAATCGGTGTGCCTACATTTACCAAAACACCCCATACAATACAATGACGTAATGGATGCGGTTGAAAATTGCATTGTATACAGTATATTTTAGTGACCTTTTCTAACTGTCCCTTTTAGCGCAACCCCTATGATTTAGTAGTTTACAAAGGGTGATTTTGGGTGTCAAATGTGGCTAGTGACTTTGGCTATTGCATTATATAAAATAAAATATATGGCATTGTAATAAGTATACACTTATTCTAGCTTTAATCTATTGTTAGTAACCCAAACTAAAAAGTAATACAGTTTAAAAAATTTTGTTAAAAAAATGCAATTATTTAACAATTTTTATTGGACTATTTTTTTTTGGTTTACAAAATCAGCTATTTAATGAATATTACAGTGAGCAAAAGATTATCCAACCATGCATAAGTATCATCCTCATCGAAATAAGTTTTAAATGCACTTTAAGTCCTTGTTCATTGCTTTATTGATTCCCGTCACCTCATTGCGTTGATGAACTGACGCAATAATTTTTTGCAAAATACACAGTTTATACAGAGACACTGTAAACAACTTGATATTTTTTGCTAATGTAAAAGTGAATATTAATCCTGATTTATTTTTAACCAGTTAACGTTTAATATGAAAAATAAAAAAATACCGAGCAACAGAATCTTCTCTGTAAGGGTTGCAAAAGAATAAATATTAAAAAGTAGAAATGCCTCCTGCAAAATAAACCAAGAGATATATAAATTTAAACCAAAAGTAAATTTAGACAAAGGGTAGTTAAAATTGGATAAATAAAATTTTTTATTGCATAAGGACGTTTATAAATGTATGTGGACACAAGGTTAGCAGATGTGTTGTTGTATATTGTTTTAAATTTGACATTGAACGGGGCACAATAAAGTAACCTGGGAAGGTAAATTTATTAATTGTTTATGTTTGTAGTGCTGTGTACCTAATTAATTTGGTATTAGAGGTTGAACTTATTGACTTCTTAAAAACACATTTTTTTTATGTAAAATATTATACTATTTATGTTTTAGAAGCTGATACATCCCATAAATTTGTTTTTATATTTGACCAAGTAGCTTTGAACATAACTTTTTTAAGGTTAGATTTATTAATCTAAATTAATTAAAATTTCGAGTGAACTTAAACATCAATTGGTAAAACTCGATACTGTGCACCGCTTTCGAAATATTTTGATTTGAAAATTATGAAGTAATAACCAAATTTTTTTTCTTCAACGGCCTTTATCTTGAATACGAAATTTTTTTTCCAAGCAATTATTTTTTAGTTTTCTACCTATCCTAGAAACGGGGTAATCCTTTTTTAAACCTCCTGTATATTAATATCACTGCAGCAAATTGCTCCTATTTGGCATTTAAGTATATTGGAACTTGGCAATTAAATTTTATTATTTTTGGTTCAAATTCACCGATTCTTCACTTTAAAAAATTTTGTGTGCTGTACTTTTACTTACATTAATTTAGATATTTAATGATAACTATGAGTCACACTTTACCATTACCGTAATAACCATTCTTGTTCCAGATGTTATCGGAAACCCTGAATTTAGATAAATTTTTTGGGGTCATTAAATTTTTTTAACATTACCATATTGAATGAGATTAGGCTTGTGACGATCTTAAAAAGGAAACGGGAGGATTAATTTCTCACCCTTTTTTTAATAACGCTAATGCAGCTTTTAAAGGAAGTTTGCGAGCCTATTTCGTGTGTATAGGCCAAACATAAAAGGGTCAATATTTTCGAAGGGTATTTCATTTACAAAAGAGGAGAGTCGTTGCGCTGTGCAATGTTGATTTTTTACCCAAGTAATGGGATTGCTTCGGCAGATTCGTCGATACCCATATTAAAATGTTATAAACATAATTTTTGCAGCAGTAATCCGAGTTAATGACTTTTTGCATAATCCGAAACTTTTTTTTTACCACCTTTAAGAATTGTACTTTGTATGGATAAAAGCACACATCGGACTTTGACATAATGAACATGTTTATCAAAAGAAGCCGTTAAAAGTTGACAAACCATGCATAACAAGATCACCGTTGATGAATGCATAGATCAAATAAAATTAAATTCAAATACAGGTGGAGACACTTATGGCACGAGCCTACAAGATTTTTTTTTATTCGTGTCAGAAGCGTCACAAAATAAAACACAATAAGCACCTAATATACACAAAATAGTACACAATACAATAAAATTAGACGTAAACACGTTCACTATAGCAGAGACGCAAGAGTACAACATAAATTGTCAATATAAAAACTTAAACATTTTTTGCCCAGAAGCGGGTGACGTCGATTGCATTTGGCTTCGCTGCCACAAGGTCCTCTATGGTGCATTTGGCGGGGCACAGTGGGCAAGTAAACATATGTTGCGTGGTTTGTAATACACCGCAGTCGCAAAGAGTAGAGTCCACTCGGTAGCCCCACTTATTAAGGGTGTCTCTCTACCTCGCTGTGCACGTACGCAGTCTATTTAGCGCCTTCCAGGTCTCCCAGTTTTCGTCGCTTTCTGGTGCAAGTTCTTCCGTCGGTATCATCCAATGTTGGTTTGAGGTCTTCCCCTAAAGGTCCACTCTGGTTTTAGGTTCCTCGTAGTCTTTTGTCGATCTGAGGAAGCTTCGCCTTGATTTTAATCGCTGATGCGCCGGTTGGAGACCGTAGAGGGGGTGGCGTTCAGATGTTGCTGCTTTGGATCGTTCTTTGAGTGCAGCTGCCTCTCTGCGGATGGCAGGAGGGGCGATGCCAGCTAGGTGGTGGATCTTGTTCAGGGGTGTTGGCTTCAAGCATCCGGTGATGATTCTGCTTGTCTCATTGAGTGCGACATCAACCTGTTTTGCATGCGTTGATCTATACCAGACCGGTCATGCATACTCGCCGGCAGAGTGACAGAGGGCGAGTGCTGAGGTTTTGAGGACCTTGGCCTACAAGATACACTTCTACATCCAAAAATTCCTAACCAACATTGGAACAGCAACTATCTCGAAGTAGTATTGCCTCCATTAGTAGACTTTAATTTGGCCATGCTTGCTATCCCGCCCACCTCAGTAGAATAAATGGAGTAGATTCGAACTTATGCGACAGTTGCAACTGTACACGTGATTTGGATCACATTTTTTTGGCATGTATAAAATATACCCAGCATAGAGAAGAAATGTATAGGGAACTTATAAAAATCCATATTCTGGATTTTAGCTACTCAGATATTTAAGTTTTCGCTGCTCAGACATTTGGATTTTTCGCCGTTCAGACATTTGAATTTCTACCATTCAGTTTTTGGATTTTAGCCTTTCCCAGTTTCGGATCCTTCCCAAAGTTTTTCGTCTATTCGACGGATTCATTTTTTTTTGTTCTTTATATATATATATATATATATATATATATATATATATATATATATAATATATTCTTAATGTTAATTTTTTTATCATTATAATAACAATATTAACGAGCATGAAGAAGCTACAACGTTGCAGTCGTAACTGAGGTTAAAAAGAACGCTCATTGGTCGGCATTGGTTGCGCACATACACATACGTGTTTTTTTACGTATACGTTAGTTGCGGTATCGCCAGATTTTTTAAGAAAATTTCGTTAATATTTTTTGACATTATAATCATTTAGGGGGTAAAATAACACACAATATTTTTAAAATTAGCGAATTAGTATTCAATTAAACGAGAATATAATACTTTAAAATAAACTTTTTAAATAATTTTATGAACTCATTTTTTGGTTGCAATCCTGACAGCTTATACACTACGTAAAGGGGCGCATTTTCCTTGCCCCGCAACATTCAAGTAACAATCCTTAAGACGAATAAATAACCTTTTCTTTTATTGTTTTGGAATGATCTATAACTTATAATAATAACTTCCAAATGACTTTTTCTTTTGCTTAACTTTAAGGTATTCCAAATGTTTATTATTTACATTTTAACACCATAAAAAAATCCAGGCTGTCAAAGTACCATGTATATTTATAACCAATAATGCGCACCCTGTACATTTTTTATACTTTTACTGGAAGTAATAAAGTAACTATTATAAAACTACCGGAAAACCAAGTAACTACTATTATAAATACTTTTTATGATAATAAAAATGATGAAATAGTGGAGAAATAAAGCAGTGAAGATTCCAACCAGTTTTGTGAGCTCATAAAACTACCTGCAGTGGTTTGCCAGTTGAGTCTCGGAAGTTGATAGTTAATATAAAAGTTTTCATTGTACGAAAAGAACTTTTAAACTGACAAGAAACGGAAATAACTGGCGAAACTAACTTATAATTAAACAACCACCATTTAGGAATAATTAGTTTAATTTAATACTTTAGTTTTGTTAAAATTGTATTTCGAGATTTAAAATTTAACAAAAATTAAATAAATGTATAATACCTTAGTTTTGCTAAAATTGATTCTGGAGATTTAAAATTCAACAACCAAAAGACTACTTTTAACTACAAACTATAAAACAACATGATTGTTAGGCCGTAAGGCATCTTTCTGATTCTCTTTGGTAATTTATTTGCTAATCTACGTCTAGAACCGTGATTCCCATAGTGGTATATTTCAAACACTAAGAATCGACACCAAATTTCAAGGGGGTCATGGCAGCAAAAATAAATATTAGGGGTGATTCAGATGTAAATGGGGGTCCACGGCTACACAGACCTTAAAACTAGGTTTAAGAATGTTTTGACCATGGAAATACCACCATTAAATTATCAATCCATGCGGTGATAATAAAAAAACTGGTGCCATATTACAAGAAGGACTAATCTGAATAAGCAATAACAAAGAACTTAAGGTACTGTTCAGAAAGAAATACCAGCAATTTTGGCTTTATACCTATTAATTATGCTTCATTAAGGACTATCGCAAGAAACCACGTGGGAAGTGGTTTCAGCTTGGTTATCAAGTTAGTTCATCAAAAGTAAAGAAGTATTTCTACAAATCCAACGTATTTTTTGATATTTTATTTACAACTGCAATACACCGAAAAGGCATGTTTTAAAATAAATTATTTTTACTACCACCCTGTAAAACGTGCCGTGTATCGAATTTAAAATGAATAGCAAAAATAGAAGTGTCTGTCTCTGTCACAGTCGTAGGTCCTACTAAACTCACCCCTTATTAAGAAGTTCGTTGAGAGTCGCACAGGCAGAAAACATGATTTAGATTAGACCCTTCTAATTTAGTTTCACAGTTCGAAGCTTGAAAAATTAATTTGGATGTTTAATGACGTTATCATCCCTATACTTAATTCATTTTATATAATTTGACGACAGGGGTGCTAAGTTTCAGGTACGTTTTTGGACACCGCCACGTTAAACAATTTTGACAAAGTCACCCTACAAAAATTGTGTGCACTGGGTCAATAAACATATTTCTTTGAGTAAGTTCTTGCTTGTTTTTGTTCTTGAATTTCTTCTTCTTCTTCCGCTGCTATACAATAATAGAAGTTTGCGATCACTTCTGACCATTTTCCCCTATCTCTGGTGGTGTGAATTAATTCTTCTGTGGTTCGTATTCCTGTCCAATGTCCAATGTCCAATGATATTTCGGAGCCACGACAACCTCTTTCTGCCTACACCCCTTCTTTCCTCTATTTATCCTTCTTTTAATAGTTGGAGCAAATGATATCTTTCGTTGCGTAACACATGTCCCAGGTACACTGTTTTTCTGCTTCGTCCTCGAAATTTCCTCGTTGGTTTTCCTTGCTGTCCATGGGACTTTTAAGATTCTTCGATAGATCCACATTTCAAATGCTTCCAGCCTATTCATTGTGCCAACCTTAAATGTCCAGCCTTCCATACCATACAACAGTACGGACCATACGTAACATTTTGTAAATATTATTTTGAGATTGAGGTCAAAGTCAGAGTTCGCGAAGACGTTTTTAAATTTCAGGAATGAGCTCCTTACTTTTTCTATCCGGCATTTGATTTCTACGTCTGAAGACCAGTCTTCACATAACCAAGTCCCCAGATAGTTAAACTTTTTTACTCGTTCTATGTCTTCACTATCGTATAAGAGTTTCGCATTCTGGAACTCATCCAATTTGCGGGTGATTACTAAGAATTTTGTCTTTTTTATGTTGATGTTAAATCCCATAAGTCGGCCGTGCATTCCAACTATGTCCAGGAGCCTTTGGAGGTCATTCATTCTTGAATTTACATTTGTTTAATCAAATCTTTCGTAATATTATTAAAATCGTTGTTTCATTACTCAAATAAAAGTTTGTGCTTTAATCTGTAAAAATGTTACTCTTATTGTTATGATGTTTATTACTGTTAGACCTTTTACAAAAACAGGTTAAAAGTATCTTAATAATCCACTAGAAAAATAAAATTATCACTAATAATCTTTCTATAGTTTAAATAAGATCCAAAAATTTTTTGGAGGTTCGAATTTTTTAAAAATTTACCAAGGCGCCAGACGAGGGAAATTTTTTTGGAAAAATTCACAACCGAGAATAATTCAAGCTCGCGGGATATTCGGGACGAAAATTTTATACCAAAGATTACTTTAAAAAGAAAATACAACTTTTGACAGTTTAGTAGGAGTTTATTTTGCTTCAATGTTTGGTGCCTTAATAAATTCTGACATCTGCACGTGACATTTATTAAGCCGGAGAAATTATTACTAATTAATTTTGTCACCGAAATTTTTTTTGGAAAATTCAGGTCGTTATAGCAACTTGTCAAAATCAAGGCATCTGATTGGCTTTAATGGCTTCAATTCTCCTGTTAAGGGGTAGAAGCTCATGTACTGCTATTACCCCAGGTGGATCACTCTCTTGGTCTTGTATACACCCCAGGTAGTGCCTCCACTGTGGCTTCGCATTCGAAGATAATATAAGTGCAGTTGTTTCCTCAAAAACCAGTGGCCGGTACAAAGCCCTACAACTTTTCTTAGTTTTTCCCTGCTTGGCGGTAGCAGCTTTCCTGCCTGCTTAGGTGAGGGTTCTTTCAGCATTAACTTGCTCTCTCTGGCCGTGCCCACTTCAGCTGATTCTGAGAGTGGACCCAGCCATTGATCGCTGCTTCAAAGCTGGCCTTGGGTATCCCTGGCCCAATAAATTATGTTCTAGAACCCCGCCTGGCTAGTTTGTCCGCTTCCTCGTTACCTTCGAAATACCTTTAAGCATTATCACCCACGACAAAGTGACTTTGTTATGGTTAGCCAAGGTTAGTAGGTTTCCGACACATTCACGGACAATTTAATTGGTTTTTTTTATGCTTTTATTTAAGTTTTTACTCGCAACTGGAAAAAAAATAGCAACTAAGATGGTAGTATAGCGAGAGAAGACAAATGCGTTTTAAAAAGATGATAGGAAAACTTCAAAAGTTTCTTGAGAAAAAGGATAAAAAAGGACAGTTGCCATTTGGAGACATGAGTGAGAGTTGCCCTGAAAGTGATATTAGTATGACAGATACTGTTGATGCGTTAAACGGTACCAAATTGGACAAATCTGCAAGGTATGACCGGATAACGGTTGAAATGCTACAGGCTGGACAGGGCTTGATAGCTAGTCTGTTATACCGCCTTTTTAACCTTTGCTGGAGAAGCAGCAGTAAACCAGGAGCAAAGGCCGCTATTGTACCGCTTTACAAAGAAAAAGGTTTGCATCAGGAGTACAAAAACTACCGAGTCAATAATTAGCTTACTTGGCATCGTCGGCAAAGATATTGATTAAAAAATTGACGAATGAACCTGATAAAAAGATATGGGTTGTGTAAGCGGGATTTCCGAAAGGAAAAGGAAGGCGGTTTACCTGCGCTGTCGTAGACTTGGAAAAAGCATATGACAGAGTGGTGAGAAATAAATTGTTGTTGTTAGTGTCTGCGTATGGGGTGAGCGGTAGCTTGATACAAGCGCTGAAATAACTTTACGAGGATTCCAGTGCTTGTGTAAGGAGAATGAAGTTTACACAGACTGGTTTAACATCGAAACAGGTGTTAGACAGGGATGTGTGGCTGTGCCATGGCTGTTTAGCTTATTTATAAACGGTTGATTAAAATATTTGAAAGATAGTGCATATGGAATGTGAATAAATAATTTTATGATCAAATCTCTTCTTTACGCCGATGATCAGCTCATATTAGCATCATCTAAAGAGGAGTTGCAGGCAATGGTTGATATTAAGCATGATGTCCAGCAAATCAGGGGGATGAAAGTTAATGCAAGTAATAGTTACTTAAAGTTACCTGCTGGTAATCACTTACCTGAATTATACCCACAAGATCCTTTATATCTTAAAAATTACAAAAGCTATGCAAGAAACATCTAAATACAGTGTGATTCATGTCAAAAGAAAACTTTATGCGACTTTGAGGCCACCCTACATAGCTATGGATAAATATTTTTAAACTATCCACAATTTGTGACCATGATAAATAAAGTTTTTGAGAATTCTTTTATCAACTAGACAAGTAACCGTTGAGTAACCCTGTACATTCGCTATCTTTTAATAATCAAAAAAATATTATGTTTTTAAAATTATTAAGATTGCAAAACGTGGAGCTGAAAACAAACTGGGTCAACAAATAATAATAAAAATGAACCTTGTGACATTCTTTAAACACATTTATTATGTACCAAATAATTAACCTTGTTAGTACTTCATCTTCATTTACTTTAATGAATATAGTAACGTTGGCCGTGAAAACGGTCCAAACAATGTCATCTTGTGTTAAAAAAAATGAACACGATATATTTTTTTAGTTAGCATAATGGACATCCACGAAGTACTAAAAGAGAATTCTTATGCAATTTAGAATCCTCATTTGGCATTGAAACAAAAAACCCACTTAGAAAAATTTCACAGACATTTCATAAATACCGATTGTCCTGTGAAAATAAAAACAATGGTACATTAACCAAGAAACACTCATTGTTTCGCATCTGAATGAACCACTTTTGTAATATGGAGTTTACAATATCGGTGAATATTGCCTTTGAAGTCCAATCTTTTCGACTAGTTTTATACACAGTGAGGATATGTTTTCAGTATAATTTGAACGTGTTATTAGAAATGGGGATTTGCAAGTTTACGAATACAAAACCGGAAATATAATTCGGTTATATGAAAAGTAGTAAAGGGAAAATTTTATCTCTAAATGTGGTGTTTTTAAATTGCTACCTGTGAATACTTCAATGAACTAATAAATATTCACAACCAAAACTTAAATCGGTAGCTATTTAAAATTGTGACTCCGGAAAAAACTCGCTCCTAAAATTTTTTTAAGCATTTAGGGTCATTTCTGAGTGCTTGAATAGTATTTTTAAGGCGAGGTGGCACATTTTTCCTATCACGAACCGAAAATTATAATATATTTATAATTTTTCAGGCATTAAATTTACACATTATTTATCACAGCCTCCTATTCGACGTTGGAAAGCAGATGAAATGAAATCTCACTGGCATAAAGTGCCAGGACAAAGACAAGCGAAAAGGATAGTAAGCCTTTCGCCGAGGAAAGCTAAACAGCTTTTCGAGTAGGACAAAAAAGACTTGAAACTGGTGACGGGACTCCTCACTGGTCACTGCCCTCTAAGGTATCACCTGAAAAAGATGGGCAAACTAGAGAGTGATAGTTGCCGCTACTGCGAAAACTTCGCTGAAACTGCAGAACATTTGCTTTGCGAATGCCCAGCGCTTTTGTGCAAGAGGCTCAAGTTTCTGGAAGGGGCCTTCCTAAAGCTCTTCGATGTCAGAAACTTAGCCCCCAGGAAACTGATAAACTTTAGTGGAAGTCTCGGAATCCCGGGCCTCGAATAGATTAAGGGTTATGCACAAAAATCTGATAGATCGAAGTGCTTGAGAGGCAGCTTGGCCTTCACGACCCACCCTACAATCTACAATCTACAACACAGCCTCCTAACAAAACCGCTCAAAAATAGATGATTTTTATTTATTTAAAAGATTAAATTTAATCATGCAAATTTTCTTGCTACTTTATATATAAAAATAATGCCATTTGAACACATCAACCAATTAATTATTATTTAAAGAAGAAGAACTTTGAAAAAATGTCACGTTGCTCAAATTCACCTAATGCATTTCCATATATTATTTTTCGAAAACAATACGGTGTCAAAAAAATGTTTCGGAAGTTGTTTTTAAGTTATACAAGTGCCTCAATTGTATACCTACAACAATATTTTATCCAAACTAATTTAAGAATAAATAGTGTAAATATTTAAACAATAAATGAATATTCACCCTTTTATGTATCAATATCAAAAATTTAGCTATTACAATTCATTAAAAACCCATATTTTTCACCCCGTATCACGATTAAAATTCAACATAGACATTAATTGCAGACTTTATATCATGACAAAAGTATGGCCATCCTCGATTTCTGACCAAAAGAACAGCAGGGTTGGATCAGCCCAAAACCGGAACATAGAAGATAATAATGAACCTTATTGCTCAAGTACGAAAAATTCCTCACTAGCAGCGCTAGTGGTACAGTAGGGACAAACATTACCTAATCGCCATTTGCATACATGTAAAAGTAGTACCAACATAGAACCAACAATCTTGTTCAGTTGAACGCCCAAAAAACACAAAGTGCCACGTTTTCCAAGAATGTGAATTCCTCAAATCATCTATTCACAATGTCCGGAAATACCCTTGAACCAAGTCCCTTCATCTCGATTTTGGAAGTCACGGTGTCCAATAATATGTTTGGCATGACCATGTTGCTATCATCGCAAAGTCGGCAAGCCAGAGGCTAGGTTTTCTGTGGAAAGCCAGAAAGTTTTTTACTCCTGATCAACTGTTGACGACGTACAAGACTAAAATCCGACCTCTACTGGAGTATTGCTCGCATATTTGTGGTTCAGCACCAAGGCATTCTCTTCGTCTTCTAGATTTCATTCAGAAAAGAGCCATTCGCTTGATAAACAGCTCAACTCTCACAGATACCCTTCACCCTCTAGAACATAGAAGAAGAGTTGCAGACCAGTCATTGCTCTACAGATATTTCCATGGCAGGTGCTCTAGAGAAATAAAAACTCTTGTACCACCATTGGCCACATTCGGCCGAAGAACTCGGCACGCTGATCAGTCTCACACATTTGCTCTCAAGCTTGACACTACAAGGACCAATCTTCATCAAGAATCCTTCTTTTACAGGGCTGCTACGGAATGGAATAAGCTTCCAAAATCAGTTTTTCCAGAGAACTATGACCTGCAACTTTTTAAAAAGCGTGTCCACAATCATTTCCTTTCTATAATCCCTTCCCCTTTTAATAGTCGCAGTGCGGGCCGTCCGCGGCCCACACGATAGGTCTACCCTTTTTGCGACCATTTTAATAAAAAAAAAGGTAGTAGTTTTTGAAGAAAGACGACGTTACGGGATCAAAATTAAAATTCGCAAATATCAAGGACAATAATGTAGCAACATTAAAACATTGGCTTGATTGTCGTAATTTGAAAATTTTAGGCAGAAAAATGAATTAATTGTCAGGTTAGTAAACAGAGTCTAGTTATTATGTAACGGTACTTTAGCACTCTGATAACGGATGTTCAAAGTAAAAATAAATTTAAAATTTATTTCAGACTGAAATATGAGTCGAAAATACTTGGTAATTAAGATAAATTTAATTAAATATCACAAATTGAAATGTTTTAGTAACAAACAGGGGTTATATATATATATATATATATATATATATATATATATATATATATATATATATATATATAATCTTAATTCATTTATTTACTGAAAAATTAATCAACAGTTGTTTACTTGTTAATAATATCTACAATAACGTGGGTAATTACTTAAGTAAAATAAATGTTTTACTACAAAATTGACAATTAAGTACTTACTTAACCTTACTAATTGTTGCAGAAACTGGATCCGGATTTTCCTCAGTTGGACCTTTACCACAAATAAAATGTTTTGAACCTACATTATAATATGTATATTTATTAGTTTTTTCTTTTGTTAAATCCACTCTCCTCGATGCGTGTACCCATTTTTTACACCTAACCTTATTAATGTGAGGTTTTACAAATGGTATAAAAAACACGTTTTCCTCTGGATATCGATTATCCGAGGTGCAATTTGCAAAACTACAATGTTTTGTCGGCATTGTAGTTATATAACAAAATTTTTATTTATTTGATTAATAATTTTAAATCACTCACTTATATCACTTAATTTACACTGTCTTAAATGAGTTAAGTTTAGTATGTGTCCCTACCACAAGTGCTGCCTCTCGTGACAGTTTGCCACACTATTCTCAGGAAATAGGCTGATTATGGAGACTGATAGCATAGCTCTTACATAAAATAGTTTTAAAATATTTTAAATAAAGAATACAAAGCACGGCATTAACAGAAATAAAAAAATATATAAAAATAGTGAAAAAAAAAATAAAAATACGCTTTGTACATCAATTTTTGTTTATTGTTATTAAAAATTAAAATGTAAAATTGTTATAATATTTAAGACAAAATGGATTTTTTGTAGTCAACATTTTTTTTTATAAAAATTAGTTCAGTAACAACGATGAATGCAATTATAAAAACAAATAAGAAAAAAAACATTACGAATAAAATTTTAAATTTATAGATATTTTTTCAATCAAAAAAGGACTATTCTGTTCTTCCCCAATACTTTGTACGTTGCACTTCAATTTTTTAATTCAACAATATATTCATTATAATGCTTTTTTGTAGTCAAAATTACGTTTAAAAAAATATATTGTATAGTAGCAATGAAGAGCGCGGCTGTAAAAACTAAACAAATAGGAAGACAATAAAAATGAAATTTTAAATTTAAAAATATTTGTTTTTCAAAAAGAGAAGTACCATTTTAAAACAAATTACCAGAGTTGCTTTCACTTGTCGAACAGAATGTCATTTTTCCATCCAAACTTAACTTGTTGGGAAAATTTCCTATTGACATAATTTCTCTTTTAGGTGCAGACATTTTTTTTGTCTATTTCTGTCACAAGAATAACCACGAAAATAAAAAATTGGATTACGAATTTAATCCGGTACTGAACAAAGGGGTTGACAAACACTCCGAATTTGAAATAAACATTTGATGTGTGTGTGTATGTGTGTGTGCGCCCCTTTTGGAAAAAGGGACGGAGGCCAGAAAGGGCATGGCAAGCAGGATGTCGTCCGCTGGTGTTACTAGATTAAAAGGAACTTGTGCAATTGTTGACCACTGGCCATCTGTTTAAACTGGGGAGGAATTTGTAGAAAGAGACCGTAAATAATTGTCTTTGGAGAAAATTAAAAGGGTTTGTGGGGGTTAAAAATTTAAAGTAAAAAGGAGGCTGGTGTTTCTCTCGTTAGAGACCAGACTGATAGTATTATTAATGGTGAACAATTACATGACAACCTATCATTATGTTTCGTTTGTAATTAAACACATAAATATAATTAAGGAATATTAAATTGTATTTAAATATTATTGAGTTGGTACAAATACAAGGTATCCCGAAAAGATTGGTCATAAATTTTATCACACATTCTGGGGTCAAAAATACGTTGATTGAACAAAGAAAAAAGTTAAAGGGTGATTTAGTGAAGAATTAAAATTAATTTTTTTACATTGCTCTAAAACTCTTTAATGTTAATTAATAAAAATTTATATGAAATACCAGTATACCATAACCAATAAATTGGAAATAGTCCCATTTAATTTACACCAAATTTTTTTTAGGGTTACATTTTAACAAAATATCAAATGTTTGTTTATAAATTGTAATTTAATAATAAAGATGTTTTTAATATTTGTGAAAATGTAGTTTATATATTTCATATTTTAAAATTAACATATTAAAGAGTGAATGTATTTTCAAAACTAAAATGTTTATCAAGAAATACAAAAAGACAAAACATTTAGGAATAGACGTTTGATTCCAATGACATTTTATATTTTGTTAAATTATAACCCAAAAAAAAATTGAATGTAAATGGGGTGTTGATCTCTAAAATAACTAAATGTAACTCTTTTTGAATGTACTGGTTATGGTATACTAGTATTTCGTATACATTTTCATAAATTAGAACAATGTAAAAAAATTTTTATTAAAATTCTTAACTAAATCACCCTGTAACTTTTTTTCTGTACACTTTTGTATACAGCGTAAATCATTAAGAATGTCTAATTTATGAATTGTAGATTATAGTCCTCAAAATATAATGACGATTTTCCCAACATACCTTATAAAAACATTGACCTTTTTAGAAGCAAATAACTCGAAAACCAATCGAGTTGTAAGAATCAAACAGAAGTAACTTTTTTTGTAGAATTTAACGCTTTTTAATATTTTCCTTGTAACTTTTTAAGTGTAACTAGCGCCATCTAGTAGCAATGCTAAATTAGATTCCATATTGGCAATCCCCATTTTAAAAAACGTTAAATTGCCAATTTTCAAATAAAAATCACCCCGTATAGGTAAGTGAGGTTCAATCAGCCTATTTTTGACCCCAAAATATGTGATTTAATTTATATCCAATTTTTTCGGGACACCCTGTATATTGTTTTTTATCCCACATAGTAGGTTACTGTATTTTCTGATGTCTTTACTTTAGCACAAAAAAAGAATAACAAGTACATTTTAGAAACATGTTTTTGTTGTTATTTTATACTTTATCAGTCATACGAAGTGGACCAAAAGTCTGTAAACGGCGCCAATTATCTCGTAAATTACTAGTCCGAATTGTACAAAATTTGAAATAAGCTTATTTTGAGATTCGACTTTTTTAGATTTGACATTTGGAATGTTGTCAGATTTGCCGTTTCTCTGATATTATTAGTCCCTTTGGTTTTTTAAATATATTACTCTGTATATTCAGTCATTATTGCAATCTCCTATTCGATACGAGTTCAGCCATATGTAACACTTATGATTCTATGTAGTCTAGAAGGTCTTAAATAAATAAAACAGAAGTGTAGCAACGCCTAATAGTCTTAATAATTTTTTTAATACAAACTACTTTCAACTACATTTTAACGTAACAATGATGATTACTTTATCGAGTGTTTAAAATGTGCTCAGATAATTGTCCAGACTTTTGGTCCACTCTGTATAAAAAGAGTGTAGCAGATAAATCAAATTCTTGCCTTTTTATGAATGTTTTTCTTCCTGATTTGAATCTGTTTGATTTTATTTTTCCATGTATTTTTAACTTTAAACAACTTAATTCGAACCTTACTGTAAAGATAATTATCTACATTGACTTCACAATACAATTGTTTTTCTTTTTTTCCACGGCATTATTCACATGTATTGTAATCCATTCCTACGTATGTATTAACCGAATCAATTGTCTCGAATATTTCTCGAATTTAAAAATAAAATGTGGAGAAGAATAGGTAAGTTAACCCGTAACCATCAACTTACAGAGTACATAATAATAGCAACAATTCTAATGCCAATACAGCAAATAAAAGGAACGAATCAGACAAAAAGACTTGGTAACCATTCAACTATATTATCGATAATTCCATCCATTAAAAAAACACTGATTGATTCTGGTCAAAAAGTGTATACTACTTCAGTGTACACCGATTTCATTGTCACTATGTGAACGTTAATACGGAATTATATCCAGCGACGGAACCGCGATGCGGATGAACGGGATTCCTTTTCATATCTTTACCACCTGGTGATGGAGTAAATTTAACCTCAAATTACAGGATTTGTCTTTACAACTATAGAGGGTAGAGGTAAGGACCACCGTCTCTATGTATGAAAAAGTGTCCATAAAAACACGTCCAACAAGGGTGGCGCTACGATACCATAAATATATCATTCTACGCGTTTTTTTACACCAATGTTTGGGTTATATTTACTAAATTATATAGGACCACGCAAACAGTTGAGGCTTTGTATACTGATATTTCGTTGATTACCTACTGTAGTCATAAAAATATTTTAATTTTTGAACTCAGCACACTTGATTTACTATATAACAGCTAAACTCATATCATAGTTTTTCGTACGCCAGCGCTATTCTGATAAGTACTAGAAACTCTATTTTCAGCGTATCGCTGGAAACTTTTTCAAGTTCCCCTTCATATCAGACGGTGCTCCTTACCTCCATATTTTAAACACATATTTTTTATAATACCTTACCTCTTATTACCTAAGATATATACAAGATTTTTTTTGTTTGGTGCCACGTTAATAGATATACATTTTTTAGACTCAAAATTTTGATTAAAACATAGCTGTCATTTCTCATTAAAATTAATTTTTATAGCTGCGTTTTGGGTATTTGGTACCTTAAATTAAATTAGATTCTAAAGCAAGGCTTCTTGTAAGTATGCACTCCGACCTGATGAGGTGCCTTCCTCATGGTTAGAGCTCCTCCATCCCCAGTTGTTTTACCAACATCAAGAAGCTGTTGGGGGTCCTGATGCAGTTCAAGGATCCAGGTTTTTATTTGTCTAAGCACAGTAAACGGGACTTTGCCAGTCCCGCAGTGGCATAAGACGTATTCCACCGTACTTCCTCGTCATTTACTATAAAGACGACAATGTCTTGTCAGCGAGCACACTGTTTATGTTACAATCAGTCAAGTACAGCAAACGTTGAGCGGGTCTACCGTTGTCGCATGCGAGCGTTATTTTATTAACTTTTTCGCGTGCCTTTGACCTGAAGATCCATTCTAGGAATCCCTACTGTGAGTTTCCAAGTATGAACTTCTGCCCTTTTAGATGTAACATGAAATATATAACGTTACTTATAATGTGAAAGTAACCAGAAAAATTGGAACCAGGAATACTATTGACTGTCAAACGAAGAAAATTGGAATACTTGGGACATGTCATGAGAAGGTAAAGATACAAATTACGACGACTCATTATGCGGGGCAAAATTTGAGGAAAAAGAATTGTAGGTAAACGCAGAATATCCTGGCTCAAGATTCTGAAAAAATGGTTCTGATGCAGCAGCTCAGAATTATTTAGAGCGGCGGTTTAGCTATGATGGTTTCCAACTTTCGATAGAAGACGGAACTTGAAGAAAAGAAGACTTATAATGTATTTTAGAAAAAATAAATATCTGACTATTTTTAAAAATACTAATTTTTAAAAAATAAATAAAATTAGGTAAAAAATCCCAAAAGCTATTCCTGGAAATCCCAAAATTAATTTTTACTGTACGCAGATGACTTTCATTGGTCAACAATGGAAAACCTGCACAGTATGTCGAGACATAAAAATAACCCTAAAAAGTTTTTCATATCGCATCGTAATAGACAATTTAAATGCGTGAAAGCAATTTGAGTGTTTTTTTAGTTTCGAAAAAAAATTGATTGATACATCATGAAGTAAATTATGTATCACTGACGAAGTGTTTTTAGAAAAATAAAACGGGCATGGAATTGATTTTATTTTCTTGTTAAATGTCCAATCTCTCGGTCGAGGTAATTCGTTTATTTTTTCTAGGTTGCAGTTTTTATAGCAGCCTAATAGCGATCAAGACTTCCGCTGAAAATAATTAAAAATACATTTAGCACCACAAAAAAAAAACTAAATTATTTCTCTTCATCTTAAGTGTTTTCACTAAGTTTTCCATTTTTTTTTAAATGGACTCCAAACTCCTGAAAAAAAAACGCAACAATACGAAATTATCCAAAAAAAATTTTTTTTTTACGTCCGTTTTTAAAGTTAATAAAGTATTTGAATAGTAGGCTATGCATATTTTGTCTCGTTGTGAAGCTGATTGGAAGTCATGCTCTCCACACAGCACAAAAATCAACATAGGAATGTTGATGATCGAAAGGTTTCAGCAAGTTTTTCAAAAGTCAATGTTATGATTTTTAATTCGTAGCATAATTATTTTATTTTTAAAGCCGTCATGGTAAAAATGAACACAGCAATTGTATACGTCGTTGTCTTATTCCTGATAAGTCAGACAACACAGTTTTTTTTGCAGAGGTAAAGAAAATCCTTTACGGAAAAGTTATGAGTCTGTAAGCTCAAGGTGTACTCATTAAAAACTCCACCCCTATTTAGGTCCGTCTGGCTATTGCTCCGGTGACTCTTAAGCCTGTTGGCCCATCGTATCTTGTCTATGTTTTATATCATTGTACCCCATCCAGAACTTTCTTACCTTGTACAAGTTCTGTACTGGGTGGGAGCAACATAGGTTTGGGTCGCCGGATGGCTGCCAGTGCCCCGCAGCAGCACAGTATGTGTTTTACTGTTAACGGATCCTTGCCGCACAACCTGCAGGTCAGGGGTCTCCTTTATACAGTCCCATTTTGTTCAGGTGCTCCTTTACTGGTGCGTGACCGGTCAAGAACTCCGTAGTGATTCTTTCTGATTCCTGTTCATTGCTAACAGTTCTGCCGTCCTTTTGTGACACGGTCCTTTGTTGTATTCTTTTCCGAGTTAGACAACATAGTTACATACCGACATTTTAATACTGACTGGTAGTTAATTACTTGATTATTTACCGCAAAAATATATTATATTTTTTACTGGTCGACTGGCTAGAGCCAAGATCACTCAATTGCATTAAAATGCCTTGGTTCCGCGAATGTTTTTTCATATTTGTACATAAAGACATGAAAAATAATCTGAAGACATAAATTTATATTTAAATATTAAGTTGGTTCATTGATTAATATTATTTTTACCCACATTGGGTGTCACTGCATATTTCAATGTTTTTACTATAGGTTAGGTTAAGAGTAGAATATGTTTATAGGTATATATTTATATTTTACCATAAAATCCTAAAAAAAATTATTCTTCTTCTTCTTCTTTCGCCTTTCAATTCGTCCAACTTTGGACATAGGCTTCTCCTAGTTTTTTCCAATCGTTTCTATTTTGTGGTTTTTGTTTCCAATGTATTGCTCCTATTTTCTTTATGTCATTTCCCCATCTCATCTGTGGTCGTCCTCTTGCTTTTTTTTCCAGTCCATGGTCTCTATTATTGTATCGTGGTATCCTATTATCCTTTTGTCTGACGTTATGACCTGCGAAGTCCAATTTTAGCCTGCATCTTTAACTTTTGTTTTGTTTCTTATCCAGTTATTTTGTTTTTTATCTTGTAAATAAATTCCCAACATTGATCGCTCTATGGTTCTTTGGGTATTCTTTATTTTATCGATGTTTGCTTTAGTTAAGGTCCATATTTGGCAGGCGTATGTAAGAATTGGAAGGATGCACTGGTCAAATACTCTGGTTTTTAGGTACTGCTGCATTTTCCTATTTTTTAGGACCCATTTTAATTTTCTTCTTTTTACCTCCACTGTTTGGTTTTCCTTATTTGATTATTAATTCCGAAAATATGCATCTTCCTAATCGATAGATTCACTTCTAATCAACTCCATACTTCGAGCCCACCATTTGAAATTAATTTATTATAATTATAATTGCATCCAACACGGTTTTCTTACACAACCCCCTCAGTTCTCATAAATTCTATTTGAACTATGAATCCTATTTGACCTTGTCAATCAATATTATTGTCCAGGAAATTTTTTTCATGGTAGAGTGAATTTTAAATAATAAATACTACAACGATGTATTTAAAATCTAATTATTCCCTAGTATTTAAAAACATATATTTTTTTAAATTTTATTAAAGTTTTTAAGTACTTATATATTTTTGTTTGGGAAATTTCCCGTATTTAACATAATTAAGGATGTTTACTTTGTATTGAGCTCAACATTGTTTAAAATTATGTAAAACAATTGCTTACAATTTTGTATTATTACACAAGCTCTGGCTCATTCAAAATTATGTACCGTTTTTGAAGTGTTTTTAACAAAATTTTGTTGTTTCAGTTTGCCGCGATGTAACAAAAGACAACCAAGGCGAACGACACGTCGTGTGGGGGAGAGTAGGCCAACTGTCTTCTATTAAGAAGATGCTGCTGCCGTGATTGTGATATTTTTTGTGAATAATTCTAAACATAATTAATTCTATACACAAGTTCCAGTAATAAAAAAATCTTATATTGTTCAAAATATTTTACGAGACCCGTTTAAATAGACTCAAATACATTAGAAATAAACAAAATTTAGTAAAAGTCATTTTAGCAACAATTCAATTAAGACAATATATTGTATAATCACCTAAACTATTTTAGGTAAGTGTCCTTGTTATGATAATAATTAAAACAAATACATACAAGTTTATTAGCGTATTGTAAACATTGATACAGTATATTCAAAAATAGTTTCCTATATATTTCACTTTTTGATCAAAAGTTTATATTTAGGCTTCCTAATGCGCAAAACAGAAGAAATTGGAAATACTTGTTTCACCTCTTCGCCATACTTTTCTAAATAGTCACATGAAACAAAATTTTTATTACAAAAAACCAAAGAAAAAAATGTTTAACAGTTAATTTTTAGAACAGCACATAAAAGTCTGATATCTTATGCTGTCAATGTACCATATTTAGTCAAAAATCAAACAAAATTTACGTTTCTTAGGATTAACTTTAAAATTGTGCTGTAATAGAACTGTTCAATACTTTTCACTGGATCACACCAGTGGTGGCTCCTGGTATTTTAAACAGAGTGGGCTTAAAAATGTATACCTATACTTTATTTTGAAATGGTACGGAGTAATAAATCCTACTTATAAATGCAAAACGCTAGAAGAGTCGTCAAACTTTTCTAAATGGTCCGCAACAGCTGTTACAGTGTGGATTATTATATTTTACTCAAAGCCACCCTGTTTTTATTTGGAAGCCTGCCGCAAACAAAAGGTTTTATTAGCAAAAGGGTCATATCCCGCCTGCAGAGGTGTAACTATGGGTATTACCATATAAATGTAACAATAATATTATTTTAATTTAAAATGTTTGTTATACTTACTTCAGAAAGAAGTAGAAGTCCTGAAGGGTTTATTACACCCCACCTGGGTTATAGTGTTATATATTTATAAAAATGGTCTAGTTTCCACATTTTTTCTTCTTCTGTTATTACAATCTCAGCACACACCCATTTACTCTCAAGATTGACACTACTACGACCAATCTTCATCAAGAATCCTTCTTTTACAGGGCTGCTACGGAATGGAATAAGCTTCCAAAATCAGTTTTTCCAGAGAACTATGACCTACAACTTTTTAAAGAGCGTGTCCACAATCATTTCCTTTCTATAATCCCTTCCCCTTCTAATAGTCGCAGTGCGGGCCGTCCGCGGCCCACACGATAGGTCTACCCTTTTTGCGACTATTTTCATAAAATAAAAAAAAAAACACTTCCACCATTTTTGGAAATCAATATTTTTTAAAGATCCACAAACAGAATTTATATATCTTTCATTTTAAACGTCGTGTTTCTCCTTGCTACAAAACTTGAGCCCAAACGAGTTCAATAGGATTTTGTTCGCGGTGATACGGAGGCCTACGAAGAATAGTCACGTTTTGTTTCTGTGCAATTTTGTCAACTATATAAGCGAGCATCCTTTTTTACCACATTTTCGTCAAAACCACTGTATAATGTCCGATTTTCTCCATGAATTAATCGGTACTTCGGCAACTTTTTTGGAATGATAACTTGCATTGTCCATCGCTATCACAGAATTAGTTGGAATGAGGTGTGACAGTTATTCAAAATATTATTCGCACACATATCTTTATGGTAATCGCCAGTATGATTTTACTGAAACATTAACAAACCGCCCACAATAAAACCGTCAATACTTCCAATGTGAGTAATAATCTGTCGCTTTCCTTCCCAGATGACGGTTTTAGTCCAGTGGACCAACCTTTTAAGAATGCTAGACGAAAAATTGAAAAATGTTTGTCTTGCCTCATCTTTTTAACAGTATATCTCTCATTGAGCCAGGTTGCGTAAAATTATTAAATATGTCTATTTTTACTTTAAATAATGTCTTATCCAGCAAATAATTTCCATCTTTTTCAATTAAGAGCGATTTTCTATTTTGTTTTTCCCAGTTGAAATTCATTTTTTATTTTCACAATTTCTTTCTACTTATCGTTGGAGATATATTTGGGTCTTCATTTAAAGCTGCTAGAATTTTGCCGAGGGTTGGTATTTCTTTCTTGAAATAAAACGAATGCACTTTTCTTCTAAGTTTGTAGGCTTCATCGATTTGCACAGTTTTTCTTCATGAAGACGGTATAGGTGGTTGTGGAGCCTCACTTTTTCCTTCACTTCCTTAACTTATACATTGATGATTTTTGAAATCATTTTTTGCGAACACTTAAAAATTAAAAATCAACAGTATACAGAGGATTTTGGTGTTTGAGATCGTTATGTACATTAAAAATAATGGACATTTGCTTACTTGTTTCACTAGAAAAAAAAAATTAAGTAGGCATTCTAATTGACACACTAGGTATAAGTGACGACACAAAACTCAGCACGAGGCATACATGCTTTAAAATTAATGTATATACTTTAGGAAGTAATATTTGGTGTGTTTATACGGGTTTAAAATATTTGAAAGAGAGTGTACGCCGAAGATCAAGTCATATTAGCGTCATCTAAAGAGGAGGTGCAGGCGATGGTTAATGTTATGCATGATGCCCTGAAAATCAAAGGGATAAAAATAAATGTCAGAAAAACGAAAGTAATGGTTTTTGAAAGAGAAGAAAGCATGACAAACTGTTAAGTTTCTATTAGGGTAGAAAGAGTGAAACATGTAAATGAATTTGTGTACTTAGGTGCGAAATTTACGAGAGATGGAAAGTATGACAGTGACATTAAGCGAAGGGTGTTGGCAGGAAAACAGATGAATGGGGCACTGCATGGCTTTATAAACAGCCAGAAAGTGTCAAAAAAGGCACGTCTGGCTGTGCATAGAGAAGTGTTGGTTCCTACACTTATGTATGGTAGTGAAGGTTGGGTTTGGCAGAAGAAGCATGAAAATAGGATTTATGCTGCGGAGATAAGTGGTCTGAGAAGTACAGCCGTAGTGACTCGGTCAGATATAGTAAAAAATGGTGAGATAAGATAACGCTGTGGTGTAAAAGAAGATGAGTTTACAAAGATAGATGCTTAGATGGTTTGGACACGTAGAAATGATGGATGAGGGAAGATTGACGAAACAAATTTATATAGCGAGTGTGAATGGACGAAAGTCGGTATTGGTCGACCTCGGCGAATTTATCTGGATCAGATCAACATTGTTTTGAAGAAAGGCCAGGTCAAGAGTACCAACAACCAACGAGCATGCATGAGAGCACTGATAAAAGTAGAGGAAGCAAAAGATGTGTGCAAGAACCGTAGCAAGTGAAAGAAAGTGGACAATAAACATTGACTTTTTCGTAACGAAAGAAGTTTCATTTTCTAACTACGTTAATAAATGAATCCATTTATTTACTAGTTAGAAAAAGACGTCTTATGTCACCCGTAGCAGTTACAAAAAATGTCAGTTTATATTCCAAAATAAGAAAAATACATTTTCATCTTTTTTACCAACCCAATTAGGTACGTAACAGCTCTCAAAAAACAATTTAATACTCCGTAACATTTCGAAATAGAGTATAACTTAAATTGAAATTTACATCATGATTACAATTAGCATATTTCCCCACAACCCTTAGGGTAATGCCACGGCGCGTTACTTTTTTGTTGTGGGTTGTTGGCCCTGTTATCCCACTTAAAATAAATAATATATATTCTTGATAAATAGTAAACACAACATAAAAATATTTATATCCGAAAAAGATATTCAATAAAATGAAAATATTTTTAAGATACGTTCTTCGAGTACATGTTTTTTTTTAAATTGAAGGGAAGGAAGGCTTAGGCCTCCGCTGACCAGGCGCCACTGGATCACACTAATAATAATATTTACAAAATTTGATACGTCAATGTTCGATGGAAAACTGTACCAACGGTTATCTGCTATAGTGGTTATAGTTTTATATTTGAGTCAATTTAGATGAAGATCAAACAGTGTGTTTCAAATTGAGTATCTGTATGGTACTGATAATAAAATTAAAATTTCTTAGCATTCTATATAACATGTATTGTACCAATAAACATTGTAATGTTAATTCTTATTTATTATAGACATATGTATAGGTAAACAAAAACTATTATTGAAAACATCACTTGTTCGGCATTTTATTTTTATAACGGTTATTGATTTAAGACATACTGTAAAGTTATTTAATTATTTGTTAGTTTATAATATAATAGATGGACTGACTGAATAACTTGTAACGAATTTATAAAGTAATACCGAAAAAATATATTTCGTCTTAATATATCAATGTTTCTAAGTAATTTCTGAGTAACTGCGCTTCATGAGCTTACTATCATAGGTGTATATTGTATATATAAATTTTTTTTATTCAATTATGCAAGAATGTTAAAGTTAAAGACAAACTTTCACATTATAATTAACCAAATTACCAAAATAAAATATTTGTTTTATCCATTTATAACGTATTGAAGCTACTGCTGTACTCTGTACACTTCAGTTGAATAAACCTTTTTGCAGTTATAACTTTAAATAATAGCAATTTAAGTGACACTGTTTTTTAATTTTGCACAATAAAAGTAAATAGTAAAGTGACTGATTGATTTCGTCAACACTTCCACTTCGTCAAATTAAGTGTTATTCTACCTCTACACTCTCGCCGAGGACGAAAGTGTAGTGGGTCTACTCACTTCGCCTCGTGCTTCCTTGTATCGTTCTGCAGGTGCTCGCTTCCGTGTCGGTTTTTTGTACCAGAGTCAAAGACGGCGAGGCACTAATATGAGAAGACTCACTAAAACGTCATCCACCATCTCCTTTTTTACCAGGGCTTTAGTATTTTAGTATTTATTTTCTTTTGTGTACTAACAATTTAATAAGTTGTAATATGTATATGCATAGAGAGCTGAAGCAGCAGCTACTTCAACGACATACATGTTGAAGACCAACGTATAACTGAGTTTCTCACGAGTAAACACGAGAATGTGGATGATAACATTCGCCTCAGTACACTTTGGCGAGAACCTCGTCCAGAGTTCCTCGCACGAGATTGTAGAGTTAGCCTTATATTAGACTTGTTCAATTAGAAACACTTGTCATCATCAGTGCTGTAATACAAGTGTCTCTGATCGGACGAGTATTTCTCATATAATTTACAACGAATTTCCTACAGGTAGGTACCTAAGTCGTTTGTTGTATTAATTAATTAAACAAGAGTTTCTAATTAGACGAGTATATTTCATATAATTTTCAACGAACTGCCAACAGGTAGGCCGTTTGTTGTAATAATTATATTTCGCTATACTTCTCCAATTAGAGACACTTGTAGTACACCACTGATGACTACAAACAAGTGTTTATAATTGGACGAGTATAGCTCATGTAATTTACAACGAACTGCCTACAGGTAGGTCGTTTGATGTAATAATTATATTTCGCTATACTCGTCCAATTAAAGACATTTGTAGTACACCACTGATGACTACAAGTAGTTTTAAAACAACAAACTTCCTAAGTAAGTTCGTTGTATTAATTATTTATTACAGTAACCAGCAGCGACAGTAAAATATATTTTTGGAGAGAATTGGCATTCCAGGGGGTTGCTTTGAACATCACAACTATACGAGGGTAAATTAATAAATTTTGCTACCAGAAAAAAATTAACTTAAAGTGTACGTTTAATGCAAAGAAGTCTTTAATGTTGAAAAAATAATAATAAAAATCATTATTTTTTTTTAATAAAACGTATTGTCTAAATTATTTAATATTCTTGCAAATTTCCAATTTTTCACACTATAACGAATTAATACTTAATTTTATAAAAACACAGCTATTTAATGTATTTTTCAAACATTGTGCTGCCTTTTATTCATAGACGTAATCGATTATCACAAATATATTTGTATGATTATTTAATTTTGACAGAACCGGTAAGAAATGTATGTAAACCTATTTGATTTTTCGAATGTAATTTAATAAGCAAAAAATAATTGTAAATGTTAAACATTGTTGCTAATATTTGCAGCATTTTTGACAGGGACTAAAGGGACTAAAATATTTAATAACCCCTGCAGTCACAGTAATTTATAAATATATTTAAAACTGTTAATACTTTTTTTTAAAGCTGTCCTTAATAAATGCTCGTTTTTTATCTGATGCGCACGACTAACGCATAGAAGGACTTTTAAATAAATAAAAAAAATGATACAACAGTTATCTTTGCAAATAGAATTTTTTTTTTATGAATCAAAAAATTATCAAAAATTCCTAGTTCAGAAAGGTTTTTGATGTAAACATAAATAATAAACTCCTAAGGTTGTTTTGTCAGGTTTAAAAATGTATTTTTTATACAGTAACCCACCAAAAATTTACGTCAAAAATATAAATAAACAATAGTTATTCTGTTGCTTGAAATTATATTTATTTAATTTTATTTATAATTTACATGGCTGCAAACAAACATTTTGTATTATTTAAAAAAATGAAAATGCTGGTTATTAAACTATTAAATATTTTAGCACTATAAAAAATTGTATAAGATTGTTATATCAAAGTTTGATATTCAAGTTACCGTAATAGACTGCTGATTGATAAAAAACTACAACAATTGGTTTTTTGTAAGGTTGTGAATTGTTAAATTTGAAATGGTTTTAGCAAATTCTTTTTGACAACGATATTGATAGAATTAAGTATATACTAAAGAGGAATTATAAATTTTTATTACCAAATATTTTTAAAACCCAAAATTTGCATATATTTAAAAAAATATTTTTAATTTAATAATTTGCTAACTTTTTAGTTTTTTTTTTGGTTTCAGAAATAGATTTCTTTTTTCTTATATTACAGGGCATTTCAAAATAGGTGACCCGTCTCTAGGATAAGTAGAAAACTGAAAAATATTTGGGGTTTGCTTAGTAATAAATTTTCGTAACACTATCCGTATTCAAGATAAAGGGCGTTAAAGAAAAAAAAATTATACACATTTATTACGATTTTGCCGAAACTACTGGAAACATTGTAATGAAATTTTATACAAATATGTTTTAGAAGCTGATACATCTCAACCTTAAAAAAGTTATGTTCAATACTACTTGGTACGAATCGTGTAACTAGCGCTCTCTATGGGAGTCAGATATAAAAACAAATTCATAGGATGTATCAGCTTCTAAAACATATTCGTATAAAATTTCATTACAATGTTTCCAGTAGTTTCGGCAAAATCGTAATAAATGTGTATAATTTTTTTTTTCAACGCCCTTTATCTTGAAAACGGATGGTAAATTCTTTACTGAGCAATCCCCAATTATTTTTCAGTTTTCTACCTAGCCTAGAAACGGGGTTACCTTTTTTTGAAACACCCTGTATAATATCTATAATTACTTTAGCAACAAATTACTGATTTATTTTTTTAAAGAAATTCTCTTTACGGTACAATTATTATTATTTATTTATAACTCGATAGTTATTAGGATAATTAATCAAATTTCAAAAATTATCAAATAAATTAATGACATAATATAAATTAATTATACATTTAAAATTGGTAAAATGTTTTAAAAGATATAATGTATCATTTTTATGTAATGTGAAAATTTTGCATGAAAATTTATAATTCCAAATTATGATTCCTAACTTAATTATCATACCCTGTAAATATTTTGTAAATAATTTAAATATATATTTTCGTCAGGATTTCAAAGCACTATAATGTACATAGTAATTATCATCTGCTTATTTGAGACTTAATTTAATAAAAATATTTAATTACGACATAACCTTTTCATTTTATTTCCAACACAAAAACCATAAACAAAGTTAGTGTTACGACTGAGAAGTTTTAAACAAAACAACCATTTAAAAGTTAAAACTTCCTTTCGTTAAAATTATATCTGCTGTAACTAACTAAAGCCATGAAAATAATTTAAGAACATTAATTATTTAAAATTTTAATATTTTAAATTGCTTCTTTAAATTTTTAGTATTTTTAAACCATTTTAGGTCACTGGAAGTGTTAATGTTACTTTGGCACAAAAAACAAATATTAAAATACATGTTTTTGTTATAGTTCTATGTTTTATCGGTTTCAAACACTGAAGTGTTACATAGTATTAATTTAAGTTCAAAGTAAAATAATATTTTTTTTTACTGAATATGGAAAAACACCATCTAAACCGATAATAAATGCTTAGAACCATTAGCAAGCTAAAAAATGGCGCTCGACATAGAGATATAGTAAGAACATCTCATACGTACATACATATAATCACGCCTTTTTTCCATAGGGGTTGGCAGAGACCACTTCCTTCCACTTGCTACGGTTCTAACAAACATCTTTTGCTTCCTCTACTTTCATCAGTGCTCTAATACATGCTCGTCGGTTGTTGGTACTCTTGACCTGGCCTTTCTTCAAAACAATGTTGATCTGATCGATCCTATTACTTGTTATGTTTGCCCCTAGATATTTAAAGGACATCACTGATCGTAAATCGCTAGTTTACATCTTCTCGTTTTTCTAGATACTGTAAGGGATTTTGTTTTCTTTATGAATATTTGCATGTTGAAAGTTTCTGCTATTTGTTGGAATTTATACAGGAGCATCTGTAGGTTATCTTCGTGTTCCAAGACGATCACTTCGTGGTCAGCATAGCATATTATTTTTATTTATTTGTCTCCCATTCGTTATTCTCTTACATCTTGCTTTTCTTCGTTTATGATTTCATCCATTATGATGTTAAATAAGATTGGGCTTAGGCTGTCTCCTTGTCTGATCCCTGATTTTTTACCGTTCTCACATATGCATAATTCTCAGTATTCAGCTTTTGGATAATTTTTATTATATTGGGGTGAATGTTCCTTTTTATTAGTAGAGTTGTAATATCAGTTAAGCGTACCCTTCTATCGAATGCCTGGGAAAACCAAGGAAGCACATATAGGCTGTCTTGTTAAACTCTATGGCCTTTTCAGTTATTTGGCGGATTATAAATATGGCATCTATAGCCGACCTGTTATTTCTGAAACCTTGCTGTTCTTCACATATCCCGGTTGACGTTACTTCTTCTGCTGAGATAAAAGTAAATAGTTTTAGAACCGCTATCATCAAGCTGATATCTCGATAAATTTTTGTGTCGGTTTTTTCTCCCTTTTTGAAAATCGGAATCAAAATACTTTCTTTCCATTCGGATGGTACAAGTATTTGGTGAGGAAGTTTAATACGTGCTATTGGGAAACCACACGTTCAACATGAATAGCATTACATCCCCTAAATATATACGCTCTCGACAGTACCAAAAAGACCAAGTCATAATTATTGGGATTCTATTAATCAGGGAGAAACTTCATATATTTTAAATGTTAATTACTTTATAAGTAAAAAGAACTCATTGTAAATAATCACGATCATTTGTATATAAAAATCCATATCAAAAAGTTTACAGCAGTTAAACGTAAACTACGACGTGTTTTGTAATAAAAGGATAAAATTCACCCGGAGTTTCATTACATTCCTCTTTAACCGAGAACATCTCTACAACTCAAAAAATAAAGTCATTAAATTATATGAAAAATTAACTTTAAAGCATTATATTCTCTTTTGGTTCAATTTTAAAAATATTGTGTTATGTTGCCCCCCTAAAATATTACCGAAATATTCTTAAAAAATTTGGCGACGGCGTAATTCACATATACGTAAAGAAACACGTTTGTGTATGTGCGCAACCAATGCGCGTTCTTTTTAACCTCAGCTGCGATTACAACGTAGCCGCTTCTTTATGCTAACCGCTTTGTAAGCCATGCTAATGTTATTACAATGATTAACTTTGAGAATATATTATCAAATAACGGTATAGTATATTATTTTTCTTTTTTAGAATTCAAAACTTTATATCGCTGCTTAACAGTAAAAGACTTCAGATTTTTTGCTTCGCTACAAGAAATGCTTTTTACATAGCAATTTCAGCTACATAAGAACCAATGTTATTTTCAACAATTTTACTCTTGTTTTTAATTAATGACCAAGTTTCATCAATTTTGCTTTGTTTTAAAATCTCGAGTAAAAATTCCTAAAATGCAACGTTGTGTAAACATATGGAAACTGAATTTTTATTTATAGATTTTTCCTATTCACAGCCAGTAACGTCATTTACTCAATAGTAACAAAATAAGTTGCAGAATATTCTAAAATTGTTCTTTCTGCATTCGCAGATGGTTTTCGTAAAAACGTGAGTATAGATAATCGTTTTTGAAGAGACGTAGGTCCTGACCTGCAGATGCCTTCCTCATGGTTGGTTGTCAGTTATTCACCTCTTGCAAACTATAAGTCGCTCAAAGAACTGGAAGGATGTAAAAAATAAATAATAAGTTTTCGTCTGTTATTACATACACCAACCATAGTAAATAATTTACATTTTAATAGCCATACGGCCTCCGTTGTGGCACCTTCTTCTTGCTCTTGCTTTGGAATGTTTTATAGCACTGTTATTAGCGTTGTACCAACTAGAAATTATGGCCGCTAATAATAAATTGTCTATCAACACTTTGGGTATAAAACACGCATGGGTGTCCCGTCGGGGATACTTACCATCGGTGACAATACTGCTTTGTAAAATGTGTAAGTTAATCACCAAATAAATACGTAAAACTCATAATGATAACAAAAAGAATATTATTAAAAAAATCTGTTGGGAAAGAAAAATTGTAGCCTAAAAAAACACCAAAATGAAAATGATGTTTTTTTACATACGAGTAATTGGTTTTGTAATTTTTTTTTTGGAGTACAAATTTTTAGTTTATTTTTTGGAAGTTTACGTTATGTTCTTTAATTCGTAAAATATTTATTTTATTTTCGGAGTAAATTTTTAGAATAGAAATTATTTGATTTCTTGCATGCGTCGTAGTATCTTTCCTGATGGGTCAGACGCGCACACCGTCGCTAACAGTTTCATACTGATTATTAACGCCGCAAACACATGTTGATGAGGTGCTGGTCGACTGGTTTTTGTGCATTAAATTGAATTAAATTAAAATTAAAAGTCGCAATTTTTAATCTGTATATCAAGTGACCTATAACACGAGCCGCCATGGTGTGACGTCATATAGGCAAAACTGTCAGTTCAGTGTACAGCTAGGTACATATCTATCAACTTTAACTTTAAGGAGTAATAATTGTGTTCTTTCGTCAGTGCATTTCATTTGTACTTATTTATTTATTAAAATGCAACCCGATTTTGTAAAAGCAGATGGTACGAATCTGCCAAAAATTCATTCAATGATGATTGCATATAGCTGTTAACGTTGAATGAGTGCCGGTCGTACATACATGACTGTTGTTTTTACCAATACTACGTCACCAAAATAGCTGACATCGTTTTCGCGGGAATATAAATGGTTTAAAATTTAATATAATTTTATGGCAGGAAAACGTGTTTATTTAACCGAAATATATTTTTTTGTGGCTTTTTATTAGGAAAATTAACATTTTGAAGTACAACAGTAGAATAACCTATTATTTTCAAGTACCTAATTGTTATTTTTGTTAACCTTTAAATTAATCTGTAGCGTACGTTCATGGAAATCACCATATACCGAAGGTTGTATTTTACAGGTTTCGGTGTCACAAATCATATCAAGGCTGTAATGGTGCTTGAGCGAAAAGTATTATTTTATATTTTGAAGGGTAATATTTTTTTTTGTTGATCGGCAACTGCATTCTGCACAAAAGTGTTCTTGCTAGTGTTTTTTTCAAAACGTGGGTTTATTATGTATGGCAGTCGATAATTTCGGTATTTATTTTCGGTATAATTTCTGGTATTAAAAATATGTTTCCTAAAATAACATGCCTTTGTAAACGTCTGGTAGACAGAAAGAAATAATAAAATTTAACTACAGAAGGTTTTCAAGGTGGGAATGAGACTCGACATAGATTATTTAACAATTTTATGGCACTTTTGTAATATTATTACTTTTAATAAATATGATCGGTAAATAAAATTTAAAAAAAATGTTTAGATACGAGGGCGGTTTGATAAGTCAGTGACTTTTTGATTAAAACAAATTTTTTTCCGCAAATAAACATTTTATTTCTCTACATAATCACCTTTTAGCTCGATACATTTAGTCCAGCATTTTTCTAATTTTTTTATTCCCTCCAAATAATAGGTTTTTTCAAAGCTCTCAAAATACGCGTTTGTTTCGGTAATGACTTCTTCATTCGACTCAAATATCTTACCGCACAGCCATTTCTTTAGGTATGGAAACAGAAAATAGTCGCTGGGGGCTAAATCTGGAGAATATGCTGGATGGGGAAGCAGTTCGTATCCAAATTCGTGGATTTTGGCCATCGTGACTAGACAAGTGTGCACACGTGCATTGTCTTGATGGAACAGCACTTTATTCTTCGCCAAATGCGGCCGTTTTTGCTTTAAATCAACGTCGAATCTGTTCAAAAGCTTTGAATAATATTCGCCGGTGATCGTTTTACCTTTCTTGAGGCAATCGATGTGAATGACACCGCGTACATTCCATAAAACTGTGGCCATGATCTTGTTGGCTGACAGACTCTGTTTCGCCTTCTTTGGTCCACGTTCACCCCAAACAACCCACTGTTTCGATTGTTCCTTGGTCTCTGGCGTGTTGTGATGGATCCATGTTTCATCCACAGTAACAAAACGGCGCAAAAATTCGTCCGGATTACGGCTGAACATCGCTAAACACTCTTTTGAAGTGGTCACACGATTGCGCTTATGGTCGAGTGTGAGCAATCGCGGCACCCATCTCGCAGAGAGTTTTTTCATGTCCAAATATTCGTGTAAAATAAAATGTACCCGTTCAGTTGAGATACCTACAGCATGAGCCAACTCACGCACTTTCATTCTCCGATCATCCAATATCATTTCATGGATTTTATCGACGATTTCCGGCGTGATCACTTCTTTTGGGCGACCTGGACGTTCGGCGTCACTAGTGCAGGTACGACCACAACGGAACTCTGTAAACCACTTCTTAACCATTAAAATTGATGGTGCCGAGTCCCCGTAGTATTTATCAAGTCTTTCCTTAGTTTCAGTGATGGATTTTTTACGTAAAAAGTAATGCTTAATCAGCACACGAAATTCACTTTTTTCCCTTTTCGTAAAAATTCACGAGGTTGTCTGCTTTGAACGGCTATCAAACACCAACTGCACGACGTAGCTTGCTCAAAATTAGAAAGTTGCTCACTGATAGATTATAGTTGACGGCAGCACTATTGCATTTGGAGTAACTGCGCGGGAAATTCAAAAAGTCACTGACTTATCAAACTGCCCTCGTATATTAGCTATTTGTGTATTAAGAGCGCAAAGTGATAAATTGCTTCGCAGATTGGAAATCTACACAATGAGATGTGGATAGTCTTTTATTTTTTTGTTAGTGTCAATCTTATTTTTAATTAATTTATCGATATAACCTTCTGCAACGACTACAGACTTCTTGAGGGCTACCCCATCGGCTGTTACGTGAATTGAAAATTTAGATTTAAGAATTTAATGTTTATCTTTTAGTCTGCATAACTGTATGAACAGCCAGAAAGTGTCAAAAAAGGCACGTCTGGCTGTGCATAAAGGTGTGTTGGTTCATACACTTATGTATGGAAGTGAATGTTGGGTTTGGCAGAAGCATGAAAATAGGATTATTGCTGCGGAGATGAGTAGTTTGAGAAGTATAGCCGGAGTGACTCGGTTGGATAAAGTGAAGAATAGTAAGATAAGAGAACGCTGTGGTGTTAAAGATGTGGTTACAAAGATAGATAAAGGAATGCTTAGATGGTTTGGACACGTAGAAAGGATGGATAAAGGAAGATTGACGAAACAAATTTATAAGGCGAGTGTAAATGGACAAGTCGGTAGAGGTCGACCTCGGCGAGCATATCTCGATCAGATCGAAATTCTTTAGAAGGCTAGGTCAAGAGTACCATCAACCGACGAGAATGTATGAAAACGCTGATAAAAGTAGAAGCTGCGAAAGACGTAAGTAAGAACCATAACATGTGAAAAGAAGTAAAGTGGTTCTTGCCTACCCATTTTTTTGTAGACTTCTATTGGTATGCAACATTTTTAGCTAAAGTACCCACCCACCACTTATCCACCCTGTGATGAAGTAAATTTATACTTGAATTCATACCGTCAAGACTATTTAATTAACTAAAATTTCAAAGACGGCATTAACAAAGAACTGTATTGACAACAAACTTTGTATTACTTTTGTTTTATTTGTGTTTTAATTGGCAAAGCTTATTTTGATATCATTAGGAATGAATATGACCAACTGTAATTCCATCGACGTAACGGCGGGTGAACAAACTCATATCTGTATATTTTTAATTTGTAAAGTACACATTTAAACACTTAAAAAACGATTGATGTACATATTAATTGAAACAGTGTTTTTCTTTAATCGACCAATTAGTTTACTTTGCAATTAATTACCGACTTGAAATAACAGACATCAGATAGGCACACAAGTAACATTTAGAATGTTTTATTTTATTAACATTTTTTTTAAAAATAATTATTTAACTCAATTAATTTATCATCCAAACATGAATACCTATAGAAATAATTATACAGAGTGGGCTACAGAAAACAGTCCACCCCAATATTTGGCTGAATTAATTGGGATTTAAGGAAATACTGCAACACATCAACATTTTTACGATAAATATATCTGTCATTTGTCAACCCCCTCCCTTCCACTTCCCCAACCCCTTTAATTTAACACAGGGAATGTACCATGAGTGATACAGCTTGTTTAACATTGATGTTAGTAAATTAATTTAGGTATTTTTTAAATACTGTATATATTTCCCTATTTCTTTTAAACATTAACGACCTCTTCAAAACCACCACGAACACCATTTACAGTTTCGCAAACGACAGCACACTTGTCTCAATTTCCAGATCCTATCGATCACTTTCGGTGAATGATATATATAGACTTACGCAGGAACAGGTTGATTCCATCAATAGAGATCTTGAAGCAATCGTCGAGTGGGAAACCAACAATCTTGTTCAGTTCAACGCCCAGAAAACACAAAGTGCCGCGTTTTTCAAGAAAGTGAATTCCTCGAATCATTCCATTACAATGTCCGGAAATACTTTTGAATTAAATCCCTCCATCTGGATTTTAGGAGTCACGGTGTCTAATAATATGTCTTGGCATGACCATGTTGCTAACATCGCAAATTCAGCAAGCCAGAGGCTAGGTTTTTTGTGGAAAGCTAGAAGTTTTTTACTCCTAATTAACTGTTGACGACGTACAAGGCTCAAATCCGACCTCTACTGGAGTATTGCTCGCACATTTGGGGTTCAGCACCAAGGCATTCTTTTCGTTTTCTAGATTCAATTCAGAAAAGGGCCATTCGGTTGATAAACAGCTTAACTCTAACAAAAACCCTTCACCCACTAGAACATAGAAGAAGAAATGCAGACCAGACATTACTCTACAGATATTTCCATGGCAGATGCTCCAGAGAAATAAAAACTTTTGTACCACCACTGGCCTCATTCGGACGAAGAACTCGGCACGCTGATCAGTCTCACCCATTTACTTTGAAGATTGACACTACAAGGACCAATCTCCATCAAGAATCCTTCTTTTTCAGGGCTGCTACGGAATGGAACAAGCTTCCAAAATCAGTTTTTCCAGAGAACTATGACCTGCAACTTTTTAAAAAGCGTGTCCACAATTATTTTTTTTTTTTAATCCATCCCCCTTCTAATAGTCGCAGTGAGAGCCGTCTGTGGCCCACATGATAGGTCTATCCTTTTTGCAACTGTTTTCGGTAAACTAAAAATATTCAATTGCAGAACGAATCGAGAATATTTTATTATTTTTTTATATGACAGTATGACAGAAAAAATTGACACATTATAAAAACATAGCCGTTGCGTTTCATTTTTAAACAATGTTGCACTTTAAACTAATTAAGACTTTTTTTTTTTTCGTTTTTAGTTTCTACACCATAAAAAAACTAAGCACTTGTGATTAATTTACATTCATGTTGAAGTGTTTTAAAAGCTTTTGCATACAACTTATTTTTTAGTTGTAATATTTAGTTTGTAAAAAATAAATATCAAAATGCAAAGTAAGTCAATTTCTTTGCTTGAATGCGAAAACTACAGATTTACGTTTTGGCTCTTTGTATATACAGAGTATTGCTAAACATAATTGACATGGTAAACTTCGTTCACTTTTAAATAATTATATTTATTACAAAATATAGAAAATTTATTGAAATTAAATAGATACAGGGTCCTGAAGTCATGACGATTTTAACTTGAAAGTGACCTTTTAAAATTCTTGGTATTCTCGAAGCAAACATCGTATCGGGAAATTTAAATTTAAAATAAAAAAATTATAGTTAAAAAAAACTAAAAAACACGCTTTTGGAGTCAATCAAACTAAAATATAAAAAATAATTCTTAAAATAAGAATAAAATTACTGACCAGAAAATTAATGTCACTGTTCTAAAAGCGTGGGGAGCTTTCATTCCGAAACGCAGAGTTAGTTTAAAAATGTCATACAAAGCACCCCACGCTTTTAGAACAGTGACATTAATTTTCTCGCCAGTAATTTTATTCTTGTGTTAGGAATTATTTTTTACTTTTTAATTTGATTAACTCTAAAAGCGTGTTTTTTAGTTTTTTTAAACGATAAATATATTTTTCGCTTTTTAGTTCTATTTGTTTTACTCACCCTATTACCTCGGGACGTTTTTCACCAGTATATTGGAATGGGTGACTTATAATATGACATTTTTTTTTGCAGAGGTGGAGAAAATCCTTTACGGAGAAGTTATGAGTCTTTCTGCTCAAGATCTACTGTGAGACTCCCTGACTGATGTCAGGTCTACTCACCAAAAACACACCCCTATTTAGGTCCGTCTGGCTATTGCCTCCGGTGACACTTAGGCCTGTTGGCCCAATGTATCTTAAAATATGACATTGGAACTGCGTAGTTCACCCATTAGTTCTATCTCTTTTACTCTCATACAAAGAATCCCTGAAGAAATTTATGAATCCTGGCGAAACAAATCAGGATAATCGGATATATTGATCAAATTATTGCATTGTCGTCGGTCTTTGACAAGTGTGCTAAGTTTAAATTAAATCTGATCGCTTAAAGTAGGGCAAAATCGAGGTCAAAGAGTCAATTACAAACAAACATACAAACATACAGGTGAAATATAAACGTGTAAAAATATGTCAAACCATTTTAATAAAAAGTAGATATGTTTGGTTGGGTTTGAAATTATTTATTAATAAATAATTTTAGCTCATACATCTTCAGATGTTTACATTGATTTTATAATTTTTTCATGGTAAAGATATACCAATTACTATGAAATAAGTGGATTTAACACAAGATGCTCGTTATGCTTTTTATTTGTGAATTTTTAAGCAAATTTTATGTTTAAAAAAACGCCTGAAGCTCCTCTTCCAAAGGAGCAGAAGAAAGCAAAAGGGTGCGAAGATAAAGTAAGCATGATTACGGTAAGACGAACACTAAATTTCACGTATTTTTGTCCTCGCTTGATATGTTATTCAAAGAACGTTTACTGGGACACGCTTAGAATTCAAGGCCTTCGGATGAATATGACCGAAGAAATATCGAGACCAAACACAAAGGCGGAGAATATTATGTTATGATAATGATAAAACCTTTTTTTTTCATATAGTAAATGTTGTTCTAAAAATTTTTTGCGTTATAAATTATATTTAAATACAAACAAGCAAAAATCAACAAATCGATGAATAACAAAAGTAATAAAAAGAATCTCTAATCATCTTTTTTGACTTTTTTTCGATTGGTAGTTTCTCCCGCTCACAACTGTAATTTCGTTGACACCTAAACCATTTGAATTTCCCTTTTTAAATCTAATTAGAAATACGGATCCTGTACTTAATTTTTTGGGTGTTATTTAAATGAGCGTTATTTTAAACAAAAAAAAAGGCTTGAAAAAAACTAAGACTTAAATTATTTTTTTTTGTGATAGTCCCATAGATGCTCTATAGGATTCATGTCCGGACTGTTAGGTGGCCACTTACACAACCAACTTACACAGTTATTTTGTAATAGTAAATAATTAGGTTGTCTTTAGAAATTAAATCAAATATTAACTTTTTTTTAATTATGACAGTTTGGTTTTTCTGATCTGGTTGGATAAAATGTGTTATCTTATCTGCTTGACCAGATAATGATAGAAAATAAATTTATTGCTAGTCGAGAAAACCTGCCAAACTTTAGTTGCCATTTTGTTACTGGATCTGATTATGCTTTCCATCAATATTATAAGCAGCAACAAAATCCTTCAATCATCAACATTTAAAATAATTGGGCAACAATAATTGAAAAAACCAGACGATCTTTGGTTGCCATTTTGTTGCTGGCTTTCAGCATACTACTCATCAATTTTCTGAGCAGAAATAAAGTTATTTAATCATTTCAAAATAATTGGGTAGTAAGGTGGATAAACAAAAAAATCATTTTTGGTTGAGTACTCGGATTTTATTCGCCATTTTGTTTCGTGCTTTTAACTTGCTTGTGGACGGATTTCATTTAAGATCGAGATATTGGTCCTTCTAGCTGTCCAAGATATACGAAGTACTACATCTGAAAGGCGTCTATGCTTCTTCTGTCAGCAGCACCCATGTCTTTGAACCGTGGGGAAAGATAGAAAACACCAATGCTTTTACCAGCTGCACTTTCGTAGTTTTTGTAAGATTTCTATCCTTCTACAAATTTGTTAGTGGAGTCATTCGTCTTCGAATCTCAGGTTCATATCTACCAGAGCTGTTTAGGGTGGAATCAACTTTGCATTCGCCAATCCTTACATGTTGCCTCCTGTTCTCATTTTCACGATCATGATTTTGGTTTTACAATAATTTATGTGGCAACTAATTAGCAACAAATACTCGGTTTTTTTTTTTATTTTAGCTGACTTTCCACTTTTGGAACCAACGTTTAAACGTACTAAAAAATTAGGCAAAAAATAAGCAATTCATGTTGACGTTACTTTAATATTTTTGTCGATCATATTGTTTAAATAAGTTATATAAATTTAACACACTGTTAGTTATTTGTCACTTAATCATCACGAACTACTATTTTTACAAATATTAGAAATTTAAAAATAGATGATGTACCTAACTTCCAGACGCCGCTGGCTTTCGTTCAATCGACACCAAACCATCTTCAATTTTTTTTGCCACGTTTTAACACGTTCTCTATTCACGTGCCGATGTAATTTTGGACACGGTCAGACTTGAAATATCCTTTTCAGATGAAAGGGTAACCACAAACAACTCGGTCTAGTTAACTGGTTATGGCAGTTTTTAAAGATTTTTTTTTAAATTTTTTGTTGCCCACATATTTACTAAATTAATTTAAAATAAACACAGCTGAGTCGTTACATATAAATATAATCGATGGTGGGCTAAAAAGAGTAGTAAATTTTATTAAAAAGTTGACAAATTTTGTATCGGTATGGTAGTAACCTAAAAATGTTTAGATTTGACTTGCTAGTAGGAATCCTGATAAATAATACGACTCCAGATGCTTACTCGCTGACCACAATGCGTAATGTTACAATAAAAACGTCGGTGATTGACTTTTGTTGAAATTCAAAAAAGCTACAAATGTAATTATGCAGTTGTTTTACAAAATACTGCTTTAAGTATGTTCTAGACTTGTGTTTCGTGAGAATTGAGTGACTGTGAATTCCTCACCGGCCATTATTTTATTTATTTCTAGTCCGACAAAAAAAATACCCGTTTTTAATTTGGCTCTAGATAATTTCGGAAAAAACCTCTTTAAATATGTTGACGCTTCAGAATCTTGATAAAGATCTTTTACAAATTGTTTCATTAGGTCCAATTTTATATGCAATGGTGGCATCAATACATTCTAATACATTATAATTGATTATAACGCTTTAAACGGACACTTACTTTATCTTTAACACTTCTTTATCAACGTTAAGCAATCTTTAAAGGTAGTAAATAAAAATTTGAGTTATTATTCGATGTATACAATTGTTGGAATTGTTGGACCCTTTCAATTCGGATTTGGAAGAGGTCTCGGTACGAGAGAGGCACTGGTCGCAACCCAAGTGTTGGTTCAGAAGTGTTACGATCAGAGAAAAGATGTAGTAATGTGTTTCATAGATTAAGAAAAAGCATTTGACAGAGTGCAACATCATAAACTCGTTCAAATGCTGAGGCGACTAGACAAAAGTTAAAAAGACATATGCTGTATTGAAATATTGTACTGGAACCAATCAGCTGCAGTTAGATTTGACAACGAAGTTACAAAGGCACAGAAAATCCTTAGAGGTGTAAGACAGGGATTTGTCCTCTTCCCACTTCTGTTTAACATTTACTGTGAAAACATATTCCAAGAAGCTCTCGAAGGACAACAATTAGGCATCAAAGTAAATGGCACATGGATCAACAATATACGGTATGCAGATGACTCAGTCCTGATAGCAGATAATACGAATGACCTCCAAAGGCTCCTCGACATAGTTGGAATGCACGAACGACTTATGGGAATTAATATCAACATAAAAAAGACAAAATTCCTAGTAATCACCCGCAAATTTGATGAGTTCCAGAATGCGAACTCTCATACGATAGTGAAAAGAGAGAACAAGTAAAAATGTTTAACTATCTGGGGACTTGGTTATGTGAAGAATGGTCTTCAGACGTAGCAATCAAATTCCGGATAGAAAAAGCGAGGAGCTAATTCCTAAAATTCAAAAACGTCTTCACGAACTCTGACTTTGACCTCAATCTCAGAATAAGATTCACAAAATGTTACGTATGGTTCGTACTGTTGTATGGTATGGAAAATTAGCACAATGAATAGGCTGGAAGCATTTGAAATGTGGATCTATCGAAGAATCTTGAAAGACCCATGGACAGCAATGAAAACCAACGATGTTGGGCACAATAAAACGCAGGAAAACAGCGTACCTGGGACATGTGTTACGCAACGAAAGGTAACATTTGCTCCAACTATTAATAGAAGAAAAAATAAAGGGGAAGAAGGGGTGTACACAGGAAGAGGATGTCATGGCTCCGAAATATCAAACATTGGACAGGAATAGGAACCACACGAGAATTAATTTACACCGCCAGGGATAGGGAAAAATGGCCAGAAGTAATCGCAAACATCCATTAATGGATAGCAGCGGAAGAAGAAGAAGTATACAATTAAAACATCAATTTTAATAGAAGCCCACATAACAATCTGTTATTTACATAAATGATTAAAATAATGATATCGTTTATTATTTTTTTTAAATTACAGGGTAAACCATTTTTTAAAATTAATTTTTTTTTGTTTGAAGAAAAGGTTAAAGTTTTATTTTACTTCAAAATCAAATTTTAAAAGCGTTGCCAGTTAAGTAGGCCCGCGACATGTTATGCACCCTATATATCTACCTCTTATTTCGCCAAATCCAACATCACATCTTATTAGCTGGTGGCTGATGCGGGAGATTGCCGACGATCGTGATACAAAAACAAAAAAAATTGGCAATAAAAAGGATTTAGGTTTTTGAAAAAAGGGTTTTGTTATATAAATTGGTCACTTTTTGGGGATTACAGGTTATTCGGGGATCTAAGTAGGTGCTGCTGAAATTTAACAGCGTCAGGAAGGTTCGATTACAAAAGATTTTTTTGCTTTTAAAAGAGTTTTTTTTTGTTAGGGAGTTGGGGAGAAAAGGACTTGAGAAAAAAAACGATAAGCGATAAAAATCACGTAAAGGCTATTGTAATTGGTATTTTGCAAAGAAAGATTTAAAAGTACCATTTTAATCACTTCAAATTTTTTTTATTTAAAGTGCATTTTTGTTTCCCAAGCTCTTATTCAATGAATATTGTTATTTTAGTATTTCCAATCTCAGTTTAAAAAAGATGATTTTACCAGGGCCTGCGATATTTCGGTAATACGCTATACTGAGTAATACCGTATATATTATATAAGTATATAATAATTTAATAAAACTCTAGATAAAATAAAACAAATGTTCTATTGGCTCCAATGTCGCGACGACGTAGAAAGTTGGTGTAGAAGATGTCCAGTTTGTGAAGCGAGCAAAGGCCCTAAAACAAGATCTACAGGCAAAATGAAAAAGTACAATGTAGGAGCTCCTTAGGAACGGATTGCCATCTACGTAGCTGGGCCATTTTCAATGACAAATGACGGCCGGCAACAGATACATACTTGTTGCAAAGGATTACTTTAGTAAGTGGGTTAAAGCTTATGCCCTGTTAAACCAAAAAGCATCTACAGTTGCAAAAGTCCTGGTAGACAACATGTTCTCACGATTCGGAGTACCTATGGAGCTACATTCCGATCAAGAAAGGAATTTCGAATTAAAGTTTTTCAAACAAGTTTGCGAATTGATGGGAGAATCAGCAATACTAGGACTATTCCACTACATCCTTAGTCAGATGGCATGGTTGAAAGGTTTAATCGGACTTCGGAAGAACATCTTTCCAAAGTAGTGGAAGAACATAAGAAAGATTGGGATCGACGTCTTCCATTATTCCTGTTAGGCTATAGAGCAGCTGTTCATGATTCTACAAAGCTCACTTCCGGCAGCATAGTCTTCGGAAGAGGAACTTCGTTTGCCCTGTGATTTGGTGTTCGGGTCACCAAGTGCCGAAAAGAAAGAAGTTCAAGATTATGTAGATGAGTTACAGGACAGCTTATTCAATATTTATGAAACGGCTAGATGTAGATTGTGGTAAGCAAGTAATAAAATGAAGGCTCGCTATGTCCTTAGAGCGAATTCGAAGGGATTTAAAAAAGGATATCGAGTATGGCATATAATCCACAACGAAAGGTGTGTATCCCAAGTTGACACCATTTTTGGAAGAACCATATAAGGTGATAAGAAGAATAAATGATGTGGCTTATAGAATCCAACGCAGTCCCAGAGTCAAGATGAAAGTCGTCCACTTAGAGAGATTAAAGACTTACAATGGTGAGGTTGCACAAGTATCCAAGCTACAGAGCTACATTAGGACTCCAATAGCCTCTGAAAGTTTGTAAAACAACTAGGGATGGAGGAGAAGCTCTAACCGTACGGAGGGCACAATAACTTCAACAGGTCAGAGTGCATACTTACAAAAAGGCTCCCATTAGAATCTACTGGAGATTTGCTGGCTTATGTCACTCAGCTCTGGACAAACACTATTGAAAAGTTTGGTGAATCCCGTGCAATAGCCTTGGATATATCTAAAGCCTTTGACCGCGTTTGGCAACAGGCATTGTTAAGTAAATTATCTGCGTACGGTCTCCCAACCAAACTGCGCCAATGGCTCATGAGATTCATGCAAGATCGATCCTTACATGTGGCAGTTGACGGTATTTCTTCTGATGCGTTTAAAACCAATGCCGGGGTCCCCCAGGGTTCCATCCTGTCCCCCACCTTATTTCTTTTACACATCAACTACCTCTTAAAAACCACCACGAACCCCATTTAAAGTTTCGCAAACGATAGCACACTTGTCTCAACTTTCACATCCTATCGATCACTTTCGGTGAATTATACAAATAGACTCAGGCAGGAACAGGTTGATTCCATTAATAGAGATCTTAAAGCAATCGTCGAGTGGGGAACCAACAATCTTGTTCAGTTCAACGCCCAAAAAACACAAAGTGCTACGTTTTCCAAGAAAGTGAATTCCTCAAATCATCCCATTACAATGTCCGGAAATACCCTTGAACCACGTCCCTCCATCTCGATTTTGGGAGTTACGGTGTATAATAATATGTCTTGTCATGACCATGTTGCTAACATCGCAAAGTCGGCAAGCCAGAGGCTAGGTTTTCTGTGGAAAGCCAGAAAGTTTTTTACTCCTGATCAACTGTTGACGACGTACAAGGCTCAAATCCGACCTCTACTGGAGTATTGCTCGCACATTTGGGGTTCAGCACCAAGGCATTCTCTTCGTCTTCTAGATTCCATTCAGAAAAGAGCCATTCGCTTGATAAACAGCTCAACTCTCACAGATACCCTTCACCCTCTAGAACATAGAAGAAGAGTTGCAGACCAGTCATTGCTCTACAGATATTTCCATGGCAGATGCTCCAGAGAAATAAAAACTCTTGTACCACCATTGGCCACATTCGGCCGAAGAACTCGGCACGCTGATCAGTCTCACCCATTTACTCTTAAGCTTGACACTACAAGGACCAATCTTCATCAAGAATCCTTCTTTTACAGGGCTGCTACGGAATGGAATAAGCTTCCAAAATCAGTTTTTCCAGAGAACTATGACCTGCAACTTTTTAAAAAGCGTGTCCACAATCATTTCCTTTCTATAATCCCTTTCCCTTCTAATAGTCGCAGTGCGGGCCGTCCGCGGCCCACACGATAGGTATACCCTTTTTGCGACTATTTTCATAAAAAAAAAAGTTAAATAAATAAATAAATTTTAAATCATAATAATACTTAATTTATGTAGTTACCTTTTAAACAAGTTATAAGATTACAAATAGTGGAGCCTCTTTTCGTGACAGGCTTTCTTCTAAATCCTACTGTAATAACAACATTATATTCCTTAAGCAAATGTTAACATTTAATTATACTTTTAATGTTTTAATTAATTTTATGGTTTACCAATATTACTTGGATTGTTGGATTTTACAGCATACCGTCAGACACAATAATTCATATTCATTTTAGTCGAGTACACAAGTTTAAACGCTCATTTCTCGTACTTCATCATTTATTTTGCTGACAAAACAAACAAAACAGTTTCCAACAGTTGGAAACAATGGCATCAAATCCCTACATCAACCGCAACTTTAAACTTTTCCGCTTATTTTATTTATTTTAAACATCATCGCATCGGTGGGCATGCCTGCCGTGCACAATAAATCAAAAGTCAAAAGGGTAAAACTTCCTCCATCCAATCGACAATTCAGTTTGGAGGATAGTTATAGTGTTAGGTGTGTTTAAATTAATATTTGCTAAATATATTTTAAATCTTATATCAGGTAAAGAAACTTGAATACCTCAGACACATCATGAGAAATCCTGAAAGATACCGGCTTTTACAGCTTATACTCCAAGGCAAATACAACGTAGGAGTGATGGAAGAAGAATAATCTCATGGCTGAAGAATCTCCGAGTGTGCGTTAATTCAGAATTTTATTTAGATATTATACTTTTTGATAAATTAGGTAATTTTAGTACATAAATTTATCAGAATTATCCGATTTTTACATGGCTCGTTTGCATTATTAGATAGCGACGCTTCTTTTGTAACTTTTTGTTTTTTAGTTTTTGTTCTACACTTGATAAAAAATTAAAAATACTACCAAAAATGTGTAGTCAGTGTAAATAATAAAATAAAATATTTATTTTACTTAATTAAATGGACCATATTTTAAACAGCTAATAAAATACAAATAAGACGCACTTACATTTTAAAGCAATAATATTTATGAGTACCTAAATTTTAAAACGAATTAAGTTCTATTTTGTTGTAAATGTGTCGATTCGCATGCGAAACTGTGTCTGTTTTAGAACGCTAATCCATAATGAATAAGGGCGAAGATGTTTCAGTTTCGTTGGTGCCCCCACGGACCAAAGAAAAGGAGAGCAAAAGCATCGCCATAAACTTACTTTGGCCGATGCCGCTCAAGAAGTCGTAAAAACTTTACGAGACTTTTACCAGAAGTTTACACTCAGTTCTTTAGTATGTCAGCTAGTATACCGGGTGTCACTTTTGTAATCAAAATTAGAATTAAACATCCCAATTTAATAAGGTGAATACGAAGAGAAGTTTAAACTATCACTGGAAGACGATTAAATTGGCCTAAAATTTTATAAAAGTTACTGATAAAAAGAAGAAGTGTCAGTGATAGGTCTCGGTTATCGAATGGACAGAAACAAAATTAACTTAATATGCGACGCCGATGACGCAGTTCTCATCGCAGAAACAGAGGATGACCTGCAACGACAGCTCCATAAATTACATCTAACAGCAGCACAACTAAACATGAACATATCAGTAGGAAAATTAAAGTGCATGACCCTAACCAGAGAAACCATAAGATGTAATTTCGTAGTCCAAGATCAACCTATCGAGCAAGTATCCAAGTTTAAGTACGTGTGCATGGATATGTCGGGCCGCCACAATCTAATAAATGATCTGAGGAGTCAGATCAACAAGGCAACCGCAATAGCAGGATGCTTACGACAGGTGGTATGGGCAAATAAATATATGCGTATTGACAGCAAGCTCAAGATTTACAAGACTTGCGTTAGGCCAATCATGACGGTATTAAAGCTCCAGAAGAGAAAACTAAAACAAAAAGCATGCTGCGTGTAACAGAAATTAATACCATAAGAAGCATACTCGGAAAGACAACAAGAGACCTAGTCAGGAACGAGGTTATAAGAGATGAATGTCAAGTGCAGGACGTGGCGAGATGGGGGCGGCAAAGAAAACGACAATGGCACGCTCATGTAACCCGAATGGCAGAAGATAGACTTCCTCGGACAGCATTCCAGAACAGACCAGCGGGAGATAGACCCCCAGGAAGACCACCTAAGAGATGGAAGGACAGCTGGCAATCGACATCCCAAGAGATCCTAATGCGACCCAATTAACAGATCGACAGATCTAATTAAAGAAGAAAAAGAAGAAGAAGAAGAAAAAAAACATAAAAAGATGACAGCTTAGAAATCGGTTAAATAAAGTTGGTTTGCAGTAAATGTTAAAAAACGCAATTCTGTAAAAAAATTAAAAATTTACCTGAAGTTTTAAAAGTATTAAAACAGTTCGCAACAAAAAGTATTTTTTCTCTCATTTTATGAGTATAAAATAATAATTTTACAAAAATTAATAAATTAAAAAAACAAGCTTAAATTATTAATTATAAAATATATTTATATATATATATATATATATATATATATATATATATATATATTTTATATATATATATATATATATATATATATATATATATATATCTCGATCGGATCAATATTGTTTTGAAAAAAGGCCAGGTCAAGAAAGCCAACAACCGACGAGCATGAATAAGAGCACTGATGAAAGTAGAAGAAGCGAAAAATGTGTGAAAGAACCGTAGCAATTGGAAGGAAGTGATGTCTGCCTTTCCTTAAGAGAAAGTATTTTTACGTTTTCTATACAGCTAGCGTGATTGGTCGCGTAAATCAACAAGGAAACGGAATCGACAAAAAGCACTCCGTTTTCTAGCTAGTTAGCGCGATGTATAAATATGCGCGCGCCACGCAGGTTGTGTTGGTCAGTCGGTGTTCATGATTGTGATGTTTTGGGTACATTTGTTCATTGTTTGTCATACATGATCGTGCAGCAAGTACCTATTCGAAGCTCTGATTTTTTATAAATCCTAATATTAGTGCAGATTTTTTCAAATAAATGGATAAGAAAGATGATCAAATTACAGGTCTACATTTTAGTAAACCCATGATTATAATCAATGAAGATAACCGCACTAAGACAACTCCTCCCGAGGAAGATAATATTTCCTCTGAGGTAAATGAACTATTGAGATGTGCGACCTAGCTACACTAGAAGAATTTAAAAAAAACTTAGAAAAAATTGGCAGTTTTGTGGAATCGCATCCAGCATTACTGCCTATTGCCAAAAAGTTTAACACAAAGATGAAAAATATGGATACCGAAGCTTCATTTTATACTCTATGTTCTTCATTTTGCCATCAAAAACAGTCTCGTAAAATCAAGGTTTAACCTACCTCCATTGCAAGGAGAAAATCATCGTATAGGGGTGCCAACTAGATGCAAGCAGGTCGGCCATCTAGTAGCGAAATACCTTCGAAGAAAAGATCACGCAAGAAATGATCATTAATGGAAAATGTTTTAAAAAATACCACAAACGCGCTAAGCCATGGTAGTTCACACAAATAAATAAAAAGTAGCAGTAGATAAAAGGGGTCTTTATAAGAAATTTTAATTTCTTTGTATGTAAAACAAGCTACAAAATAAACTTTTTTTCATTAATGGATGTTTCTTTTACCTTTAAACTCTCTATAAAATGTAAATTAATAAAAGTCGTTGTTTAATAAAATTGATCAAATGTTTTCACACACAGTCTATGATTTAAATAGAACTGTTTTATTGATAAAATTAGCACAAATGAAACCATACTATAAAATTTAAAAAAGGTGTTCAATTTTCTAAGAAATAGAATAGTTGCAACAATATTTTTTTTTGCATTGCATATAAAATCTTCATTTCCTTGTTTAAAATGTCAAGTACTTTTTTGTTTGTAACATGTGCTGTCCAAGGGATTCTTAGTATACTTCGATACAGCCACATCTCAAATGCATTCAACCTTTTACTGGTTGCATTGTTACAGTCCATGACTCAACTCCATATAGAAGCACAGAAAACACACAGCATCGGAGAAGTCGTATTTTAGTTGTTAAGTTCAGAAAGTGTCATTTTTAAACATTTTAAGAAATGCAGCACGAGCCCTCTCTATTCGACAACGTATTTCGAGGGAATGATCCCAACTCTCGTTGATTGTAGTTCCCCAATAAAATATGTTGTATTCCCTACCTTTTCAATAACTGTATTATTTATAATAAGCTGCCTAGGTGGTGGTGAATTTTTGCTTATCACTTTGTATTTGGTTTTATTCGTATTTATATCTATTCCATATTCTTATCATATTTTGTAGGTACTCTAGTTTAACTGTATTACTGTATCATCCGCGAATCGGATGTTGTTGATTCGTTTACCATTTATAAGAATTCCTGCTGTTAAATCACACAGCGCATTATAAAATAGCACCTTACAACGATAATAAAATAGTTTTGTGCTGGTTTAAATATTTAACTAAAAAAGCTTTTACCATCAATTCCCTAGTCGAAAAAGAGAACTTTGAACGACACGATATCTTTTTACATAAGTATACTGACTTTTAAAAAAATCAAATTTAATAATATATATATAAAATGTCTGCTTAAATAAATACAAAAAAATGATTACTTTTTTAAACTGAAATATTAAAAGATATCAAAGTTATCCAATTATGAGCAAATTCGTCATGGTTTCTTGTGGACAAATTATGTATTTATTTTTTCGAACTTATTAATTTTTTTTTTATATTAAATATTTATTGAAACGCCCTGTAACACTGATGTTCCGGAAACTCTGCTATCAAATGATGGGAATTGCTGATGTTACGTTGTGTTTTGGTTGGTTAAGATACATTTTCGTCTCATTGTGCACGTTATGACCTATGAAGTTGTTATCTTTTACGAGGGGAAAATTACCCTCCGACAATTAAAGGGGTTATGACGGCATTAAAACATAAACGCCGTCAAAAGAACAGGAAATTGGTATTGCGTTGTTTTCGGCAATAAAAAAAATGTTATTTTTATATTTGCTTATTTTTTTCTCATCGTCTTAGGGGTGGTCTTATGGTTGTTTTTGGATTAGTTTACATCCCAAAATAGTGCCATCAACAAACAGCGTCTTAGACTTAACGACATTTACAATTTATAAGTTTTAAAAGCACATTTATAATTTTTTAAGAATTTTATCAATAGTAAACAAAGAAATTTTTTAATTATAATTAAAGTTACTGATAAATTTTAAATTCTTTACGATTCAAGAGTTATTTTCCAAAACTGCACTTTATCTCGAAAAAATGTTGGTCTGTAAATTCTGAAAATTACTTTATTATAAAGATTTCTCTGTATTAAGTGGACCCAAATCGATGATTGGGAGACAAAGACACCTAAACACCTGCTATATTAATAAAATGTAATCATGTAACGGGCTAATTCCGCCCTTAAGTTACGTTGTTAGGGTTACCTTGTTAGGTAATAACCCGACAGGCTAATCTCAACCGAGAGACAGGGTTGGTTCGTGGCCTTAGAAGGTAAAAACTATAAAATTTAATCTTTCCCTTAAAAATAGGGTTAAAATTATTTAACAAAGGTTACCCTTTTTAAAACAATTATTTTTTTAACAAAATCAAAAAGGGACAGAAGGCCTGTACAAAAACTATTTTTCAAATATTGTACTGCGTAAAACTGTTATAGCACGAACAGTGGTTTTATTAAGTAATATACAGATAGCGTAAAAAGTTGGCTTGCAAAATATCGAACAAAAATAACCAGTATACTTATACAAAAATAATGAAAATATATGCCCATAATAATAATGCAAATTACAACCGGGGTTAATGAAAACTATTTCCGAATTAATATTGTAAATTATGAAAAATCTTTTAATACTAATAGTACTTAATAATATTTATAATTTAAATATATAATATAATAATGCCGCACAAATGTTGAAATATTTTCCGGGATGAAGTTAAAACTGGAAAAAATATATTTTCTATTGAAAAAGTGGTGGTCTATTAAGTGAAATATAAGTTTCTAAATCTCAAACTATGTTTGGATCTGTCGCTCTACACAAATTAAAACTAAAAGAAAGACAAATTTATTCTACTCACAGTTTAAATCCCAACATTTTGAACCAGGATAAAAGAAATTTCTTCTTGGCCGGAAACACAACTTGAATACAAACAATATTTCAAACTTTAATTCGAAGACCGATTCAAAACTAATGAAAATTAACAATATATAATAATGTAGATTTGCAAACTGATGGTCTATAAATAAATACAAAATTTTAATTCCTTTAGATTTTTCCAATGACTTCTTATATGTACCGAATGTCGCACAATGCCGATTGTCTCAACCAATTTTTAAATTGTAACTATGCAAAATAAAAATAATGTTTCGGAAAATTTAATCCCCCTTTTGGCAGATGTTTTGCCTGAACATTACTTGATGTTGAGGAAGTTCAAGTGATTGATTTGTTACAAAATAAATAAGTATTTTTAGTGCCTAGTTTTAAGATCCGTAGAAACTAAACACTTGTAGTTCAGTGGGATAATGGGGTGGGTAAGATAGAAAAAATACAGTAATTCAAGAGTGTTAGACAAAACACATCATTTTAATTAACGTAAAGATAGGTAAATGCAATAATTGTTGATAAAAATTGTGACAGATCAATCTACCGAATCCTTCATAAAAGGATATCAAAACTATGCCTCAACACTACTTCTTTACTTACAATGCTATACTTACTAAAATCTACTAAATAACTAAAAAAATATACCTTTATACTTTTTCTTTTTTTTGGTGCCTTATTCTCTGCGAACGTTGGCGCTTAACATGGATATTCTTATTCTATCAGCTGCATGTCTTAATAATTGTAAAGATGTCATACCAAACCACTTGCGTAGGTTCTTCTTCCTGGTCCTCTTCTACCGTCGACCTTTTCCTGTAGAATAAGTTGTAGTAGTCGATACTTTCTTCCTTCTTTATAATATGTCCAAAGTACTCTATTACTCTATTATCAGAAATAAATATCTATGAAATTGAATTGAAAAAGCACTCTCGGAAATGAAAAATAACAAGTCACCTGGGCAAGCCGAAGTAGTTGCCGATGTTATAAAGACAGGAGGAAAAGAACTGCTAAGAGCTCTGAAACTACTATTTAACGAGTGCTTGTCAAATAGCATAACGCCTTAACAATGGAATAGTGTAATTATTACTCTCGTACAGAAAAAAGGCGACATGACCTACCTAAGAAACTATAGGCCGATTGCCTGCTATCTCACATGTACAAGCTCTTCACTAAAATAATCACAAAAAGATTAAATGTCAAACTAGATCAATACCAACCGACGGAGCAGGCAGGATTCCGATCAGGATACAGCACAAACGATCACCTTCACACATTAAAAATCCTAATCGAGAAAACGGTCAAATACAATAAACCGTTAGGTTTGGTGATCGTAGACTACTAAAAAGCGTTCGACACAATTAACCAGCAGGTAATGTTACAATCCCTAGCTGACGCTCGTATAGATCACCGATACATTGCCATGATTAAACATATATATGAGAACGCGACAGCCCATGTCAGACTTCATGAAGATACCAACAACTTCCGTATCGAAAAAGGGGTTCGCCAAGGTGACAAAGTTATTTAACAACTTGCTCCAGTATATGTGCAAATAGATAGATTTTTGAAAAACTAGGTATAAAAATAAATGGCGAAAACCTATGCCACCTGCGATTTGCGGATGACATTGTCTTGATATCCGACTGTATAAATAGAGCACAAGAAATATTACAAAGACCTCTAAACAGATGGGACTAAAAATTAATATCTCTAAAACTCAAGTAAAGACAAACCTAATAATTGGCTGCGGAATATATGTCAACGAGAAACAACTTGAGGAAACAACTAACTACAAATACCTGAGTCACGAAATTCGTATAAGTTGAGACAACCAAACGTGCGAATCAATGCGTACTGCCTGTTCTGACATATGGTGCGGAGACCTTAACATTAACGAAGAAAACAGCGAACAAGATAAGAACTACTCAAAGAGCAATGGAAAGATCAATGTTGGGGTTATCCCTGAGAGACGAAGTACCGAATACCGAAATGCGAGCAAGAACAAAAGTCACAGACGCATTAGAGAAAATAACGACCTTGAAGTGGAATTGGGCAGGACACGTGGCAAGGTTGAACGATGATTGTTGGACTAGAAAAATAACAGAATGGAGACCAAGACAACATGCATTTAGGAGCAGAGGCCGTCCTCCGAACAGATGGCATGACGAATTAAGACGTATCCACACTAACTGGATGCATATTGCTCAGGATAGGGAGATGTGGAAGGTAACAACGAAGGCCTATGTCCAGCAGTGGACTTTAGCGGCTGGTTGATTGATTGAACTCTATTTTTCTTCTCTTCACTGAGAATGCCACATCTTTCGTTTTACCCATTCTTTTAAGTACTTCTTCGTTAGTTAAAAGCACGATCCATGCTTAAATACAGATATGAAAAATACCACTTGACTCTGTACAAGATGCAGTCGTGCCACAGCCAGGCTACAGAAATACTGGAGACACAGTTCAGCCGAACAAAAATCAGTTTGGTGTGTTAAAAACCCCTAAACACGTAACTTTTTTGCAAATATTTTTAATGTAGAAACACACTTCTTTTACAGTTTTATCATTTTACCATTTACAATTTTTAGAAACCAGTTTAACACGAACAAAAAATAATAAATATCCCCTTTTTTAAGAGCAAATTTATTTTATAAGAAATGTGGGTTTCATTGCGTAAAGTGTAAAAAACAAATGAAAGCAATTTAAAGTGTATTTTTTTGCTCACTATAAATAAAACAGAAGTTATTTAACCATTTTCTGATAAAAATGACTTTCGGTGTTTCAAATATAGATAAAACGTGCCAAAAAGCCTTAGAGCGAGAACGAAAACGTAAAATACACACTCCATCAAAAACCGTTTCAAAATGGCTACTCACGCAGAAATAAACTCCATTTATCGGACCCAACCAACGACCCTACTTTCATATAAAGGGTAATTTATAAATCTCATGACAAACAAAATCTTTACCCTTTTTTTCAGTTTTTTTTTGTACGTTCTTATCTGTAACTACCGATTTTATAAATATAAGCATTAAATCATTCTGCAACAGAACCAGGCATTATTACATGATCAACCGACTTCAAATACTTCAAAAACGATTAAAAATTTAAAATAACCGTAACTATTAATGAAAAATCCTTGGATGTTATGCAAAGTTTTCTAGAAAATCAAGACTAAAAAAATAAAAGTCCTTTGCTATTATGCGTAAACTCTTGTTTATAGTTACTGTTAAAATTAAAACCTAATAGTATATAATAAGTATTTTTAAATGTATTAAAAATGCGAAAATAATTAAAAAGACAAAACAATAAACCACTAATGATATACCATAAAGATTGATTAACAACTAACTTTTTTTATAAAGAAATTTTTTAATTAAAAAAACTTTAATATTTTAAAAATATTAACACTTATAAAGTGTGGAGCATGCGAGAATAAAATGGTATTCTCATAGCATGCGACCTTCGTTAATAAGGACATGATAATACAAATACCCTTTAAATTTTAAGTCAATTGACCTCCTCTAACCCGGCAAAAATTGGATAATAAACATGTAGACTATACTCTCGCTGTAGTTCTGTACCAGTTGATTAGTTCTAAAAAGAAAACTAACTGTCAGCAACTTTCAAAAGACGCCTTTTAATGTTTTCGAAAAAAAAAAATAAAGAAATTATTGATCAGCTAGTTGTTAATAAATAACCGTGTAACTTTTTCCTGCGGGGTAAATTAAAACGGACTGATGGAGAAATCAATATTAAAAATTAAATTTGGTAGAACATATATTTATTACTGGTGAAAAATTTTAAATTTTGAGTACTACAAAAAATAATATTAGTACAATATTTTTTATTAAAAATAAAAAGAACACAGTATAAAGTTTGGCTAAATTACATGAAATTTAAGCTTATAACATAAATATTAATGGTAAACAATTTAACGTGAGTTGTAAACAAAAAAGAATAAATATGTATTAGAATTTTACGCAAAACTAAACATGCAGTCATTACAGATAGAATATACTGTATTTTTGGTAACACAAAAAGTAATATTAATGTAATCTTTATATTGAATATATTTAAATTAAACACCAAATATAATTAAACGAAAATTTTCACTGTGAATTTACGTATCCATCTCTACTGTACATCTATTCTTCTCCAATATATCAACAAGTGGGGCATAAGCGACGTTGCCGGGTTAAAACTTTTGGAAGTATGTGGAAGTATTGGTGTATGCATACATATGAAAACTATATGGGCAATGTCTCCACAGGTACAGTCTTGCATGAAAATTATGACTTACTTTGCTACAACCTTGTATACTTTTACCGTTCGTATTATTTAAAACTTTTTAACAATATTGTACCACGACAACTACGTTAACACTACTTTTAAGACAGTCAAAGTGTTATACAGATTGGAAAATTTAATGCCAAAGAGTGATCTAGACAGTAGCCAGTCGACCAGTACAAAATATTGTGCTGTCTGTATGTGATTTTAATTATATTGAAGAAATAGAAATTATTCGTTTGAATATTGTTTTGTTATGTGATTAATTCATTTGCTCAATGTTAATTGTAAACATGTTTGCCCTGATTCTGTGATGGAAACGCTATCAAAAAATTTAACATTACAGACTTAAGACTTCCACGAATTAAAAAGCCTTGAGAAAGATCTAAAATAAAGATTAAAACATCGGCGATTTAGGAAGAGCAAGAAGTTTGTTTTCTTTCGTCCTAAACCCGCTGTCCACCCCGGAAAATAAATAAATAATAATATAAATATTTGCGATAAATAATCAAATTAAATACACACACACTTTTGTTGCAGGACGCCTTTTAAAATGGAAAATTGACATGCACAATACTCAAATATTTTCTTTGTAATCTAAATATATATCACATAAAAGTCATCATAAGGGTTACACAAAGGACAGAAAAAAATGCTAGTTTCTGGAGATTTTAACATTAAGATGAAGCATTTGCTTGAAAATCAATCGTTGCATATTTTTCAGTGTAGGTAATTTTATATGTGAAGCACATCTGGTCATAGCTAATGTTTTTTTTTAAATCCCATACATGCAACGGTTGTTCGAACATCGACTTGAATAAAATATTGAGTAGAAAAGCGATGAATCCTCTCTCGTACATCGGAAACGGACAGTTGAATCCTTTCTTAATTGCGGATAATTTTTACAAAAAATAACGTCTTTTTTCTTTATGTTTTTCGCTAGTCTTACATCGTAGATGTGATTGATATTTTTTCAACCAAAAGTAATTCCGATCATTAAAAGCAGACTAATGAAAAAATTTGTAATTCAAAAGAAAATGTGTCACATGAATAATCAAAGCTATCAACCAGTGGAGCAGGCAGGATTTCGAAAGGGATACAGCACTATGAATCACTTGCAGACCATTCAAATGTTAATAGAGAAAACAACAGAATACAATATACCACTTCATTTCGCATTTATAGACTTTTATAAGGCATTTGATTCTGTTGAAACATGGCTGAATGAATGATTCGATGGATGAAGCAAAATTTTATTCAAGATATTCAACCTTTCTTAAGAATATATAGAGAAGCGCTACTTTCCGTGTAAAAATTACGGGAGACCTGAGACCCAAAAATATTTCAATTAACAGTGAAGTTTGCCTGGATAATTCTAAATACCCAAAACTTTTTACGTTATAAATAAATTTTGGTTTTTCTTTTTCGAAGGTTGAAGAAAACAGCTAAGCGAAACCCTCTGAAATAAGCTAAAGACTATTCGCAAAAAAAACAAAAATTATCATCCTGATTGTCTTAAACACAAAGTCTAATTTACATGTTCAGCTAGAAAAGTTAGAAAACTGCACTTTATTGACCGCATTGTTAACATACATACATACATATAGTCACGCCTTTTTCCCTTAGGGGTAGACAGAGACCACTTCCTTCTACTTGCTACGTTTCTTATACACATCTTTTGCTTTCTCTACTTTCATCAGTGCTCTCATACATGCTCGTCGGTTGTTGGTACTCTTGACAGCTGGCCTTTCTTTAAAACAATGTTGATCTAATGGAGATATGTTCGCCGAGGTCGACCTCTACCGACTTACGTCCATTCACACTCGCCTTATAAATTTGTTTCGTCAATTTTCCTTCATCCATCCTTTCTACGTGTTTAAACCATCTAAGCATTCCTTTATCTATCTTTGTAACCACATCTTTTTTTACACCACAGCGTTCTCTTATCTTTGTATGAAGTGGAGGCATGGACTCTTAAAAAAAATCACAGAGAAAAACTACAAGCCTTTGAGATGTGGTGCTACCGTAGAATGTGGCGTATCCCCTGGACAGAAAAGATCTCCAATGTGGAAGTCCTAAATCGGATGAATAATGAATGTGAAGTCATTAACACCATAAAAAATAGAAAGCTTCAATATCTAGGTCATATACTGAGAGGACCCAAATACGCACTTCTCCAGCTGATAGTTCAAGGAAAAATTGGTGGAAGGAGGAATATTGGAAGACGCAGTGTGTCTTGGCTTAAAAACATAAGGGGCTGGTTTAATTGTAGCAATGTTGAACTCTTCCGAGCTGCAGTCAATAAGGCTTGGATAGCTGTGAGAAGAAGAAGAAGTTCTCTTATCTTACTATTCTTTACTTTATCCAACCAAAGATAAATATTTATTTATTTTTATTTGTTACCTACTTAAAAAAAAGAGCATTTTTGAAAATGACTTCACCTTTTAGTAAGACGATGCTGAATAATATTTTCAAAAAACCAATGAAGTGGCTTTCAGACTATAAAATACCGCTTCTAAAAGGGGTTTTTAGCAGTTTGGATCTTTCATCATCGAGAATTCGTGGCATGTTATAAAAAAGCGGTTGCGAGCCAATCCTGCCAGATCTGGGCAAGAACTGAAGGAAAAACTCCTCAGAACATTTGGAACAAAATGACCGAAAATCACAAATATCATTTTATTTTCATTTTTAGTCCTGGTCTGTTCCAATTTTAGTAATTAGTTCTGTTACTTTTGTGCAACATATTTTCGGAATGATTTTTAAATTGAAAATGGATAATTATACTTTTATTAATTAAAATGATATTCGATAAACGCGAATCACAGGAATTTTATTAGGTGGTTCAACTAAAGCAGGAAGGGGCTCGTATATGTTTCTACTTTAAAAGTACAGTTGTAAACAAAACACCCTTTAAATAATATTTTCTTGCTTCCATATTAAGTTTTACAGAATATATTAAATAAAATACATTTGCCGATGTTAAATTAAAAATTCTTCCCACATTATTCTCAATTTAAACTGGTCCACTAGCTTTTGCAAAACTATAAGCGTTTTATAAAAATACCATGGTTTTGGATTGCAACCAATTTTCATAGTAATTTTGTATAAGAGTGCTCCCGTTAAAAACTTAGCATCGAAAAAGAGAAAAATTTTAACTTGCTTTTAAAATGTTTCAATTTAAATTTTACATTTTCTAATGCCGACATTAAAACCAATTATCAATGCACACTTTGCATTTGAAAGGCAGTAAATTCAAAATGTAATTTTAGACGCTTGTAGTGATAAAATTATTGACGAGAAAGTTGAAAGGTTTATTTAAAAAAATATATGCAGAAAGGTCATTGGAAATTAAGTAGCGACAAAATTAAAGATGGTAATAACCTTGCTTGGTTATATAATTCAATGTTTAATAAGCCATTTCCTATTTTTTTTTACTCTTTTTTTAAGACACTTGCAGTAAACAAAAAATGTTTATCATTTTAAATTCATAGGTTATTTCGAATAAATGTAATAAGCTTAATGGAAATGAATTAATAATAAAAGGAGTATTGGTCACAGTGGGATACTAAGTGAAACAAAAAACCACCACATTCTTGTTATGGTTCCCGACATGCTAGTCACAAAAATACACGTACAAAAGTCGTTCAAAGTCCTCTTTCCGAAGAGAGACGAATGGGTGAGGGGAGAAATCCTCTTCCCAGAGACTGAATACGTTAGGTACACGTATCTCTTAAAAACCCCAGATGGTGTTGGGGCCGGTGTTTTCAGCAGGAAACAAAATATTGAAATATCTACCAGTCTTGGCAGGTATGCTACATACAATCTTTCAGGCTGAAGTCTTCGCTATCGAATTGTGTACAAGAAAGTTGACCAACAGACCTCTAGCAAACAAAAACATAAGTATAATATCAGACAGCCAGGCTACTTTAAAAGCACTAAGCTTCAACAAGATACATTCTAAACTTGTATGGAATTGCATCGAATCTCTGGAGTATCTTGGTGCGAAAAACAGAGTGAGCCTGCAAACTTCATTTGTAACAACCAATTTCAAATAAAAATCTTGTTACAATGTTTCACTACATTCATTTTTTCACACCAAAGTTGTAACAAAACGTCTAACAGACTCCGTAATCTTCTGTACTACAGAAACAAATCTCAAAAACGTTCTTATTTACAAACAAATTATACGTCCTCAACTCCTTTACGGCTGCATTTCTTTTTGTCAAGCAGCAAAATCTACAAAATATAAACTTCAAAATTCCAAAATAAAATTCTAAAACGTATAACCAATGCCCCCTGGTATATCCGAAATTCTGATTTACACAAAGATCTAAAAATCGAAACGATTACAGAATACATCAAAAATCGACACAAAATCTTTTTCGAAAAAGCCGCTTCACATCCAAACGCACTAATAAAATCGAATTTCGACCATATACCAGGTCGTCAAAGTGGCAGACACAAAAATCTAAGAAGTAGTATTTTTTAAAGTTCATTAACCAACCTTTTCCCCCACCCCCATATAAAACTCCACAGTTTTCAAATTAAAAACACTACACACAACATTTAAAAAAAAAACCAAAGTTCATTTAATTTTTTAAAAATAACTAAGCTTTATGGCCCCCACTTTGGGAACCGGTGACCTACACATTTATTGTCGTGATTTGAATTTCGAACATTTATTTAAATTTTTTCAAGATTTAATTCTACTTTATCAGCGTAATAAATGGTAAAATTTATTAATTTTAAGTAACCATGATTCATATTAATAAAAAATTAGTAGGTATGTTTATATTTAACCAGTAGGAAAATATTAACAACTAACTGTGACATCTGGATATTATCAAGTACATCATTTATATCAAAATTTATTAAGTAAAATCAATATTTCTTTATCAAAGTAATTGTGACAAGTTAAAAATATTCGCACACCTGAGCGGAAGAAGCGACAGATGAATGCAGCACTTAATTTCAATTTTGCTTGAATATATTTAGAAAATACTGTCGACAGAGAGAGAGAGCACGTTATGAAATAAAACTGTACAAAAAGAAAATACTTTTTATCTATATTGATATAGCTTTAAAAAATATGTCTCTTTTTAATTAAGCACTGATGAAAATAGAGGAAGCAAAAGATGTGTGTATCCCTATGGGAAACAGGCGTGACTTTATGTATGTATGTATGTTTAACTAATCAAAATATATGTCTAGAAAGTAAAATTATTTTTGATTAACATGTTTGATGTTTTAATAGTTTGTAATTTATTTTCAGTTTAACCCTTTCAATCTTTCTTTCTTTTAGAAGGAACATTCTTTATACCGACTGTAAATTGCAGTCTCTACAATTATTTTGCGGTTGTCCCTCAGCGGGTAGTTCTTACACTATATATGTTTGGATAATCCACTTATTCTGAAATTTAGGTTATGTAGCCTGGCTGTTGACAATTCAGTGTTTTGCTTCATGTGCAAAACGAAGAACGTGCTGTTGTTTTAGATAATATTTTTGTGACAAGTCTAAAGAAAATTTTAGTTTTTACACATTTAATAGGAAGTATAAGACATGTTAGTAACATAGCAATGATTTTTTTGACAAATGTTTATAATATCGAATAATATAAAAATTATGAACCTTCACAAGGGCAAAAAGAGTTAAGGGTAAAATATTTGGTAGTGTTTTGTTATGATAGCATTGGTAAATAACAAACATTTAATTATATACCTACAGCAGCGTAACTATAAAGGAAGAAAGGGTGTCAAAGTTTGTAATGCTTTTTTTAATTTATGGTTTCTGTAAAATGTTTGGTTATTTTTTTTGTTTGTTAGTATATAAGCATGTTTGGGGCTTTTTTTTTACAGTAACTATGGCAAGGAGGAAGAACTTTACTGGACAGAAGCAACTTGAGTTATTAAAAAATGATGATAACTCTGTCATTGACGAGTTATCTGACGACGACCAAGGATGGGATACGAAAGAAATCAGTGCCACCAACGAAAATGTTCAATTTTTTAATGCGGATAATAAAGAAGATTACGAAATGGACCATACAAAGATAGACAGACATAGAAAATACACCAAACAAAGAAAAAGTAAAATTTAAAAAAAATACAACCTTACTGGTAAAGATGTTAACTAATGAGTTGTAGGGGAAAAATACATATCTATTGCCAAAACTGCGATATTCATTATTGTTTGTTTAAGGAACACCCAAAAAGTCTGAGAAATCCAAAGAATACAGTTACTTCATAGATAAAAGATTTAAAGGATGAACTAATAATAGTCTAAAATATTAAATATATATAAATAATTTTATTTAATTACCAGAGTGTGTCTGGTGGTTTTGGCAAGGAGAAAATTCCCGTTACAGTCCATTGGCAAGGACATACTGTAATTAGGGATGTGGGTGTAAAATAGGAAATCTAACATCAAAAATGTGAAAAAGGTTTATGAAAGTTTAATACTAAAAAATTAAAATTTTTGAGCAATGTTTTTTACTGCTGATAGTGAAAGGGTTAATTTTGTTAGCGAAATGTATCATAATTTTTATTTTAACTTGCTCTAAATTTGTAATTTGACAAAACGCGCTCTTAACTATTCGTCACAAAAGCGCCAAGCGGAAGATCTGAATATTGTTTTTGGTAAGTATTATGATTTATTTGAAACAATCAAATGTGTTATACATAAATCTACCCTAGATTAGTTGTAAGACGTCATGTATAGTTGCGTCTTATAACTTCCGAAATAACACTGCCTTATTCCGTAATAAGCCATCCACGAAATAATCTACCTTGATTAATAATATGAACTCAACTAACATCTTTCTCATCAATATAATTGGCTAATCTCTTCAAATTCCAAATACTTCCATTATCCTAACTACGTTCGAATTTGAATGTTGGAAGTTCAATTCAAGCTCAGTTGAAGAGAAACTCCTTACTGAAGTTTCCGAACTTGTATTAGCCATTGTGAAAACTTTCATGTAGGTAATAATGAAAGACTTAAATTAATTAGGATTACATTGCATGAAAGGTCGGTAGAAACTTAAGAAATTACCAAAGAGGAAATACACCATTAAATACCGGATGGGGCAAAATTAACAAGGACGTATTATTCATCAAAATAAAAATATTCATTTTTAATTTAATTTGTTGATACAATATATGTTAACAATATCTTGGTTTTTTTTTTCATTTAGATACCAGTGATACAAAAATTACGAGCTTTGACATTTAACTGTGTAACATCGACGTAAAATGGCGCGGTCTTACAGAATATCTGCAAATGAAATGTTAAATGCAATGGTTTGAAAATCACGATTGGGTAAGAATTTGTTCACGGATCATAGCAGCCATTTTACTGTAAAATTTCCAGTTGATTTACTTCGCCGATATTGGCTCTATGTTGGCTTTTGAATGAGATTGTTGGGATTTTAAAGTTTTGGAATATCTCTTCTGAGTGTATGCAGTTAAGAATGCATATACAAATAGATACATTTTTCAAAAAATCGCAATAGGCTATAGGTCCACTTCTTTAAAATTTACATCGAGTAATGAACATGTTAATCGGAACTATTTTAAAGTTTAACCAGATGTAAAAATACGACCTTGCAACTGGAAAAAATAAGAAACAGTAATATGGTGAGAGAAGACGAATGGGTTACAAAGAAACGGAAGAAAAATACTTCGTATTATTTGATAAAGAAGGTTTATAAGCGCAGACCCCCCATCCGGGGACATGAGTGACAGTTGCAATAAAAGTAAAATTAGTATGAAAGAGATTGTGGAAACGTTGAACAAAATAAAATTGGGTAAGGCTGCAGGGTATGACAGGATTAAGGTTAAACAGTATACCAGGAGACTGATGCAAGGACGTTATCGTACCGCTTTACAAAGGAAAAGGTTTGCAGCAGGACAGTAGGATTGCAAAATCTGACGAGCCATTAGCTTACTCAGCATCGTTGGCAGACTGTATCCCAAGGTATTAATTAAAATAAAGACGAATAATACTGATAGATAAAAAGATATAGAATGTGAAAGCGAGATTTAGGAGAGGAAACGGCATGGACCAGGTCTCTCCCTTAGAAAGCTTAGTCGTAAAATTCTTGGCTTAAAATCAAAAGTATATACTAAACTGTCAACAAAACTGTGTTTTTGTTAGAATATTCAAGAATTCCAAACAAAATTTAAATTTAAACTAATCACAACTTATATTATTTTATAATAAAGTTTTTCTGTGTAAACTAACTGATTCTTACATTACACTGGCTTGGGCACTTTGCTTTTATATGCCTACCCATAAAGCCTAAAATGTTATCCTTGGTGAAATATGTATGCAGGTCAGTTTCCTCTTTGTATTTTCATTATAGTTGTTTCAATACATTTTATTTTCTTCAAATAATTATATATATAAATCATTATATCCTATATATATATATATCCCTTTTAAGAACATATATCTCATTTAACGCCTTTTATAAAATAGCAGATCAATTTAATTTGTAATATTTACGATTTAAGATTACTAGATTGGAGTCTGTTAGGATGCACTCGTGGAGTTTTTATTAAATTGCATAGCGGGTAATTTTCCAAAATATCATCACACGTTTGTTGCTGCGATAAAATTTGTTAAACAACCTTTTCAGTGTTTTTATTAGACTCTGCATCATAATTTGCGGAAAATTACTAATTTTTATTATCGCAAACTTTCATCGTCATAATTTAAAGGTTATCTATCAGCACACACAGAAAAAAAATCTCATCGAAAAAATTCAATTAACACAAAACACATGTGGCAACGCTAAACTTCCAATTCACTGACAATTTTTTAAACTCATTAACAACTTTCCCGACGTTTGAGTCAGACATAAACAAAAACTGTTTATAAGCAATTATCACATGTGTAATTGAAAGTCAGTGTAATGAGTGATGAGGTTGGAAGGCGAGCGTAAAAATATATGAGTGATTCCTTCAGGAGCGCCACCATGAAAATGATTTTTTTATTTAATGACTATTTTTGGATGAAATGAATTATGCAGCAAATCTCAAAAATAATAAGCATTTTAAATGGCTATAGTTAGGTGTTTAAGATTGGATATTCTTAACGGTTTATTGTACTGAAAAACTGAAACTAGAGACAAGTGCTTCCCTAGTAGTGCCCCTCCCCTGCGACCCTTAATTATCAAGGAAAATTTTTGTCTGGGACTGTGTTGGCACCTCGGTCCATTAAACCGGTTTTTAAGTCCTGAACTGTTAGTCCGATTTTCATAAAAATAGTTTCATTCGATTTCTCGTCATAAACTACATAGAAAAAACATTTAATTTTATCTTTATAACTTACTTGGATAATATGCCAGCTGTTAATTAAAAAATTCCATGTCAACTCCTATGGTACAACTAAATTTTTCTCGAGACTAGTACCACATATTACGGACAGACAAATGCGAAATTTGTGGGAGAAAGTCTTACGGCGAGAAGGATAAACATTTAAACCAATTTAAAAGCGCTCGTGTGTCTTTAAAGAGCTTTCGTGTGCGTTCGGAAGTAAGCAACGAAGTACCAAAACGGTACATTTGTAAATTAAATATTCATACATACATACATATAATCACGTATTTTTCCCGTAGGGGTAGGCAGAGGCCACTTCCTTTCACTTGCTACGGTTCTAACACAAATATTTTCTTCCTCTACTTTCATCAGTGCTCTCATACATGCTCGTCGGTTGTTGTTACTCTTGACCTGGCCTTTCTTCAAAACAATGTTGATCTGATCGAGATATGTTCGCCGAGGTCGACCTCTGTCCAAACCATCTAAGCATTATATTTATCTTTGTAACCACATCTTCTTTTACACCACAGCGTTTCCTTATCTTACTATTCATCAATTTATCCAACCAAGTCACTCCAACTATACTTCTCAGACTACTCATCTACGCAGCATTAATCCTATTTTCATGCTTCTTCTGCCAAACCCAACATTTACTACCATACATAAGTGTAGGAACCAACACACCTCTATGCACAGCCAGACGTGCCTTATTGTTCATGCCCCATTCATTTGTTTTCCTGCCAAAACCCTTTGCTCAATGTCACTGTCATACTTTCCATCTCTCGTAAACTGTGAACACAAGTAAACAAATTCATTTACTTGTTCAACCGATTCTTCCTTAATCAGAACTTTACAGTTTGTCCTGTTTTTTTCTCAAAAAACGTTACTTTCGTTATTTATTTTCATCCCTTTGATTTTTAGGGCATCATGCATAACATTAACCATCGCCTGCAACTCCTTTTGTACTAATTTTTTTTAAACCCAGCAACTAAGATTAATTATTAATAACATTTAACCAAATAATACAGTAAAACACATTATGGTTATGGTATTTGATATAAGCCATTTTATTTTAGTGTTTATTATTTGTTTTTAAACCAGTATTTATTATTATTTATGAATTAATCAAAACAAAAATATTTAATAAACGATACTGATTCGAAAAATGTATATTTTAATAACAACCATTAAAACCGAACCGTCGTAGCTTATTCTGAAATTTGAAGTACTCGCCACGTTCCGTAACTCCGCCGAACGTTCTTCATTATTTAACTTCTTTCAATCGATAATGAAGTTAAATGAAAGTTGTCGAACTTTAATGTGACTGTTTTATATTTTATTGTCGAGTTTTTAAACAGAACCGGTTCACGCCAAAGTGGGATTTACTGCCAGATCCTTTCCAGGGTTACCAAAGTTACATTTATTATTCACTTATCTGCAGTTAATAAAGAAATGTTACCAAAAACCAATGTTAATTGTAGTTTATTACGGTAAAAAAAGTATAAATGTATTATTTTAACATTTCAACAACAAAAATGTATCAAAAATATAAATATATGCCATTAATTTTTTTTCTTTTATACTATCATCAATCAATCATTTCATTCGATACATTACGGAGGAAAATATTGTACAATATTTATCAGTATTGACATTTCCTATAATTTAATTCCTATTATACATTTACTATACAATTAAAGTCAAAAAATAGTCAAAAACAGTCTATGGTTATCAGTTTAAATGGTCCAACGTAAAAGAGTAATCAAAAGTCTTTCTGAAAGTAGCAAACAAAAGAAACACTAATCTATTACGATAATATACTCGCAAAATAGTAACATAAGAACGCGTTGAGATCAAAATACCATTTGATTAGAAACAAAAAAAATTCCGGAATAAAGGGAAATGAAGAAGTAGACCAACTAGCACGAGCAGCACCAAACAACCAGGACTCTATACAAATAGACAAGATATCATCTTATGACATGAAATCTAAAGTGCGTGGCAAAACGTACGGAGTGCAACACAAAATGATCTAAAAGAAGTCAAACAATCAGTAAATCCTTGGCCACAACCAACCTCGAACAGACCACACCAAGTAAGAATATCGCGTTTGCGGCTGGGTCATAGCAATTTAACCCATAAACATCTCATCACACGAACTGAGCTACAAATATGTGAAACATGTCAAATAAGTGTTAGTGCGAAGCATATATTAATCGAGTGCAAACAATACGAAGCTACAAGAAAGAAGTAAAACATTTCCACGAATATATAGCAGAGCCTCTAGGGAAAAAACAAAAAGATGGACAAAACAGAGAGTGATAGTTGCCGCTACTGCGGGAACTGAAATATATAATATTGTTACGATATTTATTCTTGTGTTCGATGATTTTAAACACTTAGTACAAAAACTAAACAATTTATTTTAATCTTTTAAAACAATAAATTATCACTTGAGAGATAACTTAGATATTCACAAAGTTTATACAATGTTTTCAAAACTATAACACTTTCCAAATTAACTTAGCTAAAGACTTGATCGGCGATCTTCTTACATACAGACAAATAATTTATTTTAGAATGGTGACGCCTAATCCGGAAGAACGAGGAATTAACACGAAAATTCTTACCGCCCGCGGTTATAAATCATTTGCTAAAATGCGGGGCGTTTTGATGCCGTAAAAAGAAATATGCATCTTTGTGTGGACGATACACCGCCTCTGCCAGATAATAGAACAATATCATATTTATCAGCTACAATATGTAATAATATCTTTTACTTAAATGGAAATTATCAAAATTTACTAAAACATGCGTTTCCGGGGAGACAAGAAAAAATTTTAATGTTTACTTAGATTACTAGTTTTTATCATCCATTGATAGTATTTTAGAAAAAGTGGTTTAGCAAATAACCAAAAATGTCCCAAGTCGTCAACCGGTCCTGTATTTCGATCTACTTCAGACGTAAAACGGATTTTGAACAATTTTTTACTGCCGAAAGCACTTTAATTAATTGATTTTCCCAAATAATAAATTATGGTTTGGATCAAGGCAACTCTTGTCGATTTGATAGTGAAAAAAGTGCACAATTTAAATTTTCAATAATGAATGCCCTACTAGAGCCCTGACCCGAACGGGAATTAAATCCCGCTTTTTTGCTTTATTCTGTAAGGATTATAGTTCGCTTGTTTTTTTAATCTTAACAATGTTCTCACATAAACTTTTTTCGCAAAAGCCCATTTTTTATTCAGTTCTTTGTTAGCAACAAAGAACTCTTCGAAACTATTTTCTTTTGCAGTTATCACATAGGAGTTTTTAGCTATTTATTGGTTAAGTTCTTTGCCTTTTTTTTTAAACACAGTATTTTAAAGTTTTTCCTACTACAATTATATTTAGAAGTCAGGTCTATTGCGCTCTTATAGACTTGGAAAAATCCTATGACAGAGTAGTGAGGAGTGAATTGTGGTCGACATTGTCTATGTATGGGGTACGCGGTAGTTAAATACGAGCACTGAAATCACGAAGATTCCACTGCATGTGTCAGGATAAACGGAGCTTGCACGGACTGGTTTAACATCGAAAAGGGTGTAAAACAGGGATGTGTGGCTTCGCCATGGCTGATACCTTTAACATATATTACATCTTGCAGTTGGGCCTTTGGTATCGGCGCCTATGTCACCTAGATCTTTTGATCCTCTGTGACCACCGCTGTGTTTTCAGGGCATAAGAATTCTAGTCCGCTGATTTTGGCAAACCTTGGGATTTCTGTTGGACCTGTCTCTTTTAGATCGCTTGGATCCATAATTATACGGCCCCAGGTTTGATACCTGTACCCCGCTAGCATCGGGCAGTGACACAGAATGTGTATACTGCTCTCCTCCTCCTCTCCGCATGGTCGGCAGTTTTACTCGTCCGGCAGCTTAAGTTTAAAGAGGTGCGCCTTAGTGCGATGTGTCCTGTAAGCAGGCTGCTTAGCCTACTCCGGTCCATCGTCCAGAGTGCGTCAGCCCTCTTCTGGAGAGGTCTTTTCATCAGCTGTTTTGATGTTCTGCAGCCAGTATTTGCATTTAACTGAGCAATATGTTCTTGTTCAAGGATTAATTTCAATAAATGTTTTGCTTCGGCAATTGGCAATCCGACCAACTGGCTTCTTGGTTCCACCAGGGTCCCATTTCTACCCAGTTCATCGGCTAACTCGTTGCCGTTTATCCCTGTGTGCACAGGAACCCATGTAAGAGTGACTTTGTTTACCATCGCTAACTCAGTGAGGGCTTGCATGCAGCCCCACATCACCGATGATGTTATGGTGTTAGTTACGAGGGTCCCAATGGCCGCGCGACTATCAGTGAGAATATCAATCTCACTGTTGGTTACTCTGTTTTCTGTCATCTGATCCATCAGTGTGCCATCGTTTTACTCCTGTGCTGGTCAATGGTGTTTTCTTTAACCAGTCTTCTCTGGTTGGTATTTTTGTTACTTATACGTAACTTATACATAAAAGATTGTTTAAAACATTTGAAAGAGAGTACGTATGGATTAAAAATAAATGATTTGATCGTCAAATGCCTTCTTTACGCCGATGATCAAGTCATATTAGCGTCATCTGAAGAGAAGTTGCAGGCGATGTTTAATGTTAGGCATGATGCCATAAAAATCGAAGGGATAAAACTGTTTCCTAGTTTTGACACAAAATGACTGTAAAGAAATAAAATATTGACAAACAAAAAGTACTTTTAGGATGTTTAAGTTTTCTTTGTAGCATTAATATTTCTGAAGCTATCAATTAAAAAACAAACCAAGTAAGCAATTTCCTTGTTCCGACACTGAATGATTGTACAGAATAAAGTTTAAATTTAATAGTTTCTTATTAAATTTTGCTCCCTTATTCTTCCATCTTTTGTGACAATAGCCAAGCTTACTTGAATGGAAGGAATCGGGTCAGAATTGAGTCAGTGCGGTTTGGTTTTTTTTAACGAATGGGGTGCTGTCGAATAGAAATAGGGATAAGATTAATTGATTGGATCATTTAAAGATTAATTGAAATTTTGTTAACAGTTAACCCATAATAACAAGAAAATTTAAAATCAATATGTTTTTGTGATTTTTTTTTAGTTTCTGATTTTTGAATAAATAATTTGTTGCATTTAAAAATTATACCAATGTGAAAAAATTTAGAGGTCCAATAAATATTTTTTAAAACTATTTGTCATGAAAAATAAACAAACATTTTTTTTTGGAAAAAAAAAATTCGTAGCGAGTGCACGTATTCTAGAAATTCGTTCTGTTTTAAAAAGAACATCAAGAGTTCCATACACGAAACATCTATTCGAGATTTCCTGTCACAATATAATTCCCAACTTCTCTTTCAACAAATCTTTTGCTTCTTTTACTTCGTTCATCTTCATCCAAACTTTTCTAATTCCATCTGAAAATAGCTTTAAAGAAACTTAAACTTTAAATTGTTGTCTCATACTTGTAACATTTATAATAACTAGTGTGTTTACTGTTTAGGTCAGGACCGTCTTGGCCATTGTTGTGATAATAAACGGGGATGAAGAAACAAGGATTTATGTAAAAATCACTTTATTATCAAAATTTAATTGAAAATAATAAAACTTGAACATTATTTTATATAATGTTATTGCCATATTTATATAAAATATATTTGTAAACTCGAGTAGATCTAAACACTAATGCCCATTACCTAAAGTTGATAATTATTTAAAAAGCAATAAGATTAATTTAAATATTTTAACTAATTTTCTGATAATTCAAAGTGGACTAATAGTGGAATAATTTCCTACACTCAAAATAGTCATATAATGGTAAAAGATTTTGTCAACTAATTCAAAGTTTCAAAAAAAAACGAATGAGGTACAAAAATACATGTTTTAAATATGGAATAGAGACAAATGACAGTAACCAGGCTCTCTCTCTCTCTTCTCAACAGTGTCGTCTTTATCATTGAAGGTTGGCAACAATCGTTTCTGTTCTTGGCTGTTCTTTTTAGTGTTCTTATTATTTCTGTCCAATCCCGAATGTTCTTGAGCCACGAGCACTTCCTTCTCCCTGGTCCTCTCTTCCCTTCTATTTCCCTTCCAGAAGTAGTTGTAAAAGTACGTATTTGTTGTTACTGTAAACGTGTCCAAGGTAAGATGTTTTTCGTTTTTTATCGTACATAATAGTTTCTGTCTCTTCCCATTCTTCTTAATACTTCTTCGTTTGTGACACGATTCATCCACGATATTCACTCAAATGCCTGTATTTTCCTTTCTATGTTTTTCTCACAGTCCATGCCTCTACACCGTAAAGCAACGTTGATTATATATAACATTGAACGAAACGGTAACGTTGGTAGGTTCAGGCTACGATTTGTTAAAAACTTCTGCATGTTCATGAAGGTTGTTTTCGCTATCTCTATTCGAGTTCGTACTTGAAAACACCACTGTGTCGTACGCATATCTCAGGTTGTTTAATATTTTGCTGTTAACTTTAATGCCGTCATTAGTATCTTGTAGTGCCCTCTGAAAGATTTCCTTTGAGTCTTCTTCTTCTTCTTCTTCTTACGTTAGGACTACGTCCTGTGTTTGCCTCAAAGGTTGCCCAAAAACAATTGGGACGATGAAGACCAGCTATCATACCATCTTTTTGGTGGGCGTCCAGTTGGGCGTGGTGTGTTGGGCCGCTTCTCTCTCACAATTTTTGCCAGCCGGTCGTTTGGCATTCTGCTAACATGGTCTCTCCATTCTCTTCTTCGGTTTCTTGCCCATCTTACTATGTCTTGGACTTCACATATTTCCCTTATCTCTTCGCTTCTTTTATGGTCAAGTAAGGTATAGCCAGTTATCGATCTAAGAATTCGCATTTCCGTTGATCTAAGACGTCGCTTTGTAGTCGTGTTCTCCGCTCTGGTCTCTATCGCGTATGTCATAATCGGTCTTACACATGTCTTATATATTCTGACCTTACTTCTGGTACTCATGTGTTTATTTCTCCAGATTGTCTCTCAAGAATCCTGAGATTTGAGATGCCTTTGTTGTTTGAGCTTTTACTTCCTCCTTAATATTTCTAGTGCTAGTTATATTAGCTCCTAAATATTTAAAGGACATCACTTGTTCTACACTCTGCTCATAGATTGCGAGTTTACATCTTCTCGGTTCTTTGGATATTGTTAGCGATTTGGTTTTCTTGACGGATATTTGCATATTGAATTCTTCAGCTGTTTTTTGGAACTTGTGTAAGAGTCTCTGTAGGTTGTCCTCGTCTTCCGATACGATTACAGCATCATCAGCGTAGCATATGATTTTTATTTCTTTATCTCCCAGTCGATATCCTCTCCCAGTTATTTTGACTTCATTTATAATTTCATCCATTATGATATTAAATAGGATTGGGCTTAGGCTATCTCCTTGCCTGATTCCGGTTGTCATAGGTATTTTATTGCTTAGCTTATTTGCAGTTCTTACATATGTGTAGTTGTTCTTGTTCAATTCTTCGATGGTCTTTATTACATTCGGATGAATTCTTCTCTTTTGTAGTAGGGCCAAGACGTCTGTTAACCGTACCCTATCGAATGCCTGGGTTAGGTCAATGAAACACGTGAAAGCTACTTTATTGAACTCAATGGCTTTCTCAGTAATTTCACGTATTAATTGAGTATATATATATATATATATATATATATATATATATATATATATATATATATATATATATTAAGTATGTATTAAAAAGCAGAGGAGACCAGGCACAGCAAGCTAATGGTAGCTTTACTGAACCCATGCCTGACAACAGACCTGATAACGATTAGCAGAGACAAGATCCGACAGGTAACATGAATCCTAACAGAAGATTGCTCACCCAAAAAACACCCGAACAGTGTGGAAATCTTTAATGAGAACTCCATCTGCAGGAACTTTAGAAAGCACGAAGAAACAGCAACCTATAAAATCTGGCTAGGCCAAGGTACTACCTCTTTGGGAAGTTCTGAAAAGAGTACCCTTTGCTAGCAAAGACCTGATTCACAGGCTGCTGGCTTTTGATAAACATTTTACCCTGTAAGTATTACACTCTCCAGTGTATGGGTACAAAGGCCTTTACTGTGGAATAAATGAATAAATAGAAAATGAAACAGAAATCAGAAAAGATTAAAACTACCTTAAAAGAGTATAAATAATTGTTTTTAGAAAAAATAGAAGTAAGAAGTGAGTATCTTAAACATAAAAGGTGATCTCTTTTAAAGCAGGAAAAGATATTGTTTTAAAAATTAAGAAAAAATGTGCACAATAAAACAAATTTAAAAGAACATGAAATTCTTTTAAAAAAAGACCAAAAAGTTAAAAAATAAGAGCTACAGCACTCGAATTTCGAAAAAAGGGTCAATAGAGCTACTTGGAGGGCCAGTAAAAAATGGTGACCAAAAAAAGAAATTTTAAGTCAAATTTGACACTTTTAAGTGCAAGATTAAAAAAATTAAATAAATAATTGCAGGATAAAATGTTTAACCATTTCTAAAATGAGGGTAAATTTAAATTAAATGTTGTAGAGAAGCCAAATAATGTAAAAAAGGAGGTAATGGGACTCTTTTAAAAATTTGAAGGTGTTTATCAAAAAGTAAAAAATAAAACAGTAACTGATAGTTTTAAGCCAACTTAATTTGTAAAAGTCAATCAAGGAGTTTAAAAGTAACAGGAGGTACCCTAAATAGTGCCAGAAGAAAAATAGCAGATCAAACAGATAATTAAAATTTTTTAATAAGACTCAAAAAATATATTCTCCGATTTGTTTAAAAAATCAGCGTATTAAACAATTGATTAGCACTAAAAGACATTCCTATTTTTAAAAAAAGCTGTATTTTAATATCTTATTTAAATCATAAAAAAAGTTTGAAATTACGCTTCATCACAGAATTTTTAATCCTGTCCTGATTTCAGATACAAATATAGACTGCAATATATATCAAAAGGCGGCAGCGTTCAAGTTTAAAAGAATTTGTTTTGTCTAATTTTGTTTGAAGTATAATTTATATTCATCTTTGGCACAGTGACTAATTTCTTTGTAATTATTGGTGTTGATATTTTTGTGGCATTAACGTAGTATTTTGTATTTATATTTACAAATGTTAGGTGATTTGTAGAGGCAATAACCGTGAAAATTAAATAATATCGTTCCAAAAATATTCAGAAAATTAAAACAAATGTTACACAAAACAGATCAGTATATTTTAAAAAAATATAAACCATTAAGAAAAAACATACGAATCCCATAGCAAACATAATTTACACACAAATGCCACTCTTTATTTAAGGCGAGTTTATACAGCAAATAAAATAAAATAAGAAATAACATAAAATAAAATAAGGAATGAGTGCAAAAAACATTTGTTTATACAAATGACTAAAATAAAAAAAAATAAGAATGAACCGATGAAATCGCAATTTTTTTGCATAATCTCCAAATTTCTTCTACCGGTAATTTCTTCAAATACTGTCAACGTTTTTTTTTTAGCATGTTTCCGCTAGTTTTTCTGCCGATTAAGTTGAGAAGCATTGACTATGGTTTTATTTACAAATGTACTACTTTCAATTATGCCTCCATATTTTTAAAAATACTAAATTTTATAATGCAAACATTTACGAGTGCGATTTTTAATGCTTTACTAAGTGGGGAAGATTTTTTTTTGTTCTTGCTTCAAGACAATATAAAAATTAAAAGATGTTAAAATCGAAATTTGTCCTCGATTATGCATTGACTGTTACTGCCCCCTCATTAAAGAAACCATATGTGTAGGGCGACAAGGGCTTCGTAACATATCCTTAAGACTTATTTGGATGCACGGTAATTGGAATCTACCAAACTTTTACAGCATTTTAATTACCTAACAAAACATACTAGTAAAAAGTGCGGAATTTCTGAAAATTTTTAGAGCTTTTAAGGGCTTAAAATAGACTACCATTATCAAATTAAAACAAAATGTTGAGTCTTTCAAATCTACGCCAGAAGCTGATGTGATGAAAAGTGCATCACTCTCCCCCCGCTTCGTCTCTCGTCTGTCAATCCGTTAAAACGCCCGAGTGCGACGACGCAACGCAAAGCCTTATTAACATTTTACTCGCCAATTTTGTGTATTTTAACACACTGCTAACGACAGCTCTTCGTCTGGTGGCAATGGGTCGTGGTTCAGAAAATAAATAGTCAAAAATTATAATCAATAAAAAAAAAAAATTGGCCGCCATTTAGTTTTTTGTGTTACGAAATCTAGAAACCAAAACATATATCAGTGACAAAACTCGAAGAAATAAAAAAAAACATTTGATCCAATGATAGTTTAATGCAAAAACCAAATATTTACGATGGGGGAGACCACTAAATTTTTTGTGCTTAAAAACTATTAAATTTGTATAATTTTATATTTTAATTAGTTCTTTATAGTATGAACTACACAGTTTCTTTTTTAAATATAATCAATTATGCACCATTTGTATAGGTTGCTCTCATTGGTGTAATGCAGTGTGACGTGCTAGTCCCTACACTTTCATCGACCTTGAGCTGACCAATCTTAGGTGCTTGTTTCATCATAGTAAATCCATGCATATAAGTGATCCTAAGGTTCCCATTTAACGAGGTGTAAGCCTTTCTCCACTACTCTTTAACATATATTCTGACTTGTGGCTAAAAGCGAAGAAAGAGGGCACAAATTAAATATCAGCAAAACCAAAGCTATGGTTATTAGGAAAAATGGTAAGCTTGCAGTAAACCTGAGTATAGACAACCAGCATATTCAGTAAGTCTCCAGTTTTAGATATCTGAGATGCTTATTAAACAGTTAGTGGGATAGCACGCAGAAAATAAGGTCCCGCATCAAGCAGGCTAGGGAAGCATTAAGCAACATAAAGAACGCTCTTACATCTCGTGACTTGTCAATACTCATACGTATTCGTTTACTACGGTGCTACGTATTTCCAATTCTGTACTTTGAAATGGAAGGGTGGACTTTAACAAAGGCAATGTGTAACCGAATAGAAGCGTTTAAGATGTGGTGCTACCGTCGCCTGCTACGAATATCATGGTTAGACAGAGTCCGAAACACAGAGGTGCTTGCCCGTCTCCAGAGGCAACTAAAAGTCATGTTTACCATCAAAAAACGCTAGTTGGAATATTTTGGACATGTTATGAGAGGGGAGAAGTACCGAATCCTACAGAATATCATGCAAGGCAAAATCAAAGGAAGAATATGTCCAGGAAGAAGACGCACGTCCTGGCTGAAAAACCTGAGAGAGTGGTGAAAAATCATAATGATGATCGCCGACGTCCTAGGAGGACATGGCACGTGAAGAAGAAGAAGAAGAAGAAGAAAGTTACGCGTCTGACAGACAGAGACATATAATGTTAGGGACTGTTACGTCATAGCACCTGATTCTGGCATTTTTTTATTTTTAATTAATATACTAATTTCAAAACGCTAAAGAATTCATTTGCTTAGATTTTGACTCGTGATACTGTTTATGTACTGAGCCAGCATCATTATTTATTAATTGAAATATTTGGGTATTCAGCTGTACTCAATCGTTGATTTACTTGTTACCAAGGAGTTAATCTCCTGGATTCAAACTGTATTTAAAAGTTAATTGGCTTCTATTTCCAGAAAATACAGGAATCAGCTAACAGCAAAGCGGGACAAAAACTCGGGGCGGCAGACTGACGAACGATGAAACGAACGAAAAACAGAGAATGGAAACAAAAAATGTATCCCAAAGATTTTGGTTGTATCTAGAAACTGGTGGTCGCAAGGAAACGCAGGAACCAAGGATGACGCATCTTAATTATCAGTGAGTAAACCAAATCACAAACACAGAAAGAAATGTTTCGTCAACCAGACATTTCATCAATTCGTAGCGAGACTTCAAGGCCTTACGTCCACACTGGCTTTAATATTGTTTTGTAAATGAGATTGATCACTCTTTTTTTCCCTTATTCTATGGTTTGTATTACAACGAGAGGACAGGGTAGTAGTAATTTTCTAACTAATGGTCAACTATATTTTTAGAGTTATTTATAGAGTATACTGTTCAATTACACTAACAAGTTAACACTTCCACTATCTTACATAGACATCAACTACGTGCAAAGTCTGCTATATGCAGATACGATATCAAACAAAAATTTACAAAACTCGTTAATATTATGTATGAAAAAATTTAACAGCGCAAAGTGTCGTCTACAAACTCAAGACGGAATGTAGAGTAATAAAAAGTGTTACATCTGAATCACCATTATCGCTCGAAATCATCATTTCAAGCTAACGACCCAACGACCTTTCCTCGAAAGCGTTTTTGACATCTCTGCTTAGCGCTCTTGTAAACAAGTTATTTTTTTACTTCTTTACATTTTTATTATGAACTTGGATGCTATAAGATGGCATAAAGATAACTTTGTTACGAAACAATGCGAAGAGTAATATGTAATTTTTGTTTTCTTGTTAAATATAAACATAAAATTGCCCGTACCGCTGTATTTTTATTTCGCACCAACTGTTATTGACGTGAAGTAAGGTAATGTTATTTTTGGGAATTAGGTTTTTTTTAGAAAACTACGAAAACTGTAAGAAAGGCTATAGGAGTGGACAAAGTACATCTCCAATTTGTTTGATGATAACAGAACGACAAAACCTTCAGTCCTAACAACTTATAAAGGTCCCAGAATAGCACGTAACGAAGTGAAATATGCTATTAAAGACTCAAAAAATCGTAAAGCAGTTGGTCCTGATGGAAAACATATGGACGTGTGTATGACGAAGCGGAAAATGGATGGAGAATGCGAATTAAATAAATTATTACAAGAACAAGACATTGATGGTTGGATTAAAAGGCAACGTATTAGATGGGTGGGCCGCGTCTGGAGAATGCCAAACAGAAGAACAGCCAGAGATGTGTTTACAAATACGCCAGAGGGCAGGCGACCTAGAGGACGGCCTCGGTCAAGATGGAAAGATAATGTGCTAGAAGACCTGAAAGAGCTAAGAGTACATAACAGGACTATAACAGGTGGAAATAGACAGATGGAAGGCGGTTGTCAAAGAAGCCGAGGCTCTACATGTGCCTTGTAGATTGTAGATTGTAGGGTGGGTCGTGAAGGCCATGCTGCCTCTCAAGCACTTCGACATATCAGATCTTTTGTGCATAACCCTTAATCTATTCAAGGCCTGGGATTCCGAGACTTCGAGTAAAGTTTATCAGTTTCCTGGAGGCTAAGTTTCTGATATCGAAGGGCATTAGGAAGGCCCCTCCCAGAAACTTGAGCCACTTGCAGAAAAGCGCTGGGCATTCTCAAAGCAAATGTGCTGTAGTTTCAGCGAAGTTCTCGCAGTAGCGGCAACTATAACTTTCTGTTTTGCCCATCTTTTTTAGGTGGTACCTTAGAGGGCAGTGTCCAGTGAGGAGTCCCGTCACCAGTTTCAAGTCTTTCTTGTCCAACTCGAGAAGCTGTTTAGCTTTCCTTAGCGAAAGACTTACTAGCCTCTTTGCTTGCCTTCATCTGTTTCTCAGCGTCGAACCTCTTCTTTTAGATGTGCCTTAGTGCTGTGTGTGTGATGACAGCAGGGCTCTAGAAGTACTAACGGACTTTTTAAATTCAATTTACATAAGTGGAAAAATCCTCAATAAGTGGCTCGCTACTGTTTTTGTTACTTTGCCCAAGAACACATCTTCTAAATCATGTAACAAAAAAAGAAAAAAATAATTCATGTTCGAGTTTACCCTAAGTGTAAGGAGTACTTGAGTAAGTCTCAATTTGGATTTCGCAGTGGTTTCGGTACAAGAGAAGTTTTGTTTTTTATAAATGTTCTTGCTCAGAGAAGTCGTGATATGTTAATTGATCTACATGCCTGCTTTATACATTTCCAAAAGGCTTTTGAACGTGTCCGACACAGCACACTAATGGAGACCATCAGAAATATTGGAATGGATGGGAGAGATATTCGTGTTATCTCTTATCTACACTGGAATCAAACATCTATTGTAAAGGTTAAAGGAGTTGAATCAAAAGAGGAGTAAGGCAGGGTTGCATCTTGTCTCCCCTTCTTTTTAATGTTTACTCCGAGAGAATTTTTAGAGAAGCGCTTTCCGAAATATCAGCAGGCATAATTGTCATTGGTAAGGTCAATAACAATTTACGGTACGCAGATGACACGATGCTATTGGCGTCCAATCAGGAAGATCTGCAGGACATCCTTGACAGACTTGTTTCAGAATGTGCCACGGCTGGTCTTGACTTAAACATCAAAAAGACAAAAGTATTAGTGATCAGCAAACAACCTAACATCGTAACTAACGTTGCAGTTAGAGGTAAAACGGCACAGCAAGTTGATCAAATAAAATATCTTGGCAGTATTCTGACAAGTAACGCTGATAGCCAATCTAAAATTTGTATTCGTATTCTTTTAGGAAGATGAGTAAAGTTTTATGCTGTATAGATTTGGGGTTGCCCCGGAGGATCCGTCTTCTGATATGCTATGTGTTCGCTACCCTCCTATAAGGTGTAGAAGCCTGGAAACTTAACAACAAAGACATGAAACGTCTTGGAAGCTTTTGAGATGAGGGCGTACAGTCGAATACTCACAGTAGCGTGGACAGAAAAAGTTCGCAATTCCGAGATACTCGCGAGAATACAGAAGAACACAGAGAACATAAGAACATAATGCAGGGCAAGATAGCGGGTAGAAGAAAGACATACTGGATGAAGAATCTCCGAGGCTGGTTTACCGTTTAGACTGGTATTTGACAAGATAAGAATAGCCATTATGTAACCAACGTTTTGAAAGAACATGGTACTTGAGAAGTAGAATTTTTTTTACTTAATTTTTAAATTGTCCGTGCATAGTGTGTTAATGTCCAAAGTGCATGTATAAAGCAGATAATAGAATACTTTTTTGGACACTGCTCCTGGTTCAGTAAAGATATAACCAAAAAACAGCAAGTTGTAGTGACTCAAAAATATTAAAAACCTCATACCTAGACCTTATCATACATACAACAAATCGTAACCGAACATTCAGAAAAACAAAAAAATAATTATTAATTTAATTTATTAAAACATAATTTTAAAAAACTCTAAAATAGGAGAATTTACCAAATAAATAAAAGAGAAAAAATGTGTACGCTATTTAAAATATGTTCATTGTTAAATTTTAAACTCGGCAATTTAATGTTGATGATATATCAGTTTTTTAAATTTTAATATCGATGTTGGTTTAATAAAATTTATACCTATTTGTAATTTATAATAAAAGTTAACAGGTCATTAATTTTACTCTTTTAATTACAATAACATGTGTAATATAGACACTTTTAATATATTAATTTAACAAACCACCTACGCATCAGTTGTTTTGTGGACGGCCCTTAAAAAGCAAATTAACTTCCCGAACCCGAAAAGGCTCCTCTGGTACACGGATGGTTCCAAATGACAATCGGGAACGGCAGCAGCATATTGGAGTGATGGGCCAAGAACAGAGGTGACTCTAAGACTCGGTCACACAGCCACTATATTTTAAGCAAAGATATATGCGATTTGGACTTGTACAAGGCACCTAATTGACCTTAGGTACAGGAACAAAAACATAGCGACAGTCACTTGGCTCTAGAGTCGCTCAAGTCAATGGTCATCACCTCTAAAATGGTATGTAATTGACTGCATTGAGCTTTTCGAACAGCTGGCGTCATTTACCTACGTCATAAGTACACTCCCTGACTGGTCAACTCCCGTTTCATCAAAGGTCTAATGGACAGAAAATCCGAAGACAGATCCATGGAAAGGTGGCTTAAAACCAACAGGATGCGACATACCAAAGCCCTTTTTAAAGGGCCCTCCAAAAAACTAGGTAGTCTCGTGAGAAATCAGTTTAGACTGATCATCGGACTGATTACTGGTCACTGGTTTACCGCAAGTTATCTTAAGAACTAGGGGATCACCCATGACGCACTTTGTCCAAGAAGCAGGGTGGAATAAGCAACTCCACTCTACTTCATGTGTCGGTAAACTGTGAATTGCTCAGAGGAATCCGCAAGGACATCCTCGGGCTAGACACAGGCAACAACACCGACGTCAAGAAGGTGGGACCATGTAGGTTAATTCGCTTTGGGCATAAGGTTGGTCTCCTTAACCCATTTTCTGCAACATGAATTGTTCTTCGTAGGGCCCGGGCACAATGGCTACAAAGCTAAGCGTCCAGCTCAACCCCAAGTTCAAATTAAAAAAAAAATCAAATTCAATATGTATATAATTCAATTCTGATAAACATTTTTCTTACTGCTGTTTCTTTAATATTCTTATTCAATTTTTTATGTGTATGTCACTTAGTGATTGAAAATAATTTTGTGCGAGTAAAAATCCCAATTCAAATTATTATATTCCAAGTAAGAGTAGGTATATATACAAGACATACAAGGCTGGTAAAAAAAAATTTTAATTTTTTTTTTAAATCCGCGCTGAAATATCTTCAGGGTGGTAAAAAGAAAAGCCTGTGAAAGCCGGAGCTTTCAATATTAATATTTAGAAGTGTCGCGCACCGAGGATTTCTATTTTACATTTGAATAAAACGGGAATATTTTTTTTTAGAATTTTTTAGTTTACCAACTAATGGACGGATTCTTGTGAGCACGATATGTTTTTGTAGGAAATTGAACGGTCTACAAAAATTTATTTCATAATTTTTCGATAAACCGACTCGTTCAAAAGTTATTCAAACTTAAATTTATACCGTAATTACAATTATTACACAATTATAAGCAAAATTGATTAAAATTATCATTAACTATAAAACACTAGTCATTAAAAAACTAAAAGTACTAGGTTCAATAGGCCTTTAATATTTATTTCACTGAAAAACCTACCATTGCTGGAAAGAAATAATTAAAATCTTTTTTATTGCATTGATTGGTATTGATGGTCGTTTATAATAGTTTTAAATGTTCCACTTAATATTTTATGTAAGAAAGATTTAATTTTGATTAAGTTAATTGACTTTAGCAAGCTTATTATTAAAATAATTCCCGAAAGTAGTCTATTTGATGAAGTGAAGTGCTCTTTCTTACCGGTTTAACCAATAGGACGTGTATTATTACTTAGCTTGTTAAACTGGGTTTTTACAGCAAATAAGATAAAATAAGATTAGAAATTTGTACCTGTACGCAATGAAAACGTTTAGACAGGAACTAGAATGGAATAAAAAATAATTTAGAGACGGCCATCTTTCAACTCTTATTTTATTTAATGAATGTGCGCATGACAAGCTTTATGAACACCCAGAACCTGTCAAAAAAGGCATGACTGCCAGTGCATAGGGGTGTGTTGGTCCCTACACTTATGGGTTTGGCAGAAGAAGCATAAAAGTAGGATTAATGCTGCGGAGATGAGTAGTATGAGAAGTATAGCCGGAGTGACTCGGTTGAATAAAGTTAAGAATAGTGAGATAAGAAAACGCTGTGGTGTAAAAGAAGATGTGGTCACAAAGATAGATAAAGGAATGCTTAGATGGTTTGGACACGTAGAAAGGATGGATAAAGGAAGATTGACGAAACAAATTTATAAGGCGAGTGTGAATGGGCAAATCGGTAGAGGTCGACCTCGGAGAACATATCTCGATCAGATCAACATTGTTTTGAAGAAAGGCCAGGTCAAGAGTACCAACAACCGAAGAGCATGTATGAGAGTACTGATGAAAGTAGAGGAAGCAAAAGATGTGTGTACGAACCGTAGCAAGTGCAAGGAAGTGGTCTCTGCCTACCCCTATGGGAAAAAGGCGTGAATTTATGTATGTATGTATGAACCACCGATTGATCACGGTTTTATCAGTCACTGAATCATGCGCAGGCAACAAACGGCAAAAATTGGTATTATTTATTTATTAAAGATATGGTGATGGACAGAGTCTCCTGCTAAAGGACAGCAGTGTGAAAAAAAGAAAGTGTGCAAAATTTTCTAAATATCCTCTGATATTATAATGAAATTCCTTATTTACAATCCCAGGTAAAAACATAAATATTTGAGTGCACATGAGTTTTTTGTAAAAGAAAACTTTAAATTGGAATTTCTCGTTATTTACATGTTGGTACTGGAACTCGTTGACTCATAACCCCCTTAATCGCAGGACATCTTGTTATTAAAAACCTAACGGGTCTCAAAGAATTGAAGAAAAACAGTACCTTCAGTAAGTTCACTAGGACCTACACAAATAAAAGCTCCGGGTGTTTGAAGCTAAATGTTGTAAAAAGGTAAAAGGTCAAGTCTCCATGAGGTCAACCAGCATAACTATGAAAGAAAATTTTTTGGAGTAAAATCCACGAAAGTAAAAAGATCCAGAATAATGAAATGGTATTTAAGCTCCAAATATTGTAGCAACATCCTTTGATTATTTTGGACAGTGTTAGAAGGTTGGCATAACCGAACTATTTTCCATCAGAAAAAATATTCTCAATATTTAGAGCTACTACAGTAGCTTTTAGACAAAAACATTGATACCAACCTGAACCCAGTATGAAATTTAAACATTTACTATCGTGATTGGCCTCATTATTTATATTTTAACAAAGTTGTTAAGGGTTCTTTTGTTAGTAAGTAAACAGAATTGTAAGTTGAAATCATTAAAATTAAGTTAACAGCTAAAAATTTTTAAGGATTACATCATTGAGGAGCGTCCGTTATTTTTTAAGCCTACTTTTTTTTTAAGATGTAAGGTTAGATTATCTGCAAAGAAAAGTTCTTTTTTAAAAAAACACAAAGTGAGTGCCAATAGGAAAAAATAAAAATATGGAAGAACTAAAGAACAAATCACGTTTGCAATGAACAAATATGTTTTTTAAAATTTGTAAGACGAGTTGCAGTGCTTTCTTTTTATGTTCGGCATGTTATCGTTATCTCCAATTGCTTATGGGTTTAAACTATTCATCGCATACGTAGCTATTAACTTTGAAATAACGGAACTTTTGCGAATTTATCCCTCGTTGCTGGAAAATAAAATAAATTTTAGCAGTTATGCGCTAATAATATTCAAAAATATTGCCTATTAATGGACAGAAATTAGCCCCGTTTCAACTGAATTACATATTATTACTTTATAGTCGAAAACAAATGTTCGTGTTTATGGGGCAGTTATTGAGTTTGGAACAGTTTTATGCTCCAATTTTAAACATCATTTGTACGATTTATCGATCATTTTATTGCGTTTGGTCGGAGTGGTCTTCTCTGATGATTATAATTGACGTAACTTATTACCAAACTTTCATAATTAGTCGGGGACAAAGATTTACATTTAAAAAATTGGCAGTCATTGGGACGAAAGAAGTGAAAACTTAAAAATATGAAATAACAGTGGTTTTTTGGATTTTTAAATTAATTGTATTATTAGAAACTAAAACTTCATAATTTGTAAGTTAAAATCATTGAATAATATATAACCCATTAAAAGTGGGTTGTAGTTTAAGGTCACTAGACAGATAGAAGAAGCTAGGAAGTATTTTTTAATATTGTTTAGACCGCTGACATTTTTTTTTTTGCAAATCAAACGATTTTTTTTATTATTTACAAAAATAAGTAGCAGGAAACCAGAAATTTAAATTAATAAAATTTAATTTATTTTTCATTATAGATAGTAAATGTTAGGTTTGGCAGAAGAATCACGATAGTAAGATCAATGCTTCGGAGATGAGTAGAATGGGAAGTATAGTCGGAGTGACTTTGATGGATAAAGTGAGGAATAATAACATAACTAAACGCTGTGGTGTGAAATAAGATGTGGGTATATAGATAGATAAAGGAATGCTTAGATAGTTTGAACACATAAAGAGGATGGATGAAATAAGATTGACGAAACAGATTTATAAGGCGAGTGTGAATGGACAAGTCGGTAGAGGTCGTCGTAGGCGAGCGTATCTCGATCAGATCAAAATTGTTATAAAGAATGGCCAGGTCAAGAGTACCAACAACCGACAAGCATATATGAAATTGATATGGTTTACACCACTACAGAGCGAACTGAAATTGTCATTATTTTTACTAAAACTAGTGACATGACTAGCTACAATGCAGCGTTATTTTTAATAAATTATTAAAAAAAATTCAATAAATATTTAACAATTATTAATAGACGTGGAAAGTGTGTCGTCACAAATGTCATTCTTGTCAAAAACTGATTCCAAACAAATAATTTGAGGTTACGTTTTCAATTGATGCTTTACAGACAATCTTTTTAAAAACTTTAACACAGTTTTTATCACTTTTTGACATGAATGACATTAGTGACGTTATGGCTTTCCTCGTCTATTGTAATTCATTTATTTACAATTATGAATTGAAAATTATTAATATCTTGCTACTCCTAAATTTATTTCTTTACTAAAATCTCACAATATTGAATAAAATTCTCTATTTTTTTTCTTACGATTAAAAAGTATAATTTCTAACGCGCGTACATAAGTACACACCAGTTTTTTTTCTACCTTGTAACTTGACGGGGAATTTTAGAGAATGACGTGTTTTTACAACAGGACAGTGCTTCACCACGCTTTGCAGCGCCTTTACGTTGAATGAATAAATAAATAGGAGTCGTGGAAGTACTTAACGAGAGCAGCTCCCCTGCCTGCTTAGGTGAGGGTTCTTTCAGCATTAATTTTCTGTGCCTAGCTTCCTCTGGCTGTGTCCACTTCAGCTGATGTCGAGAGTGGACCCAGCCATTGATCGCTGCCTTAACGCTGGCCTCGGGTATCCCTATTATTAGTTCTAGCCCAATAAATGGTGTTCCAGGCCCCGCCTAGCTAGTTTGTCCGCTTCTTCGTTACGCGCTTCTACGTTACTTTTTAAATCTACATTTTAAATGACCTTTCAAGACCGCCAGATTAATAACCTTAACCTTTTTTAGTAGGCTCCAAAAACGAAACATAAAACGAAATATACTTCTTTAGAATAACGTCGTCACCGAATAGTGGTACTCCTAGCGTGTAGTGAAAGAACCCTGGATATTCTTCAGAATGTTCGGAAATATATTGAAAAAATAATTTATTATTGTATGGAAAAAAATGGTTATAGTAATTTGAACACTTTTGGACCGCTTGTAAAGAGAATTGAAACATCTCATAAATTATGTGTTACTTGATTTCCTATGCCGTCTGAGATTCTTGAATCTTTTAAAATAAACGATTGATAACAAAAAAAACCTTAATGCGGCTCTGGTAAGCGAAACAGTGAAAAATAATATTTGTTTTCGAGAACGAATAGTACCTTTTAAAAACGTATTTTTGTGGGTTAGTTAGTCAGTCCATAATTTCACAGAGATCAAATAATTTTTGCCAATTTACTTTCAGCGTACCAAGCGCGTATGAAATTTTTGCACGTAGGTACACACACCGACTTGCACACAAAAAATGTTCCCTCAACCGTAGCGCAAATTCCCGATGTTTACATACATTATTTAAAATGGAGAGAGTGGGCAACGCTATTGTGAACTAGCAACGGCACAGTATAATATTTCTTGTTTACATGGAATTTGCGGTTTTCCTATTGCAACCATAATTTCTCTACACTGTACATACCATTAATATGTACCAAACCTAACCTCAGCCGTTTATTTTCTGCTGATTTGTACACCATACTCACCCTCTTATTCGTTTTTTGTTTTATTTTACAATAAAAACTGCAAAGAAGAAATTAAGACGATATTGACATGCCCGCCATATTAAAAATCTAATAATTCTACTCACGCTGTTAATACACATTACTTTGCAGCAAAATTTTGGGGACAATTTTAATAATTACAGTTAAATGTCGGAAAGTTATTAACTTTTTTCAAATGAAAAAAATAGGATAATGATTCATCGAACCACTTAAATTTAAATATAAGCAGCTTTCAGGAGAAAAAAGTTTTAGCTACATTAACGTCTATTAAAGCAAAACCCACCACAGGAACGGTTCATATCCCTGCATTTATTGTTAGAGACTGTGCTTCAGTATTAGCTCACCCATTAACAACCATTATTATTGTTTGCATTCGTTCACATACGATACCTTCTATGTGGAAGTGCTCTAAGGTATGTCCGATCTTTAAAAAAGGAACGCGAACTGATATAAAAAATTACAGGCCGATTTCAATTATATGCAATTTTTGCAAGTTATTTGAAATATTGGAGCAAGGAGTTCTGTATCAACACGTCAACAATTATATTTTAGACCAGGAGCACGGTTTCGTAAAAGGCCGATCAACAACAACAAATCTTACCGTTATTGCACAACACATAGCGGAAAATATAGATAACAGAATTCAGACAGATGTTATTTACATGGATATGACCAAAGCATTTGACAGACTTAACCATAATCTAATGATGCAAAAACTCTCGAATTTCGGCTTATCGAGTAACCTACTTGCGTTATTCAAATCATATCTGTCCGACCGCACACAGGTTGTGCAGTTAAATGGATTTGGGTCTAACAAATACCTCGCCAAATCAGGTGTACCGCAAGGATCTAACCTCGGTCCACTACTGTTTAATATCTTTATCAATGACATTGGTGACATAATTAAGCTTAATTTTTTACTGTATGCTGATGATATAAAAATTTTCTCTCCTATCATTAATATGACTGAATGTGAGAAACTATCAAAAAATCTTAATCAAATAAGCCAATGGTGCAGTCGTAATAATTTAGCGTTAAATCCTACCAAATGTTGCGTAATGTCATATACATTGAGATCTGATCCAATTATATTTGACTATAAGATAGACAATTATTCTCTAGACAGACCATGTAATTTTAAGGATCTTGGAGTTACTTTCGACCGAGAGCTATCTTTCCAAAACCACATAGACAATATAACTACGTCAGCAAACCGTATGTATAGATTTATAATTAGAGTAGGCCGCGACTTTAACCATTTAACACTTAAAACTCTTTACTATGCCATATTATCAAGTGCATATTTATAAACTGGAGGCAATCCAAAGACGCTTTCTCAAATACCTAAGTTTTAAAGTAGATCGGACTTATTCACTAATTGGCACGGCACACGAGAGTTTACTGTCAAGACATAGCTTTTTCACTCTGGATAGAAGACGAGAATGTTCTAGTGTCATTATGCTACACAAAATAATTAACAATAAAATTAAATGTTAATCAGATAAACTTTAAAATTCCCCGTCAGGCATCTCGATACACCGACTCATTCTACACTACCACACCACGAACAAATATACTTAAAAACTCTCCTGTTCATACTATGTGTAGCAACTATAACCTAATAAGTGACCAGCTTGATATATTCTATTGTAATGTGAGGTAAATTAAGAGCTATTATTATCAGCAGTAATATTGTTGTGTTAGTCTTAAGCTTTCTATTAATGTTAGTCTGATTTTGTAAATTGTGTATTACTCTTAAGCTTTTTTATTGTTAGTACTATTGTGCAAATGTTTACTTTGTTCCTGTTCTGTAATTGGAAATCTTTTTTTCTGTAGAACAGTGTAAATAAATAAATAAACAAATAAATAATTTCTCTACACTGTACATACCATTGATATGTACCAAACCTAACCTCAGCCATTTATTTTCTGCTGACTTACCATACACCATACTCACCCTCTTATTCGTTTTTTGTTTTATTTTACAATAAAAACTGCAAAGAAGAAATTAAGACGATATTGACATGCCCGCCATATTAAAAATCTAATAATGTCGGAAAGTTATAAACTTTTTTCAAATGAAAAAAATAGCTGGGAAATTTTTTTTATTTTGAAAATATTATGATTTTGGTGACTTTCCGACATAATTTACATTAAAAGTAACAAAATATTTCAATTATGTATTACCATAAATTATTTAGTTTTTAAATAAAGTGAAGAACCAACATTAAATTATCGTCCGTCGAACGGTGTAATCAACGACAAATGTTCGCAGAAAGTACCTAATACAATGTAAGAGAAAGTATATGAGAGATATGTCTTGGATGTGTGGGGAGATTTGAAGCTAGACTGACAGAGCGGTTAATGGCGGGCGTGAGCAATTTCGTCTTAACGCTAACTTAAAAAATAAAATAAAGACAAAAACTGCTTCCCAATTTTAACTTTTTTTAATAACAACTACAAGGTAGTCGCATATTGATGATACCAGTAAATACTACAGTACTATAATCTATAAACAATATATATTTGCGTTTGATCCTGCATAATGAACCACAATAGCAGTGCTATAAAATATACTATGTGACAAAAAAGACATCATCCATTGAAAGTGTATACATACACATTATGCCAAAAGTTTTGCATCACCCAGTTGTAACCCTTTGAATTTTTCATCAATAGTTTACTTTTTACCATCATGCAAAATAAAAATGTTAAATAAACGTTGGGTTGGGTAACGTTGGCCGTGTAAACAAATTTTAATCATTTCATGTCTTTAAAAATTTTGATTTGGATGAATTATTTTTACAGTTAAAACGTTTAGAATTTCAAAAAATAACATTACCTTCTCAACTTGTAATCAAGTGGTTTTTCGTTTGCCTGCTTGATCGCAGTGTTACAGCCGGTTCAATCTGAACATGATTGTCGCCTGTGAGTATCCGGTATCAAGCCCTCAGGGAAGTCAATCTTTAATGGTCTTAACCCGGTACTGACGTAGCTACTGCCCTACGCCAGGGTTAGGAATGTGTTAGGGAAATGATAAGGTTTGGACTGGAAAATGGTATGGGACAATGGTTACCCCCGTATGGTCTTGAGAGATAAACCAAGGCTCGCGTGGGCAGGGTCGCGTCCCTGAAGTAGATCTATCAATTATCGGGATCATAACTGAGCATCTACCCGCTACCCATCCGCCGTCTATTAATTTTTTTTAAAAACTATTACATCACTGCGATCAGCTTGACATTAATTAATAATATCAATTAGTTAATTTCACTTTATTACGACATGATTATCCCCTCATTTCATAAACTTTAAACATCTGAAGCAATTTGTTTCACTTTTCTATTTCTACCATCTTGAGAGACAGAGAATAAGTAGAAAAGTACATAGTCCAAATTAACATTTTGACCTATAGCGTAATAAACATGGGATAAGTTAATGATATTATTAAAACTAATTGCTTTCGTTTGATCCTTCTTTGGGGGAACGAATTTTACAGCAGGTACGGCTCTAACGGGACCAACGACAAAGCCGTTATTTTAATAATAAAAAAAATAAGATTAAGGTTTTTTATTACTTTACAAATTTCAAATAATTAATTTATTTATTTGTTAAACGTAAAAAATTATTATAAAAGGTCATCCACAAAAATCACTTTACAAGGATTCCACTGCTTGTGTCAGGATATAAACGGAGTTTGCACTGAAAACAGGGATATTTGGCTTCGCCATGGCTGTTTAACTGAAACAGACGATTGTTTAAAAGATTTGGAAGAGAGTGCGTATGGGTTGAAAATAAATGATTTGATTGTTAAATGCCTTCTTTACACCGTTGATCAAGTCGTATTAGCGTCATCTAAATAGGAGTTGCAGGCGATGGTTAATGTTATGCATGATGCCCTAAAAATCAAAGGGATAAAAATAAATGTAAGCAAAACAAATATAATGGTTTTTTAAAGAAAAGAAAGCATGACAAACTGTGAGGTTCTGATAAAGGAAGAAAAAGTGGAACAAATAAATTAGTTTGTATACTTAGGTTCAAAGTTTATGAGAGATGGAAAGTATGACAATGACATTGAGCGAAGGGGTCTGGCAGGAAAACAACTGAATGGTGCACTGCTCAAAAAGGGCATGTCTGTCTGTGCATAGAGGAGTGCTGGTTCCTTGACTTACGTATGGTAATAAATGTTGGGTTTGGCAGAAAAAACATGAAAATAGGATTAATGCTGCGGAGATGAGTAGTCTGAAAAGTATATATAGCCGGAGTGACTCGATTGGATAAAGTGAAAAATAGTGAGATAAGGGAATGCTGTGGTGTAAAGAAAGATGTGGCTACAAAGATATATAAAGGAATGCTTGGATGGTTTGGATACGTAGAAAGGATTGATGAAAGAAGATTGACGAAACAAATTTATAAGGCGAGTAGAGATCGACCTCGGAGAACATATCTCGATCAGATCAACATTGTTTTGAAGAAAGGCCAGGTCAAGAGTACCAACAACCGAAGAGCATGTATGAGAGCGCTGATAAGAGTAGAGGAAGCAAAATATGTGTGTAAGAACCGTAGCAAGTGGTCTCTGCCTACTCCAACGGGAAAAAGGCGTGACTATATGTATGTATGTGTTTTAGCAACAAATTAAAATTTTTTAACTTTTATAAAAACAATCAAAAAAAGTAGTTTAAGGAAGTGGACACTAAAAAATGTCTTTTTCTCTAGTGGTGTCACAGAGTTATTAAATGTTTATTGCCATAAATAAAACCAATACCTTCTTTCATAAGCATGACATTATACACTTTAACGTTTCCCAACCTAACCAAATTTAATATATTTGGTTGGTTAAAGTGCCTTAATAGCATTTAAATGAGTATCTACAGGATCTTAAGTTATTACGTTTTACATATTTGCGATACTGAGACTTATCATTTGAGTTTACAATGCTTAAAAATCCCAATCAGCTGGAAGAAATTTGGACCTTACTCAAGGCGGAGTTGAGATTGTATTGCAAATTTGCACGCAAATCTGGAAGAAATTTGGACCTTACTCAAGGCGGAGTTGAGATTGTATTGCAAATTTGCACGCAAATCTGTACTCGAAGCATCGACTCCGCCTAAAGTACGGGATATGAATACCTTTAAAGAAACATTTTTATATTCGTGTTACAGACATTTTTTTATAAATTTATATTGAAAGCCGCCACTGTTTAACCATTTCCACGTAGCTTAATTGATAAGACGAATTTGGCAGCTTTCTGTATACAAGTTCCATCCGGGCTTTTTGATACGGTAAAACATTAAAATCTTGTACTAATTATGTTTCATCAGTGTACTAAACGAAGCATAAACTTTCAAGTTTTCCGACCAGCTAAGATCTCGTACTTTTCGACGGTCTTGTACTTATGTCATTAGATTTGTTAAATTAACAAAATGTACGCCAGCAAGTTCCTTTACAGAATGTAAATAAATAATGAAGAAAATACCTTTAAGATTAATGAGTAGAATATTTTATTTTATGGGCATAAAACAATTTTCTTTAAGAGCAGCGTAGTCGTAATTGAATTTAAGCATTATATTATTATTTTTACGATTGAATAATTTAACAATCACAGTATTTTTAAGTAAAAAAAAATAATATCGAGACCCCTCAAATTAAAAAATAATGGGGAAATAACCTGGAGATATTCCGTTCTGAGCTGGAAATTTTTAATTACAATTAGATTTTGGTGATTTTAAAATTAATAAATTAAAGTTAATTTTGACAAAGTTTATTAAAAATCTATTTAAAAAAAATATATTTATTTTTAACAAACATAAAAAATAAATTAAATAGTGGTGTCTCCTCTTTAATTAATTATCGTCTATATCGTTTTTCTATGGATGGTGTTGGAAATGGAAAAATAATTTTAGAACTAATTTTACTTTATTATTTTTGAATAGTTGACCGTATATTTTTTGTCAGTTGAAGTAAATAAAATGTAATAAAAATTTCGTTTTTTTAAAGAGCAACGTTTTTTTTTGTAGAAGCTTTAATAAAGGACATATTATTAATAGCCACATTCTCAAGGATTCATAAAAAAAGGAATCAAGTTATTTATTTCTTGTTAAGTTTAAGTCCGGTGATTGCGCAGGCTACGGCGATACTTTAATATTATTATCATTAAGAAAGCTGACGACTATTTTCGCAACATGTAGTCGTGGAATATCATGCATCAGTACGAAATTTTCTCCAGTGGCAGCAGCATATGGGGGCACAATTGATCTAAATATTTTATCAATGTACCAATTGGCATTTCACAAAGTTTGCAGCAAAACGAGATCGGTCCTACCTTTGATGCTGATTCGTCTCCAAACTATTACTGTACCTTATGCAATCGTGCTTCATTGCCCTGTATATTGTAAGGGGGAGAGTCGTGAAGGCTATGCAGCCTCCCAAGCACCTCGAACCATCAGATCTTTTGTGCTTAACCCTTAATATATTCGAGGCACGAGATTCCGAGACTTCGTATAAAGAAGCTAAATTCCTGACATCGGAGCGCTTTAAGAAGACCCTTTTTAGGAACTTAATCCTCTTGAAGAAAAGCGCTGGGCATTCGCAAAGTAAATAATGTTCTGCAGTTTCAGCAATGTTCTGGCAGTAGCGCAACTATTACTTTCTGTTTTCTGTGTACAGTAAGGAGTCCCGTCACCAGTTTCAAGTCTTTCTTGTCCAACTCGAGAAACTGTTCAGCTTTCCTTGCCGAGAAGATCACTAGCCTTTTCGTCTGTCTTTGTCCTGGCACTTTATTCCAGTAAGATTTTATTTCATCTGTTTCCCAGCTTCAAACCTCTTTTGTCAAGTGGGCATTGGAAAGTCCACAGAAGGGTTCTGGGCCAGAAAATTGTGTATTTGCCTCTTCTTTAGCAAAGCAGTATGCATCCTTGTTGCTTCCAACTCCCCTGTGACCTGGAACCCACATCAAAGTGACCTGGTAGTTTGCTGCCAGTTGTCTCAGGGATTGTTTACAGCCCAAAGTCAGCTTAGAATTACTAGTGTATAACTTCAGAGCTTTTAATACCCACCAACCCCACACCAACCATATAATCCATCTTGGATCCATCAGTGTACCACACTGATGCAACCCTTTCTAGTTGAGGTCCGTTCTCCGTGCCAATTTGGTGGTTACTTATGACCATTTTAAACTGCATTTAGAAAACGTACCTAACTGGCTTGATATATGTCGGCTTGGACATGGATTTTACGGAAATATTTTTCAAATTTTTTAAAAGTTCAATCCGATTTCATGCTTTGGAATTTAATGTCTGGCTCAGCCTGAAGGCGCTGATTGATGCTTTTATTGTGCAGTACTCTTCACACTCATACACGTCTCGAGTAGCATTGTTTTCAAAATCTTTACTTACCTACCAGCCCAAGCTAAACAACGTTTACTTTTTGTACTCTCCAATATTTTGGCTAACATTATCCAAGTTCTTAGTCATAAAATTGACCAACAGATAACCAGGAATGGTAGCTGGAACACTAAACTGCCCCGTGGGCAATACCATTAACGGTTCCGCTTCTCTAAAACAATACAAACCCATACGAACAAACAACTATTGATCCAAAACGACCTACTTCTCAACCACCATTTCAAATATATTCTAGCTGATTGCAACTAATTGCAAAAAACGATTTTTATTATGAGTTGTAGATCTCGTAAGTCCTGTGTGTTTTTCAAATACATCTTCAGTTTCTACACAACGGATGTTCAAGTGCAAAATTACTCTTTGAGGCAAATACTTTTACATTTATCATCTTAAGTGTCTGGAACCAATAAAATACGTAATATAACAAAATCATTTTTTAATACATTTTTCAAAATTTTTAAAAAACATTATTAGAAACATCAGAAATTACAGTGACATACAAGAATAACGCGTTGCATTTTGGAAACGAATAGTGATATGCATGTTGTCCCAAATTGCTGGCAACACAGTTTACGAGTGGAAGGACCAAAGAAAAGAAAGGAGCTTTGACAGAACCCAGATGGGTCCAAGATATTTTGCATGTACCATTTTCAGGTCTGCCATTGTTAGTTAATTTTTTTGCAACTCTCATTAAAAATACAGCCCAGTAAATTTGCAACTTGCTCTTAATTAATTAACGAATTAACATTTAAATATAATCTTATATAGAAAGTTTTTTTACCGTCTACTAAAAATGATAAAAGATAGGTTTAAGGGCGAATTTCAACAGACTGGTGAAATAATACAAACAAAAGCAATGCACAAAAAATATAAAAAAAAAATTAATATTTTTTAATTAAAACAATGCTGGCTTGACATATTCGAACGACGGTTCGCTTCATTGAATCCTTGATGGCAAAATTCATTCAATTTTGTTATCGCATACCTACATTTAAAATGATCCAGCAATTTTTTTTTTTAATAATTTTTGCTTTTAAACTATTTTAATGCAAATATTACAGTAAAAATTTTATATATATTTTTTTATAAATCAATTCTTATGTGCCCATATAATCCAAGCAATATGATTATTAATTCTTGCCATTCGTCTTTCTTACGACTGTCCAAACTCAATTTTCCCACAAAGTGAAAGTATTTGTCAGTTTCTCAGATCTCATTTTTGAAACACTAGCTCGGAAATCAAATTTCCCTTTTCGAACCAAATACCTATTCGCCAAAATCGTAACCACGTCACTTGTCACATCATTCCAATTCAAAATCCAACGAGTTAGAAGGATAAGAACATAAGGATAGTATGGGATACTCACGACCAAGATATATCAACGAAAATTTGTTTTTCAGAGGCGTACCAAACCGTGGCTGACTTTAAAGTAATGGACACATTGTCTATGTAACTATACATCACAATTAAAAGTTTGAGTACCCTTCTGATGTTTGGGAGACGGGATACTCTAGTATTGCTATATATAACTTTATGTTTTAGTAATATATACTGCCAGAAAACCGTAAACTATCTTTAGCAGGAAATCTAAACGACAAAACAAGTCGCCTGAGGCACCTCTGCTCCCGTCATAATGGCTTCACTTTTCTGGTGGCGTCACGACGCGACCGACGCTCAATGCTCGACAGTGCGTGCAGTTTTCAGCACCAGGCATCCGCTGTCACAACCATACTCAACGGCGATATGGATACGACCCTAAAACACCGTAATGTTCACCCTCATATGACTTTGGCCACCGCCGATATCTCCGTCATCCTCTGTGACAATGACTGAATATGACCCGTAAAGTGACGCTGCACGTAACAGTGGCGTGCGTGTATTGTGATAATTATTCTCGTTAAAATATATCCTTATTTTAATTTATCTTTTACGCTAAGAAACTAGCATCAGGTTTAATTTTTTTAAAACCATTATTATTTCAAATACATATAACCACGATGCCAAGGTATATTTCATAAATATGATTGTATATTTTTAAACTTCGATTTTATATCGATTAAAAATGTAACTTGTAAGTTGATAAGAATATAAGAAAAACATACTAGCAACAATTTTATTTAAATAAAAACCATCCATAAACCACGTAACACTCTCTACAAAAGGGAGGGGTATGCTCTTATATTATATGCTGTTGCGTAGTGGGAGGGTCAGTGCGACCCGAGGTCACGAAACGGAAAGTTTGGCACCAGGCATTGTTAAGCAAATTATCTGCCAACAGTCTCCCAACAAAATTGCGCCAATGGCTTCATACAAGATCGCTCCTTACATGTGGCAGTTGACGGTATTTCTTCTGATGCATTAAAAACCAATGCCGGGGTTCCCCAGGGTTCCATCCTGTCTCCCACTCTATTTCTTTTACACATCAACGACCTCTTGAAAACCACCACGATCCCCATTTACAGTTTCGCAGACGACAGCACTCTGTCTCAACTTTCACATCCTATCGCTCACTTTCGGTGAATCATACAAAAACAGGTTGAAATTTAAAATAAAATAACACGATATTTTAATAAAATATTTAATTTAAACTAAATCTAATAAAAATAAAAAAATATATTTTCAAGTCTCAAAAGACGCACCTCATTAAGAAGAAAAATTCAAAAATTTATAGTGCTGATCTATTCTTTTAAAAAGTATTTAATCTGATTTTCATGGGCACTCAACAGAAAATTAAAACGGAACAAAATTCATCTCACAATGTCATCTTTTTAATTTTTAACACACCAACTTTATAGGCCGGTAAACCAGAGCGTTTTTTTTTAATCATAAAATTAACTATTTATATTTCATATTGTAACGTTGTTAAAAAATGATGGAAATTGATTTAATCAGCCAAATGTGGTCTTTGTAGAAGTAATAGTTTTTTAATTGTAAACCACAAAAAAATTAAAAAAAAAAAATATTTGTTAATCCAGAAAACATTACTATTTAGTTTTTACTATAAGTACTATTTTTTCTTTATTTTACCCACAAGTAGAGGGTCCATATTTTTTAATTTTAAACATGCTTGTAAATATAAATTTGTATATAATACAAACAAGAATAATCTCAAGTTTTTGGGGAATATTTAACTGCTCTTTAAAAACACGGTTTATTATTTCGATTTTAAGAATCTTAACCATTTCTTCAAAATCCTATTTAGCACTACCTCCAAGAACTGACAATAAGTCGAAGTGTTTTCTATCCTATTTACATTAGTCAACAAAAATTAAAATATGTGTATTAATTAGTATTTTTCACGCACATTTACAAATGTTACTGGTTTTTCCCTATCACGTAAGATTTTTGAGTGACGAGTGAAATTTTTTTAGTTTTTATACATCATACAATAAAATGTGGTCTCAGTTGTCTATCTTATTTTTCTTTTTCTATTGTATACTGTTTCAGGACCATCTCTTTTAAATGTCCAACAATAGTCTGCAAGCATTTTTGTTTTTCTATCGTTGAAGTGAACCACGCTTCATGATCGTCGCTAACTGCTTCAAGATTTTCTGGAAAGTAATCCAGGTGAAAATGATAAAAATGGATTTCCAGTTATAGTTTGAATAATTCTAAATAATCATTAACTATCTCTTTGTAATTTTATTTATCATGATTTCCTAAATATTTACACGTTTGAACGATGTTTCTCGACCTTATTCAGATGACTGTCAAAGTATTATCTATTATTAATTACCTTAATTGTGGTCCTGCAAAATATTCCATCTGTAATCTTTGTTTTACTGATTCTGGGGAACTTCTAGATCAATAGTCTCAACAAAGTTTTTGATAAGACCAAGTATTATGAAAAGTGGAAGCAAGCACAATTTTTTGGATCAATCAGTGGTCCATGTTCAACACTTTTTTTTATAAATTTCAATTCTGCTGTACTAAATGACAACAATGATTACTTTTTTCACCCTGGTGTGTGTAACAATATTATGTACACTATAATATGTAATAATAGATAGGGCATAGGTTAGGTTAGGATAGAACGGCGGTTCGGAGGGAACCCACTTAGGCCTTTTGTCCCGTTGTGATACCGTGATGGACGGCGGTGCCTTCCCCCTCTACCGTTAGTACCAGTTGGAACTTTTAATAAAAAGTGTAAGGTCCTTGATGCTAACTAAGCTGAGATCAGTTAAATCATCAAAGTTCGGTTGCTCTAGTATATAAAGCCGTTTTCTGTCTAGGGCAGGCAGTGTCAGAGAAGATGTACCATTGTTTCCTCATCGCGACAGCTTCTACAGAAGTCGTGTCGTAGCTCTGCAATTCCCATGTGCCGTGCATGGGACCCACCTGCCCAGTGTCCTGTTATGGCCGCGATAGCATTTCCTATGGACTCCCTGGATAGAGTTAAAACATCCTTAGTTCGACGTAGATCTAATTTAGGTCAGATCTGTTTCAATGTTGTGCATGTGGGTTCATTTTTTCACGTCAATTAGGATTTTTAAACTACTTTGCTGTGCAAGAGGAGCCGACAATTTGCAATCGGTACTCCTTGCTGAGATGAGACAGATACAGCTTGGAGGGTGGTGCCCTCTCTTGCTAGCTCGTCCGCCTTACAGTTGCCCGGATGTCCCTATGTACCCAGACAATGTGAACTCTAAACTTAGTTCCTACCTCATTCAGGGCGGCAAGACATTGCACTGCTGCCCTAGAGATCAAGTAAACTGAGTTCAGTGATTTAATAGCAGCCTGGAAAGTAAGGAATGCAAAGAATGGATATCTCGCTGAACTTTTGTTCGTTGCAAAAGTATCCATGCAGCTGCCTCGGTAATAGCTGTCATTTCAGCTAGATACACATTACAGTGATCATGCAAACGAAACGACAGGCTAAGTGAGGGGTTTTCTGAGGAGATACCGCAACCTACTCTCTCCTCTAGTTGAGAGCAAAAAATAGGGCCTAACAACAAAACGTAAGGTGACAGAAAAATTTTAAAAACATCTTTGAAATCAGCAAAAAAGTACTTTTAGAATATTACACTATCGACAAATGCTGTAGTAGTTTCATTCATATTATCTACACTTAGTTTAATAGTCTTAAAATATATTCATGATAAATTTACTATCATTCATTTAAAAAAATATAATTAACTGACCTGAAGCAAGCTTTTTAAGTTTTAACCGGTTACTTATTTAAAGTCAACTAAAGGTAATTGGGAATATTTGCAGAGTTAAATAAGTTTAATGGTTTAATAGTTCAAAGGGTTCTTTCATGTATTTAACATTAACTGCTTTGGTGTAAATTACTTTTTATTAAATTTTTTTTTAATTTGGTCATTTTTTTAAACTTAACCTAATAGATTTAAGGTTTCTTTTAAACTTCTTTTGCTTAACAAGATCATTTAAAATAAAAAAATAATATTTTATAAGCTGGCCCACTATTAGCTAAAACCAAATGTAAACATAGTTTATTATTTCTTTTAATATCCGTACTAATGAAACAACCGCACCGCTCTCGAACTTTTGACGTCTTCTTTTTCATCTTGATAGATCGCATATTAAAAATTCTCACCTGCATCCTTCGATGGGCTATCTAATAACTTATTAGGATCATTCTCTTATGTGAAACATAATCTGATAAAAATCGACGGCATTTCATATAGTCTAACGCAGCATTCGTCATTTATCAAAATCATTCCATCGAAATTTCGTGATGAAAATGATACCATTTAAGTTTCTAACCGTAAGTTTGTAGTTTTTTTTTTAAATTTATTAATTTAAATAGGTCTTAATAATACCATCCAAATGTTCGCAGAGGTCTTTGGAATGGGCTTTAATCGCGAAAACCAAAGGAATTGTATTTTTGGTGGAATATTTGGGATGCATTCTACAGGCCGTTCTTTAAGGCAAAGATAGATTGCTTTTGTATTCAAATTCAATTCGGAAAACGTCCACCTAAAATATTCCTACTATTACCGCTGTTAACGATCACTGATGAAACGAGCTACTTGATATTTGAAAATTCGTCTGATAAATGAGTTTTAAAGGAAACCTGTAATTATTTTCTTTTGTCGGTGTCTGATAAAAAAAAATTTTGATGGTTAGTTTTTGACCAATATGGAAACGATTTTAACGTGGTGTGTTACTTAAAAATAAGAGCCCAAAATAAAAAAAAGTATAAACGAAGAAATTACATTTTCTTCTTCTTCAAGTGCTATATTCATTGCGGAGGTTGGCTATTTACATGATTATCATGATATTAAAAACTGCGATTTTAAATCAGCTATTGATAGTTCAACGTTTTACTAAAAACTCTCAGGGTTCGAATTTTTATTCAACACATTTATTTATAAACTTTACAATACAATTTATGTACGAGTACTAGTAAAAACAATAATCATACTTCAGCTGCGAACGGCTGTCGAATATTTATATACGACGCTACTGTCCAGTAGAAACTCGAAAGTTCGATCATGTATTCGAGATCGTTCCAACTAAAATTGACGTGGCGCGTTGTAATATTCTTGCCATAGGCTGTGACGGCCGAGCCGGCCGGCTCGCTTAAGTAGCATATTCCAGCGGCGTATCACAAAAAGACCCTCGCTAACTACAAATCTAAAATTGCAACTAAAATGCGGGATATACCAGAAACGTGTAAGGATAACGCCAACACCATGTGAAATGTTATACAGAAGAGTATTCTGGAAACAATGGAAACAACTACCGGCAAGCACGAACGAACAAAGAAAAATAACTGGTATGATATGGATTGTGAAAACATACGTAACCAAAGACACCGCGCTAGTGCTCAAATGTTACAGGACCCTTCACATGGATAACTTTAACAATGCTAGACGTAGAGCAAGAAAACAAAGTGTGCATGAAGGGGAGCCGGTGCTGTGTTAAAGTTGGATACAACATGTCAGAAAACTTTATGGTGTACAACGCAACGGCCTAAAACAGGGTAATAGTTTGTCTCCAATATTGTTCAATATCGTTTTAGACGCAGCGATCAAACGGGCTAACATTGACGTAGAAGTTTTTTCAAGCAGTGGACAAAACCTGATACTGGCGTTTGCAGATGATGTAGATCTTGTCAGTCAAACAACCATTAAAACCAAAGAGTTGTTTGGAAAAATAGAAAAGAAGGCAGGCACAGTAGGAATACGTATTAATGAAGACAAAACAAAATACAAGTATAATTCCCGGATTCAGGTGAGAGATTGACTAGTGCAAAATGTAACAACCATTGGCACCTACAATTTTAAACGGGTCTCAGAATTCAAATACCTCGGCTTAGTCATCACAGCAGACAACAACATAAATAAAGAAATGAAGGCCCGCGTACAGAGCGAGAATAGATGCCATTATGCACTAAGAGAACTGTCGCGATTATCGAAACTAAAATTGTACCAGGCTACTATAAGACCGGTAGTCATGTACAGATGTGAAGCATGGACCCTAACCAAAGCAAACGAAGACGTCCTGCGAATGTTCGAGCGAAAAATACTCAGAAAAATATATGGAACAACCCAGGATCCTAGTTCAAGGCAATATCGAATAAGAACAAACGCGGAGTTAAAACAATTGTACCAGGGAGATATTGTGAGAGAATTGAGATGGGCAGGACACGTATACAGAGCACCGGATGACAGAATGCTGAAAATAGCATGGCAGAAAGCACCGACCACCGGGAAGACCTAAAATGAGATAAGGAGACAATGTTCTATTGGATCTGCGGAAGAAGGGCATTGAAAATTAACAGGAAGCAAAGCTAGATAAAAGTCGATGAAGGCAAATTGTGCTTACAGCCAAGACCCACATAGGGTTGCAGTGCTACTTAAAGAAGAAGAAGATGAAGATTTTTTCACTTTTTATATTTCTACAATTTTTCCAATTCATTTCAGCACTTCTACGTTGGTAATCCGGTCTGTCCAGGATTTTGTTAAGGCTGCTAGTTTTTATTCGTTTAAGGTCCAAGTTTCTACCCCGTATAAAAAGACTATAATAGAAAAATACGGCATATAAGCACTCTAAGGTCTGAACTAAGGTCTCGGCTGACAGTCTCTTTATCTTCCACCATAAACTTGTTCCTTTTAGTATTGAGTTGATCAGCTGATATTACAAACTTTGTTAAGCATGTTTTGGAGTTACATATGTCTTATTTGTTGACCATTTTTTTGTACTTGTTTTAAGTAGTTTTAAATGTTTTTATAAGCGATGAAAGCGTAAGCGTAAGGTTAAAATAGGCGTTCGTAATACTTTTAACTAGTACCTATGTAACTAAGAAAATATTCGGGAGCATACGCGAAAAATCCAACCGAAAGTATAGTCGAACCACTCAACTTTGACATAAATCACATACAGACACATGTACTCGTTTTTTAAAAAGTGAGGTATGTATACTTCAGATGTGATGCAGTTTAAATCCCTTACATACGTTTCGAACTTATTTTTTATTCATCAGTATTTGAAGTGGAGCCCTCTGTGCATGACAGAAACCATCACGCCATCCAAGATTCTCTAGAGATGAATAAATAAAGTACCGAAACATTTTAAAATGAATGGAATTTGGAATTTATCTCGTGTATGAAGTTTTATTTTTTAAAGGAAATTTGAGTAATATCATGTTGTGAATGCGTCGGGATTTCTTACAAAAAGCTATAAAGGGAATTTTATGGATATAACAGTATGTAGAGATTTAATTTTTGATGTATGGAGAACATTTCTTTTCTAATTTTAAAAGAAGATCCTCTCATTATTTACTTTTTTTTTTTAAATAAATTAAAAATGAATTACTCTCAAAAGTAACAATCCGTCTACAAAACATGACGATTGTAGAATAACCCTTCAGGAGGTACGCGCGAAAAATTAAAACGGTTACCTATTTGTTGCTTAATTTGGATTTATTTGTCCATCATTTATTACTGATTAAAACAAAGTTTAATATTTCCTATTCACAACAACGGTGCGGAAGCTTGGACCTTGAGGGCCGCTGACATCAAAAAGCTGGATGCCTTCGAGATGTGGGTGTGGCGAAGACTCCTGAGGATCCCTTGGACAGCACGTAAAGCCAATGTTTCTATACTGGAAGAATTGGAAATCCAGGAAAGGCTGTTAAGTGTAATAAAGCGGCGAATCCTGAAAAACTTTGGACACGTCACTGGAAGGAAGGACGACAATCTGGAAAAACTGGTTGTGCAGGGGAAGCTGGAGGGAGAACTACTTCGAGGACGCTTCCCAAGACGATGAATCAACCGAGTTACAGAATTCACCGGTTCAAATAACGATGACTCTCCAACAAATCGCATTGAAAACAATCCGGTGTTCAGTAAAACGTGCCAAGGTGGTTCTAAAAGCTGTACAAGTAGTAAAAGGTTGGTTTTCAATAGTGATAGGGATATTACTACTGATAAGTAAATATTTGGAATACACTTCGACTTAAAGCGTGAAGAGTACTGGGCAATGAATAACGAATGTAGAATGTACAGAAGTTTCATTATTGTAGAGAAAGTACGGTAATGGTTTGGGACGGAATCAGCTTTGGAGATAGGACCGATTTCGTTTTGCTAAAGCATTTTTTAAATGCCAATGGGTACATTCATAAATTACTTCGACTGATTTTTAGAACCACTAAAAATTATTTAAGGCTTTGCAATATATACTCCTTATTAAAAAAAATAACTATTATTGCAATGGCGATGTAGAGCTGTTATAAATATTTAAGAAGGACACACAACCGATAAATTTATTATATTTTGACAAAAACTTTGAATTTAAATATACCATGTAAAGCTGTTATAATTATTTTAGGTCACACAGCTTAATAATTTATTTTATTTTGACATAAAATACAATTTAAATATTTGTTGTTGGAATTATCTTGTTTTAATTTATCAACTGCAAATCTCTTATTTTTGCATGATTTTCCAATTCAAACCTTCCTTTGTTGTTGTTAAAAATATTTTAGACTTGCATTGATTCTTTTATTTCAATAATTAAAAAACATGCTGCTAATTTATATATTCATAAAAAATAAAATACTTATATTCAACTGTATCCAAGTTTTTTCTGCTAAAACAATTGTCCACTTTTTTATTAATCCAAAAAAATGCATTTCAACTCGCTGGCTACTCTTTTCATACCAACTTTTTGTTTCCTGCTACGTTCGTATACCCACAGTCACTCTGCCACATTTTTGCACAATGCCATGAATGGCTGCAAAGCCACTTTTGTGCCATTTACCATTTTGTTGCAATGTTAATAACTTTGAATCGAGCTGGATTTGTATTGCACTATAGATTTTACAATTCGTATTATTTGTTTGCAGTGTGTTGCTACCTCCACTCATTTCGCTAATTAAAAATGAATAAATACGTCAGAAGATCATATTTACGGTGATGAGTAAAACTTTATAATGTTTAGGTCAAGTGGACCATTAACAGCAAAGTCAATTTAAAAATGGCATTCATTAGATAATTTGAATAAACATAGCGCAGATTATTTGGAACGAAGGAAAAAATAAAATATAATTAACCAATAAAAAATTAGTATAAGCTAGTTTTTCATTAGAATACATTATTATTACATTTAATAAAATAAAATAAAGTTTAATGCAAAACCCATAATTTCGAGTCCAACAGTGGTAAATGAGTCATATTTTTACGGAAATACCTAAATTTTTTGGAAAACTGTACCATAATTAAAATATTTACCCTTGACAGAAAAAATATAGTTTAATATTAAAAATTTTAATTTTTTTAAATAGCTAGGTTGGGTATCATGTGAATGGGACATAGTAAAGTCGCCCCTCCAATGCGACCCTTGATGGGTCTATTGTGGCTCACAGTTACAGTTCACCGCACAATCTAGTTCTCACAAAGTTCATTGTGGTATGGGGTAAGATTTTTTTGAAATCGGTAGGTTTGATAAAAGCAAATATGTGGAACCTTATTCTTCCTAAGCAGGGGCATGAACATAGTATGTGTTCAGCACTTTCGTCTTCCATGCAGCAAAACCGATAGTCCGTTTGTTCGTTGAGACCTTTCCCTCCAAGGTGGTATCTTAGAGACGACAGTGTCCTGTAAGCGGTACAGTCAGAATTCGCAGGTCGTTCCTACTCCATTCCAGGATATGCTTGGTTGTGTTTCTTAAGTGGTTTAGGTAAAAACGCCTTCGAATGTGCGAATGTGCCCACCCTGGTTTATCAGACCAGTGCGCTAGTCTTTTTTACCCCACCAAGTCCGAAATTATGGTTTTTGCAGCACTTGTGGTAACTCCAAAGACTGGTTCTGGCTCTATGAACGCAGAATTTCTTCGTGAGTAATTTTTTTGGTTGCATGAAGGGCTTTATGTGTAGTAACTATTTTTTCTGTTAATTCAAGTTTCCTGTCTTATGTTCTATCAAGTATGCGTCATCTCCCCGAAAAAGATGTAGTTAAAAGGCTACAAAGGATCAAACTGTCTGACGTGTGCTATTAAGTGGTACTAAAAAGTAAAATAACCAGACGTCATCGTCAAAAACCACATGTACAACGTGGAAGCTAATTTTAAGATAAAGATTCAATTAAGTTAAGTTCATTATTATTTCAACTCCAATGGAATCTTCATGAAACAAAATTAAATTTTAGATACATATCTAATACTATAGTTCCTCATTTCAAAGACAAGCATAAATTGTTGTATTTCGAATATCGAATGGTGATATTTATGATATCCGAAGTTACTTGCATAGCGATATATCTCTGTATTCCGAAGAGACAGTGAGTTCATCAGTGTAAGGACCTAAAGAATAAGAAGGAACTTCAGCTAAACCAAGATGGGTCGAAGATTTTTTAGCTTCTCTTATCAGTAAATACAGTTCATTATAATTGCTTCTCGGTAATCTCACCCCAAGCACTATGGGGACCTTATGAGCTGAAACTATTTAGAAAGATCAGATAAAAAGTAAACTATATATCATAATTGTAGATATAAGAAAAAATTACTTATTTTGGTTTTAAATATAGCCATGTGTTTAAAATGTAGGGTTAAATTTAAGAATATTAATTGTTTACTTTTCGAACTTATTTTAGCCTGAAACAAAACATTTTGTAGAATTGTTCATTATTGTTCGAAACTTGTTTATTTATCTTTTAATTTAATGTATAGCATTTTTTGCAAGCGTTGTAATGATTTGTCAAATAAAAATTAGGTACTTTCGATGTTATTTATATTTATTTCATGAACAAAAGAAAACTACCAGTTTGTTGCCTCATAGTTATGACATGTGGGTTGTTAATAAAACATATAATGGAAATTATTGTCAACGTCTTTGTATTATGAAACTAACTTATAATTAAATACTTATTACTTTATCCTCGTACAGTAAAAATTCATTGCTTATTTTTTATTACAAAATGTTTTCTATCCAGTCACATAATTTCTTTTCATTAAACAATATTTCATCCGTCAAGCCCTGTACACGAAGTCAGTTTGTATTATTTTTTGAGGCTTTTTTTGTACGATTTTACTCATTCTCTTACGAACGATATGCGACCTAATTGTTGTGAAGAGTTTAAGCTGTTTATTTTTCCGACCGGGAAATGAAAACAAATGACGGCAGCAATAAAAAGCAGATAAATTAAAAGAAGGTTTTAGGGTCTTTGCGTATTGAAAATACAGAGATGGATTTTTATTTGCCTATAAATTCGGGAAAAGGGCAGCATGCGTTCTAATTTAAAATACTTTTGTAACAAGTGTTAAATATTACGACATTAGTACTGTCCAAAGTTAATTCTAGAAGGGGATTTAAAATTATGTGACATCGAAAACAGTAAATTTAAATACTAAAACGTAAAAATAAAAGTAGCTGTTCACATTCTTATGTATTTTATTTAGGTATACATTATTCTTATTTCTTTCATTCTCTATTTTTTGAAAGATTCTTTTATAAGAAATATGCCTGCTTTGTTCCTTTAAAATTCGTTAATGTTTATAGTCCACACATTTCAGAAAGTTTCTACAATTGCATACATACATACATATAGTTACCCTTTTTTCCGAAGGGGTAAGCAGAGACCACTTGCTAAGGTTCTAACACACATCTTTTGCTTCCTCTACTTTTATTAGTGCTCTTATACATTCTTGTATGCACAGTTTTTGCTGGCAACCTACGGTTTCCGCAAAGTGCAAACTTCGTTCTAAAAATACTTTTTCATTTTTAACAACCTCATTAAAAAAAAATTTTAGTGAATTCAGAAACATATCATATTATATTTGTTGATGAAGCAAAGTATTGCACTTTATTTTTTACAGAAAATATTTTACAAATATGGTCAATTAGTCGGTAAATACACAAAGCTTCATTATACCACAATAAATATTCCATGAAACATTACTATTAAACCCCTGTTAGTTAGTGCCTACATAAAAGGATCGATTTCGAATTCCCTGAATTTTATTATTAATAATAATTCCATAATATTGTACCTGTGTATAGTAACCCCATTTCTTTTTTTTTTATGAAAATAGTCGCAAAAAGGGTAGACCTATCGTGTAGGCCGCGGACGGCCCGCACTGCGACTATTAAAAGGGGAAGGGATTATAGAAAGAAAATGATTGTGGACACGCTTTTTAAAAAGTTGTAGGTCATAGTTCTCTGGAAACACTGATTTTGGGAGCTTATTCCATTCCGTAGCAGCTCTGTAAAAGAAGGATTCTTGATGAAGATTGGTCCTAGTAGTGTCAATCTTGAGAGTAAATGGGTGAGACTGATTAGCGTGCCGAGTTCTTCGGCCGAATGTGGCCAATGGTGGTACAAGAGTTTTTATTTCTCTGGAGCATCTGCCATGGAAATATCTGTAGAGCAATGACTGGTCTGCAACTCTTCTTCTATGTTCTAGAGGGTGAAGGGTATCTGTGAGAGTTGAGCTGTTTATCAAACGAATGGCTCTTTTCTGAATGGAATCTAGAAGACCAAGAGAATGCCTTGGTGCTAAACCCCAAATGTGCGAGCAATACTCCAGTAGAGGTCGGATTTGAGCCTTGTACGTCGTCAACAGTTGATTAGGAGTAAAAAACTTTCTGGCTTTCCACAGAAAACCTAGCCTCTGGCTTGCCGACTTTGCGATGTTAGCAACATGGTCATGCCAAGACATATTATACATATTATACTCCCAAAATCGAGATGGAGGGACTTGGTTCAAGGGTATTTCCGGACATTGTGGCACTTTGTGTTTTTTGGGCGTTAAACTGAACAAGACTGTTGTTGGTTTCCCACTCGACGATTGCTTTAAGATCTCTATTGATGGAATCAACCTGTTCCTGCCTGAGTCTATTTGTATCATTCACCGAAAGTGATCGATAGGATGTGAAAGTTGAGATAAGTGTGCTATCGTCTGCGAAACTGTAAATGGGGTTCGTGGTGGTTTTCAAGAGGTCGTTGATGTGTAAAAGAAATAAGGTGGGGGACAGGATGGAACCCTGGGGGACCCCGGCATTAGTTTTAAACGCATCAGAAGAAATACCGTCAACTGCCACATGTAAGGAGCGATCTAACATGAAGCTCAAGAGCCATTGGCTCATCATGATAATCTCTTAGTACAGGCATTGGTAAAAACACCCTCAACAAAGGTCAATAAAATCCGACAAAAACCCATACCCAAAAATTCTACAAAACCTTTAATAAAATGAATAAATATGTATGTACAAAGAAAGTACCTAAGCGTTTTAATTTAAATTTTGTACTGGTAGAATCAAAATTTTAAACATTTTATTACTGTTTAAAAAGCTACAGGTCAACGTTAAATAATTGATTATGGTAAAAAACGAAAACGTCTGTATATCCGAAATAAAAAGTTATATCATCAATAAAAGTGAAAAAAGTGTCTTGAAAACCAAAAGGCTGGCTGAAAAATTAAAAAGTAGACACAAGTTACAAGACGGCAATGCTAATCGAAAAAGAAAATTTCCTAAAATCAAGGGACTTGCTCTTGGCCAAGTAAATTCAAATCATTAAATGGGGGTGGTAATACAGATTTCCCCGTTAGTACAATATAACCTTTAGGACAATATATGGCAAAATTTGTCCCCAATGGCAATAAAAAAATGCTCCTATAAAGCCAAATTTTCATATAAACGTATAGACATAGATGATTTGGAAAAAGAAGATAACAGTCCGCTAGCACAACTTGAACGACGTAGTTATCAATTTTAAACAGCGAAGTTGAAACAGAAACTGCAGAATTTACCATTACCGACTGTATTAAAGAGATACGACAAACTATTTAATCAATTAAAGACTCTGAGTATAAGAATGAGAAACTTACAATTGTTTCGATTTCTAATGTATCGAGCCTACCTGAAGCCTGTGCAAGTTTGAGAGGCTTGGAAACGTGAATGATTTTAAAATGGTAGCAAAAGTGTCTAAACTATTATTAAAATAAAGTACGAATTTTATGAAAATGAACTAAAAAATCTAAAGAAATAATTTGTTTGTGTGAACGTAAAATTTATACACACATATAGTCACGCCTTTTTCCCATAGGGGTAGGCAGAGACCACTTCCATTCACTTGCTACGGTTCGTACACACATCTTTTGCTTCCTCTACTTTCATAAGTGCTCTCATACATACTCAATGGTTGTTGGTGCTCTTGACCTGGCCTTTCTTCAAAACAATGTTGATTTGATCGAGATATGTTCGCCGAGATTGACCTCTACCATTATTTATATAATATAAATACATAATTTTAAAATCTTGCTTGTTCTTTATTTTTTTTTTAATGGAAATTGATAAAACAATTATCTGATCAAAATTTTTTAATAAAAAAAGATTGTAAAATGCATATTAGTTACCTTGATTTTTCTAGTGATTCATTAAACGATCACCTCTCTTTAGCGACCAACATAATTATCATTCCTAAAAGTGGTCGTTATAAAAGATTTTACTGTAATCAATATTTTTAACCTTTGTTGAAGAAGTGGTAGCGACCAGACGACTGGTGCAAGGCCGTTATCGTGCTGCTTTACTAGGAAAAGGGTTGCAGCAGGACTGTTAGAACTACCGAGGTATTAGTTTACTCAGCATAGTAGGCAAACAGTAGTTTAATTCGAGTACTAAAATCACTTTACGAGGATTCCACTGCTTGTGTCAGGATAAACGGAGCTAACACGGACTGGTTTATCATCGAAAAAGGTGACAGAAAAGTGTGGCTTCGCCATGGCAGTTTAATTTATACATAGACGATTGTTTAAAAGATTTGAAACACAGTGCAGTGCGTATGGATTAAAAATGAATGATTTGATCGTCAAATGCCTTCTTTACGTCGATGATCAAGTCGTATAAGCGTCATCTAAAGAAGAGTTGCAGGCGATGGTTAATGTTATACATGAAGCCCTGAAAATCAAAGGGATAAATGTAAGCAAAACGAAAGTAATAAAAGAGAACATAGCATAACAAACTGTGAAGTTGTGATTAAGAAAGAAAGAGTGGAATAAGTGAATGAGTTTGTATATGATATAGCGCTTGGATTATTCTTAAATTCAAGAATTATTGATCTTTTGAAAATCTTAGTGTTGCTTGGCACCTTTTGTTATTTTCAGTAAAATATAAATGTTAGGGGAATAAAGCTTTTTATAACTTGGTATATTGGAGGATTCGTTGGGTTTTTGAAAGGTACGGTTTCTGTTTTTTTTAAACATATTCTCCAATGAATATTTAAGCTCCGTTTCTTTTTAGTAACCATATTAGCATTTACAACCAATGTGATTTAGTTGCGTTTATGGCTAATCAGTCCAATTACTAGTAGTGGTATTTTAAATAAGTGAACTACTCCATTTTATCTTATCATCATCCTACCCTGTTTTGTTAAGCTAACTTTTCTTTATCGACATTTTCTATATGAACAAGCCTCTGTAATTTGCTCGTTTTATTGCAAATAATTTCTTTTATTATTATTTATTAACTTCTTTCGGTCCTACAGAAATCTTGAGTTTAGAAATTAAGGATGTTTTACGTATGAAATGTCCTTTAAAAAAGCGTTAATGTACGGTTGTGGGTGGCTGCTTCTAACTATAAAGCTACAGCTACAACTAGATTAGCGAATTTTATCTCGTCCCGGTTGCAAAGTTGACTTTGTACAAAGTAAACGTCTCGAAAATCAGGAAATATCTCGAAAGTTTTCTTAAAACTTTATGCTGGTTTAATTTTCATATTTGTTAAATCGCGAGAATCCACGTGGAAGATGTACGGTGTTGAAATAAAAATGTAAAATGAGTACGAAGCGGGAAAATGATAGTAAGTTGCACCCAGGGTAGTTCTGAGTAAATTTGTTTACCAAGTTTTTATCCGAGAAAAATCCTCGGACATTTAATTTAAATTTTTATCCAAAATACATTTAAAAAAAACTAAATGTTTTCGAATTTTTCAAAGCTAGTGAAGTTTTAAATTAGTTCACGTACACCAAAAAATCGGACAAAAAGTTACTTTATTTATGTTTATTTTGAAATCTGAGACATAATTTAAAAATTCAAATTTTTAACTTTTCCAACATTAAATATCTATGTTTTGTTAACGTAACCACTCTAAAATTTGTTTAATATTAAGAACATTTATTAATTATTTTAACTCCTTAGATATTTAATAATTTAATAAAAAAATCTTACCCCTAATATCTTATTTTAACCATTTAATATAAGTAATTGTGCAAAAATAAAAAAAAGCTTTTATTTCCAGCAATGTTAGTCAATATTTGGTCTTTGCTATCGAATTGTGTGCAAGAGAGTTGACCAACAGACCTCTAGCAAACAAAAACATAAGTATAATATCAGACAGCCAGGCTGCTTTAAAAGCACTAAGCTCCAACAGCACAAATTCTAAACTTGTATGGAATTGCATCGAATTCCTGGAGTGCGAACAACAGAGTGACCAGGGAGTGGAGGGAAACAAAAAAGCAGACACCCTTGCAAAACGGGGGGCCTAATCTGCTTTCACTGGACCAGAAACGGTTTTTGGAGTCACTACAAGTGCCGCCAAAACAATAATTTCGGACTGGGCAGATAGTGTACCAGGGTTAACTCACTCAAAGGCTTTTCTACCTAAACCCTGGAGAAAACCAACTAAGCAGATTCTAGAATGGAGCAGGTATGACCTGCGAATTATAACGGGACTGCTTACAGGACACCGTTGTCTAAGATACCACCTCGGAAGGATAGGGCTGAATCAACAAACGGACTGTCGGTTTTATACTATGTTCATGCCCCGGCCTGGGAAGAAGTAGGTTCAACGTATTTGGTTTTACCAACCTAGAACCTTAAGATTTCAAGAAAATCTCACTCCATACAACCATTAACTTTATAAGAAGGGCTGGATTGTGCGGTGAACTGTAAACATTAGGGGTGAGCCACAATGGACCTACTAAAGGTCGCAGTGGAGAGGCGCCCCACTTACACGATACCTAACCTAACCTAGTCAATATTTAAATATTCATTTTTAATAATTTTAATGCATTAAAATATTGTATGTGTCCTTTCTGTTAAATTTACAATCAAATTGAGTAAAATAAATTATCCTTAGTGTTAACTATGACAAATAAACCATAAAACCAAAATAATAACACGATTAAAAAAAGCAGCAAAAAATTGGAGAGCATTATTTATGTTTGCCTCGAATATTCATTGATAATGAAATAGATTGAGAAATAATATATCCCATTTATTCTATTGCGAGTATGTCATCTTTCCATTTATAATTTGCATCCGTTATTCATTTAATTTCCCGTTTAAAAATTATTTTATAAGCTCCAGTGTAATTCTTAATAATCATAAATGGAATTACAACTCATTCAATAATAATTTATAGTCTCTTTGTGACATAACACATCTGTACGAGTGCGCTCAAATCAGAGGAGAAAAATCCTTCAAAATCGGTTCTGGGAGAAATAATTTTGATAGCGTAATTTAGGTTGGATTTGACAATTTTTTTTCCAGCATAGACGAATGTTTGACTGAGGCATCCCTGGGGGTACTCTTTCAAAAAAATTAATATTTTGTAAAAAAAAATCAACAAATTTACCCGAAATTCTGCATTTTTTCAGAGCGTTATTTACCAAAAATTCAAAATGCTACTTCCAGAGATGCCTAGATCTGACCTTTCCCAAACAGAAGGTGATTAAATGCTGTTGTATGGGTGTTTTTTATTCTTATATTTAGCTGCGGAGATCAGCAGCTTAAGAAGTTTAGCCGGAGTGGCTCTGATGGATAAAGTCAGGAAAAGTGACGTAAGGGAACGATGTGGAGTAAAAGAAGATGTGAAAACAAATATAGATAAAGGAATGATTTCTATGGTGTGAACACGTAGAAAGAATGGATAAAAGATTGGCGAAACAGATTTATAAGGCGAGTGTGAATGAGCAAGTCGGTAGAGGTCAACCTCGGCTATTTCAATTAGATCGACATTATTTTGAAGAAAGGCCAGTAAGAGTGCCAGTAACCAACGTGCATGTATGAAAGCACTGATAAAAGTAGAAGAAGAGAAAGAAGTGTGTTCGAAACGTAGCATGTGAAAAGAAGTGGTCTCTGATTACTATTACGGAAAACAGGCGTGACCATTTGTATGTATGTAATTATATTTGCATATTTTTCATTCTACGAGAATGTATGGGTTAACAATGTAAATCCGGAAACAAATTTACAGTAAAGGAAAAAGGGTAATTATAGTACATGCCGATGGAAATATGGGATTTATGGACAATGGTCTTCTTCTGATATTTAAATATATAGTATATTTGATACCATTATTTTTTTTGTCACTGGCAAAAAGAGCAACCCCTAATAATGACCATTTCAGTTTAAAACGGCACTCGAAGTATGCATCTTTTTAAGGGAGAGTGGGATCGCTTGAAGTATTTATTAGTAATGTATATTTACTTATGTTTAATGTTTCTAGTTGTACCAGATAAAAATAAAGGTCAGGTCCGGATTGTATCCTCTGTTCCATATGGCTGAGTAAAAGGAAGGCACATCTATAGAATTAAACGTACGAGAAAATGATATAAATACATTATACAGCGTTTCATACTACTCGAACTCTTCTTTGTGCGCTGCTTCGTAGCCTTCCCACTCTTGACTACTAAGCATTGTAGGTATGCATGCTCCTGTATATTTGCTAAGCTAAACAGGGCAAGCAAGCGTCGTATAGTGAGTGTATATATTTGTCTTATTCTCTCAAAGTTAAGTTTTCTGAAGTTTCACTGCATATAAACTGCACACATTTTTTTTGTAATGAAATTACTTCATTCGATTTCTCGTTAAAAACGACATGAAAAAAACGTTGTTCATAACTTACTGGAAGAATCTGCCAGCAATAAAATGAAAATCCTCTGTATATTTCTACGGTACAACTAGAAAGTAGAAACCCTGTGAATAAAAAAATATATCAATGTCACAAACCGAGCATTTTTTTAAGACGAAGATTATAAAATTCTTAAACGTAGAATTTTTCTTACGTGACATTTTTGTATCTCATTTAATTTAATTTTGAGATAGGAAAGTTAAAATGTGATTTAATTTTTTATCGAGATAGGTTATCTGTTAACTGATTATGGAATTTTCGGGTACATTGGAATTAAAGCGTCCAATATTCAATACAATATCGGTATTTGTAATATAAATAACTCCCCTATTAGCGTAAAAAGCTATTTTATGTAAGAAACCAGTTTTATCAGAAAATTTGCATAACGCTATTTCTTGTCCGTTCAAATAAAAGATAATATTACTTAAGAATTTATCTCATCCGCATCTTTTGATGTGTTATTCTCCCTTAAACGAAAACCCTAATCGGATCATAAGATCAAATTAAAATACCAATGAGAGCATTAAATCTATTCTATATGTAAATCAGATACCCCAAACTAAGTAGGCTTTTTATTTAGATTAAGCCTGTAGCTGAATCAATTTTAAATATTTTATCGGGAACGTATTTGTTAAATTTCGATGTTGGGCACCTTCTAATCGTTTCGAAGTCTTCAGATTTCGATCAGATTGACATAGATCGTTGCTTCGCTTGGTAAATCATCGAGAGCTGTGACAGTTTGTTTGGTGTTGATTATAGCTATAAATAGGAATTTACATGGGATCGTATAGCAGGCATATCTTCTCAGTATATATATTCGTATGAACTTTGACACATTCTTCTTCTTCTTTAGGTGCCCTGTCATCTTCGGACGTTAGCAATCATCAGCGCTATCTGAACCTTTTCTACAGCTCGGCGGAACAATGTAGTAGTGCTCACTTCAAACAATTATATTAAGTTTTTTAGCCAGGATATCTTTCTTCTACCCGGGCCTCTTCGTCCTTCGATCTTCCCTTCTATAATAAGCTTTAAAAGTCGATACTTGTCATTCCTTAAGATGAGACCAAAATTCTCCAGTTTGCGCTTTTTTAGTGTAAACAGAACTTCCAGCTGCTTGTCGAGGCGTTGAAGTACTTCGGTGTTACGCACTCTTTCTACCCAGGAGATTCTTAATAGCCTTCTGTACGTCCACATTTCAAAGGCCTCCAACTTTTTGCACATCGCATCTGTCAAAGTCCAAGCTTTCATTCCATAAAACAGTATGTTAAACATGTAACAGCGAAGCATTCGAATGCGCAGAGGCGAGCTTAAAGTTCTGCTGCAAAGTACCTTACGCATCTTCAGGAACGAAGCACGAACTTGTTCTATTCTGGCACGAATCTCCTGTATGCTGTCCCACTTCTCATTTAGTTGACACACAAGATATTTAAAAGTTTCTACTCGCTCAATTCGTTGACCGTTAATTACCAGGTGTCCGTCCACGTTGTTTGATTTTGTATTTTCGACAAGGTTAGAGTTTGTAGCTTCCTTGCTATTCCACTCATTTTTCTAGTGTTGGTCAATAGTGAAATTCGTTAGTCGGCTTACCGTTCTTACTGAGGGTCTTCTGGATTTTAACCTTGGCTGACGGTCACGTGTTAGATTCCTGATGTCAGCGTTTTATTGGAAGCGTTGGTTTGTTTTGAGATTTTTAAAATTGTAACTTCAGTGCTTCATTTGGCGGTGTAATATTGCATAATAGTGGCAACCATGTTGTAGGTGTCAACAGTTTGGTTTAACTGTGAGTCAATAATTTAAGTATGGCGACTGTTTAACCAGATTGACATCAGATCGTTTCTTCGCTTTGACCTTTCTTTAAATGCTGCGTAAATCATCGAGAGCTGTGACAGTTTGTTTGGTGTTGATATAGCTATAAATATTCAAAAGGGCTTATTTATGAAAAAATAATGTTAAATGAGGGTACCAGTAGGATGAACCTTTTTAATAAAGTGGTTCTTTTATAAGGTGTCTTTTTTATCAGGGCTGTCTCTTGCGTGTTAAAAGGGGATAGTTTTGTAAAATTGTCTGTCTTTCTATTCACATTTAACCAAAATCATCGTTATGAATAATTTTTTTTCCTTCACTTATTCTTCTTTTGGTGCCTTATCCTCAATGGACGTTGGCGATTATTCTGGCCCACATAACTTTGTTGACGGCAGCCAGTAACAGCTCTGCTAATGTTTTTCCAGTCCATTATCTAAAATTATGTAACCATGATATTCGGCGTCTACCAGGACCTCTCTTGCCATCCATTTTACCTTGCATAGCCAGTTGCAGTATTTCATATTTATGATTACGCATTATGTGTCCAAACTATGCAAGTTTTCTTTCTTTAATGTTCTTTATTAATTCAAACGTTATTAATAATATCCACAATTAATAATTCTTTCATGTTATTCGTTACTTTTCAGAATTAATACCTGAAAAAATAATAAAATATCACCTTAAATAATGAAAATCAGGGTCTACCCTTTACTAATGTTGAAATAATTAAGTGTTATGTTTTAACTAAGATAATGAAATATCTTATAAGTGGTTGGATTTAGGTATGGGGAATATCGATACCAAACGAATTGGCTTAAAAAATTACAGCGGAAAATGTAATGAAATCTATTTAAAGTAAGCATTTTAAAAATAATTAAAATTGTGCATGTTGGCGGCTAAGTTTAAAACACCCTGTATAAAATATCAATGACTTGGACATATGGAGTTAACGGGCAAACGCTTATTGTTTATTGGTTACAATTTCACGTCACCAGCTTCGTTATTAATGAAGATATCGATATTCCATGTGGACTAGGATTTTTTCAAAATTTTAAAAAAAATCGAAATATCTCGATAATACTTTATTTGTGGTATAGGACATTGGTGCACAAATTTTATTTAAAATAACAAAGTTGATATCAACATCCGGTACAACTGCAAGTTGCCGAAAGTCGAATATATTTTCATTGGATAGACCAATGCCGAAAACCCCTTATTTCAAATTTTCAGATTTTTTTTTTGACTAGTTTTGCCATATCGTCTAATGTGCCATCGAGAAAAATCCTCAGTATATAGATATAAGTAATTTCAGGGTATACGTGTTTTTTCAATGAAATCCAATCACAAAAATACGCGAAATAATAGAAAACACAAAACAACCGCTTAATTTGATTACGTAGCATACTATTTTCTAAACGGTTTTTTCTTGGTTATTTTTTAAAAACCGAACAATTTGGAAATCCGAACTACCTATGGTCCCATTTAGTTCGCATTTTTGACGTTCTACTGCATATTAATTTTGGTTCAACGAATTTGCGTTACGTCACTGAATATAACCAAATTTATCGGTTTGTTTTAATCTAGATAAACTGGTCTTCGGGTGATTATGGAAATTAGCTATGAAATTGATTTATGATAAATCGACGATAGCTCGATATTTTTTAAGTTAATTGGTGACTACCGCTTTTTTTTGGATTAACATTACTTGGAGGTAAAATGTCAATTTACATGAATGAAAAAGATTAACTACCGTATTTTTTGGTGGGATAAAAAAAACACCCACGACTTGCTACCAGTCGACGTTAGATATAAACGAGTGAAATTTTACCACGTCCTTACCACTTACTTATATTCAAACAAACAAGTAAATATATACCCAAGTATTGTGCTAATTTTGTTGTACATAATTAAAAATTGGTGAAATTTCCAAAAAGGGCATATTTTTGACAAAATAATATTTTTGGCATTTATTTTTAACTAGCAGAACCCGGCGTACGTTGTTATTTTTTCTGGGAAGCCCAATCCATATTGAAATTTTATTTATTTAACAAATGATTTATTTAAATGCTAGCTGATAAACAATATTTACAGTTTTTTCGGGACGTAAAGATTTTTTGGTGTTCCAACTCTGGAGCAGGCAACGTATAATTGACCGTGCGAAAAACAGGAACTTTTGAAGATAAAACCAGTAGCACTTAGAGATTGGCCTTGAGCCTTCTTGATGGTTATATCGAAAGCCAGACGCACTGGAAACTGTCTTCTTCTTTTTTTTTCCGTCTGACTAGGATTGCTCCTGTTTGTCTGCCTCTCATTCTGTTTCTCTTGTTGTTGTTGTCAGTGGCTTGTCCTTCCATCTTTGGCCTTTCTGTTGGTGTTTTGCTGTAAGGTTTAATATTTTTGCAGATGTTAGCTAGTTTGTAAGGTGCCATTCTGTTAACATGACTATCCCAGTCTATTTTCCTTGCTTTTACCCATTTGTTAATGCTCTAGATATTACATTGTTCCCGCATGCTCTTATTTGTTTGTCTGTCTCTGAGTGATATGCCCTTTATTTCTCTTAGAGTCTTCATTTCTTTATTATCTGTTGTGTTCTTTTTGTGTCGGCTCGAGTTTCTGGCGCATAGGTTAGGATAGGTTGCCACGTCTTGTTCGTTCTCTATAGAGTACTCTGCCAGCGGTCTCTCTACTGGCAAATTATGCCCGAGCTCAGCCGTAGAGGGTAGAAGAAAAAAAAATATAAAAGTGAGCCGCGCCACCGACTTAGACGGTTCAAGCCGGAAACCCCTAGGTCTTATAGGCACTAGCCACACGATAAACAACTGAGATTATGGTGAACCAAATAAATGAAATTATAGCTAAAATATATTAGATACTTTACTCCTACAATAAATCAAAGTACACAGCTCAATAACAAAATTATAACAAATATAGTCAAAATCAACAGCTAACAATAAATCAAAGTACACAGTTCAATAATAAACTTATAACAAATATAGTCAAAATCAACAGCCAACAATAAATCAAAGTACTCAGTTCAATAATAACATTATAACAAATTTAGTCAAAATTAGCAGCTAACAATAAATCAAAGTACTCAGTTTTGGCATATTATCTAATGCAATAAATAGTTTTTAATAATGTATTATATTAATAAATTAAAACAAAACTTAATCGTGGTGCCAAAAATAAGTCACGTCGTTAAATATTCAAAAATAACTCACTTGTAACCTTTGGGTAAACGTATATTGTAGATCAAATATAAAAAAAATAGAATAACTTTAATCTTGAACACCTTAATACGGAGTTCCTGCTAAAAACACCAAGCAAGTCTTTATAACACTGCAATTTATCGTCGATATGGATGATACGAATGCACTACTCCTGTGGCCGGTTTGGTTATGGAACGGTACCTGCTAATTAACAATGGCTTCCCTCAAATAAATCCCGCATGCGGTTATTTTAACTCGACACCAAAATCCAAAATATCAACAACGAAGGAAAGATAGAATGGTCAAGTTAAAAATTAAATGGTTTTTCTTCAAAATCCAATCAAGATGGCCCAAATACAGCCAGATATGAAAAGAAAACCGTAGAGGCTCCGCACACTTGTTAATATCACAACGCCCCAAAAACTCTCACCACACCACTCCCAAGACTGTCACCACACAACTGCCACTACTTCCCAAGCCAGATATCAAAAAATAACACGGAATCGACGTCAAACAAGAATATTCGCAAGTCCATGTTCCACCCTAAGAATCGCGCTCGACCGTGTTGATAGCCAGCCCCATCCACACAGAAATGCAAACCAAACAATAATATAACCGACAACAAACAACAATCGAGGCCAAAAACCAAAGCAAAATCTAATAACGAAAACACCCCACTCAATCTCCAGCGATCAACAAAAATGCCACAGCCATTAACAATCGAATCCTATCACAATAAGGTATGCAACACTATTTGCAACGAATGATATATTTAAGTTACAACAAAATACGGCACGCGACAATATTTACGAGTACCTGAGGAATGCAAAACTATCAGAGACACAATTATAATGGAACTGTAGAAGGGAAAAAATAGGCACGTTACCAGGTCTCACAGTTGTTTTGTATATTTTCATTTTGCTTTCTGTTTCGCTAACTTTTGTTGTTTTCATTGCCTGTCTTTTTGCTACTGCGGTTATGTTCCTATTACTGGTGATGTCGATTCTTAGGTAGGTTAATGTCATAACCTGCTCTATTCTTCTGCCGTCCACTTCTAACTTGCACCTTCAAGTGTCTCTACTAGTCACCATGCATTTTGTTTTTTTCGCGGACATCTTTATGTTATAGGCTTTCGCCGTGATGTTGAATGTATGAAGTGGAAACTGTAATCGCTTGATATTAAATGGCAAATGTTTTTGCTTAAATTGAAATAACTCGAATACATAAATGTTTGACAGCTTCAATATTTTCGAATAAAAAATTTGAAATGACAGGTGTTTGGCTACGAATATTTCATTTACGTTGTATGGGAGGTACCATTACCACTTCCTACACAAATGTTTTTTTTCCATCATTCATCAAGAATGTAATCGTTTTAATTTTCTTTTATCAAATATGAGTATTTTGAGACAGCAATTAACAATAATCGATTAGCGTTATACAATTTTAGTTGAAAATGAATCTATTTAAAAACTCGATATAAAATTGTGCAAAACATTCTGAATTTATGCTTTAAAGATGTCTTAAAATATTTTAAATTTTCAAGGAATAGAAAGACTTTAATCCAAATTGCGACGATATTATTTTTGTAACGGCTGTCTTTGCAAAACCTTATGTTAATTAGTGCTTGTCGTATTATTGATAGAACCATGAGTGAGATAAAATTAAAAGATTACCCTCAAATAAATAATAATAAAAATAATTTTTACCATTGAAAAAATGATATGTTGAAAAAATGATCGTATCAAAAAGATTTTCATGTCAAATGAAACCGGGATAATAGCGAACAATTTTTTTGTGTACCTATATACCTAAAAATCCCACTTGTCTACCTGTCCATAAACCTTTTAACCAGCCAATTTCCGATTAATACTCCACTGGACATATCCGAAGTATGGCAGGCCATATCCGGCGGTCATGTTGGTTCGGGAATATTTTTTGTCGGTAATTTACATTAGTCCATAAATCAAGCAACGAGACATTTGTCCGTTCGCTGACGTGCCATCGCTGGCACCATATACTGGCAGATTGCCGTCGCCGTCCATTTCGCCGCTAATGTAAACATATTGACAGGGCAGATTTGATTTATCAGGCCGTCCTTAATGCAACTTGTGTTGCGGTTACGGTATACCGGATGCCCCAAATACCAAAAAACAACTCATAACTATTATTACCACAGCGGAAAAAATTCTATAAGATTTGCTAAGAAAATGCTATTGAAAATGCAAGTGAACAAAAGATGATAACAATAAATATATAAATAAATTTTATTGTTAGAACAAAAGGTGGTTAAGTGCTAAAGAGAGGGCCTCCATGGAGATGTACAAGCGACCAAATGGAACCCAGATGTTGTGACGTACTGAGCCTTACGGAGCGCCTTTCTAATTAGAACATAAGGTATGACAGTATGTATGCACTCACTCACTATAACGGTCATGTGTAAACATGGTCTCTAGAATATGAAACTCACATCCATATAAAGTTTATAACTGTCTTTTAACTGTTTAAGACTGTTCAACTGTACAAATACAAATTAATTGCTTTTCTATCCCCCTTGCATTTTATTTTACGGATTGTAGTATCTGCGCCGAAATCAACTACTAAACTGCTTTTCGGATCTAGGAATTTAAAAATTAAAGCAGTCTTTAAGGAGTTTTCCTTATTTTATTAATATCAATTAATTGAGGAAAAATCTTATCACTGAAGGCTTCATTTCGCAAAGTTTAGCGGTAAATTGATGCCATCGGTTTTGTCACGCACTCTGTACACTGTATTATTCATTAACAAAGCCGCTTACCACTGCCCAAGATATCCTTTCAGAATAAGCGTTATGGCTTCCATTGCTTTTTTGTTCGCTTATTCGTTTTCTACTATCCCTATGTGTGATGGGATCCAATTTAACGTTATAAGTTTCTCCTATTTTTCTGCTAGGTTGAGTTGGTTTTTTTGTTTTAGCTGTGAACAGTTGGGAAGGGTAGATTTGTTGATGAGTCTCTAACGAACTAAGCAAGTTGGTCAGGATAAAAAATATCCGATTCTAAGAGTTGATTTAGATGATTGCACGATAAATGGCATACAATTAATCAGTAAAGACAGCACCAGATAAGGGTAATTTCAATTAAAAATATGTATCTACCACTGCTGTTCCAGCTCGTTCAGATGTTTTAGAAGCATCGAGAAACAGAAAAGTCCTGATGTGTCATGAAGTATGGCTTCGACGTTGTTTTTAAAAAGTTTTGGATTAGTTGATTAATAAGGCAATTTGTTAGGATTAGTGAGTTATATTGGTTAAGGTAAGATGCATGAAGAAAAGGGGGCAAAAAGTGTTGAAAAAACAATTGTTTTAATACAATTGCAAACCACACGTTTTAAGAAGAAAAGTTAGTAAGAATAAGTTCCTGTAAATTACTTTTAACTAGATTTTCCACCTTAAATTTATATAAAGTAACCTTTCCAATAGTTTTTGTACCAAATGACAAAAAATTAAGTTAACCATGATTTTTTTACTATTGATCTAAAATGTATGGGACACACTGTACTTTGAGGGTGACGTTAAAAACCTAATCACATATTTCTTGTTAATTTCCATCATTTTTCTTTCGGGGTGACGTTATTCCAGGTGTGATGTCAGCCATATCGGCTTGTTTTTGATGGGATGAATAGCTACTCATTATTCAATATCTTCAATTGTATCGAATGGATATGGATATGTTTTTTCTTTTTTAATCAGGTGAAATATTAGCACACACCCCAGCGTGGTCTATTAACGTGTTTATTGGAAATATTGAAGGGTATTGGAGATAAAAGCATTTTCAAGTTGTACTCGTATAAACGGAGTTCTTTATTATATTTTGGTCAACCTTTACTTTTGTTCCAAAAAAAAAATACAGTATGACCTCTACTTATAATGCATCCTAGAAATTAATGATGTTTTATCACTGAATAGATTCCCTATCTAAGACTTATATACTTCTATCAATACGCATTGTATCGACTTTTGTCGTTTGAGAACGAGACATAATGATCCAGAACTATATATGAACGGAATACGCTTAGAATCGAAGAATACTATGAAAATATTGGGAGTGACATTCGACAAAAAATTATACTGGAAACCTCACATAGATGATCTGACCAGCAGATGTAAGAGAATCCTCAATATTATTAGATGTATCTCCAATATAAAATGGGGTGCTGAAAGAAAGACCGTACTCTCCGCATATAAATCTCTGATACTCCCAAAATTAGAATACGGAAGTATAGTGTACGGATCTGCTTGCAAGAGTCGTTTGTATCAACTCGAGAAGATACATAAAGAAGGACTCCGACTTGCCATAGGAGCTTTCCGTACCAGCCCGAACCAATCAATTTTTTGTGAATCTGTGATTTGCTCACCGATTCATAGGAGGAAGAAACTTTTATTGAATTATGGTGTGAAAATATGGTCTCAACCTAATCATCCCAATCATTCAATCATTTATAATGCGATACCAGCAAATAAAACAGTAGGAAAGCAAATAGAAAATGATTTGTACTCCTTAGATACTGAACTCCCACATGTTTTCAGTGAAATTCCCCCTTGGACACTCACAACCCCAAAGTTTCATTTCGAATGCAATATATTCAAGAAAGAGAATACTAACAGAATTCAATATCTCCAAATATTCCACGAAGTCACAAACAAATATGAGAATTGTACAATAATATACACTGATGGATCAAAAACTGATCAAGGAGTGGGATCAGCTTTTTCTTGTATGGGAAACACTCACCAGTGGACATTGAACCCAATATCCTCCATATTCACAGCGGAACTATATACCATTCTCCAAGCATTGAGATTCATCGGGACGTTGGACCTAGGGACATACTTGATTCTTTCTGACTCCTGTAGTTCACTACAAGCCATACAGAATAGTTATAACGACGATCCGCTGATTCAGATCATCTCAACAGTGGTCCACATCCTGCAGAACTCTGACAGGAGAATAATTTTCTTCTGGATTCCAGGGCACATAGGAATAGCTGGTAATGAACTCGCAGATATGGCGGCTCGCGAAGGTACAGGACAAAATTATATGAATGACATCCCACTGCGACCCGAAGATATGAAAGCATATCACAAGAATAAAATAAGAGATAAATGGAACCAAGAATGGAACGATAGTAACCACAAACTGAAGATAATAAAAAACAAAGTCGATAAAATACTACCTTTTCCATCACACCAGAAGAGAGAACAAGTTGCACTTACACGATTGAGAATTGGTCACAATCATATCACATCTAGCTACCTATTGTCTGGTTCTAGACCTCCAATATGTGATATCTGCGACGTGCAAGTCACTGTGGAACATTTACTTCTTTTATGCCCAGTATACACCCAAGCTAGGAACAATTGCTCCCTACCTGACACACTGAGGCAATGCCTGGAAAATGAAAAATACTGCCTGAAAACGATTCAATTTCTCAAAGGAACAGGTCTTATGAAAAAAGTATAGATTTGTACCTACTCCAATGAAATACCGGCCGATTCGACAAAAAGGGGCTATTGACCATAGTAGTCGATGCCTTAAAAATTAAAAAAAAAAAAAAAAAAAAAAAAAAAAAAAAAAAAAAAAAAAAAACTTCTATCAATCTGTCCGGAAAGTTCATATTATTTCGATTAAATTAAAGCGTTTTAAACTGATTAAAAATAACCAGAAAGTGTGCCAAGTTTTTATTTTTTTTAACTTTAGCTAGTATCTGTTCGTACCACTCTCTTTACTTCTATGAATAAATCAGCGTGACGCTCATTTTTAATTTCAACACAAAAATAACGTTTAGTTTTTAACCAGTTTCTATCAGTTTGACAATAAGACTGATTTTAATATACATTTTTTAGTCAATCGAAGAATAACAGAGAACATAGTATGCTTTGAACGAATTAATATTTTGAGTAAAAACATTTACTTTTATGGTCACTCTCATTTTGTGCTCATGTTTTGAGAAAAAATGCATCAGTCTTATTTTTTAACTACTCTGTTTAACTGCTATTCGATTAGGGGGTATAAGTTCCCATTTTCGTAATCAAGTTGTTAAACCACTGCACGCTTGTGCAATTATATTTGTGCTAACTCTTAAACTATATTCCTATGTTCGCAAAGATATTAAAACGAAAGACGTTTCAATCGACTTTATATTACATCCCAAACGGCAGGAGTTTATACTTGGAGCGTAAAGCTCGATCGTGGTAACTCACAGTAGAGATTTCTATTACTTGCATTGAAACCAACGAGCAACATCTCATGGCAAGTTCCTTTTTTATTAAAGCCGGTTACATTCTTTATAGTGAGCTACTGTTCGAAGATTGTTGTTTTAGGTCTAGCAGTGACATGTATGAAATGCTATGGATTTTATTTCAACTTTTATGTGATACACATTGTGCCGCAACTTTCACCCTTATGTTATCCTTCTGCTGCTAATTATGATAAGCATATTGTCTCTTGGCCTTTTCATAATAATAATAATAATAAAATTAGGGAAGTGGTTTCTACCGTGTCTCCCCGTGAGAGCAATAAATGATATACCCTTATCTGTCTTTCTCCATAATAGAAGCAGGTCACCGATCGGCTTTATTCTGGCTATTCTCCTCTCTACACAATTCATAATTAGGGGTGCTGGCAAGCCCTAGATTTGATCTGATAAAATAGGGTACCATGACCTGGCCTGGTTCGAAAACTCTTTAGAAATTAGTAAAAAGTGGTATTTTTATAAACACAGCAAATAATTGTCATTTGAACATATTTAAAAAAGACAAAAACTAAAATATGCTTGAACAATACGGGTATGTATATAAATTACAACGAATATATTTTCGCATAAAACCTGAGGCAAAAGGAAGAGGAATCTTTTATAGTTATTGTTTTATTAAAAACCAAACACAAAAGAATGTCTCGTTATTATGTATGTCAGTAACAAATTGACATTTAGCTTACACAATAAAAATAATTTAGAATATAATACACCAATTAAAAAATGGGAAATTTTTAATTTTAAAAATTTTATATGCCAATTAAAAAATAATTTACCTAAAAAAAAACTTTTGAGAATACTACAGACTTTTATAAAAAAAGTTAAAGCATAGGAATAATTTTTTCCTCAATGGTATTCAATAAATAATAGTTTAAAAAAACTAAGAAAACCGAACTAAAAAATAAAAAATAATAGTTATTAATAAAAAATAATTTTACAATCAAAAGCGTGTGGTGCTTTTAATTATGTTTAAGTTATCTTCATGGAGACTTTACTTTTACCAATATCTATTTATTATCAATTATATTAATTGATATAGCATACCCCACGGTTTTGATTGTAAAATTATTTTTTATTAATTATTATTTTTTAGTTCGTTTTTCTTATAAAGCGTGTTGTCTTAGTTTTTTTAAACTATTATTTATTTTTCATTTTTTAGTTCGGGTTTTTTTTATATTCTGATTATCCTGGCCACGATCTTTTAAAAAATTAATTAATTAATTAATTAAAAAATTAATTAGCTATTATAAAGCGTATAAAAAAGAAGGTATTAAAATTATTAGGATTTAAAATGGTGATCTGTTGGAGTAGTTCAAGCATCGCCATTAAATTTTTACTTTTGTCAGTCCATTTAAATTGAATTTATGGGGGATATTAGCCATTTTTAATCCACATAAAACAATTTTTTTTAAATAAAACTGATCCTAGCCAGGACTTTAAAAAACATTTACGAAATTATTATATTGTCTTCGGTTCGTTAGAAGTATGCAAAGTTTCAAGTCGATCAAATGTTTTTAAGTAGGTGAAAATCGTTTACAAATATTCCGTTACATAGATACGAGTAAAGCTAATATAAAGCGTGTAAAAATACAAGATAATCTGTATATGCCATAATAATGGTAATGCTAATGACTCATCCCAGGAAAAAAATAAAGTGTTAACGTTGACACAATATAAATACAACTGTATAAGAAATGAAACATGCTTGACAATTGACAACACATTATTTAGTAATTGACAGGAATTTTTGTCCTAAAATTAAAATATGTACCAAAATAATTTGGTTTTCAACTTTTTTAAAGAAAAATACACAATAAATTTGTTAAATTCATTGAATTTGCGACTCAAAGTGTGTCGAACGGACCAAACCGATCAGGAGTCGAAATTTCGTATGCAACGATCATAATGTGAAATTCATGTTCAAATATATTGAGTCTGTAAACAAGCACGTGTATTTGAGTTACATACAAGGGAATTGATTTGTGAAGGTACAGTAAATACTGCAGACACTGCTCTGCACCTCATGATTTCTGTCTTTCCATGAATGTACCCGATCTCAGTGCTCTGTACTAGCAATCATGTATAAAAATTTTTAATTTAAAACCTCCGCATCTAACAATGCTATTTTTCCGAAATCGCTCGAGAATGCCTACTTTTTCGGAGCAACTTTAGACTCCAAAATACGAAAATCCAGTATTTTATTCAGTAAATTTATGAGATAAATACATGCAAACAACCAACTCACGTTAAGAACATTTATTGAATATATTATTACACACATGAAACGTTTATTGTAACTATTTTTGTATATTTATATTGCGGTTTGTACAATTATTAAACAAAGGCTACACTCTACCTAAAAAGTCATTCTTTTTCTCCCTTCTCCCTCTAGATTTATCTGTTATGTTACTTAAATAGTCAGCGACGTTATTGCTGTTTTTTTCTTGGGCAATAATACTAATAGTATAAGCAGATTTATCTTTGTCACTTTCCCATTTAAATATTTTATCTGCCATGATGTTAAAAAAGAAAACATGACAAACTGTGAAGTTCTAATTAAGGGAGAAAGAGTGGAACAAGTAAATGAATTTGTGTACTTGGGTTCAAAATTTACGAGAGATGGAAAGTATGACAGTGACATTAAGCGATGGGTGTTGGCAGGAAATCAAATGAATGGGGCACTGCTTAGCTTAATGAGCAGCCAGAAAGTGTGAAAAAAGGCACGTCTGGCTGTGCATAAAGGTGTGTTGGTTCCTACACTTATGTATGGTAGTGAATGTTGGGTTTAGCAGAAGAAGCTTAAAAATAGGAATAATGCTGTGGAGATGAGTAGTCTGAGAAGTATAGCCGAAGTGACTCGGTTGGATAAAGTAAAGAATAGTGAGATAAGAGAACGCTGTAGTGTAAAAGAAGATGTGGTTACAAAGAAAGATAAAAAAAATGCTTAAATAGTTTGGACATGGATGGATGGATAAAGGAAGATTAACGAAACAAATTTATAAGGCGACTGTGAATGGACAAGTCGGTAGAGATAGGCCTCGGCAAACATATCAACAACCGAAGACCATGTATGAGAGCACTGATAAAAGTAGAGGAAGCAAAAGATGTGTGTAAGAACCGTAGCAAGAGGAAGGAAGTGGTCTCTGCTACCTTTACGGGAAAAAGGCGTGACTATGTGTATGTATGTATGATGTTAGTATGTGTACCTCGTAGTGAAAGAACATTCCCCTTCAATTCTTGTTGTCCCCGGCTTAAAGCCTATGCAAAAATTTACTTCGGATTTTTTCATAGTTTTCAGTAAAAAGGAAAAATGTTGGTCAATTTTATCGTCATCTTTTTTAACATTAAGATATCACAAAAACTACAAATTTATAATAAAATAATATTACCATTCTTTACAAAGATAAAAGATGACTTCTCTGAAGATATTTTTGCTATTCCAGTGAATGCATATTTAAAAAGTTTATTATAACGATTACTAAAATTGTCAGCAGTACATTTCATAAGCATAGATAGCGTCAATTATACCAAAGCCTTTTATAGTGCATCTTTTTTATAATAAAATTTTATTACAATTCTCTATACAAATGTATAAAAGAATTTAAAAAAAAAACTCTATTTTTAATGCTTAGAACGTTTTTTGAGATGCACTATGAAAGGCTTTGGTATAATTAAGGCTATCTATGCTTATAAAATGTACTACTGACGATTTTAGTTATCGTTATCATAAACATTTTAAGTATGCATTCACTTAAATAGCGAAAATATTTCCAGAGAAGGCATCCTTTTATTTTTATTTAAATAATAGACCAGTATTTTAGGTAAAAGAAAACTTCTCTAACTTTATTTCAAGAATTAAAAAAAAAGAAAATTTTCAGCGGATGTATTCGATATAAAAACGAGGAAAAAATGATTTGAAATTGTAGCTAGTTATAGGCGAAAAAAAAATTATAGAGGTAATGGAAATTCTTAAAGGCCGTTCAATACTGCCAACGACGCAAATAAAAATAACACATTTAGACTTAGTAACTTTGAATAGGTCACATTTATAAATATATCGTGAAATCTGCTCCGAGGTTTGATCGTAGTACGGTAAAATAATTGTGCCTTTATGTTAGTTCTACACACTGTTAACATTGTTGGTGAGTTTTTCTTATCATTTAGTTTATGGCAGTTATGTACAGAGTGTTCTATTTAAAATAACAAAGTAGCTGTTCATTTTCGGTACGACAGGAAGTAGAATGTCTGTCAAAATAAATTGTTTAAATTTGCCATTATTTGAGATCCATATCTACATATTTTCATATCTTGTGAGTAGCTTCCACTATACAGACGTCGTGCTACACACTGTAACGACATAAGTGGTAACTTGTCTCGCATAAATTTCTTTTTCAACTAAAATAAATTTAAACAATCGCATACTTTTGGTGAAATATTAAATAGCCTACAAACAATACTCAGCAAGGATATACAAGTTTGAGCAACAATTAACAGATCTCTTTTCGAGACACAAAATGAAATTAAAACCTTGTGAGAATGAAATGTTCAACGTTTTTAATAAAACAGAATATCTTGACAATTCGTTACTGGCCTATCCAGAAAATGAAAATATTCATTTCATTTCTGATGCACATTGGTGTAGACAAAGCAAGCAAAAGCATAAAGAAAGAATTTGATAGCCATCACATAACATTTCAGAAGCACAAGCTCGAAACTCATATCCGAGCATCGTATTTCAGACGCTTTTGGAATCTGCGATGAAATTTGTTGCCAAATCAGAAATTTTTGACCCGGTTCAACTCAATTCCACCATAAATATCGCGCATATGAGATCTTTCTCATAACCGAATATTTGTTACTGCTCTTTTGCTCTCACTCTTTCAACAAAAATATATATTTATTTTCTTCCAGCGGTGTCACAATCTTTCTTTTTCGTCAAGTACGAAAGATTCGTCACTAGCAGCGCTAGTGTTACAGTAGCGACAAACATTATCTTTGCATACATGTAAAAGTACCTATCAGTAGGAAGACGAAAGACGACGTTCAGGGAGCAAAATTAAAAATCGTTAAATGTCAAGGACAATAATGTAGCAATAATAAAACGTTGGCTTCCTTGTCGTAGTTTGAAAATTTCTGGCAGAAAAAATGAATTAATTGACAGGTTAGTAAACAGAGTCTAGTTATTATGTAGCGGTACTTCGGAACTCTGATAACAGATGTTAAAAGTAATAATAAATTTTATATTTATTTCAGACTGAAATATGAGTCCAAATTACTGGGTAATTAAGATAAATTTAAATAAATATCACAAATTGAAATGATTTAGTAACAACCAGGGGTTATATTTTTTTTAATTCATGTTTATTTACTGAAAAATTAATCAACAGTTGTTTACTTGTTAAAATATCTACAATAACATGGGTAATTACTTAAGTAAAATAAATGATTTACTCCAAAATTGACAATTAAGTACTTATTGCTTCTTTTACTTCTTCTTCCACTTGTTAGAGATATAGATGATCTGTTAATTCCGAACTTGCCTCTGTAATATTTCCTGAGATGTGGACTGCCAGCTGTCTCTCCATCTGTTTGGTGGTCTTCCGGATGGACGGGTCCCTGCTGGTTTTTCCTCTAGTACAATGCTTGGTAGTATATCATTGTGATCTTTTCTTGTTTTCCCGGCTATTGTTTTCAGTACTGACATTTCGGCGACTCGTAGCATCCTTTTGGTCTTGTTGGTATCCTCTCTCGCTTCTATACTATATGTCATAATTAGCCTGACGCATGTCTTATATATTTTGATTTTACTCTCCTTTCGCATATAAGAATTAGCCCATACAGTTTCCCTTAGATATCCTGATATTATGGCTGATTTGTTAATTTGGTTTCTCAGGTCCTTTACCGGGTCGTGAGCGCTGGACATATCTATGTCCAGATATCTAAATTGCATGACCTGCTCTATGGGTTTATTATCTATTACCAGCTTGCATCTCATTGGCTCCCTAGCAATGGTTATGGTTTTCATTTTACTTATGGATTTATCCATATTAAGTTGCTGACTGATCTGGTAGAACTTAAATAACTGTCTCTGTAGGTCATTTTCTCTTTCTGCGAATATTGCAGCGTTGTCGGCGTAGCAGACCATGCTGATAGCCCCCCTATTGTTCATTCTGTATCCCGAATTCATGGATGTTACTTCTTTTATGATTTTGCCAATCAGGAGATTAAATAAAAATGGACTAAGGCTACCTCCTTGTCTAATTCCTCCTGGAGTGGGGATGCTAGATGTAATATTTTCTCCAGCTTTGATTTGCGTTCTGTTAGTAGTGTTAAGGTTGTATACCGTTGATACTATGTTGGTACTTACTTAACCTTACTAATTGTTGCAGAAACTGGATCCGGATTTTACTCAGTTGGACCTTACCACCAATAAAATGTTTTGAACACACATTTTTTCTTTTGTTAAATCCACTCTCCTCGATGCTTGTACCCATTTATTACACCTAACCTCATTAATTTAAGGTTTAACAGATGGTTTAAAAAACACGTTTTTCTATGGACATTGATTATCCGCAGTACAATTTGCAATACTACAATGTTTTGTTGGCATTGTAGTTATATAACATAATTTTTATTTTATATGATTAATAATACTAATACTAATAACTTATATCATTTAATTTACACTGTCTTAAATAAGTAAAGTTTAGTACTTGTCCCTACCACAAGTGCTGCCTCTCGTGACAGTTTGCCACACTATTCTCAGAAAAAAGGCTCATTATAAATTAATAGAAGCGATAGTATTATTCGCTGTTAAAATAATTAATAAAGTCAGTAATTCGACATTGCATTTTACTGATAGACATGAAATTTATCGCAAAAATACAATTTTAAACACCTCCATTTAGATGTATGGTTAACTTTCAGACTGAATGTATTGTTACAAATCTGGTCCTGTCGGCAACCGAGAAATTGACCGCGTCTTGCGTCCGTATTCGACTGCTTCGCTTTGTCGGCCGCCGAAGTGGGCTGGCAAGGTCGAGCAACTATCTCGAAGCCACGTCAAACTTTGGAGAAACAGGTGGAATGATCTAGAATTGTGATATGGAGGTATAAAAGGGGAAACGATCATAACAAGAGACAGTATTGGTTTATGTGTTTATGAATTAATAAATGTAAATAGTTATATAGAGTTGTAAAAGTTGTATAGCTAAGTAAATATCTAAGTGGATAATGAAAATAGAATTTATTGTATTGAAATAAACATTGTTTTGTTATTGGATCGAGAGTTTTAGTCGCCGAACCTAAGATAGAACTAAAAATTTGTAACAGTATTTTGACCGTATTGAATTTAACCTCAACAGATTGGCTGTAACATCGCATTTAAATACGATGGCCGTAGCATTAAGTAATTAAAGAAATAAGTAATTCAAAGTAAAACAGTTCCGAATTTATTCAAAAATATTTAGAAAAGAGATGTTTATATTTACATTTAATTTACTTTTCGATGTTTTCGTGTCGGTTATGAAATTGAATTTTTTTTAAATATTTATTAATAATTTGAAACTTGTATACATAACGTTAATAAAAAATTTAAGACGTTTGAAGATTCATTGCGTATACCTTCATTTTCATTAACTCTTGTTATATAATTTATTTCTTTTAGAATTACTATATAAATAAAGCTGTTGTCAACATTTTTCAAGGTAAAATTTTTTAACAAAGAGACGTCATTTTGTAATATAATACCTTCAGCAAAAACGTGATTTCCGTCGCAAGTGAGAGAAATTCTCATAACGTTAACTTTCGTCTCTAGTAATGAAAGTTGAACTTAAATTTGCATCAGTTAACAACATCACAGATGTGGCATCGTCTACCTCAATATATAAAATTTTGATTGTAATACTCCCTTAATTTTGAGTAAGAGTGACGAGAACAGTGATCTTCGTAAAGATTATGGTCCACATAATCGTCCTTCTGTCGAATCTTTGAAAAATATAAAACCAATTTTACTTTAAACGGTTCAATAACACCGATAAGACAACGAAACTCAGGAAATAAAAAGAATAATAACGCTGTAAGCGAAGGTGTTAGAGATTGTAGAGGGGGTCGTGAAGGCTATGCTGCCTCTCAAGCACTTCGACCTATCAGATCTTATGTGCATAACCCTTAATCTATTCGAGCCCCGGGATTCCGAGACTTCGTACAAAATTTAAGATGTAAGGGAAGATGCAAATCGGTATATTTTTAAGAGCTTCAAGAATAACAAATTGGCGTATCTTACGACTCATGAACTAAAGCCACGTGACCAACGTAAGCGTCGTGTGTTTGCTGATTGGGTTCTAGAGCAATTGGGAACTTGATCCCGATTTTTTCAAAAAAACAAAATTATTATTAACTAAGCTTATTTGTGGTTAAGCGTTTATGTAAAAACAATCCACAACATATTCGTTGAAAGCCTTGACATTCAAAAAAAATAACTATTAAGTGTAGTTTATGGCGTGGTGGCGTCATCGGGTCTTATTTTTTTTATAATGCAAATGAAGATACAATACAATATTTTACAGTAAATGGTGAGCATTATCGATCAATAACAGATTTTTTGTGGCCAAAATTGAATAATATTGATTTGAGAAGCATGTTTTTCAACAAGATGGTGCAACACTACATTTGGCTAATGCCACTATGAAGTCAGAAGGTCTATTGCGCTTTTATAGACTTAGAAAGGGCCTATGACTAAGTGGTGAGGAGAGAATTGTGGTCGACATTGTCTATGTATGGGGTGAGCGGTAGTTTAATACAAGCACTGAAATCACTTTACGAGAAATCCACTGCTTGTGTCAAAACGAAACGAAACGAAAGTAACGGTTTTTTAAAGAAAAGAAAGCATGACAAACTGTGAAGTTCCGATTAAGGGACAAAGAGTAGAACAAGTAAATGAATTTGTGTACTTGTATTTAAAGTTTACTTCAGATAAAAAGCATGACAGTGACAATGAGCAAAGGGTGTTGGCAGGAAAACAAATTAATGGGGAACTGTTATAAACAGCCAAAAAGTGTCAAAAAAGGCACGTCTGGCTGTGCAAAGAGGTGTGTTGGTTCCTACTCTTACATATGGTAGTAAATGTTGGGTTTGGCAGAAGTAGCATGAAAATAGGATTAATGCTGCGGAGATAAATAGTCTGAGAAGTATAGCCGGAGTGACTCGGTTGGATAAAGTAAAGAATAGTGAGACAAGAGAACGCATATCTCGATCGATTGAAAAAAGGCCAGGTCAAGAAAACCAACAACCGACGAACATGTATGAGAGCAAGTAGATGAAGCAAAAGATGTGTGTAAAAATCGTAGCGGAAGTGAAAAGAAGTGGTCTATGCCTACTCCTACGGGAAAAAGGCGTGACTATATCTATGTATGTATGAAGTTATTGGGTAAATAGTTTGGTGAGTCTGTAATCTTTAGATTTTTGTCCTAATATTTTTAGTTAAATTGTTTTCAGTTTCTTAATACAGCTTTAAAACCATTGGGGTAAAGATAATATATAGTTAGTTAATACATAGTTTTTTATATTTGTAAAAAATGGTATTAAAATATAAATACATTTGCACATACAAGACAAGGGTTAAACAGGTAAAATAAATTTTAAAATTGTATCTAATAAAATTACATCAACAAATATGTTGCATAAGTATTTGTTTGGATTAATGTTACAGAAACAGAAAAAAAATTGAAAACATATCCGCCAAAAGTGATAATGTTTTCTTTGTTTTTAATGGAAACTAAATAAATATAATGCAAATTATTGTTAATTTGAAAATTCACTGTTTCGTAAGTAAAGAAAGTAGCTTTTTATTTACTCAAATTTAAAAAAAAAAATTGATATCTTCGGGCTACTCGTATTGTAAAAATAAATACGCGTCTTTGTTCTATCGGAGTTCTGACGATTTCGAATAAAAACAGAAGAAAATGGATATTTTTTTAAACGTCAATTTTAAATTAAAATGAGTGCAGGAAAAAAAACTGTAAAAGTAATTTTCCATACAGAGGTTGTACAAAAACTTTTAAGATCAAAGTTGGTACGAAATTACTTTTTCGAATGGGATTGTTTTAATGAATAAGAAAATACAAAGAATTCTCGACCTTTCGTTTAAATCGTACCGTATTTTTTTAGAATAAACGCCTTTTCTGCAATAAAATTTAGGAGATAAAAATAATCTTTCTCGTGGAACCACTGCGGAAGACGTAATGTTTTGTTCAAATTTTATTTGTAAGATATATTTGGATTCGCCCCTGTAGTCGACGAGAGCACGAATACATCTGGAGGCCAGGTATCTGGAGAAAGGGACAAGAAAGAGGCTGGCGGCAGTCTTGATCAAGGGACGACAATAAATAAACGCATATTTGTTATCGAGGAATAGTTTGAATACGCTTTACGATAAATATAGTTTTTGAGTGGAATACGTTTTTATTATTTCTTACATATTATTGATTTTTTAATTCATAATTTTCCTTTGAGACTGCAGTTAAAACATTAAAAGAAACATTTACCAGTACGTCCGTACCAAAATATATATTTTATGAGATAATAGCATAGCAAAAGCTCATAGAGGATAACACAACCATCAATTATGTAAGTAGAAATGACCGGAATGTACGCCTAACCCAACTTGATAACTTACAATGGACTTCTGATCCCAATATAAACCAAAAGTCGTTTAGAGAAAAATAACTAAAACATATTTGTTACGGGCATAACTGAACACGGTAACGATCTGACGTGTTCTATCCCACCCACATTTAGTTGGACAGCTAGGCGATATTCGAGTGTATTCTCAAAAATGACAATTTCGTATTTAAATCGTGTTAGTAAACATTAAAAATCGTTTACTAACTTTAAGAAATCGCCTTAACTATACCTAATACAATACAAATTTCAATGCACAACGTCAATAAATAGTTATTATTATACAGCGTGTTTCGATAAAAGGTGACCCCGTCTTTAGGATAGGTAGAAACCTGAAAAATAATTTGGGTTTGCTTTGTAAAAAAATTTCGTAACGCTATCCCTATTAAAGATAAACTTTTTTGAGGTTAGATTTATTAATCAAAATTTCAAGTTAACTTAAACATCATTTAATTTTACAACAAAAAGGTACTCGCGGTAAAACTCAATACTGTGTACCGTTTTCGGAATATTTTGATTTGGAAATTATGAAGTGATAACCAATTTTTTTTTCTTCAACGCCCTTTATCTTGAATACGGATGGCGTTACGAAAAGTTTTTACTAGGCAAACACCAATTATTTTTCAGATCTCTACCTATCTCACCTTTTTTTAAAACAACATTACTTTATACCAGCATAATTTGCGTAGAATCAGATTCCGAGGTCAGAATTGGGCCAGTACGTCAGGATTTTGAGATAGTTATGGTTATGTAATTAAAAAATAGGTCTTATGACTACTTTGGAGGATAAATTAGGTTTAACTACTATTACTCTTCAAAATAAGCTATTAAGAGGTCAACTATGATTTTTTTCTTGTAAAGTTACAATAATTTTAAGTTATGAACTGTTTCCAAACAAAGTCTTGGACATTCACATTTGGGGAAACATTATTTTACTGGCTAAGTACTCTTAAAAATTTGTAATTTAGGGTTTTTTTGGGTCGATAACTATAAATTTAAAGTCAAAAAATTAAAACTTTTGTTTCAAACGAAAAAAAATTATATTGGTATCTTTATTTTTTTTATTTACTTTTATTTCCAATACATTTGCTGATGAATAAATATTCGATAAAGTATTTCTTCTCCTTTATGTAGCTTCTCCATTATCAGAGGTTTGCTAACATCATGGCAATCCTGACCTTGGATACTGCTGCTCTGAATAGATCTGCAGAAGACATGGTGAACCATTCTCGCAGATTCTTCATCTTCCAATTGACCTTTTGCTCATAATTTTTCCCTGGATTATCAAGTGGAGTATCCCATATTTGTAACCCCGCATTATGTGACCCACATACGTGATCTTTCTTTTCTTCACTTTCTTCAACACCTCCAACTCTTTATTCTTTCTGGTAAGCACTTCTGCGTTGGTCGTGTGCTCCACCCACGATATTCCGAGCATTCTTCTGTAAGTCCACATTTCAAATGCTTCTAGTATGTATAAGTATAAAGTATTTAAATTGTAACCAATTCAATTTAAATCGGATCTCAAAGTGGCGCTGCTGTCGAAGTAGAGATGTGGTAAGTGTGCCTTTTATAAGTAACTTATCTCTACAGTATTATAAGCAGCGCAATCGTAAACTAAAAAAATGTATCTTCTGAAATTTAATTTTATTAAATGGTCTTTTAGTGACTAATAAAATTACTGAATAAATCGTTGATTTTAGAGCAAGACTTTTTGCGACGAGTGCTTCTTAACTATACCCAACTTACTAACATTGTGTTTTCTTAACGGCACTTATTCTTCCCGATCGAAATGTATGCAATTTCAGATAAAACATCACAGCCAGCAAGAAGTGAGTAGGAGGAGTTCGTAAGTAATGGTTCTAGCAAATTTTAAGTACGCGTTCGTTATTGCAATCCCTGCATACATTCTAAAAGTGTCATGACCTAACTTATTGTCTACTGTAAACGGTATAGTTTTTACTCTATTTGTGCGATTTTTGTTTGGATACTCGACGATTCTACGTTTATTGCATCATAATTTTTTTATGTAAAGAAAATCTTTTTTATGTTAATTAATATTTAACACTGTTAGGAACTTAGAGCTCCCAGGAATTTGATAAAACTTTATACGAAGTCTCGGAATCCCGGACCTCGAATAGATCAAGGGTTATGCACAAAAGATCTGATTGATCGAGGTGCTTGAGAGGCTGCATAGCCTTCACGACCCCCTCCCTACAATCTACAATCTAATATTCAACACATTATGTAGCTTTTAACTTGCCTAATGTTCCCACTTAATACATTATAGTAAGACTGCTACTCAAGTTGGAACCAAACGGTAAACTAATTTATTAATAATTATTGTATAAAAAAAATTTATTAATTATTTTTGGTAGTTTTAAACTTTAAATTACCTTATTATTTTACAATCGAATTTCAGATTTAAAAAAGTTTGTTTTTGTGGAAAAGTAGAGCCTTTTTAACCTTTGTTGGAGGAGAGGTAACGTACCAGACGACTGGTTCAAGGCCGTTATCGTGACGCTTTACAAGGGAAAAGGGAAAAGCAGGACTGTAAGAACTACCAGGGTATTAGTTTACTCATCGTCAGCAAACTGTATGCAAAGATAATGATTAAAAGAGTAACGAATGAAACCGAGAATCAAAAACCACTATCAGATTGGCGAAATTTTGGGTAAAGCTTTTTTGAAAGCTTGCAAAGCTGAAACGCCATTAATGTCTATAGGCTAAGGGAATACTCCCATTTAATGGAAATATTTATATTTTTGCTAAGCGATCACCAGTGACAAACTACTGAGGAGAATCAACGAAAAACCATGGACGATAGCGAACCAGAAACTACCGATAATATGTCGACCCCTGATGATGCAGACACAGCAGGAGCACAATCAATTTTAATAACGAGACCAAGAGATATAAGAACAGTCCAAATATTAAGCAAAAGAGAAAAAAAAAAGAGAAAATGAATAACAGTAGAAAAACAAAAAAGCTCTAAAAAAATAAATATAGTAGAACGAAAAGTGTAACAGTCAACCAAGAATAAGTAATGTTTAAAAAAACAATCATAATGTGAGAATGAGGAAGATAAAAAACATCCTCTAGTCTCCACAGACGATGAAGACAATGATGCCACCTACCCTTACTGTGGAATAAAAATAATTTTTCAATGTGTTTTCTTACATGAATGTCTGTTATTTAAAATAGCATCAAGTTATGCCACCGTTCAGAGAATGACTACGCTATCATTCGTATTTTTTTAATGAGAATCATCCAGAATTTTTCCATTTATATCATTCTTAAAAGTAAATATTTGCATGGTGTTTACAGTAAATCACTTTTTTTTTATTAATTATTCATAGCAGATTGCCATATTTCCAAATTGTGTTTGTTTGGAAAATCTTAAATTTAAATAACCCTACCCATTGAGTGAAATATTTAAATGATTAACATCTAATGTAGCAATGTTCTCGCATCTGAATGCTATTGCCGCTAATATTGTGTTATTTCTAAAACATACTCGTATACATCATTTAAATCGGTGATTGGTAAACATAATTTTCTATAATTAACCATTGAAAGCGGCAAACACTGGAGATCTGGAAAACAAGCAGCAGTTAGTGTCGCAGTGGTAAGTTTGAATTATGGTCGAGTGTATTTCGCGAATTATAATCAATTAATTAGGTCTGTACAGTTTAATCAATCGGTGCCGTCGCCGACGGTGCATGAATCCCGTCAGGGCAAAGCACAGAATAACGTAACAGATCCAACACATTCTACTGCTGCTGCTGTTGTTGTTGCTACTGTCGAGAAATTCACATATTTACACAGGCTGAGGCGTGTTGCATAATGCACTCTTTAAGCAAATGTCATTAAATTTAATGACCGCTTACAGAATTTTTCTTAAAATATTAAAATAGCCCCCAATGTAAAAAAATGCTTACCAAAAAACTTATTTTTGCAGTTATTATCTGGGAGCACGACAGAAAACTTTAAATCACACTTTAACAAAACGTATTTTGTAACGTTTTATTTTATTTAACCTTCTTTGTAAAGGATATATTAAGAATTTATTAAATTACACTTTCGATCAAAAAGTTTACTATCTTCACCACCCAATTCCTTTTAAATTATTACCTTATGGTACTAGTGCAGTTTTAGGATCTTATTTCTTTCAGGTGATATCAATGTTTCTGATTTTTGGTATGATTTGTTAATGAAAACTTAAATAACTTATTTTGTATTGTTATAAATTTCAATATTTTTTACCCCCGGACCCCCCGCTTTTCCTGATGGGTATTCCATACCCCCAAGTATTGGTCTCCCCCCGAAATAAATTTCTGACTACGCCACTGACTGTGCAGAAAGCGTCACTTTCGGCCCGCTACGCAAAACGAAGTTGCCGCTTTCCGCCTACTTTAGGAAGAAAAATAGTATACACACCACGTGCAATAAAGTAAAAAATATCTCGGAGCACATGTTTGTTGACCGCGGCGAAGCCCTGGGTATTTAATATACTACGAGGGCAGTTTGATAAGTCAGTGACTTTTTGAATTTCCCGCGCAGTTACTCCAAATGCAACAGTGCTGCCGTCAACTATAATCTATCAGTGGGCAACTTTCTAATTTTGAGCAAGCTACGTCGTGCAGTTGGTGTTTGATAGCCGTTCAAAGCAGACAACCTCGTGAATTTTTACGAAAATGGAAAAAAGTGAATTTCGTGTGCTGATTAAGCATAACTTTTTACGTAAAAAATTCATCACTGAAACTAAGGAAATACTTGATAAATACTACGGTGACTCGGACCATTAATTTCAATGGTTAAGAAGTGGTTTACAGAGTTCCGTTGTGGTCGTACCAGCACTAGTGACGCCGAACGTCCAGGTCGCCCAAAAGAAGTGATCACGCCGGAAATCGTCGATAAAATCCATAAAATGATATTGGATGATCGGAGAATGAAAGTGCGTAAGTCGGCTCATGCTGTAGGTATCTCAACTGAACGGGTACATCATATTTTACACAAATATTTGGACATGAAAAAACTCTCTGCGAGATGGGTGCCGTAATTGCTCACACTCGACCATAAGCGCAATCGTGTGACCACTTCAAAAGAGTGTTTAGCGATGTTCAGCCGTAATCCGGACGAATTTTTGCGCCGTTTTGTTACAGTGGATGAAACATGGATCCATCACAACACGCCAGAGACCAAGGAACAATCGAATATTATTTAAAGCTTTTGAACAGATTCGACGTTGATTTGAAGCAAAAACGGCCGCATTTGGCAAAGAAGAAAGTGCTGTTCCATCAAGACAATGCACGTGTGCACACTTGTCTAGTCACGATGGCCAAAATCCTCGAATTGGGATACGAACTGCTACCCCATCCAGCATATTCTCCAGATTTATCAAACCGCCCTCGTATTATGTGTACTGTCATTACTGCGCAGGAGCCATGCTTATCTTTTCTGTATCAATTTTAGAATAAAAAAATCCATCTCAAAAAACCATAATTATTATTATACTTAATAAGTCCATTTTTTGATAAAGAAAAATAAAAATTCCAAAATTTATCAAAATCGGTAAGTATGATACCCACTAAATTTTTTTTAATTTACTTCCTATTTTTTGTAGTTTTTAAAAAAAATCATTAAAATAATAACATTTAGAAAATGTTAACATTAAAAGTTGACGAAACACTTGTCAAAATGATTTTTTTTTTACATCAAAATCAAAATAAATTAATCCAGTCATCTTTTATGTAATTTATTTACTTATTTTTAAATCTCCTGTGAAATAGACAAATTGGAAAAAAAACATTTGAAAATGTTAAATTTTCGATGTTTTGTAGCCAAAAATATGTTGGACCCCACTTGCAAATAATAATTTTAAAGAATAAGTTTTGACGTTTCAAACTATTCACCGAGTATGAAACATATGGAATTTGACTATGCCTGTACCGGTATTCTCTTTTGTTTGCGTGCTTTGTTAAGCAAAATTCACCGTCCCATTTGATTCTGAACATAACAACCAGCAGATGTGAATATACTTCTATGTTGAAGGTGGAAACCGCACCGTTTTCAAATTAACTCGTGAAACAGACGTTCCAACATCAACTACATACCTGTCCTTTAACATAAGCTAGTACAAGCCGACCGCGACACTACAAATCCAATTGGAATAATCAAAGGTAAACCATTATCATCACTCCCTGGGCGATTACCAAGAACGAGTTAAGTAAATATTATACCTAAATGGATTTTTCTAGTGACTTCAACACTTATTAATATTATTAAATTTTATACAGTTTTGTTTAAATCAACCTTTATCTTGACCATTAAAAATCGAATTAAATAATATAAATATGTACAAGTAATTCATGCCTTACTCCTAACATGCGTATTTTCCAATTAAACATTCTGTATAATTATACTTTTTTGCAATGTTGTATAATAATACAAGGACGTAATTTTTTTTTAGGTGTATACTTTATGCAAGTATCTGCCAAATACAACTAATCATTTGCTTTTGCAAAACATCTGATAGTTACATAGTGTTATGTACTTAAAGTCGATAACCATAAATATTTTTTATATCCACAAATGGTGAATAAAATCTTGGGCACAATATATATTACTACATTGTTTTAAACATGAAAACAATTTGGTTATAAATTCAAGTTGACGTTACGTTCACATTCAAAAGTTATAATCATTCCATCAAAATAAATTCTATTCAACATAAAATGTATCCTTCTCGTTTAAATATTATATAGAACACAATAAACACTTAAAACTGCGAATTATTTACTTCCTAAACCTATACAAACGAGCTCAAAATTACTTACTAACTTCTTATTAACATTTATTTGTGCTATCTATCTATCACTCTCTCACTCGTTTTCTCAAAGCTAATAAAATAGTTTATCCGGAATTAACTGATTGTAATCGAACGTGTCATGTGACAAATAATGATAGTCACCTGATTGTTCCGGCGCCGGCGTTGTTAGAATGTTTTTTTTGTACCAGTGGCGTATTTAGAGCGGGCTGAGTAGGCCTGAACCTAGGGCGAAACTTTCATAACTTCATTTAATGTATTATTTTTAAGTGTTTTAAGCACAATACAGATTATTTAACTACGTTTACGGAATGGACATTATTGTGTAAGTAGCATTTATTTCCCTGCCTTAATAGTAGTGCTTTATTTTACTTTGATTAGTTTGGAAATATACCCAAAAAATATTTCTTATTTAATTTTAATCGAATTGTTAAATTGTAAAAATAATCTAGGAACTGACAACTGTAGAAGTTGGGGCAGCAAAAATACTCAAGCCTTTTTCTCGTACGAGTAGGCAGATACCACTTTTTTTCCAATTATTGAGGTTCTTGCACTCATCTTTAGCTTTTTCTACTTTCAGCTTCGCTTTCATACGTACTCGTAGGTTGCTGCTACTCTCGACCTGGCTTTCTTCAAAACAATTTCGATCTGGTCGAGAAACGTTCGCCTAGATCGACCTCTACCGACACTCACCTTATAAATCTATTTCGTCAATCTTTTTTCATCCATCCTCTCTACGTGTCTGAACCATCTAAGAGTATCTTTATCCATCTTTGTAACTTTGTGTGCTTTTACACCACAGCGTTTCCTTATCACACTATTCCTCACTTTATTCATCAGGTCACACCAGCTTTACTTCTCAGATTACTCATATCCGCAGCATTAAGTACTTACTTTCATGCTTCTTCTGACAAACCCAACATTCACTACCATACATTAGTGTATGAACCAACACTCCTCAACGCACAATCTGTCGTATTTTTTTTGACACGTTCCGGCTGCTTTAAAAGTTATTAGAGGGCACATCTATTTGTTTCCCTGCCAACAACCTTTGCAGTACCTATCACAGTAATACTTTTGGTCTCTCGTAAACTTTAAAACCAAGTATAAAAATGTATATATCCGCCACTGTTTTGTACTAGTTTTTATTTGCAAGCAAAAAAAAAGTTTTTAGTATCTATAGCATGACTTCTTTATTAAAATATCGGATATAGTTAGTCTAATAAGTGCCGTGAGGTGGTGTGTTGTTTAAAACGAGGAAGATTTTAATAATGTAGGTATGTACCACTATCTCTTTAATTTTTTATTTATTTGATGAGGTGTTTCGGGAATATTGATGATTTAAAAGTAAAAGAATGAGCGTTTTAAAGTTTGAAATGATTCTTCCAGAAAAAATAACTGATTAAGTAGGTACATTTACAGTTACTGCGTTATACATTTTAAATGGCATCGACATGCTAAATTTTTTTTAATTAAGGGCGTTTTCAGGTCTGTAGTATTAAATAAAACTCAGTTTAAAATTGGTAATTGAAATTATAGCTAACTAAAGGACTCACCATATTTACCAAATATTTATTTAATGATATATTTATGGGTGACGATTACAAATTTTTACTTTTGGGATAAAAAATTAATCCGATTTAAATAAAATAACCCCAAAAAATATTTAAACAATAGTAACAAATTAAATTTGTAAAAAATTTCTTTTTTCGAATATTGTTGAAAAAAACGTTTTAAATTTTTTATTCAAAGCATAGATTAAACTGCTAATTTGTTAAAACACAATTTATGAATTTATAACCTTCCTAATTTTTTGTGGAGCATTTTTTTAGTTCGAATGTACTGTTAAAAAACATACCTCATTAAAAGAATCTGTCTGCTATTAAATGCACTACCAAAAAAACATCTTTTTTATTTAAATGATAATTAATTTGTGTCTAAAAACTTTAGTGTGAAAAAAAAAACAGTGTAGTACCGAAAAAATGTAGAAAAATATTACAATAGGCAAGGTCACAAATAAGTAACCCAATTTAAATGTGCATTTAATTAATTATAACCACTAAATGACATGTTTGCATAATTTATATTACAAATTATTTTCTAATATTTCGACAACCACCATTTTAAAAATCATAAAATTTTATTGTTGCCGTTCTTAATATTTTACGGTAATACCAAATAAATATCAGTATGAGTATTCGAAAACAAAACTTTAAATCGACATACATTTACACGTACCAACCACTCAATTCCAAACATTTGAATTAATTATAATTCGCTTATTTCAAATACATGTTCTATGTAAAACAATAACTTTAAGTCGTTGGCCATGTCCACACACCGCACCTCGCACTGCACTGGTTATTTTACCATAGCATCCGTGTGCGAAGCAAATGTTATTATTAAAAGCTCTTATTTAACTTACAACTCAAATTTAAAGCAGCTATCTTCAACCGTTTGAGCTGAAATTTTGTATACACGTTTAGTTTGGATGACAATGCATGGTTAGCTGTGTAACGTCATTCTAAATCCAATATGGCGGAACACCCAAGATGGCGGACTAGTTATTTTAATGCACTCCTACAATATGGGTATCAAATGAAAGGGCTTGCTGAGAATAACTCGAAAAATAAAGTGACGTCACTCTGAATCCAATATGGCGGACTTGAAAGATCTCGGACCAAGTTTTTTATGCTTTCCTACAGTATGGGTATCGAATGAAAGCGCTTGCTAAGAATAACTAGAAAAAATAAAGTGACGTTACTCTGAATCCAATATGGTGGTCTTGAAATATGGCGGATTAAGTTTTTTATGCTTTCTTACGATATGGGTATCAAATGAAAGGACTTGCTGAAAGTCGAAAGCGAGTTAAACTCCGTGTTCCAATCTGTCCGAAATTTTGGTGTACTAGGGTCCTCGATAATGATATTGAAGCCAAATTTTTTGAGTCTGTAGCATCGGTTGGTTAACTTTGATTTGTGTTATTTAGCGAGATAGGCGTCAATAGCATTGCAATGTGTCTAGAAAAAGGATAGCAAATTAAAAAAAAATTCAATATATAATCTTGGAATTTTGATACATTTTTAATTTTTATTTCCATGTAAAAAAAAGGAGTTATAATTAATTTTTTAAATTAATAGATACTAAATACAGAGTGGACCAAAAGTTTGGAAACGGTCAATTATCTTGTAATGTACAAAATTTGGAATAAGCTTATTTTGTGATACGTAGATTCCAGATTTGACATTTGCAATGTTGTCAGCTTTGCCGTTTCTCTGATATTATTAGGCACTTTGGTTTTTTCAATAAATCACTCACTATATTTAATCATTATTGGAAATCTTATCTTACCATATGTATTACTTATGATTTTATGTAGTCTAGGTCTTAAATAAATAAAACAAAAGTATGGCAACGCCTCATTGTCTCATAAATTTTTTTAGTACCAACTATTTTTAACTAAATTAAAATGTAACAATTGAATAATTACAATTTTTTAAGACAATGATTATTTCAAAATGTGCTTCATTTTCGAGTTGACATCGATGGTAAAATGCGTCTACCACATTTCTCCATGATTGTCTAGAAATTAATCTGCTGACTTCATAAAATCATAAGTGTGGGACACATGGCTGAACTCGTATTAAAGAGGAGATTCCAATAATGACTAAGTATACAGGATACCAACAGGGTATCAACAAAACCAAAGTGACTAACTGACTAATAATATCAAAGAAACGCCAAATCTGACAACATTTCAAATGTTAAATCTGGAATCTCCGTATCCCAAAATAAGCTTATCCCAAATTTTGAACAATTCGGACCAGCAATTTGCGAAATAATTGGCCGTGTCCAGACTTTTGGTTCACTCAGTATAATATTTATTATTATTATGATTTTTTTTTATAATTATATTGGAACGAAGCATGATCCATGTTGACATTAAAATATCTTTTATTTGGTGTAAGTGGTGTAAGTATTTATTAAAAAAAAAATTTCAAATTATAATGTAAAAATTTTATTTTCAGTTTGTTTTTTGTGTAGTTTCCAAAAAAATACATCATAACATTTAAAAAATCTCAACATTAAAAGTCAAAAATGGTCTCTTTGTAATTTTAAACTTAAAAGCAATCATTAAAGTAGTCATCTTTTTGATTTTTTTTTAATTTTTAAAAGAAATATTTAACATTGTTAGTTTATGACGTTTTGTAGCGTACACTAAATAAAATGAAAACTACCAAAAAAAAATGAAAAATACTTAATCGACTGTTTAATTTTTAGTATAAAAATTTATTAAATTTTCTTTTCTAGAGATCATTTATTACACTAACAAAGTTCGACTAACTCGTACAATCTGGTGAATTTAGTGGAACGCTGTTAATTTTTTATCAACTTCGAACTTGTTCACAAGATCTACTCGCAAAAGCACAGATTATCTGCGACATTTTTTGTTACTCCCTTTTTTTCTGAGGCATCGTCCGTTTCTCCAGACTTTAGGGTGGAATATTATTTGTAGCGCACAGGTCTCACCTTGTCGATGTCTTGTTTAACAAAATTAAGGCTGGCTCTTGTCGACCAACTTTTTTATTGCTCACCGGGTCCGTGTTGCTTGCTTTACAGGACGTAAATCAATGTTGTCCATCCCACTTTTAGTCCATTGAAAAGTTACATTTGGGGTTGCGTTTTTTAGAGGACGCAATTTTATTTTTTTGATGTGTAGGGGGGTCAGTGTAAAGCTAAAACCAAGTTTGTGGGGTCGCCACCCTTGTCCCACGGCCGCCATCTTGAAAATAGGGGTTGAAATTGATTTTACGATATATCTCTTAAACTATTTATTTGATAAAAAAAATTTATTAACATTTTTTGTTGCAAACTAAATTCTCTACAACTTTGGTCCAGTAATTTTTTGTCGTAGAACTATAAATAAAAAAGTTATAAGCGAAAATCTTCAGAAATTCGAAAAAAAATTTTATATTTTTCGATATAACTTTTTTTTTATAATCATGATGATGAACCGCCGACATTAACACCGTTTCCTTCTCCAGTTCTCCCACTGGTATTTAATTCAGAAAGCCGATCAGATGCTGAGCCGCAGCCTGGTCCATCGAAACGACTGAGGACGGAGTAGTTCTAATTTAGAAAATCACCGTGGATTAAGCCTATTGGGGATACCACGTAAAAAAAAACGCGCCTCTAGACTCTACCTCGTGGTTGGTGGGGAAAAGAGTCAATAATTAATTATTAATAATTTTGCAAAATTTGTAATTAAAAAAGTTATAATAACAAAATAAAAAAAAAATAAAAAAAAAAACAATAACTGATGACATATTACATACACACGTATAATATAGGTATAGTATAGTATAGGTATAGTACTCACTTCGGAGCGCTGTAAAACCTTAGCTATTGACTTAATGAAAAAATGATGCAAATAAAAGTTGTTCCTCCAAAAACGATCTACAAAAATGGTCGGATATTATTTTTTCGTAAAATGATAAAAAAAAAGTTATATCGAAAAATATAAATTTTTTTCTCGAATCTCTGAAGATTTTCGCTTATAACTTTTTTATTTATAGTTCTACGACAAAAAATTACTGGACCAAAGTTGTAGAGAATTTAGTTTGCAACAAAAAATGTTAATAAATTTTTTTATCAAATAAATAGTTTAAGAGAAATATCGTAAAATCAATTTCAACCCCTATTTTCAAGATGGCGGCCGTGGGACAAGGGTGGCGACCCCACAAACTTGGTTTTAGCTTTACACTGACCCCCCCTACACATCAAAAAAATAATTGCGTCCTCTAAAAAACGCAAGGTTAGGCCTAAAAAATGTAACATTTCAATGGACTATACTTTGTGAAAAAAAATTTATCTAGAATACTATTTCTACATTGGCAGGTTAATCTTAAAAAAATAATACCAAATAATATGCATTACGAGGGCGGTTCAAATATGATCGAGACAAACGCTGTAGATGGCGCGCATGTATGTTTTAAAAGTCGTGGCTTGAGTATGTCATATCTGTGTTCCTTACCGAGAGCGTGGCATAGTTTCCGTCGGTAACGCATGTTTCACGCGCGTGCTACGACTATGAGTGAAAGTCAAGTGCCGACCGCCGTGCGCAACGTATTGTCATTCGTTTTTTAGTTTGGGAATGTGTTAAAAACACTACTTTTTCTGCGTTTAAGAAATCAATTCTGTAGTGAGTGCCTGAGTAGAGCTGCCGTGTTTAAATGGGCCAAAGCATTCAAAGATGGCCGCAAAACCGTCGAGAATCAGCCGCATGATCGTTGACCGCGAACCAGCATCACACCAGACAACATTCGCCGCGTAGAACCATTTTGGAGGACCGTAAGATGAATGTTCGAGACATTTCGGCATTAGTATTGGTAGTGTAGAGTCTGTCAACCACGAACACCTTAATTATCGCAAAATAACGGCTCGAAACGGAGGAGCATTCCAGCACGAAGTGCGATTCTTCTCCAGGATAACGCGCGTCTTCATACCGCGCGTCTCACGCTCGATACAATATCGGAATTAGGTTGGAAGGTACTGGAACACCCCCCATACAGTCCGAATTTATCACCCTGTGACTACCATATGTTTGGACCACTGAAAGAAGCCCTCGGAGGTCAAAGATTCAACACCGACGACGAGGTAGAGGAAGGAGTTCGTGCGCACATGGCTGTCCGGGTTGCCCAAGGAATTCTTCGATACCGGCATAAAAAAACTTCCGGAAAGGTGGACAAAATGCGTAACTAGTGAGGGGGATTACGTAGAAAAACTGTGAATTTTTGTAAATTTTTTCGATAGTAAATAAACGTGTAAGAGTATTTGTCTCGATCATATTTGAACCGCCCTCGCATTTATTTTTCATTATGCAAAATAAATATAAAAATTGTTTTTATTTCGTCATAAAATCCTATTGACTTCGCCACTTTTGATGCATTATTTTTTTTAATTAAATAGCTCATTTAAATATTACTTAGGTATTATTAGAAGTATGATTAATTAAAATTTAAATTTGAGGATTCGATTACTCAAACAAATAATCATTGAAGTGAGACGGTTACGGCAAACTCATCTCTCAAACCGAGAAAACCGTCTAGCTGTGACTTCTTCAGTTCCAATATATAACGGAATTCAATTCTTCCTAGCAAATATTTGCATCGTTTGTACTCAATTAGTCAGAATGGTGGTTACGACATCTCAAAGCAAATAGAAACTCCTGAAATGGGGAAGTCTCTTCTCGCTACCGTCGTTCGACGAATGCGAATTATTATCCATCGCGTTTTCGTCTCCGTCAGAGTGTTACTTCCACGGCCCTTGTCTTATGATCGTTGAAGTGGTGTGAGAGGTGTATTCGTCACTTCAAACATTACGAATGAGTATTTTACTCGGTTATTCTTATCCCTCTACTCTAAAATGATGTTTTAGAAAATGTAGACGTCACTCTTAGAAAGTCTTACCGTATATACGATGTCTGGACAATAAAGTCCTAGGACTCGTTGCCATAGAAACACACTGTTATCTAATATTATATTATTCTTTAAAAATCAGCGTTCTAATAAGACTTTTTAATATATATGTACATATATGCAAAGATATTGATTAAAAGAGTGACGAATGAAACTGAAAAGATGATATGGGATGTGCAAGCAGGATTTAAAAGAGAAAGGAGATGTATGGATCAGCTCTTTTCATTACGAGGTGTAGTCGAAAAATTCTTGGCTAAAAGTTAGAAGGTCTATTGCGCTTTTATAGACTTGCAAAAGGCTTATGACAGATTGGTGAGGAGTGAACTGTGGTCGACATAATTTAAGTATGAGGTAAGCGGTAGTTTAATACGAGCACTGGAATCACTTTACGAGGATTCCACTGCTTACACGGACTGGTTTAACATTAAAAAAGGTGTGAGACAGGGATGTGTGGCTTCGCCATGGCTGTTTTGCTTATACATAGACGATTGTTTAAAATATTTGAAAGAGAGTGTGTATAAATGGAAAATGAATGATTTGATCGTCAAATGCCTTCTTTACGCCGATGATCATGTCATATTAGCGTCATCTGAAGAGAAGTTGCAGGCGATGATTAATGCTATACATGATGTCCCGAAAATCAAAGGAATGAAAATAAATGTAAGCAAAACAAAAGTAATGGAAGATTGACGAAACAAATTTATAAGGCGAGTGTGAATGGACAAGTCGATAGAGGTCGACCTCGGCGAACATATCTCGATCAGATCTACATTGTTTTGAAGAAAGGCCAGGTCAAGAGTACCAACAACCGAAGAGCATGTATGAAAGCACTGATGAAAGTAGAGGAAGCAAAAGATGTGTGTAAGAACCGTAGCGGAAGTGGAAGGAAGTGGTCTCTGCCTACCCCTATGGGAAAAAGGCGTGACTTTATGTATGTATTATTTTGAACATGTTATTAATAACTAGACTCTGTTTACTAACCTGTCAATTAACGTTTTAATGTTGCCACATTATTGTCTTTGACATTTGCGAATTTTAATTTTGCTCCCAGAACGTCGCGTTCCGTCAAAAACATTTTTCTGATAGGTACTTTTACATGTATGCAAAGAGGGATTAGGTAATGTTTGTCTCTACTGTGCCACTAGCGCTGTTAGTGAGGAATTTTTCGTACTTGGGGAAAAAAGTTCATTGGAAAACAGTTTTATTTGCAAGTAAAATTAAAAGTAAAATTAGTCGTAAAAGAGTCTGGCAAAGACCAGGAAAGAAGATTGCTTCTTGCAATATCTGTGCAAGGATTTCATTCGGCAGTGGCTCTGTTATGTTTTGGGGTATATATTTTGACGCTCGAATGGATTCCATTAATTCTATATGTAATAAACTTCACTTAACTTTATGTGATTAAGTATTTTGGAGATCAAATCAACATTCTTTTAGTTGCTTTTGCAGGGACAAACTTGCAACGGTCTCTAGATAAACAGGGGAAGTATATTGACTAATTTAATAATAAAGCAGCCAATTCCAGTACTTTATTGTTAAACCTCGTATATATTACTGCTTTGCAAAAGTCTAATATCGCTGAATAACTCGTTATGATGTTTCCTTTTGGTCTACTAAACACACATACATAAATACACATAAAAAATGGCCCTCTTCAAATCATTAGAATTTACCGAAATGCAGACAAAAGAAAAAGAAATCCAATGACAAATTCTAAATCGTTTACGCAACGATATCCACAAATTGTCGATATTAGATTATTTTTTTGCGGCAAAGCAATAGAGAAAGAGAGATAGACGCGTATAGAAAGGGAGAAGGCGCTTCGACCCGATCGAACCTCTCCACCGGCGTCGTTCGAAAGTGAATCAATCTTTGACAAATAACAAGAAGAACTGACGTAAAATAGATATGTCATATACATAATTGATGATTTTTGGTCGGATACGCGCTCTATGTTGGTGGTGGTATTCAAATAACAAGTCGAGGAGAAGTGTGGCAGTGTTAAGGACCGTAGCGGCCCCTACAATACATTTATATTTTTGTTTGTGCGTTTGATTCTTCTAGGTGCCGTCTCCGTTTAGAAGGTTGGCAATCATCATAGCAATTCTTATTTTTGAGACCGCAGCTCTAAATAGTTCATTATTACTGCATCCAAACCAATCCCTACGGTTCTTCAGCCATTAATTTCGTCTTCTTCCTATAGATCTCTTGCCTTGGATTTTTCCCTGCATAATTATTTGTAGCATTTGATATTTTTCTCCTCTCATGACATGTCCCATGTACAGCAGTTTTCTTCTCTTACTTGTCGGAATCACTTCTCTCTCCTTATGCATACGTCTCTCTACCCATGAGATCCTCAATATTCTCCGGTATATCCACATCTCAAATGCCTCCAGTCTCCTCATGTCGGTTACCTGCAGTGTCCAGGCCTCTATCCCATAGTATAGTATAGACAGCACATAGCATCTCATCAGTCGTATTTTTAAATCAAGGATTAAATCTCTGCAGCAGAAAAGCCTCTTCGTGCTTGTAAAGGTGCTTCTCGCCTGTTCTATTATGACTGGTATTTCTTGGGAACTGTCATTGTTCTCATTAATAATCGTGTCTAGGTATTTGTATTGTCTTACTCTTTCAACATATATCTTACGATTGTCTTGAGTTGTTTTTGTTAACAGCATATATTTTGTTTTTCTTGTGTTTAGTGATAGTCCATATTCTTCGCTTACTGTGACCATTCTGTTAATTAGCGTCTGTAGGTCTTCGTGTGTTCTCCTAGTACAGATTGGTAATAGTATACACCCCTGCATTTGATTAGGTTTATTTTAATAGTTATTATTATCTTAGAGTGACGAAAATCCTTTCTTTCATTTTTTTTGTTTTCTAAAACTATCTCTGTTCATGAAATATTGTCATCATATTCTTCAAATATTCCCAACATGCAATAATCATATTATTCAAAAGATCTTAAAATTCTGTATTAAAAATAGTATAATTTATAAATTGCAAAATTCAGGTATTTTACCATTTTTTTCAGTTTTATGATTCTCCATAAAAAACATTCCGACCGACATTGCTGAAAATCAAATTAATTCTAAGTTGCGTAATTATGCGTCGAATGCAATGGGTCTTACGTCGATATCATTTTTTGTTCTCGAGATAATTGATTCGAACGCACATACGTAAATACACACACAGACTTCCACTTAAAACTATTGTATTTGACTCTGGGGAACTTTAAATGTGGAGATATGTCAAAATTCAGGATTTGCAAAATCGGACCCATTACTATAACTTCCCACTGGGAAGTTAATAACAAAAAACACCCGTACACCCACGCACTCATACAACTACTAACAACTAAAAATAAAACTAAACCACACCTAATAAGTTGATACAAATCTGGCATACATATTCTTTGTCAAAAATTCACCGTTTTGCGAGAAAAATAAAATTTTATAGTTAACTTTCTATACTAACGAAAGATAACCAAAAGCTTAACTGTTTAAAATAACAGAAAAATATCTTAAGCTCATAAAATCATGAAATTCCCACACGCTAACATTATCTTCACAAAAAAATAGCGAAAAGTAAATGCTTTAAACGGAAGCTATATAACGAATGAAAAATGGCCGACACAAAATTCAGCTACTCTGTTTAATCACCATTCTTCGATGTTAATTTGGCGACCACATTTTGATTGGTAGGTAAGAGTGATAGGGTGCGTTCACTGTGACAGTAATGCAATACTTTTTACACTGTCGCATGTAGATCATGGCGTGATTAATATAGGTTTATCACAAGACAGAGATTTTAAACAAGTAAAATTACAAGACCGCAACAAGCAGACTTCAGAACTGCGACTAAACTATTGTAAGTGGATACACGGTCATTTGAAAAATAAGTAATATATTGCGACTAAAATATCACACGACTAGACATCTCCAGTGTGAGCCGAGCCTAACAACATAAAGTGACTCACCTCAATTGTCGTAAAAGCTTTTGCTTGTTTAGCAAAGAAATATCCAAGAACGTATAGAATATTTTACGTGACACTGAATCGGGATTTATTTCTATAAAGATAATGATAAACGTCAATCAACTGATGAGATGTTATTAAAATAGGTAAAATCAAACAAAAGTTATCCATTTGCGAATATTGCCAAACAAAATCGTCGCAATATGTGTCTCCAAATTAGGACTTGTAAGGTCTGTGACTCTCCGTAGCTTTTGTACGGTATTTGGTATCGTATGAATCGAATTTGCGTTAATGAAAAATCTGAATGTATAAAGGTTTTGTAACCGTTCAATGTAATCGACTAACAACCCAAATACTCATTGACCAATAAAAAAATTGTTTGGCGATAGCTGCTTTTATACCAAAAATTACATAGGTAACAGGAGCACTACAAAAAAAGACTAAAATCCAGAAAGTTCCCTTGGATGGGTGAGTCTGGACCCTCCACAACAATTTCCGATTTGCGAAAACCCTCCACCAGGACATGGACAGGAGTGGTCAACCTAGAGAACATTAAATGGAATAAGAAGCACCTGTGAAAGTTAATAAAATCAAGTGGGGGCAGTTAGAAGAGAGCGATGCACTATGCGAATGTAGAGAAATACAGACCATGGGCCATCTTTTGTTATGTCAACAATGCCCAGCAACGTGCACCCTCGACGTTGTCTGGAAAGCAAATAAAAGAGGACTTAACGTAGCCTGATACTGAGCAAAAAAGCTTTGAGATGTTCGGACTCGAAAAAGTAAAAGTAAGTGTGACTGTTTAATGAAACTGAAATTCTCTATCCAATAAAATTCTCAAATTTTTATCTTCGCATTAACTAAACAATGCGATGCTGTGGTATCATATTTTTTTTTTATGATTCGCTTCTGTTTTGGTAGTCCAACTCTGCAGAAAACCGAGAACCTTGGAATCGCTTAATGTCGCGTGAATTATGTCTAAAAAGATTCAAACGCGGAATGATCCGAAGTTGTTCATAAAACTCGCTGGGGAGTTTTAGAGGTTTCATGCTTGTTAAAAGACAATTTCGCCAACTGCATGCCAGGAAACAGGGTAGTTTTACCTAAAATCATGATTTGAGATAAGGGTAAAGCAATCCTCAAGTATAGTGTTTCCTATTACTTGCTTTTATTTTTATTGGAAATAATGAAATCTTTTATTTGACTTCTAGTGCAAAAATACGTAATTTTAAAATTTTTTTTATTTTAAGAAAAAAGTTAACACTCCTTGAATTGCTTAAATTATTTTATTTTTAAAATTTGTATTTTTTCTGAGAAGTGTAGTGACTCGGTTAGATGAAGTGAAGAATAGTGAGATAGAGAACGCTGTTGTGTGAAGGAAAATGTGGCTACAAAGATCGATAAAGGGATGCTTAGATGGTTTGGACACGTTTGGCGAGTGTGAATGAGCAAGTCGGTAGAGGTCGACCTCGGCGAACATATCTTGATCAGATCGACATTGTTTTGAAAAAAGGCCAGGTTAAGAGTACCAACAACCGACAAGCATGTATGAGAGCACTGATGAAATTAAAGGAAGCAACAGATTTAATTAAGAAGCGTAGTGGAAGGAAGTGGTCTCTGCCTACCCCTAGGGGAAAAAGGCGTAAATGTATGACTTAAAAGTTGCGATAGCGATGATGATTGCCAACATCAAGAGTTTATTGTATTACTAGAAGAAAGATTGAAATAAATTGTTTAGTTTTTGTACTAAGTGTTTTTAAATGATCGAACCCGAGAATAAATAGCGTAAAAATATTTACCTTTTTATATTTAAAAAATTATTTGTTAGTTCTAAGGATACAATCAAAAAATAGGTCAAAAATATCAGTGATCGCTTTTATTTGTTAAGCAATGTAAATTTCTATGCATAAAAATGGTAATAGAGCCAAACTTATAAAAAATATTAATTATTGATCTTCAGATTGAAATATTTTTCGTACTTTACCATTTGAATGTTAATAAAATTATATTTTAAGTAATTTACTTTTGTATTAAAAATATTTCGCCAAAACCGCTTCAAATTAAAAATTATATTCTTTGCTACTTGAAAAGTGGAAACTAGTGTAGTTCTCTAAAGAAACGTCTTGGATGACGAGATGCATCCATCCACACTTACAATTTGATCAAAAACTTTAAAAGCTTCTTTACTAGCGCATAGCTACCAGCTATATACTATCCATCAATCTCGAAAGAGTCTCGGGAGTTAAAACTATAAAGAATAATCTTAAATAAGAGTTTCGTCTTTCTCTCTTAAGGACGTATTTTGCTACTTCTTTAACAACAAATTTATAACCTTCTAAAAAGTTTTTCAAGCATCGACAGATTAAAACTATAATACCAATTTATAGTCTTGTAGATTGTTCTATTAACAATACTTCGGTCATGTAATGAGTGGCGCGAAATACTGGCTTCTGCAGAATACCATGCAGGGTAAAATTGCAGGCAAGCATGGTCTAGGTACATGCAAAACATCATGGCTGAAGAATTTGCGCGATTGGTGTGGCGTAAACTCGAGCACACTCTTTAGGAAATACTCTTGAATCAAGTCCCTCCAACTCGATTCTGGGAGTCACGGTGTCTAATAATATGTCTTGGCATAACCATGTTGCTAACATCGCAAAATCAGCAAGCCAGAGGCTAGGTTTTTTGTGGAAAGCTAGAAAGTTTTTTACTCCTGATCAACTGTTTACGACGTACAAGGACTGGAGTATTGCTCGCACATAGGGGGTTCAGCACCAAGACATTCTCTTCGTCTTCTAGATTCCATTCAGAAAAGAGCCATTCGCTTGATAAACAGCTCAACTCTCTCAGATACCCTTTACCCACTAGAACATAGATGAAGAGTTGCAGACCAAACATTACTGTACAGATATTTCGATGGCAGATGCTCCAGAGAAATATAAACTCTTATACCACTACTGGCCACATTCGGCCGAAGAACTCGGCACGCTAAATCAGTCTCACCCATTTACTCTCAAGATTGACACTACAAGGACCAATCTCCATTAAAAATCCTTCTTTTACAGGGCTGCTACGGAATATAACAAGCTTCCAAAATTAGTTTATCCAGAGAACTATGACCTGCAACTTTTTAAGGATGGCGGTGAACAAAACTGTGTTGGTGACCAAAGTTCTAGGAGGACATGCTACATGAAAAAGTAGATTTTTCTATTAACGTAGTGGAGTGGAGGCGAGGACTATAAATAGCAATTAAATGAGGCGACTGGGTCGTTTGACATGTGGTGTTATAGGAGAATCCTGAAAGTATAATGAGGTTTAATGAGAGGCGCAAAATACCGACTACTGCAGAACATCATGCAGGGTAAAATTGCTGGCAAACGTGGTCCATGTAGACGCAAAACATCGTGACGTAAACTCGAGTACACTCTTCAGGATGGTGGTGAACAAAATTCACGTAGCTGTGTTGGTGACCAAACTTCTAGGAGGACATGGTACATGAAGAAGAAGATTGTTCTATTAACGAGATTGTCGTGGTACAATATTGTCAGAAAATTTTAGATTATACCCGCGGTAAAGGTATACAAGCTTGTAGCGAAGTAAGTCATAATTTTTATGCAAGACTGTACCCGTGAAGACGTTACCCTACAGCTGGTCTCTGTTTAACTCGCTAGTATTTGTATACATTTTTATAAATTGTTGAACTTTACACGGTTATTTATTAACAAGCTGGTCAATAATTTTATATTTTTTTTTTCTAAGAACAAAAAATTAAAGGGCTGTTAGTTCTTTGAAAGTTTCTGACAGTTAGTTTTTTTTTCTAGAACTAATTAGCGAGCGTATACTCTGCATATTAATTATCCAATTTTTAATGGAGTTTTTCTCGGGTTAGAGGAGGTCAATTAACTTCAATGTCCTTTTGTCCTTTTACATTACAACATTACAATCTTGCGGTTGGGCCTTTGGTGTCGGCACCTATGTCACCTAAATCTTTTGATCCTCTGTGACTATCAATGTCCTTAATAAGTATACAAAAATTTAGAAATCGGTACGTTTTTTTTTTTCTTTAACTTCCTGGAACTACTTCCGCGTTACTTTAGAGAGTTGGATTTTTTTTATTTTATTAAAACTCAAACTTTTTCTGTTTGGGCTCATCTTTTTTCTTTTTGTTTAGAACCTCCGTTGTTAATTGACGAATTATCTCGCATTCCCTGTCACCTACCAGCATGAACTTCACGATGTTTTCTGCAGCAGCGCATGCTAACGACCTAAAAGTTGGGTTATTTTCACATTACCTAGATAAATTTTTTTTTGAAAATAGTCGCAAAAAGGGTATACCTATCGTGTGGGCCGCGGACGGCTCTCAGAAGGGGACTATTAGAAGGGGAAGGGATTATAGAAAGGAAATGATTGTGGACCCGCTTTTTGAAAAGTTGCAGGTCATAGTTCTCTGGAAAAACTAATTTTGGAAGCTTGTTCCATTCCATAGCAGCCCTGTAAAAAAAAAGGATTCTTGATGGAGATTGGTCCTTGTAGTGTCAATCTTGAGAGTAAATGGGTGAGACTGATCAGCGTGCCGAGTTCTTCGGCCGAATGTGGCCAATGGTTGTACAAGAGTTTTATTTCTCTGGAGCATCTGCCATGGAAATATCTGTAGAGTAATGACTGGTCTGCAACTCTTCTTCTATGTTCTAGAGGGTGAAGGGTACCTGTGAGAGCTGTTTATCAACCGAATGGCCCTTCTCTGAATGGAATCTAAAAGACGAAGAGAATGCCTTGGTGCTGAACCCCAAATGTGCGAGCAATGCTACAGTAGAGGTCGGATTTGAGCCTTGTACGTCGTCAACAGTTGATCAGGAGTAAAAAACTTTTTAGTTTTCCACAGCCTCTGGCTTGCTGACTTTGCGATGTAAGCAACATGGTCATGCCAAGACATATTATTAGACACTGTGACTTCCAAAATCGAGATGGAGGGACTTAATTTAAGGGTATTTTTGGACATTGTGATGGAATTATTTAAGTAATTCACTTTCTTGGAAAACGTGGCGCTTTGTGTTTTCTGGGCGTTGAATTGAACAAGATTGTTGCTTCCCCACTCGACGATTGCTTCAAGATCTCTATTGATGGAATCAACCTGTTCCTGCCTGAGTCTATTTGTATCATTTACCGAAAGTGATCGATAGGATGTGAAAGTTGAGACAAGTGTGCTATCGTCTGCGAAACTGTAAATGGGGTTCATGGTGGTTTTCAAGAGGTCGTTGATGTGTAAAAGAAATGAGGTGGGGGACAGGATGGAACCCTGGGGGACCCTGGCACTATGTTTTAGCTTTTTTTTTTCTCTATAATTTATGATTCACCAAGGAGTTTTTTATCCTAAGCAGTGGTAATCATGTCCTCACAGGTCTATTTTATATTTTTTTTGACATTTTTCGGTGAAATACTAAATATTCTCCTTAATTTTTGACCATCATCACTTGACATAATAAGTAAAAATAAGCAGTAAGTATAATAAGCTGCCTCACTAAAACGAAGATTAAAACTTATACAGCAGTGTAACTTTCCTTTGGTAGCGGAAAGTAAAGCATCGCTATACAGCTGCTGAAAATATGTAATGTAGAAATTTAGCTTTTAAAATTCAAAGACGTGTACCTAATAGCGCCGCTGCCGCCTTGCCGCATAGAGATAGAATCTTTTTGAGGTTGTTGTAATATGATAGAAATGTAACGAGAAGTATACTTTGCTAGAGAAAACTAGTAAACGACCTTCCCGGTTTCTACGAGAAATCAATTTGGAAGCGAAAAATGAGATAGCGCATCGAAAAATATTTTTACAAACAGGAATTGCTTTTGAGGTGTATGTTTTTAAATTACGCTTCAACTTAGTTTATGTAAAGCCAATCCCAAAATACAGGGTGGCCAACCGAAAACGAAACAGAGCCGCCATTTGCAGGAACCTTGTTAACATTTTATAAAAACGCTAAGACCGGTCGATTTTTTATTAAAGGGGTACATTTTTGTACGGTATTTTTGACTCCTCTACTTTAAACCCCAAGCGAGGGAAAGAATTACCCCAAAATTTTAAAATAGCATTGGGCGTCGAATTAGATGTTTTTCAAAAGCACTTACAATTCTCTATAGAGTAGTCTTTAAATTTTAAAATTCCGCTCATTACTTATTGAGAAATTAGATTTTAAATGTGAAACTTATCTGCAAACAATCACGAACGGTGAAAATGTCATTTATTCGAGTTAAGTACGCCAAGCAGAAGAGTAATAAAATTTTCTTTCAAAATATTTTGTCAACAATTTAACTTAAAAGAGAAGTGATTTATTAAAATCATTTGTAACCTCGGCCATATTTTTATAATTAGTCAGGTTAGGATAAGTCCCTAACAAAAATTTTTTTTGCTAATCTCTCGTAGATTTCCTTAGATTAAAAATTGTGTCCACCTTCTTAGAGTTCTTTTTGGTAGATAAAATTTCATTTACTTAAATCCGTTGCATTACTTGATTTATATTTTCCCAATAGTCTGTTGTGACAGCACTGGTGACTTTTTGCATCAATTATGCGGATCATTGACCACATGTAGCTAGGAAAACTACTCGTTTTTATTAAGATGGTTTATGTTTAATGCTATTCGGTTATCCGAATGCTCGTTGGAAATATCCTCGAATGATACATCAATTTTCATACTGCAGCCTTTTTCTGCTATAAAAATGAGTGAGTTTATCTTTATCGTGTACCAAATAAGATAACGCTGTTACTTCCTAGTACAGTACTTGAGCTAAATCGATATTTGTAAGTTGTTAGTATATCAATACGTGAATAAATAATATTTTCGCCAACACACAAAAAGTGTAGATTTTGTAAACTTCGTAAATTTTGTGATACATTTTTTTCTCGAAACTATTATAAATTTGTTTAATGCTTCTATTTACACTTTTTTGTGGCAGTTAGAAATTTATTTAATCATCAAAATCGACAGTTACATCTGGTTTTTAGCCTCCCTGCTGGCAAACATAATTTCGACTAAACAACGAATCACGAAAACGTGTCTATTTTCTTTTCATTTTTTTAAAATGAAATTCCTATCTAAATAGCCAGCTAAACTATGTAATAACAATTTTAATAGAAATCTTTTGCGGGAGGATTAGTCCAACAATGACACCGGAAAAAAATATCCATTGTGATCCATTTTAAAATGGACTAGAAAATTAGTAGTTGTGAAGACTGTCAGCTTGCGGTCCTACTATGAATGCTTTCGACAGTGAGTCTCACAAATCGACGAATAATGTATGGATTATAACTTCCTTGAAAGGTTAATATCTTCGCTTTATTGCCAAAACTCGGTACATTCCACCGAAAGTTCAATAAACGAGAATGGGTGTTGATTTTTTGCAAAATATTTTAAGCAGAACGATGGGCTTCTGTTAAATTAACTAACAATAAATTTTATTTTTATAAATCACTCAGATATTTAACTTATTACAACTTTTACAACTATTTAAATTTCATAACTTATAAACAGTTTTATAACTGTCTTTTTTCACGACCGCTGTCATTTTTATATTTCTAAATCATAATTCCAGACTATTCCACCAGTTTCTCGAGAGTCCGAAACAATCCTTTCACCATTCCGAAGTCTGTAGACGCGGCGATAAATTAGTAGACAGAGGCGGATGCCAGTAAAGGGCTCATTAATATGCACCCTAGTTGTGGTCGATTCTCGGATGCTGACAAATAAACAAGGCCGGACTATAACAATATCAAAATTATTATACATCAGTCCAAAATCGAAACCAAGCCAATCAGTCTATATCAAAATTGTTATTCAACAGTCCAAAAACAAAACCAAACCAATCCATATCGTAGTTAATCAAAATCGCGGTAGTTCTTGTATCACTAATATTTTAATTTTCACAATGACAGGTATTTGACTACGAATATTTCATTTGCGTTGTATGGAAGGTACCACTTTCTACACGAAAGTTTTTTTCACTAAAACCATCCCTGTATGTATAAAACAACTGAAAATTTCATCCCAATCGATCCAGCTGTTAGGGAGTTTTTGTAAGACATACATACGAACATTTAATTTACTTCATTAATAATAAAGAAAGCGCATCTAAAACTATTATCGAGCAGCAATGATGCAAACCCACAAGGCATGTCTGGCTGTGCAGAGAGGAGTGTTGGTTCCTACACTTATGTATGGTAGTGAATGTTAGATTTGGCAGAAGAAGCATAAAAATAGGATTAATGCTGCGGAGATCAGTAGTCTGAGAAGTATAGCCAGAGTGACTCGCTTGGATAAAGTAAAAAATAGTAAGATAAGAGAACGCTGTGGTGTAAAAGAAGATGTGATTACAAAGATAGAGGTTGATCTCGGCGAACATATCTCGATCAGATCAACATTGCTTTGAAGAAAGGTCAGGTCAAGAGTACCAACAACCCACGAGCATATAAGAGAGCACTGATGAAAGTAGGGGAAGCAAAAGATGTGTGTAAGAATTGTAGAAAGTGGAAGGAATTGGTCTCTGCCTACCTGTATGGGAAAAAGGCTATGTATGTATGTATTTAATATAAATCGTTATTTAAATCATCACTTTTATAGTTATCGCTACTTTTTTGCTTTACTTTAAAATATTTTCTACTTCTGTATTCAATAAATGTCCTATAAAAGTATATTTTCTTGTTTCTGGCACTTCTTAAATAATGTTTTTTTTGGTGGAATATTTAGTCGTATAAAAATATATAAACCGGGCTTTATTATTTGTTGTTATTTGATCCTAATAATTCCTTCTATTTTTGTAACTCTGCTCAGGTGTGGCTTCTTACACTGGGTGTTATTAAGATATTCATGTCAGGCGTATATTCACAATGTTCTAAAATAGTATTTCTGGTATCTGTATTTATTATTGAAAAATTTAAATAAAAATAGTATTAATAATCCAGTTAAAAATTAGTAAAAATATTTCTGTTAATATAAATAACATAGAAACTGTATTTTATGTCTTTATTTAAAATTCATGTACATAAAATAGACTGATTTATATTTAATAACAATTTTAGTTTGGTAAGATATCTGTTAATTGTTTATTTCGAATGTTCCCGACTCCTTAAGTACAATTTAAGGTTACTGGTTTTATAATTTTACCTAATCAAAGTCTGATGATGTTATTTTATTTTAAAGCTTCTTTTATTTGGCCAATTAATGTTTTATTTATACCAATAAACACTGCGGGGGCTTCCTATAAGGTTTTATGATTCATAAAATTAAAAATTCAAATTAGTACATTACAAAACGCTAACGAATGTACTTAACGAATTTTAAATAACATAAATCACCCTTCTGATACGAGGGGTTGCTTTTAACAAAAACAATAAACAAAGCAAATGTTTTTCAACGTATGATTACTTTTCGAAATAGCAATAGATAAAACCAGTGCTAACTGTACACGAACAGCTTAACAAATGATCTATTTTTTTATATTAACCAAATTGGGATCCTTCGTGAACCAGCTTATAAACGGTAATTTTGGTGCATCGTCGAATGTGGAAACAATTTGGACTGATTGGGTAATAAATTAGATGTTGCTGACACTTTTTTTAATTTGTCAATTAGTAGTGCTTTGATCTTCTCATTGGAAACAAGCAATACATACAAAAATTATAATATTTAATGTAAATGACAAACTGCCAAAATGCTATAGTACACAATTCTTTAAAATCAATTCTCAAACGTTTTCAGCCACATTACCATCATCAGGAGAGAATTTTGTCAAAAATATTTACCAAAGGTCAACATAGGAAATGAATATTTCATCAGAATCTTATTTGTAAGGAAAGAGTTAGGAAGATGCTGATGAAATATTCATTTCCTATGTTGACCAGATTTTTGACAAAATTCTCTCCTGATGAAGGCAATGTTGCCGGAAACGTTTGAGAATTGTGTACTATAGCATTTTGGCAGTTTTTCATATACATTAAATATTACAAGTACATACATCCTTTTTCTGGAAAAATCATAATACCTAATATTGATTCTTCTTCTCTTAGCGTCACAACCCTTCGTAGGTCTTAGCTGCATCTGCGACTTGTCCAACTGTCCAACACAACCTTTTTTTAGTCCCGTACTCCCAATACTTCTACATCTTCGATATTGTCTCTCCATCTAAGCCTTGGTCTTCCTAAAGGTCTCTTTCCTACTTGATGCCACGTGCCACGTTTTCCAAGAAAGTGAATTCCTCAAATCATCCCATCACAATGTCCGGAAATACCCTTGAACCAAGTCCCTCCATCTCTATTTTGGGAGTCACGGTGTCCAATAATATGTCTTGGCATGATCATGTTGCTAACATCGCAAAGTCGGCAAGCCAGAGGCTAGGTTTTCTGTGAAAAGCCAGAAAGTTTTTTACTCCTGATCAACTGTTGACGACGTACAAGGCTCAAATCCTACCTCTACTGGAGTATTGCTCGCACATTTGGGGTTCAGTACCAAGGCATTCTCTTCGTCTTCTAGATTCCATTCAGATAAGAGCCATTCGCTTGATAAACAGCTCAAATCTCACAGATACCCTTTACCCTCTAGAGCATAGAAAAAGAGTTGCAGACCAGTCATTGCTCTACATATATTTTCATGGCAGATGCTCCAGAGAAATAAAAACTCTTGTACCACCATTGGCCACATTCGGCCGAAGAACTCGGCACGCTGATCAGTCTCACACATTTACACTTAACCTTGACACTACAAGGACCAATCTTCATCAAGAATCCTTCTTTTACAGGGCTGCTTCGGAATGGAATAAGCTTCCAAAATCAGTTTTTCCAGAGAACCATGACCTGCAACTTTTTAAAAAGCGTGTCCACAATCATTTCCTTTCTATAATCCCTTCCCCTTCTAATAGTCGCAGTGCGGGCGTCCGTGGCCTACACGATAGGGCTACCCTTTTTGCGACTATTTTCATAAAAAAAAAATTCCTCCCATATCCTCTTGATAAGACGTTCATTCGACGATCTCTGTACGTGTCCGGCCCATCTGAACCTTTGTGCTTCTATCTTGTTTACTAAACTCGGTCTTTTGTACATGTTCTTGAGCTTCTTATTCGATATTGACCCGTTCTCTCACCTACTGTAGGTCCAAAGATTTTCCGCAACATCTTTCGTTCAAAGCATCTTAGCACTTGTTCGTTTTGCTTCGTCATTGTCCATGTTTCCAAACCGTACACAATAATTGGCTTGATTACTGCGGAATATATCCGTATTTTAAAAATCCTATCGATCGGGACCCAAACAGGTCTTGTAAGGCGAAAAAATATTGATTGCCCTTTTGTCGTACAAATTTTAAGTATACATGTTTTTTTGAATCAATTACAAGATTCATAAAAATTTTGGGAAGTGTAGTTAAACCTCCAAATTCGACCAAATTCGTCGATTCCAGTTGGTATAGGTACTATCATTTAAAATACCGCTCTCATACAAATATCCCACTCTGCGACAGCCTCTATTGCTAAGTCTATGCTAGGATCGTCCCAAAATTTGTCGGGTTAAAATCCGCCGGCAGCAAGGAGTGACACTTTTAGTCTTTTGTTAATATTAGATGGTACAGCAGTGTATTAATTAACATTAACCGGATCCTAACGCTCATATTTTTTATCATGCAGTACGAAGGTGTACGTAGGTCACCAAAACATCAAAGTTCGTTAAAATTGTTGAAGGAATAGACATTATTCTATCGATGTTGTTTTTATGTGATTAATCCATTTGCTTAATTGCTATTTGCTATCCACCCCAAAAAAAAAAAACCCAATACATTCCGTTTGGTCTTGGATTGGCAAATAAAAAATACTTTTGAATCTCAAAAAGAAATTCTGTGTAAAAACAATTTAAAGTAAACGATTTTTTATTGAGAATGTACTGAGTGATACGAGACATAACTATGCAACTATTGGTTACCAAATAAAATCTATTTAATTAATGAAAGTGGTTTGAAGATGTTGCCCAGAAGATATAACCAAAAGAGTAATATAATTTGAGTATGAAAATGTTGTTGATAATAATAAAACATGTGCACTTAAAAGATTTATTGATCTCGCTTCTCGTTAGTTTAATATTCTCAGTTGGAACGTTAAAACAGTTGATCTAGTAAAAGGTTTTTAGGAATTCACACAAATTTTGATAACATCTTTTTGTATTGCTGGGAAATTTTTGTTTGTCGATGTTTTCTTTACACCAGTTGTCCTTTATAAAAATATGTTTGTAGCAAAACATTTAAAAACAGCTTTATTAATTGCTAATGTTAATGCTAAATCTAATCTAAGTTAAATTTTACAAAATTATAACCAATGTTAATAAAACCGTTTAATGTTGTGTTTTAAATCTTATAGTATGGTTCCCATTATATCATTTTTGATGCCAAAATTAATTATGTAACTAGTAGATAAAATGATTGATATATTATTATTTTATGACTAGTTTCAAAAAGTTACGTTTTATAATATGACATAACTTCATAAATATGTAAAGTATAACATTATTTATGCTGTTTTAAAAAATATACATAGTTAAGTAGTATATTAGTATTCTCTAAAAAGGAAAGCCACGTTTTTTTTAATTTTACCCAACACTTTTTATTTATAGCTTCCTTTTTGCATTTGAGATAAAGTCGATCATTTTGTGAATAATTTTAAGCTATTTGCAAATACTTTTATAAAATTTTAAGTGTTTTAATTTTACAATGTTTAATGTACTGCAAATGTACACTTTTAAAAAACTGTAACATAATTATGTACTAAGTGTATACAAAGATACTTCAAAAAAGGTTATCGAACAGTATTAAGGTGTCTTTAACTCCACCGATTTTTGGATTTTATCGTACAAAATTACTCAAAAAGTACTGAACCTATTTTAATTAAAAGCTGGTATATATTCTATAATGCTACGATGACAAGAGCCGAAGAAATAATAAAACCAATACCACATTTTTAAAGCAAGTCTAACCAATGTAAGGTAAGCACACATTTTAAGTCCATTCGTATGTACTTAGTTGTTTAAATTTTTGTAAATATATAATAATTAGCTATAATTGTGCTGCATATAGTTTGAAACGTGCTATTGTTTGGTCATAATATAGTAGCATTACTTTTTACGGTACATATCACCTACAAGAACTAAAAATAGTAAAACATTTGCGTATATATTACAAAACTAGGAGATATTTAAATGTTTATTATTTACATTGATTTAAAAATCTCGATTGCTTTTATTTCGACCGGCTATAATGGATTATATACTAAGACACTATTATACCGTAAAGATATTCACACAAATAAAGATTATTATGTGGATTTATAACCTAATCCAATTAAGATACTATAGAAAGTAGCTATGATCCATGGTGACGACGATAAAATATAGATAAGCTTTAATAATTAATAAATAATCAGCAGTTTAGGCTGTGCGTTGATCCGTCAGTCAGTCATTAAGGACAAAGCATTTTACATGTATAGATGACAATAACGATGTGTTTCTTCCCGTACTAGGCCGGAAAAATGCTACTTTTTCAAAGAAAAAGCGTCTGGGAAGTGGGTACTTTCCGAACGGTTGCCGAAAAAAATATCTCTCCCTCTCTCTCTCTCTGTAGCTTACAACCCGGGGTGGATCTTCGCTGACATTACAATTTGCCTCCACTTGCTGCGGTCCATCATAAGTTCTTCTGGTCGTTGGACATTTAGGGTTCGTAAGTCCGCTGCAATATTATCTTTCCACCGCATCCTTGGCCTTCCCAGCGGCCGATTTTCTACCGGGGTCTCTTCCCACACCAGTTTTACGACACGTTGGTCTTGTCTCTTTACATGTCCGGCCCATCTCAGTCTCTCTGCCTTCATTATTTTTACTATTTCTGGTTGGTTATATAGTTCTTGCACTTCCCTGTTAGTTCTAATTTTGTATTGTTGTGTGGCGTTGCCATTGATTGTTCCATATATATTCTTCGCTCTGCGATTTTTAGTCAGTTCTCATTTTGTTTTTTCATCGTCCATGTTTCACATGCATATGTCATTATAGGTCTTATAATTGCATGATAAATTGTTACTTTCGTACTGCGGGTTACATTTTTCGATTTCATTATTTTTTGTAGCGCAAAACAGCTGCGATTGGTTCCCTGAATTCTGTTATTAATCTCTTGTGTTATATTTTTATCTGAGGTAATTGTAGCTCCCAAATATTTATACTCATGGACTCTTTCAAAATTATAGTGGTCCATTGTCACATTTTGTCCTTTCCTGTCTCTTCGTTCTGTTCTTGTTGTAGTCATGTATTTTGTTTTATCTTCGTTTATTTGTAGGCCAACCCCCTTTGCAGCATATTCCAGTTTAATGAAATCTTCCTTAACGTTGATAGTTGTATTTCCTGCAATATCTAAATCGTCAGTGAAAGCTACTACAATGCGCGGACCCTGATTTCCAAATAGGAGCGTTTCTATGTTTGCCCTTCGTACGATGCCTTCCAAGGCGATGTTAAAGAATAGTGGGGATAACGCATTTCCTTGTTTGAGACCACCGTTGATTGGAAAGAAGGTTGACAATTTTCCTTCAAGTCTTCGGCACTTGTAGATCCCTCTACACAAGCTTTTGTGAGACTGATCAAATTTTTCGGTACGCCCAGTCCTGCCATGGTATTCCACAATTCCATTCTTAGGATGCTATCATATGTTTGCTTAAAATCTATAAAAAGTTGATGCAATGTTTTGTTATATTCCCAACATTTCTCCATCAACTGCCTTGTAGTGAAAATCTGGTCTACTGTTGATCGATTCTTTCTGAATCCACACTGGTAATCTCCTATTTGGTAATCTACACACGCAGTCAGTCGCTCTAATAGAATTGGAGAGAATACTTTATATCCTGCATTAATAAAGGATATACCTCTATAGTTTGCACAGCATATTTTATCACCCTGTTTATGAATGGGTATTATAATACTTTCTTTCCAGGAGGTTAGTATTTGTTCTTTTTTCCATATCTGGCAGATGAGCTAATAGAAAAAATATAAAATATATCCATAACTTTTAATACTATATTTTTATTCAGAATTAAATCTATATTAATTATGCATAATAATAATAATAAGGAGAAATAAAAAATTATTTTTTGTAGACCAGTGTTATTAAACGGCAATGCAAATTTTGTTCGAACAAATTTCAACAGAAAATTGTATCGTTAGCATATTTCAGTGCAGCGTACGCTTGAAAAATGTATAGCGTATCAAATAACTATCGATAATCCTTAAAATGTAAGCGTATCAGTAGCATAGTATACGGCCTGTAAGTAGCAGGAGAGGATGTTTAACGGCAGGGGCAGGAATTGTAGTTGCGTCCGTTTAATCAGCTTTGATGGATGACAGGGTGTTTTTCCCTAGAGAAATCAATCACTTCCTTCAACCGAAAAACTGCTCCCGAATTGCGTACGCTACGCCTACCAGAAAAGCTTAACAAACTTTTTTTCGGACCAACGTCAACTGCACTAACTTAAATATTTTTTGAATTTTTTTTTTACAATCGGCATCAAATTATATATATATATATATATATATATATATATATATATATATATCGCACCGAATCCTACATTATTATTTTACTGTAGTGCCCTGATCCAGGAAATCATGGAAAGAGGGTTAATGAAAGCCCAACGAACTCAGTTGACCGTTCATAAGAATTTCTTTGAACCAACGAACGTGCCAATGGCAGCACGTATTGTTTACGAATTAATTGTATTTATTAAACAACGAATCGTCTAGCAAGAGTTGTGTGTTTTTATATCTTGTCATAACCGGGTCGTGGCGCGAACTGCTTAGTTTGACTTACTCGGTTCAAGTTCAACATTTGTAAATAAACATCTAGTCGTAATGTTCAATTAGTTTAATATAGTATTTAGGAAAACGTTCCTCCTTTTTATTCCAACAAGGGTTTCCCGTAACCTTAAGATACCTAATACACTACATGGCGTCCTGAAACATTACATGGCGATCCTAATACATTACATTACATTTGGTTATTGGTTGGTCACAACTCTTGTACTATAGTATTTTTGATTATTTAATTAACTTCCCTGTGAAAGTTATAGTATTGGGTCCGATTTTAAGAATCCTGAATTTTGACAAATCTTTACATTTCAAGGTCCTCAGAGTTAAATACAATAGTTTTCAAGTAAACCTCTGTGTATGTATGTACGTACGTTCGTATGTGCGTTTTGTTACGTACTAACAGACGATTGTTTAAAATAATTTGAAAGAGTGCGTATGGTTTAAAAATAAATGATTTGATCGTCAAATGCTTTCTTTACGCCGATGATCAAGTCATATTAGCGTCATCTGAAGAGGAGTTGCAGGCGTTGGTTAATGTTATGCATGATGCTCTGAAAATCAAACGGATGAAAATAAATGTAAGCAAAACGAAAGGGGTTTTTGAAAGAGAAGAAAGCATGACAAACTGTGAAGTTTCGATTGTGGAACAAGTAAATGAATTTGTGTACTTAGGTTCAAAGTTTACGAGAGACGGAAAGTATGACAAAGACATTGAGCGAAGGGTGTTGGCAGAAAAACACAAATGAATGGGGCACTGCATAGCTTTATGAATAGCCAAAAAGTGTCAAAAAAGGCACGTCTGGCTGTGCATAGGGGTGTGTTGGTTCATACACTTATGTATGGTAGTGAATGTTGGGTTTGGCAGAAGAAGCATAAAAATAGGATTAATGCTGCGGAGATGAGTAGTCTAAGAAGTATAGCCGGAGTGACTCGCTTGGATAAAGTAAAAAATAGTAAGATAAGAGAACGCTGTGGTGTAGAAGAAGATGTGGTTACAAATATAGATAAAGGAATGGACAAGTCGGTAGAGGTTTACCTCGGCGAACATATCTCGATTATATCAACTTTGTTATGAAAAAAGGCCAGGTCAAGAGTACCAACAACCGACGAGCATGCATGAGAGCACTGATAAAAGTAGAGAAAGCAAAAGATGTGTGTAAGAACCGTAGAAAGTGGTAGGAAGTGGTCTCTGCCTACCCCTACAAGCAACAAGCAAAATATTGAAAGCGTTTGAGATGTGGCTCTATCGTCGGATACTGAGGGTGTCGTGGACAGACCGTGTTAACAATGAGACGGTTTTACAAAGAATGAATAAACAGAAAGAAATTCTAAGCACCATTTGTAGATTAAATGTGAATGCATAGTGCAACTGATCCCTCTTTGTCGCCTTCTTCGTCTCGAGTTTATTTAACGTCTACAACTTATACTTATATTAGAGACATGTAAATTTACAGGTTGTACTTAGGCAAAAGTTTTCCAGGGACTTTCCGAAGTTGATTTTCCGCCGAGACGCCATTGAGAAAAAAATGTATTAAAGTATGTTGTCCTTAGAGACATCTGGAAAGTTTTTTTTGGTCCAGCAAGATTTTTATTTTATTTAAAAGTTGATAAAAACGAGTGTGATTAATTGTTCAGCATTTGTATCTACCGTAATATTTAATTTGTAAACATCGCATCGTTCGGGAAAATAAATTGTTATTGGTGTTTATTTTTTTTTTTTTATTTATAAACGATTAGATTTTAAATTGTTTAAGAAATCAGTACATTATGTCTGTTGGTTCTAATCAATCTTTGGGGCTTAAATTCAAAATGGATCCGTTCTGTCCCATTTTTGTTAGTAATGATGATCAGTCCTTAGTTCTTAAAGCCAATAAGAATCCATCCCAGCATCCTTTTTTGTTAGTAATGATTAGTCTAAAGTTTCTAAAACCAATACGAATCAGGTTTGTCATTTATTTTTGTTAGTAATGATCAGTCTTTAGTTGCAAAAACCAATGTGAATCATACAATTTTCTTAGCAATGGTCAGCACTTGGTTCTTAAAACCAATAAGTATCCGTCCCAGCACTTATTTTTGTTAGTAATGATCAGTCTAAAATTTTTAAAATCGTCGAAAAAATAGAAATAAAACCTCTCAACAAAAGTATAATAATAAATAAAAAAATTGCCGATTTCAATCTTAGAGGAATTTACTAATGTACCTTTTAACAAAGGGCGCTCGTTAAGCCTCGGTGACTAATCCGATACCGTCGTATATTGGTGAAATGAGCTATAGTTGTAAGAGCCAATAAAAATTTATCCTAGTACCTATTTTTGTTAGTAATGATCAGTCTAAAATTTTTAAAATCGTTGAAAAAATAGAAATAAAACCTCTCAACAAAAGTATAATAATAAATAAAAAAATTGCCGATTTCAATCTTAGAGGAATTTACTAATGTACCTCTTAACAAAGGGCGCTCGTTAAGCCTCGGTGACTAATCCGATACCGTCGTATATTGGTGAAATGAGCTATAGTTGTGAGAGCCAATAAACATTTTCCTAGTACCTATTTTTGTTGGTAATGATCAGTCTAAAGTCTCTAAAATCCTGTTCTGTCTTTTACTTTTATTAGTAATGATCAGGCCTTAGTTCTTAAAACCAATAAGTATCCGTCCTAGCATTAATTTTTGTTAATAATTATGAGTCCTATGTTTTTAAAACCGTTCTGGCATCTACCTTAGTTTTCTGTATACTTCAATTATTACTTAATCCTGTAATATTATGACATACGACATTGTAAAGCACTTTTTTACTCGGAGTATATAAAGTTATTTGGGGTTGGAATTCCTTTCTTGACATAAATTTTAATCTATTTTTAATACTTTTCATTTGTTTGGTTAATTTTGCCTGTTGTTTGTTTTTAAATTGACCTTATATGTATAATATTTCTTATACTTTACCAAAAGTGGATTTTAAAAGACTTTCGTAATGATATTACTTTTTTATTCACATGTTTTTCATACAAAAGTTTGTCCATCTTTTTGATGCTTTTTTTTCCTTTGACGAAACTTTTTTGAATGTATTATTGTGTTTGGTATTTTAAAAATTCTATTGTTACAAAATACACATAAAAATAACAGTTTGGGGACTATATAAAATATAAAAACCGAAAAAACGTGAAGTTTTTTTGATAAAAACAGTTGTTGAAAAATCAATACAGCAGTAACAAAAATGCGAATCCATTGGGTAAAACCCTGTAAATGTTCTGAAACAAAGTAATTTATTTTTTTTAATGCTTCAACGTTATTAACAACCTTGCATAATCTCTCTAATTATTTTTTTAATTAACTCTTGAAAGCTCGTTATTTTTGCTGTACTTGAGAAGTTAATATATTGTTAATGTTAATATAGTGCCAGTAATATGAAGGTACTCATTTTTTTTTAAATTAAATTTTCAAGTTGTCAAGAAATTTATTCCATATACGTACAAGGGAATCGGTGTATCTATTCAAATTTTTTTTTCACAGCATATTTATGTTAGTTGGAGAGAATTTCATTCTAAAAAATGTTTGAAAGAACTCCGCACAAAGGCAATGGATCTCAATTAGATCAATTATAATAGAGCAGTGGCTTATACAAAATTAATCATTCAGGGAAGTAAAAGGACTTATTGGCGTAAATTTTGTTGTAATTTAAATAGAAGTACACCTATAAAACAAGTGTGGTATGAAATAAAAATATTAAAAACTAAATGTGTTGTTCCTAGAAATAATATATCAGTAGATAATTGGGTAGAAATGTTTTTATTAAGATAGCTCTCACCTGGGTTCCAGAAAAGAATATCGTAATCGAACATACAGACTCGGATAATTTTCTATGTAAGACATATTCTATGATCGAGTTAGAAAATAGTTTTAAAATTAATAAAAATACTTCTCCAGGAATAAATAGAATTCACTATGTTATGCTTAGTAACTTATCATTTACATTGCAAGGAATTGTTCATTTAATATAAACAATTCAAAATATAAATGCACAAGCAATTAGGAAATGACTATAAATAACCAAATTTTATCCACAATATGCAGATTAAGATTTAATCACGCTTTATTTCCTGCACATCTTAATAAATCTAAAAGTTTATTCACATTGTAAGTGTTGAGAAATAGGAACAACAGAACATGTCATTCTAGGATGTCAGTTAATTAATTCAAAAGTTGAATTATTTAATAATTTAATTTATCAAATTCTAGATATTACTAAACCTTATAATTTGGTTGAACTTTTAGACAAAAAAAGTGCTAAATATTTTGAATTGCTTTATAAACATATTGTATCATTAAAATTAAAATTATAGATCAGTAAAAAATATTTAAAAAAAAAATCAAATAAAAAAAATATATATATAAAAAAAAGATATTTACATTTACACATTAGAAAAAAATAAAATAAAACAAAATTACAAACAAGGTATATTGGATATTGTAAATAGCTTAGTTCTAGATATTGTAAATATAAAGAATATAAATGTATCTGTCAACACAAAATGTACAATATGGGCGTATTATGCTTTAAAGAAAATATGATCTGTCAAAATAATGTACTATTTGTGGTTTGACTAGTGGCTCCGCAGTCAAAAAAAAACGTGTGTGATTTACCCCTAGGCTTATGACTAGAATAGACGGAGAAGAAAATGCCGATGAATGTGAAATCCCCCATACGTAGACGAAAGGGATTGAATGGACCACCTTTTGATGTTATGCCCAATTAAAAATTTAGTACTTACTGTAATGAATCAATTAGGAATAAATTAATAGCAATGGAACAGGATCCAGCTTGTTTAAAGCTAAATGTGTTAATGTAAACCAGAAATAATACTTTGCTGATTTGTGAGCCTGTTAATGATTTACATAGATTGTCTGTGAAAATCGTTTTTCTTTTGAGGAGTTTAAAAGTTTTTTTCTGTGACTTAACAACAGTTTCAGGATCTGTTAACTTATTTTGACAGAGTACCTTGTTAAAACGGTTAGAGAGATTTTAATAAAAAAGATCTGTTACTGTTTCTATATAAACTACGTCAGGGCCTTTCTCACTGGCATGTTTATATATGCAAGTAGACAGTTAACAAGTTTAACAATCGCTATGGTTAGACAATCACTTACGCAACGTTTTGTTCCTAATAATATGGGATTTTATGCTTTAACAAGAAATCTTTATATTGAAAGACACGTAACAAAATTCGCCAACAATCTATGGAATACAGAGCCAAATATTCCCAGAGTAATTTTGGCCATCGACGGTACCTATGGCTCAATCCCGAAAAATAGCAATTTTAGAGCTCTCTGACAATCCTACTGTACTCATAAAAGTCGACACTTGGTAAAACCAGCTCTATTTGTCGCTCCGGATAGATATCAACTTGCAATTCGAGGGCCGTACTAAATAAATTGCCCTAGAGATCATAGCTAATCTCTTATCGGAGCACCAAAGTAAGATCGCGTGAGAGATATGTACTAGTTGCAACTTTCGACCTTCGATAGCGAAAAAACTGTCCATTTTTAGGTCTAGGGCCGCAACTTTCGACCTTCGATACCGAAAAAACTGTCCATTTTTAGGTCTTGGGCCCGTGGAGACCTTTGATCCGAAATGTACAAACTACTACATAACCAAATTTCAGCCAATCCGACTGGGATCCATTTCCCGCGGGGTTCTTTCAAACATTTTTTAAAATCCAATTCTCTCAAACTAACAAACAAAAAAGAATTTGAATACATACACCGATCACCTTATACGTATGTGGAATAAATTTCTTGACAACTTGAAAATTTAATTGAAAAAAAAATGAGTACCTACAATTTACTGGAACAATATTAACATTAACAATTTATTAACTGCTCGAGTACAGCAAAAATAACGAGCTTTCGGGAGTTTATTAAAAAAATAATTAGAGAGATTATGCAAGGTTGTTAATTACGTCGAAGCATTAAAAAAGTAAATTACTTTGTTTAAGTAACATTTACAGGGTTTTACCCAATGGATTCGCATTTTTGTTACTGCTGTTTTGATTTTTCAAAAAAGGCTGATGTATCTAGGTTTTATTTTTTTTATAGAATATCCTGCATTTTGTCACATTTTTATTGCTAAAGGTTTCCTAATAAGAATAATTTATTTTTAACATTAAATGAAATATAAATTATCTGAATTTAAATTAAAACTTTTTTAATTTTCACGCTTTAGTACACTACTTGATTCCTGCACACGATGCCGCCACCGCTTAAAGAGACCTCTTATTTGGCTCATTACTAAGAAGTGGTCTGTGTCAATACCTGCACCGTGGTATGCCCGAGTGTCCATTACTTTCTTTTTCAATCTTTCATCCACAATAACGAAATCAATTATACTTCTCTGGTTTCCTTTTTGTCTTGTGTACAAGTGGATCCTTTTATAGTTAAACATTGTGTTAGTTACCACAAGATTCCACTTCAAACATACTTCTCCGTTTTTATTTACTCTGCCGTCACCGTACATTGCCATTGCACTTTCATATCCATCACGCTTTACTCCTAACCAACTATTAAAATCACCCATTACAATTCTTTTATTCTGGTAACACTTATTCAGAATATCTTCACACTATCTTAAAACTCCTGCTTCTCTTTTTAGGCTTTTAAAGATTGGTTCCACTGCGCATCTTGTGGGGCATAAACCCCTAGTAAAAAGATACGAGTAAGACCGGTATGATCGGAAGTGTCACATTCAGGAAAATATTATATTTGAACTCAGCGACATCCAAAACGTACAGTTTTGTAATTTCAGACTTTTAACATAACTGTATCCGCCATTACTTTTAATCAAAACTTTTCGTGCCACACCCTGTATACTCCTTTCCGCAATTAAACTTCTTGGTGATTCCGTTGACTCACCCTGTATAGTAGAATATTAAATAACCATAAAAAAATTTATACTTTAAGAGTTTAAGTTTCACGTAAAAACATTTCCTTGCAAAATATTGATTAGCTTTTTATGTTGACAACGCTAGTGTGTGCAATAAAAAAAATGCCCTTCAATATTGTCAAATAAAGATAAAGATCCAGTTGAAGCGAAGTTTTACTTGGTTTTTAAAATGGATCTTACATTGTATAATCTTTGTGACATCCAATTATCAACCCTTATGGAGCTTTAGCCACAGTGTAACGATAATGAAGTAAGTAGCAATTTAAATAAGGGCTCTTTTTTCGTTTATTCTAACCAGACAGACCCATTTCAACTGTCAATAAACAGTTAAATTGGCCGCACTTACAAAGGATCCAACCCCTTGGAGGAAATCACGCAAAGGCGTACAGACACTTTTTTGACAGGAAATATGTAACGACATTTTATATAATTCACGAATCAATTCAGTTTAAAATTCTTTTCATAATTTTAAATATTAAAAGAATTATAAACATTATCTCAGTGCATTTGGCCCATGGGAGATTTTTTTGTGATTTGCAAAATAACACGTTTGTTTACAAAATTATATTTGTTTGCTTACGTCCATGGGACAGTAAGGCATTAACATTTTGTTAGCAAAAAGTCAATTTCAAAATAAAGACGACACAAGTTAAAAGACATTAAAAATAAAAAAGCTCAGAGCATCAAAGCATCAATTATTGTAAACTACTTCACAATTTGACGGGTCGTATTTTGCTAAATTCAGTCTTGTTATGGTGATTTTTTAGGGCTATGACTGCTGCCTCATGTTGAAACTATGTAGCTAATTGTTTTAAACATATCTTCTTCTTTTTTTTTTTAAAAACGCATGTCCTTTTAGAACGTTTGTCACCAACAAGGCTATCCTTACTCTGTCGACGGCAAGTGTGAACAGAGAGTTGAGTTTATATCAGTCACGTAAATGATGCTTCTCTGCGGCCCGGCTTTCTTTTACCATAAAATTTTCCCTGCATGATGTTCTGCAGTAATCGGTATTCTTCGCCTCTCATAACATGCCTGAAATATTGCAGTTTCCTCCTTTTGGTGGTAAGATTTTGGTGGATTTATTCAGTCGTTGAAGTATTACCAAGTTGGATACTTTTTCCGTCCACAACACTTTTAATATTTTTCTGTAAGCCCACATCTCAAACGCTTCAAGTCGTCTTTCTTCGTACTTGTTTTTAGTCCAGGTTTCCATACTGTATTGCAGGGTGGAGAAGACATAACATCTGAGAAGTCGGATTCTTAGTATTAACTTCAGATCGCTACAACACAACACCCTACTCATGTTTATAAATGCTGCTCGAGCCTGCTCAATCCTAGATTTTACTTCAGTTTGACTATCTCCGCTGTCTAGATATTTTATTTGGTTTCATATTGCTTCAATAGTTCACCCCCAAGTGTTATGTTAGCTATGATATTAGGTTGCTTGCTTATTACTAAGACTTTGGTCTTTTTGCATTTAATCCAAGTCCGGCCATTGCGCATTTTCCGATGACTGCATCCAGTATCCTCTGTAACTGGACTAGTGGCCATCAGTACCGTATCGTCGGCTTGTACATCAGTTAGTGCTTCACTAAATATTCTTTCAGAGTATAAATTAAAGAGCAAGGGCGATAAGATGCAACCTTGCTTTACTCCACGTTTGATCTTTACTGCCGATGTATCATCAGCATCTATTCTAATCATTGAAGTTTGGTTCCAAAACATAAATAAATAAGAATACATAAATACATAAAAAATTCTAGTAAATGTATACCGACAATTAAACACGTCTGATATGATCATGCATTCGAAATTACACTAATTTTCCTGTACGACAATGGCCGGAATATTCTCTACCAGTTCAAATCTTGTATAGATTGAACAGACCTGGAATATAAATGTGTCAATTTTCACGCCCCGATTGACTCGAGAAGGGAAACAGCAACTACGACTACTTTTCTGACAGAATAGGGTGGGTTTCAATTCTACACCCTGTCAACCACCCTCACACTTACACAAAATATCACCCCCGCCTTTTTGGGTATTACCATAGTGGATAGTCTCGGCGTTTTACACCCAAAATTTGAAACAATATTATACATGACCAAATATAATACCACTGCAACCAAAACTAGTTAATGTGAGTGTTTGTTTATTAATAGGGGTTAAATAACTTTGCCTGGAAGCTCTGTTTAGGTTAATAATTTAGGTGCAAAAAAATTAAAAAATTATGAAAGACATTAAAATCTAGATATCTAGAACATTATCTATATTTATATAACAAATTTATAAGGTGAGTGTGAATGGACAAGTCGGTAGAGGTCGACCTCGGTGAACATATCTCGATCAAATCAACATTGTTTTGAAGAAAGGCCGGGTCAAGAGTACCAACAATCGACAAGCATGTATGAGAGCACCAATGAAAGTAGAGGAAGCAAAAGATGTGTGTAAAACCGTAGCAAGTGGAAGGAAGTGGTCTCTGCCTACCCCTACGGGAAAAAGGCGCGACTATATGTATGTATGTATATATAAATATATATTATATATAAATATATATTATATATATATATATATTTATATATATATATATATATATATATATATATATATATATATATATATATATATATATATATATATATAAATAAATGAATTGCTGTTCGTTTGTCTCGGTAAAATTGTGTCACAAATTTGGTGTAACACTGGTCTTGTCCTGACACTTTAACGAGCACCATTTTATGGTAACGAAATGAAAAAATAAATCCTCAACGTGGTAGTTACGTGTTGCGATTCGTTTAAAAATTTTTCAACTATAATTGCCAAGACTATTGAACAAGCTTAGCAATTTTCCCTCTTTTTAGTTCTCTATCAGTAACACAAAGTGCCACACAACCGCCTCTCGGTCTAATAATATCCGTTAAGTCACAGCGATGACTGTTTATGACGCACTGCGACCACACTTCTGACGTGAGCTTTGTCAGTACAGTTACGAATGTAGCATTTGATTTTGACAGCTGTATGGGGTTTTCGGTCGTGATCGACAATTCTTGTTGTGCGTCACAAATAATAAGTGAGGAATTCGTTAGTCGAGGGTAGGCTTGCTTGTTAATGCTCGTTTACATATTTTTTTTCGTTCTATCAAAATTAAAACAGAAACATTATTCATTATGACAACAAAATTTCGTAAAACGAAATCTTTTTCTTTTAGTTATTGTTTTTTTTTTTTAATTTAACTAGGAGTTGTTAATAACTAATTGTAGTAGGTAATTTATTATAATAGGCAAGTCTAATATACAAACAGTAGGTAAATAATAGTACATTTTTTTTTAAACGATCAGATATTTTATTACATTAGCGCTCTATTAAAAGTGATTTAAAATTTTATATTTAATATTTTGGAATAGCAATACCAACAAAATGGCACAAAAGTATCACATACCAATTTTTAAAAAGGGACAAAAAACCAATCCGAAAAAACTACAAAGGCATAACCCTGCTTTGCACCACTATGAAACTGCTCACCAGCATCGTCAAAAGCATCCTAGAAACAAAAGATGAACAACAAGGATTTTGGAAGAACAGATCGACAACTGGTGCCCTGTTTATTGTAAGACAGGTAAAAGAGAAGGCGATCGAATTCAGCTACCCTGCTTATGTGTGTCTTATTGACCGAACTAAAGCATTTGACAAAGTACAGCTACTCGATATACTGGAAATATTAAAAACAACCACATGCGCATTGATAGTAAAGTGCGGATATATAAGTCCTGTGTTAGATCTGTGCTAAACTATGGTATCGAGACTGGAGCTGACACGAATAAGTCAAAGAGCATCCTCAGAACAGCGAAGATAAAAACCTTAAGAACCATCGCAGGGAAGACACTTAGAGACAGGGTGAGAAACAGCGACATAAAAGAGGCATGCAAGGTGGAGGACATATTAAGATGGGGGAGAAAAAGAAGAAGATATTGGCGTGACCACATGGACAGAATGGATCAAGAGAGTCTAGCATACATTGCTAAAGACGGAAAACCAGCAGGCCGAAGACCGCTAGAAAGACCACTTAAGATTTGGAGAGATAGCTGGATTTCTGTCTCACAGGATAACCAACCGAATTGAGCCTTGACAATTAACAGACCTTAAGGTCTTCTCAAACTATAAGAAAAATTTTTTTAGAATTTAAGAATTTATACATAAAGTTCCGCACTTACAATATGTTCCAGGTAGTTTTCTCAACATTAACCCCCAGATCTATACGCAGTAAAATCTGCCATAAGACTGCATTCTTACAGATTCTGGAAAACGGCGTTGTACGAGCATGCGACCATTCTCAAAGGTAGGGATCTCGAGGAGGTTATGTCCTAGGGTTGTGACCGACAACCCATCAACTTTTATTTCAAAACCAATTTCCAAGTTACCTTCCCAGATAGACAGGAATGGGAAGGTGACTTCCCAAGCTTCCTTGGGCTAATTCGCTTTGCGCATGAGGTTGGTTTCCTGAACCCATTCCCTCCAACATGAATTTTCCTTCGTGGGGCCCGGGCACAGTGGCTATAAAGCTGTGCGCCCGGCTCATTCCCAAATTTGGTTATTCTTGAGTACCTATATTTTTAAGTTAATAAATTTTAAAATAATTAATAATAAATCTCATGATATTAAATAAAATTCTTTATTTTTTCTCATTTTCCATTTTTGCAATTTTTTTCTTACTTACGCCAAAGAAGTATAACTTGAAACGCGCGTACATAATTACACACACCAGTTTTTACAATACAGTATGTACAATAATAACTTCTGGTTAACAAAAAAAAGATATAATTAAACGCTTGTGATTTTATATTCAGATTTTATGACATGACAAGCTTACATGCACGCCGCCCGGTAGTAATCAGGCGTCCATCCGTTTGACTAATCTTCTTAATTTAACCTTTTTGGAGATCCCAAAATAATTCAGTTAGAGAAAAAAAAAAGAAAACTGAGGCAGTGAAGAGAGTTTCGTGAGTCTCTGAACGAAATGATTGAAACGACCCTAATCTTCTCACATAAAAGGTTATTCCTTAATACACACAAGAAATATCTTTTAATAAATCACGAATAATATGAGTTGGATTAATTTACGAAAGAGCTGACTACACAAAACATTCGAGAAGGGGAAGTACAGGACCGCTTAATTATTAAGATATTCACAATATTTTTAGAGCACCGATAACATCTACGCATTAATACGTGTATTAATAATTAAATAGTAATAAGTCTGTTGTCAGTAGTAATATCCCTATTCCCACTTTCCCTAATACCCACCTCAATATTAATTACAAGGAAACACAAAAATACTCTTCCTTATGGACACAAAGATCCCTCAAAATGCCCCACCTCACGGGTAATTATTGCAATATTGAGCAAATTATTAAAAATGTTTATTGGTCATCTTCGAGTATTTCTGCTTACATTGTATGCTGCACATTTTTGATCCACAGAATCAACACCGGATTTTGTAATGTTATAAAATGTGATCTTGTTTGGCTTTTTTTTTTTTATGAAAATAGTCGCAAAAAGGGTAGACCTATCGTGTGGGCCGCGGACGGCCCGCACTGCGACTATTAGAAGGGGAAGGGATTATAGAAAGGAAATGATTGTGGACACGCTTTTTAAAAAGTTGTAGGTCATAGTTCTCTGGAAAAACTGATTTTGGAAGCTTATTCCATTCCGTAGCAGCCCTGTAAAAGAAGGATTCTTGATGAAGATTGGTCCTAGTAGTGTCAATATTAAGAGTAAATGGGTGAGACTGATCAGCGTGCCGAGTTCTTCGGCCGAATGTGGCCAATGGTGGTACAAGAGTTTTTATTTCTCTGGAGCATCTGCCATGGAAATATCTGTAGAGCAATGACTGGTCTGCAACTCTTCTTCTATGTTATAGAGGGTGAAGGGTATCTGTGAGAGTTGAGCTGTTTATCAAGCGAATGGCTCTTTTCTGAATGGAATCTAGAAGACGAAGAGAATGCCTTGGTGCTGAACCCAAAATGTTGAGCAATACTCCAGGAGAGGTCGGATTTGAGCCTTGTACGTCGTCAGCAGTTGATCAGGAGTAAAAAACTTTTTGGCTTTCCACAGAAAACCTAGCCTCTGGCTTGCCGACTTTGCGATGTTAGCAACATGGTCATGCGAAGACATATTATTGGACACCGTGACTCCCAAAATCGAGATGGAGGGACTTGGTTCAAGGGTATTTCCGGACATTGCGATGGGATGATTTGAGGAATTCATTCAGAAATAAGGTGGGGGACAGGATGGAACCCTGGGGGACCCCAGCATTACTTTTAAACGCATCAGAAGAAATACCGTCAACTGCCACATGTAAGGAGCGATCTTGCATGAAGCTCAAGAGCCATTGGCGCAGTTTGGTTGGGAGAACGTAGGCAGATAATTTACTTAACAATGCCTGGTGCCAAACGCGGTCAAAGGCTTTAGATATATCCAAGGCTATTGCACGGGATTCACCAAACTTTTCAATAGTGTTTGTCCAGAGCTGAGTGACATAAGCCAGCAAATCTCCAGTAGACCGAAGTTGTCGAAATCCATATTGTCTGTCATGGATTATCTCAAATTTCTCTAGATATTTGATAAGTTCTGAGTTACATGCATCTCCAGTATCTTCGTCAATGGTGTCATCATAGTGAAAAGATGATAAAACTGTTAACATTTTTTTCTTTTTTGGAATGAATGATATCATTCATTTGATTAGAGAATGCCAATATGGACGAGTACTGTGGCCTTTTGAGATTTAGAAGTTCTTGTGGAATTTCTCGTTTGTTTGTATTGACATCGTCAAAACGCAAACAACGCAGTTGAAACACAAATCGCCTGTGAGCTATGGTAGCTCGAAATACATCTTTACCCGTTACCTTTAAAGGATCTGAAAAAGAGTCTCTTATCTTTGAAATAAATATGTTTGTATTATTAACAATGGTTTTAAGAATATTATCATCAATATAACATATCAAACACTCGAAAGAATCAACACCTTGACGGGCTTCTCCTTTTGTACCTGGTATATAGGAAATTGTGTTATAACTTCTTGTTCGAATATTTTTTGGTGGCACATGTTTTCTCCATGAAATCCTGTCTTTTGCGTTATAAAACATCTGTCCCTGTTTTTCAGATACCCCAAAGTAATGCTGATTAGCAAGTTTAAAGTTCTGGTCCACTGCTTCCTCTTTTTCTTCCTCAGCGTCTGAATTGAGGTCGCTTTCTTCGCAATTTTATTTCAAACTACTAAGAAAATTACGTTAATAGTTAGGTCGGGTCTGACAGGACTTAATTGATTATAGTTTAGCGAGTTTTCCAGCACTGAAGCGTATAAATGTGCCCAAGAACTCGTGGTTGTCCTACCGAAAGGTATTAGCCAGGGCGGTACGCTCTGCCTTAAAATAAGAGTGGTATAGCAAAAACAATAAGTCGTTTGTCTTGCAGACCCAACCCGAGTACTGTAGGGTGGCACTGTAGGGTGGATCAAAAATTTTGCTAACCATTGATAGCTGGTCATCTATTGGCATGAAAGGCTACTATGGCATTACAGCTTCCTTTGTGAACAAAAATTGAAATATTCGGTCAATTGTTTTAGACTTTGTGCCCGCTGAAGGAAGCCATACAGGTGCACCTGTTGCCAACATACTCTTTGAGGTGCTAAAATCTTATGATTTTCTGTAGTTAACTTTCTATACATTGTTCTCGGACTTGTATTTTTCAGTGAACACGTCACTGAAGTAGGACGTTTATGTTGATTTTTAAAAAAAAAATTTAGTTTTGTTCATATATGTATTATATACATAAAAAAGCGTTCGATACACTCGAAAAATGGGTTTTGTAAATGTCCCAAAGAGATGCCGTATCGATAGTCGATATATGCAGCTGATCAACGCTATCTACCACGACGCAACCATGGCAGTCCCAAGTCTTCGGGGAAACTGATTCAATCAATTTATGGAGAGGCATGCGACAGGGAGATACAATGTCACCTAAAATATTCACAACAGTTCTGGAGGATATCTTTAATTTGTATTGTACTTCTTGCCGAGAGTATGGATGATTTAAAGACCATGCTACAGGAGTTAAAAAGTGCCGTAAAAAGCTACGGCCTACAAATGAACGCAGCAAAAACAAAAGTAATGTCTAATTCCAATAATGTTACAGATGTTGTCCTTGGCAACAACAGTAAAATTAAAGTCTTAGACGAATACGTGATCCTCGGACAAAGAATATCATTCGATAAGAACAGTCAGAGAGCGAAGATCTCTAGAAGAATTTAGCTTGGATAAACAGCTTATGGAAAACTTAGTGATTTCCACAATACCTTAAAACACAGGTTTTTGACCAATGTGTCCTGCCGACCTTAACGTACGCTGCAGAAACATGGAGGGGACCGTGGAGTGTTTAAGTATTGCTCAAAGAAAAATGGAGAGGAAAATGCCAGGAATACGACTACAAAACCGAAAGACAAACGAATGTATCTGACATAAGACAAAAGTGATGGACATCGCAGAACGTGTGGCATTGCTAAAATGGAGATAGGCTAGCCGTTTGATGAGGACAAATGATATTAGATGAACCAGGAAGATAACTGAGTGAAGGTCCAGAACAACTAAAAGGAACCCTGGACGACTAAGAACAAGGTGGAAAAATGACATCCAGAAACTGGAAGGTACCCAATGAATGACTTATATTATTGTAAATTCGTTACGACTCGGTAACTAGATACATTTTTCGACTGTTCGTTTATAAACGGCACGGAATTTAACCCCAAGATTTAAATAACAAAGATTGTAGTGTTAATAATTATCCTTTTACGTGGTAATTTAGTGCTACAGACGGACCTGGATGACGACACAGAAAATGCGTGTAATAAAAATGAAAGAAGAATTATACATTTATACGCGGCCGGCTGTGGAGATCGAAAACATTTCTTTTAGATTATAAAAATACGTTCATTGAGTTTTTCCATTCCTGTTCATAATTCATTCCAAGCGGTGACAAATGCCTTCTTGGTTCACCTGTTTCCACAATGTTTTTGCGAAAGGCTAGATTAGAAACTCGAATAAAATTGTTTCATTTCATTATTTCCAACTATAAAAAAGTTTGAAGACTTGTTTTCAATTCAAGTATCAACATTATTCTTGATCTTTAAAACCGTCTAATTAATAAACTATTTTAAATGAATATCCAATTATGAGCGCATTATTAGGCAATAAAATATTTTTAACTTTCTTACAAAGACGTCCTTTAATTAATTTCACCTTTTAAATTATCTATGAAGAATCCTTTTTCGCTTAGCATTATACAGAATTTGTATAGCGTATTTACAACTGAAGCTTTTTGATTGCATCTACTTGTTCTATACAAAGATTAATTTTGGCCAAGCTTATAATATTTTTAAGCTGCGATAGGTACGTTCTTTGTGCTGAGGATTGCCCAATTTAAAAAGATATTTGTCAAATACTTCCATGGACTTTGATCCATTTCGATTTTAACTGGGCAAATCTGCTTTGCAAGATGTTGCAGTAAAAGCTAATTATTAACAAGAAGTCATAATTAATATTGCGATTAAAGTGTGTGGTATAAGTAAAAGAAGGAAGGGATGCAAGTTGTACAGAAAATGTGCGTAGAGTTTTAAAAAGCAGTGTAAGAGAAGAAGAAAGCCTGGCTGGATGGGCTCACTACAAAAGCCAATCAAAGAACGCAAAAGGCAACGAAAGGTGTGGCAAAAGAGGTTGTAGCAGGAAAGAAGATGGGTGATATAGATAAATTTGATAGAAGGTTATCTGACGATTTCCAAAACAATATTAAACTCTTCTGGAAGTCCATAAGAACAGCCAAAGGTAAAAATACTACCTCGCAACTGAAAAACCAAGATGGTTGTATGGTAAAAGGAGAGAAATGAGTTTTAAAGAGATCAAAGTATAGTTCGAAAATTTATTTGAGAAAGAGGATACACAATTTCCATCAGAGGCAAGAGAATTAACAACCTCGGGTACGCTGACGATACCACGCTAATAGCAGGCGACGAACAGGAAATGGTACAATTATTACAACGATTAACAGAAGAAAGCCGAACGCTGGGATTAGAGATAAATCTAAACAAAACAAAGATAATGATAGTAGACAGAGAAAACAAGCTACAACAATTACAAGATGGAAACAACTTAGCAGACATCGAAAGAACCGACATTCCTAACATATTTAGGAACCTTGATAAATAACCAGGGTAACTGCGAACCTGAAATTAGACGACGCATACAAATGGGACGAACAGCGATGATCAATCTAAAAATAATATGGGAAGACAGACAAATATCGCAAAACACAAAGATAAAACTTGTACAAACACTAATATTCGCAATATGTCATGTATGGTGTAGAAAGCTGGACGATCAAAGAAGCAGGCAGGAAAAGAATTGACTCCTTTGAGCTCTGGTGCTGGAGAAGACTACTGTGCATCCCTTGGACAGCACGGAGGACAAATGTATTGGTTATTCAAGAAATAGGCATAAAAGATCGACTGTCAACAATATGCCGACGACGAATTCTCCAATACTATCGGCATATAAACAGAAGACAAGGAGACATGGAAAAATTGATGATAGAAGGAAAAATAAAAGGCCAGAGGACAAGTGGTCGCTCTCCCACCAGATGAGTAGACCAGGTAAAGAAAATTACGGGAAGACCCTAACAAATAACCATTAGAGACACAGAAGATAAAACACTTTGGAAGCAGATCATCAACAACACAAATTGAAAATCATGAAATCACGACCTTTTAGCTTTGAGGGTACGAATGACAAAGAAAGATATATATGTATGTATGTAAGTTATAATCGACGCTCAAATATAAGGATTTTTTTAAATTTTAATACAAATTTTGTTTATTTGTGCATATTATTCATTTATTGTGGATCAAGATACAGCTTACTACCAAATTAAATTATATTTTAAATGAGTAGTTAACAATACTTAGTGCAAATGTAAATTCCAACATTGTACGAAGTATTTTTATTCATCATTCTTAAATGAGACAGTTATGGTTTCTAAAAATTCTTCTTATATCTTTATTGCTATCGTTCAGTTAGTGTGCTGTATACGCCAAGCAAATGGACTCTAAATGAATTAAAAATTAATTTTTTTCGCCTCACTACCCCCTGGTCTTTATTGTTATGGTAACTCTCATATCTGTGATACTTTTATATAGTAATTAGATTCATCCAATTAAAAAAAAATATGTTATACACAAACTTTTTCGGTATTAAACTTCCTATTTTTTTATGATGAAATTTTCTGAAAGGAATTAAATTTTATGGAAATATTTTCTAGATAACGAAAGTACCTTTTTATTTTGTCCCTTTTTTGTTCGAACCCACTTCAAAACTTAATTAATCTACCTAAGAAGAATAGTCGGATTAAATTAGCAGCGAACATTCATCTTGCGCTCACGTAGAACTTTGGGCTCGCTGCAGTCATTTTCCACAACAAGAAATATAAAATATGAAGTAAGAAATAAGGAATGTCTCGTAATAAATAAGCTTAATTCACTGCATAAGTATTTCTCTTAGAGGAAAATACCATTCGTAGCAAGCGAATTGCTAAAATTCCTTCGTTATGATAATTTATAAACAAAGGTTTTTTTATACAAAATACTGTTTTTAATTTGTCACTTTTAGCAATTTTAAAACACACGTTTCTGTATTCGGTTTGGAGACTGCTTATGAACATAAACGGTCTTAATAAATGAAGTTTTATAAAGGAGTAGCTACTGCTCACGTCTTTAATTGTATAATTGTAAAAAAATATACTTTACGTACAAGGGCGTCGTTAAAAATTTCTTTTAGGAGGAGCACAAAATTTTATTTTGAATTCAAAAAGAATATTGATTAACTTTGACAATATTAATCATTTTAATTACTCAAATGCAAAGAATATAATTTTATTTGGTGCCAATAACAGCATGTTATTACAGAGAATTGTTATAACTGTGGTATAGGTCAAATTAATAGGCGACATTTTTCATTAAAAAAATCACATGTTATGGGGTCGACACAAAAACATAAACAAAAATATACAGTGACTTATAGTTACTTTATTACTTTCTTAAAACTAAATTTTATTTCCTTCACGATGTTCAGCAATCTATAAATATATATATATATATATATATATATATATATATATATATATATATATATATATATATATATATATATATATATATATATATATATATATATATATATATATATATAAATTTGTGTCTACTTATTTTTTATGATTTTTATCTATAGTTGCAATAGAATTTCTAATATTTGTTGTGTATGATGGAATCAAGGCGGTTAGTAAATTTTTTTAAAACTCTAACTGCCACCCTTCAAATATCTAACTTAACGGTACCGCCATTAAAAGAGCTCTTCCCCTTTTTTACATTTAACGCATCAGTTTGATTAAAAGTAGACAAAGTTCACCGAAATAAAAGGAACCAGTCAACGCACGTTTGATCTCATCGAAGGAGACCTTTCCCCATCTAATCTACCATCGGGGTGGTTATCCAGGACAAAAGGAACATTATTAATTCCATTTGTTCGCTGGATTTTGTCCTTTAACTCACCGACAAGTGGGTTTCATTTTAGGCAGGTCAATGATGCTACTCGTTGCAAAAATTTGGGTGGTTTAAATTTGAAACATATTTACGGACAATTGACTTGCTAGTCTCTATATTTTTAATAAAAAAGATTATAAAATTAACAAAAAGATGCAGAAGATATCTTTAAGTATCAACTATTGTATTAACTAACTATATATAGGTTTAACAAAATGGAAAAACATTAGCATCGGACGTAGTGGTCAGAGGTTTTTAAAACCGATAAATATAATATCTACAGTAGAATAAATTGACCCTGACTTTACTAACAGTGGTAAACACAAACTTTATATATCTCTTCCTTTTCTACTGATAGTAGAAACACATCATACAAAGTGTACACTTGTCTTTCAAACAATGACATACCTTCTTTTGTATCTCTAATTATGACCTCTAAATGTTGAAAAGAGATAGCGCCAATAACGATTAATTGGTTGTAATCATAAGAATTTTTTTTGACCCCTTATGACATTTATTTTAATACATTGAGTTTTGTTTAAAGCGTTTTATCATTTGCATTCAGATAAATTTTATAAAATCGGTTTTATTCAAAACCTCTAATTTGTTATTTTGATTTTACGGTGAGTACAAAATTCCGTGTTTTGCATTTAATAAATTTTTTTAACATAACCGTACTTCTTAGACGGTGGCTAAACTTTCGTGAAACGGGAACATTATTTATGGTAGATTTATGAAGTCAACTAAAGTAAGAATTACGTTAACAACCAAAAAGTAAGAAAGATACATGCATGTAAACGCTTATAGCCTTCTATAAAAAGGTTTACAAAGGTAGTGGTGTCTACATACATTCATCCAATTCTTACAGATTGACAATTGGTTATGTTTGTAAGCAAATTAAAAGTTATTTGTGATATTGACGTAGAATCACTAACTATTAACGTAGGTAACAGTTCCTCTTCAGTGTCTGACGATGATTTCTAAAATACCTAATATATATTGTATTGTAAAATTCGGAATGTAATAAATTTATGAATAATGTACATTATTTTATTATGCTAGCCAATTGTTTTTGTTAGCCCTAAATTATGTGATGTTTTAAATTTAAATAAATTTATTCACGTGAAAGATTCATAAAAATTTCTACTTACGTTAATGGTTACAGAATAGTTTTTTGTGTATTAGTAGGAGACAAAATAATTATTAGTAAATATTATAGGGCTCTTATCTACATTTTGACTATTTTAAAACAGTAATATGGAATTATTTAAATTGACTTTAACCAACAGCAATATTTAGTTATTTATAACGCAAAAAAATACTGATAAGATAAACAAACAGTGGAAATATTTAGGCATACGACAAAGTAACAGTAGCCATTTTTGACTCATTGATTCATTTCGCGAGGTTCTTAGGGTAAAGGTAATTTGTTCTACTGTATCTATATCAAGAACTTTACAATGATAATTCTTTAAACCTACACATTATTTAAAAAAACTGACAGTATATTGGGACTTTCAACAAAAGTGAAAACTAAAAACCGTGAAATAGTTGAATAGTATAAAAATTAAAATTTTATAATTTGTAAATTAAAATCATTAAACAATAAAGAGCCGAACAAAAGTGGGCTGACAGCTCGAGGCCACATTTTTGACATACAGATAGAAGAAGAAGAAGGCTTGACGTCACCTATATGTTGCTGACGATAAAAATTGTTTATGGAATTGGATTACTGGTTATTTCTGCCAAATGTCTTCTTTGCTTGATGAGGTTTTACCAAACATTAAAATGTGTTGGTTAACCTGTCGCCTTTGTAACTGGCCTACTTTTCGGGAACTCGTTTCATTGTGTCCTCATCCGAATCAGTTTTCTTTTTCTCTGATAACGGGAAATTGTTTGATGAATTGGGTTCAAATTCGATTAATTATCCCCGTTTTCTATCGGCGGACATACACTATAAAAAAGCAAAATCGTTACATAAAGGCAGTCATGAAGTTTTTTAAAAACTTAATATTAGTTTAAAATTATTATTAGTGATATTTTCGTGATTTAGTTAAAAATAGAAAGTAAGAAGTTTAATCGGTAGAACTTTCCATGAACATACATATACGCCATTTTCTCGTAGGGGTAGGCAGAGACCATTTCCTTACACTTCCGCTACGGTTCTTACATATATCTTTTGCTTCCTTTACTTTCATGAGAGCTCTCATACATGCTCGTCGGTTGTTGGTACTCTTGATCTGGCCCTTTTTCCAAAATAATGTTGATCTGATCGAGATATGATCGCCTATGTCGAACTCTACCGACTTGACCATTCTACGTGTTCAAACCATCAAAGCATTTATTTATCTTTCTTTGTAACCACTTTTTTTACACCATATCTCACTATTTTTCACTTTCTCCAACCGAGTCACTCCAGCTATACTTATTAGACTAGTCATCTCCGCAGCATTAATCCTATTTTCATGTTTTTTTCTGCCAAACCCAACATCTACTACCATACATAAGTGTGGGAACCAACATTTCTCTATGCACAGCCAGACGTGCCTTTTTTGACACTTTCTGGCAGTTCATAAAGCTATGCAGTATGCAGAATTTCACAGTTTGTCATGATTTCTTCTCTCTCAAAAACCATTACTTTTGTTTTGTTACATTTATTTTTATCCCTTTGATTTCTAGGGCATCATGCATAACATTAACCATCCCATGAAGCATGAAGTAAAATGGTTAACTTTTATGTTCTAATACTTTTTTTGAACTTTTTCTTATTCTTGATCTGTTTGGCCGGTATTTGGTTAATATTTTCTTTGCAGTTGTTATTTTGTTTATTCCTTACAAAATACAGCAGCACCAGTTATTTGAAATTTCCAAAAATTACTTTTTCCAATATTTTAGCTATTCGGCTTATTTCCGGTAGCTTTCAAATCAGTTTTCTCTTTGATCCTGGTCTTCATGTTATTTTACATTTTACGTCACAGTTATTGCCTGCCACGCTTCTTTTTGTGCTGTAATCACCGACTTTATTTCTTGCAACAATTTGTACAAACAAAGCCTTGTCAAACTTTTTTTCCACTTCATGTGCACCACCACCAAAGAAGAATATTCTCACGCGAGCAAATTCTCACTTTTTTCATGCGGATAAATTCTCAAGTTCTTTCGGCAGTTGGAGACTCATTTTTATTCACTTCGTTTTAAAAAAAATACTCCAAGAACTGAGCAAATACTCGGAGAAAATTCTCGTTTTTATTTACTTTACCCAATAAGGGATAATTATATTTTAAAATAAAGTTTCTTTTGTATACCGGTTGTGTTGCAGTCCGTCCCTGTTTGGTATTTTGTAATATCCACGAAGGGTGTCTCCTTTTTGCAGTCGTAAGATATTTACTATTCATTCGGGGTCCCCATTCATCTTGTTATTTTCACATAAAAGTTCTTGTTAATTATTCAGATTAAATTTTTCAAAGTAATTGTATTAGCTTATTCCTCTTTTTATGGGGTTCGTTTTGATTTTCAGTGATTAGGTTTGCGTTTCCTATAGAAATTGGCAAACAACATATTAAAAGACTTTTATTTCCATCTACTAATTCTCATTACGTGATAAAACTTGGGACGTTTTATTTATTTTAAATTACAGGATAGTAGCAAATGGGACACAACATTAATGGCACTTACAATTAACACTTATTCACAGATAAAAAAAACAGGATGAGTTTCTTTGTTATTATAATTTCTTTTTTCTTTCATTAGCGGTTGCAAGTAATTTTCGACGCAAGCATTTTTAATTACCTACACCCATATAAACAAAAAAGTAATTTCAGTGCTCGTGTAAGACTACCGCTCACACCATACATAGACAATGTCGACCACAATCACTCCTCACCACTCTATCATAGGCCTTTTCCAAGTCTACGAAAGTGCAGTAAACCTGCAAATCCTAAAATAATTGTAAGTGGTTCTAAAAATTCCTTCCACCATTCAAACCTCTTCGTTAAAGCATGTCATTTAAATGCTATATTGGATGTAAGTCCGGTGATTCCAAAGGCCACCTCAAAGCTTTGATACTATCAAGAAAACTCCATCAGCACAAGCTATACGAGCAGCGCGATTGCCTTACGTTAAAGACTGTCATCTCAGCGATCTTCTTAATCCTAAGTTAGCTTCGTGCAAACATCGTTGCAACATCTACATTTAAAAATAAGCTGTCCTTTTCTTAGGGTTTCTTCTTGCAGCTTATAACAAAAAACGATCCTCATTATGTGTTGTTTATCTCGTGAGTCTTGTTTGTTTTTCAGATACATTTTTTATTTCTATAAAAGCTGGGAATTACATTTTGAGATGTGCCAATTGCTAGCGCTACATCTGTTTTCAAGCGCCATTTTTTAGCATGCCGGTGGAGTCCATAATTTGTTCGCGGTTTAACAGGTGTTTTTCTATATTCACTTTAACATTTTAAGAGATTTATTTTACACTTTAATTAAACATTAACAAAAAGATGTTTTTTTATATTATTTTATAAGCCTTTTTGTGCTAAAGTAAAAGCATCAGAACATACAATATATATTAAAAATACAATATATTTAATATACTTACATACATAAAGTCACGCCTTTTTCCCGTAGGGGTGGTTAGAGACCACTTCCTTCCACTTGCTACGTTCTTACAAACATCTTTTGCTTTCTCTACTTTCATCAGTGCTCTCATACATTCTTGTTGGTACTCTTGGCCTGGTTTTTCTTCAAAACAATGTTGATCTGATCGAGATATGTTCTCCATTCATACACACTATTTAATAATAATATTTAATTATAAATTAATAACATTAGCTTATTTTCATGTATGTATACATGAACCTGAAATTAGACGACGCATGCAAATAGGACGAACAGCGATGACCAATCTAAAAATAATATGGGAAGACAGACAAATATCGCAAAACACAAAGATAAAACTTGTACAAACAATAATATTCGCAATATTTATGTATGGTGTTAAAAGCTTGACGATCAAACAAGCAGACAGAAAAAGAATTGACATCTTTGAGCTCTGGTGCTGGAGAAGACTTCTGTGCATCCCTTGTACAGCACGGAGGACAAATGTATCAGTTATTCAAGAAATAGACATAAAAGATCGACTGTTAACAATATGCCGACGACGAATTCTCCAATACTATGGGCATATAAACAGAAGACAAGGAGACAACATAGAAAAATTGATAAAACAAGGAAAAATAGAAGGCCAGAGGACAAGGGGTCGCTCTCCCACCAGATGGGTAGACCAGGTAAAGAAAATTACGGGAAGATCCTTACAAACAACCATTAGAGACACAAAAGATAGAACACTTTGGAAGCAGATCATCAACAACACAAATTGAAAATCATGGAATCACGACCTCTCAGCTTTGAGAGTACGACTGACAGAGAGAGATACATCAATTGTTGCTTTTGCTTTTGTTTAAACTGACACCCTGTATATTTTTTTCACAGTATCGACCAAATATTCGATGGTGACCATTTTCAATATAAATTATATTATTATTTACAATTTATGGACATGTAATCAATGTAAAGTTGAAAATGCCAGGTGGTATGAATATGTTTCACCGGTCGGAAAATGGTTAAAAGGCTGTTATAGTTAACCGATGATATATTATAACGTAGTAATAGAATGCTAGCGAATTAATATAGAATAATGATAATATTACAAAAGTTTTACTGCAATATAGAAATGTTAATAGATTATTTAGTATAATTTTTCAAAAATATTTAAATGAAGAATCAATCATTTGGTAATAATTGAACTCTTTGAAAAGATTGTTTTATTTATCTACTCAAAAAATAGCCTGTTCTCTTTAACAATAGAGAAGGCAGCAGGAACAGCAACTGTACACGACCAAATATTTGGACCTCGGGGTCCAAGTCTGTTACTGGCGTATGCTGATGATATTGACGTTGTTGGGGGTAGTACGATTAACGTGAAAGAAAATTTTGTATGCATAAAAAAGGAAGCTAATAAAATCGGGCTTCGTCTTAATGAAAATAAAACAAAATACATGCACGTCACAAGAAACCCTGCACGTGATCGACTGCGTCAAAACGTAACAATCGGCGAATTTAACTTCGTACAAAACTTCCAATACCTTGGAGCAATATTAACAGCGGACAACAACATGCATGAAGAAATCAAACATCGCATTACACAAGGAAATAAGTGCTACTTCGCCTTACGATCATTCTTTATGTCCAAGCACCTCTCTAGAACCTCAAAAATCATCTTATTTAAGACCATCGTCAGACCTATCGCAACATATGCATGTGAAACATGAACCATGACTGTAAATGATACTCTAATTTTAAGACGTTTTGAGCGGAAGATAATCCAAAAAATATACGGTCCCTACCGCGACCCAGAAACAGGCCATTACAGAATAAGTACTAACGCTGAACTAGCCCAGTTGTACAATAGCCCGGACATCATACAAGGAATAAAAGCAAATAGACTGAGATGGGCTGGCCACATACAAAGGAGTCAGAACACAAGACCCATAAAATCTGTATAGGAGGAGGCCCCTCAAGGAAAGAGGCCGCTAGGAAGGCCTACATTGAGATGGCGAGATAACATAAGGAAAGACCTCTCAACTCTGGGAATCGAAGAAGATAGATGGCAGGAAATTGCAGAAGAACGTAGCAGATGGAGGCAAGTAGTATAGGCAGCAAAAACCCACCCTGGGTTGTAAGGCTACGGAAGAAGAAGAAGAAGAAGAAAAAAGCCTACCTTCTACGAATTTAAAGTTAAGACTCTTCTAACAGGAATTCATTCAGTTTCTTCTTCTTCTTCCTTCTCTATATTAGGCAAATTGCCTGTTCATTCTTTGCAGTATATCTGCGACTTAAATTAATGGTAAGATTGTTGCTTCATCTTTTCTGTGGTATTTCTGTACTTCTTCTTCCCAGTGGTGATTTGTCCCGAGCTATCCTCACTATTCTCCCTTAATTTATTCTACTCATTTCATTCGCACCGCTTTCTGCTCAAAAATCAGTGGTAATAAATTTTTTTTATGTCCGTTTATTATTTTATTGTTATCTTACAATAAGAACACCAAAAAATTAAACTTAAAATAGGCTCATCTATTGCTGATTGTGTTAAGACAAATATTTATAGCAAAAATACAAATTTACAATAAGATGATAAGTTACAACATTTTTTGTAAATTTAAATATGTTAAGTGTATTAACATATCAAAAATAACATGTGTTATTACCAACAGCTAATAAAAAGGGCAGTACTTATTTACAACAAAAAATTGGTTCCGCCCGGGATCGAACCGGGGACCTTCTGCGTGTGAAGCAGACGTGATAACCACTACACTACGGGACCGATATATCTATAAGAAAAAACTTTGTAATATCCGCGTTTTATTTTAAATAACAGGCATACATAAAATAAAACTAATATTGTCCCATCATAGATCAATACTATTTGCATTTAAAAATGTTTAATAAACCTTAGTACTTACTGTGTCTGTTAAGGTTCTTAATTCCCGTTTTAAAAATTGGTTGTAGGTACCTACGTCTCTTCCTATAAACAAAAATTGAATTTATTTTACATGTAATACCAGCACGAAAGTAAATTAGTACTTCTTATAGTGGAACATCTGTTTAGGACCCATTCTTTTCCCATACCTGTTATTTACAAAAAGTCCATTAATAACTGTAATATAATAAATATACAAAATTATCGAACATCTCTAAATTGTCATATTTTTATTTGGAAAATATAAATTCTAATAAATCAAGCCATCAAACGAGGAAAGAGTTGATTTTAAGTGAACAATATTTAGTTTTTAAGTGTAGAGAATCGTGAAAAAAAAATTATTGCTAAATGTTAACAAAATTAATCTGCGTTCACTGGACCAAAACCGGTTTTTGGAGTCACCACAAGTGCCGCCAAAACAATTATTTCGGACTGGGCGAAGAGGAAAATACTCACGTACTGGTCCGACATACCAGGGCTAACCCACTCGAAGGCGTTTTTACCGTTACAACCCTCGAGAAACACAACTAAGCAGATCCTAGAATGGAGCAGAAATGACCTGCGTATTCTAACAGGACTGCTTACGGGACACTGTCGTCTAAGATATCACCTCAGAAAGATAGATCTGAACCAACAAACGGACTGTCGGTTTTGCTGTGTGGAAGACGAAACTGCTGAACATATACTATGTTCATGCCCCGGCCTGGGAAGAATAAGGTTCAACATATTTGGTTACACTAACCTAGAACCTACCGATTTTAAATAAATCTCACCCTATACAACCATGAACTTCGTAAGAAGGGCTGGATTGTGCGGTGAACTGTAGCCTCTAGGGGTGAGCCACAATAGACCTACTAAGGGTCGCAGTGGAGGGGCGTCCACGCTCCACTCACATGAAACCTAACCTAACCTAACCTAACAAAATTAAGGTAATTAAGGATATGATGTACTTTAAACTTTAATGTCACAAGAACTATACTTTAAATTCAAATAAGGGCATAGTTAGTAACGAGTATTTCCTTCTCGAGCTTTTATGACTGCTTGCATCCTTCTTGGCATACTAAAAAGTAGAGTTTGAATGAATTCTCGAGGAGTTGCATTCCATTCCTGCAATTCGAAGCTCTTCTTTTGTACTGGGAACGGGATTTCTTCGTCGGTTGCAGCATTTCAGATGATCCCACATGTGCTCGATCGGGTTTAAGTCTGGGTTATACGGTGGCCAATCTAATGTGTCAATCTGGACTTTATTTAGGAAAATCGTGACCATGTTAGCTGCATGTAGTCGAGCGTTATCGTGCATTAGTACAAATCTTTCGTACCCAATATGGCCAACATATGGCACAACATGCTCTTGTAGGATATTTTAAACCTGCTTCTTTTAATTTTTATCTAACTGTTATCGAACTTACATTAACTTGTAGCTCATTTCTGAGATGCGTAAATGTCAATGTGCGATTTCGTGTAGAACTAGGAACCAAAAAGCGGTCATCCCTTACTGTTGCAGACCTTTTACGCCCTTGACCGGGTCTTCGGACATAGATCCTTTGTAAAATTTTCGATGTAGTACGTTAAAATATTTATGACACGTTACTATATTCGTGTAATAGATTTTTTATTTAACATTAACACATTTTTTTTTTATGAAAATAGTCGCAAAAAGGGTAGACCTATTGTGTAGGCCGCGGACGGCCCGCACTGCGACTATTAGAAGGGGAAGGGATTATAGAAAGGAAATGATTGTGGACACGCTTTTTAAAAAGTTGCAGGTCATAGTTCTCTGGAAAAACTGATTTTGGAAGCTTATTCCATTCCGTAGCAGCCCTGTAAAAGAAGGATTCTTGATGAAGATTGGTCCTTGTAGTGTCAATCTTGAGAGTAAATGGGTGAGACCGATCAGCGTGCCAAGTTCTTCGGCCGAATGTGGCCAATGGTGGTGCAAGAGTTTTTATTCCTCTGGAGCATCTGCCATGAAAATATCTGTAGAGTAATGCCTGGTCTGCAACTCTTCTTCTATGTTCTAATGGGTGAAGGGTATCTGTGAGAGTTGAGCTGTTTATCAAACGAATGGCCCTTTTCTGAATGGAATCTAGAAGACGAAGAGAATGCCTTGGTGCTGAACCCCAAATGTGAGAGCAATACTCCAGTAGAGGTCGGATTTGAGCCTTGTACGTCGTCAACAGTTGATCAGGAGTAAAAAACTTTCTGGCTTTCCACAAAAAACCTAGCCTCTGGCTTGCCGACTTTGCGATGTTAGCAACATGGTCATGCCAAGACATATTATTGGACACCGTGACTTCCAAAATCGAGATGGAGGGACTTGGTTCAAGGGTATTTCCGGACATTGTGATGGGATAATTTGAGGAATTCACTTTCTTGGAAAACGTGGCATTTTGTGTTTTTTGGGAAATGTTTACGAAGATAATTTTAAATCATTTTGAAATAAAAGTGATAATATAAAATATTCGATAATTTTGAACATGGGTGTAAATAACAAAATAGTAAAATTCCAAATTAACTAAAATGTTGCTGTGCTTACAAATATTTATATAATATTGTTGCAACACGGCCTTCTTTTATGGTTTAGCACCAACTACGGAAGTAAAAAATTACTAAATCGTTTTATTGCTTCTAAAAATATAGGCTTGATTAGTTCGAACCAATTTTCCAATTGTTTTTTCCATTCTGATTGTGGTATTTCCGAAACATGGTTTTTATAGACTTCAATATATTGTGAGATGATGAAAATCGTTCACCACAAATTTTTTGTTTGACATTCGCAAAGAAGAGTCATCGATAATAAATCATGATGAAGGATTACGGTTGTTTTTCTAATTTTATTGATGACTTCCGGCGAAAAAAAATAATTTAACAATAAATGATTAACTGTAAACTTTGATTTAATCCATAGTGATTATTATAATTTTTCAATAACTCACTTAGTATTGATTTTAGTTAAAGGAAAATTACATGAATTTTTAAATTTATCGTGGAAAACGCCATTTAAACAGTGAATAAATACTGAAAGCCATTGGCATGCTAGAAAATGGCGCTCGATATACAAATGTATAGCGAACATTTGGTACATCTCAAAGCTTAATTTTTTGCATGTAAATACTGGAGATGTCTCTAAGAGTTTTTTTGCAATTAGCTGCGAGAAGATTACTAAGTAATGATTTCGGAGTTACAACTTTTTCCATGACAATCATAAATCGTTTGCACGATGCTCACTCAACTTCGAGATGAACCATGAGATGTTAGTCTTTAACGAAAGACAATGGAGTCAAATGAAGTCCCATTTGTTTTTCAGACAAGTCAAGATTTGTGATACATCTTGAATTTAAACGTGTAAGAATGTGGAAAGTACTGTGCAATAATGTAGATTGCAGAATGTACAGGAGATTTATTCTTATAGAGGAGGTACTGTAATGATTTTAGATGAAATCGGCATCCAAGGTAGGACCGATCTCGTTTTACTGCAAATTTTTTTTTTAAATACGTACATTGGCGAAATACTTTGAAATTGTGCTTCCATATGACACAGCTACTGATGAACATTTTGCAGTGATGCATGATGATGCAGAAGTACGTGATGCAGAACAGCGGTTAGCTTTTTTTATAACAATAATATGAAAGTACCAACAACCGATGAGCATGTCTAAAAACGCTGATGAAAGTAGAAGAAGCAAAAGACGTGTGTAAGAACCGTAGCAAGAGAAGAGAAGTGGTCCCTGCCTACCACTACGGAAAAAAGGCGTGACTTTATGTATGTATGTTTATTAGCTTTTTTATTGCTGTTTCTACGCAATTATCGACCTCAAATTCATTGATGTGGTGGAGATGCTTTAAATAAAAAGTTTTAAAAGGTGGCAGAAATGTTCAGAACCTTCAACAATTATTTGGGTCTTTACAGGAAGCATAAAACGTTAACAAAAATTAGATAACTTAATTCAATTATAGCAAAGACAATGTAAGATTATAAATAAACCTATGAGTTGATGTAATGAAAAAATTAATTAAAAACTAATAAAGTTGGTTTTTTGTTTTATTTAAACTGCGACCCCATCATCTTCTGGAGCTGGTAGCTTTAAAATATGTGTTTTCGATTGGCTTTTTTACTACATTAATGTTTTCATCATTTCAAAAAAACCTAAATATACTATTAAAGCAAAAATAAAAAAATAAAAATTACCGTCACGTTCTTAATCATTCTCATCTAATATTCTTCTTTTTTTTAGTCACCCTTTTTCACTTCTTTTTCTATACTTCGTTACGTCTACTTCCCTTTTCTCCATTTTTATATTTTTTGCCCTTCTACTTCTTTCACTTTTGTCTGTCACTTTTTTTTCTTTCCTTTGGGCAGGTTATTGCTGATATTAGAACATTCTGCCTAAAACTATTTTCACTTTTTGTGCTAAAACTTTTGGAAACGAATGCTGAAATACATTTCATTTAATTGATTTTTAACTTTTAGTTTGTGGCACTTTATCTATAACTTTCTTTTCTTTGGAAGTTTGTGTAAATGCTTTACTGATAACGGGGTGGCCAACCGAAAACGAAACAGAGCTATTTGCAGAAACCTCGTCAACATTTTAGAAAAACGCTTAGACATTTTTTTTCGGTATTTTTGATTCCACTACTTTTAACCCCAAGCGAGGGTAAAAATTACTTCAAAATTTTTAAATGGCATTGGGGGTCGAATAAGATGTCTTTTGAAAGGTCTGACAATTCTCTTTACAATAGTTTTTAAATTTTAAAATTCTGCCCATTACTAATTAGAAATCAGACTTTAAACGTAAAACTTATCTGCAAACAATCACGAACGGTAAAAATGTCATTCATTTGAGTTAAGTACGCCAATGGTATAAATTTAGTACCTAGTACCTAGTTTTTTCTTACATGAGATGGTATATCGCCTCAATTTTCGCTATTGGTCCGATTCAAACCCAAGAGTTATTCACGAGGTGCATACACAGCAACCGGAGAAATTAAATGTATGGGCTAGCATTTCCGGTGACTGGTGGGTCCTTTTTTTCTACCAGGCAATTGAACTGGCAAAATGTATTTAAAATAACTGGAAGACGCTATTAACCCTGCCTTGACTGATATGTATTTGAAAATAATCCACAGTATGGCGAAGATCATTTTTATTTTCAACAGGACGGTGCTCCTCCTCATTATGCGGCGATTGTTCGTCAGTATTTAGACTAACGTTTTCCACGGCATTGGATTGGGAGAGAAGGCAGCATTAAATGGCCTCTACGATCGCCATATTTATCGCCGCTCGATTTCTTTTTGTGGGGACATCTGAAAAGTAAAATCTATAAAACACAACCAGCGTCGTTGGAAGATTTGCGTCAAAGAATCGTTGACGAGTGCCGTCGAATTACTCGGGAAATTTTTCGGAATGTGCGTTAACGTTTTGAACAAAATCTTTATTGCATGGAAGCGGACGGTCATCAGTTTAAACATGTAATCAATTATGTAGTAAGTAAGCAACTAAAATAATTGGAATTTTAACATGTAATTTTTTTCAAAGTATAGGGAGAAAATCTAAAATTTAAAGACTATTGTAAAGATAATTGTCAGAGTTTTTAAAAGACATCTTATTCGACCCCCAATGCCATTTAAAATTTTTGGGTAATTCTTGATGTTAAAAGTAGTGGAGTAGAAAAATATTAGAAAAGAGTGTTCCCCTTTAATCGAAAATTGACGGGTCTGAGCGTTTTTCTAAAATTTTGTTAAGGTTCCTGCAAATGGCTCTGTTTCGTTTTTGATTGGCCACCCTGTATATTGTCAATACAATATTGTAAAGATAGATAAAAGAAGATTGAAACAGATGTAAAAGGTTGAATAGGCTTATTCAAAATTAAATGGTTTTAATAAACAAATTGCAGAAGTAAATTTTTGTTGAAAATGTATAACTCAGAATAAAATATCTTTTTTCCATAAATTTATATGAATAGCTGCGTTTATTTTCATTTGCAAATATTACAGTGGTCCTCGTACCTATTAAATAAAATATTGATTATCTTCGTTAAATATAGAAACGTATTAAAACATTAATATACAATGCATTTTTTTTCCAATACAAGTAAATAAAAGAGTATAAGATTGAATAGTTGGACTTCTCGAACAATTTTATTCTAGTCCTGTTATTTGTAGCAGGAAATACCGCAGAGCTTTAAATACAACTTTATCTTTGATCCAAATGATAATTCTATTCAAGCAAACTGTATCAACTAATAGAAATGCCTTCATACAAAAACATCAGTCTTTAAAAAAAACCGGAGCAGATAAAAGAGAGAAAAAAAGAAGAAACTAACAGCATTTACGACCACATCCACTGCTAAGTGCACTTGTTAGCATTGACGTACATAAAAATAATTTTACATTTTGTTTGGATTCCTGATAGTAAGCACAGAGGGTTACTGCAAAATAAACATATTTTTTTTAAATCGTACAGTATTAAGCTAAACTGTAATAAGATAGCTACTACATAAAAACCCCTCTTAAAATATGCGAGAAAAAAATCTATCTTATTTTAGTGTAAAAAATTCAACGAAAATGATGCTAAAAAGTAAAAAATTAAAGGTTTAAGGAACCTAAAAAAAATTAAGTTTTAAAATCTGGAATCTCTGTTTACAAACGATCAGTTTAGTTGGAAATATTTTGGTGTCTGGAGCTTCGTTGACCTTGATATATGTAATTGTATTCTCATCTGATTTATTGGAGCTGCTATAGACTACGTAAAAAAGTTGCTGTGAGTATATAAAATTGAAGAGATTACGAGGAGACAATAAAGAAAAATACTTTGACAGAAATTGTTCGTTGATTGGGTGATCTTCTGGTTAGTTCAGTAGATTAAACATATTGTAACGGATTGCGGTCAACGGGGCCCGCCGTCCCTGTCCTATTATTTCGCTTAAAGCAATGGTGCGGTTTTTGGGTGTCATCAAACAAGCGGATGTTTTATTATCGCCACCGGCGATATAGAAAAGATTTGCAATATGACGCAACCAGGTGACGCAAGATTTTGAGCGTTGATGCATGTTAAGACGTGTTCATACTTGCACACCATTCACTGCGCCAAACCGGTGGGCTCAGTTGTGTGTCAGCAGTGATAGTTTAAAGCGCGTGCTATGGCATCTTGGTTACGAGATGATATTCGGGTGGTTTTGCGGTATGACTTCTCTCGTGGTTTAAACATAGATCAGTGCTTAAAAACATGACTTATGCACTAGGTGATGATATTCCACATCGTACGACTATATACAGGTTATACAGGGAATTTTAAATAAAAAAATTTAGCCCGGAAGACGATGACAGGAATGAAATACCACCAACGTCCGTTACGCAGGAAAACGTTACTGCTGTGACGAAGACAGACGAGTGACTTACCACCAGATTAAGAGACCTTTAGGCCTAAATGCACCAGCAATTATTTTGATTCAATCAATTGCACGTGACAAAAGGTTGTTTCCTCTGGGTGCCGCATAGTCTGACTGAAGACCAGATGACGCGACGTGTGAAATGGTGCCGATAGACACTGAAAATGTTTGATAAGGGACAATCTCGGTATGTGAACAACATCGTGACAAGTGACGAGACTTGGCTGTACTATAATGATGTGCCGATCAGTTTTAAAACAAAGTGTGGGTATTTCCTGACGATGATACACCCGCGAAGCAGTCGAAAAATCCCCATCAGTAAAGAAAAATATGAAAATATTGGACACACAAAAGGTGTCACAGCTCAGTGTTACACTGAACAGTGTCTTCCTAAAGTCATAGATTCTCTGGAGAACCTTCAACTAAATTCAAGAATTAACACCTGATTCTTTCATCATGACAATGCTCCAGCTCACCGCGTGAAATCCTGAATATATGACAACTACAGGACTGAAACTGCTTAAGCACCCACTTACAGTTCAGACCTTGAACTGTTGCCCTATGTGAAAATGAAGTTGAAAGAGAGGCGGTTTTCCAGTGTTGACGACGTTTGGAAAGCTTGCGACAACGAGTGAACCTTCAACTAAATTCAAGAATGAACACCTGGTTCTTTCATCATGACAATGCTCCAGCTCACCGCGTGAAATCCTGAATATATGACCACTACAGGACTGAAACTGCTTAAGCACCCACTTACAGTTCAGACCTTGAACTGTTGCCCTTTGTGAAAATGAAGTTGAAAGAGAGGCGGTTTCCCAGTGTTGACGACGTTTGGAAAGCTTGCGACAACGAGTGCGCCATACTCCCAAGTGAGACGTGGCAGATGTACTAAATATGGTTTTTTAAATGCCTTAAGTGATATTTTTGTGCAAAAGTAAAGCATCTAATTTTAATACTTTTATTATTAATGTCGCGAATCCCTTTAGATCCTTATGATACGCCTCCGTTTTCGGTGATTCAGTGAAAGTTATGGTTTATCATTTCTTGATCTGTAGCGAGTCAACTGTAGCTTGAAATGAAGCGAACTGAAGGTACTTATAACCGACAACTAGACCAGATATACCGGAGAGGATTGTCAACATAACGTTCAGTGGTCAAGCGAGGCCATGAGTTGCATACTGATGATGATCGCCGCTCGTTGTCGACTTGATAACGTAGCATAGACAGTAAAATATGGCCAGATCGATGGGATGAATATACTCGTAGTTGTGTATTCTGTTTGTAGTTAGTGAATGGGAATTTCTTTCAAAGAAAAATCAACGAGAAATAATTACAGTATACCAAAGAATACTAATGTTCCTTTGTGAAATTTTAGATTTTATTCCGTTTATCGTTTATACTATAAACGTATTTCGGTTTTTTATTTGTACAATTCAAGCTGTTAAAATAAAAAAAAAGTAGTATGACTTTTTTCGGAGGCTTTTAAAAAACGATAAGCATTAGGTACGTTAAATTAGAATTTATAAATATAAGCTATTATTATCTACACTGCTTCAATATTGCCCAATTGTTTCAGACCTTCAAATATTTATTGTTATTTCTTTCTTTTACTTACCTGGAAGGTTTTGAGTTATCCTATTTGAGTGCTAAAAAAATACTCTTATCAAACTCATATCAAACCATTGTTTCTTCTGTTTCAACAATGAATAGGTAGTTTAACAAATATGGAAAAACAATTGAGGAACATAGAAATTTTAATGCAAAATCCAGTCGACCAGTACAAAGTATAAAAAATAATCGAGTAATTAACTACAACATTCTAACTTCAATTGTCTCCACTTCGTCGACCTGTGAACTGTTAGCGACGGTGTGTACGTCCGACTTATCAGGAAAGAGACTACAGCGTATGCTTCTTCTTCTTCTTCTTATACTTGTTTGAGATCAGAATGATCTGTTAATTCCGGGCTTGCCGTCGTAATAATTCTTGCAATGTCGATTTCTAGCTGTCTTTCCATCTTTCTGGTGGTCTACCGGGTGGTTTGCTTTCCACTGGTGTTTGCTCAAATGCTTTAGCCATCCTTCCGACGTGGTCGTACCATTCCCGTCTTCTTTGCGTTCCTCATCTTACTATGTCCTGTATGCCGCATTGCTCTCCTATATTCGTGTTTTTTACGTGATCCCTTTGGGTTTTGCCAGCTGTTCAAGCATTATTAGACAGTGACCAAGGTATATTGGCAAAAGGCAATTGATCTTGTATTAAAAAAGAAGAAAACATGTGGAATCTGGACAAAATATGAGACTTCAGAGACTTTTACGTTTACTTATTTTTAGCTGCAACAGAAGAGTAAGCATCAAGATGCAGATCACCATGCCCATCTTTTTTAGATGTTTATTAACTAAATGGTGACCTGTAGTGATTTCAACTGGCAACTTTGGGTCTTATCTATTTAGGATAAATGTGTTTATTTCAGTCCTTGCTCTCCCATCTTTAAGTATTTGTTTGAATGTGTTGTTTTGTATATCCGCAGAATGGTTCTGGCCTATTAGTAGTTTCTTTTTAATCTTTCTTGCCAATGCATTGGCTTACCCTGATGACCAAATAAGGCATATTTTGTTGCCTTTTTTCAGTTGATTTAGGCAATTATTAGTTCCTAGTTCTTTACCGCGTTTAAAATAACCTTCAAAGTAGCTTCAAGCACCCACATATTTTTAAATAAAGCCTCGCATGTAACTGTCTCCTGGATTAAGTACAATAGTTTATAAATAAAGTAGGCGTAGTACATCCCAAGAGATATATTATTGTTTTGCTTTAAGATTTTAAATTTAATTGTTTTATGGTTTATTTTCCGGTGGTTTAAAATAAAATGTTGACAACTAAAGCAAAACTATAGAGTAACCAAAGTATCCTATAGTTAGCTTTAACAAGGTGCAAGTTAAATATAAATTTTTACAGATATTTTATTTGATGGATTGTTGGAGAGTATTTTTTTCATTAATATTTCAGCGAAATACTTTTCCAAACAGGAAGTTTTGGTTTCCCAAAGAGTTCTATATTTTTGCTGCAGACATCCAATCTCGGAAAAATAAATATTAACATTGCCTGTAGTCTACAAGAGTTTGTTTGTACTATACTCAAATTTGATTACAAAACAATCTAGAAATGTTTTCAAGTTATAAGCACTAAAATTTTAATAGCAAGTATTTTGAATTTAAAAATTTTAATAACTTTTTTTTGTTTAAAAATGCAAATACAGCTACATTTTTTATAGGCGTGTATAGTACGATTTTTTAGTATCTGTAAACGGTGTTATTATTTTTATAAATGAAATTGTGGAAAATAAAAAGCTAGAAAGCTTCTTTAAAAGCGAGTCCATATGGAACCATTAACAGGGCTTATCAATCAATCTTGTATCAACATTAGACTACTTATGTAAAAATATTTATAAATCACGTAACCTCCAATTAAAATAACCTGTGTAAGCTGTCAAAAAAAATATTTATTCATCTTGACATCAAAAATAATTTTACGCCAAAATATTTATTTAACGTATTAATTAATTAAAATTAGGTGAAAGTGCTGAAATCTGTATAGATGAAGTAAAAGTATTTTGGCAAAAAGTTCAGATACCAACTAAAAAAAAAAGATCATTGCATAGATCAGTTGTTTAAATTATTTGAACAGTATCTGCGAATGCGGCACTAATGGTAAATAAAAATAATGCTTTTTTTTACTCAACAACGGAAAGACGGTAGAGTGGGCTACATAACTAACATTGAGTCTAATAATAATAAACAAACCCAAAAAATGATGCAAGAATCTAGAGCAGCAGCAACTTATAGTTCAATTTTTATCAGAATATAAGCAATATTATGCTGATACTAGAAAATCTGCAATAATAGAAAATATGAAAATGGATTAAGGCTAAGTATTCAAATGGTATCATATTTCATCCGTTCATTTATTTTATTATCTTGAAAATTAAAAAAATTATTTTATTAATTGAAAAATCACACTTATTAATCACAATTCTAAGGATAATATTGTATTTGCCTATTTTGATCATAAATAAAAATGTTACAAGAAATATTTGATATATTTTTAAAATATAATTATTTACTTAATAATATTAATAGTTATATAAAACTTAAACTAGATTTAGCAAAAAATTATAGATTTTTTTTTGTAGAGCGTTAAATTTACAATAAACTTATCGCTATTCATTACTTTTGACTAATTTGTCGCTGAGTTATAGAATTCTAAAGAATAAATAAAAATTTTCCCATGTTATTTCCATAAAAAACATTGAAACGCGGACAATCTTAAAGTACATATTAAGAGCTCAAATTTTCAAGATATTTTTTTTTATCAATTTGAGCATTTGAGCCACTGGGAGTAGAGAAATTCAAAAACACCCCTTTTAAGTACCACCCTAGTAACTATATAAGTTAAAAAATATTAATAAAAAATATTGAGATATTAACTACGGAATAAACGTATGATTTAACAAGATACAACACCTCCTAAAAAGTTTGAGCAATTCAAAGAATACAGTAATTTTTTGGAGAAAAGATTTAAAGGCTGAACTAAAAATAATCCAAAATACTCGTACATCTTTTCTTCAAGCTTACAATAATTTAACAAATCTCGCCAATTATATTTCCATCTTAACTACAAACAAACAGTATAGCTCGTTTATCGACCAACCAAAAACAACACATATATAACAGGACCGGCTTTTACAACTAAATAATTCAATTCAATGACCGGAGTTAGCCTGAAGGTATTGCTAAGCGAAAACTTTTCGTAACACATTGATAAAATTTTTGCGATAAGCCATTTTTTTACTTTTAAAGGTATGAAAGTGTTATCCAGCTCGCTTATTTAACTTTAAAACAACTAACAATTTTGGTAAAAAAACTGCCTTCTTTCTAATAAAAAAAAAGTTACAAAAGAAAGGAAATACATTTATTTAAAGACAGTTAAACAATTACTTGGAAAGTATTACGTATTTAAAGCAACAGAATGCAAAAATGAATACTATTAAAGCTTCTTTTAGTTCTTATTGGCAGATATTACAAGTATTGCCTATTACTAGAAATAATATGAATAATAAACTTCAATAGTACTGTTCAGAAAATGAACTTATTTAAACAAAACAACGGACTCAATTTGATTACTATCATAACACTCCGAAAATTTAAAGGGCGTTAAATCAAATTTATACGAACATAGTTCTCAGTTAGATACGAAAGAATAACAAAAAAAAACTCGCAAAATTTATATCAGATATCGTACATAATTCATCTGCTACCTCCGGATCCGGTAGTTTTTCCTTCCGGGTACATTTCCAGGAGTAGTCTAGACGTTTCCTTGAAGGAGAGCTCGACGTTTTCCCGCTTTTCCTATGTGATACGTGCATCAAATAGTAAACACGATGATTTCGTTGAAGCATTGCCAATGGATTTAATGAAATGAAATAATTAGCCATTCGAGGGAAAAAGGAAAATGGCTAGGAAAAGGCGAGATGCTCTTGTCGATGTTGCTAGTGTTTTTTTTTCATTTGGAAAAGAGATGTTTTTTTTTATTTTATCTTATCGACCAAATATTTTGTTTCAAAAAATAATATCTTCGATGATAATAAAATTTACGAATTTCAATAACTTTGATTTTTTTAATAATATTCCTAAAAAATAAGTCAATAAACTTTTTGACGCAAAATTGTTCTTAAGTAATTTTTAAAAAGTTAATTTTTTTTAATAATTCGTCATTTTGCATATAAAAATAACAAAATATATATATATATATATATATATATATATATATATATATATATATATATATATATATATGTTTCGGAATTCGATGGACAAACATTTGAGGTAAACTCCTCCAAGTTTCTGGAAGGGGCCTTCTTAAAGCCCTTCAATGTCAGGAACTTAGCTCCCAGATAATGAATAAACTTTGTCTCGGAATCCCGGACCACAAATAGATTAAGGGTTATGTACAAAAGGTCTGATAGGTCGAGGTGCTTAAAAGGCTGCATATCCTTTACGACCCCCCTTCTACAATCTACAATTTACAATCTCTAGACTTTTAAATTGGTCTTGAGAGGTGATTTGGGTTTACAGAAGTAAAGGGTTACGTGGAAGAATATTTTTGATTGTGCCCAAAACTTAATTAAAAATGAACTTTGCCCTTTACTTTCAATCTATTTATATTTTGTTATAATTATATTTGTTTATATTTAATTTGAAAATAATAAAGACGTTATTATTATTATTAAGTAATATGCGGTTAGTTTATAATATGTTCAAATATTAAAACTTAAAATTAATGATAGTCTCGTCATTGATATTTAAGATTTACTTACATATTTTTCGAATAACGTAAGGAACTTCGTTCCTATCGTGCGTCCAATGACACCACGCGACTTGTTTTATTTTAATTAATCTTTATTTTGATTACCTATAAATTTGTATATTTTTTTAATCTGTGATTACATAAACATTTTAATATTAAATAGTGTGCTCAAAGTGTTTTAAATTCACTATGCTAGAAGAATTTGGATAAGAGAAAGGATCAATTACAGTGAAAGGTAGAAAAAGACCGGATAAAGAAGTAAGCATCTCCATTTTTTTGTACATATCAATGACTAATACAAAGACATTATTGCTACTAAAAACAAAATAAGATTTTTCCCATTAGTAGTGCGCTTTACTAAAGCGCATCAAGAGTTAAAACTTCGATGGTTCTTTAACTTAAACGTTCAATGCTTTTAATCTACCAGAGATAATAAATATATTTTTTTAAAACTACGATTTATTTATTTTTTTACCAAATTGTTAAACAAATCAATTTTTGTATTCGTCCACTGGCCACTGGTAAAAGAATAAAAAATATGTTTCTATGTTAACTTTAACACACTGATTTCGAAAACCAAAGATTTTTGAATATTGATTCCTCGCCTATTATAGATATTTATTTTGTGAAAGGAGTACCATAAATTTGTCTCTTTAACTCTGAAACACCCCTTTTTTAATATTTCTACTAAATTTAAATTTAATTAATAAAAAGTAAGATTTTCATTTACGTTTGAAATATTTTTGCAATAATTTGTTTTTAAATTTTTTATTTTGATATTTGCCTTACCACTGTTGGTATATCATTCAAACAACCCGTCAAGCCTGCAACAAAACTAAACATGGGCCTTCCATAATTGAGTAGCCTCCGGTAAAAAAGTTTTAATTAATTTTAAAATTGGTGTCTTTGGTAAAAACTCTCCAAAGAGATACTAACTAATCTTTTCGTTTCCTTATCGGTATATTTAACGAATACTTACTTCGAGTTGATTATACTTTGAGTTTGGAAAGTTGGAGTATAAATGTGGGCGTTTAATTCGCAAGTAAATATTTGAACGAAAAAACCTAAAATCAAGAGGAAATTACAACTTACGAGTTCTCAGTGGCGAATAAATGTTTTTAAAAGTGAAAAATGTTTAAAATATATCTACCTTTACTTATTTTTTTTATTTAATCAAACGCTTTCTTAAACAAACTATTTACAGCTTTTTTAGCCGATTTTATTTAAAATTAAATTAAATTGTGGCAATAATTTCTTATTTATTTCAGAGTTTATTTTTGAGTATAGCAACTGAACTAATCTAGACATGTATTAAAAAATATTCAACCCTTTTTGTGTAATCCCTAAACCAACTGGATATTACTTAAAATCCAACTACTCAAAAGGTTTTTACGACTAACTGACAGTAATTTTATTTATAGTGCTATCCCCTAGGTAGTTAGCATTTCATTGGGCTCTGCTTAGATATGATTGTACCTACTTAAATTTAAATATACCTTTGTCATTCGACTAAAAATGTTTTTACCTCAAATTATGGTTAATTACATGGCACTGTAACGGCTCGGGTCAAAAATTACACGTAAAAGGATTTTTTTTATTTTATAATTGGTAGTTAATAACGTTTTTAATGAAGAAAGTCGTTGTTAGCTGCTACGCAGTAATTGCTCAAATTTGTTACAAAAAATTTTTGAATGATAATTTTTTTTATAAACCTTTCAAATTTTTTAACGGGCAATATTATGGTTTCCTCTAAACAAATAAATATTGGTGCAAAAAGTGCATATTTGTTGCACAATGCTAAGTGTAATAAATATGCTTTTTGCACATGTTGCACACAGCATTTTTTCTACGATAAAATTAAATTTGTTTTTATTTTAAATTTTATTGAAAAGTATTTTGTAATAACATAGACCTATTATCAGAGTAGACGGAACTATTTACTTTTAAACACGATCATTCATACCCACTTTCTGGTCGACTGTATCGTCTTGATAACAAATTTCATGCACTTTTTTAAATTTATCAAATAATAAATCTGTTGTAGCTTTATTTGCTGTTTCAATTATATCTTTTTTTTCTTCTTTGGGTGCCCTGTCTGTATTTAGACGTTGACTATTATCTTGGCTGTAATATGGTGATATCTCTTACGATCGGCAGCAATTCGAAAAAGCTCCTTTATAGAAATTTCGGTCCATTTTCTGATGTTACGCATCCATGATTCTTGCGTCTTCTCCATCTATTTTCTTTAACCTTACCCATAATGATTAGACAAAGTAATTGGTATTTGAGTCCACTGATGATATGTCACTAAGTAGGAAGGGTGCCATACTAGTAGTGCACATACTGAACGGTCATGGTACCTTAAGATATCACATGCACAATTTGGGGCTGGCCAACAGCCCTTATTTTGAATTGTGAGGAAAGGAGGAAACCAGCCTCTATATCCTTGGCTAATGTTTGACCTACGCCAGACTAAGAGAAGGGGAAGGGTTAGGTAAGGTATCATGTGTCTTCAGCCGTTTTGTCATCCACGTGGCAAAACCGTTTGTTCATTCAGATTTATCCTTCCGAGGTGGTATCTTAGACAACAGTATCCTGTAAGCAGTTCTGTTAGAATTTGCAGGTCGTTCCTTCTCCATTCTAGGATCTGCTTGGTTGTGTTTCTCGATGATTTAGGTAAGAATGCCTTCGAGTGAGTCAACCCTGATATATCGGACCGCTGCGTGAGTCTTTTTCTTTCCGACCAGGCGTTTTAGTGGCTTTTGTAGTGACTCCAAAGACTGATTCTGGTCCAGTGAATGCAGATTCGGCTTCCTGTTTTGCGAGGGTGTCGGCTTTTTCGTTGCTTTCCACCCCCTGGTGCCCAAAAACCCACAGCAGAGTTACTCTGTTGTTCGCACCAAGGCAATCCAGGGATTCAATGCAATTCCATACAGGTTTAGAATTTATCTTGTTGGAGCTCAGTGCTTTTAAAGCAGCCTGGCTGTCTAATATTATACTAATGTTTTTGTTTGCTAAAGATCTTTAAGTCAACTCTTTTGCACACAATTCGATAGCGAAGACTTCAGCCTGAAAAGTTGTAGTTTACCTGCCAAGACTGGTAGATATTTTATTCTTTGGGTTCCTGCTGAAAACAACAGCTCCAACTTCATCTGCGGTTTTTGAGCTATCTGTGTACATTACGTTTTCAGTCTCTGGGAAGAGGATTTCGCCCATATCAAGGGGAGAGACTATGGACATTGTGTGATTGCCGTTGGCGGGATTCTGAAGCTTATTATTATTATTAAGTACCCATGGTTAGCACTTACGACTATAAACTTAAATTATAAAAACAGCATTATCCTTAAGGTGCGTATACATCTGCGCTCCGTTCGGCGCGTGTAGCATGTTCTCTAGATTAGTACGGGGTTTGTCACGTGCCTATTTTTTCCTTCTACAGTTCCATTATTAATTGTGTCTCTGATAGTTTCGTATTCCTCAGGTACCGTATTTTGTTGTAACTTAAATATATCATTCGTTGTAAATAGTGTTGCATACCTTGTAGGAGCATGGACTTGCGAAGATTGTTGGTTGACGCGTGTTCCGTGTCATTTCTTGATATCCGGCCTGGGAGTCAGTCGTTTGGTGAGAGTCTTGGGAGTCGTGTGTTGGTGAGAGTTTTTGGGACGGTGTGATATTAGCACGTGGGCAGAACCTCTACGGGATTTCTTTCATATCTGGCTGTATTTGGGCCATCTTAAGTGGTTTTTCTTCAAAAGAAGATGGCCCAAATACAGCCAGATATGAAAGAAATCCCGTAGAGGTTCTGCCCACGTGCTAATATTACACCGTCCCAAAAACTCTCACCAACACACGACTCCCAAGACTCTCACCAAACGACTGACTCCCAGGCCGGATATCAAGAAATGACACGGAACACGCGTCAACCAACAATCTTCGCAAGTCCATGCTCCTACAAGGTATGCAACACTATTTACAACGAATGATATATTTAAGTTACAACAAAATACGGTACCTGAGGAATACGAAACTATCAGAGACACAATTAATAATGGAACTGTAGAAGGAAAAAATAGGCACGTGACAGGTTTTTGAAATGCGCCCGAACCGCGCGCACACGGCGTGTCACGATCCATCTCGTCTCGGTTTTTCGACGAACTGTTTGTGTGTTCTCAGTACAGATTTGGACAGGAGGGCGACAGATTTGTTGTTTTTACAATCCATTCAGCGGAAGTAATGGAGTGGAGGAAGAAAATGTGATTAAACTTATCCATGCTTACCAATTCTCGAAGTCGGAAGGTGTCATTCCAGTAAAATGTTTATACTGTCCATTTATGTATTTCTTGCGACTTCATGTCCATCATAAGCTCAGTACCATTTCTTTTCTTAAACAGGTTAGTGTTCCACCAACGGCGTTGTTTCTTTTTCTTTTTACACGGATTATCTTTTAAATATTGCGAGGCTACTAAAAATGCTCGTGAGTTTTCTAGGGATCGCGAAAGGTTCTTCAAATTAAATATTTCCACAAACATTTTGACGAGTAACGAACGCGCGGTGTATACGCACCTTTAGATAAAATTCGTAATAAATCATCAAAGTATGTATTTTTTTTTTGCACTGGCACAGTAGACAGTGGAACCTCTTGCACGATCGTTAAAAAAATAAATCGGACCATTGTTTTGTTAAATTGTCCGCTAGCTTTTATTATTTTAAAATGTCCTTTGCTGAATATTTTTTGTCACCAACTTTCTTATTTTCTACAGTTCGTTTTTTACTCGCGTTAGCTTATTTGTTATATTTTCTTCTCCAGTATTTATTCACAGAATCCCGCCACTTTTATCAGACATCATTAAACGCAAATAAACAATTATTTCCGGCGTAGTCGTCCTTTGGTCTGACGCACCGTTGGTAATTAACAATTACCTGTTTCAAAGGATCACCATCGTCTAATTGGGAATAGAGGAAGAGAGAACAAATTAAATTAGGGCGTGTTCTGCACCCCCGAGATGGGTAAAGTTGCAGGGTACATGGGTGGCGTAAGGGATAATCTTTACCAAAATTTAGCCTGCTTTTATAGTTAATAGTAATCTAAACAGAACGCAAATCAAAGCTGGAGAGAATATTACATCTAGCATCCCCACTCCAGGAGGAATTGGACAGGGAGATAGCCTTAGTCCATTTTTATTTAACCTCTAGATGAACAAAATCATAGAAGAAGTAACATCCATGAATTCGGGATACAGAATGAACAATAGGGCTATCAGCATGGTCTGCTACGCCGACGAAGCTGCAATATTTGCAGAAAGTAAAAAAGACCCACAGAGACAGTTATTTAAGTTCTACGAGATCAGTCAGCAACTCAATATGGATATATCTATAGGTAAAACGAAAACCATAACCATCGCTAGGGACCCAATGAGATGCAAGCTGATAATAGATAATAAACCCATAGAGCAGGTCATGCAATTTAGATACCTGGGCATAGATATGTCCAGCGCTCACGACCCGGTAAAGGACCTGAGAAACCAAATAAACAAATCAGCCATAATATCAGGATGTCTCAGGGGAAACTGTATGGGCTAATCCTTTTATGCGAAAGGAGAGTAAAATCCAAATATATAACACATGCGTTAGGCCAATAATGACATAGGGTATAGAAGCGAGAGAGGATAACAACAAGACCAAAAGGTGCTACGAATCGCCGAAATGTCAGTACTGAGAACAATAGCCGGGAAAACAAGAAGAGATCACGTAAGAGACACTGACATTAGAGCACAATGCGACGTACAGGATGTGGTGAGATAGGAAAGGCAGAGGAGAAGAGAATGGTATAACCACGCATTTTACTAGAGTGAATACCAGCAGGGACTTGTCCACCCAGAAGACCACCAAAAAGATGAAGAGACAGCTGGCAGTCCACATCTCAGTAAATATTACAAAGGCAAGCCCGTAATCAACAGATCATCTCTAAAAAGTAGAAGAAGAAGAAGTAATCTAAAGAATAGTAAAAAAATTATATTTTAGGTAGTTAAATTATCCTGGTGGCGTTTTGTAAAATTGATAGCTATATTTTGTAAGTAGGTACTAGGTATCCGAAAAAACAATCTTTTTAAAAAAGTTTTTGCAGTTCCTTGCCTTTCCTTAATATTATTGTTAAATCTCTTTAATAAAGGTACAACATTTGTAAATTTATTTTTGAAAGATAAAATAGTTATAAGATAGAAACTTTTCTTGATATAGTTCCGTAGTTTAAAAAAATGAAGAAATGATTTCGTCAAATTTATAAATTGGACTTGTGGTTCAATGCAAGCGACGCACCTGCTTCATTCTGCTCCTGCATCGTTCTCCACAGACTCCTGCATGTGTATCTGTCAATTCTTATTCGCCAAATAAAGGGTAGGTCTCGGTAAAATTCGGCAAGACGGACAGACCCTGAAGCCGATCCAAAGGGGCGAGAGCTCCGAGGCTGAATGCACAAAACGAATGAATAATGCTAATTCCTGGGGAAATGCATGGAAATCAACCAAACGAGGGACAGGGCAGTTTTCTACTTTACCTTCATTAAAATGTAATAAAAGTGGGTGCGTTGGTCGGCTAATAAGATTTCGAAATGCGGAAGGGTGAGTTTTCAAACTAAATTAGATTTTTTGAAATTTCTTGGCCATCTGCTGCGTTTATTTATTCAAATATTGGTATTTAGATGTCATGAAAATTCTGCTTATTTTCTGATCGTCGGTGATAATGTGTCTATTTGGCAATATAGATAATTTTAAGCAAACTTTTTAGATAAAAGAGATAAAACATATTTATATTTAACTAACCACAAATAAGATGTTTACGTTAAAATACTGTGGAAGTCTTAATTAATGGTATAAAGTGTGCGTTTATAAAAATACTTTAATCTGGTAGCCAATTTTAAAGGGTTTTTAAATGCAGAGTCAATACGTTAACTTTTTTTTTAGAAAGTTTAACGTTAATAAATTTTAAATTATTTATTTTATTATTTTTTTTAAGAAGTTTTAAAATATTAAATTAATTAATAATTAGGTATGGTGAAAATAGTGCTAATGGTACAATAATTTCTTTGCCAAGGTTTATGCTAAGGTTTTTTTTCTACTTCTTCTTCTTCGGTTGGCACTACAACCCGAGGTAGGTTTTGGCCTGCACTACAATAGTCTGCCATCTCTTTCTATCGGTAGTTATGGTCCATCAGTTTCTGCATCTAAGCTTCTTAAGATCTTCCACTACATCATCTTTCCAACTTTTCTTAGATCTGCCTCTGTGTCTCCTTTTGCAGGGTTTCTCAGCAGATTTTCATCTGCTTTAGTAAGAGTCCATGTTTCGCATGCGTATGTAGCTACCGGTCGTATCAAGGTCTTATATAACCTAGGTTATGTTAGGTTAGGTTTCATGTGAGTGGGGCGTGGACGCTTTGCGCAGTGGCGATATCGTAACCAATGAGGACTTATATAACCTAAGTTTGGTCGTTTTGCTTATCAGCTGTGATGTGAGGTTGGTTAAAAATATAAAATCTTGGTTGGTCAACATCTTTAGTTAAAATTAAACATGTTAACAACAAAATACTGCTAAAGTATATCCATAATTGAAGGAAGCCATCATATAAAACATTTTTTAAACAATTACTAATTTTATAAAAAAGGGAAAAATTTAAAATAACTGTAATCAGCGAAGTAGTTGTTATTTTTAATAATTTATGTACAAAAAAGTTTTTTTTAAACTGTCACTATTCTTTAATGATATTTTTTAAGTCTTGGATTATTATAAATCAGCGAACCAAGTAAATTTTTTTTTTGCATACTGATGCAGAAAAAACCCCACAAATTTATCAATATTTAGTAGCAGCTACCCATTTAACCAAAAAAATATTAACAAAAATTCCTACAAATATTTTTTTATCATTTTGGACAATTCTTTGATTAATTCATTTCTTCCTTTCATGTAGTTACGATTGTGTTTACCTTTTTAATGCTTGACCCAAAATCCAAATGCATTTTTTTTGTCTAAAATATTTAAATACAAAGTATTTATTTTTTTCCAAGTCGTACCCTCATTTGAAATAAATAATATTTATAAAAATAATATGTAAAAAGAATTGTAAGTTAAACAAATAATAAAAATGGATAACGTAGGACGTATTTTAAGTTGCCCAAAGTTTTACAAATAATTTTTAAGCAACATTTGGTTATTTATTTTAATAGCAAAATATTTTTTTTAGTTTTTTTAAATTGTTGCTTCGGAAATAATCTAGTAATAAATAATAATTCTATTTTAAGCTGAAAATTTTCAACTAAATTAAGGTTTTGAAGGTGATACATTAATATTAATTAATAGAAGTTAATTTTGACAAAGTTTAATTAAAAGGCGTGACTGTATGTATATATGTATGTAAGTTAGTAAAAGAAATGTTCTCTTTTACATTTTTTTATGTTTATTAATTTTCCTCTTATGTAATGTCATTATTATTTTAGTCGATTAACCTCAAATTACCAATTGTATTGTATTTTTTATTTAAATTTTTTTACTTTATTCACAAGATTTTTTCAGAACTTTTATTGCACTTTTTTTTATAACAAAGTTATAGTTTGTTTATTTATTATTCTTTACATATATCTTTCGTATCTTTTACAGTTGAAAAACCTGATTTAATGCAGTCGTTAGATGTCGTTTTCGTCGCGCACCCTGCCAAAGTACGATTTACTTCGTAAAGTGTGCACATTTGCAATTTACTGAGAGTTATTGATCACAAATAATTAAACTTTGAAATAATTATTGCTTAATATTGTCATAAACGTCACTTACTAGATTATCGTTAAATTATCATGTGATTTTCCAGCAAATTGACAAAATGAAACAACGAAGGTAGAACGTGAATCTGGTTTTATATTCTGGAATCTTACGACCACGAAAACTTTATAAAATACATTTTTTTGATAATATTTAAAATAAAAAAAGTCTAAAATATAATCTATATTAAACAGTCAGAAAAAAAACATAATTTTTTTGATTTTCAAATTGATGACCCAAAATTTAAGTCCTAATTATATTAATTAAATCATTGCATGAAAAGAATGTTTAAGGATTTAAATTAAAGCTTACTTTTTCATTAGTTTTTAGGTATTTTATTAAGTCTTCTATAAACGAGATAATTTTTATTTAAATTTGCTTACTTTCCAAAAAAAAAAAAAATAATAGTAATTGGCACATAATTAATCAAAATATAAAAATAACTTTTTTAATGCCTTCAATACCAAATAATAATGATGTAGGCACAGTCTATGTTTATCAGTAAATATACCGTTATATTTCTTTATTAAAAAAGAGCGAATTAGACAACTAACGTTATAATAATAATTAACCTATTCACTTGTACAACCTTTTATTATCGCAGTAATATAATTGTAATTAGTACTTCTGGCCCTGACTGAACCCCATTCTTCCTTTCTTGTTTTTTTTTCTATACATGTTTTTTAATACAATTAGTCAGAATCGTACTTAAAATTTATTTCAAACACCACATTTTTGCATTTTTTTAATTTTTTTTAACAAGGGTAATTTTTTTTTCAAAAATCTCATTTGTATTGTATCAAAAAATCTGCACCGGTTGAGTAAAATTTATATTTTATTTATTTCACAGAAAATAAGATTTTTAATAAAAGTTGGTGCTTTTCGTACAACTAGATAACGTTAGTGCTATTAAATTTTCAAATATCCTAACTGTTTACAGGGAAAAAGTAAAAAATAGATATATGATATTGCGCAAGTAGGCGGAGCCTTAGTGGCCATATTGCTACGTCACGTGAAGAGTAAACATCAGAAGTGTTTGTTTAATGTTCATTGTGTTAGTTCAAGTTTGTCGTAGATTAAACTAATTTTCAAATAAAAACTGAGCTTTACTGGAAGTAAAATACGTTGTGCAATAGTTCGATGCAGTTCAGATAATCAACCGAAGAATTTTGATAAAATGATCATGTTTTTTCGCTTTCCTAGTGATAAAAAACTCCTGTTATATACACAGGTATTAAAACCCATATGGACCTATGGCATAAAGTTGTGGGGCTGCCCTAAACCTAGCAATATAGCTATAATACAAAGATTTCAAAACAAGGTGCTGAGAGGAATAGTAAATGCACCATGGTCAACAATAGCTAAGGAAATTAAAAGATATGCCAGGAAGTACGAGACAATCACCTCAACATTGAAGTGTTGCAGATTTTGGACAACCGGGATCAACAGAGATGATTGAGTGAATCTCTTTAAATTAGTGCTGTAAAGTTCCGTAAAGAGATTAGTGTATAAGTAGTTATCACAACAAACAAGTGATTGGTGAGATAAAAGCTAAGAAACACCAGTGGGTGATGTCTTAGATTTAGGTCATTAGTTTTTAAGTACCTTAAAGCAAAATTGATGGTTGGTCATACTTTACCAATTGCAGTTTCAATGCAGAGAAAAAAAAAAGAAATATCGTCAGTATATTGCTTAGTCCTACCTATTTATTTTATTGATGAATCTCTAGAATGTCAAGTACCTATACAGGGTGTTAGTAAATAAGTGCGACAAACTTCAGGGGGTGATTTTGCATGAAAAAATAATGAAATATATACGTATGTCCGTAAATGCTTTGTTTTCAGAGATACGGGTTCTGGTTTAATGTCATTGTATTAGATAGTTCTTGATAATGTATTAAAGAATTGAAAAATACGTGTTAAGTTCTTTTATTTTTTTACATAAAAACAACATGTGATTTTTGTACCCAAATAGGTGTATTCCTTACATATTCCTATTTTTACATTGTCCAGATCCAGATCTGTTGTTGTTGTTAATCAAACTAAAAAGTAAAAAATAATTCTTAACATAGGAATAAAATTACCGACGAGAAAATTAATATCACTGTTCTAAAAGCGTGGGGTGCTTTCATTCCTAAACGCAGAGTTAGTTTAAAAATGTCATACAAAGCAGTGACAATGATTGACATTAATTTTTTTAAAAGTGACATTAATTTTCTCGTCAGTAATTTTATTCCTATATTAAGAATTATTTTTTACTTTGATTAACTCTAAAAACGTGTTTCTTAACTTTTTTAAACTATAATTTATTGTTAGCTTTTTAGTTCGATTTGTTTTACTTTTTAAAAAAATTATGTATTAAATGGTAAAAGCACAAAAAAATGCATCGGCTCGTAATCGAGCCTGGGCCGCCCGCGTGGCAGGCGAGCATTTTACCACTGAACCACCGATGCATTTCGTTACGTGACGATTTCTAATAAAAGTTTGTTTTTTGTTCATTACAGTGGAGATCCGACACAAAATATAATATCCCTACCACCTTGTTACACCCACTGTATTAGCATAAAACTTGGGCCAACAATATTTATGTTTTGGTTGAGCTGTTCCATCTCTGATAATTAATACTTTTGGACTCTTTTTTTGTTGTTAAGAAGATGCGGCATGTCCGATTTAACATTCAAATTATGCTGCCAGAAAACAATTGCTAGGCGTGGTCTGCGTTCCCTACTGGGGAGATAAGCATTGTTTGTTTAAGCAAATAACAAAATGAAAACGTATGTACATGGCATGCCAATGAAGGAATACGAAGGAAGGTGTGCTTAATGTGTTTGTTTCTTTTTCAAAAAAGAATGTCTTTGAATAATGCGAAGACGTTGACTTCTTGTTGTGTAGTGTTTAAATTGTTTGATGGATTGTCATCGATTAATCGAAGGAAGTATTTTTATTAACAAATATTTTAGGCGTCTTTGAGTCCGAATGATAATGAATATTCGATTTTTATTTGTATTCTACACCCACTTTATCAAGTGTTAACATTTTAATGGGATATTTATTTAAGGTCATCTGCAATGAATAAACGCACGTACTGTTTTGCATTTTGAATACATTTTGTTATAAAAAATAATGTTCTATGCACTTATTAATTTGCTACATTTTACAAACAAAGATGTTGACAAAGTTTTTATTATTATTTACAAACCACATGTAAATTAGATACTTTGGGACTAATCTGATATTTTTTTATACATGGAAGCGAAAGAGCGAAAGAGCTTTATTTTTTGTCTACTTATAATAAAAATACAACCCCATTATTTATAATAAATAATTAAAATGTGTGTAAAAAATGCAGTACAGTTACTACTAATTTATGATAGGCCTTCATTAAACTACTTCACTGGGCTCTATCTTATGCTTATCGAATCCAGTGTCCATCTACTCTTTTTATATCGTCGCTCTAACGCATTGGTGGTTTTTCTCTGCTTCTTTTGTCTGCGCAGGGTCTCCAATTTATTATTCTTTGAATCTCGCAACATGTCCTGCCTACTTCTGTATTACGTCTTGGACCTTTGTTCTTTGCCGGATGTACGTATTTCTTACGCGATCTTGGAATCGAATTCCAAGCATAGCTCTCTTCATTTTTCTCTGATCAACCTTTAATCTATGTATGGTGTTCATTGTCAGTATAAGCGTTTCGGCATTAAACAATGCCGGGGTACCCCAGGGTTCCATCCTGTCCTCACTCTTTTTTCCCCCGCATCAACGACCTCTTAAAAACCACCACAAACCCTATTTACAGTTTCGCAAACGACAGCGCACTTGTCTTAATTATCAAATCCTATCGATCACTTTCGGTGAATGATACAAATAGACTCGGGCAGGAACAGGTTGACTCCATCAATAGAAATCTTAAAGCAATCGTCGAGTAGGGAACCAACAATCTCAAAAATCAAAGCGCCACGTTTTCCAAGAAAGTGAATTCCTCAAATCATTCCATCACAATGTCCGGAAATACCATTGAATCAAGTCCCTCCATCTCGATTTTGGGAGTCACGGTGTCTAATTATATGTCTTTGCATGACCATGTTTCTAACTTCGAAAAGTCAACAAGCCAGAGGCTAGGTTTTTTGTGGAAAGCTAGAAAGTTTTTTACTTCTGATCAACTGTTGATAACGTACAATGCTCAAATCTGACCTCTACTCGCACATTTGGGGTTCAGCACCAAGGCATTCTCTTCGTCTTGTACATTCCATTCAGAAAAGGGCCATTCGGTTAATAAAATGCTCAACTCTCACAGATACCCTTTACCCACTAAAACATAGAAGAAGAGTTGCAGACCAAACATTACTCTACAGATATTACCATGGCAAATGCTCCAGAGAAATAAAAACTCTTTTACCACCACTGTCCACATTCAGCCAAAGAACTTGGCACGCTGATCAGTCTTACCCATTTACTCTCAAGATTAACACTACAAAAACCAATCTCCATCAAGAATCCTTCTTTTACAGGATTACGGAATGGAACAAGCTTCCAAAATTAGTTTTTCCAGGGAACTTTGACCTGCAACTTTTTAAAAAGCGGGTCCACAATTATTTCCTTTTATAATCCCTCCCCCTTCTAATAGTCACAGTGCAGGCCGTCCGCAGCCCACACGATAGGTCTACTCTTTTTGCGACTATTTTCATTAAAAAAAATGTCATTACTGGTAACACGCATTGATTGAAGATTTTGATTTTGGGCTTATTGGTATGCTGCTTCTAAATCCATCCCTAAGTCTACCGTATGCAGCCCACCCTAAAGAGATTCTTTTTTGTAGTTCCTGCGTTTGATTGTCTCGACTTATTCTAATCTCGTGACCAATATATTTGTATTTGTCAACCACTTCAATGATTTTGTCCTCCAGAGATTTAATTCCATTTATGTTTTTGATGACTTATTTCAGGCCAATTTTTTGTTGTGTTATTATTATGTCGTAGGAAAAGTCATGCCAATGCTAGATATTATTTCCATTACTGATATTTTATGAAAAACAGTGGTAAACATTACACGAAACAAAAAATAACACCCTTATATTACAATGGATGTTTTAGTTTGTGAATACCGCAGACTTTAATAGTTGAAGTTCGCGAAAGGAAGAAAAACCCATTTTTGACAAATCGACTAAAAATCGTAAGTGTAGTCCGAGCCTAAGCGTGGAATCACAAATTTAAATAAAAACTTTGTAAAACAAGAATAATATATTTGCAACAAAATAGAGTGAACTATCTGAAAATGTTCGAAAATTTTTATATTTACATAAATTTGTTTTTGGTTAGATTCCGTAATGAACATTTAACACACTGAAACGATGGGAATAAAAACAAGAAGATTTATTGTAGTTCCGCAATAATAAAATGTCGGACATTGTGCGTAAACATACATACATACATAGCTATAATATAAAGGATATAAAACGCAAAACGAGATTGTTACATTGTTTAAACACTACCAGGTTCGGGTGTATAAAAATAAAATCTTTTTTTTGTATTTTTTTAGTATTCTCCCGTTTTTTTTATGTTTTTTTAATGGCAAACGTGTTGTTTAACCTGTTACTTTATCTTCGTAATTTTTACGACACAAAATACACAAAGCCACTGCAGCGAAGCACAATTTTAACTCGCCAGTTGTGATTTGACACGTTGACCGTCTTAACCAAAAATAATGGCAATAAAGAAATAAACAAATATGTTTGCATTACAGTATTGCCAGATCAGGGTCTCCATGTCATGTCTCGTTTGGTTCGCAATCTGATGTATTCAGGTTATTCGTATTAGGGATATAATTTTATTGGGTTAAAGAAAATTCTAAATGGATGAGCCAACATCACACTCAGTATCCACAAAAAGTTAATGTTTGGGATGGAATTGTACGAAATACAATCGTTTCATATTTCTTTGGAGGAATTTTAAACGTACCAATTTATCTATAATTCGATGATTCTAAACACTCAGTACAATAACTAAACAATTTTATTTTAATATTACTACACAATAAATTTTACTTGACAAATCACTTAGATATTCACAACTGTAAACAATATTTTTATCAATAGCTTGGTCCTTTTCCTAGACGCTCAAACGTCCACAAGCTTTCGAAATGTGGTTGTACAGGAGGATGCTAAGAGTAAGTTGGGTGGAAAAGATTACAAACGAGAAGGTGCTTAGAAGAATGCATAAAAATACAGAAATGGTCAATATTGTAAAACAACGAAAGCTTGAGTATTTCGGACATACCATGAGACACCCAGAAAAGTATGACATTCTCTATCTTATAATACAAGGTAAGATTAAGAGTAAGAGACGCCCCGGCAAAAGAAGAGCTTCCTGGCTCAAAAATCTCAGACAGTGGTTTGGTCTCACCACTATACAACTTTTCCGAGAGACTACCAACAAAATAATAATTGCAAACATGATAGCCAGAATGATCGCCAACGATCGTTAAACGGTCATGGCACCTAGAAGAAGAATGTACCTACCACCACGTTTTTCTATCAATGTTTTTTCCATTTGTAAAACGCGAGGGTAATATCGTACTCCGTGAAAATTGATCCTTCCGTCACTAGAATTTATCGCTCGTTTCATGCACCGCATTAAAATCTATTTTCCACGATATCAAATAAATTTAAGTTGCGGCATACAAAATATCAAAATCACATATTTTATCGTTGGAAGTATTTTTCCGTCGTAATTTATATACCGAGAAAAGCGCGTCAGTTTCGGTAAGCTCGTCCAAGTTGAAAGCACAATATTAGAAATCAGGTCAGATCTTTTCGATCCTTTATCACTTTCCGCCCCGCAAATAGCATTTTTTTTTCAATGAAAGGAAAATCGAAAGAAAGCTCAGAATTGGGTTAGCCAAGTTTACCGTTTTCTTGAAAATCCCTTAATCCAATAAAAACATTTTTGATACCTTTGTTTCCTTTGTAATTAGGATGTTATCATTTTTAATAATGCTGTTTTATACGCGCCGTCCATTTGAATGCGAAATAACCCTTGGGATAAATTGGATGCAGATTATTATTAAACGATTCAACCGACAATAATTACAATGCTGCTTCCAACTTTCTTATATTGTATACAAAAAAAGGATAAAAACATAAAAATATTCTGCTACTATTTATTTATTTTTAAATAAAAAGCATACTTTTTTGAAAAAAACAGTTTAAATAAAACTAACAGTAAAAAAACTAATGAGCATACACAAAATTTTTGTATATTTAATATAGTCACGACTTGTACCCAACGCTCTTATTCTTACAGAAGAATTCGTTTTATTTTATTTAAAATAAAGTTGTTAGTACTGAAAAATAACCCTTGGGATAAATTGGATGCAGATTATTATTAAACGATTCAACCGACAATAATTACAATGCTGCTTCCAACTTTCTTATATTGTATACAAAAAAAGGATAAAAACATAAAAATATTCTGCTACTATTTATTTATTTTTAAATAAAAAGCATACTTTTTTGAAAAAAACAGTTTAAATAAAACTAACAGTAAAAAAACTAATGAGCATACACAAAATTTTTGTATATTTAATATAGTCACGACTTGTACCCAACGCTCTTATTCTTACAGAAGAAGTCGTTTTATTTTATTTAAAATAAAGTTGTTAGTACTAAAAAATAATAACTGCTTCTCAGGGTTGTGAATTCTTGATTTCTCGTTTGAATTAATTTTGAGGGAATGGAGAGATCAGTTCAAGGACCTATCTATTTTTTTTTAGACCAACTTGATGAACACCAGTTCAATTAAACCACGTTAGGGCGCCAAGTGATTTTCCTTAAAATCACTAAAAGGGATACAAGTAAATATATATATAATCCAGGATATCTACAGCTGTCGCTGCTTTCCTGCTTTCAGCCCTTGTCTCCAGTTGTCCTTGTCCTGCCAGTCTCCGTCCTGCAGGTTTCTTAATTCCATCGCCTCATCCACTTCGTCTCTCCATGATCGCCTTGGTCGACCTCTCTTTCGTCTGCCTAATGGACTCCACTCAGTTACCCGGTGTATCCACCGATCCTCCGGAGTTTTTTTTTTTTTTTTTTACATACAAGTAAATGAAACTTTATAAACATGTAACACTACTATTTCTTTTAATACTTTTAAAACAAGCAACATATTTTGACCGGGTTCAATACTGCTATGAACTTTTTTCTTTCCTTCAGAAACAATTATAAATTAAAAATTTAATTACTGGTTTATTGCAAAAAAAACTGTTTACAGAACCCTTGAAAAAAAAAATATAAATTAAATAAACAAGTACATTAAAGGAAAAAAACGTCTAAACGCTGAATCCGTCGGGAAAAAAGTAAGTTTGACTCCGTCAAAGATTTCAAAACTCCGAAAAGGATTCGAAAAGTAGAAAGACAAAAATCCAAAAATCCAAAAGTCTGAGTGGCGAAATTCCAAAAGTCTGAACGGCGAAAATGGAATGGAGAAAAAGTAGTTAATTTTAAAACATCAATCTTATATCCAAAAAGTGTAGATCCAAAAAACATCCGAAAAGGGAGAGTTTCTAAAACACCAGAAAATCCATAACGTCCGAAAAGGGAGGGTTTCCAAATTATCAGAAAATTCATAAGTCCTAAAAGGGAGGGTTTTTCCAATACATCAGAAAATCCATAACGTCCGAAAAAGAAGGGTTTCCAATACATCAGAAAATCCATACCGTCCGAAAAGGGAGTGCTTCCAAAACATCAGAAAATTATATATCCAAACACATCCGAATAGTGGAATGGTAAAAAATCCAAACGAACGAAAAATCCATAAAGTTCGAAAATGGAGTGTTTCCAAAACATCAGAAAAATGACAGTTTCCAAAACCTTAGGAAACTCCATAACGCCCGGAAAGCGAGTCCACAACATCCGAATACTCGGTCACTACAATAAATTAAACTAATAAAAACAAAAAGATAATTTCGACATTAACGGCAAGGCTTTAAGCATCAAAAATTTAAACCAAAATCGAAACGAACTAAAAAACTTGCCATCAATAATTTTTTTTAAATTAATGAGTAAAAATCAGCGTTACTTTCCCAAAGAAAACATGCAAACAGACTACATAATGCCTTAAAAACAGTTGGTTTAAATATTAACTTTAACAAAACTTATTTTATGGTGATAAGTAAACGAATATCAATTGGGTAAAAATCATGTAGAACAAGTAGGCTTATAAAAGTTATAGACTGGCCTGCATCTTCACCAGACCTAAATTCTATTGAATATTTGTGGGACTAGCTTAAAAGAAGGAATAGAGCTTGTCGAAGCAAACCAGGAAATATCGCACAGCTTATTGATGCAGCATTAGCAGTATAGGAATACCCCAACAAAATGTTGGCAATTTAATAAGAAGCATGCCAACGCGAATAGAAGCTTCCGTAAGGTCTAGAGGTGGCAACACGCATTATTAACATTACCAATTTTCTTTTTGTTTTTGCTATTTGACCACTTCTTCTTCTTTAGGTGCCCTGTCCTCCTTGGACGTTGGCAATTATCAGCGCTATCTGAACCTTGTCTACAGCTCGGCGGAACAATGTGGTAGTGCTCACTCCATACCAATGTCTTAAGTTTTTTAGCCAGGATATCTTTCTTCTACCCGGGCCTCTTCGTCCTTCGATCTTCCCTTCTATAATAAGCTTTAAAAGTCGATACGTGTCATTCCTTAAGATGTGACCAAAATCTTCCAGTTTGCGCTTTTTTAGTGTAAACAGAACTTCCAGCTGCTTGTCGAGGCGTTGAAGTACCTCGGTGTTACGCACTATTTCTACCCAGGAGATTCTTAAGAGCCTTCTGTACGTCCACATTTCAAAGGCCTCCAATTTTTTGCACATCGTATCTGTCAAAGTCCAAGCTTCCATTCCATAAAACAGTATGCTGAACACGTAACAGCGAAGCACTAGGACGCGCAGAGGCAAGCTTAAATTTCTGCTGCAAAGTACCACTAAAAATTTAAATCTCATTTCCTTTCAGAAACCAAAAAAATACCGGTCTGTTTAGGTATTTCGTCAACTAATTAATTTTTTTCATTGATATGTGGGTTATTTTTCATTAAAAGTGTTTGGTAAGGAATAAGTTTTATTCGTAAATAACAAATTTTCATACATCCCAAAAATTATGAAAAGTAATAAGTGATTCATGTAAGTTTGGTTATGTGTTTATTTTTAGTAAATCTTCTAAATTACTTTTACAAGAAAAGTTTGTTTTATGGTTTTACGGCAATAATTTTTAAATACAAAATGTTCACCCTTATTTGTTTTAATTACCTGGCTGCCAGTGATGGTATTAAACTAATTAACATTATGCCGCCAGGCTAGCCCAGTGTTGGTGAAGTCCCGACTTTAGAAACATTATTATTATAATTATACAGTACAACAATAAGCGTTCTGGTTAAAAATAAGGGGTGCGATTTACGATTTCCGTATTAAAATTGTTTATCAAGATTGGTCGAATAAGGTGTGCAGGACATGTCATCAGAATGGACGGATGTCAAAGAAAATACTGTCTACAACTCCGGAGAGTCGCAGAAGACGAGAACGGCCGAGGCTCAGATGGGAGGACAGCGTCAAGAACGATGCAACTAGTATTGGTCTACCTAATTGAAAGGATGCTGCCACGAATAGGACCAGATGGAGGCTTAAAATTCGACAGCTAAGGTCCAGAGCTAATGATGATGATTAAAATTGTTTAGCTTTACAACCTTCAGTTGTAAAAATTGGAAAGAAAATGATATTTTCCCTCTCTATTGACACATTACAGATACCTGTAATACCGCGTTGCTAGCGTCATCGCTTGCCCGGCAGCCTCGTAACATATTTCCCATTTTTTCTAAACCAGATGCAATGCTATGTGTGCCTATATTGTAAACTATGCTCCTTCCTGATGTTTTATATTCAAAGGGTGGAGCAAATTAAAATCGTTTGAAATTATTTCAAATATCGCGACTTTTAAACAACTTTTTTCAATGTGATTTTTTGTTATTAAAGACCTGGAATTGTGTATTCAGTCTTAAATTTTGTGGGAGAAAGAATCTATTAATTTAAGGGCATCTTCTATTAACTGTATAACGAATTTTATGTTATCACCCAGAAATTAAGTCAAAAAATCTTCTTCTTCACTTTAGATTTTAGGCACGTTGCCTGTAACGATACCCATCTTTTTCTCGGCCTTTCAATATCTCTTCTTTCACGGCATTGATAAAATCTGACTGTAGCAGGTATCCTCTTCTTGTGCATCCGTTCTACGTATTCTTTCCACTTATTTTTATTTTCCTTTATTTTCTCGTTTTTGTTAAAGATGTTTAATTCCGTTCTTATATCTCTGTTTCTTAGTCTGTCCACTTTTGTGCAACCTTTCACTCTTCTTAGAAATTTCATTTCTTGTGCTTGTATTCTGCTTTCTTCTTTTTTCGTTGTGGTCCATGTTTCAAAGAAAAAACATAAACTTTTATTATTTCCCCTTAGATCGTTCGTGCCATATATATGTGATTTTACAATTGTTAAAGAAAGAGAAATTATTCTTATTGATATTGTTTTTATGTACATGCATACATAATTACATACATATAGTCACGCCTTTTTCCCGTAGGGGTTGGCAGTGACCACTTCCTTTAACTTGCTACGGTTCTTACACACATCTTTTGCTTCCTCTACTTTCATCAGTGCTCTCATACATGCTCGTCGGTTGCTGGTAATCATGACCTGACCTTTTTTCAAAACAATGTTGATCTGATCGAGATATGTTCGCCGAGGTCGACCTCTACCGACTTGTCCATTCACACTTGCCTTATCAATTTGTTTCGTCAATCTTCCTTTATCCATCCTTTCTAAGTTTCCAAACCATCTAAGCATTCCTTTATTTATTTTTGTAACCACATCTTCTTTTACACCACAGCGTTCTCTTTTCTCACTATTCTTTACTTTATCCAACCGAGTCACTCCGGCTAAATTTCTCAGACTACTCCGCAGCATTAATCCTATTTTCATGTTCTTATGTGATTGCTTGCTTAATAGTGATATTTGCTTAATGTTAATTGTTAACACGTTTGCCCCGATACTATGATGAATACTTAATCAGAAATTTTACGTTACAATATACTTGACATGAATTAAAAAGTTGTGTAAGTTGAGGAACGAATGGGCTGGAAAAACTTATTGTTGAGGAAAAAATCAATGGTGAACGACCAAGAGGAAGGTCTTCGACGCTCTGGTTGTACCAAACCAAAGAAATCATTTGTCACGATCTGCAAGAAGCTTCTGTTGCAGTTCAAGACAGAGAAAGATGGAAAACTACGATCCGAGCAATTAAGACATGATGTCACCATACTCTCTCGAGAGTAAAGGGACAAGAGAGAGATGCATAAATAGTTAAACATAAGCCTAAATCTACCGATAATTTTGAATAATTGTACCTATTATAAAAATTTCTTTATTTTTCTCGTATGTGTAATCTTGAGAAAGATCTAAAATAAAGATCGAAACGTCAGCGTTTTATGAAGAGTGGAAAGTTTTATTTTTTTTCGTCCGAATGAAAAATAATTGAGAAGGACACGAACCACAATAATATGTAATGAGTAATTTTTGAGAACATGTTTTACCGGACCTACATTTTCATAAAAGATGAACAATAAACATTTTTATTTTTTATGAAAAAGGAATTATTATTGATATATTTTTTTAATATTTTAATATTGTGCCACGATGTTATTATTTTCTAGCAAGAAAATTTCATTTAAATGTAAAGTAAATATTTTCACTTAACCAGTTGTGGAATGAGTTGTTTAAATAACTCTTGAATAAAACGGGGGTCGCGAATTTAATGAAGACGTTTTAACCTTTGCATTTAGTTAAAAATCCTTTTAAAGCAACAAAACTGATCTCGATTGAGACGAAAAGGAGTTAATTACATTTTGTGGCGCTGGTACTAAAGTGTTTTGGAAATTTTTAATTTTTAAAAACAATGCCGAAAGAATGTTTCAATTATATTCCAGAAATCCTTAATTAATTGAAATTTTAATTATTCGATTTTGATGTTATATTGTAGCGCAGTTGCGATTATTTTGTTAAGGTGTAATTATTTAAAAAAAAAATCCTTTTTCGGGACGTGCTACCCGAGAATAGGGTTGGTTTGTTATTTATAAGTGCCACTAGAATTTCCCTAATTTACTATTGGCTACAATTAAATACAACCGGTTAAGAAATTTAAGTACAAAAAATAACAGGTTTTTTAGCTTAAATTAAATTTGTTAATTTTTTTTATTATTTACAGATTTTTGGACTAACTGTGACTGTGCGGTAGTGAGAACTTTAGTGAACAATGAACAATTGGGATATCCGTGGTAAGTAGAAAATATCTGTATAAATTATTACATACCGACAACATGGACCAAAAAGTTTTAATTTTAGAAATAAATAGCGATACATTTTTTTACGCAGCAATTAAAAACATGACATTTATTTTCATACATCTGACTATTTTGAGAAAAATACGTGAAACAAAAATCTAGGAAGTTTTTTTTTTGTTTATGACGCTGTTCGGCGTTTGAGATATTAAAACTGATTACTATTGATCAATCATTAATTAAAGTCTGGTAAAATCTTAAAACTAAATACTTATATACTACTAAGTTTCTTCCAACGATGTCCTTTAGGTTGTTCCGACTGTAACATGTACACAAACTCGCGCACTATACTCTGCTTTATCTATTATCTAGGAAGAAAAAAATAAGCACATTATTTTTATAAATTGTAGCGATAGATCTACATTTTTTTATTACCTTTAAAATACGAGTAGATATACCTCAATTACCTACCATAAATGTTGATTTTTTAAAAATTCCAAACACCCGGAAATAGTCGACTAATTGCAATGAAGTTTTCCATATTTACACTCTAATAACTAGGTTTCGGATAAATATGCATTAAAAAATCGTTTAGATTTAAATAAAACATTTTTTAAAGTTTATTTTAGATAGCCTTTTTACAATAAATTTACAGACTTTTACTATTACATTTCACTATGACATGATGTAATAAATTAACAAATAATATAAATTTACACCGAAAACATTTTTAAATTTAAAAAAACATCATTCCACGACACATGATATAATAGGAGCAAATGATAAATCCACTATGTCAGTAAGATTCACATTACTGAGAGCAACAGTAGTTTCCTCATTTTGCAAAATCTTACATTTTAAAAAATTTGATATCCAGTCTTTTTATTTAAAACTGACGACTTTTTTTGCAAAACTACTATTTTTTAATTTACTCAACCTTTTAAAATCATTTTCAACAATTTGTGTGCTGTTTTCTGAATTAAGTCAGTTGGTTTCCAAATTCAAAATAGCCTCGGAAATACAAGTAAAATTTAATTTAAATAAAAATAAATCCTCGCGCTATCCTTTTTGTGTGGAAGCATTTTAAGCATCCTCCATGCTTTTCGCTTCTTCAGGATCGAAATCGTTAACAATACGGGCAATAGGCTCAAAATGTTGAGCGTAATAGCTTGCAGCTTCAATCCAGGTGCCCCATCTTGCAACAAGAGGACGGTGGAAGTGGAATCTCACCTACAGCAATTTCTTTGAACTTGGCAACGCGAGAAGGTGCTTTTAAAAATATTTTTTTGGTCGATGATATCAACAAATTTACATTTGTATAAACGGAACGTACTAATTCGCGCACTTGATGTAAGCAATGCTCATTTTTGAATAAAGAATTTTCAAACCACTCATTGCTTTACACATTTATGGAGCAGCATCCGTACACACAACGAGCACATTTTCGTAGCAAATGCCTGTTGGCCCCAAAAAATTTAGCGCATCATCGAAAAATGTGGCATTTGTTGAATGGTTTACTTTTTCTAACACTTTCATTGTTAATAGATACGATTTATTTCTTTTTCAAATCCCAAAATACCAACAAAAAAAATTTGCTGTTTCTTTGTTCTACATTATTTACTCTAACACACATTCTGTTTAAATTTTATTATAATTGAAAGTCAACATATGTGATATATTTCTTCTTTCTAAAGTAACATGCAGTCGTTACTACGTAGGCGTCCTTCATATTCTATATATTTATATATATATATATATATATATATATATATATATATATATATATATATAATGTCGGATGTTGCGCAACCAAGATAACTTCTTACGACCTATACTTTTTTTGCCTTCAATTTTCCTTTCTTATATTAGCCGTGGAAACTCATAGTCCCCTTGTGTCCAAAATATGCGATTTTCCTCTTTTTGATTGTCTCGAACAGTTCTCTGTCCTCCAGTGTTGCTCTTTTAATGACTTCTTCGATTCTGACTCGCTCAACCCATGATATTTTAAGCATGCGACAAAGGGTCCACATTTCAAATGCTTCGAGCTTGTTAATTGACGAAGCCTTAAGAGTCCACGCTTCCATGCCATATAGAAGAACAGGCCACACATAACATTCGGTCATCTTGAGTGTCAATTTAATGTCTAGTCGGTGGTCAACTAAAAACTTACGTAGACGCAAGAATGCGGCTCTCGCTTGTTCTATAATGCACCTAATCTCCATCTCCGGGTCCCACTTATTATTCAAGTAGCAGTCTAGGTATTTGAATTTCCGTACTTGTTCTATGTGGTTAATACCATTGATGGTTATTCTGAAATTTGGCAGGATGCTTTAGGAAATTGTCATAAAATTGGTCTTGGCGGCATTTATTTTTAGACCCAACGCGTTGCTTGCATCATTTACGGCATTTAATAGTGTCTTTAAATCATCTGCTGTGTACGCTAAGATCACAGTATCATTAGCGTATCTAATATAGGGATGCCGTTAACTTTAGTTCCCAAATTGCTTGTCGCTAGTGCCTCCTGAAACGCTCTTTCCACGTACATATTGAACAGCATTGGTGATAAAATGCATCCTTGTCTTACTCCTTTTTTAATTGGAAATTCTTCTGTTTTTCTTCCACATGGGAGACATACTTTGGCGGTTCGGTTCCAGTAGAGGTTGCAAATTATTCTAACATCTTTGTTGTCCAGGCCTAAGTCTTTTAAATATCACAATAATAAATGGTGCCTGACATATCAAATGCTTTCTCGTAGTCTATAAAGCATATAAATACGTCTTTGCGTTGATCTAGGCAGTTCTGAATTAGCATTTGCAGGCTGAAATTATCCTCTCTGGTACCAAATCCACTTTTGAACTCGAGTTGACTATCCCCACTAACTTCTTCGCATCTTCCATATAGGCTAGTATGTAAAACGCGTAGAAATAGTTTTAAAAAGTGGCTCATCAGGCTTATGAGACGATAGTCTTTGCAAAGATGTGCGTTTTGCCTTCTCGGCAGCGGTTTAAAAGTTGATCGTGATATATTTAGAATGTTTTAATTCATTAATTTGCCATAATAATATACCACTGTAAAAAAATGCTATGTTCAGAAAAAAAAAACAATAATTTATATCAAAGACCCAAGCTGTTATTTAAATTTTTTTTTTTATTTTCTTGCCTTCGTCGACTTAAATTTTTTTTTAATTTACACCCTTTGTTTTAACATGGGGTCTACAAAGGGATAAAAGTTCTTACTTTTTTGGTCAGTAAAAAAAAACATTAGAATCGTCTCTATTATTTCTGTGACAAGAAATATCTGCTTTCCGTGCCAATTTTAAATCTTATTTGTTTTTTATAAAATATTTTTGTTTCCAAGTAGCATGAATGTAATTATCAGTGACTGTAAATTTTTGTTTAATATACCTAAGTATATTTTACAATTCTTAGCACTAGAATTTCATACAGGATTGTAGTACATGCGTCGGTGGCGGGTGAGTCCATGGTTAAATTTATATAAGTATGTACTATTTTACTTGCTAAAAAATACAAAATAACGAATTAAAAACTAAATAGTTTTTAAACAAAAATGAACTGTCTAACTCCAACTAAAAAAAAAAATTGTATGAAATTTAATAAAATAAGAGACTATAAAAAAAGTAGTATTTCCAATTAAAATTAAAACGGTATAACATCATTTTCACTACATTTAAGCTTTCGAGAAGTACTTATTAATGGTTTTTAAAAAACGGCGTACACATCTAATAAAAGATCACTCATTATTAACTCTTTATCTTCAAATTCTAAAAGCCATCAACAAATTACATACCTTCAGCTAACATCTCGTAACGATCTGCGTTTTTCTCCAACTATTTCTAAACCATTTATGGCCGAAACTAACTCGTTAGTACGGCGGCCAATTTCTTTTATTAAAATGCATAACTTTATTTATGAATGATACCGCCTCTACTACAACAATATTTTGCAATATTTTACTCCTTTGATAAAAATTTTTTTAAACAATTTATTTAACAGGTAAAAAACATCTTGCAATAAAATTTTACTAATAAAAAAAAATAGCTCCCAATTTTCATTAAACAATGGTTTGGACACGTAGAAAGGATGGATAAAGGAAGATTTACGAAACAAATTTATAATGCGAGTGTGAATGGACAAGTCGGTAGAGGTCGACCTCGGCGAACATATCTCGATTAGATCAACATTGCTTTGTAGAAAGGCCAGGTCAAGAGTACCAACAACCGACGAGCATGTATGAGAGCACTGATGAAAGTAGAGAAAGCGAAAGATGTGTGTAAGAACCGTAGCAAGTAAAAGAAAGTGGTCTTTACCTACCCCTACGGAAATATATAATATAATATGTTTGTTACAATGGTGTATTACAGGCTTTTTAAATAAATCGTCACCCACAGGATGTTATCTATTTATTGTTTTAGTAATTTTTTTTTCGTAGTCCTATTTTAAAAAAAATGGGCAAAACAATAAAACTTTACTTAAATGGCCACGACTTCAAATCTAATTGTATTTTTAATGCTGAAAAACTTTTCTAATAACATTACTCGAGATTTTTTAAAATAAGGGTACTTTACTCTTGTCTCAAAATCAAATTTTTGAAGGCTTCTCGTATATTACGTGTGTTTTACTATATTTTGTTGGTGCATGTTTAATTTAAGAAAAACTTTTTGTTGCAAATTTCTTAATAAAAAGGTCAGGTCAGGAGTACCAACAACCGACAAGCATTTATGAAAGCACTGATGAAAGTAGAGGAAGCAAAAGATGTGTGTAAAAAACTGTAGCAAGTGGAAGGAAGTGGTTTCTGCCTACCCCTACGGGAAAAAGGCGTGACTATATGTATTTATGTATGTGGTGCATACTTTGGGAATGACACTGTACACAACAATTTAACACTAATAAATAATGTTTATTTAAATAGTAGATTAAACTTATTAAATATGACATAAAGGTAGAGGTAATTGTTTCAATGGCACGACACTAGCATTTTTTTGACTTCTACGTTGAATTAAACTTCCAGTCGTTGTAGTGCTTTCCTGCGTTTTTCTTTACTTCTTTGTCGATAGTTTGAACCAGCCCGCAAGCCCAATATGCGCCCCCTATCAAACTCGCTAAGTTGCCAAAAATTTAGCGACTTCTCGCTTTAGGCATAATAAGTAAATTAAAGAAGCTCTTTAAAATATATTGCAAGACACTTTAATGACAACTGTAGCTACCAAAGACCATTATGAATTTTTCTGTCAAAAAAATATGACATAAAAACCAATAAATGGCTGAAAACGATTAACTGAAACAAACATTTCTTTAAAAAATTTATGCAAAATAGAAAATATTACTGAGTGTTTGTTGTTCTGTGCACAATACCGCAATTAAAAAATTTGATGTTAATTGGACATGTTTATCGTATTGGCGAGCTTTTTTGGTTGTAGTTATGTTTTATAAGCTACCTTACTATATGACCTATGCGGTGTTTGGTATCAAGGTGACCAAACATACCGCACATAGGAATATACAACCAAGCAACGTGTATGTGAGAGTGTTTGAGCAAACGAGAACAAATCTGCTCTTAAATCCGATTTTAACGACTCGACTAATGAGAGCAATATTTAGTTTTCCTAAGCCGCAAAGGACAGAGAGGCATAATCACAACCAAATAAATGTGTCCAGCGGCGGTTCACGTTTTCCCAAGACCACTCTTTGCATAAACAAACAGTCCACATTCCACCAGAGTGGATACCACGTGCACGAAAAATTGCCTAAATATTAAAATGTATCTGATACGAGTGTCTTAAAGATTTAGGAAGTGTCTAAATCCACACGGATGCATCTTTTTGTGGTTCCTAGTTGAAAATACGTAAAAAAAATTAATTTTTTTTCGAAAATTACACAACAATTTCTTGTATATTTTCAACATTTGTGTTATACTTATTTTGCCAGTATTTTAAAATATTTGATATTATTTACAGCAAAAGTAATATCTAAGCCATTTTGCTGATGGTGTTATTTCGATCTTTACTTTTTTAAGTTGCACATATTTTATAAATATTTAAATTTAAAAAATTGTTTTACCCTTTTTATATTTTACCTCGGTTTTTAACAATTTATCAAATTCTGCAAAATCAGACAAATTTTCATTATGAGAAACCATTTGACTACCTTTGTTTTTTATACATGAAATATTTTAAATACCTATTTACTGGTGTTCGATGGGTTTTTCATATTTTGTCAAAAATATCTAAAATATCATTATTACATTCTTTACCACATGCGGTCAAAGCAACGGAAATAAATTTTGGTAGGTGCTTTTTTCATAATTTGAGAGCCACCAGCAGTTCGGGTCATGTCACATAAAAATTCGTATGGTTTACTTTTTCCTACCTGGTTTGGCTAAACCATGTTTTTTGTTTATAAATCCAGAAGGGTAGTAGTTTGAGAGATAAAATGTGTTATTAGTATTAATAGCAATATTATTTCTTCGATAAGCATTTTATGGCGGCTGAGGAGACATACCACAATATTATAAGTTAAGGCAATCATGACTTGCGTACTGGAGAATCTCTGGATGGACCTGTGAAACAGGAATATAAGGATTTTTTTAGATAGCCAAGCGGTAGTTAACAAACCAGTTCGAAGCTGGTGAGAGAATGCCGAATGTACCTAAGAAATCTGTCAAAGCACAACCGAGTTAAACTTGGGTCGTTGCCAGGACACATGGGTATTGATGGCAACGAAAAGGCAGACGTACTTGCAAAGTTGGGTCTTGCAGACCCTCTGCAGGCGCCTGAACACGATATCGGCGTAATAAAATCTACTATTATGAAGAAGGCTTGGTTAACCTGGCAGCAAAAACGAAGCTGGCTAGATACCCATAGCCTAAAAGGCACAGCAAAAGTATGATGGGGCAACCAAATCTTGCACTTACTACTACTACTGCACTTGAAGCTGGACAGAAAAAAGCTTAGTCTGTTAACATGACTCGCTACGGGGTACTATTGTTTGAGGAAACATCTGCATAACATGGGGATATTTTTGGAAAACCCAATATGAAGACCGTGTGAGGATGGGGAGAAAACATATTTAATGGTGGCGCCCTCACTAGGTGGCCAGTATGGGGATAATACGACTAAGACTGATGCAGCACGGGTTAAGGTCTAAGGGCCAACTAGGCTAAAAGGTGATAGCAGCGGAACACAATAAGCTTTAAGCTGCAGTGTGGGTTCCTCCAACACGTCTGCTTCTTACTTAACACCAAAAAAAGCATTTTATTGTGAAATAACAAAAAGTTAGGGGTTTCTGGAAGAAAAAATAAATAGTTTAAGACTTAAAAAAAAATGTCTTTCCTTCACGTCTTAAAAAAAAAAAGAATATTTAAAAAAATTATTTGTTCATTGTTTCGGGTTCGTAGAGGGAGAGTGTCGTTTACCTTAAGCACGTATTCTTAGGGTCGTCAGAATTTCCTATAAATATGAATCGTTTTTTGTCTAGAAACGAACCTACTATCAACCAGCACAATTTATTACAAATTCAACTTAAATTTGCTGTCAACAAGTTTTCTTGTCAGTTAAAATTTGTTTGTTTTTATGATTCTTTTGAGTTTTAACGGGATTACCGATTTATGTTTTAGGTAGCATGTTTGTAGATGTGATTTATAAAAATTAAAAATTTTTTTGTTATATTTTTAGAAAGTAGCAGTCACTCTTATCTTTCTGTCTACTTTGTTTTTTAATCGCTGTACGCTTATTTGTGTTTACTCTTATACGATATTTCGTGGCAACTTGCAGTAGGAATTCGTATTAACTGCATTAGAGACAATGAACATTCATATTTTGGTAAGTTTGGAATAAGAAGGCAATGGAGAGGGTACAGCGAAAAAGCTTGATTATGGCATCACTTAAAGCCGTTCAGGTGATTACGGGCACAGTCCCAATACATTTGATGGCGGAGGAAAGAAGAAAAATTTTCCAAAGGAGCATCGGGAAGGATAAGAAACAGAAGAGGGAGGAACGAAAAAGAACTTGAAACATCTGGCAGACTAAATGAGAAGAACACACTGAAACAGGCCAACGGACAAGGAGGTTAATAACCGATGTCAAGAAATGGGTGGAGTATAGCCACCGAAAATTGAACAACTTTCTCTCGCAGGCCTCGACAGGCCATGCTTCAAGGAATACAGTAAAAGAATCGGAATGCGACGTTTCCAGCAGGAAAGTTTTAGTAGGAGCAGCGCTCGACACTAGTGAGCACATAGAACCCAGTGCTCGGTGATAAGCTTTCCCTCCCCTGAAAAAAAGACCTTTTTTTATTACAGCCGCTCACAATTTTTCCAGTCCACGCTTAATCTCGGTGGTTACGTGATTCTTGGATTTACAACTCCTAAGAATTATCTAACAACCCTTTCAATCCGCGGCGCTTACATAAGTTAAAACAATATAGTGGATGTTATTTAAAATGATTAAAAGCGTAATGTTAAATTAACATTTATCAATCTTTCTTGTCTGTTGTATTGGGGTTTTTGCCCATCAATATTTTTAAAGTAATATACCATTTTTGCTTAATACAATACATTCTTGTGTACTCCTGGTATTTTATTTCGTTACTAATTTCTTTAATATTCCACTCTCCTTCTCTGGTTATCCTGCCATATTATGTAAACATCCTTGACCTAGAACAACGTTATTCAGTTCATAACGCACTGTAGCGAACGAGAGGTGATAATTAATAAAACCGCATAGCAAGTGGCTCCCTCTTCTCCATAATTGTGTGTCTTCTCGAAATAGAAGCAGCCCATTATGTGGTTTGGTAACCTAAACCCGACCGGGTCTCATCACACACTACGATCGTATCGCCAGACTATCTACGACTTGTGGAGATACCCAGGTGCGACGACTTTGCCATCTACTGGCATTTTGGGGTTGCATTTGCATACTTGCATTTTGTGGAGATGCAAATTTTCACTGTATTTCAAAGTTTCACGTTCCGGTTTGATTGCTTTAAAGTAGAATATTGTATGTGACGTCTAATTTCTACACATGATCCAAGGATATTCTATTCCGAGCTGAAAATGTTCCATTTAATTAATATTTTAAATAATAAATTAAAACAATTAATTTTGACAATATCTATTTATACCACGACCTATTTTCTTTAATTAATTATTTTTAACAAAAATATGGAAAAACTTGAAATTAACCTAACCAAATATAAAATCAAATTTAAATTAAATTTTATTGAAAAATTAAATAGTAGTGATGTCCTTGAATAATAAAAAGCAGCTTAACATAGTTTAAATATTGTCAATGATAATTCAAATAATTTTGAGGTGTCAAAATAATTTCTAGTTAGTATTCTTAAATTCAGCTCCTTAAAGAAAATGTTATACTCTTTCTTTCGGAGGAAAATGCTGATATCAGAATTAAAGAGAGTGTAAACTCTTTCAAATGGCTTGAATCTCAGAAAAAAATCTGAATTATCACGTAAAAGTAACCCTAAAGACTTTAATTGCCTCAGCAGGGTTAGATCCCTAAATATTTTGGGACAGGATAATACTAATCCTTTTTGAATTTCCGGTTTAACCGGATTAAGTACACAAATTATTTGTTTTACCATATTAATTTTAACTTTTGAATACTGCACTGATTATTAGCAGTAATATCCCTAGGACATTGATAATAGACGAGATAATTTTGACAATCGAAAGCTCGTTCCTTGTTTGGCTGTTACCAAGCAACGAGCTTGAGAAATTTGTCACAAAATTTTGAGGAATTATTAAAATTTAACTTAACATTAGATTCGTTACTACAGAAGATCTATTACCACGTATAATATTTATGATCTTGTTGTGGTGTTCTTGATCAAGATTTAAGTATGGTTTTATAGAATTTTGATTGCTATGACCAGCAATTTTCAGCAATTGTTGTTCTTCTACACCACTTTTTGACAATTCGCTAACAGCAGTTATCTATTCGAATGATTTGTTATCTTTTTGTCCTTTACATTCAAGCCAATTGCCTTAGCAGCAGATTGAGTCCATACATTTATTGTATTTCTTTCAACAGGTACATTATCTTACCATTTGTCAGTTTCATTTTTCCAGTGTCGATTTGGTTTTAAGAACAGTCGTGGTAATATAATATTGTCGCCTCGTTTGGATATTAGTTTATGAAAAAGACGTACAGGGTAGCTTTGCTTTTACTATTGGAAACCAAAAATTTACTACTTGTACAGCTTTTAGAACCACCTTGGCACGTTTTACTGAATACCGGATTGTATTCAATGCGATGAATATTATTTTGTTAACTTTAGACAAATTTAACGAAACTGAACTAGACTTACGTTTATATGGATCTACTTGTAGATTCTTCCTGATTGCATCGCGGGCATATCGGGCAGGTTAAAATACTATATTGTTAAACGGGTCAATCATAATATTATAGTCATTACTTTTTTTGCAAAAGTTTGCACGAAACGTTCCACATTGTCTTCACCTTTGCTTCTTTAAATTCGGTCACATCTTTTTTCTCACATTGACCGCCCAATCTTTTAGTATCAACGCCAATTCTTCCAAGCTTCTATGTTCATATAATTCATGTTCTCGTTCGCAGCAAAATTCCATAAATATTCCTTAAATATATTTGTGACTGTAGGTTGTATTTCTGGGAATTTTTTTCTTTGATTAGCACATTTATACTTCAAACATACACATTGCCAAAATGTGACATTTTGAAATTTATTTGGAATGAAGTTTTCAAACTTAATCGTGTTGTCATAGTGATTGATAATTGCACTGAATGAAATTACCAGTGTAATGTTGAAATGATTGGGTGAAATTGTTTTATACGACACAAAATGACAAAATTTAAATGGTTGTTAGAACTGTCAAAAAATGTTCACGATAATTCAATTGATTTGAATCGCTAAAGAAATTTTAAATGTATTGTTACAATCCGGCCCTGTTATTTGTCGGCGTCCCAGAATCGAGAACTAGGGTGCATATTAATGGAGCACTTTGTCGGCCTCCGCGTCCTTAAATTCTCGCCGCGTCTAGAAACTTCGAGATGGTTCGAATTATGATTTAGAGGTATAAAAAGGACAGCGACCGCATAGAGGACAGTTTTAAAAGTGTTTATGAGTTATGAAATTTAAATAGTTGTAATTAGTTGAATATCTAAGTGAATATTTATGCGATTTGTAAAAGTTAAGTATATTGTGTAAAAGTATTGGAATAAAATTGTTTTGTTACTGTATCGAGAATTTAAAATCACTGAACCCAAGAAAGAAGTAAATTTCGTAACAGTATTTTAATCAAAGTTAAAATTTCTTTAAACAAAAGTTTCCATCTAAAAGCCTTTAAAATCCCTATACCGAATATTTCATAATTCAAGTATTCAAAGATTGACCTACTGAATCAGTTAACAAGATATTTTAAAAATGTTTTCTTATCAAATCCCAAACGCAACTTAAAAATTCTCCTCCGTCTACCCACTCAAAATAACTTAAAAAAAAATATTTGCATACTTTCCCCGACGAAAATTTCCTTCTAAATTTCGTTGCGGTAATAAAAAAGTTTCGCCTAACCCTATATATAGAAGAATTCCAATAAAAAGTTGCTTGATAGGCGAATATATTGTTACAGTTATTACATCTTGATCCGAAGAAAATAAGGTAGAAAGAAGTTTCGCGGAGTTTTCTGGGAGTTTCGATAGGAGTTTTTGGCAGCCAGATTTCTCGCTTGATATTCTAATTTAAAGTTATAAAATGCAGTTGCTGCTTTGGATGTTTTCTCGAAGTATTTTCTGAGATTTATGATTTTCTGTGAGAAATACGACATATATATCTCCTGTATAGAAACAAAAAGAGATGAGTGTCCATTTACAAAATTGGCTTCGCATTATTTTTATTTTTATCAGATCGCCATTTTTATGTTCGTTTTACGAATCTGGATTTAGCTGCACTTGTCAACAAAACTATTTCTTATCCTTTCACGCTGATTTCCAAAAACATATAAACTCCTGGACAAAATTACCGCAACATCATATTAAATCATACCAATTGCCATAATTAATAAATTTTTATAATTTTTTTATGTAGATTGGTTACACAAAAAGTTAAAAAGTAAATTTGCTGATGAGAGATAGAGCCAATGGACTGTAAAGTTTGAGTGTAATATTTAATAAAGTAAATTGTTAAGTAAAAACGACGAGAAATTTTTATTTGTATAAACGTGACTCACCGTTTTGATGCGTAGGCATCGTGTAGCGTAGATTGCTTCGTTTTCGGGAACTCGGTGTTGCACTTTTCAGTAATTATAAGCTACTAGCGGACACGGCAGACGTTATCCTGTCCGAACGTTGGCTTGCCTTGTTCACTATCAAACTCGGTGACGCCGAAAACTATAAATTCGACACTAATAAAGCGTTTTTAAAAGATTTTTATATTTTATCCCCTTCCCACCCCTTTCGTAGGGGTGCTAACAACATTGGAGATATCACAATAAAACTCGGCGACTTTCAAAACTATAAATTTGTCACTAATATCTGCATTTTTAATAGTTTTTATATTTCAAATCCTACCCACCCCTTTCGTACGGGTGCTAACAAAATTAGGAATGTTATCATCAAATTTAGCCACCCCAAAAACTATAAATTTGACCGTTTGACCGTTTCAACCGTTTTTGATTGTTTTTATATTCCATCTTTCTCTGACCCCTATCGTATGGGTGTTTACAAAATTGGGAATGTTACCATTTTATTAGCCACCACAAAAACAATGATTTTGACACTAATATGAGCCGTTTTTAATTGTTTTTATATTTTATCCTTCTCCCACCTCATTCGTAGGGGTGCTAACAACATTGAATATATCACAATCAAACTTGACGACCTTGAAAACTAACACCCCTGGAAAAACAACTTCATTTTATGACTTGACGGACAGCTTCAAGTTCGTTTCTGATGACAGAACTAGTGATAGTCCTGTTTCTTAAAGCGTATTGTCTAATAAAACGTTTATCTCGGTCGTTAATGCATCATGTTCACCCTTGCCCTGGCCTTCCAGAATATATTTGTTCCTCATTAAAGAGTCTTATTATACGACTTATTGTGGAACAATTTTTGCCTAAAAAATTGGCTACATATCTTTGACAATATCCCTCATCCAATAGACAGATAGATAGTTTATTGATCTTTTTGATGGACAACGAATGATACAAATTTAATAATAACAAGACAAGAGTATTTTTCTTTTTTTGCCTAAACTAAGGCTCGTACTACTTTCTGTTCAGTTAAATTTCTTGTTGTATTTAGTTTACTACAAAAAACGTTTTTCAAAAAAGGTCCAATTTATAAGCTTACTTTTAACAAAAATCTATCGCAAGTACAGCAAAAAATTGGTTATCTTTTAACGAATTCTTTAAAACTGTGAATCTAAACAAAAACATTTGGCTACGGAAAAATGTCCAAAACACATTTTTTTTTATTAAGAGCTAATTTTCGCTATAATCCTTTTGGCTTCAGCGTCCTCTCGATAGTTTAGTGGCTGAACTTTAGTCCATACATGGCTCAAATTTTCCGTCTATTTACTTTTGCAGTAAGTTTTTTAACTATTTAATTTATTAAATTAAATTCATATTTTAAACGATTCAATTGTAAAGTTAACAACTAGAAAAAACACCATTATGGTTCAAAGACAAATCAACTAAATCAAGCATTTTGTTGTTATTATTTTTCACTTTAAGACCTATTTTTTGTACTTATTATTACTGCTTTAAGTGAAAATCAAATTGCAAGCCTTTATTTTGTAAAGATTATAAACTTATTCTACTTAAAACAAACTTAACAAGCTAGTTGCCAAAGAAGAGGCGTTGCGACGCTCTCGGCGGCCTTACGTCGCTAGAATCTACGCCTCTACGGTCAGAATCAAGGTATACAGGGTCATACGAACGTAATAAATGACTGTTTTAACAATTTTGCTGTGTTGTTTGTAATGTTAAAAACAAAACTTACAAACATAAGGCAGACATGTGATGAGTATATCACATTTTTAAAACATAGTGGCATTAAAGTGTTTGCCAATCTATTAAAAATGGTTCACTGCCTTTTTTCCAAATAAATTATTGTACAAAATTTTCACAGAAACAAAAATAACTCATGACAAAAAATTATTAATACAAAAATAACCCAACAAACAAATATTGGAAAATTATTATTTATACTGGAAAGGATGCAAATATAATGGACTTTATTTACTGCTGAAAAAAATTAACCGATTAAAGTCATTGGCAAAACTAAAATTTTACGTATAAAAAAGTAAATAGAAAAAAATGTAAGCCAAGTATGCACCAAACGGTTGAAAGGACGCTAAAGCCAAGACGATTATAGTGAAAATGAGCTTTTTATCAAAAAAAAAATGATTTTGGGACATTTTTCCGAAGCCAAATGTTTTAAATAAATTTTGAAACTGAAAAATATTATACAACTTAAAGACTGATTACCACAATAGGAATACAATATTTCGTTGGTCAGACAATATTATAAACTTTACAAAAAATTAATTTATCTTTTTTTTTGTCCGTTTTTATAGTTTATCGAGTATTTATATTGTTACGATATTTTCTCCTTGGGTTCGGTAATTTTTAACTATTAGTACAATAACTAACAACTTTTATGCTAGTATTTATTCACAAAATTTTTTATTTTTTACAAATCACTTAAATATTCACTTAACAATTACTTTATAATATTTGGCTTTAAACTAACTTCAACTTAAAAGTAAAACTAAAACTTCTTTGTGACCGCTGCCCTTTTTATGTTTTCAAATCATTATTCTAGAAGAATCGCCACCATTCGAAACTATTGGACCCTTTTCTAGAAAGTGCTCGAATAATCCTTTTACCGTTTCGGAACCATTAGACGCAGCATTCTAGAATTTGCCGGTCTTTTCTTTTTTTTCCAATCGCCGCGCCGGCAGTCCTCCACTTGTGATCGCAACAGACAACAGGGCCGGCTCGTTGTTAATGACAGCTGTCAAAACAATTCGTTTAGATTTACAGTTTTAAAGAATCTGTTAAAAGATAATCAATTTTTTGCAGTATCTTGGTGTAACAACTCAAAACTTGACCAAAATATCTGTCATGCCACTTTATATTATAGCTTCAACCCTCCAAAATAATGAAATGAGGAGAAAGATACAGAATCTCAAACAAATATATGTTATGGATGTGATGATATAGATGATTCTGAGTAAATTTTTGTCTAATTATAATAATATATGATGTTTGTATACAGCTTAATCGTATGACCTTCATTATTTATTTCTCTTGTTCATGAATTTATTAAATAACTAATGTATAGAAACTGACAAAATTATAAATAAATGGAATGCTGAATTTTATAAATAAATAATGTTTTCCAGCATACATTTGTATTAATTAAATGACCTTTAATTTTCTTCCTGGAATTAGTTTATCAATTTATTACATTGTTTCTTATGTCACCTAAATATAACTAGTGTGACAGATATTTTTAAAATAATAAATAAACAAGCACACTGATCCAATTGTTGCAACGTTTAACAGGGCTTCAAAGCGACTGACTGAAGGGACAAAAATGAGCTAAACATTTTCAATGCTTTTAGGGTAACTCAGGTATAATATATTATACATAGTAAGGGTAGCTCAATTTAAAAGTTAAAAGTAAAAAGAGAAATAAATATAGATGACAGACTGTATTTTCTGTCGAAAATTAAAAACAGGACAAAAAATAATTTCAATATGCTTAATTTTCATGATTTTGAAGGGTTGAAGCTTTAATATAAAGTGGAGTGACAGATATTTTGGTCAAGTTTTGAGCAGTCATACCAAGATATTTTGAAAGAAGAACTGAAAACTTAAAAAAAGTAATTTCGCGATAAGGGAAACATTTTAAGATATTAAAAGTTGGTGTAACAGACTTTTCTGCCACGATGAGAGTTGTCACACCAAATTTTTTGAAAATTCATAATATTTGCTACAAAATAGTCTATAAGACATTAATTTCCATAAAAGTACAAATTACTTATGATTATTAGAAAAATAAAAATTTATAAAAATTATTTCTGCCAGAATAAACTCTGGCACCCCGGCCTATGTTGTACCTATAATTAAATACTATTAATTCATATGCTTAATTTTAGAATCCATGTAAGTGAATTTTTAGTGTCACCGGCTCCCGGTCTATTGACAATGTACAAAGCTAAAATGAAACATCCAATTTTTTTGTAGAGAATATAATTTTTCTTTTTTTTAGATGGTTCGAAAATTTGTTTTAAAAAAGCAGAGAGTTTAATTTAGTATATTTTTTATATTTAATATTTGTAAATAAAAATTATTTTACTACTTATTTTTTACAAAAAATCTTGGATAATTTTTTTAAAAAAACAGAATATTTGTAACTTAAATGACCTAAAAAAGCTATGATTTAAAATGAGACATTCTGCTTATTAAAGATCTACAATTTTTTGTTTTTAATGCTTAAATCCAAATAAAATAATTAAAAACTAGCTTTTCTTTCAGAAAAAACTGGAAAACTTATTTTCTTAAATTTCTGACTAAAGTCATGCAGATCAAACTCGGCGTGACACGATCCCGAGGTAAGTTAAATTATTTATATTTCGTGCCACCGTAATGCGACAACATATATTTTACATTTTGTTGAACTGCACCAACACTTAGTTGCAGATGTTTTAAATTTAAGTACCAGGTACTTCACGGAAGCTAAAAATAAAATTTGATGAATTGCGTATGAGTAGGTATATTTCCCATTTTTTTCAAATAATTTCTGTTAATAAGCTATTACCAAAAAATGTTACTGTTATAATAATTAAACAGGTTTAAATCAATCTATTTAATAATGACAACATAATTTGTATTTAAAACACTTTCGTTTTTTTAACAGTGATTTTTTTATGCAAACATGAAAATTGTATAATTTTAAAAAAAATGTTTCGTTTAAATACCAAATATTTTTATTATGTATTAATGATATTACTAAACATAAATCATTCTTTGAAATATTTCTTTGCAATAATAGTTTTGTATTTAAATAATTTTATTTACATTCGAAGACACTCTCTCTAAAGCGAATTTTTATTCCAAAAATTCCTCGCAACAAATTGATGGTATAAAAAATTTAAACAAATAAAAGTTTTGAATAAATTTTAAAAATACATTTTTAAACACAAATATTTATCTCATATTTTACACGTATTCAAAAATTGTAGTGCAAACACTACTGCATTTAATTTTGTGTCAACAAAATCTCCAGTGTTGCTGTGAGTATTTAGGCACTTTTATATAATAATAATAATTATACCCAGCAAATAGGTGCTTAAGTAATTATTTGCATACATTTAGTAGACCAGCGTTGTTATTAATTTTTTATGTAAGTAGTCATTAGCTTTTTGGCGCAAAAAAAACTAACGAAAAATTAAGTTCAAGAAACGAGTTTTACAGTCTGCAGATGTACAGTAGGATATTTGTTAGTAATTATTTATTATTTAATTTTTGTTGTACCAGGTTAAGTAAAATAAAAACTGGACTTTTGTCAGTATAAGAAAACAAATTGTTTAAATATACGAGTGCTGGTACAAAAATTTCAGTAAGTTGTAACAGACTAGTATCAGATGCTTCACATAAAAAAAATCATGCATTTTAACATTGGTTTTATTTAAGATAAGTAAGTAAAGCTCACTGTTACAGACTTTAAGAATACATTTGACCCAATCAGAAGTTTAAAAATTAAAGTAAAAATAAAAACAATCCCAAAGAAGCTTAAAGAACTTTTGGAAATGATACTACGAAGCATTAAAGGTAAAGTTATAGTGAACGAGATCCAGCTAAATCGCTTATCCCGACGACCTAACAATTGTAACCAGAACAAAAAAAATCAAATAAAAGCAGAAAAAAATGTGTATACAGAGGCACAAAATTAAGATTACAAACATGTAAGACAAGACAAAATATTTCAAATTGGTTATAACAAATTATAATTGTCATTAACAATATTCTGTTTATGTCAACCGTATTCTTTCAAACTTTTTCTTATCATTTCATAGGCGGGAGCTATTTTCAATTGTTATAAACAATGCTTAATTATTACTTACAATAATTTTTCACTGTTATAGCGTCTTCAATGCTAGTCTTTCAATACTGACACAAGTTTAAAATTCTCCAATTCCCATTTTTGTTTTCTAAAACTATCTCTTTTTATGCAATATAGTCATCATATTTTTCATTCAAATATTACTAACATGCAATAATCATATTATTTAAAAGATCTTTAAATTCTGTATTAAAAATAGTATAATTTGTAAATTGCAAAAATTCAGGAAGTTCACCATTTTTTTCAGTTTTTTTATTCTTCATAAAAAACAGCTTAACCGATTTTGCTGAAAATCTAACAGTTCTAAGTTGCGTAATTATGCGTCGAATTAAATTTGTCCCACGTCGATATCATTTTTTGTTCTTGAGATAATCGAGACGAAAAATAATTCCGAACGCACATAAAAACATACGCACATACGTACATACACACACAGACATCCTCTTAAAAACTATTGGGTTCGACTCTGGGGACCTTGAAATGTGAAGAAATGTCAAAATTCGGGATTCGCAAAATCGGACCCATTACTATAACTTCCCGCTGGGAAGTTAATAAAAAAGTAAAACAAACTCTTGGCATAAATAGAAAATTATTAAAACCTAAACCGATCAGCAAAAAACTAAAATACAAATTTATAATACTTTGATCTGACCAGCCATTACTTACGCCCTAGAAACAACAACCATAAATTAAAAAAAAAATATGTTGAGAACAATACTTGGACCAAATATAACAAGAGATGAAGAAAGAAGATTCAAAAGAAACATAGTACTAGAAAAAAAACTAGATGAAGAAAATATAGTCTGTTTTAAAAAAGTAAGGATACTGGTATGGATTGGACACATTATAAGAAGAGAACTAACAGAAACCTTTAGACTATTGACTACGTTATTTTCCAAAGGTTTTTGAGATTGTTATTTATAACCGAGTTTATCCCCAGTCAACTGTCTCAGTATCAGCATGGATTTTTCAGTAATCGTTCCACGGTAACTAACCTAATTATCATAACACAATTTATAATTAAAATCTTGATGCCAACGTTCAAGTAGATGTCATTTACACACACTTCTCAAAGCCCTTGATCGTATTGATCATGAAGGTTTACCTAATAAGTTAGCATATTTTGAAATGGACAAAGACACTTTTTCAAAATGTCAGGCACCACCTACAAAAAAATCGTTGATGTAAAAAAGAAACATTGTTATTCCCACAGCTGGTCCTTGTGGAACTTCCGCATTTTGTGAACTAACAACAACAATTGCATAAAAGGCTATAAGAAAAAATGCAACTCACCAAACTTTTTAAAATATTTTCTGAGTATTCAAAGAAAGAGATGCAAATTTATCACGTAGGAAAGAAGTTTATCGGTTGATATAAAAATAAATCGTATTGTCAGTCATGTATTGGTTTGTTGACTTCGAGAAAATTCATGTTCCAAATACTTGCTGCAAACTAAAATATTCATCATATTGGCAACATTGACTCGATGTACATCTTGCACGACTCGGTATGTTGTAACATTTGAAAAACTTGTTATTACATGCACATTATTTGACGGCAACAGCGAACTTCCGAACGAAAATTATATCTTGCATTTCTGTCAGTGACAATGTGCAATGAAGTCAACATTCGAGATTGGTTCGTTGTTTTGATTGATTGAAACTGTAAAAGTCAGACATCGCGTCGGAATATTTTATGAAGATGTACGGAATAACGATTCGATTGTTTTTCTCGCAGCACATAAAAGTTTCGAATAAAACCGTATAAATGCCGGATAAAATAACGATGAAACGTTTTAAAATAATACTATCGTAAAGTCAAACTATTTTAACCCTATTAAGCGATAAGGCAAAATGGTTTTTTAAATAAAATATTCATAAAGTCAAACATACTTAAAATATTTTATTACTTTAACACTTATTTTGACCGCCTTACTAAGAGGGCCTAAATTAAAATTTGAAAAAAAACATTGTAGATTTTTTTGTATGTTTCGGGTGATTGTTTATATTTTACTCAATAGCTATCTCAGTTAATATTGGTCTTACAAAAACATTTAAATGGGCAAATATGAGGTAGTTTTTTATTGGCATTCAGAATTCAGTACTAGAAAATGCAAAAAAGCATTGTAAACCTAAAAATTTCGCTTACACTGGTATTTTTTAAATAGAACATCCTGTATTTTATTTTCCTGATCGGTGAAGCTCTTTCTTTTGATTCCAAATGTATATATACTTTATTGAGGTTATCTTTGTCAGTTTTTAAAAAATATAGATTTTTTCGTTAAAATCTAAGGCAGCTGTAGAACGCCAGGCGACAATGCTGCGATTTCTTTATATCAAAGTAGCCGTGGAAAATAAAACAATTAAATTAATTTGTTTGACATTGACATTTCTTTTTATTCATAATTTAAAAGTTGATATAGTAAAAATGATTTATTCTGAGGTAGAAAAAGTTGAGCGAAGGGTGTTGGCAGGAAAATAGATAAATGGGGCACTGCATAGCTTTATGAATAGCCAGAAAGTGTCAAAAAAGGCACGTCTGACTGTGCATAGAGAAGTGTTGGTTCCTACATTTATGTATGGTAGTGAAAGTTGGGTTTAGCAAAAAAAGCATGAAAATAGGATTATTGCTTCGGAGATAAGTAGTTTGAGAAGTATAGTATATATAAAAAAAAGCTTTTATTTTAATGCGCTAAAAAAATAAAATAAACTTTTCTTTAAAATTTTTACTATCACTATAAAACGTCATTACACACATTTACACATTACAACATTTATTATGTGATGAAAGCTTGTAGCGAGATATAAGTACTCATATTTACTTAGTCTGATTATTCTAAAAATTAAATTTAATTAGTTCTTCTTCTCTAGGTGCCGTCTCCGCTTCGAAGGTTGGCAATCATCATACAAATTCTTATTTTTGAGACCGCAGCTCTAAATAGTTCATTATTACTGCATCCAAACCAATCCCTACGGTTCTACAGCCATGAATTTCGTGTTCTTTCTATAGATCTCTTACCTTGGATTTTTCCCTGCATAATTATTTGTAGCATTTGAAATTTTTTCCCCTCATGACATGTTCCATGTACAGCAGTTTTCTTCTCTTAATTGTCGGAATCACTTCTCTCTTCTTATGCATACGTCTCATTACTTTCACGTTGGTTATTCTCTCTACCCATGAGATTCTCAATATTTTCCGGTATATCCACATCTCAAATGCCTCCAGTCTCCTCATGTCGGTTACCTTCAGTGTCCAGGCCTCTATCCCATAGTATGGTATAGACAGCACATAGCATCTCATCAGTCGTATTTTTAAATCTAGGTTTAATGTATAATATATAATATAATATTATATATAATATATAATTATTTAATTTACTTGATTATCTACAAAGGGTAAATCTTAACAACCCCTTTGTCAATACCTCACCGATTTCTGTGGCGACTCGTTGAGATAAAATTATTATTAGAAGACTGAGAATAGGACACACTCGCCTGGCGCATCTACACCTTATAACCAAATAGAACCCACCAATATGTCAATTCTGCAACGATCCCTTAACTGTCAAACACATTCTAACTGAATGTGCAACTTACGCAGCCCAACGTCAGCTCCACAAGTTGGAAGGAAATATTAAGAAGATTTTGAGCTAACGTGATCAGTTTTCCAAACAACTGAATAACCTTAAAGAGATAGACATTTATAATAAGATCTAACTTTCTTTTTCTCAATGTAATTTATAGTTATTTGGGATACTTGTGTGATATGAGTGTTAGGGAAATGAAATGAACAGTTTGAATTATTGTTCTTCTTTTTCTTCTAGGTGCCTTACCTTGTATTATAAGATGTAGAATGTCATACTTTTCTGGGTGTCTCATGATATTTTCGAAATATTCAAGTTTTCGTTGTCTTACAATATTGACCACTTCTGTATCTTTATGCATTCTTTTAAGCACCTCCTCGTTTGTGATCTTTTCCACCCAACGTACTCTTAGCATTCTCCTGTACAACCACATCACGAAATCTTGTAGACGTTTGAGCGTGGCTTCTGTTAGTGTCCAGCTCAAGACTCCATACAAAAGAACTGGAAAGACATATGCTCTAATCATCCTCATTCGCAGGGCAATCAATAGATCGTGACTGGTAAAAAGTTTTTTTATGCAAATAAATTTTGCCCGGGCACACTCAATACGTATTTTGATTTTAACTGATGGATCCCAGTCCTCTTTTATCCTACAACCACGGTAGCTCGCATTTGAGACTCTGTCTAATATTTCGTTAACGTAGACACTAGCAACTTGATTATGAATTCCTTTGCTTATTAGCATGTTTTTGGTTTTTGCCGTGTTTATTTTTAAACCAAATACTTCGCAAGCTTTAGTTACCCTATTAATAAGTCTCTGTAGGTCATCGATGGACTGCGCGAGTATTACAGTGTCATCCGCGTATCTTATGTTGTTGAGAATTTGTCCATTTATCACAACTCCCAAATCTGTGTCTCCTAGGGCCTGCCCGAATAACTCTTCAGAGTATAAATTAAATTATTCTTAGCTACGCGTATGTATTGAAACGACTGCAATGCAATTGGTCCTACGTCGATATCATTTTTTGTTCTGGAGATAATCGAGACGAAAAATAATTCTAAAAGTTTACCATTTTTTTCAGTTGTTTAAATCTCCATAAAAAACAGCTTGACCGATTTTGCTAAAAATCTTATGAGTGCTAAGTTGCGTAATTATCGTCGAATGCTATAGGCCCTACATTAATATCATTTTTTGTTCTCGAAATAATCGAGACGAAAAATAATTCCGAACGCACATACGAACATACGTACATACACACACAGACGTCCACTTAAAATCGGACCCACTGAGAAGTTAAAATATGAAATAACTACTTTGCCGGAAGTAGGAGTTTTTGGGTTTCTATTGTTAAGGTGTTTTTTTTTGTAAATTTTTTTAGGATATTGGGTAAATGAAGAACAATTTTTTAAAACAGTATTCTTAAATGTATTTGCAAAAAAATTTAAAAAAAGCGCCGATGTCTTTGCTTTAATTTTTTTTTAACTCTTTACCAAGCAATTAAAATTATTTTTTGTTTACTAGCTGTTAAAAAATTTAGCATTTTATTTTATGAAATCCAAATGACGGTAATAAAATGCAGTCGATCTTAGTCGTTCTTCAGTAATCAATTTCCGATAACATTTTTTGCCGCAATCCTTACAAACTACAAAGACGTAATAATAAATTCCTTATTAGAAAAGGTTGCAACTGTCTTTTTTTTTAACTTGGAAGCCATAAAAATTAATTAGAAATTAATTGGATGCTCGGCCATAATTAGCGCGATATACAGCCGATTATATTTATATGTTCAGGAAACTTAATTTTCTCTATGGCATTCTCTTCTTTAGAAACATCATCATTTTAGATTCTACTGCATGCCGCCGAAGGCGTCTTTCTTGCTTAAGTTTTATTCAATCTTCAGCTTCTTCTTTACAATAGTTTCTTGAACAGAATTTATTACTACGCCGAAAGGTAACGCAAAAATATTTTTAAAACTGCACCAACAAAACCACTCAGGAGCAACAGCCTTTTACAATTTTTTTCTTGCACAGTATGTATGCATATTTGGTGCAAGTAAATCGGTTATTTAAAGGTGTTTGTCCAAACGTTGTACCCCCAGTCCAGTTCTTAATCTGTTTCTTATAGACTACACGATTTACTTCCAAGTGCACTATTTGTGATAGTAAAACTCCCATCAGCGGTTGGAATTGGTACACCCGTCTGTTTGGCGACCTTCTATAAGAACTCCAGCCTTCTGCTTTTCCTTCAACCACCAAAATTTCCATCGATTCGTTACGTCCTAGTCAAGTAGGCCCTATTAACTGACATAAGAAGCCTCTCTCAAACCCAAAGCTCGTCAATCACTTACTGGTCTGTGCCATGTTCCGTTTATGATATTCTGGCAAAACTTTGGTGTACTTACAGCTAAAAGCTTTCTGTTTTTTTTTATCAGCTTTGTATATCGTTCAGCGTATGTAAACATCGAGATAATAAGTGATTTCGCCAGAGGCAGTTACTGACGGTAAGGTCCTTTTAAATTTTGGCTAGCATAGAGGTCGCTGACCTAGCCAACGTTATCTGGCGTCTAATTTCGTTCGAGCATTTTCTGGTATTTGTAAAAAGGGAGCCTAAATAGGCAAACCTGTCAACAACTTCATAGCCCGCAATTTGCCTATGCTGAGGTTGTTTACCAGCTAATCTATAATCATCACTTTGCATTTGGTTTTTTGTTGATTTTAAGGCCATATTCTAGACTGCTTTTTTATTAAAGTTTTAGCGCCTAGCATTCGCGTACCGTATAATCGCACAGTTCTCATCGAAGCTGCACAAATTAAAGTACTAGGTAATTTTGCTATATACTCTACCTATTTCATTCCAAAAGTATCAAAACTTTCAAATATTTCTGTTGATTCCATACAAGTGTTAAAAGTGCATAAGTTTTTTCCTTATAAAATACAAATTCTTCAACAGTTTAGTGAGGACGAATATGACCGCAAAATAGAATTTTGTAAAACAATGTCCCAAAAAATACAAGAAGACGCAAATTTGGTTATTATTTTTTGTTTTAGTGATGAATAAGCATTTCATTTAAATGCCTTTGTTAACAAACATAATTGTAGGTACTGGTATGATGAAAATCCTCACGTGTTTCAACAGGATAATATTTAGTTTCCAGGGAAGTCGATATGAGCTCTACAAGATGTCTTGTAAAGACTTGAGCCGTTTATCGAGGTGAAAAGTTTTCTTTTGGTCTACCAGTTTAAACAATAATGACAGTGTAGCACCATAACTGTGGAAACAACAATCCACGTTTGATCTCATGCTTTGTACAGTATAAGACAAGAAATAATACGTGATCTACCTAAGAATCCCAACTTTTTACCTATTACCGTAGCTAGAGTGTAAAATTTTGGCTACCCAAATTAGTTTTTGTCTTGTTTAGATGGGATACAAATTTGTAAATGGGAGGCACTTATCCCATTTGTGAGAAAAATATGTAGATAATGCAGGTCGTTTTGTTATTTGATAATGTTTGGCTACTTTTATTTCTTCTTAGCTAAATGTGTCTATATTTTTGCGATATTGGTTGATAACACATCGCTATTGTTAATTATTCATCTCATCTTTTTAGCTTTAAAGGTAAAAATTTAATTTAATTGGAGCTACCTAAAAATTAGCACTGTAAAACATTCGATTAAGAGCCCAAATCTTAGCACGTCAAATAAAGACGAACTCGTCCAGCTCATTATCAAATTCCGTAACCTCGCTTCTACTACGATTATGTGTTTTTTTTGTTTCTATCTCTACGCATTGTCTTATTTTTACAGGATGGTCCAATATTAACCAATATAATTATTCTTTAACATTTAACACTTATTTACACGTGCAAAAAAGCACGATTAAAGCTGAAAAATTAATTTGTAAATCGCTAGCAGGAAAGAAAGGCAAACAAGTCAGGCGTGTCAAAACCTATTAGTTCAGGAAATGTTTCGTTTTTCTTCTGTATTCCTACATAAAAATGGGTGTTTGAATATACAGGGTGTAAATAAGTGCGATAAACTTCAGGGGGTGATTCGGCTTAAAAAATAATAACAAATTACTTTGTAAACGTATGTCTGCAAATGAAAGATTTTTGTAACAAATTTTCCAAAGAATTCAAACATTATTTTTAATTTGAAATATGTCAGAGCCGTACCATTTTTTTCTTTAAAAAAATTGAGATTATGACCCGCATGCGCGCCGATGATAAACATAAAATTCTTAAACTCATGTCAAAAAATGCGCAATAACTACCTTCTAAAACCCACTAAATTTCATTTGCATATCTCGACCGGTTTTAGAGCAATAAATAAATCGTCAGTTTTTAAAAAAAACTTTAACACCCCTTATCTCTGAAACAAAGTATTTGCGGACATACTCTTATGTAGTAATCTGTCATTATTTTTTCATGCAGAATCACCCACTGCAGTATGTCATACTTATTTACTAACACCCTGTATATGTTATCGTTTTACTCCAACACTGTTCAACTGATCACTATGAAAATTGGCAAATAGATGTATTTTTTTGTGAAAAAGGGTTTTTGTGCTATTCCCTTCGTTGTTTCCCACCAGGTGGCGCTGCAGCATATCATCTTCTGTACCGTTCAACCAATCACCTTGAAAACTAGCATGTATTTTTACGTAGAGAATTCGTTTTCGTTGTCCACTTTGTTGCAGCTCCCCTCCAGGTGGTGCTCCTTGTCTTGTGGTAAATAATTCGGACTTCATGTTTTCGTTAATTACTTGCATTTATACAATTATTTAATTATTAGTAAGCCAAAGTTTAATAGCATCATCGTCCGCCTGTATAAGTGTTCAAGAGTAGAATTTTTTTTGCGCCACTCTGTATAATAAGCCAAATTATCATGCCACAGGGCGTATTTTTACTAAAGCGTTTGGGAATCGTTAAAGCCGTGTCTTACACGTCAAACTGATGCAACAAAAAAAAAGAGGCGAAAAACCAAATAACCAATGCAAGAGTATGCGAATCTCGCCAGTATTTCGGCTTTTAACAGCTGTTCTCTTGAAATGCATTTTTTATTCTCTCGGTAATTTTTAGTCGATGAAATTAGGCCAGTTTTTAAATATTGTTGATAAAGATAATTTTAACTATTGCAATGGTAAAGAGTAATGCGAAAGTAGCGCCAAAAAAGTGTCCAGATACTGTTTAATAGAAGTATACCGCCTGAGAAGAGAAAGCTCTGGTGAGACTATGTGCGGTCATTTCAACTCAATATCGGATTTCGATCGAATTTCTGTGCTACTAACTAACAAAGCCAAGAACAAGATGGTCATGTGATGGTAAAGAAGTGTACAAAAGTTGTTGGCAAAAATAATATTAATGGTCAGTTATTTAACAATAGCATTCTGCAGCTTATATGAACTTCTTCATAATTATGACAGCGTATTGACTAACAATTTCAGTTTGTGAATATTATTCTTGTGATCTATAAATCCCCAGTTAAGTAATAATAGCATAAAAGTTAGATCAATGATGCAAAGATAAGTAATCTAAAAATATAGCCGGAGTGACTCTGGTAGATAAAGTGAAAAATAGTGAGATAAGAAAACGCTGTGAGTACCACAAGTGCCGCCAAAACAATTATCTCGGACTGGGCGGAGAGGAAATTTTTTACGTACTGGTCCGATATACCAGAGTTGACTCATTTGAAGTCGTTTTTAAATAAACCCTTAAAAAACAGAACTAAGCAGATCCTAGAATGGAGCAGAAATGACCTGCGAATTCTAACGGGACTGCTTACAGGATACTGTCGTCTAAGATACCACTTTGGAAGGATAGGTCTAAACCAACAACCAGACTGTCGGTTTTGCTGCGTGAAAGACGAAACTGGTAAACATATACTATGTTCTTGCCCCGGCCTGGGAAGAATAAGGTTCAACATATTTGGTTACACCAGCCTAGGACCTATCCATTTAAAAAAAAAACTCACCCTATACAACCATAAACTTCGTGAGAAATGCTGGATTGTGTGGTGAACTGTAACCTCTAGGGGTGAGCCACAATAGACCTACTTAAGGTCGCAGTGAAGGGGCGACCACGCCCTACTCACATAATACCTAACTTAACCAGCGACCGACGCGAATGTATGAAAGCGCTGATAAAAGTTAAGAGCTGACGCGGTCGATCGTGGAAACTCACAGTAGGGATTCCTTTTAGTCGATGAGTTAATTAAAATTTGTTTTTCAAAATATTACAGTTAACGAATAATATTTGTGATTATGTAATTCTTGGATTTACAACCCTTTACAATTTCAAGCCACGGCACTTACATATTTATTAATCTTTAAACTATACTGGCCTAACGTATTTTTCATTGTGTCGCCAGCGGAATTTCGCCTCGTTTTTGGTATGTGTAATTCTGAACGTAATGAGACCTAATTTCAAAGGTGGAATTTGAACGACCAAAAAATAAAATTTGCGTTTGTCGGTAAGTTTATAGTGTTGCTGTGATCACTTTCAAAAATTTATTTTCGTTCATTAAAGTGAAAACAATGCCCAAATTTGAAATAAGAAAGAAAACTATTTTTACAGTATGATTTTGCAGGTATGGGTCTTAATTATTTTTATTGGGTCTAATTGGTTGGATGAACAAAGTAAAAATATTTCATTTGGCAATTTTTAACTAGCAACATTTAAAATTAAATATTTGTTTTTACTCAAAGGATTTGTTATGGGTGTTTTTAAACCTTGTTTGTGAGCTCCATTAAGAGGGGTTTATTTGGGATTGATAGTGAAACTTTGTGAAACAAGGAATGGCAAAAATCATATTACTCGGACCTCGCTGAAAAAAATCTCGATTTTTTTTACTTTCTGCTCGGGAAAGGTTGGATCTAGGCATCTTTTGGAGTACTTTTTTAATTTTTAGAAAAAAAAAGTAGAAAAAAAGTACGAAATTTTGGCCATATTCACTATTTTTTATTTCACAAGATATATCATATTTCGAAAAAGTACTCCAAGAGATGCCTCAATTATACAGTTGTCTTTATTGAAAAAAAAATTATCGCGGTCCATCAAGAATTACTGGGTCAAAAATGATTTTTGCTAAACCCCTGCAGACACAATTACGGAGCATTTTTCATAACTGATTCGAGCGCCCTCGCACCAAATAAGCACTTTTTCATGGATACTATGAATTGTTGAATGAATCGTAATTTTATTTATAAAAACCAAAAATAGCACTAAAGCTATTCCAAAAATTTTAGCACGTGTGATGATGTCAATAGAAGTTGCGAAAAGGATTCATTGCATTCTCGAATAAGACTAATTAGGTGATGTTCGAGAAAAAATGGGGAGTTCAATGAAAACCATAACTGGTAGTACCAAGTTCAAGGCCAGTTTTATGTAACTAGCTTTGAGGTTTGTTATTTCGCGGTATGGACATATAAAGGTATAAAAATTGAAAAAATATATCGTTAAGATACATTTTGGCAAAATAAGATGAAATCAAAATTAGATTTTTTTAAGAAATATTTGCTGCCTGAAATAGTTGACAGAGGATACGAGAGAAATATGGAAAAAAGAGATTGATATAATTAGATTGTTATGTTTATATTTTGTTTTCAAATATATCCTGTGAGTTATCAAGTTTTCAAGTTCAGTGAGAATACTGAATATTACCAAATACCTTGAAAAATGTCATTTATTCATACCTATCAAAGAAGAATACTTTTAAATATTTTGTTATGTATGAAAATGTTCAATAGAGTTTTTCCATAAACAGAATTTTTGCAGCGTTTTTTTTTTTGTGTGTATATATATTTTTATTAACTACCTACCCATATCCATATTCATCATACGCGAAATATTCATTATAATGAAAAGGATACTCATTTTATTTTTAATATCCTTATGGAAATTTTTTGATAATACAGAAGGAGGCCTATTTTGAGAATTCTAACGGCCCACGGCGACGGCCGCAGAGCCGGCAAGGCCAAATTTACTACAAAACTTACGCAACAGTGAGTTGGAGTGAGACGCAAACAGCGCTAAGCGTTTTTTGTTCGTCATTGGTCTCCGCCCCTTTCGCTCGGGATTTTTGCTTCCCGCTTTACACCGCAAATTTACTCTGACATGTTTGTAAAGGTTAACCCCTACTTAAGGCAGTAGAAAGCTAACTAAAATAAAAAACTTTATAAGAATTTATTGCTAATCTGTTGCCAAAAAATTGAAATTGTTGCTTAAACCTTTACCCTAAAATCGCAAATATTGCTAGCTTCATATAAAGAAAGAAGGATAATTTAAAAACAATTATTATCATGTAAATGATGAAGTATGAACTCCTGCCTTTTTGGATGTAACATTAAGTCAATTAGTGCAATGCTTTTTGTTTTAATACCTTTGCGAACACAGAAAAGTCTTATGAGAATATACACAAATGTAATTGCACAATGAATATTTTGAACTTGAAATCTGAATTTGTTCTTTGCTTAATTTAAACATGAGCGTCGCGCTGATTTATTTGTAGAAATAACGTTAGTGGCGCGAACAATAATTAATTTACTTTATCTACATTTAAATAAATGGAAAAAAAAATTAATAAAAAAAACTACATCGTATACATTCTATACATACTACAATTCTAAATTTTTGTCGTAGCAAAGACCTATAGGTATTATTATACTTTGGGTATAGATTGGTTTTAATTTATCATTACTATTATCAAATCCCTCCTAAATAAACAGATTAAATAAATTTTTTTATATAATTTGGCGTATTATGATAATGAACTTTCACTATTTGTGATTAAAAGGTTATTAAAATAATTATGTTTGTTCCAATTTATTTATTATTTAAATATATACTGCATAACTTCTTGAACATCCAGAACGTGTCAAAAAAGGGACGCATGTTTTACTCCTTTTAGGGGTGATATCTTGGGGAGGGCTAAGGAAATTTTGTTGTAGAAAACACACCCTTTTCCTTTTTTTTTGCATGAATTTAGAAACATCCTGTGTATGCTGATTTTCAACTGCTGGTTTAATATTACTGTTTATAAATTTTTTTTACCTCTAAAGCTTTATGAAATTTTTAATATAGGACATTTCACTCAAAGCTAACTAAAACAAGTTGATTTTCAGCTGCAATTTGATTAATTGTTGTATGAAACAACAACGCAACAAAAAAATTACGTTTTTGGAATCATATATTTTTTATGTTAAAAGTTAAACCAAATCACAGTTCGTTATTATATTTTTACTAAAATTGTGTGGGAGAAATTATCATAAATCTTTACCAACATGATTTTTTTTTATATTTATTTGTGACCAAATTTCTATTTATTATTTAAAAGGCAATCTTTATTAATCTAAGAGATCTCTTAACGTTCGAGTTATATCTTGATTTATGGTTATCTAAACTGGACTGGATAGCTTGACGCCGTTTCTCATCATGCAAACCAATTAAATAATGAAATACTGTCTACAATTATAACTCTGTAAACTCACGCAACGTTCTTCTACAATAAAAGTAAAATAATGTTGAACAAACAAGATGCTAATTAAATAATTATAAGGAGAGCACTTTTAAAGTTAGTGTAAGAAAACGCAATATTTTTAAATTAATGTGTAATTAGGTATCTTGGTAATATTTTTAACGGTAATAAAGTGGAAGAGATAATTTTATTGTTCTAAAAAGACATCAATGACATCTGCATAGATTTTAAACAATGCCACGACAGAGTATCCTTTTAAGGAATAAAATAAAAAACCAATTTTAAAACTGGTTGCACTAAAGCATTTTAAGCAAAACTCTTAAAGTAGAAAACAACATAGTTAAGGCTGCTAGTTCTTACGATTTTTAATATCTTCTTGACCTTGTCCTATTAAAGTTGGTTAAAAAATAACGAGAACAGGGCACAAAAGTATCCAAAAAGATCCACCCGATAATTGTAAATTGTAGATTGTAGATTGTAGGGAGGTTCGTGTAGGCTATGCTGCCTCTTAAGCATAAGCGTGCATAACCCTCGATCTATTCGAGGTGCGGGATTCCGAGACTTTGTACAAAGTTTATCAGTTTCCTGTGGGCTAAGTTCCTGACATCGGATGGCTTTAGGAAGGCCCCTTCCAGAAACGTGAGTCTCTTGCAGAAAAGCGCTGGGCATTCGCAAAGCAAATCTTCTGCAGTTTTAACGAAGCTCTCGCAGTAGCGGCAACTATCACTCTCTGTTTTGCCCATCTTTTTCGGGTGATAACTCAGAGGGCAGTGTCCAATGAGGACACCAGTTTCAAGTTTTTCTTGTCCAACTCGAGAAGCTGTATAGCTTTTCTTGGCGGAAGTTTACTAGTCTTTTCGCTTGTCTTTGTCCTGGCACTTTATGCCAGTGAAATTTCATTTTATCTGATTCCCAGCGTCGAATATTTTCTTTTATTTGTGCTTTGGAGAGTCCACAGAAGAGTTTTTGGTCGGAAAATTGTGTATTTGCCGCTTCCTTGGCAATGCAATCGGCTTTCTCGTTGCATTTAACTCCCTTATGACCTGGAACCCACCACCAGATAATTCTTTTTCTCTAGGTGCCGTCTCCGCTTCAAATCATCATAGCAATTTTTATTTTTAAGACCGCAGCTCTAAATAGTTCATTATTACTGAATTCAAACCAATCCTTAAGGTTCTTCAGCCATGAATTTTGTCTTCTTCCTATAGATCTCTTGCCTTGGATTTTTCCCTGTATAATTATTTGTAGCATTTGATATTTTTCTCCCCCCAAGACATGTCCCATGTACAGCAGTTTTCTTCTCTTGATTGTGGGAATCACTTCTCTCTCCTTATGCATACGTCTCATCACTTTCACGTTGGTTATTCTTTTTACCCATGAGATTCTCAATATTCCCCGGTATATCCACATCTCAAATGCCTCCAGTCTCCTCATGTCGGTTACCTTCAGCGTCCAGATAATTACTTAGTTATTATTAAAGATGTAAATAAAAAATCTCAGTTATGTGATCGGAAAAGAAAAAATTAAATAGGTCTTCTTCATTTTATCCATGACTAGTTACTCTACAAAACTAAATTGATTAAGAGAAGTTAGGTTACCAGGAAAAATGATATTTTAAATTTTATTTTTTTAGTTGTATGGTGATAAAATTAAATTTTTTTAAAAAGAATTGAGCATTTTATGCGTAACAAGAATGCGTTAGTCGCTATCTCTCTTCCTGTATACTTACTGCCTGTAGAGAGATGGAGAGAGAAAGTGTGATCCTACTGAACCTATTATAATGCGTCATTTTAAAAATTAATATCAATCAAGTAAGTTTCAAGTAATTGGGATTATAATTTGATTAAAGGTGGAAATCGGGCTTTTACTGTAAACAGGGACCGAATATGGAGACTTGCAACAGTACAATCATATTAGGTGGCTGAGTGCAGGAAAGTTCCTGAAACGATTTGACTAATTACCTTACCAGTATAAACTTGAGTCTTTAAGAAATAAAACAGATTGTTTTTGATTGACACACATCCCCAGTTGTCTGCCACTAGCTGAGAAATTTAAAGATAAAGATAGGTAAAGATTGAGTTTTTTAAACTACAAATTTAACAAGTTATTAATGAATTTTATAAAAGATTTAAAAAAATAAAAGACTTAAAAGGAGTGTAATAATCTTCTTGGAGCTACCATTAAAGAACAAGAACCTACCCCTACGGTATGTATGTATAAATTGGAACTATACATATAAACAACAAATTCTTTTGCCAATATTTTTTAAACCAATTCCAAAATATTTATTAACCAAAATTTTGTTTAGCAACAAAACTTTAAAAAAATATTTCTTTTGCAATAACTAATTAATTATTCAACCGAATAAATAATGTTCATCATTAAATAAGAGTATTAAAGTTAATTAGCCAGTTATAATAAAATCAGTTAATTAGATTTATAGCTAGAAGGAAAACGGGGACCTAATATAAAAGCAAAGTGTTTTCAAATTAATTACAAAAATAGTTTTTGTGGAAATAGATCTGTGCGTAGGTGTGAACTGTCAATTAAACGGATATTAAAATGGTATTTTATAAATCAACTGGTCCAAACTGCCCACCGAAAAAAAACCAATTAGATATTTTCGGTATACTTTATTTTTTACGATTATTTGATGCTCGAGGTTAGAGCTACCAAATAAAATTTATATCAGATTTTTATTTTAACGCGATTTTTTTCCATAAAAAAAGATTATTTTTAGTGATTCATAAACTTGTCATTAACGTTTTATTGGATTTTACAATATAAAACTCGTTTAATAAAAACAAAGTTTATAAACTATATCAAAATAAACATATTAAATAAAATAAAAAGTTATTCAGTTTTTGTTTATTTTTCTTCGACCCATTTGTAGTTGATTTTCAAATGACATTTTATCTTTAAATTTTCGCGAATTAATGGCAGGTTTAGTTACGAGAAATTTCACAGTTACTGTGAAATGTAAGGATGATGTGTGTTCAAATTACGGAACGTGACAGCATATAAATAACAGATGCAATTACATACATACATACATAAACTCATGCCTTTTTCCCATAGGGGTAGGCAGAGACCACTTCCTTCCACTTGCTACGGTTCTTACACAGATCTTTTGCTTTTTCTACTTTCATCAGTGCTCTCATACATGCTCGTCGGTTGTTGGTATTCTTGACCTGGCCTTTCTTCAAAACAATGTTGATCTGATCAATTACAATAGCGAAAAATCACGGAGTAGGCGACATCTATTATTGATCGTATGAACTTCTCGAGGTGTGAACAACAAACCAACCCCCATTTGTTTATATGGGTGAAAAGTAAACTTTATATGTTATTTTGAGCAATTTAAGCATTAAAAGTGTTATATTTGAACGATATTTTGTGAAGAATTTTGTGTTTATTAACCACAAAACTCGAAAATGCAAAGATTTAAAAAAGAGGATATGGAGATAAAATCGCAAAAAATATGCTCTGTTCTACAATGCTCTACATCTTAACATAAATTTCCTGCAAATTATAAGGCAGCTCAGAAATGGATCTCATGCATAAACTTTTGATGATTTTTTCATTGAGACCGTCAGTTCCACATAAAATGATTTGACCAGCCTTAAAAATCTCTTCACCTTTCTTAATTGGCCGAACACCTTTTTTTTATTGTAGGCCTTTTTTTTAACTGTTTGCGAAGAAATATTGTTAGTAATGATTTTCTTCTTAAATTTATTGACTGCTTCCTTAAAAATTTGATATTTCCATATGGTTTTCGTGAATTAAAGTGACTACCAGGTAATTTTTTATTCGCCAACTGGGTAAACATTATAAATTATTTCTCGGCGAATCACTTTCTTGGCACTACTTATTTTGATAGATGCATGGAATTTTTTTTTAATTATTTCAATTTAAACTTACTTTTTTATTTATTGCTTAAATAAATGGTCTAAGGTATATTGGAGTGAAACAGGTACTGTCCATTGACAGCTCTCTGGATTTATCTATAAAGATCTTCGGGCCATTCTCTTTTAAATCTTCTCTTTTCGAGTGGCGGGTTGAAGCTCTTATTTAAGAATTTATTTCTGTGGTTCGTTTTTCGGTTTTTATATTTGCTGGTGACATCATTTATGATGAACATTCAAGGTAGAAAACATTAATAAATGGGCTCTCGGAAAAAAGAGGGAGTGGAATGAGCAGATCAGTATAATGGAAAACGAAAGAATAATCAGAACAGCACGCGACAAATCACCAATGGGTAGCGGGAGTTTAGGACGCCCCCGAAAACGATGGAGCGACAACTTAGCAGTGCAATAGGCAGAGGAACGATGAAAAGAAACAGGTGATCCGCCTAGATTAAAGAAGGAAAAAAAGATGAAATATAAAGGTCATTAAGGACAGTATGGATGGTTAACCGTACCACGGTGCAGCTGTTATTATCCTAAGCATCTTAGAGTGGAAGTCCTGAAGGATTTTATTATTAGAGGGCTTGCTACAGCCCCACAGTTCAATACCATATGCCCAAATTGGTAGAAGGATACAATTATATATACTCAGTTTGTTTCTTAGAAAAAGTTTTGACTTACTGTTTAATAACCATGACATATGTATATCTTATCTTTAGATACAATTGTTGTCTTTTTTATTTATTCCGAGGTATTTGACTTTATCTTTTGCAGCGATATAGACTTTAACGACATGTGAATAATTAGCAATCTATATTACAATCAAAGAGCTATTTTTAGAGAGAGCGAGGAGATGTCAAACGAAATAAATATTGAAAGAGGAGTAAGACAAGGATGTGTTCTCTCTTTTTTACTCCTCAATCTCATCATGGAGAAAATCAAGCAAGAGGCTATATCTGAAGAAACAGCAGAAATAAGGGTAAAAGGCAAACTCATAAACAATATTCGTTTAGCCCAGAGTAGAGCGGACATACAAAGAATGATGGCTAAAATTGTCGACAACAGTGAGAAAGCCGGTCTTACACTTAATATCAAGAAGACAAAACGCATGATCATCAGCAAAGCACATGTCCAGGGAATTCTTTATATTCGCAATGAGGAGGTTGAGAGAGTGAGAGAGTACAAATACCTGGGTACCATGTTGAACGAGACTGGAGGACACTCGCGAGAAATAAGATGCAGAATAGGTCAGGCTAGAGCTGCGTTTACAAACATGAGAAAAATATTCTGCACTAGAGACCTGAGTGTCAAACTTAAGATCAGACTAGCCAAATGTTATGTTTTTTCAATACTTCGCTATGGAATGGAGTCGTGGACAACAAACAAAGATGACTCAAATAGACTCCAAGCTTTTAAAATGTGGGTCTACAGACGGATACTCAGGGTTTATTGGGCAAAACGGGTAACAAACGCAGTGATATTGAGGCGAGTAGGTAAAGAGGCAGAAATAGTGAACACAATAAAAACAGCTTATCTGGGTCATGTTATGCGCGGAGAAATATACCGCATGTTACAGCTAATAATACAAGGAAAAATTCAGGGTAAATGAAGTGTGGGAAGAAGACGCACTTAATGGCTAAAGAACTTGAGAGAGTGGTATCACTGTACTTCAATGGAAATGTTCCTAGCAGCCGCATCCAAAGCAAGAATCGCCATGTTGATAGCCAACCTTCTAAGAGGAGTCGGCACGTGAAGAAGAAGCGATATGAGCATAATTTAGAGTAAGCTGAAGACTTAAAATTCTTCTATTTTTTAATGTTATTTGGCACGATTTGTTTGTATTTACGTTGATTCTCCATCTTTTGAGCCGTATTTGAATTTCAGTTTACGACGTTCGCGGTGTCGAAAAGTCCAAGAGATTTTCCTTTACCGAAAAAATTTAAACCTGGTTTAAAGAGAAAAAATACCAGACAATTTTTAAAGTTTAAAGCTTTTCCGAAGAGGCTACAAAGGCTTCGATAGGAACCTCGTAATTAAAATAAAATTTAGTAAGTTTTGAAAACTAAAAAATTAAGCCCTCTAAAAATTAATAATTTTTTTGAATAAAAACCAGTATAAATCAAATTATAGATCGACATACCTCTTCATGGTAAACGACAAATGTTAAAATACAAAAATAACTAGAAATTAACGGATTAATTCCTGCAATCAATGGCTTTCGTTTGAGGCCAGCTCGAAAATTCTATTATTCTGCAACAAAATTAAATGCAATTAACATTCGACTAAAATTAATCAAAAGCAAAACCCCAGAGTGTCGATTCTGTAACTCGTTATTACATTGTTACATATTATACAAATTAATAGGAACTGTACAAATATAATTAAATGAACACTACAACATTGAATTGATTTCTTGTGATTAAAATTCATTGTGATTTCTCTTGCTAGTTGCTATCTCACATTGTGTGTTCGTTTTAAAAACATCAAAGGTTTTGATTGACTGAAGCGGAGGATTTTTGTCGCTTTTCTGTTAAAAAATCTGTCTCATTGCACGATATAATTATATTTATCGATTTGTTACAATACTTCTACTATTACTTGCTTATGGTACGGATAATCGCTGCGAATAAAACTGCAAAATTGATAAGCGACCTTGCGCCTTATTCTTGACCATTCGTATTTGTTGTTGTCACTCGCATGTCTTCTCTCTCTCTCTCTCTTTCTTTAAGCCGTTTTCTATTCTTTGGATATAGGCCTCCCTCATATTTTTCCAGTTTTCTCTGTTTCGTGCTACTTGGTACCAGTAAAGTCCGCCTGTTCCTTTGATGTCATCATACTATCTTTGCCGTGGTCTGCCGGTGCTTCTTTTCTCCCCCCTAAGGTCTTTATCTTGTTGTTTTTCTGCTCCAATTGGTTGTATTTCGGACATGTTCGGCCCAATTCCTTTTAAGACCACCTTATTAGCCTCACTATATCTTCGACTCTGGTTTTATTTCTTATCCACTCATTGTTTTTTTGATCTTTAAGCGTTATTCCTAGCATTTTTCGTTCAATAGATCTTTTGTGTACCTTTAATTTATTTAGGATTTTTTTTGTTAGAACCCATGTTTCGCATCCGTAGGTTGTTACCGGGAGAATGCATTCCATGTAAACCTTGGTTTTTAGTTTGAGGAGTAGGTTGGAGTTGAAGACGTGTCGCATCTTTCCTCACTTTTTTACATTAACCAAAAATATGAAAAATGTTTCTCATAATGGGAACGACTCTCTGTTTGTACAATCACAAGCTTTCGTAAAATCAGTAAAAAGGGCGTGGAATTTTTTTCTTATATCCCCTAAATTTTGAAAGTATTTCTTTTAAAACATATATTTGGTCGTTGGTTGAAGGTTCTTTTACAAAGCCAGCTTAAATATTTAAATAAGTCACTGGGGCTTTGTTCGTGGAACTTCCAGTATATGAGACACAATAAACAAATTAAAAATAAATAAATAGCCATTCGTGACTCAAGCAGAATGCGACGGTCATGTAATACACTAAGCAATTAATATACCTAATAGAACTATTGAGCTGATCAATAGATACTTCGAATGATGCGTAAATAATTCAATAATTTATTAATAAATTAAAAGCGGCGGTTTGCGTTTCGCTGTACCATCCCTTGCGAAAGACCCTTTACATCCTATCGCCTGCCCCTAGCTCCGTCCCATAGGATTGGTAAATGCCAGTGATATTAGTGCGGTGTACTGTACAAATTAAACCTGCAATTATTAATGCCTCTTTGCAGTGACGGTTCGTCAAAAATAAAATGTTCTGATGACAGAACAGATTTATAACATATAGAAATTTTGTTCATTACGCCGCCTGTCGGAATCGCAGCCGCTAGTGAAATAGTAATGTTTTGTAAAGCTGTATATTATCTTGGCCGGTGTGATATGCTACTGAATTATTACAAATTTGTATGAAAGAATAATTGGTACAACAAGGTTATATGGATTTGGTATTTCGTGTAATATTTTCACCAAATGCGATATGCAACATTCTGTCAGTTCTAGAAATAGGGTTAAATTATACAGGGTGTCCAAAAAAGATTGGTCATAAATTACACCACATATTATGTGCTAAAAAATAGGTCGTGTGAACAATCTAAAAAGATCGAAAACTATCTAAAATTATCCTAGAACAAGAGAGCCCCACTAAGTTCTGCAGGTGTTTATCGTATTCCATGCACTTGTGGTAGTGTCTACATTGGAACAACTAAACGGTCCATTTACACCAGGACCAAAGAACACAAAGCCAACTGCCGTCTTGGACATAAAGAAAATCTGCTGTCGCGGAGCACACAATTAATAATAATGATCACAGAATTAAGTTCGACGACACCCAAGTTTTTTGCACCACATCTGCATATTACCCAAGGCTTTATAGAGAAGCGATTGAAATAAATAAATACCAAAACTTTAATAAATCTAAGGAAACACTTAAAATTAATGGAACATGGGTACCTGTACTTAAAAATACAACGCTGCTTCTTCTTCTCAAGTACCATATCCTTCTAGAACGTTGGTCACCAACAAGGCTATCCTTACTCTGTCGACGGCAAGTCTGAACATTGAGCTTGAGTTGAGTTTATACCAGACACGTAGATTCTTGAGCCATGATGCTTTTCTTTTACCATAAATTTTTTTCCTGCATGATGTTCTGCAGTAATCGGTATTTTTCGGCTCTCATAACATGGCCGAAATTTTGCAGTTTCCTTTTTTTGATGGTGGTAAGAATTTTGGTGGATTTATTCAGACGTTGGAGTATTACCAAGTTGGATATTTTTTCCGTCCATGAAACTTTTAATAGTTTCCTGTAAGCCCACATCTCAAAGGCTTTAAGTCGTCCTTCTTCGTTCTTGTTTATAGTCCAGGCTTCCATACCGTACAGCAGGATGAAGAAGACATAACATCTGAGAAGTCGGATTCTTAGAGTTAACTTTAGATCTTTACAGCACAAAACCCTACTCATGTTTTTAAATGCTGCTCGAGGCTGCTCAATCCTTGATTTCACTTTAGTTTGACTATCCGCACTGTCAGTTATTATGCTTCTTTACAAAAATAAAAACAGCCCTCAAATATACCCCGCTCACCAAAACGTTTACAACCTGCGATCATGACATACGAATGTCACAAACCGTCAGTCTTGAAAAAGCAAACATATATTCAGAATATGCCATCCACTAGAGATGGCGAAACGTTGAGTATAAACTCAGACCTGCGATGGCCAAAATAACCGAAAAACCATTCACCAATAAAGTTATGGCAATTTAAAAAAAAAAATTGAAAAAACTTTTTTTATGTGAGTAAAAAAATTTGAAAAAATTCTGGAAACCGTTTTTATAGGACAGAAAAAAAAACTATTGGCCACATCGAATGGGGTCAAAAGTGGTTGATTTGGAAGAATGGAATGCCCTATATACATAAACCCCTTTATTCTTGCTGCGGTTCTTACAAACGTCTTTCGCTTTTTCTACTTTCATCGGCGCTTTCGTACATGCTCTTCGGTTGCTAGTACTCTTGACCTGGCCTTAATCAATACTGTGTATATTTTACTAAAACATAATAATCAATGGATAAATGCGATATATCATTGATCAATGTGGGATTATATTCATTTTTCTTTTTTCAACGTTTAATACATGTTTAGATTCAAATAATTTTTGCCTTTTTGTAATATTTTGACAATAAATTAAATCATTTACAATTTATAAAATCCAAATTTTTATTCATTTTTTGCACTATTGCTACCACAATGATTGGTCAAATGTAGAGCTATCAGCAGTATGTCATGTTCTATAGTTGACACGTGGTCCCTATTGGTAGGTCTGTTTTAGTCACTATCAAATGTAATAAAATTTAAAAGCTGTCGATGCAATTACAGCTGTCAACAAATAAATAATGAGTGAGTGAGTGGCAGCGATGACCCATCTGAAGAAACTGATGTTGAAGTAACTGATTCTTATTTACAAATGCAAGATACTAATGTACCTACATTGGGTGAATTGGAGTATACTCTTAGAAAATTGAATAGAAATAGAGCTCCTGGTTCAGATGGCATTAAGGCTGAACTTTTTAGTGTAAATGCACCGGAATTGAACAATGAGCTTTTAAAGATTATTGGCGATGTGTGGAACCAAGAACGGATGCCCATTGAATGGGAAGAGGGTTCGATTGTCAGCATCCACAAAAAAGAAGACAAGTTGGACTGTCTCAATTATCGTGGAATTACACTTTTGAATGTGGCTTTTAAGATCTTTTCAAACATTCTGTTTCGTAGACATCTTCCCTATGTTTCAAAAATTATAGGTAAATACCAATGTGGTTTTTTGGAGGGAAAATCTACAGTTGACCAGATACACTCGCTTAGACAAATGCTTGAAAAAACAAGGGAGTATGGAATTGATACTTACCATCTGTTTGTCGACTTCAAGTCGGCTTATGATTGTATTAACAGAACTAGACTGTTTGAAGCGATGTATGAATTCGGAATACCTGACAAACTTATAAATCTTGTCAAAATGACATTACGAAGTGTTAAATGTAGAGTTAAGGTCATGTCTGACGTATCAGAAGCTTTCTATACAGAGAGAAGTCTCAGACAAGGAGACTCCCTGTCTTGCATACTATTCAATATTGCGCTTGAAAAAGTGATGAGAGATGCAAGAATTAATACTAGAGGAACCATTCTACAAAGATCTATTCAACTTCTGGCCTATGCGGATGACATTGATATAGTTGGACGAACAAAACAGGATGTGATAGAGACTTTTAGTGCCCTAGAAAATGCTGCTCAAGATAAGGGCCTTGCAGTTAATGAAGGAAAAACAAAATTTATGGTAGCAAGCTCTAAAATGTATAATGTGCAGTCACTCAGTATTGGAAGCTATACGTTTGAATGAGTCACACAGTTTAAATACTTGGGCACGCTTGTTACCAGCAAAAACGATCTTAAAATTGAAGTTAGGAACAGACTCTTCATGGCAAATAGATGTTACTTTGGTCTAAAGAACCAACTTAAATCAAAATTCCTCTCAATTAGTACCAAAGTAAACTTATACAAAACCCTAATCAGACCAATAATCCATTATGGTAGCGAGACTTGGGCAATAAATAAGACAGAAGAAAATAGACTACTCATTTTTGAAAGGAAGATACTTCGATCAATTTTTGGAGCAGTCAAAGAAAATAACACTTGGAGAAGTCTTTATAACCACGAAGTATATAACAAGTACAAAGAACCTGACATACTGAGAGTTATCAAATCCTACAGGATTAGGACATGTTTTTCGACGAGAAGATTCCGACCCGGCTAAAAAATTGACATTTTCAAAGATAGAGGGTACAAGGAGAAGAGGGAGACCGAATACAAGGTGGTTGGACAGTGTGGAGAAGGACTTGAAGGAATTGGGAGTGCAAAGATGGAGAAGTCTGGCTGCAAATCGTCCTGCCTGGAGGAGCCTAATTGGGAAAGCCTTGGCCTCTACTAGGCTGTAGAGCTGATGAAGAAGAAGAGTGACATATTTATTAAACGATATATTGTTATTCCACAACACTTTAGTGGACAAGTTGTCTTTGACCAATGTAATCGTGTAAAATGCAAATGAAAACACTGTAACTAACACAAACGAGATTATAAATAATACGTTAAAAGATATTTACGCCTTTGCCGCGTCTCTTTTGTTTGATAATTGCCTCTGATTAGCTCGTCATCGACCAAAAAGGGCCGGTAGAATCAGTGTTGTCAATCCTTTTATTTTTCAATGATTTAAAATAAAAACATCATTCATATTTGTCCAGTTAACTTATTAATAATGGTATAAATTTTTAGCAAGAAATGTCAATGAGCAGAGTCGAACGCAGCTTACTTTTTGGCAATAACAAATTCTCTTTTTTAGTCTTTAAACTGCAATCCCGTGAGATCTGCCGGGATGATTGTTATATTTGCTGAGAGTATTTACAGCAAAGGTAAATCAGGTCTCGTACTTTAAACAATATAAAAGATACTTCCCATTACTTGCTGATAAGGTACTTTTTGCCTATAATCTACGTCTTCTTCATTTTGTGGAGACATTGCCTAGGTCAATTTTTGGTTGAGATTGATCGGTTTACAATCATTAATATTTGAACAGTAGCTCATTTAAAATTTTGCAAATTTGATCTGGCTCAAAGAACCACTAATATGAACAAGAATGACAATCAGTTAGATTTGCTTAGTTTTTGACAATTAACTCCTTGCCCTATGTGTGGACCACCATTTAAGTTGTTTAACATTGTTTTTCTGAACAGCTGTCTCTTCAATATTTATTCCCAATGGTGCAATTACACTCTTACAGATAAACGTCACCTCAAATATTGTTCTTTAAAATTTTATTTGAGAAAAATTATGTAGAATTTTATACAATATCATTGAATCTCAGTGGTACCTTGGCGATACTTGTTAATAATGACTCTTATTGTTCAGAAAAATTCTTAGCTAGAAGTCAGAAGGTCTTGTGCGCTTTTATAGACTTAGAAAAGGCCTATGACCGAGTGGTGAAGAGTGAATTGTGTCTATGTATGGGGTGAGCGATAGTTTAGTACGAGCACTGAAATCACTTTACGAGGATTCCACTGCTTGTGTCAGGATAAACGAAATTTGCACTGACTGGTTTAAAATCGAGAAAGGTGTGAAACAGGGATGTGTGGCTTCGCCATGGCTGTTTTAACTTTTACATAGGCGATTGTTTAAAAGATTTAAAAGAGAGTGATTATGGATTGAAAATGAATAATTTGATCGTCAAATGCTTTCTTTACGCCGATGATCAAGTCATGTAAGCATCATCTGAAAAGGAGTTGCAGGCGATGGTTAATGTTATGCATGATGCCCTGATATCAAGGGAATAAAAATAAATGTAAGCAAAACGATAAAAATAAATGTAAGCAAAACGAAAGTAATGGTTTTTGAAAGAGAAGAAAGCATGACAAACTGTGAATATCTGATTAAGGGAGAAAGAGTGAAAAAAGTAAGTGAATTTGTGTAAATGGGTTGAAAGTTTACGAGAGATGGAAAGTATGACAGTGGCATTAAGCGTAGGGTGTTGGCAGGAAAACAAATTAATGGGGCACTGCATAGCATTATAAACAGTGAGAAAGTGTCAAAAAAGGCACGTCTGGCTGTGGTTCCTACACTCACGTATGGTAGTGCATGTTGGGTTTTCCAAAAGAAGCATGAAAACATGATCAATGCTGCGGAAATGAGTGATCTGAGAAGTAAAGCCGGAGTGACTTGGTTGTATAAATTAAAGAATAGTGAGATAAGAGAACTCTGTGGTGTAAAAGAAGATGATGAAAAAATTTATAAGGCGAGTGTGAATGGACGGAAGTCGGTAGAGGTCGACCTAGGCGAACATGTGTCGATCAGATCATCATTGTTTTAAAGAAAGGCCAGGTCAACAGTACCAACAACCGACGAGCTTGTATGAGAGCACTTATGAAAGTAAAGGAAGCAAAAGATGTGTGTAAGAACCGTAGCAAGTGGAAGAAAGTGGTCTCTGCCTACCCCTACGAGAAAAAGGCGTGACTATATGTATGTATGTATTGTTTAGAGTGGCAAGGGAGAGACATCTTATTATATGGCACAAAATAGTACCTCATATAAATTCACTCAAGGACCGGACAAATTCTCTTAATTAATATTTATATTTTTTCCGACAAGAATTATTTATTGATATCTTAAATTTCAAAAAAATAAAAAAGATATAAATTTAAAAATAAGTTTGATTGTACAGCCAGCACTTTTGCCTCCACGATTTCATGCCAACAAATATTTCATCAGATGTGACAACGTTGCTAGAAAACAAGAATTTTGAGTCGGCTTCGGCAGGTCGTAAAACAAGTGAATATAAAAAACTGAACGTTGTGACGTGACAGACGAGCTTAAGGTGCTAGGAAGGTACCTTTGTAAAAAGTTGCCTAGTCATTCATGGTTTACGGAATATTTATACGGTGCGTTACAAAAAAAAAATTAAATAGTTAACAGAAAAACGAATCAAGTTTAACAACAAAACAACTGGTGATAGAAGTAGAAAACTTGAGTTTTGTGTTTTGGAAGAATTTATAGCTTTAATTTCTTATAAATTTTTACCAATTTGTAGTTGGTTTTATTTATTTTTTTTTAATTCATATGATTAATTTAAAAAATTGAACAAATTTGGTGTATGTTATAAATATTAATTGTAAGCAAAACGCTTCAACTATGTCTCACTCAACACAGTAACGAGTCAATAATACTATGACTCTTGTTTTAGACGATGCTTGTCCAAGGTAACAACATCTTTTTTCTTTGGAATTATCCATATTTGTTTAATAAAATACTATTTTGGTTTTAATGTTATTTGATACTTATGATGGTCCAATAATAGTTAGTTGAGCATGCTAGATTAAATAAACACAAATAAGACTTTACAAATTTTGTTGTTCTTAAAAATCCTTTGGGAGATATAATCCAAATTCTTAAACAAAACATCGTCAACACCAAAATATATAGGTAGTTAATGGATTAAGTACTCACTGCCTTTTTCAATTTAATTAATAGTAAAATTAGCGTTGTTCGCGGGTCTGATTTCGAGCAAGTTCAGGAACTATACGCATGCGCTATCTACAAAGGTTCGCGGGCCAAAAAATCCTGAATTTTTACAGTCCTGTGTTCGCGAGTTACATCAGTTTGATTCGTTATCCATTCGAAATCGGTCCTGGCTTCTTCCTCTTCAAGTGCTGTGTCCTCCACTTACGTTTGCTATCATCATCGCTATCTTTACTTTATCTACTGCTTTTCGAAATAGTGACGTTGTGCTGGTTCCATACCATCTATCTATAATATACTTTGTTTCTAAAGAACATAACAGAATCAGAATAGAATAAGTCTGTGGTCGGCCTTAAACATGTTGGAGTTGCTAGAAGTACTGGTTATTTTAAAGAAGTTTTTACCACAGTTAAGAACATGAATCTGTTTTATGTAATTTCATTAAATTATCCTGTGTTAAATGAATTTTATTAAATTGTAATCTCTTCAGAAAAACAGTGGGTGAAATAAATAATTAATCATTGCATGTGTTGTATGTTTTTTTTTTCAAAATGATTACATTGTCTAGTTCCAATATTTCCTTTTTTAAGTTAAGGCTAGTGGCTAGTAAAAAATTATCACATTGAAAAATTTTTTAATTGCTATAAAAAATCACATGCAAAATAACATTTATTTACAGAAAAATTAAACTTTGCAATGCTGAAAAAACTGTAAACTAAAAAATATTTAAATAAAAATCCTACAAAAATATTTCATTTTAAAATATAATAAAACAAGCTAAAAATAAAGTAAAAAAATGTATGTGTGTACAGTTCACACGGAGTGGAAGTGGAACTTTATAAAACAGAGCAAAGACAACAATATATATTGTAAAAATAGTTTAATTCTATTTATTAATCTGTTCCATGCAAATAAATATATGTATACAAAACATTTGTAACTATTATCTTTTAATGAACGCCTAAGTAAACTATTTAAACAAGAGTGGAAAGGCTACGTACGAAGCACCGCACAAAAAGGAGACCGATATCTAATAGCATAGTGGATATTCAAAAATATGTCTAGTTTATTGTGCTATGTTGTTCATGGATTTTTTATACACATTGACAATTAATGATGATTGATAATTGATGATGCTGTAGATAGGCTTGAAAACAAGTTATACACAAAAATTAAATTTTACAAATAATACAACAGTTTTTATTTCTGTGATATTTAAAACGTGAACACAACCATCAACATCTCTAGATGTTTGTCAAAATACCGAAATGATAAATAACTGGGTATGCGCTTTTAAACAATCCTAAACTAGTTCGGCTTTAGCTCTGAATCGGTTTCAAACAAGCTATGGTTTATCACAATTTTTTTTTCATATTATTACTTTAAGTATGCGAGGATATGAACTTCTGTAGAAATCATCTGCTAAAACTAGAAAAATTATAGCGACGCCAAGAAAGCGTTCTTTAAAAACTTTAAATTGCATCTTTTGATCGTTATTTTTTTATAATTTATTCAGTGGAAGTAAACCTTCTGTAAAACAGATTTTATATATTTTTTTTATTTTATCTTTTTTTTAAACTCAGTCCACTTACATCCTTTCTATCCTTACTATAAAATGTATGTTCAAAAGGATAAATCCTTTTGAGAAGAGAATTTATTTGTCAACCGGTTCCACAAAAGAGGATTTAACATCCGTCATACATAAACACCCACGAGTGAGATAAAGATCCGATCCAGATCCGGATTGAGCAAAACACAATATATCACTAATTGAAATAAAAATAGGACCTTGGCTTGTTTTAAAAGTGCACTTTTAATTCACCCAAAGAAGATTCATATAATTTGAACGAAACGTTTTCTATTTTTTCACCATGACATGGATCTTTTGATGATTTTTTAACTTTCCAGCAGTAAGTTATATTGATGGAACCGATTTTGCAAATCCCGAATTTTGACATATTTCCACATTTCAAGGTCCCCAGAGACCAATGCAATAGTTTTTAAATGTGTGTATGTACGTATGTTCGTATCTGCGTTCGGAATGATTATCTCTAGAATTAAACTTTCTGAATTTTGCAATTTATAAATTATACTATTTTTAATACGTAATTTTAAGATCTTTTGAATAATATGATTGTTGCATGTAAGGAATATTTGTATGAAAAATATGATGACAATATTTCATAATAGGAGATAGTTTTAAAAAACAAAAATAGAAATTCGAGAATTATAAACTTGTGTCAATATTGAGAGAATAGCATTGAAGACGCTATAACAGTAAAAATATTTTTACTAACAAATGATTATTGATCATAATAAATATAAATTATTTTTTTCAATTGTTATAAACAGCGATCGTTTTTCTTTTTATTCAAAGTTTCATGTCTATTTTCTTTACGGCATTTGAATTTTGATTCAATGCTTGCATCAATTCATTAGCGGAAAAAGTGCAGTGCGTATTAAATAAAAACTTTTAAAAACCAGCAATTTATGATATTCAACCAGTCCACTAATTATCGAAGTAGAGTATAATTCCTTCAGTGTCCGAAAACAAGAATTACAAACCTCCATTTTTTACAATAAGCAGTAAATTTCACCAAGTTTTCCTTCACAGTAAATACCTACTTTATATTTTTTTACTGATATTGAGATATTATCATTAAAGACTTATATTTTTTCTTGCAAGTTTTCTATTTCCTGGATTTTTTTTGTATTTAGTCTTTATTTGTAGCTTTTCATGAATACTTTTGCTCTTTATTGACAAATTTTTTCCCTTTTAATTCCTTTCCATGGTTAAATAAAAAGTAACTAAAAACACAGTTTATCATTTTACATTTTATCAAAGTATAAAAAGTCTTCGGATCAAATAATTCCAAGTTGTAATAAAATTTTATTTTTAAATCTGTTTTTTTTTTTTGGATTAACCAGCGTATATTTTTCCAATCATTTATTATAAGTTATTATAATCAGTTTACTGATAACATCTATTTTACAACCAATTTCACTGGATAGGAATAGCAAAAACATGCCCTAGAATACTTAAGATTTCTTGCTAACTTTATCGGTGGTAATAAAATAGATAATTAATTATATTAAAAGATACTGACAGGACTGAAAAGACGAAACAGCAAAAGAAAAATATTTTTATGACACTAATTTGCTTCTTATTTGTTTTGGATTTTATTTTTCTTTACTGTTGTACATTGTCAAGCTGCAACGGTAATGTTAAGATAATTAATTTTAGAAAGGTTGCCTAGATATTTCATTATGAATTGTGTAACCAGAACTCACATGGCACACCAAATTAAAATCTCATATAAATCTTATTGTATTTTTATCATTAATACAAAATAATCAATGCCGAAGATCTAAATTATTTATTCCAATTTAGTAGAGATGGGCCTCTGCATTTCGGTGGTAGCTGATCATGTAATCGTTAAAAAATGCTTTTGAAAAATGGAACCTCTGATTTCTTTTTATATTACCAAAAGTTTTGATAAAATACAACTTTTTATTAAAATGAACAACAAAATTATTCTCTTCTGTTACTTAATTACTTTCAAAATTAATTCTGAATAATGTTTTTCTTTTTTTTTATTTTATTTTTTTTCTGTGGAAAGCTAGAAAGTTTTTTACTCCTAATCAACCGTTGACCACGTACAAGGCTCAAATACTGGAGTATTGCTCGCACCGAGTCATTCTCTTCGTCTTCTAGATTCCATGCAGAAAAGGGCCATTCGGATGATAACCAGCTTAACTCTCACAGATACCCTTCACCCTCTAGAACATAGAAGAAGAGTTGCAGACCAGACATTACTTTACAGATATTTCCATTCCACATTCGGCCGAAGAACTCGGCAAGCTGATCAGTCTCACCCATTTACTCTCAAGATTGACACTACAAGGACCAATTTCCATAAAAAATCCTTCTTTTACAGGGCTACTACGGAATGGAACAAGCTTCCAAAATCAGTTTTTCGAGAAAACTATGACCTGCTACTTTTTAACAAGCGGGTCCACAATCATTTCCTTTCTATAATACCTCTTCCCTTCTAATAGTCGCAGTGCGGGCCGTCCGTGGCCCACAGGATAGGCTTACCCTTTTTGCGACTATTTTCAGTAAAAAAAAATTAATTAACAATCAAATTATTTAATTCATTCTATAAGTAACTTTGCTTACAAGTACTAAGTATAGATACTAGCCAGCTACAATGTTTATTACCTCCAGCGAGGTAACCTTTAGCACATCATACTAGGTTTATTGGCCATATTTTCTTAAATCTTATTTTAATTCTTGGTCTAAACAGCTCTCCTTGTATTGAATTTGGATTGGTTTATATAATAATAATAGTAATGATTTATTGATTAGTATCAAGTTCAAAGTACTGTTAGTTTAGACAGAGTTTTACACTTGTAACTTATAAAAGGTTGAATTTAATTTCTGAAAACACAGTCACTTATATTCAGCGAATAAAGTTTTTTGATTGTTGGATAACCGGTTTAGGAGCCATGTAATATTGCATGAGAAAGAGCCACGATAGACTGGAGTCCTGTCGGTTGGTACAGAGTACTGGTTTCTACATCACATGTTTAAATTATGAATATTATGATTAAATGAATAATTAAATTATAGTTTTTTTAATGAAGGTAGCTGGGTTTTTTATTTACAACAATTTTGTGAAATTGAACGCACGCATGGTTGGCCCTCCTGGCCTCCATATTTAACTATTCTAATCTGTTTAAATAATGCGAAACATGCTGGCGTTTTTTCACTCCGGTGATGAATCTTATGCAAGAGTTTTATAATTTTTGTAGTCTCTTCTTATCTACATGTAATAAGTTTGAACCGTACACAGTGGCTGCGTGAGAAAGTACAAGTGATTTACAAAGAATCTGCTTTAATTTTGGATTCAGTAGTTTTCGATCCGAGTAAACTGATTTTAAATTATGTATTGAACCTCGTTTAAAGATAATTTATTTCTGTCTTTTGCAGTGTGGACAAATTGTCCAATTGATTTAATTCCGGTCCATTCTCTTATATTTCGAGCCCATGACATTTGTTTTCGACCCAACCCTCTCTTTCATCTTAATTTTGCTCTCCAAAATCAATTGTAGTATATTATATTTTTCATTTCTAAAAATATGGTCATAGTATGCAGTTTTTCTCTTCCTTATTGTGGTAAATAATTCTCTTTCTTAATGCATTTTTTGTGAGACGTCGTTGTTCGTTACCTTATTAGTCCAAGAAATTTTAAGCTGACGTCTGTAGGTCCACATTTCGAACGATTCTATTTTATTGATAGTGTTTACCTTTAGCGTTTTAAGATGAAAAATAATTTGTGGAGATATTTTTTGGACCATTTAGGTCTTTATTGATCTGCTTACACGCTATAGCTAACATATTTTAGGGAATATCTTTGGAAATTTGTGTGTCACCGAAATAACTGTACATCTTAGTATATTCAAGACATTTAGGAAATTGAGAGGTAAATAACACCAATAGAAGTGGTTTGAATATTGAGCCTTTTGGCATGCCTCTATGTAGATTAAGATAATTGGACATTTTTCGACCTAAGATAACTCGATTAAATTTATATACAATGTTTAGAAGAGTTGTTGTACAACTGTTATGAGGTCTGAAGCCAGATTGACTTGCTCCAAGTAGTTTCGAGTTTGTTTATTTATTATCTTCTTAAATGCTGTCAAGATGAGAAATAAAATAGTTATAGGGCGTAGATCGTTGTATGTTTGGGGTTTGCTAATTTTTACCAGAGGTAGTATAAGTGATTTTTTCCAACTTGATGGATGGTTTTATGATTTTAGTGATTCTTTCTTGGATGGCTTCTTGTATTGTAGGAACGCCTAGGTGCGCATAAGTGGTGTGGCCTGATACCAATAAAATTGGTAAATTTGGTACCTACTCCTTTTTTAATTAACGTAACCTCACAAATATTTTAAATAAAAGATCTATTTACCATTATTAATCGGGTTAGACAACTGACAAAATATACAGATCTAAAATGAACATAAAGATTTTGTTTCTTTCCTATTTATCTTACAGTTCCTATTCACCCCATTTTACGGTAGTTTTTGTGTAAGCTGTATTTTGCTGCATTGTGGTAAGGATTTTTGACAATTTTTTCGGTAACTAGTTATTTTGAAACGTTAAGGTATTCATGTAGCTCTTGTGATAGGCCGTTATTACCGTTTAACCGGTTACAATTACCTATTACGCGAGTAACCGTCTATCAACCAGTTCGTTAGATATGCTAATCAAATGATTACGTGATTAGTTCCGATTTACCACTGCATTAATTATTAAAATTGTTGAAACCAGATCTCATAATAGATATATGCATGAAGTAGGTAGTTATGATTCACGAGTTAAGCTGTTTAATTATAAACAACGTCTTGTCACTACCCAATTGTTTCTCTTTGTCTCACAGTATTCTCCAGAGTTAACGAGGTTACACATTTTAAATTAAGCGAATATATTAAACATTTCATTAACTAAATAAATAAAACTAAGTGTTGTGCATAAAGTATAGTGAAAATCGTGTATAAAAATGTTTTCATAGCAAATCAGCGAATTATTTGAAACAATAAGAGTAATAACAATAAATCCAAGTACCTAGAAATCTCTAAGCAGGCAGTCGACATTCAAATTTGTCTTCATTAGGTATGGTAATGCAATCAGTTGTCTGCCGATATAATTGGCGGATACTTTACAAGTCTGGGCAACATAATAAGCTTTGTCAGGTGCTTTAAACTTCGCCGCAACGCAATAAGCCGACAATCCTTACACAACTACACTTTTGCTTTACTTTTTTTTCACGTTTTGCATTTTTGTTTTACCTTCTCTGCACTAGCGCTCGCGTTACCTGGGGCGCACTAAAAGTCTTCGACATTGTTATTGTCTTTACCGATTAATACTGCTGTTTTTTTAAACAATGATTTGAAACATAATCCTAGTTTACTGGGAGTCTTAAATTAATTTTTAACGAAATTAAATTCTTTTTTTAACTCTGGTAGTGGAAGCCCCAATTTATCCATAATTAATACAAACTAGTACACAAATTTGTGCCAAAATTAATAGATAAAGGAATTTCTTTATTTGACTTTGGTAGTGGGAGAAACTTTTTTTCAGCCATCTTCTTCTACTAGCAGTTCCTATCCATTCTGGATGTTGGCAACTATATTATTTATCATCACTTTATTAACTGCGGCTCTGAACAACTATGTGATGGTCACTGCCAACCAGGTTCTGAGATTCTTCAACCAAGAGATTCTCCTTCTTTTCACACCTCTTTTTTCATCCACTTTGCCCTGTTAGATATTTTAAATCGATATCTGTCTGTGTTTCTTATCACACGATTGAGGTATTGGAGTTTTCCTATTTTTATGGTATTTGGAATTTCTTTCTGTTTATTTATTATCTGTAAAACCGTCCCATTTTTAATACGGTCTGTTCACGACACCCCCAGTATCCGACGATAGAGCCACATCTCAAACGCTTTTAATATTTTGTTTGTAGCCTCAGTAAGTGTCCACGACTCCAACCTGCACAACAGCACTGAAAACACATAGCAGCGCAGGAATCTTACCTTTGTCGCTAACGTCAAGTCGTGGTTTTTAAAAATTTTGCTCATATTTCCGAACACTGCTCTGGTTTTCTCAATACGGATCTTTATCTCTTGCGCGTGGTCTCATTGGTCAATGATATTGGTGCCAAGATACGTGTATCTACTCACTCGTTCAATAGACTTGCCGTTACTCTTGATATCCATATCCATATAAAATCACCAAACAAAATAACCTTTTAATTAATGCATGGCCTAGATTTTCACATCAGTCACGCGTCACTAATGTGATCGTGCATGTAGCAAAACTCAAATGAAAGTGGACGGGACATGTTGCTCGCATGCAAGATGGCAGATGAACAAAACGATTACTTGAATGGAGACCCACATCCGATAAAAGAAATAGAGAAAGACCACCAACTCGCTGGACAGACGACATTACAAAAATTACAAAAAACTGGATTCGTAGCACTCAAGACAGAACAGAATGGACTCAACTAGGGGATGCCTATGTCCAGCATTTGGCGCAGAGTGCTGGTTAATGATGATGATGGCCTAGATTTTGTATCGAACTACTTTTTAAAAAAGTAGTCGATAGCCATCACATATCCCTTAACACCAAAATGAGATGGGTCAAGAACTTGGTATTTTCAGTCTTTCTTTATATGGATCATAATGCTGGACTTTAAAAAACACTGATAAACGGAAGATATATGCTTTCGAAATTTTTTCTGGCTCAAAATTCCGAGAGTCTCCTGGACTGAAAAAAGAACCAACCAATCCATTCTGGACCAACTCAGAATTAAGAAGAGATTAAGCATTGTGGTATCGGAGAAAATAGCTAAATTCTTTGGTGATGTGGATAAAAAAAATGGTACTGAGGGACTCATTTTGAAAGGGACAGTCCCTTGCAAAAAATCAATAGAAAGGTCACCTACAAGATACATGGATCTTATAACCGGTCTAACCAGCAAAAACTTCACTCAAACATTCAAGATGGCAGAAGATAGACAGAAATGAAAAGCCATCACAGAAAACAATACGTGAATTCATAATGCTCGAAACCGAGCAAATGACTAAGAAGAACCTGAAAAACATTAAATGGATCTAAAACTAAGTTGCACAAAGGTAAAATACAAATTCAGGAAATAAGAAATAAATCTTTAAAATTCCTTTTTATTGTGCAAACTTTAGAATAGGTGAAATGTTGGAATTGGAAAATGCATGATTAGATTTAAATTATTTTGCTTCCCACTAAAATTCATTTAAAAAGAGTGTTAAAAATTGTAAAAATTGTAATTGTTAAAATAAAATACTTTTAAATACAAAAGCTAAACGAAGCATGTAACTTTGGATTTGCCCTCGTGCAGATCAGAATCTTGTCGTACCTCGTTTTACAAGAACATACGTCGAATTTTGTTGATCTTGTTTTGTCCTTTCGTTTTCTTTTAATATAAATTTTATTGGGACTTGAAAGAGTCAAGAAAAGCAAGCTCGTCGAGAAGTTGAATTGCTATGGGTGGCATTTCGTTCAATTTAAATGGATCATCCGCTTCTCTTACGTCTCTTTTCTTCTTTGTTTTAACATTGGTAATCAGCAGAGTGATTTATTCATTGAAAATGTACTTTCGGGTCTAAATTGGTAAATTTATAACCAACAAGTTCTTATTTTAGCCACAATTTTACATACGAAGTTCGCCTTTTTAATTCAGTCAACGATTATCTGATGACGCTATTGGTAAATTTAACGATTTATTTTCATTAAATTATTTTTTTAATTTTAATAAAAGCCCAACTTAATGACAATATCTTAAATTACTTAGTTTAATTTTTAAATTTAATATTATAAGGAAAATAAGAAGCTACCGACCACAGTTTTACAAAAAACGTTCAGAAACAGATGAAAAAAAAAACAAAACAAGAATTTATAGAGAAACAAAGTGAAGTATTAGAAAAGCAGTGATCACTTTATTTTTGTTGTTTGAGCAGGAATAGTATGTACTTTATTAAGAATTCTGATTCGAGTAGAATTAGGAAATCCATGTTTTTTAATCGGTAATGACCAATTAGTGGATTTGGTATTTGACTTGTTCCATTAATAATTGGTGCTCCAGATATAGCATTTCAACGAATAAATCAGATAAGATTTTGATTATTACCCCCATCAATTTTTTTATTAATTATAAGTAGAGTGGTTGAAAGAGGAGCAGGAACTGGATGAACAGTATACTCACCTTTATCTTCTAATATTGCACATAATGGTTCATCAGTAGATTTAGCTATTTTTAGTCTTCATTTAGCTGGAATTTAATCCATTTTATGCGCTATTAATTTTATCACAACGATAATTAATTTACGTCCAAATAGTATAAGATTTGACCGTATACCCCTTTTGTTTTTGCAGTAGTAATTACTGCTGTTCTATTACTTTTATCATTACCAGTATTAGCTGGAGCGATTACAATATTATTGACTGATAGAAATTTAAATTTATCATGACCCCATTCTTTACCAACACCTATTCCTATTTTTTGGTCACCCAGAAACTTATATTTTAATTTTAACAGGATTTGGAATAATTTCTCATATTGTCAGACAAGAAAGATGAAAAAAAAAGTCTTTGGAACATTAGGTATAATCTATCCAATAATACCAATTGGATTTTTAGGGTTTATTGTTTGAGCTCATCATATATTCACAGTTGGAATAGATATAGATACACGAGCTTATTTTACTTCAGCTACAATAATTATTGGAGTTCCAACAGAAATTAAAGTATTTAGATGATTAGCTACCTTACATGATACAAAAACTAATTTTAGACCACCAATATTATGATCAGTGGGATTTTTTTTACAGTTGGAGGATTAACAGGTGTAAATTTAACATTTTTCCCGTAACATTTTTTAGGATTAAGAGGAATACCACGACGTTATTCTGATTATCCAGATACATTTACTCAATTGGTTCAATAACTTTTAATTAGAGTAACATTTTTATTATTTATTTTCTGAGAATCATTCTCCATACAACGAAAAAGACTAAGTCCATTAAGAATGAACTCTTCAATTGAATGACTTCAAAATTCTCCACCGGCTGAACACAAATATTCTGAATTTCCGATACTAACCGCTAATTTCTAATATGGCAGATTAATGCACTGAATTTAAGCCCCAAAAATAAAGTATAACTTTTTCTAGAAATTTTAACTTGTAATTAAATAACATTTTAATATATAAAATGACTTCGAACTACAAAGTAAAGAATATGAACATACCAAACTAAAAATAAGTGCTCCTAGAAGAGTTAATATATATGTGCTACACCGAACACTGTCAATTAATGACTGATAACTGATGAAAACGAGACTTTAACTACAAATTCAGAATTGTTTGTCAACTTACCACCATATTGACCTCAATATAAACAGACTTAAAAACCCTACACTTGGTTGTTTAAAAAAATAAGTAAAGAATAAAAATAAAAGTAAGAAATAGTTTTTTAGAAAATCTCACAAAGATAACACTAAGTAAATATTTTTAATATTATTTCCATGTAGATCTAAAAGATTAATTACTTGAGTACTGTATCTTATACATTATTAAACTACATCAAAGTTGCTTCCTCCACATACTGTTAAACTCGATGCTTTTGACATCAAATAAAACTTCTAACTTAAGAGTAAATCTAAATTCATGATCATGTATAAGTTCATCAAGCGCTGTAATTACCTCATCTTGGACAAGCCGTCAACATTGCTGGAAAATCTCTCATGAAAGAAGCACTTTTTTACGATAATACTCTTATACAAAAATTTTTCATTTTTCATTTTTAAAATCTTTGTGAGTTTTTTCTGTTCCACATTCTATTTGACTCAACAATACGAGTTTGAAATTTTTGCTAAAATGTTTTGCAACCAGCGAGAGCATCGAACCTTTGTTTTTTAAATATTTCCCGGTGCGCATACTGTAGAATTAAAATTTGGGTGTAAATTGCTCTTGTTCATACAAACGAATATATATATATATATATATATATATATATATATATATATATATATATATATATATATATATATATATATATAAGTTTAAAGTTGAAATATATTACTCAGTGTGTACTGCTGAAGAATAATCAAAACTTTACACAATGCCAACGAGTTTTCTCCCTAAATAAATCCTGCTGAAGTAGTTAATCTTTATTAGTGTTAAGAGCTAAATATGTTCTACTTGTTTTAATATAACGGTTTAGAAATGAACTATATTTAAAGATTGATAAAGTCTACACAAAATTGTTATCACTTTAAAGGTCTATATTAATTATCTTTTTCTTTTTAACAAATATAAAATCATCTTTTGCTTAGTTTTTTATTAATGCAGGCTTGTAATTAATTTGATTGTTGGAAATCAGTACTTCCAACTGTACAATTTCTCTCTTGATTTTTAAAACCGCTCAGTACGGCCCTGACGCCGACAAAAATCAGCTGAAAACACGTGCATTTTAGTAACCCACTATAATATCTGATCACCCTCCTATCATGTGAAAGACCGTTACGCTTTTGACCTAATAAAAGCAAGGACTTGAGCGCGATAAACCAACAATCAAAACGTATTTCATTGTTGATTAAAATTTTTATTTATTAATTAATCAAAAACTTGTATTTAGTCTCAAGTGTATTATTAAATAATGCTGATTTGTTCTTGCTTGCTGAAGTTTTTTCACGCTAGTTTTTGTAGCTTTATCGTCTTTTCTGATGGTGTTGCTGATTTTTTGGGTAATTTGGTTGTTCGGGTTTTTAGAAAATACCAATATAAGTACGAACAATTTAATTTTACATTTTGATATATTTAATCTATCTTTATATGATTAAAATTTTAGTTAGGAATTATTTAAAAGTTACCTATTTAAATGGAGTTTAAACAAAAACTCACATAAAAAACTAAATTATTTATGAAAATTTTAATGGAAAGTATTGTTAACGTTAAAGTTTCTTTAAGCGCAACAAAATCCTACTTATCTTAAAATATGTGTTCCTTAATCTGTAAGTTACAGCACTTCAAGAGTCTTTGTTGTAAAAGAGACTATAAGCCGACTAAATGCTGATTCACGAGGTATTCGTTTAAGTAGTCGTAGTTAAATGCAGTTGTTTATTTAAATACTTGTTAAATGATTTCGTAAGGTTGTACTTTACGCGCATATTTTTTTAACTACATCGTTATTTAGTTGTTGTCAAGTGTAGTAACATATACGTTCACCAGTGACTGCTAATAAGTTCGAGTGTATGTGCAGTAAAATTTATCTGGCAATATCTTTTTTTTAAAATAAATGTAGATAATATTTAAGCTTAACCAGCTAACAAATGCTTACAGTTTAAAACAATTCCTAACAAAGCAAAAGAATATTTTGGCCAATTTTTTTACTAAACAAAACACTTGGCATTAATTGATTTTAAGTTTAAATTTTTTCATTATACATGAGTGGAAGTTGCAATAAAAGTGAAATAAGCCTGATGAAAGAGATTGTGAAAACAGTATGAAATTTGGCAAGACTGTATGGTGATAGGATCACGCTAAAGGCTGGTAGAAGTCAGCTGTACCGTCTTTTTAACCTTTGCTGGCCTTGCGCCAGGAGATTATCTGCAAAAACAGTCGAGGCATTAGCTTACTCAGCATCGTCGGCAAACAATATGCAACGGTATTGAATAAAAGAGTGACGAATGAAACTAAAGGAAAAATATAGAATGCGCAAGAGGTATTTTAAAAAGGAAGGGGTTGCATAAATCATACTTTCTTACGTGTGTAAGAACCATAGCAAGTGAAAGGAAGTGGCTTCTGTCTACCCCTACAGAAATCGTTTTTAAACACCAAAGAAAATGTGAAAATATTAATAGAAGTTCAAAGTAAATCACGTGAAATTTTGAGTTAAACATGGAGAGATACTATATAAATCGCCAACGGTTGCTAAGAGCCATTGCCAACATTAACAGACGATAGGCACTAGCAGAAGAATCAGAAGGCATACAGCAGCCGCAAGAAATGCCCAGGAGCTATGAGAGTTGCTATTGCAGAAGCAGAACGTAATCCTTAATTTAGTTCAAAGTATGACTCGTCGAATGAAAGCAGTCGTTAATACAAGAAGGGGTTATGTACGTTATTAATTATCATTTATTTTTTAATAATGTTAAGTTTTATTTCATTCGTTTTATTCACAATAACAATAGTCAAGTATTGTCTAGAATATACAGTTACTGTTTTTCTAGAATAAATCATAGAAAAAAAAAATTGTGTTGTTTGACTCCATTTTTAAAAGCAACGCATAAGCTGATGAATTTTATTTTTAAAATTATTTGCAATTTCATGAGTTATTTAAAGTGACCTTAATTTTTTGCTCGGCAGTGTATTTATTGATCCTTAAAAATTGGAACGTTTTGTAAATTTTAAACGTATGTTTTAAGTTGACAGCTTAGCTGTTACAACCTTGTATATATGTTAATCATTAAAACTGTTATTATAATAGTGGTAGTCGGATGAACCTTTATTGAAAGTGTTCTTAAACGAGGCTACGGGCAACTATGGCTTCATAATTACTAAAATTATATCTTGTTTTACCAGGTACCTACTTAACGAGATTTTTGCTCCTGGTTAGCCTGCTGTAATAATATACAAACACATCCAACAAATACCAAGATTTAATATTTTATCGTGTCCCATTAAGGCAGCATTTTTGTTTATAACATCATCAACACATAAACTCGATTAGGAATCTTTATGATATTAACAATTTTTTTTTATTAATATAAAAAGCAATTAAAAATACAAAGAATTTTTGCATCAAGACATTTTTTTTAAATATTGTTCGTATAGGATTAAAATTTGATAATTTATTAAAAATAAAATAAAAACTATAAAAAAATTATAGATAATTTCTTAAGATCTTTAAAACTTCTAGTCCAGCAGCCACCGCCTGTTTTTTCAGTGATAAATAACAGGCTGAATCTTCGTGAGCTCGTTCCGACGAGACGCCCAAATTTTTCCTCAGTGGAAATTCTCGAAGAGGTAGCTAATAAAGTGCGCAGGTGTAAAACATGTCGATTTGGTAGGTTGTCGAAATTTTCTGACTTACAAAAATTTTTTTATTGAAATGTTAAAATAATATGATAATAAACTCAGAAAAACAATTGTCCTACAAAATGGATGGTTTGACTGGAGCGTCCTCCACGCCAAATATGTCGAAATAACGAGGTCATAAAAATGATTAGTAACCAGCTGATTTTTTGTACACAGGTTAGTAAATATTTGTATAACTAAATGGCCACAGAGTGCTACAAATTTAGTGGTACTTTTTCCCAGTCCTACGCTTGGATGTTGTCGATTCCACTGTAATACTTTTTTTATTTGATTCATTTAGAGGTATTTTTTTTAATACAAAAAATTAATAAAAACAATTTTATTTAATAATCTTTACTAGCATACAAAATTACAATTATTTAATTTTTAATTTAATTTCTTGCAAATATTGTCCGCGACTACGGTTAACAAGGTCCATTCTCAAGTTCCAATTTTCGATTACGCGTGATAGTATTTCGATGGTATTTGGCCAATGATTCGAGTAATATTGGCCTTCAATGCCTCAATCGTAGCCGGCTTATGCATGTAGACCAAAGGAAAAAGTCAAAAGGGGTGATGTCACATGATTTAGCCGTCCAATTCACTGGTCGTCAAATTGTTCTCGCAGTAAAGCCATGGTTTCACAGAATGTATGGCAAGTGGCGCCATCTTGTTGAAACCAAATCTCGTCGCGGGCTTCAATTTCAGGAATCAGATAGTCTGTTATCATGGCGCGATAACGGTCACCATTCATGCCGCATACTCTTCTGAGATTCCAGAGAGAAAACCTGGTGTTTTTTTCAGGTGGGCGTTCCAGGTGAGTCTTTTATCCAGAACTACACCCAGGTATTTTACTTCCGCCGCAAATGGAATGCTCTCTCCGTATAGGACATGCTGCCGACGCTTATCTAGCTTTTTCCTTCTTGTAAAAGGAATAATTACAGTTTTCCGGAGGTTGACAGACATCTCTCGCACCATCTGTATACCGTGTTGAGGGCTTCTTGGAGATCGTTTGAGATCGTCGCTTCAAATTTCCCTCTAACTATTATAACCAAATCATCCGCAGAGCATTGAAAATATACTCCATGCATGGAAAGCTCGCTCAACAGAGAGTCGACTAGGAGTGACCACATTAGGGGTGAAAGTATACCCACCTTGTGGACACCCCTTCGCCGCGCTGAACCTAACCGACTCTCTATGCAGTGATGATATTACATATCGGTTTTCAATCATGCTTTTGATCCATTTACAGATTTGACTGTCTATTCCTCTATCCCCAATTCATGTATAGAGTGACTGTGGTAGGGCGTTATTGAACGCTCGTCCTATATCTAGAAAAGCTGCCAGCGCAATTTCTAATGTTTACGGGAATGGCTGATCTTTCCTACTAGATTGTTTAGTACTAAATCCGTAGATTTGCCTGTTTGGTAGGCATATTGATGGGGGTTTAAGGGATGTTCCGTAAGATTCCCTTCTCTGATATGTCTATCAATAATTATTTCCGGAGTTTTTATTAAGAAGGAGGTGAGGCTAATCGGCCGAAAGGATTTAGGTAGGGAATGGTTCACCGTATCCGTTTTTCGTATATAAACAACTCTCGCCGTTGACCAGCCCAGCGGAATATAACTACTCCCCATTTACAGTTTCGCAGACGATAGCACACTTGTCTCAACTTTCACATCCTATCGATCACTTTCGGTGAATGATACAAATAGACTCAGGCAGGAACAGGTTGATTCCATCAATAGGGATCTTAAAGCAATCGTCGAGTGGGGAACCAACAATCTTGTTCAGTTCAACGCCCAAAAAACACAAAGTGCCACGTTTTTCAAGAAAGTGAATTCCTCAAATCATCCCATCACAATGTCCGGAAATACCCTTGAACTAAGTCCCTCCATCTCGATTTTGGGAGTCACGGTGTCCAATAATATGTCCTGGCATGACCATGTTGCTAACATCGCAAAGTCGTCAAGCCAGAGGCTAGGTTTTCTGTGGAAAGCCAGAAAGTTTTTTACTCCTGATCAACTGTTGACGACGTACAAGGCTCCTCTACTGGAGTATTGCTTCCACAGTAACATTCCGGCCGACCTCTGTTTTGAAGAAATATGGACAGATAATTACACCAACCACACCAAACAGTTGTTTTGTCTGGATTTAATAGCAGCTCTTGAACTTCTTCGGATTATTCATCGTCCCAAATACCCGAATTTTGTTTATTTACGAACTCATTAAGCAAAAATGGGCCTCATCGGTGAACAAATTTTTCGAAAACAGTGGATCTTCTGCAAGCTTGTCAAGAGTACAACGTTTAAATTTGAAACGATTCGGAAGGTCAGTTTGCTTCAGTGTTTGCACTAATTGAATTTTGTATGCTCTCAAAGAAAGATCCTTACGTAAAATTCGCCATGTTGTTGAGTACGACAAGCCAAGCTGTTGAGAACAGCGACGAATCGACACTTCACGGTCTTCGCGTACACTCTCCGCTACCGCCGCTATATTTTCTTGACTATGTGCTGGATGTGGTCTATTTGGCCAAGTTTTAATCAATAATAAAAATTGGGTCTCAAACTTACTGATGGTGGAGCGAATTGTGCGTTAGGTAGGCCGATTATGTGGACCATAAGTTGCTCTAAGCGCTCGATACACATTCCTCGGAGAACGCCCATTTTCATAATAAAGTTGAACAATTTGTAGACGCTGTGCCGGGCTCAGTCTTTTCATTATGAAATGTCAAACACTACTCAACAAGAATTCCACTTCAGTTGACATGACGCATGCGCGATCATGCAATTAATACCCACCACAAAAAGTACCTCTATATGAATCACCGTTTACTGAAAATGATCGTTATTTCTAAATAAAAAAAAGTTGTAACACCAAAATTTCAAGTCAATACTTAATTTATCTCGTCTCCTTTATCCGGCGAATAGCTAGCAGCATATTTTTATTTTGACGTTTTTTATAAATGGTTACCAATCTTCAGCTTTTTCTAAAAAATTTCGCAAATCCTTTTGTGTAATTCATGAATGCACTGGCTAAGCTAGAATCGTATATCACGTAGAATAGACAATCTGGATAGTTAAGAAAGATAAAAGTTAATTTATTTTGTTGAATAATGCAATTTGCTAGACAAATGGTCAGTAATGTTGCAGTACGAAATTGTTCATTAAAAAAGATCTCTATTGGTCTGTTTAAAATATAAAGTGGATCAAAATAAAAGGAGAAAAATGATAGATAAAATTATTTTTTTCTTTGGTAGTGTCAATTTTAAAATACTACATTATTATTATTTAAATTACTACATATAATAATTCTTAAAATGTTTATTTTTCCACCGCACTATAGGTGTATGTGCCTTATGAAAGTCTGACTCGCTGTCCAATCTTTTCAATATCCACCTAAAGATAACATCCCAAAAATATCATTTATTTAGTCGAACATTTCAATATTTTTTATTTATTTCCGCAAATCCGAATCCCCGATCTCATCGCCTAAAATTCTCTTACGATTCTTTTTCTTAAAATATGGAAACCCTGTGTGACCCTTGGCCTTCTTCAAAGGTATATAGCCAAAAGGTAGAAAATGTACATTTATAGTGTATACGAGTGGTTCTTGGGGGCTAAAGACCTGAAATTTTAAATCTGGTTTGTAGAATGTTCATATAGCACAGAGGCGTTACCAAATTTTTTTTACTGTGAGCTTGGCTGTTATTTGTGGAGAAAAAACAATTAATACCAAAGGTCACAAAAGTGGCGTTTTCAAGAATTGACAGAGAAGAAAGATCGTCACAGTGAGTTCTACAATTATGTTCACAATTTGCTGTTCTTGCTAGGATGTTTTATGTTTTTGAATTTTTTTGGTGTTAAATTGCACCAAAGAATTAACCCAACCTAACCGAAACTAACTAACCTAACCTATCAAAGTATTTGAAAAAACATACATACATACACATAGTCATACCTTTTTCCCGTAGGCGTAGTCAGAAAGCACTTTTTTTCACTTGCTACGGTTCTCTTCTACTTTCATTACCGCTTTTATAGGTGTAACTTTATTCATCAGAGTCAATCCGGCTATACTTCTCATCTCCCATCTCCGCTGCGATGATCCTACTTTTTTGCTTCTTCTGTCAAGCCCAAAATTTACTACCTTACATAAGTGTAGGGATCAGCACTTCTCTATGCTCAGCCAGTCGTGACTTTTTAACACGTTCTGGCTGCTCATAAAGCCATGCAGGGCGTCATTCATTTGTTTTACTGCAAACACCCTTCGCTCAATATCACAGTAATAAATTCTGTCTTTTAAAAACTTTGAACCCTAGTATAGAACTCATTTACTTGTTCCACTCTTTTTCTTTTAATCAGCATTTCGCAGTTTGCCATGCTTTCTTTTTTTTTAAACCATAACTTTCGTCTTAATTACATTAACTTTTATTTTATTGCTATTTAGGGCATCATGCATAATATTCACCATCGCCTGCAACTCCTTTTAGATGATGCTAATATGACCTGATTATCGGCTAAGGAAGGCATTAATATATCAAATCATTCATTTCCAATTCATATGCACTCTCTTTTAAATATTTTAAACAATCGTCTATGTATATGTTAAACAGCCATGTCGAAGTCACACATTCCTGTCTAACACCTTTTTTATGTTAAACCAATCCGTGTAAGCTTCGTTTATCTTGACACAAGCAGTGGGATCCGCGTAAAGTGATTTTAGTGTTCGTATTAAACCACAATTCATTCCTCACCACCCTGTCATAGACCTTTTCTAAGTCTACGAAAGCGCAATAGACCTTTTGACTTTTAGCCAAGATTTTTTCGACAAAAAGGTTTGTAATCGTTTGTATGGTCAAGGTAAATTGTCCTCTTTGTAAAACTTTTAAAATGTGTAATTCTTGACGTTTTTAATACAAGATACAGAAAGAATTCGATAGGCATAAGTAAGTGGAGCAGAAATATAAAAAACAAAGTAGTAATAAAAAAACCTTCGGTTTTTAGTTTGAGTGTTGCATTTAAAAGCAGTTTAGTTCTTGTAAGTTATTTATTTTCCGGGTAATAAGATTGTCATCGCAGCTAGTTGTTTTATAAAAACATGATGTACGAATATTTTTTAAAAGTACTTACTTTTAAGCTACCAAGTAAATATTTTGGAAAATAAACTGTAAAAATATTGGTTTTTTCTAATACATTCCCGCATTTTCAAAGTTCTTCACCAGGTACTGTTGGTGTTAGGTTAGGACGTTAGGTAACGTTAGGCTAATAATAATCGCTATTAATTGAGGCAAATAGACAAAGGAATGCTTAGATGGTTTGGACATGTAGAAAAAATGGATGAAGGAAGATTGACAAAACAAATTAATAGGGCGAGTGTGAATGGACAAGTCGGTAGAGGTCGACCTCGGCGAACATATCTCGATCAGACCAACATTGTTTTGAAGAAAGGCCAGGTCAAGAGTACCAACAACCGACAAGCATGTATGAGAGCACTGATAAAAGTAGAGAAAGCAAAAGATGTGTGTAAGAACCATGGCAAGTGGAAGGAAGTGGTCTATGCCTACCACTACTGGAAAAAGGCGTGACTATATGTATGTATGTATGTATGTATTAAAGCAGTAAAAGTAAAAAAGTTAGCCTAACCTAATCTAACGTCCTAACCTAACACCAACATTACCTGGTGAAGAACTTGCAAGGATATATTAGAAAAGACCCAAAATATTTTTATTTCTTTTAATTCAAGTGAATTTGATCATGTTCTTGCTTGCATCGACGCATATGCTACGTAGAATGCTCACGTCGTATATTTTTAGGGTCTTATACCTCGATGTCTATCGAGTTTAATAAAGCAGAGGGCATTAAATGGGAACTGCAGGGACAACTTGTTTCGAAAGTAAACATTTGGGATAAGAATCTCTTAAATAATAAATAACTCTATGGGCGTAGAAAATATTTAAAAAAATATCAGTTTCAGTCCGATTCCTCTAGGAAATACGAATTTAACAACAAGTAGGTATACGTAGCTGTTTACCTATTTCAAAAATTATCGGCAATAAAACTGAAAGATCAAACTGAATTTTTTTTTCTGAAGTGGTTAATTTTTATAAACTTTTAATTTTTTGGTATTTTCATTCGGGTTATAGATTTTCAATGATAAACTACTTCAAATTTTTACAAAAAGTGAAAATGATTTTTCCTTATTCACTTTAGGAGTAATTAATAACTTTGGTAATTCGAACAAATTTTTTCTCGGTTGTCGTTTGTGTGTACCAAATTCCACTACATACTTATATTTTTTTTTAAAAAATAAACATTCTATTTAAAAATTTTGATAATTATATATCATGGTTATACTCTTGATAAGTTTAAATAGGTAAGTACAAAATACATATAAATATCATCGTAATACATTGTGGTCAGCGAGTACGCCCTTGTAGCCATTATTTGACCCTAAGCGTCGGCGAGTTGTTTATAAAAAAAAGTATCATTTTTTTTGGAGCATTAGCGGATAATTTATAGCCGCGGGCGACAATTGGAGACATGCGATTCTTACAATATTTGTGATAATTTCCCGAAAGAACGTTTTTTTTCTCGAACCTTGGTTCATACCTGCTTAAAAAAACGCAGGGCCGCAGAAAGTTAGTTATTTAGCAAGTAATATAGTTTTTTTTAAAAGATTGTTTTAAGAAGTTTCAGTTGAAGTATAGTTTTGTGAATATAGAGACTTGTAAAGTGAATATCTAAATGATTTATTAAATTAGAGTTTATTGTATTACAAAAAGAAAATTAAGAATGAATTGTTTAGTTTTTGTTATGAGTATTGTAAATTATTAAACCCAAGAATAAAAATCATAACAATACGGGGGCAGTTTGATAAGTCAGTGACTTTTTGAATTTCCCGCGCAGTTACTCCAAATGCAACAGTTCTGCCGTCAACTATAATCTATCAGTGGGCAACTTTCTAATTTTGAGCAAGCTACGTCGTGCAGTTGGTGTTTGATAGCCGTTCAAAGCAGACAACCTCGTGAATTTTTACGAACATGGAAAAAATTGAATTTCGTGTGCTGATTAAGCATTACTTTTTACGTAAAAAATCCATCACTGAAACTAAGGAAAGACTTGATAAATACTACGGGAACTCGGCACCATCAATTTCAATGGTTAAGAAGTGGTTTACAGAGTTCCGTTGTGGTCGTACTAGCACTAGTGACGCCGAACGTCCAGGTCGCCCAAAAGAAGTGATCATGCCGGAAATCGTCGATAAAATCCATGAAATGATATTAGATGATCGGAGGATGAAAGTGCGTGAGTTGGCTCATGCTGTAGGTATCTCAACTGAACGGGCAAATCATATTTTACATGAATATTTGGACATGAAAAAACTTTTTGCGAGGTGGGTGCCGCGATTGCTCACACTTGACCATAAGCGCAATCGTGTGACCACTTCAAAAGAGCGATGTTCAACCGTAATCTGGACGAATTTTTGCGCCGTTTTGTTACTTTGGATGAAACATGGATCCATCACAACACGCCAGAGACCAAGGAACAATCGAAACAGTGGGTTGCTCGGGGTGAACGTGGACCAAAGAAGGCGAAACAGAGTCTGTTAGCCAACAAGGTCATGGCCACAGTTTTTTGGGATGTACGCGGTGTCATTCACATCGATTGCCTTAAGAAATATTATTCAATATTATTATATTATAAATATTATTCAAAGCTTTTGAACAGATTCGACGTTGATTTGAAGCAAAAACGGCCGCATTTGGCTAAGAAGAAGAAAGTGCTGTTCCATCAAGACAATGCACGTGTGCACACTTGTCTAGTCACGATGGTCAAGATCCACGAATTGGGATACAAACTGCTACCCTATCCAGCATATTCTCCAGATTTAGCCCCCTGCGACTATTTTCTGTTTCCAAACCTAAAGAAATGGGTGGGCGGTAAGAGATTTGAGTCTAATGAAGAATTCATTACCGAAACAAACGCGTATTTTGAGAGCTTTGAAAAAACCTATTATTTTGAGGGAATAAAAAAATTAGAAAAACGCTGGACTAAATGTATCAAACTAAAAGGTGATTATGTAGAAAAATAAAATGTTTATTTGCGGAAAAAAATTTGTTTTATTCAAAAAGTCACTGACTTATCAAATCGCCCTCGTATCAACTTTTCAATACGTTATCACGCCAACCAGCCTATCTAAGCAAGCGCCAGGTACCACGCTCAGTGCAACATGTATGTACTTTAATTCATGTATCCCCTAAACTAATGTAGATCCCATTTTAAAACTTTTTTGGTAAAATTAATATATTTTAATCTTTATTTTGTAAATATATTTAAAAAAACGGTTTAAGTTATTAAAATTATGATTTGAAATGTTTACTTTCGGTTTTGTACAGGAAAAAAAATTCAAATCTGATTTAAATTTTAAAAAGAACAGTAAATGTTTCATACAAATCACCACGTTTATTATTTTATTGTAAATCTGTTTAATTTAGAATACACTCCTACATTCGTTCACTTCCGGTATAACCTTTTTCTTCTTGTTGCGCCCTCTCCTTCCGAAGGTTGGCGATCCAAATGGCGATTGTAGCTTTGGAAACTGCTGCACGAAATATTTCTGTGAATGAGCGATTAAACCACGTTCTCAGATCTTTTAACCATAAATTCTGGAGTCTTCCTATTGATCTTTTGCCCTGTACTTTACCCTCAATTATGAGTCGAAGTAATCTTTCTTTCTTCTTTCAACACATGACCCAAGTATTGAATTTTTTTCTTTCTGACGCTGATTATCAGTTCGTTTTGTTTGCCCATGCGTTGGTGATCTTTTGTACCCATGAAATTCGTAGCATTCGTCTATATATGTACATTTCAAAAGCCTCTAACCTTTTCTTTGTTTGTGAGACCATTGTCCAGATTTCGCACCCGTAGAGTAGGACAGAGAAAACGTAACATCTGACCCTTTAAATTTTGAGCCCTATGCTAAGGTCCGATCTATGTTTTCATTTTCATCAGTGTTTTAATCGGTTGTTCAATTCTCGACAGTATTTCCTTTTTCGAGATACGCTGACTGTTGACGTTAGCTCCTAAGTATTTTATCGAGGTAACCTAATCAATTGTTTGCCCCTTGACATGCAGATGTACGTTTATTGGCATCTTTGAGAAGACCATAATTTTTGTTTTAAAGATATTCAGAAATAAGTCAAACATTTATCGTGGTTTATCGTGGTTCCGTTGATTTTGATCGTGGTTCCGTTGATCTTAATCGTGGTTTCGTTGATTTTGATCGTGGTTCCGTTGGTCTTGATCGTGGTTTCGTTGATCTTGATTTCTCTGTGGGTCTCGTTTAATACTTCTTTGAATATGGACTCCGAGTACAAATTAAACAGAAGCGGAGACAGGACGCAACCCTCTCGGACTCCTCGTCTAATCCACATATCTTCCGATGTTGTTTGTTCTATTTTGACTGCTGTCATTTGGTGCCAATAGAGGTCTTGTTTGTTTTGTTTGTCGACTCCGGTATAACCAGAAATTGCATCTTCTTACAGTGCCTATCCGTTTCGAATGTTGGCGACCATCATGACAATCTGTATCTTGTTGGCAGCTGCTCTGAACAGACCCACAGTTGTTGTGTTGAACCATGTGCGTAGATTTTTTAGCCACGAAATTCTTCGTCTTCCAGGACCCCGCTTACCGTTTATCTTTCCCTGTAAAATCAACTGTAAGATTCCCTATCTTTGGGTATTCCTCATTATGTGTCCAAAGTATTCAATTTTGGATGTTTTTATCTTTAATAGTAGTTCTTTATCCTTCCCATCTTTGTCAATACGTGTTGATTAGTTACATGAGCGGTCCATGGTATCCCCAAAATTCGTCGATATAGCCACATCTCAAAAGCATCGATTTTTTTACATGCAGCGTCCGTGAGAGTCCAGGATTCCATCCCATATAACAACACAGGAAAAACATAAAACCTTAATAATCTTATTTTTAAGGGCATAGATAAATCATGACATCTGAAGAGTCTAGCCATTTTTTGAAATGAAGTTGCATGTCTGTCAAAATATTTTGCTTTAACTCGCCAAAACTGGTGATCCATCTATACAAATTTTTAATGAGTGTGAGTAATTTCCAATATACTCGTCGAGTCACACACTGTATTTATCTAAATTAGTTGAAAAAAAAATAATAAATATTTATTAGGATATTTAAAATCGAAAGTTATAGGGTCAATAATCCTCTCTCCCTTATCCTGCAGCATTTTATTCCTCTTTGGCATACAATGATTCAGCATCCTTAATCGCGTTAAAGGGTAATACCTTTCAATCAAGTCCCATTTCACGTCCTAATCTGTTTATGCCCCAAAGGGGGTTATGAAAATCTCCTATAGCCTTTCATTTTCTACATTCCAGTACCGTTGCAAGGATATTGTTAATCCTTAAACTCTTAATCTCAGACAAATAAATTTTTATGTTCGAACAGCTTTGTAAATAATGTACAATAATGCGTAAAAAATTTATTGTATTAATTTGTTCGTTTTTTTTTCTTCATACTTCTTTTTAATATTTTATTATTCAAAGTTTAAGCCTTGTCTTCAGTCTAACCTATCCTTTCGTCTTTGATCTTCTTTTTAATACTATCTTGAGAATGTGTAATGTAACATGTAATGCCTTTGGGCTTTTTTTTGGAACCCAATTTTCTGTTTATGCAAGACAACGCTCGACCTCACATAGCTGGGGAGGTACTAGATTATCTTAAACAAGTTGGTATACCAGTTATGCAGAGGCCACCAAAAAGCATAGATCAGAATCCGATCGAGCATTTATGGGGTCTCTTCAAGAAAAATGCGAAACGTCAAATACCTGCACCTAGATACCTGAGGGAACTTGAAAATGCAGTTATCACGGAATAGAAATAAATTTCTCAAGATTTCATCCAAAATTTAATTGAAGTATGTCTAGATACATAAATGCTGTTGAAACTCAGTGCAGATTTTGTGATCTACTTTGTTTTGATCACGCCCTCATCACTTGAAAATTAGTATTCGGCTAGAAACAAAGGGTCCCGGGCAATTTAAAAATCAGCTAAAAAACACGTGCATTATTATTCCTCCAGAACATTCCGAAATTGTCGCGCGCAATTGTAGCAACCAACTATACGGTCGCCAGACAGTTACCAATAAAAAAAGGTTAATTTAACGGGAGAAGAAGCCACGTTCAAAGCGGCTTCCGGCTTCTCGTCCTCTTTCGCATTCCGACCGCCAAGCAATGCAGAGCACCGCTTCGTCTCTCTTTCGCATATCATCAGCCGAGGCATGAACTCCTCTAGCGTTCAGAGCACCGCGTTAAAACACCACGTGGTAAAATGCACATCAATATAATCAAATAAAGTAAACCCTTCAGCCTTAATAGGTAAAAAACAGATCGAGCCAGCTTTACTGAGTTATCGATGGATCCAACATCTACGCTGCAAAAGACGTCGTCGAATAGCAAAAGTGAGTCGAAACCACAGAAGTTCCGGTGGTGAAGCTGCCCACACCTTAGACGATTTCTCCAGCTTGTCGATTCCCTACTCGCAGATGCTGTGATCCGAAGAAGAGGAGGCAACACACGCTACTATTGTTGCACTTGCACCATTAATTTCGCTACTAGTATCCTATTTAAATCATAATGAATTTTTTTCAACATTACAATTTTGTTATCGAGTCTTTGGAATAATTTTAAATCCAATCTTTTAGAGAAATATTGAAGCTAATTCACTATTAAACTATTTGAATACGTTCTTTCTTACCTTTATTGTATGATTTACTATGTTGTTGCGTTAATCCAGTCGAGGAGCTTATTAAAACAAATATGGGAATCTTCTTTGCAAATTTAATTTGATTACACACTATATTAAATAATAAAACTAATCTGTTTTTAAAATCTTTTTATTTATTTACCGTTCGCTTATCAAATAATTTTCAACCAACCAATCTGTCGTCCTATCGGATATATTTTTGTCACTTGGCTGATTCTTAAGTCCCTCTCCTGTGAAAATTTTAATCCCGCGCAGCTGCCTTTCAAGTCTATTTCAGTGCTGGAGGCGGCGTTTTGAAGGGATTTAGGAATTCTTTAACCTTTCAGAAGTCGCTTTTAGTGCATTACGTCATTAGGCGCAGATGTGCAGTTTTGTTGACATGCGTCTATTGTCTTTTTTGTGTCATTTAATTTTTACATTTTTGCGCAAAACGAAAATCATGATCATCAAAACTCTAAGGCACTTTCAGCTGACATAGAAGCTTTTAATTAGTGTTTATTGTATAAAAAACTAAAATATTTTGCAATTTCGGTCCAGTTAAACAACGCAAGAACTTGTAAAGAACATCGCCTTACCAGCCTCTTTCTTCGAATTCTGCACACAAGGCTTTACAAAAAATGTGAAGAAGTTAGTGGTAACAGCCAGTTTGGTTTTAAAAAGGCTTAGGAACCAGAGAAGCGATTTTTAGTATACAAACATTGATTCAGAACTGTCAAGATCAAAGAAAAGATGCTTATATATGCTTTATAGACTACGAAATGGCATTTGACAACATCAAACATGATCTCCTGATAACCTATTTGCGAGATATAGGACTAGACGATAAAGACGTAAGGCTATACTGGAACCATAAAGCAGAAATTTGAATAAATAGCTCAACAACGGAACTGTTTGAGATAAAAAAGGGCGTGAGACAGGGTTGTATCCTGTCCCCAATGCTTTTTAACTTATATACAGAAAGAGCATTTACAAAGGCAATTTCAGAGAGCCCTCCAGACACTGCTTAATTTGATTAACGAAGCAAGTGATAGAGTAGGGTTGAAAATTAACATAAATAATACTAAAGTAATGGTAGTGAGTAAAAACAATCCCCCAAATACTAGAATAAATGGAGAAGTTATTGAGAGAGTCGCAGGGTTCAAATACCTGGGTTGTATGCTGAATGAAAAATGGGACCCAGACCAAGAGATAAGAAGCAGGATAGAACAAGCAAGAACAGTCTTTACAAAACTTCGAAAATTCCTTGTAGACAGACATTTAAACTTTAAACTTAGAAACAGAATGCTAAGATGCTACGTGTGGTCGATCCTACTATAAGGGGGAGAGGCATGGACATTAAAAGTAAGAACAATAAGTAAGATTTAAGCTTTTAAAATGTGGACCTTGCGGCGAATGCTTAAAATATCTTGGACCGAACACATAAGAAACGAGAAAGTACTCCAAAGAGCTGAACTAGAAGATCGGGCACTTTAAACTTTAAACTTAGATACAGAATGCTGAGATGCTACGTGTGGTCGATCCTACTATAAGGGGGAGAGGCATGGACATTAAAAGTAAGAACAATAAGTAAGATTGAAGCTTTTAAAATGTGGACCTTGCGGCGAATGCTTAAAATATCTTGGACCGAACACATAAGAAACGAGAAAGTACTCCAAAGAGCTGAACTAGAAGATCGGGCACTTTAAACTTAGATACAGAATGCTGAGATGCTACGTGTGGTCGATCCTACTATAAGGGGGAGAGGCATGGACATTAAAAGTAAGAACAATAAGTAAGATTGAAGCTTTGAAAATGTGGATCTTGCGGCGAATGCTTAAAATATCTTGGACCGAACACATAAGAAACGAGAAAGTACTCCAAAGAGCTGAACTAGAAGATCGGGAACTTTAAACTTTAAACTTAGATACAGAATGCTGAGATGCTACGTGTGGTAGATACTACTATAAGGGGGAGAGGCATGGACATTAAAAGTAAGAACAATAAGTAAGATTGAAGCTTTGAAAATGTGGACCTTGCGGCGAATGCTTAAAATATCTTGGACCGAACACATAAGAAACGAGAAAGTACTCCAAAGAGCTGAACTAGAAGATCGGGAACTTTAAACTTAGATACAGAATGCTGAGATGCTACGTGTGGTCGATCCTACTATAAGGGGGAGAGGCATGGACATTAAAAGCAAGAACAATAAGTAAGATTGAAGCTTTTAAAATGTGGACCTTGCGGCGAATGCTTAAAAAATCTTGGACCGAACACATAAGAAACGAGAAAGTACTCCAAAGAGCTGAACTAGAAGATCGGGAACTTTTCGCTTATATAAAAGAAAGGAAAATTTCATACCTGTGACACATCCTACGCGGAGAGCGCTATCATTTTCAACGCCTCATTCTTCAAGGCAAAATCGAAGGTGGAAAAAGGAAAATAGATAGAAAAAAATTATCCTGGCTACGAAACATCCGACAGTGGACAGGCATACATAACTTTCAAGAAATGCAAATAGCTGCAATAAATAGAAACATCTGATGGACGGTCGCCAACGCAGGAACCCTGTAAGGCATCGGAAGAAGAAGAAGAAGGTCCAGTTTTCTGGATACACCAACTGCATAAATACCTTTGTAATCCCATATAAATATATAGGATTACAAAGTTACGTTTGCAGTGAATGAATCAGTGTATGTATAATAAAGGAAGAAAAGTAGGACTATCTACATAAAAAAATGAGATGTCATTAAAAACATAGCTTGTAAAAAACACCAAGTCTCGCAGCTCAGTTTTTCTACCGTAAAAAGTTGTGAGATCCTTGTAATACCAAGTCAGTTAATTTATTCAGTTCCTACTTAAGGGTCCTTTTGTCCCAAGTTATTACGTAATTAGTTAACCTAACAACATCTCATAGTGACCGAATCAATATTGAAAATCTTTTATGTGTTAAGTTAATAGATTGACTTGACAATATATCATATATTAGTAAACAGGCAACTTGAATAATTCGAATTCTTGTTGGAAACGTGACAATTTTCATGTTATTTTCTACTTCAATTATAAAACAAATAAATAATATGTTTTTAAGAGTCATATATTATCCTAAAAAATATCCAACATTTGTTTTGGTACTTTAAAAAACATTACAGCATCAAAAATAAAAACTGAATTCGTTTATTCTCTGATGATTAGAGGGCGTAGAATTTATAAAACAGTAAACTTATGTTCGGTTTTCAATATATAATTTGTATATATATTTCCACTTAAAATGACATCTGCTACGCTTACTTCGGAAAAAAAAAAAATCGAATATTGTATGACACCAACTGCAGCATAATGACTTACTTTTAGCACTGAGGTTGGTTAATCCAAACAATCAAAAAACATTGTTCGTTAAAATACGTCAAAATTTAGGGTTTTTAACGACCATGCACGTAAATTAATATTTTGTGTTAAGATGTATTTCACGATTTAAAACTTTTAATAATTTTTAAAAGCATGCGATAATATTTGTGCTATGAGTATAAGTGTTTCCAAAGTAAACTCGTAACATGTGTAATTAATTTTGTTGTTATTAAGGTAGGGGGTGATGCATTTTTTTATTATTTTAATAGATATAAGTAATAACATTGTAATAAATATTATAACGGATTGTGGTCGTTGGGGTCCGCCCCTGTCCTATCGTTTTTTTTTGAGGTGATATTTCAAAAGATGGGTCATCAAAAGAGCGCATGATTTATAGCCGCAGGCGACGGTTGGGAACTTGTAAATATTCGTGATAATTCCAGAAAGAGGTCGTTTTGTCGGGAACTTTAGTTACTATAAAAAAGATAGCGTGCCGTAAAAAGGAAGTGAAATTAAATTAGGTTCCAATTTGGTTAGCTTCAGACTTAAGTCTCCACGTTGTGTCATTGCAACTTCCACTCATGTCTTCAAATGGTGACTGTACTTGTGTATCCTCTTTCTCAAATAAACTTTCGAAGTATACGTTCCATCTGTTTAATACGCATTCCTCTTCTTTTACCATAGTACCATCTTGGTTTCTGATATTTTCCAGCTATGAGGTAGTATTTTTACCTCTGGCTGTTTTTTTGGACTTCCAGAAGAGTTTAATATTGTCAGATCACCTTCTATCAAATTCATCTTTATCACTCTTCTTTTTCCTTGCCACAACCTTTTTTAAATAAATAATGGTTTAAATAACGTTTAAAGTTAATTTTTTTATTTAATTTTTACTCAAACATTGGTTATTAACAAAAACTTTAACTTCAAATAATACCTAATAGTTGAAAAACTGGAACCAATCATGATAGTAATATGATTTAACTGTATAGATTTTAACACAATAAATTGTGGTTTAAAAAAACTAAAAAACATGTTTTTAAAGTTAATCAAACTAAAAATTAAAAAATAATTCTGAACATAGGAATAAAATTACTGATGAGAAAATTAATGTTACTGTTTCAAAAGCGTGGGGGGCTCTCATTCCCAAACGCAGAGTTAGTTTAAAAATGTCATATAAAGCAGTTATTTTATTCCTATGTTAAGAATTATTTTTCACTTTTTAGTTTAATTAACTCTAAAAGTGCGTTTTTTAGTTTTTTAAACTATAATTTGTTTTTCGCTATTTAGTTTGATTTGTTTTACTCACTAAAAAAATTATATATTAAATGGTATAAGCACAAAAAGAATGCATCGGCCGGTAATCAAACCCGGGCCACCCGCGTGGCAGGCGAGCATTCTAACACTGACCCACCGATGCATTTCGTTACGTGACGATTTCTACTAAATCGAACTACTCGTAAGCCGCGTTAAGGAACTTCGTTCCAAAAATTAAAACTTTATTTTACCCACAACCTTTTAAGGGGCGATATCTTGAAGAGGATGAGCTGAGGTAAAAGATCCATCATAATTTGATGCGGGCAATCATCTCTTGAAATTTTTCGCATGAATTTAGAAACACACTTTTTAGTTAATGTTATGTATATCCCACCTGTCACGTAAATATCTATCATGTGATTTTATTTTGGGATACCCCATATTAAGTGGGTAATAAAAGGAACTATTTATTTTACATACGAAACAAGTTTTGTCCTTTTTAAAAGAGACCCTCGAAAAATAATGTTAGTCTACGACTTAACTCGAGCCCTTTCACTCTCTTCCATGGATAATAACGTTTTATTCTAAAGCAACGTGGGATTTTCTTCAACACACGGATTTCTTTTTAAAGTAAACTAGAAGTTAAAAACTTACGGTTCACGCACCATCGCCCCCGTTGATGCGACTGAATCGACTTAAGACTAAAAGGAAAAAAATCGAACAGGTTGTTTTATTCTATAATGTTTTCTTTTGGCACCGAAAGGCGATAGTTTGATTGAAATTCGTTTATATATTTTTTTTTTTGGATGGCGGATCGTATTTCGAGAAATGATCCTTTTTTATAATTACCTGATTCTTTGAGGCGATGCTATAAATTATTTTGACAACGTGTCAGGGTGTATTTCGATTGAATTGGTTCGATGGGAAATTTATTGTCACACTTTTTAAAAAAAAAATTACAAGTTCCAGCAGAATTTAAATATCAATATTAAAATTAATTGTTGGTTATTAATATTCTTATAAATTTGTAACAAGAAAGTCTGTTAAGTCCGTTGCAATACTATTGAAAAAATCGTTTCGTTTTATTAGCCCCTTTCAGCTTTGTTGCCCACCTAATAACATTTCAGTGATTGCGTTTATTGAAGATTATTTAAACTAGTGAAGGTAAAACTATCCATTTTTTATTTTGAAAATAAAATTTTGATAATTTGTTGCACAAAAACGAAAATATTTACAAAAATTGAAAAATCAGGACTGAAAATACCGAAATATGTTATTTTCCTTACTCTATTGACTTAACATTACCTAAATGTTTAATAAATGCTTTTATTCTTCTTGTTTATTTTGACACTCCTCAGGATTAAAATTATTTTAAAAGTCCTAAATCATTTCATTTAGTTCTTGCACAGTTGGCTTGCAACTCATTATTCATCTTATGTCACAAAGTCTCCATGAGCGAAAGGTCTGGACCAGACTTAGAGGCTCTGTGTAACACTTGAACAAATAACACCTAACCTGAGCCGACTCTGACCAACGTATCTGCCATTAATTGAAATGGTTTGTTAAGTTCTTTGCGTTTTCCATATTATATTGCAACGGATTTCCAAAAAATAAATTACTTTATGCTGTTTAGGTGTCCTTGACTCTAAATCACCAATTAATGTACACTTAATAAATGTTTTTTTTTAAATCCTGCACATCATCCTATGACCTAACTAGAACACTGTATAAAAAGTACCCTTCTTCTTCTTCCTTCTTTAATGTAAGCAATTGCTTCTTTGTATCCTCTGCCGTTTAATCATTAGAGAGGTTGTCGCTCCATCTCTTGCGGGGTCTTCCAACGCTTCGGCACCCTAAGGGCGACTTGTCTCTAGTTATTTTGACCATTTTGTCATCATTCATCCGATCAATGTTTTCGCTCCACTCTCTCTTTCTTCCCAGTATCTATTCATTTACGTTGTCTATTTTACATGTTCTTCTAATATCCTCGCTTCTCTCCCTGTCAAAAAGTGTTTTTCCAGCGATCCTGCGCACTATTTTCATTTCGGTGGTTTCTAATATTCTCTTTGTGTTCGATGTATCTGGTCTAGTTTCCGCTGTGTATGTTAAGCTATGTAATTAAGGTTGGATGACCGCCTTGTAGATTCGGGATTTGGTCTCGATTCCGATATATTTATTTCGGAGGATTGTATCGTTCAGGCAAGCTGATGTTCGTGCTGTTTTTGCCGCTTGGTTTCTTACTTCCGCCTCGATGTCACCGTATCCTGATATTTCTATGCCTGGGTAGTTAAATTTTATCTCCTGTTGTATAATTTTATCATCCACAACCAGTTTGCATCTGATAGGTGTTTTTGAAGTGCATGCATTTCGTCTTTGCTGCAGATATCTTCATTTTTAGACTTTTTGCCGTTGTGTTAAATTTGAATAGTAATCTCTGTAGGTCATCTTCGTTTTCTGCAATCAGAACAGCATGATCGGCATAGCATAGGATTTTGACGTCTTTGTTCCCCATTTTATACCCTTTTAGGTTACGAGTGCTTTTTATTATTTCGTCCATAACGATGTTAAACAATAAGGGGCTAAGGGAATCTCCTTGTCAAATACCACTATTTATAGGAATTTTTTCGATAGTTGTGCTATTAATTTTGGCTTGTATTTTGTTTCTCTGGTAAATATTTTCGATGGTTTTTATGATGTTATATGGGATTTGCCTGTTATATAGAAGTTGTATTCGGTCAAATGTCTTTTCCAGGTCTATAAAACTTATGAAGGCTGGTTTGTCATACTCGATGGATTTTTCAGTTATTTATCGCAGGACAAATACCGCATCTGTACAAGATCTTCCTGATCTGAATCCTTATTGTTCCTCGCCCAATATGGTGAGTAAAAAGTACCCATAGTGTTTTATTTAATAACTAAAAAATTATTTTTTCCCATTATTTTTAAACGGTTTAACTAATATTTATCCTTATCTTTATTTATTTACCATAATTTAGTAAGGTTTTCAGTGTCTATACTTCCTGCCAAATATGATAAAGATTAGTCAAACACTTTAAAGGTAATTGGAAAAATAATGTTTAAATTATTAAATAAAGCCTGTAACTCAGACAGAAGACACATTTTTTTTAGGTGAATTGGGTTAGGTTAGGTAAGGTTATTATTTTTATTATTTTGAACCCAAGATTCTCCAGTTTATTTCCCATTATTAATGATGCACCCTGTATGCTGTTTAGGTGTCTCTGACTCTAAATCACTAATTAATGAACACTAAATAAATGTTTTTTTTAAAAGCTACACAAATCATCATCTGACCTTACTAGAATACTGCATAAAAAGTACCCATAGTCAATAAGGACCGAAATTGTATATACCAATGGACCAAACGCAAAAATGTAATGTAAAATGTCACCTGCTTTTATTTAATGTTACGTGTTGTAAGGTATTTACATAAATTTAAAAGTAATATTATGTAATAAACTCGTTCGATTTGCTAATATTTATAACTATAAATAGTTAACTGGTTCTAGTGTATAACAAAAGTAAAAGTTAATTATTAACTTTTACCATATCAGTTAGGTATCACGGCTCACCTCACCTCACCTATCTATTGTTATTTAATATTTATCGAATAGCGCAATAAAGCTCGTTCCTATCAGGGTGTACAATGACACCACACGGCTTGTTTTCATTTTATTCCTATTTCGTTTTAATACGATGATTCGTCCAGCTAACTTTTCGCTGTCAAAAGCTAATGGTGAATTCTTATGATCTTATGATGGACCCTGTAATTTTATTGATCCATTTATGCAGGTCGCAATATTTTCACAATTCTCGATCTTAAGTGTCTCTTTTTCAGGTTTTTTAAGTACTTTGACGATCGGTCTCTCCCATCTCATTGGTGGCTGACATGTTTTAATATCTTGGGCATTCTTGGTTGCATGAGCTGTGTCCTGCTTTCTTATAGTGTTTTGATGACATCCTTGATTTCACTTTTTTCTTTGTAAACTTTACTTCTTATTTGACCTTATTTACTTACATTAATAATTCTTTCCTTTATTGTCTCGCTTTCATATGTTATAGCTGGAAGAACATAAGTATTGAAGCTCTATTCGTCAGTTAGAATGGTTTTTATTCTGTTGTAGGTGATTCAGCCAGCTATTTTCCTATTTTTAATTTTTTGACTGACTTCATTTTCTTATTCTAGCCTAGATACTTATATTACTTTGGGTAAAGGAAGATTGCTGAGCAAAATGGTGTAGTCGGAACATAATTGATTTTTTATTCACATTGTTTTCCCAAGGTAGATAAAAAGGCGCTATTGTGGAATGAAAACATTTTAATTATTATTAAAAAGCTTACCAAAATTATTTAAAATTCATTGTTTTACAATATATTAATCGAGTCTCACTTCTAAAACCAGTCGTTGTTGCATTCCGCTTCTTAATCCTGAAAACTTGGAATGTAGAGGTTCCTGAAATTTGAATTTTAATTAAGTTATCTCAGTTATTGAGGCTAAGTCTTTTATTAATATCTTGAGAATAATCGCGTCTTTCCGAAATGAAAAGCGGTGGGAGCTCTGATTGGAAATTTATTAAATCCGTATCTTGTGGTGTTTATTTTTTGGTGCAAAATATTTGGTGAGTAATTATTAGTGACGATATTTTATTTCTATCGTTTAATTATTTTTAAAAGAATATCCGAAAATATTTATTATACAGGGTGGCCAACCGGAAAAATTTTGGGATAATTTTTACCCTTGCTTGCGGTAGAAAGTAGGGGAGTCAAAAATACCGGAAAAGAGTGTCCTCCTTTAATCAAAAATTGACGGGTTTAAGCGTTTTTGGTTGGCCACCCTTGTATTTAAATATCAGCTTTTGCTTGCGGTATTCTGCTTCATTTGGTAAAGTCATTCGATGAGATCAAGAATAATTAAAAAAAATTTTTTAGGTTGGTTAACTTGCCTGTTGAAAGAGTTTCAATTCGATAGTATTGGTATTTAAATTGCAAATATAATTGTTGTTAGTTAGAAATTTTGATTAATGAGGTTTATCATAAAGTTTAAAATGGTGCATTATCAAATTATGTTTCTGGCAGTCTAAGAAGGGTTTTTTTTACGGTGGTCCAAATTACATACATACATAGATATAGTCACGCCTTTTTCCCGTAGGGGTAGACAGAGACCGCTTCCTTTAACTTGCTACGGTTCTTACACACATCTTTCGCTTTCTCTACTTTTATTAGTGCTTTCATACATGCTCGTCGATTGTTGGTACTCTTGACCTGGTCTTTCTTTAAAACAATGTTGATCTGATCGAGATATGTTCGCCGAGGTCGACCTCTACCGACTTATAAATTTGTTTCATTAATTTTCTTCATCTATCCTTTCTACGTGTCCAAACCATCTAAGTATTTCTTTATCTACCTTTGTAGCCACATCTTCTTTTACACCTTATCGTTCTCTTATCTCACTATTTTTTACTTTATCCAACCGAGTCACTCCGGCTATACTTCTTAAACTACTCATCTTCGCAGCATTAATCCCAATTCATGCTTTTTTTGCAAAAACCCAACATTCACTACCATACATAAGTGTAGGAACCAACACACCTCTATGCACAGCCATACGTACCTTTTTTGACACTTTCTGGCTGTTCATAAAGCTATGCAGAGCCCCATTCATCTGTTTTCCTGTCAACATCCTTCGCTCAATGTCACTGTCATACTTTCCATCTCTCGTAAACTTTGAACCCAAGTACACAAATCCATTTACTGGTTCCACTCTTTCTCCCTCAATAGAAACTTCACAGTTTTTCATGATTTCTTCTCTTTCAAAAACCATTACTTTCGTTTTGCTTACATTTATTTTCATCCCTTTGATTTTCATGCATGCATGCAAAACATTACCTATCGCCATCCATATCATTGGGATTTTAATTGTAGGAAGAGTAAATTTGCTGTCCCAGTTTTGATTTTTAAGGAGCAATAGATCTAAAAATATGATTTCTAAATATTGATTAAAATATATATTTTACTTCGTGATAGATAATCACTTTGATCTCACCAGTAGGATATCATTCAAAATCATCCTATGCGACATTGTTACAATATTACTTTGGCATTATAAGGTTATAATTATTAAACTTAAATTATTATTAATATACAGGAAGTCCTAAGTTATTTGTCACGAGAAATCCTTAGACTTTGTTTTCCCTAGCATCCACTTTTACACTAGCAACCTGAGGCTATATCGTTTTTTTTTATATATATATAAGAACAATGCTGCAGAACAGTATGTATTTGCTTTGCAAACATGGTAGAAACATGTTTATTTACATCTTATCTTAATCTCGCAAATTAAATTTAAGATTTAAAGGAACTGGGTAGGTGGCGGAGCTTCCTCATTCAAAAAGAGCAACATCTGTTACTACAAAATAGAATATTAATCTTGTCCTGCAATGCTTCATGCAATTACCGATTAAATTTAAAAAAAAAAGCTTTTAAGGAGTATGGAAAAGCAAGAACGAGCATACGAAGAATTTGGTAAAGTCTTTATTTTAGACTACATAGGCCTACTTTACTTTATGACCTACATCAAGATAATACAGTGGAATTTTGTGAGTTATACATAATGTAAGAAAAAGCTGAATTCAACGTTTACAAAATCATTCTCTGGAGCACAAAGCGAATGGCAGTGTGAAGAGACACAACTGCTTGTACCGGGATTCTACTAATCCCCATGTAACAAAGAGACAAAGTTAGACTCTCCTGACGGTACTGTCAATTATTTAAGGTACCAAGATAATGCTTCAAGAAGTTTTTGTAAGAAAAACAAAATAGTACACTTCATGAAAATCTGCAGCTGTTGAAGGAAAAGTTAATATGGCAACTTTAATGAATGAAGAGGTAAAAAGGGTATCATTGAATGGCCTCCAGGATCCCCAAATATCATATATACGGTCGGGGATATAGTAAAAATAGGGTTTGTATTTTCGTCAAGATCCGTAATATTGAGAATTTGAAGAGACGAATTTTCTCAGAAATTACAAACCTACAGTAACCGAATATTTGGACAAAATTTGTAAATAAGTGTTCAAGTTGTTTTGTTTAAAACACCATGTTGAAACACTTTACGTATCTGCGTGTTGATCATAAAATTGTTGATAGAGAGTTTGTATTATTGGTAACGTTTTCATGGCCAACTCTGTATTTTCTTTTGTAAATATTCATTAATATTAGAAGTATACAGGGTGCACCGTTGGTCACCTAATTGTGTCTCTTCTTACAATCCACCTGTCCCGGAAAACTTCTTTTTAGTTATTTTGAACAGCAACACTAAAGTATGGTGATGCACCATCCTGCTGAAACCAAATGTCATTAAAATGGTTACCAACTGCATTTCTTATTGCAGAAACTAATTGATTTATCAACAAATGTAAATACTTTGGTCCGATTAAATTGCTTTCTACAAAGAATGTAGCTGTACCATTTAACATAAACATGGATTTATCGGAAAAGACTATCTGTGGTCATAATCATCTTCAGATAATTCTTGCAATAGCGTTACTTTATAAGGATAAAACTTATTTTTTTTAATAATGTTGCAGAGGGATCCCACACTAACACATTTTCTAATGCAGTTTTTTGAATGGATGTAGGGTTTTCTACAAAACTTTGCAAAACGATCAATGATTTTTCATCATTAGTTACGGTCTTTGTTCGGCCAGTTTAAGAGCGATTTTTAGTTAAACTCACTTCTTTAAAAAGTTTCTTAATCCTCCAAACTGCAGTTTTGGTAATTTAATTGCTTCCTTATTATAAGTTATTTTACGATCACTGTAAGCTCTCATCACAAAAATCATAAGTCTTTTCTGTTTAGTAAACGTACTTAAATTTTAGAAGTAACTAATTACAAAAAACACCTTTTACTAATGACAATAAAAAATAATGCATGACATTTAAAAACAATTAATGGTAAAAAAACCACACAATTTTTTTATAATTTTAGTTTCAAACCACTTTAACTTTGGAACTATTAGAGGTAGAATTATGCGGTCTTGAAGGTTTTATATGTAATTTAATGGATTATAAAAAACTCAAAATATATACAGGGTGTACTATTTAAATAATTATTTTAATAGGTTATGTTGTAGTAACGGTGCATTCTGTATATTGCTAATCTACTTGTGTAGATGGCCTGAAATATTTAAAAAAACTCTTATTCAACCTTTTTTTTGTAAACCCTACAGAAATCGAAATTTTAGTTAGTTACGTTACTTTATGTACACACTGTATATAGTGTGTTTAAAAAAGGATGACGCCGTCTCTAGGATAGGTAGAAAACTGAAAAATAATTCTTATTCAAGATAAAGGGCGTTGAAGAAAAAATTGTATACACATTTATTACGATTTTGCCGGAACTACCGGAAACATTTTAATGAAATTTTATACGAATATGTTTTTGGAGCTGATACATACCACGAATTTGTTTTTATATCTGACTATCATAGAGGGCGCTAGTTACACGGTTCGTACCAAGTAGTCTTGAACATAACTTTTTTAAAATAAGATTTATTATTCAAAATTTCCAGTAAACTTAAACAATATTTAATTTTACTCTAAAAAGTTACTTTTGGTAAAACTCGATACTGTGTACCGTTTTCGAAATATTTTGATTTAAAAATTATGAAGTAATAACTACATTTTTTTTCAACGCCCTTTATCTTGAATACGGATGGCGTTACGAAAATTTTTTACTAAGCTAACCTTAATTATTTTTCAGTTTTCTACCTATCATAGCGACGGGGTCACCTTTTTTTGAAACACCCTGTAGAGATTAGTCGTTTGTAAAAACCTCTTTTAATAAATACATTTCAATCTTTAAAAAATTTTACCCTCCGGTGCTAAATACTCAATTACATGTCGGAAAGTTACAAAAATAGAAAAAAAATTAAGAAATATTCGAGAAAAACCTGTCGAATAAATTGGATTTTTGTCTCTTATTTCATAAACATAACTCGGATACTTCAGATATCTTTACAACATATCAGTTTACTAGTAATCCCGAAATATAAACATTAACAAAAGAATCAGATAGCATATACTATCCATGTCACAAAATTAGATATTTTCCTTCTTCATTAAATCTACTGTATTCTTTCGAAAAATTCCTTCCGTCAAAGGATTAGGTTACATTCTTCACAGCCTTCGTTAGAAAAAAAATAATAAAAATTTCAGCTGTTCAAAAGTCGAATGAATCCACATACCGGCGTGATAAATTTTCAAAACATCTTTGTTAAGGTATTAACCCAAGAAAATCAAATAGAAACGGATATATTTTGTGTGTCAACTTTATAGAAGAGAAGAAATATATAGTTGGTACAGATAAAATCACCTGCATATTTTTGGTCTTTATGAGAAGTCTGATAATCGTATTAAGCTTGTCGAATACAGATTACAATCTTGGGATGCCAGTTAGTTTGGAAATATATATTTGGATAGTTAATAATTTAAATACCCAACCAATTCAAATATTCCAAAATTAATAACTGTGCTAGTTAAATAATTTTATAATGAATTTCTTTAATCAATTATTTAGTCATTCATTCGATTGGTAAATTGTTAATTTAACTTGCTAATCATCGGACACAACAACTAGTATAACTCTTTGAAATTCACACTAACCAGATTGATGGAAGTAATTGCTACACAATTCTTTCATATTTCTTTTTACGTGTTGTAATTTTACTATATACTGTGCAAGCAAAGAAAAGTCATACTGCTATATGTACAATGAATTAGGTACCGAAAAGAGAGGAAGTTATAAGCATGTTTAACAAGTAAGCCGCCAACTCAATATGAACATTTCTATCAAAAAAAATAAAATGTATAACAACCGTGAAAGATCCGCTGAGATGTTAGCCAGTGGTGGAGGACAATCCCATAGAGCAAATGATGCGATTTAGTTATCTGGGCATAGACATATCAAGCACCCACGACCCAGTTAAAGACCTGATGAGCTAGATTAACAAAGCATCCGCACTATCAGGATGCCTATGTGGTATAGACTGGTCAAACCTGTACATGCGCAAAGATAGCAAAATTAGAATCTACAAGACTTGTATCAGAAGTCCGCGAAGACACCAACAAGACACATGCTAAGGGGGGCCGAAATAAAAACACTAATAACAATTATGGGGAAAACAAGAAGGGGCAAAGTAAGAAACGCAAATATCAAAGAACAATGCGAAATCCAAGATATTGTGAGATGGGGATGACAATGTAAAAGGCAGTGGTACAACCATGTAAGACGGATAGACGAGAACAGACTTCCGAAAATAGTCCTAGAAAACAACCTGCCCGACTCAAGACCTCCCGGGAGGCCACCTAAAAGATAAAGAGATAGTTGGAAATCTACCTCTCAGGAAAAGATGCAGAGGCAGCTTCAGAATTAACAGATCGACAGATGTTCAAGAAGTAGAAGAAGAAAAGAAAAACAATGTTATAAAAAATGAAATCAGTTCCAGTGTAAAGAAACTATATTTGTTTTCTGACAACTGCTCAGCTCAAAACAAAAATGTGGCACTAATGCAGTCTTTGTACATTCTGGTTTAGGGGTATAAAAGATTTGATATTATTTACGGGTATCTGAGTCGGGCCATTTTTTAACATGTCATGGTAGAAAATTTAGGAAGTTGATGCTGTCTTATAGAATCAAATAAATAGCTAACTTGCCACGTTTTTTTTCGTTCTCTATAGAGTACTCTGCCAACGGTCTTTCTACTGGCAAATTATGCCCGAGCTCAGCCGTAGAGGGTAGAAGAAAAAAAATATATAAAAGTGAGCCGCGCCACCGACTTAGACGGTTTAAGCCGGAAACCCCTAGGTCTTATAGGCACTAGCAGAGCCACACGATAAACAACTGAGATTATGGTGAACTAAATAAATGAAATTATAGCTAAAATATATTAGATACTTTACTCCTACAATAAATCAAAGTACACAGTTCAATAATAAAATTATAACAAATATAGTCGAAATTAACAGCTAACAATAAATCAAAGTACACAGTTCAATAATAAACTTATAACAAATATAGTCAAAATCAACAGCTAACAATAAATCAAAGTACGCAGTTCGATAATAAACTTATAACAAATATAGTCAAAATTAACAGCTAACAATAAATCAAAGTACACAGTTCAATAATAAACTTATAACAAAACTTAATCGTGGTGTCAAAATAAGTCACGTCGTTAAATATTCGAAAATAAATCACTTGTAACCTTTGGGTATACGAATTCACTACTCCTGTGGCCGGTTTGGTTATGGAACGGCACCTGCTAATTAACAATGGCTTCCCTCAAATAAATCCCGCATGCGGTTATTTTAACTCGACACCAAAATCCAAAATATCAACAACGAAGGTAAGATAGAATGGTCAAGTTAAAAATTATATGGTTTTTCTTCAAAATCCAATTAAGATGGCCCAAATACAGCCAGATATGAAAAGAAAACCGTAGAGGTTCTGCACACCTGTTAATATCAAAAACTCGCCCCACATTCTCACCACACCACTCCCAAGACGCTCACCCAACGACTAGCACCACTTCCCAAGCCGGATATCAAGAAATGACACGGAACCGACGTCAACTAACAATATTCGCAAGTCCATGCTCCACACCAAGAATCGCGCTCGTCCGTGTTGATAGCCAGCCCCATCCACACAGAAATGCAAACCAAACAATAATATAACCGACAACACACAACAATCGAGGCCAAAAACCAAAGCAAAATCTAATAACGAAAACTCCCCACTCAATCTCCAGCGATCAACAAAAATGCCGCAGCCATTAACAATCGAATCCTATCACAATAAGGTATGCAACACTATTTACAACGAATGATATATTTAAGTTACAACAAAATACGGCACGCAACACTACTTACGAGTACCTAAGGAATACAAAATCATCAGAGACACAATTATAATGGAACTGTAGAAGGGAAAAAATAGGCACGTGACAAACTGTTCTAGTAAAAAATGTAACGGAAAAATTGCATCGTTAATTCTTAATTTTTTTTTGAACAATTTTAACTTTACTTAATAAAAATTTACCCAAAATTCTACTGTTAATTACCTAGTCGACCACCGAATGAATTGACGGAGGCGTTTTAAAAACCCTTGGACACATTACTTACTTACTCCATGGCTTACACCCCTAGGTCGGATTTTGCCAACTTCACAATATTTCTCCAACGCTGTCTGTCTGTCATAGCATCTAAGTTTTATCAATACTCATTATCCTTAGGTCTTTGGCGTTATTATCTTTCCATCGAAGGCGTGGGTGGCCTAATGGTCTTTTTCCTACTGGTGCTTCTTCCCATGCAAGTTTAACTTTGTGGCCATCTGGTAGTCTCCTTACATGTCCTGCCCACTGCAGTCGTTTATATTTTACTTCTCGCACAATATCTGGATCTCCATACAAATCTATCAGCTCTTTGTTGGTACGGATTCTGTATCGCCCTGTTGATGTATCCAAAATCGGGCCATATATTTTTCTAATGATTCGCCTTTCGAAGACACGAAGACGTTTTTTATTAGCTGCCGTAAGCGTCCTAGCTTCACAACTATACATCACCTATGGTCTTATTATGGTCTTGTATATATTGATTTTTGTACGCCTTGATGTTACTTTGGATTTTAGCAGGTCTTGCACTGCGAAGAGACATCTATTACCTGCTTGGATTCTGCAGTTAATTTCTTCCATTCCGTCGTTGTTTTCTGTTAGCATTGTTCTTAGATATTTGAAATTCTTGACACGTTCAAAGCTATACTCATCCATCGTGATCTTTTGGCCTATTCTGTCTCTTCGTTGGTTGTGTCTCGTTGAACACGTTGGACACATTGATTGGTATTTTTAGAAGCTCATTTTTTAATTTTAAATACAATACTCTGTATTTTATTTAATTTTGGATTCTTCAGAAAATTCTGGACATATTTCGTGTGCAATGTCCTATACGCACCTTTAAATGTTCCGAAAATATTAAGTGTTTTTAGAATTATTGCAAAATTTAACCAAAAAAAAATCATTCGATTCGCTACAACACACTCAATATTTATTTCCCAGTTAGGTCTCGATAATGAGAAAGTTAGCAAAAACCATTCCAGCGTTTCTTTTTAAAAAATAAAAAAAAACTATAAAAAATAACAATTCTACAGATGATTGGTTATGGAGATAACACACGGATACAAATAGAAAAGTTTTCAGAGTTGCCGTCTCTATCCCAAGGGACAATTAATAAAATGGAAAAGCAGTTAAGCAAGCTTGGACATATAGGGCAGATAAAAAAATCATCTGCCAATGCACCAAATAATGATACCAAATTGGATATTATTCTTAAGTTTGAGGAAAACCCACATACTTTTAGTGGACTGGCATTCCCAATGTTCGATGTTGGCCATTCATCGATTTGTTGAACATTTAAAGAAAAGAAAATTAATCCCCATAAAATTAAACCAACTCAGGAGCTCATAAAAGACTTTTTTGGTAGGAGAATGAATTTTTGTATACAAATGATGGCAATATTAAATAACAATATGGATTCAATTAGAACATGTTTTTTGATGAATGCACCTTTACACTTCACGGTCATGCTAATTGTCATAATTGCTGCTATTGATCCTCACTGAATGAGAAAAAAATATACTCAACGATCTCAACAAGTTAATGTTTGAGCGGGAATCGTTAAAGATCATATCATAGATTTCTTTTTCATTGATGTCAATTTAAATGGCAATGACTATTTTTACATTATCAAGAGATAAACAGTACCTATTACTTATTAGTTTTTGAGTGTGTTGTACCGAATTTCTTTAATAAAATGATTTTCTTTTTTAATGTTAATTTTTGGAATGAATCTGAAAACTCAATGTATGGTAGAAATATTGGGTTTAGCAGAAGAAGCATGAATATAAGATTAATGCTGCGGAGATGAGTAGTCTAAGAAGTATAGCCGGAGTGACTCGGTTAGATAAAGTGAAGAATAGTGAAATAATGAACGTGAATAGTGAACGCTGTGGTGTGAAAGAAGATGTGGCTATAAAGATAGATAAAGGAATGCTCAGATTGTTTGGACACGTAGAAAGGGTGGATAAAGATTGACGAAACAGATTTATAAGGCGAGTGTGAATGGGCAAGTCGGTAGAGGCCGACCTCAGCGAACATGCCGATCTGCATTGTTCTGAAAAAAGATCAGGTCAAGAGTACCAACAACCAACGAGCATGTATGAAAGCACTAATTAAAGTAGAAGCAAAAGATGTGTGTAAAAAGCGTAGCGGAAGTGAAAGGAAGTGGTCTCTGGCTATCCATACGGGAAAAAGTCGTGACTATATGTATGTATGTTTAGTTTTATTATTGTTGAAACATACTGTATACGTAGAACTTATAATCAGTTTGTATCAGTAGTATATAAGAAATAAAGAAATCCCAATGTGTATAAAAATGTTACAATGTTTTTTAAGTAAGGTGTTGAAGTGACATTTATGACTTGTTTTATTTTTAGATTTACGGGCATTTTAAATAGTGAAAAATATACTTCAAAATTAAGCACAGCTGACATTAGTTGACTCCGAAACCACTAAAAATCTCAGCCGACTTGTTATATATTTTAGCCGTGATTCATTTATGTGATGATTATCTAAAATACAAATTAAAATTAGTGATTGGTCAGCAGCAATAACCGTATAACAAGCTTTACGATCTAAAATCTTATATTTTCTGACTACGCTTTCTCTCTACCCATATTATTACTTAAATCAGTACCGTCCATAGGGTCTTTCAGAAGGGATTTAACCTAATGATATAAAATGTATTAATTTAAATTTATAACGTCAGTCTTATTTTAGGAAAGTATTGAATATTGTATAATACATATAGCAGGCTACATGTTTTTTAAAATTATTTTAAAAAATGAAACTAGCTAAAAAATTAACAAAATTTTGTAAATAACATTTCAGATACTGTTAGTGTCAAATTTAACTGTAGAAATAAGTGTTCATGTTGCTGAATAAAACACTGTTGTTTATTATTATTTGGATGATACGTGATAATCAAATCCCTTTTTAAATGGATTGTAGTTTCATTCACGTAATAAATGCAATCAAATGACCCAAAACACCGTAATACACATTGGAATCAAAATAATTGTGCAGCTTCATGTTTAACCCAAAATTTCTCGAAAAATTATAACTTTGTCTCCATATAGAAAAAGTACGATATTCACGTAGAAAGTATTGGAAAATCGAAAAATTGTGAAAAAATTGCGAGTCCGCCTGTGGCGTAGAATTTGGGAGGAATTAACCAGTCACTTGCCCCTGTCGTACGCCACTGATAGTAGCCAGAAACGTTCATTGAACATAATTTAGTAGGGTGTAAATATTATTAACATGAGGTATAAACGTTTATTTTTAGTATGTTCTACTACAAATTAAAAAAAAATCCTTTGTCATAGACCTCTTCCTAACCTTAATAATTTTGCAATATTTTTCATTTTTGTTTAAAATAATTTCTTTAGTAAATGCTCTTACTTAATGTTTTTAAATTTTTTTTAAACTTGATCAATTCAAATTAAGTATTTAAAAAAATCTTATTTACGTATATTATTTTAAACGACAGTACTTTCTAAATATCCTTCTCGCAGTAAACGCTTACCGACTCTGGTTTTATTATAATACTCGCATAATGCTCTCACACGTAAAATACCAACGTCAAAACACCACGGGTTCGGTTATTAAAAAGGGTATGCCTTAATTAGACCTCCGCTGGATTTATTTTGAAGGTATTCTCGGTTTTTATTTTTCGAAAATTTAATGAAGATTTTTTAGAAAATAATTGGTTTGTTTTCTTCGAGAAACCATGGAACGTTTATTTGTTTTATCGTTTTTAATGATGAGGATGTAAATATAATAACTGATATGTTAATTTTAAATAATAAAATACTTAATTTAAAATTAGTTATTGAAAGTTAAATTTTTTTTATCTTAATCTTTTTAATTGTATCTCCTGCAATTTGCCTGTAATAAATATTGTTATTATTAATAAACAAGCAGTGTGGTGTCATTGGACACCCGATAGGAACAAAGCTCCTTAAGCTATTTAAAGAAATATGTAAGTAAATGTTAAATACCAATAGAAAGGTAAGGTGAGGTGAGCCGTGGTACCTAATTGATATGTTAAAAGTTAATAATCAACTTTCACTTTTGTTATACACCAGAACCAGTTAACTATTTAAAACTTATAAATGTTAGCAAATCGACCGAGGTATTTTGCAAGAGAAAAGGTGGGGTATAAATTTTTTATATATAAATATTAACGTATTAGGTTTAATAAATTTACAATTATTTATAAACTTATAAATTATTAAAATAAATAATTTGAATAATTAATTAAATTAATTGGTCTTATTAAAATTTTTAAAAATATATGCGATAAAAGTTAAACATCTTTATAATGTGAACTAGCTTAAATAATTTACCTTATTGCATTCTTTTTAATGTTGTCAGAATTAATTTCATATCATAAACAACAACCCTTGTCTATTAAGTAGAAAAGTCTTGGAAATAAGTTACTTTTGAAAGGCTCCTCATGGCTGAATTCAACGTGGTGGAATTAACACGTTTACAAAGCACGACGGTCACCAAAGAAATCTGCTAAAAAATTACACATTAGTATAAATCTAAATTTTAGAGAGTAGTTTATACCCGCGGCTTTGCTCGAGTTGATGTCCTGAAATAACTGTCAAAGATCATTAATAAAAAGTAAATAATATAATAAGATAATTTGTTTTATTACTTGACTGGGATCATCAGTATGTAAAAATTCTAAAATTCACCAAGTTTAAAAAACTACACACATGATTTATTAAAATATCTTACTACAAAAAAATTCTGCATGAACGAAAGATTCTTTTGATTGAGCAATTTTTGCCGCCTGGACCCGTAATGAATTCTTAGACAGGTTGGATATAGGCTTGCTACGGAGAATAGACTCAAAAATTATCCGGGAATGTGCTGGAAACCTACGAACCTTTGCTAACCATGACGAGGTTACTTTGTGGTGGGTGCTAGGGCATAAAGGTATTTCTGGTAACGAAGAAGCGGACAAACTAGCTAAGCGGGGCTCTGGAACACCATTTATTGGGCCAGAACCAATGAAAGGGATACCCAAGGACAGCGTTAAAGCAGCGATCAATAGCTGGGTCCACTCTCAGCATCAGCTGAAGTGGGCACAGCCAGAGGAAGCTAGACACAAGCAAATGATTGCTGAAAAAACCATCACCCAAGCAGACAGGGAAGCTGCTCTCGCTAAGTAGGGAAAAACAGGGAACAGTTGTAGGGCTTTGTACCGTACACTGGTGTTTAAGGACACAATATAGGCGTGTTTGACACAGAACCTTTATATTTTGACGTCTATTTGTCATTCTAAACCATATGTTGGTTTTAGGCAATTTTTAAAGTAAAGAGGTGTGTTGGTTTCTACACTTATGTATGGTAGTGAATGTTGGGTTTGTAAAAAGAAACATAAATATAGGATTAATGCTAAGGAGATGAGTAGTCTGAGAAGTATAGACGGTGTGACTGGTTTGGATAAAGTAAAGAATAGTACGATAAGAGAACGCTGTGGTGTAAAAGAAAATGTGGTTACACAGATAGATAAAGGAATGCTTAGATGGTGTGGACACGTAGAAATGGTGGATAAAGGAAGATTGACGAAACAAATTTATGAGGCGAGTGTGAATGGACAAGTCGATAGAGGTCGACCTCGGCGAACTTATCTCGATCAGACCAACATTGTTTTAAAAAAAGGCCAAAAAGGCCAAAAAAAACAACCGACGAGCATTTATGAGAGCACTGATAAAAGTAGAGGAAGCAAAAGATGTGTGTAAGAACCGTAGCAAGTTAAAGGAAGTGTTTGCTGCCTACCCCTACGGGAAAAAGGCGTGAATATATGTATTTATGTATGTTAAAGTTGTAATTTAATTATCCAAATAAATAATGTATTCTTAGACAGGTTGGATTTAGACTTGCAAGACATTTCGTAAAAGAAAATTAAACAAAAGAAATTAAAAAAAGAATAAGAAGTAAGAAAATAAAAAATGTAGATACCTAACCTCAAAAACCTATTAACTATTGCTTTATGGGGGGTAGAGACAAGGAGAACCTTCTCTGTGCATAAAAAGGTGTCTGTTAAAAAGCGTTAAATAAGGGAGGCGCTACAGTAGCAAGAGGGTAAATTTTAAAGAAATCGCCAAAAGTTATTAAAGTGGGTTAGAAAAGTACACAAACAATATTATGTGAATTTATTAAAAAAATTGTAAATTCAAAAATCTTTAACTGCTTTAATATTTAATAAAAAAAATTTTTATCTAAGACAGAGGCTGAGGCGTGATTTAACAAAATTGTATCTCATTATTTTAAATGCCAAATTGTAGAAGTTTTTGTTTAAAATCGAAAATTGTTCATGTGATGACGGTTCTTTGATGTTAGTTGTGACAAATGCTTTTACCAAGTAGATGTCGCATAGTTGTCGATAAACTTGTTGATTTCATGGGGCAAATTCCGTGTTATTGTATTAAGGGATAGTTCATCTAACTTTTCCAACAACGATGAAGGTATTCGTAATAAACAACCAACGATAAACTAAAACTTGGTAAATTTAATCAATCTAGTTTTAATTTCCACCGAATTAGCTAACAAGTTTCATAATAAAGCGCCAGACGGTGTCTACATTCTGCACACACTGTATTATTAACGAAGCAGAAAGCGAAAATTACTCCCAATTTTAGTAAAATTTTAATTAATTTTACAGCAAATGCTTATGAAACATTGACGGTCAAAAAATAAACAAGTCTCTCGCGAGTAGTTTGTTTAAGATAAAGATTTAAAAAACTAATTGTGTGAAAAAATTAAAAACGTACACGGTTTTTTCAAAAATAGGTGGATTGAACGATTGATCGAACTTACTCGTTTTTGGTATTCGTTCTCGTCTTCGTTTAGAAAACGCGGTACCATGTAGCATTAATTTTTGAGTTTAAACAAAAATGTTCATTTTTACTGCAGTAATAGAATAAAACCTCAAACTTCAGTAATTAGAATAGATGGTGATGATACACCGGAAATAAAGATCAAACTTGGAATAAGGCAAGGATGCATTTTATCGCTCTTGCTCTTTAATGTATACTCTGAAAGAATATTTAGGGAAGCACTAACTGATATACAAGCCAGCATTAATATAAATGGCGAAATTATAAACAACCTTCGCCACGCAGACGATACGCTACTGTTGGCCTCCAGTCAGGAAGATTTATAACGGATACTGGATGCAGTCATTGAAAAATGCGCAATGACTGTACTCGGATTAAATGCAAAAGATACCAAAGTATTAGTAATTAGCAAGCAACCTAATATCATAGCTAACATAACAATTGGGGGGTGAACTATTGAAGCAAGTAAACCAAATAAAATATCTAGGCAGCATAATAACTAACAACGCGTATAGTCAAACTGAAGTGAAATCAAGAATTGAGCAGGCTCGAGCAGCATTTAAAAACATGAGTGGGGTCTTATGCTGCAGAGATTTAAAGTTAACTCTAAGAATTCGACTTCTCAGATGTTGTCTTCTCCGCCCTGCTGTACGGTGTGGAAGCCTGGACTATTAACAAGTACGAAGAAAGACGACTTGAAGCCTTTGAGATGTGGGCTTACAGGAAAATATTAAAAGTTTCATGGACGGAAGAAGTATTCAACTTGGTAATGCTCCAACGTCTAAATAAATCCACCGAAATTCCTACCACCATCAAAAGAAGGAAACTGCAATATTTCGGGCATGTTATAAGAGGCGAAAAATACCGATTACTGCAAAACATCATGCAGAGAAAAATTTATGGTAAAAGAAAGTTGGGCCGCAGAAAAGCATCATGGCTCAAGAATCTACGTGACTTGTATAAACCCAACTCAAGCTCTCTGTTCAGACTTGTCGTCGACAGAGAAAGGATAGCCGTGTTGGTGACCAACGTTCCAGAGGGACATGGTACTTAAGAAGAAGAATAGAATAAAATGTGAATCCTATTAAGGATAAAATACAGTTTAGGTCGACAGCCAGTGACAATATTCTAAAGGATAAAAGAGACCTGAAATTGTACAATTGATCATGTTTCAATTGACGACAAAATGGCGTCTCCATGTATAAAATTTTAATATACTAAACAGGATAATTATATAGTGTTTTATTTCCTTAAAAACAAATCCACGTATAATGGACAGGAGTACCATGATATGACCCACAATTTTTGGCAACTTACAGTAAAGTAGGACAACTGAAACAGCGAGATTTAGCAGAGGCAGGAAGTTCTTATCATCCTACTTCACCTTCCCTTCTTCTTCTTACTTTTCTCCTAGTTGCTTGCCGTCGCGTCTACAAAATACAAAATTACGTACGCCTCTTGTAGTAGCCAACAACGTTTATTTAACATAATTTAGTGGGTTGTATAGTACTCACACTTCCCACCAAATATGGCAATAATACTTCGAATAGTTTTAAAGTACTGGCCACAAATAATTTTTAAATTTTCAAATAAAACACGCTGTAACTCAGACAGAAGACACATTTTATCTTGGTGATTTGGATTAAATCTTTATATTTTGAGTTCAGGATTCTATACTTGAAATATTTCCAATTATTTATGAAACACCCTGTATATATAAATTGTATACTAGTATCTTTTATAAATTCTTATAAATTAATGTTTTACCGTTTTCGAGCAACGTTAACAAAATAGATACAAAGTTGCAAAAGTATTTTATGAATGAATTGTTAAAAAAAAACTTGGCATCCACAACCACATAAAAAATCTGCCAATTAAAATGGATTCATTAAAATTTCACTAACGACGGTTTGAAAAGATCTATAACATTGTACTCACATGATCATATTTCATGTTTTTATTTAAGTTTTAATTAACATTTAACAGCCTACGGAACATACGAGGTCAGTTCAATTGTTAAAAACCTAACTTTTTAAACCATGTTAGTAGACACAGTCCCGTGCGTTATCAAGCCCTCAGGCTGATTTAAAAGCTAATATAATGCGGAATAATAAATAAATGTAGGTTTTTATCGAAGTATTTTTTCCTTCTTATTTAATTTTCTTTTGAGATATCCAACATATTTTTGTTAATCTTCTTAAAGTGCCTTTTCGGTCCGAATGTTGGCAATCATTCTGGCTATCATTATCTTGTTTGCTACGGTACGGCACGGTCGTGGTAGTAGAGAACCACTTTCTCAGGTTCTTCAGCCACGAGATACGTCTTCTTTTCGGTCCTCTCTTTCCCAATATTTTGCTTGGAGAATCCGTCGTAGAATTCCGTATCGACGTTCGTTTTTTTGTATTATTGAAATTATTTTAACAAAATTTAGTCACAACAACACTACCTTTAGTACATTTTTTTTATAGTAAATAGTAAATAGCCTTGGATATATCTGAAGCCTTTGACCGCGTTTGGCACCAGGCATTGTTAAGTAAATTATCTGCCTACGGTCTCCCAACCAAACTGCGCCAATGGCTCTTGAGCTTCATGCAAGATCGCTCCTTACATGTGGCAGTTGACGGTATTTCTTCTGATGCGTTTAAAACTAATGCCGGGGTCCCCCAGGGTTCCATCCTGTCCCACACCTTATTTCTTTTACACATCAACGACCTCTTGAAAACCACCACGAACCCCATTTACAGTTTCGCAGACGATAGCACACTTGTCTCAACTTTCACATCCTATCAATCACTTTCGGTGAATGATACGAATAGACTCAGACAGGAACAGGTTGATTCCATCAATAGAGATCTTAAAGCAATCGTCGAGTGGGGAACCAACAATCTTGTTCAGTTTAACGCCCAAAAAACACAAAGTGCCACGTTTTCCAAGAAAGTGAATTCCTCAAATCATCCCATCACAATGTCCGGAAATATCCTTGAACCAAGTCCCTCCATCTCGATTTTGGGAGTCACGGTGTCCAATAATATGTCTTGGCATGACCATGTTGCTAACATCGCAAAGTCGGCAAGCCAGAGGCTAGGTTTTCTGTGGAAAACCAGAAAGTTTTTTACTCCTGATCAACTGTTGACGACGTGCAAGGCTCAAATCCGACCTCTGCTGGAGTATTGCTCGCACATTTGGGGTTCAGCACCAAGGCATTCTCTTCGTCTTCTAGATTCCATTCAGAAAAGAGCCATTCGCTTGATAAACAGCTCAACTCTCACAGATACCCTTCACCCTCTAGAACATAGAAGAAGAGTTGCAGACCAGTCATTTCTCTACAGATATTTCCATGGCAGATGCTCCAGAGAAATAAAAACTCTTGTACCACCATTGGCCACATCCGGCCGAAGAACTCGGAACGCTGATCAGTCTCACACATTTACTCTCAAGCTTGACACTACAAGGACCAATCTTCATCAAGAATCCTTCTTTTACAGGGCTGCTACGGAATGGAATAAGCTTCCAAAATCAGTTTTTCCAGAGAACTATGACCTACAACTTTTTAAAAAGCGTGTCCACAATCATTTCCTTTCTATAATCCCTTCCCCTTTTAATAGTCGCAGTGCGGGCCGTCCGCGGCCCACACGATAGGTCTACCCTTTTTGCGACTATTTTCATAAAAAAAAAACGGCGATAAGGATTTGATAATTTGTAGTAAACATGTAAATCGTTAATCACATAAAAGAACTGGATTTTTTATTAATGCAAGTAGTCGTGGATTTAAATAAGTTTTCATAAATTATTTTATTATTCTTTTAAACGTTTTAACATTTTAAAAAAATGATCGTAATTATTCATATTTTTAATTATTACTATGATGCATAATCCCCGTTTTCGAATTGACAGCGGGACGTCCATGAAATTGGAACGAATTTATCTTCCGATTTTCTCGAAATTAGAATTCATTAAAACGCACATATGCAACGGCCGTTATTCGTTACCAGCTACCCGGAGTTTCTATAGTTTCTAGTTCTTAATAAACGTTAGTTTAAGTTTAATCTACAGGTAAGAATTAGAATATGAGCGAAACTATAAATTAAAGCGAGCTGGCAACTAGAATTTTCATTTAACTTTCGTTGAGTTAAATTATTTCCAAGTCAGGGGTGTGCAAAAGAAAATTATCCATTTTATTTAAATGTAAAATAATAAAAATAAAAAAAATAAAATATGGTAGTGAATGTTGGGTTCGGCAGAAGAAGCATGAAAATAGGATCAATGCTGCGGAAATAAGTAGTCTGAGAAGTATAGCCGAAGTGACTCGGTTGGATAAAGTAAAAAATAGTGAGATAAGAGAACGAACCTGCGGTGTAAAAGAAGATGTGGTTACAAAGATAGATAAAGGAATTCTTAGATTTATAAGGCGAGTGTGAATGGACGAAAGTCGGTAGAGGTCGACCTCGGCGAACATATCTCGATCAGATTAACATTGTTTTGAACAAAGGCCAGGTCAAGAGTACCAACAACCGACGAGCATGTATGAGAGCACTGATGAAAGTAGAGAAAGCAAAAGATATGTGTAAGAACCGTAGGAAGTGGAAGGAAGTGATCTCTGCCAACCCTACGGGAAAAAGGCGTTATATTATGTATGTAAAATAATGTACACTTTTTTTAAATAAATAAACCTTACTCGATATTTTTTACATTAATGATTAATTGTTTTCTGAGGTAAAATGATGCAGGTAAAAGTTAACTTATTATTCGAAATAATAGATGTCAGCAGTATCTCTACACAACACGTTTTTGTGTACAGATAGTACAGTCATTATGTCCAAATAATTCCCCTGAACATACAATAATTCCGTTGTCGATTTTTCTTGTTTTAACCGTTGGGGGGGGAGGTGCTTCTCACTGGTAGTCTTTTTCAAAAATTCGACCAAATCAAATCCTGTATGTGCTAATGTCCGCCATTTTGAATTTTATGAAAAATGATTTTTTTGAAATAACTCGGTCGTTTTTATTTTTAACGAAAAATTGTAAAGACAAAAGTTTTAGGAAATGAAATTTTCTAGAACTTTTTTTGTCTGAAATCGATATTTTTCGAATTAAACCTGAAACGAGCGGCAAAGTAAAACTATTGCATTATTTCGTTTATTTTTAACTTAAGGGCATAAATAAATAAAAACAAACTTGTAGAGAATTAAATGAAAAATAAAACTAAAATAAAAATAGCGACCTCTTTAAGTTAATCTACAGCTTCCCTCTTTTGCGAGATTTTTTTTCTTATCATGCCTAAACATTTGGGAGGGTAAGAATTAAAATAAATTAAAAAGTTTTTATACCATTCTACTGTATAGTCAGTACCTTACTTTACGTATAATCGTTTAAGCTGGCAATGATTTTAGTAATGGGAATAAAATTATTATCTTTTTTTTTTACTAAAAATAGTCGCAAAAAGGGTAGACCTATTGTGTGGGCCGCGGACGGCCCTCACTACGACTATTAGAAGGGAGATAGATTATGGAAAGGAAATGATTGTGGACCCGCTATTTGAAAAGTTGCAGGTCATAGTTGTCTGGAAAAACTGATTTTGGAAGCTTGTTCCATTCTGTAGCAGCCCCGTAAAAGAAGGATTATTGATGGAGATTGGTCCTTGTAGTGTCAATCTTAAAAGTAAATGGGTGAGAGTGAGCCATGCCATGGAAATATCTGTAGAGTAATGTCTGGTCTCTTCTTCTATGTTCTAGTGGGTGAAGGGTGTATGTGAGAGTTAAGCTGTTTATCAACCGAATGGCCCTTTTCTGAATGAAATCTAAAAAACGAAGAGAATGCCTTGGTGCTGAACCCCAAATGTGCGAGCAATACTCCAGTAGAGGTCGGGTTTGAGCCTTGTACGTCGTCAGCAGTTGATCAGAAGTAAAAAACTTTCTAACTTTTCACAGAAAACCTAGCCTCTGGCATGCTGACTTTGCGATGTTATCAACATGGTCATGCCAAGACATATTATTAGACACCGTGATTCCCAAAACCGAGATGAAGGGACTTGGTTCAAGAGTATTTCCGGACATTGTGATGGGATGATTTGAGGAATACACTTTTTTGAAAAATGTGGCGCTTTGTGTTTTCTGGGAGTTGAACTGAACAAGATTGTTGGTTCTGCAAACGTTGACGATACAAATTTGTCACTTTAACAAAATAATATAAGTTAGGGATTATCACAATAAATTTGGCATATTGTTTTGGGAATCCAAAGTGTTTATGTTACTTATACCGACGAGTCATTGAAAAGTTTGACGAATTATGCGTGGAGTGATCGTTTATATTGTTTAAGATGATTTACTATCTTTATACGCGTTTTTGCCTAAAGGATAATCAAACACTATTCAAACCTGTATACAATGAAAAAAAGAATGTCTTAGTATATTTTGGTTTTAATTTTTCTTCAATTTTAAATGTTAGCAGAAGAAATAAGTTTCACAATCAAGAGATTCTTTTTATAAGTTAGTTTTAATTGAAATGCACATTGTAAGGGTGCATACTGTCAGAACACCTCGTCATTATTATTAGTAGGTACTAACTAAGAAAGAAACTTAGTTTTTAAGCAAAGTATTTAAAAAATATTTGGAAAAGATAATGATCTTTTAGTTTTTTACGTTAGATAAGTACAGAAAATTTCGTTGTCAAGATTAGTTCATCCAGCATATTAAAATAAATTTTGAAAAAGTTTTGGAAGCCATTTCTCTTGTTTTATAAATTTTAAAGTAACCTTACGATTATCAATTAGTTCATTGAAGTTTAAAAAATAAATCTTAAAAAGGTTTTGAATTCATGCAGTTTCTTTTGCTTCCTGTCCCCTTGGTTAGTGTTACAATTATGAATTAATTCATTGCAACATAGAAATATAAATTTAAAAAAAATTCTGGAAAGTTATGTAAGCCTTTTATCTTGCTTTCTGTATCTTAAAATAACCTAGCGATTATGAATTAGTTCATTGAAGTATTCAAGATTTCTCTGATTGAATTTAAATATTGAATTTTTTTAAATCTTTATAAAAGTAAAATATTGATTCTATTTTTCAAGTTACTTATTTAAATGAAATAAGTTTTTGTGGGGTTTGTGTAGTTTCTTTGTTTAAATGCTGCAAAAGCCAATTACCATTTGGCTGCAATCATGCAAGCAAATACATTGATTCCGTTTTATGGGATTCCAAATACAACATGCTTATTATTAATTGCAGCTGCTAGTTTTGTCATTAATCCTTATTGCTGACAAACAAGTAAACCATCGTCGGATAACAGCCAATTTCGTAGTTTCGTGTCGATAACTAACCAACGTTCAACTAACCCTTGCTTCCCAATATCTAGGGGATCATTGTCACGACATAACAATTTGGAAAATCAAAGGTATATAACTACAAATTAAACATTAAAGCAGAAACGGATTTATAGAGAGCAATATTCATAAAATATACGAGCTGAAAATCAAACGGAACACTAACAAATATTTAAACATTTCCAATGCCAATTATTAATTAATATCAACCAATCGACCAACAATTGACTGTTTATCGGAAAGCTTAAGTTCAAACCGTGGTATCTGTTATTAGTAATGTTCTTTATGGTACCTAATAAATTAAACTTCTCACAGGTACGAAATTATTATTTCAATAAAAGAACATTAAACATCTGTGACAATTCGATTAAAATATCCGATTATTCTGATTAGTTTCGCCAAGATTTATAAATTTTTTCAGGGATCCTTTGCATAAAAGTATAAAAGATAAAACTAGTGCGTGAACTGCTCATGTGCGCAGTTCTAATGTCATATTAAAATTCACCCAATCCAATATACTGGTGAGAAACGTGCCAAGGGATGAATAGCAAGAGGGTGAGTAAAACAAATCGAACTGTGAAAGAGTTTGTATACTTGGGTTCAAAGTTCACGAGAAATGGAAAGAATGAATATTGAATAATTAAATAGAGCGTTGCACACCTTTTTGAGTAGCCAGAACGTGTCAAAAAGGCCACGACTGGCTGTGCATGGAAGAGTACTGGTCTCTAACCACTCTCTTAGATTCTTCAGCTAGGATATACGTCTTCTTCCCACTGATCTCTTTCCTGCAATCTTGCCCTCCATTATCAGTTGTATTATATTGTATCTCTCTCCATGCATAGTGTGACCGAGATATTCCAGTTTTCTGGCTTTAATCAAGTTCTCCAATTCTTTTTTTTTTCTGCTGAGCGTAGAACCTCTTCATTGGTAATCTTCTCCCTCGACCAACACTGAATTGATATTGATGTTGGTATTAGGATGGTTTAATGGGGTTTTACTTATGACCATGTATTTAGTTTTTTTATAGCTTATTTTTAAACCGTACTCCCTGCTGACCTGATCGATCTCTGGTAGTAATACTTGAAGATCATGTATGTTGTCGGTTATGATCAAGGTGTCATCAGCATAACGTATGTTGATAATCTTTCCATTTATATTTATTCCCTCGTTCCCCTATTCCTGAGAGTTTCTTTGAATATAGCCTCTGAATAATAATTAAACAAAAGTGGTGACAAGACACATCCCTGTCTTACCCCTCGTTGTATTTTCATATTTTCTGATGTTTTTCCTTCAGAGCTGATCACTTGATTGATTCCAATAGACTTGATTCCAATAGAGGTTCTTTATAATTTTGACAGCTGCGTAGATGAGTAGTCCAAAAAGTATTCCTGGAGTAACTCCAAGGATAAAGTGAGGAATAGTGTAACAAAGATAAATAAAGAAATGCTTGAATGGTTCGAACAAGTAGGGAGATTGGATGAAAAAATATTGCTAAAACAGATTTATAAGGCGAGTGTGAATGGGCAACAAGTTGAACATATCTTGATCAGATCGAAATTGTTTTAAAAAAAGACCAGGTCCAGAGTATGTATAAAAGCGCTGATGAGAGTAGAGGAATCTAAAGACGTGTGTAAGAACCGTAGCGGAAGTGGAAGGAAGTGGTCTCTGCCTACCCCTATGGGAAAAAGGCATGACTGTATGTAAGTGTTCATGAAAATGAAAACATTTTTTAAATTTCTATGTTAATTTGATTTAAATTTAAACTATTTAACTGGGTGTTATTTAAAAAGTAATTTTATGTATTTTCATAAATTCCAATAAAGTATGGTATAAAAATAAATATTTTTCGCTGTGTAGGTTTTCATCGCTAAATAGAGAACGCTGAATTTCATCTCTAACAATATTAAATCCAGATTTTATGCTTGACCCTAATATTTACGGAATATTTATTGAAGTTTTCTTTTGAAGACTCTTCAGCATATTAAATGATCAATAAATAATAAATCCGTTCCTGCGTAAAATGATACGAAACACCATCGAAAGGGGTGGCCTGTTGGGTTTTCGCGTGCATTGTAAACAAAATCTCCACAAAATGAGGCAAATCAAATCATCGAATGACCCACGAGAATAATTCACCTAATTTCTGTTATATTCTGTTATCAACGTAAATGCGAGCTTCAACACGCCAACCATAAACACGCATCGATAGAAAGGTGACCACACACTGTATTTATACCAAAATACCGTCGTCTTGCATCAGAATATTTTTAAATCGATAAATTAACTTCTATATAAAATGTGTCATTTAATGATGACCGTTTTGTCATTTTGACAGCGATAAAAAGGGTGCATACTTTTTTATCACCGATAAAAACTTTTATTCCTCATAACTACACCTAGTACGCTTACGTCTTCTTCTTCTTTAGGTGCCCTGTCCTCCTCGGACGTTGGCAATCATCAGCGCTATCTGAACCTCGTCTACAGCTCGGCGGAACAAAATCAAACCAAACAATTGTGTATTTAATAACACTCGGACTTTTCTTTTATCGGATCAATTTCTTTTTAACTTAAAATTTTTCCATCAGTAATTTTGCTCGACTGGTTTGCAAAATTACTTGCATAAAAAAAAGCTCTTGTGGCAGTATCAGTGGCATCTTTATCTTATTAATTTTTTAAGTAATTTTATTGCTGCTATGATTGTTAATTGAAAATTTTTTCAAAATTCCAAAGTAAAGGGATCCAAACAAACGTAAAAAGATTCTTTTTCAGTGAGATTGATGATATTTTGACTGATTTTAAGAGGCTTCTTCAGATATACGAGTTATAAGAGTTACTGTGGAACTATGGAAGTATTTAAAAACAATATCAGTGGCATCTATAGCGTAACACTTTTTTCATATAACCTAAATTGAAAATGCGAGTTTCAATGCATGTTGAGACAACCGAAACTAGCCAATTTCAGACTAATGCGACTGTTGCTGTAAAGAACACAATCACTTTCATCCCTAGGGTAGAAACCGATGATTTTCTGACATAATTTTATGACAAATTTCTCAAGGAACAAGCTTTCAATTGTTATTAAATTATCTCGTCTATTATCAATGTCCTAGGGATATTACTACTGATTATAAGCCTTTATTTCTGTCATTTTAACTATTAACGAAACTGATAGATATTATATTTTTGTGACTAAAATAAGTAAAAATACAATAAATAAGAATTTAATCATTGATAAAGCAAAAGCTGCAACTTTGGATTTATTACCTGAACAATCTAAATTAATATATCTGAGTGTTTACGACAAATTTGTTAATTGGAAATGATCCGAAGAAGCTACATCATGTTTTGAAAAAGTATTATTGAGTTATTTCGTGGATCAAGCTGCAAAATATGCACCGTACGTTTAATAAAAAATAAACCACTAATTTTTCTAATTGTAGTTTTGAATTTTCTCAGTAAATATTAAAATTGTATGATTTTTTTTACGCTATTAGTAAGAAATTGCCTAGTTTTGGTTGGCTCTAGACCAGGGGTTCCTAAACTTCAAAGATAACGGAACACCAACCAAATACCTTTTATTTTATGGAACCCCATATCAATTGATTACAAATCAACACTGAAAGAACATTTTTTTTAAGAAATGTGTAATATAATTAAAACACATCATTCTTAACTTCAATTTTTAATGTGAAGAATGAAATTGTTTTATAAATAATTGTTTAATAGTTCGCTATTATGTCCGACATTTGTATGCGTATATCTGGGGTAGCATCCAATCTTGACCTGTATTTGTTTATTTTGTGAACGTAGGCTGAAAAGCCTGTTTCACAACGATACGTTGTGACGAATGGAAGCAATGTTAAGATAGCCTTTCTGGCTATGTCAGGGTATTCACTCGCCTAACACCAACCCAAAACTCATTCAGACATACAGATTCAAATGTGTGTTTTAATGTGGATGAACTTTGAAGATCTATGAATGCTTCATAATCCAGGACGGTGGTTGACTTTTTTTAATAAATGGATTTTGTACCCATTCAATATCAATATAATTTTCAGGAAAGTAATCGGACAAAGATTTTAGGAGGTTTATCAAATGTTCAGTTATAATAGTGTTTAATTGCAATTGGTAATTCCAACGCGTTTTCCTGTAGAAAGTTATACACAAACGGAAAACGTTCAGTGTTGTCCTTTTTCGTACGGAAAATCCAGAAATTTAATTTCCTTTTAAAAGCTGTTAATTTATCTCTCGCCATAAATATAGTTGATGATTTTCCCTGCAAGTGTTGTTATTTCATTGACCTTTCCAAAAATTTCGGCAAAATAAGTTAATTTTATGAGCCATTGTTCATCATGCAAAACACTAAAAATATTAGGGGCCTCAGACTTCAATTGACTGATTGCGAAAACCTTTAGCTCGTTACGAACTTCATATAACCTGTCTAGAAATTTGCCTCTTGAAAGCCATCGTGGTATTATTTAATAGCTAATAATAAATAATTTTGGCGGAACCCTGATGACTATTCTACGGAACCCCTAGGTTCCGTGAAACCCAGTTTGGGAATCCCTGTTTTAGGCATTAAAACTCTCATTTTTAATGCAGATTATATGAAAAATATAGTGTGTGACGAGGGATGAAACCCGATATCAGACGTCGGGACTTTACCATAGTCTGAAACCGTCTTGTTTCATCCCTAGTCACACAATATACTATTAAATTGTATCTGAATGTTTAAGAACAGTGATAGTAGTATAATTCTTACTACGATAAAAATTTAAAAAAAGGTTTTTTACACTTTTATCATTCAGTCTTCAATAAGAATATCTAAAAGCTTTTAAAAATTATTAAATTTATGTGTAAAAAGAACAAAACATTTTTTTTTATTAAAATAGTTTTCTGAGACCTGTCGCTCGTATACAAAAGACCTGAAATCTACCTGTAGAGTATGGGACTATGCACGTTTTGTATTCAGTTTAAGGGGTATTGTATTTTTATTTGCTACATCATTAAGTTATTCTTTGTATATTACTCTTGTAGTGACACTTGCTGGAATTTTGATATATGTGTTTTTATGCTCTTTTAACGTGGGAATTACAAACATATCTAAAAAAAAACATATAAATATGTCCATTGTTGGTATTGTTAACGAAATTTGTAGAAAAAATCCGTTAAATTTTATCAAAAATAAAACAAATATTACAAATAAAACGATTTTACCTAAAAAAATTTGGAATTTTTTTTCCAGTTAAATCAATGAATAAAACAACAAATAAATTTTAAATATATTTTATTGTTTAAAGATACAGAGTCTTTTTAACACGCTTATATTCTTCTTCTTCTTTAAGTTCCATGTACTCCTAGTACGTTGGTAACCAGTATTTGTAGCCTAATTTTATCTACTGCCGTACGGAAAAGTGTTCTGGTGCTGAGGCCATACCATTGTCTTAAGTTTTTGAGCCATGATGTTTTTCTGCCACCTTGGCTGCGGCGGCCCTCAATTTTGCCTTGTATAATGTTTTGGAGAAGTGAATATTTTTCGTTTCGTAGCACATGTCCGAAAGACTCTAGCTTCCGTTTCTTTATTGTTGTTATTATTTCGGTTTCTTTGCCTAGTTGTTGTAGCACTTCCCGATTGGTTTTGAGTTCAGTCCATGAGATCTTCAACATTCTTCTATATGTCCACATTTCGAAAGCTTCAAGTCGTTTGCACATACTGTTGGTAAGTGTCCATGCTTCCATTCCATATAAGAGTATACTGAATATATAGCAGCGGAGTATTCTTATTCGTAGTGTAATTGGGAGGTCTCGACTTGTCAGTACTTTTCTCATTTTGATGAATGCTGATCTGTATTGTTCTATTCTGCAGCGGATCTCTTGGCCATTATCATTTGACTCGTTTAGGTAACATCCTAGATATTTGTAGTGCTTCACTCTCTCTATAATGTCATTGCCAATTCGTAAATTTTGTTGGGTGTTGTTTGGGTTCTTACTGAAAACTAGCCATTTAGTTTTCTTTGTGTTGAGCGTGAGTCCCATTGATGAACTGTGGGTGACTACTGTGTTTAGCATGTCTTGTAAGTCGTTGATGTTTGTGGATATTAGTACTGTATCATCCGCATATCTGATGTTGTTGATGGGAGTACCATTCACTATTACACCAGTGAGAGTGTCCCCAATAGCCTCATTAATAATTTTATTCTGAGTATAAATTGAAGAGTAGTGGTGAAAGTACACATCCTTGCCTTACGCCTCTGATTATATTTATGTTTTCTGTTGTGTGATTATTAACGCGTATTTCAGCAGATTGGTTCCAATATAGGTTAACAATTATACGAATATCACTGCTGTCAATTCCTATATTTGTGAGTATCTGGATTAATTTATCGTGTTGTACTTTGTCAAAGGCCTTTTCGTAGTCGATGAAACACGCGAAGACTTCCACATTCATATCTCGGCATCGTTGTGTAAGTACTAAATATTACAAATAAAACGATTTTACATAAAAAATTTTGAATTTTTTTTCCAATTAAATCAATGAATAAAACAACAAATAAATTTTAAATATATTTTATTGTTTAAAGATACAGAGTCTTTTTAACACGCTTATATTATTTTCACCTGTATGTTTGTAACTGACTCGTTGGCCTTGATTTTGCCCTAATTCAAGCGATAAGATTTAATTTAAACTGATAACACTTGTCAAAGACCGACGACAATGCAATAATTCGATCAAAATATCCGATTATCCTGATTAGCTTCGCCAGGATTCATAAATTTCTTCAAGGATCCTTTACATGAGACAAAGAGATATAGAACTATTGCGTGAACTACGCAAGCGCGCATTTCCAATGTCACAGTGTTGCAGAAATGTAGAAAATATTTTATTTAACGAAACAAAAATACGCGGCAGTTTTTTACTTTTCAAAATAAGTAGTTTGCCTATTATTTAGCAATTCGCAGTAACAAAAATGGTAGTTTGTATTTCGTGTTGCATAAAAGTATAGTGTTAATTTTTTTAAAAGCACTAATGATAAAATCAAATTTTTTTTAAATAAACCGGTTTGCATTTTAATAAATAAATAAGTACAAATGAAATGCACTAACGAAAGAACACAATTATTAATCCTTGAAGTTAAAGTAGATAGATATGTACAGTGCAACAGAGGTAGCTTGGCGGGGGACTAGCCTCTAAAATAACAAATATTCGGCTGAATATACTTCACATTCGTGAACTTCTCTTCCTCCGATTGACTCACGATTACTGAAAATACCGTCGTTGCCGATCGGATTGTTATTCGAATGTTTTCGTTGTGCGCAGATTTGTTTTTTTTGCCCGTCAAGCACTGTACCTAGCTGTTTACACTTAATTGACAGTTTTTGCCTATATGACGTGACACCATGGCGGCTCGTGTTTTAGGTCACGTGATATACAGATTAAATATTACAACTTTTAATTTTAATATAATAAAACAATAATGTGCTTTTGTGACCCAAAATCAGAACATTTAAGTATATTTCTACAAAAAACTTAAATTTTTATAAAATTTCATAATTTATTTTTCACTACCGGAAAGTACCCCATTGTTAACAGTGGATTTAAATTGAAATATGAATTTTAAACGTTATTAAAAATTGAAAATTACCATGGCAATTCGTAGAAAAAAGTTAATTTATTATAAAAAAATATAATTAATCTATCAGCAGACGATTGTAACGGTGCACCTGTCGAACTTTAATTTTCTTTGAAAACAATTTTTCAGAAACCACAACTCCAGGTAAATGGGTAGCAATGGGTGCCCTTAATAAGATGAACCTAACCATTTTTTAACGGTCTTAATGCAGAACAATGATGAATAGTGAAGCCCGTTCAACACATGCCTCTTTTGACTAACCCAAAATAGCCGATAATTTATTGGCGAAATTAACATTTTTGTAACGAATCCTGCGGTTCGATCGTGTGTGATGGAGTTGGCGAGGATCTTATTAAAATTAAAGCCGACCACACACTTAAAACTATATTCCTTGCTATTGAAAAGTCAATTTTTTAATAAAAGTAACTAAATCTTTATTTTTAGAAAGAACCAAAATTACAACACAATCATTTATATTAAAACCTTAACGCTTCTCATAACCCAACAAACTAACAAATTTTAACAATCTTTGCTTAAAAATAACCCAAATGTGAAAAGATGCCATCTCTCTCTCCAACAAATAAATAACAGATTTACACCCCAAGACACAATTAGTGAGTCCAAACAATGGGAGAAACTTTGGGAAGATTTTGTTTCTATTTCCAAAAACCCTTACGTGCCCATCCACCCTCTGCCACGTCTTTTTCGTTCTCTAAAGAGTACTCTGCTAGCGGTTTTTCTACTGGCAAATTATGCCCGAGCTCAGCCGTAGAGGGTAGAAGAAAAAAATATAAAAGTGAGCTGCGCCACCGACTTAAACGGTATAAGCCGGAAACCCCTAGATCTTATAGGCACTAGCAGAGCTACAAGATAAACAACTATGATTATGGTGAACCAAATAAATAAAATTATAGCAAAAATATGTTGGATACTTTACTCACACAATAGATAATTAAGATACACAGTTTAATAGCAACATCACAACAAATATAGTCAAAATTAACAGCTATGGTAAAATTTTCTTGCTAAAACAAACCAAAAATGTAAAATTTATAACTTCATAAAATAACCAGAACAGAAGTAAGAGTAACAGACTTTACCAAGGTAAAAAAAAAAGTAAAACATATATAAATTAACTCATTAATAACACTAATTCAAACGTTTACATAAAGGCAAAGAAGATTCACTAGTTAACCGTTTACATAAAGATTTTCACTGCCAAAACAATCGAGTTCATTTAAAATTATCTTTACAATGGTTGTCCTTTAAAATATCAAGATTGTAGGATATTTACAAATAAGTAGGAAGAAAATATGTTTTTACTTGGACATAAAGAATTATTGAGAAGGTTATTTTAATCCGAGTTTAGTTTTGGCATATTATCTAATGCAATAAATAGTTTCCAACGATGTACTATACTAATAAACTAGAACAGAACGTAATAGTAGTGTCAGAATGAGTCACTGCGTTATATATTAAAAAAAAAATAAATCACTGATAACCTTTGGGTATGCGAATTCACATGTACTCCTGTGGCCTACTCCTGTGCTACTCCTGAACTACTCCGGGGGCTGGTTAGATTATGGGGCGGCACCAGTTAGTGAACAATGGCTTCCCTCAAATAAATCCCGATAACGGCTATTCAACTCGACACCAACTCCAAAAATATCCACAACAAAGGCAAGACAAAATGGTTGAAAATCAAATGGTTTTTCTTCAAAATCCAATTAAGATGGCCCAAATACAGCCAGATATGAAAGAAATCCCATAGAGGTTCTACACACGTGCTAATAACACACCGTCCCCAACAACTTTTACCGACACCTGGCCTCCAAGACTCTCAAAACACGACTGCCGATCCTATCCCGGAAATCAAGAAAAATGGCGCGGAATAAACGTCAACCCACAATCTTCTCAAATCTGTGCCTCGTTCGTGTGGATATCCAGTCCCATTCACACAGAAATTGCAAACCAAACGATAATCTTACCCCTACAAGTTATGCAACATTATCTACAACGAATGATAGATTTGAATTACAGCATAGTGTACTGTATGCAACAAGGAATACGAAACTCATCTGAGACAATTATAATGAACGGTAGAAGGGAAAAAATAGGCACGTGACACCTCTTATTCCTAAAAACATTCCTCACTTAACACTTTCATGTTATCTAGGCTTTACTCTTCTACCATAACGAGAATGAAATTAAACCATGGAGGTTATCCCTCACACTTAGCCAAAATTGGAGTTAACATATCACCTATCTGCCCTTGCAACAACTCCTCAGAAGCAGACATCAACCACTTAATATTCTCATGTAACCTCCATAACACACATCGGTCGGAATTTTTAAATAAATTAATCCTACAGGGTGTCCAATTGCCAACAAATATTGTTATTCTGCTGAGTACATTCAAAGAACAAAATTGAAAAATCACAAAATCAATCTAATATCACGATAATATATAGATAATAATGATAAAAAAAGTGTGTGGCAAAAAAGCTACGGTTTAATGCCAACCCACCACAAAAAAAAAAGAAAAAACCCAAATGTGGGTTTAAGGCCGTTTATTTTCGGAAATTATTATTTAGTTTTTAATTATGTAAAATATTTATTTTATTTTTAAAGCCAATTTTAAATTATACTGGTGTAGTTATAGCTCATTTCACCAATATACGACGGTATCGGATTAGTCCCCGAGGCATCGACTTAACGGGCGCACTGTGTTGAGAGGTACATTAATAAATTCCGCTAAGATTTATACCCGAAATTTTTTTGTTTATTATTATGCTTTTGTTAGTAGGTTTTATTTTTATTTTTTGCTTTATTGTGAACTGAAATCGTTAATGTAGCTTTCGATGATTTTTTTGGTTAAAAATAGGCACATATTTAATTATGTTAAAAGGGAATGCAGCAAAAATAATTTATCGGTACAAATATAATAAATATGTTTGATCATGTAGTACTTACGGTATTATCAAGCATCAGATTTATAGTCAGCATAATCGGAATCACTTTCGTCGCTATCCTTATTCGGATTGTAAATGATAACAGAATTAACTGCTTTGATGCGGTTTTCATGAACCCATCATTCCTCTATTAAATTTTAACATATTGTGACACATTTTTTCCAAATTTCAGGAGTGCTCGTAGTGACATTTCCAATACAGCCTTATCACTGTAACTGTTAAATCCAATGTGATTGTCATAATGAGTTTTGCAAATTCCCCAAATATACTCAATGGGATTTATTTGGCAACGATAAAGCGGAGGTCTTAGCACACGATGTCCATAACTGAGTATAATTTGACCCACTTTGTACATTTTTTCTCTTTTGGTGCCTTTTAGCTATTGATAATAATTCCGGTTTGAAGCAATACTGTGAAAATGAAATATTTTTGTTCGTTAACCATTCTTTTATTTTCTGTACCGTCCAAGAGTTTGTTGGTTACTTATGTAAAATTTCCGAATGGTACGGAGCATTATCTAATACAATGACAGATGGTTCATGTAAAGATGGTAATAGGTTTTTTTTTAACTATTTCACAAACATCTCTGTATCCATATTGTCGTGATAATAGGCCAATTTTTATTTTGACGAAAATAAAAGATCCGCCCCATTAACAAAACCACGCTTTTCACCTGCATTCACAAAATTTTCCTTTACCGTCGGTGTGTTTTATAGACTTTATGGTATTGTACAAAAATTCTTTTTGTTCCACCCTTAGCAAAAATTTAAGTTTTGTCCAGATAAATAAATGAAGAGCAATCTTGTTTACAGTGAGTATAATTTCTCAATAATGCAATTCTTTTGTGCATCTAGCTTTTTCACACAAATTCGTTACCTACGAAATTTGTTTAATATCGCGAATATGTATTGTATTTTATTCTGGTCGACTGACTTCCGTGCAGATCGCTGTTTTGCATTGAAATTTCTATGTTTTGCAAATATTTTTCCATGTAGGTTTTTACCAAAACTATTTTACTTGTTTTTGTTTATTATCTCTGATAATATTTACATTACTATATATCTGTTTAAAATAAAATAAATAAAACATATAATGATTGGTTTATTATATATTAGTTTTTTGCGTATAAACATGACCTATATTGGGTCATTCTAGTTAAACAAATATTACTTTGTGAATTTAGTTTGTTTTTAAATCATGTATTTATTCGTTATAATTTGGTTTTTAAAAACTTCTCTGATGCATTTAATAATATAAAACATATAATTGGGAATAAAATAAATAACATTTAAAATTATTTAAATTTATTTCGTACGTATTTAGTACGCTCTATCAGTGATGGCGAAACTATAACCTGCGTGTCACAGACTGATATAATTTTAACCCACGCTGTCAAATTTAAAAATAAAATTATATAATATTGACACGAAAAAAAGGTTCTCTATCACTGTTCTATATGTTGTTTACTTAACAAGACCGCTCGATAAACCAAGACCAACGACCAAGATGACGATTTAGGATACACAAAGTAACAGAAACCACTAATCAATACAATTAAATCGTAGAATGCAACCTAGTCAACAATTGATTACCATCATTACGTTACAATGGGCGTTACGTATAAACTGAAATGTTTAAGTGTGTATAAAGGAAACCTTTTGCCACTTCCTAAACGATTAATTTAAATTTTGATAAAGAATATATCAAATTACAGACAGTACATCCAGAGTAGCCCACGTTTGTTGAAATTATTAAAATTTACTCTGCCTATGACTTTAATTCTCTGAGTACCCCTACGATAAAAAGAAGTAACTATATGTATGTCAGAACTAATAATTGAAGAGATCTGTGGTAAGAAATTCTCCAAGTTGTACATCAGAAACTATTAGGCTATATCTTACGGTAAGTCCATTGTCTGTGCAAGTTGGGTGTAATATTTTTAAAACGTTTCTTCTTTTATTTGAAAGGCCTTAGTCAATTAACAGATATAGTCCACTTTTTCAAAGATTAATTGTTGTTGATTGAAGTTACGACTCTTAATTAATGTATTCTTACCGGCCCTAGAACCAAAAGCATGTTTGGGCTACTTGATCTCGTAATATTGCTCCAATCAATCTTGAGAGCAGGAACACGCTTGAATGGACGAAAAATTTTGATTTAGACTTTATTGGGAGCTTGTTAAAAAGCCTTCCAGAACAAATGAAAGCTGTCATTAAAGCCAGAGGTGGCAGCACCAGGCACTAAAATTCGTTTGCAGTGTTCTTAGTTTTTTCCTATTTTTACTAAATAAGTTATTATTGCAGTTACTTCCTAAATTTTTTATTTTTAATGACCAAACCTCCCTTTAATTTTTCAAAGATTAATTAGATATCATTTAAAAAAATGAAAAGGTAAAATAATAATATTATTCCTATTATACGATGATTTCTGTGACAAGTGTAATTTACATTTTGCTTTATAAATGTTTGTATAGTGTTTTGTAGCAACTTAATTATATATATATATATATATATATATATATATATATATATATATATATATATATATATATATATATATATATAATAATTCAACAATATACCAAGCATTTTCAATAATTTAAATTTTAATATTAATATAAACAAGAATAATAATAGTCCTTATTTTGTTTCACAAATAAATATGACAAAAAGACCTGCTTTGTTGATTCGTTATTTATTTATAAAAATAGTGTTTGCAACATGCTTGGAAACAGTTTTTTTAAACTTGCAGGACTCTCATTAAAATCTATACCTAAATTACTATTTTATTGGCATCATTTTTTTGATAATTCTTTAAAATTGAACAGAATATTTTGTGTTTTAAATTATTATAACTTTAACTTCTCTACTTCTTTGGAACCATTGCAATTTTAAACACCAAATTCTATGTACAGTAAAACTATCTCATTTTTATTTTCTTCTGATACAATTTGTTTCAGAATCACCATCGGAATAATATTAGCATCGCTGTAAATTATTTATTTAATGTAGCACTTGCTTACATCGCAACACCTTCCTTAATGGCCGCAATCCTTGGAAATAAACCAAATTGTTTAGTATGAGTATACGAATTACAGCGTCTTTGAATATTTGATGTAATGAACTTCCTTGCTATGTTCCCAGATTACCCTCATGATTTCTGGTCTACACTATTCCTATCTTTGTAAATAATAAATTTACTACGTATGATATTGGTAAAGTACATATTCTATCAAATTCCGCCTCAAATATTAATGGAATTACTGTCTATCGCAATATACCAGGATAACTTTAAAAAATTCAGAGAATTCTAAATTTTGGATGATAATAATCGGATTGGTTTGATTTTTTTTTGCTTTTGTGCTTGGATATTGGAAATAATAAAAATTTTTGTTGGTTCTTGAAAGATGAACCGTAGTCTGTTAAAGGTTTTTTTTTTTTTTAGTTTAAACACTTAAAAATATTCGAATTTAGTTATACACCTGCCATAAAGTGTAGAATTGTTATTAAATTTGTTTTTGTAACATTTTTTAATTAAAAATTTTTTCTTTCGTTTAAGTAAACAGAACTGTCAAGAATCATTTTAAAAATGAATAAAATCATAAACTATTTACCTTTTTTCAGAAGATTTAGACTAAAAATCTTTTTTCGTATGAACAAGATTTAAATCATAAATATTTTTGTCATTTTAAATCATCTGAAAATAATTTAAAATGGCAGCTTCCAAAAATATTTTCGATTGTACAATGTTGATAATTTAGTAATGATGCCATTAAAAACTAAATACTGTATGCAAAGGTGTTGATTAAAAGAGTGACGAAGGAAACTGATGAGACGAGGTATGGAATGTGCAAGTAGGATTTAGAAGAGAAGGAAGATGTAAGGATCAGGTTGGAAATGGCCTGTAACAAAGTGGTGAGGAATGAATCGTCACTGCTTGTGTCAGAATAAACGAAGCTTCCACAGACTGGTTAAACATAGAAAAAGGTGTTAGACAGTGATGTGCGATTTCACCATGGCTGTTTAAAGTATACATAGACCATTATTTAATCGATTTGAAAAAGAGTGCATATGAATTGAGAATGAATGATTTGATGGTCAAATAGCTTCTGGAAAGGAGTTGCAGGCGATGGTAAATATTGATTGACACAGATGATCGTTAATTTCAACAGTCAGTATATTCTTTTGACGTTATTTGTACTCGTACATAACAACAATTGTATTCCAAGGGCACCATAAGAATGTTCAATAATATCACATTATTACAACTATTTAATGTAAAATTTATTATGGTTCACCTCGTAGTATATCTAATCAAAAATCCTTTAACAGCTTCCGTCCACCGTTAATACCTGTCATTGTCGCAACTAAACACATAAATTGGAATACAGTCTGCACTAATTATTCATTCACCGCTACCAAATTCTATTCACAAATTGTTGTAAAGACCTGCACCAATAATGCCGATCTAATTATTGGTAATAATCCATTAATTTGCTTTATTACCTTTATAGGTGTAATTAGCGTGAGAGGCATTACCAATCGGCTTAAATCCCGAACATTTTGTGCTCTGTTTTGCACTAATCTAATACTCCCAAAACATATCACTTCATTAATCGGTCGACTGGACGACGGTTGACCGACTTTTATAACCCTAACAGTACAAAAATCCGACACGACAATCTATATGACATCGATACTTAAAACAAATTTTTTATTTTAATAAATTAAAATCATTGGTTTTGACATTTCAGTTGTATCTAATTTTTAAATGCAGCAACAGAAACATATTTTGTTCCGTAAAAATTCAGATTGAAATGTTCAAGAGGAGAAGTTTATACAGGAATGGTGCTGAAGTATCATTGGCGGAAATGCAGAGCCAATAATAATGATGTATGTATTTGTACCACAACATTTGTCCATTTCCAATTAAAAAACTAATTTTGTTAAGAAAGTGTATCAACTCACATCAGTGAAAGGGACGTTTTAACTATTGACTTTTTAAATTTCATTTTCCCGCGCTGTAATTCTGTTGTTTTTGAAGCCAAGTGTGATGTTTACTAAAGGAAGTGTACAATTTAGTGAAAACTTCGATATTTGAACGTTATTAAATTCATTTTTTTATATTGGAAGGAATTCAGATAATTATGTTTTTACCATTGTCCGCAATATTTGTTTATCTGGCTGTTAATCCAAGTAGTCGATGCATTCTGGAGGGTGAAGCTATTCTTGCAGAAAACCACATTATTGTTTGTGGTGTCATAAAAAAAAGAATGATAAGAGGATAATCGGATCTTATTGTTTGCAGACTAGTGCTTTTAAAAGTGATTCTTGTGAAATCAATGGATGACATTACTTCAATAATAATTATTTATTTACGTATGACTTCAATAAAAATAACCAACAAGAGAACTTGCCTGTCTTCTTGCAATAGGTTTTTTATATTTTTTTTCCTCTTCTATTTTCAGACTTTTGGACTTTGTTATAATTCTGGACACAGGTGAGTTTTTATTTGGTATAGCAGTGATTTTCAGGTAAAGTTTTTAATAGTCCCCTGACAGATTGATAGGTAATTTTATTAACCACATAAAATATAGAAAACAAAATACTTACAATCACTGGGAATCATGAAATCTTTCTCAAAAATATGTTTAAAACAAAATTTCATGTTTTTGGTAACCCTCTTTCCTATTTTCAGTTTGATCTTCCACAGTTTCTTTCTATCAACCATAGTCACCATTCCCGATTCTATAATATACTCAATTTTTTTACTCTTATTTGGGAAATAATGAAAAGTCAAATTGGGATTTTTTTACACCTGATTTACATCCAGGTACACAACAATTTGCTCTGCTGATCATTTTTACTATTAATTTACTATTAACAAAGTCTCTTTTAAACAACTATAATCTTCGCACAAATGCGAGCTTTAGGTTATATAAACACAAAGCAATCATACTTGTTGGTCACGTGATATTGATGCGAGTTTATTCCGCCAGATAGCGTATTGCTTAGCATTAAAACATTAGTTAAGGTGTATACTTTTAATCGACCTATGCAGTTGGCCTGAATTATTTGAAAAAACTTTTATTCAACATTTTTTTTTTGTAAACCTAACAAAAATCGAAATATACTGTATATATAAGAAAATAATATGAAATAAGCTTTTTAACAAAATTTTTTAATGTGAAATTCTGTAAATATTTTAATCGTTTATACCAAGTGTTAATACATGTTTTGTATGATACATCACGCTTAGTATTTACACCTTTTTTATTTATTTAAATGCATGGTATCTAAACAAGAATGGGCAGACGTTTACAGATAAAATCTAATAAATTTTAACTTAAACTCGAAGCCTTTGGGGGATTATGTAAATTTCACATCACACAGAGACTGATTAATTGCTAATAGTTTCGTCCTCGCTTAAGTTCTATCAGCACTATCAACAACTTAACGAGATCCACAAAGAACGTGGACATCTGACTATTCCATAATATTTTTTCTTGTTATTCGTTAGCTATTACCTTTTTTAAAAATTCATAAATTAATGTGCATTTCATTCAAATGCGAACAATGTTTATGTACATTGGCAATAAGTAAAAACTAATTTTAACTAGAAAAAACGCGTTTTAACTGTAACATACGTTTAACCACGACGGGCTCCTAGATTGTTAAAAGGTTTTTTTTTATTGAAAATAGTCGCGAACAGGGTAAACCTATCGTGTGGGCTGCGGACGGCCAGCACTGCGGGTATTAGAAGGGGGAGGGTTTATAGAAAGGAGATGATTGTAGATTCGCTTTTTAAAAAGTTGCAGGTTATAGTTCTCTGGAAAAACTGATTTTGGAAGCTTGTTTCATTCCGTAGCAGCCCTGTAAAAAAAGGATTGGAGATTGATGGAAATTGGTCCTTGGGGAGTAAATAGGTGAGACTGATCAGCGTGCCGAGTTCTTCGGCCGAATGTGGCCAGTGGTGGTATAAGAGTTTTTATTTTTCTCTATCCAAGTAGTCGATGCATTCTGGAGGGTGAAGCTATTCTTGCAGCAAACCACATTATTGTTTGTGGTGTCATAAAAAAAAGAATGATAAGAGGATAATCGGATCTTATTGTTTGCAGACCAGTGCTTTTAAAAGTGATTCTTGTGAAATCAATGGATGACATTACTTCAATAATAATTATTTATTTACGTATGACTTCAATAAAAATAACCAACAAGAGAACTTGCCTGTCTTCTTGCAATAGGTTTTTTATATTTTTTTTCCTCTTCTATTTTCAGACTTTTGGACTTTGTTATAATTCTGGACACAGGTGAGTTTTTATTTGGTATAGCAGTGATTTTCAGGTAAAGTTTTTAATAGTCATGTTGAGTCCACTGCTGAACATAGGCCTCCATTAAACTGCTCCACTGGGCTCTATCTTGAGCTGTTCGAATCCAGTGTCCGTCTACTTTTCTTATATCGTCGCTCCAGCGTGTTGGCGGTCTTCCTCTGCTTTTTTTGTCTGCGCGGGGTCACCAATTTATTATTCTTAAAGACCATCTGTCGTCCTTGAATCTCGCAGTATGTCCTGCCCAGTTCCATTTTAATGTCGTCATTCTCTGTATCATGTTGTTTTTACATTACTTAATTTTAATTTAATAAATTTTATTGAAATTGATTCACTTTTACTGGTGTTACACAATTTTTTTGAAAGTCAGTACATGTTTTAATGATGTCCTTGTAATATTATAAAATTATAATTTAATATAAAATTTTTCAATAAATTCGTGAATCACAGTACACATTGAATTTTTTCGATTAGCAACTTATCTTTTTACGAGATGTAAAATTCCTGATGGTTTGGTGTCAATCTGTAATTATCTATAAACGGAAATTATTATCTTCTATAAATCTTGACGATGACAATTATTGCCATATGTCCGCTTAGGTAATATTATATCTATCCCGAACTGTACTGTAATAATATTTATAGAAATCCCTCGAGGCGATTCGTTTGATTATTCGCCACGCAAATTTGACATTCTATGGACATGTCAGCTTTAATGGAAATATGGCATGGGCGTTTCATTTATAAATTTGCAATACTTCAAAGGAAAATTTTATTTATGTACAGTAAAGTTCGCGTTTTTTTTAAAGGTGTCCGAATTTTACTTTTATTATGCTCTGTTCCCACTAGCGGTTTTAATTAATGCGATTTTTTAGTCGCAAACATAATTATCTAGGTAATTTGAATTTTTTTAAATGATACTTACCAAAATCTCAGCCATTTTGGACGCGCAGTTGCTGTTTAACATGTTCGAATAAGATAATGCATTAAAAGACGGTACACGCTAAAATAAATGGCAAATAACCCTTACACACCTCAATTTTGCAGAGAAAGACAATTTGGAAGGGCTAAAGAGATGGTAGACTTACAAGGGGACCTTGTAGAAAAATAAAAATAAATTCTTCATTGAAACATAAAAAAACTCTTTTTATGAGTTGGTTGCAGAATTTTGTCACCAGAGATAAACTTTGTAAAAATTAACTCAAAGTGGTTATTGCTTTATAAAATTTTTGTATTTTCGTTTACGAAATGCTTCCAAGAAAATGTTTGTCAATTCTCTAATGAACCTTTTTTGGTAATAATTTAAAATTAAGAAGAAAATATCAAATGCGGGGAAAAATAATCAATAACATCAGATATGCCGACGACACCGTTGTTCTAGCCGAAAATGTGGAAGACTTGCAAAGGCTAATGGATCATAAAGTTGGGCATATTGAAAAATATGGCCATCTCATGAATACGTTCAAAACTAAGGTCATTGCATTTACCAAGACACCTGTGCGGGTCCATATGTTTATTGACGATGCTGTAGTGGAGCAAATGTCATCATATGGGGAGTGTCGTAAATGATCAATGTGACCCAAGAAAAGAAGTGAGGAAGCAGCATTGAACAAACCGGAAAAACATTTATAAGTATGAGACGACTTTTTGTAAGGTCAGATCTGAGCCTGGAATTCCGGGTACGCATGGTTAGATGATACATTTTCTCGGTTCTCCTGTATGCATGTGAGAGTTGGACTTTTGATATATCATTGGAAATACAAATAGCTGCCTTTGAAATATACATTTACCGTCGTATACTAAAAATATCATGGATCCAAAGAATAACAAATATGGAAGTTTTTAATCGCATGAAAAAACAAAAAGAACTCTTGCTTACCATCAAGGAAAAACGCGCTATATAGGTCACATAATACGAGGAGAAAAGTATGAAGTTTTGCGAATAATTATAAAAGGCAAGGTCCAAGGCAAGAGGTCTGTCGACAGGCGCTAAAATTCTTGGCTGAAGGACATCCGAAGATGGTTTGGTTGCTCATCACTTGACATATTGCGAATGGCTGTATCTAGAACCATATTAGCCATTTGGATCGCTAACCTCCGAAAGTCATAAGAAGAAAAAAAAGGCTTAACATACAGGAAGAATATTTTTAAAAGAGACTAAAACCAGAAAAATCAAATACTTAAACTTTGGTCGTGTAAAAGCTTAAGCTGTTATTTTACAAATAATTTATATTTTAACAATTGTTGATTCTATATAATAAACCGTTGCGAAAAGATCAGAGACAAAAATAAGCTCGTTCATAAATAACAATCACCAATCTCAGAGCGTTATTATTTCCACAGCCACCTTATTTACAACCTAATTGTTAGAGTGCACACATTATTGATGCCAATGCCGGTCCAATGTTGGTCGACTGGAAAAAATCCAAGTGATTTACAAAGGCGTGCGACTTTCTTTTTACCAAGTCAAACGCGCGAATAGAATTTAAAACCGGACTTGAAATCCTCTAATGTAGGAATAATGCTAAGATTGTAATACATAATTGCACTTATGTGTAATGAAAGAAGCAGCAATCAGTGCCTTCAGACTAAACCAGACATTTAAAGATTTTGGAAAATATTTCCCAAGAATCCATGTCTAAGCTGACAGATATTATGCCAGTTAGGTACGACTTCAAAATGCAGTGGTAATAAACAACCAGAGAACGGACCTCAAGTAGGAAGGGATGCTGTAGTGTGATACACTGATGGTTCCAGGATAGATGAAAGGGTTGGAGTGGGCGTTTTATGCCGAATTTTAGGCTCTCAAGACCCCTTGGTAGCACCCAACCATCTTTCAAGCAGAATTAAATGCTATTGAGATATGTGCCCAGGAGTGCATCGAAAAAAACACCCGATGGACAGAAATCTATATTTTATCAGATAGCCAAGCAGAACTAAATGCTCTGAAGTCATACACTTGTGAGTCTAAGCTGACTTGGGACTGTAAACAGTCCCTGAGGCAACTGGCAGCGAACAATCAGGTTACTCTGATGTGGGTTCCAGGTCAAAAGAGAGTTAAAGGCAGCGAAGAAGCAGATTGCCTTGCTTACAATCTACAATCTTTAATCTATAATACATCAGACCAAATAAATACAATGAATTTTTAAAATTATTAATAAATTATTTTTTAATAAATCATTTACGTTTACAATCTTTCCAGAGCAATAAGTTAATATTTTATTAGTCACTTAGGTGAGTAAATTGACGGTTTTCTTAGGATTATTTTTATGGTAGGTCTTCTGGCCACAGTCTCTTCAATCTTCTTTCGGCAAATAGTTGGTTAAATAAATTGTTTATCAATTACTTTTGTGGTTAGTTAAACGATTTTTTTATCTTGTGGAATGAACCTTCATTACGTCCTTTATTTTTTGGGATGCCCAGATCATTATGAAGTGTCTGATTAGAGACATAAAACTAGAAGCCTGAATTTTAATTGACCAAGAAGACCGGGGCTCTTGACCGGTCACCGACCAGTTAAGAAGCACCTGAACAAAATGGGACTGTATAATAGAGTCCCGATCTTCAGATTGTGCGGTAAGGATCCGAATACAGTAAAACACATATTGTACTGCTACGGGGCACTGGACCGCAAAAGCCATCCGTTAACCCAAAACTATATTGTTCCCACCCAGTACAAAACTCCGTGACAGCGTCCTTTAGTTCACAGATACCATGGCGCTGCAATCACGCACGGAGCGAATAGATAAACTTTTATTTTTATTGTTCTCCACGTGCGAAGATACATAATTATGTATCTTTGCTACGGGTGATTTAATCACCCAGAGAAAATTCACAACACCTAAGTTGTCATATTAATTAATTTTTTGAGTAAAATACTAGCAATGCTCGTTTATTGTATTTTTCGTGTGGATTATAACATGTGAAGTACTACACCCCACCACTAACGATAAGTTACTAAAACTATAACACGGTCAGTCTCTCTGTTGTTTTGACGCAAGGCGATCATCAGGGGTAAACAGATTTGCAAGGTTGACGATGTCAACTTTTGCATCAGATTATAATGTCTAATGGTACGTGACTCACTGTATATTAAAATTTTGTATAAAATCCATTGGACGAGTCCGTCCAGCCGTTCTATCCAACCGATTTGCTTTTTTTTTTAAATGAAAGGTATTGTTGCACATATTTGTTATCATTATCAATCAAATTTTTTCCTTCTTAGATTATACTCAAACGCGATTTCCTCCGTTTATTTCTTATGTTTTCATAGCTCTCTTTCTAATTGAGGTACGCAGTTCGTTTCGGTCCAAAAACACTCGCTGAAACAAGCTCTTTTATTTGAGCTTAAATTGGTTGATTTGGAGGGAAGCTAGGTGTTAAAATTTAACTTGACTGTTGAAAATTAAATTAAAATTATTGATTTGGAAAAATATTTGAATTCGAGAAAGCGTTTCATAAAATAATGTTGTAATTATTTGGTCTTTGAATTTGTCGTAGTCAAATTTGAAACTTGGTTATGATTCTGAATACATTCTAATTGCGCTCATTTTTCAACACAGCATAATGTTTTCTTTAGGAGTTTTTATAGTCGGCTGCTATTATAAACTTCAACAACTAGTTGTTAGATTACAATAGCGAATTAATAATTATACTTCGTCACAGCACATCTTTGGTGTACTGGTAATAATGATAATCTACTTTGTTTGTTTGTTTATTTATGCTATGTTTATGTTGTTCTTTTAAACACCAAGGACTGGCCTTGTAATATAGATTTAATATTCACTAGATAATTAAATATTAAATATACAAGCATTAAGTAAAACAATGAGTGTACAGGATGATATATTAGTTTGTGCAGATACACTACAAGAGTTGCAATAAAACCAACTGCCCTCCTGCGCGCAGTTTGTTAAATCCTGCTTTCCTGTCCTATACTCAAAAATCTGCGTCTCAACTTACACATGGCCCATAAATCATTGAAAGCTGTTCTAGTTTTGGAGCAGTAAAACATGAAGGAGCCAACTATCATCGTGCAGTTTTTTATTTTAAATCTGTACTGCATGGTTAACGGATCCGGTGGCTGAGAATAGCAGTAAATTTCTTTATAACCGATATACTGTTCCTGCTGCTTTTCAAAATAAATATTAAACCGCTTGGTGTGGAAAATTAATTATCTTTGTACGAAATAGTTTAAAAAACAAAATACGAAATATTTAGTTCTATAATGCCATGGGTTCTTCTTCTTCTTCTTATATTAGGCCTTGAGCCTGATCTTATTCGATCTCTTTTTCTCTACTGCTGCAGTCGTATTTGTGACATAGACAGCCAGCTATTCCGCCATCTTTTAAAGGGCTGTCCTGGTGCCCGTTGATTTTAAATCCCTTAATATTCGGGCTAATCTCTCGCTGTCCATTTGTGTAATATACTGGTTCCACTCTCGCTTTTTCTGTCTTCCCCACCGTACGATATCCTGTGTCCCACATAGTTCTCTTATTTGAATGTTCGGGACTCTGTCTTTTTAATATTTTCCCCGTTGTTGATCTTAATGTTTTCATTTCTAATGTTCTGAGTATTCTTTTTATTTCAGCTCTCGCTTTTATTGAATATGTTAGTATTGACATTACACACATGGCTTATATACGCGTATTAAACATCCTGATACATAAGCTGCTTTATTAGCCTTTTTGTAGGTCTTAGTAGCTGGATATTAATATTCCCAGATATTCCATACGTTAACAATAATTATTGTTGTCAATTTTGTTTAATTATTTTTTAGGTAGGTAATTTGTTTTGGTATTAAATTTTTATTTTCATTGATATTAAATGACACAAATTATTTGAAAACTTTGTTATAATTGAATGCATATCGTGCCACGTACGCTTATGGCCACCGCATATGAAGGAGAATAAGTAACAATGGCGAATCGCAAAGTTGACTGAACAATCGCCTACTTAAAATTCGCAGTACATTGAGTTAAATTGCAAGAAAGAAATCGTATACCTAACCTAACATCGGCATTGGTATATCAAGCAAGCGATTCTGTGTGTACTTTAACAATAGTTATTTGAGGTGCTCTGCGTTCCAACAATACTTATTTGCCATGCTCAATCGTTTGAACCATTCAAAAAGCCATTTCCTTCTCAAATCCACTTTTGATCGACGGTTGTGGATATGGATATTGTTGTGGGGTTTATTTGTTTTTCGCCGATGTGGGCATTCTTTGAAATGATGAAGTACGTTTTTAGTCTTTTTTTAAAAAAACAAGACTATTATTTGTACGAGGGCTCCCGCAAAAATTTGGACATTAATACGTAAGAAATGCATTGTTCGTTTTTTATTAAATGTCAAAAAAAGCTAGTTTTATAAATATTTCACCTACGTATGTATCCTCTACTGCACGATTTCCAAACGAATAATTGCACATTTCATCCGAAAAATTGGACAAACAGCTGCTATTTCTCAAGAAAGTCGTAGAACTGTAATTGGAAAATTTTCTAAATAGATAATAAAATTAATAAAAGAAATATTTTATAAATTGTAATCTATACATATAAAATGCTTTGTCGTGAATGACTGACGAATCAATGCACAGCCTAAACCACTGATCATATAAACCTGAAACTTGTAGGATGTGTTCTTTGTATGACGTAGGCATCCTATAAGAAAGGATTTTCCAAAATTCTGCCCATTAGGGGGTAAAAACCGGGAGCAAAGATTGTATGGCATAACGTGATTCCTTGTTCCAATCTACTTTAAATTTTGCATAAACATTCTTTAACAGAATTGATGAAAGAAGTGTTTTATATTTTATTGAAACTCATCGCCTAACAGGGTTAAAAAGGAGTAAAACGTTATTTTATGGGGGATTTTTATCAAAGTTGATATCAATACTGCTTTGTGCTTTTAATTTAAATTAAATTTTTATTTTGATACATGTTTAAAAACTCAATAACTGAAAAATTTAAAAAACGTTGAACTCACATAAAAGCTTAGTGCATTGCAATACTGATTTGTTCTTGAATATTTGAATGAAAAACTTTCCTTATACCTTGACTGCACACTCCGCGCTTCTTCCTCTCGATTTGATACAAACCGAAACCCCACTCTGCAATATGCCCAAACAAAGTAATATGGCAGAAGTACTCCGCAAAACGAAATTAATTGTTTGGGATGAGAGTACTATGGCTCATAAAGAGGGTTTCGAAGCCCTAAATAGATCTCTACATGAATAATTATTGTCAAATCGGAGAAGTTACTGTATCGTTAGCAGGCGATTTCCGGCAGACTTTACCAGTAGTGCTCAGAGGAACGCGAGCGGACAAAGTTAAAGCGTACGTGAAGCGCTCTCATTTGTGGCCTTCAGTGACCAAACTGAGCCTTACCAAAAATACGAGAGTTTATTTTAGGAGAGATGTTACTGCCGGACAGTTCTCATACCTGTTGTTTAAAATAGGAACTGGATAATAATATAAATCTCCCTACAGAGTTAGGTACAATTTTTTCCATTGTAAAAGAGCTAGCTTATAGCTAAAATTTACCCAAACATTAATAATATTCACGATAAACCTTTAGAATGGTTATGCAAGCGTGCCATCCTAAAACCAAAAAACGAACAATTAATAACGTAAAAAACCAATTAAAAATCCTATTACAACCATTTTTGACTTCTAGTTACCTATAAAAATATTTGAAGAGTTGGTCTAAACTGGAATTTTACCTAAAATACAAATAACTGATATTTTTAAAATTAATAACGTTAATTTTTGTGACAGTTGTAAAGTAAAAAATGGTACAAAAATCCCAATAGACTCGATTGAAATGTGGCTGCCAAACCGATTGGAAGTGTAACTCGTGCGTTAAATAAGAAAACTTTAATTTAAATCAACAAATTCAATTAAACGTTTCCGAGGAAACGAACGAGTTGTCGATCGCCGCAAAATCCAACTTTCCAAATTAACCAAACGGCGGTTAATAAATGGTCTAGTAAATTTTATTAAATAATATAAAATAAATGAAGTTTTCAGTGTTGAGTCGCGTGCAGTACCATGTTTCGTTCGGAAACTTTTAGTTTCACGACATAGTACATAACATAGGGTTTTAAAACATTTTATTGTAGAGTGCCATTTAAATTTGTTTAGTTGCCAGGGAGCCATTTTTATAAGTAATTTTATTTTATAAGTAAAATTGGTAGAAAAATATGATTTTAGATTGGTCGTAATTGTTGTATATATATATATATATATATATATATATATATATATATATATATATATATATATATATTTTGAATATAAAAAACCAGGTGACGACGAAATTTCAATAGAAGCCATAAAGAAAGGCGGCGAAAATACAATCATAATTAAGCTTTGCGAAATTTTCAATGCATGCCTATTAAATAGCGTAACGCCTTCTTAGTGGGACCAAGCAGTTATAATAATCCTTCATAAGAAAGGAGATATTACAAACCTACAGAACTATCGGTCAATAAGTCTGCTTTGGCACATATACGTAAGTTATTTATGGGAGTCATCACGAAGAGAATAACTTGATTTCTATCAACCCCGTGAACAGGCTTCCGAATTGGCTACAACACAAATGAGCATCTACAAGTAGTAAAGAGACTTACAGAGAAATGCGTGAAATATAACAAACCACTTTTCCTTATATTTGTCGACTATGGAAAAGTCTTCGACACAATAAAGCAGCAGGAAATGCTAATTGCTCTGACGATGCAGTGTTGATCATAGATATACCGATTTAATAAAGAATGTGTATCAAAAAGCAAAAGCAAAAATGTCAGACTTTACGAGAATACGCACGATTTTCATATTAAAAGAGGAGTGCGCCAGGGAGACATAATATCACCAAAATTGTTCAATCTAATTTGGTCGAAGAATGTCAAGGATTCCTGCAGCAACTGAAGGAACTGAAGCAACCTCATTGGTTCACCAGAGCATTTAAGCATACCGGACAATAAAAAAAGCCAATGCATTTTTTCTTCTCCTATCTGCCGTTTCATTATTATAATAGTCTGCATTTGGGTTCGTTGTATATAGTGTTGCCTATAGTAGTGATAGAATTCGATTATTAATAGCTGTGACTTTTTTGTCTCTCTTATTGGACTTCGCCTTGATTATTGGCCTCGATTGTAGTGTGTTGTTAGGTATATTATTGTTGGTTTGCTTGGGCTGGCAACTGATGCGAACGAGCGCGTTTATGATCTAGGGACTTATACATGGAAAGGTTGGCTGACGCGTGTCCCGGGTCATTTTTCTTGATGTCCGGTCTGAGTGCGTGGAGGATTGATGATTGGTTTGGTGGCAGTGGTGGAAGTCGGTTGAGAGTTTTTGGAACGGTTGAATATTAACACGGGAGCGGAACTTCTACGGTTTCTTCTTCCATATCTGGCTGTATTTGGGGCCATCTTTATTGGATTAGGAAGATAAACCATTTAATTCTTAACTTGACCATTCTGTCGTGCCTATGTGGTGGATATTTTTGGATATTGGTGTCGAGTTAAGGTCACCACTTGTGGGATTTGATGAAGTGAAGCCATCGTGAAGTACCACGTGCCGTTCCATCCACATCGACGATAAATTTCAGCGTTATAAAGACTTGCCTGGTAATTTTAGCAGAAATTATTGATAATACTATTTGGTTTTTCGGTTCTTGGATCATCGATGTTACCGTGACGTCTCAGTGAGGTTTTCAATTGGTTACATGGTATGGAATTTAATTTTATCAACTTATCAGTTATGTGTTTGATATAAGTGTTTTCAATAATTTAAAAGTAACAAGTTATTCTCATTTAATTTGTACCTGCTCCCAGTGACGTCCCAATAAAGTTTTCAATAGTTTAAAAGTAACCAAATTATTTTTCGTTAAATTTGTACCGGCTCCAAGCTGAATCTGAATTTATATATCACTGAATATAATTTATGTGGATATTGTAAGGGTTTTAAAATATTATAATTTATTTGGTTTTTCCTTTTTTTGTTGTGTTAATCTTTTGCTATCAGGAATTTTATATAAAACCAATTAATTTAGAAATTTTAAATATTGTGAACATTTTCTTGTTGTTTTTTTTGTTATTTTAATTCTCTTTTGTACCTCATTAGGTTTTTATTACTGTCTGGAAGATTGTTATAATTAATTTAAATATTATTTTAAGAAAGTGTATTAAATTCGTTTAAACCACTCTACGAAAATACAGAATTTATTGTAAAAAATCAGAACATCATTTTTACTTAATTAATATATTGCCGTAATTGTAAATATAGTTTTATTTATCTAGTTCACCATAATTGTTTGTTGTTTTTCGCGTGGCTCTGCTGGTGCCTACAAGACCTAGGGGTTTCCGGCTTGTACCGTTTTAAGTCGGTGGCGCGGCTCACTTTTAGATTTTTTTCTTCTACCCTCTACGGCTGAGCTCGGGCATAATTTGCCAGTAGAGAGACCACTAGAAGAGTACTCTTTAGAGAACCAAAAAAAAACGTGGCAAATCCTTTTAATGAAATAACATAGAATAGGGCAAAAGGCATATTGGGACAACATGTCACTACAAGTTACCACCCAGTCAATGAATATGTGTTAAATTATGATACAAAGTCCCCGTACACATCGTCCAATTCATCTTTGATTTTATAGGCGTAATGCCTTACAAAAGCAAATATATAATGACAGCTTTATACTCGATTTTTTCCATTTTTATAAAAATACTCACATTGACTTACTTAAACGATAGTCAAACAACAACTGTGCGTCCAAAATGGCTAAAAGTACCTTTCAAAAGATGCGCTAACATATTTTCTAGCTTTTTTTGACGACTGCTGCCATCTTGACGTTAAGGTCGGAAACTTTTCAGGCCACCCTAGTAATTTTGTATCTTGTCTCAAAACACGAAAATAAAGAAATTTAAAGAAAATTGCTGTTGATTTGTAACTTGGTTTTAAAGAAGGTAACAACATTTAAGCAATAGATTTGTGCGTTAATAAATTATACATTCTCTTTGGGCTTGATACGGCTCTTATATAAAACGATAAATCAATACATTTAGTATATTTCTTGGCAAAAACTTAACTGATAACAATGTAAATGAAAATTTAGACACTGTTACCAACGCTTATATCTACATAATATATTAATTCTGTAGCTTTCACTTTGAAACTTTAACAACTTGCAGCGGAAAATGATGAAAGTTATTTCCAAAAGATGTTCTCTCCTCCATGGAACTTGTACTACACTCGCGAAATTATGTATAGTTACTTAACACCGTTGTGACAAAGAGATAAAATTGCATTGGAGTGCAGTGCTCACGATATGCATAAATTACAATGTGTTTTATATGTACTTAAATCCAGATATAAAGGGTGTATAATTTCAAATTTGAAATAACATTAAAGTTTTTTAAAATAACTGATGATTAATGACTATTTTCCTTATAAGCCTATTGTAACGTCCACTGCTGGACATAGGCATCCCGAAAATTTTGCCATTCTTTCCTATTCTATGCAGCTTGCATCCAGTTCGTCCTGAATCTCTTTATGTCATCCGTCTATCTTGTTGGGGGTCGCCCTCTACTTTGTTATGCCTCTTGTCTTGGCCTTCACTCGATAATCTTTTTAGACCATCGTTTATCTTTAATTCACGCAACGTGCCCCGCCCAGTTCCGTTTTAAAGAAGTTATTTTCTTCACTGCATCTGTAACTCCTGTCCTACGCCGTATTTCTATTTTATAAATAGACTTTTTGGTTAGTGTTAGGGTTTCGGCTCCTTACATCATGACAGGAAGGACACATTGGTTGTAAAGCTTACGCTTCAGACATATAGGAAGATCAGACCCAAATGAATCCCTGAGATTGCCAAATGCTGCCCATGCCAAGCCAAATGTCCCGAAAATTTCACAGGTCTGATTATCTCGACCTATGCGAATTTCATGACCTAAGTGTTTATATGTGGATGTATAGAAAATCTTAAAAATTTCGTGGGTAGATCGAATTATTAACATCGAAGTGCCAAGAAGAATCGGTAAACAAAAAGATGTTGAACGTACAATTAAGGAGAGAAAGCTACAGTATTTGGGACTCATAATGCGTGGCGAATAATGCAAGTGAAAATAGAAGGCAAAAGAAGCATTGGAAAAAGACTAAATTCATGGATAAAAAATCTAAAATAATGGTTTGGTTGCAGCTCCAAACATTTTTTTATTGGATTTGTTTGAGGTTACATTTATTCTTTTATTTAGTGATTTTTAGGTTAAATTACTTGCCGCCCCAACGTGGTTTTAGTTAAGTTCATTTTAGTTTATTGTTTAAAAAAAAATTTGATATATCCGCGAACTGATCTATCTGTTTCATGAATTGAATTCAATTCCAAAATTAATAATATCCATATTTCCAAAAAAAGTAGTTATTTACTATACAAGGGAAAAAGTATTGGATTTTAGCACGAGGCTGTGACCCGACGCGAAGAGGAAGGAGACAAAAAACTGAAAACTAAAATTTAATATGGAAAAAATATTACAATGTGTTCAGAATATTATCGCAGTAAAATTTGAAGTTTTAAACTGATAGGCTGTTGTAATTATAGTAAAATTTTTTGCTCAAGGTGATATCCAATAAAATCAGTCAATTTGTGGTCATCTGATCGAACACAACCAATCAAAACAAAATTATACTGAAAAGAGCCCATGGGTTCTTTTCACTAAATCATGTCATGTTGCTATGGATACACACCTACATTTCCTTTCAATTCGATTTTGACAATTCAAATATTTTAATATGTCACGATCAGCAAAAAATTTTCTATCCGAATAACCCTCGAACATTGATGAATGCTCAAAAATTTTATAACATCTATCTCAAGCTTGTTGCTTATAGGCAACAGACCTCCGCCTACGGCTTCGGTCTGTTTCCAAGCAACAAGCTTTCGAAATCTGTTATAAAATTGTTTCGACAATTATCAATATATTGGATTATTACTACTGAAAATTAGACCTGCGTTGCTAAGGAAACATTTGAAATAATCAAAATCTGAACCTGAATCTGGCGCTGTGTTTGTATGTAAGTAGGGCGTAATCTCTGGAATTGCTGGACCGAATCTTAAAATTCATCTATTTATCAAAAGCTGCACTATCCCTGAGTAACATAACCTATATTTTATTTTGATAAATAGTTTAGCTTAGATTTCTGTTACGGGTATAGCCGGGTGGACTAGCTAGTAGAATTACGAGTATATCTTATATACCTATCCCTATTCAGAATGAAGACTTTCATCAAGAATATTTCTCACGTAGAATAGGAAAATGTAACCGTGTACCATCGCAATAAACGTTATTAGGATTTATGGTTGTTACTTCAATTCTGAAATAATTAAAAATTTAATAGAAAGTCCTGAGCAATGGGCTTCTAGAGCAATACAAGGTAATACATTAATAGTATTGGGATTTTCAATTACTTTAAGTGACTATATTGCAGGGAAAACAAGCACCTTGGAAACAGCAAAATTATTTTATGCGAACTCAAAAATTGTAGCTCATACAGTTTTATGCATTAAGGTATGATAAAAATGTATTTCTTTAAAATGTTTATAAAAAAATTAAAACGCCATATCACCAAAATGGGAAAAGTTTAATTAAGTAAAATAATGTTTGAGAAATTTTTAAAACTTTAAATAATATGATTTTTTGACTCTGTTTTTATCAAAAGACCCTGTCGAAATTTTAAGATAAATTTAAAATACAAGTGCAGTATTTTTGGTAGGTATGTAAATTGGTTTTTTAAATATTTATTGTACCAAAACAATTATTAATTTCTAAGGCACACTCTTATCGTTTATTTCGTCTAAAAATAGAAGTTTTTTTTTATTTTGAAAATATTCTTAGTTTATTTAATACTTAAATGAGACATTTTAAGTTTTTACTTTGTGGATGCATTTTTAAACCCTTTTTTAAAGATTATAATATTTTGCTGATTTAAACGTTTAATGTTGTAATTAAATGATCCACAATAAAGAATGAAATTAAATATACAGTGTGGAACAGCCAAATGGAATTAATTTATTATTTCAATGATTGTGCATAATATTTATACAAAATCACGAAACAAATCCAGTTTGGACTATAATAGTAGATTCTGTCACTAGGTTATAAAAATTCGATACGAGTGGAAAACTCCGAGCGCGAGGAACCATAATTATCGAATTTTTTCATACTAACAGTGTAACAGACGATGTTTTTTCCACGACCAAAGAATTACAGTAAAAAATACTTGAAAGAACTAAAGTTAATAATATTTTTTATATTCCCGAATTGATATTTAAGAAAGTGGGTTTTCTGTTATATTATTAGCGTAATTTATAATCTCAGGAGGAATATTTTCCAATCCTAAATCTGATTTACTTAAATTCTCGCTCATTTTTATAAAACACTTTTAAAAAATAACTTTTAAGAATGACGCGTCGAAAAATTAATTTGAAACTGACTGATTTACTTCAAAAAGTTTATTTGACATCCATGGCAATTCCTATTGTTTAAAACAATTACGGAATATTCATACCGTAACAAGTGATGAAAAAAAAATACTTCATTATTTTTTATCAATTGTAAGATTAATATTTAAACAGCATTCGCATCTGAAGGGTGTTTAAAGAAACGCCGAAACTTTAATACAGTACTTACTGCAATGAGTATAAAAATATAACCCAGTTAAGATGTTTAAATGCAATAAAATAAACGATTTATTAGAATACTTAGAAATTATACATATTTTTATGACAAACTGTGAAGTTTTGATTAAGGGAGAAAGAGTGAAACAAGTAAATGAATTTGTGTACTTGGGTTCAAAGTTTACGAGAGATGGAAAGTATGACAGTGACCTTGAGCGAAGGGTGTTGGCAGGAAAACAGATAAATGGAGTAAGTAACCGAAGTGACTCAATTGGTTAAAGTAAAAAATAGTGAAATAAGAGAACGCTGTGGTGTAAAAGAAGATGTGGTTACAAAGATAGATAAAGAAATGATAAGATGGTTTGGACAAGTAGAAAGGATGGATAAAGGAAGATTAACGTAACAAATTTATAAGGCGAGTATGAATGGACAAGTCGGTAGAGGTTGACCTCGGCAAACATATCTCGATCAGATCAATATTGTTATGAAGAAAGGCCAGGTCAAGAGTATGAACAACCGACGAGCATGCATGAGGGCCCTGATGAAAGTAGAGGAAGTAAGAGACGTGTGTAAGAACCGTTGCAAGTGGAAGGAAGTGGTCTCTGCCTACCCCCACGGGAAAAAGGCGTGACTATATGTATGTATGTATAGAGGAAAATACCTTATTTTAAAATTAACCATTTATGAAAATAACTTTGTTGTTTTTCTTTTTTAGGAAGCCTCACATTGTTTTATCTATTAATTATCGGTGTCAGTTGAAGTACTTACAATAAAATGATAAATAAAATTTGTATCCCATACCGGTTACTCCTTGAATTTATTATTTTAAAAAGAATTGACACATAGCATCTAAAATGTGAATTTTAAAAAAGTCAATTTGTTATATACAAAATATATTTTACCTGTCACATTTTGTGGATTGCGATAAGTCAGCATACCTTCATCCGAAACCGAGTCATATAAAACACAAATCCAAACTTACATCGTATAAACAAAGCAAATTGCAATATTTTTCAAAAGAAAACCGACAGTATATCTACTTAAGTGTTGCGGAGGTTCGCAGAACGACATTTTATTATTACTTTTGCTTTATTTAAAATATACAGGGTTACCAAATATCGCGGGAAAATCTTGTTTTTCGTTATAATAACACTGGTCAACAAAATTATAGCTTTTTTTTGTCACATGAATACTTACGTCAAATTTTGATTGTATTAGAGCTCACTAAACAATAATATATCATTAAAAAAATGTATACATCAGGTTTTCTTGTGACATTAATACATTTATTTTCGTAAAAAATACATAAATAAGCTTTAGGTACTAAAAAACGTTTTATTGCTAAATTTACAATAAACTTATGAAACTTAGTACTCAACCTTACATAAAATATACACTGATGCATCCAAAACCCCAAATGGAGTTGAAGCTTCTGTTATCACCATTTACAAACCTCCATTAAAATTTACATTACCCATCGAATCTTCTGTATACACGGGAGAAATATATGCCAGCTTACAAGCTTTGATCGAAATACAAGCAGCAAATCTCTTAATCTCCTAAGTGCCCTAAATACCTTAAAACATATTTACACAGATAACCCTATTGCACCAAGGAATAAACGGTAACGAAGAAGCTGACAAATACGCAAAGGAAGTCGCAGTCGGAAATAGTGCTCATAGAGTTAACAGTGCTGTTATAAGTGACGTGAAAGCATTCATCAAAACAAAATTTTTTTACAGTGGCAATCAGAGTGGCAAGAATCAGTTAGACATTTAAGGCAGATAAAAAAAAGTGTGAAATAATGGCCGAGACTATGCAGTAATCGTTCCAAACAGGTCGTAATAACTAGACTTGGACTAGGACACACTAAAATTACCCATAAATACCTACTAAGCAAATCGGACAAACCTAGATGTATACATTGTAATTGCGAACTCTCTGTCAAACTAGTAATACCATTAGAGGTCAAAGAATTTCCAGATATTATTTTGATCTCGCGTGGTATTCGGTAAGAAAATTCCATACCGAATTGTGGTGGAAAATCAAATATTTTTAAAATTTATTTTTCGATTCTCAACAATGCAAATTATTTTCTTCATCAAGTCACCTGCGAAACATAAAATGTGTGATCGACTTGATTGTTGAGTTGCTACGGTAACCAATTGAAACCCTAACTTTGAAATTATTATTTTACTTTTGAAGCTGTCAAGTGGCACGTATGGAGGCAGTTTACAAACTTTTGCGCAGAAAAATCGTATAATTTTAATAGAGCGAATATACCTGTGGAAGAATTGGCGCTTATTCTCGAAGACTATGGGTTCAACATGGGAAAAAGAACTCCGAAGACTACAAGAAGAGTTTTATGGAATTCCGCAGCCAAGCAGTTGCAGGAATATTTTTTGAAAAGTATAATCGCAAATTTAATTCATTCTTTGACAAAAAATTTTTGAACGCAAGAGAGCTGCAAGATATGCTAAGCGCTAGATCCAACCAGTCTGTCAAAAATGGTCTGTTATTGTAAACGTCAAAATTTTTCCAGTTTAATTCGCTGTTGGGTATCCCACGAGAAACAAATTTCCACCAAAATACTTCCGTTGCAGTGGTGATCTGTCAAAATAACGTATTATGATTGGTTCAAAATTAAAGGTGTGGAATGTGATTGGTTCAAAATTAAAGGTGTATAATTTTCTGTTAAATACCTGTTTGCTAAAAAAATCTGTAAATCAATTAATTCATTAGTTATCAAAACCACCGCTAACAACCAATATGGTTGATGCGATAAATCATAAATAACAAAAATAATAAATTTTTTTTTTACCTTAATCAATATATACGAAGCAAATATTTCAAATGGACTCTACGTATTTGGGTAACTTTCTTTTTCGTTTGTGTTTCATTTTCAACTGGAAACTAGAACAAAATAATTTATCTTACCGACAATCTTTTCCGCAGCATCTCACCGGTTTTCTCTGTATGAGAATTCGAGTGAAAAATTAGTAAGCCGGGAAAGAATTTGTTAAATTAGTGCATGTGTCTTATCGTTAGAATTACATCCAAAGTTGGGGCAGTGATAAATATTACCGATTTGATATGTCTGTAGTATCGCAAGATTGGTGGAGTCGGCCTGGTATCCCGTGGGGATTTCTTTAATTTCCTTCATCCATATTATTTATTACAATAGTTTGTCGATGAATTTTTTTACTTAAAATGATAATTATTTGATAAATTGGAGGAAAGGTTATTGGCAATTAATCGTTGTCATTTTGCTTTACTTCTGATTTAATCTCGTGAGCCAAATAAGTGTATAAATGGTAATTATTCGTTTATAAATGTTTAAATAATTTTATAATTGTTTGCGTTTATTTGTATTATTGTTTTAATTGTGTTTAATTATCGATGGTACAATGGTACAATTATTTCAACGATTAACAGAAGAAAGCCGAACGCTGGGATTGGATATAAATCTAAACAAAACCAAGTTATGAAAGTAGACAGAGAAAATAAGCTACAACAGTTACAAGATAGAAACAACTTAGCAGACATCGAAAGAACCGACAGCCTGACATATTTAGGAGCCTTGATAAATAACCAGGAAAACTGCGAACCTGAAATTAGACGACGCATACAAATGGGACGAACAGCGATATATATATATATATAATCCAGGATATCTACAGCTGTCGCTGCCTTCCTGCTTTCAGCCCTTGTCTCCAGTTGTCCTTGTCCTGCCAGTCTCCGTCCTGCAGGTTTCTTAATTCCATCGCCTCATCCACTTCGTCTCTCCATGATCGCCTTGGTCGACCTCTCTTTCGTCTGCCTAATGGACTCCACTCAGTTACCCGGTGTATCCAGCGATCCTCCGGAGTTCTTCTAACATGTCCGTACCACGTTAGTTTCTTTTCCTCTATGTGTTCTAGTATGTCTTTTTTTACCTCCATTCTTCTCCTGATCTCCTCATTTCTTATTCGATCTAATCTGTTCACTCCACAACTCCTTCTCCAAAAGTCCATTTCTGTGGCTACAATCTTCCCTTTGTTTTTTTTGTTGATCACCCACATTTCAGCTCCGTAAGTCATTATGCTGCGAACTATTGAATTGAATATTCTTGTTTTATTAGTCTTGGTTATGTGGCGATCCCATAATATTGGGTTTAATTGATTAATACATGCCCTAGTTTGACCTAGTCTATTTTTTATTTCTTCCTCTGTTGTTCCACTTTTTGATATTATAAACCCTAGGTACTTAAATTTGTCTGTTCCTGAGATCTGTCGGTTATCATCTATTTCTAGGTGATATATCCTGTCTTGTGCCGTTGACATATATTGGGTCTTTTCGAGGTTGATTTCCACTCCATTTTTCCCATATTCCTCCTCTAGTTTCCGCATCATAAAACCTAAATCCTCCTCATCTTGAGCTATGATTACTTGATCATCGGCAAAGCTTAGAGTATACAGATGATCATTTCTAATTGGTATTCCCATTCCTGCACATTTTCTCTTCCATGGTCTTAGTGTCTGTTGTAGAAATATTTTGAATAGTGTGGGTGATGTTGAGCATCCTTGGAGGAGACCCTTAGTTGTTTTGAAGGCATTTGATAGTTTATTTCCCTCTTTAATCCATACGGTATTTTTTTTGTACATATTTTGGACTGTTCTGATAATTCTCTGCGTTATACCCATTTCTAACATGGCTTCCCAGATTTTAGACCGAGGGACAGAATCATAGGCCTTTCGGATATCCACAAATGCAAAATGTACCTCTCTGTTCTTGGCCATTTTTTTCTCTATGAGTTGTTGAATTGTATATATATGGTCCATACATGATCTTCCAGCCGTAAATCCTGCCTGATCTTCATCAACTTTTCCTTGTATCTGTTCTTCTAATTTTTGTTTGACGACTTTTCCAAATAGTCGGCCCATCGAAGCTATCACGCTGATTCCCCTGTAGTTTTCGCACTTTTTTTTCTCTCCTTTCTTATGGATAGACGTTATGTAGGCTTCCGTCCATTCATCTGGTAGTTCTTCTCCATTTAGTGCTCTGAGGAACATTGCGTGTATCATTCGCCCCAACTTCTCAGTTCCGTATTTAATTAATTCCGGTGGTATTCCTCCTGGACCGCTAGATTTCCTGTTCTTCATAGATTTTATAGCACGTTTGACTTCCGGTAATGTTAGAGTAATTTGTTCGTTTTCATCTGCTGATATTTCTTCATTTCTCATAAATTGGGGCCTAGTCTCCGTGAGTAGATCTTTGTAATATCGTTCCCACTCCTGTTCTTTGATATATGATATTCGAACTTTTTCTCTGTTGTTTCTTCTAAGTGCTTTAAGTACTCGCCAAGATTCTGAGCTCCTCGTGCCCCCTATATACTGTTCTATATTTTCACATGTATGTTCCCATCTTATGTTTTTTTCTTGTTGCATTTTTCTTTTTACCTCCCTATTCTTTTCTTTATATTTCCTTAGGTCTTCGGGATTTTTGGTACTGAGGTATTTTAAGTAATGGTCAGCGATGACCAATCTAAAAATAATATGAAAAGACAGTCAAATATCGCGAAACACAAAGATAAAACTTGTACAAACACTAATATTCGCAATAGTCATGTATGGTGTAGAAAGCTGGACGATCAAAGAAGTAGACAGGAAAAGAATTGACTCCTTTGTGTTCAAGTGCTGGAGAAGACTACTGTGCATCCCTTTGACAGTACAGAGGACAAACGTATCAGTTATTCAAGAAATAGGCATAAAACACACACGCATTACCGTCATTGCAGTGCAATTAACACGGCGGCGGTCAATTTCGCGATAAAAAAAACCAACATACCAATCTTCTTCTTAAACGTGCCATATCCTCAGGGGACTTCGGCGATCATTGTGGCCCAAATGACTCTTTTTACTGCTGCTCTAAATAATTTAGCAGATGTTTTCCCGGTCCATTGGCGTATGTTCTACAGCCAAGATATGCGGCGTCTCCCGGGACCTCGTTTTCAATCCAAGAGATTCTTAACATTCGGCGATAGCACCAAAGTTCAAAAGCCTCAAGACCTCTGGAAGCATCGTCAGTCATGGTCGAAGCTTCAACTACATAAAGCAGAACTGTGAACACATAACATTTGAGAGTTCGAATTTAAGTTTTTAAAATTAGCTTTTTATTACAGAGCACACTTCTCATACGGTTGAAATTGGTCCTAGCCTTCTTAATCCGTATCTTGATTTTCTTAGGTGATCCCATTGATCAGTCAAATGTGTTACCAGGTAGTTAAATGTTGGAACTCTCTGTAGTGAAGCTTCGTCAACTCGGAATTGATGATTTATAGGTTGTTGTGCTTTACTGATGATCATAACCTTGGTCTTAGAAGTATTCAGGCGCACTTTGTAACTCCTACAAGTATTCGATACCCTATCCATTAATCGTTGAAGCCCTTTTGCACTGGTTGACAGCAAGACGGTGTCGTCGGCATATCTAAAGTTATTGATATATTCTTTATTTAACATTGTTCCATCTTGATCTTCTTCTAATGCTTTGTTAAACAGACTCTCGGAGTACACATTAAACAGATCTTTCATTGACAACGCGAACGCAAGCTTTTCGGTGCCAGTTTAGCTTACTTATGATTCGCAGATCTTTATTATCCAATCCCGATTGCTCTAAAATTTCCATTAGCTTCTTTCTCATGATTTACCTTATAAAAGGCCTTTTCAAAATCTATAAAACATACGTCCATGTTGACATACCGATAGGCAACAATATTACCTGTGTCAAAATCGCTAATATGGTGAGAATTTTAATATTTTTGAACTCGAGGCATATTGTTACGCTGAACGGAGGGGCAATAAGCTTATATAAATAGCTATTTTCACAAAAAAGATTTAACTTTGTTTTTGCAAAAACAATTAAGGATAATATGGTTATAATATGCATTCTGTAACCAAAAAATCAAGTTAAAAAATTTATTTTTTTGACTTTATATAAAAAACTATAATTTTTCATTTGCTCTCTTTTACGTTATTTTTGAGAAAATTAAATTAAAATAATTTATCTGTAACATGAAAAAGTTTGAATAATTAATATCCTTATGTTTTAACAAGTAGCATCAAAGAGATAAAATTATTTTTTAAACGAGTCTTAAATCGTTAAGGATTCCCGTTAAAAAAACCAGTCCACAAATCAATTACCAATTTATCGATGGAAAAGATCCCGTTCAAATTTTAAAGGCATTTTATACCGAATGACTACCAAACATATATTATTAACTCTCGATTAAATTGCTAGAAATCTACATTTCCGACCAGTCGCAGCAGTCCTTGCATAAATTTCAATTCATTTGAAATCGCCCAATAACACTAAAAATATACAGTGCTGGTTTCAATCTTTGATTAGACTAATTGAAAATACTTGTTTCGAATGTATCTGGAACACTTGGATTTATTTTATTTAAATAGGAAAATACAACAAAATAAATTTATCGCTGCAACGTATGTACATCTTTCTGGCATTTAAGTTGCAATCTTGTAACACCATTTCCTTCCAATGTTCATCTTTTAAACTCAGTTTCTGTGACTAAAACTGTGTAAAAGAAATGTCTTTTGGTTTGCCCAGTTTGCCCATCTTTCCTGCGATATGTGGTGGCCATGGCCACCGTCGATCGTTCCTTTCAATAGATCCGTTCCAAGTTTTTGCCAATAATTTATGCAAAAGGGTTAAAGCCGACAGATGGCGCAATAACGCACTGCACTGTACCAGCAACCGAAATTGATGTCTGAATTTTGATTGAAAATGTCGAGGGTAACGTTTTATACTCCAGCTGTAGGTTATTAGTTTTAACATTTGACCACATATTTTAATTTTAAGAACTTAACGAATTTTATCTACGTAAATAGGAAGAAATTAACTTTTAAAAATATCAGTGGTCTGGGTGCGACCAGAGAGGTCCACACGACTAACTTCCCAGTGGAAAGAATGAAAAAATACCATATGTTTTGTAATTATAATTATTATTAAAATTATTGTCATCATAGTTTTCATACAAATATTCCTAACATGCAATAATCATATTATTCGAAAGATCTTAAAATTCTGTATTAAAAATAGTATAATTTATAAATTGCAAAATTCAGGTAGTTTACCATTGTTTTCAGTTTTTTTATTCTCCATAATCAGTTCTAAGTTGGGTACTTACAAAACTTTATTTGTTTAACATTACATTTAGTTATATTTGTTTGTAGGTTCTCTAATAAAATTAATACAAAATACCTAGTCTACGTTTTTAATAATATTCACAATTAATAATCCTTTCATGCCATTGGTTATTTTTCAGAATTAATAACTTATGAAAAAATAATAATAAAATATCACCTTAAATAATAAAAATCATAGCTTACCCTTTACTAATGTTAAAATAATTAAGCGTTGTTTTTTTTAACGAAGATAATGAAATATCTCAAAAGTGGTTGGATTTAGGTATAGGAAAAACCGATACCAAACGAATTGGCTTAAAAAATACAGCGGAAAATGTAATAAAATACAGCGTGTTTTATTTAAAGTAAGCAACTTATAAATGATTTAAATTGTGCATGTTGGCGGCTAAGTTTAAAACACCCCATATGAAATATCAATAAGTTGGATGTATGTATAAAGTTAACGGGCTAGCACTTGTTGTTTATTGGTTACAATTTCACGTCACTAGCTTAGTTATTAATGGAGATATCGTTATTCAATGTGGATTAGGATTTTTTTTAAATTTAAAAAAAAAATCGAAATATCCTGAAAAAACTTCATTTTTGGTTCTATTTAAAATAACAAAGTTAACGTCTACTTTCGGTATAACCGGAAGTGCCAAATTCTGGGATTAAACAAGCCAGAGCATCATTTGTGAAGATGAAGTCCGTGATTTGTTGCCGAAGACTGTCGCTCTTCGTTCGCACTCGAGTACTACGTAACTACGTCTTTAGTATACTCTATTAATGAATTGAGGCGAGGACTCTTAACGGAAGCCATGTGTAGAAAGCTAAAAGCTTTTGAAATGTGGACGTATCGACGGATGTTAAAAATATCCTGAATGTCCAAAGATCTCAAAGTCATGCTCACACTTAAAAAACGAAAGTTGGAATTCTTTGGACACATTCTCAGAAACGAAAAATACAGACTTCTCAAACTGATAATAGAAGAATAGAAGAAGAATAGAAGAAAAAATCAAAGGCAAAAGAGGTCCCGATCGTCGAAGAACATCGTGGTTAAGAATTTTACGACAATGGTATGGTGAAACCACGACAAGTGTCTTTAGAAAAGCAGTCGACAAAGTACAGATAGCGCTTATAATTGCTTACGTTCAAATAGGACAGGGCACTTGAAGAAGAAGAAGAAGAACCTATTCGTTAGGTTAGAGCCGAAGGGTCTATGTACAATGACATATAGCAAATATGCCTTTTATTCACTTAAAATACTAGATAAGCCCATTTATTTAAATAATTCTTAGCAAAATGCAGATAGACGTATCAAATAAAATAGGTAGAAAAAAGATCCTTTTTCATTAACACGGCAAAAGAGGTCCCTTAAAGAAAATGGTAATCAAGAGAAACAGTGATGGAACTTGATACGTCCTTGTAACACCTAAAAATTTTAATTAAAAAATAGTTTGCATTTTTTTTCAGTAAGAGAATATTAGTTTGGTCTCATCAAATCTGGTATCGCATAAGTTTAAGTTTCTTCTTCTTCTTCTTACGTTAGGACTATTTGCTGTTTGCCTTAAAGGTTGCCCAAAAACAATTGGGACGATGAAGACCAGCTATCATACCATCTTTTTGGTGGGCGTCCAGTTGGGCGTGGTGTGTTGGGCCGCTTCTCTCTCACAATTTTTGCCAGCCGGTCGTTTGGCATTCTGCTAACATGGTTTCTCCATTCTCTTCTTCGGTTTCTTGCCCATCTTACTATGTCTTGGACTTCACATATTTCCCTTATCTCTTCGCTTCTTTTATGGTCAAGTAAGGTATAGCCAGTTATCGATCTAAGAATTCGCATTTCCGTTGATCTAAGAAGTCGCTTTGTAGTCGTGTTCTCCGCTCTAGTCTCTATCGCGTATGTCATAATCGGTCTTACACATGTCTTATATATTCTGACCTTACTTCTGGTACTCATGTGTTTATTTCTCCAGATTATGTCTCTCAAGAATCCTGAGATTAGAGATGCCTTTGTTGTTTGAGCTTTTACTTCCTCCTTAATATTTCTAGTGCTAGTTATATTAGCTCCTAAATATTTAAAGGACATCACTTGTTCTACACTCTGCTCATAGATTGCGAGTTTACATCTTCTCGGTTCTTTGGATATTGTTAGCGATTTGGTTTTCTTGACGGATATTTGCATATTGAATTCTTCAGCTGTTTTTTGGAACTTGTGTAAGAGTCTCTGTAAGTTGTCCTCGTCTTCCGATACGATTACAGCATCATCAGCGTAGCATATGATTTTTATTTCTTTATCTCCCATTCGATATCCTCTCCCAGTTACTTTGACTTCATTTATAATTTCATCCATGATGATATTAAATAGGATTGGGCTTAGGCTATCTCCTTGCCTGATTTCGGTTGTCATAGGTATTTTATTGCTTAGCTTATTTGCAGTTCTTACATATGTGTAGTTGTTCTTGTTCAATTCTTCGATGGTCTTTATTACATTCGGATGAATTCTTTTCTTTTGTAGTAGGGCCAAGACGTCTGTTAACCGTACCCTATCGAATGCCTGGGTTAGGTCAATGAAACACGTGAAGGCTACTTTATTGAACTCAATGGCTTTCTCAGTAATTTGACGTATTATAAATATAGCATCTATAGTAGACCTGTTCTGTCTGAACCCTTGCTGTTCTTCACATATTCCGGTTAGAGATATTTCTTCTGCTAGAATTTTTGTAAACAGTTTTAGTACAGCACTCAATAATCTAATACCTCGATAGTTTTTAGGGTCTGCTTTCTCTCCTTTTTTAACAACTGGTATCAGTATGCTCTCTTTCCATTCGGATGGAACAACCTTGACAGTAAGTATTTTATTGAAGAAAATCTGTAATTCGGCCAATAAGTTTTCACCACCATATTTGATCATCTCATTCTCGCTGACGCCGACAGATTCAGGGCCGGATCGTAACAGTATTCTTTAAACTGTATTTACGCGTGCCAAGCCGATGTGCTTCCTATGCTTTTACAAATCAAATGCGTATATTTTTAAAACGCTTAGTTAACGACCTTCGGACCATAAATTTTAACTCTGCGTCTGTACGACAAGCTCTAAATACTTTATCTGCCTTTGTTCGTATAATTTTTAATTAATGGTATTGTACCATTTTAAGTAAAGTTATTATATTGTAATCATTTGGTTATTAAAATTAATATTTTTATTTGTTACAGTACCTAAAACCTGTACTGAAGCAAAACAGGTCATAAAGAGGCTAAAAAATGTAAGTAAAACAAAAAAATATAACAAATTAATAGTTAAATTGAGGTTCCCAATTTTAGAAATAAAATTGTTTTATCCATAATTCTAAGGCAAAAGTAAAGCATATACTTTTATTTTGTTAAATTTTACTCGAAACAAATTTTTTTCATGTAGTCGCGAAAAACAGATTTTAATACTCTTCAGTGAAAGGGTGCTACATGCCATGTTGTAGCAACAAAAAATAACAGATTGTAGGTATAGTGTTCATGGAGTTAAAAAAAATACTACATTGGTGATAGTTAATATTTATACCTAAACTTTATTTATTTCATTATTTTTAATTATTTAAACTATTGACTTGTGGATGGTGGATTTTTTTCTCTAATCATCAGTAAATTCAATTTTAATTTTCAGCTTTTCTATTTTTACGTTACTCGATAATATTTTAGCATTTTAAGAAATAAAACATTAAATATCAAAAGGTCATTTATATGAAGTAAATAACACGATCGTGTACCACAAAATGTGTTTGTTATTTATAAGTGGTTACCGGATTTTGATTAGTTCAAGATTAATTTTATTTGAAAAGGTAGACTTTAAAGTTATTATATTTACATATAAAAGTAGTTAAATGATATTCTAATCTTAGCTATTAATTGACGTTGTAAAATAAAACAAGTTAAATTATTACAACAAAGTTAATATAAACTACAACAGATTTAATTTCAATTTTACTTCAAAATTAATTAATAAAATAAAATAATAAGTAATAATGTGTTCTTTTTGATTATTTTGTTAACAAATTTTAACAGTTTTCTATCGTCTTTGCGGTATTATAATCAAGTTATCTATTGCCAGTTGAGGTACCTATTCATTTTCCATGCAAAACTTTAAATAATTGTCAGTTGTTCTAAAAACTACTCATTAAAACTTTTCTCTTCAGTATCTCCCACATAATTATGCTTTATTGAATTTAAGCTTGATGCTTGCGCGATTTCGCATGCCACGGCATTACTTTGTTACTATTATTATCAAAAAAAATTGCCAGTGCTGCCTAATCTCCATCTCCTTTGGTCTTCCCAGTCATCCGCTATTAAATTCTTTTCACTCATGGCTCCTGCCATCTATTTTGGGTCTGCCTCTTTTCCGTCGACCCATCAGTTGCCATTCTAGAATTTGTTTAGGTAGTCTTAATGCTGCAATTCGTTGTACATGCCCATACCATGTTAGTTGTTTAGCATTTACGTCTTGAATTATAGATCCTTCCACACCCATCCGTTGTTTTACTTTATTATTCCTAATTATGTCTTTTCTGGATATACATAAAAATCTTCTCATCGCTCTCATTTTCCCAACTTCAAATTTTTTTACTGCCTTTCACTCACTCTTCATGTCTCTGCTCCATAAAATAAGGTGCTCTTTATCAAATCAATAGTCAGAGATAAAAATTAAAGACTGACTGCATAAAAGGATTGAGGCATAGTATCTAAAAGATTTTTATAAAAAAATTAAATTCTTTTTATTTTAATATTTACACTTTTTAATGATGATCTTACATCGATACAGTTACGAGGGCGGTTTGATAAGTCAGTGACTTTTTGAATAAAACAAATTTTTTTCCGCAAATAAACATTTTATTTTACTACATAATCACTTTTTAGCTCGATACATTTAATCCAAAGTTTTTCTAATTTTTTTATTTCCTCCAAATAATAGGTTTTTTCAAAGCTCTCAAAATACGCGTTTGTTTCGGTAATGACTTCTTCATTCGATTCAAATCTCTTACCGCCCAGCCATTTCTCTTGGTTTGGAAACAGAAAATAGTCGCAGGGGGCTAAATCTGGAGAATATGCTGGATGGGGTAGCAGTTCGTATCCCAATTCGTGGATTTTGTCCATCTTGACTAGACAAGTGTGCACACGTGCATTGTCTTGATGGAACAGTACTTTCTTCTTCTTAGCCAAATGCGGCCGTTTTTACTTCAAATCAACGTCGAATCTGTTCAAAAGCTTTGAATAATATTCGCCGGTGATCGTTTTACCTTTCTTGAGGTAATCGATGTGAATTACACCGCGTTCATCCCAAAAAACTGTGGCCATGACATTGTTGGCTGTCAGACTGTTTCGCCTTCTTTGGTCCACGTTTACCCCAAACAACCCACTGTTTCGATTGTTCCTTGGTCTCTGGCGTTTCGTGATGGATCCATGTTTCATCCACAGTAACAAAACGGCGCAAAAATTCGTCCGGATTACGGCTGAACATCGCTAAACACTCTTTTGAAGTGGTCACACGATTGCGCTTATGGTCGAGTGTGAGCAATCGCGGCACCCATCTCGCAGAGAGTTTTTTCATGTCCAAATATTCGTGTAAAATATGATTTATCCGGTCAGTTGAAATACCTACAGCATGAGCCAACTCACGCACTTTCATTCTCCGATCATCCAATATCATTTCATGGATTTTATCGACGATTTCCGGCGTGATCACTTCTTTTGGGCGACCTGGACGTCCGGCGTCACTAGTGCTGGTACGACCACAACGGAACTCTGTAAACCACTTCTTTTCATTGAAATTGATGGTGCTGAGTCCCCGTAGTATTTATTAAGTCTTTCCTTAGTTTCAGTGATGGATTTTTTACGTAAAAAGTAATGCTTAATCAGCACAGGAAATTCACTTCACATTTCACATTTTCGTAAAAATTCACGAGGTTGTCTGCTTTGAACGGCTATCAAACACAAACTCCACGACGTAGCTTGCTCAAAATTAGAAAGTTGCGCACTGATAGATTATAGTTGACGGCAGAACTGTTGCATTTGGAGTAACTGCGCGGGAAATTCAAAAAGTTACTGACTTATCAAACTGCCGTGTAAAAATTGCATCCATTGTGGTTCCAGACTTGGTTTCAGTATTAAAACAAAAAATTAAAAATAAGAAATAAGTTAATAAACTTACTGTATTCATTGTGTCATTTAACAAACATAAAAATCATTTAATTTTTATGCATTTTATATTTTAATGCAATAAAAATAAATAAAAAAAGAATAATATATAAAATATTACTTAGGTACTTGAACATTTTTCCAAATATTGACTCCTCTAAAGAACAAAAAGAACCTTATTGGACATTTTGCAACAATAGGTATATTTAATGAACATATTTAATAATATTTAAATATAAATTAATATCCTTACGTTATTTCTTTGTTTTAAGTTGCTGGTATCTCAATACTTGTGCCATTAACTGGAACATGACGGGACCTGTTTTTTACTCGTAATAAATATATTAAAATAATGTTAAATGTTTGTTTCCTGCTGTAGTTATTATGTCACTAATGCGTTGTTAAAAAAAATCTGCGTTACCTTCCTCATTTACCTAACTTGATTATTGGTCCGTTTTCCCGCAGTGCAATACAGAGATATTACCTCAAAACACAATTTATGTGGTCGCCTTTCCAGTTCTCCACGGTGTAGTTCGCCGTTTATGCAAATGTACTCCTTGCACGTGCAGACACTTTGTTATCTCTGATCTATTGCTCTTGATACTCCCAGATACACTATATGGAAGCAAACTGAGTTATTGTTGGTTAGCGTGCAAGGAAGAACATTTTTACACACAAAAGAAATAAAACGAAATATAGATTCCTTAAGTAACATCTTGGAATCGTGTAAGAAACTTTATGGCATGAAAATGCAAATAGGTAAAACAAGGACACTGATAGATTTAATCATTTAGTCTTTTTTGTAATAAGGTGGAAATTTCTGACAACAATGACATATATTGCAGCTCTTAAGAAACTTTACAGACATTCTCGATCCAGAATAAAAATTGGTAACCACCTCACAGAAGAATTTGTAGTAAACAAGGCCTTGAAGTAAGGTTGCTGTGCCTCACAGAAAAAAAAAGTTCATGGAATGGGTTTCGAAATGAATCATAACTTTATATACACTCTTCAATTTGCCGACGATTTGGTTATTATAGCTAACGACAAGGTCGACATGGAGTATACGAAAACTTATTGAGGAGTGCAGAGGATGAGGTTTAACAGTAAATATAAATAAAACAAAATATCTATGCATAGGGATCAACCCACCCATCTATAACTTGATGATGTTCAGAAGATTTTGACCTGCCGGGATTACGAGATTGGGTGTCACCTTTCATGATAGCGGTATTGATGCAATGGAAATCGAAAAACGGATCATTCAAGCAAATAGAATTATCGAACGCCTCAATAGGATACTATGAAGTAAAGAAATAACAGAAAAAAAAAATTATTATCTATGAAATAATGATAAAAAGTACTCTGATAAATGGAGCAGAAACCTGGAGAATTACCGAAAAGAACAAAAAGAAAGTTAAAGATATTGATATGGATGTTTTCTGGAGGTCTTTACGCATCTCCCGAAAGGACAAAATAAATAATGACACTACAAAACAAAAAATAGAAATTACTAGTAATATCAAGCAAAAACAGCTTACTTGTTACGGCCACGTCCAACGAATGCCCGATACAAGATTGCCCAAACAAGTCTTACAATGGAAACCAAGTGATAAAAGAAAAAGGGGAAGACCTCGAGTGAAATGGCAAACCAGTATTTAAAAGTCAATGAGCGAGAAAAACCTAACATCCGAGGATTGCGAAGACCGAAGTGAATGGTAATCGGGCATCGGACAACGTCCAAAGACGTTTTAAACCGAGTGTCTCCTAGATACCATAATTTTTGTTTGACTACAGTTACTAAATTTACTTAATTTGTTCTATGGTAAAGAATTCACAAAGAGTGTTTCTGATTACACAGTATTACAATAAATTTTATTACTTTGCTAACAAGTAATAATTGGAAAATGTCAGTTATCTAGAGCTACTTGGTGTAAAATAAGAACAGAACCTATGAAAATATTTGGAGTGAAGCAGTTTGGAGGCACAACGCTCACAATGTTGGAATATCATTCCAAGTTTTGTATCGTTCACATGAAATTCATTATTGTTCTTAAAATAATTCTTATGCTGTGATATAATGCTAGTACCACTGTGTGTATCATTATCATCGTTAATATTGCTGCTGATAAGTTACTACCACAAAGTAGATGACACTACCTTACAGAACTTTAAAACTATAAAAATCAATGAACTTTTAAATAATCTTTAAAATTATTAGAAATCACATTATATTATTTTTTTTTACTTACCCAGTGTTATTCCAAAATAACATGGTTATTATAAAAACCCCTGTGTAGAATAAGTTTTCATCTGTTATATTTTTTAATACGATAATTTTTCCAAATTTACCAACATGCTCGCTGTTTTGATTAACATATAGGAGGGTGCTCCCAACTAAATACCTAATGGTATATATTTTAAACTCGTATTGTTGGGGAACTTAAATCGCCGGTTCTTTTGTATTTTCGACTAGTTTCATTAGGGTATTATTATGATAATTCAGTTACATTTTTGAAATGTTTGTCAAAAATCTTGTTAATTTTCATACGCGCCACCCGGCTGGAAAATAATGGGACAAATAAGTGAAAATACAATGACTGTGTCATATTACAATGAAATGATCATTTTACCATTTACCATTACCGTTAGACAAACAGTGGTGTCGACTGGTTTATTTTGCAATCAGGTTTTAGGTTTGATAAACAAAAAATATGTTAGATAAACTTTTATACCAGAAAATAGATATTTTATAGAAAAGACCAAATCGTACTTAAGTTTTCGGTAAACTTTTGGTCTACTTTTAAATTTAGTGGCAAATAAGGATTATCAACTAAATGTTGCAGTTAACACGTCTTAGCTATGAAAATTTGATTCTAGATTTGGTAAAATAATTCTTTCGTTAATAAAAATATTAATAGTGTCTGGTGGAATCGATGCCCATACGTGAAGTTGTTGTAATTTGTTCCAAAACAAAATATTTTTAACCTATTCCACATTACATACTGGTATTTTTTTTTTGGGAAATACAACAAGCGCAGGTTATTTGGACCAAAACTTATATATCTCGAAAAAACCCTGAAAATGACTTAAGAAATAAAAAAAGGTGTTAATATTGGACCCACCATACAAATGCTATCTTTCGCTGATGACATTCTGCTACTTACAGATAGCAAAAAAGGCAAAATACAATTTGCAAAAACTCTTCCTAATGAATTAAAAAAAGTTGGCCCAAATGTTAGCAGTGAAAAAAACCAAATATATGAAAAAAGGATGTATAACACCGACAGCAGAAAACCTACAACCAGAAGAAAAACACCACTTTCATTCATACAATTATTTCAAGTACCTAAAGGTTACAATAATTACGAATACTATGACGAAAGAAATCAGAAACAGTTTGCAGAAGCTCGTGGATATTTCTGGTCGGTACAAAAATTGATGTCAAATAAAATATTATTAGAAACACAAAACTTAGAATTTATAAGACAAGCATCCTACCATTCATGCTTTAGTTTTTTGTATAAACGTAGGCTGAAAAACCTGTTTCACAACGATACGTTGTGACAAATATAAGCAATGTTAAGATAGCCTTTTTGGCTATTTTAGGGTATTTACTCGCCCAACACCAACCCAAAACTCATTTAGAGATACAGATTCAAGTGTGTGTTTTAATGTGGATGAACTTTGAAGATCTATGAATGCTTCATAATCCAGGACGGTCAGCACCGCTGGTTGATTTTTTATAATAAATTGATTTTGTACCCATTCAATATCAATATAAATTCCGGGAAAGTAATCGGACAAAGATAAATATAGCTGATGATTTTCCCTACAAAAGTGTAGTTATTTCATTGACCTTTCCAAAAATTTCGGCGAAATAAGCCAATTTTATGAGCCACCGTTCATCATGCAAAACAGTAAAAATATTAGGGGCCTGATTGCGAAAACATTTAGCTCGTCACGAAGTTCATGTAACCTGGCTAGAACTTTGCCTCTTGAAAGCCATCGGATTTTGATAGTAGTAATATTCCCAAACAAGTCAAGCCACCGTTCGGGCAGACCAACGTCCGCTAGTTAACGAATAAAGCAACGTTTATAAAACATGAGATTTTAAATTGTAAGAACATTACTGAAAGTTACAAAATCCGCATGCTAACAAAGAAAGACATTTTCAGTATGAATTTAAATTAAATATTTGTGAAGCATCCGACTACTAGGTCCAAATGTACTCTTTAAAATTTAAATTTAATTATTTTTTTTAACGGAAAACTTATTTCCCATTAGCAATTAGCAGTTAAAAATCTTACTTATTTTCTTAACGATAGATTGGCAAAGAAACTATTTTAAAATCACCACAATAAGTACAGAAAATAACCCATTGGATTTTTATTTATTGGGACAGATGTCCTTTATTTAAAGACGTACGATAAGGAGGTTGACATTTAATTTTAGTTTTTCTACTGTTTTTGAATTAAAATCTGTTACTGTGAATCTGAACTGTTTAAATGCTTTTTTCTCGAAAATGGTTTAAATAATTGACATACAAATAATTTTTATTCAAAGTTACTTAAAAGTTATTGCTCTTATGGCACCGCTCATATAAAATAATAAATAAAATAATTACCTTGTTCAAATTTATGTCTCTGTGTAAATTTTGATAACACTTACTGTGAAATTATTACCGGGAAAAAAGATGTTAACTTTTACAACCTATATCTTTTTCCACAGCAACAATAAGGCATACTTTGTTCAATTCTTAGACTGGTCCGAATAAACTTCGCTTACTCCATGTTCCAATAGTTATGATTCACACTGTACACATAAAAATTTGGAGTAGTATTGCTCTAAAATGTAATATAAACCCTTTCAGGAATATTGGAAATTTTGTTTTAATGTTTTTTGTGTATCTACATTTACCGTTGTGGAGTATACTATAAAACCAACAATCCCTGTAATAAAATTCGGATTATATTCAGAAATTCCATCCACAATCTTCAAGCTTTTCTCAAAAGCCTTTCAAGATTATTGGCAATTCCTTCTTAATATTCTTCCCATTGTTACCCAAAACGCCGCTGCTACAATACTTTATCCATGTGGATAGATCATAAGATCGTAATTTTAAATATGTCGTTCTCACAACTTCATAGCCCATTCTAATTTGCCAGCCGATGGATGATTTTATCTGAAACAATAGAAAACACGGGCAACCTTAATGCTTACATTACCATGAAAACTGAACATGAAAACTAAATGAAAATCTGTACGCTGTTACTCCGTGTGCCGCTCATGTTTCATACTTTCTCATTGGCTTAACAGTCAAAGAAACTCGGGGAACATCACACCCAGCTCCAATTATATTTATGAATGTATAAACTGTATCATTAAATCTTTGACGCAACGAAAAACTTCTGTAGGTTGATAGGCGGTAAAAGTCTCTCCTGTAATTATTATATCTCCTTGGCTACCATTCTTGACTCATAAAAGCAATATTTCAGTATGTATTCATTATAGACTGGCATCGATAAAAAAATAGCAAATTTTTGAGAAATTATAATATTTAATATAAAGCAGGTAACTGTAAAATTTTAGTTTTAGGTAATTAAAGAGGTAAAAAAATCGACGCAAAATGTACCGTTTGTAAAGAGTGTTGTGAAAACTCAGTTTATAAATCAAGTCTACAAAAAATGGGATCTTGTTTGTTGTAAGGCAACTGGTGGCTATTTTTAAAATAATTTGTTACATAGAATCGAGTGGTTTTGGGATATTTGAGAATATTTAGTCACTCAGCTCTGGATAAACACTATTAAAAAGTTTGGTGAATCCCGTGCAATAGCCTTGGATATATCTAAAGCCTTTGACCGCGTTTGGCACCAGGCATTGTTAAGTAAATTATCTGCCTACGGTCTCCCAACCAAACTGCGCCAATGGCTCTTGAGCTTCATGCAAGATCGCTCCTTACATGTGGCAGTTGACGGTATTTCTTCTGATGCGTTTAAAACTAATGCCGGGGTCCCCCAGGGTTCCATATTGTCCCCCACCTTATTTCTTTTACACATCAATGACCTCTTGAAAACCACCACGACCCCCATTTACAGTTTCGCAGACGATAGCACACTTGTCTCAACTTTCACATCCTAACGATCACTTTCGGTGAATGATACAAATAGACTCAGGCAGAAACAGGTTTGATTCCATCAATAGAGATCTTAAAGCAATCGTCGAGTGGGGAACCAACAATCTTGTTCAGTTCAACGCCCAAAAAACACAAAGTGCCCCGTTTTCCAAGAAAGTGAATTCCTCAAATCATCCCATCAAAGTTTTTTACTCCTGATCAACTGTTGACGACGTACAAGGCTCAAATCCGACCTCTACTGGAGTATTGCTCGCACATTTGGGGTTCAGCACCAAGGCATTCTTTTCGTCTTCTAGATTCAATTCAGAAAAGAGCCATTCGCTCGATAAACAGCTCAACTCTCACAGATACCCTTCACCCTCTAGAACATAGAAGAAGAGTTGCAGACCAGTCATTGCTCTACAGATATTTCCATGGCAGATGCTCCAGAGAAATAAAAACTCTTGTACCACCATTGGCCACATTCGGCCGAAGAACTCGACACGCTGATCAGTCTCACCCATTTACTCTCAAGATTGACACTACAAGGACCAATCTTCATCAAGAATCCTTCTTTTACAGGACTGCTACGGAATAGAATAAGCTTCCAAAATCAGTTTTTCCAGATAACTATGACCTGCAACTTTTTAAAAAGCGTGTCCACAATCATTTCCTTTCTATAATCCCCCTTCCCATTTTAAAAGTCGCAGTGCGGGCCGTCCGCGGCCCACACGATAGGTCTACCCTTTTTGCGACTATTTTCATAAAAAAAAAAAAATTTATTAGGCTGTAGGTTATCTATAGGATGCACACACTTTTTATGGTCCTTTTTCTAGTTTCATTATTCAAAACTACTTCCACCCTTTAAAATATATCTTAATAAAGTCATAAGTATTCACATTAATCCATTGATACATTAAGGCAAGCATGTTTTAACTTACGAATTTCCCTTAAAAATTTGTACTTGGGGGTTTTTAAGATCGATGAGTATGAATATATAGTCAGAACATTTAAATTTCTTTTCCAAACGTACAAAAAACGATATTGGTATTAAAAGTGCCACGCAGTAGCACATAATGTGTTTTACTGTTTCCGGATCCTTGCCGTGTTACGATATTTACTTACTCTTGGGGTTCTATGACTCTTAACACTCAGTACAATAACTAAACAATTTTATTCTAATATTTCTACACAATAAATTTTACTTGACAAATCACTTAGGTATTCGCAACTGTATACAATCTTTTTATAAAACTTTATAATTACTTTAAAAACTTGACTTCAAACTAAAACTAAGAACTTCGATCTGTGATTTTATTTATATATCTGTAAAACAATGTTCCATAATAATTTACGCCATTGGTATGGTAAATAGAGCTATAGAGAATAAGACTTCTTGTGTGAATTTTACTCGTATATTGTTATGGTAATTTTACTTAAGATTTCTGAAAATTTGATGTTCAGACCGATTGCATTTAGTTGTATTATTTTTTGTTTGTTTTAGAGAGTTCGCTTTCCAGTTCTATTAAGTTCGCTTTGTCTCATTGCATTATGTAGTCACAATTGAACTACTTATGATGAATACAATGTTGCTCTGCGACTTATTTCATTTCTTATAAATCCGTTGATTTCAAATAATATTTAGAGTTAATTTCGAGTTAGTTACTTTTCTTTTTCTTCTTTTTTTTCTTATTTTAAGACTATGTCTTGTTTTTTTCAAAGCTGTTGCCCAAGTTGTGACTCCGATATCCAGCTTTCGAACCATCGTTTGAGGGGTCTTCCTGGAGGTCTACGGTTGGTTGGTTTCTTCTCTTTTGCAATTTTGGTAGTCGATTATCAGCCATTCTGCCGACGTGGCCCGTGGTCTCTCCATGCTCGTTTTCTTATTCTGGATCATCTTACAATGTCTGGAATGTCACATTGAGCTCTGATATCGCTGCTTCTCACGTTTTGCCCGTATTTGATCTTCGCGTCTTCATTTCAGTTGTTCTTAGTAGTTGTTTAGTTGCGGCTGTTTCTTCTCGTCTTACTGTGGCATAGGTCATAATAGGACCTACACACGTTTTGTAAATTCGCCTTTTTCCCTTCAATAGTCATGTTTGTTTCTTCATATTACGTCCCGGAGATATCCCGATACTCTAGCTGCCGCTATTGTTTGTGTTTGGACTTTTTCTTTAAGGTTTCTATTACTTATTATATAAACTCCAAGGTATTTGAAAGACATGATCTGTTCTACATTTTTATTGTAGATCGCTAACTTACACCTTCTAGGTTCTCTTGATATTTTCGAATACTTCGTTTTCTGGTCAGAGATCACCATGTTTAATAAGGAGTTTATATTCCTACCTTATTTCGTCGGTTAAATATTGGAACACCCTATATAAGTTATTAATTGAGTTCTAATAGAAAAAATTAAATTATTAAATGATTTGGTAAAAAAATTAAAATATTAAATACTATCGTACAAAATGTGGATGAAATCCACCAATGTAAGTGATGAAGTAGATACAACTCACTAAATGTGGAACAGATAGATACTACATTAGTCTTAATAAACTGGAGGGTCTGGTTGCTCAAAATTACAGTGTTTGGGGTTGCTTGCCAAATCGATGATATAAATTTTATCATATTGCTTAATTGAGTTTGTAATATGGATGTGTTACCAAAAACATTATTTCATTCTTTTGCAGTAAGTAAAGTTGCATGTAGTAAAGATAATTGCATTTTTAAACCCTTTTATAAATAGGTTAGAGGCACTAACACTGTTGGTGTAATATCGTCTAGCTCGCATGATTTATTAACTTTAAGAGTGACCAAAATCTCAAGAACTACTTTGTGTTACCTGTGTGGGAAGGTTTTATCTTATTCTTAATCAGCATTATTGTTTGATACAAAAATTAGGGCCAGTTCATTTATAGAGTTAAAACAACTAAATTTCCTGTCCTGTTTTAATTTTTAAACTGTTAGTGTACAGTATTTCAAATAAACATGAATTTCTAACAAAAATGTATTAGATGATTTTTTGGTAATTTTTATAAACATCAGCACACAAACATTTCTTAAAGGTTAACGTCAATTTTTAAAACAAGTATAAATATTAAATTATTTGAGAAGTTGTGGTTAGATTAGTGTTATAACATTTCATTATCAATTTAGTTATTGAAATCCTTAGGTACACCATGGAATATATTTATTATTATGATTGGAGACAGCTGTTCAAAAAATAAATCATAAATTAATTAATCTTGAAAACTACTTGGAAAGAAATAAATTTAAACTAAATGTACAAATAACAAAGGCTATGATCATTTCTAATCATAATATAGGATAGTATGGTAAAAGGAGAGAAATGCGTTTTAAAGAGATGGAAGGAATGCTTCGAAAGTTTATTTGAGAAAAATGTTACACAAGTACAGGCCCCATTCGGAGATATGAGTGAAAGTTGCAATGAAAGTAAAATTATTACGACAGAAATTGTGGCAGCGTTAAACAGTATGAAATTGGGTAAAGCTGCTGGGTACGACAAGATAAAGGTTAAAATGCTGAAGGCTGGACAAAGCGTTGTAACTAGTCGCTGTAATGCCTTTTTAACCTTTGTTGGAGGAGTGGAAGCGTACCAGACGACTGGTGCAAGGCCGTTATCGTGCCGATTTACAAGAGAAAAGGTTTGCAGCAGGACTGCAAGAACTACCGATGTATTAGTTTACTCAGCATAGTCGGCAAACTGTATGCAAAGATATTAATTAAAAGAGTGACGAATAAAACTGAGAAGATGGTATGGGATGTGCAAGCAGGATTTATAAGAGGAAGGAGATGTATGAATCAGGTCTTTTCATTACGAGGTATAGTCGAAAAATTCGTGGCTAGAAGTCGGAAGGTATATTGCGCTTTTATAGACTTGGAAAAGGCGTCAATTGTGGTCGACATTGTCTATGTTTGGGGTGAACGGTTTACGAGGATTCCACTGCTTGTGTCAGGATAAACGGAGCTTGCACGGAATGGTTTAACATCGAAAAGTGTGTGAGACAGAGATGTGTGGCTTCGCCATGGCTGTTTAACTTATACATAGACGATTGTTTTAAATATTTAAAAGGGAGTGCGTATAGATTAAAAATGAATAATTTGATTGTCAAATGCCTTCTTTACGCCGATAATCAAGTCATATTAGCGTCATCTGAAGAGGAGTTGCAGGCGATGGTTAATTTTATGCATGATGCCCTAAAAATCAATGGGATAAAAATAAAAGTAAGCAAAACGAAGGTAATGGTTTCTGAAAGAGAAGAAAACATGACAAACTGTGAAGTTCTGATTAAGAGAGAGAGAGTGGAACAAGTAAATGAATTTGTGTACTTGGGTTCAAAGTTTACGAAAGATGGAAAGTATGACAGTGACATTGAGCGAAGGGTTTATGAACAGCCAGAAAGTGTCAAAAAAGGCATGTCTGGCTGTGCATAGAGGTGTGTTGGTTCCTAATCTGATGTATGGTAGTGAATGCTGGTAGAAGAAGCATAAAAATAGGATTATTGCTGCGGAGATGAGTAGTCTGAGAAGTATAGCCGAAGTGACTCGGTTGGATAAAGTAAAGAATAGTGAGATGTAGAGAACGATGTGGTGTAAAAAAAAATGTGGTTACAAAAATAGATGAAGGATTGCTTAGATGGTTTGGACAAGTAAAAAGGATGGATATTGAAAGATTGACGAAACAATCTTATTGGAATAGTAACAGAATCTACTAAAACACTTTTAGGCACGTTCTTTCTAAAAGTAATTCCATTTGCATTACAAACTCAGCAATTGTTTTCTGTTTTTTTTGTGTTAGCGCAAAAATATGTCGCCATTTTGCGCCTGCCTTTATTAAGACGAAAATTGCATATCCAAAATCAAAATTCCCGAGCGAAAATCATTTACTGTGCGTTATATAGTGTACAAAATCGAAACTTGTATTTAATATTTTTGTAAGAACGTTATGAAAAGAAAATGTTCGAAATTCGCGAACAAACAACAATTACAGATGTATACATTTGATGCAGTATTTACGATAGCGCACCGTCGACAGAGAAGCACTACTATGAAAAGAAGAAAAGAGCTGTCAATCATTTTCGATATGAATAAAGGGATTAACATTAGAAAAGGACCGCACCCAACGAAGCGAGCACGTAATAGGCGGGGGGTTGTTGCAACGTTAAGTGCCCAACTCCATGTCAGCTAAAATTTTCGAATGTTAACATTTAGGATAAAATCGACGGGATATAATATATCGAATGTTTAAACGTTAGCGTGAATATTGGCTCGAAATTTGTTGACAATGGAACTCTTCAATTCAGTGGCAGCTGTATTATTTTTATATGAAGTGTTTTTAGCCTAAATATATTCTTTTTCTTTGAGACTAATGAAAGCAGTACACTCACAAATTTCCTCAGCTCACCCCCTTCCTAGATATTAACCCTTAAAGGTGGTGAGTCAAATTAAGTTTAAATATTTGTTCTCAAAAAAGTTGAGAAATCTTGAAATATGCGTTTTGAATCACCCTAGAGAATAATAATCATATTAATAACAAAATACGGTATAAACGATGAATGGCTCATATTAACTTTTGTAGTCATCCCCAAAAGTTCCAACGCTAAAGAATCATGAGCCATACCTTAAAAGCATTCCTGAAAATAATACACAACGTACAACGATGCATGGACATAAATCAGGATTTGTACATATGCTTCATAGACTACAACAAGGCCTTCGACAGGGTAAAACACGACCATCTCATTACACTTTTAAAATAAAAAAATTTAGACATTAGAATTATTGCTAATTTATATTACAATCAAACAGCAATGTTAAAGGTAGAAGGACATACCACAGAACAAATGAAAATGGAAAAGCGAGTCAGGCAAGGGTGTATTCTGTCACCAGCACTATTTAAACTTTATTCGGAGGAAATCATAAAAACTGCATTCAGCAATAAAAAAAGGGGAGTTAACATAAACGGAATACCCATTAATAACTTAAGGTATACTTATGATACAGTACTGATAGCAAGACACTCCAATATTAACAAATACTAGTAAACAAAGCCTTTGACCGCGTTTGGCACCAGGCATTGTTAAGTAAATTATCTGTCTACGGTCTCCCAACCAAACTGCGCCAATGGCTCTTGAGCTTCATGCAAGATCGCTCCTTACATGTGGCAGTTGACGGTATTTCTTCTGATGCGTTTAAAACCAATGCCGGGGTCCCCCAGGGTTCCATCCTCTCCCCCACCTTATTTATTTTACACATCAACGACCTCTTGAAAACCATCACGAACCCCATTTACAGTTTCGCAGACGATAGCACACTTGTCTCAACTTTCACATCCTATCGATCACTTTCGGTGAATGATACGAATAGACTCAGACAGGAACAGGTTGGTTCCATCAATAGAGATCTTAAAGCAATCGTCGAGTGGGGAACCAACAATCTTGTTCAGTTCAACGCCCAAAAAACACAAAGTGCCCCGTTTACCAAGAAAGTGAATTCCTCAAATCAGCCCATCACAATGTCCGGAAATACCCTTGAATCAAGTCCCTCCATCTCGATTTTGGGAGACACGAAGTCTAATAATATGTCTTGGCATGACCATGTTGCTAACATCGCAAAGTCGGCAAGCCAGAGGCTAGGTTTTCTGTGGAAAGCCAGAAAGTGTTTTACTCCTGATCAACTGTTGACGACGTTCAAGGCTCAAATCCGACCTCTACTGGAGTATTGCTCGCACATTTGGGGTTCAGCACCAAGGCATTCTTTTCGTCTTCTAGATTCCATTCAGAAAAGAGCCATTCGCTCGATAAACAGCTCAACTCTCACAGATACCCTTCACCCTCTAGAACATAGAAGAAGAGTTGCAGACCAGTCATTGCTCAACAGATATTTCCATGGCAAATGCTCCAGAAAAATAAAAACTCTTGTACCACCATTGGCCACATTCGGCCGAAGAACTCGGCACGCTGATCAGTCTCACCCATTTACTCTCAAGATTGACACTACAAGGACCAATCTTCATCAAGAATCCTTCTTTTACAGGGCTGCTACGGAATGGAATAAGCTTCCAAAATCAGTTTTTCCAGAGAACTATGACCTGCAACTTTTTAAAAAGCGTGTCCACAATCATTGCCTTTCTATAATCCCTTCCCCTTCTAATAGTCGCAGTGCGGGCCGTCCGCGGCCCACACGATTGGTCTACCCTTTTTGCGACTATTTTCAACAAAAAAAAAAAGTAAATTAAGAAAGCGAAGAATGTGGACTGACAATGAACGTGAAAAAAACTAAATTCATGTTGATTAGCAAAAAACAAACAATGTTGTACAAATGTACATACACAACCAACCAGTACAACAGGTAGAAAAATACAAATACCTCGGTACCATTATCAACAAAGACAACGACTGCTCCCAGGAAATAAGAATTAGAATAGAAAAGGCAAGATCAGCGTTAATGAAAATAAAAAAAAATATTCTGCACAAGAGATATCAGTTTGGCCTTGAAAATCAGATTGCTGAGATGCTATGTGCTGTCTGTGCTGATTAATTGGCATGGTGGCATTGACCCTGAAGAAATAAGATATAAGAAGACTAGAGGCTTTCGAACACTGGGCACACCGGAGAATACTAAAAATTAGCTGGATAGAAAGAATAACAAATATTAAAGTGCTAAGACGGATGAACAAAGAAAAAGAAATAATTCTGACCATTAAAAAACGAAAATTACAGTATCTGGGACATTTTATGAGGGAGTCAAAATACAGCTTGTTACAACCGATAATACAGGGGAAGATTCAAGAAACAAGAAGTGTCGGAAGAAGACGCCACTCGTGGTTAAAGAATCTGCGTGACTGGTACGGATGCATAACAAATCAGTTGTTTAGATCTGCTGTTTCAAGAATACGCATAGCATTGATGATTGCCAACATTCGCAACGAAGACGGCACCTAAAGAAGAAAAAGTTTAACCGAAAGTAGTTGGAGGCTTTAAATATTTTAGACCAATTTGGCATATCTGAAAACCTTGCACCTCAAATTTTCAGATTTTAAGTATGTCAAGTTTCTCTAAAATGTCTGATTGGAACTCCCAAAGAATCACTCTGTATGTCAATGCTAAATCAACATGTGTCAGCGATCGTTTTAACTGATAATTCGGTAAAATTTAAATATCACTTTTGGGTCCAATTAAAACGAATCATGCTTTTAGTTAAACGAATCACAACACCGAAAATATTTGTTACAATTTTATTATTTCTTTTTTACACTGAATTTAAATTGAACCTTGAGCACAAAAAAAAATGTCTGATAATGTTCCGCTTGGTTAGACTTTGTAACGACAATTCATCGGAAATGACAATGTTTTTCACAAAAACAAAGGAGCTGAGAGAAATGGATCTAAAAGCCGGATATACTTTGAAATTGTTACTTTTACGCCTCATGAAAACGATTGGATTCGGTAAGTGTTATGAGGGTACTTCAAAAGGTATCTTAATTGAATATTAGTATTTAGTTAAGTTTTTAAAAGCCTGCATTGGAAAGACAGAGGAATTAATATATCGGGAGAAAAACTCAGTAACCTAAGATTTGATGATGACATTGCCATTTTTGCCCCAAACAGTGAAGAATTAGAAACCATGATTATAGAACTACAACAGGAATCAAGAAAGTAGGCCTAGAAATGAATATTTCCAAAACCAAATTCATGACAAACCAACAAACAAACATAGAGAGTATAAATGTGCTAGGACAACAGTTAGAGAAAGTGAACTCTTATGTCTACCTAGTTCAAGAGGTCACATTGGGAAAAACTAATCAAGAATTTGAAATTAACCATAGATTACGTCTAGGATGGGCGGCCTACGAGAAGATGTGAAACGTCTTCAACTCCAACCTACCACTCAAACTGAAAAACCAAGGTTACATGGAATGCATTCTCCCGGTAACAACCTACGGATGCGAAACATGGGTTATAACAAAGTAAATCACTTGGTACACCAAAGAGCAATAGAACGAAAAATTCTAGGAATGACGCATAAAGATGATAAAACCAATGAGTGGATAAGAAATATAACCAGGGTCAAAGATATAGTGAGGCGAATAGGTGGTCTTAAATGGAATTAGGCCGGACATGTTGCCCGAAATACAACCAATTGGAGCGGAAAAACAACAAAATGGAGACCTCGGGGGAAGAAAAGAAGCACCAGCAGATCACAGCAAAGATGGTATGATGACATTAAAAGAACAGCCGGACTTAACTGGTACCAAGTGACACAGAACAGAGAAAACTGGAAAAATATTAGGGAGGCCTATATCCAAAGGATAGAAAACGGCTAGAAGATAAGAAGAAGATTTAGTTTAACGTCAAAATCTTTTAATTTTGAATTTCATGTTGTTTTTATTTTATTTAATGTCAAAAGTTCTTGTGACCCCCTCGTTTGTTACTAAATGGAGTCACCTAAATGATTGTATTTTATTCTGGAACACCATGATTAAAAAACAAAGTTTTTTTATACAAATTACATACTGTTTCGTAGAACTACACATTTAATTACTTAAAGATAAACATTTCTAGTATACCCCATAATATGTGGTTGGTTGTATTGTTTGTCAACGATGTAATTTCTATTTAATACTACATATTTTTCGCTAAGCAGGATACGCAAATTATGAGACATTACATAAAATTACCCCTAACTATATTTAATAGGCAACAAAGAATTTTCTTACTTCTTAATATTAATTAGACATTGTCCTGCGACTTTAGACTTTAGAACAACTTTTTAATAATTGGTAAGCAAGCAGCCGTTTTATTTGCTGGTGGTCATTTGCATTAAATGTTTGGTTTTTAACTGTAATTGTTTATAACAATCCTTGGATTTAATTTACTTAATCGCCCTGTATATTTGTCATTTTAGAAAAAATAATTAATCAAAAAGATCCACCATATTGAACCATCGGGCATAAGCACTCACCGTGAAAGATTGATTTCAGTGTCCTGTGAGAATTTGTAAAGAACCACAAAAGAATGTTATTAAGTGGCTCTCTGATGTTACAGACATTATATTTGAAAGGTGTTGCTGGAGCTTTCGGGATATTTTTTTAGCGAAAACCAATTTAGTCTTCAAAAGAAATCATCGCTAATTCTACATTATTGCATAATTCGGTAGATGTGATGGATTTATAGTTTATCGCTGCGGTTTTGTTTCGATAAAAAATTTAATTTTACATCCACAACTATCACTCTAAATATTCCAAAATAATTATGATTTTCTTGAACTTTTTACTACTCGTAAGAATTTAATCCAGTGGTATTTTAGATTTGGATAAACAGAATGTTTTGTACACTTAACGAAACAAAGTTAATATTTCCACACAATCTACCATTGGTAGTGTTCATATATAAATTTTTAGGTACATTTGCAATAAAATGTATTCTAAATGTTTTAAAAGTTTTTTATTGGGATTAAGGAAATGGGCTCCAAAATCAAAATATAATTAATTTCTAAGCTGGTAATTAGCTTATAATTCTACCATAAAAATAATTTCAATATATTCTCCCTTGTAGATATCATTGAAATGTGGAGTGATTTTTTGTCTAGGGGTTGTAATTTTATAAATATCAGTGGACTATATTCCCAGTGACAAAAAAATAAAAGAATACCAAATTTTTTAACGTTGTATAGAATAGTTATGCCAGTATTGAAGTCAAAAATATTGGGGAATGTAAAGGATTATTCTCGAGATATGAACCTTTATTAAACTTTGTACATTGGTACTTGTTTGACAAATCATCTGACAGTTCTATCAATAACAACCCCCTAAGCTAACATGATTCATCAGATACTTCACATCCTTACACAAATGAAAAGGTTGAACAGAAAACAATAAAAGAATGCAAATATAAATCAGAACAAAATAAAAGCAGATTATTCGAATCATTCATTATCAATTCAAAAACATTACTGAATCTCAATCTAGCTCAAAACATAATCATCAAATTTTTTAGGTTTTCTAATCGTTCTAGATACCCTTCCTTCAGATATTTCAGAGCCGTCAGTACTTTCTTCAGATTGGTTAGTAGAAGCAGAAGATGAGGTTTTTAATAGCTTTCTATTTCTCCTTAGTACACTTCCTGAGTCATCCTCCACTATATATGATCTTGGACTTGGATGTTCACTAATCACTGTTCCAGGCTCCCATTTTCCTTTTTTTCTGATAACAATGTTATCACCTTCTTTTATTTTCGGCAAATTTTACAATTTTTAATGACTGAAGCAATTTCACTTGACATTTTAGGCCAAAAAAATAAACTTCTCGCTCTAGCTTTCGTTTTATTTTCTCCAAAATGATTTTCATGGAGTAACGACAACATTTTTTGTCTCAATGAAGAAGGAACAATCAACTTGTCATTCACGAAAAGTAGTTTTTCGCCTATGGAAATATTATTACTGATTTTTCTGAAATTTTCTAGCTCAATACCTAATTTTTTCCGAGGCCAACCTTTTTCGGTAAATTCTAATACCTTTCCCAATATACTGTCTTTTTGTGTTTCTGATTGAAACTCTGATTTCCGTTCGTCTGACATAGGTATATATTTGGATGCTAAATGTACAATTTTGTCTTCATCGTCTATTTCATATCCACCAGTTTCTGGCAAAGGAGCTCTGGATAAAAAATTAGCAATATACATAAGAGAACCTTTTAAATATTTTACGTTTAGAGAATATTTTAAAGTTTTCATTCGTATATTTTGAAGTCTACAAGTGAGTTGATTGATATTTTTTTTTTAAATTAATTCGAGAGGTTTATGGTCTGTATGAACCAGAACTTCATGTCCATATATATAAAAATGAAATTTTTCACATGCAAATTGTATACTTAACATTTCTTTTTCGATCTGAGCATAACGTTTTTCACAGTCTGTCAGACTTCTCGAAGCAAATGCAACAGGTTGTCCATTCTGTAGAAGACAAGAACCCAGACCATTTTGTGATGCATCCGTTTGTATAACCATCGGCTCCCTACTATTGAAAATTTTCAAATTAGGTGCTTTTGTTACTATTATTTTGATTTTATCAACAGTTTTCTTATGTATTTTATCGAATTTAAACACAACATCTTTTTTCAGAAAATCTCGAAGTGGGGCAGTTAGCTGTGATAAATTCGGGATAAATTTCGTTAGATATTTCAAAAACCCCAGAAATCTCTCCAAAGATTTTTTATCTGATGGATATTCAAGAAGTGTAACAGCTTTGATATATTTGTCGTCTAACTTGACTTCATTTTTCAAAATAACATGTCCGCAATACCTGACTTGGCTAACTTTAAACTAAATTTTATATTTATTTAGTCCAACTCCAAATTGTTTTGCCCTTTCCAGGAAATTTATGAGATTTTTATCATGTTCAATTTCGTTCTTTCCACAAATGACTATATCATCGAAATAAATGAAAACACCCGGTAAATCCCCGAAAATTTCCATATTTTTCCGCTGAAAAACTTCAGGAGCTGATGAAATTCCAAATGGAAGCCGGTTAAAACGATAACGAGCAAATGGTGTATTGATTCACTTCTGACACCATGTAAAGGATTATTCTCGAGATATGAACCTTTATTAAACTTTGTACATTGGTACTTGTTTGACAAATCATCTGACAGTTCTATCAATAATAACCCCCTAAGCTAACATGATTCATCAGATACTTCACAGGGAACATATTAAAAACAGTAATCATGTATATGATATATACATAAATCAAATGTTATACATTTGGACCTTGTTTTATTTTCCTATAAATATTAAAAAATCTTTTATTTGATAAGTTATATTTCTCCACTTTTTAATGTGAATATTTTGGAACAAGGAATCTGCTGTATTTCTTTTTAATATTAAATTTTGAGATCTTTGTCGGACGATAATTTATCGGAAAATTGAATAATTTCATTTTGTGGTAAATTCTTATTTGGCGCACATTCGCAATTCCGAAAGCATCACAACTATATTTAATCTACTTATTCGATTACTATCTTCCATCCACCAATTTATCAGACTGGACCTATTTTTTTTTTTTGGTATTTGAAATATCACGTACATTGTGAAAAATTGATGGAGAACTTTTATGCTAGGATTATCTATCTTCCTTAACTCGAACCTAGTCTCCGCCTCGTACATACCGAAAACCTAAAAAGTAATCTAACTAAATCCCCTACCAAAAATACGTGCTCGGAATGTGTATAGAGACCGCCACTGTTTGCTATTTAAATATACAGTTTGATAGACCTCGAGTTTTAAATTATTAAATGGTATTTCAAAGATTCATTTGGGACTTTATTCAACGAAAACTCCGGACTTCGGAGGAAACAGTCTTCATAAATTATTACCAGACAAATTCTTAACGACATTTCTATACTAATAGCAATAAATGGGTCTATATACAAATTTATTTCAAGAGAATATGCTTTTTCAAAAAGTTTGCACAGTAACATTTTAATTAAAAATATTACGAAGCCAAGAAATCTGTTTTCTGCCAATCCATCGCTTTCCTTTTATTTTACCCTGGATAATTAATCGGAGCATGTGATAATTATGCCCCCTCATCATATGTCCAAAGTATTCGATTTTTCTAATTTTGATGGTGTTTGTCAATTCTCGCTCTTTACGTAGGGATTCTAACACATGTTCGTTAGTTACGTGTGCTGTCCACGGAATCTTTAGCATACGGCGATAGCAACATAACTTAAACGCTTCCAATTTATTTAGATGCTTTACTTTCAGTGTCCAGGTTTCACATTCATAAAGCAAAACAGACCAAATGTAGCACTTTAATACTCTTAGACGGTTGTTCATCGAAAGACTTCTATTACATAGTACAGAACGCCAACTAGTGAATCTTTTACGTGCCAGTTCTATTCTGGTTGAGATTTCTTTATCGCTTTTAACTCTACAGTCTATCCAGCTACCCAAATACCTAAAGTGTTGTACTCTGTCCAGAATTTTACCATCTAATTTTAATTTTGGATACTCGATATTAATTTTACCGACAACCATCCACTTCGTTTTCTTTGTGTTGACACTTAAACCCTTTTCGTTGCATGCATTGTTTCTGCATTTAGTAGTGTTTGAAGGTCTTCGAGGCTTTCTGCCATTATAGCAGTATCATCAGCGTACCTAATGTTGTTAATTATTTCTCCACCAATTTTAACACGTTCATGGCGATATTTCAGCGCTTCTATAAAGACAGCTTCCGAGTAGACATTAAAAAGCATTGGTAAAATGACAAATCCCTGCCTAACGCCACGTTTAATAGGAATTTTTTCTGAAACCTCTTGTTCCACCCCCTACTTTATTGAAATACTTTTACTGCTGTTAAAACTGACAAAAGTATTTAAAAATTTGACGCGCTTGTTTACAAGGAACCATGGAAAAATATTTGAATTATTGCATAATTCATCTTAAAACGATTGAAGAAATCATGAAAATAAAACTTTTTTTTTCTTTAGTTACCATGAAAATATCGTCCAAGATGACAAAAATAATATTCTGGGAAAGTTTGAGCTCTTAATTTTTAATATTTGGAGGGCGCTCATCTTGATTTTTGATTCTCTACCCCATTTTTTTGTTAAATTTTTTTAAAATATTTATGAACTACACACAATTTTCCACAAATTACATTTTCTCCTCGAAAATTTAACAGTATTGCAAATTTTTGCAGAAGGGTGCAAAATGATTAGCCCACGAAAATATTCAAAGGTTTTTTTTTCAATTTAAGCCAATAAATATCAACTGCATTAACGTTAAGTTATGGCATAGCCCCCTTACTCTATACTAGGTTGGGCCAAAGAAAAATTTTGAATTTTTCTTTTTTAGTTACCATGAAAATATCGTCCAAGATGACAAAAATAAAATTCTGGTAAAGTTTAAGCTCTTAATTTTTAATATTTGGAGGTCACTCATCGTGATTTTTAATTTCCCATTTAAATAACACGGGAAAAAAATTATTTGGAATTTTATTGCGCTCGAACGAATTATCGGCCAGCGGAATTGAATACATATAATAAAAATAACGATGAGCGACCTCTTAATAATAATATTAGGAGCTCAAACTTTACCAGATTTTTTTTTTTTTTTTTTATAAAAATAGTCGCGTGGGCCGCGGACGGCCCGCACTGCGACTATTAGAAGAGGAAGGGATTATAGAAAGAAAATGATTGTGGACACGCTTTTTAAAAAGTTCCAGGTCATAGTTCTCTGGAAAAACTGATTTTGGAAGCTTATTCCATTCCGTAGCAGCCCTGTAAAAAAAGGATTCTTGATGAAGATTGGTCCTTGTAGTGTCAATCTTGAGAGTAAATGGGTGAGACTGATCAGCGTGCTGAGTTCTTCGGCCGAATGTGGCCAATGGTGGTACAAGAGTTTTTATTTCTCTGGAGCATCTGCCATGGAAATATCTGTAGAGCAATGACTGGTCTGCAACTCTTCTTCTATGTTCTAGAGGGTGAAGGGTATCTGTGAGAGTTGAGCTATTTATCAAGCGAATGGCTCTTTTCTGAAAGGAATCTAGAAGACGAATAAAATGCCTTGGTGCTGAACCCCAAATGTGCGAGCAATACTCCAGTAGAGGTCGGATTTGAGCCTTCTACGTCGTCAACAGTTGATCAGGAGTAAAAAACTATTTGGCTTTCCACATCTTGGACGATATTTTCATGGTAACTAAAGAAAAAAAAATAAAAGTTTTTTTGCATAACCCTTAATCTATTCGGGATTCAGAGACTTCGAGCAAAGTTTATCAGTTTTCTGGGGGCTAAGTCTCTGACATCGAAGTGCTTTAGGAAGGTCCCTTCTAGAAACTGAAGCCTCTTGCCTACCTTATTCTATACCCAATTTTTTTGTTAAAAAAATATTAAATATTTATGAAATACACACTGGCGTACCAAGAAATTTTCCAGAAATTTCATTTTCTTGTCGGAAATTTAACATTAATACAAATTTTTGCAAAAGGGTGCAAAATGAAAATAATAAAATGTTTTTTTTTAATTTAAGCCTTTAAATATCAACTGCATTAACGTTAAGTTATGGCAAAGCACGATTTGGTCACGTGCCGCATTTTTTTATCGTTAGTTTCACACATAAATAACACTTTAATTTATTTATTTTCGCATTAATGTTCATTAAAAATTCATGAACCGATAATTCAAAATGGCGACAACAACGCTGGTTGATAAATAAGGCGGTGGGGTAGTGAATTAAAGGGCCGAAGGGTGGTGGTCTCCGTTAGAATTTTTGAGGTTGCGTCTATAATCGATGCGGTGATATTAACGGGGTAACGCTCCTTGTATTTTATGAGGGGCTAAGTAGAGATATTAGCGAGTAGTTCGTATGATTTGTGACTGTCGAAAATTCAATTAGGGAATACTTTCTCAGAAGAATATGTCTAATATATAAACAGGGGAACATTGATTTGTGTGTGACTGTTTTTAATATTATGGTAGTATTTTTTGTCGGTCGAGTTGAAACAGACTCCTGTGACTCATTTTTTATGTCTGGCGTGTTCTGCTAACCACGATTTTGGTTAAATTTATGTGTTTAATGAAGCAACGAACTCCCATTATTTTTCATCGATTACTTCATCATAGTTATACGAGATAATTACAGACATCAGTATTAGTTAGTACTACACAGTGCAATTTTATATGTGCACTAATCTTGTCTAATATTTTAAATAAAACTAATGCATAAAACATCAAAATATTCATTTATATTTAATATGCAAAAATTAAATTACTTCTTTTTCATGCGGCTTCTCCATTATCGGAGGTTTGCTAACATCATGGCAATCCTGACCTTGGAAACTGCTGCTCTGAATAGATCTGCAGAAGACATGTTGAAATGTTGAACCATTCTTGCAGATTCCGCAACCAAGATATTCTTCTTCTTTTAATTGACCTTTTGCCCATAATCTTCCCCTGGATTATCAAGTGTAGTATCTCATATTTTGAACCTAGCATTATGTGACCCAGATAGGTGATCTTTCTTTTCTTCACTTTCTTTAACACCTCCAACTCTTTATTAATTCTGGTAAGCACTTCTGCGTTGGTCGTGTGCTCCACCCACGATATTCTGAGCATTCTTTTCTATGTCCACATCTCAAATGCTTCTATTTTTCTTTCGTACATTCTGTTAAGGATCCAACGATTGAACAATATAAGGTACGCAGACGATACCGTAGTATTTGATGACAATATTGAAAGGCTACAATAACTCATGACAAGAGTCAAAGATAACAGTAAAAAATACGGTCTAAAGCTGAATATAGATGAGACCAAATTCATATTAATCCGTAAAGGAACCAATGTACCGTGCCAAGTTGCTATCAGAAACCAGCAAATCGAAAGAGTTGCTTTATAAACATACCTAGGCACAACAATAAACATTGATTGGGACCATTCTCGTAAAATTAAATGCCGGATTAAAAAATCGCTAGCGGCGTTTCTAAAAATGTCAAAACTTTTTAAAAGTCACGATCTTAATCTAACATCAAAAGTAAGAATACTTCGCTGTTACGTGATCCCAGTGTTGCTTTATGGAGCAGAATCATGGACACTCACTCAAAACTCCACAAAAAAGCTTGAGGCATTTGAGATGTGGTTTTATCGGCGAATACTTAAAATATTGGACAGCCACGTCACAAATGTTAGAGTGCTCGAGAGAATAAATAAGGATATGGAGATCATAAATAAGATCAAGACTTGGAAGCTTGAGTACTTAGGTCACATAATGCGGAATGGGAAATGTTATGAGATTCCACAGCTGGTTCTCCAGGGGAGAGTCGTAGGACAAATATTTTATGGTTCAAATTGCCATGATGATCGAAAATATCCGTTTGCAATTGAGCACTTGAAGAAAAAGAAGAAGAAGAATTAACACCTGGCTTAAAAAAGTTTAAATATTTTACCCAATTCAATTATACAGTAATACAAGTTATCTAAGAAAAAATCTTTTATCAAAAATATAAAACATGTTTATTAGACTAAGAACAAAAGATTCATTGAAATCATTTTTAACATTTGCAAGTCATATTCAGTATTGTTGTATCACGTTTTAAGATCGAGGCGACAGTGTGGAGAAATGTCGAACTATAAAAAGTCAGTAAACAGTATATATTGCACTCACTTACATTGCAAATAACATACATTTTATTAAACGATTTTGAATTTACTACATTGTCAGTAAAAATGCGAAAAATAGTAATTTTCCCAACAAGTGCGGAAAGTGATGCTTTCCCGCACGCGACTGCCGCTAACCCGAACGACGCGGAGCGGAGTTCGGGTAAGCAGTCGAGTGCGGGAAAGACACTTTCCGCATGAGTTAGGAACAATACTTTTTCTACAAGCGTAGGAAACAAATTCATTTTTTCAATTATTTATTCATGCAAATGGAAACAACTAACAAGAGTAACATTTTCTATCCACTAATTATTCGTAATATTTATTGTAAATGTACAATTTGATGCATTATGTAAATTTATAGCGGAAGCCAGCATATTTTTTGAAGATGGCTGATTTCCTGAAGAAGAAGGTAACTCGGGCAATACATTATCGAAAGAAATCGAATGTGCAGGCACAGGCATCAAATCGTCGCCGATCGATATAGACGTGGATGGTTCTAAAATGCACCCGGAAGACGATGTAGTGTTCAAATTGAGAATTTTGTTGGACATTTCTTTTTTTCGATTGGTGGAGTCTTCTAAATACCCCTCTGCAACTGAAGTCGATTTCCATCCTCCTAGGCGTTTGATATTAGTTATACCCACAACACAGTCAGCAAGTAAAGTGGCTGAGGAACGCCTGAAGCTGTGACCAGTGTAAAGCTCTGGATTTTGAAGGCGCAGATATACTGCTATTTCGGAGGGTATCTTTCCTATGGTATTGATTCCTACACATTGCACAGTACATTTTCCACTTTTGTAATACAAGAATAAACGACGGTGAGGAGTCTCTTTTGGACGTAAATGTACATACTTTCTGTATACGTTCAAAAAATAACCATCATTTGCTTCTTCAGATATCACGAAGGATCTAGAGGAATGATTTTTGGAATCCTTGATATTAACAATTATCAGGTTTTCTTTGTCGTCTATGTCGTCAATGGTGAGTTTTGTCAGCTCTTCTCGTCTGCAAGCACCAGCTAATCCAATAATTGCTACTAACTTAATCATGAGGTATATGTCATCGGGTGCTTCAGTCATAAATTTTGAAACGTCTTCTTGAGTGAAGATTTTGGCCTTTTTCGGTCGAAAACCGACATTCTGTCTTTTAATGAATGCAGTTGTTTTGTAAAATTTGCTAATATCCAAATTTTGCCTTACTTTGAATACACTCTTCAACATTGAATATCTTGCCCATAAAGTGTTCGGCTTCCATGTTTTAGACATTTCTAGAAAATAAGCCAAGAATACTTCTTCTTTATTTGGTGTTTTCACTTTTTTATTGTTGCACCATTCAATAAAACTCGTGTATTGCTTCTCATACCTTTGTTTAGATTTCGTTGGCAATAACTCTAAGTTCGCATCTGTAGCTGCTTGCACGATTTCTTGTGGAAGTTCTTCATCAGATGAATAATCCATTGTGGCAATTTCACTGAATCGAAAATTTTATATAAGTAACGCTTTGTCTGTCACTCTGACAATTACAAACAAATTTGTGTATTGATCGGCATGACAACATCAATTGTTACCTACTCGTTATCAGATCAATCAAAGCCTATATATAGGGTGATTTTCATAACAATACATTTTTATTTATCAATATTTGTTCATTTTTTCAATAAATAGTGCAAAATGATGGATGATTTTGAACAAACTCACTTAGTATTGCAACAAAAAAGCTTGAACTTTCATATTTTGTCACCCACCACTTATATTTTACGGGGATATCATATAAATGTTTTTCCCGCACTAGTGGGGGAAAAAATTTCCCGCACTAGTGTGGGAAAACTTTTCCCGCACAACTGTGGGAAAATGACACTTTCCAAACTGAATTGCGTGCGGGTAGAGGGTGAATCACGCACGCTTGTAGAAAAAGAAATTTACAAAACTAAAAAAATCTGTTAACCAGGAATTGCCTTGAATTCTATAATTTAACATTAAATTTTGACGCTGCTGAATTTTCTGTAATGGAAACCCATTTCTTTTTAGTTGATGAGGTGGATTTTTAAAAAAAAATTCTCGTGTTTTTATTTCTTTTCTAATAACTTAAACGACATTGAGAGCGGTTATCATTTGAACGAATCACATTTCCACAATCTATAAAATGACAAATGTCATTGAGTTTCCCTCATTGATTTCCGCCACGTTAAGCTACTTTAGGCAGTGGCTAAAATATCGTCAACCGTTTCCAGTATGAAAATGGCGTTTCTTTCCATCTATCGAGTTATTGATCAAAAAAATGAATCGACCCTCTCCAAATGACTACCATAAAGTCACTTTCATATGTTACTAGTCATTGCATTCAGTCATCTGTATACGATTCCTTCGGATTTTATGGGGTAATTTTAGTGAAAAATGAATATTGACTTCTAAGACATAAACGTAACAAAAAATATAAAAATATATAAATATAAAAATCACTACTTTATGAAATAAATTTTATGTATTTATGATAAAAGAAAGTCAAATATGATTAAAATTCTAGCAGTGTGTGAACTATAAGAAGTTTGAGTTTATTGAGTAACAAATATTGCTATACAGGGCAAACTATTACTTAGAGAAGTTACAAAGCAGCTAACAAGAATCTGCTAGTTTATATGGTTTAGATTCAGATTCCACTCTTCTTAGGAAGCGTTTTATAAAATTCCACACCCTTATAAAAAACTGCCTTTTTTAAAAGGGTGGTCTTATGTAGAGAAAAGACAATTTTAAAAGCAAAATTTAAACATTTAGAAAAGTATATGTACAAGAGTATGTACATTTAAGCAGCTGTTTGTAATTAACTTCATTTTAGTTTCCGTTGTAATTTCGCTTTGTTTTATGTTATCTGTAAAATAAATTAATAGAATAATTTGTTGTTTATATGGCTAATATGCATTTTTTTAAGTTATCATTTAATTACTTACAAGGTTGGGGTTGCTATTTAAAATTTTAAAGAAGAGAGGGAGATGTTAAAGGGGTGCCACTTGGAAACGGTAGAATAACATTTTTCTCCTTCTTAATTTAACGTTTGATGTGTTTTTTGTTTTTTTTTAAATTTACGCCAAATCAAAAGTTTTTTGGACTGGCTGGGTCTGAACTGAAAGCACTGTATAATAAAAAAAATGTTTAGTTTGTGCATGGGGACTACGAGATTAAAGAGTTAGTGCAAGTATGTAAAGAGTGAGACTGGTACGTTTTTAATAATAAAATTCAAAATTTAAGACTAACGTTTTCTGTAATAAATATTAATAGGTCTTATTTACATGTAAAATGGCCGTTAAAAGCAGTTCACATTATACACTACTTTAATATTAACGAAAATTAAAACTTCAACTCAAGGATGTAAATTCAACCAAAATATCAAAGATAAACCCGAGCCAAGAGAAAGCTGCAAAGCTTTCGCACAATATTATTAATTCATAGTACCGTAATGCTCAGAAGATGATACAAAACTTAACGGGAAAAGTCATTAGTGATCTTTTTTATCGTAATATCTAATAACCACCATCTTTGTTTGGAAAGTCGAGATGTAAAATTTTCGTTCTAGAAGTGGTGCCCAGCACTTAAAAATTGTGAATTATTTAACACAGCTTACGTATACCAAAAAAAGCGTAAATGATTTAAAAAAATGAAAGCAATAAATATACAATATTGTAATTGTTCGATCCAAGTAAAAAAACTAACAATTTAAGATTAACTACATTGATCCACACCTTGAAGGTCTTTTACAAAATTATTCACGGGAGGATAAGAGCCAAATGTGAGGCAGATTTTATGAAACCCAATTTGGATTTAGAAACGCTTTAGGAACTAGAGAGGCTCTGAACATACTACTACAAAAATGCCGTGACCAGTGCAAAGACGTTTTTGTGTGTTTCGTTGATTACGAGAAGGCCTTCGACAAAGTACAACACACAAAGCTTATAGACATCTTAAAGAACATGGAGGTGGACAGCAGGTACGTTAAATTTTTTGAAAATTTATACTGAAGACAGAAAGCAGCAGTACGACTAAACCGAAAGCTCACAGTAGAAAGCCAAATTCAACGAGGCGTCAGACAGGGCTGCATACTATCATCACTACTTTTTAACATATATTCAGACAAAATCTTTAAACGGGCTACTCAAGAACCAGAACAAATCAATGGAGAATATATAAATACGATACGATTTGCTGACGACACTGTTTTCCTGAGTGACAAACTAGAAAACCTGCAACATCTACTAAACTGTGTAAACGCAGAAGGACAAGAAATGGAGCTCAACATAAATATCAACAAGACAAAGTTTATGGTCTTTAGTCGCCAACCACATCCTGATGCTTCACTGCAGATTGATACGAAGAATATAGACAGAGTAACCCAGTTTAAGTACATTGGATGTTATATCACCGAACATCTAAATCCAGATATAAAAAAAAGATGTAGAATAGAGACAGCCCGAACAACATTCCAAAAAATGAAACCACTATTCTGCAATGATAATCTGAACTTAAAATTACGACAGACAATGATAAAATCCTACATATGGTCAGTGTTGTTGTACAGGGCAGAGGTCTGGATATTAAGGCTGCTACAGTTAATCGGTTAGAAGCGTTTGAGATGTGGTTACACTGGTGAATGCTGAGAATACCCTGGACAGTTATGCAGACCAACGAAATGATGCTATCTTGGACATATCTTCAGAGGAGAGCGAAACAGAATCATACAACTGATCTTGATGGGAAAAGTGAAGGGACGTAGAGGAGTAGGAAGAAAGCAGGCTTCCTGGCTGAGGAACATCCGTGAATGGACCGGTATACGCAGCGTAGAGGAACTGTTTAGATTGGCGCAGAATCAAGAAAGACTTGCCCAAGTAATTGCCAACGTCAGGGGGATCTGATACGGCACTTGAAGAAGAAGAAGACATTGAAATTTCTTTTAATTGACACTACGTAGTTCGTACCATTTTCAACACCATTACTTTCGCAAAATGTTGATAATGGATAATCGTCTTCCACATCCTGTAGCTCTAGATTTTTTTCAATTTTTTCCACATTAATACATTAATTAATACATTAATACTTTTTAATTGTTTTGGCTGAAACGTTTTTCCATGATGTCACTATCCAAATACTCAAAGATGATATTTATATTTAGAGCTAGATTGCCAATTTACTTTATACTTGACATAGATCAAATATGACCAAGCTTCGAGTAATTTTCCCACTCTTGAAGCCCTGTACTTTCATTTTGACTTTAGGGCTTAATTTGGAAGATATAAACGATTTCCTTTATTGCTTTTATGGCTTTCTTATGTATATTTTTATTGATTTTGCTCTAAGGAGCATTAGTCTTTTTCTCCCAGCTACGCCAATAGCTACATCTTGTAGCTTCAAATATTTAGAATTTTTCATCTTGAATAGTCTTTTTAAAACAGCGTCTCTAAAGTTTTTTAAATTAAACATTTACGCTAATTTTTTTACTTGGATGCTGGTCCTTTTTCAGTCACGTCTGAACCTCTGGGGCTTTTTGTGTATTCCAAATGGAAGGTGTTGGACTTATTCCGGTGCTTACGTTTCCTGTTTTTGTTCGTAAAAGTTATTTTTCGGTTGGCTGTTATATTCTTTGGTGTAGTGTTATAATATTAATTCGAGTCAATCCACTATGTTAATAAACAGTCGATATTTTTGGAAATTAATCTCATCATGCCGAAATACAAATTACTAACAAACACGAATAGTTAAAAAAAAGCCGTTTGGTGCCATTGGACACACGATAGGAACGAAGTTCCTTGCTCTATTTATAAATTTTGATCAGAGGTATTTTGTAAAAAAAGAAAAACAAATATAATTATTACTGATTCTCATACAAAAGATATATAATATCAACGCTTCACTTTTTTGTTTATTTTTTTTATTCTGCCGGAATTGTTGTTGGAGTTGAGCATTGGTTTTCGGTATTTTATTTGCACTCTTACGTTTGCGCTTTCCATACTCTTTTGGACTCTAAACACATGATTTAACTATTGTCTCCCTATAATTTAAATAGTAGAATAAATAGTAAACACTCAAATCACATGTACAATTAACGAATGTAAACAATTAATACTTGTTTCTAGTTATACAAAACTTAATTGCAATAATAAACCTATGTTCAAATACGATCTAACACAGGCTTTATCAAAGTGGGGCACGCGCGCCCCTAGGGGTTCGCCATTTGATGGCAGGGGGTTCGCGTCAAGATTTACGTAATGGTGGCTGGATGACTGAATTCGTCGCTCGCACTCGCACTCGCATTTTTTCTTGCCTTAATGAAGGTTCCACGTGTAGTTTATTCACTGTGCAGGAAAAAATAAACGAATTTTGGAAAACTTGCTTGAGATCAAATATCTTTGAATGTTTTCCTCTTTTGTATGAATTTATCACGAAGAACTCCTTATCCGTGGATTCCGAAATAATGCTAAAATTGTTCTTCATATTTCTCAGCTCTACGACGAACTGAAAAGGTATTTTCCGGATATTGATAATGCTAAAGAGGGCTGGATTCGTAACCCATGTGCGGTCACAAACGAAAGCATAACTTCTAGTTTGAGTATTAAGCAACAGGAGTCATTATTAGAAGTGTCCGTAGATGAAACTCTTCAAGCTGATTTAAAAAGGATGTCTTTGATAGATTTTTGGGCAGCTAGACAGGAAGAGTATCCCGAACTCTCACGCAAAGCGGTGAATTTCCTTTTACCCTTTGCTACAACAAACTTATGTGAGAGTGGGTTTTCACACCTGGTCATGATAAAAATTAAACTTGGCACTTTATTTTTTACCATTATTAAAAAACATTATTTTCTTTAATATTCAAATTTACGCAATGACATTAATTAAAATTAATTTTTTTTTAAAGTGACATTAATTTTCTCGTCAATAATTTTATTCCTAAGTTAAGAATTTTTTTTACTTTTTAGTCTCTACTCTCTCTAAAAATTTTTTAGTTTTCTTTTACTTTCTTCGATTTGTTTTACTCATTTAAAAAATTATGTATTGAATGGTAAAATCACAAAAAGAATACATCGGCCGGGAATCGAAGCCTGCATGGCAGGCGAGCATTCTACCACTGAATCGCCAATGCATTTTGTTACGTGACGATTTTTTTTAAATCGCACGACCTGCAAGCCGTGTTACATTACATTACAATCTTGCGGTTGGGCCTTTGGTATCGGCGCCTATGTCACCTAGACCTTTTGATCCTCTGTGACTACCGCTGTGTCTTCAGGGCATCAGAATTCTAGTCCGCTGATTTTGGCAAGTCGTCTTAGGATAAATTTGAACTTAAACGAAAGACCATTCATTGCAATTGTGATTCTATCAATCAAGGACACCTCTGATATATTTTAGTTAATTTATAAGGGAAACGTAAAACTCATTGTAAATAATCATATATGTATAAAAATGCATGTCAAGAAGTTAACTGCAGATTAACGTAAGATACGGATTAGGATAAGGATAAAAGCTACTCCGGAGTTTTATTCCATTCCACTTTAGTCAAGAAACATCTCAACATTGGGTGTTAAACTGGAAAATTGTCCGTTTTCTGAGGTCCGTTGTTTCGTATTTTGGCAGTATGTGATTTTTTACTGTTACGTACTTAATATCGTTTTTAAAAATATTATTTTGGAGTTAGTGTTTTGGTTGAACGATAAAATTTGCGTGATACCCTCTTTAATGTACGCCACTGAATTTTTCTATGGAAGTGTTCCAACGTGTTATTTTGCGAAAAGTTTGATTGATGTGCCATTTTGAAAGTTTATTGTAAAAGTCATAAGTTTTCGACGTTTCTCTGGCCTTCCTATTACTGAAAATGCAACGGCAGTGTTTTCGAAAATGAGCTGAATTTTCAAGGGACCGAAATAAAAAAGTCCGTCGAGATCGAATACAAATAGTGGTATCGTTTCGTTGAAAGGATCTTCATAGAGAAGGATTGCAAAAAGTTCGGAAAAGAGTTATACGTTTCAAATGGCAGGATTTTTTTTTATGGATGGATTTTATTAACACGCTATTTTTATTAAGAGCCATAATAAAAGCGTCCAATTTATTTGTGAAGATTTTTAAAAGTAAAGAATTTTTTTTTTTAACAACGTTATATCCGAGTTTTTTTATGACATAACTGTAACCGAAGTACATTAAAGTACATTAAAGATATTTAAAAATAAATTATAATAAAGTAATTATAGCAAAAAAAGATAGAAAACAAGCTTTTGGAGTTAATCAAATTAAAAAGTAAAAAATAGTTCTTAACATAGGAATAAAATTACTGACGAGAAAATTAATGTCACTGTTTAATTTACGTGGATCGCCCTGTTTCTTTTCATCGTCCCTCTGCCTATTGCACTGCTAAGTTGTCGCTCATTCGTTTTCGGGGGCGTCCTAAACTCCTACGACCCATTGTTGATTTGTCGCGTGCTGTTCTGACTATTCTTTCGTTGTCCATTCTACTGATGTGCTCATTCCACCCCCTTTTCCTGTCGAAAACCCACTCATTGATGTTTTCTACCTTGCATGTTCTTCTTATATTCTCGCTTCTTTCTCTGTCCAAGATCGTCTTTGCAGTTATTCTACGAAGTTCTCTCATTTCGGATGTCTCTAGAAGTTGTTTAGTTCTCGCTGTGTCTGGTCGAGTGTCTGCCGTGTATCTCACAGTTGGTCTTACTATTGCCTTGTAAATTCTTGATTTGGTTTCTATTTTAATGTTTTTATTTCGCCATATTGTGTCATTTAGGCATCTTGCTATTCTTGTTGCCTTCGTTGTCTGTTCTCTCACATCCGTCTCAATATCACCGTAGCCTGAGATTTCTATGCCCAGATACTTATATTTCATTTCCTGTTGGATAATTTTGCCTTCAACTTTCAGTTTGCACCTTAATGGCGTTTTTGATGGGCCGATATTACCATATTAAGTGATTTGGCGGTGTAGTTAAATCGATGTAATAGTCGCTGCAGATCGTCTTCATTTTCAGCAACTGGTTCTGCGTCATCGGCATAGCATAGAACAGTAATTTCACGGTCATCCATTCTGTATCCTTTCAGTAAACGTACTTTGCTTATTACTTCGTCCATAATAATGTAGAAGAGAAGAGGGCTCGGTGAATCCCCTTGTCGAATACCTTGGCCCACAGCTATTGGTACGGTCGTGGTCCCATTTATTTTTGCTTCAATCTGATTTGCTTTGTATATATTTTCTATGGTTTTGATGAGATTATGTGGGATTTGCCTGTTGTAAAGAACGTCTGTATAACGTCTCTGAACCGCACACGATCGAACGCTTTTTCCAAATCAATAAAGCACATGTATGCTGGTCTGTTGTATTCAAATTTCATTACAGTAAACCCAAAATTAAAAATCATAAGTTTATTTTTAATACCGTTTTTATTATTTTTAAGTACGTTTATGGCAGCACCACAACCACAAATTAATTTTCTGTCTATATTTGGCAGTGAACAAAGGTGCATAGAGGAGCGGATAGTCAAATAAACAATGTTTAGATTGAATTTCCAGACGCAAATATGCAGGAAGGAAATTTGAATCTTAATTATAGGTATTTGTGCTCAATAAGATAAAATAAGATAAAAAGCGTTTATAGCAATAAAAATGTAACAATAGAAAGAATAATAAGTAACGGAAGTAACGGAAAAGAAAGTAAGTAAGAAATTATAAACAAATAAAAAAAAAACTTTAATTATACAGAGTTGCCTGTACGGTATGTTTCAAACCAATGTTGGTATCGGGTAAAGCCCCCTCCGCACCTGCCAAGGGTTTCAATACGCCTATGCCTTCAATAAGGTGCTGAAACTGCTGTTGCGGTATCTGTTCCCATTCTTCATTCAATGCTATTTGCAGCTCTTGAATCGTTTCTGGTAATGGTTGCCTCTTTCTTATCTTTTCTCCTAAAATATCCCATACATGTTTCAATGGATTCATGTCAGGACCACAAGCAGGCCACTCCAAAAAAGAAATTCCAACAATATTTAGGTAATTCGTGACAATTCGTGCAGTATGTGGACGTGAATTATCCTGCATAAATAAGAAATTGTCCCCAACAAAGGAGGCGTACGGGAAAACACGATCCTTCACACATTGTTGTATGTATCTGTCTGCTGTTAATGTTCCATGTTTGATGAAAATTAACTCGGTGTGTTTAATGCAGCGGTTCTCCTTTATACACGTTCGCGTCCACCTGGAGATTATAAAGTAAACCGGGATTCGTCAGAAAACATTACGGAACTCCATTGCTAAACAGTCCAGTTTCTATGGTTCTCCGCAAATCTTAACCTGTTAACTTGATGAGCTGTTGTTAATTTTGGGCACGCCACTGGCTTACGAGAATGTAAACTACTTTCATGCAAGATTTTCTGCAGAAATGTAAGTTCCTCGAGCTTGCAACAAACGACCAGCGAAAATATTTGATGTTAAAGAGCGTTCCTGTAGTACGGATATCCTTAAAAACGATCATTACGTTGATTTCTGGAAGGTTTTCTGCCTGATCCTGGTCTTCTAGTGTAGTGTCTGACGAAACTTCGCAAGAGCATCCTGAACGGTACTTGTGGCAATATTCAAACAATTTGCAATATACTGTACACTGCGCGACCATCTTCACTTAATCCTACAATTTTTGCAGTATTTTTGAGTCTCATTTTCACACAATTTGAATACACAAATGCGCAGTAATATTAAACAAGATAAAGCGTGGTGTTTGTTATTTCCAAAAGTAACTACATCATTTAAAAACAATGACATTAAGTACAACTAGTTAACAAATTGGAAAAAATAGATATGATACTTCCATGGTATATACATAAAATAAAACATTTTTATTAAAAAAAACATTTTTATTGAAAAAATAAAAAAATTTTAAGTGGCCGCAAACCTGCTGCATGGGTCTAAACCCGGTGTGGGCATACCATTTGCTGTTAGAAATAAGACAAACTTAGCAGTAAAAAAAAGCTAGTTGACCATTACATTTTTCGGAATAGCTAGAATGCAGAAATTCCACGATCTCTTTGTTGTTTGACATAGTCTCTTCTACACCATCGCAATGCGATTGCGATTGATCTAAATTCAAAATTAATAAAAAATTCTTCGCTTTCAACCTTGGAAAGTTTCTCCCTACGAATAGGTAATATCTTTAATTAATATCAGCAAGGATGCGGATAGTTTGCGATTGAATTTGTAAGATTTAGTGGTAGTGATTCAGAAACAAGATAGGAATGGTGCGCAGTGACTTTAGTGCCTGAAAATTCGGAGAATATGGAGAATATTCAGCTATATAAACTATTTCGGTGTATTGAAGTAAATGAATAGCAAGACTAAGATTCCATACGTTAATGAATAGTAGATTCTCCCTAAAGTGAAAAGGATTGTCTTAAAATAAAATAAACTCCGTCTGACAAGTTTTTATTTTCTATCGTGTAAATCATTGCCTAAATTTTTAATTAGCTTACTGTCCACCATGATTCTGTAACATTTTTAATGGTGCTGATCAAAAATTATACTTTTAAAAAGATTGGATGAACGAATAAATGAAATATTAATTGGTAGTGATACATCCCAATATAACACAATAATTATTTCTTTAACTCTTTGAGCGGCAGGAAATTAATCATAAAAGAAACCCTAGGGCGGCAAGAAACACAAGAGTTAAAAAACATTGTTTAATTTATACAATTAAATATTAAACGCGAAAAAATTCTAATCTTAAATGAATTATTTATCATTGCTCTTTTGCGAAAAAAAATTACGTATGGAATTGCTGAAAACAGTCTTTGGTTTTTTCCAAAAATATTCAAACGAAACAAAGTACAGTCGACTCTCGATAATTTAAAACTCAAGCGACCAGAGATAAATTTCAAATTACCAAGAGTTCAAAATAACAAGCGTTCAAATAACCACGAGGGGGTGGGGAAGGGGGACTCAGGTAAATAAGAGTTTGATCAAAATTCATGATTTATTATTTCTACATTATTATTATGTTTAACAGTTAAATATAAAAATACAATTATTCACAAATTTTTATTTTGAAAAGAACTCCGTAATCTTTTTTTGAGTGAGCGACTTCAGTCTATCATTGTCCTAAGAATTTTAGATATTGGTGAGAGCTGCAAAGTAATCGTCATTCGTGTCGGTTCCGAGGGCGTAAGCAATCGACGGATCTCTACATTTATGTAAACAAACGACAGGTGTATGATAAACGCTTCAAATTAAATAGAGAAAGGAAGCCTGGACTTTAAATTATCGCATGTTGGCAAAGAAGATACTTTTTCTTCAACTTCAAATTATCGAAGGGACCAATTAACATTGATTTTATTCAATTTATCAAGTATTTTTAAGGGACCGGAAAAAAAATTCAAATTATCGAGAGATTCAAATTAACGTGTGTCATATTATCGAGAGTCCACTGTAATAGGAACTCATATTTATTAAGACGATATTGACATGCCCGCCATATTAAAAATCTAATTATTCTACTCACGCTGTTAATATACATTACTTTGCAGCAAAATTTTGGGGACAATTTTAATAATTACAGTTAATTGTCGGAAAGTTATTAACTTTTTTAAATGAAAAAAATAACTGGGAAATTTTTTTTATTTTGAAAATATTATGATTTTGGTGACTTTCGACATAATTTACATTAAAGGTAACAAAATATTTCAATTATGTATTACCATAAATTGTTAAGTTTTTAAATAAAGTGAAGAACTAACAATAAATTATCGTCCGCTGTGAAATTGTCGAACGGTGTAATCAACGACAAATGTTCGCAGAAAGTGCCCAATACAATGTAAGAGAAAGTATATGAGAGATATGTCGTCACTTATTTATTGGATGTTTGGGGAGATTTGACATATAGCGGTTAATGGCGGGCGTGAGCAATTTCGTCTTAAACAATTGACAAAAAGAAAACGCTTATAAAACAGAAAGAACTAATAAATAAAAACTCAGAAGATTCCTCTGCATTACTGTAAAATACTTCCCATACAACTCCGCGGATACTCTGCTAATTATTGAATAAATAAATTTTTATCTTTACCTCTCACAAAAAAAAATCTTATCATCGCTGAAAAATGATCAAAAGCGTAGACGGAGAAAATCTTTAAAAATCATTGGCTGGCTAGTTCATTTTTTATTATCGTCTACTTTAAGTTTGTCCTTTTCTTGGAAAATTTGATCAGTCAAAATCCCCATAAAAAATATTAGATTTTCTTTTTTTGGGCTTAAGTGTTTATGAAATGTTTTGTGTTTACAATCCTTTTCCTTTTCGGAAAATTGCTGTTTCGGTATCATGTCAAGAGATCCTTTATTATTTGGAACTTTTGATTGCCTAATTGACCTATTAATTAATAATGTAGAAATTATAAAGTAACTGTGCCCTTTTGACCATGGCTACGAGTACCTTTGTTAATATATTTTCACGAGTTTTCATGTTTGGATAACAATTTGCCGCACTTTTAACTTTTCATCGCGAAGCTGCAGTGGATAATAAACTATACATATAAAATGCTTTGTCCTGAATTACTGACTGACGGATCAGCGCTTAGCCTAAACCGCTGATCGTAGAGACCTGAAACTTGTAGGATGTGTTTTTTGTATATCGTAGGCATCCGATAATAAAGGAATTTCGAAAACTCTGCCCCTAAGGGGGTGAAAAACGGGGGCAAAGTTTGTATGGAACAACGTGATTCCTTGGTCCAATTTTATTCAAATTTTGCATAAACATTCTTTAACAGAATTAATGGAAGACGTGTTTTGTATTGTAGCATTTGAAATTGCTACTTGTTAATTTTGTTTTATATATATAGTAAATTTTTCATTTATTGGGCATTGTAGCATTTGAAATTGCTACCTGTTAATTTTGTTTTCTATATATAATAAATTTTTTATTTATTGGGCATTGTACTTACAGAGAACATTCAGTTTTGATATCAAATTCCTGAATAAAACATTTATTTCACTATTTCAAAACAAACATCATATAGAATATGATCACAAGTTTCAACACTAGGTAATACTCTTGCTTCTGACATTCTAAGAGCTGTTGAAAGTAATGTAATCAAGCTGCAGGAACCTTATGATTTCTGGCTGGATTCCTGGATTTCTGAAATTTAAGATAGTGAAGTCAATAAAAACATCCATTCACATGTGAGCAGGCGACATACCGTTGTGTTTCTCTAGTATGATGAATTCTAGGCTATTGAAGGTTTGTCCCAGGATTTTGTTGATTCTGAATGAGATCTCTAGGTATTTACTGGGTTTTTTTCTCTATTTTTCATAATATAATCTTATATTTACTTTCTAGACGTCGATGTTATTGTGGGCGTGTCACTGTTCTTCTTTCATAGAACTTCTGTCATCGGTCTCAAGTCGGTTAGCCGTTAATGTTTCGTGCCATAGTAGAAAAGAAAGAAAAAGAATGGATTTTTAGATTACATTCGATGAAATTCATTCTGTCAATCAATAGCATTTATGGTTCTGACCAATGAGAGGCTAGGAATTCAAAACTGGCGCTGATTTCATACAGGATGTGCAGTTTTTTTCTGGCAACTGTTAGAAATAGAGGATGGTTCTGTCCTCGTGGTGGTCAGGGAGTTCTTTTTCGGTGCGGCCATAATGAGGTGCGCTTGACTCGTGTTTGGGATTCTTTTTCGGTATTGAACCGAAATTAACCCTTAGGGGGGAATTTACGAAGTGCCGTTTGGGCCGAGATCAAGTCGCACCCATCGTTAGTGGTTTTTTTTGGAGCCTTATATGGGGATTTGTGCCAAACACCGGTAAGCTGCCATGCGGTGGGAACACCGCCATTTTGTCCTGATGTCCTGTTAGTCCGTTTTAGTCCTGTTTGCTGTTATGGATATCTTCTAGTTTTACCTCCCTTCTCAGAAGGTAAGTTATGACTTTTGAACTAGCAATGATATCGATCAGGTTGAAAATATACCTACTTCATTTTGTTGGTTTTTTATTTTGCACATGTTCTTTCATGAGATTATTTTTTTTGTTAGGGTGTTAGGGTACAGCTTAGCCCTCATCATCAGACTTCTGGCAATCGACAGACATCCACCGGATGAGATCTAGTAGTAGCCGATAGAGGCTAGAGACCTGCTGAGTTGCATCATCGACCCCTGGCTGACCTGGAAGGTTAAGCCTTTCTTCTTACCTTCTCTTCATTTTGCTGTCCGTTTCCTGTCTTCTTCCTGTCTTCTTCCTGTCTTCGTTTTTGTGTCTTCAACTACATCAAGTGGACCTTGGATAGAGGCTACATATGTGGACCATTGGACTTTAATACCAGGTTTTTTTACACCTTCAGTGTTCTCTTACCTTTTTGAGATTTATTTATAACTATTTTATCATATTAGTACTTATCATACCATCATTTTATATAATAACTAATTATTAACATCGTATATTATACCACCGTGATAATTTTATAAACTATAATCTAAAGAACTTTTGTGAAGTTCTCACATAGTACTATGTGACAGCAGATTCAGTCACAGGTTGATTTCTTACCATTATACCCCATTCTGGTAACTTTGAGCGGTATAACACCAGGTATAAAAGTGTATGTATTTCGCTATAATACATTAGTTAATATTGTTATATATGTTATTTAATTTATGTAATTATTACTTTATGATACCCTGGTCTACAACGTATTTTGCCTTGTCCAATTTGGTGTTCTAATTATATTCTTATATGTGATATGTTTTTTATTCTCCTATTTGCCCAGCCTGAATGTCTAAGAAAATTTAATACTATGTCATTTTAGGTATTTTGTTAAAGATAGATATTTGGTTTTCTCAATTATCCAAATATAGTATAGCTATATCTAAATTGGGTGGCGCCCTTATGAATTTGAATTTTCAATCTTAGAGCCGTAAATAATTCGAACTCACTTTATCTGTTCTCCGGCGAACAGCTGCCGTCAGCACATTGTGTTCTATTTTTTTATGTAATGAACATAATAAAGTAGGCCACAGTATTTTATTGAAACTTATCGCCTAACAGAAATAAAAAGGGGTAGAGAGGTATTTTAAGGGGTAATTTGCATCAAAGTTAATATCAATACTCCTTAGTGCTTTTGATTCTAATTTCATTTTATTTTGACATATGTTTAAAAACTCCGATTTTATTCAAAAAACGTTGAACTCACATAAAAGCTCTTGGTGCAATTTAAACCTGAAGTGTCAAATATAAAATAATATTTAAATCGGATTGGAATTCGAAATTTTAATTTTATTTGTTCTTGGATATTTGAATGAAAAAATCACCTTATACTTTGACTGCATACTCCGCGTTTAAACTTCCTTCCTATTTGATTCAAACCGAAACCCCACTCTGCAATATATCCAAATAAAATAATATGGCGGAAGTACTCCGCAAAACGAAATTAATTGTTTGGGATGAGAGTACTATGGCTCATAAAGGGGGTTTTGAAGCCCTCAATAGATCTTTGCAAGATGTTAGGAATAATAATTGTAAAATAGAAGGAGTTACTGTATTGTTAGCAGGCGATTTCTGGCACCAGTAGTGCTCAGAGGAACGCGAGTGGACGAAGTTAAAGCGTGCGTAAAGCGGTTTCATTTGTGAGCCTTACCAAAAAATATGAGAGTCCATCTTAGGGGAGATGTTACAGCTGGACAGTTCTCAGACATGTTGCTTGAAATAGAAAACGGGGATTTCCTGGAACTGGATAATAATATTATTCTCGCTACAGAGTTAGGTACAATTGTTTCCACTGTAGAATAGCTTATAGCTAAAATTAACCTAAACAATAATAAAATTCACGATAAACCTGCAGATTGGTTATGCGAGCATACCATCCTAACACCAAAAAACGAACAAGCCTCAGTCATAAATAAAATACTTTTGACAACATTCGAAAGGATCTGATGATGCCATTCATTCCTGAATACGCTGAAGCCTCCCGGTCTCCCAACTCACATATCCAAAATGAGAGTTGGCGCGCCAATTATGTTGCTGCGGAATATAAATCCACCAAAATTATGCAATGGCACCAGATTTCAAGAGAAAATATTGCATCGCAATGTAATCAAGGCAACTATACTGACAGGTTCTCAAGGAGAGTATGTATTTATTCCTCCAACACCATCACATTACCCCTTTGAATTCAAGAGAGTGTAGTTTCCCATCAAAGTCTGCTTCGCCATTACGATAAAAAAAGCTCAAATATCAAACTATTAAGGTAGCGGGAGTAGACATGAAAGAAAGCTGTTTCTCTCACAGCCAGTTGTATGTGGCATGCTCCAGAATAAGCGCACAAAGTAACCTGGTGATTCTAGCACCCAAAGGAAAAACAAAAAACATTGTTTACAAAGAAATACTGCAGTAGGTGTAGTATTTCGATTTCGTTTTAAAAAGATAATATCACCGTGTAACTTTCACCAGATCTAAATTTTATTTTATTCTCATGTTTATTTAACCTTTACATCCCCACACTATAATAAAGATTGTTTGTTATATTTTATAAGTAATCAAACATTTAAACATAATAGTTTATATGTTATAACAAAATTAATAACGTAAAAACTAATTAAAAATCTTTTTAGAACCATTTTCGACTTCTACGCGGACGAAGTCGCAGGCAAAAGCTAGTAACCAAATAAATGCATTGAATTAGGAGAAGGTCACTTGGGTTTCCTGACGTTTTCAGGTTTTTTTATCAAGTTGTTTTTAGAAAATTGATTGTTAATCCCAATCCTATACCAAGTAGAGAGATGCTGTTCTTTTATTAAAGTAAGTTTGCGTTGTAAGGTTTAAAAATATCATACTATAAAATAATTAGGTAATTATGTGTGTATATATTAATCGTTCTTGTAAAATCAGTTTGCTCTACTATAGGGTAATTTTTTATCGATTTCTTTTACAATTAACATCGTTGCAATAGAAAGTCTACTTACCCGTTTTGTTATTTTTCTTTGTGTCGTAATAAATGTTAAATCGGGAAACGACCCCTTTCTTATTTTTTCATTGAACCCCTCGAAAAGTCTATAACCCCGTCTGATTGATACACAATCCGGTGGCAAATCGCTGGGGATGCTAAACACGATCTTTCCTGCCTAATGAGAAAACTTTCTTTGCAAAGCATTCTACAAAAAGGCACACGCACATCTTCCCGCAGTTTCTTAAAGCAGCGACGTTGCCGCCGTTACAAAAAAATATAAGTTAATTTGGAAACGAAATTTTTTTTTATTCTAAAACATCAAAGTCGTGAGAAGTATTTTAAAAAGCAACTCCCAATATACACATAGTTTAAAAATTTATGTATCACCCTTGTATTCACGTTGTTTACATTTTTATAAATCGGTTTCTTTATCACTTATTTAGTAACTCTTTTTTATGTAAAAGTAAACATTTTTTTTTTGTAAAAAGTTTGAATACCCATTTAGTCATGCTGTTTTCACTTTGGTGTTAATTACACAAAATTTACCTAGGCTGCTACTTGAATGATAAGTGGGACCCGGAGGTGGAGATAAGGTGCCGTATAAAACAAGCAAGAGCCACATTTTTACGTCTACGTAAGTTTTTAGTTGACCACCGACAAGACATTAATTTGAGACTCAAGATGACCAAATCTTATGTGTGGCCTGTTCTTCTATATGGCATGGAAGCGTGGACTCTTAAGGCTTCGTCAATTAATAAGCTCGAAGCATTTGAAATGTGGACCCTTCGTCGAATGCTTAAAATATCATGGGTTGAGAGAGTCAGAAATAAAGAAGTCATTAGAAGAGCAAAACTAAAAGACGGAGAACTGTTCGAGACAATCAAAAAGAGAAAAATCGCATATTTTGGACACATAATAAGAGAAGACCTAAGAAATGCCAGGTCAAGAGTACCAACAACCGAAGAGCATGTATGAGAGCACTGATGAAAGTAGAGGAAGCAAAAGATGTGTGTACGAACCGTAGCAAGTGGGAGGAAGTGGTCTCTGCCTACCAATATGGGAAAAAGGCGTGACTTTATGTATGTATATATAATATGAAGGACGCCTACGTAGTAACGACTGCATGGCACTTTAAGAAGAGAAGACATGAAATTTATTGCTCTTAAAATTAAATTATACGTGATTACTTATGAATTGCCATTTAATTTCCGAGCTGGATCGTGCAAGAATTATTGTTTTAGTTCACGAAGGCCACTCACAGCAGCGGGTCGTGGCTGATAGAGTTCGTGTTTCTCAGACTAACGTGTCCCGAATATAGAATAGGTTTTTGTAGACCAATTCAGTACAAAATAGGCATCGCTCTGGTAGACGAGTAACTAATGAACAACAGAATAGATTTATAGGAATTTCCATTAAGAGGAATCCCTCTTTGTCTATACCAGCCCTCCAAAGAGAGTTCAGACATGCCACAGGAGTCATAATATCGTTGGTTGCAATTAGAAGACGAATTGTTTAGTCAGGTTTGAGGTGTCGTCGTCCAATTGGAGTTCCCCAACTACGACATAGGCATGTTTTCAGCGCCTCCAATGAGCTGAAGAACGCATAGAGCTCCCTCTGCAATTTTGGAATTCTGTTCTTTTTCAGATGATACTCAAATCTGTCTGAATAGTGATAGCCAGCGTATTCGTGTTTGGCGAGAGCCAACAACAGCTGCACAATTAGCTTATGCCCGTCCCAGACTTCCTTTCTTTGGTGGCAGTGCTTTGTTTTGGGCAGGCATTATGGCATGTGGTCGTACGGAATTGGTGCTCATTAATGGGACTATGAGAGAGAAAAGGTACATTACACATGTCTTAGAACCTCATGTGAAACTGTGGCGAGGAACTGTTGGTGAGAATTTTGTGTCTATGGACGACAACGCACGCCCACATAGGTCTCGAGCAGTAAATGACTATCTTAAGACACAAGGAATTCGTCGTTTGCAGTGGCCTGCTATGTCGCCAGACATGAACCCAATTAAACATGCTCGAAGAAATCCTCCCAAAACCCACCAGGAACTAGCAGTTGCCGCAAAAGAAGAATGGGAGAATATGCCACAGGAAGATATTAATTTATAAGTGTAGTTTGGTACAATGTTCAATAATAACGAACATTTTAGGTGATGCATAACTTTTGAATTTATGTGTATTTAGCTGTCTACTTTACTTATACTGTGATAAAGCAGTGGTATAAAAATTAATATTTGTGCACTATGCAGTATAAAAAAAATCCCATGTACTTCAACTGGAACCAGACTCTACTGGAACCAGATTGCCGAAGTAAGAATAGACGGAGGAACATCTGACACTGTGTCAATCCGAAGAGGCGTACGGCAGGGCTGTATATTGTCACCACTCCTATTCAACAATCTATTCGGAGGCAATTTCAAGGAAGTTTTAGCGGAAGACATGTGAGGTATCAAAATAAATGAAGTAAGTATCACCAATATCTGATACGCAGACGACACCGTAGTCCTTGCCGATAACATATCAGACCTACAAAATATGATAAATAGAATAATTGAATATAGTGAGCATCATGGATTGGACATAAATATATTAAAGACCAAACTGCTAGTCTTCTCCAAGAGATCCACTGCTGATTAGATGTTATGTCTTCAGTGTGTTGCTATACGGATGCGAATGCTGGACCCTGGACCCTGCAACTAAAAAGAAAATTGAGGCGTTTGAAATGTACTCATATCGCCGTATGCTCCGCATCTAATGGGTCCAACGAATTACGAACGAAGAAGCCGAAAGAGCTAATGGTCCTCATTAACGAAAGAAAAACTACATAAAAACTACTAGGCCACATTATGATAGGCAATAAGTATGAACTGCTCAGACTAATAATTGAAGGAAAGACTCAAGTGAAAAGATCGGTTGGTAGACGTCAGAGATCTTGGTTGAAAGACCTCAGAAGATGGTTTGGGTGCACTTCCATTGAAATCTTTCGAGCTAATGTGTCCAGAACAGTGTTAGCTATGTGGATCGCCAACCTTCGTAAGGAGAGGGCGTCATAAGAAGAAGACTTCCATAGAAAATGTACAACTCTGTGAGTTTAACCGTGGTTGTACTCTCACTCTGCAATCCTTAATGAAGTGTGTTTTTCCACACCGATAATAGGTTTGTTTTCGCTGGTTGCTCATACCATTTATCATGGATTTGATTTCCTTTAAAAAAATTTTAAAGAGCCCATTGGCTGCGTCGTACATCTAAAATGATCGCGAAATGCTTTTATAATTGACAACATTGCAAGAAAAAGCGAAAAAAAGGGAATAAAAAATAGGAATCAAATTAGAAGGTGTCTCTGACGTCGGCGAGGTGTGGAATCAAATTGCATCCTATTAGTAGATCGCAGAAAGCGTATCTAATTGAATAATGATGGCGTACTATTTAAGCGACTTCCAACGTTAACGGTATAACAGAACCTACGAAATTTAATCACCGAAGACAGTTGCGACCTATACAAATTACCACGTCTCCGAGCTGTCACAATTTAGCGCAGGTGATTGAGTTTGTTGCCGACGACGTTACTTTACACAATTTTTAACACAATAAAAATACGAAAAGTTACGTACATAGCTTTTTATAAATAAAAATTAACTTAATTTTACTCACCACCCTCTAGAGGTAATATCTCGAAAGGGGGTGGGCTTAGGAAATTTTGTTGCAGAAAAGATCCATCATAATTTCATACGGGAAATCACCTCTTGAATTTTTTCGCATGAATTTAGAAACACCCTGTTCGTAAAAGATAAAAAAAATTAAACGATATTCCAGATACTACCACAATGAATAAATTTCTGTGTAATTTATTGTATAAAATAAATGAACTAATCTTCAACTTCTGGTAAAAACTTGAGAAGTAAAAGTTATGTTACAATAATGTACTCGTAAATCAAGTAAGTAATAAAAAAAAATAATGTCGTTTGGATAATGTCAATTATAATTTAAAAAAATTGATTTAATTGTTTATCTATGTTTTTAAATGATAAACAAATTTTACCTAATTATAATTTTAAATTAAATAACGCCTCAATAATGATAAATTAAATAATATTACGATGTCTAAATATTGCTGCATAAAATAAAAAGTACCAAAACTACTTTAAACTTGGAAAAAGATAACTATAGCTCATTTCACCAACATACGACGGTATCAGATTAGTCACCGAGGCATCGACTTAACGGGCGCACTGTGTTGAGAGTTACTTTAGTAAATTCCCCTAAGATTTAAACCCGAAAATTTTTTGTTTATAATTATGCTTTTGTTAGGACGTTTCATTTTTAATTTTTTGCTTTATTGTGAACAGAAATCGTTGATGTAGCTCTCGATGAGTTTTTTGGTTAGAAATAGGCACATATTTCGTTATGTTAAAAGAATTTAACAAAAATTAATTATCGGTACAAATTAAATAAATATGCTTAATCATGTAGTACCTACGGTATTATTAAGCATCAAATTTATAGTCATCATAATCGAAATCACTGTCGCCGCTATTGCCATTCGGATTGTTAATGATAACAGGATTAACTGCTTCGATGCGGTTTTCACGAACCCACCATTCCTCTGTGTAATTTTCACATTTTGTGACACATTTTCCCAAAATGTTAGAAGTGGCAGTATTAAGTGCTCGTTGCCAGGTTTCCAAAACAGCCTTATCACTGTAACCATTAGATCCAATGTGATTGTCGTAATAAGTCTTAGCACACGATGTCCATAACTGAGTATAATTTAATCCACTTTGTAAATTTTTTTTTCGTATCTTTTATCTATCGATAATAATTCCGGCTTGAAGCAATACTGTGGAAATAAAATATTTTCGTTCGTTAACCATTCTTTTATTTTTTGTACCGTCCAGGAGTTGGTTGCTTACCATTATCTAATAGAATGACAGATGGTTTCTCTTTTAACGATTTCACAAACATCTCTGTATCCATATTGTCGTAATAATCGGCCGATTTTGATTTTGACGAAAATAAAAGATCCGCCCCAACAACAAAACCATGCTTTCCACTTGCATGCACAATAATGTGTCTAATGTAGATTTTATGTTATCGTCCTCCAATTTCTTTTTGTCCCACATTTAGTAAAAATCCAAGTTTCGTCCAGATATACAAATAAAGAACATTCTTGTTTACTGTGAGTATAATTTCTTAAAGTTTAATTTTTTTGTGCACGACTCTAGCTTTTTCACACAAAGTCTTTTGGTTGTCCTCATTTTTAGACTTAAACCCAATTGACCCTTAATTTCCAAACAAAAAGTCCCTTATAAAATAAAATTCGTTACCAACGATATTTGATTAAAAATATTAGGGAAATTTACTTTCGTACTTCTTAAATGTACAGTTGAATAATGGTTATCGAGTTTCTAACGATAATCCGAAACCACCGCATATTCGTGAAATGTCGATTTCCCACGAAATCTTTTAAAAGAATAATAATATAATTGTCTTTTCACAATTGTAATCCCACTACCGTAGTTAAGAGTTAAAACAATTCTTTTTAGATTTGCAGAGGACACGCCTTGGTTAATTATTAACAATTTTAAATTTCCCTTCTTTACTTTGGATAAAAGTCTCGTGGCAAATGACAGTGTCGTTCTGTTTATATTCTTGAATCAGTTGTAATATACTCGATGTTACATTTTGGTTACCATACCGATTGTCAAATCACTAACGAATAAATATTAAAAAATGAAATATTGTGTGCACATAAATCATCACTAGAATTTTATTTATATGCAAAGAAATCCCAACCCCAAAAATATTAACATTAAATAAACTGCTTAATGCCCGCAATCACCCTCTGGTGTTTATTCCCAGCATTTCACGATGTTTACTATTGCTAATATAAATAAAAAAAAATACCCTTTAATCCTTATCGTTTACATTGTGATCGGGTAATCAATTTTCTTCGTGCTGACATTTTACTTTCAACTCTTGTTTGTTAAAGGATATTTTTTAGGGGATGGTATATAAATGCGCTAAATGATTTTTTCCCCGTGAAAAAAGTTTACGTGTTAAAGAATACTTTAAAACCCCTGTCACCACCCCCTACAACAAGCGAATTTTAAGTCCTTCGAATTTTATTTAGATAATCCCATTCTATTTTATCAGTTTATACGAATCCCTTAACCTGAGCGATCGCGGGTACTTATTATAGGAATTTATTATTGTAAAAAAACTCCCAATAAAGGGCAATGTTGAAAATTCCGTATTTTTTAACAGTAGAATGTCCTTAAATCCATTCCTTGATTTAAAAACCTCATTATGGACGAGTGCTATAGGCACCCAATCATACATTTTTTTGGGATTTTGCAGGTGTTATTTTCGTGGAATATTTACCGCGTAAGCGCACCATAACAGGAGAATATTATGCCAATTTAATACCAAAAGTACGAAAATGATCAGAAAAGAGAGAAGAGAAAAATTAACACGAGGTGTGCTCTTCCACCAGGACAACGTTTCGGCCCACAAAAGTTGTGTTGCAATGGCTGCCATTCACAATGCGAGATTTGAAATTTTTGAACAACCCTCTTATTTTTTTTAAAAGGGTTTGAAACACTTCAACACCGATATACTTAGTGCATAAACGTTGCAGGTGACTATGTTGAAAAATAAATAAGTTTCATTTTTCCCATATGTTTGCTTCTATGTTAGGGACAACAATTTGTGAACTATTCTCGTACATTACAACAATTAATTGACCTAACCTTCGCAGGTTAATAATAGATAACACTAGTGGTTTTAAATATACGTAGGAATGGAGAATTAAAACCGGGTGCAAAATTTGGTGACATTACCTTACTAATTAATGGTGTCGCGGCCAACGTGGTTGCCCCACTAGAATTATTTTGTGAACGCATCCATACTGGTTGTTACATCAAATTGGTTGCGCCACCAATTAAGACACCAGGTGAGATACTCTCTGTAAAGCTGCATACACTTTGTTGGTGTAGGCGACTGGTTGCGCCACCCGGTGAAATAAAGCCCAAAATGTAATTTTATAAAAATGAACTAAACCATATAAAGAAATCATTAATTTCTCCACAGATTATTTTAAAAAATAATACAGCATACACATATTATCATCATCATCATCCAGCCATATTGCCAGCATTGTTGAACATAGGCCTCCTCTAAGCGTTTCCATGTCTTTCAATCTTGAGCTGCAGCAATCTAGTTGGATGATATTCTTTTTATATCATCTGTCCAGCGTATTGGTGGTCTTCCACTGCTTCTTTTGTCGGCTCTAGGTCTCCATTCCAGAATCCTCTTTGTCCATCTTTCTTCCACACATATCATTTATTTTAAAACCTTGCTGGTTCCTTGATTTTTAGTGTAATTTTTTTTAAAAGAATTAAAAATTTAATTGTCAATAAAATTGTTAATAAATAAGAATTGTAAAATGCCTTTTAGTTGTCTAAATTCTTAGTTTTCCTATAAGCGACAACTCCTCTTTAACAACCAACTCATCCTGTCATTGGCAAATATTACTGTATTAGAACCTTTTTTTGCTTAAAATATTATCTTGTTTATTTAAAACATGGTTCAGAAAACTTTTAAAATGTTTTTTTTTTCGTAACAAATTCTTATTGCCTTCGGGCAGGTTGCTCTTTCTTTACGCAAACATTACGATAAAATTAATAATCGTGCTACCAATTTATCATTATCATTAAATATTCTTATTTAAACAATCCTTGGGATATTTACCTAGAAATTATATGGAGCAACCGAGCGAATCGCGTGTTATTATTTGCGGCTTGTTGATTTTTCCGATCAAACGAAATATTTTGCAGGAAAATAACAGCTATTATGAAATTTATGTCGGAAAAAATAATTAAACGCAAACAACAGCACTCGTTCGACGGTCATTCGAGCGATACAGGAATTTTCGGATCTTTAGTAACGCTAGTTGGTTCATAATGTTATACCACCTCATTAGTTTATTTAATATTTCTACTATAAAATAAAAAAAAAGCCAACAAACGATACAAATATATTTTTTCCATAACCCTCTACAAAATTTGTAAAATTTGTAATAAAATACCTCCAGCGAAAACGTGATTTCTGTTGCAAGTAAAAGAAATTCTGACTTTCGTCATTTGAGACGTTCCGGTTAAAGAACAATCTTAAAAATTTACCTTAACCTAATAAGCTTAAAAACAGGATGAGGAAAAATATCAACCATTAAATACAGTGTCATCCCCAAAGTACTTATTTATTAAGGGTTTTTCGACAAAAAGTGATTCGTGGTAAAAATGTATGCATCTCCTAAAACTAAACATGCCTCAACAAAATATAGTAAAACGCATATAATATACAAGGAGCCTTTAAAAATTTGATTTTAAGACAGGGGTTATTTTGAAAAGTCTCGGAAAATGTTACTTAAAAAAGTTGTTCACAATTAAAAAATACATCTTGATGTGAAAAGTCTTGGCCATTTAAGTTAGGTTTTATTTTTTACCCATTTTTTTTATGGGGACAATCACAAAACATTAACATCGGCAAAAACTAATTACATTTATTGTGTGGAGATTTTTTTTGTTAAAAAAAAGTATTTTACATCTCAGTATGACGTCCATCCCGCAACATGCATAGTTCGATTCTTCTTACACAATCGTTGACTGCATTCGTTATGTGCTCCGGTTCTATGGCACTCACACAATTATTAATCATAGTTTTTAAAAGTTCTTTATCTCTAAAAAGGCGATGTTTGTAAACTTTGTTCTTTAATAAACCCCGAAAAACGAAATCCATTGGGGTTAAATTTGGTGAGCGCGCTGGCATTGGTTGGATTGGGTTAGTTTAAAACGGTGGTTCGGAGGAAACCCACTTATGCCTTTTGGCCCGTTATGATACCGTGCTGGACGGCGGTGCCTTCCCCCTCTACCGTGAGAACTAGTAGGAACTTTTAAGAAAAAGTGTGAGGTCTTTAATGCTAACTTGGCTGAGATCAGATAAGTCATCAAATTTCGGTTGCCCTAGTATAGAAAGCCGTTTTCTGCTTAGGGCAGGGCAGTGGCAGAGAAGATGTACCATTGTTTTCTCCTCTTCCTTATGGTGACAGCTTTTACAGAAATCGTGTAGGAGCTCTGCGATTCACATGCGCCGTGCATGGGATCCACTTGCCCAGCGTACTGTTATAGCCGCGATCGCATATCCAATGGACTCCCTGGATAGAATTAAAACTTCATTAGTTCGACGTAGATCTACTTCAGTCCAAATATGCTTTGATGATTTGTGCATGTGGGTTTATTTTGCCACTTTGAGTTGGTTTTTTAAACTTCTTTGCTGTGTAGGAGGAACCGGCAGTTGCTTGCTAGCTCGTCCGCCTTACAGTTGCCTGATATGTCCCTGTGTCCGGATACCCAGGCAATGTGAACTCTAAACTTAGCTGCTACCTCATTCTGGGCGGCTCGGTATTGCACGGCTGCCCTAGAGGTCAAGTAAACTGAGTTCAGTAATTTAATAGCAGCCTGGCTGTCGCAAAGAATGGATATTTTGCTGAACTTTTGTTCATTGCGAAGTATCCAGACAGCTGCATCGGTAATGGCTGTCATTTCGGCTTGATACACACTGCAGTAATCAGGCAAACGAAATGACAGGCTAAGTAAGGGGTCTTCTAAGAAGACACCTCAACCTACTCTCCCCTCTAGTTAGGAGCCTGGCATTAAATACTGTAAGAAACGTCCTATCCATTTCCATTAAAAATTTTATTTAAAAATTGTCGTATTGCTACAGTGAACACTAGCTCCATGTAACCGATACCAAATTATGTCTCTTTATCTACACGGCAGAGACCACTTCCTTTCCTTGCTACGGTTTCTACACACATCTTTCGCTTTTTCCACTTTTCCATTGTTGATCTGATCGAGATATGTTCGCCGAGGTCGACCTCTACCGACTTTCTTATTCACACTCGTCTTATAAATTTGTTTCCTTAATCTTTCTTTATACATCCTATCTACGTGTTCAAACTTTCTAAGCATTCCTTTATCTATTTTTGTAACCACATCTTCTTTCACACCACAGCGTTCCCGTATCTCACTAATCTTCACTTTATCCAACCGAAAAAATAATTAACCAAGATAAAATTCGTTTACATCTACAAGATCTCTTTTCGACTTTACTTTATTTTGTTTAAATTTGCTTTATTTTACAACGTTTTTAGTAATTTTCTGGATGGATCTCACAATTGCATTTTAAAATCATAATGCCTCACTATGTAAATCAATAATGTGATAATAAACCAAATAACAGAGTGATTGAATTTGTAAATAATTTCAATCCCCGTAGGTTTATATGTGCAGGCATTTGGTATCATGATATCTCATATACGACAATGAAAATCGATGACAATAAACGGACTCAGATTTGATAGCTTTGCTAAACCTGTATATTATGTAAATTTTAATAACGTTGATAGGAGAAGTGGGCTTTGTTAATGATGTTTATTGGTAGAAATATCTGGCTCGATTTAAAATGGCAACGTTACGTGAAATATATATCAGCTAAATGGTTCGATGACCAATAAGGTAAATGTAATTTAATATCAGTAACGTTGTTTGTTAAAGAAAATATTATAGCAGTCACAAAGTAGCTATTAAAAAGCAGTTTTCTATTATTTAAATAATTTATTAAAAATTATTTAGAATCTGGGATTAATTTAAAACAACCAGTTGTTTGTTCTGAACAAACCTTTTGTTTAGAACTAGTAAATGATAATACCTTTAAAATGCAGTTTTTGTTCACATTATTAAGATATATTGTTTAAATGCTACTATTCATAGATTTATAGGAACGTTCTTCCAAACAATTTTACGTAATAAAACAAAAACCACGTTGATGGTCTATATTTACAAATTTTATGCTTACTGGATATCCTATCAGGAAAAATATTGCGGTCAATGTAAATGGCTTAAACCGCAGTAATAAATATTAGAAGCAATTTCAGCAAATGGCAGTTAAAAATTTATTTTCTGATAAATTTTGAAAATGGTTTTAGATCGAAGTCCTCATTATGTAAATTATCCAAGTTAGAAAATAACGACAATTGATCTGGAATCGATAAAATCACGTTTCCTGGGTAATGTGGATGAAACATAACGGAAATAATAAAATATGTTGTTCCGGAAACCTTTTTAACTCATCCACATCGAAAAATAACCGTTTTGTTTCCAAATTAACACTTGACGTTTTAAACTTGTTTGTAAAAGGCGTCTTCAGCGTTCTGATTAGGCGTGTATCTTGGTTTCGTTCGTGGTGTCAGGTCCTTCGAGTTTGAGATATTTTAATGTTTGACTAAAACACCAATTAAATAACTAAGACTAAAGTTACTATCTTAGATGAGAGATATACCGACTTGTGTGTCTCCCAAAGAAAAAATAACACTGTTATTAATTAGTTAACTTAAGATACCAAACTAATATGCTAATTAATTAATATATAGTACTTACTCTCACTGATTTTTTTCCATCATATTTTTTAAACTTTTCTTTAATATTTTAAATGTATGTGCTAAAATATTGTAAATTTGTTACTAACAATTTCAAACGGAATCAATAACCCATAAAAATTTAAAAAAACGCATTGTTTTTGACAACTGTCATTTCTCAAAAAGAAATAAAATAATAGACCAGGTTTTTAAATTTAACAATCTGGGAATAACAATATTACCATATTTATTTATTTATTTATTTACACTGTTCTACAGAAAAAAAGATTTCCAATTACAGAACAGGAATAAAGTAAACATTTGCACAATAGTACTAACAATTTAAAAGCTTAAGAGTAATACACAGTTTACAAAATCAGACTAACATTAGTAGAAAGCTTAAGACTAACACAACAATATTACTGCTGATAATAATAGCTTTTAATTTGCCTCACATTACAATAGAATATATCAAGCTGGTCACTTATTAGGTTATAGTTGCTACACATAGTATGAACAGGAGAGTTTTTAAGTATATTTGTTCGTGGTGTGGTAGTGTAGAATGAGTCGGTGTATCGAGATGCCTGACGGGGAATTTTAAAGTTTATCTGATGTAGTAAGCATTGACATTTAATTTCATTGTTAATTATTTTGTGTAGCATAATGACACTAGAACATTCTCGTCTTCTATCCAGAGTGAAAAAGCTATGTCTTGACAGTAAACTCTCGTGTGCCGTGCCAATTAGTGGATAAGTCCGATCTACTTTAAAACTTAGGTATTTGAGAAAGCGTCTTTGGATTGCCTCCAGTTTATAAATATGCACTTGATAATATGGGTTCCAGATAACCGATGCATATTCTCACAAAAGAATAGTAAAGAGTTTTAAGTGTTAAATGGTTAAAGTCGCGGCCTACTCTAATTATAAATCCATACATACGGTTTGCTGACGTAGTTATATTGCCTATGTGGTTTTGGAAAGATAGCTCTCGGTCGAAAGTAACTCCAAGATCCTTAAAATTACATGGTCTGTCTAGAGAATAATTGTATCTTATAGTCAAATATAATTGGATCAGATCTCAATGTATATGACATTACGCAACATTTGGTAGGATTTAACGCTAAATTATTACGACTGCACCATTGGCTTATTTGATTAAGATTTTTCGATAGTTTCTCACATTCAATGATAGAAGAGAAAATTTTTAGATCATCAGCATACAGTAAAAAATTAAGCTTAATTATGTCATCAATGTCATTGATAAAGATATTAAACAGTAGTGGACCGAGGTTAGATCCTTGCGGTACACCTGATTTGGCGAGGTATTTGTTAGACCTAAATCCATTTAACTGCACATACTGTGTGCGGTCGGACAGATATGATTTGAATAACGCAAGTAGGTTACTCGATAAGCCGAAATTCGAGAGTTTTTGCAGCATTAGATTATGGTTAAGTCTGTCAAATGCTTTGGTCATATCCATGTAAATAACATTTGTCTGAATTCTGTTATCTATATTTTCCGCTATGTGTTGTGCAATAACGGTAAGATTTGTTGTTGTTGATCGGCCTTTTACGAAACCGTGCTGCTGGTCTAAAATATAATTGTTGACGTGTTGATACAGAACTCCTTGCACCAATATGCTAAACTCAAAAATGGCGTACGGAACCAAATAAACAAGACAGCCAGGATAGCAGGAGCCTTATGAACAACCATATGGAAAAATACATGCATATCAATCCCGACTAAAGTTGGAATATTTAAAACATGTGTCAGGCCCGTAATGACATACACGGCAAAAACACGAGCTGACACAGCGGCGACAAAATGGATGGCACGAACCAATGAAATGAAAATACTAAGAATTATTACAGAGATTACAAAGAAGGAGTAACGAAATTAGGAAAGAATGCAAGACAGAGGATGTGGTTAGATGGACACCTAAACTAAACAAGGTTGATACTATCTCCCATAATTATTTTTTATAAACACCAACTGCTTAGTTTATGTCAGTACAGGTACTTCTAAAAGATACCATAGTAAATTAAATAAATAAGGAAATTAATTAGTTGTGTGCGAAAAAAATTTGATAAAACTGTAATAATTTATTTTTCTCAAGTCGATGGATGCGGTTACGAACTTAATATTTCCTAATTTCGTTACCCCTCAAAAGGAAAAGTGCCCAAGCGTGCAAGAAAAAAAAGTTACACCACCGGAAATGAAAGTAACTTTTTTAATAAATTTCAATTAGATACGCGCCTTCAAACCGTCTTCCCCTCTCTTTGCGCAATAAATCGCTAATCCTCTGGTCACGTGTCCGACGCTTTTTTCATAAGCGAAAATCCGGAAATACCCTTTTTGTGCGCTATGCAATAAAAAGTGATTTCTTTGTCGTGTAATCGGAGAAGGGGCGATTTAAATTAGTGACACAAGCGACTCGATCAAGTTCCGATAAAAATCAGGTTTTATGGAAAATTGAAAAGCATCGTGAGAAATTATTCATTTTACAATTTCAGAATCAATTTTCGATTGTTCGCTTGTTAAACATGCAACATAAGTTTTGGGACTGAGAATAAAGATAATCAAAATCAATCCACATATTATTATGATGCAAATTTTAATCATAAAACTTCACTGATAAAAAATAGTAATTTACTTAACAAGTCCGAGTATTTGTATACAATATTGGAACTCGAACAGAAGAAACATTCATTATATTAAAATTCAAGCAATTGCTATTATACAAGGGATTAAATTTGATATAAATACCTGGTATATTTAAATGCCTTTTGTTGAAGTTTACAAGTTTACAAGAAGGTAAAGTTTTGGTTTCACATTAATTGTTTTTATCTGGTATTTTTTGAATGGCCTTGGCAATTTTAATTTTTTTAAAATGAATTGTCTATATATTCTTCACGGACATAGGTAGACTTCCAACCACCGGGTCTCATTAAATTTGTTATGTTTTCATCATTATTAGCAAATAACGTCGCTGAATACTATGGCCTGTGTAATTTTTAGGATTGGGTAAATTTAAAAAATTCTGCTATTCTTAATCTGAGACTCCCAAAATTGTGGATACCAACAGGCTGAATCGAACATTTTCCTTTTTTTGGTAATTCACAAATAATCTGTTATATAAAGTAGGTACAGATGAATATTGCCTATACAACAGCAGGTTTTCTTGCCCAATTAAAATATAAGATTTGGAATCCCAATTACAACTAAAGTTCTCTTAATATGTGTTTTAAAATCTGGTATTCTCACAAGCAACATGTCTTCCTTGTCGTTTATTAGATCATTTGGCATTTTTGTTAGTTATTTTCATCTACACGCACCGGCTTAACCAATAATGACTCCTAATCATTAATTTGGGTACACTAAATTTATGTTTTTTTTTAAATTCCACATAATTTATCATCTAATTAATTAAAAAATTGTATAAAATGTACATGAGGTCCACGACAGCGAAATTTTTTTCTTTTTTGTCTCAATTTGTCGCAGGTGTAACAAGTTTATGGGTTATTTTAAACTAAAAACAAAAGGAAGTGCTTAGGTGACAGCAACAGTAATAATCAACGGATCTAGTATATCGACAGGTCTAAAACCAGAGACAAAACTTGAGCTAAAAAATTTAAGGAGGGCAGAAATGCCCAGATGAGTACTCTTCCGGGAAAGATACTTTTATATGCAGATTAAAAGTGTTCAAAATTTCAGGAACTATAGCCATTTAAGAATCCAAAAATATCATTAAAAAAATTATGTAAATGTTTTGAATATCTTCTGAGAAAATCCCGTTCGAGCTCAACTAAATAATGCTGGTATGGATCCTTAAACATTATAGCATTAAGAGCAAAGAGAATAAAATCTTCAGCTCTATTTATTAGTCCAAACCCTGTGCATCTGTAAATGTTTATAAAAAAATCGTCAAAAGATAGATTAAAAAAACTAAAGTCAAAACAATTTCTTTCCACCAGTCACAGTCCAATAAGGAAAAACCTACTGAAAATGAAGTACAACGCAAAACTTTTTTGCAGTAAATGCGGCAAAAAGGCCAGAAACAACCAAACACAAACCACCAAAGGATAGGTAATACGCGGGTGGACAAAATTTTTCAGCAAGAAACAGTTAACCAGTAAAAAACCTGTAAAAATTAGTAAAGAAAATAAGAGTTACAGATTGGGTACAACACCTTCTCTAACTGGAATACACAAAAAGTCTAAAAGACTAAATTGTAGCTGGTTTTCCAAAGAAAAAGCCTTGTGGTGTCATTGGATACCCGTTAGAAATAAAGTTCCTTGCGCTATTCGATGAATTTGTAAGTAAATGGTAAATAACAATAGATAGGAGAGATAAGGTGAGCCGTGGTACCTAACTAACTGATATGTTAAAAAATAATTGTTAACTTTCACTTTTGTTAGACACCAACATCAGTTAATTATTTAATAGTTATAAATATTAGCAAATCAACCGAGTTTATTAGGTAATATTACTTTTTAATTTTTGTAAATACCTTAAAATAGGTACTTGACATATTTTTGCCCAACAATAAATAAAAAAGGTGACTATAATAGATTAATATCAATACTACTATTTAACAAACTAAAGCTCAAATACTATTTTATTTAGTAACAAGTTTTTTTCATAAGGGTTCCCCAATTTCATGCTTAAGGATTCTCCAATTGTTTAGTGGTTTAGGTTCAAGCTATATATTAAATTGATATTAGCTGGAATAGGCTTGTAGCAAAAACGTCGTCTTTTATACATCCATATGGTATATTTTATAAGAATTTCCAAAACATTTTTACTGCTTCATTTTACGTTTTTGCAATAATTTTTAAAGAAAACTAGAAATATATTTTAAAGGTAAAAGTGTGACAAAAGTAACATCTAACAATAATAATTAAAAAGGAACCTGTTATAAATGTCGTTTCATTTAGTTCCGTTTGGATCACGCTATTCGTGATATAGTAATCACAAATAATGGACAAAATGCACGTTCCTCTGCTAAAATCACGTTAACCATTGTAGTTGGAAAGTCCGCCATTAGTAAGGTACAATGAGAATGATGTGTGTTAATAGACCCCCGTATAATAACCTATACACGTATGAAATTTTAAATTGGATGGAAAATGAAGTAAAATAACTGATAATAGCGAAGAGAAAAAACAAATTACAAAATGAGTCGTTACACCAAAAATATTTTTTAGGTAAAATAGTCAGATTCTATGTTTTTTTGTACGTAAACTTCTTTATTGTTATAAATGCAATGTTTTTTTAAAAAAAAGGCTTGGCAGTAACAGTTACTATCTTTTCTTTTTCTTGTTTGGGTCTAGTTCTGTCAAGTTTTTGTTGTTGTTGATTAATCCCTAAAAAAATTGCCTGGATAAAAAAAGTATTTGAAGCTGCACGATGTAAAGATGCATGATGCTTTGGGTCCTCACCTGCACTCACAATATTTGTCAAAAAACCCTGAAATTTTATTACAGGGGACCTTTTTTTAACATCGATTTATTAATAAATGGTCAACCCCCTGAACGGGGTGGCAACCACTTCAAGCATCTCAAATTGCACGGAGGATCAAGGATTTTTAATTCTTTTACAAATGTGCTAAACATTTTTTATTTTGCTTTTCAATTAATGTAAAAACCTTTTGGTAAAATAAATCGAAAAAAATAAGTTTAAAAAAGTGGAGATGAATTAAATATTTTCAAATTACATATATATATATATATATATATATATATATATATATATATATATATATATATATATATATATATATATATATATATATATAATATATATATTTTATTTACGCTGATGTTGCAGTTCTCAGGACAATAAGTACCATATAACTCATTCTACTCTTTTTAACAATCTGCATTCTTTTTTTTTGTGACGCAGTGTTTCCCAATTTAACCACGCTCTGGTGATAAAACTCTAAGATTGTCAACACTTGTTTTTGTAGGGTTACATTTATTTAATAAATGGACTGTAGTAGAAATATTATGCATTTAACTAATTGCTTTCTTTTGGAAAATGTCTTGGCGGGTCTGGAAGTTCCATGATCGACCGTGGTAAATAAGACAATGTCGCGGTTTAGCTAGTACTTTTAAAAATTGGATTATATACCCAACGTAGCGGTTTTAACAAATAGAAAAATTATAAATACCGATTAATTTACAAAATGAAGAGGGTGGTGTAAACATATATTTTAATTAAAAATAAAGAAGAAATATATGACAAACTGTTTTTGTCCCTCGATTGTCCTAACTTCTGCAGTTTCCGCTTTCCAGAGAGAATTGGTGGTTCTTCGAATATATTTTTTCTATCTTTGTAGATGCTGATAGTTTGTGTATAGAAGTGAGTTTTTCTTTGCAAGCAATTTCCAGGTTTCTCGGTTTCTAATCATAAATATTTTGGTATACCTAAATGAAGAAAATTAAATAAATTCATAAATAAATGAAATCTTCATTATTTTTTTTCATTTTTAATACAGCATTTAAATAAAAATGTTTTTCGACAAGATCCCATTTGTTGATTTTACTCGTACTTTAAGATTGTCACCACCCCGTTTGCTAAATTACAAATTAACATCTGTTACATAAACTGAAAAATAATAATACTTGAAAATATAAATGCCATTTGAAAAACTGGAAAAGCTGCAGCTTATTGTTACGCGAACAAATTAAAAAGTAGTTTCGTAGCATCTTCATTTTTATTATGACTGTTGCGCCTTCCGGCTGGAGCTTTAAAGAAATATATCCGCCGACTCGGGAGTCAGAATGAAATATTATTGTTGCCTGGGGGACCTTATAAATTAAACAACAATAAATTTAATTTTTAGATCTTTTGTTAATAAAAATCATATGTTTTTAGTATGAATAATTAATTTATCGGGGGGAAAAGCATTGTTAACACTGTCATAATTCATTAAGTTTAATTAAGATTAAAATTATCAGTAGGTATGTGTATATATTTTTAAATAAAAATAATACGTGAGTTAAGGTATTTAATCAATTTATAAAACCGTCTTTTTTTAAACTATACTGATTTAAAAAAAATCTCGAACACCCAGTAAAAGTTTACTAATTATTATCAATTTTATACGAAATATGGGTTTGATTGTACTTAAAAAATGTTCGATAACTCCTCGAGGTAGGCTTAAAATGAAATGATTTTTGGCATCTTAACTATAATTCTAGGCTTCTTGAGAAGGAGTTACACATTGCATAATACCCTAAAAATCAGAGGTACGAAAGTGTTTGAAGGAGAAAAATTGTATCAAGTAAAAAAGTTTGATACTTACGACAAATATGTTTGGCAGAAGAAGCAAGAAAGTAATATCAATGCTGCGGAAATAAGTAGTCTGAGAAGTATAGCTGAATTGACTCTGGTAGATAAAGTGAGAAAGATAAAAAAGATAAAATAAAAAATACTAAAATGGTTTGGACACGTAGAAAGGATGGATGGAATAAAATTGACAAAACAGAGTTGCAAAGCGAGTGTGAATGAGCAAGTCGGTAGAGGTCGACCTGGGTGAACGTATCTTGACCAGATCCAAATTGTTCTGAAGAAAGGCTAGGTCAAAAGTAGGTACCTGCAAGTAAAAGAAGCGAAAGACGTGTTTTAGAACCGTAGCAAGTGAAAAAAATGTACCTACTCCTACGGGATAAAGTCATAACTATTTGTATGTATGAATGTTTGAATGTCCAAATTTTTTTAAAAAATTTTCCACGATCCTTTGAATTAACAAGCACAATGTTTACAATATTTTTAAAATATATTTGGTATGTCATTAGTTTTTAGCTGATCTCCATTTATAATCCCAATTAATAGACTAAACTATAACACAAAAGTTGGGTAAGGTTGTGTTAGATTTTTGTGGCAAGAAACTTGCTTGCATTAATAAATTTATTAATTTTCTTTCCTTAAAAAGTTTGTGTTTGTTTTTGGTTGATAACGATTTAAATGTCTTTTTAGCTAAGCGCGTAGTCATGGAATAGAATCAATGTTAACATTGTGTTTAATATACAGAGAGTAGCGCTCAGCAGATATCTGTTTGAAATTTATCAGTACAGAATCCTCAGATTATGATGTTGTTATTATTGTTTTTTGCCCACTAATAAAATTCTGGAACAAAGTTTTGTACCGTTTTCGAGATTTTTTGGGCAAAAAACCAAGAAGGATAGATCGTTTTTAATTTAATCTACAAACAAGATTTTTTTTATTTTATTTTGTGTAAATTTACAATCTACTCTATAAAGTAAATAAGATGATCAGTAGGTGGTACCACCCAATGGCGGCGCACCTTAGGTAGGTAAATCTTCTTGCCAGGTTCTCTTCAATCTTCCGGTGGCATCTGGTTGATTGTTCGATTGTTGTACTAGCGAATTGTCATGGAGCAGATTTCATTTTTTGTATCTGTTAGTGTGCTGATTTTATTAACAAATTAAATTTTTAAATCTTCATGTAAAGTTTTATTTGATATATACCATAGGGTATTTGTCATTACTGACGGTTTTAGATTGATATCTTTGTACGATATTTATATTTAAAGGTTTTGCACAGACCCAAAATTTGAAGCCATATGTTCATATGGGTTTTAGGATTAATTTGTATACCATAAGTTTATTATTAAGTAATAACTGTGGCTATAGGATAAAGGCTTTCGATTTTAAGTTATGACGTATTTGAATTGACAAGTTTGTGACAAATAACTTGCCACATAGGAAACTAATGTTCTGATTAGCCCAAAAAAATCATCATATACACTTCACTTTTCGAAAAAGAAGCGGACATATTTTTTAAAGGATGAATGGTTTAAAACTTGTGATAGTTTTTGCCGATGACATAGATGCTGTTGCGCATAATACCAGAGATGTTAAGGATATTGTTTTCTTGTTTTGAAATTCAAGCTCAAAATATGGGATTAAAGATTAACGAGGCCAAAACTAAATACAGGATAAGACAAAATATAAATATTAATTATTACAATTTTGAAGTCGTAAAAGAGTTCAAATATTTAGGAGCAACATTAAAAGACGACAACAGAAATAAAAAAGACGTAGCTGTTTGTACCGCATCGGCAATTAGAGCCATTTATGCATTATCTATATTCTTTAGATCCAAACTACTTGCAAGGGAAACTAAGGTATGTATGTGTAAGATATTAATACGACCTGTCTCAGCATACGGTCGCAAAACAAAGATTCTAAACAAACGCGAAATCAATAAGCTGTTAGTCTTTAAAAGAAAAGAGTCTTATTAATATACCAAAATGTTGTAAATGTGTAATATATTTTTAGAAAAAATTGCAATTTGTTTGTTTTCTTATTAATAAAAATATATTTTTTTAATAAATTTAATTAAAATTTTTATAAAACAACCCCTTAAAGGTAGTAATAAAAATACTACATCTATTATTTAAGAACTGTAAAAAGACGCGATTGCAAACAAGTACACTATTAAAAATTTTAACAGAGTTGAAATATTAAAAAAAAATTTATAACTGCACAAAATTCTTTCTAGCTATTTTTGTTTACACAGTGTAATAAAATTATTTTAATGATAGAATCTTGTTTAAAAAAGTACCCAGATGGTGCTTTTATATTATTTATAGTGGCACTTGTAGCTATAGCAGTAAAAAAAAACAATAATATACGAGAAAATGCGGATTTAATTTTTTTTTCGTATCAACTTATAAACCCGATCAAAAACCACGACTTTTTTTTGCCAATTTTCAGCTGTGTAAACAGCTTTTAACGATCCTGATTTGTTAAAAAAATGCTCGAAGAAAATTCGAAAATAAATAAAGTGCAGTTTGAGAATTTTCCTTTGCAATAAAAGGATCAAAGGTACTTACATAGGATTTGCATAATTAAAAAAAGAAAAACGTACCTTTTTAGATTTTCCCACGCTTTTCGATATTCGTAGCTTACTTAAGATAAACTATTTACTTTAATGTAATTAATTAACTCGGATAACATTGATTTCTTTTTTTAGCAGGACCATAATGAACGGCGTAGTGCGGGATATTGGATAATTAATTTTTAGTTGAAACAAAAAATGTTAAAATAAAAGTTAAACATTCTTAAACTATTTATTATAAATGAAAGATCGTTCTAAATGCTTGTTTGGCTTTTAAAGATTTAAAGAAAGATGTGTCGTGCCTAAGTTTGGATATTCAATTTTACTAAGCGAGAGATACACAGACTCCTATAAGTATTACTACTAGCCCAGGCAACGAAGGCCTGAAATAAAAATAAATACGAAAGTTTTGAAATTTGGTGATAATGTTTATTATGGCTTACTATTGAACGTGTTAAAAATCCTGAACAATTGTAGGTGCGGAATCGCCGCCATCTTGGAAGAAAGGTGCATTTTTATGGTTTTTATTGTATAACTCCTTAATTATCGTATTTATTGGAAAAATCATTACAAAAACTGGAGAGCATTAAATTTCATTCAAAAAAAATCTTATTAATTTTTTTGTAAAACTAATATTTTCTCGTACAAATGGATGATAAACGTGAAGCAGATGGATGAACATAAACATGAATGTTGTACTAAAAAAAATTTCAAAAAGTTTTAACAATCGTGATTCTTCGCACAAAACAATCGCTAAAGCTGGAGAACACAGATTTCGTTGTTTCACAAAATCCGTGACAAAAATTAAAAGGCAGCATTTTTTTCGCGTGTACCATCCAGTGCAAAAATGGCTGAGGAATGAATTACGCCCTGAATCATGGGGTTGGAAACGAGTCCAAGAGTGCTTCAATCTAATTCAAACTCTGGACTCCATTGCACCCGAGACTTTATTAAATTTAATTTTTTGCATTTCCTTTGTTTCTGTAAGCAATGTGTGATTTTTCCCCGAGGCAGGGTGCTGGCCTAACCTGGGAACCCTCCTCTTTTTTCCGGGCTTGGGACCGGCTGTAATTTAACTAAGCTACTCGATCCACTCAGTGACCTCACAGGCACACGGAAAGACAAGAAGAGACCAAGTCAGGAACGAGGTTATAAGAGATGAATGTCAAGTGCAGGACGTGGTGAGATGGGGGCAGCAAAGGAAACGACAATGGCACGCTCATGTAACCCGAATGATAGAAGATCGACTACCGCGGATAGCATTCCAGAACAGAACAGCGGGAGATAGACCCCCAAGAAGACCACCTTAGAAATTGAAGGACAGCTGGCAATCGACATCCCAAGAAATCCTAAGGCGACCCAATTAACAGATGGACATATCTAATACAAGAAGAAGAAGAAGAATTTTTTGCATATGCACAACTGGCTGTAGAGGATTATGCGGCTGTAAAAAAGCGGGAATCGAATGCACAACCGTTTGCAACAATTGCCACTAAGACTATTTTAATGGACCAAATATAGTCGACGATGAAAATGAGGATGGGGACGGGGGCGATTAAGAAATGCCAGGTCAAGAGTACCAACAACCGACGAGCATGTATAAGGCAAGTGTTGTTTGTAAGGACCGTAGAAAGTGGAGGGAAGTGGTCTCTGCCTACCCCTACGGGAAAGAAGCGTGACTATATGTATCTATGTTAATTTGTGGATTAAAATTAATTTGAATGTTTAAATCTAGAATGCTGTGTAGACAGGTGTAGCAGATCTATAGCAGCTGTCACGGGGAGATACATTGGACGTTATCTGTGTGCCGTTTATTTTTTTGCCACCTTTGTATAAAGCTAGATGAAAGTAACAACATCTTGAATTTTTTTTTAATGGTTGACTTTTCACTGCCAACCTAACAGAGCTACAATTTACAGATTGTTTTTGTTAAAGAGCTAAAAATTGTAACTGTCTGAAATAAAACAGTAACAGAATAATAGGCAGTTCTGTCATATTGATGCTTGTTTGTTTGTTAGTTAGATTTTTTTTTGGTTGCAATTTTATTTGTGACAAATCATTTAAATGTCGAAAGTAAATATTTTGATAAACATAAAGCATAAGCTACCCGTAACTTAAATGAAATTGTACGGATCGCAAACATTGCGTTTTGATTGACGTCGGTTGTAATCCCATTACGAATTACTGCGGAATGCAATAATTGTCTAAGGGTTAGATCCCCTTTTTAAACGTCCCTTTGGTCTTGGCTTTATATATATCCATAAGGGAAATTTCACTGAGTATTTAACTTTATGTTAAGAGAGATCGTTCATGCAAACGATGGGACTTGATTTTGTCAATTTGTCAATTTTAATTAAAATATCTTGATGGCTTTTGTTACATAGTGCTTGTAAAAAATTATTGACCCAATATTTTTTATCGCTCTGTAGTGTCAACACTTTAAAATTATAATTGCATTTTGATTGTAGTAAATATTAAGTAAAGAAACGTTAACTTGAATACTTTGGCCACATCATGAGTAATCCTGAAAGATACCGGCTTTTACAGCTTATACTTCAAGGCAAAATATAAGGTAGAAGGAGTGTAGGAAGAAGAAGAATCTCATGGCTAAAAAATCTCCGAGTGTGGCCCAATAAATTTCATTTACACAACATTGATACAACATTTAATTATTGCACCTTATGTACCGACGCGACGATGAATGCTATTGTTGTACTGGCGTTCTGTTCATTCGCTTATGTTGTAAGCGAGATAGATTGTACAATAGCAAATAACTCTGATTGGTTGACCTTTTACAAAGAAAAAAATTTGTCGGTAAAAGGAAGGAGTGCATGAGTTAATTTCTGATGATCTTGACCAGATGTCTTGCATGCTTGCCCTTACAGGATCAATAAAGTAATTAATTACTTATTATTGGGTTGCTTGACGCCTTAATTGGCGTTTCTCAGTTCTTTAAAAAAAATTAAAATGGGTTGACTAAAATGTTTTCATTGTGCGACGAGGATCTTAAGCAAATAGATCTAAACTATTTTACAAAAAAGAACCTTTTAAAATTATAAAAAAAATAGAAAACAATAAAAAATTTAAACGAACAAATCAAATTAATAAGTACAGATACTACACAAAGAATTTTTCTTGTGCCTCTGCACTGCTTATCAGAGATTGACTGGTAGTGTGCGTCAATATTGGTGTCTGGAGTTCTTTTCCAAAAATACTCTTTGCAACAACTATCTACCATTTTTTTTGCGTGCGCTACAAACATTAAAATATGCGTAAAACCAAAACATAAAAATGTCGTGTGTCCAATTTAAGGTTTCCTGAAAGGACTACTGAGAAATTATCCCAGAAGCCAGAAAAGGTAGTGTGGAACACTAAAAAAGTCTTGTGTGTTATTTTTTGGGCTTTTATCTCATGGTTGGAAATAATTTTATCTTGATTATGCCACATTCTTTGATTATGTCCTATTCTTATTCTGCATTTTTTCTATACAGAACAGTTTCTCTTACCAGCTAGTGTCGCGAAATAAAACGGACATGTGTTTAAGATACTTACAACCCTTGGTTAACGTAATATACGTGTGCCCTATTACTAGAAAAAAATAACAGTGGTTGATGGTATTCTCTCAAAAGAAGAAATGTTGCACTCTCGAAGGTGAACATTTTAAGTTCTTTTGAAACTTATAAGACATAAATACATACTTTAATCTTAATATAAAAATTAGGAATAAAATTCTTTTAATCTCGATCAATTGATTTTTAAATTAAGTTATTGATAGATGGAAATGCAAAAGTGGAAATTGTCGAGTCCACTTGATATATCTAAGTCTGTATTAAATTGTGTATTTTTGCAAAACGAGTTAGGGTAAATATTATATTCGTAATTTTTTAAATGTTTACAAGATGTTATCATCTTTTTGTTAGCGTACGTGACAAACTTTTCGTAGCGCGTCACTGGCGTTGAAGGATTGAAATGTTGTGCCACACGTCGGAGAAATTGTCAGTTCAAGTTACGATTTGTCAGAAAGCTTTTAGTTTTTAACAGATCGTCGAGTGGGGTTGTTTTTAGTGCGTAATTGTTAACGTCAAACAGATGAAGTGTTTTTACGGAAATGCGATCATCTGTTGTGATGTGAAACCTCGTTTACCGTGGCACGTTTGAAATTGTTTTCAAACGAAATTTACCAAGATGGATTATTTTTACACTTCAATGCACTCATTAATCCTTATTTCACGAACGTATTTGAAAACAAATATCGCGTTTTCGAATTATTTCACACTGTAAACTAAAAATGTGGATTTTTATTTAAATAACCTCATGTTTGCAATATATGCAATTACTATTTGTTCGTAAGATGGTGCCACCTATACTTCATTTGCTCGGCGTGTATAGCATGTCACCGAAAAAATTTAATTTATTTTTAACAGGGTGGTGTAAAATAAAACTACTGGCATGTACCCATTTATATAGTTTTATCTTTTTTAGTTAAACCACCTTATTTTTTGGGTACACATACATATAGTCACGCCTCTTTTCCGTAGGGGTAGGCAGAGACCACTTCCCTCCACTTGCTACGGTTCTTACACACATCTTTTGCTTCCTCTACTTTCATTAGTGCTCTCATACATGCTCGTTGATTGTTGGTACTCTTGACTTAGCCTTTCTTTAAAACAATGTTGATCTGATCGAGATATGTTCGCCGAAGTCGACCTCTACCGACTTCCGTCCATTCACACTCTCCTTATAAATTTGTTTCGTCAATCTTTCTTTATCCATCCTTTCTAGGTGTCCAAACCATCTTAGCATTCCTTTATCTATCTTTGTAACCACATCTTCTTTTACACCACATCTTTCTCTTATCTCACTATTCTTTACTTTATCCAACCGAGTCACACCGCGGCTTTTTTGACAATTTCTGGGTGTTCATAAAGCCATGCAGTGCCCCATTCATTTGTTTTCCTGCCAACACCCTTCGCTCAATGTAACTTTCATACTTTCCATCTCTCGTAAATTTTGAACCCAGGTATACAATTTCTTTTACATGTTCCACTCTTTTTCCCTTAATAAGAACCTAACAGTTTGTCATACTTTTTTCTCTTTCAAAAATCATTACTTTTGTTTTGCTTACATTACATTGCTTTACTCCTTTTCAGATGACGCTAATATGACTTGATCATCGGCGTAAAGAAGGCATTTGATGATCAAATCATTCATTTTTAATCGATAGGCACTCTTTTTTAAATCTTTTAAATAATCGTATAAGTTAAACAGCCATGGTGAAGCCACACATCCCTGTCCCACACCTTTTTTTATGTTAAACCAGTCTGTGTGAGATTTTTTTATTACCAATTTATTATTCTTTAAATATTATTTTATTCTTCTAAACAAATTTTTTTTATAAACTATGTAAATAGATGTATGTTTAGTGTGAGTGTTTTGGCGTTTTTTATTTTTATGCAGAATTATTTCAAACAATAGTGTTAAACTGTCATAATTTATTGACCTCTTAATGTAAGAAGATATTTAAATATTTCGAAAGTATGTAGGCTGTGAAATATAACCACAATTTTAGGTAGGTTTGTTTATTAAATAGTTGACATTTTTTATTTTGTGAAGTAAAAATAGGCCGGGGATTAGTCACACCGTTAAGAATTCAAAAAATTGATTGTTAAAAAACATAAAGAAGGCAAGTCAATGTCTCAAATCGTGTAATTAGAAGCTAAGCAGAGTCATTTCATAAAAATTGTCCATAGCGTACAGTTAAGTTTCCTCAAGGAATTATGGTTTGGGGATGCATCTCAGTAAAGTGTCTAAGGAAATTACATTCTATAGATGGTACGGAAAATGCTCAGAAATATCAAAATATTTTAACAGAATATTAATTACCAAGCATTCATGATTGCTGTATTAAAGTTTTGAAGAATAACCACCCTTCACATATGTACCTTGATCAAACAAAAAGCTTAAATTTTACAATAAATTAATGGAAATCCACAACTTGTTATTTTCAATGTATAATTAAACCATTTTATAGGGTCGTTTCTTATTTAAAGATTTCTATTTACATTGAAACTTAAAGCCGTAATGTCAATCATAAAACTGTCAATATAGACATCAAGTGCGATTAAGGAATTTTGTAATAAAACAAATTATTATTCTTGCTATATTATCTTTATTTTATTCAAATTGTCCATAATAAGTTTTTTAAAGGGTTATCTTAATGAGATGATCTAAAAAAAATAATAATTATTTTAAAGCACGTCAATTTCTTAAAAGTAATATTATTTTTAAATGTTAATTTTATATTTGTTATAATTTTTACCATTTATGATCAATATAATCCTTCTCTTTTTACTCTGCTCAACAATTAATAGTATATGTTTTTTATTTATTTAAGTGATAGATACATTATTTTACTTTATTTCATTATTTTATTTAAAAGTACGTTATACAATATTCACATAAGCTTAACATTGTAAAGGTTATTTTTAATAATGGAAAATTTTAAAAAGAACGAAACACAACACCTTCGCCAGTTTTGCCTTAGTTTGGATAAAACTGTTTTTAACATCTTGTACAATTGTGCGGTTCTAACATGAAGAGTTGTCAAGTGACTGAACGTTTAATTGTATCGTAAATTGTAATAAGTTGTGCTCATAATCGGTATCTGGTCAACTATACAGCTGCTTAAGTGCATGGTGGAGGTGGCTAGAAAAGTACTATTCAACGAAATTCCCAATTTATTCAGCTAACGGTTAAATAAAATCAAACTTATTAAGAGTCTATGATCAAAAGATCATGGCAAAATGTTTTTGGTACCATTATTTTAACACAAATCATTAAAAGGAGATTCAAAACAAATCAAGAGTAAGAAAATGAGCTACCCATCTACCGATCTATTCACTGAGTAGACAACACAGAGTAGCCAGTGGTCGCGTCTTTGGAAAAAAAAACATTGACATTGTACATTTCGTGTATGGAATACTTGTCTTGTTTCGGACGCGTCCAGATTTTGTTTATTTAGTTCAGACGGGCGAGTTTAAGTATAGAAAAAAACAGAACGAGAAAAGCATGACACCAACTTTGCTCTTTTGAGGAGGTTTGATTTGTGTTCGGTGTGACATTTGTTTCAACGGATACATATACTTTATTATTATTAAATATTTAACAATAACTGATAAAAAGTATCGTTGCATAATTGTTAAACAAACTGTTGTTCCATTTATTGCTGTGTCAAAAATTATGTGCTGATTAATGATAAAGCACATATTTATTGTGCAGCAATAGTCAGTCACGCACTTGACCTGCACGAAATTTTCAAAACGGACCAACTGGCTAGTTCTAACGGCATGTATTGCATTGAGCATGTTTAGGCAGCTTTTTTTCTTATGTTCTGGTTCCCACGAAAAGGGATATCCTGTAATGTTCAGAGAACATCGTGGGAACCAAGGGAAAGAAGGTAGGAGTTGGTGTTCTTCTTAAATTTCTGGAGGTTGTATGCCTCGGGGAACACCTCCCTAGGCAATGAGTTCCAAAGCCTCGCAATTCGTTGGATGAATGAGTCTTTGGAAAGTGATGTTCTGCAGGTCTCCAAAAAGACCACGAAGGGGTGTGAAGACTGAACTTGACGGGTTAATCTCGAAGAGACTGCCAAAGGAGGAACGATTGTTGATATTTCAGAAGAGCATCGCCCATGAAAATATCTATAAAATAGAGACAAATCGCCAACTTTTCTACGGTGTTCCATACAAGTGAGCGAGTTTGTAAGCAAGGCATCACCGACGAGACGAATTGCCCTTTTTTGGACAGAATCCAGTAGCTTCAGGATATGTTTAGGTGCTGCACTCCAAATATGGGAACAGTACTCCAGTACAGGTCGGATCTGTGCAATGGACCTCACGTGATTTTCTCAGGAAAGGTTATTGCTGATAGTAATACCAAGCATCGATATGGATGACTTCAGTGGTATGGTTACTCCTGACAAAGTTATGTTAGGCACAGTGAGATCGGCTTTTCTAGAGAAAAGACATGCTTGTGTTTTGTTTGCATTGAATTCTACCAAGTTATTGGATCCCCATTCGAGAATTGTTGCTAAGTCCATATTTATATTGTTAACATTTCTTCCTCGTTCATTTCTGGTTTCACGGGCTGATATAGGGGCCCTGGAAGAGAATGCGGTATGGAGGGTACTATCATCGGCAAAGCTGTGTACGGGACATGAAGTTGCTTTCAATAGGTCGTTGATGTGAAGTAAAAATAGTGTGCTAGAATGGATCCTTGCGGAACACCAGAATTTATGAGTAGAGTGTCAGATGAAACTCCATCGACCACTACATGGAGAGACCTGTTTGAGAGAAAACTAGCAAGCAGAGAACACAGCTGAGGGGGCAAGCCATAAGATGGAAGCTTGGCGAGGAGTCCCTGGTGCCAAACTCGATCGAACTCTTGGAGATATCTAATGCCACAGCTAAAGTTTCTCCATACTTTTCAATAGATAGCTGCCATATATGTGAGACGTATGCGAGCAGGTCACCAGTTGATCTCTGATGGCGGAAGCCATATTGCCTATCATTGATAATTCCTGAGTCTTCCAGATATTTCATGAGCACGATGTTGATGGCTTTTTCCATGACCTTTGAAATAATAGATATATCTAGGCAAGAAGAAAATTGTTTCGATACCCCTTTAAATTAATGCAGGACTTGTTCAACGCTTTTGCGCCCCGAAGAACCCATTGAGTTCGTAGTTTTCTTAGTGGTCCTACTAGTACTTATTGATTTTTTTTAATATTTTGCAATAACAAACCTTGGTTTTAAATGTTAAATGTAACGAATTATTTATTGACCTTTAAAATTAAAAATATTATTTGGTAGTATTAAGGGTGAAACCAAAGCAAATATGTCAAAAAATATAAGTGATCCCTATCAATTGTTAAGCAGTGATTTTGAACCTCATAGTATTGATATATCAAAAACTACCGTTTAAAGGTTACTTAAGATTCTTATAATAAAAATTTAGATTGCATATTTACCAACAAAAATTCGATAACCGTGAACTGCTTTTAGAGCCCAGCTTAAAATTGCCTCTTTAAATTGAAAGCTTATATTTACAAAGAAACTAACTATATTTTCCAAACCTGCACATTTAGAAAAACAAAACATAGTTTTAACAAATTAAATCACGTGTAGTGGATACACTTACTAAACTCGAAATTCTTGACATCTTTGTGGTAGTTTGATTCGGTAGCTGAACCAACAGCTAAAAAAATATTTTTGGTCAATAGTTATGTTAAAATGTTAAATGTATACATTTTATTAAATTGACTTTTTTTTTCTTAACCTTTCCCTTGAGTGAATGCTTGGATTCAATGCAAAAATTGTTTATTTTCTCGTAAATTACCCCTCTCTTAATTTAAATTATTTAACTTACCAGAAGCTGCCAAAACGAAGACTACCAGGCACAGAATTATGATCTGAAATTTTAAACTTTAAATCAGTTTTTTCTTGTTTTATTTTTTAATGAGTTGTGATATTAAATTTAGAAAGGGGTTGCTTATAAGTAAGGTTGTTTATTTGTCAAGTTTCGCACATTTTATATTGACGGTACTCCTGGAAATTTATATGGATATATTTTTAAACAAAGGCAGGTAAAAATTTCAATAGACACTAGGAGAGCCTCTCAAGCCTCCTAGTATCGTGGGATTTTAACCCATTTGACTTAGGTATAGGAAAATATTAAAAATATTTTTTCTAAATCAACTATACAGTTGTACAGGATGAAAAAAAAATATGTGTGTCTTTTATAAAAAAATTTTTTTAGCATTTTTTATAATCCAAAAGTAACGTTGATTTTAATTTACCCTGTATAACATAATTTAACATATTTTTCTGTGATAATATTGATTTGTTTATCAGCAATAGATGTAGATGGTAAAAATTGACTTATTATAATTTATTTTAAAATAGTTTCTAAATAACAGTAAAACGTCAATTTTTTTACCAAATTTTTTATATATTATATATATATATATATATATATACATATATAGATATATATAATATATATAATATATATATAATATATATATATATATATATATAAATCCAATAAATTTAGGTATAGACCTTTGTTGTAAAAGTTATTTATATATAAGTAAGCAATTCAAACAGTTAAAAATATTTGGGGTGTTTTATTTAAAATAACGAAGTTGACGTCAACATCCGCTTATTACAAATTTTCAGATTTCTTTTCTGACTAGTTTTGCAATAACGTCTAATGTGCCATCGGAAAAATTCACACTGTGTAAAGTTTATCAGTTTTCTGGAAGCTAAGTTCCTGACATCAGAGTGCTTTAAGAAGGTCCCTTCCAGGAACTTTACAGGGTCCCAGAGGGCAGTGTCCAGTGAGAGGTCTAGTCACCAGTTTCAAGTCTTTTCTGTCCAACTCGAGAAGCTGTTTAGCTTCCCTTTGTAAATGGCTCACTAACCTATTTGCCTGTCTTTTTCCTGGCACTTCAGGTTTTTGTTACAGAATTTTAGACAGTTAAAAAATCCTCCTTTTTTTCGAGATGGTTAGTCCTTGTCTGAGGTACTTGTAATTAATATTTCTGATTGTATACTTAGTTTAAGGTTTAAAATCATTAGATAAATTTATTTTTAAAGAAAAACAGTAAACATTTTTGAATATAGATATCAAATATTGTAAATACTGTACTTTCTCTCAATAATCCTTTGCATGATTCTGTGTATTTCAGTTTACGTAAAATTCTCAGCATTTTTTTTTGTAATATGAAGATTTTGTTTACGTTCATTTTCATATCTTATTACTCATTTAATATTTGCATGATATACTGTAGATTGTAGATATACTACTTCAAGGGTTTCAAAATTTGTTTAACTGGATATTACTCTCATACTGTAGCTTAGTTTAAAACAAACTTATTTTAAAATATTTTTATATTATTTATATTTTTAAAAACCTTTTAAATACCTAATTTTGCCGCATGTTACCTATACTATGGGCATACGTGGGTCGACTTTATATCAGATAACAACTACTTTCCTGGCAATGTGCTTCGACAAACATTAAATTATATTTGATAGATAATCGTGCATAATCCCAGTTCAGGTGATATGCTAATGATTGTTAAGTAAAAGAAAGAAATATTAAATTTATCCACTTAAAGTGACCACCTATGGACCGGTTTAGGGGTGTTGCCCTGTATTAGCATAGAGTAGGTCTTGGCAAACTCACGTTTACCTTTGAAGAGACAAATCAACAATCCTCACCTTTACTAGGTACATTTAAAGAACCGAACGCAAAGCGTGACTAGCGCATTTTCAAGTTCCGTTAGGTCTCTTGCTGCAGGTATTTGACGTTTATCATTTTTCTTGAGGTGATCTTATAAATCCTTTATCGAAATCAGATCCGGGATTTTTGGTAGCTACTGTATAACTGGTATACAAACTTGATTAAGATAATCGAGTACTTCTCTAGCTATGTCAGGTTAAACATTGTTTTGCATAACCAGAAAATTGGTTTCCAAAAAAGGACCGACAGGCATCACATGTTGTATTATAATATTCTCAAGATAGTGATTAACATCCATGGATCCGGTAGGAAAGAAACAAATTCTTTGCGAGCGTAAAAGGATTACCACTCCATAACATAACAGAGCTTCTGTCGAATGGAATCCTTGCAAAAATATTGCATGAAGGAATCCTCTGTTCTGGTCTTTGCCAGACTTGTTTACGAAAATCTAGATTTTTTAGGCTAACCCTAGTATCATCTGCGAATAAAACTTTTTTCCAGTTATCCTTATACCAATTTTGATGATTTTAAGCAAAACAAATGATTTTTACCTAAAACTCAGCAATATAACTATGACAATATTCCTCATTCATTAAAACTAAGGCCCGTACTACCCCATGTTCAGTTTAATTTTTTGCTCGATTTATTTTTTAAATTTTTCGGGGTAAAAACTAAACAGTCTATCATAACAAACGTAATACTTTTAAAAGAGGAACAATTTATGAGCTTACTTCTAAAGAAAATCTACCGCAAGAAAAGTTGCAGACCAGACATTACTTTACAGATATTTTCATGGCAGATGCTCCAGAGAATTAAAAATTCTTATGCCACCACTGGCCACATTTAGCCGAAGATCTCGGCACGCTAATCAGTCTCACTAATTTACTCTCAAAAATGACACTACAAGGACCAATCTCCATCAAGAATCCTTTTTTTACAGGATTGCTATGGAATGGAATAAGCTTTTAAAAGCAGTTTTTCCAGAGAACTATATACACATAAACATATTGTTTGTTTCATAAAATTTAAACAAAAAGTTTTTTTATTTATTATAAAGAAAATGTAGAGACAAAAGATTATTGCTTACCTTCATATTATTAAATAAATTTTTTTTTGTTATTTGGTGACACTGGGTAGAGCTAACTGGTAAATTTAACTTTGTACGTGTACAACCTTCGTTAGAACTTTAACTTCGATTGTTGAAAAAAATTATAGTTATTTTATTTACACAAATTTTACCTTAATTGTTACAAAACACATTTTTACGTGAAAAAATACTGAAAGATTAGACACGTATTTTTTTTGGAAAATATATCAGTGCTACTAAAATTGGTTTTTGCGTGATTACGAAAAAGTAGTAGTAGGTATTTAAAATTGGGTTTATTTTATTATTTTTTTTACTTTTAAATACTTTATTTAAACCAGTCGCAAATTATTTATTTATTTTTAAAAATATATATTATTTTAAAAGATATTAAAAAAAATCTTATAAAAGAGGATCGCTTTTAAAATTCTATTTAATAATTAACAGTTTGACGTTCTTTGTAAAAGTCAAGATTATCACAAGAAAAAATAGCATTAACAATACAAACATGTAGTACACATTAGGATAAAACTTTTAAATACATATTCAGGGACGGAAAATAAAACAATTTAATATTGTGTATTAACTAGACATTTCCGAATTCAATCAAACATCTAACAGTTTGATGTCAAAACAATTAGATGTTGCGTGGATGGTTTTGCATATGGATATTATATAAGATATTTTAATTTGGGTAGGATATCACTGTAAGATTTTAATTGACGATTCACCAGTCCAAAAAGTTTCTGATCTTACACCAACAAACGATCCAACGTCTGCACGGCGATATTGGTCAAAAAGTTTGTCCAAAAATGGTAAAAATCCGGCGAAATGTCAGCACCAGGAAAAAACACATCGGTCAAACGCAAAAATCAAAAAGCAGGGTATAACCACCCAAAAGAAGTCCGGACAGACCCAAAAAACAAGTCGAGGACAGCCAACCAACCAAATAAAAGTCAATAGCAACTATATTACAAATATAATTACATTAAACTTATAATATAACAATTATCGACTTTTGATTGTTTAACTGAGACTCGCTTAACTAATACATACATATAATCACGCCTTTTACCCGTTAAGGTAGGCAAAGGCCACTTCCTTCCACTTGCTACGGTTCTTACACACATCTCTATATTCATCAGTGTTTTAATGCGTGCTCGTCGGTTGTTGGTACTCTTGACTTGACCTTTCTTTAAAACAATGTTGATCTGATAAAGATATGTTCGCCGAGGTCGACCTCTACCGACTTGTCCATTCACACTCGCCTTATAAATTTGTTTCGTCAATCTTCCTTCATCCATCCTTTCTAAGTGTACAAACCATCTAAGCATTTTAATCTTTTTTTGTAACAACATTTTTTTTTACACCACAGCGTTTTCTTATCTCACTATTTTTTACTTTATCCAACCAAGTTACTCCGGCTGTATTTCTCAAACTACTCATCTTCGCAGCATTAATCCTATTTTCATGCTTCTTAGATAACCTTCTATCAAATTCATCTTTATCACTCTTCTTCTTTTTGTCACAACCTCTTTTTCCACACCTTTTAACCTTTTATACTCATACTTTGCCTTGTTTACATCCTTAATCGTTGCTTTTGCGTTCTTAGATTGGCTTTTGTAGCTAGCCAATCCAGCCAAGCTTTCTTCTTTTCTGACACTGCTTTTTAAACCTCTGCGCACATTTTATGTAACTTGCATCCTTTTATTTTTTTACTTACAGACTTCAATAGCAATATCCACGATTCCTTTCTTGAATGGCTTCCACAATTCTTCAACCTCATATTCTTCATCTAAACTATTAAATTTTTAACGAACTTTTCTTTTATACCTTCTTCTTGTAAATTCTCTACTTTTTTACGCTCCAGTACACTACTTGATTCCTGCACGCGATGCCGCCACCGCTTAAAAAGACCTCTTATTCGGCTCATTACTAAGAAGTGGTCTGTGTCAACATCTGCACCGCGGTATACCCGAGTGTTCATTACTTTTTTTTTAATCTTTTATCCACAATTACAAAATAAATTATACTTCTCTGGTGTCCTTTTTGTCTTGTGTACAAGTGGATCCTTTAATGGTTTAACGTTGTGTTTGTTACCACAAAATTCCACTCCAAACATACTTTAAGTAGACTTTCTTCGTTTTCATTTACTCTGCCGTCACCGTACATTCCCAGAACACTGTCATATCCATCACGCTTTACTCCTACCCAACTATTAAAATCACCCAACATTACAATACGAACCTTTAAAACCAAATCGTATCATCCGCTTTCGCTTAAAACACAACCAGTGACGGCCTCGGAACCACAATAAATTTGCTAAAATGCGAGTGCAGGCTCCAATGATTTTCTATCATAATCTCAAAAAAAATTCCGGTTACACTATCGCTCGAATAAATATTAAATTCAAGCTCAAGAATCCCCGAAATTCGACAACATTTTTATTAACTTGGGGGCTTTTTATATCAAGATATCTTTGTTTTCAATTCGTCAGATTAGGAAAAAATCTCCACATAATTGTCAAATTATGGATCAGCACTACTAGGATATTAAGCTAAGTTGCCTGTATAATAATGTGACGCGCTCGAGTATTTCAAAATGGCGACTTTATCTGCATTTTCAGAAAGCCGCCATAAGCTTGCGTCATGTCCGAATCATCAGTCTTTTGAATGGTAGCTTCGTTCGGGTTTACTTAACATCTCCTTTGAATATCTGACGCGCTTGAATAATTCTTTTGTTTCCAGTTATCAACCCTTTCGTACAGCCACCCTTACCATGCAATCAGAAAGATTTACATACCTCCAAAATCAGAGACACGTGAGGCATGTAAACTATTAATATCTGACGCGTTTTTTTACATTTTTGTAAATCTGTAGACGCTTCCTCCACCGCTTAACCCTGTTCTCTCTACCATCTAATCTTTAAAATCTGGTAGGTCCCTACGGCGCTCGAGTAAATCCCTATTTAGCATTTTGGGCTCCCCTGCCATAACTTCAATTTATAAAAAGTTGTTTTACTTACAGCAGGTTCTTGCTAATGTCAACATTTTCTTTAAAAGCAAGCAATAAACTGTAAATCCATTAGTATCAGTTATTAGGATGGTATTAATTATTCATATGTTCACAAAAAATGTTTTTTATTAATACGTACACATATTTGTAAACAATTATTTTAAAAAAGGCTTACAGTTAAGAATATTGTTTTAAGGGATTTTAATTTTTTGTAACATATCATTAATGTAAAAAAATAAAGATTCAATGTTGATATTTGGATAGCAAAAACATTGTTGTTTTAAAGTTCTGAAGATTAACCACCCTTTAAAAATGTACTTTGATCCATTAAAAAGTTTAAATTTTACAATAAATTTATGGAAATCCACAACTTTTTATTTTCAATGTACAATCCATTTTATAGGGTTGTTTCTTATTTAAAGATTAATTTTCTATTTACACAGAAACTTAAAGCCGTAATGTCATTTATAAAACTGTCATTAAAGACGATTAAGGAATTTTGTAATAAAACAAATTATTATTCTTGCTATATCACCTTTATTTTATTCAAATTATCCATAATAAGAGTTTTAAAGGAATGTCTTAATGAGATGATCTAAAAAAAAAATTATTTTAAAGCACGTCAATTCTTTCGAAGAAATATTATGTTTAAATGTTAATTTTATTTTTGTTATAATTTTTACTATTTATGATCAATCACATATATATAATTCTTCTCTTTTTACTCTGCTCAACAATTAATAGTACATGTATTTATTGATTTAAGTGATAGATACATTATTTTACTTTATTTTATTATTTTATTTAAAAGTACGTTATACAATATTCACATAGGCTTAACATTGTAAAGGTTATTTTTAATATTGAAAGATTTTTAAAAGAACGAAACAACATCATCGCTAGTTATGCCTTAGTTTGGATAAAACTGTTTTTAACATCTCATACAATTGTGCGATTCTAACATAAAGAGTTGTCAAGTGACTGAACGTTTAATTGAATTGCAAAGTGTAATAAGTTGTACTCATAACCGGTAACTGGTCGACAATATAGCTGCGTAAGTGTATGGTTAAGGTCATCAGAAAAGTACTATTTAACGAAATCCTCAATTTACATAGCTAACGTTTAGATAAAATTTAACTTATTTAGTGTCTATGATTAAAAGATCACGGCCAAAATTTTCTGGTACCAATATTTTAAATCAAATTATTAAAAAAAGACTGAAAACAATTCAAAAGTAAGAAAATGTGCTACCCATCTACCCATTGAGTAGGCTACACGGAGAAGCCCTAAACAAAAGAACATCGACATTGTAAATTTCGTGGATGGAATACTTGTCATGTTTCGGACGCATCCAAATTTTGTTTATTTAGTTCAGACGGCCGAGTTTAACTATAGGAAAAAACAGAACGAGAAAAGCATGACACCAACTTCGCTCTTTTGAGAAGGTTTAATTTGTGTTTGGTGTGACATTTGTTTCAACGGATACATATACCTAATTATTCTTAATAATTCAACAATAACTGATAAAAAGTATCGTGACATAATTGTTAAACTGTTGTACCATTTACTGCTGTGTGGACAATTATATGCTGATTAATGATAATGCACGTATTAATTGTGCAGCAATAGTTATTGATGCACTTGTTCTGCACGAAATTTCCAAAATGGACCAACTAGATAGTTCTTTAATAATTAATTAGTTTATTTATTAATCATTATTAATATTTTGCAATTACAAACCTTAGTTCCCTTTATTTTAAGTATTTAATATAAACTTTAATTTCTCTTCTTCAAATGCCTATTCATTCCGAATATTGGCGATCATCCTTGATATGATGACTCGTTTCATGGCTGCTTTAAATAGTTCGGTAGTAGTTTTTGAAAACCATGTTCTTAAGTTTTTAAGCCATGATATTCTCCAAAATTTAGCATCGGAGGAGTATAATTTTGATGACGATGTTGAGGTTGTGACTTTTAAACAGTTTGGCCATTTGGTTGAAAGCGGACCTTGCTTTCTCTATTCTACACCTGATCTCCTGTGAGTGGTCGCAATTATCATGGATCATGGTTCCCAGATAGATGAACTGTGTTACTATGTCTATTGGTGTGTTGTTGATTGTTAAGCCGTATCTTCCACCAGTTTCTCTACTGATTACCATGAATTTGGTTTAACTTATCTTTATTTTTAAGCCATAGTTACTCTATCATCTTTTCGTGTTTTATTCTATCGAACGACTTCTGGTAGTCTATAAAACAGGCAAAAATATCATTTAATATCACTACAGTGCTAGAACAATACTTGCAGACTTATCGTCAAGAAGTCTTAGAGTATTAATGGCAGCTTTAACTTCCTCTCTCATGATATCAGGTCCGAAATCAGCCTGAACGGGGTTAGGATTACTCTTTTATCAAAAAACAACTGTTCTATATACTACTTCCATGTAACTTTTCCCATGTAAGTTTTCCCACATTTTTCTTTTTGAACTTTCCTGTAACTTCTTTCACTTTTCTATGTTCGGATGCTAATACACTGAGAGTTTCTTTACACTGAGAGTTTCTTTACACTGAGAGTTTCTTTATAAGATCTTTAATTTGAGTGTAAAATTCTTTTACTTTCTCCTCACTGCGATCAGTGGTAGGTGCATATACCTGTATTATGTTGGTGTTCACTTGTGACGTATTTGATTAAAAGAGCATGACTCTTTCGTTCAAAGGCACAAAATTAGTGACGTGTCTAGCAACATCCTTTTTGATAATCAATCCCTTTCCGTGCTCGTACCTTTCATTAGTTGTTCCTGAATAACTCTTCATGTCGCAGTAGCTGGAGCCGGGCCATCTCATCTCACTCACTTCCATGAACTCTATATTCAATCTTCTCATTTCCAACAGCGCATTCTGAATTTTTCCAGCTCGGGCCATTGTCTTCACATTCCACGTGAATATTCTCTTAATTTGCTTTGTTTGCAGTTTTTTTATTATTTATGTTTCCATTCTCATTTGCTTCCCGCGGATATCCGATCGGGGAGGTTGAAACTAGTACTAGGAAAAAAATAAAAATAAAATACTTGGGGTGGTTTCCCATTGCCTCCCTCAAGTGGAGAATATAGGAAAGGGATGTATGGATATAAGAATACAAGGATAGGACATGAAAAACTGGAGAATATAGAAAAGGGATGTATGGATATAAGTATAGGACATGAAAAACCTCCCGGTTTAGGTATGGTAGATTTTTCAAGGCTCGCTTTGATAGGATCGCATCCCTGAAGTAGACCGGTCTCTGTCGGGAATACATAAAGTTTCTACCCGCTACCACTTTAATGATTTGTTTAAATTAAATGACATTTTAATGTTTGTTTAGTACACAACGAATTATTTATTAACCACTTTAAAATTAAAATAATTATTTGATAGTATTAAGGGTGAAAACAAAGCAAATACTTCAAAAAATATAAGAGATTCCCATCAATTGTTAAGCAGTGTATTTTTACCTCATAGTATTGATATATCTAAAACTAGCGTTTTAAGGTTACTTAAGTTTTAAAGATACTAATAATAAATATTTAGATTGCATATTTACCAATAAAAAGTCGATAACCGTGAACTACTTTTAGAGCCCAGCCTAAAATTGCCTCTTTAAATCGTAAGCCTAGATTCACAAAGAAACTAACTATATTTTCCAAACCTACACATTTAAAAAAACAAAACATAGTTTTAACAAATTAAATCACGTGTAGTAGATATACTCACTAAAGCCGGTATTCTTGACATCTTTGTGGTGGTGTGATTCGTTGGCTTCACCAACAGCTAAAAATAGATTTTCGGTCAATAGTTATGTACAAATGTTATATGTGTACTTTTTATTAAATCGCCTTCTTTTTCCTTTACCGTACCCTTGTGTGAATGCTTGGATTCCACTGCAAAATTTGTTTATTTTCTCGTAAATTACCCCACTATTGCTTTATATTATTCAACTTACCAGAAGCTGCCAAAACGAAGACTACCAGGCACAGAATTATGATCTGAAATTTTAAATTTTTAAATCAGTTTTTTTTCTGGTTTTATTTTTTAATGAGTTGTAATAATAAATTTAGAAAGGAGTTGCTAATATTTAAGGTAGTCAACTTGTTAAGTTTTGCACTTGAAATATTTTACATTGACGATACTCCTAGAAATGTATATATATATATATTTTTTTCACAAAGGCAGGTAAAAATTTCAATAGACACTAGAAGAGCCTCTTAAGCCTTTTAGTATCGTGTGACTTGACTTTAAACCACTAAAAATATCTGCAAATAAGCTAAGCAATAAAATACCTATGACAACCGGAATCAGGCAAGGAGATAGCCTGAGCCCAATCCTATTTAATATCATCATGGATGAAATTATAAATGAAGTCAAAGTAACTGGGAGAGGATATCGAATGGGAGATAAAGAAATAAAAATCATATGCTACGCTGATGCTGCTGAAATCGTATCGGAAGACGAGGACAACCTACAGAGACTCTTACACAAGTTCCAAAAAACAGCTGAAGAATTCAATATGCAAATATCCGTCAAGAAAACCAAATCGCTAACAATATCCAAAGAACCGAGAGGATGTAAACTCGCAATCTATGAGCAGACTGTAGAACAAGTGATGTCCTTTAAATATTTAGGAGCTAATATAACTAGCACTAGAAATATTAAGGAGAAAGTAAAAGCTCAAACAACAAAGGCATCTCTAATCTCAGGATTCTTGAGAGACATAATCTGGAGAAATAAACACATGAGTACCAGAAGTAAGGTCAGAATATATAAGACATGTGTAAGACCGATTATGACATACGCGATAGAGACCAGAGCGGAGAACACGACTACAAAGCGACTTCTTAGATCAACGGAAATGCGAATTCTTAGATCGATAACTGGCTATACCTTACTTGAACATAAAAGAAGCGAAGAGATAAGGGAAATATGTGAAGTCCAAGACATAGTAAGATGGGCAAGAAACCGAAGAAGAGAATGGAGAGACCATGTTAGCAGAATGCCAAATGACCGGCTGGCAAAAATTGTGAGAGAGAAGCGGCCCAACACACCAAGCCCAACTGGACGCCCACCAAAAAGATGGTATGATAGCTGGTCTTCATCGTCCCAATTGTTTTTGGGCAACCTTTGAGGCAAACACAGGACGTAGTCCTAACGTAAGAAGAAGAAGAAGAAGAAAAATATCTTTTAAGACGTTACAACTGAGTAGAACTTATCTAGCAACTTTTTTTGTATATGTTTAGGTGTCGTTTTGTAAATATGTTAGTAATAATCATAAAATAATCATAATAAATTGGCTTTACCGCCTCCATAATGGTCTGACGCTTAAGCAATTACCCTATCCCATTCAAAAAATGACAGTGGCTAAAATGTTGTTCGTTGATACGTTAATTGATTGTTTAAAATCTTTTTTTTTTGGTGTAAAACTACTATTATTAAAGATGGTTTTTGCTTAGTGTGGCCAGATTGTGGATCGTAAATAAGTATTACTTTTAAATTGTCATCTATCACGTACCAAATGTTTAATAACCCCACCCCACACACATAATAATTTAAATCTTGCATTAATAAGAGAGCAAAATTTACAGTATTTAAAAAATAGGGAAATAATATTTTTGTTTTATTTTTCCCAGCTGATAACTTAACGAAAGAATCTAACCAGAATTAACTTTCCATTAATGCGAATCCCGAATTTTAACATATCTCCACATTTCAAGTTCCCCGGAGTCGAATAGAATAGTTTTTAAGTGGACGTCTGTGTGTGTACGTACGTATGTGCGTATGTTCGTATGTGCGTTCGGAATTATTTTTCGTCTCAATTATCTTAATAACAAAACATGATATCATCCAATTTAATTCGACGCATAATTACGTAACTTAGAACTGGTTAGATTTTCAGCAAAATCGGTCCAGCTGTTTTTTATGGAGAAACAAAAAACTGACAAAAAAGTAAAGTACCTGAATTTTGCAATTTATAAATTATACTATTTTTAATACGGAGTTTTAAGATCTTTTAAATACGATTATTATTGCATGGTAGGAATATTTGTATGAAAAATATGATAACAATATTTCATAAAAAGAAATAGTTTTAGAAAACAAAAAAAGGAATTGGAGAATTTTAAACTTGTGTCAGTATTGAGACAATAGCATTGAAGATGCTATAACAGAGAAAAATTATTATTAGTAATAATCAAGCATTAAATATTGTTACTAACAAATGATAATTGATTATAATATTTTAAAAAAAAATAACAATTAAAAATAGCTACCACTATTGAAATGATAAGAAAAAGTTTAAAAGAATATGATTGACATAAACAGAATATTGTTAATGACAATTATAATTTTTTATAAATTATTTTAAAATCTTTTTTTTTTATAATTTTAATAAAAATTATAACAACAAACCATATGGTATTTTTTCATTCTTTATTAATAAGACAAAATATGCAGAGCCTATTGTTCAAAACCTTGATTAATTTTAAAAACGAACATAAAATATATTTGTATAATTTCATATTGTTACGTTCATTTTATAAAATACGAGTATAATAATAAAAAGTTTTTTTATTTATTACAATTAAAATGTAGCGACAAAGGATTATTGCTTACCTTCATATTATTAATCAAAATTTTCTTTTCTTATTTGGTGACACTTGGTAGAGCTAAACTGGTAAATTTAACTTTGTATGTGTACAACCTTCGTTAGAATTTTAACTTCGATTGGTGAAAAAAATTATGGTTGTTTTATTTATACAAATTTTACCTTAATTGCTACAAAACACATTTTTACGTGAAAAAATACAGGAAGATTAAACACGTATTTTTTTGGAAACTATATCAGTGCTACCAAAAATGTTTTTTGCGTGATAACAAATGTTTAAATTTGGGTTTATTTTGTTTTTTTTTACTTTAAAGTACCAGTCGAAAATTATTTAATTATGTTTAAAGTAATATTTGTTTTAAAAAGATATTAAAAAATTTTCCTTATAAAAGATGATCGCTTTTAAGATTTGATTACGAATCAATTTCTATCCAATAATTAATTGCTTAACGTTCTTTGTAAAAGTCGAGATTTTCACAAGTAAAATTAACATTAAAAATACCACTTTATAGTGTACATTAGGATGAAACTTAAAAATACATATTTAGGGATAAAAAATAAAACAATTTAATATTGTAAATTAACTAGACATTTCCGAATTCAATCAAACTCCAAACTGTTTATTTGTGTCAAAACAATTGGATGTTGCGTGGATGATGATCTTCTTCTTCTTCTGCTTTTATTTAGGCAGTTCTGCCTGTTTTTTCTTCAGACTATCTCGATTAAGCCGTCATTCCATCTTTTCCTTGGGCGCCCTACGGACCTTCGCCCTAATGGGGAGTTGTCTCTGGCTATTCTCACTATCCTATTTCCATCCATTCTGCTGATGTGATTGTTCCATTCTCTTCTTCTATGATTTGTGTGGATGATGATGAATATGGATATTATATCGGATATTATTATGTGAGTGGGATATCACAGTAAAATTTTGATTGACGATTTACCAGCCCAAAAAGTTTCTTATCTTACACCAACAAACGATTTTACATACGAAACGATTTTTAAACAAATCGTTTGCTTCCTCTACTTTAATCAGTGCTCTCATACATGCTCGTCGGTTGTTGGTACTCTTGACCTGGCCTTTCTTTAAAACAATGTTCGCCAAGGTCGACCTCTACCGACTTGTCCATTTACACTCGCCTTATAAATTTGTTTCGTCAATCTTTCTTCATCCATCCTTTTTACTTGTCCAAACCATCTAAGCATTCCTTTATCTATCTATGTAACTACATCCTCTTTTACACCGCAGCGTTCTCTTATTTCACTATTTTTTACTTTATCCAACCGAGTCACTCCTGCTATACTTCTCAGACTACTCATCGTTGCAGCATTAATCCTATTTTTATGCTTTTTGGATAACCATCTATCAAATTCATCTTTATCACTCTCCTTCTTTTCTTAGAAGGACATGAAAGGATCCTTCTCGAAGGATGTGTTAAATATACCTTATGGCGTCCCCTGGCAACACCTTCGGCTGGCTGATCCTTTCACTCCAGAAGCATAAAAGAACAAAAAAGCGAAACAAGATTTCTTTTTATATGATGCTTTTGACACAAATAAATAAAACTCGGGCTATACTTCTCAGACTCTTCATCTCTGCAGCATTAATCCTATTTTTATGCTTTTTCTGCCAAACCCAACATTCACTACCATACAGAAGTGTAGGAACTAACAAACCTCTATGCACAGCCAGACGTCCCTTTTTTGACACTTTCTGGCTGTTTATAAAGCTTTGCAGTGCCCCATTCATTTGTTTTTCTACCAACACCCTTCACACAATGTCACTGTCATACTTTTCATCTCTCGTAAACTTTGAACCCAAGTACACATATTCATTTACTTGTTCCACTCTTTCTTTCTTAATCGAAACTTAACAATTTGTCATGCTTTTTTTTCTTTCAAAAACCATTACTTTCGTTTTGCTTACATTACAAACGATTTTCCCACCAATAATTCGTAAAAAATCCAGAATTGAGTCAATCTGTTGTAAGTGAATGTCACTCCCTCCAGATCACGTATGATCTAGCTATTGTAACGAAATTTAGATTGATGTTGAGCGTCAAATTTGTGTTACTGTTTAAAATAGTAAAAAATTTTACTCATGGTGAATTCTTGATTTCTCGATTAAATTAATTTTGAGGGAATGGAGAGATCAGTTCACACATCTATATACTTTTTTTTATTTAACAAAACTAACTGAAAAAAATGGCTAAACCACGTTAAGGCGCCAACTTATTTTTCTGAAAATCACTTTAAGTAAATAAAACCTCAAAAAAATACAACCGTACTATTTAATTTAAAACTTTAAAACGAGCAACGTATTTCGGCTTCAAAGCTGTAATTACTTTTTTTTTCCAGAAACAATTGAAAACGAGCAATATAAATAAAGGTTTATTACAAAAAAAACAGTATACATTTTACTTTAATAAAAAATGGTTACAATTAAAAAGACAAAAAAAAACAAATTAAATCAGATTCAAAATAAAGATAGGTGAAAAAAATCCAAATAACTAAAGAGCGGAAATTCACAACGTCTGGACAGCTAAAAATCCAATGGCTGAGTGGCGAAAACTGAAATGCATGAGCAACCAAAACTCCAACATCTGCTCGGCGAAAACTGAAATGCTTGAGCAACCAAAAATCCAACATCTTCACGGCGAAAATGGTCTAAAAATATGTCCAAAAATAGTAAAAAGCCGGCGAAATGTCGGCGCTAAGACAAGGCATCAGGAAAAACACATCGATTCAACGCAAAAACCAAATAGCAGGGGAAAACCAACCAAAAGAAGTCCGTGAAAGACCATAAATACAATCAAGGACAGCCAACCAACCAAAAAAAAGTTGATAGCATTTATATCACAAATCTAACTACATTAAACTTATAATATAACAATTGATTGTTGAACTGGGACTCGCTTAACAAATACGCACCTTTTAAACCAAATCGTATCAGCCGCTTTCGCTTAAAACACAACCAGTAATGGTCTTGGAACCAGAATAAATTCACTAAAATACGAGGGCCGGCTTTAATGATTTTCTATCTTAATCTCAAAAAAAGTTCCTGTTACACTTTCGCTCAAATAAATATTGTATTTAAGCTCAAGAATCCCCAAAAGTCGACAACATTTTTATTAACTTGGGGAATTTTCATATCGAGATGACTTTCGTCAGATTAAGAAAAAATCTTCACATAATTGTCAGATTATGGATCAGCATTACTAGGACATTTAGCTAAGTCGCATGTATAATAATCTGACCCGCTCGAGTATTTCAAAATGGCAATTTTTTTTGTATTTTAAAAAAGCCACCATGAGCTTACGTCATGTCCAAATCGTCAGTCTTTTGAATGGTAACTTTTTTCGGGTTCACTTAACATCCCCTTTGAATATCTGACACGCTTGAATTATTTTTTTTGTTTCTCGTTTTTAACCCTTTCCTACAGTCATTCCCACCATGCAATCTGGAAAATTAACATACCTTAAATATAAGAGACACGTGGAGCATATACACTATCAATATCTGGCGCGCTCGAATATTTTCATGTGACTATTTTTTTTTACATTTTTGTAAATCTGTAGACGCTTTCCCCACTGCTAAACTTTTTTTTCTTTCTACCAAAATCCCCATTTAGCATCGTTGGCTCCTCTGCCATACCTTTAATTTTTAAAAAACTGTTTTACTCGCAACACGTTTTTGCAAATGTCAACATTTCTTTTAAAAGCAAGCACTAAACTGTAAACCCTTCAGTATTATTTATCAGGATGGTATTTATTGTTCATATGTTTGCAAAAAATGTTTTTTATAGGTTTGTACACATATTTGTAAACAATAATTTTAAAAAAGGTTACAGTTAAGGTTATTACTTTAAAGGATTTTAATTTTTTGTAAGATAAAACATATCCTTAATGTAAAAAGATCCAACGTAGATATTTGTAATGCAAAAACATTGTTGTTTTAAAGTTTTGAAGACTAACCAACCTTCACAAATGTGCTTTAAACAATCAAAAAGCTTAAATTTTACAATAAATTAATGAAACTACACAACTTATTATGTTAAATGTACAGTTTAACCGTTTTATAGGGTCGTTTCTTATTTAAAGATTATTTTTCCATTTACATAGAAACTTTAAGCCAAAATGTCATTCATAAAACTGTCAATATAGACATGGAGTGCGATTAAGGAATTTTGTAATAAAACAAATTATTATTCTTGCTATATCATCTTTATTTTATTCAAATTATCCATAATAAGAATTTTAAAGGGCTACCTTAGCGAGATGATCTAAAAAAAAAATTAATTATTTTAAAGCACGTCAATTTTTTGGAAGAAATATTATTTTTAAACGTTAACTTTATTTTTGTTATAATTTTTATTTATTATGATCAATCACATATTATCCTTCTCTTTTTACTCTGCTTAACAATTATTAGTATATGTTTTTATTTATTTTAGTGATAGATACATTTTTTTTACTTTATTTTCTTTGAAAGTACGTTATACAATAACTACGTAAGGTTAACATTGTAAACGTGTTTTTTTGTCGGGAGATTTCAAAAAGAATGAAACACAACGCCATCGCCAGTTCGCCTAAGTTTGGATAAAACTATTTTTAACATCTCGTACAATTGTGCGATTCTAACATGAAGAGTTGTCAGTGAAGGTCGCCTTAGAAGTACCATTCAACGAAATCCCCAATTTATACAGCTAACGGTTAAAAAAAACTTATTTAGTGTCTATGATCTAAAAATAACGGCAAAATGTTTTTGGTACCATTATTTTAAATTAAATCACTAAAAAAAGTCTGTAAACAATTAAAGAGTAAGAAAATAATACCAACTTTGCTCTTTTGAGGAGGTTTGATTTGTGTTTGGTGTGACATTTATTTTAATTTGTTTTAATTAATTATTCTAAATAATTTAAAAATAACTGACAAAAAGTATCGTGACATAATTGTTGAAAAGAATGGACCAACTGTACTGCATTGACCATGTTTAGGCAGCCAAATGCTTGGATAACCCCTTTTGAGTACCTGCAGGACTTGTCCAACACATTTACCTCTTTAAAATTAAAAAATCATTTGATAGTATTAAGAGTAATACCACAGCAAGAAGTTTAAAAAATATAAGTGATCCCCATCAATTGTTAAGCAGTGTATTGATGTATTAAAAACTAGCGTTAAAAGGTTATTTAAGTTTTAAAAATACTTACTAATAATAAATATTTAGATTGCATATTTACCAACAAAAATTCTAAAACCGTGAACTACTTTTAGAGCCCAGCTTAAAAATGCCTCTTTAAATCGTAAGCTTAAATTCACTAAGAAGCTTACTAAATTTTCCAAACCTGCATTTAAAAAAACAAAACATTGTTTTTACAAACTAAATCACGTGTGGTAGATATACTCACTAAAGTCTAAATTCATAACATCTTTGTGGTGGTGTGATTCAGTAGCTGCACCAACAGCTAAAAAAAAGATTTTTGGTCAATAGTTATGTGCTAATGTCATATATATACTTTTTATTAAATCGGCTTCTTTTTTCTTTAACTCACCCTTGTGTGAATGCTTGGATTCCACTGCAAAAATTTTTTAATTTCCCGTAAAATACCCCACTATTAATTTAAATTATTTAACTTACCAGAAGCTGCCAAAACGAAGACTACCAGGCACAGAATTATGATCTAAAATTTTAAATTTTAAATTAGTTTTTTTTGGTTTTATTTTTAATGATTATCAATATTAAATTTAGAAAGAGGTTGCTAATATTTAAGGTAGTTTACTTATCAAGTTTTGCACTTGGAACATTTTATATTGACGGTATTCCTAAAAATGTATATATATTTTTGAACAAAGGCAGGTGAAATTTTTAATAGACACTAGGAGAGCCTTTTTAGCCTCCTAGTATCGTGGGACTTTAAACCACTAAAAACATCTCCGTAACAACTGAGTAGAACTTATCTAGCAACTTTTCTTTAATGTATTTGTGTCGATTTAAAAATATATTAATAATAATCAAAAAATAATCATCATAAATTGGCTTAGCAACCCAGTGTTGGCTTTGGCCTTCATAATGGTCTGTCTCTTAAGCAATTACCCCATACCTGATTAAAAAAGTGACAGTGGCTACAATGTTTTTCGTTGCTACGTTATCTGGTTGTTTAAATTTTTTCTTTTAGTTGTAAAATTACCACTATTAAAATTCAAGTGGTTTGTGCTTAGTGTTGCTAGATTCTGGATCGTAAATATTACTTTTGTATTATCATATTTCACGTACCAATTGTTCAATTACCTCACCACACACATATAATAATTTAAATTCTGCATTATTAAGAGAGAAAAATTTACAGTATTTAAAAAAGTTAAATATATAATGCTGCAATGTTGGGAAATAATATTGTTGTTCCATTTATTCTAGCTGATAACTTAACAAAAGAATCTAACCATAATTTGCTTTAACTTTTATCTACCCTGAGTTATAGAAATAAGTGAAAACGTTGATCAGATTCCAGACCTTGACGTGTTTTTTCATCAGAACACTGTGCAGTGCCTGTACGTGTCTTTTTGAATCAGCATTTTTCCGAACACTGAATTGGTGAAAGGGGTATCATTGAACGTCTTCGCAGATCGTCAGATCCCACACCAGTAGCCTTTTTTTGTGGTTTCATTAAAAACGTGTAATTTATAAAACGAAACCTACCTCTTTACAAGACCATTGACTCTGAATAGTGGTAGCAAGTGGTTAAATAACCACCGAAATGCTTCAAAATGATGAACAAATTTTTTTTTACTGTATGAAAGTAAATGAGTCCAATTCGAACACTTGATTAGTTTTTAAACTTATTTTTTTCAGTTATTTTTCCAGCAGGTTTTTAACATTAATTTAATAGCAAAATAAAAAATGTTTGCCTTGCTTGTAAAGATAATTAAAACACCTTATAAATGATGTGCTACCCCTCCCCCACCCACTGTGAAATTTAGGATTTTTGAAGAAGTTACCACCCTGTTAGTGAAAATAATACTTTATCCATGTATGTAGGTCAAAAAAATGTCTCTTTTTAAAAGAAAATCAACCTGTTCCAGGGTTTTCCGAAAAACATTTTTCGATGTCACTTAGATCATGTTACAAATGAGCACTGGACAAAAATGTTTAGATTTTATATTAGATAAAAGTCTAAATATTCTTAAGTTATAAAATACACTAGTTAATCTTATTTTCTAGCTGGATGTCAAATCTAAATAAAAGTTTATAAAAAGTTATTTAGTAAATTGGAAATATAACGAAAACTATTTAAGTATGCTTTTGGCGATATATTTTAAAGCAACTACATAATAATAATAAATATTTATTTTTGAGTTAAATTACAATGTCTACACAAAAAATAATGCACAATTAAATGCGACGATTTAGAAGTCAAACTCCATGTAATCTTCTATGATATACGGTTCAATAAGTAACATAATTTTGAAAATATTTTAAAATTTATTTTTATTATTATTATTTTTGCTTCTCTATGTTTTTTTAAAAGATTTGTAAATGGTAGAGGAGGTCGTGAATGCTATGCAGCCTCTCAAGCACCCCGACCTATCAGATCTTTTGCAGAAAAGAGCTGGGCATTCGCAAAGCAAATGTTCTGCAGTTTCAGCGAGGTTCTCGCAATAGCAGTAACTATCACTCTCTGTTTTGCTCATCTTTTTCAGGTGATACCTCAGAGGGCAGTGTCCAGTGAGAAGTCCCGTCACCAGTTTCAAGTCTTTTTTGACAACTCGAGAATCTGTTTAGCTTTCCTTTGCGAGTGGCTCACTAACCTTTTCGCCTGTCTTTGTCCTGGCACTTATAGAATTTTAGACAATTATAAAATCCTCCTTTTTTCGAGATGGTTAGTCTATGTCAAAAGTACTTATAATTAATATTTTTGATTGTATACTTAGTTTAAGGTTTAAAATCATCAGACAAATTTATTCTTAAAGGAAAACAGTAAACACTCTTGGATATGGATACCATACATACATATATAAAGTCACGCCTTTTTCCCATAGGGGTAGGCAGAGACCACTTCCTTTCACTTGCTATGGTTCGTACACACATCTTTTGCTTCCTTTACTTTCATCAGTGCTCTCATACATGCTCTTCGGTTGTTGGTACTCTTGACCTGGTCTTTCTTCAAAACAATGTTGATCTGTCTTTTTTGTAACAAAATTTTTTTTTTCATCAATTTCTATATCTCATTACTAATTTTATATTTACCTATACTACTTTAAGGGTTTCAAAATGTGTGTAACTGAATATTACTCTCAAACTGTAGCTCAAACTAATTTTAAAATTTATAAATCTAATTTTTTAAAACCAGCTAATTTTTCCGCATGTTACCTTTACTATAGGCATACGTGGTTCACGGGATATACTAACCCATAACCCATAATTTAAAGCTAACCCTAGTTTCATCTGCGAATAACACTTTTTTCCAATTATCCTTACACCAATTTTTATGATTGAGCAAAACGTAAACTGGCAACTCTGTTCTTTTTAGTAAGAAATGGTGCAGTGGCTGGTCTCCTACTGTTTAACCCAGCTATATTTAATCGTTTTACAACTTTTTTAGAAAAAATTGTGACAGCTTTGAGTTCGTTTTTGATCACATAACTAGTGACAGTCCTGTTTCTCAAAGCGTATTGTCTAATAAAACGTTTATCTTGGTCGTTAGTTCATCGTTTTTGCCCTTGTCCTGCTCTTCTAGAATAATTTTCTACCTAATTCAAGTGTCTTACGAATGATTTTTGCCTAACAAATTAGCAATATAACTGTGACAATATCCCTTATTCAATAAAACTAAGGCCCGTACCACCCCTTGTTCAGTTTAATTCCTTGCTTAATTTATTTTTCTAATTTTTTGAGGTTAAAAACTAAACAATCTACCACAAAAAACATATTACTATAAAATTAAAACAAAAAGTTATTGCGAAGAAAATGTAGAGACAAAAGATTATTGCTCACCTTCATATTAATAATCAAAATTTTCTTATCTGACACTTGGTAGAGCTAAACGTAAATTAAACTTTGTATGTGTACAACCTTCGTTAGAATTTTAACTTCGATTGGTGAAAAAAATTATGGTTGTTTTATTTATACAAATTTTACCTTAATTGCTACAAAACACATTTTTACGTGAAAAAACACAGGAAGATTAAACACGTATTTTTTTGAAAACTATATCAGTGCCACTAAAAATATTTTTTGCGTGATTGCGAATAAGCAGTACTTAAAATTAGGTTTTTTTTTATTTTAAATACTTGGTTTAAACCAGTCGAAAATTATTTAACTATTTTTAGGAATATATTTTATTTAAAAAAATATTAGAAAATTTTCCTTACAACAGGGGATCGCTTTTAAAATTTGATTACGAATTACGAGATAATAGCGTATTGTTTCGTTTAATCGTCCTGATTTTATTACTGATTTTTGTAGCTATATCAAGCTTGCAGTAAAAAGTCAGCAAAAACAAAAAATACATTAGAATTTGTTGTTAATTAGTTGCTCAAACCGTTCTCTGTAAATGCTTTACACCGTGTGTACATCAAGTAACGTAACTTACTAATATTTTGATTTACGTTAGGATTACAAAAAAAAAGTTGAATAAAAAGAGAAAAACTGTCAACGATGCGGAGAGGAGGAGAAGAGCAGCATACACATTCTGTGTCACTGCCCGATGCTAGCGGGGTACAGGTATCAAACCTGGGGCCGTATGATTATGGATCCAAACGATCTAAAAGAGACAGGGCCAACAAAAATCCTGAGGTTCGCCAAAATCAGCGGACTGGAATTCCGATACCCTGAAGACACAGCAGTAGTCACAGAGGATCAAAAGATCTAGGTGACATAGGTGCCGATACCAATGGCCCAAGATTGCAATGAAATGTAACTTCGTTCCAAAAAACAATTTCTTCAAGCCGATTTTTTTATTTTAATTTATTGCTTTCTTTTTTTTTTTTTTTTTTACGAATATTTCAGCCAGCAACAAATTCTCTCTCAGTTTATTATCAATGTTATTTTTGTCTTGAGCTAGTAGCATGGACGATTCCAGTTAAAAAAATATTGCATCTAATGTTTTTTAAATTTTTTTATGAAAGTCCAATAATTTATTATTTAATTAAACAAATTCTCATGTTAATATAATATTTATTGCTAATTACATAGCAAGTGGAAAAGCATGTTTGACATCCAACTATAATTGATTTTTTAACCTTAAAATTATTTTTAAAATCGTCACGTCACGTATTTCTAAAAAATAAGTATCAAATAAATATTAATTGTAACATTTTTGAAGAAGTTTAGATACCCAACGTTCCAAGCATACAGTAAATTATTTAAAATATTGAAAAATAAATTAATATTTATTAAAAGCTGATTCGCTTGTCTAAACGTGTAAAAGAGTATTGATTCTCTTTTTAGCTTAGCATGTTTTAGATTATTATTTTAGTATTATTTTTCCAGATTTTTACGTTGTTAAAATCATTTCTTATAACTATGTATTCTTTTATTTAGCAGCGAGAAAAGTCTTAATAGCTTATTGCTTTAAAAATATTTTAAAAAACAACAAAACATGTCAACTTAAATTACCAATGAAAGGTTTCCAGTGTCCCCTCTTTTTTTAAAAAAAAGCGGACTTCAAGTGCTAAAATTATTGATGAATACTTATAGAATAAGAATTAAAAAAAAATAAAAAAAACATGTTACATATTGTGTGAAACCGATGGAATTGAGTAAAATCTTAAAATGTTCATCTTTTTTTTGTTAATAATTAAATATTGGAAAACAAGATAACATTACGAAAAATTAACAATTATTAATTTTCAATGAAATTTTACGAGGTGCAATTTGATAACAATAAGTGGAGGTGATTTTCTCAAAGTGTGGCTCTGCTGGGTTTATATTATTTTTATGTTCTGGTTCCTACGAAAGAGGATACCCTGTAATGCTCAGAGAACAGGGGTCAAGGGAAAAAAGGTAGGATTTGGTGTTTTTATTAAATTATATGCATCAGGGCACACCTCCCTAGGTAATGTTTTCCAAAGTATCGCTGTTCGTTGGATGAACGAGTCTTTGGACAGAGATGTTCTGCAGGTCTTCAAAGTGACCTCGAAGGGGTGTGAAGTCTGAACTAAACGGGTTAATCTCGAAGAAACAGCTAAAGGAGGAACGATTGTTGATATTTTGAAAGAGAAATGCATATAAAATGGAGACAAATCGCTAACTTTCCAGAGAGATGAGCGAGTTTGTAAGCGAGGCATCACCGACCAGACGAATTGCCCTTTTTTGGACAGGATCCAATAGTTTCAGGATATGTTTAGGTGTCGCACACCAAATGGAGGAACAGTATTTCAGGACAGGTCGGATCTGTGCCTTATAGTGAAATAGCCAATGTGAAATAATTAATTAATAAACCAGGGACACGATGAAATTTATATACACGGATAGGTACTTGAAGTTTTGGTTCTGTTAGGTTGAGATCGAAATAACGGAATCGAGGATTGTTTCCTCAAAATGGAGAGTAAAAAACTCGAAAATATGGTAATAAACTAGTAGATAATAAAAGAGTAATAAATTATGACATAAATCCAGTATAAAAAAAAATTTTAAGGTGTGGCTCTGCTAGGTTTATATGAAGTTAGCAGAGGTGGTGTTTTGATAAAGGGTAATTAATTATGGTAATAGTAATTATTGTGGTAATAAATTAGTAATAAACCATGGACCAAATAAAATATCTAAACATGGATACTTGGAGTTTTTGTTTTGGTATGTTGAGATCAAAATAACGGAATCCAAGATTATTTTCTTAAAATGAAGAGTAAAAAATTCGGGGATATGGTTACGGTTATTCTAATTTTTTTAAAAGTAAGTGGGTATATTATTATCTATCTAATAATAAAAAAAAAAGTTTCAAATTAAATTAAGATTGCTCATTTATTGCTATTTATAAAATCCCATTTGTAACGTTAAAAATCGTAATTAATTTCAAAGCCTACCTAGACGAGCAGCATATTAAACATGAGTTTAATTAGTTGATCGCTTAACAGCCACCCTCAAAGGGCAACTTTTGCTCTCATTTGTTTAAGGACATCACTCGACAGGTTAAAAAAGGCTCATTAATTGGAGGAAAATCTAACAAAAACCCCTTATGCAATTAGAGATGAAAATGGTTAGAGACACAAAGCCGCTGTTACACCAGTGTCGTACGACAGACTTTCTCTCTTTCTCTCTTCCCTAATGACAACTCAATAAAAGGTTATTAAAGATCTAATGGGATTGTTTTTTATATTTTTAATTCAAACTACTTCCTTACTGCGTTTAACAAAAAAAAAATCTTGTTTGAAATTCTGCAGAAAATAAAGTAATGTTCTTGTTCTTCCTCATTTAACAGGACTATGTTCTGTTTTTTTTTTCTGTTTCTGTTGTGATCCGGAGCACCAGCTCTCTCAGTGTGTTTACATTTTTTATCCTGTCTCTGAGAGTAATACCTCTTATGGTCCTTAGTGTTTTCATATCTGTTGATCTCATTATCTGCTTATTCTTTGTTTTTTCGGCCCTTGTCTCAGCTGCGTAGGTCATCACGGGTCTGACACATGTCTTATAAATGCGGATTTTGCTTTCAGTACTTATATGCTTATTTCGCCAGATTATATCTCTCAGAAAACCTGATATTCTCGCTGCTTTTAATGCCTGCCGTTTTGTTTCTTGTCCTAGGTTTCTGTCATTGGTTATTTCCACACCCAGGTATCTACAGTTGATTACTTGTTCGATAATATGATCGTTCACTACTAGTTTACATCTGATTGGTTCCTTAGATATTACCATCGATTGGGTTTTCTCTGTTGATATTGTCATGTTATACTTTTTGGCAGTTGTTTTAAAGTTTTGTAGGAGGCGCTGTAAATCGTCCTTACTTTCCGCTATTAGAATAGTATCATCTGCGTAGCAAAGGATTCTCATGGTTCGGTTACCCATCTTGTACCCCTCTTTTATTTGGTTGACACTAGCTATAATTTCGTCCATTATCAAATTAAATAGGCATGGGCCGAGGCTGTCGCCTTGTCTAATGCCAGCATTGATTTTAATATTCTTCGTAAGTCCATGTGCGGTTTTTACCCTTGTTGTATTAGAACCATTAAGTTCCTTGATTATGTTGATATATTTGTGACTTATGTGTTTTTTTTAAGTATGCTGAGCACATCCTTCAGCCGTACTCTGTCGAATGCCTGTTTCAGGTCCACGAAACACATGAATATGGGCTAACTCAATTGATTTCTTAACTAATTGTCGCAGGATGAAAATAGCATCTATGGTAGATCTATTTTGCCGGAATCCTTGTTGTTCTTCAGACACGCCAACTTTATTGTTAATTTTTTGCGATCAAATTTTTGTCAGTAGTTTTGGTATGGAGTTCAACAGTGTAATTCCTCTGTAATTTGTGGGATCTGTTTTTACGCCTTACCTGTGAATGGGTATTGTGTTTGTAAAACCGCAAAATATTAAATGTACTTTAAAATTATTTCTTACCTTATTTTATTTACAATTTAACGAATAATTCAATGTAAAAATTAAATCTAACGGTCATGTTTTGTTTAATAATGCAAAGCATAAATTTGCTTGTAAAGTGTGATAGTACTTTGACTAATTAACGATAGGATTATTAATAAATAGAATTTTAAGGAGGTAGTTCTGAAAAAATAGTAAATCTTGATAAAATGTTATTCACCGAGAGAGAAAATAATCTTAAAAAAATCTCTTGGATATTTTAACTGCGCCACTGATTTAAAACGGCTGGATCATGTTTAAAGTTGCTGCCCCCTTGAGGACGAGGGTCCTTGTTAGTTAGACGAGTGTCTTGAATGTTTGGGGATAAATGTTTTTGTCGGTGTCAGAATATTAGAAGTAAAATGGCCGTCGACCGGTTGAGGAATGATGAAGTTAAGGACTCTCGTAATGTATTTGAAGCAAATTACATTGTCGTAAAGCTTTTTAGGTTAACATTACCTCGTTCGTATCCAATGTCTGGCGACGAAGAAGGTTTAGGTATTTGTGCAATTATTATTTATAACTTTTTACTTTTTAAAATACAACTAACATTAACAAAAAAACTACTGCATTGAATAACTGAGCAGATAAGTTTTACATTTACAATCTAATTTCTCATTAAGTAATGGGCGGAATTTTAAAATTTAAACACTATTATTTAGAGAATTGTAAGAGCTTTTGAAAGACATCTTATTTGACCTCCAATGCCATTTAAAAATTTTAGGGTAATTCTTACCCTCGCTTGGGATTGATAGTAGTGAAGTCAAAAATACCGGAATACCTTTTAATCAAAAATCGACGGGTCTGAGCGTTTTTCAAAAATGTTGACGAGATTTCTGCAAATGGCTCTGTTTCGTTTTCGGTTGGCCACCCTGTATAGTTTTTATACATTTCTGGAAGCAAGTTAAATTTATTTATTTATTTATTTACACTGTTCTACAGAAAAAAAGATTTCCAATTACAGAACAGGAACAAAGTAAATATTTGCACAATAGTACTAACAATAAAAAAGCTTAAGAGTAATACACAATTTACAAAATCAGACTAACATTAGTAGAAAGCTTAAGAATAACACAACATTATTACTGCTGATAATAATAGCTCTTAATTTGCCTCACATTACAATAGAATATATCAAGCTGGTCACTTATAAGGTTATAGTTGCTACACATAGTATGAATAGGAGAGTTTTTAAGTATATTTGTTCGTGGTGTGGTAGTGTAGAATGAGTCGGTGTATCGAGATGCCTGACGGGGAATTTTAAAGTTTATCTGATGTAGTAAGCATTGACATCTAATTTCATTGTTAATTATTTTGTGTAGCATAATGACACTAGAACATTCTCGTCTTTTATCCAGAGTGAAAAAGCTATGTCTTGACAGTAAACTCTCGTGTGCCGTGCCAATTAGTGGATAAGTCCAATCTACTTTAAAACTTAGGTATTTGAGAAAGCGTCTTTGGATTGCCTCCAGTTTATAAATATGCACTTCATAATATGGGTTCCATATAACCGATGCATATTCTAGCTTTGATCTCACAAAATAATAGTAAAGAGTTTTAAGTGTTGAATGGTTAAAGTCGCGGCCTACTCTAATTATAAATCCATACATACGGTTTGCTGACGTAGTTATATTGTCTATGTGGTTTTGGAAAGATAGCTCTCGGTCGAAAGTAACTCCAAGATCCTTAAAATTACATGGTCTGTCTAGAGAATAATTGTATCTTATAGTCAAATATAATTGGATCAGATCTCAATGTATATGACATTACGCAACATTTGGTAGGATTTAACGCTAAATTATAACGACTGCACCATTGGCTTATTTGATTAAGATTTTTTGATAGTTTCTCACATTCAGTCATATTAATGATAGGAGAGAAAATTTTTAGCTCATCAGCATACAGTAAAAAATTAAGCTTAATTATGTCACCAATGTCATTGATAAAGATATTAAACAGTAGTGGACCGAGGTTAGATCCCTGCGGTACACCTGATTTGGCGAGGTATTTGTTAGACCTAAATCCATTTAACTGCACATACTGTGTGCGGTCGGACAGATATGATTTGAATAACGCAAGATAAGCCGAAATTCGAGAGTTTTTGCAGCATTAGATTATGATTAAGTCTGTCAAATGCTTTGGTCATATCCATGTTAATAACATCTGTCTGAATTCTGTTATCTATATTTTCTGCTATGTGTTGTGCAATAACGGTAAGATTTGTTGTTGTTGATCGGCCTTTTACGAAACCGTGCTGCTGGTCTAAAATATAATTGTTGACGTGTTGATACAGAACTCCTTGCACCAATATTTCAAATACCTTGCAAAAATTGCATATAATTGAAATCGGCCTGTAATTTTTTATATCAGTTCGCGTTCCTTTTTTAAAGATCGGACATACCTTAGAGCACTTCCACATAGAAGGTATCGTATGTGAACGAATGCAAACATTAATAAGGGTGAGCTAATACTGAAGCACAGTCTCTAACAATAAATGCAGGGATATGATCCGTTCCTGTGGTGGGTTTTGCTTTAATAGACGTCAATGTAGCTAAAACTTCTTTTTCCTGAAAGCTGCTTATATTTAAATTTAAGTGATTCGATGAATCATTATCCTCTATGGTATTTGAGGCTAAGTTTAAAGGGTCCGAGAAAGAACTACTAAAAAAGTCTGCAAACCCATTTAGTATATCCGATGGATTAGCTAGTATCTGACTTTCGTTGTCTTGCTATTAGGTACTTTACTTTAAATAAACGTGGTACCATAAAATTGGTAATAATGATTGCTCAGAACGGTTTTTACAAAGGTAAATTACCAAATTAAAGGTAAACAATTGCCTCAAACTCATAAAAGTCTTTTTTAAACAGAAGCTCTGTGCCGGATTTTGTTACTTTAAAATAAAAAGCTTCCAAGTTTTTTTTTGGTAATTCGCCCTATTCCAAATGACTAGATATGGTTTCTCCTTTTTATTAAGATATGGCAACATAGGCTGCATTCTGTGTTTTAAATATGATAGACCTGTGATGTGACAATTTAATACAGATGCTAAGTAATTTTGTCGCGTATAAAAGCAATTTTTGTTACAAAAAAAAAATCTCAGATTTTGTATTTTAAGATCTCGTCAAAATTTTTGATATAATGTACTGGAATGTCGGCGTTAAAACGAAAATGAAGTTGATATAGAAAGTTTAAGTCAGAATGGTGGTTTGTGAGAGTTGCGAATTTATCTTTACGCTTTTATACCACCCCTTCAACTCTCCAAACACCCTAGGCTGCGACATGACATACGTCATGAAAATTATTGTGCCATTAGTAAGATTTGCATTCAGGACTGTCTTGTGAAATATCACCCAAAAATCTCTCAAAATACGATAAATTTTAGGAAAATAATGTATTTTTTTTATCTTGCTTGTCAATAGTATAAGTTTGTATAAAAACTTTGGCTGTCAAAATTTTTTTTGCAATAAAAGCTGGAATATTGCTTAAGTTTAGAACAATGTTCAGATTTAAAATCACCACCAAATGTGCAAATAATAGTATATTGCGCACCTAGGAAAGAAAGTATGTTATTCCAACCCGCTCGGGTGACAAACACGCGGAATAAGATGACATACTTTCTTTTACTATTTTACTATTAAATTCTATTATAGTGATAAAGGGAACAATAATAAGGGGCTAAGGGGCGGTTCCTCTAGAATTCCGCCAACGGCACTCGAAGAATGTCTATTGTGTTGTTCGGGCTCAACTGAAGCTATGCCAAGGAGGCTGGTTTCCTCCTCTCCACACAATCCACAATTAGGGCTGTTGGCCAGCCCCATATTGTGAATGTGATATCTAAGGGTACTATGACCGGTCAGTATGTGTAGTGCTAGTCTGGCATCATTCCTATTCGGACACGTAATGCTTCTGGGATACTCCCTTGAGCCCTTGCCTGTCTGCACTTGTCTCTGATTTCTGTTTTCCAGTATACTATACTTTAGATGGAGTTGGGGCCGGTGTTTTCAGCAGAAAACCAAAGATTGAAATATCTACCAGTCTTGGCAGGCAAGTATTCGCTATCAAATTGTGTGCAAGAGAGTTGACCATCAGACCTCTGGCAAACAAAAACATAAGTATAATATCAGACAGCCAGGCTGCTTTAAAAGCACTGAGCTCCAGCAAGATAAATTCTTGTATGGAATTGCATCGAATCCTTAGAGTACCTTGGTGCGAACAACAGGGTGACCCTACTGTGGGTACCCGGGCACCAGGGGGTGGAAGGAAACGAAAAATCCGACACCCTTGCAAAACAGGGAGCTGAATCTGCGTTCACTGGACCAGAACCGGTGTTTGGAGTCAATACAAGTGCCGCCAAAACAATTATTTAGGACTGGGCGGAGAGGAAAAAAATACTCACGTACTGGTCCGACATACCAGGGTTAACCCACTCGAAGGCGTTTCTACCGTTTCAACCCTCGAGAAACACAACTAAGCAGATCCTAGAATGGAGCAGAAATGACCTGCGTATTCTAACAGGACTGCTTACAGGACACTGTAGTCTAAGATACCACCTCAGAAAGATAGGTCTGAACCAACAAACGGACTTTCGGTTCTGCTGCGTGGAAGACGAAACTGCTGAACATATACTATGTTCGTGCCCCAGCCTGGGAAGAGGTTCAACATATTTGGATACACCAACCTAGAACCTACCGATTTTAAAAAATCTTACCCTATACAATCACGAACTTCGTGAGAGGGGCTGGATTGTGCGGTGAACTGTGACCTCTAGGGGTGAGCCACAATAGACCTACCAAGGGTCGCGGTGGAGGGGCGACCACGCCCCGCTCACATGATACCTAACCTATACTATACTATACTTATGCCTTTGCTTTTAGTGGTATTTTAGAGTCAGCCTCTTGTTATTTTAACATCCCGTTGCCCAGTCGTTCATATATTTTGGATGATGCCTATTTTTATATTCGATTTTGAGCTTTAACTTTTGTTCAATGTTTTTTAATGTTGGGGTTTAGGAAATTCAGTTTTTCCTGTAGTATTTATTTTTGGTGAACTCGAATAAATAAAACTCCGACCCTGCAACTTCTCATCGAGATAGAAATGGGGAATTTTTCCTTGAATTTTCCTCCATTAGCCGCCATCTCAGGCTGTTCATTAGGTGTTTAATTCCACAATTATATAAAGTTCATTTATTTAAGTTTTAATGGAACATTAACTACTTTTACAGACAATTTCGGAGACGTTGCACAAACATTTCTCCTGAGAAATTGCTTGGAATATTTCTCACGATTCATCTGATTATGTTCTGATGGATAAACTGGATTAATGAAAATAATACGATTATTAGATTTTAATTAAAATTTTTATTCTTCGCCATACATCTTTTTGTTATTTACTGAATTTTTTTATTTGTTTTTTACCACTGTATAGTTTTTGGTACATTTTTTAAAGAATTTTCTGTCTACCAAAAATGTAACAAATTCAGTGTGACAATAGTTATTGTGTAACTAGTACTTTTTGATGTGTAACATCTTTGCTCTCGCTTACTCGCAATTTGTGGGGGTCATTTCGTGAAATGTGTAACAGTAACATTTGATTTGATGAATGAGCGCGCGGTTAGAGTTGACCGTCAGATAGACGTCAACCATTTTTTCGAGAGTTTATTCGACGAATGAGCACTTGGTTAGAGTTGGCCATCATCTGGCCATTTTGAGGTTTATTTCTGTCACTGTCATTGTCAATTAAATAAAATACAATTTTCATTAAAAAATTTTAATGAAAAATCTGCGTTCACTGGACCAGAACCGGTTTTTGGAGTCCCTACAAGTGCCGCCAAAACAATTATTTTGGTTTGGACGGATATAAAAATACTCACGTACTGGTCTGATATACCAGGGTAAACTCACTCGCGGGCGTTCCTACCTAAACCTTCGAGAAAAAGAACCAAGCAGATCCTAGAATGGAGCAGGAATGACCTGCGTATTCTAACGGGACTGCTTACAGGACACTGTCTTCTAAAATACCACCTCGGAAGAATAGGTCTAAATCAACAAACGGACTGTCGGTTTTGCTGCGTAGAAGACGAAACTGCTGAACATATACTATGTTCATGCCCCGGCCTGAGAAAAATAAGGTTTAACGTATTTCGTTTTACCAACCTAGAACCTACCGATTTCAAGAAAATCTCACCCCATACAACCATGAACTTCGTAAGAAGGGCTGGATTGTGCGGTGAACTGTAGCCCCTAGGGGTGAGCCACAATAGACCTACAATAGGTCGCAGTGGAGGGGTGATCTACACACCACTCACATGATACCCAACCTAACCTATGAAAAATCATTTTAAATAATACCTGACCTATTTTTTTTAGAAAGTAATTTTAAAATTGCTTATTACTAAGGTGAGATGTCAAATGTTACACATCATATGCGACTAATGTAAGGCTCGCTCGTTTTTTTGCCTTATTTACTGATTTAAGATCATTTGATTGTCAATTCTGGACTTGCCCTCGTAGCATTTTTTGTGTGGATTGCCAGCTATCTCTTCATCTTTTTGGTGGGCGACTTCCTACTGGTTTTTCTTCTAATGCTATGCGAGGTAGTCTTTCTTCTTTCATCCTTTTGACATTAGTGCAAAAAGTGTATATTTGTTGCGAGATGCAGTCGAGAGCTGCAATCATGAGTGCAACAAATATGCTTTTTGCACATGTTGCACGCAATATTTTTTCTACGATCAATTTATTTTGTTATAAGTTTAAATTTTATTAAAGAGTATTTTATAATAAAAAAATATATTATATTTTTTATTTTAATTTTTGACCATGTTTTCACAAAATTCCATATTTTTCAATAGATACTTTTGACCTGGATCAGGACAATATTATGTTTGAACTCATCCAAAACCTACAGCTTCGTAATTTCAGATTTTTAACATTACTGTATCCGCCATTACTTTAATCAAAACTTTTCGCGCCCCACCCTGTAGGTAGGTACTTATAATAATAATTAATTAGTTAAAAAGTTATGTATTTTTATTTAAAGTTTGAGAACGACAATATTAAATATTATTTTATGGTCGATGGTTTTAATATTTAGTTTAAAGAATAAAAGAGTTTTTAAAAATGTATTTGGTACCATCCAAAAAAATTGCTCGAAAATCTTTGAACCCTACATTTGTATCCACTTTTTCTTTATTAAAGATTTGCCAAGATTAAAAATTAGTAAAAATTTTGTAGTGAAAGCAGTAAAAAGGGGTATTGTGTATATGAAAAGAAAATGAAATTAAAAGGAAACACGTTTTATATATCTAGTAGATGGCAGAACTAGCAACAGCAGCAGTTTGCAATTTTACTGTGCCATTAACGAGCACAAATTGCGCTACAAACGTGACTCATAATGTGTTGATACTGTTTATATACTTTAATAAAAAGCTTTAATAAAGTTTCAGTACAAACATACGTGCCGGAATAAAAAGATCGATAATATAAAACACCATTTTTATCGGACCATACACTCTCAGTCGTATTAGCTAATAAAACCTGCTTTATCTAATTGATAAATACAACGCCAAAATAGCTTGACACCAGTTTTTGTTCTATCACGCAAAAACCAGGCAATATCGTAACAAAGCACAAAATTGGCAAAGTAAGCAACTTTTTAAACCTTTTTTAAAGTATAAATAAATTAAATTAAACAGTTATAGCTATTAGGGTGCATTATTTTTAGCGTTTCCAATAATGTACCGTAAGTAAGGGGTTGCTTACACATTTTTTTGTTTCAGACGTAAAAAATAGTAGGAATGATTTCTTTTACTTATAAGTGTGCTTTTTAAAAAACAGCAAGCAGCAGTAATAATCGAATTGTAAATCTATTTGCAAATTTTTTCCAAAATCCTGATGAGACTGTCAACCACATTCTACCAAATTCTCGACTATAAATACAAAGAGTTGGGTTCTTTGGTTTGGCAGAAGAAGCATGAAAATAGGATTAATGCTGCGGAGATAAATAGTCTGAGAAGTGTAGCCGGAGTGACTCGGTTGGATAAAGTAAACAATAGTGAGATAAGAGAACGTTGTGGTGTAAAAGAAGATGTGATTACAACGATAGATAAAGGAATTCTTAGATGGTTTGGACAAGTAGAAAGGATAAATAAAGGAAGATTGACAAAACAAATGTATAAGGCGAGTGTGAATGGACAAGTCGGTAGAGGTCGACCTCGGCGAACATCGATCTCGATCAGATCAACATTGTTTTGAAGAAATTACCTGCTTGATGACTAAAAAACTTACTCATGGCACTAGGATCATAATTATTGAAAATCAACATGGCTTTATGTGGAAGATTAACCAGCACAAATTGGGTTATTTATTAACATTTTCTATTAAGGAGTTTTTAATAAAAGCTACAGTTCCTCGCCAATCTTCCATCTTATGGCTTGCCCCCTCAGCTGTGTTCTCTGCTTGCTAGTTTTCTCTCAAACAGGTCTCTCCATGTAGTGGTCGATGGAGTTTCATCTGACACTCTACTCATAAATGCTGGTGTTCCGCAAGGATCCATTCTAGCACCAACACTATTTTTACTTCAAAATAACGACCTATTGAAATCAACTTCATGTCCCGTACACAGCTTTGCCGATGATAGTACCCTCCATACCGCTTTCTCTTCCAGGGCCCCTATATCAGCCCGTGAAACCAGAAATGAACGAGGAAGAAATGTTAACAATATAAATATGGACTTAGCAACAATTCTCGAATGGGGATCCAATAACTTGGTAGAATTCAATGCAAACAAAACACAAGCATGTCTTTTCTCTAGAAAAGCCGATCTCACTGTGCCTAACATAACTTTGTCAGGAGTAACCATACCACTGAAGTCATCCATATCGATGCTTGGTATTACTAGCAGCAATAACCTTTCCTGTGAAAATCACGTGAGGTCCATTGCCAAAAGTGCATCCCAAAAACTTGGTTTTTTGTTTCGTGCCAAGAGCTATTTCACCTCCAGTCAGCTGCTTATGATCTATAAGACGCAGATCCGACCTGTACTGAAGTACTGTTCCCATATTTGGAGTGCAGCACCTAAACATATCCTAAAGCTACTGGATTCTGTCCAAAAAAGGGCAATTCGTCTCGTTGGTGATGCCTCGCTTACAAACTCGCTCACTTGTCTGGAACACCGTAGAAAAGTTGGCGATTTGTCTCTATTTTATAGATATTTTCATGGGCGATGCTCTTCTGAAATATCAACAATCGTTCCTCCTTTGGCAGTCTCTTCGAGATTAACCCGTCAAGTTCAGTCTTCACACCCCTTCGTGGTCACTTTGGAGACCTGCAGAACATCACTTTCCAAAGACTCATTCATCCAACGAATAGCGAGGCTTTGGAACTCATTGCCTAGGGAGGTGTTCCCCGAGGCATACAACCTCCAGAAATTTAAGAAGAACACCATCTCCTACCTTCTTTCCCTTGGTTCCCACGATGTTCTCTGAACATTACAGGATATCCCTTTTCGTGGGAACCAGAACATAAAAAAAAATAAAAAAAAAAAAAAAGTTTGACTCTATCTATACTGACTTTTAAAAGCGTTTGATTGCCAATTATATTCCAATTACACAAATCTGCGTTAGGCATTAATAGGAACTGTTTGAACTGGTTGGGATCCTATTTCAAAGGTAGGACTCAATTTTTCAAATATGCTGGTTCTGTGTCATCAAAAACTTCTAACAATCCATAGCTGTAAGACGGCTAATTACGGCTCTGTCATGCGGAGTACGACGTATGAACTACTACAGTCATTCATTAAAGGTAGACAAGGAATTGGCAAGAAGCAGAAATCATGGTTGGGAGTTATAGAAGATTGGACCGTATTGAGAACTGTTGTAGTTATTGTAGTTTCAACAAAAATTTCTGCAATATCTGGGCTTCCCCAAAACATAGCAGCTATTTAATGATTTGAGATTTTAACTCCAAAGAATTATTTCAAAAATAATATTCCAAGTTTTGTTGATTTTTTTGCTATTGGGACAGCCCCGCAAGATAAAATTGCGTAGTAAAAAAAAGTCGCAAAGAGCAAATTTTTCTGTTGTCAAAAATGTATCTAGAAAACTGTTGGCGTAAAGTAAAAAAATTCTCTGCTACCACTATATACAATGCTTTTATTTCATAACCAGCCAGTTCAAATATTTTTGGATTTTGCGTAATTGTAAAAAAAAAACAAAAAACACGTCGAATTGGCATTATTACTTCATAATTTCCAAATCAAAATATTTCTAAAACGGTACACAGTATCATTTTTAACAAGAGTACCTTTTTGGTGTAAAATTGAATGATGTTTAAGTTCACCTGAAATTTTGATTATTAAATCCATTCTTAAAAAAGTTATGTTTAATGCTATTTGGTACGAACCGTGTAACTAGCGCTCTCTATGAGAGTCAGGTATAAAAACAAATTTATGGGATGTATCAGCTTCTTAAACATTACAATGTTTTCAGTAGTTTCGACAAAATCGTAATAAATGTGTATACATTTTTGTTCTTCAACGTCCTTTATCTTGAATACGGATGGCGTTACGAAAATTTTAAATAAGCAAACCCCAATTATTGTTTAGTTTTCTACCTATCCCAGAGACGGGGTCACCTTTTTTTAAAATACCCTGTATAAGTCTTCGATTATAATTTGTTAGTATAATGTACGAGGGCAGCTTGATAAGTCAGTGACTTTTTGAATTTCCCGCGCAGTTACTCCAAATGCAAGAGTGCTGCCGTCAACTATAATCTATCAGTGAGCAACTTTCTAATTTTGAGCAAGCTACGTCTTGCAGTTAGTGTTTGATAGCCGTTCAAAGCAGACAACCTCGTGAATTTTTACGATAATGGAAAAAAGTGAATTTCGTGTGCTGATTAAGCATTAATTTTTACGTAAAAAATCCATCACTTAAACTAAGGAAAGACTTGATAAATACTACGGGGACTCGGCACCATCAATTTCAATGGTTAAGAAGTGGTTTACTGAGTTCCGTTGTGGTCGTACCAGCACCAGTGACGCCGAACGTCCAGGTCGCCCAAAAGAAGTGATCGCGCCGGAAATCGTCGATAAAATCCATGAAATGATATTGGATGATCGGAGAATGAAAGTGCGTGAGTTGGCTCATGCTGTAGGTGTATCTCAACTGAACGGGTACATTATATTTTACACGAATATTTGGACATGAAAAAACTCTCTGCGAGATGGGTGCCGCGATTGCTCACACTCGACCATAAGCGCAATCGTGTGACCACTTCAACAGAGTGTTTAGCGATGTTCAGCCGTAATCCGAGCGAATTTTTGCGCCATTTTGTTACTGTGGATGAAACATGGATCCATCACAACACGCCAGAGACCAAGGAACAATCGAAACAGTGGGTTGCTCGGGGTGAACGTTGACCAAAGAAGGCGAAACAGAGTCTGTCAGCCAACAAGGTCATGGCCACAGTTTTTTGGGATGTACGCGGTGTCATTCACATCGATTACCTCAAGAAAGGTAAAACGATCACCGGCGAATATTATTCAAAGCTTTTGAATAGATTCGACGTTGATTTGAAGCAAAAACGGCCGCATTTGGCTGAGAAGAAGAAAGTGCTGTTCCATCAAGACAATGCACGTGTGCACACTTGTCTAGTCACGATGGCCAAAATCAACGAATTGGGATACGAACTGCTACCCCATCCAGCATATTCTCCATATTTAGCCCCATGCGACTATTTTCTGTTTCCAAACCTAAAGAAATGGCTGGACGGTAAGAGATTTGAGTCGAATGAAGAAGTCATTACCGAAACAAACGCGTATTTTGAGAGCTTTAAAAAAACCTATTATTTGGAGGGAATAAAAAAATTAGAAAAACGCTGGACTAAATGTATCGAGCTAAAAGGTGATTATGTAAAAAAATAAAATGTTTATTTGCGGAAAAAAATTTGTTTTATTCAAAAAGTCACTGACTTATTAAACCGCCCTCGTATACATATTTTTTAATGCTAAATTTTGATTCATCGAGCATCAAATATTTTATAATAATGTGTGAAAATAAGATAAAGAAAAATGTTTTTTATGCAGACCAGTGCTATCGATAGTTGCCATCACAAAATGTCTAGGTAATTAAGTGACATCTAATAATTCATCGATATAGATATAATAAACTACTTTCTCAGCATATCATAGACCTTTTTTCCACAATAGCCTTGTCGGTACAGGATAATCCCTACTCAGAGTAGATAATATCTTCGACATATTTAAAATCTTGAATGAAAGAACGATTCTAGTGATAACGTGACAAAGAGTTGGCGTGAAAAGAAAATTAGCAGTATCGCAAACAAAAATAAGTTTCCGCTTCTACCTGATATTTTTAAAAAGATTGAACATATGGCGTTTTAAAGTAATCAAAGCTTATAGATTAAAATCTGATTTTTATCACCTTCTGGGGTATCGGAGGTAGGTAACACCTGTGCAAAAAATTTGATATATTTTTTTCACTAAGATAGTAGATACTAGATAGTATTCAGGGTGGCGCAAACGTTAGTGTGTAACAAAAACTCGTGGCTTACAGTTTTTTAAATGCAACATACTATATTTTGTTTAAGAATTAAAAAGATCTCACCGGAGAGTGAAAGAAATATAGCATTTTAATATATACTCGTTAGTGTTGATATGGCCAATTATTCTTTAATACTGGGTGAAACAGATCTCAAATCAAGCAATATCAAAATTTTAAATGAATTACTTTATAAGTTTTTTTACAATTTATTTGTGCAATAAATAAGCTTTTAAACGATATAGTCATTTAGGGATTAAGTTAATGAAAAACTGTAAATATTTTATGATAACGAAAACATCATGTATTTTGCAAGGAAAAATTAAATGGTAGTTTTTACATAAACGTCCTGTAAATTTTAGGTTTGCTAAGGCATTGGAATATTCTGCAAATTGTAAATTGCAAATTGTTATTGACCAATAAAAAAAAATACATTTAGAAATTTGTTTTTACAAACGTACAAAGTACAAAGTGACCTATTGAATAATGTTATTTCCACCCAAATTTAAATTAAAATGGATGTGTTAGCATTTCAAACAATAATTTTGTTTTACACTTAAAGTATCAGAAATCCCCTGTAAAAAACTAACGCATACAACTATTATTTTTTTCTTTTTTAAATGTTTAAAACACATTTGAAAATCTAAATATCAAGCTTGTGTTAATATTACACTTTTGTTGTAATATTATGCTAAGTATAATCTGTGTTTGTAATATTACCTATTTTTTTTTAATGTATTTACATAGTTATTAATACCTACCGTTATTTTTAGTTATTGTGTTAATGTTTTAATTAATTAAATACGTCCGTGATTTTATGTTAGACTTATTTAATTTGTGCGGTAATTATTTTAACAATATTTTGTTTATAAAGAGCTTTTAAATAAATTATATTATATGCAAATTTTAGAATTACATACAGTTTATATGATTAACGTTATATTTTCAAAATATCCAGGTATTTTAAGTCATATTAAATGCACCATAGAGTTATTCTTATCATATAATACGTTGTATTTTATTTTTTAATATTACTGGTTTCGTTCTGTCGAATTTTAAAATTTTTCACAAATATACGTAAAATTAATGTCTACATTAGCTTTTTTTATATGCAACGCATAAATACTCTGAAAAATAATTCTAGGGTATTTATTTATATTTAAAACTATAAAGTTATTTGTAATTTTAACCCACATTGTAATTCACTGTATTTTCTAATGTTTTACTTTACGTTAAAAAACTTTACAAAAATATTTAAACAAACGTTTTTGTTATTACTTACGCTTATTGTACTTTATTTTATTGGTTTCAAAAACTAAAAAACATGCATAAGTATTAATTTAAGTTCACAATAAATCACATACATTTTTGAAAATACCATATTTACTAGCAAACCACGAATAAATGCTAAGAGCTAGGATATGACGCTCGACAAACAGATGTAGTGTGAGTATTTGGCACATTGTAAAGCGTAATTTTCCGCTTAAATGCCCATTTGCTGGAGACTGAACATGTATCTAAGGGACACACAGGACCCACGAGATAATAATGATAATAAATGCCTTTATTAATACAAATTATTATATACAAAAATAATAACACAAACTTTTGGGCGAGGTTCAGTTCATACATTTATCATTAGCGTGATAATGTAGAAAAATAATATTAATTAATGTATGTCTGCTCTTCCACCTAACCCGTTAAACCAGAATATGGCAGATAATAATATTATTTACAACCAAAGAACTACGTATAACACACTTTTGATATCAAATAGACTAAAATAAAAAATTATTGAACATAAAAATATAATAAAAATATTTCTACAACTTATCAAAATATACAGCCTAACAAAACAGAACTAGGAAGGAGATTCTGATACCTTATTGAATTATAATTATGTACTTATTATTGTTTAGAGAAATAGTAATCAAACAGAACTTTTTTAAGTTTTTGTAGCGACCCATCCGAAACCCATATTAAAGATTGTTTATTGCCATTAGCTGCAAAAAGCAACGCTTCGGTAACGGTATCAGAGTTATAAATTAAGACTGCTGAGAAGTTGAGATGTTATTATATATATTGGGGTGTTTTCGAATTTCTTTGCCCCCAGGGGCTCAAATGCTTCAAAATTGATAAAAAAAAATTCCTTGAAAATTTGAGCTCTTAATATGTACTTTAAAATTGTCTGCGTTCCAACCTAAGTGTTTTATGGAATGAAGGACGCTTTTGCGTGGTCTTTCATGTATACTTCTGATATATAATAAACCCGCTTATTCTCATGTATTAAAAATATGTAGGTACATATAGCAGTCATAATCCCCACATCTAATTTTCGCTGTCGGGCTTCATTATACTTTTATAGTTTATTGCAATAATGCAGTTTCCTATAATGTTCGCACATATTTATATATATATATATATATATATATATATATATATATATATATATATATAATTTTGTAACAGCACAAAAGGTTTAGCAGATATAAACAAGTTATATTTTTCTAAAATAAACAAAGCAACTACATTCAATGTTTATTTATTATCCCTTTATGCTTTAATAATAGTTTTATAACAACTTTACAATAATCAACTTTCTATCCAACTTAACAATTACTTCGCATTGTTCTTCTTTTTTGCCGCATGACTAGTAGTTAACTACTTACACACTTCCACGTGTAAACACGGGAATATTTGAACAAGTAAACAACACGTAAACTTCCTTGCATATATAAATAATTAGGATAATTGTAAAGTATAAATAATAAAATAAGAATAAATAATAAAGTTTAAATGTTTTTTTGTCAAAACTACTAGGTACAATTAACATATTGTAGTAAAACTCTTCCTACCTGATCCTATTTAAAAAGTAGGTGTAATTGATAATTTAAAATAACACCACAGCGTTTAAATGTTATTTATTAAAATCGCATATTTTTTTAATTATTATAACAGTTTTACCCAAAGTAATTGTAATTGTAATTAATTACATATTGTAAAGTTATTTTCACATTAGAGCTCACCAATTTATACTACGCAATCAGTCATTTTAAAACGTTTTTTGATTTACTTTGTCACCTTATAATAAGTGCATTTATATTTCAGTGTATAGTTAAAAAATTAAGTACATAATTTTTCTGTTTAAATTGGCATTTATGATTTGGATGAGCGCTATTATTTTTTTAACATTAAACCTATCGACGCAGTGTCCGAAGATGTTAAACATTGTTTTACCATTTAAAGTATTTCGCATAAAAATCCTTTTGTCTTTGAACTACCCGTCGAATTTTATCGTATTTTTTCGAACACATCAGTCGCTTGAAATATAATATAATAAAAATTCATCTCGCACAAAAGAGTTGGGCCCTTGAAAAAGTTTTATGAGTGTAGAGAATGAAAACTGGCGAGAATTCAATAAAGGAGCCCCCACAACTTCGGGTAAAATACTTGTTAAAAGAGTTTGTTGGTCAGTTTTGGCTTCGATGTCGATGTTGCGTTGAAAAGAGGGTGTTAGCTGGAAACTTTTTAATGATTTTTAAAGAAAAAAAGTTTGCATTGTTAAGCACCGCTGGAGATTTAACAGATTACTTTTATTGGAATATTGATTTTTTTATTTTTGGATAAATTTCATTAGGGTTCACTTAAGTACATGGTTTTTGATTTATTAACGTACTTTTTTATTTTTTTTGACAATACGGCTTTTATAGCTCAATAATATTGTGTACAGTTCTTGTTGGTACCAAAGTTCAAATTATTAATGATCACGATTGGACGAAGGATTTATGAATATAAACAAAAATTAAAAAAAGTTTTTTTTGTATCAAAGAGCATCCCCAGAACAGAGGAGATGAAAACCATAAGAATCATTGCAGAAAAGACACTGAGAGACAGGATGAGAAACGGCGACTTAAGAGAGGCATGCAAGGTGAAGGACATAGTGAGATGGGGCAGAAAAAAAAGCATGTATCACGTGCTTAATAATGATGACCGACTGAGAGGACACCGTTACAAATTAAAAATGGTTCTGGAAAAAAAATTTTAAGCAATAGAATATTTCACACGTGGAACAGCCTACCACCAGATATAGTAAATGCTGATAGTGTTAACATTTTTAAAAACAAATTAGATAAGTTTTTACAGGGATAATTTGTTTAATGTTTATTATACAGTTGTTTTATGGTCTTGTTATGTTCCTATTTTGTAAGTATTTAAGATATTATTTTGTGTTTTTAAGATACTTTAATCTAATTCTTGTTTTTGTATATGGACTCATAGGTCTTACCAGACCTTTGTCATTATTGGATTTATAATAATAATAATAATCACTAAAGACGTAAAACCAGCAGGCCGATGACCGCTAGGAAGACCACCTAAGAGATGGAGAGATAGCTGGAACTCTGTCTCACAGAATAACCAACCGAATTGAGCCTTGGTAATTAACAGACCTTAAGGACTTCTCGAAGTATAAGTAGAAAAAGAAGAAGGTTTCATTTATGACTTCTCAACGCATTTACATGTATTTTTTCTCTTTTTATATTGACCTTTTTGCTTCTTCTGCACAATTATAAATATGTTTTGAAGAAAAAGACCAAACCCAACTTAAATGACAAAAATATTTTTAGCACACATTGTCCAGTTTTGTCATTTGCAAAATCTTTCATTTCACAGTATTTTTGTAATATTAACAAACGTTTATCTTATTAATAAATTATTTAAGCATGTTGTAATTTATGGAAGAGACAACCGCAGGAAATGTAAAATGTAATATTAACCGCAGGCAGGCATAACCAATGGATGGACTGAAACAGCACACTAGCTAGGAAGCTATTTGCAGTTGCGTTTGACATACTTGACGTGTCATTTATTAAAAAGGTTAAATTGTTTAATGGAAGAGAGTGCCACTTCTAAACAAGCTGACACCGACTGCCTTATACAGGGTAAAATATTTGAACAATTTATCCAATCTAACAATTTTTTCGGCAAAATTACCTTTTTTTTTTATTTTTCGTGTTATGTCTTATATTTTAAAAATTTTATTTTTATTTACAATGGATATAGCCAACAAAGTATTATCTTGTTTATTTTGTATTACATTCTACGGGGTAAGTTCACAAACTATTTTTTAAATCTTTGCCACGGACTGGTTTAACATCGAAAAAGGTGAGAGACAGGGATGTGTGGCTTCGCCATGGCTGTTTGACTTATACATAGAAAAATTGTTTAAAAGATCTGAAAGAGAGTGCGTATGGATTAAAAATGAATGATTTGATCATCAAATGCCTTCTTTACGGCGATGATCAAGTCATATTAGCGTTATCTGAAGAGGAGTTGCAGGCGATGGTTAATGGTATGCATGATGCCCTGAAAATCAAAGGGATGAAAATAAATGTGAGCAAAACGAAAGTAATGGTTTTTGAAAGAGAAGAAAGCATGACAAACAGTGGAGTTTCGATTGAGGGAGAAAGAGTGGAACAAGTAAATAAATTTGTTTACTTGGGTTCAAAATTTACTAGAGATGGAAAGTATGACAGTGACATTGAGCGAAGGGCGTTGGCAGGAAAACAAATAAATGGGGCACTGCATAGCTTTATGAATATCCAGAAAGTGTCAAAAAAGGCACGTCTGGCGGTGCATATAGGTGTGTTGGTTCCTACACTTATGTATGGTAGTGATTGTTGGATTTGGCAGAAGAAGCATAAAAATAGGATTAATGCTGCGGAGATGAGTAGTCTGAAAAGTATAGCCGGAGTGACTCGGTTGGATAAAGTAAAGAATAGTAAGATAAGAGAACGCTGTGGTATAAAAGAAGATGTGGTTACAAAGATAGATAAAGGAATGCTTAGATGGTTTGGACACGTAGAAAGGATGGATGAAGGAAGACTAACGAAACAAATTTATAAGGCGAGTGTGGCTGGACAAGTCGGTAGAGGTCGACCCCGGAGAACTTATCTGGATCAGATCAACATTGTTTTGAAGAAAGGCCAGGTCAAGAGTACCAACAACCGACAAGCATGTATGAGAGCACTGATGAAAGTAGAGGAAGCAAAAGATGTGTGTAAGAACCGTAGCAAGTGGAAGGAAGTGGTCTCTACCTACCCCTATGGGAAAAAGGCGTGACTTTATGTATATATGTATGCCAACAATGTTAATTTAAACCATTAGTAGTTTATTTTTTTTAGATTTTATTTTTGTTAAAGGAGATTGGAGGTTAAACCAATACTAAATATATAAAAACGACGAGTCTTGCCCACTTTAAAATTTTAAACCTCAACATTATCATTAAAATATCTCTTAACTATTGCGACGTAAAAAATATTATATTTTTTTAATATTGCCTGTTGTAAACGAAACAAAGCGGATGCCAAATCACTTTCAAAGTTTTTTCTCTCCTAACTAAATTACTCTAAAATATTTACACATATTATTTACACTTTCTCTTCTTCATACACATTATTACACATATATTTATCATCCAAAATCTAAAGTCGGTTGGATATAAGTGGAAAATTTTATTTTAATAATAACTTATGAAATGTGACAGAATTTCCTAAAAAGTGATTAATTGGAAAATTAAATCATAAAATAAAGAAAATAAATAGGTTTTATTGACTGACTGGGTGTACCTCTGTCCGTCCTTTTTATCTTCATCCCCCAGGTCGTTTTTTACGACGTTTTATAGATGATGCTTAACTTGGCGGAAAGGAATTTTAGAGTTATACAGATTTACATTGCTAGTATACGTGAGTAGCTGAAAAAGAAAAAAGCGTCTGGTCATAAAGGTTAGGCTCGTATACGTGCTTTATTGAAAAGGTACAGAACTTAGGGTCGTAAAGATTGGGATAGTGTACGTGCTTTCTTGAAAAGGACCAGACTTGGGATTAAAAGGTCTTCAGCAAAATTATTGTCACGTCTTCTGTATATAACTTGTATGTATGACCGTTACACATGTAAGACGGATAAACGAGAACAGACTTCCGAAAAAAGTCCTAGAAAACAACCCCCTCCCGGGAGGCCACCTAAAACATGGGGAGATAGTTAGCAATCTATTTTTCAGGAAAAAATGCAAAGGCAGCTTTAGAATTATTAGATCGATAGATCTCCAAAAAGTTGAAGAAGAAGAAGAAAAATTGTTATTACCCTTCTTTTTTTTGTATTGTTTTGGTGGTTACTTACTCATTAGAAAGTTTAAGGGTAGTGGTAACATTGTTAAGTACCATTTTTACTTAGTTTTTTGCAAATAGCATTTCCATACATGTTTGAACTAATCATTCTAAAATAATAGTGCATTGATAACGAATTATCAAAATTAATGAGTTCTCCTACTTAAGCAGGCACATTTACTTGAATAAACAACTAAAGTACATTTTACAGCCTTTCAGTTGCACGTCGTACGGCATCTATCTCGCTTTATCGTATTGGGTTGAAAGAAATGCAAAAAACGGTACGTCCACTATAAATTTTTGTAAGGCAACAACATCATGAGAGATCTTGATATTAAATAACTACAATTGACACAATACAGGCATTTCATTGGCTGCCGTTTGCTATACGTCATGGCCTCATAGTCAAATTAAAATATTGAACACGCTCTTTAGCTATTTTTGATAAACGTCAAAGTGTACGCCTGACAGTTTTTATCAGAACAGTACGTCCATTAGTTCCATTTGTAATTATTGTGGTTAATCACATTTTTTAGAAGTTGGAGTATTATTTTTAATTTATTTATTTATTTTGATAATTATAAACATGCCGAGGTATAGCGAAAAAGAGCAAGCGTTGGTATTAAAACTGCTTGCTTATTTCCAATTAGAAAAACAATCCGGTAAAACTCTATTGCCCGTAAATGCTGTACATCAGGTAAGTTTTACATCTTAAAGTTTAATAAAAATTCATTGATGATCAATTTCGGCCGCCTTAGGAATATCGCTATCGACTGTAGGACGATTGGCAAATGAAGGTATTCAAACAGATCGCGAATACTCAGCTAAAATGTCCGATCCTGAAAGCGTTAGCTGTGGTCCCAAAATTCGGAAGAAATATGAACATGGTATCAGGACTTGTATATACAGAATGTTTAGCCAAGGTTGGTATTTAGTAATTGGTGCTATGAAGTTCGAATTGTTAGAAATTGCCAAGAAACATGTACCAGATAAAGTATACAAGTATGTTATGATATGATATAATTTAATAAGATATTAAAAATGTATATATTTTACAGATTAGATAGATTAGCTCTTTTGCATGGCCATCGTGTGACTCCCTCCATATCATTGCCAGTTCAATTCAATTGAACTTGTTTGGTCAAAGTGTAAACGATATTACGATGCAAAAATAACTTTGGCTGAACTTATTACTGCAGATACTGTGATTTGTGTTTGGAACGAAGCTTTTCAACAGGTTTAATGCAAAGTTTATTTCTATGCTGTGGTTTATAATTGTGGTTTATAATTGTTATTTAATTGAAGATTACACCAGAAAAATGGAAGAGGTATGTAGACCGTACAAGAAAAATTATTGATGAATAAGAAATATCTATCCTGTAATCATTGATTTAAACGAATCGGATAACGGATCAAATTGGGACTTGTGGGAAGACAACTCCACATAATAAACGTGTATTGTATTGTATTCAAAAATGGCTGTTGCTCTACAAGTTTAACGTTACCAGTTTTGTTAAATTAAATTTCCATGGTAATTAGTTTATCGAATAAAACTTAGGTGATTTTTTAAACAGATCTAATTTCTTATTGTGGGTTTCATCCGGCAAGTGATCCTTGTTGTCTTACAATAAATAATTTTAGGAATTTAATTACTAATGTTATATTCTTTATGATAATAAATATCAATTAAAAATACATTTTGTTTTATTTTGTAATGTTTTGATATCACAATTCTTATTAATTTCAAAGCCTTTTCTTATTTGGCTGAATATTATCCCGACAACTGTCAAAATTTTGTAGAGTCGCCATCAAATGTCATGTTGTAATCAAAGACATGCCGAAAACATGATATGACGTCAAATTTGGTGACGTGCAACTAAAAGGCTATGCAATGAACTGTATTTATAATGTTCCCATTTAAAAAATCACAAAAATCTTTCGATAGTTGTTAATGATAGAGTAACCGTACGTCTCTGGCTCGACCCTGTAATTTTCTATTATTTTAATGAGCGTCGTCTCCGTATCACGGTAGACAGACCTCAATCTTTGAGCAAAGATATAACTAACTAGGTAGGTACTAACTAAAGTATTAGCTATTAGCAGATGTGGTCTAAAGTGGAAATTCTTAACTGGGTCACAAGAAATTAAGGAGTTAGATAGGTTATGGTAATAAAGTTAGATTACTTTAAAATTGAGGGTTATACGATATAGACAAATTGTGTTGTCGACTTCCCAATTATTAATGATTTTCTTTTATTTATGGTGTATAAACATTGTTGGTGCACGAAACAAAAATTATTAATGATATTTAACGCGCTCTTTAACTTTGTAAAATCAGCTAAGAATTTTTAACACATTCATACATACATAAAGTCACGACTTTTTCCCATAGGGGTACCGACTTGTCCATTCACACTCGCCATATAAATTTGTTTCGTCAATCTCCCTTCATTCATCCTTTCTACGTGTCCAAACTATCTAAGCATTCCTTTATCTATCTTTGTAACCACATCTACTTATACACCACAGCGTTCTCTTATCTCACTATTCTTTACTTTATCCAACCGAGTCACTCCGGCTATACTTCTCAGACTACTCATCTCCGCAGCATTAATCCTTTTTTCATGCTTCTGCCAAACACTTCGCTCAATGTCACTGTCATATCATGCAATAATATTATTGAAAAGATCTTAAAATTTTGTATTAAAAATGTAATATAATATAATATAATATAATATAATATAATATAATATAATATAATATAATATAATATAATATAATATAATATAATATAATATAATATAATATAATATAATATAATATAATATAATATAATATAATATAATATAATATAATATAATATAATATAATATAATATAATATAATATAATATTTAAATTGCAAAATTCAGGTAGTTAACAATTTTTTTGATTCTCCATAAAAAACAGCTTGACCGATTTTGCTGAAATTTTTTTTTTTTTTAATATAAACATGCCCGCATCAACTATTTACAGTTATAAGCAGGAGGACTTACACAAGTAGTATGTGTTGTATATGTGTTATAGATATTTTTTAAATTTTGTTATACAAATTAATGTCTTTGAAATATTTAATTAAAGCACTTGTGTCTTTGGTGAGCACATCTTTGAATACCGCACTTAAATTATTCTGTTTTCTATATCTAGAATATTCAGGACACTCTAAGATGATATGTTTTATAGTAAGAGAAACATGGCAATGTATGCATTCTGGTAATGGTTCTTTGTTGAGGAGATATTGATGTGTAAGGAGTGTGTGACCTATCAAAATTTATAAGTAAAACAAAAATATAGTGTAAGAACTTTGTTGCTACCGGGTGTCCAATGACATCACACGGTTTTTTTCTTCATTCGAGTAAAAACAATAAAGCAATAAAGAGTTTTGAACGTTCATTTGTACATGGCCAGCTCCAAAAAAAAAGTTATAGAATAAAGAATCATTCCAAAATAAACTTTAATAATTTTCCCAACTTTCACTTAGCGCGTAACCAGTGTTTTGTTAAGTAATTATTAATTATTAAATTTTTCCTTATCGGCAAAATATACAAAACCGCTGGTTGAAGAAATTATAAAAACATCTTTATACTGTGAAAGGAATATCTCCACTTCCAAATATGCCTAACTTAATAATCTTTATTGTATTTACGATAACTTAAAACGAAAACGTTCCTAATCTGAATCATTTTCGTACCGAAACATTTACTAAATATTTCATTTCATCCAAAATGGAATCCTTTCCAATTAAGCTAAGCATCAAGGAATTAACGACCGAGCAAAATTCTCTATATCAGAATATCTAAGGCTATATATATATATATATATATATATATACATATATAAATTTAATTTCTTGTTAGATTCTATTAGTGGGGCGGCTTGCTGTAAAAATGTATAAGAGTTCCAAATATTTCACAAATAGTCTTAAGAAAAAAGTAACATTTGAAGTAACTGACATATTTTTTTAACGACATATTATATTCTTAGACAATAACAGTAGGTTAGCTTAGGTTTCATGTGAGTGGGGCGTGGTCGCCCTTCCACCGCGACCCTTAGTAGGTCTATTGTGGCTCACCCCTAGAGGCTACAGTTCACCGCACAATCCAGCCCTTCTTACGAAGTTCATGGTTGTATAGGGTGAGATTTTTTTAAAATCGGTAGGTTCTAGGTTAGTGTAACCAAATATGTTGAACCTTATTCTTCCCAGGCCGGGGCATGAACATAGTATATGTTCAGCAGTTTCGTCTTCCACGCAGCAGAACCGACAGTCCGTTTGTTGGTTCAGATCTATCTTTCTGAGGTGGTATCTTAGACGACAGTGTCCCGTAAGCAGTCCTGCTAGAATTCGCAGGTCATTTCTGCTCCATTCTAGGATCTAGACAATAACAGTAGAGTATGTATTTTATTTTTAAATACTTTCAGCTGGTAACCAAATGTGTAACAAATAATGATTATCTATTAGCAAATTCTTAACCTCAACTCAAATTTAATTATTTCAATATAGTCATTACTACCATCAAAGCTTCGCACCAAGATTGTAAAAACTACCAAGGTATTAGTTTACTTAGCATCGTCGGCAAACTGTATGCAAATATATTGATTAAAAGAGTGACGAATGAAACTAAGGATATGATATGGGACGTGCAAAAAGGATTTAGAAGAGGAAGGAGATGTATGGATCATTTTTTTTTATTACGAGGTATAGTAGAAAAATTCTTGGCTTTCAAAAGGTCTACTGCGTTTTCGTAGACTTGGGAAAGGTCTATGGCAAAGAGGAGTGAATTGTGATCGACATTGTCTATGTATGTGGAGAGCGGTAGTTCTGAAATCGGCACTGAAATCACTTTACGAGGATTTAACTGCTTGTGTCTGGATAAACAGAGCTTACAGGAACTGGTTTAACATCGAAAAAATGGATGTGTGGCTTTGCCATTGCTGTTTAACTCCTAAAAAGACTCCTGCTTAAAATATTTAAAAAAGAGTGCGTATAGATTAAGAATGAATGATTTGATCGTTGAATGCCTTCTTGACGCGATGATCAAGTCATATTAGCGTCATCTAAAGAGGAGATGCAGGCGATGGTTAATCTTATGCATGATGCCCTGAAAATCAAAGGAATAAAAATAAATGTAAGCAAAACAAAAATAATGGTTTTTAAAAGAGAGAAAGCATAACAAACTGCGAGGTGCTGATTCAGAGAGAAAAAGTGAAGCAAGTAAAACAATTTTTACAGGTACTTCAAAGTTTACGAGAGACGAAAAGTATGACAGTGACATTGAGCGAAGAGTGTTGGCAGGAAAATTAAATGAATGGGGTACTGCATAGCTTTATGAACAGCAAGAAAGTGTCAAAAAGGCACGTCTGGCTGTGCATAGAAGAGTGCTGGTTCCTACACTTATGTATGGTAGTGAATGTTGGGTTTCGTAAAAAAAACATTAAAATAAAATTAATGCTGCGGAGATTAATAGCCAGAGTGACTCCCTTGGATAAACTGAAGAATAGTGAGAGATAAGGGAACAATTTGGTGTAAAAAACCCCAGCAAGTCTTGTGAAAATATGAGCAATTAGAACCTTTTTATAACTTTAAAGAATTAAATTTAAGTTTATTTTATACAGGACTAGCTAATTACCCGTGCTTTGCTTCGTATGTTTATAATATACAGTCTAATTCATACAATTATTTGATTATGTTTAAAAGAAAAACGATAAAAATTTATCCAAGGTTCAATTTGGAAATGGAAAAACGTTAACTGTAACCAGTGGGCATCAAGGTAATACTGAATATAATTTTTTTGTTGGGTCTTACACGTTTTTTAATCGAGATATAGGGTGTTTAATTAATCTTGCTCATTCCTTTGTGGCGACATAACTTACGAACTACATATTAAATTTTTTTGATATTTCGTACACCCGTTCTTCTACTTCTACTCTAATAACTTGCCTATCAGTCAGTTGGAAAGTTCAGGTCTGGATTAACAAAAGTTAAACAAATTTTTTGATCCTCAAAAAAACATCCTGTATTTTCGATTTTTTCAAATCTGCTTAAATATTTAAAAAAAGCACAAAAAACTAAGACAAACCATGTTTAGCAAAGATTTCTTTTTCATTGTCTCATAGCAAAGCAATGACGGAGATTTTTATTACATGTTTTTATTTGGATTATACTCCAAGACACTTTATGATCCTTTTTCTGACTCTGCCAATTGGGTCCTACAAAAGCCTAATCCTATGCTCTGTTACACTATGCAAAATCATAAATGTAAAACTGCAATTAATTTTTGAGATTTTTCTTTGTTTCCTATCAACAGAAATAGTTAAAACAATGAAGGATATCCCATAATTCTTAAACTATCTGATTCTGTAAACAGGGTAAAGATTGCATCTCTTTTTAAATTGCTTATTGACGTAATCAAATTAGTTATTGGGGTAAATTTAATTTTTTCTTTAGAGCTTTCTGTTAAACAAACTTTTTGCCTAAGCACTAGTAATTTTCCAATAAAACGAAGAGATTGATTATTATTTATAGTGGCACGTGTAATAGAAATAATCTTCATCACTAATAGAAAACTAATTCCTAAAACCTGCTGGTTTATCGGTTTTAGTCGACACAATCAAAAATCATTTAGAATCTTGTTAAATAATAATAATTCCAATTTGTCTACCGGAGATAAATGGAGACGGTAACGTTTTATAAAAGCTCAAAATTAATTATTCTATTACTGTTAGAATAGGGCGACGCGAGCTCCTAAAAGGTACCCTTCCTCATTCCTCTTCCTTGCCTTCTAATCACCTTGTACCTAAATGATCAAGGATAATTTAAATTAGATAGCAAAGAATTAACGAGGTGAACATGCAGGTGTTTGCTTCGAAGTGGAAGACGAGATTTGAATACGACGGGGTGCTAAACATTATTTACTTTCTTTGATGGAGAGCACAAAACACTTGTTTTGACTGGTTTAAGGAAAACTTTATTGAAAATTTTACGTTAGAAATTTTAAACACTTCATTGGCTAATTTGTGTGAAGTTACATCGTTTATGCTTTAAATAAATTTTGGTTTTAATTAAGAATTTGTATTATCCTTAACAAAAGATTCAAGATTCAATCTATCGTAAGCAACAGACAATCCTAACCCGTCTCAGAATTGGCCACACTAGGTACACACATCAGCATCTACTGAAGAAAGAAAATGCCAAAAGATGTGTCTCCTGCTATGAAAAACTGAGTGTGAAACATTTAATATCGAAGAGTCCCAAATATAGAGAGGAAAGGTTAACATCAGGACTGCCCGAAGAACTTAGTGATTCCTTAAACCCGATTAATATTAACTTGTTACTGAAGTTCCTGAAATCCACCAACATTTTACAACATATATGTACCATACCCGCTAACAACCTTCGCGGTTGATGCGGTTTCTTTAAATAAAAAAAAAGATTCGTATATCAGTTGTCTTAAAGTGGTTGATAATACGCTTTATGCAAAAATTATTAAAATGACCCTCTTTAACCTTACTATAATGCAGGTATTTTAATAAAATTCTACCTCAACTATTATCCTCTGAATAAACTGCAAACTAACTATAATCAAATACGAGTTTATCTCACGCTATTATCTTGCTCACTGTATTTTTTATCATGAACCACCAGAATATTATGCCAGTGGAATATTTAAAATTAAACGACTTAATATTATCAAAATTATAATGCAGTGTCCATTAAAAAGTTTACTTTGTTTTAATTTGAAAGACCCAAAGGATGCAATATCATATTGGAATAATAAAACCGATTGTGAAATTATCAAAACGAGACGTTTTATAAATATTCAAAAGAATAAGTGGAATTTTGGACACATTTTTTGAAAAAATCTAGTAAAATTAAGCATATGATCGAGTCTATTTTCAAACGTTTTATCTTGTAGCTTTTGAAAATGAATAAAAATTTTTATAAAATTAAATCAATCATTTTAAAAATGTGTGCCAATAAAAAAGTTAAAATATGAAATAACCTTTATAATTTATAAACAATAATAAAAGAAAATAAAAAATGGTTCTTGACCTATTTTTTCTTTAAGAAGGTAGTTTATAACAGGAATATACAAAAAATATATTATACATTTGAATGTACCAAACTTAAAACTGTAATATCAACTTATTAATTTAAATAATTTTTCTTCAAATCATGTCAGAGAAAAGTGAAATAACTCATATAAAATTGTTCAAATTTGTTTTGACTTTATACGATACAGCACTCCTTGCAGTAGATCAAGATCAGGACGTGTCCTGTATAAAATTGCAGTCAGCTACTAATGCAATACTTGAATGAACTAAACAATGGAAAGTCAAGCTTAACGAAAATAAATCGATCCATGTCAAATTTACCAACAAAAGACTAGTTAATCCACCACCCCTATATATCAGTGTCAACTTGGACTCTATACACTAAGCGGGTGTAAAAAGAGAAAAGAACCGAATTTGGACTCAAGTATAGACAACAATGTTCGCTTATTGGAAGGAATTAAAAGTTGTCATTGCACAAAAAGAAACTTATCTACAATCAAATTCTGAAACCAGTGTAGCTTTAGGGAATCGAGCTATGGGGTTGTGCCGAAGATAGCAATATAAAGATTATTCAAATATTTCAGAACAAAGTGCTGCGTAACATGACAAACGCCCCTTAGTATGTAAGCAACAGTGACCTACATAGAGACCTCGGTATCCCAATGGTTAAGGATGAAATTAAAAGGTCTGCTGGTAAACATAAAGCCATGAAAATGTAGAACCCCTTTAGCTGCTGGACAATCAGCACCTAGTTCGAAGACTGAAGAGGACCAAGCCATTCGAACTCGTGTAAAGCTGTGTTTTTAAAAGCAGAGTATAGTGCGCGAGTTTGTATACATGTTATAGTCAGAACAACCTAAAGGACATCGTTGGAAGAAATTTAGAAGTATATAAGTATTTAGTTTTAAGATTTTACCATACTTAAATTAATGTTGATTAATAGTGATCAGTTTTAATACCTCAAACGCCGAACAACGTTATATACAAAAAAAAATACTTTTTGGTAACAATAATAATAGAAAGACATAATATGTAACATTTTATTAAACATATTCGATAATTATTATTGCCGGTTTTCATCCACTTGGACATCTTTCAAATAAAAAAATAATTGTTGTGACATCTTATTTGTTCTAAAATGCTGAAGAATGTTTTAATATCATTATAAACACACGCCCATGACTCGTCGATTTCCTTTCCCCTCTTGACCCGCAAAGGTCCACTTTGAAAATATAAATCACTCTACAATTTTGGTATTCAACTATAGTCGTGCCTTTTTTGACACGTTGTGGCTGCTAATAAAGTTATGTAGAGCCCCAATTTTTTTTTCCTGCCTTCGCTCAATATCACAGTTATATACTTTTCGTATCTCGTAAAATTTGAACCCAAATATAACATCCCATTTACTTGTTTTACTCTTTCTCCTTCGATCAGTACCTACTATTTAATTTCCACATGTTTATACTAATATCCTTTTTTTATTATTACTTCAATTATCCTTAATTAACAAAAAATGCCTTGTTTACGATTTATGAGTGTGTATACAGTAGCGAGCTTTAGTTGATAAAACTGGTAATAGCCCATTATTTTAATTGGAGTTTCGGGTATCTCACGTTTTAGTACCGTAGAAACATTACGATTGCAATTAATTTTCATTTAATAAAAAACAACGCAAATATCTTTTTTTTGATAAATAATAAATTAGGACATTTTAAAATATTATTTTTCGTGGAAAACATTGTTTTATTGACCTTGCCTTTTTATTTATTACTTGTAACATTTTTTTCTTAACGAAACAGAAAAATAATCATTTTGAAGCCATGTTAAGTTAGATTAGTTAAATTTCCTATACTTACTTAATCTCGAAAAAAATACATTTTCTCGATTGGTCAAAAATTATTCAAAAAATCTCACTTCTTTCAACCCGCACGAGTTTACAGATTCTGGTTCAGCCGCTGTGAGAAAAAGCTCCGCAAGCCATCGTCGCCTTTTGTTGCGTAACATCCCAGTCACTCTTATTATGTGAAGATTAACACTGGAAGCTGAAAGATGGATCTGCCACTTGGGAAGATTTTTCTATTCCAGTCTTCAGCACAGATGTACCTTAGACTGACAGAAACCGTCTTTTTTTGCCACCACTTTCGCATCGCCCTTTTGGCCCTATATTTTTCCAGCCCAATAAAGGCCACTCCAACATAGGTCCAGCTTTTAGGAAGGTCAGTCTGTCCGCTATTTCGTTTCCCTGTTTGCCCATAAATCCTGGTATCTACAGAAACTCATTCTGGAAGGCTAGTCTACTAAGAGGTTTCTGGAATTTTAAAACCACCTAGTTTAAAAGTCATAAAAAAATGTGAAGACAGCATTACTGTAATTTATTTCTGACTTACAATAAAAATTTTACTAAATATTAAAAATCACATGATTCTTGTAATAGCATTTAAAAAGAAATACGTTTTCATTTTGGTATAGTTTGGAGTTCCTGAAGATACTAACATTTTTTTTAATTTCCTATTTAACGTCTCATTTAGTACTAATGCAAATAAAAAACGATTGTCAATAATAAGCAATTGTTTATAGATCTAAATTATCTACCAACAAATTGTCTAAAAAAACTCTTGATTGCTACATTTTTTTTTAACTCTATTATTCGTAACCTTTTTTGATAATACGTTCTTAAAGTGTATTAATATAGACCACAAGAGGCTCTTAATTTGCAACTCTAGATCCCATAAGATTAACTAATTACGAAGCAAGATTATGAAACACTTTCCATAAAAGTCTTACTGTTCTAAGCTTACGAACTTTTAAAAATTCTGATTTGACGTATAACCTTGTAGTTCTATATTTTTATTAACCTGAGAGGTTGGACTGGATTTGGATTAGTTTATTAAAAAAACTATTGTTTTTTTGTTAACGTTTTAAATTTTATTTAATTCTTTATTTGGACTGGAACAATAAGATTTATTCGTTAAAATTTAAATGTTTTTAAAACTTTCGAATAACATAAAATGTAAATCCACGGGTCACAAGTTCATACTTTCATAAAACAAAACAAAAAAACTTATCCCTTTTAATAACTGTTATCGTACGACCAAATTCATCAAATTATTATTAATACTAATCAATATAGAATCGGTCCTGACAAAAGCCATTAGGCACTTCAACTTTAAGGCGGGTCCATATCAATAAATATTTACGTTTTGCGTTGTATTCGACACAAATATGCACGCGTGTGCTGAAAATTTTGCAGATGTGGACGATTCGCCGTATACAAATGCGCGCAAATATTTTCGTGGCACACAACGCCGACCTCAAAGAGATTTGTGGCTGACAACAGTACTAATGTAGACTTTGTTTGGTCGGTTTATTTTGAAAAAAAACCCAATCCCGTCGCTGTTAGCCACTCACACAAATTAATTTCAAAATAAAACGCATAAACTAAGTATTTATAGATATTACCTTTTGTGTTTCTTATCATGCTTTTTCTTGGTCATTACTTTAAAGTAAAAAATCAGTGATCTTGAGTTACAATTTTTAAAAAATTTATAGGTATGAAGTGACCTAACGAGATATAATAATTTTTTAAAAACTGCTTTACATTTTTAAAGCCAATTTTTTTGTCCCTACCGCATAATCTGCAGGAATCATTTTATACTATCGCGGTCCCCTCGTTTTTTGGCTCTAGAAAATTGAAAAACCATCAGATTTCGATAAATTTTTTTTAAAATCTTCGTTTTTACGGCGGATTTATGGAAAAAAATATAGAAAACATTTCACTTAAAGATTTCATATGGTTTGATGACTTTAAATGCTATCATAAACGCACTTTGAATATAATCGTTCGTAAAATAACTTAAAATAATGTTAATGATTTTAAAATTTAATATTTTCATGTTCAATGGCAACAAAAAATAATATATATTTGTACTAAACAAAAATGGGTAAGATTTCAGATGAATAATGTTAAAATGATGAACAAAAAGAAAATTAACTATGTATCATATACAAAAATAAATCAATCACTTATATTATCAATCTTTGACAATGATTGCTATGACGTAATCTAAACATAAACTCTGCAACATATCTTAACATATTCTCCTCCTCTTCTCTCCTCCGCTGTTTACCAAATTCTCTCAATAAGTTGAGTATGAGCTTCACTATCCAGGTTGACTGTTAAATGTTTAAACCCTAAAATATTATTAAATAAATTTTAAGGAACAGTAATTACAATCGTATCAATAAATTTTTGTTCTAATAAATCCAATAAACAATACTCGAAAAAGAAAATAGATAATTACCTTTATCATTCAAACAATCATAAGCTCTTCACCAATCTGATATTATCGTTGTCCCTGGCTTAATTCTTCTTTTGATCACTTCCAACAATGTCTTTTTACTCCGATCCATTACTCGTTTCATAAAAAATTAATTTGACTTCCTCTCAATACCTCCAAAATCCATTTTTCCTTAATTACTGTGTAAATATTGTATACTTGCTTACTTAATAAGTAATTTTAGAAATGTTTTTTTTTATATTACTTTAATGATTACTTGATAAATAGGGTAAAAACAATAATATGTGGGAAAAGGTCAATTTTGAGGGGAATTGTTGTTATTTTAAACTGTAAAAACATGAAAAATCAACATTTTTGTATTAATTTTTTTTTAATTTGTAGTTTTTTTGTGTAGATTAAGAAAAAAAACCGGCCAAGTGCAAGTCGGACTCGCGCACCGAGGGTTTCGTACAAACCTGTAGGTATATAAGTAAAGGTTATGGTATTTTTATTGCTAAATGAAATCCATAACATTACAATGTGAAAAGCTGGAGGAGCATAAATTTAAGACAAAGGTCTCTTTATCGTTTAGAAAAAGGGTAATAAGTTTATAATTATTAAAAAAAAATTATTATGTGATGTAACTAAAAATTAAACGTTTTCGGAATTTTTTTCTTTCTGAGTGCTATAAAACGTTGCTTCATGCCAAATTTTAAGATTCTAGGTCGACTGGAAGTATCCTTTAGGTTTTGATTCCCTTGCGAGTAGTTGCGAGTTTCAAAATATGCGGCTTAAATTGCTGTTTCTTTTGATTGCGTTGACATAGAAGTTTGATTTTTTTACAGCTTAAAGGTATTAAACACCCGAGTATTTCATGAGGATAGGGGTAGTAAGTTTAAAATTATTCAAAATATTTTTATTATATGATGTAACTAAAAATTTATGCTTTTTGCAATTTTTCCTTTATCTGTGCTATAAGACGTTGCTTCGTACCAAATTTCAAGATCCTGAGTTCACGGGAAGTACCCTGTAGGTTTTAAATCCCTTGCGAGTGTCAAACATTTGCGGCATAAACGGCTGTATCTTTTGATTGCGTTGGCTTAGAAGTTTAATTTTTTTCACAGCTCCAAGGGACAGTAGACTGGAGTATTTGATATGAATTTTAGCTTGATACCTCTACGCGTTCCTGAGAAAAAAGGTCTTGACAGACAGACAGTCGGGCAACAAAGTAATCCTATAAGGTTTCGTTTTTTCCTTTTAAGGTACGAAACCCTAAAAATATAAAAACTTTATTCGATTAGTTGTAAAAAAGTTATCAACAATTATACGTGATTGAGTGCGTTTAACATGAATATTTAAAGCCCTGAAACTAATAATTGTCGTAAATCCGCCGTTAAAACGAAGACTTAAAGAAAACACTCAAAAATGTTGATTTTTAAAAATAACCATCATTTTTTACCATGTCCCTATTGTTTAAAAGTTCATTGATTGGATGGTAAGAGTAGTTATTTTAACTTTCCTGTTTTTGGGTGAAATGTTTTATTGACCTTTTCATTGCCCGGAATGTCCTGGTGACCAAATGAAGCAAATTTAATTTCTTACTTTTGGTTGAAATATATTTTCCGTCTACATACCTACATATCGATGATGTTCACTGCGATGTTAACTTTATCTATTTACATGTAAACCGTCTCTGCACATCGTATCTCTGGTAGACGTAATGTCGTCGCACAATCGACTACAGATTTAAACTCTGTTATTACAAGTGAAAGAGGGTACAGCATCACTAGAGAAACCACTTTGTGATTACAAATTACGACGCAGTCGGGCAAACTCTCACGCTTAAATTACCTGCGAGAACTTGTCACTTAGTCGTTGGATGTTTTCTATTAACGAAAGCCAATTTTATTATTTTTAAACACAAGACTCATGAAAATATTACCGCTTGACCGCAGATGAAAAGTCATTTTCATATGAAAGGTTCATCAAAGATATCTTTTCAATTAAATAATCTTGTCTCATACCCTCTAAACTACAAACTACAATTACAAATTTGTTCATAAATAAAAATTCGGACAATAATCTTTAATGATTTTAAAAACAGTATTATACACTTGATTAATAGTTGTCTGTTAAGGTTTGAATGGGGCACTGCATAGCTTTATGAGCAGCAGGAAAGTGTCAAAAAAGGCACGTCTGGATTTACAGAGAGGTGTGTTGGTTCCTACACTTATGTATGATAGTAAATGTTGAGTTTGGCAGAAAAAGCATAAAATACTTCGGAGATAAGTAGTCTGAGAAGTATAGCCGGAGTGACTCGGTTGGATACAGTAAAGAATAGTAAGATAAGAGAACGCTATGGTGTAAAAGAAGATGTGGTTACAAAGATAGATAAAGGAATGCTTAGATGGTTTGGATACGTAGAAAGGTGGATAAAGGAAGATTGACGAAACAAATTTATAAGGCGAGTGTGAATGGACGGAAGTCGGTAGAGGTCGACCTCGGCGAACATATTTCGATCAGATCGACATTGTTTTGAAAAAAGACCAATTCAAGAGTACTAACAACAGACGAGTATGTATGAGGGCTCTGATGAAAGTAAAAGAAGCAATATATGTGTGTAGAAGCTTGCACGGACTGGTTTAACAACGAAAAAGGTGTAAGAAAACAAATTAATGGGGCACTGCATAGCTTTATGAATAACCAGAAAGTGCCAAAAAAGGCACGTCTGGCTGTGCATAGAGGTGTTTTGGTTCCTACACTTATGTATGCTAGTAAATGTTGGGTTTGGCAGAAAAAGCATTAAAATAGGATTAATGCTGCGGAGATGAGTAGTCTGAGAAGTATAGCCGGAGTGACTCGGTTGGATACAGTAAAGAATAGTAAGATAGGAGAACGCTGTGGTGTAAAAGAAGATGTGGTTACAAAGATAAATAAAGGAATGCTTGGATGGTTTGGACACGTAGAAAGGATGGATGAAGAAAGATTGACGAAACAAATTTATAAGGCGAGTGTAAATGGACAAGTCGGTAGAGGTCGACCTCGGAGAACATATATTGATCAGATCAACATTGTTTTGAAGAAAGGCCAGGTCAAGAGTACCAACAACCGACGAGCCATGTATGAGAGCACTGATGAAAGTAGAGGAAGCAAAAGATGTGTGTAAGAACCGTAGCAAGTGGAAGGAAGTGCCTACCCCTATGGGAAAAAGGCGTGACTTTATGTATGTATGTATGTATGTATGGAACTGTAGCAAGTAGAAGGAAGTGGTCTTTGCCTACCCCTACAAGAAAAAAGGCGTGATTATATGTATGTACGTAGCTCACGTTGCAGTAAAATTTAAGTTTCTTTGTATTCAGTAAACGCTACGACATTAACATAGTCTTAAGGCACGTGCCCTAAATTAAAACAAAAATTAAAATTTCCGACTGTTAAGTATGAAGACTTTTTAATAAAAGTTAATTTTGGCTTTGTCAAAACACTTATTTTTAGTTACTCAAACTTAGTTAACTAAAATTTGAAAAGCCCTCCGTCAGCACATCCGAAATAAATATTTCGTTAGTAATTAATTCAAATATTGGAAGAATTCGTGACTTGTTAAAATTCGATACCAACCGAAATATATCTAAAAAGAAAAAAAAATCTTTTTTATCGCTGAACATGTACAGTGTAATAATTATGTTGGTGGTATCGTTAACTGCTGCGAAAATTAGTACTCTTGGATTATTCCGTGCAATTTTTATTGGCAAATTGTGTGCTTTATCTTGATGAAAATCGTTTATTGAAATATTGTGGCAACGCGAAATTGCCCTGCCAAGTTATTAACTATAATATTACTCAGCGGCGTAGCTCACCTTTCGTCCATAAGGATTTTTTTATTAGACATCCAAATGTCTGCAGGATCCTAAATTTTAATGGTTTTTAACTTTCCAGTGGAAAGTTATAGTGATGGGTCCGATTTTGTGAATCCCGAATTTTGACATATCTACACATTTCAAGGTCCCCAGAGTCGAATACAATACTTTTTAACTGGACATCTGTGTGAGTGTATGTACGTATGTGCGTATGTTCGTATGTGCGTTCGGAATTATTTTTCGTCTCGATTATCTCGAAAACAAAAAATAATATCGAAATGGGACCAATTGCATTTGACGCATAATTACGCAACTTAGAACTGATTAAATTTTCAGCAAAATCAGTGAAGCTCTTTTTATGGGGAATCAAATAACTGAAAAAAATGGTAAACTTTCGGAATTATTTTTCGTCTTGATTATCTCGAGAACAAAAAATGATATCTTCGTGAGACCAATTGTATTTGACGCATAATTAAGCAACTTAAAACTGTTTAGATTTCCAGCAAAATCGGTCAAACTGCTTTTTATGGAGAATAAAAAAACTGAAAAAAAATGGTAAACTTTCGGAATTATTTTTCGTCTTGATTATCTCGAGAACAAAAAATGATATCTTCGTGAGACCAATTGTATTTGACGCATAATTAAGCAACTTAAAACTGTTTAGATTTCCAGCAAAATCGGTCAAACTGCTTTTTATGGAGAATAAAAAAACTGAAAAAAAATGGTAAACTTTTAGAATTATTTTTCGTCTCGATTATCTTGAGAACAAAAAATGATATCGAAGTGGGACCAATTGCATTTAATGCATAATTACGCAACTAAGAACTGATTAGATATTTAGCAAAATCAGTGTTTTTATGGAAAATCAAAAAACTAAAAAAAATGGTAAACTTTCGCAATAATTTTTCGTCTTGTTTATCTCTAGAACAAAAAATGATATCGACGTATGACCAATTGCATTCGACGCATAATTACGCAACTTGGAACTGATTAGATTTTCAGCAAAATTGGTCAAACTTTTTTATGGAGAATTAAAAAACTGAAAAAAATGGTAAACTACGTAAACGCGTTCTTTCCTTATTCGTGTTTAATTTTATTCTATTTTTTAAGATGCCTTTCTTACACTGTCCAAAAATAAATTATTTAATAAAAATAAATTAAAGCAGATACCAAAATATTTGGACAAAGGCTAAAATCCTTCTGCAGAAATAACCTATAACAGGCCAAACGCCTATTGTACTGACAATATTATGAGGACAACAACTTGTTAAATGGGAAAGCCACTTGGAATCTGTACAGGTCACCCCCTAAGCTAAGAAAATCTAAAAAAGTTGCGGAAGGTGGCAAATGATTCCTGCAGTTTTTGCAGAAATGACAAAGAATATGAACATTATTTTCTAATACAGTTTGTAACACTATCACAAAAAAGAGTAAAAGGAATATCATACATATAAAATGGATATGCAAGATCATCTATTTCTTACTTTAAAAGTCTCGATATAGACCCAGAAGTAGGATAGTAAATAACTCAAGGGATGGCCCAAAACATTTTACGGTTGACGTCTCCAGATGATTTTGTCAGTTTTGACCCTATTGTTAAACAATAATATAAATAATAACCATTCTGGAAAATTTATCAGAATGATTTTCTTTTAATTGAAAAAGAAGCGGAAAAATTAATTTGACTTGATTTACATTTATATTTACTTCGCTTCCAGCAGTTTCCAATACACAAGTTTCATTATAAGGTAGATGAAATAATTCAACAATTGCAGCATTTAATTGCTCATTAATAATTTTATTAGTAATTATTGCATAACAGAAAACACAATGTTAATAATTTTCAAGACTCTACTGTGTACATTAACCTGAATGACTAAACTAAGTTTTCTCGTTGGTTTTACTTGCTGTAATAAAATTATCCAATCCATATTTTTAGTAGGTAAAGATTTAAGTTTAAAATAACAAACTTAAAAAGTACGCACGGCACTGCCTGTTATTTCCACGACATTCCCTTTAAAAGTTTTTCCATCTCTGTTCTTCACGTATGCATGACTTACATGATTAGTCCTGCTAACAAGAAATCCTGATAATTTTAAACACACACCATCGTGGTGCGTGTACTTTAGAATACGATATCTATAAGTACATAATGGAGAGAAAATTGCTGAACAAATGTGATAATCTCCTTATTATGGCAGTGCCCATTTTTGGACAAATATCGTAGGTTAAATCTTGCGAGAATGATGAGTTTCCAATTTATTTTTTATTTGCTAATTATTATGCATCAATTTATATGAGATGGGTCAATTTGATTTTTAAACTACCACTTTATTACAAAATAATTATGCTATTTATAACAATCCTTATATTAACAAAAATTAAACGCCACTTCTCACACAACGTTTTTAGTTATATTTTATCCATCGACGTCTTTGTTATTTATTAATTAATACATCTCAAAAAAAGTTATATTTACTTGGTAAGAAAGTTTTTAATTTTTTCCAAAGTAAAACACAAAACTAACATCAGCTTCCAATGTAATATACAGTATTTTTTGTCAAGACTGCAACAAAAGGACGTTGGTCAAACATCAAGATTCCTATGCAGTCGAATAATTTCTCACAAAAGTGACTGCAGACTCCACCCATAGAGATATTCGCCCAGCAGGCCACTTCAACAAATTCGACCATCGCATGAATTATGAATCAGTGAAAGTATGTATGTTTTTTATGTAACACCATCAAAATACGAAAACTCCAATACCTCGGTGATGTGATGAGAAACACAGAGAGATATAGATTACTTCAAAATATCTTACAGGGCAAAGTGGATGGAAAAAGAGGTGTAGGAAGAAGAAGAATCTCTTGGTTAAAGAACCTCAAAACCTGGTTTGCAATGACCACCACACAGTTGTTCAGATCCGCAGTTAATAAAGTGTTGATAGCTAATATGGTTGCCGAAACGGATAGGAACTACTAGAAGAAGAAGAAGAAAGTATTAGCAAATGAGTCACACATGACAAAAAGGCCTTCATTTTTTAAGAAATTAACTGTTTAAAAAAAACTGACATCAATTACTTAAGTGAAATTGATTTCTATTTACTATCACTTGATAATAACCTAGTAACTACTAACTAGTAACTACCCACTCAATTGTCTAAGTTGTTTTAAATTTAAAGCTCTAACCTGCTAGTTGAATTCCAACCACATAGTTAAAGACACATTAATTTTAAGAATTCTACAATTAAACAATTAAGAGAATAATTAATTTAAAACACCATTTCAACAATGCACAGTATACACACATTAAACTTCCACATAATCAAAAGGTTTAAAAGCAACGGTGATGTCATAGGTTCTTCTTCTTTTATCTGTCTCTTAAAAAGTGGTCTCAAGCTGACAGCCCTCTTCTATAAGGTTATTTATTTTTTAATGATGTTAATTTAAAAATTTTGATTTTTATTGCTGCAATTAATTTCAATTTCAAAAAAAACACTGGTATTTCATAACTTTAAGTTTTCACTTTTGTCGGCTGTATTAATGACTGCTTGTTTTTTTTTATTGCTACACAATTTATTGTTTGACCTAATTAAAAAAACTGTATAATAAGTTTTTGTGTTTCACGAGGATAACAAGTATGTATTGAGAAGCCTTTATTAATAAGTGATCAACATACTTTCGACAGCAATATTTTTATTATATATTTTTCTATTTTCCCATTTTTAACCGACTTCAAAAAATAAGGAGGTTCTTAATTAGACTGTATTTTTTTTATGTTTGTTACCTCAAAACTTTCGACTGGGTGAACCGATTTTGATGATTCTTTTTTAATTTGAAAGCTGGTGCTTTTCGTGTGGTTCCATTTTAATTTGGTCCAGTTCTGACAATGGTATACATGAGAATTTTTTTTATGTTTGATTCCTCAGAACTTTTGCATGGGTGAACGGATTTTGATGATTCTTTTTTATTTGAAAGCTGGTACTTTCCGTGTGGTTCCATTTCAATTTGGTTCAGTTCTGACAATGGCATCCATGAGCAAACCGTATAAGTCTTTGAAGTCGATTTTTTTTACGTTTTTGCGTACGGGATGATGTGAAAATTAAACTTTTTTACAATCAAAGACCAATTCGCGGACAAAAGCAAGTTTTTAATAAAATCCTTTCATGGTGTTTTACGATCATTTCGGACCGTCGCGCGGGAATCTAAAACCCGTCAATCCATTCTAAACGGACGGAAGGTGTGTGCGAAAATCGGAAAGTGTATTGGCGGCGAGAAATCGGAAATAATGTTAACTTTGTTATCGAAAACTAGTTAAACAACGACTCTCAATCATTTTATACCGGTTGACTTTCGAGAGCCACATTTCCGGAATATTCCGGAAGCAAAATTTCTCTTTTTTTTCGCGATTGAAATATCAAAACATTCTTTTTTATTTGATTCATAAAGCGGCTTTTAATTATCCCTCATTAGTGTTGTCAAAAGAGACTTTTTGTTGCAATGCTATTAAAAAAAAACAACTTTATTTGAGCGTTTAGAAAAAAAAGGATATTGCTGTATGAAATTAAATATAATTGCTCCTCTATTTATTATAACTGGAGAGCGGAATATATACAACAAAATATTAACAAAATATGCGCATACATTTTTATTTATGCGCATTACTTTAACTAATTTTTTTTCTAATTTTGCCATACATACAGATGCATATTTATTAAAGATACTGAAAAATAAAAAAAATATTAACTATTTACACATATTTACCTAAGGGACTTTTTGTTTGTTTGTTAGCACGGTTAATTTTGCAACCATATCTATTCTTAATGACTTTATATATTGTACATAATAAGAGAGGTAAGTAAGTAATCGAAACAAATTTCACTTATTAATCAAGCTATTAAGCTTTCTTTTGGCTTGATAATTCATTTTTGTTAGATTTCTAGAAAAGTTATTAGTAATCCTGGGTTATCGTGGGTACCGACATTAAAATCATTCAATCATTCATTTGGTTATCTGGACGAAACTTGGATCTTTGCTAAAGGTAGGACAAAAATAATTTGGCAGGGCGATAACATAAAGTCTATAAAACACACCGACGGTGAAGGAAAAAGACACATTAATGTGCATGCAGGCGAAAAGCATGGTTTTGTTGAAGGGGCGGATCTTTTATTTTCGTTAAAATCAAAATCGGCCGATTATCATGACCATATGGATACACAGATGTTTGTGAAATGGTTAAAAGAGAAACTATTACCATCGTTACATGAACCATCTCTCATTGTATTAGATAATGCTTCGTACCATTCGGAAATTTTAAATAAGCAACCAACAAACTCCTGGACGGTACAGAAATTAAAAGAATGGTTAACAAACGAAAATATTTCATTTTCACATTATTTATTTATTTATTTATTTACACTGTTCTACAGAAAAAAAGATTTCCAATTACAGAACAGGAATAAAGTAAACATTTGCACAATAGTACTAACAATTTAAAAGCTTAAGAGTAATACACAATTTACAAAATCAGACTAACAGTAGAAAGCTTAAGACTAACACAACAATATTACTGCTGATAATAATAGCTCTTAATTTGCCTTACATTACAATAGAATATATCAAGCTGGTCACTTATTAGGTTATAGTTGCTACACATAGTATGAACAGGAGAGTTTTTAAGTATATTTGTTCGTGGTGTGGTAGTGTAGAATGAGTCGGTGTATCGAGATGCCTGACGGGGAATTTTAAAGTTTATCTGATGTAGTAAGCATTGACATTTAATTTCATTGTTAATTATTTTGTGTAGCATAATGACACTAGGACATTCTCGTCTTCTATCCAGAGTGAAAAAGCTATGTCTTGACAGTAAACTCTCGTGTGCCGTGCCAATAAGTGGATAAGTCCGATCTACTTTAAAACTTAGGTATTTGAGAAAGCGTCTTTGGAATGCCTCCAGTTTATAAATATGCACTTGATAATATGGGTTCCAGATAACCGATGCATATTCTAGCTTTGATCTCACAAAAGAATAGTAAAGAGTTTTAAGTGTTAAATGGTTAAAGTCGCGGCCTACTCTAATTATAAATCCATACATACGGTTTGCTGACGTAGTTATATTGCCTACGTGGTTTTGGAAAGATAGCTCTCGGTCGAAAGTAACTCCAAGATCCTTAAAATTACATGGTCTGTCTAGAGAATAATTGTCTATCTTATAGTCAAATATAATTGGATCAGATCTCAATGTATATGACATTACGCAACATTTGGTAGGATTTAACGCTAAATTATTACGACTGCACCATTGGCTTATTTGATTAAGATTTTTCGATAGTTTCTCACATTCAGTCATATTAATGATGGGAGAGAAAATTTTAAGATCATCAGCATACAGTAAAAAATTAAGCTTAATTATGTCACCAGTATTGCTTTAAGCCGGAATTATTATCGATAGCTAAAAAGCACGAAAGAGAAAAATTTTACAAAGTGGATAAAATTATACTGAGTTATGGACTTCCGCCTTATCATTGCCAATTTAATCCCATTGAGTATTTAAAAACATTGTAAATTGTCAATAGAAATATATTTTCTTTACACAAAAATTTATTAAAAGTAGGTATTTCCTTTTATTTTTTTAATACCCATAATTGGAAAACTATTTTTTTGGTACCAAAGGAAACATTTTTGAAGTGAAAACTTCTTTAGCGGCGTTGTGCACTTTTTTTGTAATGGGTAAAAAATGTTAAACTCGCGTCAGGATACGTGACCTGATCGAAAATTCGTAAGACGGATGGAGAGTAGACAGCTGCGTGGCGTAGGAGAGGGAGTATCCCCCTCTCTTTCTACGGCGCGGCGAAAATGTATGCCTGCGCCGGCTGTTTCGTTTAACCATTCCAAAATATCCAAAACGCACAACGTTAATACTTAAGTTTTCACTTCTGCCGGCACTCCCAGAGTGCAACCCGTCGTTTTACTTTTACTATTTATATGTTTGTGTATATTGTTTATATTAGATTGCACTATTGGTGGCCTTGTGTTGACACTTAATAGTTCATAAAAAAGAGGAACCGACACGTCAGTGACTACTTCAAAATAAATGTCAATGTCATCTCTCGTCAGTTGTCAAATATCAGTCTAGTCCTCAACCAATTTTTATTAATACTCTAATTATCAAAAATGTTTTAGAGGAGTGCTAAAGTGATATATATATATATATTATTTTACTATCAGCTTTTATTAGGCGATGTTTAAATATATAGAATAAAAGAATTTAAGTAATATCTAATGTGAAGAGCCTTTCTGGAACCAATATGAAGAAATTATTTTCTAAAATCGAAATCAAGATCGACACTACGTCTCGAGAACGCAATAATTATACGGGAAAGGTCTTTACTGTTGGCAGACAGACTGTTACAGTAGAATATATTCTTGCTGAAGGTAAATTGAAAAATTTAAATTTGATCGTTAAAAAAGGGGGAGGATATATTTGTGTCTTAAATATTGACATTTCAACTAAAATAATGAAGTATTTAACGATGATCAAGTCATTTTTTTTTAATATTATTAAATAACGCGCGTTCCCCATGAATTCTTCTCGCCAACTGAATATCTTTAGGCATAATAGTAACACGTTTAGCATGAATGGCACACAAATTGGTATCTTCAAACAAACCGACTAAATAAGCTTCGCTAGCTTCTTGAAGTGCCATGACAGCAGAACTTTGGAAACGTAAATCTGTTTTAAAATCTTGAGCTATTTCACGTACCAAACGTTGAAAAGGCAATTTTCTGATGAGTAATTCAGTACTCTTTTGGTAACGTCTAATTTCACGAAGAGCTACGGTACCTGGTCTATAACGATGGGGTTTTTTGAAGTGAAAACTTCTTTAGCGGCGTTGTACACTTTTTTTGTAATGGGTAAAAAATGTTAAACTCGCGTCAGGACACGTGACCTGATCGAAAATTCGTAAGACGGATGGAGAGTAGACAGCTGGCGTGGCGTAGGAGAGGGAGTATCCCCCTCTCTTTCTACGGCGCGGCGAAAATGTATGCCTGCGCCGGCTGTTTTCACTTCTGCCGGCACTCCCAGAGTGCAACCCGTCGTTTTTTTCGTTGTAAAAGTATTAGTATCTCTGAAACATGGGTTTTGAGCGAGTCAGCAGATTATGAAGGTGATAAACTTTAAGATTTGATAAAAATACGTAAAAGCCAAATTTATTCGTTCAAATAGTTAACTTACTTGGATTTTTTTAAGGAAAATGTTTTCCAAAGCATCTTTATCAGCCAAGAAACTTTTCCTTTACACTAAGGAGTAAATGTAGAGTAAATATATATTTAATATGTATGAAGCTTTTAATAAAAATAACAATATATATAAAATATATTTGGTTATGTTATTATTTTTTAGTTAATCCTCATTTGTTCTATCAAATTCTTAGATTTTCTAAAACCCATCTTTAAGTTCTTTTCAATACGTATAAATACAAACTATTGTAGAAGATAAAATAACAATTAGTCCTTAGGAACACTTACATGGATATGAACATAAATTATTGCTAAAAAAAACTGCCCCCTTTTGCGAATCCCGATAGGGTGAAAAATTTGTGAAGTTTTTCACTCAGTTTAAGTTTATTTGGGCCTTTTACAAGTTGGTTAAGTACTTCGTATGAGGTAGGATGAAAATGGGGGTTAAAATTACGAATTTTTAACAATTTTTATTATTAAAATTTTAAAATATTAATATTGTTGGATAGGTAAATACCTAATACATAAAAATATTTACGTAATTACAAATGAAAGTCACAAAAAGATCGAACAGACTGCGAATGGTATTTTTAATTTAGAATTTTTCTGTCTTATTTTTAATGAAATTATTTTTGAAATCGTGAATTTTCACAACCACCTTTATTTCCGACTCTCCTACAATTTCCTTGCAATTCTCTACCAAAGCACGAATTTCTGAATTATTTATAATGGTCTGACTTGTCTTTATCACGTACACAGCTATCGCATTGAAACCAGTGGCACTGCCGCAAGAAGGAAAAACACATACTTTATAAAAAATACGTTAAATAAATAAAGATTTATGAAAGCCAAGACTTTTATTGGAATTGATTATGCTTTCATCTAGCAAATGGTTGATAACCAGTTGCTTGAATAATCTATTACAACCAGAAGAACCCGGCAGACGTTATCCCGCCAGTTATAGCAAAAATTATAGCGCGCAAATATTCTTCACATTTATGTATACGAATTTGTATGGTGATCGGTTGAACAGTATAAAAGTTAAAACACTGCAGTGCCATCTAGTGGCGAGCTAAAGTAAAACGTATTGCATTAAAATACATCTATTTCATGAAAAAACAATTAAATGTTCCAAGTTTTAAAGTAATCTGTCAAATGGTGTTGTGATCTTTTATCAATATGAGCACACAGATACAAAAAAATATTTAAGGAACATTAAAATGTCAATCCAGTCGACCAGCACAAAATAAAATAAATATTCGAGATAAATAATCAATTAACTACACGAGTCTAATTTGAATGGTCTCCACTTGCGACGTATGAAACGTATGAACTTAAAAAAAACATAACAAATATGATGTAAGTAACGTTCAAATAAACCTTAGGGATTGGTTTGGATGCAGTAATAATGAACTATTTAGAGCTGCGGTCTCAAAAATAAGAATTGCTATGATGATTGCAACCTTCGAAGCGGAGACGGCACTTAGAGAAGAAGAAACCACTTTGTTGTGCCTAACAATAGCAAAATCTGTGAAACAGAAATAATATCATATCGCTGAGTAAATTTGATGTCTGTAGTGGCTTTAATTGTCCAGATCCCTGCCCCGTACAGCAACACTGAAAATATTTAGGATTTTACCATTCTCTGCCGTAATATTAGGTTCAGATTATCATTGCGGAATAGTGGTTTCATTTTTTGGAATGTTGTTCGTGCTGTCTCTATTCTACACCTTATTTTTTTATCTGGATTTAGATGTTCGGTGATATAACATCCAAGGTTCTTAAACTGGGTTACTCTGTCTATATTTTTTGTATTAATCTGTAGTACAGCATCAGGATGTGGTTGTCGACGGAAGACCATAAATTTTGTCTTGTTGATATTTATGTTGAGCCCCATTTCATGTCCTTCTGCGTTTATACAGTTTATTACATGTTGCAAGTCTTCTAGTTTGTTACTTAGGCTAACAGTGTCGTCGGCATATCGTTTTGTATTTATATATTTTTCATTAATTCTTACTTTTTTTTCTTGTTCTTGAGTGGCCCGTTTAAAGATTTTGTCTGATCGTATTATACGATCAGGAAACGTCATTCGGAGAAATTGTGTCACTGCTCGTGCATTGTGACTTAAACAACTATCCTGGTGAAAATAAATGTTCCCAAAATTAATAGGAAGTAGCTAAACGTTCAGAATAATTTGATTTTGAGGTTACAGTGTATATTAAATAGCGTTAGTCCATTAAAATTCCCGTCCAATTATTAAGTGTTTGTGGGTACTGATTTTTTCGTGACCAATATCTTACAACGGATAAATTGTGTTTCCTACGAAAAGAAAACGATGAGTCGTCTGTAAAAAACATCATTTTCATTTGGCTTTTCCATCATGGTTTTACAAAATTTTATGTTTTAAAGATTTGACTATTGTTTGGCACAGCAAGGTGGTTTATTTGAACCTTTATTACATTAGATTCGTAATGTCATTGTTAAGTGTTCAAATTTTTAGTTTAAGACATTTTTAAAAGAAAATAATTTAATCACTTGCATACGTCAAAGACTCTTTCCTGATAGTCAGACGTACACACCGTCGCTAACAGTTTCATACTGATTGCTTGCGTTGCAAACACATGCCGATTAAGTATGGACAATTTAAATTACACTCGTGTAGTTAATTACTTGATTATTTATCTCGTATATTTATTTTATTAACACAATAGGATTAATGCTGTGGAGATGAATAGTCTGACAAGTATAGCCGGAGTGACTCGGTTGGATAAAGTAAAGAATAGTGAGATAAGAGAACGCTGTGGTGTAAAAGAAGGTGTGGTTACAAAGATAGATTAAGAAATTCTTAGTTGGTTTGGACACGTAGAAAGGATGGTTGAAGTAAGATTGACGAAACAAACTGATAAGGCGAGTTCGAATAGACGGAAGTCGGTAGAGGTCGACCTCGGCGAACATATCTCGATCAGATCAACATTGTTTTGAAGAAAGGCCAGGTCAAGAGTACCAACAACCGACGAGCATGTATGAGGGCACTGATGAAAGTAAAGAAAGCAAAAGATGTGTGTAAGAACCATAGCAAGTGGAAGGAAGTGGTCACTACCTACACCTACGGGAAAAAGGCGTGACCATGTGTATGTATGTATGCTTTTCTTTCTTCTAAATTTTAATTTGTTTCCAGACCTAAAATCTGGAATTCTCTTCTATTGTTCTTGGCTGTAAAAGCCTTCGATCTTATTAAATATTTTATCAAGAGAAAAATATTACCATCAATTATAATAGTAAGATCGTTAACAGGTCATTAAAGCCCCTGTTGTATGGGCTAAGAACAATTTTCCTGTAATTATTTATATTTATTTAACTTAAACCCTGCACCCTTTCACAAATACACCTCAAGTACTCCACTGTTTGGCGTACTTTGGCGTAGTCGCGACGGCGACGGTAGGTACTTATTGCGTATTCTTTAAGAGAACGGAAGGGCAGATTACAAGTATGATGATGGTGATACGGCACGTTCGTGAAGGGTAGTATTTGGATTTTTTCGAGTTGAGTATTTATACGAAATGGGATTAGAGAAATTCCGAATCGGTCCAAAGGGTATTATCTCGGGTTTCCATCATAAATGCAGAAGACAAAAAAAAACAATCGAATAAATTCTTAATGCTGTAAATTATAAAAAGTTTAAAATCTCTGTAAGTGACTTTTAAAGCGTACGAAAGCCTTTTTATAAATTTATTGAAAGATAACGAATGGATTTAAGCGTACAAATACGTTTTGTCGAATATTCGCCATGTACATTTATACAGTGCGTCCATAAAAAAACGCATTTATTCACTATTAGCTAAATAAACAGTTATATGAAAAAATCCCAAAAGAGGTAATTTTTTTATTTTAAAAGAATAATTTAACATACAGGGTAAATACCCTTTGAGTGATGACGTCAACACCAGTTTTTTTAAATGAAGCACCCCCTTTTTTTTTAATTTGCAGATTTCGCTTGCTGAACTGATTCCAAAAATGGATCACAAGTTCATTTAAATTGATACAAGGTGGACAAAAAAGCAAAAGTTGTTTATGAAAATTTATTATTTAAAAAGTGTGCAATTTGGATATCGGGGAAAAGCTGGGTAAAATCAGTAACTAATGTATTTTGCAGAAAATACAAATAAAATTCTCCTGTTAAATTTTCATCTAAAAAATAAGGATCAATTATTGTATATCGGCCCATACGTCGATTTTTTTGTGGTTTTTGCGTATAGCATTCTTGCATTCAAATTGGATTTTCATCAGACAAATATCGGGTGTAATGCCGGTAAACATGCGTGTTCAAATAAAACGTTGCCTTATTCAAAAATAAAATGTTATTAATAAAGTTGTTATTTCATTTAATATCGTTTTGATTCTTCATTCCTCAGAATCTAATTCTGCGAACATGGTCATCTTTTGTATGGGATGTACTTTATGAGGATGATATTTTGCTTTTTTTAAAATATTTGATACTGAAAACTTTGCAATATCCAAATCCGTAGATGATCCAATTTACAATGTGTATCGTCTACTGCTAACAAAATTATACCTTGTTAATTATTTGAATTTATTGTGGGTCAACCTTCATCTAATTTTCTGTATTTCTTTTTTATTTTACTGCAGATTAGGAGATATGTTTACGATATGGATAAATTTCATGAAATAATGTGCATCGCCAACACCAATCATCATTAAAATTTCAATTCTTTCACTTTCAGTCATAGGGACAGTTTGTTAAATACGATATGGTAAATTAGATTAAAAATACGTAATTGTACTTGAATATGACAGTCTTTAACGTCAAATTTAAAAAAAAATGGCCAGAAATACTTTTAAACTTTTTCTGTTTAGTCGAGCGCCTGGATTACTTACGAAAGTGGATAGATACAATGATATAATAACAAACAAATTTTGAGTTTTTGTCCAACCCTGTACCAATTTGAATCAACTTGCGATACATTTTTGGAATTGGCTTAGCAAGGGAAATCCGCAAATTAAAAAAGGGGGTGTTTCATTTAAAAAAAAACTTGTGCTGACGTCATTAGGTTGATCACCCTGTATGATATACCATTTTTTTAAAAATAGTAAAGTAAAATAAAAAATTTACCTGTTTATGGATTTTTTCATATAACTGCTTATTTAGCTGTATATTCGTGAAAAAAATGTGTGCGGTTCATAAAAAATTGTCAATAAAATTAAATGTGTTCGTCTTCAGACAGTTTTACTGTTTAAATTTTAATTTTTTATTTTTGATACTCCACTGAAAAGACTGATTTCTGTTGATTTTAGATAATATTATTTTTTTTACTGGTAGTGAATAAATTCCGCAAATAAAATTCTTACATCGTGATGTATCAACAACACCAATATTCTTTTACAAAATACTTTTATCACCTTAATCGGTACCTCACAAAAAAAAAATTGCTTCAGGTAGCACTTCACATACGACTCCTCAAAGACCCATTCACACATACATCCACGAAGAACAAAAGACTGCCGGTTCGTCGGCGTTCTGCGAGAAGCCATTAAAGTCCCATCAATGGACTTTTAATGGTACAATGCCTTCCCATCTTCAAGACAACAATTCACATCTTTTTGCCTACCAATTAGAATACGAACTTTGAATTTCTTAAAATACCACCAATGGGAGGGCAGGAAGCTTACCGCGATCTGGTAGTCAGATATTATTTTAAACTTCCGGTCCTAATAACCTGTTTCCGTTGAATGCGAGTGTTTGAAAAGGTGAGAAATAATTTTTACTCATTTCTTTTTTTTTTTTTTTTTAATTTTAACAAACACCGGAAAATAATTGATCCAGTCAGTCATATATTAAAAGCTACAGAAGTAAATAAATAATTAATTTTTACCAATGAGTATTTAAATAAACAAACATTTTGTATAATTTAGTGTTTTTATTTTGATTTAAAAATTAAGGGTTATGCACAAAAGATCTAATAGGTCGGGGTGCTTGAAAGGCTACATAGCCTTTCCCCACAGCATACAATGCGGTCTGAAATTTGTCTGAATAAAATAATTTTTTATAAGAGTCCAAGTATGGAAAATTGTTCTTTAGTTGGTTTACCATTTTGATTATACAAATTTTTTTAAAGATCAGTATATGTCTATACCGGTGAGCTTCTTGCTATCCTTTTAGCATCAAATTCTCTGTCGACAGACTATAAAAACGTGGCTATCTGTACTGGCTTAATGTCTTCTATCCAGTCCATCAACAGTATTTACATACAACATCCCATTGTCCAAGGTATACATGGGTCAATTAATTGACTTACCTCCCAAGGGGTAAGCACAACTTTAATTTGGGTACCATCACACGTTGGCATCCCTGGTAAAGAAAAGAGCTGATAGTACTGCCAAACAGTCTGCAACAACCAACCCTATCTACGGAGAATTCCAAGTACAGGGTGATCTTAAGAACCATCTTTAACACACCATTCTTGAATCTTGGCAACTAACCTGGAACAGATCTTCTGCCAAGCTTCACGAAATACAACCCCTTTATCAATACCGCCCCGATTTCTGTAGTGACTCGTAGAGATAAAATTATTATTAGAAGACAGAGAATGGAACACACTCGCCTGACGCATCTACATCTTATGACCAAAGAGATCCCACCACTATGTCAAATCTGCAACGATTTTCTAACTGTTAAACACATCTTAACTAAATGTGCAACTTACGCAGCCAAACGTAAGCACCACAAGTTGGAAGGAAATATTAAGAAGATTTTGAGCTCACGTGACCAGTTTTCCAAACTACTGAATTACCTTATAGAGATAGACATTTATAATATGGTCTAACTTTCTTTTTCCCAATGTAATCTGTAGTTATTTTATACATTGTATTACGAGTCAATAACCTTTGTAGTTGAGACACGTTTCTAAATAAAAAAAAAGATCAGTATATCTAATACAGTCATTTAAAATATCAATTTCGTTATTTTTATGGAGAAAATAACTAATTGTTTAAAACAACCAATTTTTATAAACAAAACTAATAAAAAAAATCGGCAAATTAATGGAGATGCTATAAAACCTTAAAAATTTAGATTTAGTTTTTTTAAAGCCTTCCTAAACGTTTTTATACTTTTGTTTTTTAAATATAATTAAAAGGAATATTTTATTAATTATTGTTTTACATTCTTCTGATACTCTGTTTTTAAAAAAAATATTTGCGATTTTTTTCGGTTAACATTCTAAGAAGACGATGCTCAAATTACATAATTACGTGATCCTAAAGTATTATGAAATAACTTCGTATTGTTACAAGACGGCCCTGTGTCGGTGGGTGTCAGCGAGTCGACCACTATTATGCCGGTCGGCGCGTCGATTGTAACTAAAAAAAAAACCGGCAAGTTCTAGAATGCGACGGCTATTAATTTCGGAACAAAGTGGAAAGCGCTGGTCCCTTCTCGTGGTACTTCGTATAGGTATAAAAAGGTAGCGGCCGCGGGAGGAAGGCAGTTTTTATTAGTTTGAATATCCAAGTAAATATCTAAGTAATTTGTAAAAGTAAAATTTATTGTGAACAAATACTAGAATAAAATTTGTAAGTTATTGTACTAAGTGTTTAGGATCATCGAACCCAAGAAGTAAATTTCGTAACAGTATGAAAGTAAGTTCCAGTTGTAGCCCTTTCTGGTCCCGTAAAGGGACTGAAATACAACTACGTTGTTTATATTTTTATTTTGGATATTTTATCATTAATAATATAAACCTTTCAAAACGGAATTATGAACTAAAATGTTTATTTATTTATTGATTTACTCATTTGTATTTTATGTTGTATTTTAATTTTACTATTAATATAATTTTTTCGAGTAGGTTATAATCGTTTAATTTTTTTGTGTTTTTGTCTACGCTGCTGTGTTTATTGGTGCATCAAGAAAATTACCGAAACAATAAACTTTAATTAAAACAGACACCTTGCTGGGGGCACTCACAGTTCTGGTTCTAAAAAACATTTTTTAACTTTTGCAATAGTCGAATTTCTCGCATTCTCGACGTATTAATTCTGCTCGCTCGATTGCGATAAACCACTTCAATTTAAAAATACCTCAAAAATATCGTTCGTTCCACCAAAAGTTAAAAAAGCTTTCTCATTCACTACCTTCTTCTTCATAACGTGCCGTCTTCACTGAAGGTTGGCTACAATTTCGGCAAATCTCTCTCTGTCCTGTTCTGCTCTTAGTAGTGACTCTGAATTCAGGCCAGTACAATCCCTAACATTCTTTAACCACGAATTCTGTCTGGACCTGCCCGGTCCTCTTTTACCTTCAATCTTGCTATCCATTATCAGTTGTAGGAACTCGTATCTCTTGCCTCTGTATATGTGCACCAGATAGCTTGTCTTGCGTCTTTTGACCATTCCCAAGATTTCTTTGTCCACTTTCATCCTTCCTAGAACGGTTTCATTGGAGATATGCTCTGTTCATGATACTGGATACTTCAGAAAAACTGACGGAATGGTGCGACTACATCGAGCACCTATTTCACGATACCCGGCCAGAACTTCAGAAAGAATTCTTTAATCAAGGCCAAGGCTTGGACATAATGAAGGCAGAAGTTCAGTATGCGCTGTCAATTTTAAAAAATGGGAAAGCTAGTGGTCCTGATGACGTCTATATAGAAGTTCTAAAAATACTGCAAAACGAAGAATCACTGAACACGCTGGTAAAGCTATTCAATCTTATTTACCGAAACGGCAGTATACCTTCTGATTGGTTAAAATCTACTTTTGTCCCGCTCCCCAAAAACGCGAAGGCCAAGAACTGCGGTGATTATCGTCTTATTAGCCTGATGAGCCATGTGCTTAAACTCTTCTTGAAAATAATACACAAAAGAATATATGCGAACTGCGAGACAATGATGGGGGACTCTCAGTTTGGTTTTCGCAATGGCTTTGGAACAAGGGAGGCACTATTTAGCATACAGGTTCTTATCCAAAGGTGCCGGGACATGTCGGTGACCGTTTACGCATGTTTCATCGATTACGAAAAAGCCTTTGATAAAGTAAAGCACGAAAAACTGATCAACATTCTTAAAGAAATAGGACTGGAACAACGAGACTTTAGAATAATAGCCAACCTCTATTGGAACCAAAGTGCTCAAATAAGAATCGATAACACCGCGTCCGACGAGATCAAAATCCTGAGAGGCGTTCGTCAAGGATGCATTTTATCACCACTGTTATTTAATTTGTATTCCGACAGGATATTTCAAGAGGCGTTGGATGATTGTGACGATGGGATATCTGTCAATGGGATTAATATCAACAATCTGAGGTATACGGATGACACGGTTCTTGTTGCCGACTCACTGGAAGGACTGCAGGAGCTGGTAAGCCGCGTGACGGCTGCAAGCTCAGAGGCCGGACTTAGCCTGAACGTGAGAAAGACAAAGTGGCTAGCAGTTAGCAAATCAAACAACGTGGACGGACACCTGACAATTAACGGTCAACGAATTGAGCGAGTAGAAACTTTTAAATATCTTGGGTGTCAACTAAATGAGAAGTGGGACAGCATGCAGGAGATTCGTGCCAGAATAGAACAAGCTCGTGCTTCGTTCCTGAAAATGCGTAAAGTACTTTGCAGCAGAAATTTAAGCTTGCCTCTGCGCGTCCGAGTGCTTCGCTGTTACGTGTTCAGCATACTGTTTTATGGAATGGAAGCTTGGACTTTGACAGATGCGATGTGCAAAAAATTGGAGGCCTTTGAAATGTGGACGTACAGAAGGGTATTAAGAATCTCCTGGGTAGAAAGAGTGCATAACACCGAGGTACTTCAACGCCTCGACAAGCAGCTGGAAGTTCTGTTTACACTAAAAAAGCGCAAACTGGAGTATTTTGGTCGCATCTTAAGAAATGACAAGTATCGACTTTTAAAGCTTATTATAGAAGGGAAGATCGAAGGACGAAGAGGCCCGGGTAGAAGAAAGATATCCTGGCTAAAAAACTTAAGACAATGGTATGGAGTGAGCACTACCACATTGTTTCGCCGAGCTGTAGACAAGGTTCAGATAGCGCTGATGATTGCCAACGTCCGAGGAGGACAGGGCACCTAAAGAAGAAGAAGATGATAGTTGAGCATTCTACGCATCACCCACATTTCGAAGGCTTCTATTCTACGCATTGATCGTATTCCCATCGTCCATGATTCGCTACCATATAAGAGGATTGAGTAGATATAAGCTTTTACGAATATGTATCTGGTGTTTAGCGATAATGTAGGGTTTTTTAAGAGTCTCTTCATTTTAAGGAATGCGCTTCTTGCGTTTTCTATACGGCATTTGATTTCTGTTTCCGGGTTTAAATCTTGTGTTATCCAGCATCCCAGATATTTGAACTTGTCGCTTGTTTGTTATATATGTTTATATAGGTGTTCACATTTGCCTTTTTGGACATTGTCATTATTTTTGTTTTTTCTGTATTTATTTTGAGTCCGAAAATGTCGCCTTCCCTTACTTGATAAATAACCAGGAAACTGCGAACCTGAAATTAGACGACGCATACAAATGGGACGAACAACGATGCCCAATCTAAAAATAATATGGGAAGACAGAAAAATATCGCAAAACACAAAGATAAAACTTGCACAAACACTAATATTCGCAATATGGTGTAGAAAGCTGGACGATCAAAGAAGCATACAGGAAAAGAATTGACTCGTTTGAGCTCTGGTGCTGGAGAAGACCACTGTGCATTCCTTGGACAGCACGGAGGACAAATGTATCAGTTATTTAAGAAAAAGGCATAAAAGATTGACTATCAACAATATGCCGACGACGAATTCTCCAATACTATGGGCATATAAACAGAAGACAAGGAGGCAACATGGAAAAATTAATGATGCAAGGAAAAATAGAAGGCCAGAGGATAAGAGGTCGCTCTTCCACCAGATAGGTAGACCAGGTAAAGAAACGGGAAACGGGAAGACCCTTACAAACAACCATTAGAGACATAGAACACTTTGGAAGCAGATCATCAGCAACACAAATTGAAAATCATGGAATCACGACCTCTCAGCTTTGAGAGTACGACTGAAAGAGAGAGAGATACATATTATCGTAAAATTAAATTTAAGTTTCATTTTGATGTTTTTGGTGGAATTATGGGGCCATTAGCGCGATCTGGCTTCTTAAATTTAATTGGAGCAGCATCGGCTATGAGAATGTGACGTGACCAAGAGGAACACAAAGACATAACATTCCGACTTGAATTTGACGTGTCACATTAACTTTCAGGAAGAGGTAAACATGCGACATGAAAGGAGAAGGGACTGTACAAGGTTAATATTGGAATACTTTCCTATTGGGCTATTGTTGACTGATTTCTTGGTCTGCTAGGCTTTTGTCGTAACTAAAAGGGGGAAATTCACGACACAATGGATGTTCCTCATTAAAACTTCAAAGCCTATGATGTACAGTAAAAAAATTTACTAGCAGTGTCCCAATGAATTTAAAATAGCTATGTGACGAGGGGACTTGTCAAAGTATCAATCTTCCTAGGAAAATTCAACTAATTATTTAAATCGTATTCAAATATTGTTTGACTGTTTTGTGTAAGAGAAAAGAATTAAAGAATTCTACTGTTTTGTGTGTAAAATTTTGTTTTTTAAAAACTACAAAATATTTTCTTTTATTTTATTAAATACGAAGGCTATTTGATAGCTAATTAAATGATAAATATTCCTTAAAATCTTTTTATCAAATATATTTTTAAAATGTATATGTTGGAAAAAAGGTCGAGTGGGGTGCCGTATAACCCTTACTAACTGTAATTAAGAAGGTTAGGGATGAATTGAATGCGGATTATTTTAAAGGTGAACACTACTGTGAACCTTCTTATAATATGAAAAGAAACTAAAAATATTTTAAAACTTATTCCACTTTTATTTTACTAATTATTTATTTATAAATAAAAATCATTACTAACTAGAAAACTGGCCCGAGTCTACAGTTATCTATACAGATGCATCCAAAACCACAATAGGCACGGGATAAGCTTACTATATTCCGTCTAATAAAATTTAAAACATTTTTAAATTATCCAATAATTTCTCCATCTTCACTGCTGAAGCATTAGCCATTTATGAAGTACTTAAATACTTTCAAAACTCTGGAACTATCTCGGTAACAATCGTATCTGATTCTCTCTTTGTTCTATCTGCTATCAAATCTCCCAATCTTCCATGTAGTAATTTAAAATCCTATATCTTGCTTTTTAAAAAGTTATTAGCAGACATCTATAGAAACAGCAAAATTGTTAATTTTTTGTAGTTTAAGACCCATATATGCCTTAAGGATAATGAACACGTTGATTTTTTAGCAAAAAAATCCATTGAGAATGGTACGACCAGGAAGTATAAACTATGCAATACAGATGCATTTATAACAGCAAAAAATTATATAAAAAAAACAGTGGACCCAAGAATGATATAAATTCACAATATCCTCGTCTACGCAGTATGCACTAATTCAACCTAAAATCCCCAACCAATTTTGGTTCAAGGATTTTTCTGTTCCCAGGAAATACATTACGATCTTAATTAGGTTAAAACTTGGACATGCTTGTTACCCTTCTCATTTATATAAAATAAATGTCCTTAACTCAAAACTGTGTCCTGAATGCCAATCAGAAGGTGATCTAAATCATATTTTCTTGGAATGTTTAAAATATGCACCTGACACTTATAATCTGGTAATGAATTCAATAAAAAACGATATTTTTCCACCTTTTAATATATGTTATCTGTTATCTCTCAATCAAAAAAATATCTACGAGTGCTTGATAAAAACTAAACTTCAACTTAAACTTTTTAAACTTAACTTCAAAACCTCGATCTATGATTCCGTTTAAATACCTCCAAATCAGTGTTCTCGAATAAATGACATTATTCAAAGAAATTCCAGAACCATCCAGTGTCCTCTGTGTATTACTAGCAGCTTATTTATATTCACCCCAATTGTGATCGACTCGCTGGTGCCTCAAGGCGACAGACAACACGGCCGGGTCGTAACAATATGTAGGTATGTCAAATTTTGCATTTTCTACCAAAGTAATTTAATTGTTGAGTTTAATTTCATTCTTTATTGTTCCTTTCCAAAAAATGTGAAAAATTTAAGGGAACAATGCTGGATTCCAATTAAAATTAGCAAGATTACCGAAATCCCGAACTTTTCATTTTTTTTAAGACTAACAAAGTTCCTTTTAAATTGGCAAAGAATAAGAAAGTAATAAGAACCGTTGAAGATTGATGAAAAATAATCTGCTTTTAATGAAGGTTTTTTATAATTCACTTTGATGCTATTAATTTCTTGTTAGCAATTTTTCCCATTAAAAATTTCTTTTCGATAATACCGGAGCGAACTGTGTTTGATTTTTCTAAAGTTTGTCCATCGCAAAATGCATAAATTATATTTTATTTAAAAAAAAGTAGATTAAGGAGTTTTTTTACAAAATTTAAACAACCGGTAATTAGATTTAAAGCTGCTCTTAGACGGTGAAACTTTTGCACAATAATATTGCCAGTTGCCTTTAAATAGCTCAAGATATTTGCTCAATATATATATATATATATATATATATATTAACCTTGTCCTTAACCTAAAACTGTCACTCAGTCTGACTTAGAAAAAACATTGTGCTAATTAAACTCACCAGCATGACATAAATTCGCTGAGTGATGTAAATAACAATAATTTTATATTTTTATCCTTTTATTCGTCATTTTTTCATTTGACATGATTTTATTCTTTTTGTATGTATATTGATGTGTTTCAAGGTATGTTATTTACAAATGTTAATTAACACCATTTTAGTAATATTCCTCAACTAAGTTGTGAGTATTAACTTCACTTAATTGTTAACACTATTTTAACTATTGTAAATTTCATGTAGTTTCCCTGATGATGGAAATTAAAGTTTTCCGAAAGCTTGGAACCAACTTATAAGAGTCCACAATTACTTGCTGCTTTCCCCAAAAAACTCAGTTTCACATATATATATATATATATATATATATATATATATATATATATATATATATATATTCGTTATACCACAGCCTTTTTCTTCACACTAAAACTTGACCTATTAAGTTAAATAAAGTGAATCAGGACTAATCCAATATCAAACAAGTACTGCTCTAATGAAATGTCTAAATTCAATGTTATTCTGCCAACGATATGTCTACTCAAAAGTAACAAAACTATTAAGTAAAAACCGAAAACATTGACTCAATTAATCGATTTGTGAAACTGAATAGTCCATTCAAAGTTCACACTGGTGAGTGCTCAAGTTGAAAATTGGTTTAGTAGAAATAAAATTTAAAATGAAATAATTTTATTAATACTGCATTTACAATAAATTTATTGTTATGGATGGCAACCGAAATCATCATATTCTGTTTCATTGTCAAACAGTTCTGATTTACTCTCACTGACATCTTTAACATTAACGATTAATTTTTGCACCTCAATAATGTGCTTTCATTCAATTTATTACTCTTTAATTTTTTATACGTGAGCGCAAATATTTTGCCAATTTTGAATTGTCACTTTTCTGTCGTCAGCTAGTTTAAATGAGATATTACAGGATGATACTTCATTCTTTACTAGTGCCCATATTTTTTAAAAGCGTGTCAACAATATATCTTTTATTAAACTATAATTTATTATCATAAAACCTCAACACAGTGTTGTACAGACACGTGGAAATTTTGTGAAAACGCATTTGTTATTTGTGTTTTTGTGTTAGATCATACGTGAATATTGTTTTATTATTGCAATTAAGTTTTAATAATGGAAACTGCAGCAAATGTGTGTAATACAGATTTAGAAAAGTAAGTTGATAAAATTGATACAAGTATTTACTGTCTACGTTCGTTTATTGTACATGTGATTTGAGTGTTTGCTATTTATTTTACCATTTAAAATATAGGGAGGCAATAGTGAAATCATGTGTTTAGAGTCCAAAATAGTATGGAAAACGCAAAAGTCAGAGTGCAAATAAAATACCCAAAACCAATGCTCAACGCCAACAACAATTCCGACAGAATCAAATAAGATACAAAAAAGTGAAACGTTGAATTCGAGGTATCATATATCTTTTGTATGAGAAAAGGTAACAATTATATTTGATATTTTTTTTTTCAAAATACTTTGATCAAAATTTATAAATAGCACAAGGAACTTCGTTCCTATCGTGTGTCCAATGATACCACACGGCTTTTTTTTCTTATCCTTGCTATGTTTGATGCAAAAAAAATTTTAATTTTGCATTCTTTTTGAAAATAGACAAAAATGTAGGTTTTTATGCGTCAACATATCTGACGACTAACACTGTAACAACATCTCTATATTTTTACAGTCTTCCTCGTATTTTGTAAAGTGCTGCCAACATTTAATGCGGACAGAAAATTGTGCATGAATCGGTGTTATCTTAGTCATATAATAAATGAATAGTTAGATAAAATCACCCTATTGGTACTGTGAAAAATATAGCTATCGATCAGCGATGATGATCAAGATAGCCCAGTTTCGGGGTGAACAAATACACCGACGGGAGTAGACAAGATGTCGGTGACAAAGGTCTGTTTTTCACGAGACTTTGGCAAATTTTGTAGGCGGCAAAAAGTTCATGGAGAAATCCAAGACATCTATGATTAATGCGCTTAACAAGATAATTACCCGAATCTTGTTTCTTGCATTTCCGTTCACAGACTTGGACTCGGGAACCATTAAAAGGGAAGCTAAATCTATTGAACCAACTTGTTTAATCTTTTTTCACTAAAATTATTTATGTTTGTTTATATTATTATAATTAAATTGTTTTCTATCAAATACTTTTTTTATGAAACTTACTTTATTTATTAATCACTCAACTATTCCGCGCATTAATTCAAGTTGAACTACGTACTATCGCGCCCTCATGCAGCAGAGTGACGAAATATTCATTCATTCGAGAAATATAATAATATATAAAATTAAATATTATAGTGCTAGCACCCGCCAAACAATGCCGCTTTAACAAAACAGTTGCTGAATACGACGATATCATTTTGGTGAGTGTATGTTTGGCAGAAAAACATGAAAAAAGATTTAATGCTGCGGAGAAGAGTAGTCAACTATTTGTGGACTTTAAACAGGCGTATGAGGATAAAACTATGGCAATCAATGGAAGAAATTGGCTTCCCAAAAAGACTAGTCAAAATAACTTAGACGTGTCTCGGTGGCTCAAATAGCAAAGTGAGAATTGGTCGTGTCTTCGAAAGGCGAATCCTTAGAAAAATACATGGCCCTATTTTAATACATCAACAGGGCGATACAGAATCCTTACCAACAAAGAGCTGATAGATTTGTATGGAGATATTGTGTGAGAAGTAAAATCTAAACGACTGCAGTGGGCAGGACATACAGGGAGACTCCCAGCTGGCCTCATAGTTTAACTTGCATGGGAAGAAGCACCAGTAAAAAAAATACCAGTAGGCCGCCCACGCCTTCGATGGAAAGATAATATCGCCAAAGACCTAAGGGTAATGAGTATTGATAAACCCTTAGATGCTATGACGGACAGACAGTGTTGGAGGAATATTGTGAAGTCGGCAAAGACCCACCCAGGGTTGTAAGCTATGGAGTAAGTAAGTAAGTAAGATGAGTAGTCTGAGAAGTATAGCCGGAGTGACTCGGTTGGATAAATTGAAAATAGTGAAATAAAAGAACGCTGTGGTGTAAAACAAGATGTGGTTACAAAGATAGATAAAAGTATCTTAGATGTTTTCGACACGTAAAAAGGATGGATGAAAGAAGATTGACGAAACAAATTTATAAAGCAAGTGTGAATGGACAAGTCGGTAAAAGTCTACCTCGGCGAACATATCTCGATCAGATCAACATTGTTTTGAAGAAAGGCCAGATCAAGGGTACCAACAACCGATGAGCATGTATAAAAGAACGCTGATGATAGTAGCAGTAACGAAAGATATGCGTAAGAACCGTAGCAAGTGGTGGGAAATGGTATCTGACTATATGTACGTATTTATGCAAGTCTATCTTGAGCAAGGCTTACAAAAAATAATTTTGTCTAAAAATAATTATTTTATGAAATAAATTTTTTAATTTAAGTGCCCCCTGTGCATAAATGATTATTCCGGTTGAAAATTCAGGTATTTGAAACTGTACGATGTAAAGATGGATACAATCTAAACGAACATATTATGATCCTTATTTAAACAGGCAAAAAATGGACTAAAAGACGTCTACTTAATCAGTTAAAGCATAGTTAAAATAACTTTTCCAAGAAGCAATGAAAATAGATTCTTTGTGACATGACCATGAGTCGTTTATAAGTTGAATTTTTTGGATATAGTCCTGCAGCCCCACAGATTAAATTAAGGTTTTTTATAATAAAAACGATTTTTCCAAATAATTTCATTCCAGTGTTTTATGAAGTCACTATTCTTGACAGTCTTTAAATAAGAATTTAAAATCCATTTTACTTAATACGTTCCTGTAACTGTTACGCATACAACATTTTTTTACTGTACTTTAAATGAAGATATCCGTTTTTGCTTGTGAGATAACATAAATTTCGGCCTAACTTTTGCGTATTCCCAAAGTTTTAGGACAATTTAAGTCCAATATTGAAATCGTCGGACACGATGCAAAGGATACAAGACTTGATTGACCACAAGGATGTTTCCTTGTATATGGAATAAGGACGACCCATGAGTAATTAGGTTTAAAATTAAATAATATAATTGTACGCGTGTCGCTCTTCGTAATAGTCCTTGTCTTTTTGTCGTAACTACTCTAACTTTGGAAACTGATTTTTTTATTAGATTCGGACATTAATTACCCCAAGTAAATATACCCCAAGTACTATTATTATATGCTAGGTTACTGACATTTAATGATTTTTTGTAAAAATAATAAAAATCATAAAGGGTAATCAAATAAAGAAGGGGTTTTGAAAATGGTACAAATTTAAAAAAATATCCTTTCGTAAGGTTCGATCAGAAACCAACATTTTGTCTTTACTATCAGCACTTTTTTCTCTTATCACTTTTTTTAAAAAAGGAACAGATAACGTATTTATTAAAAAGAAGATACCTAAAAAAATAATATCGGTGTAGCTGTCTGCTGGCTACTGTTTATTTTTAAGAATAAAACAACGCGACTCACTTGACAAAATGGTCGAGACGGCCGAGTATTAATATGTAAGACAGCTTCGAAAGCATTCATAGATTTTAAAAAATCTCCCAATACGTTTAGGGCTTTCGAAAGCAACAGCTTTACTTTCTTTACTTGCTCGTTTAAATTTCACCTATTGCAATTGGGATATCATTTTTCTACGGGTATCAGTTTCCAAATCTAGTTTAGTTACCAAACCTTGCTCGCTCACTCAATTATATAATTGTGTATTTACTCTTAAACTTTAATTTTTGTGCTCGCAAAGATAGTAAACTTAAAGGAAGACATCAAACTACTCTGTGTCACATCCTACAATTACATAATTCCAAACCTATAGTTAAAACAATTGATTATGGAAACTCAAGGTAAGTATTCCTTTATCTTCGCATATGAAGCTACAAGCCTTTTTAAATGTTAGTTCATTTTTTACTCGAACTGGTTATATTCTTCCTTTCGATCTGTGTTGATTGCATCTCTGGATCATCTCTCAAATACAGTCCACTAAACTCGGTGGTTATATAATTGCGTAGATTTACGACCAACTCTAATTGCATAACAATCCTATTCAAGCCACAGCGCGTACAATATTGTTTAGTTAGCATTGACACAATTTGTCGGTAAGTCATTTTACAACTGCAGTTAGTTTATTAAACATTTAATTGTTAATGAAAAAATTATAGTTTAAAAAGACTAAAAAACACGCTTTCATGTTCTAAAAGCGTGGGGTGCTTTCATTCCGAAATACAGAGTTAGTTTAAAAATGTCATGCAAAGCACTCCGCGCTTTTAGAACAGTGACATTAATTTTATCTTCTGTAATTTCATTCCTATGTTAAGAATTATTTTTTACTTTGATTAACTCCAAAAGCGGGTTTTTTAGTTTTTTTAAACTATTATTTATTTTTCGCTTTTTAGTTCGATTTGTTTTAATTACTAAAAAAATTATGTATTAAATGGTAAAATCACAAATAGATAGACTGTGTTAATATTTTTTCTGCGCGCATGTGTAGTTCACGCACTACTTCTATCGCTCTTACTCTCATGCAAAGGATACATTTTCTTTACTAGACAGTTGCAAAGTCATATTAAGTAGCCACTCATGTTTCCAGACTTACCGTTAATTATGGAATTGGTAAATCATTCGTCCAATCTGTATAATTATCAATTATAATATTGACTGGCTTTGCCATATGATTTATCACAGTAGTTCATTGTTTTTTCAGTTGAGATTGGTGGCAAATAGGGGGGTTGATGAGGATAACTTGTTTATCATATTTTACGTCTTTTTAACATTGTAAATAATTATTTAACCAAACAGCAGACATATATATATATATATATATATATATATATATATATATATATATATATATATATTTTTGTTTGTTTTTCAAAGCGTTTTCGAGATGTTTGTGTACTTGCCTTTTGTTGGCATTATAATGAAATTTGAATTTCCTGTACATAATAGTTCTCTGAACATCAGCAAAGCAGTAAAAGGAAGCTGAATGATGGTTTTCAAGTACACAAAACAGAGAATCTCTTGCAGACATCGAGGTAGTTACTTAAGCGATTGTAATTAGTGTTGATAGTGTTAAAACCTGGGGCGGGTGAAGCTATCGTGTTTAAATTAATTAGCCAATACCAAGTTAGCATTATAACTACAGAACATGCAACATTTCATACCAGTGGTGTAGAAATTAATAATAAAAAATTCATTTTTTATTATCCAATACTTATTAAAAAATCATTTTGTTCTTCTAACGTTATTGTCACAAAAATATTAGTAATATTTAATAACATTTATAAAATTTAATTCCGCTCGTTTTTGTCTTCGATAAATAATGTTTGTAAAGCGGTCCCACTGCTCTACCTTGTGGTATACCTATATTTTTTTTTGCTTTTTTTGGTAGTATAATTTTGTTACTGCATAACAAACATTCTTGTTAATAGAAAAAAATCAAGACTCGTGTCAACATATTAATAATAATGATAGACATTAATCAACGAGCCTTTTACTGAATTAAGTTCCCTTACTTTCATGAATGAAATGGCCTAATGAAACCGTCGCTTTGGCATTAGTGGAGCCTAATGGTAAAATTTTAAAGACAGAGATTAAGATCTCGCCGTAACTTCTTAATACGACGCAAGAAGTAACCGGAATTGACCAGGATCGTATTTGAAATGATTCTTTTTTCTAAAAATATTTTTTAAAACTGATAAATTTAACTTTATAAACCATGTTTTTTTATTTTTACCAATAAGCAAAGTTGATTGTTAGGATCTATGACTTCCAAAGTGGTCTATATTGATCACAAGGGGTCGACTACGAAATGCAAGGGGTCCATGGTAACAAAAAAAATTGAGGGGGCATGCGTAGTAAATAAAGTTAACAAGAGTGTCCTCGACACAGATTTTAAAACAAGGTTTGGGAATGTTTAGAGCTTAGAAATACTACGGTGGATTTAGAATCCATTAGTTAATGTTGAAGAAACTGATGATATATTACGAAAAGAATTGATTAGGATTAGGACTAATGAAGAACTTAAATTACAATTCATAAAGAGATAGCAGCAATTTCGGCTTCAGTGACACAGTTCTATTGTTTCCCTTGCAATATGGACAATTTCACGAAAGTTTTAATAGCCTTTTAGCGCGGTTGCCATTCTTTTTACATAAAAACAAACACTTTAAAAATCACTGACCAATGAAATTTAAAGTTAAAACTAACTAAATATTAAAAATTTGTTGACAAAGAATTATTCCTACCATTAAAAACATTTATTATTTTTGTGTTGTTATTTTATTTTATAATTTTACCAGATTTTCATTTTGAGTCAAATTATTTAAAAAAAAAATAACTTCTTAATGTAGATATTATGTTAGCTGTTAAAAACTCATCTTAAGAAATTGTAAAAATTCAATTTAAGAAAGCCAGGGGCTCTACCCACACCTCTACACCTACCATCTGTAAGGTTATAGAATCCATAATTTCAGAATATGTCAGTGAATTTCTTTTGCTCGAAGAAATAATACCTGAACAACAATATGGTTTTGTTAAAGGACGTTCAACAATGACGAATCTACTTTGGTGTGTTGAATGATGAATGAATGGACAAAATCTTTAGACAAGAAAATACCTACGGACATCATTTACCTAGATTTTGCGAAAACCAAGTGCCAAAACGAAGACTACTGTATAAATTGGAACATCTTGGTATACGAGGTAATCTACTTGAGTGGATTGACTCATTTTTAACAAACAAAATATTCTGTGTGAAAGTGGGAAATTGTTTTTCAGCTGAGAAACCCGTATTAAGCGATGTACCGCAGGTATCAGTAGTGGGTCCTCTCTTATTTATAATATACGCAAGTGACCTCCAATTCCATATTCAATGCAACAAAGTTTTCTATGCAGACGACTCAAAAGTATCCTTAGATTCATCTCTTCACATAAATCTTCAAGAAGACTTGGATTCGATCTCTAAGTGGTGCTCAGATTGGATGTTACCTCTTATTACTGTTAAGTGTGTAGTTCTTTACATCGGCAAAAACAATCCGCGACATAAATATTTCTTAAACGGTCACGCCTTAAATGAAGTAAGTTTTTATAATGATCTTGATGTTAAAATATCTACAGATTTGAGCTGGTCCGAATACGTTGTAAATATTACCAACAAAGCAAAAAGTAATCTGTACCTCCTCAGCAGGTATTTCGCAAAAGAGTCATTGCATAGTTCCGCTCGTTTATATAAAACTTATATTATTTGTCCAATTATGGAGTATTGTACTGTGTGATGTCCGGAACTAGTGCGAAATAAAGAACATCTCGAAAAAGATCAGCATCGATCAAGCAGACTATCCTTCGAGCGTAGAAGACTAAACATAATGGATTTACTGACTTTTAAACAACGACGTCTTCGTGGGGACTTGATAATCACCTTCCGAATTTTAAATTTTAATAATGGTAACTTAAGAAGCATATTTTTTGTAGAAACTGATAATCGGCTGCGAGGACACAAACGGAAACTGAAAAAAGAAATGTAGGACAAGGCAAGTTTTTTTATGTAATCAAGTTTTCTCAACATGAAACTGTCTACCTGAGGATATTGTAACGGCACCATCTGTCAATATTTTTAAGAACAGACTGGATGCTTTTCTTTTTCATAATTAACCATTTCTTGTAATTTATAATTTTCTAATTATTTTATTATTTTTTTTAAAACTACTGTTAATCGAGCTAATAATATATCTTTTGTTATATTTAAATTTTAAAAAAATACTTTTATGAGTTGGTATATTTCCTATTAATATTTGGGAATTCTGGGACAAAAATTTAGTGTTGTGTGATTTCATAGTTTTGTGACAGTAAAACTATGTAATTTTCATAGTTTCCCAATGCGAAGCCAGCGCGAATCTTTTAATTTTGTACTAATGTGTTCATATTTTTTATTTCATAAAAAAACGAATATAGAAGATAAATAAACTACCATGGCCGGCTTTAAAATATTAAAATAGCCAGAAAATGTGATATTTAATCAAAAGTTTTAGATACAACTCTGTTCAACGTACAATTCCCCTACCAGTTTTTTATTGTTTAATTATGGGTATTATTTTTGTTTGTTTTTTTTTTCACAAAAGTATTTTTGGGTGTAAATGTGGCTCTTTGATTTCGAGCTACTTCGCTCCTGTGAAGCTTTCAGTGTCACTCATTCTCTCCAATTCTTGCTTAACTATTTTCAGTTGATTGTTCGGAAATAATGCCGCCGTGACACCTGCGAGATTAGTCCTAACGACTTCTCAGACAAAATCCTATTTGAAATAAAATCAGTTTTATTTCCCAACATTGGGATACTGCGGGATTTAATGTGACACCTTTATAATGGGATCATAAAAAAAGGTGACACTCTTATTTGCTTCGGTCTGTTTAATATGTCACTGAAACTGAAAAAAAAGTGGGTTAAAAGAAAAGAAACTCCCCTAATGGGCGATAAGTTGAGAAATAAGGCAATTGAAATTGCGAAAGTTTTAAATTCAAAAAATTTTTCTTCTACTCCCATCGCTTCCATCAATTTGGAAAAAAGATTGAATTTAGGAAAAAATTTATTTTTTATTTTAAAAAAGGTGAAAATATTTTAAATAGAAACAAAATAAACGTACCTATTTATTTTTTTAATTTAATATTAAATAATTTTCCACCTTATTTTTTTATAGTTTATCTTTCTTGGACAAAAAAATTTTATTTAGGAAATGATTTAATTAAAAAAAATTTGGAATTTCACAAATTATTAATTAGGAATCTGAACTATACTTAAAGTAGCAAGAAGTCAGAAGGTGTATTAAACTTTTAAAGACTTGGAACAGGCCTATGACAGAGTGGTGAAAAGTGAATTGTGGTCGACATTGTCTAAGTATGGGGGTAAGCGGTAGTTTAATACGAGCACCGAAATTACTTTACGAAGATTCCACTGCTCGAGTCAGGATAAACGGTGCTTAGACGGACTGGTTTAACATCGAAAAGGGTGTGAGACAGGGATGTGTGGCTTCGCCATGGCTGTTTACCTTATGCATAAACGATTGTTTAAAAGATTTGAAAGAGAATGCGTATGGATTGAAAATGAATGATTTGATCGTCAAATGCCTTCTTTACGCCTATGATCAAGCCATATTAGCGTCATCTGAAGAGAAGTTGCAGGTGATGGTTAATGTTATGCATGATGCCCTGAAAATCAAAGGGGTAAAAATAAATGTAAGCAAAATGAAAGTAATGGTTTTTGAAAAATAAAAAGCATGACAAACTGTGAAGTTCTGATTAAGGAAGAAAGTAAAACAAGTAAATGAGTTTATATACTTGGTTTCAAAGTTTACGAGAGATAAAAAGTATGACACTGCCATTAAGCGAAGGGTGTTGGCAGGAAAACAAATGAATGGGGCACTGCATAGTTTATAAACAGCCAGAAAGTGTCAAAAAAGGCACGTCTGGCGGTGCATAGAGGTGTGTTGGTTCCTATAAAGTGAATGTTGGGTTTGGCAGAAGAAACATGAAAATAGGATTAATGCTGCAGAGATGAGTAGTCTGAGAAGTATAGCCGGAGTGACTCGGTTGGATAAAGTAAAGAATAGTGAGATAAGAGAACGCTGTAGTGTAAAAGAAGATGTCATTACAAAGTAGAAAGAATGGATAAAGAAAAATTGACGAAACAAGTTTATTAGGCGTGTGTGAATGGACAAGTCGGTAGAGGTCGACCTCGGCGAACATATCTCGATCAGATTAATATTGTTTTAAAGAAAGTTCCGTTGCAAGTGAAAAGAAGTGGTCTCTGCCTACCCCTACAAAAAAAAAGGCGTGACTATATGTATGTATGTATGTAACATACTTAATGTTTTCATTAAAAAAAGTATCAACTAAAATATTTATTAATTATTAAAATTATTATCACTAATGAGCTAATGACCGTCTAATTTCATTTAAAAAAAAAAGCAAAAGTGCCTTTATTGTTATAAAAATCACTTATTTTCTGTGTCACGATAAAGCTGTTATAAATCTTCTCCTGTAAAAATGTAATTTTTGCAGTAAAACCCATTTGAGTGACTGTTGCAACCACTCAAATTTTTAAGTGCTTGCGATTCATTATGTGAAGGTGATCTCTTTTGCTGGAACCATTTCATATTCGCTGGAACTTGTGAGTTTGCTGGATCAGGATTTAAGTTAGTTTGGGTCGACTTGGGTTAAGCAAACCCACAAGTTCCAGCAAGATAAAGCATCGCTACATTACCCAGTGAATATCTGGAAGTAACTCAAACTAATATTTTTAAATCAATGAATAGGGAAACAAGTATCCATATAATCGCCAATACGATCACCTGATCTTGCGCCATTTGACTTCTTCTTATGGATATATGAGAAGTGTATAGAATACAAAACTATACGTCTAGATTTAACTGCTATTAGGTTGGTCACACCGTAGATGTTGAAAAACGTTGGAAGACAGATTTTTTTAAAATTGGGATGTTGTCAATACGTTTTGGGCGAGCATTTTAAACTACTTCATTAAAATTTATTGTTTTTTACAGTATCAAGTACTAAGTACAGTAGTCAAGTACGGTATTAATTATTAAATATGTAGCGAAATTCGCCAATCAGTTGATTTTTTTTTAATGTTAATTTTTGTAATTTATTTAGAAAAAATAATATTTTTAAAAAAACAATAATAGGAACTTTTAAATGATATATCACAAGCCCATTTAAAAATTTGGAAATTATTAACTGTCACAGAGTGTGGGTGTAGTGATATAAGACACTCACGTGCCTTTAAGCTGGTGTAATATTAATTAAAGTCAATCCACAGTGTTAAATATCAGCAAAAAAACTAACTACACAAACTGGGCTTCGTATGTCGATGAATTCACGTAGACCTACATCAACTAAATTTATACGCCATCTCTAGAGAACCAAAATCAGTTATACATAAGTTACATGCCAAATGTAGATAAGATTTTAATCAGTTATACAAAGTTGTAAATAAGTTGAGTAGCAGTTACAGTAGTTGTTCTGTAGGAGATACACACAAGTCTGTGTATCTTTCGTTTAGAATAATTTTAGTTTGTAGTTAATAGTTTAAGTATTTTATTAAAATAATCAAGAATTCTGCATACAAAGCGTATGCATATATTTAAAACAAATTTAAAAAAAAAACATTGCACTCATTTTTTTTCCAATCAGTGCAACTAAAATTTGTTTTAACTTCCTGCATAATAAATAACCCGAAGAAAGAGAACAGATGAAAATTATAGATGAATATGCATGAAATCCACAGGCATTGCCTATATAATTTTGATTACACCCTAAATACTCATGAGTTTAATATTTACAAACGAATTTTGTATGGTGTAGAATAATACGAGTATATTCCTTATCTTCCTGCAAGCTATTTTGATACCTAGATGAGAATTATTAATGAATCCACTGTAGAGACTGTTCTGACATTTGTATCCCACACAACAGGAGCACGACTCTTTTTGTGTTTTGTTGTTTTGTACTACGTTTCACGCTTATTATGAAATTAGTTTAACGGTAGCTAAAACAAGGATAATACATCTTTATGATTAAATAAAAGGAACAGGTACGGTGCATATTAATTATAACACAATTATTGTTATTTTATTAAGGTATACAAAAAAATGTTTTTACAATTCCATTTCCTTTTTTAATTTCATTTATTCTTAAAAATATTAACAAACCATTTAATTACACAAGTGAACAGCGCAGGTACAGTGCGTGTCATGTTGTCACAGGTTTTTTATAGTGTGTACCTACATTAAGTATGGAATAAATTTAATTTTAGCAAAACAGTTTTGTGAAAAATTCCTGATAGAGGCCGATTTTAAGTTATAATTAACTATATTTTTACGTCACAATTATATATACAAGTTAAACCACGTGTGAGTAACAATGTTATCGAATTTTTTTTTAATTGCACCTACATACATACATAGTCATGCCTTTTTCCCGTAAGGGAAGGCAAAGACCACTTCCTTCTACTTGCTACGGTTCTTACATACATCTTTTGCTTCTTCTACTTTTATCGGCGCTTTTATACATGCTTGTCGCTTGTTGCTCCTTTTTTAAAACAAGGTCGATCTGAGGTCAACCTCTACACTCGGCTTATAAATCTTTTTTGTCAATAATTCTTTATCCACCCTATTTATGTATCTAAACCACCCCAGCAATTCTTTATTTATCTTTGTAACTACATCTTTTTTCTCACCACAGCGATCCCTTATCTTACTATTCTTCACTTTATCCATCAGAGTCACTCCGGCTATTCTTCTTAGACTACTCATCTCCGCAGCATTAATTTTATTTTTATGCTTCTTTTGCCAAACCCAACATTCATTACCATTTATAGGGATAGGGACCAGCACTCCTCTATGCACAGCCAGACGTGCCTTTTTTGACACGTTCTGGCTGCTCATAAAGATATACTATACCCCATTTTATTTGTTTTCCTGCCAGCACCCTCCGCTCAAATTTTAAACTTATGTATACAAACTCTTTTAGTTGCATCACACTTTCTTTTTCATTCATCAACTCGCAGTTTGTTATGCTCTCCTCCATTTTAAACACCATTACTTTTGTCTTGCTTACATTCACTTTTATCGCCTTGATTTTTAGGGTATCATGCATAATATTAACCATCGCCTGCAGCTCCTCCTCAGATGATGCTAATATGATCTGATCATCAGCGTAAAGGAGGCATTTGACGATCAAATCATTTATTCTTAATTTAGGCGCATTTTTTTTCAAATCTTTCACACGTCTATGTATAAGTTAAACAGCCATAGCGAAGCCACACATCCCTGTCTAACATTTTTTTCGATTTTTGTATGCTCCATTTATTCTGATACAAGCAGTGGAATCCTCGTAAAGTGATTTCAGTGCTTGTATCAAACTACCGCTCACCCCATACATAGAAAATGTCGACCAATGGCACACCCTTTATATATATATATATATATATATATATATATATATATATATATATATATATATATATATATATATATATATATATATATATATTTATATATATATATTGTTAAAATATTTAATCTTGGGTTCGACACTCAGTACAAAAACTAAACAATTTATTCTTATCTTTTTAAACAATAAATTTACTTGATAAATCACTTGGATAATTACAAAACGTTACTTTAAAACTTTAAACTTAACTCGATCGGCGGCATTCCTTTTATATAAATCTAAACAATATTTCTGGAAATTCTTATATAGAACGGTTTCTCTCTCGAAATAAATCGACTTTTTTAGATACCTTCAGTCACGCCTGCGGCCACAAATCATTCGCTAATTAATTTTAATGCTGTAAAAGAAATAAGCGCCCTTGTATGGACGCCTCGGCTAGATAACAGGGACGTATTTATAGTAACAATATTCTTTTTAAAGTAAATTGCCAGGCAATTCTAAAAATATGCCATACCTTTGTTCGGTAATAAACAGGGAAATACAATAATTTTAGTTTCAGTATTTTCGATGACCTTTAATAAATTAAAGGCAACTAATAGTAATAAAATAACACCGAATTTCTACAAAATAAACTAAAATTAGTTTGCAAACTGCAATTCTTCTTGATCCTGACAGTGACTCATGCGAGCAATAAACCAATTAGAAATGTTATTTATAATTTATTTAATTTTTTAAATTGTTTATTTCACTGTCGAGATGATCCCACAGAAAAAAATCTAATAGCGTTAGATTTGGTGACCTTTGTGGCCACTTAACCCCGTTTACCAATCCATTTATTACAGAAAACTTAATCAAGATATCTTTGAACGATGGCTGCATAATGAGGTGGCGCCTAATGTTGTTGATTCCAAAAATTTATCATCAATATTTCCGGGAGGGTTTGCACTAGAGAATAAATTGGAATCAAAAAGTCTATTTTAAATTGTCGATAAGTTAACTCGTTTACAATTCCAACAAGTGTTTAAATGTTTAACTTAGTCTTGTATATTTTCACTTATGATCCTTACTTATATCACGAGAGTGTACTATTCCGCTACGCAAGGTAAAATAAAATTGTAGATATTACGTCAACCAATAAAAAAATTAATACCTCGTTAATAGCATCTTCAGGCCAAAACGTTTGTCGCTCTTATCTGCATTGCATTTCAGTTATTTCTGCTAATTCTCTTCCAGTAACGGTGTTAGTTACAGAACGACGACAAAATAAGAAATTCCAAGTCCGCAATCTAAACAAGAAGAACCCATAATTGGCGAAGTATGTGCCATCTCTTTGTCGAGATTTGACGATAACTTGAAAGCGTTGGAAACTGAAAATAAGGAAAAACCGTAAAGGTGGAAACTTAAATGGGGCAAAGGGCAAAGTGGTTTAATAAAATTATTACCGAAAACTCCACCTTTTTATCGACAAATTTTTTTTCTCAAATTCCAAATTATTTACCTCTTGTTATTCTTGTTGGTTTATCATTTAAAATTTTTAACAGTATTATTAATAAAAACTCGTACTATTAATAACTATACATGCTCTTTTTTGTAACAAATTATTTTTTTCCCATTTATTTGCAATCTATAATAATTATTATAATAAGCAAATTGTGTGATAATACAATTCAGTTGACATGCTCGACAGAAATCCAGTGATTACTATCTCTTACAGCTATTATTAATAACTAGATTAATATGAGTAACATCTTTCTTCTCGCTTACTCGCAATTTGTGGGAGTGATTTCAAAAATATGTAACAGTAACACTAACAGAAGGTCGCTGAAGAACGCGCTATTTTATTTGATAAATGAGCAAACGGTTAGAGTTGGCCGTCAGATAGACGTCAACCAATTTTCCAAAAGTTAATTTGACGAATGAGCGCGTTATTATAAATGTTACAGTTTATCCTACAAAGTCTTCTGCAGCATTAATGGTAATCAAAAGATCCGCATTGATGACATTGATTTTTCACAATATATTAGTGGAAAACTAAAATCTTGGTTCAATTTATTCTTTCTAAAATGCTGGTATGTTTTCTTAGCACAACAATTTTGTGCTTTAATACAAGCCTATTTCTACCTGAGTTTGGTTTTTGCAAAAAGATCTTTATCTTTTTTAGGAATCTTACTTTAAAGATCTGTTCTTATTTGTCAATGTTCTACTTGTACAATTGACGTTAAAACATATTCCAGAAGTTTTTTTGTACCTTTACGAGAAATGTTTAAAGTACTTAACAACTTTGGCTTAGCTCACGTAACAAACATTCATAATTTACCTAATGAATGTTTGTAAACAAGCAAACTTGTTTAATTAATTATAAAACAACAAAGAAAAGAAAATATAGCGGTTAATAAATTTAGCAGCTAAAACCTAAGCCTATATTCTTCCACTTCTTTTTATTTCTAGGTAAAAAATGTATCAATCTTTGATTGATATTATTTATTTAAGAAACACAATTAAATTAAAAATTCCTGAAACAATTTTGCCATACCAATCGAGCCAATTTTAAAATATATTTTGTTACTTCTACGCTACTGAGCAATAAGCAAGGAGGGACAAGGGGAAAGAAGAAGAGGACCGAAAACCGCAGAGATAAGGGATGACACGACTACATTAGCTCTCCACGAAAATTCGATTTAAATTTCCTTAGTCCCGTCGCGCCACCTTATAAAATTTTCTTTTGTTGGAACGCCATTAGAATATATATTATTGTTTATAGATAATAGGATAAAGATATAAACACATCAGCCTTCTTTTTAGTAAGTTCGCTCGGTGTAAAATAGTTTACATTTTTTTAAAATAACAACTGCAAAATTATCTATATTACCAAATTAAAAAAAAAATTTAAAAAAATGTGCATAAACTTGCAAATCTTTTGGCTTTTTCTCATGAATAATTTGAAAAAAAAAACAGTGAAAGACATATAATAAGAGGTCTGCAACTAAAAAGATTATTTTTAACTAATTTTTTATGCATTTTGGTGCGCTTGATATAAAAAACACATTAAAAAATCCTAAACGTCAGAATGTAATGTAAAATGCAAAATTCTCTTAAAATTTACCAAATTTTTCCTAATTTCTGGAATATACTTATCTTTAAATTATTAACTACATTTAAAGTCTAAGTTACAATTTATTAATTTACATCAGTGCATTTAAAATATACAATACCAAAAACAAAATAATCTTTAAAGCAAATGAATCTCAGAGTGAGCTAATGGAAACCAGAACTAACTTATTACAAGCTGACCGCGCAGGCTTTGTTCACGCCTGTTCACACTTGTTCATCTCACTTCGTTTTAGCTCATAGATTTTTACGCTTTCATTCCTTTAAGTCATTCCATAGAATATTACGAGAACCTAGAATTGGTTCTTCGTACAAAGACCACGGTTGTGTGGGGACCTGAAGGTCTTGTGAATATTGCTCGGCAACAAGCTGGATATACTAAATATCCGTGTTTTCTGTGCCTATGGAATAGTCGAGACCGACAAAATCACTGGACCAAAATGACTTGGTAGCTGAGAGTGCAAATTTGGGTGGATAAAAATATTTATGAAATGAATTGCATGATATAGAGAATACCTACCATAAAAATTTGGTCACCAAGTTTTCAGGTCTTTTGGAGCAAACTTGAAGGAAGGTCATTGGACCAGACATTGGAAGGCTTCTAGTTGATAAAGAGTTTGTGAATGCCACAAATAAATTTTAAAATGAAGCATAAAATGATTTCAAACAGATCGTAGATAAATTTAGGCAATAAGAAAGATATCGACTTCAAATAGATCGTCGAAAGCATTTTAATCTTTGGGTTGCCTGATGAATTTAAAAGTGCGTTTCCTCCAATACCACATTGAATTTTTCCTGAAAATTTGGGAGTGAAGAACTACGATTTCACCAGAACATTTAAGAAATGCATAAAAGATATCAAGGAAAATAAAGCTTTTGTGAGCTTATTTTAGTTCAAAAATGATTTTCATGTGAAATTTGTTATTACAAATTAATATTTTAAGTCTATTTCCATTTATTTTTACAAGAATTTATTTGATATAAATTAAAATTATTTTTAAGACTTAATAACAAAATTGTCCAGTTGAATTAAATAAATTATGGTGTACATAATAAATCCCTACAATGATATTGCAAGGAGCTATACGGTGAATGATTCATTGTTTTGAGTGCTCAAATATCCGATAGTTTGAGCTGATGTATGAGACTGTTTACATTATTACATTTTACCTTAAATACTCGTATTTTAAAATAAAATGGGAAAAGGTAAAAAAAATAATTTCTTGTTTTGTATTATAACAGATCGCAAAAACGTTAGGTTAAGTTTAACATAGTTACCTGAATTGTTAGAAAACGTGCTGTCACATGACAAAACAGAAATCATTTTCAAATTTAGCGTACAAAAAAAACAATCCGATAACAGCCGTCAAAATTTTTTTTAAATCGCAGACCTATGTAATTGTTGCAGGTTGCAATTAGTGTAAATAATGTTTTTCACACTTTCTAAAAAATAATTAAATGTTATCATTTTTATGTTATTTAATGCATATAGTTAAATTTTGTTGAATGGTCAAAATTAAACCCCGTTGCCCGGAATTTCTGGAAGATTCTTGAACCCTCATAAAATATTATAAAATACCGACGTCGGCGTCGAAATCAACGGGGAATGTCACTATCATACTTAGTGACCACGAACATTATGAACTTGATACTAATATCGGCCGTTTTTAATAGTCTTTATTTTTCATCCCCTTCCCACCTCTTTCGGTTATCCGATTACTACCAAACTTTACAGGATCCCCCGCTGGGCTGATCTTAATATTGCTTAAAAATTTCATTTAAATCGGTTTAGCCCTTTTGGAGTCAATAGGAAACATACGCACATGCACACATCGATTTTTATGTATACAGAGTGGGCTACAGAAAACAGTCCACCCCGATATTTAGCAATGTTACGTTACAGATATGTCATTTGTCAATCTACTTCCTTCCACTTCTCCAACCCCTTTTTGGTATTCTCCGGTATGTCCTGTGTTCGAAAGCCTTTCTTATATCTTTCTTCTTCAGGGTCCATGCTTCCATGCCATAAAGCAGCACAGACAGCACGTAGCATCTTAGCAATATGATTTTCAAGGCCAAACTGATATCTCTTGTGCAAAAAAAAATTTTCATTTTCATAAACGCAGATCTTCCCTTTTCTATTCTAATTCTTATTTCCTGGGAGCAGTCGTTGTCTTTGTTGATAATGGTACCGAGGTACCGAGGTGGTTGTGTATGTAGATTTGTCCAACATCGTTTGTTCTTTTGCTAATAAACATGAATTTAGTTTTTTTCACATTTATTTATCATTATTTAAAGTCTTTATAAACCAGTTAAAAACGGAGAAGCCTCAAACGGCATATTCAATTACGATGCGTGATAATATTTTCTATTATAAATAAAAAAAAACATTATCGCCCGCAGGTTAATAATTCACCTGAGGTGGCAACTTGAGTACCGACCAATCGCGTTTGTTACTCCCGTAATATGTTTCTTATCGGCTGTTAGTCGATAAATAGCGACACTCCTTTGCTGATAATGATGATAACACCTTTCCTGACGACGTAAAAAGAAACATTAAGGCTCCATCGTAAATAACTGTATTAAATGAATACTCGTAAAATTGACAATTAAAATTTAAACCAACCTGAAGGTCTTGGATTTTATGTTAATTTCATTTTTTGTTTATGTATGCACTTCTAGATCAAATCTTTACAACAGTACCACAATCCATTAAACCCAGATATTTCCTATATTCCTCTAAATAGTATATTTTGTCTTATATATTACATTGTAAAGGCTGGTTAATCTCCCAAAAATACCAACTAAAACTGGACGGGGCTCGTATATTTAATATGACGTAAAAAATGTCGTGAGTAAAGATGAAGTACTCAAACTCGCATTATCATTAAGTTTTAAATATCAGTGAAACTCACTCTCGCCATCGGCACGGAGACAGACGAATCTGTCTTGGCTCCTCTTAATTTCATGAGAAGCATCGAGGTAATTCATTCCTTTCATTTTCAATATTTTTCCAGCCTGTTACCCTCTACGGCATAAGTAGTGAGGCAAAGAGACGGTAAAGGCCTTTCTTGGTATTTATTGTATATCTATTTGATTAAGGTTCCTAATTTTTCCTAAGTTTTATCAGGATAAATTACTTTGCTAATTAATAAATCAATAAAGTCCGCTTTCATCAAACACCGGTCGGAAACAATAACATTATTTGTGGTGCTGCGTTTAAATAACCCTTTCAGCATTCTTTGGATTTCTTAATACATTTTTTTTACTATGTTTTTTACTGCACTGTTATATTATTCCTTAAACTCAACAAACACAGTCCATTTCGCTACAGCTCGAACTTGCCAGGATAGCAAACACAGAATATCGTAATCTCTTCTTTAAATCCCATAACGGATCATCCAGTTTTTGACGACAAAAGTATGTTGAGCCTTTCTTAAAATGCAAAAGGCAATAAAGACGTATTTATTGAGAAAATAGTACATCCATAAACTTAATTCTTTGTAAGACGATGAAGCACCAACAAAAACCATTGTAAATCATTGTGACGGGTGAATATTTTCAAAAACTGTTAATTAATTGTTAATTGTAAAAAATTGTAATTTCATAGAAATAAATAGCAACCAAAATATTTCCTTAGTTTTAATTAAAAATATAAATATTATGTAAAAGACATTGTTTAAAAGTATTCACGCTTAATGGCAAATTATTTTTGTTCACAGTTATTAAAATTGAGTGTCAAAGTTTTCGACGTTGGATTTTTATTTAGTCATTGAACCTTAATAAAAGGACCTGTCGTGAAAGATTAAATAACGTAGGATCCAGTCACTAAGTACTAATAGCAGTTGATCGTCAAAGAAGAAGAAGAATAAGTGAGACAGAGTGTAGGAGGGCCAATACGAACGGCTGGTAAACATGAAAAGGCAATTTTAAAGATTAAAATTATGAGGTATTGATAAGAGCTATTAAAAGGAAACGGGTCTGGAGATAAATTTCGAAAAGGCGATTTATTGAATGGTGTAATGCAGTTTATTAGATTAATTGGTATCTATTTACTGATTAAAGCTTATTAATGGTCTCGTTATGATACAATTTCAACGAAATGAAAGGAAATTTAAGAAAATGAATATAAAGTTCATTAATTGGCATTTTAAACTTCAACAGAATAATTAATTTTCGGATAGTCTCACTATATTTTAAATGCGAAGATAAATCTGCAAATGATCCTGCAAATATATTTACAAAAAAATGGTTATGGTATGGTTTTTGTCAGTTTGTTTGATCATTACGCAAAAACTGTTTAGTTTTTCGTAAAATTCCAAGTTCTAGAACTGGAAACAGAGAAAACTTTGCCTATACCGGAGGAATTGCCTATACAGCTAAAGGAAAGTGAGAAAAGCAAAAGAAGCACGAGAGGAAGAAGTATGTCGTGAATTAGAAGTACTTAAAAATCGTTATGATACTTCTAATCCTACATAGAAATATTAGAGAAAAAGTAGGGAATGGAAATTCAGTAGTGAAAAAGAAGCAAAATAACACAAAGAATAGATAACAAGGAAAATACTGAAGCTTATGAAATAAAGAAGGAGCTGGAAGAGCGTTGATGATGCTAAATACCAAAAATTACACAGATTAATACAGAGAAAAGTGAGAGAAGCAAAACAAGCACAAGAAGAAGGGGTATGTCGGGAATTAGAAGTATTTAAAAAGAAACGAGGGAACCTTACAACATTTGACATAATATTTTAAAATTATATTCTGAAAAAAATGGTGAACATACATATTTAAGTTTCTTCTTATTGCAATAAAGAATTTATATTAACTTAAGTTAGGGACTTATTGCAATAAAGAATTTATATTAACCTTAGTTAGGGGCTCCCTTTTCGTTTTAATCAGTGTAAATGATTTTTTTTATTTTTATAATTCATGATCTAAAGTATAAAAAGTATCTATGGTCCACTAGGACAAAAGTTGTACGAAGAAAAGACTTTATTAATATATAATCAAGTAGGTAACTCTCAACAGCAATTTTTTTTATCTTTTGCTATTTCTTTTAATCCAATGATTCACAAAGCATATTATTTTACTATCAAAGAATACATTCCACGCGGACGAAGTCGTGGGCATAAAAGCACTGTGAAAATCTAAATGTATGTGAGTTTTAGTATGTTAATATTTATGTTGTAAATAAATCATGTTAAAAAAAATCCCATCTGGAAGTGAGCTCCAAATAGCCTCTTCTGTTTCATATTAAAACAGCTGGAGAAGGGACCATAAAATAAGAAAAAAGCGTAAAATTATCTCTAAAAAGAAAAAGAGTAACTTACTTTCGTTGTATTTTCTTGCCTTATTTTTTTTCAAGTATAAAATAAATTTGCTTTTAAACACTGAATCGTTTTTTAAATCCTACACCGTTGAATTTTAATACATTTCAAAAATAGAACGCACAAAATCCTCTATAATTACAAGCGTGTTCTAAAATCTATATGAAAATCTTTACGAGCTTTAATAATACTCCGTTCAAAATGGCAATTATCACAATTGTTCGCGATCTCTGACCAATATATCTTTCCTTATCTAACAGCCTTTATAGAAAAATATACATTTTACGAGGCTTTTATTCAATAGATGCTTCTGATAGGTTGCACGTACATAGAGTTTTATTAATACAGTGGTGTGTAGCTAAAAAACCACAGGCATCATTTCCATTGTTGCACTGGCAAAGAAGGACTGACTGGAAATGAAAGAATATTGAGAACTGTTTTCAAGTTATCAACACCTGGAAATATTAGATAGCTACTCTAATTCACTCAAAAAAGTGTAAGTTTCATTAGAGAAATCAAAATTGATTAACTACCTATTAGATTTAATTTTAGGACAGTGCCTTTTATAATTAAAAAGAAGAAACACAAATTGCTTACCACTTATTGACCAACAATTTTGGCTCTACGGTGTCGCAAATATGGACACAAATTTGGCCTGCTAAAATTATGTTTAAAGGTAGCAGCTCACAGCACCATTAATTGTTATCTACTTGGAGGTTCGCAACAATTTAAAAAATATGCCTATACTAATTGGTTGTTGGTTTTAATGTTTGGGAATCTTTCTTTTTCTTCTTCTTCGTGTGCCTATTCGAGCCGGATACTGGCGACCATTTGAAAAATCATAACTTTGTTAACTGCTCCTCTGAATAGTCCCGTGGTCGACTTTTCGAACCATACTTTTAGGTTTTTCAGCCATGAGACCCTCCTTCAACCTGGTCCTTTTCTTCTGTCCACTTTATCTTGTAGAATTTTTTGGATAAGATGGTATCGATCTTCATTACGAATTATGTGCCCAAGATATTCTAGCTTCCAGCACTTGACGGTGTGAAGAACCTCACGTTCCTTCCCCATGCAGCGCAGGATTTCCTCATTGGTCACCCTCTGCATTCAAGACACTCTCAGCATCCTTTGATACAGCTTTTAGCTTCTGTAAATCTTTAAGTGGAATAATCACGTTTGTAACAAACTACGGCACCTTCATTTAACCCTACTATAGAGACAACGATTTCTGTACCTACACAAATCTATAAAATAATGTAGTGAAGCATACTTTTTTTGCGAAATAATTATTAGTGCTGCAATAAATAAATATTTACAAACACCTGTTTCTAATGGTAAAAAATAATAATAAAAAATAATTTTTGTAAGATAGTAGTGACCTACCAAAACTGACATATAGTATAGTCTGGCAACATTTATTTGGACGACCTGAGGCAAAGCAATAAAAAAATTTTTTAATAAATTTAGCTGTACAAGATGCTTTAAAATTCAAAGGAATGAAAGTGAATATAACCAAGACGAAAGTAATGGTTTTTGAAAGAGAAGAAAGCGCGCATAACTTTGTGAGCAGCCAGAACGTGTCAAAAAAAGACACGACTGGATGTGCGTAGAGGAGTGCCCTTCATTTATGTATGGTAGTGAAGAAGATTAATGAAAATTATAAGGCTTTTAAGGCGAATATGAATGGGCAACTCAGTAGTGGTTGATCTAGGCAATCGTAGTTCGATCAGATTGACTTTGTTTTGAAGAAAGGCCAGATCAGGAGTACCAGCAACCGACGAGCATGTATGAAAGTGCTAATGAATTATTTAAATAAATGTTTTTGCATATTAGGTACAATTATAAATTTTAATAAAAAATTATTAACGAGTATTATTTTTTTTGAAAGTAAAAATATTTGGATGCTTTTGAATACGAATCTGACTTACAACTGAGGAACTCATTGTAAAATAATCAAGTTTTTAATTTTAAATAAAGTTAATTCAGGTCAATTTCAAATAAATATTGTCCAAAGGTACATGAGTTTCACGTCTTGGAAGCAGTTCGAATGAATATTGTTGATTGCTGGTTTTTAAAGTACCAGAAAATATCTTACCTTCGCTTCTTAAGATTTTTTCTTTGTTTTTGTGCCAACTTATCTTTTAACCAGTTTAACAATTTTTAACTCATAGAAGCTGTATAAATAAATAAAGTAACTAGCATAATTTTACTATTTAGTTAATAAGATTTTTTTATATTTTAGCTACTTTCCACTATTTCTTTATTTCCTACCTCGGATTCATAAGTGTTGCCTTTTTTTGGGCAAGTTAATATTTTAATTTATATAGAAATTACTTCTTTCGTATTTTTACTTTTTAAAGGTACTTAAAGTTAATTAAGTATCCAGGTAGGTAATGTTATTTGCTAAAAAAATTTAATATTTTTTCATTCTTTATTACATACTCTTATTTCATACCATACGGTTTTATTGTTCAACGAGAGTAAATGTGATAAGTTTACGGGCAGTCCAACTTGGTTGCGCAGTAGTTCACTAAAAAGTTTTTGTGTTTGTTGACGGTATTTGTTGCAGTTGAAAAATATGTGGTCCAAATCAGCCATTTCTAAACAGATGTCATATAGATTTAACTCTTTAAGGCCTATCTTGTTAAGATGCAAGGGTTAGCAAGCATGTCCAAATTTTAGACGAGAGATGGTGACAATTTGGTGCCGATTATAACTGGGATGCTTCTAAGTATTTTTTACTTTTTTAAAGTTGTAAAAGTAATTTAAGTAACTCGGTTAATTTTTTTAGTAATAAAATATTCTCATACCTCTGATCATAAAATGTCTTTTTTTTGTAGAAATTACTGTCATCAACTTTTTGATTTATTTCATTATTTTAAAAATTATTTTTTTTTAAAATTAAAAAATGAATTTTGATATTGCAACTATTTTCTATTTTTTTTTTTTAAATATTTATTTTCTACCTCAGATTCATAAAGTTTTGTACTTGATTTTGTGGATTTAATCTTCGCACTGGTGTATTATTTTTTTTAAATTTTCTTTTTTTTTATTGTTAATAAGGATTTTACGGAATTCCATAAAATACGAAATTTGACATGACATGACCCAAGACCGACCAAATTCAACGAGTCCCGTCTATGATCCCTTCACTTCAATTTAAAACTTCCAATTTGCATTTTGGTTTGAATCTTCAATTACATCTAAGACGATTTACATTTTTTCGTTGTTTTTTTTCTTAACAACGCTGAACCGGCGATAATTAATAGGAATTAGCTAGCATTACTTAATTACACATAATTTATAGGCCTATAAATTTACAACCTGTTACTTAGTCCTATTATTGCTTAGAACCATTTCCACTGTGTGTATGTTGTATCGTGATCTTGTTTGTAGTCATGCACCTGTTCGGAATTTTGAGTTATGCGACTACTATATGCTGCAATTTATGTATACGAGGGTCCTACACAAAATTATAGTCATTACAGAAAAAAACAGTTTTCCAATTCTATTTCAATTTAAGTCATCTATTAGTCCAAAATGAATCTATAGTACAATATAATATATATCTGCAAAATTTATAGAAAAACTATAATATTATTATAAGTAAACTATAAACATTTTTTGACAGCGAAATGGATGTGAAAAATGTATAACTGTTTTTTTAAAAAACCAGCTTATTTCGCTGTCTGTTATCTATATATATATATATATATATATATATATATATATATATATATATATATATATATATATATATATATATATATATATATATAGATTTATGTGGGTCCAATATGTATAAAAAAACAACTACTCCTTTGGCTGTATGCCGCGACAGGCATTCAATTACATCTGATACATAATTGTGTATAATACCCCATTTCGGGTAACAATATGCAGATGAAAGTTTATGTAAGAGAAGGAACTATTAGATTTATCCATTTTTAAAAAATCAGTTATACATTTTTCACATATATAATTTATTACTTTCTTGTATTAACTTCCCAGTGGAAAGTTGTAGTAATGTGCCCGATTTTGTGAATCCCGAATTTTGACATATTCGAATACAATAGTTTTTAAGTGGAAGTACCTGTGTGTGTATGTACGTATGTTCGTATGTGCCTTCGGAATTTTTTTCGTCTCGATTATCTCGAGAACAAAAAATAATATTGATGTGGGACCAACTGCATTCGACGCATAATTAAGCAACTTAAAACTGATTAGATTTTCAGCAAAATCGATCAGCCTATTTTTTATGGAGAATCAAAAAATTAAAAAAAAATGGTTAACTACCTGAATTTTGCAATTTACAAATTATACTATTTTTAATGCAGAATTTTAAGATCTTTTGAAGATGCTATAACAGTGAAAAATTATTGTTAGTAATAATCAAGCATTGTTTATAACAATTAAATAATGTTACTAACAAATGATTATTGATCATAATATTTAAAAAAAAATTTAATTTTAATAAACAATTAAAAATAGCTCCCGCTTATAAAATGATAAGAAAAAGTTTGAAAAAATACGGTTGACATAAACAGAATATTGTTAATGACAATTGTAATTTTTTATAAACAATTTGATATCGTTTTTTATAATAATTATAACAACAAAATATATCGCATTTTTTCATTCTTTCCACTTAAAAGTTTTTACAGAAAAACAAATTGTGTCACCGACAGTTACTTTGGGTTTGGGAACAATTGATTGGAATGTAAAAATTCGAAAGGAATTATGTAATGATTACACGAAATATGTCACTCTTTTAAGATTTACGAATACTTGCAATAACGTTGTGCAGAATGACTAATTTTAATTTTATTTCTCTTAACTTTAACTGTATTATTAGAAAGAACTTTTTGTTTTTGAATTCATAGGAATCGTTTTGTGATAAATTATAAATCCATACAGGTTTATTTTTATGGAGTTTTGAAATATTTTCTAATATCTTTGGTTGTGAAGATAAAATATTCTTTAATAAAAATATGTTAGTATTATTTTTGTATTGCCCCTGTAAAATTTTCTGCCGATCTAACCATAGCATTTGCAACATCTGATATTGGTTGCTTGTCTTAGTAGTAACTAATGTTTGGTACGAGTGCATATTATAATTTATCAGAACATTTAAATGTTTTTGATCAATATCGAGAAGGTAATAAGCAAGAGTATCTCTTTAAGAAATGTAACAACATAAATCAGACACATCTTAGGAAAAAAATGTTGTTTAAACTTGATATTGTCTATAAGGAACAGATAATTAAAAATCTAAATGTAAAGTTTAATTTTTTTTTTAATTTTTTGTTAATATTACGCCAATTTAGGGACCAATTATTATTTATTACTGTATTAACAGATGCAAGAAATATTAAGACAAGCGTCTCTTTTTCAGGTTTTTCTAGCTACTTTGACGATCGGGTTCTTTCATCCAATTGGTGACCGTCATGCAGATCTTTGAATTTGGCTGTGTTCTGCCCACCTTTTCTTGCTTTCATATTGTTGCCTTATCTTGCAACTGCTGCCCTGCAGCCTTTATTTTTACCACAGCAATTATCGGTACTCGATCACAACGTTTTTCGACACTTTGTGTGGTCGAAAGGTACCTTTTTAAAAATTAACACAGAACAAATTAATATTGCCAGTTAAAACATTAACTTTTACGGTAGCTCCCATTTTGTGCTCAAATTCATAGAAAGTGGGCATCAGTCCCATCTTTCTACACTGTTTAATCGCTACACGTTTGTGGGGTAGCAATCCCACCATCGTAGTTAAGTACAATTGTGCAAATTACATTTGTGTTTACTTTTATACCTTATTTCTGTGTTCGCAAAGATATTAAAAGACATTGCAATCGACTTTATGTTAGATCCAAAAGGGCAGGAGTTCATACTTGAAGCGGAAACGATCGATCGTTGAATTTCTATTATTGCACTCCACTTTTAATATGATCTTTCTTGCTTATATTCTTCTCTCCATTGCTCTTTTTGTTGAATTTAGTTCATGTTTTTTTGTGTATGGTGTTCCACATGTCATAGCTATAAGGACATGAGTGTCGAAAATTTATAAGTGTGAATGGATAAATCGGTATAGGTCGACCTCGGCGAACGTACCTCGATCAGATCAACATTGTTTTGAAGAAAGGCCAGGTCAAGAGTACCAACAACCGACGAGCATGTATGAGAGCACTGATGAAAGTAGAGCAAGAAAAAATGTGTGTAAGAACCGTAACAAGTGGAAGGAAGTGGTCTCTGCCTACGCCTACGGAAAAGAGTCGTGACTATATGTATGTATGTATGTATAAATTAATTAAATGTATTGTTAACGTGTAATTAAGGTCCACGATGAATAACTGTTATCGATTTTTTTATTAATAAAAAAGTGTTGATTATCGTATTTTTTTAAATTTGCGTATTATTAAAAAGACCATACTGAAATCCAAATGAAAATGCTAAATGTTGAAATAATAAAAAAGCGGTAATATATTTAGTAAAAGCGGAGAATTATAACTAAATAAAATGTTATTCTAAATAATAGAAAGTTGGGCAGCCATAAAACTTTGGTTAAGACAATGGGTGAAAATATCTGAAACGCGCCCACCGAGAGCAACAACCAACACTAAAAGTCAGTAGCCAGCAGTTTATCATAAAGTAATAATTTTAATAAAACAAGAAACCACCTAGCGATTAATAAAGACCATATAACGTGTTAACGATACATTTCAGTTGTTGAACATGCTCGTAACTACGGCCCCAAAAGTAATTAACTTCTAGACTGATTAATATGTAATGGTGATCCCTATTAACAGATAAAAAAAAAATTTTTTTTTCTTTAGGCTTGCCAACGTCATTGTGTTGTTTAATGTTTGTTTTAATAACGGTTTTATTCTATTTTATGATCGTTAAAATGAGTGAAGGAAAATACAATTTTATGGACAATATTAAATGGAGTAAAGATAGGGACTACGTGAAGGACGTTCAACCTTTTTCTTGCTGCTTGGAAATGAACTTGGTATTTAGTTATGTTCTCGGTTGTCTAAAACGACTGTTTTGCATTTTGTCCCGAAACCAATGAACAAATAATCATATTTTTTTTTAAAGTATATTTAATACTACAAGTCTATAGGTAACCAGTGTTATCGCTTTCAGAAATCTTTTATACTTGTCTTTGAAAATATTAAAAAAATTCTAAAGCTATGATCAGGTTTGTGTGGGGGAAATTTTAAAAAATATATGTTTTGCATGGTTAAAGCCGTTTTTAATTTTCTTAAAATTAATTCTAAAAAAATATCGTAACCATACGAGGTCTGATAGTCAATTTCTAGGATTTGTTGGCTTAAGCATAGGCTACTGGGACTTAGTAGCTAAGAGACCTTTTATTTTACTTTTGCTATGGAGTCCAAAGTGTGCACAATACAATTCTTAAGGTAGAAGTACTATTATAAATAAAAAAAATAAAGCTTGATAAAAGTTGCATTTTACCAAAACTTCAAAACAGTTCAAAGTATTCTCCTTTAATAATTTATTTACAGCGCTTTTATTTTAATACTAGCTAGTCCAAATAACTTTTAATTTTGCGTGTTTGTAAGAAAAACAAAAACACGTCGAATTTTAAATTAAGGGGGAAGTTTAAAAATGTTATTCTGCTGTTTGCAAGTGGCAGCCCTTTAACACACACCGCTCTTTTTTTAAAAGGTCAAATAGCAACCGCTACCTTATGATACATTGAATGAAAAGCCAAGTAAAATGCAAATCAGCCATATAAACAACAATTTATTATATTGGTTTGTTTTGCTGATAACAACAAATGTTATAAAAATAACATGAGACCATAACAAAAACGACCTTGTCCACTGTTGGATAGGTAGGTATGTAATTAGGGATCAATAAACTTACTTCTGAATACATGTCACCTTTTTTGCCATTTTTGGTCATTTTGTTTTTTTGTTTTAAAAAAATTAATGGAATATTTTATTGGTTATTCGTAGCTGTAGCAACTTAAATTATTTATAAAATGGTGTATTTTCTGAACGAATAAAAATAATATTTATTTACGGTCATCAAAACAAGTGCGCTCGAGAAACAGCACAAGTTTTATATTTATTTAAATATTTATTCGTATCCAACCTATATTTATAACATGTATATGTACAATGTATTATATGAACAGCCATAAAGTGTCAAAAAAGGCACGTCTGGCGGTGCATAGAGGTTTGTTGGTTCCTACATTTATGTATGGTAGTGAATGTTGGGTTTGGCAGAAGAAGCATGAAAATGGGATTAATGCTGCGGAGATGAGTAGTCTAAAAAGTATAGCCGGAGTGACTCGGTTGAATAAAGTAAAGATTAGTGAAATAAGAGAACGCTGTGGAGTAAAAGAAGATGTGGTTACAAAGATACATAAAGGAATACTTAGATGGTTTGGACACGTAGACAGGATGGATGAAGAAAGATTGACGAAACAGATTTATAAGGCGAGTGTGAATGGACAGAAGTCGGTAGTGGTCGACTTTGGCGAACATATCTCGATCAGATTAACATTGTTTTAAAAAAAGGCCAGGTCAAGAGTACCAACAATCGACGGGCATGTATAAGGGCACTGATAAAAGTAGAGGAAGCAAAAGATGTGTGTAAAAACCGAAGCAAGTGGAAGAAAGTGGTCTCTGCCTACTGCTAGGCGTGACTATTTGTATGTATGTATGTACAACGTTACAAAGTATGAAAATTAGATAAAAAATACTTTAGAAACTAGCGCAAACAATGGCTTGCGAAGTAGATCTAGCAAGGTCTTCGGCGTCGCAAGTGTTTTGTAGTTGTGGGCATTATAGAAGGTGATCCATATTCACATTCCTCAGGTCCATCGTAGTATCCCCATTGGATTGGCTTAGATTTGCATCTGCCCACGTGGGTGCTCAATTGATTGAAGCTCTTCCATGTAGGTCAGTTGGAATTTGCGCCCCGGAAGTAGTCGCTCTTGCGGATAAATTAATGGCGATCTATCTTGGGGGGTCAATGTACTTTCTTACATTCTTTTCCGGGCATCATATGCAGAGCCTTCAAGTGGCTGAATGATGTTAAGGAAACTTTTCCTCGACTTAAGTTCTGGCATCCTGATAGAAATATAAGCCACCATACCATTATACAGTTGGTACAAAAATTTGAAGAAACTGGAACCGTTTGTAATAAAAAAATAATGATAATCCCAGCCTTCTCGAAGAAGCTGCACAAATTAATGTACTGGGTAATTTTGCTATAGATCCTACCTTTTTCATTCCGAAAGTATCAAAACTTAACAAATATTTCAGTTCTTTTCCAATCCAAAATATTTCTCTTATTTCCATACACAAAGTGTTAAAATTGCATAAATTTTTTCCTTTATAAAATAAAAATTTATCATCAGCTTAGTAAAGACGACTATGATCGCAGAATTGAATTTTGTGAAACATGTCCCAAAAAAAACAAGAAGACACAAATTTGGTTAAAAATATTTGTTTTAAAGAGACGGAAGAAATACTTTAAAAGTTTATTTAAGAAAGAGAATACACAAGCGTAGGCCCCATCCGGGGACATGGATGAAACTTTCAATCATAGTGAAATTAGCATAAAGAAGATTGTAGCAGCGTTGAACACTATGAAATTGGACAAGGCTGTATGGTCGGGTGCACTTTACCTATTCTATTTTTGTGTGTTCTAATGTGCGGTTCAAAAATTATAAATTAGAGGTTGCACCCTTCGTGATACTTGAGAACGACACATTGGAAATACTAATTACATTTAATATATATTACATTTATTAAATATTATTATTAAATAAATACAATGTATTGTACAATTTTTTTTAAATAACCGATAAAAATCTGCAGTTTTACTTATCGTGTACAACAAAGTTTTAAACATAAAAAAAAGTAACCAACCAGACTGCAACCTTTATAAAAGTCGTAGAGAATTATCTTTTTTAACATTAACCGGAGCAAAACGACCAACGACACATAGACGTAAGTAAAGTAATTGAATTTAGAATTTGTATTTTCCTAATATCTCGAAGAGAAATCTAAAGCGGTCTACCATTTGAGAAGCGCTCGCAAAAAGTAATCTATTAATAGCAAGGATGTGACTGCGATTAACGTGTAATATGGTGCTTATTTTTATATTTTTCTTTAATTTGCAATTAATAACATTTTTTAAATACTTTAAGGTTGTAAAAAAATTCATTGTTTTAATAAAAGGTTCCGGAACCCTCTAAGAACTCAGAATTTTATTTTATGCCTTTAAAATATATCTATTGGCCATGTCTTTACTTACACATTTTGTCTAGCCCAATATAACACAATTTAAAAGCGTTTTGTGAATTTAGCGCGATTTGTTTATGTAGCAGGTTGATACATCAAGTTATTAAAAAAATAAAACTGTTGTTATTCTTGTTTGTAATTCATTTCGAGTGGCATCATATGTAAGACGCCTTCGAGTGAGTCAACCCTGGTATATGGTACGTGAGTATTTTCCTTTCCGCCCAGTCCGAAATGATTGTTTTGGCGGCAGATTCGGCCCCCTGTTTTGCAAGGGTGTCGGCTTTTTCGTTTCCTTCCACCCCTGGTGTCCAGGTACCCACAACAGGGTCACCCTGTTGTTCGCACCAAGGTACTCTAGGGATTCGATGCAATTCCATACAAGTTTAAGATTTATTTTGTTGGAGCTCATTGCTTTTAAAGCAGCCTGGCTGTCTGATATTATACTTAGGTTTTTGTATGCTAGAGGTCTATTAGTCAGCTCTCTTGCACACAATTAGATAGCGAAGACTGGTAAATATTTCAATATTTGGTTTCCTGCTAAAAACACCGGCCCCAACTCCATCTGGGGTTTTTGAACCATCTGTGTAGATTACGTATTTAGTCTCTGGAAAGTGGATTTCTCCCCTCACCCATTCATCTTTCTTCGACAAGAGGACTTTGAACGACTTTTCTACGGGTATTTGTGTGGCTAGCATTTTTAAAATTATACGAACATTTAACATCTCGTGAGCTGGTGGACTGTATTCCCAAAGTGGCTATTTATCTTCTTTGATTGACTTTGGTGGTTTTTTTTTCTTATTTTGTATGCTGGTGGACTACATTCGCAAAATGGCTATTTATCTTCTTTGATTGGTTCTAGTGGTTTTTTTGTAAATATTTTGATTAACTTTAAAAACTGTACTTATAGTCATTTTTATGTATAATAAGAATCCCGACCATAGGATCACAAAACCTGAGACGTTTGTAAATATTACAGTGGAAATTATCAATGGTTTGAAAAGCGAATCAGTTAACGTCTGCATTCCACCTAAATTCCTTTTAACAAAATTCCTTTTTTGGTTATTAACTTTAAGAACCATTTCGCAAAGGTAAAATGCAAGATTTTTTTAGTCGTTTTAAAGAGTTGCTTTTTTAATCCCACCACTAGTTTATCTGGGCAGCACTGGCAAAAAGTAAGCAGTCAACAGCAGCGACGTGAAATGTTCGATGCGAGGCCAATGTCGTAGTAATATTTGAACTAGCAGCGATACCATCATCAAGGAAATTGAATCTAAAGAGATAGTCTCCAAGATGTACAGAAAAGACAAAAACATTCGGACGCTGTACATGACACAGCACACAATAATCTACACTAGAAAAAGTCGTTAAATTTTTACGACGCAAATCGATTGGCAGCAACAATAAAAAAAGTGATACAAGAAAGAAAATGAAGTTTTTTCTATTTTACCGTCGCTTTATGTTATAGTTTATTTCTTATTTTTAAAAAATATTATTAAAAACCTATAACCCTCATACACCCTGTCCGGAAAATACATGGACAACAGGTAATGGCAGACACCTGGGCGAACAATAGATCGATTTTGCGTAAGTTGAACTAATTAGGAAACTCTTTTGTCTCATGAAAAGGTTTCGTAAAACCAATGGTTTTTTTTAGAAAATAACATTATTTAATAATAAAAAATGTAACTTGGGCTAAATCGATCAATTTTTCGCCCAGGTGTCTGCCATTACCTATTGTCCACCTATTTTCCGGACACCCTGTAGACTGGAACAAATTGATGGGGTCATGGTACCTCATCGTATTGTGTCTATGGGTGCAAATGGGTCGTGCTTTTTTTACTGTCTGTCTTACTTTATGTATGGTACTGTCTTACAAGCAACTTAAGTGCGAACAAGCGTTGCACAGAACGTTTGTAATAACTGGCCATGCTTTGAGTTGTATACAATTAGGCTATGTCGCAACATTTACAAAACCTTGTTCAAATACCGTACTCTATAGCACATGCCATCCACAGTAAATTAAAGTTGCAAGCAAAATATATCCTAATTATCTGGTGGTCTATCTTGATCGTGAGGTAATTTTACAGTTTGGTGAGTACAAGAAGGTAAGGCCTATATTACGGTTAAAGTGTTCTGGGCCCATGACGTGAATCTACTTCAAGCCCTCGTATTTTTAAACCATTATTTTTCCTATATCTACTGATATCTTCGTTTATAGCTTACTCAGAACTAAAAGTCTAAAAAAATGTTTTTGTCCTATATTTTTTTATATCTTCTTTTTTTTTCCTACACTTATTAAAGATTATACCAACCAGAGAAGACTGGTTGAAGAAAACAACATTAACCAGCCCAGGAGTGAAACGATGGTACACTGATGGATCAGGGTACCAGGGACGCTACGGGGTAGGTGTGTTTAGAGCATCCTGCAACCACAGGGAAAATACGCCTCGGTCTTTTAGGCTGAGGTCTATGCTATACTCAAGTGCGCTACGCATCTGACAAAAATCAGAGTGACCAATGTGAGATTGATATTCTCACTGACAGTCGCGCGGCCATTGGGGCCCTCGTGAGTAACACCACGACATCATCGGTGGTGTGGGACTGCATGCAAGCCCTCACTGAATTAGCGACGGTAAACAAAGTCACTCTTACATGGGTTCCTGGGCACACAGAAATAAACGGCAACGAGGTAGCCGATGAACTGGCAAGAAATGGGACCCTGGTGGAACCAAGAAGCTAGTTGGTCGGATTGCCAATTGCCGAAGCAAAACATTTATTTAAATTATTCCTTGAACAAGATCATATTGCTCAGTGAAATGCAAATACTGGCTGCAGAACATTAAAACAGCTGATGAAAAGACCTCTCCAGAAGAGATCTGACGCACTCTGGACGACGGACCGGAGTAGACTAAGCAGCATGCTTTGCCTGCTCACAGGACACATCGCACTAAGGGCGCACGTCTTTAAACTTAAGCTGGCGGCCGAGAAAAACTGCCGGCTATGCGGAGAGGAGGAGGAGAGCAGTATACACATTCTGTGTCACTGCCGGATGCTACCAGGGTACAGGTATCAAACCTGGGGCCGTATGATAATGGATCCAAGCGATCTAAAAGAGACAGGGCCAACAAAAATCCTCAGGTTTGTCGAAATCAGCAGACTAGAATTCTGATGTCCTGAAGACACAGCGGTAGTCACAGAGGATCAAAAGATCTAGGTGACATAGGTGCCGATACCAAACAACCAACCGCAACATTGTAATGTAATGTAATGTATTAAAGATTATCGAATTGACTCTATAGATACAGACTTTGATTTAGTCAAGTGCAGTTTATTAACTGCAAAACTTGAATTTTTGGAATTTAAGAATGGGTCAAATTCTATCTTGGTAGTAAAGTTCAATAGGTAAAATGTGATAGTTTAGTATCAGATCCGCTTTAAGTTCATTCGGGTGTAGGGATTTCACATGGGACCGCTATTATTTAATATTTTTGTTAATTATCTTTCCAATGTTCTTACTATTTGCTGATGATTTAAAGATGTTTAGAACAGTTCAATCTATGACTGATGCTAAGAGCACAGTTTGATATAAATTTTCTTTGCAGGTAGTGTAATATTAATTTACTAAAACTAAACTTGGGTAAATGTCAAAAAATATCTGTTTTACTAAATACCGAGGCTATTAATTATATTTACCCGATGAACGAAAAACATTTATAAGAACCAACAATATCAAGGATTAAGGTGTTGTATTCCAGTGACTGGAACTACTACTTTCTACTACTGACTTTCAAGTATCACTTAATATTAATATTATTTCTGTCAACATTATTTATTGTGCACATATGTGGTGTGTACTTAAATACAATTTTATCATTTGATCTTTAAGCTATAAAGTTGATATAGATCTGTAAAAGATTATTTAAAATAAATTTCTAAGATACTGAGGCTTTAATTTGGGAATGAATAAAGGTGAATATGATTATTCACAAATCTTTAAGTCTCCGAATCCTGGAAATCCATAAATTTATTGAGGGCAGTAACGACTATCCTGATATTGTTTAGCTTACCTCATTTCTGATAAATGTTAGAAGAAACAAAAATAGTGACATCTTTATAATTCCTTAGATTATTGCCAAAATGAAACCTTTAACGGAATAAGGAAATCGACTAACACTCACAACAACAGAATTAAACTGTTCGGTTTATCTTTACCATTCTTTATAAAAGCAGTAAAAAACTGTATCAAATAAATAAATAATTGTATGTATTTTATTAAACTATAGGATAAGGTTTAGATCGTAAAATCCAGATAAAAATTCGCCTGTATCTTTGTAATAGAGAAACCTGGAAATCATATTTACAGACAATTAGCGAAACAACGTTTGTGAGTGTAATCACAAAATCCATGTAAGATCTGGAATGCAGTGATTTTGGAGGAACCAGAAGCGAACGACGGGCAACGGGAACGCTTTTTCAAACATGACAATCCCACGGGATGGGGTTTAAAGAGGAAAAGGAATAAAAGAGATGCCATCGCCGCAGTTTTCGCGATTGCTAGAACGTCAAAGAAAATTCTAAGTTAATGAGATTGAGATAAAACAAAAGAACCAGATAATAAAACTTTGTTAAAATTAGCGCATACTCGGAAAGTTTGCCGACCACTTCTTTGTTAAGTTTCAATTCGACTGTCGTCTGTTGAGGAAAAACAGAAATGGATATTGCTGTTATAATTTTCTTAACAACTCAAATCACGTTTCTATGAAGCAACTTTTAAATGTACAATAAGTACATTAAATTTTATGCTGCGTGGATCTTACAAACGCGAATAAAACTAGACTTTAATCTTTTAAGTGATATTATCCACACACAATTCAAAATGGTCATTTTAAGATTTGAAATCCCTTATTTCATTATTTATTTCTAATATTGTTACGGTATTCACTTCTTGGGTTCGATGATTTTAAACTTTCAGTACAATAAGTAAACAATCTTTATTCCAATAACTTTTACACAATAAATTTTACTTAAATATTTACTTGATTTTAAAAAAACCAACTAAATAATCAAAATTTAACTTTTAAAACTCAAAAACTCTTCACAACTGCTGTTATTTATTTATTTATCGTATGGCGTAGGTACATATGGTTTAAAACAAAACAAATATATATATATATATATATATATATATATATAATATATATATATATGCCGTGCTATAGACGAGACCCAAAGCCGAACTTCGAAGGGTAGTAGCTGACCCACCCAATTATCTAGTTGTTTCTTGTACGTTAAAGTTCTATAGATGGTAATTCCTAGATACTTTGGCGTGGGATTATTGGTGATCTGAATATCATTAAAGTGTATCGACCGCTGTCCTTTTTATATTTACAAATCATCGTTGTAGAAAACGATCTTTTTCTAGAGAGTGCCAGAATAATCCTTTTACCATTTAGGAGCCGTTAGACGCGTTATCCAAGGATTTGCTGGTCATTTCTTTCGCCAAACCGGCATAATAAAGCAGTACCCCTAATTGTGATCGACTCACTGACGCCGACAGAAAACAGTGCCGGGTCGTAACAATATTACAATGTTAAAAGTTATAAAAACATTTGTAGATCCTTATGGAATTCTTTTTTTTTTAAGTTGGGGCATTACATGTAAACGTTACAGCGAAAACAATACAAGGTTATATTAGACCTAAATTGCCACGTTGTGGGCTCTTAAAAAGCTGACGATTTAAGAGAAAGTACTTTTTGAAAGCTACAGATTTTTAAATTAACAACCCTGTTACTTTTTTTTTGTGCATTTTTATATATAAGTAAGTAAGGTTCTTCAAAGGAAGGATTGCTTAAGGAAAAATGGAAAGGAAAATGCTAGGAATACGACTACAAGACCGAAAGACAAACGAATGGATCAGACAAAGGACAAGAGTGATAGACATCGCAGAACGGGTGGCAAGGCTATAAAATGAAAATGGGCTGTACATTTGATGAGGACAGATGATAATATATGGACCAGGACGAGTCCCAATGGATGAGTCAGACGACCGACAGAAGCGAATGGCCTACGAATTGGAGAGGCTTATGTTCAAAGATGGACCGAGAGAAGTTGAAGATGTTGATATTGATGATGAAGGTTTAATTGACCTATTTTTGACCACAGATTATGTGGTGTAATCAATGACCCATTTTTTTTCGGGACACCTTGTATCAAAACTTAGTAATTATTGTAATTATTAATTGTAAATTATTGATAACTTGCAACTTTTAAGTTTATTTATTTACTAAAATCTCATAAGAATTAATTTTTTTTTATTTTTTTATGCCAAAAAAGTATAACTTCTAACGCGCGTACATAAGTACACACACCTTTTTTTTAGAAAAATTAAGGCATTCTTTCATACACAACTTTTCATGAATAATTCACAGAACATTAGGCTGAAAATCTCACCAGGAGGTTTTACCTTCGTAGCTTTTAATCTTGAAACACATGAAATTATTAAGTGAAGGGACTTGGAGACCCAAAAGGGGGACGCCGCAATAAACTCGTGGGCGTCTAATGATTTCAAAACTTAAGGGCTGACCCTATTAGGAAGCTGAACGGAGAATATAATGTGTAGGGCACACGGCGTATATAATCATAGTTAAAGCTCGATTTTCCTTATTAGGAATGAGTTGGGTTCCCATTATGATCTTAATATTTCGCAGAAGATACAGAGCTAGCGCAATTAAAAACTATTATAAAGTATTCAGCCGTCGCAATTATAAATTATTTGTATTAAAAAAATTCATGAATTACCCTGTATATTCTCACGGAGTGTGATGCGGGCATGCAAAGCTAACAAATCTTCATCAATATGGCTCACAAAGACATTATCTGTACAAAATGGATGAGCAAATATGTGAAGAAATACTAGCTTGTACTGGCGCCCTCTTTAAAATTGCATTCTTTTCCAGAAACAATTTCGCCTTTCAATCCCTTTCTAATGAAAAAATTCAGAAAAAAAAACGAACAACAAGCGAAATCGCAGTGAAACACAAAACTATATGGAACTCTTTGAATGCACCAAAACAAAGGACGTGACAAGTTGAACAGACAAAGACAAAGCCGAAGGCAACATTTGCAGTGGCCCCTCGTACAAAAGGATACGTGTATGACAAAGAAAAATCATATTTTCAAAAAAAATTATATTACCGTAATTATATAAAAAATAATATAAATAAAATTCTGCTGATATTTTATAACATTTGCTTTGCGAATGCCCAGCTATTTTCTGCAAGTGGCTTAAGTTTCTGGAAGTGACCTTTTTAATGCCCCCTGATGTCAAAAACTAAGCTCGTAGGAAACTGGATAAATTTTGTACGAAGTCTCTGAATCCCGGATCTCGAATAGATTAAGGGTTATGCACAAAAGGTCTGATAGGTTAAAGTGCTTGAGAGGCAGCATGGCCATCCCGACCCCACCCACAATCTAAAATCTACAAAGGTCTCATTCACCAGTAAAATCTCTAATTTCTAACAACTTAACCACATTACGATTTCTTGTAAACTTCCTTACATTAACCTAATGGAATAGTCTTGACAAATTTAGTGACCATCTGTCGAACAGTACCCATCCCCAGGTCCCAAGATCGCTGTTTCTAATGTACCAAGGCGCAACTATGATGTTCCTCAGTGCTTTACTTTGGAATCTCTGGATGATTTAACCTTGATTTTGTTCTTTGGCGAACTCCCATAGCTGAATTCCGTTAAGTCTATACAGGCTTAAGAATCTTTGTATACATAAGTAATTTGTTTTTTGTTGACAGTCTATTTTCTTCCAATTTTAGAAAATTGGGGTTTTTTTATCCCAACAGTCAATATATTTTTTTATCTGAGTCCAAGCTCTTCTCGTTTATTTTTAATATATGTGAGTCTTTCAGCGTTTTTTTTTTTTTTATGAAAATAGGTAGACCTATCGTGTGGGCCGCGAACGGCCCACACTGCGACTATTACAAGGGGAAGGGATTATAGAAAGGAGATGATTGTGGACACGCTTTTTAAAAAGTTGCAGGTCATAGTTCTCTGGAAAAACTGATTTTGGAAGCTTATTCCATTCCGTAGCAGCCCTGTAAAAGAAGGATTCTTGATGAAGACTGGTCCTTGTAGTGTCAATCCCGAGAGCAAATGGGTGAGACCGATCAGCGTGCCGAGCGTAGTTTCACATCTAAAGTTAACCAGAGTTATTTAGGATATAGTTTTTGATTTTTATTTATACTGATTGGTACCTACCTACGTATTGTTTCCATTTATTTGAAAAGTTAATATGTATAGACTTTGAATCGTTTAAATTAATTGTCCATTGTTAGGTACAATGGTTAATTTAATTAATGGATGACTGCAGTCTATTTGCTTCTTTTTCATAATTTTGCCCACGGAGAGAATAGTCGTTTCATCAGCAAATGTGATAATGGTTGTCATATTTAAGTTAAGAGATATCACTAATGTACAAAACAAAATAAGTTTGTTGTTCCTTACACTTATGTATGGTTGTGTATGTTGGGTTTGGCAGAAGAAGCATGAAAATGGGATTAATGCTGCGGAGATGAGTAGTCTGACAAGTATAGCCGGAGTGACTCGGCTGGATAATCTAAAGAATAGTGAGATAAGAGAACGCTGTGGTAAAAAAAAGATGTGGTTACAAAGATAGATAAAGGAATGCTTAGATGGTTTGGACACGTAGAAAGGATGGATGAAGGAAGATTGACGAAACAAATTTATAAGGCGGAAGTCAGTAAAACTCTACCACGGCGAACATATCTCGATCAGATCAACATTGTTTTGAAGAAAGGCCAGGCCAAGAGTACCAACAACCGACGAGCATGTATGAGAGCACTGATGAAAGTAGAGGAAGCAAAAGATGTGTGTAAGAACAGTAGCAAGTGATTTCTCTGTCTACCTCTTCGGGAAAAAGGCGTGACTATATGTATATAGGTATTCACAAAACAAAATGAATAAGAAAAATTAGTTTTGGCAGAATCCTGTGAGACAGTATTGATTACAACAGGACTAAATGACGGAATTTTAAGAAAAACTTGGTCTGCATAATCACAAGCATTATCAAAGAAAATCGCTAGCTTCAGTCCTGAGCTCTATTGGTTACAATACGTATATCTTTATAAAATTCATGATGGGTTGGTTAATTAAGTACAGAGTCACTAACTAGAGATTTATTTGGTTAATTACTACACCTTTACGTCACGCTTGTCACGTTGAATGATGCCAAACCAAAAAACAGCTGAACTTACAACACCAGTTTCTAATCGGTCAATTGCAGGCTCTTGATTGGCTTAGATCCTAATGGTGGAATAATTGACTAGATAAGTCTCTAATTAGTGAATTGACACTCGTTTGGTGAAAGAACTCGGGGTCTCTCAGAAGTAGTTTTAAGGTTAAAGGAACAGTCAGTCTGTCACCAGTAGAATCCATTTTTTACTTTCTGCTAGCCTTCACGGCATAGTTTTGTATCACAACATTTGTCCAACAAAAAGCTTTGCATGGAAAAATGGTTAAAATCTTTTAACGAATCGCCACTGTGATGTACCTTTTCATTCACAAATATTCAGAGCGAGCTATGATGTGATTTTGCGCTGACCTGCGGAAAAGACATTTAATTTTACTCTCCAATAGATAAAATGCCAAAACAATCATTCGGCCTCAAAGAGATACGGGATTTTTATTTTCATAAATATTTTTGTGTGATAAACATTTTATAAAACATTATTGAATAAACTAAATAACCATTGTAAAAAATAATAAATAATTTTTTATCTCAGCCATTAAGTAACAATGTTTTAAGAAAATAATAAAACCGTAAATCATTTATTTTAAAACCTAATGATAATAAATAAATAATGTGGTATTTACGAATAATAAAAGAAAGAAAAGAAAAATATTTAAAAAACAGTCATAAAAGTTGCTCAAAATAGTAAATAGTTCGATTCTCTTTGACGTATGTAAATTAACCATTTAGAATGTTATTTTTTTTAAATGCATCTAGGTACTATTCGCTGACAAAGTTCTTGAACATTATGTGGCATATTTTTAAAGTAGATTTCGTCATTTAAGAAACCTCATAAACATAATTCATGGAGTTAAGACAGAGGGATCAAGAAGGGCAACTTACTGACCCATTGTTATTTATCTAATTATCTTTACTATCGAAGAAGAAAAAGAAGGTATAGTTTAGAAATGAACATCAGCAATTTCGACTTTAGAGGGAAATACCATTTACATATCCAGCATTTTGGACTATCGCGAGAAAGCTTTTGATAGCTAGCCCTTTTCACGCACGGTCTGCATTAGCAAATCTTAGTGTATGATAGGTCCTTATATGTAATCGTATATAATGTGTTTTTGTTTTTCTTTATTATGGCATTGTTGTAATGTGAGGTTAAGCCATACACTAAATAAATCTGATATCGTATCCGGGTTTACAATTAACATTGAGCAAATTAATTATTCACATAATAACAAAACAATATTAAAACGAATAATTTCTATTCCTTTAACAATATTAAAATCGCATACAGAAGAAGCATAAAAATAGGATCAATGCTGCGGAGATGAGTAGTCTGAGAAGTATAGCCGGAGTGACTCGGTTGGATAAAGTAAAGAATAGTGAGATAAGAGAACGCTGTGGTGTAAAAGAAGATGTGGTTAGAAAAAAAGATAAAGGAATGCTTAGATGGTTTGGACACGTACAAAGGATGGATGAAGGAAGATTGACGAAACAAATTTATAAGGCGAGTGTGAATGGACAAATCGGTAGAGGTCGACCTCGGAGAACATATCTCGATTAGATCAACATTGTTTTGAAGAAGGTCAGGTCAAGAGTACCAACAACCGACAAGCATGTATGAGAGCACTGATGAAAGTAGAGGAAGCAAAATATGTGTGTAGGAACCGTAGCAAGTGGAAGGAAGTGGTCTCTGCCAACCCCTATGGGAAAAAGGCGTGATTATATGTATGTAAGTACAGACAGCACAAACAAACTGAGACAAAAGAATATGAGTTGTCATCTCGCTTAAAATCCTTTTTTGATATTCGGCTCACGATCCAAAACTTTTATTGACGAAATATTAAAATTATGGCCAGTAGTGAAATGATGATTGCTTAATGCCGTTTTTTCCGACTTATGTCTATTAAATTCTCGACAGTCATATTGGTGTTAATTCGCCGTTTTTTTAAAGTATTGTTTTGTTTGTCTGTATGTGTAGCCTTGAAAAAGATCTAAAATAAAGATCGAAACGTCGGCGATTTAAGAAGAGCAAGAAGTTTGTTTTTTTTCGTCTCAAACCCGCTATCCACCCCGAAAAAAAATATTTCATAATTTTTAATTTTTATAAATAAAGAAATTAGCCAATGCTAAATCATAATAATGATTATCGTTAATAAAATGTATCTGTATTGATAAAATAAAATAAAGCTATGCAATGCTTATATCGTGGAAAAATAATTGCGACGACAATTCTATTTTATTATAAGAATAGAAAATGCAACAACATTTCTAGCTGTTCCTGACGACATTCTTAACGCAACAAAATGCAGATGATGTAGACATATATAGAATAAAAACAGGACAACAAACTTTGACAATAAAAGTCATAAAGTTAATCTATGAAGTACACGAACTATCTACAACAATTTCCATCCAGTGAATAATGCATGTGTTGAATATTCCCTTGGAAAACTTTTACGACTCACTTTGAATTCCTAAATGTTTTCCTTCTTGGTTGCGAAAATGAAAATTGCCGCACGAAAGCTATAGTTTGGTGTGAAAACCCATTCGTATGATACACTGTCGTCTATTTAGTAGAAACGTATTAAATTTTATACGTACACGTTCTAGTTACATATCTACATCATGATTAAAAATATACAGCGTTGGTTATTAAAGAAAATGTTACCGCAATAAAAAAATGCCACAAGTTTCTTTTTTAATATCATATTATAAATATAATATAATTTCTACCAAGAATAAATTTAAACAATGTAAATAACTTTTTTTGCTAAATAATTTGATTATTCTTTAACTGGTTTAATAATACAGTATGACTACTTTCTTCTACTTGCTACGAGTCTTAAAAACGTCTTTTACTTCTTTTACTTTCATGCTCGTCGGTTGTTGGTACTCTTGACCTGGCCTTTCTTTAAGACAATGTTGATCTGATCTTATAAAACTACCGTTCACACTATGCATAGTCAATGTTGATTACAATTCATTCCTTACCATTAGTTTTTCCAAGTCTACGAAAGTGTAATAGACCTTTTGACTTTTAGCTTCATCTATAAAAAAGACATGATCCATCTTTTTATTAGTTTCATTCGTCACTATTTTAATCAATAATTTGCATACATGTGGCCGACGATGCTAATAACTAATACTTCGGTAGTTTTAACAGTCATGTGCAAAGCTTTTTCTTTGTAAAGCTTAAGGATAACAGCCTTGCTCTAGTCTTCTAATACGCTGTCGCTCCTCCAACAACTGTTAAAAAGGCGATACAGTAGACTAGTTACATCGCACTGTCCAACCTTTAGCATTTCAATGGTAATCCTGTCATACCCTGCAACCTTACCAAAATTCATACTGTTCAACGCTTCCACTTTTTTTTCATGCCAATATGCGTTCACTGGATCAGAACCGGTCTTTCGAGTCACTACAGGTGCCGCCAAAACAATTATTTAGGACTGGGCGGGGAGAAAAAGACTCACGCACCGGTTTAATATACCAGGGTTGACTTACACAAAGGCATTCCTACCTAAACTCTCAACTGTGTATTATCTTTCCCAAATAAACTTTAAGTTTTTCTTCCATCTCGGTTTTTGATTTGTTGCAGTTGCGAGGTAGTATTTTTACTTCTGGCTGTTCTTACAGTACTAATAGTTCTTTTAAACTAGTATTTCCTGTCGTATTTACGTAATCAGACAAATGAAAACAATATTCGTCACTCTACCAGATGTTACTGATGAAACTGCGACGTGGTTCAAGTACCAGATTGTTCGGTTCCTCACCCACACCTTCGTTAGATTGACAGTAAGTCCCCACTGGCTGTATTCTTCTGATAGTTTTCTCATCATGTACTGCATGTCCTCTATATCATTTGCTATAACGACCTGATCATCGGCAAACTTTAGTGTGAAAATACATCCGTTATCCAGTTCAACACTCATGCCATGAACTTTTCTTTTCCATTGCTTTATTGCGCATGCTACATATATTTTGAAGAGAGTTGGTAAAATGCAGCATTCCTGTCTTAGTCCTTTGGTAACTGGTAATTCTTTAGTTATATATTTTTCCATTTTTGTTCGTGATCTTTTTTTTATAGAGTCCTTGCACCACATATATTAGAGTGTAATTAATACTTGATTTTTATAGTTTCCCACATTTTACGAATTGGTACAGTGTCATAAGCTTTACTTCATCATCATCATCATCACTCAGCTATAGTAGTCCACTGCTGAACATAAGCCTCTCGTTTATTTTGCCACTCTGCTCTATCTTGAGCCATTTGTATCCAATTACCACAGATTCTTTTGATGTCATCGGTCCATCGTGTGGGGGGGCGCCCTCTACTACGATAAGCTTCGTGCCTCGGACGCCACTCCAATAGTTTTTTAGACCATCTTCCGTCAGTTCTTCTAGCTACGTGGCCAGCCCAGTTCCACTTTAAAGTTGTTATTTTTTCGATTACATCTATAACACCTGTTCTTTGGCGAATAATCTCATTTGGTATTCGGTCTCTGAGGGAGATACCCAGGTACCCATACCCATACTAAGGTAGCGGGTAGATAAGGTAGCGGGTAGATGCTTATCTGTGAACCCGACAGATAACAGATCTACTTCAGGGATGCGCCCCTGCCAGACGCTAGCCTTGGTTTATCTCCCAATACCATACGGGGGAAACCATTGTTCTACCCTCAGCTCCTTACCAAACCTATACCATTTGCTCTAAATATTCCTTACCCCCTATCAACCCGCCTGGCCAGCGTGATAGGAAAAGGCTAAAAACCTCGTATAAATGATGTCACAAACTTTACCACGGCCCTCAGTCTCCGGCAGCATGAAGATCCCCGGTTACGGTAGCAATCGGACAAGACAGAATGCAGAGAGTGCGAAGAATCCCCGGAGTAGATCAGGCTACCACAGTAGACGAAAATTGCTAATAGCCACTTACAATACTAGAACACTTGGATCGGATCAGAAAATACTAGAACTAGAAAATGAACTTTCTCATATAAAGTGGGATATTCTAGGCCTGTGCGAGACAAGAAGAAAAGGTGAAGCAGAGATGACACTGCAGTCTGGAAATGTGCTGTACTACAAAGGCGATGAAAATATGTCGGAAGGAGGCGTAGGCTTTTTAGTTCACAAGAGACATAAAGATAGCATAGTGCAGTTTGAATATGTTAGCCTGAGAGTCGCATTTATGGTACTAAAACTGAACGATCGATACAGTCTTAAAATAATACAAGTCTACGCTCCAACATCCACGCATAGTGAAGATGAAATAGAGAACTTTTATGAAGACATCACCAAAGCAATAGAAAAGGTTCGCACGCACTTTACTTTTATTATCGGAGATTTCAATGCCAAATTAGGACATAAGGCAGACGACAACGAAACAGCGATGGGGTCGTTTGGATTCGGTAACAGAAACGATAGAGGAACTATGCTTTTAGACTACTTATAAGCTTTACTTGATGCTTGTTTATTAAAATGCTTCGAAAATTGTTCGCGGACGAATTTAATGCTTGGATCATTTTTTTTAACTAAAATAGTGCTCATTTAAAAATACTTTTTCTTAAGTAGATAACATTATTTAGAAACTTGCAAATATATAAGTACATCTAATCAAAGCCAAACGTCACTGCTTATGTTAAATAAAAGTGTCAATTGTTAAAGGTTTAAACACAAGTTGCCCTACTGTTTAAGTACCTAGTACGTAGTGTAAATGAGTGGTCATATTTTATTTTAAATTTCAAGTATTAAAATTATTACTTTAAATTTTTTTTAACATCATTATCGTATTTATCGAAAACCATTTTTCAGCAGTAAAACAATTCATTATTCCAAAAGTTTCTTATTAAAACCAACTTTTCCTCTGAACAAAAAATCCCTCGTCACTTTCGTCACATTATTCACTACATTAGCTGCAATTTGATGTTGCATTTACCCAAAAATTACCGCTATATCTTTCTTTCTCATCACAAGCACAAGGGCAAACGCGATGAGCACTCCTGTCCCTCGTCGCATTTTTTCACAAAATTTTCTCCAATACAAATGACACAAGGCAAAGCCAGTTAGGGCAGGATCGTAATTAAATTTTTAAGCTTTGACCCCGCAAGGGCCTCAAATTAATAAGTCATCGGAATAAATATGGTCTCGCAATATTAGGTAAAACGTTGGTAATAACTTTAATTTATTTTTTTTTCCTAAATACTAAAAACACGTGTCATTTTTATCGAGAGTTGTGACATACTGATTTATAAAACCAAGCTTAATATGCAATGGTGGTAGTAGATATTGAGAAAAATGTTGCAATTTTCAGATCACCAAAAACTTTCCATTGATGTTCCGAACATCTTATATTATCTGCAAATTGTCGTAAGTGTCTTTAAGTTGATCGAATTTCCTTTTGACGCAATTTACTCAAAACTCAAGCCCGATGAAGCAAAACCGGCTCCGGATTCGAATTAAGGGGATCGAAAAACATATAAAAAAGTAGGTCTGGTCAAAAGTAATGAAAGTTAGCAATAGTTTCATTTTTTTTTTCGAATTTACCAAATCTCGAAATTTAAAATTTCAATACCGAAACACGTGAAAATATGTAAAATTGTAACGAAATAGAAAGGAAGAAGAGAGAAGAATAGCAATTTCTGGAATGTTTTTAGTAAAAGTTAACGAAATGGCATGAACGCCAAAGAGTGCAATTTGAATACGAGAAATGGCTCGTTTGAAGTCCGACACCTAAAGCAGCGAACTATAGTCAAAGTCCATTGAGAGTCACTTCACCGTAAAATAGAGTCCCGTTGCTTTAACAAACGGTGCAAAGTTTGTAAAATAGAGAATGTCCACCTATTAAACGAATTTATATACGTACCTACTTGGTTTTGATTTCGTAATAACGGACGGTAAAGTTTAATGGTTATTTTTAGTTTTTTATCTGAACGGAATAATCTACATTTATGCTTGAGTAAAAATAAATACTAATTAGTTTAAAATGTATGGCTTTAAAGCTTTATCAAAATAAAATTTTGCTTTTGTTCCATATTACGATTAATTAAAGATGTTGCTAATAATATAATGTCACAGTTAACAATTTTTACTATAATAGTTACGTTTTATTGGTCAGATAAAGCTGAAAATACACGTGCAGCATTTTAAAATGCTGCTCGACTCGAAAATTTTAATCGAGCAGCACGCGTGCAATTTTGTGAGCCTTAGTTTGTGACAATGTGCGACTGCATCCATCATTATGATAGTGTTACGATTTGCAGAGTCCGTCCCTGTTGCCTTAAGGCGACTTCGCGTCGACTACAATGAAAAAAATGTTTTATTTGTACCAACAAACGCCCGATATTTTATATTTTAGGAAAGAATCTTCTCGATGGTTCCCCAAGCTTTCAAAATGGACGTTCCATTCTCGAATAGTTACCAATATAAAAAGAAATGTCGTCGCGTCGACCACAATGGAAAAAAATGTTTTATTTGTAACAACAAACGCCCGATATTTTATATTTTAGGAGAGAATCTTCTCGTTGGTTTCCCGAGCTTCCAGAATGGACGTTCCATTCTCGAATAGAAGAAATGCCGTCGATCGAGTTTTAGTTTAGTTTGAAGTAAAGTTTTAAGTTTTGAAGTAATTTTAAACTGTGTTTTAAAGAGATTGTACAAATATTGTAACTGTCTAAGTGATTTATCTTCTTCTTTTTCCTTTTTTAATCTAGGCGGATCGCCTGTTTCTTTTCATCGCTCCACCGTTTACGGGGGCGTCCCAAACTCTTGCGACCCATTGGTGATTTGTCGCGCGCTGTTCTGACTATTCTTTCGTTGTCCATTCTACTGATGTGCTCATTCCAATCTTTCTTTCTGCCGAGAACCCACTCATTGATGTTTTCTACCTTGCATGTCCTTCTTATATTCTCGCTTCTTTCTCTGTCCAAGATCAGCTTTACAGTTATTCTACAAAGTACTCTCATTTCGGTTGTCTCTAGAAGTTGTTTAGTTATCGCTGTGTCTGGTCGAGTTTCTGCCGTGTATGTCATAGTTGGTCTTACTATTGCTATGTAAATTCTTGATTTCGTTTCTATTTTAATGTTTTTATTTCGCCATATTGTGTCATTTAGGCATTCTGCTATTCTTGTTGCCTTCGTTGTCTGTTCTCTCACCTGCGTCTCAATATCACCGTAGCCTGAGATTTATATGCCCACATACTCGCCTGCGGCTCGTTTTGAAATTTTCATCCTCGAAAATAATAGCCATCATTATACACTCGTTGAAGAATATACTATCATTAAAAACTTTTTTTTAACAGATTCTTCCACAAAGATGTCAAAGCTATTTTCTACTTGTGATGTCTTTGGACGCGATGATTTCTCAAGAATCAGCTCAACTTTGCAATCTTAAAATTAGAGTGACTATTTTTAATCCATTATCTGTTTTAAACAAAAGTTTTACTTTGGAAAAATCATAAAAGTCCACAAAGTACATAAAAACTCGGATAGTGGATGCGGCAGTTTGTCTGAAAATTTACTTACAGATCGGGGTTATTTTTCGCCGCGTTTGAGGAACAAATTTGTTCGTCTTTAAAAATGAAAATGGTCGTGCACATTGCATTTTTCCGAGCCGGCGACTTTTCTCATTTTCACAAGACTTTTAATGAACCGGTAATTCGAACTTTTCGCATAGTTTCGGAGGCGAAATTGTAGCGCCAAACTCTGAAATTGCTTGTTTAAAAAGTTATTTTCCTGTACTTTATGAGCGGGATTTAATTTTTCAGCTTCCGTTCGGTTTCTTTTCGACAGAAACATCACCGTAATCAGAGGGGTCTAGAGGGGGCATAGCCTCCCCAAAATGTTTTAATCCCCTCCAAAAAATTTCTCAGCCTCAAAAATGTTGTAACCCATGAATTTTCAAAAACATACCGTCATGAAATTTGAGAAATTTTTGGTGTTCCACTTAAAATTTAGTGTCATGCTAGAAGTTGAATGAATGAATGCTCGCAGCTAAATAATAATGATGTATTAGAGAATTAATGTAATATTCATAAACATGAAACTCTCTACTTGACAGCAGCGGTGCATGCGAAGTAGAAAAAAAAAGAAGAGTTTACTGGCTACAAGTTAAGCAAGATCTGGAGAGATACAGCCATCACCAAAAGCACCAAATTAAGATTGGTGAATTCACTTGTGTTTCCTATTGTCACTTATGGAGCAGAAACCTGGACATTTAAGAAAAGCGATACCAGACGGATAAATGCCTTCAAAATGTGGGCATACAGACGGCTACTACGTATACTCTAGACGGCTCACCATACAAATGAATCTGTCCTTCAAGAACTAAATATTCGACTAAATCTGTCAAAAAAGATAAACCGAAGCTTTTTAACATACATCGGCCACATTGCAAGAAGGACAGACTCATTGCAACTACTAATAGTCGAAGGAAAGGTAGAGGGGAAGGGCCTGCGCGGAAGGTCTCCCAAGAGATGGGTGAACCAAACTAAAGATCTAATCGGCCAAAGCCTACATGAATCTGTAAATATGGCCCAGAATAGAGAGGAGTGGCACAATACTATAAGTGCTGCTACGGGAGCATCATAGTTATTAATCCCTTCTCAGGGAAATGGACCAGAGATAGAGAGAGATATTTTCACATTTTCATTACAAATAAACGTAAAATTTACATCAAAATAATTGGACTTTTCGAGCTTTTTGACTGTCAAAAGCTTTCAGGATGTGAGATACAGTGCAACAGAAGTAGCTTGGCGGGCGACTAGGCTCTAAAATAACAAATATTCGGCTGAATATATTTCACATTCCTAAACTTCTTCCTCCGATTGTATTTGAGACTCACGATTACTGAAAATTTCGTCGTCACCGATCGGATCGTTATTCGAATGTTTTCGTTGTGCGCAGATTTTGTGATCTCTCGCCCGCCTAGCTACTTCCGTTGCACTGTACATGTCTACGTGTTTAATGATTACCTATTATAATCGTAACAATTTCAAATAATATTCCAATTAGAATATATTTATAAAAAAAATAAATGAGTATACATACATATACATTTACATACACGTATACATATCTACACAAACACATCTATATGAGCCCCTCTAAACCCCACTTGCCTTTTAATCTTAATTACGGCGCTGGACAGAAATCGGTTTGGCTACGTTGAGATGAAACTTTTCAACGTTATCAAAATATATTTTTTTTGCAATAAATCGTTTTTTTAATCAATAAACTACTTTTTGATTTATCTGGACTTAAAATAGTACAATATTTTATAAAAGTATCACCTTGTCAGTTCTTTTTATTTTTATTAGTTACAGTAGCGTCAATTAATGGGTACATTCTTAATCTATAGTTGTTTTTTCACACATATATTTTAAATAAACAATATTGTTGCTAAACTTGGGTCCGTTTTTTAAGGAGGTTCGGGCGTCAAAGAAAAAATGCAGCCAAGTTTTTAAAAAACATATATGTCTTTAAACTTAGTTATTATAGTTCGTTATATTAAATTATACGTAAGCTTTAAAGAAGCGACGGCAACGGCGCATTCGTGCAGACGACTCAAGTCTCAAGTCATTCATGTAAATACACATAACCTGTGTATCGTTGTGTAATTGCAAGTTTATTGTGGATAAGTCAGATGAAGAAGCTTTTTTGGCAGCTTGATCGGATTTCTCGTATCCGGGGATGCCTACGTGAGCTGGAGTCCAGATTATTGTTATCGAAACTCTTTTTTGAGCAAGTTGATGGCACTTTTCATGGATCTTCTAAATAAGTGGGTGTTGCGAGTACATGTTTTTTGTGGAGTTTATAGAGGCAAGAGAGTCTGTGCTTATTGCTATACTTTTATTTTCTTGTATTGGGCTCTGCAGGGCTGTGGTATTTGATAAATTGATGTTTTCTAGTAATGACTCTAGGTACTCTGGAATGAAGTGTAAACCTCTGGGACAGATTTGATTGGGAGGTTGCCTGGATGTAAGTAGTTTGGTAATTGGATTATTAGGACAAGCTGATACTTTGGCGAAGTAAGAAAGAAGTAGCTGTCGATGTCCTAAGTGTATAGGGAGTTCACGGGATTTTCAGTAGAGACTCTCTATTGGACTGGATTTGAAAGCTCCCAAACATATTCTTATGTTCGAGGTTTTAATTATTATTTTTAGTAATTTTTGTAATTTAAAAAAGAATTACTTGGCACTCAATGGGATGCTAGATATTTTTAGAGAATTTCAGTTAAAGTAAAATTACTTTATTAAAGAAATAGATTCGCACTGAGAATAGGCAGGTTGAATTTAATTAAATAAAAAAGTCAAAATCACAGTTAGTTAATCATTTTTAATATAGACTACTCTTCCTTAAAAGAAAGAGTAGGTTACATACGAAGATTTAATCGTCAGAATTCGCTTAACTATTTTTATTTAAATGTCGAATGAAAAATACATCTCTTCAAATATTTAATAAAGTGAAAACATTATTCGAACGCATGAAAAAGTATTTCAAAAAACAATGAAATAACTTTTATCAAAATTTGATTTTGATTACTTTATTATTTGTTGAGTTATAAACAAAAAACTAAAAAAGTGTCTTTTTTTGTTTAAAATGTTTATAATAAATAGGGTGACCACATTTGAGAGTCGAAAACATCATACAATTATTGTCTTCACTTACCTGAACATCAGTCGGTTTTCAGGTAGAATTAATGTCAAAAAATCACTCATTTCATGCTGTATTGCTTGGACTTTTACTAGATATTACTTTCTAAGCGTTTGAAATGCGTAAAAATTGCGTTTAAAAATATCATTACCCAAAATTGCTTTTTGTATGAAATTTAAACAGCAATTTTTTATTTTTTAGTTTCATTTTTATGCGGTACTTTTATTATTTTAATATTCTTTCGACATGTCGAAACATTTATTAAGGAGACTACAACAAAATTGTGTCGAGCTCGGTCACGACATATATTTATAAATAAATTACGGCTTTAATAAACTCCCCAAATGTTGACATGCACGCGAACAATGTTTTTTCTTCCCCAAAACAGCCCGTTTTTAAATTACCCATTCAAATTCCCTGTCCAAACGAGCCTAACGGGCGTTGTACATACATTTTCGTATTTCGTAGGTAAACGCAAACGTTATTGTGGTTGAATCCCGAAGAGCAAGGACGAAAAAATGTCATCACAATAAAAGTCCTACACATATAAACATAAAGTTTATTTCTGGTGTAATGACGAATTCAAGCAAGGACATGTTTCAAAGGCGGGCGACGAGGGTTGGAACTACAAGGTTTAAAAATTTTTACGACCAACTACCCAATTCATGCTAACTTGCGTGTCGCTTTTCATAATAACAACACAATTTATTAAGACAACTGTGCTGTCACAAAAATTGTATTTTCGTGAGAAAACCGAATAAAATTTAAAATTATCACTATATTTTCTAGCTACTCAGGTGCGTAGCACAGAGTGACCAACAGTGAGATTGATATTCTCACTGACAGTCGCGCGGCCATTGGGGCCCTCGTGAGTAACACCACAACATCATCGGTGGTGTGGGACTGCATGCAAGCCCTCACTGAATATGCGACGGTAAACAAAATCACTCTTACATGGGTTCCTGGGCACACAGGGATAAACGGCAACGAGGTAGCCGATGAACTGGCAAGAAACGGGACCCTGGTGGAACCAAGAAGCCAGTTGGTCGGATTGCCAATTGCCGAAGCAAAACATTTATTAAAACTAATCCTTGAACAAGAAAATATTGCTCAGTGGAATGCAAATACTGGCTGCAGAACATCAAAACAGCTGATAAAAAGACCTCTCCAGAAGAAGGCAGTCGCACTCTGGACGATGGACCGAAGTAGACTAAGCAGCACGCTTGGCCTGCTCACTGGACACATCGCACTAAGGGCGCACCTCTTCAAAGTTAAGCTGGCGGCCGAAAAAAACTGCTGACTATACGAAGCTAAATACTCAAGAGTATATTTTAGAAAAATATCTAGAACAGGTCTTTAAGCACCGACTCCAAGGACTGGGTATAGGTGCTCTCCCCTTTTCGCTAGACTTGGTTAAGAAGCTGGCCATTTTTTATTGAGATGATATAGGAAAGGCCCCTTTTTATAGACTTGGTATAGAAGCTGGCTCCTAAACCTTAAAATGGTGATTTTTGTAGACTAAGCATAAAAGCTGGCGGAGGAAAGGGTGTAAATAATCCTTTTTCCAATTAAGTAAATTAAAAAATTTTCTTGTCAGGCCTGTGTTGTTGAAAAGGCAAATAGCCTTCTTCCAGGTGGGTATCTAAACAGATACAAGTACCTATTTGTTTTTGGGGAGTTGAAGCTACGGATGTCCAAAAAATAATGTCTGGTTCTTTATCAATGTGAAAAGGCAGTATTTAAAAATTTGTAGAATAATAACGAATAAAAGGTTTTTAAATTGTTTAAATATCTACAATAATAAGGATGGATCAAATCGACCAATGGTTTTCAAATTTTTTATTACTTAAAATTACAATAACAACCATGTACTTAACTTTAATTTTTTTGAAAGCCGCTGTGATAAAAAACAACCTCTTAAAAGTTTCAGGATATTTTTAGATGAATTAATGGCATTATGTAGAAAAAAATAAATCGCTATCGTACTTCGATTTTAAACATTTTTTTAAAATTCTACCAATTCATAATTTTTCAAAAAAAAATTCAAAATTTTTATTTTTTATATCCCAAAATATCCTCTTTAAAACATACCTAACATCGCAAAATCAGCAAGCCAGAGGCTAGGTTTTCTGTGGAAAGCTAGAAAGTTTTTGACTCCTGATCAACTGTTGACGACGAAGGATCAAATCTGAACTATACTGGAGTATTGCTCGCACATTTGGGGTTCAGGACCAAGGCATTCTCTTTGTCTTCTAGATTCCATTCAGAAAAGGGCCATTCGGTTGATAAACAGCTCAACTCTCAAAGATACCCTTCACCCACTAGAACATAGAAGAAGAGTTGCAGACCAGACATTACTCTACAGATATTTCCATGGCAGATGCTCCAGAGAAATAAAAACTCTTGTACCACCACTGGCCACATTCGGCCGAAGAACTCGGCACGCTGATAAGTCACCCATTTACTTGACACTACAAGGACCATTACAAGGCTGCGACAGAATGGAACAAGCTTTCAAAATCAGTTTTTCCAGAGAACTATGACCTGCAACTTTTTAAAAAGCGAGTTCACAGTCATCTCCTTTCCATAATCCCTCCCCCTTCTAATAGTCGCAGTGCGGGCCGTCCGCGGCCCACATGATAGGTCTACTCTTTTTGCGACTATTTTCAGTAAAAAAAAACCTTAGCTTATTTTTGAAGCTTTAAAGGTTTTAAAAAGATTTGAAAAATAAACTTCCGAATATGGGGAAATTTTCAATTTCGCATTACTTTTTAAAAGAGTTTTTTTAATTTTTATTTTTTTGGAAAAAAATTTTTTTATAATAAAGAAAAACTTCTGACAAAAAGGTATCCAATTTGATATGGGTCAAATTCAATCATTGGTCGATTTGATACGGAATGACCCATATGTTTTTATGTGAGCATTTTTAAGAGTAAATGTCCGTTTTTTTGTTATTTTTTTTTTTATTTAATTATAAAACCCCATAAAAATTGTCCATAGAACGACTTTGAAGCATACGGCAATGTCTCATTACGAAATATTTATGCTTTTCATATTGTCGCTACCATCAAAAACCAGTATTTTGGCAGCAAAGTCACTTTATTATCCAGCTTGATGGGATTTTGTAAATGAAGCGTACAATAATTTTGTATTAACTTCAACGCTGTGAGATACAATGTTTGAGAATATGGAATTTTTGCAGGGTTTTCTGTTTAACTGGAATAAATGGTAGTTGCGAAATAACGGAGAGAATTACAAGTTAAACTTGTTCAACGTTAAAATCGCACCCCTATTTACGAGTTTTTGCAAAAAGGCAACGTACCTAATAAAGCTGCCATTCTTTACAACAACATATGAACAAAATAATGACCGTGCTGTCAGTGGCACAATTAAAAAAGTATCCCTTTACTTGCTGTCGTTATATTTCTAAAATATATTTGTTTGTCAAATGCTTAAAACATTATTTTTACTCCAGGTTAGGTTTTATACGAGTGTGGCGTAGTAAGGTCGCCACTCTACTGCTACCCTTAAAGAGGTTATTGTGGCTTACTCCCAGAGGTTATAGTACATTGCATAATCAAATTCTTCTCGCGAAGTTTATGGTTCTATGGGGTATTTTTTTTTAAAATTGGTAGATTCTAAGTTAGTGAAACGAAGCAAAAGCGACAGTCACTTTGTTGGTTCAGACCTATCCTTCCAAAGTGGTATATTAGGCTACAGTCCCGTCAGAATTCGCAGGTCGTTTCTACTCCATTCTAAAATCTGTTTAGTTGTATTTTTTAATGATATGGGTAAAAACTCCTTTTAAAATTTCCTCCCTGTTAGACTACACTAGTTCGATAGTTACAATGCAGGTTAAATTAGAACCATTTCGTGGGGTGGCGAGTGTAAAAATAATGAGATATAAAACATAAACAGGATATAAAAATATCTTTACCAGTAGTAAGGATAAACAAACTGAGTGGAAATAACATCTTCTCAATAGATAATTACGTTTTAAGTACTTGTATAGTGTTCTCTTAAAATAGGTATAAAATGAAAAATCTTATTATATTATATTGGCAGGAATCCCACAGCTTCTGCCACATCCCGCATTTCGATCGCCACATGTTTTTAAATCTCCAGACATCCTCATTTATTGCCCGGTCCCCCATCGTTAACATAACTCCATCTAACCATGTCGTAGCTGGTTTTCCCTGTTTTCTCTTACTCGGTGGAGAGTATTCAAAAGCCTTTCTTGGCCATCTGTGTTCTTTCATACGCCTCATATGTCCATAGCATATAAGCTGTCTTGTTTCTATTCTTTCAGTTGTTTTGTGTATTCTATTTGTAAGTAGTCTTATTTTTATATTTGGTATGTGCTCTGACTTAGATGTTCGGCATGATCTTCTGAGAAAACTCATTTCTACGGCGTGTATCTTCCTCCTTGCTGATTCCGTCAACTGCCAACATCCTGACCCATATGTTAATATTGGCTCTACGATTGCTCTGTAGAATGTCATTTTTGTTTTTAAGGGGATTTGATTGGAGTAAAGTAAAGTATTTAAAACTATTACGCCCTTTTGTCCTTGTTGCACTCTGTATCATATATCTTGTACAGATGGGCCTTTGTTTGATATAGTACTACCCAGATATTTATATTCCTTGCATTTTCTTTACTGTGTTAACTGCAGATCTGGATCTTCATCTTCTTCACCTACTCTTAAGTATTTTTAGAATTTTGTAGCTTACAAACTAATTAACGGATTGTTATAAACCATATCTGTTTTTGTAGGAAATTAAACGCTCTACAAAAAAAGTATTTTATATTTATTTGGTAAACTGACTCGTTCATAAGTTATTCAAACTGAAAGTTTAATTTATGTGTTAATTACACTTTAACTTTAATTTTATCATAGAATACTGTAAAATGATTCTGTGAAAATCTGTGAGTTTTGATGTTCTGTCAATAAAAAGTCATTAAAAATATTCTCAAATTTTTAAGTTTAACAAATATAAGATGTAGATTTTTATTTTTTAAATCGCAAATTTTTTTTTTTTTAACTGTTGAAGCACTAAGTAAACAAATTAAAAAGGCACAAATCCATTCTAGGAAATATTTTGTTAAAAATTTATTTTGCCAGAAACATTAGATTTTACATAAAAAATTCTCATACAACAATAGAGACTATTTTAAAGTTTTTTTGCTGCAATCTGGGAAAAAAAGACGATGTCCTTGGACTAGTAAAATACACTGCAAAGGATTTTAATTAATTTTTTACAGAAATGATAGGTTTTCTTTGTAAAATTAATTTTAAAGCCCTTTGAATCTAGTAATTTTGGTTTTTTAATGCCTCTTTTTAATATTCAATGAAAATTTTATTCATGTTGCCCAAAACTTTTGAACGAAATTATAAGATAAATTTTGTAGAACGTTCAATTTTCTACAGAAGCATATATTGCTTATATAAATCTGCCTATTGGTTTGTAAGGTACAAAATTATAAAAAAACTTTTTCCTGTGTTATTTAAATGAAAAATAGAAATCCCCAGTGCGCGACCTTTAATTAATATTAAGAGCTCTGGCTTTCAAAGGCGTCTTTTTTTAAAACCTTGAAAGTATTTTAGTACGGATTTAAAAAAAAATAGTCAATATTTTTGAACTAGTAACCTTTAAATTATTGTCATACATAATTTTTTTTTAACGTTATAACTCTAAATTCTCTAGTTACTGTTGTTCTTTACCTCATTGCCTTATCGTGGAGTTAAATTTTATAATAATTATTTAGAGTTTAAAAATAATTTTTCAATTGTTCACTTTGTATATCTACTAAAGGTTTCTTGTATACCAGCAGCTGAAATTCCTCAAAAGTTATTTGCTCAAACTGCAACGTTTTCTGGCCACAGCAATCCAAAACATTTTTGTCGACCCCGCAACTTCACCATCTGTTTCAGTCCAGATCCTTCACCAAATTTCTCAATTACTATTCCGCTGTAATAAGATTATGTTTTGCTGTACGTGTTATATTAATTCAGAATAGTTGACGTAGTTCTAAAACCGGAGGCCACAGCCACAAACGAAACAACACGAAATATTACCAGTTTCGAATCACAGTGAAGTACATAACAGGAGTAATTATTGATATTTCACCAAATTATATTAAATGTTTAGTTTAACTAATATTGCATATATTTAACTACTCAAATATTCCTGCGTGCGCAGAGAATTTGATTGATTATTATAAAGGTTGTATAACGAAAAAAATTGTTGATTTCGCATTTCATTGACTTTTCAACTATGGTAACAAAAATTTAAAAAAAAATGTTTCTTTAATATTAACATTAATGTAAACAATTAATATTAACATGGGAATGAACTAGCAAAAATAGCTGCTCGCGATGCTACCGGACAAAATTATCTGACCGACATTCCACCAAGACCTGAAGACATAAAAACACACCTTAAAAATAGAATTAAGAAGGGAATGAAGAAAGGAATAATAGCAACCATAGATTGAATGTATAAAAAACAATCGATATCAGTAAATCACCCGGCTTAGATAATATCTCGGCAAAATTTCTTAAAAACTGCGCCGCTAACTTAGTTGTCCCTCTACGTATTATCATGACGCAATTATTCGAGTGCGGAGAAATTCCAAAAATTTAGAAAACTGCTTCTGTCAAACCTATTTTTAAAAAATTTAAATTATGATTCCAAGAACTACAGGCCCATTAGTCTTGTCCTTCTCATCGGTAAGATCATGAAAGCGATTATTGTGTTAGGTTTCTTTCTCATCACAAGATAATACCTGAACAACAGCATGGTTTCACTCCGGGAAAATTAGTCACTAATATGTTGAGCTGTGTCTTCGATTGTACCAAAATAATTAATTAAGGTGAATGCCTGGACATTATTTACTTGGACTTTCGCAGTGCGTTTGTCAAAGTTCCAAAAAAACCTCTATTACATAAACTCGACCATGCAGGTATCCGTGGAAAATTTTTAAAGTGGATCTTCGCGTTTTGGTCTAATCGTGAGTTTAACGTCTAAATAGGGTCACACGCGAATGCTAAACGGCCAGTTTTAAATGGTGTTCTACAAGGGTCGGTGCTGGGCCCTTTATTGTTCTTGATATACACTTCAGACATTCCCTACCACTTGAATTCGTTTTGTTCACTTTATGCTGATGATATCAAAATATTCGGCAATCCCCTTCAGAGCTCCCATGACATTCAGAGTGACCTGAACAGCATACTTTCTTGGAGTCGCGATTGGCTACTACCACTCAACTGATCTAAGTGCAGTGTTATTCACGTGGGGAAAAACAATCATTTAATTACCGTCTAGATAACGGCATCATCTCTAAAGTCGAACAACACAACGACCTGGGAGTACTTGTGAACTCGAATCCAACGTGGTGCGACCATATAACCCGTCAAGTGAAAAAAGCGAACACAACTCTATTCCTACTGAATAAAACATTCCAGAAACTAGACTTACGCTCTCTCTGCAAGCTGTATAAAACATACGTGCGTCCGATTCTTGAGTTCGCAAACAATGTTTTGTTGTTTTTTTACAATTAAAGGTATAAAAAAATTTTAAAATACCAGAAAAAATAAGTTGGCATAAATTCCAGTAATTTAAGATATTCCAGAATTTTTTCACTTGTCATTTAAACGTGTATATCCCATTTTAAAAATCAATAGTAATAAAGCCAAAGTAGTTATTTAATCATGTAGATGCTTATCATTACCTAATATTTTATCTTATTGCTTTGATTTCAAAACATAAAGAATATTATTTTGGAGTGAAATATTTATTTGAAGAACACCAACTTTTTAATACATACCTAAATGTTTATTTGTTGATAACAAAATAGTTTAAAATGACAAAATATAACTTACTTAAACTGCGATCATTAATTATTTTAAATAAATTAAATATCAATTAATTGAATTAGTTATTAAATGTATTTTTTAATGAAAAATAAAAAACACCCACCACTCTAGTGCATTTTAAATAAACAATATCTTTAACTAATATAACTGTAAACCTAATTTAAACTCCGGTTGTTTTTATGGATCTTTTTTTTCCAAATTATCACACAAAGATCCTGAGACCAACACTTACAAATAAATCAATCCCTTATCAATCACTTAAGTAGTGCAATAATAATTGGAATTTTTTTACTCAGTATAAAATATATAGGTGTAATCTTAGATCCATTTTTGTACGACCATGTGTATTATTGTAATGCAGCAACGTTGATTGAATTTTCGCATAGTCGAGATAATTTCCAGAATGTCGGTTGGACATGCAGTAGAAAGCAGGCTACACATCCCCTTCCCTTTCCCCGCTAGGGAGTACACAGACATCTAACTAACTTACCCTTCATCCATGTCTACTTTGGCGTGCACAAAATTCATAAATCGCCCCAAGTCAAGTTGGGCTTCTCGCGTGTATGTAATCCTTTAAGCTGCTGGGCATGTACCTTTCCGAGGGATAAACCTGTGCTTTAAGTTATCTGAATATTTTAAAAATTACGCCGCTCTAAAAGACTTCAACGAAATAGAGAAAATAATCACTTGACCAGATTTTCTTGCGCTACTGGGTCACTGGGAAGGCATTGATAATTTTTTATAAACGTTTTTATAAAGTTTACTGATTAGTAACGTCGCAAACATATGTTGTCGTGGGGAAAATTCAAAATAGAGTGTTGTAGTTAATTACTTGATTATTTATTACGAATATTTATTATATTTTGTGCTGGTCGACTGGATATCGTCCAGCTCTACAGCATTTAAATTTCTATGTTCCCCTTAATTTTTTTATATCTGTATATTTTTATTTATAGAAGGCTAGCGTTTTACTAAATGTCAATGTCTCCAGTAGAGGTCGTATTTGAGCCTTGAACGTCGTCAACAGTTGATCAGGAGTAAAAAACTTTCTAGCACCTCAGAAAACCTAGCTTTTGGCTTGCTAACTTTGTGATGTTAGCAACATGGTCAAATATGTTTTGGGTCTTTAACACAGGGCGTGCACTACGAGAAGCCATATGTTTAAATTGGCTTCAGGTCTTGTTGGTGGACCATTTATTTGTTTCTTATAGAAGGGATGCAAGTTGACATTAACATATACATAAACAGCCAATTTTAGGTTTGTATTTATAACTGTACTGTGTATGTATATATTAACGCATTGGTCCTAAGTCGTTGTCTAAAGATATTTTCTTTTTTTAATTTATTAAAGTTTTAAAATGTTTTTTTTGTTTAAAGGAAATTTATTATTTAATGGGTTGAAAACGTACGTATAACTTTTAAATTTTTAGACAGAATTTTATTAAGCGACCAAACAACGAGCTCATAAAATATAACTCGCCATAGAAATACGTAAACTGTTTGACAGAGAGTAACGCTGCGAATTTTTATTACAGGATTTTGAAAGGCATTACAGCTCCGTAATTAGCATTACACATCAAATGTACCGTACCTACAGGGCACACCCTTTTTATTTAATTAAACACATTGTGAATATATCAAAGTTTATGAAAAAAGGTTGAAAAAACGTATATACAGGAGAGGTAAATCCTTTACTCGGTTTTCTAATTATTTTCATATAATAGGGACTTTATGATAAACCACAACTAAATGAGATTAATTTATTAATTGTTAGAATTTATAATTAACTGGTTGAATGTAAAAATAATAAAAAATAAAAAATAAAACGATGTCTAGTAGATTGTAGATTGTAAGGACAGTGACATTAATTTTCTCGTCAGTAATTTTTTTCCCATGTTAAGAATTATTTTTTACTTTTTAGTTTGATTAACTCTAAAAGCGTGTTTTTTATTTTTTTTTTAACTTTAATTTTTTCGCTTTTTAGTTCGATTTGTTTTACTCATTAAAAAAATTATGTATTAAATGGCAAAAGCACAAAAAGAATGCGTCGGCCGGGAATCGAACCCGGGCGCCCACGTGTCAGGCGAGCATTTTACCACTGAATGCATTTCGTTACGTGACGATTTCTACTAAATCGCACTACTCGTAAGCTTCCTTCCAAAAAAAATAGTTAGTTAGTTGAAATTAAATAATGAATTGGGTAATAAATAGTGCTTTTTAGAAGTAAGATTTTATTATATTATTGTCAGTAACTAGTATATTGGTTCTTAAAATAGTATTTTGTAGGAAATAAATAAAAACTGTTGTTGTAAAGTGTGTACCACTTATTAAACAACCCATTGGCGTAACAGTTATCATTTTTTTGTTGAAGTGTAAGTAAAGAAACCTTCATTGCGATTAATCTACTTTTTCTGGATATTAGGATTTTGTTTTAATTTTGGAGGTATATTATTTTTGTTATTTACTTCCTAATTTTTTTAAAAAATGTGTCTGTTGATTTAATTATTCACAAAACTCATTACATTGTTGCAAACAATTTAAAATGCTGCGATAAATAGGTACTGTTAAAGTATGGATAGGCTTTAATATCTTATCGCTTAATTTTATAAATGATAATTAAACTTTCCTTTTTTTATTATTTTACAAAATGTAGCTTCTCTTTATCCGCATTAATTTTCCAGGATAAAGCAATTTTTCTGCAAATAAAGCGTAGACAGCAATACGAATCAGTAATCCGCAATAAGCATATATATCCAAAATTTCGTGCATGAATAAAGTAGAACGAGGTGTGGAAAGAGGACGAACATGCTGAATGTGTCGAGCAACATGTAATATCCATAATAATTAGTGACATCTGCGAAAGGTCGACGTCAATTATTACCGAATCAAGAAACATCGTTCGGTTTTCTGATCTGGTAAACTCGGGTCGTTTTTTTTATCTCGTCTAACCTTGCATACGTTAAAATATTAAGCGATTTGGCGCAGTCAGTAGTATTTTTTATCTTATTTGTAATAAATTAATAGTTGTTTCCTTATAGACACATACACGTAGCAAAAATAGTTTGTTAAAGAATATACTCAGCATATTTGTATTAACCTGTACGATTTTAATTCTACATAAAGGGTGAAAAATTTCTGCTTAACATTAAGTAATTTAAAAAAATTAAACAGTATCTGCAGAAGCACTTTAAAAAGTTGAAAAATAAAATAAAGTTTTAATAAAATTCCTCAAAACGAATTCTTCATTGTGTATATTGTCTACTTAAAGGTTTATGCTACGGCGACTAATAGCAGTTTGTTTTAGAGCCCCTTTAAGAGAAAAATATTACGAGATTAGTGACCTCTAAAAAGATATATAAAAGTTTTAAAAGGGATTTTATGCCGAAGAATTGCTATGGAAGAATGGAGGAGAAACTTTTGTGCGAGATGGTAATTGAATGGATTTTAGCCGTATGAAGTTCTTTAAAAAAATAACAAATTATTTGAAAAGCACTTTTAAAAATTATATTACTTATGCAACACAAGGAACGTTTTTCCTTAAAATTTTAATAATAAACAGATTTTCAGGAAAGTAGTTTAAAAACTTGGATTAGAGAGCGTAGAATAGTAAGTATGTTTGGGATAAAAGACTGTTTATTAAGTTTTAAAGTTAATGTATTAATATAAATTTTAAAGATAAACCGTGCAAAAACTTAATATTTATGACTATCAAGCTTTTTTATCCCGTGTGACAATCGATACAATAACTAATATTGTATTAAACATTCCAAACCGACTGATTTGGATGATATAAACCGTACAGACTTGGTGAATTGTTGCAGTTTTAAGGTTTTAAGTGTGTACCTACACTTATGTATGGTAGTGAATGTTGGGTTTGGCAGAAGAAGCATGAAAATAGGATTAATGCTGCGGAGATGAGTAGTCTGAGAAGTATAGCCGGAGTGACTCGGTTGGATAAAGTTAAGAATAGTGAGATAAGAAAACGCTGTGGTGTAAAAGAAGATGTGGTTACAAAGATAGATAAAGGAATGCTTAGATGGTTTGGACACGTAGAAAGGATGGATGAAGGAAGATTGACGAAACAAATTTATAAGGCGAGTGTGAATGAGCATGTATGAGAGCACTGATGAAAGTAGAGGAAGCAAAAGATGTGTGTACGAACCGTAGCAAGTGGAAGAAAGTGGTTTCTGCCTACCCCTATGGGAAAAAGGCGTGACTTTATGTATGTATGTATGTACCTACAGTCGACATTGTCTATGTATGGGGTGAGCGTGGATGAGTGAAAATTTGTGGGAGTAGAACTGTCAATGTAAACCTAACTTTTTTTATTGAGATTTGTTTATAAAAATACCATCCAAATTTTCGATTCTTTCGTTGGACTTTTAAAAAATGTTTTTTATACAAACCTTGTCCTGAAAATAATAAACAAAACAAATGCATGGGGCAATTGATTTTTGAAAAGAAGTTCCTTAACGTGGCTTACGGGTATTGTGATTTAGTAGGAATCGTCACGTCACGCATTTGTTATTTGTGTTGTATCATACGTGAATATTGTTTTTTTTATTGCATTTAAGTTTTAAAAAATCTATACTGCAGCAAATGTGTGTAATACAGATTTAGAAAAGTAAGTTAATAAATTTGTATAACTTAATACTAGTATTAACTGTTTACATTCGTTTATTGTACATGTGATTTATGTGTACTATTTAAATTATGGAAAGGCAATAGTGAAATCATATGTTCAGAGTCCAAAAGAGTATGGAAAGTGCAAACGTCAAAGTGCAAATAAAATATCGAAAACCAATGCTCACCACCAACAACAATTCCGGCAGAATCAAAAAAAGATACAAAAAAGTGAAACGTTGAATTCGGATTTTGTCAGGTACCTATTACATTATTTTTGTATGAGAATCAGTAACAATTATATTTGTTTTTCTGTTTTTTTTTTATAGAATACCTTGATCAAAATTTATAAATAGTGTAAGAAACTTCGTTCCTATAGGGTGTCCAATGACACCACTCGGCTTTTTATTATTTAGATTGTTGTGGACAATTTAACAGAAATATATCATTAATTAAAATTATTTAAAAATATTACTATTGAATTTGTCTCTTTGAGTTATAAAATTAAATTATATCAAAATATTTATAACACCCAAAGAGTAAGGTTAACTTGAATCATACATCACCAGGATCTATCAACCATAAAACCGGTAAATTACCAAATCTGCGGTCCAGCAGATTGCAGAAACGATACCGAATCTTGCCGGATTGTAAATCCGCCATTTAATTGGCAAATAAGAAGATGAATGGCCGTAGCTCCGAATAATCAAGCAGCCTCTACAGACTGTAATCGGACCGCAATTGTTTTCATGGCCGGGATTGATGAGCGCAGCGATAATTTTACTCGGGATAAAACCTTTTTGTTGCGTAAAAAAAGAATGTAAAACTAGTGCATGCTTACTACAAAATGCATGGCAGATGTATTTATATTAAGCCCCAACGAAAATCGAAAGTCTATCCTCATTTTAATCAATTATTACGTAAATAAAAATTATACAAAAGATATATCACCAATACAAAAATAAATAATTAAAAATCTATACTGAAAAGATGAGTCAAGTAAATATTTGTTTTTTTAAATATATATTCCAAATAACGATGTTTTCCGAGGTGTTAAAATTTGGGCTAAGCTGAGAATACATCCAGAATGTTACGGTCAATTTAATAAACCAAAAATTATTAATAATTATCAGTTACTAGCAGAAACGGGTATACGTTGCTACACCCCATTATTTTATTTTATTTTTTCCGGGATGCCCAATCCATATTGAAATTTTATTTATTTAACAAATGTTTTTTCGGCAGGTGTGAACACGCAAGATTTTTTGGTGTTCCAACTCTGGAGCAGACAACATATAATTGACCGTGCGAAAACAGGAACTTTGTTCGTAGTCAAAGTCCAATCCAAAATCAAAACCAGCCAATCCGGTCAATATCAAAATTCTTATCCAACAGTCCGAAATCAAAACCAAGCCAATCCAAATTGTTATCCAAATCGTAGTCAATCAAAATCGCGGTAGTTCTTGTATCACAAGATTTTTATTTTCACAAAGATTTTCGATCACAAATAATATTTCTGCTCAAATTGAAATAACCCAAATACATAGATGTTTGCCAGCTTCAATATTTTCGAATAAAGAATTTGAAATGACAGATGTTTGGCTTTCACTTGTCTATATAACGCTTTTAAAATTATAAAAGTATTTCAATAACAGCTCACCTGGTACGGCCACGTTCAACGAATGCCCGATACAAGATTGCCCAAATGAGTCTTACAATGGCAACCAAGTGAAAGAAGAAAAAGGGTAAGACCTCGATTGGAATGCAAACCGATATTTACAAGTCAATGAGCGGAAGAAATCTAACATCTGAGGATTGTGAAGACCGAAGAGGATGGAAATTAGGCGTCGGACAACGTCGAAATACGTTCCAAATCGGCATATATATTGTGTTAAATCTCAATATTTTTATACAAAAAATTCACAGTTGTTCTGTGTCCCATTATTGACGGACCGCCCTGTATTTGATATTATAAATAATAAAAATGGCAGTGATTTTTTTATCTAAATAAAACTGTCAATGTAAAGCCTTCAATTTCACCCGTTTTTTAAATTTTCTTTTGACTTCGCCTCTCGTGATCCATCAACGGAAAATCTGCGTACATTTAACGAAGATGACACATGTCGATTACCAGCGAATATACTAAACTTTTTGATGCCTAGAAAAAAATGTATTGGAGATAAAAAATGATTTGTTTCGAAAACGTTGCGATAGAAACTTTAATGCTTTTAAATTTTTAAAAATAGAGTAAAAAATGTGAGAAATGATTATTTAAAGTACATACTACAAAATAAAATGTTTTATTCTTCTTCTTCTTCTCGTAGCGTCACAACCCTTCGTGGGTCATAGCTGCATCGACGATTCGTCTCCACCTATTACTGTCCAACACAATCTTCTTCCATTCCCGTATTCTCAAGACTTTTTTATCATCTCCGATATTGTCTCTTCATCTGAGCCTTGGTCTTCCTAAAGGTCTCTTTCCTACTGAGTTTTGCTCCCATCTGATAGTTACATTTTTAAGTTTTAGATTGTGTAGATCTTTAAATTTTTATTTCACCAAACCAATATTAAAAAAGTTTTCTATACAAGTATACAGGGTGTTTCATTACTAATTGGAAATATATCAACTATAGAATCTTGAACTCAAAATATAAAGATTTAACCCAAATCACCTAAATAAAATGTGTCTGCTGTCTGAGTTACAGAGTGTTTTATTTAAAAATTATTTGTGCCCGGTATTTTAAAACTAGTATTATTGTCATATTTAGTGGGGAGTGTATGCATCATTAATACACATTGAAATTAAAATAGTTGTGCTTTTTCATATTTAACCCGAAATATCTCAAAAAATAATAACTTTATCGCCATGGAGAGAAAGAGAGAGTACGATATTTACGTAGAAAGTATTGGAGAATCGAAAAATTGTGATAAAATTGTAATTCCGCTAGTGGCGTAGAATTTGGGAGTGATTCACCAGTCACTTGCCCTATCGTACGCCTCTGGTAGTAGCCAGAAGTATAATTTTGTAGTGTGTAAAGTATTTACAGTCCTGACTAAATATGACAATTACTTCGAATAGTTTTAAAGTACTGGGCACAAATAATCTTTCAATTTTTTAAATAAAACACCCTGTAAATAGGTTATTTAGGTTGAATCTTCATATTTTAAGTTCAGGATTCTATAGTTGAAATATTTCCAATTAGTAATAAAACACCCTGTGTATGCAAGGTAAAGTACTACCAACGGGACCAACGATTATATTGAATCGGTACAAGTTTTAAGTTTTTTGTCATTTTAGCAGTTTCCATATTGATAAAAGCTTCATTTTAAAATGATTTAGAAATATACAGGATGTCCAATAAAGTGTGGAGTATTTTTTTATGGCACACCCCATATTTTATTGCATTTTTTCATTGTCCGTAAAAAGTAAGGTACACTTGTATATGAGTTTAATATAGCTTGAGTACAGAGTGTTCTGAGCAGTCGATTTTTCTTAAAATGGGATGTTATAAAAAAGTCATTATCCACTAATATAACAAATCTAAACAAATTTACCTCTACGTTTAAATAGTTGGGTATTAGTTAAATGTATTCCGTGATTGAACAACATGTATTTTAATAATTAATAACTTTTTAAAAAAATATCGTCTTTCGATTGGTATGGAGGTGTCCTTTAGGGTGTCCTTTACATAGATGTCTTAGTTTTTATGCCATTTACCATTTTCTTACATTTAATGGTAAATTGAAGTATTATCATCTGCTTACAAAACCCAAACAATGCTGATTGTATTCGTAAATTGTCCTTATACCGTTTATGGTAGTTGATGTGTTTAAACTTTAACAAATAAATTTACAATATTTTTTAAAAACTCTTTATGTGAAAAAGAATCTATTAAATTTATCATAACTATATGATTTAATGTACAAATCTGTACATCGTGCCATACGTTTCAGTAAAATTATATTCTATTATTTAAGCTCATAAATACCATTTTATTGTACACATTTATTTTATCCTGTAAATCTACCAGCGCGTTTCCTTATAGATTTGTGTAGCGCTGTAAAACAGCAAAGAATAGTTTTTGACAAACTTTATTATCCAACTTTTCTCGTTTCAAATCCATTGCAAACTCAGGGAAAAAATTTCTATCTCGCTTCTTTACTCTTTTCTTGTCGTAGTAACAGTGCAGATTTTAACAACTGGGGGATTAATAAAAAAAATGAAATATAAGACAAAAATAAATATAAAGTACTTAAAGTGTCTATGAAAAATTATTTTACCGATAGTTTTTCCAGTTTTAATAAAACGAAATAAGTTCAAACGAGGCTAGATACTAATTATTTTAAATGATAAAAATTATGTGACAACAAACGAGCAGCAACAAAATAGTTATTTATGTACCAAGATCGAAACACTGTATATTATAGTCGAGTCTGCAAATTGATTGATAGCAAGCAGGCGAGACATTAAGCCGCGTTTCCACCGAAATCGGCATAGCCGATCGAGGCCGATCGCCAAAGCTGATCTGCAAAGCATATCACCCTTTTACTGTTTCCACCAAATCGGAATTTTTCAGCCATTCGACATCAAAATGTTTGATGACGACTACGCGATTTTTGTGTCTGCAGCATTCATAATTATTGCAGCTCAAACAAGCGTCGTCGACGACCAAGATTTTGGGAATTTTCTTTTCAATCTCGGTCGTATTTGAATTCAACTCCTAAGCAATTTCCATCAAGGCGTCATGTCTTTTATTTTTATCTTTGTAACATGGGTTGGCTATCACTCTGGCTAGAGCATTTCGATCTTCTGCTAAGTTTATGAGTTCTCCTACTGAACGTATATTTGTCCATTCATGAATGGTCTTCAACCATGACTGTTACCTTCTTTCAGGTCCACGGCGCCCCTCTATTTTCCCCTTCATTATTATTTGGAGTAGTTGATATTTATCTTCTCTTTGTATGTAACCAAGGTATGCAATTTGTGGCATTTTATGGAGGTCATTAATTGCCTGTCAGTTTTAGCCCTTCTGAGGACTTCCTCAATTGTTAGATGGTCCGTCCAAAGTATGCGCAGCATCCTCCTGTGCAGCCACATCTCAAATGCCTCTAATCGGTTCATTGTACTGATCTTGAGTATCCACGTCAGCGTACGTTACAACAGTATTGACATTCAGTCATCAGTTGTCTTAGCTTAAAATTCAAATCATCATTGCAAAGAAGCGGTCTTATTTTATTGAACGCTGCGCGCGCCATCTGCTTTTTATTTCTGTATCAGGGTCTAGTGTTTCCGTTATGATGCTTCCGAGATATTTAAACTTTGTGATACGTTCTAATGGGGAACCGTCGTGGTTTAGATTGACGTTATTCTGTACCGTACGACTCACTACCATAAATTTTGTTTTATTAGCGTTGATATTCAAGCCGTTTCTTTTTCCAACTGTGTTAATTCCGTCTAGCAATGTTTGCAGATTTTTTATTGTGTCTGATAGTATTACCGTGTCATCAGCATATCTAATTGTTGTTATGGGTAAGCCATTAATTTTAATTCCGCAGTGTCCCAGTTCTTCAAGAGCTTTTTTAAATATTCGGTCGGAATAGAGGTTGAAAAGCAGTGGAGAAAGTATACATCCCTGTCTTACTCCTTTCTGTATTGCAATTTCGTCTGTTGTTATATTACCTACTCTTGCACTTGCTCTTTGTCCCCAATACAGATTCTTTATCAACTGGATATCCTGTTTATCTAATCCCTTTCTTTTAACATTACCAGAAGTTTATCATGTTGAATTCGGTCGAACGTTTTTTCATAGTCCAGGACAAAACTTGTTTGTTAATCCAGTTTATTATTCGAAAATTGCCAATTTTTACAGTGCAGTACATACATCCTTGACTTCCGCGAGAAAAGGGGAAGAAAATTATTTCACTACGCACCAAAATCTCTGTGCCAATCGGCTTCGCTTCACTTCGATTTGGCTCAGCTTCCTTTGATCCGGACAGACTTTTGGTGGTTCTCCGTTTGGCAAACCGATCGCCTTTTTTGACGATCGGCAACGCTGATTAACACGTTTTCACAGATTCTGCTTTGCGGATCGACTTTGCCGATTTCGGTGGAAACGCGCGTTTAGACATTTTTTCGCCAAAATGCATATTACATTTTTTTGTCGAGGTGTATATTAAATTTTTTCGTCGGCCTCTACATACTTTTATGTGTTGTATGTTTTTCGTATAAAATTCGTGATTTCTGGGGGAGTAAATCCAACGTGGCCATAAATGCCAATTCCCGCAGCTCCGGAGGAGTGTTATGGATATCCATATCGCTATCACTATCCATTTTTGATTATTATGAACACTAATATTAACAACACGGTCTTATTCACACGTAAAATCCAGCGGAATTCGTAAGTAAATAATTTGACAACAGCAATGAAATTTATTGTCACAGGTGCCTATGTTTTTAGTAAATCGTGGATTTACGAAAATGACCCAATCGCCGCTCTCGCAACGTTTTGTATCAAAGTGACCACAGTGGACGAAAATAGTTTGCGGACGAAAAGTATTTGCGGGCAAAAAATGTTTGCCTTTGAAAATAGTCGATTTTTCATTCAGAAATTGTTACGTAAAATGTCTTTTTTTGTAGAGGGCGGCGAAAAAATATATTATTTTATAACCAATTTAATTTAGTTTACAATTATTCAAATAATACTAAAAGCACATTTTAATATTGTCACTGATTGTAGGGTGACAGTATAAAATGAAATACAAGTAGAAATGTAATAACAATTAGGCTATTTTATTATAAATATTAATAAATAAATACATTAATAATTAATCTATTTGATGCATGATTTCTTCTATGCTTGACTAAAATAGGGTTGTCAGTGAGTTAGTATTTAATTTTTTATTATAAAATATATAAATTATCTCTCACTAGCAGCTGCAATCTTAACGACAGTAGTTTTGAATCTAACGAAACCAAAAAAATATTTCAGCGATAGTAGAATCCTCATGTAAATACTTATTAAATAAATCAAATATTTCTGATCAACTATTAATTAATCTAATTGCATAAAAACGAATTAAACATATGTATTTTGAGTAGCAATGTCTACGCCCCTGTTTCTATCAAATAAAAAAGCAAACTTATTTTCTGCGTCGGACACATTTTTGTTTTTATCATTTTTATTACGTCAGCTGGCAATTTAGGAATTTCCTCTACTGCTCCTTTTTGGGAAAGCGATTGTTATTCCGTTTGGCGGAACGCTAAGGTTTCGAGTATTGTTGAGAAACATGCCCAACTCATCTTCCCTCATAGTTGTTTCTTGTCGCTTCCTGGTTTATTATTCTCTTTATTTTTTTTATATTGTTTTATTGTCAGAACTCTACGGGTTGGCAAAGATTACACATTTTAGGAGATAATGAATATTTTCTATTTACAATTCAATTTTTAAACGTGTAATTAAACCAATTTAATAAAAATATATAAATAAAAAAATAACCAGAAGTCAATATGCAAACAGTTTGGAATATTTTTAAAAGAAAAACAAAGAAACAAAGGCGTAACGAAAGCAGCTTTAGTGTATTTCCAACTAAAGAAAGCTAAGTACAACTGCTCTAATAAAGGAAGAAATATATAAAATAATAAATTTGTGGAACGAAAATTGTTCAGAAGGACTTCAAAAAAAGCTTTATCATAAACTGGCACTTAAACTAGCCTGGAGAGAAGGAAAAGCAGTAAAGTGCACTTTTTCAAAGAGGAAAAATAATCGAAATGTAACCCAACTAGAAAAATTGAATACAACCCGATATTTTCCAAAACATGCCAGGGCGAAGCTCAAAAACTCGGACAGTAAGTGGTAAGTGCCCAACCGCAATAATCTTCATGTGTACCCAGTGAGGTTATTTAAAAAGCTTTTGTCTAAACGTACAACTGTAAATTCTTGCTGGAATAAAACCAATTTTGAATGTAGAATTGAATGCTTAACGCGACATGAGCAATTGAATTCTTAATTCATTCTGCTGATTTTAAAAAGGTACGTTTCGACCACACAAAGTTATCAAAGATCAAAAACTAATATTTTTTAAATAAAGGCGGCAGGGCAGCACTAGCCCATTTTGTCGACATGCTTTGCGTTTATTTATTCTTACAATAAGAAGTAGCGCGAACAAGAAACTTTGAGTGACACCATTGATACAATTGGAGCATATAATACTTGACACATTTTCCTTTATTTTAACAGTGCACATTGCACACGTGTATTTACTGTTCTTCATTTTGTTTGATACACAACTGGATAGTCAATAATCATTATCAGCAACAACATAAACAAGGGTTGGCTGATTTGTTTTGGGATAAAAACTCCAACCTTATTAATAGCGACCTTTATGATGGTAGATACATAAGTTCACTGATTTTTTTGGTATTGTCACACAAATTGTACTTTTAATTTCTTAAGTTCAAACACAATTTTTCCAGCTGCACACTGTTACAAAATATAACTTTTAATATTAATTATTTCTCACTGAAATTTCGATTTTAAGCAGAGCACATCTATTAATATTTATCACTCACTAAAATATTATTAATTTTTTTATGGTGAACATAATAATAAAGTCCAAATGAGTATTTGTTTACAAGGATCTTTTAATGTGGGTTGATGGTTAATAAGAACAAAAAAACCTCGTCTGGGAGTGGATTTTACATTCTAGAGGTCCTGTTTTTAAATAATTAAAAATTCCTAGGTTTGTAATTGCTTGGATCTTTTGAATCAAGAAAATAAAAAGTCTAGATTTTGTTAAAAATTTTTGTTCATTAGGATAGCTTGCTTTTTTTGGATAGAGTCCAGCAGTTTAAAATATAAATGTTTAGACAGTCATTATCATCATCGTCATCATCATAAGCCTATTTGCATCCTCTGTTAAACAAAGGCCTCCACTAACTGAAACCATGTCCTCCTGGTATTGGCTTTCTGCATCAAATCTCTACCAGCGGTACTCTTAATGTCATCCACCCATCTCATAGGTGGTCTTCCTTGTGGACGCTTGTGTGATCTCGGTCACCGTTGTAAGACTCTCTTCTATTATCCTCGAGTCGTGCTATATGGCCTGCACATTTTCATATTAATCTGGACATTCTTTCGATCACAACTGACACCTTCGTTTTTTGCCGTTTCCATTCAGTCGTCTTAACAGATAGACAGATAGACAGTACTAAAACCTTATTATTCTTTGAGCTTTATTATATTAGTAGAATAGCAGACGACGGGTTATTTCTTGTTCTTTAGATTTTATAAAGAACTGTTTTAAAAATATAAAGTTAAGCAAATTTTTTGGTTTGATATTTTTAAGATTCAATGATATCAAGTTGCTTATTAAAGAGGATATGTCAAGTGCGAAGTGGATTATCTGTACAGAAGTGTAGTATTTCAAACCTTGTCGAATGCTTTCGAGCTATCCATATTGACACTCTGAGGTTTGCTGAGTTAGTTTGTTTTATAGATGATATCACAGGTTTTTTTTTATGAAAACAGTCGCAAAAAGGGTAGACCTATCGTGTGGACCGCTGACTGCGACTATTAGAAGGCGAAGGGATTATAGAAAGGAGATCATTGTGGACACGCTTTTTAAAAAGTTGCAGGTCATAGTTCTCTGGAAAAACTGATTTTGGAAGCTTATTCCATTCCGTAGTAGCCCTGTAAAAGAAGGATTCTTGATGAAGATTGGTCCTTGTAGTGTCAAGCTTGAGAGTAAATGTGTGAGACTGATCAGCGTGCCGAGTTCTTCGGCCGAATGTGGCCAATGGTGGTATAAGAGTTTTTATTTATCTGCCATGGAAATATCTGTAGGGCAATGACTGGTCTGCAACTCTTCTTCTATGTTCTAGAGGGTGAAGGGTATCTGTGAGAGTTGAGCTGTTTATCAAGTGAATGGCTCTTTTCTGAATGGAATCTAGAAGACGAAGAGAATGCCTTGGTGCTGAACCCCAAATGTGCGAACAATACTCCAGTAGAGGTCGGATTTGAGCCTTGTACGTCGTCAACAGTAGATCAGGCATAAAAAACTTTCTGGCTTTCCACAGAAAACCTAGCTTTTGGCTTGCCGACTTTGCGATGTTAGCAACATGGTCATGCCAAGACATATTATTGGATACCGTGACTCCCAAAATCGAGATAGAGGGACTTGGTTCAAGGGTATTTCCGGACATTGTGATGGGATGATTTGAGGAATTCACTTTCTTGGAAAACGTGGCGCTTTGTGTTTTTTGGGCGTTGAACTGAACAAGATTGTTGGTTCTCCACTCGACGATTGATCTTAGATGGCAAAATTTGTGCTGTATAATCTTTAAGAAGAGTATTTTATTTAAAAAAAAGAATTAGATATTCTGGAAGTAACTATTAAATATTGGAAAAAAAGTAGCGCGCTGCCACTGTACGAGATTTATTATTCCTTCTATATTTTACTGCTCCCTTTGATGTTTACCTACACAGTGTTCGACTGGCTCTAGATTATACTCTTTTCCCATTTTTCTTGCTTTCTTGGAAAATATCTTAGTCAGCAGGTCGACTCGAATCTGAGTTTTACTATAGGCTCTCAGTTTTTCGGGTTTTCCCCCTATTCGACTAAATTGATACGTTCTGTGGCTTTCGCGGAACGCACGGAAATGTTGATATATTTGATTAGATAGGTATGGACTTTTTTTTTTTTAAATCGACATCGAGAAATTCGATTTAAAAAATCAAAACCTTTTTTGCACATGCGGAATATTTAATTAAGCAAAATTGTAATGTAAGCAGCTCAATAGTCTACAATTGGTGAACACTTTAATAAATATATTAAAAATTACAGCTAACAATATAACACTGGTCTACAGTGGTTTTGAAAAATATTTATGATCACAATTCATAAATTATCGATGATTTTTGTAGGTTTCCTCTCGTTTTCTTTTAAATCTTTATTTTCGTTTTACATTACAAAAATCGGAAAACAAGAAACAATATAACAGATATATTTATAATGTCAGTTTTATAATTAGTAGTTTTATAATGTTTGTTTTGAAAAAAGTTGAAGACATATGTAATTCCATAAAACGCCTTTTATATGCTTTTCTGTTATAATTTTTTAGGGGACAATCTCTTTTTAAAGACCAGCAGTAATCTGCCATTATGTGACAATCCCATCAACCCTTTCCTCCATTACTTTAAGATCCCGGTGAAACCGCTCTCCATAACCCTTACTACAACTTCCTAAATTATCCGGAAATTTCTCCAGATTATTGCGGAGATAGTGTAACTTGATACTCATATTTGCTCCTACAGTCTAAAAGTTTGTCAGCATATTTTGTACAATTTTAATCCAATCTTGATTTAATTAAAATAAACTAAAATCAAAGAAATCGCTTTTCAAACTGCCAAAGACACATCTTGAATTTTCATAACCCAATTTTACTTTAAAGCCTTTCAATTAAAAAACTACCTATATGATTGACTTGAATACCAAATTATGTTCTATTCTCGATCTTATTTAATGACTTTGGGGATATGTACCGAATGTCACATAATACCAATTATCTCAGTTCACAGCAAGGAAGTGCATATTATTTGGCACTGTCTGAAAAGGTAGTGTGAACACGTTCATTAGGTGAAGTCTGGAAAATTAAGGTTCTGGATAAGGAAACAATAGATACTTTTATTCTGGTCTTAGAAATAAAATATCACACAATTTTAAGTAAAAAAAAAATTCAAAAAATAAAAACAAATGTGGCAATAAAGAAACAAAGTAATGTAGCTAAAAATAATAATTTATTATTATTTATTACCAGCTCTTTTTGGTCTCAAGCCTTCCTAAACAATTTTGGAACTTATTACTTAGTTTTTTATTCCGCAACTAAAGCACACGTTAAATTGGAAAAAGTCAGACAACCACTTAAAGAAATAGGAAAATTGGCAATAATCAAAATCTGCTTAGCTCATAGATCGTTAGAAAAGGAAATCCCTGGAAAATTTATCTGAACATTAGCGGAAAATCTTATCAACGATAAATTAGGCGATTCCACATCCATTCGCAGGAACTAACAAATAAAAGTAAATTTTATAGAGATTAGCCTTCCACAAAAGAAAAGAACTTGCTTTGATGTCGTTCACTGATAAAGGAAAGTATCTATCCACTGCACAACTTCGGTTATTTTTCTCGTTCTTTTTTTCTTTATCCGTGGTCTGTTGTTGACGATAATAAATATTCATCGTAACATTATCGATCAATTAAAAGTCGCTTGTTAATCGGAAAATTAACACAAAAAAATGAACAGTGTTAAAGTTGTAATTTTTATTATTACTCACCAATTCCTCACCCCTAATTCCTTTGATGGTCAACCCGGCTTACCTATAGTCCACATGGCAAAATTATCGGTGTTTTTAAGACACTGTTTGTTATTTTTTTTTGGAAACGTTCATGCTTATAGTTTGCAGCAACAATCTTTGTTTAAATTCACACTTGAAATGACTCAAAGTGTGTTTTAATTTGTCCAGTTGACTATCAGGAAATTTTGTGAGGTGTTTGTTTAAACAAAATGGCGGAAAAAAGCGGAATTTTTTTTGCAGTTATCTCAAGGAAGGCCTGAACTTCATTTAAAATGAAACTACATTGCTCGGAAGTGCCCGGAACCACACAAAAACAAGAAACTGTTTTAAACAAGGAGTTTCAACATGAAACATACACGATACTTGTAGACGTCCTGTCACAGGAGTGGCAAAGAGAGAGTGAAGCGAGGGAAGAAAGTTTAAATAAGTTGCAAGAAAGTTGGACCAAAGGGCAAGCACTTGAGATGTAAACGGGGCAATTAATTTGGTATGTAGTTTGGTACGTGAACTGTGGAGCACGAGATATGGGAGAGCATGCAGTATTGACTTTTGATCGGTGTTGGTGAATAAAAAAAAATAAAGGAGGAACTTGGTGAAAAAGTTAACGCAGAAAATAAGCAAAGGTGCAGGAATAATTGGACGAAGTTTAAACAGTATGTGAAAAAAGTGATTAGTGATTATGGAAAAGGAAAAGCATAAATTAAATAAGAAGTTGTTAGGCATGCGGCAGGAGAATTTCATCCAGTAGTGTTTTTACTGGAATATGTCATAAAAAATCTTCATAACATTACAGCGAAGAAAAACAAAGCAAAACAGTCTATAAAAGAAGTGATGAGTGAAAGATATCGATATGGAAAAGAAAAAGCATAAATGAAATAAGAAGTTGTTAGGAATAAGGCAAGAGAATTTCATCCAGAAGTGTTTTAACTAAGGTATGTCATAAAAAATCTTCATAATATTACAGAGAAGAAAATCACAAAAGAAAATATTTTACTAGCTTTAAAGCTATTTTAAATAAGAAGTGTTTACGTTAAATATTTATTTTTAAATTAATTTTGGACGATAAGTAAAAATTAATATTAGTCTTCAATTATTAAATACTTCGTAGTTAAGTATCAAGAACATTGTTTAGTTAGAATGGTTGCGATACATACCAAGGATTAAGTAACTGTATCAACACACAAAAGGAAATCGCAGGATGGGGACGGGATAATTCCCAACGCAACTCTTGCAAAACAATTTCCATTTTAAGTTTTAAAATTTTTCGCTGTCGCCGTATCTTCAAATACTTTACAATTCAAAATAAACAAACACTAAAAGGGTTTATTGTTAATAATTCATCCGGTCGGATCTCTTTTTTCTTTGCCAAATCCTTTTAATCAATTATTTACATTGCTTAAGAGGGTCGAACTTACCATTTCTCTTAAACCTAAATTTTGTTTATGAAATTGGAAAAACATTTCAACCAAAAAGTTTTTGACGAAACTTTTCTATTGTTTATGACAAATAAATTACTCTTATATTATTTCGCGATTGTTTCTGCGTAAAATTTTCCAAAGAAAAAGGTGAAAAATTATAAAAGCTTTTGCTCATTGCCAATCTATGTATTTGAGAAAAAAAATAAAAAGAGTTTGGCCTTTTAGGTCCAATTTATTTGTTTAAAATACTGTTTGTGCAATGAGACAATAGGACATAAAAACAATTTTTAAATTTATCTTAATTGATTTTGAGAAAAAAATTACCATTGAAAATTAATGAATTTTTGTTAATAAGTTAATAAGAAGTTTCTTAAATAGCTTCTGTGTCTTCTAAATATAGCTAGTATGGTTCTTTATTATTTTTAATTCCGGGAACTTCTCTTCGTTTTTCTTTTTTTCTTTTCAAGACCATGCTCTAAAGGACTCACATGCATAAGCACGTTTATCACTTTAAGGCTCTGCACCCTTACTGTGTAAGACTTGCAATACTATTACGACCCTTGCTTCCTCCAAAAACGAACAAGAAAGAAAATGCATAAACCATTCTCCCTTAATAAACCGCTTGTCAAATAATGGAATGCTTTTACAACAATTATTCAATGCTTAATGGAATAAAACTGGTACTGTAGTTTTGTACGTTTTTTCGTTGCTTATAAAACACGAGATTTTTTATAAAATAATTTGACATTTGCTTTTTATTTTCAAATATTATTTAGTCCGTCTCTGCTTCGGTTACCTCTTCACTTATTTAGGACAGCAGTATAAAAGGCGAAGTAAAAAGTGTCTTTTAAGTACCATTTTGCAATTTTTACCCGAGCCTGTACAACTAAGAAATTTAACAAACTTGGGGATGTTCATAGATATTAAATAAAATATAAAAATTCCACTTAAAAATGTGTAAAAGAACACCTTAAGAGGCTTTAAAACAATAATTTACATCAAATACAATTTTTTTTAATGCATAAAGTATTTATTATTGGATAATATTTCCAACTGTGGCACCGAAGATGCTACAGTCCTATTAATTAGTTTATTTTTTAAATAATGAGAAATTTGTTTATACAATTCGTATCATGACTTTAATTTAGTCCAGAAACGGTCCTTTTACTACTTTTGTCTTTAAAAAATTGGTCTTATGAAGAAGTCTCAATCGCGTATTTTTTAGGTCAAAATAAGACGTTTTTAAACATAAACGTGTGTCCGCAAATTCTTCGTTACCGATCTACAGAGTCTTAAATTTTCAAGATTTTTTTATTTTATTCTTCTTTTACTTTTTGAGATATTAAGATCAAATTTTTTTTTTTTTTATGTTCTGGTTCCCACGAAAAGGGATATCCTGTAATGTTCAGAGAACATCGTGGAAACCAAGGGAAAGAAGGTAGGAGTTGGTGTTCTTCTTAAATTTCTGGAGGTTGTATGCCTCGGGGAACACCTCCCTAGGCAATGAGTTCCAAAGCCTCGCAATTCGTTGGATGAATGAGTCTTTGGAAAGTGATGTTCTGCAGGTCTCCAAAGTGACCACGAAGGGGTGTGAAGACTGAACTTGACGGGTTAATCTTGAATTTGAAATATAGGTTACGTTTTAGAGCTTACATCATCCAGCATGCCGAGAGATTGTAAGAATCTACTGAGAGATAATTTTTTCAGGGGTCAAGCCCTTTTTTGTCCCATAAACTTTTTTTTCATTGCAACAGTTCTCTTTTTTTTTACCTTTACCCGTTTTAACAAACTAATACTTGCATCCATTTAAACATCCACGATGCTCTTGTTGTCCTGTCGTTACCAGTTGAAGACCCTGTATCACATTTGTAATAAAAAAAGTTGTCTGTGTAATTGAAATTTAATTTAAAAAAACCAACATTCACAATCTGTAATTTTCTCGAAAATTAAAGATATTAAGAAATTTCCAAAGTCTTTTGTCTTTTAAAAGAAGCACTGAAAAACTGAAAAACAGTATAATTCGGATCGTTCCATTATTTCTCTGATTACGGCCGTAGACATTTTTTTCTCGACAGTAAAAGTAGAAGAGAATCCAATATTTAAATAAAAGGCTTTCAGTCAACTATATCGACGTTTCGAAATGCCTTTCCTCATTTCCCGGAATTTCCATTTGGAAGAAAAATTCATGCTCAACTTAACACTATCCATAAGCCTCTTACATCCAGGACCGGCCTTAAGCTTACCAATAATATCCCTATAAAAGGATAAAACGCAAATATTTGTTTTGGGATTCTTTGTTACCTTGTCTACTCTGAGTGAATTTTTGCAGAATCAGAAATCCGTAAATATTTGTCTACGAGTTTCTCCGGGCATTGTCTAGACCTAATTGTTTTATAATCCCAACAAGAAAAATTTAAAAAAAAAATACCCGATCTTATTTTAGTAAGTAAGAAACTGTTACGTCTTTACGATGAACCAAAGAAGACATATTTTTTGAGAGGTCCGATTCATTCATTCTTTTGAATAATACTTTAAAAGTTTAAAGTGTATAAATGAAGTAGTTTGTAGTTTTTGTTTGACAGAGTGGTGAGGAGTGAATTGTGGTCGACATTGTCCATGTATGGGGTGAGCAGTAGTTTAATACGAGCACTGAAATCACTTTATTAGGATTCCACTATTTGTGTCAGGATAAACGAAGCTTGCACGGACTAGTTTAACATCGAAAAAGGTGTGAGGCAGGGATGTGTGGCTATGCCATGGCTGTTTAACTTTTACATAGACAATTGTTTAAAATATATAAAAGAGAATGCTTATAGATTAAAAATGAATGATTTGATCATCAAATGCCTTCTTTACGCCGATGATCAAGTTATATTGGCGTCATCTGAAAAGGAGTTGCAGGCGATGGTTAATGTTATGCATGATGCCCTGAAAATCAAAGGGATGAAAACTAATGTAAACAAAACAAAAGTAATGGTTTTTGAAAGAGAGAAGAAAGCATGACAAACTGTGAAGTTTCGATTGAGGGAGAAAGAGTGGAACAAGTAAATGAATTTGTGTAATTGGGTTCAAAGTTTACGAGAGATGAAAAGTATGACAGTGACATTGAGCGAAGGGTGTTAGCAGGAAAAAAGATAAATAAGGCACTGCATAGCTTTATGAACAGCCAGAAAGTTTCAGGCACTCGTTGAGAAATATAGCCGAATTGACTCGGTTGGATAAAGTAAAAAATAGTGAGATAAGAGAACGCTGTGGTGTAAAAGAAGATGTGGTTACAAAGATAGATAAAAGAATGCTTAAAAAGTTTGGACACGTTTAAAGGATGGATGAAGGAAGATTGACGAAACAAATTTATAAGGCGAGTGTGAATGGACAAGTCGGTAGAGGTAGACCTCGGCGAACATATCTAGATCAGATCAACATTGTTTTGAAGGAAGGCCAGGTCAAGAGTACCAACAATCGACGAGCATGCACGAGAGCCCTGATAAGAGTAGAGGAAGCAAAAGATGTGTGTAAGAACCGTAGCAAGTCGAAGGAAGTGGTCTCTGCCTACCTCCTCCTCTCAGGTGCCGTCTCTGTTGAGTTTAGCACCACTATGGCAAATTCTTCTCTAAGTTGGGCTCGATGGATCAGGGTATTACCAGGGTATTGTCCAGTCTCTTATGTTTCTTAGCCAGGACTTTTTCTGACCGGAAATCCACAGTTTAACTCTTTCGAGCAGCTGTCAATAAAACGATAATAATCAGCATGGTACCCAATATACAGGGTGTTTCATTACTAATTGAACATATTTCAACTATAGAATACCAAACCAAAAATATGAAGATTTAACCCAAATCACCTAGATAAAATGTATCTCCTGTCTAAGTTACAGGATGTGTTATTTGAAAATTTAAAAATAACTTTAAAGAGTTTATTTGACATCCGAGGCAATTGCTATTGTTTAAAACAATTACGAAATATGCATACCGTTACCAAACAATATGTATTTTGTTATCAATATCTGTTCTTTGTTTTTCACACTAACAAATGTCAAAATATGCGAAAATTCGTTGTTTATTGTCAAAATTAAAAAAAAAGTGGCACTTATATTAATTTGCAAATGTCCTTCTATTACCAGTAACTAGAACTTTTATAGTGGGACCTATTAAAATTCAGAAATTAAATTTTTGTCGAACAATAAAAACATTAAAATAACAAAAAAAACTAAAAATTCTTTTTTTTTTTGAGAAAATTTAATAATATTGGAAAATTTATTTATTCCTACTACACTGTTCATAAAGATATTTTTAAAAAAAAATTTACAATGTGGTGTTTGGGTTTAAGTGTAATGTGAATTTTAAATGTGGGATCTGATTTTGATTAGATATCTTTATTTATGGAAGGCTGCGCTTTTACTAAATGTTAAAGACTTTGGAAAAGTTTTAAATTAATTAATTGTAATTTTGGAATACTTTAAACTTTTTTGTTTAAGTTTTTCTTAATTTATTGATTCGTAAGGCATACTTTTTACAATCAAATACTACAATCCATACGTACGAATCAAGATGGGGATATTATTGTTGCTAAATGATGTTTTCCAAATATATTACTTAATCCAAACCAAAGAGTAATAAAAAATTGTATGAAAATTTCCCAATTAAAATTTTTGTTGTAATTTTGGTACCTATTTCATAATTAATATAAATTAACAATTATAAATAAATGTATTAATTTTTAAAAATAGCGTACCTCCCTCCTTAAAACCTGATATTTTTTATTTGGCTTTTAATATTTTAATGTCACAAAATTGTAAAAGTGTAAATTAAAAGACTTTTCTAATTGATGTCTTTAACGACTCTACTTTTACCTTTGGTAATAATTTTAAATCAAGACCGTTTAATTTATATGGTATTTGACGTAATATCCAAAAAGATTTTTACTTTGATCTTAAAAACTCATATTATGGTGAAAATTAAGCCGATTTTATACTTTGAAATAATTGCTAGTGCTTTTAAATGAGTTTAACTCATTAACGTAATGATGATGAAACTGGCTGTTTAAAAGTGTCTTCAGTTTAAAAAAAAAACATATTTTTATATTTACAGGGTGTTTCTAAATTCATGTGAAAAAATTTAGGCGAGTAAATTTTTTTTTCTTAAATTTAAGTAAAGTTAGAAACTTGAAATTTTGTAACTTCCTTGCACTTGCAATGGACTAACCACCGGTATTTTTCCAACTTTCATGTTACATTATAGGGGCGTGAAATTAACATCCCTTGCCTTATTTAATATCAAATCTTTTGAGATTCAGTTTTGTAAAATAAAAATATTACATAAAATCCCTTTTATTTAAAACATTTCTTAATCTTTATTTTTGAAATCAATAGATTCTGTGAAAAAATAGATAAAATACAATATTATGATTTTTATTCTTTACTAGTAAAACCGGCAGACGTTGTCCTGCCCGAACGTTGGCTTGCCTGCTTTGGAAATATCGCTGTCCCCTTCATATCTAGGATATATTCTGAGAGGGCCTCGCTACTTCATACCAAAGCTAGTACTGCAAGGAAGAATCGACGGTAGAAGGGGACCAGGTTAAAAACAACACGCTTGGCTCCGTAATATAAGATACTTTAGACAGACCGAGGATGGAAACCTTACTATTTAATGACCACGAAATGGACAAATGACCACCGACGTGCGGCATAGCACATATCATCCGAAGAAGAAAAATAAGAAGAATATAAAGTGGTAATTAATTATTAATTAATTTAAATTAATTTAATTGCCCACAAACATTTTATCTATCACGACCTAGGACTAGATTGTAGACTGGAGATTGTAGGGGTTAGTGAAGGCTATGCAGCCTCTGAAGCACCTCGACCCGAGATTCCGAGAATTCGTACAAAGTTTATCAGTTTCCTGGGAGTAATCGGATATCTTTAGGAAGGCCCCTTCCAGAAACTTAAGCCTCTTGCGCTGAGCATTCGCAAAGAAAATGTTCTGCAGTTTCAGCGAAGTTCTCGCAGTAGCGGTAACTCTCGCTCTCTTATTTTCCCTTTTTTTTAGATGATACCTCAGAGGGCAATGTCCAGTGATGAGTCACGTTAGCAGTTTTATCTACTTGTCAAAAAAAAACAGTATCTTTCGGACTTTTTATGTAAATTACTATTACAACTTGGATCAAAAGAAATCGTATATGCACGCTGTTTTTCTTTTTTATTCGATTTGTTCATTTCTACAAAAATGAATTGCATTAAAGAAAAGAAAAAACAATAAAAAAAATAATAGAAGCAAATACTCGGTATATTTCTGAAAGAAAAAGCTCCCGGGGGCAATTGAAGACAATGAGTATAAAGCAATGTCTTTTACTGTGACACGACGGAAGAATTTTCCGTTGGAAGAAGTTCGAGAAATATTGAGCGAATTCTAATCTTTTATCTCACGAGAAATGGCACTGGATCTGAATGTTGGAAATACATCTTTCGTCGTTTCGAAGGGGAAAGGGGATACGATTATACAGGAACGTCATTGCAGAAAAATGGAAAATTTTATCGGAATGCAAGAGAAATAGCTATTTCATTTAATATCTTAAAGTTGCGGTAGAATTGGGTTAAATAACGAATAAAGAAGCATCTGCAATAGAGATTTATTTGACATAAAGATATACAAATTAATTTTAAATTGAAAATAATCACAATAAATATAAATATTTAAAAATCATCAGTTTGATCACTAATCCTTAAAATGAGAACACCTAAAGTAAAACGAAAAATTAAAAATACGAAAACGAAACTTGGATTCCAAAAAAAAACAAATATTTCACAATTAACTACTGTCTGTTCAGCACCAGATTCGCCAGTATTTGTGTCTTGGTCATGTTGATTTTTAGTCCGACCTCGAAGAAAACGTGATAGAGCTTTTTCAACATTGCCTATGCATCATCCGATCGGCCTTTCGCAAAGAAAGCTAAATAGCTTCTCGAGCTGGATAAGAAAGACTTGAAACTGGTGACTGAACTCCTCACTGGACACTGCCCTCTGAGGTATCACCTGAAAAAGATGGGCAAAACAGAGAGTGATAGTTGCTGCTACTGCGAGAACTTCGCTAAAACTGCAGAACATGTGCTTTGCGAATGCCCAGCGCTTCTCTGCAGATAACCTTCTTAATGCCCTTCGATGTCAGGATCTTAGCTCCCAGGAAATTGATAAACTTTGTACGAAGTCCGTGAATCCCGGGCCTTGAATAGATTATGATCTGATACGTCGAGGTGCTTGAGAGGCCGCTTTGCCTTTACGACCCCTTCTACAATCTACAATCTACTATGTTGAGAGATGATCAAACTCGTTTAACATAAATTCATAAAAAATAAATTATAGTTAAAAAAAACTAAAAAACACGTTTTTAGAGTTAATAAAACTAAAAAGTAAAAAATAATTAGTCACCTAGGAATAAAATTACTGACGAGAAAATTAATGTCACTGTTCTAAAAGCGTGGGGTGCTTTGTAGTACGCGGGCTTTCTACCACTGAACCACCGATGCGATGAACTGTGTTAATATTTGTTCTGTGCGCATGCGTAGTTCACGCACTAGTTTTATCTCTCTTACTCTCATGCAAAGGAGCCCTGAAGAAATTTATGAATCCTGGCGAAATTACCTACCTTGGATGCTTAGTAAATGATCAATGGGACCACAGCAAAAAGATTAAACAACGAATAGAAAAAGCAAGAACAATTTTTCTAAAAATTAAAGATGTGCTCTCAAGCAATTGTTTACATCTGCGCATGAGAATAGTTAGATGCTATATATTCTCAGTATTACTGTACGGCGTAGAGGCATGGACGCTCTCGGAAGCTACTAGCAAGAAAATTGAAGCATTTGAAATGTGGGAGTTCAGGCGAATCTTTAAAATTAGCTGGACGGACCATGTGACAAATAATGAAGTTTTAAGAAGAATGGGAGTAGACAGAGAACTCATGAAGACAATTAAAGTAAGAAAACTTACATATCTGGGACACATCATGCGAAATGAGAAATATGCATTACTCCAACTCATTATCCAGGGTAAGGTGAACAGTAGGAGAGGACCAGGGAGGTGAAGAGTATCATAGTTAAAAAACCTACGACAGTGGTACGGCAATACGTCTAGTGAACTTCCGAGCGGCTGTTAACATGGTCTCGATTGCTATGATGATAGCCAACGTTTGCTGAGCGGATACGGCACAAAGAAGAAGAAGAAGGCGAAAGTAATCAGGATAATTTGATATTTTGATCGAGTTATTGCATTGTCGTCGGTCTTTGACAAGCGTGCATGGTTTAAATTAAATCTGATCGCTTAAAGTAGGGCAAAGTCGAGGCCAAATAGTCAGTTACAAACATACATACAAGCAAACAAGATACAGATAAAACTAATATAAGCGTGTGAATTATTACTAATAAGTACTAACTTTAGTGCAGCAAACATAAAAACATACGAATTTAACCCTTTTTAACGCTACATTACTAATCTGTATATTATCTTAGTCCAAATTACTCTGGTGGTTTAAAAATCAGCTTCAGTTACAAACATACATACAAGCAAACAAGATACAGATAAAACTAATATAAGCGTGTGAATTATTACTAATAAGTACTAACTTTAGTGCAGCAAACATAAAAACGTACGAATTTAACCCTTTTTAATGCTACATTACTAATCTGTATATTATCTTAGTCCAAATTACTCTGGTGGTTTAAAAATCAGCTCTTAAACGCCGGAAAAACCCAACGTTATTAACATAATTTTATTTTCCGAATAAAGCACAGGTTAAGTAAATAAATGTTCTAGATGCAGGCGAACTGTCTTAACGACTGTTGATACAGTGTAGCGCATTATCGCATATTCTGGCGTAAATACACATCCCTCGTTCTATGTAAATATAGAAAATATGAAAGATAAAGTTTATTCTGTTGCATGCATGTTAGATAGTTTATTATGTAGGATCACGGAAATTCTTGTTGCCGTTTTAGTCCATATCACACATAAAACTATTAAGACGACACGTGACAAGCTTTAAAACGACTTACACAAACATGTGAGGAATTCGTAAAATATTTAATAGAAAATTTGCAGCAAATTTGTAAATACTATAGTACAAATTTATACGTAATTTAGAAACATAAAAATTTAAAATTTCGAAAGTATATATATACAGGGTTTTAAGAAATAGTAGTTTCTGCCTACCCTTACGGAAAATGTAGATTAAAATTGTAACAATTGTGTTTGTATATGGAAGATATTTACAAGATAAAGCAGTTACATCTGAAAGAAGTTGTAGAGGAACCAGGTGCATTAAACAACAATCCAGTTTTGAAGTTCCTGCTGCTTGCGTTTGAGGAGAACCAATCGAATATGAAATGATTAAAACCAAAGGAGAAAAAAACAATAAAAAAATTGTGAAGTTGCTACTAATATTTTTTAGTTAATGCAGATAGGATGCAAAAGTTGACTGTGGGTTATATTAGAGCCACTTTACCTTTGAAAGACGATTTTACACAATTAATATTTTTTTAAAATATGTTTATAATGTTCAGCTTGTGTAGATTAAATTTTTATTTTTTAAAAAGCGTAGTGGTTACAAAGACAGATAATGAAATGCTTGGATGGTTTTTTTTCTCTGCATTGAAACTTCAACTGGTTAAGTATGACCAACCAGCAATTTTGCTTTAAGGTACTTAAAAACTAATGACCTAAATCTAAGACATAACCCACTGGTGTTTCTTAGCTTTATATCTCACCAATCACTTGTTTGTTGTGATAACTACTTATACACTAATCACTTTACAACACTAATTCAAAGGGCTTCACTCTTTTTAATCATCTCTGTTGATCCCGGTTGTCCAAAATCTGCAACACTTCAATGATGTGGTGATTGTTTAGCCTAGTCTCGTACTTCCTGGCATATCTTTTGATTTCCTCAGCTACTGTGAAATTCATAGATCCCTGTGTAGATCACAATTTCTAACATACCATGGTGCATTTACTATTCCTCTCAGCACCTTGTTTTGAAATCTTTGTATTATAGCTATGATGCTAGGTTTAGCGCATCCCCACCACTCTATGCCATAGGTCCATACGGGTTTTAATACCTGTGTATATAACAGGAGTTTATTTTGGATGGAGAGGTGCGATTTCCTCACAAGTAACCAATACATGTTTCTATATCTGAATTCAAGTTCTCTTCTTTTTACTTTGATGAGTTTTTTCCAGCTCAACTTAACGACTAAATTCATTCCGAGATATTTAGCTGTGTTTACCAGTGGTACTTGCCTGTTATTTAAGAATATGAATTGATGACCTATAGAAGTTTTATTTGTAAAGTTTACATACATACATACATAAAGTCACGCCTTTTTCCCATAGGGGTAGGCAGATACCACTTCCTTCCACTTGCTACGGTTCTTACACACATCTTTTGCTTCCTCTACTTTCATCAATGCTCTCATACATGCTCGTCGGTTGTTGATACTCTTGACCTGGCCTTTCCTCAAAACAATGTTGATATGTTCTTCGAGGTCGACCTCTACCGACTTGTCCATTCACACTCGCTTTATAAATTTGTTTCGTCAACCTTCCTATATCCATCCTTTCAACGTGTCCAAACCATCAAAGCATTCCTTTATCTATCTTTGTAACCACATCTTCTTTGACACCACAGCGTTCTCTTATCTCACTATTCTTTACCTTATCCAACCGAGTCACTCCGGCTATACTTCTCAGACTACTCATCTCCGCAGCTTTAATCCTATTTTCATGCTTCTTCTGCCAAACCCAACATTCACTAACATACATAAGTGAAGAAATCAACACGCCTCTATGCACAGCCAGACGTGCCTTTTTTGACACTTTCTGGCTATTCATAAAGCTATGCAGTACCCCATTCATTTGTCTTCCTGCCAACACCCTTCGCTCAATGTCACAGTCATACTTTCCATCTCTCGTAAACTTTGAACCCAAGTACACACATTTATTTACTTGTCCCACTCTTTCTCCCTCAATCGAAACTCCACAGTTTGTCATGCTAAAATTTACATGGGTTGTTTTAGCCTCGTTTAGCTTGATCCGCCATTGTTTCGTCCATTTACCGATTTTATTAGTCGCTTCTTGTAATTTATTTGATATGTCAGCAATTTTTTCTCCTACCGTCAACACATCCGTGTCATCGGCAAACATTGTCATTTTCGTGTCATTAGGTGTTGGGATATAATTTGTATAAAGAAAATAAAGAACTGGCCCAAGAACGCTACCCTGCGGCACCACAGCGCGTATATCTATTAAATTTGAGTAAATATTCTCTTGCCTTATTCGGTATGTTCTGTCTAAAATATATGATTTAAGTATATCTGAAAACTGTATAGGTAATAATTTCCTGAGTTTATATTCCAGTGCTTCGTACCAGACCTTATCGATTGCTTGAGATATATCTAAAAAGATATCGGAGCAAATTTTATTTTCTTCTAGTGTTCTTTCCATATCTTTCTAAGATGGTTTGGACACGTAGAAAGGATGGATGAAGGAAGATTGACTAAACAAATTTATAAGACGAGTGTGAATGGTTCAATCGGTAGAGGTCGACCTTGGCGAACATATCTCGATCAGATCAACATTGTTTTGAAGAAAGGCCAGGTCAAGAGTACCAACAAGCGACGAGCATGTATGAGAGCACTGATGAAAGTAGAGGAAGCAAAAGATGTGTGTAAGAACCGTAGCGGAAGTGGAATGAAGTGGTCTCTGCCTACCCCTACGGGAAAAATGCGTAACTATATGTATATATGTATGTAAAATAATAATTAATTCCAAAAAAAAATTGCTGTTTATCTCCCTATTAGCACTCTAATGGTGTTATAAAACGAATATTTTATAACCAATTTTCTGCCGAGGTGTCCATAAAATTATTAGATGTGCAATAAATATTTTATTAACCAACGTTGGAAACTTCGCGAATCTTTTATTGAATAATAAATTTCATTTTTTCGCATGAAAACATGAAAGTTTTTCCACTTGCAATTGACGGCACTCGTGAAGTCCGAATTCCGTCGTAATAACCCTTTTTCAAAGAAATATCCCCCGTGACGGCTCTTTTTCTTTTTTCGCGACCCGTTTTTTTTTTTATTTGGGGTAATGGCTGCTTTGCATTTTTATATTTTCATTTGTGCTGTAACTTTGTAGCTCTTCCTTTTATAACTTACGCTTGCGTATATAATTTCTGCAAATTAAAAGCTAAAAAGTCGTCGAAACTTCAAAAGTGAAACGGAAGAACGAAGAGAGGGTAGTAGAAATAATATGAGATGTTTTTCGAACCCCTCCGTCGATTTGCGATTCAAAAATTCTGTTTTAATTGTTAAATGTTAAGTCATGTTATATTTAACAACATTAAATTCTTCTGAAAGTCCATAAAAACTGCCGGAAGTAAAAATACTACCTCGCTACTGAAAAAAATCAGAAACCAAGATGGCAGTATGGTAAAAGAAGAAGAATGCGTTCTAAAGAGAATTGTTTTATTTCAATTTTTATCTTTTCTTTTTTTACTTATCTTATTAATTTTTTATTGTTGCTGTTTCTTTCTTGTGTTTATCTACGTAATTGACTTATATGGTTCATTTTAGTATTTGTAATAGACATTAAACAACATAATCGTTGATGTTTCCTTTTGTTTTCATGTCTCCACTTAATTTCTCCTAGTACATTCACACAAGACAGAACAGAAAACAACTAATGGAGGCATTATAGCGATGAGAATTTACCATTGATGTCCTTAAAATAAGTTTCAAGGGTATTATACCATTTAAATATTTTATTTACCTTGCAACCGTAATACTTTAAACATCTAGAATTCTCTTTTTTTATAAATACTATTTTTACATCTATAACCTCGAACTTATAAAATTTTATCTACACTGTAACAGAAGTGTGTCTATACATTGAAGATAAAAAAAAACAAGGTTAAGTTATGGTATTTAGATGTTTCTTACTCCAAAGCAGAAACGAAAAAGCCGACACCCTTGCAAAACAGGGGGCCGAATCTGCGTTCACTGGACCAGAACCGGTTTTTGGAGTCACCACAAGTGCCGCCAAAACAATTATTTCGGACTGGGCGGAGGGGAAAATACTCACGTACTGGTCCGACTTACCAGGGCTAACCCACTCGAAGGCGTTTTTACCGTTACAACCCTCGAGAAACACAACTAAGCAGATCCTAGAATGGAGCAGAAATGACCTGCGTATTCTAACAGGACTGCTTACGGGACACTGTCGTCTGAGATACCACCTCAGAAAGATAGATCTGAACCAACAAACGGACTGTCGGTTCTGCTGCGTGGAAGATGAAACTGCTGAACAAATACTATGTTCATGCCCCGGCCTGGGAAGAATAAGGTTCAACATATTTGGTTACACTAACCTAGAACCTACCGATTTTAAAAAAATCTCACCCTATACAACCATGAACTTCGTAAGAAGGGCTGGATTGTGCGGTGAACTGTAGCCTCTAGGGGTGAGCCACAAGAGACCTACTAAGGGTCGCGGTGGAGGGGCGACCACGCCCCACTCACATAAAACCTAACCTAACCTACTCCAAAGCACTGATTTTTGGCTTTTTCTGCCTGTTTGTTTTTTTAATCATCACGCAGCAATAACTGGACCAATTTAAATAAAATTATAATTGGCTCGTGACTCTTGTATGACATTTCTGTTAATTGGGTTATTATTTTAACGAGATCCTTATTTTTTCTTAAGATTGTAATAAATGTTTCGGCAATTTTTTTTAGCTTTCCCGGGCAAATGACTTCTTCTAATTTCGTGTTTAAGTTTTACTATTATATTTTTAATTAGGCTTAGTAGTATCTATACAAAAATGTCAAAACTAGCAGCAAAGCCATTGCATACTCATAACGGGTCTCCTGGAAATGTTTTTATTAGAAAAAAAGACAATTTAATTACAAAAATACAATAAAATAAAACAATAAAATACAACAAAATTTTGTACAAATTGAGGCCACCAGCACAAAAATGATCTAACCTCAGCAACATCATGGAAATTATATACAATACAAACATACATACAGGGTGATTAATTAGTGCGATAAAGGCGATATCGACCTGTTTTGCATGGCTTGATCTGCACCAGACTAGGCAGGCATATTCTGCAGTTGAAAAACAGTGGGCTTGCGCGGATGTTCTCAAGACTTGAGGTTTTGCACCCCATTTGCTTTCGGCTAGTTTTTTGTATAAGGCTATTTTTGGCAACTACTTTTTGTCTGGTTTTTTGGCAGTGCTGTTTGTAAGTTTGTAACAATCAAAATTAATTAACGGAAATAAATAATATCGCCGTTGTAAATCAGCTTGTGTATCTGGGATCTGCAATAACCAATACTGGCGGATGCACTGAGAAAATTAAACGTAGATGAGAAAAACTGCAATGGCTTAACTGACTAAAATCTGGAAAAGTCACGAAATCACCGTAGCGACCAAAATGAGACTGGTTAGATGCCTAGTCTTTCCAATTGTCCTCTATGCGGCGAAGAGTTGGACTCCTAAGAAAACCGACAGAAAAAACATCCGAGATGTTTTGATGGAGACGTATGCTCAGAATTCTTTGGACAGCTCGCAAAATAAATATTCCTCCTCCTCTTAGGTGCCGTCTCTCTTGAGGTTGGCAACCACTATGGTAAATACTTCTCTATGTTGGGCTCGATGGATTAGGGTATTACCATCCATTTTTGTCCAGTCTCTTATGTTTCTTAGCCAGGACTTTTTCTTTCTCCCTACGCCTTCAATTTTTCCTTCCAGTATTACTTGTAGTTGTTCATACTCCTTGTGCCGCATTAGATGTCCCAGATAGGCTGTTTTTCTTATCTTCATGATATTTGTTAATTGAGGGCGGGTATTTACTCAAGGTAAAACTTCTGCATTTGTTGTCCTGGTGGTCCATGCTATACGGAGCATAAGCCTGTATATCCACATTTTAAAGGCGTCGAACTTCCTGAGTTCTTCCTGCTTCACCGTCCATGTCCCACGGCCGTATAAGAGCAGGGACCACACTTAGCACTTCACTGTTCTTAGTCTCACCTCGAGGTGAGGTGAGAACAACTAAATATTAAAAAAAGACTGAGAACGCAGGTAACAGAGCAAAAATTAGGCTATTTTGGACATGTCTTAAGATACACCGACCACATTGTCGCAACAATTGGCGTTCCACTATCAGAGTGTGCATGAATGACGGAAGACCGGGAAAAATGGAGAGGCATTGACAAGCGAATTCATGATATCACGATACCTGTGTCAGGTTAGCGACTAAGAAGAAGAAGATTGGACACCTGTTACATCAAAGCGCATCAGCCGCCCGCATATTTTTTTTGCTTTTTTCACCTATTACAGTGATCTTTAAAGAGAAATTACTGCCTTCTTATTCTAGAAAAAAGTTTCGAATTATTGGTGAACACCGATATGAAAATTTGCATTTTTTCCTGAATTTTAATATGGAGACTCGATTGCGTTTGCCTTTATAAATCCATTGATCTTATTTTGTTGATAATGATAAAATAAAAGCAATTTTTATGCTTGCTTCGAATATTCCTTGAAAATGCAACAGATTGAGAAATAATTTATTTTATTCGTTCTAATACGAGTACGTTATCTTTCAAATTATCATTAAACTAATTTAAATTTGCTATTAATTTAATCTCCCAATCCAAATTTTTTCGATCAGTGTTATTCTTCATAATCAGCAAAGGGACAACAACTTTTTAATAAATTATAGTCTCTATGTTTATAGTATTTGTGCGAGTACGGTCGAATCAGTGAATGAAAATGCTTCAAAATTGGTTATTCAAACGTTTGGCAGAAATAATTTTTACGGCGTAATTTTGGTTGTATTTTGACAATTTTTTTTTTCAGCATAGACGAAAGTATGACTGAGATATATCAGGGAGTACTTTTTCAAAAAAAAATATATTTTGTGAGAAAAAAAAACAGCAAATTTACCCCAAACATTTTCTAAAAGTTATTTATCAAAAATTTAAAAAACTACTTCCAGAGATGCCTAGATCTGACCTTTCCCAAACAGAAGGTAAAAAATCTGAAATTATTTCATTGACCTTCAAGTAATCTTATTTTTACCGTTCTGTGTTTTACTAATGAATCAAATTAAGGTTTAACCCCTCTTAAAAATAAAGTTATTAGTTTTATTATTATGTTAATATGCAAATGTAAAATTGTTATTTCCAAAAAGCAATTTTTATTCTTATTTCTTAGATGAATAAAAAAATAGGCATACGTTTATATATTTAAATACAGATTTTTTAAACCATACGCTTACACTTACAAATACTGGCTGCAAAACATCAAAACAGCTGATGTAAAAACCTCTCCAGAAGAGGGCTGACGCAATCTGGACGATGGACCGGAGTAGACTAAGCAGCACGCTTGGCCTGCTCACAGGACACATCGCACTAAGGGAGCACCTATTCAAACTTAAGCTGGCGGCCGAGAAAAACTGCCGACTATGCGGAGAGGAGGAGGAGAGCAGTATACACATTCTGTGTCACTGCTCGATGCTAGCGGTGTACAGGTATCAAACCTGGGGCCGTATAATAATTGATCCAAGCGATCTAAAAGATACAGGGCCAACAGAAATCCTGAGGTTCGCTAAAATCAGCGGACTAGAATTCTGATGCCCTGAAGACACAGCGGTAGTCACAGAGGATCAAAAGATCTAGGTAACATAGGTGCCGATACCAAAGGCCCAACCGCAAGATTGTAATGTAATGTAATGTACAATTACAACACCCTTACTTTACTTTTTCGAGAAATCATTCCATTCAAAGTTTTTTTGTCCGGTACCGGGCTACGTCTGTGGCATTTTCATTTGCAGTCCACATCTTTTCGATGTGCAGGGCATAATCTGCATCCCAGCAGTTGTCCCCTTATCTCCCCATATTCACAGATGCATTGTTGGTCTCAATTTTCCACTTTAGTTTGTTTGTTTTTACGGGTGCCACGCCGGTGAGTATTCTGTTTAGCGTTCTCCATGGCTTCCAGTCCAAATTTGACCCAGCACAGGGGCTTTCGTTGATAGAGAAGTTGTAGAGCGGTTCCACGGTGGCAAATTGAAATTTTTGTTTTTCTTGACTCAAGGCTTGTCCGTTGCTGCAGTCTTTTCCTGGTGGTATGTATACAGAAGTTACTGTAATTTTTCCAATTTCTACCGTGAGAGTTTCAATGTCGTCTTGGTTATTTTTTGCTACCGATGAAATAGCAAGGGACTGCTTAGTGAAAATTGCACTTCCATATTTATTATGGGGGTTTTTAATGCTATGTGTTTCCTAGATACACAGTATGTCGCAATTTGTAGTATGACATAACTGTGAAAGAATGTCCTGCTTGTTTTTCGTGATTTTCTCGATATTAATGCTGATTATATTTAAAGGTAGCTCTAAGGAGAGCCTTTTGTGGTTTTGCATTGTTTTTGCCGAGGTAATGACAGTGGTGATGTTTTGGTGGTGGAAGGATTAGCCGTTTACAGATTTGTTTGGTAATTTGAAACTAAACACATTGCTGCGTGAATGCTCCTTCCTTTCTTCCCTTAAAAAATACAAAAGCTGTGAGTTAGGCTACTTTTGCGCCGACAACTAAATTTGCGTCATTCCCTTGACCAATCAAAAATCGAACAACAGCTATCGACACTGTCCTTGTTATAAAACCACTATAAATAAATAACTATGTTATTTCACCGTCTATCGACAAAACGAATTGTTTACAGATTGCTTTAGTGACGCGATACTAGCGTCGCTTATAGTTGCCAATATCGTATGTCTTTCCCCGGTATGTTCTCCGCCACTGTGCATATGGAGATAGAAAATGGAAGCGTCGGCACTCGTAGTGACGTAATTGTCACTTGATGATGTGCATAGACAATTACCCCCATACACTTGAAAACAAGAAACGATCCCTCGTCTAGTAGAAAGTTCATTGTTTGATGTTAAATGTGCCGTACTGATTACGGAGTGTCGGCCGACCTGCACATCAGACAAAACATAATTTCAAAACGATTTCTATTTCTCCACTAACGCTTTTAAAGGGTTATTGGGGTCGATAAAATTACGTACGTATAAGTACTTATTTTTATTTATTTAGCAATTTTGTAATGTAATGTCTTCCCAGTGAAAGTTATAGTAATGGGTCTGATTTTGCGAATCCCGAATTTTAACATATCTCTCATTTCAAGGTCCCCAGAGTCGAATACAATAGTTTTTAAGTGGACGTCTGTCTGTGTGTATGTACGTATGTGCGTATGTTCGTATGTGCGTTTGGAATTATTTTTCGTCACAATTATCTCGAGAACAAAAAATGATATTGACGTGGAACCATTTGCATTCGACGCATAATTACGCATCTTAGAACTTATTAGATTTTCAGCAAAATCGGCCGGACTATTTTTTAAGGAGAATAAAAAAACTAAAAAAAATTATACTATTTTAATACAGAATTTTAAGATCTTTTGAATAATATGATTATTGCATGTTAGGAATATTTGTATGAAAATTATGATGACAATGTTTCATAAAAAAAGATAGTTTTAGAAAACAAAAATAGGATTTGAAGAATTTTAAACTTGTCAGTATTGAGAGAATAGCATTGAAGACGCTATAACAGTGAAAAATTATTGTTAGTTATAATCAAGCATTTTTTATAACAATTAAATATTGTTACTAACAAATGATTATTGATCATAATGGTAAAAAAAAATTTCAATTGGTCTAAACAATTGAAAATAGCTCCCGCTTATGAAATGATAAGAAAAAGTTTGAAAAAATACGATTGACATAAACAGAAAATTGTTAATGACAATTATAATTTGTTACAAACAATTTGAAATAGTTTTTTATAATGATTTTAATAATAATAATTATAATAACAAAACATATGGTATTTTTTCATTCCTTTTACTGGGAAGTTAATCGTGCGGACTTCTAGGGTCGCACCCAGACCACTGATATTTTTGTTTCAAATTTTCGTAATATGCTTTGTTAGCAACTTCGATTTGTTATTGTTAAAATCTATTTTGGAAGCAAACTGCAGAATTAAGAATCAATTTAACGTGACAGCAGACAACCTTGCAATAAATAGACTTGTCCGTCAACGCTGCATTTTGTTTCCACTAATGTTTAATCTTTACTCGGAGTACCTACATTTTTCGTGGGACTATTAGTTATATGGATAAAAAAATTAAGTAAGTTGATCTGTCATCAACAATATCGGATATGCTGACGATAAAACACCGTTAGCCGACAACTTAAATGATTTACAACATCTAGCACAGGAAGACATGACAAGCAACTTGTAACTTTGGTAAATATCTTAAATGTACCGACATACTTCTGTTACAGTTTTACATTATTAGAGATAATGCTTCTAAATTTTTTTTAAAACTATTAATTATTTATGAAGAAAGGGGGGGAAATACTTTTGTGTGATAAGTTATTCAAGATACTAATGGAAATTTAAGGACAATCTTGATAGTTTCCTTTGAGAAGTTTAACCGTTGAGGGTACGTGCAGGAATTCCGACTATACTACGGAAGTTTGGCAATAATGTAAGAGAAAATATGTTCTTGAGGTAGTCTCTTTAACTCCAAACAAAAGAAAACGAATTACTGAAAAAAAATCTGAATGAAAGAAGCGAAGAAAGAAAAAGACGAGCTGTTTTCACTTAAACTACAAAGACAGGTTGACGGGAAATTGGATAGGAGTCAATTTCAATTTTATATTTATTACATATTTGTTAAAATTTTTCGTAAAAGCTAAAAGTTGTAAATGTATCCAAGATATCGTTAATTTTAATTTACGTTGGAATTTTTCCGGTTTTTATGAATTTTATTATTTTTATAAATTAATATTTCGTTCTGTTAAAACCTGTTCGTCCAGAGAGTTACCTGTATATTATTATTGTTACATTTTTTTCAGGGGTTTTATACAGGGTGGTTTGTAAGTAATGGTTTAAAGTAAAATGGAAGATTCTCGGTCTCTAAATTTTACGATATGACGCAATTAACTTTAATAAAATATGGATAATTAAAAATATACAGGGTTGCTAAGTTAAAATGTAAAAAAATATTTTTTGCCATAACATGAAAGATTTTAGATGTACAATTATAAAAATTTGAGGAGTGTGGTTTTACAATAAAAGAAATTATAATATAGCCGCGTGACTGTCAGTGAGAACATTAATCTCACTGTTGGTCACTTTGTTTTCTGTGAGGTGCGTCAATGGTGTTTTCTGGTTGGTATATTTGTTTTATAGTTTTTCATTTGGTTGTTGTTAATTTTTTTAAACTGCCCCGTAGCGTCCCTGGTACCCTGATCCGTCAGTGTACCATCGTTTCACTCCTGGGCTGGCCAATGGTGTTTTTTTCAGCCAGTCTTCTCTGGTTGGTATTTTTTTTATAGTTTTTCATTTGGTTGTTGTTAATTTTTTTTTAAGGAATTACTTTATTTAATGGGTTTTTAATGAAATAAATGAAATAATTGTCTTTTCATATCCTCTATGTACATATAAATCTCAGATAAAAAAAAAATAAAATTAGTGTCTTCAATAAATATATTAGTTTAGGTAAGATATCATGTGAGTTGGGCGTAGTAAGGTCGCCTCTCCACTGCAACCTTTGATGGGTCTATTGTGGCTTACCCCTAGAGATTACAGTTCACCGCACAATCCAGTTCTTCTCGCGAAGCTCATGGTTGTATAAGATAAGATTTTCTTGAAACAGAGGCATGAAAATAGTATGTGTTCTGAAGTTTCGTCTTTTATGCAGCAAAACCAATAGTCCGTTTGTTGGTATCCTTCCGAGTTGGTATCTTGGACGATAAGGTCCTGTAAGTAGTCCTGTCAATTCGCAGGTTGCTATTCCCTCTTCTTCTTCTTCTTCTTCTTCTGGGTGCCATGACCGTTTAACGATCGTTGGCGATCATTCTGGCTATCATATTTACAATCATTATTTCGTTTGTAGCCGCTCGGAAAAGTTGTATAGTGGTGAGACCAAACCACTGTCTGAGATTCTTGAGCCAGGAAGTTTTTCATCTGTCGGGGCGTCTCTTACTATTAATCTTACCCTGTATTATAAGATGTAGAATATCATACTTTTCCGGGTGTCTTATGATATATCCGAAATATTCAAGTTTTCGTTGTTTTACAATATTGACCACTTCTGTATCTTAATGCATTCTTGTAAGCACCTCCTCGTTTGTGATCTTTTCCACCCAACTTACTTTTAGCATTTTCTTGCTTGGTGTTTTGAATTTTTCCTGGTTTATACATACTTTTGATGTTTCATGTTCCAATCTCTAAATTGTGGTTCATCCCTGCCCCATTTAAAAGGCGCCCGTACTCGGGGCCGTTAGATTTGCCAGCCATTATTTATGATTATCCTGTTGATGCTCATGCAAGCCTTTAATGTGGTGGTTTCCATTGCCTTCCACATCTTAATGCCGTTTACTTATATTTGTTCCTTCGCCTTTGGGGACGGTTTCTCAACCCTAGGACATTGAGTTGCCCTACCACAAACCAGTTTATCCACCCGAAGCTGTTGACCGGCAAGTAGAAACTACTTATACCGGCAAGCACTCGATCTTAGGGTAGGATATTAGGGAGGAATTATCAGGTTTCGATAGGTTGTATAGGGATGGGCTTCCTTCGTATGGAGATGGGAGATAAACCAAGGCTCGCGTGGGCAGGGGCGCGTCCCTAAAGTAGATCCGTCATCTATTGGGATTATAGATGGGTATCTACCCGCTACATTCCTTCTACATTCCATGAACTGCGTGGTTGAGTTTCTCGAGAGTTTGCGTTCAATGCCTTCGAATGTGTCAATCCTGGTTAATCAGACCAGAGCGTGAAACTTTTTCTCTCCAACCAGTCCGAAATATTGGTTTTGGTAGCACTTGTGGTGACTCTAAAGACTGGTTCTGGTTCTGTGACCGCAGATTCGGCTTCCTGTTTTGCGAGAATGTTTGAAAATATTAATATTGACAAGAACTTTTTTAAAATTGTACCCAAGTTATGTATTTATCCTTAAAAACTGGTCGGTTTTCTTTTGTTTTCCTTTTAACGTTGACTTTTTTTGGTTTAGTATAATTATGTACTGTGTAAAATAGTTCTACCTCGGTTTTCATAAAATAATTCGTGTAAATGTAGGCAAACTAAGATCGAACATCAAAATCACCATGAAACACAAGCAACATCGTAACAGAACATTGTTAACCTCTCATTCTCCACTCCCAGAGATAACACAAATTGAATTTCTACTCGATTATCCGCAACAACTACAAAAATGTCTTGGATACAACAGGATAGAGGTAGGAATTACTAGACAAAAATAACGCTTTACGGATATATCTGCTAGAAGATTTATAGTTTATTTATACACTTGATGATGGGTATTTGGCAGATAAACATGATAAAAATTTAACTGTTTGTTTTTATTTTTAAATCAAAAATATTTACAGGGTGTAACAGGTAATATTTTCCTTGTAAATGTACCTTGTAAATTCCTTAGAGATATAATATGGCGAAACAAGCACATGTCCATTGAAAGCAAAGTCCGCATATATAAGACCTGTGTGAGACCTGTTATGAGGCGAAATCTCCACAACAAAAAGGATTATCCGTACAGCAGAGATGAGGTCTCTAAGATCCAAAGCGGGTTACACACTAAGGGACCACAAAAGAAACGAAGATATCCGAGAACTTTGCGATGTCCAAGACATAGTTGGATGGTCCCGAAACAGACGTCCCGAATGAAGAGATCATGTTGAACGGATGGACGACAACAGATTGCCGAAGATTGCAAGGTATGGTCTCCCAAGATCCAGCAGACCACCTGGACGTCCACCTATACATTGGTATAAAAGCTGGAATTCATCATCCAATCTACAACTCTAAGAAATTAGAGAACAAGGCAGATGCCTTACAAAAAGGAAGAAGGAGCGTAAAGACGCTTAATATTTTTTTTCCGGTATCAAAACGCCCCCATTTAGCGAATGATTTATAGCCGCGGCGTAATTGAAGGCATCTACAAACCTTGACCAATTTCGGGATGATATCCAAAAAGGAATTGTTTTTCTCAAATAAATAATTTGCCTGTATAAAAAAGAGATCGCCGACGGAAGAGTTTAGTTTGAAGTAAATTAAGAAAGTTAATTATAGAGTGTTATAAAAGGTTGTAGAGAGTTTGTAAATATCTAAGTGATTTGTCAAGGAAAAAGGATTAGAATAAATTGTTTAGTTTTTGTACTGAGTGTTTAAAGCCATCGAACGCATGATTAAATATCGCAACAATATAAAATCTGTATTAAATCATAAAAATCCTTCGTTTTATTAAAAAAATTGTTGTTTTATTACTCAAATTTGTTAGAATGTTATTGATTTAATTTGTAAAAGTGGTAATTTACTGTTAGATATGAATAATATACTGTGCGACAGTTTGAGGTTTATTAATGATCCGCTAAAAAAATAAGAGTTTGCACGGTTTTTTATTTAAAACCAAAAAAAAAACAAGATTTTGTCAGTTTAACTTTAACTCTTAGGTTTAAATGCAGATATTGCACACCCTGTATTTCGCATGTCCAAAGTAACAAAGGCGATGCTTGTAATTGGTCTTCTATTTTTAAAAAACCAAATAGTGTTTATTTTGTTAAATTGGGGGTATGGTAATGAAGCCTAAAATTTGTTGTACATAAAATTGTTAATAAGTCAAAAACAACAAGAACTACGCCATACAACTTCATGCTAAACTGCTTTTTTAGGACACCCTATATAGTTTTTTTATAATATTTTTTTATTTAGCAAAGCTTGTGACCATATTATAGGGCTAATAATTTTTTTTGACCATTTTATCTACTAGGCAAGAACTTACTCCATGCAATAATCGACTAACCTTGTATATCAATGTAGAAACAAACCGGCTTGTTTGAGGACTACCCTATTGAAACATTCCATCGACTGTCATGCGGTAGATTGTTTGAACCCCATCTCTACCAATGTGGAAAATCCAAGTCCGCTGATAAAGCTGTGCGGCAATATCCGGTACTAACTGGTGGACAAAGGAGCGAAGCAGAGCAAAAGAAAAGCTCACAAACGAGAGCCGGCGAACGTCCGGATCGCCCTCTATGAACAATGATAACAACTATTACCTGCATTGTACCTTATTCGTTGTACGGCATCGGCCATTACAAGCTAAAAGTGTTCGCCGGTTGTGGTCCAACTGCCCTCCGGAGGGTCTTATCACAAGGACGGATGCGTTGGGTTTTTTATAGGGGGGTTCCATTAAAAAATCGGTGAAATTAATTTGATTTATTACTCATTATTACGAAAAAAAGGGAAAGAGACAAACAAAAATTTAGATAAACAAACTATTATCCTGAGTTTTTGGTCATTAGAGACACCCTGTCAAATTTATAATCAGAAAACCATTTATAATGTTATAATATACTGTTACAAATCTGGTCCTGTCAGCAACCTAAAGGTCGACGGCGTCGAGGGTCCGCGTTCGATCGCTCTTCTTTGTAGCCGACGGGCCCTAGGAAAGTCGCGCAATGTCTCGAATTCGCGTCGAATAATGGGGAAATAGGTAGAAAGATCTGGAACTATGATATCGGGAATATAAAAGGGGAAACGATTATAACGATTATTAGTATTAGCTTATGTGTTTATGAATTATTAAATGTAAATAGTTATATAGAGTTGTAAAAGTTGTATTGCTAAGTGAATATCTAAGTGGTTAATGAAAATAGAAGTTTTTGTGTTGAAATAAACATTGTCTTGTTATTGGATCGAGAGTTTTAATCGCCGAACCCAAGATAGAACTATACCAAAAAACTTTGATGATTGCTTAGTTTAGTGACTTTTCCTGAAAACGTCGGGATTTTTTTTGCATATCTTCTTATATGGTATGATAATAATGAACCGGGTCTCTTGAGTTTCACCATCCAATAAAAAGCTATAGGGTTTTAAAGCTGGTGGAAACACATGATAAAGTAGTGGATTTCTAAAAATATAATTTTTTTCAATAAATATCAAAGTATAATAATACCAATAATTATTATTTATGATTTTTAAAGGTGTTTTTTTTTTATTTTAAAATTGTTACGAAGGACGATTAGCAGAGCACCTGCATGCAAAATAATGAAGCGATCCACAAATTTTTCGTTCAAAAACACCTAAAAAAGAGTACCCAATATATTTTATTGTTAACATGTGTCATCCTTGCGCAGAAACCATGCTAATCTTCTCCATATCGTAAAAAATTTATCAAAATGGTTTAAGTTATGATTTAAAAAAAAATTATCCTCTACTTTACATCCCTACTATAGGCGCAAAATGTGTTTCCACGAACCCCATAAATTTCTATTGGGGGTGGAAATCAAAATCCCCAGACGGTATATCATTTTTCGGAAATGTCACTTGAATAAAAAAAAATTTTTTCTGCTTTTTCTTTAAATCCATCTTCAGACCAAAAATTATAAAATCATCTACACTCATGTGATAAAAAATTAATTTTTAAATGTTACCACATTTATTTGTATCTAAGCATTAATTTTTTTAAACCCTTTTGTTTCGCCGCTTGCACGACTTTGTTCGATGGCCTTTGTTCGATGGCATACATGTAGCTAAGAAAAACTAGCTCAAAACGCCATCGCTTAATGGCAATGCTTGTAATTCTTTAAACGTAAACTTGGACGATACTGAAAAAGAATGTAGGGTAATGTTCCAGCCACTAGCAATGTTTTTATTTTGCTCATTTTATTACTTTTATCGATAAAATACAGCAGCTCATAAAACCATCTAACGCTCACATAAATACAGCTGAAATATGAGTTTAAGTTATTATAAAAAAATTAATTTTTCTAATTTACTAATTAAGTATTCATAAAATAACACAAATAGGGACTATGTTATTAGCTACAATACAAGATATCAACCTAATACTTTCTGTCGATAAAGATAATCATAAATGAAATGCCTATTCCCATAACGTTTGACTATATACATACATATAGTCACGCCCTTTTCCCGTAGTGGTAGGCAGAGACCACTTCCTTGCTATGATTTTTACACACATATTTTGCTTCCTCTACTTTCATCAGTGCTCTCATACATACATACAGATATGTTCGCCGGTCATTAATAATCTTGACCTGGCCTTTCTTCAAAACAATGTCGATCTGATCGAGATATGATTAAACATATTTATTAAATTTGTACCGATAATTTATTTTTGTTGCATTCCCTTTTAACATAATTAAATATGTGCCTATTTCTAACCAAAAAACTCATTGAGAGCTGCATTAACCATTTTCTGTTCACAATAAAGAAAAAAATAAAAATAAAACGTTTTAAAAAAAGCATAATAATAAGAAAAATATTTTCGGGTTTAAATTTTTGGGGAATTTACTAATATACCTCTCAACACAGTGTGCCCGTTAAGTCGATGCCTTGGTGACTAACCCGATACCGTCTTATATTGGTGAAATGAGCTATACCGACTTGCCTTTAACACTCGCTTAACAAATCTAAATCACCTGATATCTAAGAAGTAAAGGTTAAGTAACAGAGTCATATGACTAGTTTACTTTTGTAGGTTCTTAGCATGTCATAAACCTGTTTCTTTACAGTATTTGGTGTTGATCTACCTTAGGGGTAGTAATTTCTGATGACTCTATTCTAATTGATTGTGAACATTTTTTTGAAAAGCTTTTATTGCATAATGGTTAAAAGTATAAATAAAATTATAATTTGTTTTCTGCTTCAAAGTGATTTGTCAAATGTCCAAGCATTTATTAAATCAAAAATGAATAATGTTTAAATTAGAAATCAAAGTTTCCGTTCGTAACAATAAATAATTTTTAATGCTATTTCACGATACGAATTCGCTTCAAATTTTATCTAAAATTGAATTTTATTTGACTGACGAGTCCTTTGGCAAATATCTAATTATATTTATTCCCTTTCAAATAAACGTGAGTTCGGATTACAAAGACAAGAAAAGACAACTCCGAGAATTACAAAAGAAATGGAAGTTGTGAGTTTCATTTGAAAGTTTGTTGTGTTTGAATGTTCCATTGAAAAATTTGAAGATGATTTTATATTGAAATGGACTGGCGTTGACAAAAATTTATGTTTATATTTGACTAAACTATTTTTATGATGAATATTGCAGTTTAAATTCAATAATACAGTATATACATAAAGTAACGTACTAATATTTCGATTGGGTTTACATTGACATTATTTTTTAAATGGTACACCCTGTTTATATTTTTAGTTTTTTATAATCCATTAGATTACAAATACAACCGCCAAGACCGCATAATTCTACCTTTAATAGTTCCAAAGTTACAGTGGTTTGAAACTAAAATTATAAAAAAATTGTTTTTGTCAAAAAGGTAGTAGTTTTTTCTATCAGTTGTTGTTTTTATATGCCATGAAATATTTCTCATTGTCATTAGTGAAAGGTGTTTATTGTAATTAGTTACTTTTAAAATTTAAGTTCTTATGATGAGAGGTTACGGTTATCGTAAAAAAACTTATGATGAGGTAGCTTACTTATTTAATAATACGTATCCAAATCGCAAACAAATTACCAAAAGTGCAGTTTAAAGAATTGTAAAACTTTTTGAAGATGTGGGTGTACCAATTAGAAAATTATGTCAATAAACATATTAAAAAATGTATGCATTCGGCAGCAGAAGAAGCACTAGGTCAAAAGGCAAATATAAAAGACAAAAGAAAACCGTATTGGTGGGACCAAGAAATAGAAATAGAAATAAACGAAAAAAGAAAGAAATACCAAAAATACCTAAGCTCAAAAACTATAGAAGACAAAATAAAATTTAAAGAAGCACAAGCGAGAGTTAGAAAATTAGTTTGCAGAAAAAAGAATGAGAAATGGGAAAGAACATGTTCTAGAATAAATACGTATCTGGGAGGTAGAAGAAGTACAGAAAGCTGGAGAATACTAAAAAACATGAGGAAAGATAATACCAAGGACATAATCTCACCAATAACAGCACAAAATTGGCAACAATACTTCGAAAAAATGTTAACTGAAGACAGAGAAGAATTTAAGAACACAGAATATATGAATGATAGAATTAATACGCAAGGATCCCCTATTAGAATTAATACAAAAGAAGTGAAGGAAGTATGTAAATCCTTAAAAAATAACAAAGCCCCGGGTCCAGGAAATATTGTAGGAGAATTATTTAAATACGGAACAGATAAATTATATAAAATGCTGCAAGATCTATTTCAAAGGTGTATTAATCAGTCCGAAGTCCCAGAAGAATGGAAAATATCACATATGTCAACAATACACAAAAAGGGGGACAAAAGCAAATGCGACAATTATCGAGGAATTGCCGTAACAAACACAATCAGTAGAATATATGGCAAGATCTTAAAAAACAGAATCGAAAGGGAATACACGGAAATGGAAGCAGAAGAGCAAGCCGGATTTAGAGCGGGAAGATCAACGATTGACCATCTGTTCTCACTAACACAAATTATAGAAAAAAAACTAGCATTCAATCAAGAGATCCATATACTGTACGTTGACCTAAAGAAAGTATACGACAGCGTACCCTTAATTAAACTTTGGGAAACTCTGGAAACTTCCAACATTAATATTGAACTGATAAAAGGAGTAAAGTCATTATACAATAAAACCAAATCAAGAATTAAAGTTGGACAAAACCTAACAACAGGGTTTAATATCACAAAAGGGCTGAAACAAGGGTGTTGCTTGTCACCAACATTATTTAAAATATATTTGGAACGGGCACTAGCGAATTGGAAACGGAAATGCCAAAACATGGGCATACCTTTAGATGAGGACACAACATTATACACACTCTCATTCGCAGACGATCAAATTATAGTCGGCCAAGACATAGACGACACAGAGTATATGACACGAAAACTTATAGAAGAATATAAAATTTGGGGACTAGAGGTTAATGTAGAAAAAACGGAATATATGTGTATTGGGGGAGTGCAACAGGACTTACAATTATCAAATGGACAAAAAATCAAACACACGTCAGCTTACAATTACTTAGGAATGAGAATATCAAAGGATGGGACACTCGAAGAAGCAATATTGGACAGAAATATGAAAGGAAGAAGAGCAATATCAATGTTAAACGGAGTACTGTGGGATAGAACAATAAGCAACAACAACAAAAAAAGAATTTACGACACGATAGTGAAGAGCATAATAATGTACGGTTGCGAAGTATGGCCTTTGAAAGAAAAGATCGAAAGAAAAATTAGAGCCACAGAAATGGATTACTGGAGACGAGCAGCGGGGAAATCAAGACTAGAAAGAGTTACAAATGAGAGGATAAAACAAATAATGGGAGTACAGCACGACATCACAGACGAAATAAGAACTAAACAGTTGATATGGTACGGGCATGTTCAAAGAATGCCACCAGACAGAATCCCAAAGAAAATATTACAGTGGAACCGCAGAGGAAGAAGAAGAAGAGGAAGACCACGAAAGAGCTGGAGAGAAGGCATACAAAAAGAGATGGAAGAGAGAGATCTGAGAGAGGACATGTGGACGAATAGAGAGGAATGGAGATTAGGAATCGCAAGACGCCGACGCACGTTTTAACGCGATATATATATATATATATATATATATATATATATATATATATATATATATATATATATATATATATATATATATATATATGTTAATAAGTTATTTTGGAGTAACGGTGCATCTTGTATCCTTCTAATCGACTGATGCAGATGACCTGAATTATTTGAATAAACATTTTTTTGGTAAACCTAACAGAAATCGATATAATAGCAAATTACGTTACTTTCTGTACACTCTGTATATATTTTTATATATATTTATTTAAATCGTCTTTAACCTATTCTAATGGCTTAGTTTACAGTTGTGGCATCTAAAGCTCTGTTAGTGTTTGTCTTTTAGTATTTTAAGAAGGCGTGACCCGTTAACATTTAAATGAATATTCCATCCAGAATTTTCCGCGTAACTAATACAATTTCCTGACCTAAAAAACAACGATAAAAAAAACCACTAACATCAGGGCAAATGTAGTGTATATTTTAATGTAGCCGTGTAGTCCGCTATAAGGGACAAAAAAAAAAAAGGAAAAACATAACGGCCAAAAACGCAGTAAAAAATAATTGCATCGAATAAAATATTTCCAAGAGTTTTAATTAAAAAAAATTTACTTAATTACGTTTGTGTAGTGAATTAGAGGGAAAAACATCTTGATTAGATGTTTTTTAGCGTGATATTACAATTATTTATGTACAATTTCAAACTATTAATATTCAGAAAACTGTAATGAATTGGGATTGTTTTTTCCCCCATTTTTCCCAGCAAGGTTTCCAAGGACTTGGTTCAAAGCCGTTGTATATTTTTCACGATTTGCTAGCCAACTTTAATATTATACCCAAATAGGAGAATAATAGTAATCTTTATACGGAGTGGGCCTCAGAAAACATTCCACCCCGATATTTGGCAGTGTTCATTAGAATTTAAGAAACTAGATATCAAGTTCATACTCGTAGTCTCAATATCAAAAACGCTATTGTATCAAAATTAAGTATAAAATCTCGTAATTTCGATCAGTTGATTAAAAATATTTTCTCTCGTATACCCAAAATTGCTTTTTTTGGACTTGAAATAATAATAACTGACTTAGACTCTTTTCTGCTTTTCGTTGTTACGTTGTTTCGTTTTTTTTTTGTTACATTAAAAAAAGTGATAAAAAGAAGTTGTTTTATTGGAACTGTAATCCAGAATATAAAAGATATAAAGTGCAAAAACTCTCTACACAGTGAACCAGCAAAACCTATGGTGATATAAAAACTCCTATGTTTAAGCGAGGATAGAAAAACTCCCTCTCTCCTTTTTCTTCGGGTGCCCTGACTGTCTTCAGACGTTGGCTATCATCATGCTTATGGTTTCCTGAAATCTTACCCTATCGGCCAAAAGACCACACCATTGCCTGATATTGCGTAGCCAGGACAGATTTTTTCGCCCTATCCACCTTTTACCTTTCATTTTTCCCTGTATTATGAGGCGCAGTAGCTGATATTTAGATCCTCTGATTATGTGTCCAGAGTATTCCGTTTTTCTCCTCTTTATAGTTTTTAGCAGTTGTCGTTAAGTCTCCATCATTCTGAAGACATCATTATTGGTAGTATGCGAGACCCACCCATCAATAATTAAATAAAGCATCAAGTGACATAAACCTACTGCTTGATAAAATTAACCAAAATTATTGTGACGAACCCCAAGTTATGATTAAAAACTGCGTCTATTTTTTTTATTGTTCTAGACTACGAACCACCCTCGTGTTTCGGCTGAGATTAGCCGGTATCTGGTTATCACCAAACGAGATAACCCATAACAGCGTAGCTAAGATGGAAATATGCCCGTTGCAGACTAAATATAGGTACATAATTTAAAAAAGTTTCGGCGCATGAAACTGTTTATCTTAATTTTGATTCCCTCTCATCTTTACCCCAAAAAAACCACTTTATCACCACGTTCCCTATACTGTGCTCTAATAAAAGTAGTTATCTATTCTATACTCCTCACACACGAGAAATTTAACGCCCCCTTGAGGAAAGTTTCTTTTAACGACGAACCCACTATTTATTGGTAGTTATAAACAGCTACAATAGGCGGGGAACTAATATTTTAACGGGAGTATAACTAAAATTAAAACGTTCTTGACTATAATAATGATTTGATTGTTTACGCTGGCCTCTTGTTTTTTTTTCTTTTTTATTCGCTTAAGTAATCTCGTAACAGTGTGCTGTGAGAGTAAAATTCTGTCAGCTTTAGCTTTGACGTTTTCATCATTAAAATTTTGTGCAAAGATTGTCAAAACAAGTTCTACATCAGAAAAGCATTTCTTCTTTTTTGCTTGGAGCAAAGAAGAAATCTCGTAAGATGTTTTGACCATGGATTTAATCTTTGGATCCAATCTCGTCGTGCCTCGGGGGAGTCTAACACTTTTTTAACTAAGCGGGAATTTTTAACTTGCTTGAAGAAGCCTACGGGCATGGAGTTGAGCAGCCTTGCACTCGACGATTCACCATCTTCAAAAATCCCGATGGGAGAATTTCAGGTCAATCGCCTATTCGAAACAAAATACCAGTAAAAAAACAAATGACTTGATAAAAGAATAATTTGTAAATGTCGCCCTTTCATCACGAAACTCATGTATTAAATCAAATAACTTGCAAAAGCGTTGCCCTTTATGACTGCGTTCATGTTATCCGTCATGGATATAAAGAACAGTTTTCGTTGGTTGGTGACTTTAATTAAAGTAATGGTTAACAATTTAATGCCCTTGGCGGCGTTTTCTTCTGTAACTCGTAGAACTGAATCTAACAACCCAGCAAGCTGTGTGTATCGAAATGTTTCTAGAGTTTTCTTTTGTTATTGATCCCTTGAGATTATAACAAAAGCTCGTTATTTTGTCGCATTGGAAGTCGGTCTGTGATCGCAAATGGACTTAAAACAGGGACGTCACAAAAAATACACGGCATGACTCTTCAATATGTTGGCTCAAGGGGAGAAGTAATACATAAATTAATTTCAATTAGTTGTAAGTTTGCTCAGCATCAATTAATGCTCTAAAAAGTGGACTGTATCTGGAAATTAATTCAAGGCTTGCAATTAATAGAGAAACGATTAAAAAATATTACATCCAATTTGTTAAAAGATAATTGACTTACCAGAGGATGGAATCTTGTAGATTTTAAAGTTGAATATACAAATTGAAGGGTTTTTCACTCTAGATTTCTTTAAATGCTATTGAGATTAAAATTCAATGCTTGTCCAAATTAATACAAAATTGGGCTGATATATATCTTTTTTTTGAAATTCCATTGTTTTGCGAGAGCAATAAACATCTGTAATTTACTTAAGTATTAACGAAAAACAATTGGAAGCTAACTGCTTAAAACAAAACATATAATCGAAAGACAAAAAATTTTAAACATGTGAATTAACACGTTGTAAGAAATTGCTAAAGCAAAATAGAAGACGTTTAGTGTTTTGAGCGAAGATTGAGATGTTAGTGAATGCAGGGGAATGAATGGGCACCTTCGCAACACCCCGGCGATGCTAGCATCATATAGAATTTTAAAAATCCATTAAATAACAGTAAATGTTTGATTCTAACAAATTAAAATAAAACTTTATGGCGAGAACAGGCGAGCTATATCTCTCATTTTCATTTGCAATTACCTCTTACAGTCTTACACGAATAAGAAGTCGAAACCTTTTACAGGATTTGTTGCTACAGTAAATCAGCACCAAATCAGAAATTAATTATTATCCATTAAAAGGCAACACAAGTGGAAAAATTGATACTCAAACAAAACACGACAATGCCAAACAATCTCTCATTTTTTACGATCTGACTTTATGTTAAGAATATGTGACCTAATTTATTATTTGGAAAGACAAAAAAAAATGTAAAATAAATATAAATATATTTTTTAAAAATTTCGTTTATCACTCGGCCATATACTTGTTATGGTTCATATATTAGGTACTTGGCAGGCGAATCTTTTTACTTGATAAATTTAATTTTTTTTAGTTTATTATTTTGTAGCAACACCACAATTCAAAATACAACGTACGCTAGTTTTTTTTCCCTTTCGAAGTAGACAAAACATACGCATTCTAGACAATCTGCATAAATTCAAAATTGAAGTGGGCCTCATTTGCACAACCAGTGTCATTAAACCGTCATTTAGCGGCAGTTTATCTTGCAAAACATGCAAAACGGCGACGGCGTGTGCGATTCTTCAAATACTACTACTCCTCCATCTCGAAACATCCCGTGATACACAACTTGCTCGCAAATTGGGAGAAATATGTAAAATATCAAATAATTTGGCCGCTCATGAATATTCATGTTTTTCAGTAAAATTTGGTTTGCAAATACGACTACCCTGATCTAGTCACTGCCACCGTCGTCGTGCTCTCTCCACACTTATTATTGGTTATTAAAAGATAATTATGACAAATTGACGCAGGAACGTACTGGTATCAACGCTTAATTTTTATTAAAACCAAGTTGTGTAAATGTGTAAATTAAATGAGTTTAAAAAAAACAAGTACTGATCGAAGTTTTATGCAGAAAAATACGAAACGGTACATGAAACAAAATTATGTAATACCTAATATCATTTATATAATATTATTTCACTATTTAAGTTAAGGTAGCTCGAAGGCGTTTCTATCTAAACCCTCGAAAAACACAATTAAGCATATCCTAGAATATAGCAGAAATGACCTGCAAATTCTAACGGGACTGCTTACACGACACTGTCGTCTAAGATACCACCTCGGAAGGATAGGTCTGAACCAACAAACGGACTGTCGGTTTTGCTGCGTGGAAGACGAAACTGCTGAACATATACTATGTTCATGCCCCGGCCTGGGAAGAATAAGGTTCAACATATTTGGTTACACCAACCTAGAACCTAACGATTTCAAGAAAATCTTACCCTATACAACCATGAACTCGTGAGAAGAACTGGATTGTGCGTGAACTGTAACCTCTAGGGGTGCACCACAATAGACCTACTAAGGGTCGCGGTGGAGGGGCGACCACGCCCCACTAACATGATACCTAACCTAACCTAAGGTAGCACAGGAATTCCAATGCCCTGAAGACGCAGCAGTAGTCACAAAGGATCAAAGATCTAGGTGACATAGGTGCCTATACCAATGGCCCAACCGCAAAAATGTAATGTAATGTAAGTTAGCCTAATCTCTATTTGAATATTATAAAATTAACTAAGCACATTAAAAAGCGTGCATTCTACGATCGATGCTTTTAAATTCACTCAGCTATAGTAGTCCACTGCTGAACATAAGCCTCTCGTTTATTTTGCCACTCTGCTCTATCTTGAGCCATTTGTATCCAATTACCACAGATTCTTTTGATGTCATCGGTCCATCGTGTGGGGGGGCGCCCTCTACTACGATAAGCTTCGTGCCTCGGACGCCACTCCAATAGTTTTTTAGACCATCTTCCGTCAGTTCTTCTAGCTACGTGGCCATCCCAGTTCCACTTTAAAGTTGTTATTTTTTCGATTACATCTATAACACCTGTTCTTTGGCGAATAATCTCATTTGGTATTCGGTCTCTGAGGGAGATACCCAGAATAGCCCTCTCCATCGCCCGTTGGGTGACACGCATTTTCTTTGCTGACTTTTTTGTAAGCGTCAATGTTTCGACTCCGTATGTCATCACTGGCAATATGCACTGATTGTATACTTTTCGTTTTAGACTGATGGGAATATCCGACTTGAAACGGCGCCTAATAGGCATAATGATTTGATGATAAATTGAGCACAAATATTGCTTTAAACTTAATAAAACGCAAAAGTGTGATAAAAAAAAATTAATAAATCAAATAAAAGTGATGTACAGTTTGTTATTATTTCTTAGTTGAATCTGAGTACAGAAAATGTCATTGCAATTGTCGACTTTTTCTAGTTCTTTGGTTTTTTTTAAAAATCAGTAATATTTTCTTCTTCATTTTTTCTTTTTTCTTTTTTATTCGCCTAAGTAATGGTAAGGTATCATGTGAGTGGGGCATGGTCGCCCCTCCACCCTTAGTAGGTCTATTGTGGTTAACTAATGGTAATGAAATGATTCCAAGTTTTCGTCCTGACATTTTTTTACGTTTAAAGGTGATTTGTTTTCTAGTTCGTCTCTGTGCACAGTGTAAGCTGATAATGAAATATCTAATTCCATCTCTTCTTTGGGCGGAGGCGACTTTAACTAATGTGTTGTGTGAAACTGGTCGTTTTTCAGCGAAGAACATTTAAACGAGAAAATGCCTAGTTGCGACCACTAATTTACATAAAACTAATTAGATGGATGCTTTTTGATGTAAATGCGATTTTGTAAGGTGAAGAACACGAACGTGCTGGGATTTTTTTATTATGGACAAGAAAATGTCAAACGACCGATACTAGAAAATTTATTAAACTTGCTAAATTTTATCGTGTGCCCTTAAGTCACGCATGCGTCGACAAAAAATATACGTATTCGATGTTTAAATAAATAAAAAATGAACTGAATGTAATATCCGATAAAAACGCTTAGGTTTAATAACAAAAATTCGTTATTTTTAGCATACAATTTTTAATTCTGTACCATTATTGATCGAGCTTCTCGACTAAATCGTTTACTTCTTATGCCTTGTTTAGATTTGGATACGATCGGTTTTTAATTGAATCGATCATTTCAAAAACCGCTTAATTCACATTTTATCCATCCATTTTTAAAGATCGGTTTATTCTCTACAACTTTTGTTTAAAACGTGGCGCTTTGTGTTTTCTGGGCGTTGAACTTAAAAATATTGTTGGTTCTCCACTCGACTATTGCTTCTAGATCTCTATTAATGGAGTCAACCTGTTCCTGCCTGAGTCTATTTGTATCATTCACCGAAAGTGATCGAAAGGATGTGAAAGTTAAGACAAGTGTGCTGTCGTCTGCGAAACTGATCAAGAGGTCGTTGATTTGTAAAAGAAATAGAGTGGAGGACAGGATGGAACTCTGGGGGACCCTGGCATTGGTTTTTGACGCATAAGAAGAAATACCGTCAACTGCCACATGTAAGAAGCGATCTTGCATGAAGCTCATGAGCCATTGGTGCAAATTGGTTGGAAGACCGTAGGCAGATAATTTGCTTAACATTGCCTGGTGCCAAATGCGGTTAAAGGCTTTAGATATATATATATATATATATATATATATATATATATATATATATATATATATATATATATATATATATATCGCAGAGTTGGTAAGGGGTTTCCATTGACTAAGATTATCGTTAGTAAGCGGCTAGTTACTTGCCTTATATCGAGAAAAAAGTGAACAGATCCCTCTGGGTCGAAATGTGTATTTCATGTATGCAAGTCTGTATGAGGCTTTAGACAGAAAATATCACAACGCCTTACCACATTTTTTTCTCTCTGTTTATTAAATATATGATTCGAAATAATTCCAATTACGAAAACGAATTTATTGTTTAATCTCCCACATAATTGTATAATTTATTGTTTTCGATTAGGCAGATTTATTACCCAGACATACATAAATAAACATTTTTGAAGTATGAGTTAAAAACCTGGAATCTAGAAATCACTTTTCAACAAAGTTCGGCTCGAATGAAAAAGTTTTCAAGTCGCGCGGCAAAAAAACTTGGCTTTCATATCATCACTCTTTATTACTAATCTTTTAAAATTAATGGCTAAACTTTCCGTGGATTTCATCGATAAAATGAAACATCTGATGTTTGCGTCGAAATGTAGAAAAATATTTGTATATATTCAATAAATACAAAAAAAAAAGTATCAGTGTTGCTTTATGCGGGGTAGGAGCACTACAGACCAAATTTTTGCTCTAAAACACATGTAGATTTTTCCACGAATAAAAAAAGTAAACTAAGGTAGTGTTTGCAAATTTCTAACAACCATACGATTAAGTAAAGAGAAGTTAAGACTTAATAAAGTTCTAGAGTATTTTGAAATCGACAACAACTAATAAAACAAGTCTAAAAGTTACTTCAAAATAATTACTTACTTTTTGGGAAAAAAAAACAAAAGTAATGTTACTGATCTGCTTAATGTCATAAGTATGGTAAGGCTAGTTTTCATGCAAGTGGTGTGTACTAAGGCCACCCTTCCACTGCAACCCCCTGATGGGTATATTGTGGCGTACCCCTAGAGGTTACAGTTCATCGCACAATCCAGTTTTTCTCCTCCTTCTTGGTAGATTATAAGTTGGTGAATGCAAATATGTTGAACCTTATTCTTTTTAAGCATGGGTCTTGAAAGTAAATAAGTAATAAAGTAAGAAAAGAACATTACAATAACGAGTTTGAAAAGATAAGTTGATACTTTATAATTTTTCACCCCTGAATAGGTTTCGAAAAATTAAACACGCCAATAAATAACATTGGAGTTAATATTTTCTCTCAGCAGTAGCATGGAAAAATTTAGGAATATTTTTTTTGCTTTTATTGGTTGCTGTATTTTTTTTATTCTGTAATATATACAAACGAAATGGGGTTCGAGTTTCTTCATATATTATTACGAACAAATGCATGAATAAAGGACGAAGATGAGAAAATAAAGGAATTTCGGGAATTGTTTTAACTGGAAACACTCGTGCATTTTTCGCGTTTATTTCACGGTTTGTATTGGCGATAACTAATAAGAAAATTTTCATGTGAAACAATAAAAATGGTGCTTAAGGTCGAACATATTTCCTCTGGATAAACATTAAAAAGAAAAAATAATAAGGTGGATGGTGGTGTTCACACAAAAAAATCCGTTTAATAATTTATGAAATTTAGGTTTTCTTTGAAAATAACGTCCTGGAAAACAGTAAAAATTGCTGAAAATGATGAGCTTACCGAGCTTTATGATCAATTTAAAAAAATCTACAATAAATATTACTAATTGAGTTATATTGATTGACGAAAATCGTTATTGACGTTAATAACAATAACCTTTTTATTTTCCAATCGGATCTAAACGGCGACGACGTAGTTTTTCGATCTTCCAATTACAACGTCTGTCAACGTATAGAAAGTTTTCGATTCAAACTTGAAAACTAAAAACTTTAATCCCACGATGCCGACCGACGAACAGATAGCTTAACTCAAATTAACCACCTGTTAGACAACATTGCAGTCAACTTTAAAACTAAAATATTGGATTGTTGTTTAAAATACAACTATAAAACTTTAACTGCTACAAAAATAACTGTCGCAAATATTTATTCTAACGGCAAAACGTCATCGTTTTATGAGCTGAAATTTTAGATATCAAAACTGTGATAATGATGATGAATAATGAATAGGAGTTGTGAAAGAGGTCTAATTTTTATGAGCTGAAATTTTAGATACCAAAACTCTGATAATGATGATGAGGAATGAATAGGAGTTGTGGAAGAGGTCTAATTTTTCTCTAGACAGCATTGTCTGCTTTTTGTACCTTTTCAGCTCCTTAGTTTAGTCCCATTTTTTTAATTCTTCTGTTAAAAAGTAGAAGCTCTTGTACTGCTATTGCCCCAGGTAGATCACTACCTTGGTCTTGTATATACCCCAGGTTGTGCCTTCACTGGGCGGTGGCTTCGCATTTAAAGATTATATGAGTAGCTGTTTCCTCCTCATTACATAATCTGCATAAGGTTTTGTATCATACACGCCTATGTTTCCTCAAAAACCAGTGTCCGGTACAAAGCCCTACAACTGTTCTGAGTTTTTCCCTACTTAGATAGAGCAGGTTCTCTGTCTGCTTAACTATCAATCTATTATAAAATGCGTCTTTACCCTTCAGTCTCGTACCAAAGACTGCCAAACTACCTGCCATATCCTGCACCTCTCATCGTCTTCCTATTTTAGGTACCAAGAAAAACGGATTTTTCTGTTCAAGTAACCCTCGTTTATGACTCCACTGATGGACCTTGCATACAGGGTGGATCCAAATATATCTTACAATATTGTTCTAAATTTTTTTTTGTCAAACTTGTCTTTGTGCTAAAGCAAAAACATTAGAAAATACAGTGACATACAATTATGGTTAAAAATAATATATTTAATAAAACAATTTAAATAGAAATTAATATCCCTAAATTATTTCCATTTTTTTATATTATTGCTACTGTCCTTTTCAAAGTTACCAAAATATAAATGCGAATTTTTTACAACCAATTCGTCATTTGTCACATAACTGCCAACGAATAGGAAACGGAAGACGAGGAAAACCGTAAAATCCAGGTCAGCCTGTGTACCTCATATACCTCTTTAAATATGCCATAAAAAAACCTATTGGTGTTTCTTATGTGGGCTCCTCGGCCATTTCGGGGCAAAGAAACGGCGTTTTAAATTGAAATTGATATTGCGTACCTTTTTGTTCTAACTGGTATAAGATTGGGTCATTATTTTTAGATTCATAAAATAAAATACCCACGGAAGTCAGTATGTTTCAAGAATGAAGCGAGAGAAAAAGAAAAGTTAAGAGGCCAGGTGTGGCTTTTAACAAATAAAATACTTTTCATACTGTTGCCATGGGTACCAATACAATCTTATCTTTTTCAGAAAAACCAATCTACATTTAATTAGATTTCCTAATAATGAAGATAAAATAATTTATTCTGACAATTTAAGGACAATACTTAAATATATCCCAAAAAACAGGCCCTAGAACTTGCAACTAAAAAGTTGTAACTTCAAAAGGCGGCGTTACTGATATATGCCCTGATTAATTCAGTGTCTAATTTAGTGAAGTCATCTCCCCATCTCATTTGTGGCCTTCCTCTATGTCTTTCACCTAGCCATGGTCTCCATTGTTGTATTTCATTATTCCATCTTTTGTCTTTCAGACGGGCATTATGTCCTGCTAAACTCCATTTTAGTCGGGCGGCATGTTCTCCTGCGTCTTTCACTTTCGTTTTACTTCTTATCCATTCGTTTGTTTTTCTATCCCTAAGTTTTACTACCAACATTGATCTTTGCATCACTATTTATGTCTTTGTAATTTTATTCATATTAGCCTTGGTAAGAGTCCAAGTTTGTGAGCCATAGGTGAGTATAGGAAGAATACATTGATCATAAACTCTTGTTTTCAGATATTGTTGTATTTAACTACTTTTCAGTATCCAGCTCAGCTTTCCAAAACCTGCCCAAGCCAACCTTATTCGTCTTGTAATTTCCTTGTTTACTTTACATTTACTACATTATTTGTACAAATTGGTCAGTTCTCGTTTATTTTTCTTCGCCCAGTGTGTGGTTGATTTTTAAATGACATTTCATCTCTAAATTTTTGAAACAAATTTACGAAACGTGACTGCAGAAATGACAAGACGTCAACGTTAAAAACCACATGAACAACGTGGAAGATAACCCCAAGTGCAATTATTTTACTCCAATGACTTGAGCAAGATTATTATTTTAACTTCAATGGAATCTTCATAAAATAAAATTAAATTTCATAAAGAGATCCATACCTAATACAATCGTGCATCATATCAAAGACAAAGCATAAAGTGTTGCATTTCGAAATCGAATAGTGATATGTAAGTATGATGTCCCAATTTATTTGCAATACCGTTTACCAATGGAAGGACCAAATAATAGGAAGGAACTCTGGCTAAACCGAGTCGGGTCTAAGATTTTTTATATGTTCCATTTTCAGGTCTGACATTGTTAGTATATATTAGACAAAATTCTAGGACAAGCCATAGGCGATGTAAAGTTTCCGTTTCACATTGATTGTTTTCATCTGATAATCTTTGAATGGTCTTGGCAATTTTAATTTTGTTTGTAAGTGAATTGTCTATATATCTTCCAGCGACATTGCTAGTCTTCCAGCCACTTTCTCTTCAAATTTGTGATGTTTCCACCATTATCAGCAAATAACGTCGCTAAAGTTCTACGAATGCTATGGCCTGTGTAGTTTTTAGGATTGGGTAAATTTTAAAATTCTGCGATTCTTTATCCAAGATTCCCAAAATTGTGGATACCAACAGGCTGAATCGAACATTTTCTTTTTTTGTAATTCGCGAATAATCTGTTATGTGGAGTATGGGATGGCTATAAAGATAAATATTGCCTATACAACAGCAGATTTTCTTGCCCAATTACAACAAAAGTTTTCTCAATATGTTTTGGAATTTGGTGTTTTTCAAGCAACAGTGCAACAGAAGTAGCTTGGCGGGCGACTGGCCTCTAAAATAACAAATATTCTGCTGAATATACTTCACATTCGTAAACTTCTTCCTCCGATTATACTTGAGACTCACGATAACTGAAAATTTCGTCGTCGCCGACCGGATCGTTATTCGAATGTTTTCGTTGTGCGCACATTTTGTGATCTCTCGCCCGCCAAGCTACTTCTGTTGCACTGAACATTTCTTCATTGTCGCTTATTAAATCAATTGACATTTTGATAGTTCTTCCCGTCTACACGAACTTTTTAACCCAATAACTATTGCTGCTACCAGAAAATAAAGCAAATTAAGTTGATACCTTTATATCCTGCAATCGTAATATTTTGTTAAAATTACTTTTAGCATAAGATATGTTTCATTATCCTCTTCCCTAATGAATTTGTTGACCTTCTCGCTGAGGAAGACTTCTGATTTCTTTGCTTTATAACCAACATTCTTTCTTTCAAGAAATTCGATAACCTTTGTGAAAGTAGCTGTTTTTTTTTCATCCAGATTTACCTTTCCTTTGGTTTGGACACTTGCAGTTCTTCTAAATGTGCTTGAAAAAGGAAAAAATTTAATAAGTTAAAAGTTTTGAATATCTGGGAACAACTATAGCGAAAACTGAAAGTCATGAAAGAAAACTAAACAAAAGAATAGAAAAAGCAACAAATTATATCTTGCAATGAGGAAATGTCTTTTAACCAAAAAAGAAGTAACCAAAATAAAATAAAGGTATACGGAGCCAAACAGACCCACTTTTACATTTGAATGTGAATCGTGGGCTTGATGAAAATAAGGATATAAATATGCACCAGATTAAACAAAGTAAAAAATGAAAGAACAAAAGAACAACTTAAGAGCATCTAAAAAATTTTATGAAACAAAAAAAACTGGGATGGTAAGGGCACTTTCAAAGGATGAACAGTAATATACCTGTAAAAAGAGTCTGGAAAGCTAAAACTATTGGGAAGATTGCAGGAAGGAGATCGGAGGGAAGAAGACGTATATCCTGGCTGAAGAATCTAAAAGAGTGGTTTGGATGCACATCCCTCCAGCTTTTCAGAGCCGCAGCGTCGAAAGTAAAAATAGCCATAATGATAGCCAACCTCCGTGTAGAGACGGCACCATAAGAAGAAGGGAAAGAAAAAACGAGGAAGGCCTAGAGAGACCTGGGATAATTTGATGGGAATAAAAAAAGGTAAATCGTTGTCAGAAGCAAAAAAAGGACTGAAATAAGCTTATTAAAAATTGGTAATTAAGCTTTTAATATTTATTTATATTGTCTTTATTGTTGGTTAATAAGGTCGTGTATGTGTGTGTGTTTTATAAAAAAAATTGTAATTATACCCCGGTCCTGACTCTACCATACTTTTTTTGAGAATGATACTCGTTCGCTGCCAGACCACGGCATATCGCGTTGTCTAATAAAACTTTATGGTAGCGCGGAGATACAAGTCCTAGTTAAGATGTATAGTGTAGGTATCATCACATGTCATGCTTTACATTAATGTAATGTCTTTTGGGCGAAATGTGAGCCCGCTGTCTTAGGGTTTATGCGACCTTAGAGGATCTGGCCCTGGTCTATTCCTTTATTTAACCGACTTCCACTTTATTTTCCTATTTACTGCTACATCATTTATTTACCGAAAAAATAACGTGCTGCCGTCGTATGAATATAATGAAGCTGTAGATTATTTACTTGGGGTTTATTAGGTCATTATTCTTGATGGTTTAGAGCAATACGATTTGTAAAGTTTTTGTATTAATAAAATTAAGTTTATTTTATTTAAAGCTGCTTGAATCTTCAAAGTCTACCTGAATATTCGATGATTTTTCTCGATGGTGCAGGACATTAAATTGTAAATCTTACAAATACACTCACGAGAATTTCCTTGTTAAAAACCCTATTTTTATTGTCCCATTGAGTAGTCACCCACCCAGATCACCAGGTTTACTGTAATTTGTTTTTTTTTTACTTGGGAACTGCAGCAAATATGTAAATACCTCGCAATGTTATCAATACCTTCTCTTTTGTTCATACTCATTAATACAAGATTTAAATAGTTTTAATATTTGTTTTTAGACAAAAACCAATAAATGTAAAAAGCTTGCTATATAACTACATTTGATATTTCTACTATATACTTCTTTACACAATGTAGTTTTTATTTACTAATGAAAGGCACGCTTTCAACGTCCTCCACTTCACCACAACACTAATTAATACCACTTCAAGTACAAAATGAGACTACATTGCTCGGAAGTGCCCGGAACACACACAAAAACAATTTTGTTTTTTTTTACTCAAAAAACGGACTTCTGTTTGATTGAATCTAGTATTAAAAAAAAAAAAAATATATATATATATATATATATATATATATATGGGACTTAAAATTAAATGTAGTGTGATTACTAATGAATCACATACCTTTACCTTCCATATCCATCTTGTTTATCACCCAAACGCCACACAAAACTACTTTAAAACTGCAGATGTACGAGGGCAGTTTGATAAGTCAGTGACTTTTTGACTTTCCCGCGCAGTTACTCCAAATACAACAGTGCTGCCGTCAACTATAATCTATCAGTGGGCAACTTTCTAATTTTGAGCAAGCTACGTCGTGCAGTTGGTGTTTGATAGCCGTTCAAAGCAGACAACCTCGTGAATTTTTACGAAAATGAAAAAAGTGAATTTCGTGTGCTGATTAAGCATTACTTTTTACGTAAAAAATCCATCACTGAAACTAAGGAAAGACTTGATAAATACTACGGAGACTCGGCACCATCAATTTCAATGGTTAAGAAGTGGTTTAAAGAGTTCCGTTGTGGTCGTACCAGCACTAGTGACGCCGAACGTCCAGGTCGCCCAAAAGAAGTGATCACGCCGGAAATCGTCGATAAAATCCATGAAATCATATTGGATGATCGGAGAATGAAAGTGCGTGAGTTGGCTCATGCTGTAGGTATCTCAACTGAACGGGTACATCATATTTTACACGAATATTTGGACATGAAAAAACTCTCTGTGAGATGGGTGCCGCGATTGCTCACACTCGACCATAAGCGCAATGATGTGACCACTTCAAAAGAGTGTTTAGCGATATTCAGTGTAATCCGGACGAATTTTTGCGCCGTTTTGTTACTGTAGATGAAACATGGATCCATCACAACACGCCAGAGACCAAGGAACAATCGAAACAGTGGGTTGCTCGGGGTGAACGTGGACCAAAGAAGGCGAAACAGAGTCTGTCAGCCAACAAGGTCATGGCCACAGGTTTTTGGGATGTACGCGGTGTCATTCACATCGATTACCTCAAGAAAGGTAAAACGATCATCGGCGAGTATTATTCAAAGCTTTTGAACAGATTCGACGTTGATTTGAAGCAAAAACGGCCGCATTTGGCGAAGAAGAAAGTGCTGTTCCATCAAGACAATACACGTGTGCACACTTGTCTAGTCACGATGGCCAAAATCCACGAATTGGGATAAGAACTGCTACCCCATCCAGCATATTCTCCAGATTTAGCCCTCTGCGACTATTTTCTGTTTCCAAACCTAAAGAAATGGCTGGGCGGTAAGAGATTTGAGTCGAATGAAGAAGTCATTACCGAAACAAACGCGTATTTTGAGAGCTTTGAAAAAACCTATTATTTGGGGGGAATAAAAAAATTAGAAAAACGCTGGAATAAATGTATCGAGCTAAAAGGTGATTATGTAGAAAAATAAAATGTTTATTTGCGGAAAAAAATTTGTTTTATTCAATAAGTCACTGACTTATCAAACCGCCCTCGTAATTTCTATAAACAATGAAAGTATCGAGCACAGCTAATAGCATACGCGCTATGGATAACTGTCTACAAATGCAATGCAAAAACAAGCGTTAGAGAAAATTTACGTTTATCAATAATACGAAATGAAATTCGTTTCAGTCGATTGTTCCAAGACACTCACGCATTTTTGAACACCTTAATTTTCTTTTTTTGACCAAAAATTGTTCGATTATGTTCCCGATGACATAGCCGTGACTTCATTATTACTTCCCTAACACTAACCCGACGACGTCCAAACTTTCAGAGAACTCCTTTTATGTCTTTTTGTTTTAAGAGAAAACTCCGCAATATCTTGGCGAAAAACTGGCCTGCATAACTTTATCAATAAATGCTTCTTTTATTTAACATACTTGGAAGTTTGATTCGAATGGAAAAAGTCAACAAAGACTCTGTTGCATTTTATTTCTTGTGCGAATCCACAACTTTCAAAGTGGCATTATTGAAAGTTTCAAGGAATACTAACGTGAACTTTTTTTGTTAGGTACTTAAAATTAATTTTTATTTTTACAATCATTAAGCTCCTTAAAATTGTAAGGGTATAAATTAAAACAACGGCAGATTTTAAAAATGGCGTACATACATATATAAAGAGTCACGTCTTTTTCTTGCAGTAGTAGCAGAGACCACTTCCTTCCACTTGCTACGGTTCTTACACACTTTCATTAATGCTCTTATACATGCTCGTCGTTTGTTGGTACTCCTGACCTGGCCTTTCTTCCAAACAATGTTGATCTGATCGAGATATGTTCGCCGAGGTCGACCTCTACCGACTTATCCATTTATAAATTTGTTTCGTCAATCTTATTTCATCCATCCTTTCTTCTTCTTCTTCTTCTTGACCCATGTTCGGTAAATGCAATTGTTTACGTTCGTCTAACGAGTCAGTTGATCAAATAATAAGAAAGTAAGCACATAAATTGGGGATTCCCCGAAACGAACGTCTGCGCGGTGCGTTTAGTGTTTACCCGCTGACAACTACGGATAATCGTGGTTCTACTGTATAAAAAAAATTTTTAGGATGGATAATGGAAATTAAAAACTCGCCTTAAATGCATTAGCATTAACTACAGTAAAGCAAATAATATTTCTACAGGTTAAACCAATAAGTTATTCATTGTTTAAAAACTATTTAGATATTAATTTATTTTTTATATTGGCTTTGATTTTGTAACCATTATATATTGTTCTGTATATGTTTTCTTTTTTATCTTAAGGTTTTATCGTGCCATAGTTGACATATTTTATGTCATGAGTGTATCATTATAAATTTTTTACTTCTAGCATCTAAGATACGAATACTAAAAGCGTCCGGTCAAAATAATCATAAATTAATACATCTACTTATTACACATATTTTTTAGAGTATTCTTCCTTTGTAGGGGTAAGTAGGATACACCCAAAAAAATTCTTTACTTATAGTCCAGTCACCTTAGCATAAGACCTATTCAAGAGGCGCACCCTCTGGCCTTCGTCGGGAACTCTATTGAATGTCAAAGATTTTTGATGATCGCAGATTTTTGCCGCATATCGATTCTCTTGGGGTTTGGCTCCTGTACAAAATGTACGAGTATCAAACCGATATGTTAATAAACACCCGATTGCGGTTGATACATTTGCCATTAACTGCTTAATTAACAATGTTACCCCTTTTTCTTAGGACTTTTTTTGGAGAGGACGTTATGATGAACACATTTTATTATAAATTTTTTTCGATAGGACGCGTTCCAAAACAGTTATCTCAAAAATACTTATTTTTTAATTTTCAATAATTTTTTATTGCTTAAATATACCCCGGCAATGGCCGAAAACTTAGGACTATAATATTGTAGGGTGCGCCTCTTGAATAGAACTTCGTAATATATGGCCTAAGGTGACTGGATTATAATTATAGTTTCTCTCAATTGTAAAATGTTTTATTTAAAACTTAAGGTATAGTATAACTTCTGTCACACTTGTGTGATTTTTTTTATTCTGGAAATACAATATTTGTTATAATTTTTTTGGTAGAAAATAAATTTTTTACCATTTGCTTCTTAGTTCTCTTTTCAAATGAGGTAAATTTCTTTTTAATGTCTTAGACATTGTTGAAACACATAAGTACCTGTCGTACGCCCTGGTATTTTAAAATAAATTTCAAAGCAGTTACGTCTCCAGTTATCAATATATCAGTGATAAAATAACCTAAACCGTTGCTGCATTTTCATGTGTACCAAACAAAATCGAGAGAAAATTTATTCCTTGCCCAAGGGTATCCGCAATAAGTTTATAGCTCACATAAGGGGTGTAGATTTTCTCTAAACTACCATGTAAATTAGGGATGATCCACCCTTAGTTTACTTGTCACTTCTTTTGCCGATATACTTAAAATTTACAACTCTAACGATAGGAAAACAATGGAGAAATTATTGAGTAATCGTAAAAATGACTTTCCCAACTTTATCGTTCTTGTTAACCTACTTTACAAAATTAAATTACCAAGTACATAAATAGACAATAAATTACCAAAAATATTCCACTAACATTGTAGTGTAATTATATTACAAAGCTAAACGCTATACAAGCAACAGATATATAAATAAGACCGTGCAGAATATTGGCATGTTTAATCTCCAGACATTTATAAAATTAATATTGCATCTCCTCTGGGGAACTCTGACCACTAGCTTTTATTAGCAACTTGCTCTTCTTAATCCCCCATCATCTTAAGCTCTACTCCGCAGAGTTACACACTTCAAATCTGTCAACTGGAAAAAATTCATAAAATAAAGCTTGGACGTTTCAAAGACTTCATTTATATATGGCACCAGGTACTTCTTGAAGCAGCATACCAATAAGCCTAAAGTCAAAAGTCTTCAATCAATGCGTATTACCAGTTATGACCTACGGTGCCGAAACGCTTACACTGACAAGGAACACCGTACATAGATTGGAGGTTGCTCAGAGAAAAATCGAGAGAGCTATGCTTGAAATTCAAACCCAAGATCGCGTAAGAAATACGTACATCAAGAACAAAGGTCCAAGACATAATACAGAGAATCACGACACTAAAATGGAAGTGGGCAGGACACGTTGCGAGATTCAAAGACGACAGATGGTCTCTAAGAATAAAAAATTGGAGGCCCCGCGCAGACAAAATAAGCAGAGGAAGACCACCAACGCGTTGGAGCGATAATATAAAAAAAATAGACGGAGACTGGATTCGAACAGCTCAAGATAGAGCCCAGTGGAGCAGTTTAATGGAGGCCTATGTTCAACAGTGGACTCAACACCAGGCTGGGAGACTATATGAACTTCATGTGGTGGTTGGTGGTGTTTTTTTAAAAACACTGCGCATTAATGCTGAAGTACTCCAAGGCTTCATCATATATCCCACTTTATCTTGATGCACCTAAACGACCTATTTGATCTTTACTGCAAACGCAATATATTTCTTTGCTGACGATAGTAAGCTTGTATCGTATTTTTTTTCAAAAGACCATGATCATCAGCATCTTTAGAAGAGTTAAAGCAATGCTTTGTTATAAATAATAAACTCTTTGCAATAAGGAACTTTTCATTAATTATATGCTGTTGTTTTAAAAAAAGGGTGAACAAAAAAGCAAGTCAACCACATAAAAACAATGTTCGGTTGATGGTCTTAATGACCATTTAATATATTTATAATATAATAATTCTGTTTCTGGCCACGTCGTTCGCATGCCAGATTCGGGCCTTCCTAAACAAAATATGTATTCCCAACTAAAAAACGGACAACGTAACCAAGTGTTTGAGCCACCTCTTCTGGGGTCTACCTACGCTACGTTTGGTGTGTCTTAGATTATTTCACAAGACAGTGGAAGAATCTATGGCTCCAAAATAGCTTTGTTTAGCCATCAAAGAACCCATAGATGATGCTGCCAAAAAAAATGGTATACTCGTCAGCGAGTGAATGTCTATGATTATGATGATTATAAAAATTCTGTTTGTTTGTTATAAAGGTTTTACTTGGTAATTTTAATTTGCTTTCTGTCAATAATTTTGCCTAAATATTCAGGAAATGCCTTACATAATTTCGTTATTGATTACCCTCACATATTGAAATTGGTCTATAAAAATTTGCTGTTTAATCATCAAAAGTATAATAAAATGTGTATAATAATTATTGTGTAATTGCAGGATTTGATGTGTAGTTTCTACAACTTTATTATTCTGTGGTTTGAGAGCTCGGTGATGCTGTTATTATAATCATATTAGAAGTTATAATCCCATAATTACTTTAAACATTCGCAAGCATATTCTGTAGCAAACAACATCAAAGTTAAAAATTTATGTTTCCAATTTCGTTTCAATGTATTTGGTCGTATTTTAAGTGATTTTATACGAAATTAGTTTACTTTCATCAAAAGGTTTTCTATAATAAAAAAAACTTTTAACAAATCCATTTCTCTTAATAAAAGAAAATTTTCTTACAAGCATATAAATTACTCAGAAAAAATGGTATTAATCTAAAGGAGCAAAACACTGGATAGGAGAGATGAAAGGTCATGCCAGGGTTGTACTAAGGTATTATAATTGTTTAAAAATTATTAGCTGTTATTCTTCTTATCTATACTGTTATAAAACTGTAACAGAAGTGTGTCTGTACATAACCAGAAGAAAAAATTTTTTGACAAAAAATTTATAACTCAACACAACGAAACCTTTATTTATTTATTAAAAGTACAGTTAGTTAAAGTACAATTATTAAAATTTAACTTAACAGTAGATTCGACGCTGTTCTCTACTATAGAAGATCCATTACCACGCATAATATTTATGATCTTGTTGTGGTGTTCTTGATCAAGATTTAAGTATGGTTTTATAAAATTTTGATTGCTATGACCAGTAATTTTTAGCAACTGTTGTTCTTCTACCCCACGTTTTGCCAATTCGCTAACAACAGTTGATCTGTTCGAGTGATTTGTTATCTTTTTATCCTTTACATTCCAGCCAATTGCCTCAGCAGCAGATTTGGTCCATCCATTTATTGTATTTCTTCCAACAGGTACCATTTGTCAATTTCATTTTTTTAGTGTCGATTTGGTTTTAAGAACAGTCATGGTGAGGTAATATTGTCGCCTCGTTTATGAAAAAGACGTACAGGGCAGCTTTATCTTTCACTATTGGAAACCAACCATTTACTACTTGTACATGGATTTGCTTGTTGTTTCTTCCTAATTGCATCACGGGAATCTCGGGCTGGTTTAAATACTATATTGTTAAACGGGTCAATTATAATATTATAGTACTTTACTTGCAAAAGTTTGCACGAAACCTTCCACATTGTCTTTACCGTTGCTTCTTTAAATTCGGTCCCGTCTTTCTTTCTCATATTAACCGCCCCCAATCTTTTAGTATCAACGCCAACCCTTTTTTTCTAAAAAAATCCAAAATATAATACTCGAAATAAAAATTATTATAATTACCTTCATCATTTAAACAATCATAAGCCCTCCAGCAATCTGATATTATTATGGTCCCTGGCTTAATTCTTTTTGTGATCACTTCCAACTATATTTTTTTACTCCGATCCATTAATGATTCCATAACAAATAAATTTGACTCCCTCTCAATACCTCCAAAAATCCATTTTTCCTCAATTACTGTGTAAATATTGTATACTTGCTTACTTAATAAGTAATTTTAGGAATGTTTTTGTTTATATTACTTTGATGATTACTTGATAAAAAAAGTACAAACAATAATTTGTGAGAAAATGTTAATTTTGAGAGAAAATGTTAATTTTGAGAGAAATTGTTATTATTTTAAACTGTAAAAACATGAAAAATCAACATTTTTGTATAATTTTTTTTTAATTTGTTCGTTTTTTTTGTGTAGATTAAAAAAAATATAAAAACTTCATCGATTACTTGTAAAAAAGTTATCAACAATTATACGTGAATGAGTGAGTTTACATGAACATTTAAAGCCCTGAAGCTAATATGTTTTTATTTTTTTTTATTCCTGTAATTTTTGTCGTAAATCCGCCGTAAATACGAAGTTTTAAAAAAAACACTTAAAAATGTTGATATTTCGATTTTCTCGAGCCAAAAAACGAGGTGACTGCGATGGTATAAAATTACCATAAGTGGAATCAGAGATTTTTTATCAGAGTAGATCATTGTAAAGAATATTAAAAAAGGTTTTAATTGTTTCGTTTTGTCATATGATTTAAAATAAAATTAGGTTGGTAACTGGTTTCCCATTAAAATGCAATGAAATTAAAAAAGTACTCCATGCTTTGGATTTGAGATATCGTATCTTAAAAAGAAGACAAACTGAAATTTTAAATAAATAAATATTTTACATAATTAATTCCTTAGTAAGAAAAATAAAATTTATCGGCTAGGTAGATTTACAGTTTATCTTAATAAACTTGGTACGTCACTCATGATATTGTAAAATAAGGATGGATTGATCAATCTGCTAAATGTTTAGTGAATGCTTTCCTAAATAAAGGAAAACGTATTACAAGATTACATGTAACGAAAACTATTGATTTAAATGTTATGTAAACTGGAAACTGTTGTAATTAGAAAAGTTGTTTAAACAAATATTACAAATGTTAATGTTGCAAAAACATGTTACCTTCCATTTTGCTGTAATTCGGTTGGAATTCCTCCATTCGATCTCTTAACGATCTTTACTGAAACACCATTCCATCTAAACCAAGAGCGTAAAGTGAAATATTTGGGTATAGTTATTGATATTCATTTAAAATGGGACCTTCATATTAAATATACTGTTAATAAACTGAGGACAATTTTATTCAAATTTAGGAAACTCAAAGAAATCCTGCCACTGAAGTACTTGAAAACTTTGTACTATTCTCTAGTGGAAAGTCACATTCGCTATGGAATAGCAGTGTGGGGTGGAGCTCTGAATACTCATATTCATGTTATTGAAATTATGCAAAGGCGATTTTTAAAACTGATATTTTGTAAGAACAATAGATATTCTTCTAATAATCTATACTCTGAAACACAAATGTTAGACATAAGACAATTGTATTTTTTATGCACCAGTATTAAATATCACGCAAGCAAACATACAGCATTGCTTCCCTCTCATCAGTATAATACTCGTCAGAGGAATCACTTTATTACACCTCTAATGGTTAGGGTCGTTGCTCAACGCTTATATACTTATTTCGCCCCTAAATTATACAATAACATACCAGAAATAATTAAATCTATAGTAAATCTTGACAGCTTCAAAAGAGCATTGAAAAAGCACATCCTTCAAAGCCAAAGAACTGAGATGCTACGACTATTCGATTAAGTGATAAAAAATGTATTGATTCATAATTTTTAATTTTAATTTTCAACTAGAAATGTGTTGTTTCCTTTACGAAGCTTCTAAATGCATACCCTATTTTGTATCTATTAGACATGTTCTTGTAAACTCTTAACATTATTATTGTTAATTTTTCGTTGTATGGTATTATTGTATTGTTCGTCGATCCTTGTATTGTATTGTATTGTTATTATCTACATTTTACACTTTACATTTTATATTTTTATATTATACATAGGTGTTTTACGTTTTTCTTTTTCTACATTTTTTATTTTTATACTTCACATCTAACATTTTATATCTTATAGTTTACTTTCTACACATGTGTATTTCTCCGCGAAACAAGTGCTTGCACTTATCGCAAGAGTTCCTTATTCACTTCCACCATGTATACTTATTCAAATTTTTGTATTTATTTATTTTATTGAGTGAATAAAGTTAATATTATTATTAAATAAAAACTTTTTCTTGGTAAAAATAATATTAGTAAAAGGATTTCCCCCTTCCCACCTTCAGCGACGTTGCCGATCAAAGAGCGTCGAAGTGAAACAAAAATGGAGACTTCGTTCTGATTATCCTAATCCTAGGTCTCTCCTGCTTCCGTTTTTGGAATACAGATAGGGCAATCCCGCCAACTTTTCCCATTAAAGAAATCGTGCCCTTACATACATATCAAAATATTTGCATTATTCAATTCCACTCTCATTTTCATCCTCTGGTGCTGTCTTATTTCTTCACCTTTGTCTTTACCATCGCTTTCCCCCCGCAAATAAGGTCAATGCGATTTTTTCCAATTTTTCGGTCATAAAAATTCAGTAAGTTGTCTCCAATTTGACGGTCCCAGCGTTTAGAATTTTTTAAAAGTTTTTGTTCTCGTCTTTTCATTTTATTATTTGTTACGTGACAAGGATGCCCACGATGTTACAAAATTGTCAATTGTTTAAATCTCTTTTTCATTTAATTTAAATCTCAAGCTTAGAATTACTCAATAAGAGTATTTATTACTTCCTTTTCTGCGAAGCTATAGCGCCTTCAAAAGAACGAATATTTCTCCTCTTTAAGCATGATTTTTTTAAGCGTATTTGGTATTTTCTTTGAAAGAAAATTTATGAATTTTTTATTGGCAGTTAAATAATCATCTTTATGGCGTGGATATGTAAGTAGATTTAAAGAGTTGGTGATTAAGAATAAAAAGAGACACAGTATCGTATGAAAGTTATATAGTCTTACAATCCGGATATTTTAATTAAAAGTGCTAAGTACCAGAAGCTCCAATGTGTGAACTTACTTACTGATAAAGAGAAACCAGAACAAATTGTAAAGAAATAATATCCATGAAATTGACTGCAGAAAAAATATATAATTTAATGTTAGCTTTAAAAAGACATCATCATACATGTAGATTTAAGATTGAGCGTATACAAAACACGATTAACGATTAACAAAAAAGTAAGTACTCGCGAATATTTTTAGCAGGAATGTGCAATAAAAATAGTATGTGAGTGTCGTAGAACACTCGGTTGAAACGAAGTTTTTTTCACACATATTTACATTTAGCCACGCCTTTTTTCCGTAGGGGTAGGCAGAGACCATTTTCTTCCGAATATCCCAGCTTAAACGATTACAAAAAAGTACGCGGGAAAATTTTTAGCGAGCTATAATGTATAGGTCATGAAAATGAATGTTTCTCTTGTTTACGATTAGCTTTTTTCATCGATTTCGTTATATTTTATTTTCAGTTTTTTAAAATTATTTTTTAGTAGCAATAATTTTTTTCTATTTTGTCACTGGCAAAAAGAGCAACCGTTACAAAAATTCGATTTAAATCGGCACTCGATGTGCGCTTGTCTTGAAGTTGAAGTAAGGACGCTGAAAGTATCCCTTTCATTAGTAATTAATCCTTACATACTTTATACATTTTACCAATAAATAAAGAAGTTTATCATTTTATAATTTGGCAATAATTTATTTAGTGCTAACGAATTTGGTCCATTTAAATATATCTTTATTTTTGTTAAAAAGAACACCCTTTACAATGTTAAACTCTTCTTTTATCTCGACTTTATAAAGCTTCTTCAAAAACAATACAAAAACTGGAGAAAACAAAAGAGCGAAAATCACGGAAAAAGACGCTATCCATTATTGTTTTTCTCAATTGAAGTTTAAACGAGCAGAAGTGCATTTTAATGAGATTATTTATGACATGAAAAGGCAAATTTTCATTAAAAAAATAATAAAATAAAATAATTTCAAGTACCAAAAAAAAAAAAGAAACACTTTTATTGCCTTATTTTTTTTTGGGTTGTCGTTATTAGTAATTAAAAAACAACTTAAAGGCAATCTAACTTTTGACCCATAGGTATAAAACAGGTCTACAAAAAAAAGGATCTTGTTTGTTGTTAGGCAGTTGGAGCAACGTATTCGACCAGCTTCAGACCCGCCGCAAATTGAACCCAGCCCACGCACATCCCACGCGCAGCACACGCGTGCACTATTTTGTAAAACATGTTTTGAGATGGAGTGGCGCATATTAAACCCATCCCACGGCCAGGTTCATATTCAAACTGTTTGGGTTGTGCTAGAAACACAGTTTCGTGGGTCGTGGGTCTCTACTTTTGTCAGTGTGGTCAGTTTTTTCTAACTGGAAAATGGAAAAATTTATAGAAATTGCTAGGAGCTTTCCTGTGCTATAACCACAACGACTCTTTAAATACACTATTTGGAATTTCACTTGATAACTTGAACTCCCCATGGCTGTTCCTCCTTTTATTTTTTGCTTAGTAGGTCTCTCTCCAGTCGTTGCTCGATTTCGAGCGTAGTGACTATTCATGGTGCAAGCCTTCGCCATGCTTCTCTATCCTCTACGGGTCTCGTTACTTCTACTATTGACATATTTGTAAAGTCCTTGATTTGGTCCGTGAATCTTACAGATCTGCCACTCGTTCTTTTGCCGCCCACTTTCCCTTGGATCACAATTTTCTTCATCCCGTCCTTCCGTATCACGTGACCGAAATATTTAAGTATGCACCTCTGGATTCTCGGGAGGAGCCTATCATGATCCCGAATATTCAGTTCTCTGAGTATGTCCAAGGGATTCTCAGCATCCTGCGCTAACATATCATTTTAAACGACTCTATTCTCTTGCGGCATGCTGCGTTTAACGTCCAAGATTCTGATTCATAAGTTGCGATGGAGAATATCAGCGCTTTGAGAAGTCTCATCTTACAATAGGTGCAACCGGATAAATGTTTCTCAGATTCAGATTGTAAATCGAGAGGAAGATGTTGCTGGCTTGCTGTCATCTTGAATACTGGGAGAAGTGATAGTGATTTAGGTATGAGTCGTGTGTGTGGACTGCTATTAAAAAACATGTACGTGGGCTGAGTTTCGGTCACACGTGGGCTACGCATGGGTTGTGCATGGGCTGAGTTCAATTTGCGGCGGGCCTCAATATTGCTATAATTATTTATCTTTTGTCAATTAAAAGGTTAGAAATATAAAAACAGGTTTATTACAAAAAAAAACAAATCAATCAAGTGTTTACAGACTATGGAAAAAAAACTACAGGAAAAGGTGAAAATTAAAACTATACTATAACTTGCAAAGTTACACTTGGTGAAATATCCGGCTAATTTTGTTCTTTCTTTTCAAAAATATAGAAAGATAGTCTATAGTCCAAGGGGAAAAATTCTTTAATCCAACTGCCAAAAATTCGTAGTTTAAACAGAAAAATTCTTCAACTTCAAGTGCCAAACATTCCCAAATAATATTTTAAAAAGAATTTTAAAATAGTATTCCAAATAAAAAAAAACTCCCAACATAAAAAGTGCCGGTAAAAAGTCGTCGGAAAGAGTCGAAATATCCGAAAGTCGGTCTCGGACAAAGTCCAAAATCCGAAAACTGCAAAATGTTGAGAATTCCGAAAAGTCGGTCGCTGCAATGAATTAAAATACTAATAATCATAATTTCGACATTAAGAGCAAGGCTTTTAGTATCAAAAATTTAAACACGAACTAAAAAACCTACAATTAATGCTGAACTACACACGAAAAAAAAAAGAATTTAACAAATAAATAAAAATCAATATCACTTTCCCAAAGAAAAAATACAGAATATAACTTAGAAACAATAAAAAAATTACTTTTTTCTCGAAAAGTAATACAACAATAAAATGAAATAAACTTACCAATTAATTATATCTTAAATCTAACAAAATAAATTTATAATATAACGACCACCGACTTTTCTAATATTCTCAACATTTAACTCAAAAATCCGTACATATTAAAGACAATTTATCGATCGTATCAGTCGTTACTGTCTATCGCCTTATAAAAACACGATCAGCTACGGCTTCAAAATTAACATAAACCACCTAACATACCAGGATCCGATATCGTATTACAGGGAAAAAATCCCCTAACAAGTACTCCCTTTACCCTCTCATCTCTAACTCTTCAACCAAAAATTTGAAAACACAACTGACCTGTCTCGGGTTTTTCAGAAAAAAAATTCTCCATGAAAAATATACGAGCTGGACACTTTTAAATGGGCCACCATGTATATTTAAATAATAAATATATTGGTGAATGAAATACACGATGTACATACCCTGATAAACACAGCAAGAAACAGAGAAGCGATGGAAAATGTGATCGCTAACATCCATTAGTGGATATGCACCAGAAGAAGAAGAATGAAATACATTGTATTAATAACTAAAAGGGATTCCGGACTTTAAAAGAAAAATATAACGTCCAAAAAAAATCTAATCCTAATGGTCCGTTCTCCGCAGCTCATAAAACTTGTTGCTATGTGTCATTAGGTCTCCCGTTACTGGAAAAGCAATAAAACAAACAATGGAAACCATCGCCGTATTCCAGCAAACAGGGTTAAAGTCCCATCCAAGGAACATCAAAAGTTAGTTCCATGGAATCGTAGTTGGAAAATTACAATTAGTCGAGTTACACGTAACAAACCATTCTCCCCATTCGGTGGATTCCTCACGAAATCATTTTATGGCCCTCTGTGTAATTTTCTACGGTGCCACGAAATATTACGAGAGGTCGCAAAACTGCAAACAAACTTTTAATTTATCCCAGAAGTCCTATTTTCTAACTTTAAAACTACACTACGTGAGATTAGATGAAGACTTTGATTTCACCGAGTTTGCTCGGAGTAAAAGTGTTACTTGTTTTAAAATTATTGTACACTTTTTTTTCAAGCAAATTATTAATGACTAATACTACTAATTAATCATAGTCCGGTCAATTTAGACATTCAAAGATACATAAATTCCCAACAAGCTAAGAGTTATGGAAAAAGCGATTAACACAGAACTCATCAAATATCTGAAGAAATTTGAGATAATCCATGACAGACGATATGGGTTTCGACAACTTCGGTCTACTGGAGATTTGCTGGCTTATGTCACTCAGCTCTAAACAAACACTAATGAAAAGTTTGGTGAATCCCGTGCAATAGCTTTGGGTATATCTAAAGCCTTTGACCGCGTTTGGCACCAGGCATTGTTAAGTAAATTATCTGCCTACGGTCTCCCTACCAAACTTCGCCAATGGCTCTTGAGCTTCATGCAAGATCGCTCCTTACATGTGGCAGTTGACGGTATTTCTTCTGATGCATTTAAAACCAATGCCGGGGTCCCCCAGGGTTCCATCCTGTCCCCCACCATATTTCTTTTACACATCAACGACCTCTTGAAAACCACCACGAACCCCATTTACAATTTCGCAGACGATAGCACACTTGTCTCAACTTTCACGTCCTATCGATCACTTTCGGTGAATGATACGAATAGACTCAGGCAGGAACAGGTTGATACCATCAGTAGAGATCTTAAAGCAATCGTCGAGTGGGGAACCAACAATCTTGTTCAGATCAACGCCCAAAAAACACAAAGTGCCACGTTTTCCAAGAAAGTGAATTCCTCAAATCATCCCATCACAATGTCCGGAAATACCCTTGAACCAAGTCCCTCCATCTCGATTTTGGGAGTCACGGTGTCCAATAATATGTCTTGGCATGACCATGTTGCTAACATCGCAAAGTCGGCAAGCCAGAGGCTAGGTTTTCTGTGGAAATCCAGAAAGTTTTTTACTCCTGATCAACTGTTGACGACGTACAAGGCTCAAATCCGACCTCTACTGGAGTATTGCTCGCACATTTGGGGTTCAGCACCAAGGCATTCTCTTCGTCTTCTAGATTCCATTCAGAAAAGAGCCATTCGCTTGATAAATAGCTGAACTCTCACAGATACTCTTCACCCTCTAGAACATAGAAGAAGAGTTGCAGACCAGTCATTGCCCTACAGATATTTCCATGGCAGATAAATAAAAACTCTTATACCACCATTGGCCACATCCGGCCGAAGAACTCGGCACGCTGATCAGTCTCACACATTTACTCTCAAGCTTGACACTACAAGGACCAATCTTCATCAAGAATCCTTCTTTTACAGGGCTGCTACGGAATGGAATAAGCTTCCAAAATCAGTTTTTCCAGAGAACTATGACCTGCAACTTTTTAAAAAGCGTGTCCACAATCATTTCCTTTCTATAACCCCTTTTCCTTCTAATAGTCGCAGTGCGGGCCGTCCGCGGCCCACACGATAGGTCTATCCTTTTTGCGACTATTTTCATAAAAAAAAAAAGTTAGTTAAATTGTTCAAAACATAATTATAAATAAAATTTTAAAATTCATCATTTCCGAGTATGGAAAAAATTTTACTCAAGATCAAAGGTAAAAAAAATGAGTATTTCGCGATTTTCAGCAATACGGTAAGTTTAAAATTCCCCATCATTCCCATATTCTTCTTCTCCTTTTGGCTCATAACCCTTGGTGGGTTTTGGCTTGCTCAACTATGTTCCTCCATCCGGTTCTATCTACCACTATTCTCCTCCAGTTTCCTATTCTTTGAGTTTTTAGGTCTTCCTCCACATCTTCTATCCACCTTTTCTTGGCTCGCCCTTTCGGTCTTGTGTTTTGAGGTTTCCATTCGAGGATTTTTTTTTCACAATTCTCTCTTTCCTCATCCTGTATACATGTCTTAACCATCTTATTCTTTGACTTTTTATTTATCTTGTTATATCCTCTTTTTCTATAAGTGCATCAATTTCGTGATTCATTCTTATTCTCCACATAACGTTTTCATGTATTGGGCCGTATATTCTTCTAAGGATCTATCTTTCAAATATTCTCAATTGATTTTCATCGTTGTTTGTTAGTGTCCATGTTTCACATCAATAGGTTACTACTGGTCTTATAAGTGTTTTATAAATTGTGATCTTAGATTTTCTGTTGAGTATTCTGCTCCTTATTAGTTAAGATAGGCATAATAGCATTTATTTCCTTTTAGGATTCTTGCTCTTATTTCATCTTGGACGTTACCATTATTGATAATTTTCGTGCCAAGGAAATTGAAAGTATTGACGCTTTCGATCAGACCGCCGTTTACATTAATATTTGGTAGTTGTATTGGGGGATTCCTGCAGCAGTACATATATTTCGTCTTGTCTTTGTTCACTTGCAGGCCTCTTTTGTTTACCTGTGGCTCAAGCTCTATGGCGATTTGATAAAGTGAGGCGAGGTCACGTGCAATTATTGTAATGTCGTCCGCATACCCAAGTATTTGTGTGGTTTTATTTACGATGCTTTCAGTTCTATCGATTTTTTTGATAGCTGCTTTCAGCACTAGGTTGAAAAGTACTGCCGAGGGAGCGTCTTCTTGTCTTACCCCGACTTTTACTTTAAATTCTTCGCTGAACTGTTGTACTCTTATAGCTGCTGTCGATTCGGTCATGATAACTTCCACCATTTTTACTAATTTTCGGGGTATTTCTAGGAGGGTTAAACTTTGTAGCATTTTCTTCCTGTGTACTTAATCGAATGCCTCTTTAAAATCTATAAAGAGATAATGCATATCTATGTTATATTCATAGCATTTCTCCTGTATTTGTCTTATCATACATATGTGGACTGTGGTTGATCTATTCTTTCTGAATCCACATTGGTATTCGCTTAGTATTTCCTCTGAGTAGGGTGTCATTCGATTATGGATCACCCCTGATAATATTTTGTATGGGACACTAAGTAGTGTTATTCCTCTATAGTTTCTACAGTTGGTCTTATCACCTTTTTTGTGTATCGGGAGGATAATTCCTAGTTTCCAGTCCTTTGGCACCTCTTCTTGCTCCCAGATGTGTAGTATTAGTTTGTGAATATGTCTCCATAGTCTCTCTCCTCCGTTCTTTATTGGGTCTGCTACTATTCCATCAGCACCTGGTGCTTTCCTGTTTTTCAGATCTTCCATCATTCCCATGTATGGAAAAAAATTTACTCAACGTCAAAGGTAAAAAAAATGAGTTTTTCGAGTTTTTAGCAAAACGGTAAATTTTATCATAAAATTACTCTTAACAAAAATTGTTAATCATAAAATTATCTATAAAATATGTATTTATATTTTTTTTCCTAAGAGCCACCGTTTCTGAGATAAAGCGATTCAAAAAATTGTAAAAGTTGTAATCGTCATAATATACAAACGTTTCCCCGCCACCTATGAGGTAGTGTACTTGGTGCGTTTTTTTTAACGTGGTTTCCTCAGCAGGCCCATTTCACGGGTCTGTTGTGATTCTGTTTAATAAGAAAGATATTAGCAAAGGTTGTAAATGATAAAAGCGATGTAAATTAATAAAAATTGTGAAATTTATTCGTCTGATTCGTAACCTTCAAATCCTTCTTCTTGATCTTCTTCTTGTTCTTCTTCTTCTTTTTCTTTATTCGGCGTGTAAGTAAATTGCGTCAAAAGCGATGTATCGCATGTCACCTCGCTGGAATCAAAGGAACCCTTTACTGTTGATGAACTCAACATTAGAGCACGACCGACGTTGACAATTTGTACATGCCAAAGAACAAAACAGTCCAACTTTTTTGCAACCAAATTTTGCACTGCAGCCTTTTTTGCAGTTGCAAAAAATTGTGTTCAGCAGTTTTTCCGGTGCATGTATTTTCGATCAACTTCTAAGCTCAGTCTGTTGGGTCTAGCTGATAACAAAGCCACACTTGAACTTGGCAAAAAGATGTTGATGAACAGCTACTGAGTTTGGAGGGAGACGAGCTAATTAAACTTGTTTTCTATTTCGAGTATTTTGTTTTAGCCACACACACAATTGAACAGGAGACGGATGTTGTCTCGAGGAAGTTACACTTATTATGTGTATTTAATATTTTAAGTGTAAAAATATCGTGGGTATCATATACTACCAATAATGATGTCTTCAGAATGATGGAGACGTAACGACAACTGCTAAAAACTATAAAGAGGAGAAAAACGGAATACTTTGGACACATAATCAGAGGATCTAAATATCAGCTACTGCGCCTCATAATACGGGGAAAAGTGGAAGGTAAAAGGTGGATAGGGCGAAAAAAGCTGTCCTGGCTACGCAATATCAGGCAATGTTTCGTGCGGCAGCCAATAGGGAAAGATTTCAGGAAATCATAAGCATGATGATAGCAACGTCTGAAGACAGACAGGGCACCAGAAGAAGACAATCACTGATAGAAAAAAATTTTTACCTATATAACAGCTCCAGAGATGTATATACGTAGCATACTCATGCTTATTATGACGATTACAACTTTTACAAATTTTTGAATCGTTACATCTGAAAAAAGGTGTCTTTTAGGAAAAAAAATATTGATACATATTTTATAGATAATTTTATAATCTACAATTTTTGTTTTATGATAAAACCGTTTTTCTAAAAATCGCGAACAATTCATTTTTTTGACCTTTGGCCTTGAGTAAAATTTTTTCCATACACAGGAATAGCGTAGCAGTAAATTATGGGATAAAATTTAAATATATAATTTAATTTTGAACAAAAATCACCATCAATGACACTCGTCGGGTGCAAAAGATCGATCAAAATGTTTAATGTACACAGAACGTTTACACATTTACCAAAATACACTATACATTTATGTATGTGCGTAGTGCTTCGAATCGGTAAAAACAACCCACTTCTGTCATACGTCATAAACGGTTAAACTTTAAACTTCGTATTCTCTTACAATGACTTGGGAATTATTATTAACAGTAGTCTTACTTGGTCCGACCATATTTTGTCATTAACCAAACGTACTAACAACAGGCTGTATCTTATCTAAGACCCATCCTTGAATATCTGGGGCCCGCCTGGTATCCTGACTTAATTCGTAATAGAAGTTTATTAGAAAATGTTCAAAGAAAAGCCACTCGACTTCCCCTGGGACCGAGAAGACCTTCCTAAGAAGAGAGACTTGCTATGGCCAACTTAACTTCTTTTGAACTTCGACGTCACCGTGGAGATCTTATCACAACATTTAAAATATTAAAATTCATCTTTGGAAACCTTCCCATGATATTTCCATTAAACCATGACAACCAGCTCAGAGAACATGCATTAAAACTTAAAAAAGAAAACTTTGTGACCAGATCAAGACAATATTTTCTGAGCAATAGAGTTTTTGACACCTAGAATAATCTCGATGTTGACATTTTTTCTGCTTCTTCTACTAACATATTTAAAAATAGACTGGACCGCCTTATATATCAATAACTTTTAATTTAATATTTATCCTGATAACAAGTATTGTAATTTTGTTTTGTTATCTTATCTTTTTTATTTTTGTTTATTTCAATTTATGTATTAATTTGCTAATAGGTAATTGATTTGTAAATTATCTACGGTTTTTTGGTAATATAGGGACTTGTCTCTCTGCCTTTGATTATATGTAATAATAATAATAAAAATAATATTAAAATTTATCAATAAAATGTGTTACAAAATTTATTTTTGTTTTGTTTATTTTTATATTTTATATTAAAAATACCTAATAGAGATTAAATTATAAAAAATAAATTTAAAAAAAAAATAAACAAATTTTATACTAAATTTTATTTCTGAATTTTATTAACACGTGCACACAGCCTTACACTTTTTATTTAAATTATGGAATAGTTATTTTTAATAAATAGATCCAAGTTTAGTACCAATACGAAATGTTCTAGAGCTTATTGCACTGCCTTGATTACCTGTTACAGGTAGTTTATACTTTTTTTAAATAACCAAGTTGGGACACTCTGTAAAATTTTTAGAAATAAATCGTAAAAAAAGTACGAAAAATATTAATAATTTTTAAAAGATAAAGTTGCTTGCTTCAATAATCAAAATGTACGAATAAATAACTGAAAATGAATTATTTAAGTTAAGTTCTTTTGCGTCACTGATTGTCAAATCAGCTTGTATCCACTTATGTACCCACATCCTTTCTTTGATCTGTTGACTTCTAAAATTCCATTCGTATTCGTAGATATTTGCGTTTGGAAACTTCTGAATTTCAGAAGATAAAGTAAAGAAAAACTAACTTGTCGAGTATCCGCCTGCTGCACTCTGGAATATTTCGCATAATTTCATCTCAAAAATCTCAAAAAAGTATTTCTTTGAGCTTGTAGGTAAACCTCTTTAAAATGATACATTTTCCTTTTGAGGATTTTTTTTTGTAAGAAAAGTATCGTTTTGCTGTCCATCTGACCGTAAGAGGATAACGTTATATTAAAGTTTGAGAGACTTTTTAAAATATATTTATTTTTTCCAGTGGTTGAGGTTTCTTTGGAAGGATCTGATAAGGAGCTACAAGAAGAAAATACCGTGGTTATTTAGTTGCCACTTTTATTAAGGACACCGTATTAGTTTTTACAAAAACAATCAAGGGACTAATATTTCGATACAAATAGTTTTATTATTATATTATTTATATTATTATATTGCTTGTTAACACGCTTATATTAGTTTCACGTCATTGTGAAATTTATAAAATCCCAGAGACTCCGTTGGTTGGGACACGTTCAAAGAATGGAAGATGCCAGGATGCCAAAGAAAATTCTAAACATTGAAATCTTTGCTACCAGGAAAAGAGGAAGACAACGGCTCAGATGGATGAACCAAGTACTGGGTGACCTGAGGGCAATGCGGATATCCGGCTGGGGAACCAAAGTTAAGGACCGCATTGCTTGGAGGCGAATTGTGGAGGAGGCCAAGGCCCACGTCGGGCTGTAGCGCCTATTGGTAAGGTAATATTAGTTTCACGTGTATCTACTTCCCGCAAGCTGTGTCATGAGGACTCGTCTTAGAGCAGCAATTCTCAAACTTTTGTTATTCACGCCCACCTGATTTAATTTAAAAAATGTTGCGCCCCCCAATCCGTAGACCTAGGAATTTGGACTAAAATAGGCAACATTGTCTCGTCGAGAGCGCCAAAGATGCTGTCGGAAAGTTCGCGGCGTTCGTGCCACGTATTCAAGCTTCCTGATCTTTCTCGAACTGTCTGAACGCCACTATAAATACAGAAGCGCACATACGGTATTCTCAGTCTCTCAGTGAAGGTGTTTTAACACTAAGCAAGCATTATTGTGAAGTGTGAGTGTATAAGTAGATGTAGTATGGATACATTTTTAAAACGAAAACTTGAGGATGACGGGGCTTGTACATCGACAGGTTCAGGTGGAAATCGTCCGAAATCTAAAACAAGAAAATATGACCCATCATACCTAAATTTGGGCTTTACTAGCCTTGAAGTAGGTGGCAAAGAAAAACCACAATGCGTTATCTGTTTAAAAGTATTGGCTGCAGATAGCATGAAACCAAATAAATTACAGAGGCATCTAGAAACGCTGCACAGAGAATATGTCAATAAACCGCGAGATTTTTTTGTGGAGACACTCAGATTGTTTAAAAAACAAAAATCCAGCTTCCATAGAGTACTGGCAGTATATGAGAAGGCTCTCTTGGCATCATATAAAGTGGCATAGAAAGTAGCTAAATGCAAAAAACCGCACACTATTGCAGAGCAACTTATTTTACCCGCTTGCAAAGACATTGTAGAAATAATGTTTGGTGAAAATTTTACTTCACAACTTAACAATATTCCTCTGTCAAATGATACAATCTGTCGACGAATTAACGATATATCAGTTGATATGCAGCAGCAGCTTGAATCTGAGCTTACTGGAAACTTGTTTGCTATACAACTTGACGAAGCAACTGACTCTAGTAATGATTCCCATTTGATTTGCTACATTAGATTCTGTCAATGTTCTAAAATATGTAAAGATTTAATGTTTTGTAAACAGATTGAAGGAAGAACTACAGCCACCGAGTTGTTCAAGATTACAAATGATTCTATTACTAAAATGAATTTGCAATGGAAAAATTGTGTTGCGATTTGCACCGATGGAGCTCAAGCCATGTCTGGTAAATACAACAGTTTACAAGCGCTAGTAAAAAAGGAATCCTCAGAAATTATCTGGACGCACTGCATGATACATCGGGAAGCGTTAGCATCAAAATCGCTAAGCCCTGGACTAAACATGATTTTGACAGTAGTTATTGAAGTTGTTAACTTTATAAAAACCAGACCACTAAAAACAAGGATGTTCTCTGTTCTGTGTGAAGATATGGGAGCTGAGCATCAATCTTTGTTGTTTTATTCCTCATCCAGATGGTTGTCACGCGGTAAGACGTTTAAGCGTGTCTTTGAATTAAGAAGGGAAATAGCGATATTTTTAAGCGAGGAAGGTCACAAGCATTCAACAGATTTTTTCGACAAATTATTTTTACTGAAGCTTTCTTATTTAGTAGATATTTTTGAAAAACTTAATATACTTAATCTTCAGCTGCAAGGAAAAGACGTAAATATATTTGATTTAAGTCAAAAGATTGATGCTTTTTGTAAGAAATTGCAGTTATGGCATAACAAATTGAAAGAAAACAGTTTGGAAATGTTTCCCACATTTTGCGATTTTGTGCAAGATTCCCCATTGGAAGATATTTATAAAGCTGTGATGCTAAAAACCATAGGAAGCCATTTAGAAAACTTAACTGAGAATTTCAAGCGATACTTCTTTGCAGAGAAAGATATCAAGTTGTAAGACTGGAGCTGGGTTTTAAATCCATTCGAAAATAGACCTGTCGAACTATCACTGCAAGAAGAAGAACAACTGATAGATATTTCAACAAATCCCTTACAAAAATCAAACTTTGTTAACAAATCTTTAACAAACTTCTGGACTGAACTTCCGAACGACTACTCCGTTATAAAAGCCAAAGCGCTTAGAATTCTGTTGCCTTTTCCAACGTCCTACCTTTGTGAAACTGGATTTTCTGCACTTGCTGTCGTGAAATCTAAATACAGAAATAAACTTCAAGTAGAAAATGAACTCAGAGTGGCCATCTCTAACATAGAACCAAATTTAGAGAAGTTGTGCGCCTTAAAACAAGCTCATGTTAGCCATTAGTCCTTAGAATATTTCTTTGTCATCATTAAGTAAGTAAAATTTCAATAAAGATTTTTTAAAAATCTATCTGTAGCATTTTATCATTACCATTTTATTTTTAATCTGTACTGCGCCCCCCCCCCCCAATCATGTAAACGCGCCCCCCTCAGGGGGCGCGCCCCACAGTTTGAGAAACGCTGTCTTAGAGGGTTGTTTTCGCGTGTCCTCGCCAGATGTCCTGCTCATCTCAATCTTCCTATCTTTATGGCGGATACTACATCTCTACTATTGGCTATTTGCTTATAGTTGTTATAAATTTCATAGTTGTATCTCCTCCTCCATATACCATTCTTGCAGACTGCGCCGAGAATTCTTCTCAGGATCTTTTGTTCGAAGATAAGTGAAAGATTTTCATCTGCTTTGGAGATGGTTCACGTTTCTGGTAGGATAAGGGTCTTATAGATTGTGAATTTAGTTTTCTGACTTAGGTATTTGTTTTTTAGATGTATACTTAACCCAAAGTAGCACTTGTTCGCTAGAACTATCCTTTATTTCCTCGGAGGTAGTGTTCTCCTTTGTCACAAGGGAGCCTAGGTACGTGAATTTGTTCACTACTTCAAAATTAAAGTTATCAACGCTGAAGTTTTGACCGATATTTCTGGCTCTGTTGTTTGGAGTTGATGCCATTACTTTTGTTTTATCCTCGTTTATCTGGAGGCCCATGTTTTCCGCGGTTGTGGAAAAGTTAGCAAACATTTTCTTTAATTTGCGGGTGGTGCGTGCTGTTAGGTCCAAGTCATTTACATATGCCATGGTTTGTGAGGACTTATTGAAGATAGTTTCCCTGTTGTCTAATTCGTCGTCCCTCACAGCTTTTTCCAATACCATGTTAAAGAGAATACTCGCCAGCGCATCTCCCTGTCGTAGCCCTACTTGGGTTTTAAAAGATTGTGATAGGTTGCCTTGTACTTGTACATTGCATATAACTCTACGCATTGTAACTTGGCCGAGTCTTATTAATTTGTCGGGGATGTTGAAATCGTTCATGGTTGCATACAGCTTGTGCCACAGTACACTATCATATGATTGTTTAAAATCTATGAATAGGTGGAAAGTATCTATATTGTATTCGTTGGTTTTTTCTAGTATTTGGTGAAACACGAAGATCTGATTAATTGTTGATCGACCAGGTCTAAAGCCGCTTTGATTAGATATTAAGTAGCGAAATATTTTCCATCAACATCAGCTGTTACCAATTGTAAACAAGCAAATAATATTTCTTTTAATTTTTTTTTATTCAAACCAGTTTTCCTGTATTATTAAATTTTGCAAATTTTCCTACTACATCAGATGCTCTTTATAAAGCATTTCGCTATCGTCGATCTTAATAAGGTCGAGGATTTATTTGAAGATATGACGTCGGACAAGTGCCATCGAGAATTACTCCTGGCTGAGATTAGCTTTTTCTTCAATTTCTCTCTTCAAAGTGGAAAACTAAAAATTGTGGAAATGTTCACTTTGACAAACTGGCTCGTTACCGAGTATCTCGTTTACTCGAAAGTATTTTGCCACTTTTAAACCGACTAAAGTTGAGGTTTTATGTTAAACCAGCTAATATTGCATCACCGATAACACAGAGTTTTTGTAATTCGGTGCTATTTGATAATAAAAAAAATTGTACTGATTAGTTAAAAAAATAATTAACATTCCGACACACAACTTATTTTAATTACCAAAAATTAGTCGAATTAACCATGTCCGACAACATTATACAACTAGTCACATTATTGCTGACAAATTAATCGGATTTTAACATCTTTTTCTTCTTTCCTGGCTTTACAAATCATCTGGATGAGTCTTAGCCGCATCCTCTATTGCTATCCATCTCCTGCGATCTTGTGCTTCCACTTGCTACCGCTGGACTCACATCCTAGATAGATTTACTGCAAAAGCATCCTTCCATCTTTTTTTGGGTCTACCTGTTTATCTTCTGCTGTCTGGTCTCTCCAGGAATACTGTTTTTTTATCAACCTGTTGTCTTCCGATCTTACTACATTACCTGCCCATCTTATTCGGTTAGCTTTTATGTGCCTGACTATGTTTTTACTGCCATACATTGTCGCTGATTCAGAATTGTGGCGCCTTTTCCATACACTTGTTGTTTTATCTCTATCGGATCCAATTATCATTCTGAGGACTTTTCTTTCAAACACAAGAAGCTTATTTATTTCCCGTTGATTGAGGGTCCAGGTTTTGCTGCCATAAGTAACTACGGGGCGAATTATTGACCTGTACAAAGTTAGTTTGGATTGTCTCTTTAACAGATTAGATTTCAATATTGATGTGAGAGAGTATAACGCATTATTTCCCGCCATTATTTGTGCTGAGACATCTTTTTCTACTCGAATGTCATTCGTGATTACCGCTTCCAGGTACTTAAATTCCTTAACCACCTTAAAGTTAAACTCATTAAGGGGTTATATTCTGTCCAATTAAAGGCCTTTGATTCTTTGTAACTACCATGTATCTTGTTTTTTCTTTGTTTACTCGTAGGCCCAGATTACCTGCTTCTTCCTCCAGCTGTAAAAAAACCTCCCGTATGTCTCTTGATGAATAGGCCTCTGTATCTATGCCTTCATGAGCAAAACCTTCTATTAGCTCCTACCCTCATCTATGCATATGAGTTTGTTACTCACATTTGTGTTAGCTTCACTAATTTCCTTGGTATGCCATGGGCCGCGGACGGCCCGCACTACAACTATTAGAAAGGGAAGGGATTATAGAAAGGAGATGATTGTGGACCCGCTTTTTAAAAAGTTGCAGGTCATATTTCTCTGAAAAAGGTGATTTTGGAAGCTTGTTCCATTCCGTATCAGCTCTGTAAAAAAAGGATTCTCGATGGAGATTGGTCCTTGCAGTGTCAATCTTGAGAGTAAATGGGTGAGACTGATCAGCGTGCCGGGTTCTTAGGTCAAATGTGGCCAATGGTGTTATAGGAGTTTTTATTTCTCTGGAGCATCTGCCATGAAAATATCTGTAGAGTAATGACTGGTCTGCAACTCTTCTTCTATGTTCTAGTGGGTGAAGGGTATTTGTGAGAGTTGAGCTGTTTATCAACCGAATGGTCCTTTTCTGAATGGAATCTAGAAGACGAAAATAATGCCTTGGTGCTGAACCCCATATGTGCGAGCAATACTCCAGTAGAGGTTGGATTTGAGCCTTGTACGTCGTCAACAGTTGATCAGGAGTAAAAACTTTCTAGCTTTCCACAGAAAACCTAGCCTTTGGCTTACTGACTTTGCGATGTTAGCAACATGATTATGCCAAGACATATTATTAGACACCGTGACTCCCAAAATCGAGATGGAGCGAGGGTTTTTCTGGACATTGTAATGGAATGATTTGAGGAATTCACTTTCTTGGAAAACGTGGCGCTTTGTGTTTTCTGGGAATTGAACTGAACAAGATTGTTGGTTCCCCACTCGACGATTGCTTCGAGATGTCTATTGATGGAGTCAAAAAAAAACATATCCCGGATTGAAAGGATGAAAAGCTTCTGACTGCCGAAGAACTTTTAGCAGCGTTAGAAAATATGCCGGAACCCGAAATAAAGAAGCAATCCCGACGGGATCAGTAGCCAGTGTCACTCAACGTGTCTAGAAGAGTAGGTTAGGTTAGGTTAGGTATCATGTGAGTGGGGCGTAGTAAACCCTCCACCGCGACCCTTAGTAGGTCTATTGTGGCTCACCCCTAGAGGTCACAGTTCACCGCACAATCCAGCCCTTCTCACGAAGTTCATTGTTGTATAGGGTGAGATTTTTTTAAAATCCGTAGGTTCTAGGTTGGTGTATCCAAAAATGTTAAACTTTATTCTTCCCAGGCCGGGGCATGAACATATGTTCAGCAGTTTCCTCTTCCACGCAGCTGAACCGACAGTCCGTTTGTCAGAGCCAAAAGACTTAACGAAAAAAAACAGACATTAAAAAAATTTGTAGTGAGAGTAAGTTAGTTTTAGTTTTTATATTATTTAACCATTAATGTTATTTTGTTTTTTAAAATAATTTTTCGCATAATTGAAGTTGTTAGACCTATATATTTACATATAATTTTAAGATTTACAGTAGTAAAACTTAAAAAAAAAAATTTTAAAGTCTCCACTTATTATTTGAACTAATGCAAAGTGCTAATGAGCACCTAAATATTAAATTATTAAAAATTAAAGAGGCTTTTGTTAAAAAAGCAAATAGAACAATTCCGAAAAGCGAAAGTTAGAGTTGACATTAAAGATCAATTATTATTTTAACGAATTTACGATCACACTTGATAACTCATGGGATTCTCTGGATGATTTAGAGAAAAATATATTTATATAGAAAATTTTTTATACAAAGATAAATATCCACGTAAAATGCAAACGCTTCTGTAATTATGTTATATTTATTTACTATAACAATGAAAAGTGAAAGTAAAAAGTCTTCGGTGAATCTTTTTATCGGTATTTGCATTTTATATATGCGTTATTAACAACAATTATATTTAATTATGCAAATATTTACATTAAATATTGTTCTTTAGTATCATCTTATTTATAATATTAAACTGATACACGCTTTTGAAATTACAAGACTTTATTTTTAATTATTATTATTAGCGTTAGGTGTCAAATATAAAGTAAGTAAATGTTAAAAAAGCGGTACAGCAAAGCCATGTCTAGCCATCAGCATTTTAACCGGAATCCTGTCATTTCCTGCAACCTTACCCAATTTCATACAAGTCCTAGAACTTTTAAGTTAGACCTCATATTTACCGAACGATAATAATGAACTGAACTTTAATTAAAACTCACTGGTTATCATTTCCTTCAATTTTGTACTTTGATTTAATAAAATGGTTTAAAATGGCTTTAAACAGCAGACACTAGTAACTATATTTTTTTCTTTACAAGCATAAAAGTAATAAACAGTCGTGGTATTGACTTAGTGTCTCTTATTGCTTTGTTTTTTCGACTGCTATCGCGTTTGTGATATCGGATAGCCCTTTTTCTTCTTAAAATGTATTTGGTCTTTTTGAAAGATGATAACGCTGAATTGATCAAACAAAAAAACATTTATATCTCCGTTTAGGATCAGTTCATCCAAAGAAGTTGCATCTCTCGTTACCAGCGGTTCTTTTTCCGTTTTATTTTTTATTCGTTTTGGTTTTCCGTTCGCTATGAGTTTCCATCCGCTCGGGAAATATATGGAAAGTCGAAATTTTCCAGATATAATTATATTAATGGGTTTATGTAAGGTTTTTCTAATTTAATGAGCAGTTCTTCCACCATGTACGAGCAGCAGCGGGCTTGACTCATATTTTATTTGTGGAATACTTTGAAGGATAATTATTTTTAGCAAAATATTTGTAAAGGAAATTAAACGGACCTCTGCAATCTGCTTTAATATATTTCCACGCGAACATTTTCATTTATTTTTAAACTATTTGGATATATAATTATTAGAACGACTTCAAATAAGCAAATATTTTGCTTTAATTGCAGATTTAGTTAACGTAATGTAGGAGTGAGGTAACTTTATTAGTTATAAAGAGTTGAAGGGTGTAAACGTGGGGAAAATAATCTTCAAAGTTTTTATTGAAACAAATATTTTATTAATATTATTATTATTATAATATTAATAGTAGCCTAAAAGATAGAAAATCATTCCTTTATGGTCCTAACGCTTACATCAAAGGAGCAGGCACAGCCAGCAAAGGAAAGCAGTTATTATTTAAAGCTCAATAAAATCAGCTTCATTATTAAAAGATGAACGGTACACTAAAAGTTTTTTTTCGTTTTTTCCCTTTTGATTAATATTCTTTAGCCACACAACTGGCAATAATTCGAGGGTGGTTTTTTTCCGCAAATAAACATTTTATTTTTCTACATAATCACCTTTTAGCTCGATACATTTAGTCCAGCATTTTTCTAATTTTTTTATTCCCTCCAAATAATAGGTTTTTTCAAAGCTCTCAAAATACGCGTTTGTTTCGGTAATGACTTCTTCATTCGACTCAAATCTCTTACCGCCCAGCCATTTCTTTAGGTTTGGAAACAGAAAATAGTCGCAGGGGGCTAAATCTGGAGAATATGCTGAATGAAGTAGCAGTTCGTATTCCCAATCCGTGGATTTTGGCCATCGTGACTAGACAAGTGTGCACACGTGCATTGTCTTGATGGAACAGCACTATCTTCTTCTTAGCCAAATGCGGCCGTTTTTGCTTCAAATCAACGTCGAATCTGTTCAAAAGCTTTGAATAATATTCGCCGGTGATCGTTTTACCTTTCTTGAGGTAATCGATGTGAATGACACCGCGTACATCCCAAAAAACTGTGGCCATGACCTTGTTGACTGACAGACTCTGTTTCGCCTTCTTTGGTCCACGTTCACCCCGAGCAACCCATTGTTTCGATTGTTCCTTGGTCTCTGGCGTGTTGTGATGGATCCATGTTTCATCCACAGTAAAAAAACGGCGCAAAAATTCGTCCGGATTACGGCTGAACATCGCTAAACACTCTTTTGAAGTGGTCACACGATTGCGCTTATGGTCGAGTGTGAGCAATCGCGGCACCCATCTCGCAGAGAGTTTTTTCATGTCCAAATATTCGTGTAAAATATGATGTACCCGTTCAGTTGAGATACACCTACAGCATGAGCCAACTCACGCACTTTCATTCTCCGATCATCCAATATCATTTCATGGATTTTATCGACGATTTCCGGCGTGATCACTTCTTTTGGGCGACCTGGACGTTCGGCGTCACTAGTGATGGTACTACCACAACGGAACTCCGTAAACCACTCCTTAACCATTGAAATTGATGGTGCCGAGTCCCCGTAGTATTTATCAAGTCTTTCCTTAGTTTCAGTGATGGATTTTTTACGTAAAAAGTAATGCTTAATCAGCACACGAAATTCACTTTTTTCCATTTTCGTAAAAATTCACGAGGTTGTCTGCTTTGAACGGCTATCAAACACCAACTGCACGACGTAGCTTGCTCAAAATTAGAAAGTTGCCCACTGATAGATTATAGTTGACGACAGTACTGTTGCATTTGGAGTAACTGCGCGGGAAATTTAAAAAGTCACTGACTTATCAAACTGCCCTCGTAGTATTCTAACTAAATAGTCATTTTATTATTACAAACTCCACGATTAAGTCATCTCTCTACTCTCCGCTGCTTGTAAAACTTGATTACTAGTTGGAAATAAGCAATTCAATTGTTTAAGTTTGAGTATGAAACCTTCTATGCCAGGAATTCCCTTGTAATTAAAAAATGCATTTGTGCAATTCACACGCAGTAGAAGTGAAGCTTCAGTAAACAGAGCAAAACATTTATTGTGAAAATGCTTGAATTTTATTTATTAATCAGTTCCATGTGAATAAAAACTTCCTTAAAAGGAGTTTAACCTTATTTGGGATTGATAGTAAAACTTTGTGAAACAAGGAATGGCATTTATCATATTACTCGGACCTCGCTAAAAAAAATTGAGATATTTTTTTAGTTTCTGCTCGAGAAAGGTTGGATCTAGGGACCTCTTGGAGTACTTTTTTTATTTTTAGAAAAAAGACTAGAAAAAATAATACGAAATTTCGGCCATATTCACTATTTTGTTTCTCATAGGATATATCGTATTTCGAAAAAGTACTCCAAGAGATGTCTCAATTATACAGTTGTCTTTATCGAAAAAAAAAATTATCGCGATCCATCAAGAATTACTAGGTCAAAAATGATATTTGCTAAACCCCCTGCAGATACAATTACGGAGCATTTTTCATGACTGATTCGAGCGCCCTCGCACCAAATAAGCACTTTTACATGGATACTATGAATTGTTGAATGAATCGTTAGTTCATTCATAAAAACCAAAAATAGCACTGAATTCCAAAAATTTTAGCACGTGTGATGATGTCAATAGAAGTTGCGAAAGGGATTCATTGCATTCTCGAATAAGACTAATTAGGTGATGTTGGAGGAAAAATATAGAGTTTAATGAAAACCATAACTGGTATAACCAAGCTTAAGGCCAGTTGCATGTAACTGGCTTTGAGTTTTGTTATTTCGCGGTATGGACATATAAAGGTATAAAAATTGAAAACATGTATCGTAATGATACATTTTGGCAAAATAAGATGAAATCAAAATTAGTAGATTTTTTTATGAAATACTTGCTGCCTGAAATAGTTGACAGTAGATACGAGAGAAATATGGAAATAAGAGATTGATATAAGTTATATCTGTACAATTAGATTGTTATGTGTATATTTTGTTTTCAAATATATTCTGTGAGTTATCGAGTTTTTAAGTTCAGTGAGCATACTGAATAACTTGAAAAATGTCATTCATTCATACCTATCGAAGAAGAATATTTCTAAATATTTTGCTATGTACGAAAAGGTTCAATAGAGCTTTCCCATAAACAGCATTTATGCAGCGATTCTTTTTTCTGTATGTATCTATTTTTTATTAACTACCTACCCATATCCATATTATGGATATATTTATTATGATGAAAAGGATACTCATTTTATTTTTAAAATCCTTATGGAGATTTTTTAATAATACAGAAGAAGGCCTATTCTGAGAATTCTAACGGCCGACTGCGACGGCCGCAGACCCGGCAATGCCAAATTTACTACGAAACTTACGCAACAGTGAGTTGAAGTGAGACGCAAACAGCGCTAAGCGTTTTTTGTTCGTCATTGGTCTCCGCCCCTTTCGCTCGGGATTTTTACTTTCCGCTTTACACCGCAAATTTACTCTAATATGTTTTTAAAGGTTAACCCATTCTTAAGCTTCTTAAACTACTTTATGTACACACTGTATAAAATTACTATCATCGGAAAAGGAATATATTGGATTCGCAGTGAAGATTAATTGTGGTTGTTATTTGATTAAAGTCCTAATTTGTAGCTACCTGAAACGTAAACAAAAAAAAAGAATGAAACTTTTAATCTTAATGCTATCCAGAATACTATTTCCTTAGTATAGATAGCTTTTCGTTCAATTTTAGTCTTTTCACATTAATTACAAAGCAAAAAGTAAACAGAAGGAAAAGTATAAATCCTTTATTACGGGCGAAGGCATAAGAATTAGTTTGTGAAAACCAAACCCGGGTCGAATGGAGACGGCAAGCTCTAAACTACTTCATTATACAAATATTTGTCTTCTTTATGCGGTTTTCCTACTACAGGGAAAAGGAAATGGATGGAACTACTGGCTGAATGTAAATGTAAATTGTATTATTGTAATATGAAGAAGTGGGGAAGCCGCTGTCTGTAGTAATATGTAAATTTAAAAAGTAAAGGGAGGGGTTTGTTCATTGGTGGAGACAAATACTTGGATGCATTTTAAAAGTTGCATTGATAGTGAAACTTGAGAATGCCATTAAACGTACTGAAATGACAAATCTACACTAAAATGTTAAAGATAAAGGGCAATGCATTTATATTTTTATTTCATTTATGAAAACAAAGGTCTTCTTCTTCTTATAGTGCATCTCCTATCGGAGGTTTGCCATCATCACAGCTATCCGGACCTTATTGACTGCAGCTCGGAAGAGTTCTACATTGCTACAATTAAACCAGCTCCTTAGGTTTTTGAGCCAAGACACACGGCGTCTTCCGATATTCCTCCTTCGACCAATCTTTCCCTGAACTATCAGCTGGAGAAGTACAAAGGTACCAATCAGAATATTAGAGGAATGAATATGGTGGAAGCAATCTTACTTTCATACCCAACACCAGCACTTTTTTATGCACTGTCAGTCGTGCCATTTTTAACACGTTCTAGCTGCTCATAAAGTTATGCAGTGCCCCATTTATTTGTTTCACTGCGTAAACTTTGACCGCAAACATACAAACTCTTTAACTTGTTTCACCCTTTCTCCTTCAATCAACACCTCTCAGTTTGTCATGCTTTCTTCTCTTTCAAAAACCATTACTTTCGTTTTGCTTACATTTATTTTCATCTCTTTGATTTTTAGGACACCATGCTTAATATTAACCATCGCCTGCAACTCCTCCTCAGATGATGTTAATATGACCTAATCACTGGCTTAAAGGAGGCATTTGACGATCAAATCATTCATTCTCATTCCATACGCACTCACATTCAAATTTTTTAAACATCCGTCTGTTAATAAAAATTGTTAATAATTTGTAATTCATGTACACAATGATTAACTTTTTTATAAATAATGATAACATATAACAGATAGGAGCCATGGATCACGCCATTTTGGGAATCAGCATAAGAGGTCGCATTATAAATGATGGGATTTAAAGAAGAACAGGGGTAACGGATGTTATGAGAAGAGTGGCCGAACTAAAGTGGAGATGGGCAGGTCATGTTGCAAGGCAGAACCCATCCAAAATAATGCATTGGCGCCCAAGAACAAAGAGAAATGCAGAAAGACCTCCAAAACGATGGCCGGATGACATTCAGAGGACAGCAGGGAGGAACTGGTCCCAAACTGCTCAGAATAGACGGACATGGAAACTACTGGAAGAGGCCTACATTCAGGAGTGGATGGACATGGGCTAGAGATGATGATGACTAATAACAAATAGAAATGGCCATTAACTTACTTTTTTTAAATTTGACTGTTATTATGAATTCATAATGGTACTAAGTGTTATTATGCAGGCCATAATGACATCCAAATAAAAATTTTAAACGTGTCAAAATAACACCGTTGTAGATAAAAATTTTAAAAGAATATTTACCGTATATTTTTGTAGCTACTTTTTTTTGTTGTGCCTCTAGTTTATTGCACTGTTGACTGGTGTTTCACGACGCCTCTGGGGAAGTTTGTATAACGTCGGGACGGCAGCAGGCGCCGGCCTGCTTGGGAAACTAGACAGATGCCGATCGGTTCCGGTTTGGAGGTGGTTAAAAGGAAAAGTAAACCGTTGAACTCGGTACCAAAAAATTATTTTGTTTTATTTGCACACAAATTGATTTGAAATCGATAAATTATTTGAAATAATTTTTTAAACAAACAATATATTTTATTGAAAATTTATTTTCGATAGAATCTCTCACCGTTGAATATGATAAATTGTCCATGTCTTTAAATAGTGTTATTTCTTACTATAAACCAGGATGGTTGTAAAAGACACTTTCAAACTGTAACTCGTGTTTTCTTTAAGATATGAATAATGCAGAGTCTTGAAAGTTTTCGTAAATTTTATGTTATTTTATCAAATAATTGCTTGAAGATGTATTAAAAAATTAAATCGTTTTACAGTTTGGTGTTTTCCACAAAATTACATATCCGCGATTAAATTTATCAAACCATAAAAGAAAACGAATAAGGTATACAAAACGGTACAAAAAAAGTTTTAATTCACGCAAAGACATACAAGTTGACCAACCGAAAACGAAACAGAGCCATTTGCAGGAACCTCGTCAACATTTTATTTTTGACTTAACTATTTTTAACCCCAAGCGAGGGTAAAAATTACCCCAAAATTTTTAAATGGCATTGGGGGTCGAATGAGATGTCTTTTAAAAGCTCTTACAATGTTTTATACAATAGTATTTAAATTTTAAAATTCCAAACATTACTTATTGAGTAATTAAATTTTAAATGTGAAACTTATCTGCAAATCACGAACAGTAAAAATGTCATTCATTCGTGATATAAATTTAGTACCTATTTTTTGCTTTGTGGCGATTTTTTATCACTTCTAAAAATCTTGATCCTACGTTGAGTACGAGGCAGCTGGCATATATGTCTTGGATGAATTGAAATAGCATCCAAACCATTTTGAAAAAGAATAAATCCATAGTTAATACGTTTAATCCAAGAACTTAAGGGGGATGATTATGACCGCCGTTTGTAGTTTTGCAAAATAATGAGTGCTCGAGCAGGAAACGATCCACAGTTCCTTTTTAATATCTGTTTTTCCGATGAATGCAGTTTTTTCTTGCGCAGGACGGTAAATCACCACAATTGCCGCTATTGGTCCGATTCAATACCAAAGGTTTTTCACGAGATGCATACACAGCAATCGGAGAAATTAAAAGTATGGGCTGGCATTTGCGGTGAACAATTGGTGGGCCCTTTTTTTCTACCAGGCAATTTGACTGGCGAAATGTATTTGCAATTACTGGAAGATGCTATTGACCATGCCTTGACTAATATATTTTTGAAAATAATCCACAGTATGACGAAGATTATTTTTATTTTTAACAGAACGGTGCTCCTCCGCATTATGCGGCGATTGTTCGTCAGTATTTAGACCAACGTTTTCCACGGCATTGGATTGAAAGAAGAGGCAGCACTGAATGGCCTTCAAGATCGCCGGATTTATCGCCCCTTGATTTTTTTTGAGGGGACATCTGAAAAGTAAAATCTATAAAACACAATCAGCGTCGTTGGAAGATTTGCGTCAAAGAATCGTTGACGAGTGCTGTCGAATAACTCCGGAAATTCTTCGGAATGTGCGTAAACGATTTGAACAGAATCTTTATTATAGTATGGAAGCGGGTGGTCATCAGTTTAAACATTTAATCAATTAAGTAGTTAGTAAGCAACTAAAATAATTGGAATTTCAACAATTAATTTTTTTCAAAGTATTGGGAGGGAATGTAAAATTTAAAGACTATTGTAAAAAGAATTGTCAGAGCTTTCAAAAGACATCTTATTCGACCCTCAATGCAATTTAAAAATTTTGGGTTAATTCTTACCCTCGCTTATAGTTGGTTGAAAGTGAAATCAAAGATACCGGACAAGAGTGTCTCTGTAATCAAAAATGGACGAATCTAAGCGTTTTTCCAAAATATTATCGAGGTTCCTGCAAATGTCTGTTTCGCTTTCGGCTTGTCACCCTGTATAATATCAAAGCCAAAACAAAAATTATTATTTTAAATTTTAAATGAATTACTTAATAAAGTTTTTTAATAATGTCGAAATCTATAGTGAGTAACACTTTGGAGCGTTTAATAAAAACTAAACCGTTTCTATAATCTCATAAAACATCCAACTAACGTATAAAAACATTTTGGACTTTTTTAGAAAAACCAAACCCCCCCTATAATCTCAAAAAACATCCAACTAACGTTGATTCGGGTCGACTGCGGTTTTTTTAACATTCAACAACCAAATAAAAGAGAAAAACCAACAAAGCTGCTTACATCTCCCTTTTTTTTTGTTTTTTTCAGAAAAATACCACTATCCAGCCGACAGCTGGCGGGTAGAAAAAAAACTTTTAAGACATCAATAACGGCATTTCATAAAGCCGGTGGAGGCAGATCCGGAAAAACTGGCAAAGACGACGAATAATAATATTTTCGAGTTTTCGATATCAGTTGTGGCACACTCATGCTATCATTTATGTTGTTTTTAATATTAGAATTTTTAAACCGCTAGAAACAAAACCAAACAAAGTGCAAACAAAAAAGTAAGTAAGGTTATTTGGCGTAAATTACAGTCAAAAATACCAACAGACACGGTACATATTTACGAAGAAGTAAAAACAATGCTTTAAGTACTGCACTCTACTATCTACTAATTTTTTAACATAGAAGTTACAACCATTAGCTAAAGGTGTTATTCTCCTGACGACATCCACTGCACCTGTTCTTCTTCTTAGTTAGTTGTTCTGGATTCTATCTCTTAGATAAATGCCCAAAATAGCTCTCTCCGTAGCTCGTTGTGTCACTTGTAATTTATTGATGGATTTTCTTGTCAGAGTAAGTGTTTTCGCTCCGTATGTCATAACAGGCAGGACACACTGATTGAACACTTTTCTCTTTAAACATACCGGGATGTCGGACCGAAATATCTCCTTTAGGTTCCCAAAAGCTGCCCAGGTGAGTCCTATTCTTCTTTGAAACTCATTCATTTATTGTCCTTACCGGTAACTCATTAAAACTCGTATTTAAAAAACCTTTTCCTACAATTTATTCAAACATTCAAAACACTTTAATCCTGGTCTAATTTATGCCCAAAAAATGGATGTGTTTTAAGAAAACATCTTGCACGATTTAAATAATGATAATGATGTGAATACTGACTGCATTAAGGAGGAAGGTAAGTAGAACCAAATATTTGTTTTTGTCGGGGTGAAAATTAAGAATCTCCATAGTTAATATCGATCATCTTTCACTTCCGAAGGCAATATCACAACCTATTTTAATTCATTAGGGTGGTTAAATACACTGTCTAAGAAGGATGTATCCCTTTGGTGCTGTGGTGCACGTTCAAACACACTTCCAACTTTGTTCAGTACTAATTGTAATATTTTAAAGCAATTGCATGTACGTAATACATTAATTTGATTATTATAAATTCTTTAAACGTTTTTAAAAATATTCTTCAACAAAAGTCAGTATTCCATCACTTTTAAATTTAAAAATTAAACAAAACTAATACAAGAGTATGTACTAATTACTACAAAGACTTATGAAAGAAAATTTCTAACAAGCTGTATTTATAAAAAAAAATTTTTGTGTTTATCATTTAACTAGCTACCACAGACCGAATGTATCGTGATAAAAAGTAATTTCAGTTACAAAAAGCACATCAGACAGTAACTTTTCTAGTAGCATTTTTCAGATAATATAAATCCAATTTCATCTTAATCCTTATCAAATAATATAGAGAAAATCTTTTGGCAATATCAAGCACAAAAGATTACATCATTCACAGAAAATGGAACGCGATCTATATTCAATTACTCCTTAAAGTCTGCTACAAAATGAGATAACTTCACTTACAAATATTGAAAACTAAAATATAGTTTTAGTTTACAAAAGTACACTTTAAAAATTACCGAACTTATAAAATACACTACACGACATAATTTGCGTGGTTGAAGATTAAAATGGTAGAGCCAATGATTTATGGGAGGGTTCTAATCCTAAAAATAACAAGGCTATGGAGCATTACAAATGAAAATACGAATGTACCTACTTGTATTTCAGGGAACACATTTCCTCACCAAGGCTTTTTTATCTTACTTTATTTTAAATATTTTTAGATCCCACGTCAATCGTAACAATTACATGGGCAAGATACAGAGTGTGGTCTGTAATTTTAACTAATTATACAGAGTGTTTCAACGAAAATTCTATACAGAACAATGTTATTTTTTTTAATTTATAAAATAACTTTGAAGATATTTTGGATTTAACTAATTTATTTAATGAATATCAGTAGGTAATAAAACAAAAACTCCAAATATACGATTTAAATGTTCGAAATGAACCCCGCTGACCTTCATACAAAGATAAAATCTGTTTTCAAAGATTTTTCCAAAATTTGCTAATACGTGTCAGAAATCGGCATGCTATCACAATTCTCTGTCGCAACTCTGCAAGATCTGCAGGCGAAGTGACGGTGATTTGGCAGGCCACTCTATTGGACCACTTCTGGCAATCCAACGTTATAAAAAATGTTGGTTCAAAACTAATTTTTCAACAGGACAGGGTACATTATAATACAATTTTTAAACCAACATTTTTTTAGGGCGTTGGATTGGCAAAAAGGGTCCAATGAAGTGGCCAGCCAGATCACTAAATCTCTGTCTATTGGATTTTTTGGATTTTTGCAGATCTTGAGGAGTTGCGACAGAGAATTGTGTTTGCCATTGCTTTTCTGTTTCCTGCGGTGTGCTCACTGCCTGATGTTTCGCAGCTATGACATTTTCTTTCTTTCGATTCCTTTTTTTCCTTTAATTTTGCCGTCGATCATCAACTGCAAGAATTGATATTTTTTACTTCGCATGATATGCCCCAGATAAGCTGTTTTCCTCTTTTTAATGTTTTGAAACAATACGCTTTTTTTGACGCGTCTAAGAACTTCCCTATTTATCAATTTTGCCAACCAAGTTATTTTAAGGCTCACTTTTAATGTCCAATCCTTCATACCATAGAGAAGCACCGACCAAACGTTTGGTCGATCAATAATACATAGTAATAAAAATAAAGTTAATAATATTTTTACGCAACTTCATCTAAAAGAGATACAGTTTTATAATTAGAGGGTAAAAACTACCTATGTGTGTAATTTTATTCTACTTTGGTATAAGAAACCTCTCTACACATGCCAGCCCAAATTATCGTTTGCTTTTTACTATTCTGTAGTGTTTCTTGTATAAAAATATGAACAAAATTTAAAGAAACAAAAATTATTTCGCACTTTTTTATTCTTTGATTTATTCGCATTATCAAAAATAAAGATAAATTTTAAGTTTACAAATTAAATAATGTTTTTATACTACGTCCGTCAGTTTCTTTTATTGGAAACATGAAAAATGCATTCTATTTAAATCCGACTCGAGTCCAAAAGCTTTGTGAGCAAGCATTTTGCGAAACTCGGTTTATTTTTAACTGAGCAAAGAAATGGACGCCATTACCAATGGATATTGGAGATGTCAGAAACATCTCGTAGCTTCAGGCGATTCAAAACGACTCAGACCGTTGTCGGGTGGTAAAAGTTAAAAATGCAGTTTCCTCATTTTCGAAACGAATAGTGGTGCATTCTGTGGTACGGTAAAGTGAGCAGAAAAGCACTGGGTAATGGAAAAACTGATAAAGAGGTCCTTTGAGGAAAAGCTCGAATTTTCCGACGAGATTTTCTCGATTTTCCTCCTTTGGTTTTAGAATACAGGGACTTTTTTGTACTCGAGTATATAAGAAGCGTACGCAGAAAAATTGGAGAAATAAATGAATCCTCGTTCTTATTTGAAAGGAATGAACTACGTTTGGCGCATACGATTTTTCAACGAAATTTTAGAATGTACAATATATTTAAATTACTGCACATAGATGCATTTAATGTTCAAGTTATTTAAATTTTACGAAAACATTTTGCATAAGGTAGTATTTATTTGAAATTGTATTCGTTTTAAAAACGAATTTTATAACTATAAGTAATATAAATTGACAATGATCAATGTTTTGACAGGACATAGCAATATTTTTGGAAGCTCACGTGCTTCCAAATCCAACAATCTTTTTAAATCATGCCGATATGGGATTTATTGTTAATTGATAAATATTTTGGAAATTACATACATACATACATATAGTTACGCTTTTTTCCCGTAGTGGTAGGCATAGACCACTTCCTTCCACTTGCTACGGTGCTTACATACATCTTTTGCTTCCTCTACTTTGATCAGTGCTCTCATACATGATTTGGTCCTTCACTGGCCCATATATACTCCGGAGGATTTTGTTTTGTTATGGTCCACGTTTCGCACGCATGCCATAATCGGTCTGATAATAGTGTGGTAGATACTTGAGCTTGATGGTTTAGTAATCGAGCAGAAAATGAAATTTAACTACCTTGGCATAGAGCTTTTCGGCTTTGGTGATATTAAAGAAGAAATAAAAGATCAAACAACAAAAGCAATTAGAATAGCTGGCTGCCTGAATAGATTAGGGTGCGATAAGAGTATGGGAACGGATACTAAATCAAAGATCTACAAAACCGTCGTGAGGCCGGTGATGACATATACCGCAGAAACCAGGCCAGAAACAGCGAAAACCAAAAGACTCCTAGAAACAGCTGAGATAAAGATACTCCGTAGAATCACTGGAAAGATACTGCTGGATAAAGAGAGAAGCAAGAATATCAGAACAGTCTGTAAGGTCAAGAACATCAATGACGGGGTAGCAAACAGGAAGAAGGAATGGAACGAACACGTAGGCAGAATGGACGACCGCAGACTTGTGATAATTGCTCGCGACAAGTCCCCATTGGGACGAAGAGACGTTGGGTGCCCCAGGAAACGATGGAGCGACAGTCTCACGCAAGTGGATGATAAATAAACAGGCGACTCGTCTAAAATCAAGAATAAAGAAGAAGAAGAAGATACTTATTTTTGTTCTTCGAGAGACTATTTACAATGCAGCACCTTTTTGGGTACACGAACACATTTGGAGGTCAGGTATCTAAAGAAAAAGGATAAAAAGGGCTGCGGGATACGGTGGCTGGCGGCAGTCTTTATGAAGGGTCGACAGAAAATAGATGCATTTTGTTATCGATGGATGGTTTGAATACGCTTTACGATTAATATAGTTTTTGAGTAGAATACGTTTTTATAATTTCTTACACCATTTTCAAAGTGTCAAAAAAGGCACGTCTGGCGGTGCATAGAGGTGTGTTGGTTCCTACACTTATGTATGGTAGTGAATGTTGGGTTTGGCAGAAGAAGCATGAAAATAGGATTAATGCTGCGGAGATGAGTAGTCTGAGAAGTATAGCCGGAGTGACTCGGTTGGATAAAGTTAAGAATAGTGAGATAAGAAAACGCTGTGGTGTAAAAGAAAATGTGGTCACAAAGATAGATAAAGGAATGCTTAGATGGTTTGGACACGTAGAAAGGATGGATGAAGGAAGATTGACGAAACAAATTTATAAGGCGAGTGTGAATGGGCAAATCGGTAGAGATCGACCTCGGAGAACATATCTCGATCAGATCAACATTTTTTTGAAGAAAGGCCAGGTCAAGAGTACCAACAACCTAAGAGCATGTATAAGAGCACTGATGAAAGTAGAGGAAGCAAAAGTTGTGTGTACGAACCGTAGCAAGTGGAAGGAAGTGGTCTCTGCCTACCCCTATGGGAAAAAGGCGTGACTTTATGTATGTATGTATTTTCATCAATATTTTCGATATAATTAAGAAAAAAAAATTTAACATTTTTTTTAAACAGTCTAGTATGTATGTAAAAAAATAAACTACTTTTATTTTACCCTAGCGGACAAATGGGTTAAAAAGGTACAATCAATTCGACGAGCACTTTATTTTTTTCGTATTCAGTAGACCAGAATAGCATGAAAATGACTAATAAATACCATGCAGCAGAATCAGTATTCCCCTGCGTAATATATTTTGTATATTCTTGTGATTAATAAATTATTCAAAAAGAAAAAAAGTGAATGAAATGACATTTTGAAGGTTTAAATTTCTTTTCAACGCATTTGTAAAAATTATTTTCAGATTCACCCTCTGTCGCGGAAGTCAGCACTCGCTTCCCATGAGGACAGTTAACTAGTAATTTAACCACTCGAAGAGCAAAAGACTATGAGTCAGAGAAATACGAAGCATGAAAGATTTTTTCCGAAACAGCTAGAAGTAGGATCATATTTATAGCAGTTCGATATCTGCAGCACCAGTGGCGCACAACTTGGATATAAATAATTAGTAAGAATAAAATTATTATTTTGCATAAGGACCAATTTTTGAAGTGATAACTTCTTATGGCACGCTGTGAACTTTTTTTGTAATGGGTAAAAAATGTTAAACTCGCGTCAGGACACGTGGCCTGATCGAAAATTCGGATGTATTTCACTGGAGCAATATAAAATGCGACTTTTCTTGACTGGTAACTTGGCAACCTTATTCAACAAACTGACAAATTCAAGTACATTTTTTATGTCATTTTGACAAATTAATTTAGTAGCTAAATTCAAAATTTAAGTGCTTTTCATTAGTTTATTGATTAAGTTCTGCTTTTGCTGCATTAAAATGGTCCAAGGAGAGGTGTCGTTTTTAGCAGATGCTATGGACACCATAGCGTATCTTAATGACTCTAATGGTTCTCCCCCCGACAAAATTTTAGATCAAATAATTTATCAGTGCAAGAAGCCGATAAAAAATGCATCAATTTGTGTTAAAAAAGCATTAAAAACTGGACTGAAAGCTGGTTTGATCAAAGAGAACGGGGGAAGGTTTAAATTAGGTTTTGGTTTGCCGATAACGGAGGCTCGAAGACGAAGAAAAAATAGAAGCAGAAGCCGTAGACGACGTAGCCAAAAGCGACAAAACCGAAAACAAGGTAGCCGAAAACGAAAAAGTCGAGGTAGGAAGAAAAGCGCCATATTGAAAGAAGATCAAGCAAAAAGCGGAAGAAAGAAATCGAAAACATTCAAATCTGGTACTGATGTTTAATATATAATTTATAATAAAGCGTTAATAAAAATAATGCATTATTCATAAACTATGGAAATCTGGAGACAATATTTTTCAGATTAAAAATAATATTATTTGAAGTGAAAACTTCTTTAGCGGCGTTGTACACTTTTTTTGTAATGGGTAAAAAATGTTAAACTCGCGTCAGGACACGTGACCTGATCGAAAATTCGTAAGACGGATGGAGAGTAGACAGCTGGCGTGGCGTAGGAGAGGGAGTATCCCCCTCTCTTTCTACGGCGCGGCGAAAATGTATGCCTGCGCCGGCTGTTTCGTTTAGGCGGCGCAGGGCGCACAACGTTAATACTTAAGTTTTCACTTCTGCCGGCTATCCCAGAGTGCAACCCGTAAAATTTTTTTTATAAATGTATTTTTTATGTAAGTATATATATTTTTTGTTTTACTTTTGCTGCAGTCCTTTGGTCAAGCCACTCGTTAAAAATTGATTATTAAAGTACCTACTGACATGAAAATCGTGATACATTTTGCATCTACGGGGTGAATCAAAGATTGCATGGAGTAACTTCTTGTCAAAAACTTTATTTGCCATAATATGGTCACAAACTGTGCTTAATTGTAAAAACCCTATACCCTATACGGTGTCCCAAAAAAAAGCTGCATAAAGTTGTATTTTTTAATAAAATATGGGTCACAACACATCTGCAAAAATGTTATGATTAGGAAGGAAGATTTAAAAAAATACATTAACCTGCTTAATTTTTTTGGGGCACTCTATATATTTTTAAATTAAGCACAGTTTGTGACAATATCCTATGGTAAATAAAGATTTTATCAATTTTTATTCACTAGGAAAGAACATACTTTAAGCAATCGTTAGTTCACTCTGTACATTACATTCTTATCATCATCATCACGTAGCGCTACAACCCTGGGTGGGTCTTGGCTGACTGTACAACTTTTTTCCAATTTGTTCGGTCTTCCATCAACCTAGGGTCAAATGGAATGTTCATTTTCCGGAGATCTGCTTGGATGTTATCTCTCCATCGCATTCTGGGACGTCCGAGCGGTCTCTTGCCTGTGGGAATCTCCTCCCATACCAGTTTTACAAGTCTTTTGTTATGCAGTCTGTGCACGTGGCCTGCCCATCTTAGTCGCTGTGATTTAATTTCTTGGACAATATCGGTGTCGTTGTAGAGTGCTTTTAATTCGATATTGGTTCTGATCTTATACTGGTTTGTGGTGATGTCATGGTGAGGTCCGAAAATTTTTCTAAGTATTTTTCGTTCAAAGCGTCTGAGCTTTTCTTCGTTTGCTTTGGTCATGGTCCACGTTTCGCATCCGTATGTTATTACAGGTCTGACGATGGATTTATAGATTTTGATCTTTGAACTTCTTGTGAGATTTTTTGATTTTATGAGCTTATTCAGTGCAAATAGACAGCGGTTTGCAGATTGGATTCTGTCTTTTATTTCTTCGGTAACATCGTTGTCCGCTGTGATTACGGCCCCCAGATACTTAAAACGTTGTACTCTTACGAAATTAAAGGTGTTGATCGTCATATTTTGTCCTATTCTGTCTCTTCGTGTCGTTCTATTTATACACATATATTTCGTCTTCTCTTCATTAATCTTCAGCCCTACTTCACTTGTTGCTCCTTCCACCTTGTTGAAAATGTCTTTCGTGGATAGAATGGAGTCTCCAACGAGATCTATGTCATCTGCATATGCGAGTAACAGCTTGGGACCTTGAACCGATAGTAATTCTGTTTTTATTTCGGCCGACCTCATGGCTTTCTCTAATACAAGGTTAAGTAGTAGTGGAGATAACGCATCACCCTGTTTAAGTCCACTGTTGATTTCAAAGCTGCCAGACAGTTTATTATTTACACGTACTTTAGATATTCCACCCTCCATACAGACTTTGGTCATCCGAATGAGTTTCTTTGGTATTGAGAACTCCGCCATGGCATTCCATTCTTGGCTTCTTTCTACGCTATCATATGCCCATATCTTATCCCCACGATAATTTACACGGTGTTTTCGAATTTAAAATTTTTTTGAAATTAAAAGCTATTTTTTCTAAAAAAAATACTTTCCAACCTAAGCTTTCTAAATTTTAAATTATTTTGAAAGCATACCTTTTTTAGTTATTATTAATTTTTTAAGCATTACGTAAAAAATTGACCCCTCGTTTCTGATTGTCACGCCTTTGATATAAGGATCATATTTATGAAGACAGCAGAAGACGATAACTAGTATGATCCCCGATTGTGATTAACGACCACCCTGGGAAGGATTCACAATCTCCCCACCCTTTATTTCATCTTAAATTTATATACAGTTCAGTTATGGAGTCAGATAGTTCGGTTTTGTGGACGTAGGCAGCAATTTTTATTTCTCTATTTTCTCTGAAGAAAAAAAAATTATATTAATAATTTTCAAGATAAAGAATCTTTGGTATGTTTAAAAAAAATTGTCCGGATACTCATCGTCACAATGTAATTTAAGTTAATTTCTTGGATTCTAGTTGCATTTGTTATAACAAAATGTAAAAGTTGTACTATTTTGGCAAAAATATAATAAAGCACAAGATGCGCAAGCTGTACGAACGAAAAGAGAATGCTTTGAGGATTTGTAAGATATATTTGGATCCACCCTGTATACAAGGTCCATCGGTTAAGTCATAAACGCTAGGTACCCATAGAAAAGGACGAGTGAGATAGTTTTTGAGAAGAGATAAAAGTGTACAGACGCATTTTTTGTAATGGATAGAAGTTTGAATACGGTTTACGATAAATATAGTTTTTGAGTAGCTGATGATAATATCTATCTCGATCGTGTTCTATCTTTCGAATGATGATATTACGACAGCTCCCTGGTTGATCCTGCCAGTAGTCATATGCTTGTCTCAAAGATTAAGCCATGCGTGTCTCAGTACAAGCCAAATTAAGGTGAAACCGCGAAAGGCTCATTAAATCAGTTATGGTTCCTTAGATCGTACCCACATTTACTTGGATAACTGTGGTAATTCTAGAGCTAATACATGCAAACAGAGCTCCGACCGGAGACGGAAGGAGCGCTTTTATTAGATCAAAACCAATCGGTTTTTATTATTTCTTACATATTTGACTACAAAAATGTCGTAGGATTGTAAGAAATAATAAAAACGTATTCTACTCAAAAACTATATTTATCGTAAAGCGTATTCGAACTATCTCTCGATAACAAAAATGCGCCTACTTATTGTCGTCCCTTCATCAAGACTGCTGCCAGCCCCCGTATCTTGACCTCTTCTTTAGATACCTGTAATTTTGTCCACCAGGGCTTGTAGGTCATCGAGATTGTCAGCAAAGACGATGGTATCATAGGCGTACCTGATGTTATTCAGTCTGAGTCCGTTTATCAAAATTCCCTTGTTCATGCCGTCTAGGGCTTCATTGAAGATGCGCTTCGACTATAGGTTAAAGATAAGGGGCGAAAGTATGCAACCCTGTTGAACCACTTGCTTTATTTTTACGTAATCTGTGTGTTCTCTCTCCATTCTGAGGTTAGCGACGTGGTTTCAATAAAGGTCCCAATTATTCGCAGCACCTTGCCATCGATACCTGTTTGTTTAAGCAATATATTTAAAGAAATATAAATATCTCTATGTTGGATTTTTTGTGTCTTTGATCGTTTTTTCCTTGTGTCCTTTAAAATGTTTCTGTCCAATTTTGTATGGAACACTGTGTACAATCTAAATATCGTATTAAGCATCCATCGTTTGGCTTCTAATATAATCAACTCGTATGTTAATATCGTGCATGCATCCTGTTTAGTGTTCACCATACATAGACAGTATATTATTCGATGGAAATTTCAGCCCGAGTAATTTACTGATTGATATACGGCTTAGGAATTTTATTACATGCACCGATGGCAACTGCATACGTTACGAATCTGACAAGAAGGTGTAAGGACTCGCATTCATATGCCAGTCGCTCTCGTTTCTGTTGATTAATTTACGGATAAGAAATTTTAACTCAACCTAGTGAATATACCAGACAGCCTATAATTTTTTTCCTAAGAGATTTCATCTTACTTTTGCACAATCAGTACTTTTAAAGGGTATTTTCTTGATTAAAGTACGTAAAAATTTGTTGAGGTACGTCGCTTAATTACTTAAAATAAACTAAAACAAATTTATGTCGTTAGGGAAGTTGTGTTTGTAACGAAATAAATAGGTTTAAAGTAATCGCAATTTATAAATTTTACTATTTTTAATACAAAATTTTAAGATCATTTGAATAATATCATTATTGCATTGTATGAAAAATTTGATAACAATATTTCATAAAAAGAGATATAATGTAACGAAATAATTGGTTTCTGTTTATTTAAAAAAATACATACAAATATTAGTAATTTTAAAATGGGGCTTGCTCTTTGGTTATAACTTATAACTTATAATTATAATTTTAAAACTTGAACCGGTAATTTTTTTTACTGAATATAGTCGCAAAGAGGGTAGACCTAGAAAGGAGATGATTCTGGACCCGCTTTTTGAAAAGTTGCAGGTCATAGTTCTCTGGAAAAACTGATTTTGGAAGCTTGTTCCATTCTGTAGCAGCCCTGTAAAAGAGGGATTCTTGATGGAGATTGGTCCTTGTAGTGTTAATTTTGAGAGTAAATGGATGAGACTGATCAGCGGGCCAAGTTCTGCGGCCGAATGTGGCCAGTGGTGGTATAAGAGTTTTTATTTCTTTGGAGCATCTGCCATGAAAATATCTGTAGAGTAATGTCTGGTCTGCAAATCTTCTTCTATGTTCTAGTGGGTGAAGGGTATCTGTGAGAGTTGAGCTGTTTATCAACCGAATGGCCCTTCTCTGAATGGAATTTAGAAGACGAAGAGATTGATTTGGTGCTGAACCCCAAATGTGCGAGCAATACTCCAGTAGAGGTCGGATTTGAGCCCCCAGTGCCCGTAATTACAATGTGTGCATGGAAATCATGGAATGTGGATTAAAGTAGCAAATCATTTTGATGCCATAAAAGAAGTTGTGTTAGATATTCAAAATGACTCACAGCGTGTAAGTCATTGTTTGCAATTTATTTTATCTATTTTGTTTTATTTTTTTATTGTATTTATAACTTGCCTGTGATGTATCCATACGCTAAATAAATAAATAATGAATTAGAAAAAATATTAGAAAAAAATGAGGACTTCCATTGTTTGGAAAAAGTTGTTAGAATTTTCGAAGGCAACTTTTCTAAAGAAGGTTTTACTTGACAAATTGGTTTACTGCCTAAATTTAAATATTGCCCTATTAAGTCAGTAGATAAAGAAAGAAGTTTTTTTGTGTCCAAACACATTTTTTGTGATTAAAGACAAAATTTTGAAAAATATTTAAAACTTAAACGTGTTTATTTAATATTTTGATTTATTTTTAAATATTTTTAATAAATATGCATTTGCATATTTAGAAAAATAGCTGCACCTTTTTAGTAAAAGTAATGCATATGCGAATACGGGTATTTTTGTAATGTTTTGTTGCATATATTTCGCTTTATTTTTGTATGGAAATTGATCACCCCCCTTTAGCGACCAATATATTATGATTCTCAGTGGTGGTCGTAATTAGAAGGTTTACCGTAGTAATAAAACCATAAAATACATTTACTTATATGTTTTATGGCTGTTTAACATTGATACCCCTCAAGAAAAAAACGCAAAACTGAATGGAATTATGTCAGGACTATAGTGAGAATGAACTAATAAGTAAAAAAGAGATCTTCAGATGATGAAAACCCACGGCAACAATGTGTGCTGGTGATACAACTATTCGAATTACTGTTTCAATCGCATTAAAAAAATTTAGTTAGAATGTGTAGGGTGTATATTATGGTGGGTTACATAACGACTCGTCAGTTGGATTTATGGGTAGGCAAGATGTCACTGCGGTCAATTTATTATTGTGACCAGCCGAAATTGCTGCACTGTATACATGTGTGACAATTCACCCATTCGAAATGGTCTGTGGTAATAGAATTACAAACATTCAGAGTCGCAGGAACAGTAAGCTGTGGATAAATTTATTATAATAATAATTATTATTAAGTTACAAATATATTAAGAAATATTTCTATATATTCATTACTTATTATTTAAAATTTTAACAATTTTTATATCTTTGACTTTGGCATTGCAGCAGTATAAAATATATACCAGCTTTAAAGGCTATTCTCCTGATAAAAGATAGGGCCAGGAACACTGCATACAGACTAAAGTGTCAGGATTGGTGGAGGAGAAACACGATTGGTCACACCAAGGTCGAGGCCCTCCACAAACACTCCTTCACAATAAAATCGAACAAGATTCCAAAAAAGACTGGTTGAAGAAAACACCATTGACCAGCTCAGTAGTACACTGACGGATCAGGGTACCAGGGCGCTACGGGGCAGGTGTGTTTGAAACATCCTGCAACCACAGGGAAAGCATACCCCTGGGAAAATACGCCTTGGTTTTCCAAGCTGAGGTCTATGCCACACTCAGGTGTGCTACGCATCTGACAGAAAACAAAGTGACCAACAGTTCTCACTGACAGTCGTGCGGCCATTGTGGCCCTCGTTAGTTGCACCACAACATCATCGGTGGTGTAGGACTGCATGCAGGCCCTCACTGAGTTAGCGACTGCAAACAAGGTCACTCTTACCTAGGTTACTGGACACGCAGAGATAAATGACAACGAGGTAGCCAATGAACTGGCAAGAAATGGGACCCTGGTGGAACCAAGAAGCCAGTTGGTCGGATTGCCAATTGCCGAAGCGAAACATGAATTGAAAGTAATCCTTGAGCATATCGCTCAGTGGAATGCAAATACTTGCTGTAGAACATCAAGACAGCTGATGAAAAATAATGTAAAGGCTAACCATAAACTGTTAAAATTTTATCAAAATCGGTCCAGTAATTTTTTCGTGATGATCGAACAAACAAACAGATATAGAGACAGACAATAAGTCCAAAATCGGTGATTTGAAATCGGGGGCACCTAAACACAATATCGTAACTGTATACGCCATGGCGTCAGCTATAACTGTTACAGTCGAACACGCTATTGTCACTTGTATTTACTGATCAGATTGTGATTTCATTTTATTGTTTTTATTATTATTTATTGTTTAATACTTTGTCTTTGTTAGGAGAAAGTTACAAATTTACATGTTTCTCGCAAAACGGTGAATTTTCGAACAAAGGATATTTAAGCCAGAATTGTATTAACTTTGAATAAACATGAATTGGAAACGGGTTCTGTCCTACGATGAGACTAGAGTTAGCCTAAAAGCTTCAGATGGTCGTAAGCGTGTCTGGCAAAGGCGAGGAGAAAGGTTTGCCAGCTGCAATATCTCTCCTAAAGTACCTACCTTTTGGTGGTGGATCTAAACTGTTTTGGGGAAAAATTTGCTTCGAAGCTCTTACGAAGTTGGTCCCTATACGTACAAGGTCTTTGAATGCCCAATATTACTTGGACAACATTATTGTTGAACACGTAATGCCTTTTGCTCCGTTTGTTGGACCTAATTTTGTATTAATGCAAGACAGGTTATTGGCTACTTAAATGATGTTAATATTACTTTATTAGAGTGGCCACCTAACAGTCCGGACAAGAATCCTATGGAGCATCTATGGGACTATTTAAAAAAAAAGATTCGAGGTCGTAGACCCCCCGTTGCCTATCACAACCAACTCCTAGAGGCCGTTATTGAAGAATGGGAGAATATACCGCAAGCTTTCGTTGAACATTTGATATCAAGCATGCCTCGACGCATGAATGCAGTGATAAGAAGTAGAGGAGGGCCTACACGGTATTGGTGTTGACTCAGATGCATTTATCCTGTTTTACTGTTTTTTCTTCTTCTATTAATTTGGAATTATTCTTGCTCATTTATGCATTTTCTGCAAAAACAAATTTTTAAAGCAACATCAGGCAAGTTAAGATAATGTTGGACTTATTTGTAGGTGTTTATTATTAATGTAACTTAGTTTTATTTCGTGTTTATATTGTAAATATTTAGATTAATTAAAATGGTGCGTTAATTTTGTCCAGGAGTTTATCTTCGTTGTAACTGATCAAATATAAAATCTGTCTCCCGTTTAGTTGAAATCCTTAAACTAAACATACTACGACACTGCAACCAGCAATATTCATACTACAATACAAACTGTAAAGCGCGTTTAAATCAAGTTTGGTACGCCATTAAGTTGACAAATTTCGTAAAAACATTGTTTTAACGGAATAACAGTGTGTACGCGAGGGCCAAATATTAATACAGTTCGTTGAATAAATCGACGCCGGTCGATGCTCGACATAGGCGTCATTTAGTTGGACCGACGGTGATTTGTAAAAATGCAACATTCGTACAATGATAGCGATATTGCTGTACTATCGAATATTTATTTATAAATTTTAAGAAAAAATCTGTCGTCGAAAGTAAATGAACGCAAATAACACGTTTCGTATTATAAAATAAATGATAAATCCATCATTCTACCATTGTCGATGATTACTCATCGTATCCCAAAGTACCAACCCCTTAAAATCCCTCGGACACTGCAGCAGTCACACCGAAAACACATTTTGATAGTTCAAATTTTATCGAGCGCATCCGAAGATGTGTGTACATACCAGAAAGGGATGTCGAACAAAGGGGCCATCGACAAAAGAATGAGTGTTATTTGACTTCTATTTTACATTCATTAGCTCGGAGGGTGTGAAGTGAAAATTGCGAGGATATTACACAACGGGGCATGGAGCGTAAATCGACGGCCCGATGGGCCGTAAAATATAAATAGCTTTTTGAAAATTTGCCAGATTTATAAACAGCGAAGAAAAATGTCTTGCAAAATATGTTTAAGTTTATTTACGCAAATTATGCACGATTCGAAGGTTGCGAGAAAAATAAAAATGCTTAGCTGGAATATTTATTATTCTTGGCCTTAAGGCTACTTCCCGAAAGTGCAAATATGCAACTTTACAACTATTGTTTTTTGTGAGCCTATCGGCTGTTCTAAATTCGGGAGGGTCGTGAGTGAGAGAATTTAAAAACTGTTGAATTTTATATTCTAGAGAAAACACAAAAATTTGAGCGCCGTGTACTTTATTTAAGGACAAAAAAATTATAATTAAATTGATACGTACACACAGCGTTATCCTTTATTAAATTGACTACAGTATGGTAAAGATTGTAGATGGTAGGGTGGGTCGTGAAGGCCATGCTGCCTCTCAAGCACTTTGACTTATCAGATCTTTTGTGCATAACCCTTAATCTATTCAAGGCCCGGGATTCCGAGACTTCGAGGAAAGTTTATCAGTTTCCTGGGAGCTAAGTTTCTGATATCGAAGGGCTTTAGGAAGGCCCTGGCCCTGGGACTTTATGCCAGTGAGATTTCATTTCATCTGTTTCCCAGCGTCGAACAGCTGCTATATACAAGAAACTTTCCATTTAAAGATCTATGATACATTTGGAAATTTGGTTTATAAACAAATGTTTGGGTAATGAAGTCACCCCCACATTTGCCAATAAGGACTTCCAATATTGTGAGCTTGAGTATGAGGTTGAATATGAAGAAGAAACTGATTAAACAAGCGATTTGTCTACATTGTTCTAAACTTAATAAAATAAATTAAACATTTATTATTATTTAGTCAGAGAAATTGATGTGGTATATTAACAAGAATTTTGGATCTGGGTCAATGAGGAAGTTAACCTAGCAAAAAGATCCAAATTTGAATTTTTAAACAAAAAAAATTAATAACTTCATTAAACAAAAACATGATTTTAGGCACAAAATACAAGTTTTATTTCTTAATTCTTTAAATATTAGCCTTTTTATTTGACATTAACAAAGAAGAACAATAATTGAATTACATACAAGAAGACGACTTCGGTGGGTAATGAATGATTATGCCTCCTTTACGCCAATGATTAGGTATGGTACGGATAGTATGATTGTGATACTGAGCGAAGGGTGTTGGCAGGAAAACAAATGAATGGGGCGCTGCAAAACATGTAAAAAAAGGCACAAATTTTTAAATTTAACCAAACTTATAAACTTCCAATGACTTGCAGGGGAAAGTAACACCATTAAAATGAGAATACAGATGGGGAGAGTCCTAGACCATCTGGGGCAGGAGAGATCCAGTATTTTTATTAAGATATTCATTAAAAACAAAAAAGAAAGATTACCTACTTCAATTAAAAATATTTAACATGCATTCGAATATTTCTTAAAATAATGTGCTGTTAAAAATTTATTTACGTTTCTTAATTAATCTCTCAACAAAATTCTTTGAACAACTTAAAAATTGCAACGCTGTTCGTAAGAAGAATTATAAGAGTAAAAAGGACGTCGGAAAAAGGCTAGCAGAAACAAAGAACTTTAGTGAGTTATTTAAGAAAAAAATCAGCCCCTGGAATTATAAAGTCCAAGTTTTAGCGACAAAGTTCTAAGTTTTCCAAAAAAGGATCGTAAAGTATTCTTGCTGAAGTTTTAAAAGTGCTTTCCAATGAATTATTCCGACCTTTATAGATTTCGGCTAGAGGATGGTCCAACCAAACTATTGCAAAAAAACTTTCTTAATACAAATAACCAATGATAATAACACTTAATGATTATTGCAATATACATATGTATAAACTTTTACTGCTACTACTAATTTATAATTTCACAAAAGTTATTATCTATTAATTAACTTTAGTTAACCAATTTAAGGGATTTTTACAAACGAGACTTACTATAATCAAATATTTAATACTTTACTTTCTTTGAATTTCAAACACGTGGGCATCTTATAAACCTCACAATACTGTTGCAAAAGTTCTCCTAGGATTCGTGTTAGTACCAAAGGTAATAAGTACATTGCATTTCAATTTAAAACAGACTTAAAACCATTAAAAACTTATTTTGTTGGGAAATGACAGTCGCTTGTCAATAAACAAATTCTTATACCATGATTTTTTTTTTAAATACTTCGTTGGTTGGGGAACCAGTAACTCGGTTTATTAATTTTTAAAATACAGTTATCTTTTCTTAATCACAATTCTCAACTTTTTTTTTGTTTTTATAAGATTAACTTCTCATCAACTGCAAAAGTTTTAATTTTTTCGGTTACCAACTCTCTACAATGCACAAATAAAACCAAACCTTAACTTTTTTTTGCATAGTTCTGCGACTTTATCTGTTAAGCTGCTGGAAGAGGGCTATTTGTTTAATCAAGGATCTAGGTCTGACCAAAGAGGTGATGGTGACTTTTATGAACTTGTACTTTTAAAAACTTTCTTTTATAGTTTTTTAGGCCACAAAAGTCTTTAGCTTTTCCAGCAGCGTTTAGATTGTCGAAATTACATCCATATTACTTTTTTTCTGTTGGTCCTAACCTTTTACCTTGTTAAAAACCGTGTTAGCAAACTAACACTGAAGTCCTCGGTGGATATACTTATCTATAACTTTTGGGAAGTATTTACTTTTTAATAATAAAATTAAGTAGTGTAGTACAAAAAATTAATGCAACATTATATCCTATTTTAATTAAGTTAAGCTACCCTGTAAGGCTCGTGATTGTGACCAAAAATTATTGAGTCACATTTTCTCTGTCACCGATTAACTTTTTACTGGCAAAAATCCAATAAAAATGAAGTTTCCTTTTATCCAATTTATCGTTTTTTAAAGAGACTGCACTTCATAAAAAAGTATAAAAAATGTGACTCCAATATTTTATACAAGACAGGAAAAAATTTGTTATTGTTGATTGCTCGAAACACCAAAAGTAAAAAGTAATAATTTTTTACCATTTGTTTTACATTGTATCATTTACAGAGTGTTTCAAAATTCGATTTACTCTTTTTTACTTACGATACTATTTGATTCTACTCAAAAATTCCTTACGCTTCAATTTTACATCGTAACTATCTCTATTATCGTGTGTTTTTTGTCACCTAAATCAAAGAGAAGGTATTTTTCTTTAAGTTAACAGTCCACTTGTGCATTGCGTACTTATTCTAAAACTGTTTTTATGGTCAGCTGTTGTTGCTTTTATATTATAGGAAAATTATTAATGATTTTCTTTTTTTTGTCCCAGTCCTGTTAAAATGAATCCTCTAGAGCGACGCTTTTTGTTAGATATTTTCTAAGATCAAATACAAGGTTGTTTACCTACTCTTTAAGACTTATCGCGAAACACAAAAAATACCAGAGCACAGTAGCTAAAAACACCCACACAATAACGCTATAGTCGCTAAGCAGGGCTGTTTCGCAATTGTCGCATTTTGTTAGTTCCAATCTCTCTCCGTCAAATTTAGCCACTGCCAGTGGTTAAATTTAACAATAATTCATTTCTACATACGTTTAAAAGCGAACATCCTAAAACCTTGAATAAATAAATGAATGAGTAAATAGGAGTTGTGGAAGAGGTTTAATTTTTCCCTAGGCACTTCAGAATTGTCTGCTTTTTTTACCTTTCTAGCTCCTTAGTTAAGTCCCATTTCTTCAATTCTCCTGTTAAGGAGTAGAAGCTCATGTGCTGCTATTGCCCCAGGTGGATCACTCCCTTGGTCTTGTACATAATCCAGGTAGTACCTTCATTGGGCGGTGGCTTTACATTCGAAGATAATATGAGCGGCTGTTTCCTCCTTCTCATTACATAATCTGCATATAGGTTTTCTGTCAAACACGCCTATATTGTGCAGATGTTTTCTTAAAGACCAGTGTACGGTACAAAGCCCAACAACTGTTCTAAGTTTTTTCCTGCTTAGCGAGAGCAGCTTCCCTGCCTTCTTAGGTGAGGGTCCTTTCAGCGCTGGCCCTGGGTATCCCTGGTATTGGCACTCGCCCAATAAATGGTGTTTCGGAGCCCCATCTAGCTAGTTTGTCCGCTTCTTCGTTACCAGAAATACCTTTATGCGCTGCACACACGACAAGGTGACCTTGTTATGGTTAGCCAAGGTTCGTAGGTTTCCGGTACATTCCTGGACAATTTTTGAGTCTATTCTCCGTGATGCCAAAGCTTGAGGATTGTCATATTTGCTCATATTTGGGTTTTGAAGAGTAGACGCTTGCCTCGCCCAGGATATGAATATCTAGAGGTGGGAGGTTTAGCATTGCTTCCATAGCAGCAGTGGGGGTTGTTCTCATAGCCCTCATAATACATAGGCAAGCCAGCCTTTGCTGAGTGTATTTGCGGTTTCATATGGCCGTACTTTGGTCCACCAGCAAATAGAGCCATATGTTATCTTGGGTCTTATCACAGCCGTGTAAAGCCATTAAGCTATTTTCGGTTTCAGGCCCCAATCCTAAAACCTTACAAATATACTGAGTTTGAAGATTAGGAGACGAAAAAAATAATAAAATATCACAAGAACATGAGACAGTTACGATTTTTAAAATGGCACTAAATTTAATTTCTCTTCCAGTTGTAATCCTCTGGTAATTTGAAAATTATCGTTGATAAAAGTATCATAAAATGCATAAACTGTTTACCAATATTTGAACAATGATTTTAAATGTTGAAACCATTCATTTATTATAAAAGTAAATATTATTAAAGCAACCCTTGTTAACTAATTTATTAATTTGCAATTTTGTTTTAATTAAAATGGTCAAAAATTTGTAGTAAATATTTACAGCAGCACGTATTTGTTCCATTTTGTACTTTTCGATCTATTTATGAGCTAATTTCATAAGTGATACGTCAACAATTACCACTTTAATAATAAATTTGATATATTTTAGGTAGTTTGTCTACTTTAATTTGATCGTTTTTGATAAAATCAGTACACACACAAATTCCTCTTTAATTTCATTTATTTTTAATAAATTTCATTTATATTAAATTGTTACTCTTGCATTCTAAACCATCTATAATTGGCGAAATTTAATTTAAAATTTTGTTTAACGAATAAAAATAATGGAAAATTCGGATCCGACATTATGACCAACGCAACAGACCAAAATACTTATTTTTGTCATGGGCGCAGAAGGAGAAAAAATTAGGGTTACACGACAAGAGATTCGGATACGTGCACATTGTAAATAAAAAACTCTCATTGCGGTTAAAATCCTTCTTAGATGTAGATTGCAGATTTGTATGGGGCTTGTTAGCTAAAAGCCTTTTCACAATGATCTTTTCATAACACAAGAAGGCTTACTTCTTGTTGGGTTATTATTCTAACTAGTTTCTTTTTTTACCATAAGATCCCACAAACCAATCTCTAGGACCTTCATATATTTAAGAAGTGTCTTTTTCTCCCATGTAGTTAAAAACCTCATTCTTGTCGCAATAATATAATTGATATATGCATTGAGGTTAAGAGTCTTTAATGCCCAACTTTGTGGCATGTATCAATCACGAGGCTGCTTTTTTATTTTGGTATTATTTCTGGTGCAAATAGAGTGCTCTTTCTTTGATTAGTAAGTCAGACTTTTCGTTGTCTTTGTTACATGTGTGACTTGGCAACTAGCCTAAATAGTTCTTTTTGATCAAAAGCTAGCCTTTACAGACATAATGAGGGCTATATCAACTACCCCAACAGCAATATTAGAGGTCCTCTTGGATATTCCTTCCAACACCTAAGGGTGGAAACAGAGGTAACTAGGTAGACTAGATGACTACCGAATATGGGAGATATTTTGTCAAGAGTAAGTTAATTATATTTTTATAAATAAGGTGTGAATTTATTTGTGTACATGAGTGTATATTTTTAATATTATCTGATTATTTTGTTTTTGATTATGCCATATTTTCTATATCAAAGATTTTCGATGTTTTACATTGACGTTAGTTTTTTTTTAAGATCCTAGATATTTATTGCTACAATTATGCAATTATTGGGGTATCACCTGCAAATAGATTTATGAATTCACAGCCTACATTTAAGTTTATATCATTTAAATACAGTGAGGCAAATGTAACAAGTACAGTTAACAAAGAACTCGCATTTTTTTCTTGTGTTACAACCAAAAATTCGTTAAATATTTAAAAAAATTATGTTACAGGAATAAGATTTAATTAGAGAAGATAATTTTGACCGTAATATGTGTCTTATTTTTACAGTAATGATGCGTAAGTGGTGGCAAAGAAATTATTTTAAAAAAAGTTTTTGTCTACGGCACTGCCAGAACAAATATTTTCAATTAATAATGTATAATTTATTAGATTGCATTTATTTTTTAAATGTATTTGTATATATATTGACACAAAACATTAACATAAATTTGCCCAAAATAGTTGTACATAATTTTGGAATTGGTTATTGGTTTTTGCAGGTAAAATAATACCGCGTATTAAATAGTTGTAGAATTTTTGTTAAATGATTATTTAATTATTTTAATTTAATGAACAGTGCCTTCTTAAAGTTTTAAACGATTTATCAAGAATAACCGATGAGACTCGGAAAATTCAGTTGTCTCAAAGCAGAAAGTAAACATATACATTTTTAAACTAATCAAGGTGTGTCCTCCACAGTTTAAAAAGAAATTTTTACAATCCTTAACTACATAAGTGAAACTACGAATGTGTGGAGACATGACGGAGATATTTTGAAAATAAATTATTAAATTACTGAATGTAACTTTTTTTTTTCTTACTGAAAATAGTCGCAAAAAGGATAGGGGAAAGGATTATAGAAAGGAAATTATTGTGGATCCACTTTTTGAAAAGTTGCAGGTCATGGAAAAACTGATTTTGGAAGCTTGTTCCATTCTGTAGCAGCCCTGTAAAAAAGTATTCTTGATGGAGATTGGAGATGTGTAAAAGAAATAAGGTGGGGGACAGGATGGAACCCTGGGGGACCCCGGCATTGGTTTTTGACGCATCAGAAGAAATACACATGTAAGGAGCGATCTTGCATGAAGGTCAAGAGCCATTGGCGTAGTTTAGTTGGGAGGCCGTAGGCAGATAATTTGCTTAACAATGCCTGGTGCCAAACGCGGTCAAAGGCTTTAGATATATCCAAGGCTATTGCACGGGATTCACCAAACTTCTTTGTATTGTTTGTCCAGAGCTGAGTGACATAAGCCAGCAAATATTTTTAAGACCAAGTTGAAAGCGAACTGACTACGTCTAGTAGTAGTAATTCATTGATGTTGTTCATTTTTATGAGCGTTCTGATAACAACTGTTAACAGAAAGGATAAATTTGCGTATAGATAGATGGAATAATAACCCAATGTTAGCATAAAATGTCAAAGCCTATCGTTGCATTTAGAACAAGTAAAATATTTTGCAGGCGTTTGTCGGGACGTAGGAAAACAGAGTAAAGAGACAGGAAATGATTAGTGTAGTAGCCCGAGGTGGGCCTGTTTATTTCATGAAAGGACTCATTTGCTTTTCTAGGATCAAGCCTTTTCATCAAATGCATGCGAACACATAATACAGCGACAACGCGTCAGTTTAGAGATGGAATTAACCGTACACTTATTAACATATTTACTAGATGATAACAATGTTGCTAAATCATTTTTTAAGAATACATCATTGTTTTTATATGTTCTGGATCTGTTAATTTATCTGATGGAGTGGTTTTAGTATCCTCATTCAAACATAAGAGTTTTCGTTTCTCCATAGATAGTTTATAGCCGGTCCACTGTGGTAAAGAGTATTTGTATTCCCAGAACTTTTATTTTTATATATTTTATTAGAGGTCCAATAAAATAGTTTTTCGAAAACTGTCATCAAATGTTGACATTTTTGTTAAAATCTCAGTTAGCGAAGTGACTATTTTCTGTCACTCAGCTGATAAATACTTTTACGTTTTAGAACGTAAATGTTGATGATATGTTTGGGAACTAATTTACGAATTTATTAATTGAATACTCAACATACGAGTACATTAGTTTTAACACATAATGATAATAAAATATTAATCGAGACTTATATAATTCGCAAACTCCACAGTTTTCGGATGGTTGCTGGTTTTCAATTTTCAGTATACAACTGATTTGTTTTTTAAATATGGTATCAGTTTTGGAAATATTTTGATATTTACATTTTCTCTGACATCCAACGTTCTTTTTAGCATATAATATACTGACCATAAAGATGAGGCTGTACTTTTTTAATTTTATGTTCGAAGTATGCCAATAACACAGATTTGGACACTTTCTGAATGCTCTTGGAACTGCATCACTCTTTATAGCTGTGACGGTGTGGCACGTTAAGAAAGTCATGCAAACAATACCACCTACAAGATCGTCTTAGTTCAAACACAAAACGTCAGTTAACAATGAAAAATACTTAAATATTTATTTTTTTATTCTCATATTAATTTGAATGCAGTTTTCGAAAAAATATTGTTTGCATCTCGAATTCGAAATGCTTTTGCGTTATCGAATGGTTATTTTGCCTAGCTGAAGCTCGGCAAAATAAATCCCATTCTTAAACGCATTCTAGATACAAAAATAACTATTTTTATTTATTATTCTAAATAATACAAACAAACAAAAACGTAGCAACAAACAACTAAAAAAGAGACAGAACTTGAGAACTTAATTTATCTTGGGTATTTAAAACTTAGTGTTTTTTTTGTAAGATACACTGCTGGTTTTAAAAAAACTGAGTCTTTGAGTTTATTTTTTGGTGTGCACTCCAGCTTTGTCAATTTTTTAACAACATTGGAACCATCCGTTGTGTGCAAAAAATTGAAAGATCCACCAAAATGCTAACGAGTTAAAAATAAAAAGTGTTTTGATTTTTTTAAAAATTCATACATAATGGATATTGTCAAACGAAAAAAGGCTAATAAATAACGTTAATGAAGTAACGACACACCCTTAGTAAAGTTACACAATATTTTCAAGCTGCAGTGTGTTTGCAATGAGCTGGTCATTGCCTGAAGGTAAACCACCGCTGTCATGCAGGGTAAATATCACAATATGATGATGCTGCTGCTGCTGCTATGCGTTAAAATTAAAAGAGGAATGTAACTGATTACGATTTTTTGTCGCAAATAAACATTTTTTTATGTCGTAATTAAAGGACTTTTTATGTAGAAAAATTTGTAAAATTGGTTAGTATCGTCGCACAAACAAATAAAAGCTTTATTTTTATGTAAATTTTACGTTCGACTATTTCGAATAATTTACTAAATGAACAGTAAGTAAAAAAATAATTCTGGTGTTATCTTGTAGCATTATATTTTAATTACTACTATCGCTTTTTAAGTAAGTATTAACAAAATACATAAAAAATGAAAATAGTTGATTGGGAACATCTCAAAATATTTATTATTAATTGAACACCCCGTATCTCTGAAACGAAGTATATGAGGACATTCGTTTATACATACATATACATAGTCATGCCTTTTTCCCATAGGGGTAGGCAGAGACCACTTCCTTTCACTTGCTACTGTTTTTACACACATCTTTTGCTTCCTCTACTTTCATCAGTGCTCTCATACATGCTCGTCGGTTGTTGGTACTATTAACCTGGCCTTTCTTCTAAACAATGTTGATCTGATCGAAAAAAAAAGTTTGCTATATAAACGTCATGGCTGTTTAACTTATACATAGACGATTGTTTAAATGATTTAAAAGGGAGTGGGTATGGATTGAAAATAAATGATTTGATCGTCAAATGCCTTCTTTACGCCGATGATCAAGTCATAATAGCGTCATCTGAAGAGGATCTGCAGGCGATGGTTAATGTTATGCATGATGCCCTGAAAATGAAAGGGATAAAAATAAATGTAAGCAAAACAAAAGTAATGGTTTTTGAAAGAGAAGAAAGCATGATAAACTATGAAGTTCTGATTAAGTGAGAAAAAGTGAAACAAGTAAATGAGTTTGTATACCTGGGTTCAAAGTTTACGAGAAATGGAAAGTATGACAGTGACATTGAGCTAAGGGTGTTGGCAGGAAAACAAATGAATGGGGCACTGTATAGCTTTATGAACACCCAGAAAGAGTCAAAAAAGGCACGTCTGGCTGTGCATAGAGGTGTGTTGGTTCCTACACTTATGTATGGTAGTGAATGTTGGGTTTGGCAGAAGAAACATTAAATTAATGCTGTGGAGATGAGTAGTCTGAGAAGTATAGCCGGAGTGACTCGGTTGTATAAAGTAAAGAATAGTAAAATAAGAGAACGATGTGGTGTAAAAGAGGATGTGGTTACAAAGATAGATGAAGGAATGCTTAGATGATTGTACAAGTAGTACGTATGTATTATTTTTTTTCCATGCAGAATCCCCCTGAGGGTTTGTTGCACTTATTTACCTACACCCTGTATGAAAGCAAAAAAATATACATATAATTATCTTAATGCAATGAGTAACCCACTATAAAAAATTCAGAAATGATGTGAAAGAATATCTCTTAATTTCGCAAATTCAATTCAAATTTTTTGTATATTTGTTAAAATTAATTTTTTTTTTATCACTGTTAACCACATTACCAATTGGTAAAATCACTCTGTATATAATTATACTATCAAATATCCTTATTCCATTGATCGGTGCTTGTAAGCATCACAGTAAATTGTCCATTATTATCAAATACAAAGCTTAGCAAAATAATAGGGACTAAAGGATCCATGTATATTGTATATATGCCCATTGACATCCAGAACAGCCCTGGTGACATCTTGCAAGGGAAAACAAACGACAGAATCGCCGTGTGGCCCCAAGGGACGTATTTACCTATTCAATAGACTTGAAATTGTGTAACGTTTACCAGAACCGTGCTCAGAGAATCTTCGAACTATCTCTCATAATCCTTCAGAATCATTTGTTATCAAATAGAAGCATTAGCAGCATGACTTGTTGTAATCATTGTCCGCGATTAGAAAGTTTCTAGCTTTATAAAAGAGTTTCAAGTCTCGATCTATTACAACTGTTTTAAAAAGGAATAAGGTTTCTGTTTCATTTATTTGATCATTAAATTTTCTCATTTAAAACTTTTGTAGTACCGAAAATTATTATTAAATTTAAACCGGTCCTGAAAAATCCTTTGACAATGGCTCGTATAAAACATAATGGGCCACTGAATATGACCAATAATGGAAGACTATCTTTAGTGTATTTAAATACCCCACATGCACACATTCCCTTTTTTTTATAATAAATCACTTTGAATGGGGTGGAGCGTAATTTTTAAGAAAATAGGGTCCTATCTATTCATGAGTGCCCTCGATGGTTGTTGAATGTGAGGTGGAGCAGGGTACTTGTAATCTCATTGGCATTTTTTTATGAAATGCGATAATAAATATGGTGGCTAAATGCACGTTTTTAAAAGCGATCAGTTGCGTCCTGGATGCTTTATTTGTCTCGAACAAATAGCTAATTGCATGAACGATTCGTTGGATAACAAGAGGATATTATTAGCAATATTGCCAAAAATATTGTTATAAACAACGTTTGAATTATGTGTAAACGACTTAGTCTTATGAGGACCCTGTTGTATACGTATCATTTTCTCACTTTACGAATTATGAACTGAAGCGAATAAAATAGTACATTTCATTAGGAGTCGAGAAAATAGGCTTTTTCCGTGCAAGCACGGAAATATTATTAAGAGCGCAAAGTAATATATTGCCGCTCGACAAAGAGAGTTACCGCGCGACGCGAAGCGGAGAGCGGCAATGACACTTTGTTGCTCGAAATACACACAAGATTTTTTTTACAAATGCAGTTTTTAGACAGAAAAAAACACTAAATACTTTATTCAAAATAAGTAAGTACATTTGTAGCGGGTAGATACTCACTTATGATCCCAAAAGTGACAGATCTACTTCAGGGATGCGCCCCTGCCTACGCGAGCCTTGGTTTATCTCTCAATGCCATACGAGGGAAACCATTGTTCCATTCCCAGTGTCCTATATAAACCTATTTTCCTGACAACACTCCCCAGACCCCTTATCAACCCGCACTTGCCAGCGTGATAAGGTATGGCAAAAATCCCCGTAAATGTAATGTACACCAAAGAGAAAAGGCCCTTAGTCTCCGGCAACTCGCATCTCCCCAGCCAAGGTAGCGGTAGGACTGGAGAGCGAGTAGAGGGTGCTAAGAATCACCGGAGAGGACTAGGCTACCACGAAGACGACCATTGCAAGTCATAACCTACAATACGAGAACTCCGTCATCAGATTACAAACTTCAGAAATTAGAAGAGGAGCTAAAAGCACTTGAAATGGGATATACTGTATTGCCAAAGGAACGAGAGGGGTCAAGTTCTCCTAAATTTTACCCAACAAAAGAATTTATAATTTCAAATAAGAAAAATATTATCAGAGACGTCACGGTATTGAATAAGTTCTCCACAGGTAGTGACCATAGAGCAAAAGTCATCCTGAATGTAAAACAAGAAATAACAAAGGTAGTGCTAAATGCAGTAAAGAGAAGACCAATAACAACCCTTAATGCAACAACTCCTTAAAACAAATTTAGAAACTATCGAAAACTTACATGAAGAAGATGTGGATATTGAAGTACATAATATTGTATTTTAATTATAACATTTTATAATATTCTTAAAAATAATTACTTCAGTTTATCATTCACTATATTGAAATTAAATGTGCAATTATGACAATCTTTAATATTTATTACCGAACCTGATAGTTCATCAGGATATTTCTCCAACATAAATTCTTCCGAAGATTGGAAATCCATAGAACAAAATGTGGATACATGCGGTTTTGAAAATTTTCTGTTGGTGGTTTCAATCTTATTTTTGATTGATTCGTCTATTTAACCTACTGCGACATTACTACTTTTTCATCCACCTTGTTTTTTTGGTTGTATTAGATCTCCTCCACCATTCACCAATAAAGTAGCAGATGTTCGTCAAAAACAGTGTCCTGTATATAAAGTATGCTTAGGTAATTCCAAATATATATATATATATATATATATATATATATCGTAAAATTATTTAAAAACAATAACATCATTGAACTGGGTTAAACTGTACAGCAAGGAAGAGGACGCAATTGAGCAAAACAATATACCAGATATAATCACTCACGAAAACACACAAATAGAAAGCAAATATATAGAATACGCGCTTCAACAATTAAGAAATAGAAAAAGTCCTGTACCAGACAACATTTCCAACGAGCTGCTTAAATACGGGGGACAACATCTTATCCAGCAGCTAACCAAACTGATTAAAAAGATCTTTGCCTACCACAGAATTCCTGATCAATGGCGAACAAACACCACTATTTTTATGTTTAAAAGGAGGATAAAAAAAACACCAGAGAACTCCAAGAGCATAAACCTACTAAGCACCACACTAAAACAAACAACAAAAATAATACCAAGCAAAATTAACAGTATTATAACTCTGTCAGATGAACAACAAGGATTCAGAACGAGAAGATCATGTAGTTTTTGTTATAAGACAGATCGCAGAGAAGTCGATCGAATACAACAAACCAGCCTACATGTGTTTCATAGACCTGCAGAAAGCATTTGATCGAGTTAAGTTAAAGAATGTTGTACATTTACTTAACAACAGACAAGTACCACATAACTTAATAAAAACCATAGAGATTTTATACACTGCCAACAATATCCAAGCCAAGATCGATAGAGAATTCACTGAGCCAATCCCTGTAGAAAAAGGAATACGACAGGGCGACTCACTAAGCCCTTTTCAACATTTATGGACGAAATAATAAAGGAAGTGCGTGGTCCTAATCGATACAAAATGGGTGACCGCAATATTACAATCCTGTGCTATGCCGACGATGATGTGTTAGTTGTAAAAAACAAAGATGACCTCCAAATAGTGCTATAACGCTTTTATTGCACAGCAAAGTCAAGTCTCTGAATATGGTAATCTCTGCTTCAAAAACAAAAATCCTGACAGCATCAAAAACACCTATAAGATGCCGTCAAAGAAAAAAATAATACAACAATAAATGAAATTCAAATATCTCGGTATAAAACTATCGGGATATGGCGGGATATCGACACAAAAGTGAGACAACAAACAACAAAGGCACTAAGAGTGACTGGATGTTTGAACGACACTGTATAGAAAAACAAACACATAAGCATCAAGGTCAAGTCAAGAATATTGTCACGTGCCTATTATTTTCTTCTCCTATCTGCCGTTTCAATAGTCTGCATTTGGGTTCGTTGTAAGTAGTGTTGCCTATGTAGTAGTGATAGAATTCGATTATTGATAGCTGTGACATTTTTGTCTCTCTTATTGGACTTCGCCTTGATTATTGGCCTCGATTGTAGTGTTTTGTTAGATATATTATTGTTGGTTTGCTTGGGCTAGCAACTGATGCGAACGAGCGCGTTTATGAACTAGGGACTTATACATGGAAAGGTTGGCTGACGCGAGTCCCGGGTCATTTTCTTGATGTCCGGTCTGGGAGCGAGGAAGGTTCATTTTTCGTTTGGTGGCAGTAGTGGAAGTCGGTTGAGAGTTTTTGGAACGGTTGAATATTAACACGGGAGCGGAACTTCTACGGTTTCTTCTTCCATATCTGGCTGTATTTGGGGCCATCTTTATTGGATTAGGAAGATAAACCATTTAATTCTTAACTTGACCATTCTGTCGTGCCTATGTGGTGGATATTTTTGGATATTGGTGTCGAGTTAAGGTCACCACTTGTGGGATTTGATGAAGTGAAGCCATCGTGAAGTACCACGTGCCGTTCCATCCACATCGACGATAAATTTCAGCGTTATAAAGACTTGCCTGGTAATTTTAGCAGAAATTATTGATAATACTATTTGGTTTTTCGGTTCTTGGATCATCGATGTTACCGTGACGTCTCAGTGAGGTTTTCAATTGGTTACATGGTATGGAATTTAATTTTATCAACTTATCAGTTATGTGTTTGATATAAGTGTTTTCAATAATTTAAAAGTAACAAGTTATTCTCATTTAATTTGTACCTGCTCCCAGTGACGTCCCAATAAAGTTTTCAATAGTTTAAAAGTAACCAAATTATTTTTCGTTAAATTTGTACCGGCTCCAAGCTGAATCTGAATTTATATATCACTGAATATAATTTATGTGGATATTGTAAGGGTTTTAAAATATTATTTTTGTAGCAAGTCCATTTATTTGGTTTTTCCTTTTTTTTGTTGTGTTAATCTTTTGCTATCAGGAATTTTATATAAAACCAATTATTTTCGAAATTTTAAATATTGTGAACATTTTCTTGTTGTTGTTTTTTTTGTTATTTTAATTCTCTTTTGTACCTCATTAGGTTTTTATTACTGTCTGGAAGATTGTTATAATTAATTTAAATATTATTTTAAGAAAGTGTATTAAATTCGTTTAAACCACTCTACGAAAATACAGAATTTATTGTAAAAAATCAGAACATCATTTTTACTTAATTAATATATTGCCGTAATTGTTTTATTTATCTAGTTCACCATAATTGTTTGTTGTTTTTCGCGTGGCTCTGCTGGTGCCTACAAGACCTAGGGGTTTCCGGCTTGTATCGTTTTAAGTCGGTGGCGCGGCTCACTTTTAGATTTTTTTCTTCTACCCTCTACGGCTGAGCTCGGGCATAATTTGCCAGTAGAGAGACCACTAGCAGAGTACTCATTAGAGAACCAAAAAAAAAAGACGTGGCAATATACAAAACCGTCATTAGACCCATAATGACCTACACAGCAAAGACCCGACGGGACACAACAAAAACAAAAAGGCTCCTGGAAGGCTTCGAAGGATTTTAATGTAGGAATGAAAGTTTTTCGTTGCAAGATGTCATTTTATAATCTAAAATTGATGTGTTTCGATTCTTTTTTAAATATGCACAATAAAACACAGTTCTACCTCTTCATTTGTTGGCACAGCTGCTTCGATAAGGATTTTCCGTCACAATATTTATGCAACAAAGTATGTCAGAATCGAGGATTCGTTACTTTGAACCTTTAGCAGTTTTGTTAATTAAAAAAACTGTAATCTGACTCTGTACACGTCGTCGTGTAGAAATTTCCGAAATGGGCACTTCGATTTTACAACCTTTTAACGTGCACTTTTAAGTCTAATTTTAATTTCAACGTGTGTTGTATCTTCGAGGAGTTCTTTGTAGTTACATTTGCATAATTACTTATTAAATGGATCCTTTTAACAGACGAAATCGTGCTTTATCTTTTTGATGTGTACGCCTTAGATTGGGAACGGTACTTAAGATCTGACTGAAGTTGCTTGTTGCCAAATAGGAAACATAATTAGAATAATAAGTTTTTATGTTATTATGGATATTTTACCAAAGTGTAAATACGGTACATTAAAGTCCCATGGTTTTTTTAGTAGCAAACTATTAAAATAAATAAAAAAAGCTTTTTTTTACTGAAAATAGTCGCAAAAAGGGTAGACCTATCGTGTGGGCCGCGGACGGCTTGCACTGCGACCATTAGAAGGGGGAGGGATTATAGAAAGGAGATGTTTGTTGACCCACTTTTTGAAAAGTTGCAGGTCATAGTTTTCTGGAAAAACTGATTTTAGAAGCTTGTTCCATTCCGTAGCAGCCCTGTAAAAGAAGGATTCTTAATGGAGATTGGTCCTTGTAGTGTCAATCTTGAGAGTAAATTGGTGAGACTGATCAGCGTGCCGAGTTCTTCGGCCGAATGTGGCCAGTAGTGGTATAAAAGTTTTTATTTCTATGAAGCATCTGCCATGGAAATATCTGTAGAGTAATTTCTGGTCTGCAACTCTTCTTCTGTGTTCTAGTGGGTAAAGGGTATCTGTGATAGTTGAGCTGTTTGGGCTGTTTATCAACCAAATAGCCCTTTTCTGAATGGAATTTAGAAGACGAAGAGAATGCTTTAATGCTGAGCCCCAAATGTGCGATCAATATCCAGTAGAGGTCGGATTTGAGCTTTGTACGTCAACAGTTAATCAGGAGTAAAAAATTTTCTAGCCTTGTACAGACAAACCAGCCTCTGGCTTGCTAACTTTGCTATGTTAGCAACATGGTCATGCCAAGACATATTATTAGACACCGTGACTCTCAAAATCGAGATGGAGGGACTTGATTTAAGGGTATTTCCGGACATTGTGATGAAATGATTTGAGGAATTCACTTTCTTGGAAAACGTGTGTTTGTGTTTTCTGGGCGTTAAACTGAACAAGATTGTTTTGTTTCCCATTTGACGAGTGCTTTAAGATCTATATTGATGAAGTCAACCTGTTCCTGTCCGAGTCTATTTGTATCATTCACCGAAAGTGATCGATAGGATGTGAAAGTAGAGACAAGTGTGTTGTCGTCTGCGAAACTGTAAATGAGGTTCGTGATGGTTTTCAAGAAGTCGTTGATGTGTAAAATAAATAGGGTGGGGGACAGGATGGAACCCTGGGGGACCCCGGCATTGGTTTTCAACGCATCTGAAGAAATACCGTCAACTGCCACATGTAAAGAGTGATCTTGCATGAAGCTCATGAGCCATCGACTCAATTTGGTTGGGAGGCAGATAATTTGCTTAATAATGCCTGGTACAAATGGATCCCAGTCATCTATCAATGTATCTTGTATTTGGAAACCATGTCGTTAAGTAGTCAAAGATATAATTTATTTTTTCATTATTCTTTCTGCGGTAGTAGTACTTTAAATTAAACCCCAATTTCTGACTGACTTGTTTATAAAGCAAATTATTTAAATCATTGGTTAATGAAATGGTCAATGACAATAGAAAACCAGATATTTTTTTATTAAATATTCACCATCACCCTGTGTGTCGTGTAAAAAATATCAACTGCCAATATATGATATTCCAGTATGTTCTTTTTTTTAATTCAGTGTCAACCAAAAGCTAAACTAGCACCATCAATTGTTTCAATAACCACAGTCGCTTCACAGTTCGCTTAGTATAGTAACGTCACAATCGCGTCCCTTCTGCAGCAGATGATATTTCAACCGCAATCGTTACTCCGCCAGATGACGCTCGAGTTTCATTCTCTGCTGCACGAAAGACTAGTTGCAATAACTGACCAGTCGGAAATTTAATATAACACGGGATGTGTTAAGGTTTTAGTAGAACATTCACGCTGACGACAATGGACATAACATGCAGAGAAAATTGAATCCAGCTTGATGAGTTTTAAAATGGAGTAATAATATACCGTGTGGCAGAGTATTGCAAAATGTTATTTCGACAAATATAAATACCGAAGGTTTAAAGTGATACTTTAAGTTGTATTGTCCTATGGTGACAGTGTTGGCGTTAATAAGTCTTAAGCTATTGATTAACATATTCTGTTCTTGCAGTTGTTTTTAATTCTCTATATTTAGAAGCTATAAAAGTAACATGATGAGGATATTTTGATAAAACATTTTAAATATCACATTTTAGTGCTAAGGGGGTGGTAATTTAAAAAAAAAATTAATACTCCAAGTTTGGAAAACATTAATCTAGACAAAAATGCAATACGCCATATATGTCGAGGTAATGAGTGAATGAAAGAAGGGAGTACAAACACAGAGACGTCATCAAATATAAAGAAACCCACCGACAAATTACAAAATTAATAAGAGAGGCAAAGGAGAATTGGATAAAAGAACAATGCCAAGAACTCGAAGAACTACAAAGAAAACATGATGTCTACAATGTCTATAATATGGAAGAAAAACTCATCAACAGGGCGTCTTAGTCACAAATAATAATAAACAAGTAATAGACCCGACAAAGATAGAAGAATTATGGACAACCTATATACAAGAACTTTTTGAGGATAATAGATCGGAACGAGAACAAAAGAACAACTAATGATTATTCTTACCTCAGAGATGTCTATACTGAGATACTGAAATTGTTGGATGATGAAAACCTCAATCTTATGACAGCCTTCATGAACAAGATCTATTGCACAGGCATCCTATCACACGATTGGGTCCAGTCTATATTATATATATAGAAGAGCGAAGCAAACAAGTGCTCACAATATCGTTTGATTAGTTTAATGAGTCATGTACTAAAGATAGCCTTAAGAATCATACACCAACGAATATACTCAAAATGTGAACAATATATAGGAGAGGAACAATTTGGATTCCGTCTAGGCTTTGGAACGAGAGAGGCGCTGTTTGGGCTTAATGTACTTCTGCAAAAATGCAGAGACCAAACACAAGATGTACACCTATGTTTCATAGACTACGAAAAAGCCTTTGACCGAGTTAAACATACAGAACTAATCAACCTCCTATACGAACAAGGGCTAGACCAAAGCGACATCAACCTGATTAAAAACTTGTATTGGGAACAAACAGCATCGATTCGAGTAGAAGATAAACTCACCACCAATATACCCATCAAAAGAGGTGTGAGACAGGGTTGCATACTCTCTCCGACTCTCTTTAATATCTGGGATGCGCATTCCTTAAAATGAAGAGACTCTTAACAAACCCTACATTATCGCTAAACACCAGATACAGATTCGTAAAAGCTTATATCTACTCAATCCGTTTATATGGTAGTGAATCAAGGACGATGGGAATACGATCGATGCGTAGAATAGAAGTCTTCGAAATGTGGGTAATGCGTAGAATGCTTAAACTATCATGAACAGAGCATGTCTCCAATGAAACCGTTCTAGGAAGGATGAAAGTGGACAAAGAAATCTTGGGAATGGTCAAAAGACGCAAGTCAAGCTATCTGGGACACATATACAGAGGCAAGAGATACGAGTTCCCACAACTGATAATGGAGGGCAAGATTGAAGGTAAAAGAGGACCGGGCAGGAGACAGAATTCGTGGTTAAAGAATGTTAGCGATTGGACTGGCCTGAATTCAGAGTCACTACTAAGAGCAGATCAGAGAGATTTGCCGAAATTGTAGCCAACCTTCAGTGAAGACGGCACGTTAAGAAGAAGAAGAATGAGTTCCTTAATTACAACTACTTGTTACGAAACGTGTAACTAGCGCCCTCTATGAGAGTCAGATATAAAAACAAATTCATGAGATGTATCAGCTTCTAAAACATATTCGTATAAAATTTCATTACAATGTTTGCAGTAGTTTCGGCAAAATCGTAATAAACGTGTATAATTTTTTTCTTTAACGCCCTTTTTTTGAAACACCCTGTATAATACATGTTATTGGGTACCGTTGTTCTACTGTAAAGATCTCTTCGTACCCTAAAACACATCATATTCGTTATTAAATGTATTCGTTGCGGACCAGTAAGCATCTAAATATAATTATATTCGGTGTATGTACAAACGTCAGTTCATGTCTCTCTAGAATTCACGGGCATTAAACGCACATAAATCAGCACATATCCTTTACGTCCTTTGATGTAAACCATGACAGATCCCTCGTGACGATTTTGGTCTATTGAATGGACGTAAACCATAATACAGCCGTTCGACGTGACCGTGATTTGAAATTTATTTACTTGGAATAATATAACGTTAAATTCTGCTATCAAAAATGAAAATATAAGCAGTGAAGTCGTCAGCACGAAATTACATCAGCCGTTTGTGAACTTGAATACAACGTAGAGATCAATCAGATAATGTAAATAAATGTGGCGTAATTTAAAATTCAAATGTTGTGTTTGTGACAATTTTTCGTTGGGTTGTAGCCTCTATAAAGTAAAAGATTTCTTTTTAAATCTATTATACTGCTCAACGAAATTTTCTTCACAAAACAACGAAAGAGACATTCTATAAGTACTTTTTTCGCTGATTTTAAGAATGCTCTCACATTTTATAACACCTTTCGTTTTGTTGTTATGCCCTATTTATCATTACATACATACTAAAATGTATGTTTGGATACTAATTCATTTACTATGTACGATTGAATGTTACAATTATTTATTATTTTTTAAAAATAGATCGTAATCGTTTTAAAATTGACACATTTAAGAAATCTATCGAAAGTTAAGAAATTAATATTACAGCGCCCAAAAACCCATTATTAAGCTGATTATTACTTTATTGACATTGTAAGAGCAAGCATGTCCGGTCAATATCATCATAAATTACCACATGCACGTTTAAGAGTATCATTCCTCTGCAGGAGGTAAGTGGGCTAATACACACATACAACTTTACATCAATCAGAGTTTCTCTCTATTGTACAATGTTATTCTTTATAACTTAATTCTTTTTTTACTACATCCTATATGTGGCGAATCTCGACGAATAATTAAACAATTATACATACACAATGTACTGTAAACTGTTTAAAATGTACGAGGGCAGTTTGATAAGTCAGTGACTTTTTGAATTTCCCGTGCATTAGCTCCAAATGCAACAGTGCTGCCGTCAACTATAATCTATCAGTGGGCAACTTTCTAATTTTGAGCAAGCTACGTCGTGCAGTTGGTGTTTGAAAGCCGTTCAAAGCAGACAACCTCGTGAATTTTTACGAAAATTAAAAAAAGTTAATTTCGTGTGCTGATTAAGCATTACTTTTTACGTAAAAAATCCATCACTGAAACTAAGGAAAGACTTGATAAATACTACGGGGACTCGGCACCATCAATTTCAATGGTTAAGAAGTGGTTTACAGAGTTCCGTTGTGGTCGTACCAGCACTAGTGACGCCGAACGTCCAGGTCGCCCAAAAGAAGTGATCACGCCGGAAATCGTCGATAAAATCCATGAAATGATATTGGATGATCGGAGAATGAAAGTGCGTGAGTTGGCTCATGCTGTAGGTGTATCTCAACTGAACGGGTACATCATATTTTACACGAATATTTGGACATGAAAAAACTCTCTGCGAGATGGGTGCCGCGATTGCTCACACTCGACCATAAGCGCAATCGTGTGACCACTTCAAAAGAGTGTTTAGCGATGTTCAGCCGTAATCCGGACGAATTTTTGCGCCGTTTTTTTACTGTGGATGAAACATGGATCCATCACAACACGCCAGAGACCAAGGAACAATCGAAACAATGGGTTGCTCGGGGTGAACGTGGACCAAAGAAGGCGAAACAGAGTCTGTCAGTCAACAAGGTCATGGCCACAGTTTTTTGGGATGTACGCGGTGTCATTCACATCGATTACCTCAAGAAAGGTAAAACGATCACCGGCGAATATTATTCAAAGCTTTTGAACAGATTCGACGTTGATTTGAAGCAAAAACGGCCGCATTTGGGTAAGAAGAAGATAGTGCTGTTCCATCAAGACAATGCACGTGTGCACACTTGTCTAGTCACGATGGCCAAAATCCACGGATTGGGAAAACGAACTGCTACCCCATCCAGCATATTCTCCAGATTTAGCCCCCTGCGCTTATTTTCTGTTTCCAAACCTAAAGAAATGGCTGGGCGGTAAGAGATTTGAGTCGAATGAAGAAGTCATTACCGAAACAAACGCGTATTTTGAGAGCTTTGAAAAAACCTATTATTTGAAGGGAATAAAAAAATTAGAAAATCGCTGGACTAAATGTATCGAGCTAAAAGGTGATTATGTAGAAAAATAAAATGTTTTATTTGCGGAAAAAAATTTGTTTTATTCAAAAAGTCACTGACTTATCAAACCGCCCTCGTATTATGCAAGATACATCAAATCGTTACGCCTGGGTAACAAAAGTAATCATCACACAACAAAATTGTTATTAGCCGTAACTTAGTAAATATGGTTGTACAGCAATGACTCTTGCTGTCTGTGATTAAAAAATGAGTCATAACTCTGATTAATCATATGAGTTTCCAGTTTTAAGCAGTGTGCATTCATTTTTCGGTTAGTAACCGCATTTATTATTCAGTTGAGTCTTTCTTTGTTAATTTACAATTTGACTGTGTTTAAACTATCAAGCGGCACAATACTTAGAAGCTGTGTTAATAAACCAGACTATTTTTGGTACATTTGTGACGAGTTTAAAAAACTTTTAAAGAAATCATAAGGAAGAAATTTACAAAAAAAAAATTGCAGATACTCTTTTAAATATGCAATGTCATTGAAAATTCATTTTTTGCATGGATATCTTAGAAAATTTCGGAGCAGTTAGCGACGAACATGGGGAGCGGTTTCATCAGAACATTTTATAGGTAGAAAAACGGTATCAGGATAAGAATGATCCAAATATGCTTGCAGACTATTGTTTAAAAACTTTTAAAAAATGGTCCTAAAATAAAATACAAGAGTAAAAGAAAATGTGGTGCTGTCAGTAATATCTTAAACCGCCCTTCTACACCATACAACAACGAAATAACTCCTCGTGAAAATTATCTGAGAATCCCCGCAAACAAACCGACGCTACCGGAGGTAAGAAAAGCCATAAAATCTCTTAGAAGTGGCAAGGCTGCCGGTCCCGACAATATACCTCCAGAAATCTTTAAAGAATGCCCGAACACAATCGCGAATCTAATACAACCACTTATTGCCCAAGCATGGAACAACGAACACATTCCAGCAGAGTGGAAAACGGGGCTTATCATAAAAATTACTAAAAAAGGTGACCTGAGCCAATGTGCGAACTGGCGAGGTATAACCCATCACCAAAGTTATATCTTTGATAATTCGTGACCGAATTTTCCCAAGCGTAGACAAAAACTTGCGACAGGAACAGACAGGATTTAGGAAGGATAAATCCTGCATAGACCATATAAATAGCCTACGTATAATCATTGAACAGTCAGTTGAGTTTCGAACTTCATTATATTTGGTCCTTATTGATTTTGAGCGGGCTTTCGACACACCATCACATCACGCAGTGTGGAAGCTTCTTAAGGAAACTGGCATTCCAATAAAAGTGATTCAAATTATAAAACAGCTCTATTCAAACTCATCATGTCAAGAACTTCACAAAGGAATACCAAGCGAACCTATAACAATTTCAAGCGAAGTGAAGCAGGATTATGTCCTCTCTCCAATGCTCTTTAATATCGTGCTGGATTTCGTTCTCCGCAAAGCTAATGACCAGGACAGAGGAATAAGATGGGGTTTCAATGGCTGGCTAGAAGACCTAGACTACGCCGACGATATCTGTTTTCTGGCTCACTTCTTTGAAGATATGATTCAGAAGCTCGTCAGACTCGGTAAAGAAGCCAAAAAAGTTGGTGTTAAGATTAATATCAATAAAACTAAACAGTTAAGAATTAACACTGACAACGTTAATCCATTACATATTGAGAACCAACCAATCGAACTAGTCGAACACTTTGTTTATCTTGGAAGTGTTATTGACAAGAAGGGTGGCACAGATACAGACATTAAAACCAGAATACAAAAAGCAAGGAGAGCTTTTAGAATGCCAAGCAGGGTCTGGAGTTCGAGAGCATACACCACCAACACAAAACTACGGATCTTTAATACAAACGTAAACTCTGTAAAATCTTCTTTACGGATGCGAAATATGGAAAACCACTAAAAGCTCATCCAGGGCTCTGCAAGTTTTTGTGAACAAATGTCTACGCAGGATATTACGTATTTTCTGGCCGGCCCGCGTTTCAAATGAAGAGCTCTGGAGAAGAACAAACCAGACTCCGACCGACACAGAGATACGGAAGCGCAAATGGGGATGGCTGGGTTACACCCTTAGAAAACCTGAAAATAATATAGCCCGAATGGCCCTGGAGTGGAATCCCCAAGGCAGCCGCGCTATGGGCAGCCTAAAGACAACCTGGAGAAAAACGATACTAAGTGAAATACGAAAAATGAATAAATCATGGCAAAAGTCAAAATGCTTGCCAGAAATAGAGTCCGATGGAGAAACTTTGTTGAGGCGCTATGTTCCGCCATGGAATGATGGGAATATTGATTGATTAAAAAGAAAATATGGCAAGACGAAAAACTAAAAAATTTAAATCACTCAAAAACCTCACGTGATAAAGAAAAACCTATTAAATTTTTAAATCCAGCGTAAAAAATACAGTTCACATATAAATTTTGTGGTATAAAAAGCCATTTTTTGTTAACCACTGTTATCATTTTTGATAAATTGTTCGCGCGGACACATAAAGTTCCTTTAAAAACCGGAAGTAAAGGAAATATATATCAGCGTTTGCACATAATCCATTTATTATAGGTGCAGAGTGGATCCAGATTCATATCGCAATGCAGTCGGTTCGTGACCGTATTTCCACATTTCATGTCTCGCCTTTCTGGAAAAAGAAACTGAAAACCACTCATCGGTCGGTGACATTTTAATTTTTCCGTATTACGTGATAATGGGTGCTGCTCTTAAGCCAATATCAATAACTTTACCGGAACTGCCTGTGTGAAAAGTTTTCTGTGTCAAGAAAATCGGCTTTGGATCCATTGCTAACGGATTATTTAAGTTTGTACGTTTCTTAATAGATAGTATGCATTTTTTCATTGTTAGTATTTCTTTTTGTGATAATAGCACAGCATAGTCATGAGTCAAAAACACACTCGGAAAAAATGCCAAAGCATTTTTCACTGCATTAGAAATGTCAAAATTGTCAGATCGGAATTTATACCAGTTAAAAGCTTAAAGATGAGGAGACCAAAAAAAAATTTTACAGGTTGCACTCTGGGAGTGCCGGCAGAAGTGAAAACTTAAGTATTAACGCGCGTGAAAATATTATTTTTAATCTGAAAAATATTGTCTCCAGATTTCCATAGTTTATGAATAATGCATTATTTTTATTAACGCTTTATTATAAATCATATATTAAACATCAGTACCAGATTTGAATGTTTTCGATTTCTTTCTTCCGCTTTTTGCTTGATCTTCTTTCAATATGGCGCTTTTCTTCCTACCTCGACTTTTTCGTTTTCGGCTACCTTGTTTTCGGTTTTGTCGCTTTTGGCTACGTCGTCTACGGCTTCTGCTTCTATTTTTTCTTCGTCTTCGAGCCTCCGTTATCGGCAAACCAAAACCTAATTTAAACCTTCCCCCGTTCTCTTTGATCAAACCAGCTTTCAGTCCAGTTTTTAATGCTTTTTTAACACAAATTGATGCATTTTTTATCGGCTTCTTGCACTGATAAATTATTTGATCTAAAATTTTGTCGGGGGGAGAACCATTAGAGTCATTAAGATACGCTATGGTGTCCATAGCATCTGCTAAAAACGACACCTCTCCTTGGACCATTTTAATGCAGCAAAAGCAGAACTTAATCAATAAACTAATGAAAAGCACTTAAATTTTGAATTTAGCTACTAAATTAATTTGTCAAAATGACATAAAAAATGTACTTGAATTTGTCAGTTTGTTGAATAAGGTTGCCAAGTTACCAGTCAAGAAAAGTCGCATTTTATATTGCTCCAGTGAAATACATCCGTCTTATGAATTTTCGATCAGGCCACGTGTCCTGACGCGAGTTTAACATTTTTTACCCATTACAAAAAAAGTTCACAGCGTGCCATAAGAAGTTATCACTTCAAAAATCTGATAGGAAGAGTTCCACAATTTAAAGATGGTTTCAGTTGAGAAGTCTTAGAGGTGTCTGGTAGCATATGATCTGGGCCTCTTGTTGTCCCTAGTGGTATGACCAGGAAAAGCTATAAAAACAGCTTTAGTTTTAGTCCAAGTTCTCTATTTTTATGTAATAAAATATTTGTGATATTTACTTTCACATTCTTATATTATACTTATTACTATTTATAAGTACTAGGTTTTATACAAAAAAACAGCAATTTGTCTGTACGTTAGAATTATTTACTAAAAATAGTGTTTGGGACTCCCGATTTTTTGGCTGTCAGTTTGTTCAAGGATCATACAAAAACAACTGAAGTGATTTTGATGAAACTTTTTGAGTTAAAATTTATGATTGGACTTAAAAACAGGTATATATTTCACTTCGCTACAATTACTAGAGCCGTAGATATAACAAATGATTCTGGTACTAAAAAATAATTAAAACTTTTGTAAATGTAAGAAAAAAAAAATACGTTGAATTTTAAATCAAGTGGGAGGTTTAAAAAAGTTATTCTGCTGTTTCCAAGTGGCACCCCTTTACCATCCCCTACAAAGAGTCAATTTTATACCTCGGTGCATGCATCACGAACAAAGGTGGCAGTGAAAAGGAAATAAAAAAGAGGATCGGGACGGCAAGGACAGCGTTAGCCAAACTAACAAAAGTATGGAAAGATCACAATATAAGTAAAGCTACAAAACAACGCCTCATGAAATCCCTTGTATTCTCAATCGCTACCTACGGCTCCGAGTCATGGACTATCAATGTGGCATGTAGACGCAGGATCGAAGCTTTCGAAATGACATGCTATAGACGAATGCTTAGAATTCCATGGACGGCCCGCAGAACAAACGCTTCAATCCTTCAAGAGCTAAGAATTGCGAAAAATTACTGGTTGTTACCAGACATCTAAAGAAACACCCTCAAATACTTTGGCCATGTCATTCGGAGAAATGGGTTAGAAAAACAAGTCATCCAGGGGAAAGTTGACGAAAGGCGGCGGAGAGGAAGATCACCGAACAGATATATCGGTCAAATAAAATACTGGACAAACCTCTCCATACAAGAAGTGATGCGGACTGCTGAAGACAGAGAAACCTGGAGAAGCTTGACTGTCCTGGGCATACATTCAAGGGGTCACGACGTCTGAAACCGACTGAAGAGAGAAGAGAGAGACCCCTTCTTTAAAATGTCAAATAGCAACCCCTAAGTTGTGACACATCCAATGAAAATCCTAGAAAAATGCAAATAAGCCATATAAACAACAATTTATTCTATCGATTTACACTAATACAAAAAACTGTAACAAAAGTATGACTATACAATAAATAAATGTACTAAAAAAGATTACAGTATGGTGATTATGTGTATCGCCGATTATTAGATATTTTTTCTGTCTTTTTGTTTGTTCGAGCTTGATATAACAACTAGTAAATTGGTTTTGATAAAATTTTTTGTGATTATAGCTCATAATTGGACAAAAAAGTATATATTTTATCTTACTACAATGCTGAGAGCCGGGGATATAACATTAAAATCACATTTTTGTGCAATCAATATAAAGTGAGTAGTGTGAGCAACCAATTTCCAATACACATTTACATACAGGGGATTAAAGGGGGACATTTTTTTCCGGTATTTTTAACTCCACTACTTTCAACCCTAAGCGAGGGTAAGAATTATAAAATAATTAATAATTACTCGCACAATGGCAAATAAAACCCAGAACAATAGACGATTGGCACTAAGCAGCGACGATATTTGTCCAGTCTTACAATGTTGCCGGTTGAAGTATTTGCTCTTAATTAATGAAACTAAGCCTGACATAATTACTAGTAACAATGCATACAATGAGACAATAACATTTACTTTTTTCTGCAATTAATAAATTTTTGAATAATTTGCATCGTACCAGTGAATTTTATTTAAATACAACGTGGTTTTATATCATTTCTGTTGTTAATTATTTCAAAATCAGAGGAAATTACTGAACGAAGAGGGTTAGCAATATTGCTGAAACATTCCTATCCGCTATAATGTGGGATTTAAGGAAGTTGAACACGATACCTCGATACCTCCCCTCGCCTGGGTGCAAAGTATATTCCGCTACAGCGTTGCCAAAGTTACATCTTCATGTCTAATGATTCGTGACTCTGTATGTGTTTAATATCTTAGAATAATTTTTACGTTTATAAAAGCCTATCTACACGAGGTTTATCAGAGTATTATTTCATTACTCTCAACAGTAATATATTCCATTTTATTTTTTCCCATTTTGTTTTAATGCAATGATCCATATAGCAACATTTTTTACAATCAAGATCCAAGTCTGTATGGACGAAGTCGTTGTTAAAAGCCGGTTTGTTTATTCAAGAGGTATTAAATATGTTTGGCACAATGATGTTTCCTTTAGGATTTTTATTTTACAATAAAAAATTAATAATAGCATGTTTTATACAAAAATAACGTTTTATATTTATGCAATAAAAAGTTGTATTACGATAAAAACGGTTATCTTTCATTGCCCAAACAGGTACAAACATTACACGCTCTTTTTACATAAATGATTAACTTCTCTTTGTCAAAGCAATAAATGTCCGAAAAACAAACGTCCAGTTCACGTACATACGTACATACATACACACATGTGGGAGTTGCATTATTCAAGTGGTAATAGAGGCAAACGCACGGGTGCACATTAAGCTAACTTTTTAATAGGCTGCGAGCAATTAAAATTGCATGGACAAATGATTACGAAACTTTTTGATTTGTGCATGTGCATATATTCGATTAATTACAAACGATATTGGGTCGACGGCATGGCATCGGGTGATAGTATCAGTGACGTGTCACGTTGTAAAAAGCGAAAATAATAAATTGTCCAAATTATCGATAACGAACATCCGAAGTGAAAAGTTGTGTATTGTTTACTACTACATTTCATTGTTTACTTGGCTTAATTTTTGGAACGAAATTCCTTATCGCACGATACGTGCTTGACGGATGGGGGCTAGGCGAAAAAAAGTGTAAGATTTTTTCCGTCACGAAACACGAAACGGCAAGTGTAAAAGTAACGCGCATGCGCGTTCTGTTAAAGGGGAGTGGAGACGCGTAGCATAGAAATACTTAGCAACGCGACGTCTATTTGTGTTAGGTTAGGTTAGGTATCATGTGAGTGGGGCGTGGTCACCCCTCCACCGCGACCCTTAGTAGGTCTATTGTGGCTCACCCCTAGAGGTTCCAGTTCACCGCACAATCCAGCCCTTCTCACGAAGTTCATGGTTGTATAGGGTGACATTTTTTTAAAATCGGAAGGTTCTAGGTTGGTGTATCCAAATATGTTGAACCTTATTCTTCCCAGGCCGGGGCATGAACATAGTATGTGTTCAGCAGTTTCGTCTTCCCGTTTGTTGGTTCAGACCTATCTTTCTGAGGTGGTATCTTAGACGACAGTGTCCTGTAAGCAGTCCTGTTAGAATACGCAGGTCATTTCTGCTCCATTCTAGGATCTGCCTAGTTGTGTTTCTCGAGGATTTAGGTAGAAACGCCTTCGAGTGGGTTAACTCTGGTATGTCGGACCAGTACGTGAGTATTTTCCTCTCCGCCCAGTCCGAAATAATTGTTTTGGCGGCACTTGTGGTGACTCCGAAAACCGGTTCTGGTCCAGTGAACGCAGATTCGGCCCCCTGTTTTGCAAGGGTGTCGGCTTTTTCGTTTCCTTCCACCTCCTGGTGCCCAGGTACCCACAGTAGGGTCACCCTGTTGTTCGCAACTAGGTACTCTAAGGATTCGATGCAATTCCATACAAGTTTAGAATTTATCTTGTTGGAGCTCAGTGCTTTTAAAGCAGCCTGGCTGTCTGATATTATACTTATGTTTTTGTTTGCTAGAGGTCTGTTGGTCAACTCTCTTGCACACAATTCGATAGCGAATACTTCAGCCTGAAAGATTGTAGCATACTTGCCAAGACTGGTAGATATTTCAATCTTTGGTTTCCTGCTGAAAACACCGGACCCAACTCCGGCGCGTTTAGTTGGGAACTTTACGGTCAATCCGCCAGTATGAAGTTGGCAATCAAATATAATTAAAAGTGTATATGCATTCTACTGACTAAGTCAACTCAGTGGAATGCACCGGAGTAGACTAAGCAGCACGCTTGGCCTGCCCACAGGACACATCGCACTAAGGGCGCACCTCTTTAAACTTAAGCTGATGGCTAAGAAAAACTGCCGACTATGCGGAGAGGAGGAGGAGAGCAGTATACACATTCTGTGTCACTGCCCGATGCTAGCGGTGTGCAGGTATCAAACCTGGAGCCGTATGATAATGGATCCAAGCGATCTAAAAGAGACAGGGCCATCAGAAATCGTAAGGTTTGCCAAAATCAGCGGACTAGAATTCTGATGCCCTGAAGACACAGCGGTAGCACAGAGGATCAAAAGATCTAGGTGACATAGGTGCCGATACCAAAGGCCCAACCGCAAGATTGTAATGTAATGTAAGTTAACTCATATGCAGACTAGACGACGTAAAGTACCCAACAAATCACGTTTTTATTTTTGAAATCGATAGAAAAGCCAGTTTATGTAATACATTTTATTTATAATAATACTTAAGTGTAAATAGTTATATTATTTATCAATTTTTCTTACATTGTGCTATAAAAATATTTTCAGTGATAGAAATTAATAAAAACTGTTCTCGAATATTTGAGATTAATTTTTCGTAAGTATTATTCTTAAGTATATTTTTGAGTTCAATAAATTTTTTTATAAATGATGTACTACAATCTTTTTACTTACTTGCAAGGAGCCATGAATAGTTTCTACACCAACCAATGATGAGGCAAAAGGAAAAAATAGGTATAAACAGAAGAATTATTTGTCAATCTTTATGTATATATATATACATAGATATATAAAAAATCTTCTGTGCGTGTGTATGTGACTAAACTCCTCCTAAACGGCTGGACCGATTTTAATGTTTGTATGTGTCCAAGAGGATTCGAGAATGGTTTAGATTCACTCCCAATTTTCTTAGCACCCCTACGAAAGGGGTGGAAAAGGGATGGAATATAAAACTATTAAAAAGGGCTGATAATAGTGTTAAATTCATAGTCTTCGGGGACGATAAATTTGATAGTGACATTCCCAAAAATGTTAGTACCCATACAAAGGGGGAGAGAAAGGGATGGGATATAAAAACTATTAAAAACGCTAATATTAGTGTCGAATTTATAGTTTTTGGGGTCACTGAGTTTGATAGTGACATTCCCAATTTTGTTAGTACCTCTACGAAAGAGGTGAAAAGGGGATGGAATATAAAAACTCTTAGAAACGCCAATATTAGTGTCGAATTCATAGTTTCGGGGTCGTTGAGTTTGATAGTGATATTTCCAAAGCAGGCAAGCCAATGTTCGGCAAAATGGCAAAATGGATACGTTTTAGTAAATGAGAAATTCGTCGAATTTTTTTAAGTGAGGCACGTCATATTTTGAAACCTTTTTTGCCGAAATAATTTTTTTCGAAAACTTTAGAACTGTAAGTCACATCTGCTGTTATCTAAAATTTTATAGGCCGTTATCTATGAAACCTTTCTTTAATCGTTGCAATAAATAATACATTTCCTAAGTTTAATATATCCTTAAATTATTTTAATTTAGTAAAACTCACGTTAGTCGTAAAAGCCGTTTCTATTCTCACTTTCAACATACACGATTTTTCATTTCGAAAAATTTAACTGGTAGGTTATATCTACTCTGAAATATGTCAATCAACTGTCAAGTTACAACAATATTCGCGATTTACATCCTATTTATATTCCAAGTTGCTTTACAAAAATAAGTAAAATGGTGAAACGCAAAAAATAACCAGACACAACGTCAGTAACTAAAAAATGTACGACGGTTAAAAAAGAGATTTTCCAAGACCTCAGAAACCATCAAACCACAAAATTTTTCAACGAGAACTCAAATGATGTAAATATTGAAAAAAGAGTCTCTGCCATTGCACATAAATGAAAAATATTTTATAGAAAAAGTTATTATACAGGGTGTTCCATTAAAAATATAAACAAATGAAAATTTCATTACATAATTTTATTATTTACGTAATATTAAAGATAATATATATTTTGAATAAAAGGTAGAAAAAATATGAGGGTCATCCAATTCGTACTTTAGCCCATCTAAGTCTTGGTGACTCGGTAGACTTCTTGCTCTACAAAGTACAAAACTTGATTGCACTAAAATCCCAATTGTTACCGATCTATTTTTACTACATAAGATTTATTTGTAACTACAGCAAGCTTTCAATTTACTTGTATGGATAAGAATGCTAATGCCACCTAGTTGTTTATTCTATATTACCTTTTGTCTGCTGTACTAAATTGCTTGTTAATAATAGCACCTTACTAAAATTTTTTTTGGTATTTTTTTATAACAGATCGACATCCTATTTGCATGAATAAAATTAAATTATCTATTTCTTGTCCGTGCTTCCTGCAAAGCTTCAGATAATTTTTGGCTAATTGACTAACTGTTGCAAACTACTTTCCATTTATTAATGAGCTATGAAATATTATTCTGGGTGGGTTCGCATTCTCAAGAGGTGTTTACTGTACAAAACAGAGCAATAAGAATATTATGTGGTCTGAAAATTGGTGACTTTTGTAAAGGGCATTTTAGAATCTTAAATCTTTTAACTTTACACGCATTGTTTGTTTTTAAATGTCTTGATTTTGTCTATAAAAATAAGCACTTGTTCAATAATTATGTTATTGTAAATACCTACACAAATAGAATACATGTTTTGTTACCTTCCCCATACAACGCCACTCATAGTAAAAGGCTGTTTCTTTAAGTACCAAAAATTATATAATTTATTGCCGAAGAACTTGAAGGAAGTAAAAACTTTTTTAATTTTAAGAAAGTAATGAAGAAACTATAAGTCAATGCCGGTTTCTGTATTTTTTTTTTTGATGTCCCCATACCATGTGATAATTTTAATGAAAAATGTCGCCTGTAAATTTGATCTGAACCACACACAATAATTATATTTCTCTGTAATAATACGCTGTTATTGGTACCTTGTGTTTTTGTGCTGTTTATTGTGTCAGTTTTTTTAAATTTAAGATTCTTTTAAAATTTTTACATCGAATTATCAATTTATGTTTTTTAAAGTTTCCATGCTTTTTTCTCGTCGAAAGTTTTTCGTCATTTTCAATACTCTATATAATTTTTTGACCTGCCTAAGTTTGATTTATGATTAGTTGATACAATATTTTTGGATTGTAATATCTCTTTAAAGGGTTTTTTAATTTGCAATATTTTGTTTCTCTTTAAACGTAAAACACACATTTGCTATTACTTTACTCCACTTGGATGTCCCTCCCCCACACCTAAGGGTGAAAACGGATGCTTTACTAGAAGTGTACCTGGCAAGTGTACCAGATCTGGACGAATGATACAAAGAGAAAGTAGTCACTTATTAAAACAGAGACACCAATTATATCTACAAATCTAGATCAGAAAATGGAATAGTACTAGTCATTTACAGGATAGTACTTCTTCTCTAGGTGCCGTCTCCGCTTCGAAGGTTGGCAATCATCATAGCAATTTTTATTTTTGAGACCGCAACTCTAAACAGTTCATTATTACTGCATCCAAACCAATTGTTAAGGTTCTTTAGCCATGAATTTCGTCTTCTTTCTCTAGATCTCTTGTCTTGGATTTTTCCCTGCATGATTATTTGTAGCATTTGATATTTTTCTCCCCTCATGACATGTCTCATGTACAGCAGTTTTTTTCTCTTAATTGTCGGAATCACTTATCTCTCCTTATGCATACGTCTCATCACTTCCACGTTGGTTTTTCTCTCTACCCATGAGATCATCAATATTTTCCGGTATATCCACATATCAAATGCTTCCAGTCTTCTCATGTCGGTTACCTTCAGCGTCCAGACCTCCATCCCATACTATAGTATAGACAGCACATAGCATCTCATCAGTCATATTTTTAATTCCGGGTTTAAATCTCTGTAGCAGAAAAGCCTCTTCATTCTTGTATAGGTGCTTCTCGCCTGTTCTATTCTGATTCGTATTTCTTGGGAGTTGTCATTGTTCTCATTAATGATCGTGCCTAGGTATTTGTATTGTTTTACTCTTTCAATAGGCTGGTTCCTCACATATATCTTACGATTGTCTTGAGTTGTTTTTGTTATCAGAATATATTTTGTTTTGCTTATGTTTAGTGATAGTCCATATTCTTTGCTTACTGTGACCTATTAATTAGCGTCTGTAGGTCTTCGTGTGTTCCAGCTAAAATAAATGTATCGTCAGCGTACCTCAGATAGTAGGATAGTACTAGGTAATGCTAGTAGCATATTAGCATAGTTTTAGACCAAAATCACAGCAATTCTTAGCTAAATAGTCAAATAGGGTTGACTCACTCGAAGGTGTTCTTACTTAAACCCTTGAGAGACACAACCAAGCAGATCCTAAAATGGAGCAGGAATGACCTGCCAATTCTAACGGGACTGCTTACAGTACACTGTCGTCTAAGATACCACCTCGGAAGGATAGGTCTGAATCAACAAATGGACTGTCGGTTTTGCTGCGTTGAAGACGAAGCTGCTAAATACAAACTATGTTCATTCCCTGCTTGGGAACAATAAGGTTTAACATATTTGATTGAACCAACTTAGAATCTACCGATTTCAAGAAAATCTCACCCCATACAACCATGAGAAGAGCTGGATTGTGCGGTGAAGTGTAACCTCTAGTGGTAAACCACAATAGACCAATTAAGGGTCGCAGTGTTGCAGTGGTGGGGTAACTTACACTCCACTTAAGTGACCCAACCTAGCTGTTCTAAAATCATGTTGCCAAGGTCGTATAAAAACAGAAGAAACATCTTATGAATTCGATTTAAAACTAGCATTAGAATACCACAATAAACTGGTGAAAATTTAAGAAACACAACAAGCTCTGCTTAAAGTGGGTACCAGGAATCCTGAGAGTACATGGTAATGAAGAGATAGACAGGCTAGCAATAGCCATCTCAATACCCACTGAACCAACCTGCAGTATTTCTTACAGAACTGCTAGGGAGCAAGCTAGAAGCTATAGTAGTTACGAAACTACCACAAATACTAGACAAATCACCTAGGTATGAGACATTAGAAATTTCTTCTCTGGGGGCCATCTACGAAAACGGCAGAAACATTCTTATGGGACACTGCTACAAAAATAAACACCTACACATTACAGGGCTTGCAAATAGCCCGTTTTGTAGGTTCTGCTAAGAACTTTTGGTTTTACAAAGAAACTAAAATGTTTAGCAACATTATCAACATCCTAGAGAACTGATTCTGTGATGGCCCAATTATATACAGTGGGAACAATAGGCATTGTTGGACGCAGTAATGGGGCAGCTGACGTTGATACCATCCCCGAAAGAAAAGCATTTAGGAATTCGTTTAGCAGTATATTTTGGTGCTATTATTTTTTTTTTTAAATACTACGTCATATCAGGAAAGTGTTTTTAAAATTGTGGCTTTGAAAATTGAATCTATTCGCTTATTTTGGCTGTAAAACTCCATTTTTGTCTTTAGCGGCTTCATTAAATACTCCTTGTCCTTAAACGTTTCGTAGTTTTTGATAAACTAACTGCTTGTCATTACATAAAATATTAATCCTTACGTTTTTTTAACATAACGAATTATTTTTCCGTCGCTCATTAAACTGCTTACTTTGAAAACGAAAATAAAAACAAATTTGACAGGATGGATTTAAATCCTTTCCATAGAACTCCATTACGAGAGCATATCAGTTTCCGTAATGCTATAGAGTGGAAAGTATTTCCAGGGAATAGGGAAATTCGAAGAGAGGTTAAAAACACGTTTCCATGGGACGAAGCTTCTACCAGGGTCGATGTAGCTCCAACACTCGAACAATTTGGTAACACAACCTAAATTATAAAACTGAACAATAATGAAATGATAATGTGACGCTTCGCCAACCATTTTATAATTTTTAAACAGACATTTGATGGTATAACATAGATTATGTGTTCAAATTAATTCGGTAAAACCTAGAATACTTTTAAATATATTTACTGAATTTTAAAAAAATACATTATAACTCAGTATAAGTTTATCAATTTTTATAAAATGTATACAAGATTTGCGTTTTAAAAATGATAACTTACATTTTTAAACTAAAATATTAAAAAATAACAGGTATTCATTAACAAAGTGGGTCTGCTGTGGTTTCTTTTTCATCCGGTAACTTTTCATTGAAATGAAACGATTTATGGCATCCTTTAAAAATGTCATTCCAGGCTTCTTGAATTCGTAAATTCCCAAATGACGATCTTTCTGTGCTGAAGTTGCTCAAGGTTGTCTTGACCCATGACGAAGGTTATGATTTTTTTTTAAAACCACCTGGACCAACACTGTTGTCAAAGTGTCCCATGCGGTGAGAAATTTGTTTGATTGAAAATCCAGCTTTTTGCATACCCCCTTGCGAATTTATCTATAAACGGCGGCAAGACTTATTGATTTAATAAAGCTCTGGTCTATTCTTTTGTCAATGGGTGTTCCAGATCATCTAGTGTATCTCATACAAAAATTATATGATAACAATTCTGCACTGGTTAGGGTTGATAAATGCTTGTCTGATGAAGGTGCCACATGCAAGGGTGTGAGACAGGGCTGTGTTCTCTCGCCGCTTCTTTTTAATATCTATAGCGAATTTATTATGAGACAGGTTCTAGAGGACTGGCAGGGTGGAGTAAATATTAGTGGCACAAAATTGTCTAACTTAAGGTTTGCCGATGATACGACCTTGATAGCTGCCTCCCAGAGAGAAATTCTGGAACTCCTCATGAGACTTGAAGATGTCAGTGCTCTTTACGGCCTAAACATAAATTATAATAAAGCCAAAATTATAATTATTGATAGAGAACAGAACAACTACCCCGAAACTCAGACTATTGGACACTGTGAAACTGTCAACAGTTTCGTCTATCTTGGAAAATACCGGGGGATGTGATGGCAAAATAAGACGTATTCAGCTTTGTTAGGTCAGCAATGATAAAGTTAAATAAAGTATGGAGGGATCGGAATATCACAAAACAAACTAAAATCAATCTAGTGAGTACCTTGGTCTTTTCGGTCTTTCTATATGCTTCAGAATCTTGGGACTGTCAAATAAGTAGATCGTCGTCGGATTGATGCATTTGAGATGTGAGCGTGACGATGAATACTGAGAGTGTCCTCGACAGCACATAGAACAAATGCTTCGGTTTTACAAGAAATACGTCCGTCAAAACGTTTGTCCAGTATCGTGTACTCTTGAATTCTTACATTTATCGGACACATCAGTCGGAGTGAGCATATGTAAAGGCTTATTGTACAAGGTATTAAGATAAGATAACGTCGACCAAAGCAAAATTAGAAAAGCTCGTAGTTAACAAAGAAGATGACTAGAAAACTTCTTTAAGGTAGCAAGTACGATGATCTGATGAAGTACAAATGCAGAAAGGTGCAAATCATCTTGATTTTAGTATGAAAAAAACCTTGGTACAAAGCAAAAGATGTAAACTTCTTAAATTAAACCGTCCTTTAAATGTCCCCTCTGTCACAAATTAAAAAAATTTTAATGCTGATAACCTTTTAAGACATAATGTTTTGCAGTTAGAAAATGGTGCTATTGAATGTCTAGCATATTTATACTAAATCTGTCCCTGTTAAGTGCACAAACATAAAGCAAAAGTCTTACCCAAAAATCCATTTTCTCTCCTCTATCCCGTGGGAAATTCAAATATTTTTGTATTTCCTCCTCTCCAGCAAAAACTCACAGGTAACCTAATATATACATCCTTACATTTCCTATATACACCTACGAATAATGGGGGGAAAGTGTAGAGTATACAAGCTGAATAAAATTGTCACTATATTTCAGATATTAAAAAGGTAATATCAAAACTGTCTGCGCAGTATTTTATTTGGGAAACTTTGAATAATCGCGAGAAGCTACTCTAGAGAGACATTTAAAACAGCGACAGAGTATTCGAAAAAATTCGTCGAAACATAATAAATATTTTATTTATGAACTTCCTTAACTGTTGTGGAGCAGTTTATTTAAGATTTAAGAATTTGGAAAAACTTTAGCTCTTTGGAATGATTGCACGTCTTATCTTAAAGGTTCTAAATATAAGCGTAGCTAAATAAGAACATTGAAGGTAGCTGATTGAATGCACATCATGCTATTTTAAATGACTTCTTGGAACCAAATTTATTTTTAACTGTTATCTACCCAATGAAAAGTTATAGTAATGAGTCCGATATTGCAAATCCCGAATTTTTATATATCTCCACATTTCAAGGTCCCCAGAGTCGAATACAATAGTTTTTAAGTGGACGTTTGTGTGTGTGTATGTACGTATGTTCGTATGTGCGTTTGGAATTATCGATTATCTCGAGAACAAAATATGATATCGATGTGGGACCAATTGCATTCGACGCATAATTACGCAATTTAGAACTGATTAGATTTTCAGCAAAATCGGTCAAGCTGTTTTTTATAGAGAACTAGCTGACCTGGCAAACGTTATTTTGCCATATAAATAATTTCCTAGTAATTTCTAGTGTAGACAAAAAATAGCTTACTTATTGTAAGTATGTATGTATGTTAGAATGTGTATATTGTATGTATGTAAGAATGTGATTGTCGTTGTTCTAATCTTCTGACTTCATTGCGTTCAGCTCGTGTATCTTCTGGCTCCTCTTAATGCAATTGCGCCATTCTGACACGTGCATCAGTATTTTGTTGCTAGATTTGTTCTTCTGTTCTTTCGGATCTGCTATTTCGCAAGTTTCGAGCTTTACTTGTACTGCGGCTCAAATCAGCCCCTTTGCGTTTTCTTGGCATTGCTCACCGTACAAAACATACATAAATAGAATTAATGAAATTATTTAATGATGAAAAATGTTAAAAGTATAATTAGGGCCAGGATTTTTGCCGCAGTTTTAAAATGATTAGTTTTAATTTATGAAATAACAAAAATATAAGTTTTATGGAAAAAATTTTTAAACAAAAGTAAAAAATTAAATTTTATGAAAACATTGTCTCTTATAATTTTTTCATACAACCAATATTTCCATTGACATTTCAAAATAAAGATTCATAATGATTGATTTTTTGGAAACTATGAAAATCTTAATTGTTCAATTACATTTTTTTAATAAAATTAAATTAAAATTACATTTTTATAAGATCAACAACATTTTCGATATAAATAAAAAAAAGTATACTTACAACACAAAATCCGTTGTTATTGGAAGCTCGTGTCACGTGTTGAGTACTTTTGAGGTTATAAAATCACTTGATTAACTAATCGTGCAAAATACACTCAAAATTGATAATTTAATTATTATTGATAAAATAGGAATGATTAAAAGTTAATATGAGAGTTACACTGAGATAGCAAAATAATAATTGTCAACGTTACTACTACACTTGATGCATAAACAATAATGATGGCCGACAACTGTGTAGGGAGTGAGAAAGAAAGGAGACCGGCTTCGTTCTCATCCCTACTCCGTGCTGTTTACTGGGTCAGAAGTGACACCTGTAGACATCTGGCGGGGATAACTAATTAAATGACGATTGATCAGTTTTCGACCGGAGAGGAAAAATGATTAAATTACTAAAATGGCTATTAAAAAATAAGGGTTGATCGTAGAAGGGTGAAAATTGAGGATTGTATGTATTTTTGTATGTTGTATCATAAAAAAATAGAAATTAAAAATTTTGTCTAAAAAATAAAAAAAAAAAATTAGGGGTGGACTACCCCTTACATTTAGGGGGATGAAAAATAGATGTTGGCCGATTCTCATAGATACCGGATAAGCACAAAAAATTTCATCAAAATCGTTTAAGTGGTTTCGGAGGAGTATGGCAACGAAAACTGTGACACGAGAATTTTATATATTAGATAAAAAAAGTGAAAAAAACGGTAAACTACCTGAATTTTGCAAATTATAAATCCTACTATTTTTAATGCATAATTTTAAGATCTTTTCAATAATATGATTTTTTTTACTGCGGGAACTGATTATATGATTATTGCATGTTAGGAATATTTGATGAAAACTGTGATGACAATATTTTTAATAATAATAATTATAACACCAAAACAGATGGTATTTTTTCATTCTTTCCACTGGGAAGTTAGTCGTGTGGACCTCTCGGGTCGCACCCAGACCACTAATATTCTTAACCTGCATGAATCTGGGAATAGCTTAAAGATGTCAACTTGTTATTTTGTTTAATTAAATCCTAAATAAACGAAATAAGACAAGAAGATCCTCTATCCAGTAATAATAATAGGAATAGTTCATAATAATTTGTTAGCAAAAAACAGCGTTGCTTGGGTAATAAGATTTCTCTTGTCAAGGATAATATTTATGTCAGTTTTTTTTATTGCGAAAATAATTTTCTGAGATCAAAGTTTATGAGATGAAAACCGAAAGCTAAGTTGACGTAAGATAAGACAACTCAGAGACGGACTGAATAATTATTAATTTATTTTAATAACTTCGACGTTAATTTTTTTTTAATCAAAGTGTTATAGTATTTTTCTGATCCTTAAAATATCATATGGGTAAAATATTTAATATTTATTTTTCAGAAAACTTTATTCCTTATAAAAGTTGGTGCTTTGCGTAAAATTTAGATTGGTAATATTAAAATTTCAAATATGTAGGTAGGGAAAAACAAAAAGAATACGAGTTATTATTATTTTTTCAAATTATGGACATTTGTTTAAAATGTTTAAAAATTTTTTTAGTTTTCTTTGTGCAAAATTGTTATTTGATTCTGTATGTACATAATAACTATCATTATGAAATAATTAATAAAAATGACCTAACCATTCTAAATAAGATAATTTAATAATACAAATCCACAATTTTACGATAATTATGATCATACTGGTATCTAAAAAACGTTCTAAAACGGTTGAACCCAATAAAGTCTCTAAGAGAGGAAGGCTAGGATACTATCCTACAGATTCCTGTCTTTGGTAAGGCAAATTAATGGAGAGTAACTCGGGGATCACTCCGGGATACTGAGTGAAACAAAAAACCACCAAATTTTTGGAATGGCTCCTGAATACGTAATGTACACAATTGGATTAAAAACCCCAGATGGAGTTGGGGCCGGTGTTTTCAGCAGGAAACAAAATATTGAAATATCTACCAGTCTTGGCAGGTATGCTTATATCTTTCAGGCTGAAGTATTCGCTATCGAATTGTGTGCAAGAGAGCTGACTAACAAACCTTTAGCAAACAAAAACATTAGTATAATATCAGACAGCTAGGCTGCTCTAAAAGCACTGAGCTACAACAAGATAAATTCTAAACTTGTATGGAATTGCATGGAATCCCCAGAGTACCTTAATGCGAACAACAGAGTGACCCGACTGTGGGTACCTGGGCACCAGGGGTGGAGGAAAACGAAAAAACCGACAGCGTTGCAAAACTGGGGGCTGAATCTGAGTTCACTGGACCAGAACCGGTTTTTGGAGTCACTACAAGTGCCGCCAAAACAATTATTTCGGACTGGGCGGAAAGGAAAATACTCATGTACTGGTCCGATATACCAGGGTTAACCCACTCGAAGGCGTTTCTACCTAAACCTTCGAGAAACACAACTAAACTGATCCTAGAATGGAGCAGGAATAACCTGCGAATTCTAACGGGACTGCCTTCAGAAAACTGTCGTCTAAGATACCACTTTGGAAGGATAAGTCTGAATCAACAAACGGACTGTCGGTTTTGCTGCGTGGAAGACGAAACTGCTGAACATATACTATGTTCACGCCCCGGCCTGGTAAGAATAAGATTTATCGTATTTGGTTATACCAACCTAAAACCTACCGATTTCAAGAAAATCTCAACCCATACAACCATGAACTTCGTAAGAATAGCTGGATTGTGCGGTGAACTGTAACCTCTATTGGTGAGCCACAATAGACCTACTAAGGGTCGCGGTGGAGGGGCGTCCACGCCCCACTCACAATATATCTAACCTAATCCAATTACCTATTAAACATAAAGAAAAACAAACGACAAAAATGTTAAAAACCCTAAAAAACCATTAAGTAAATTTTCACATGTCTTTTTTCCTCTCCATACATTCTATTCTTTATTAAAAAACTCTTTATTGGTATTTTTAAAAAAAGAAGACTGGCACAACACTTTTTTGATAAAGTCAAAAACAACTTTTGATCACAATTCTTATTTGAAATGTTGATGTCACCATAAAAGTTGTACGCAATGCACCACATTTTTTAACAAATGAATAATAAAAACATCACCCATATGAGAACCACAATACAAGAAAATATAATTTAGTTAATTAATAAAATTAATGAAAATTAAAACAAATTTTTAGATAATATACAATAATTATCAAACTCTGACAAGGACTCGATATGTATAACGCCATTTGGTGGTCGTTCCTGAAAGCTTAAAAGACGGTGCCTTCTATGAAAATGAGGATCGTACATTTTTCAATTATCCAAAGGCATTTTAACATTTTTTACTTGGAAATGTTCTCAAAATATTTTTGTCATTTGCCAGACATTTTTGCGGAATTTTCAGTCCGCTTCTGCCACCAGAAAAGACGTTGAAAAATATACAGCCATAATTTCTTGAGATCTAATTAAATTAAAGTCACAAGAAGTAATGATGAGACAAAATTAAAAAAAGAGGAAATTGTTAATTAAATGCGTAAGAAAATGAACTAATTGCCGTCATTTGTTAAAAAGAAAGTTTAAGATAATGCACACAAAATTTGATGGTTTTTTTTGTCTATGATGAAGTCAAATTTCTTGCCCGATTAATAACTTTAAAATAAGTATATAAGATTGTATCAGATCTTTCGTGCATAACCCTTAATCTATTCGAGGCCCGGGATTCCGATACTTCGTACAAAGTTAATCAGGTTCCTGGAAGCTACGTTCCTGACATCGAATGGCTTTAGGAAGGCCCCTTCCAGAAACTTGGGCCTCTTGCAGAAAAGCGCTGCGCATTCGCAAAGCAATTACAACACGAATATCTATAAATATTAATAATGTAATGGTGGACAAACCAACAAAAGTAGCCAATCTGTTGGAAATTAGTACTTTCAACTGTACAATTCCTCTCTGAGAAATTCCTTGATGTTTAACACTAATCAGTACGGCCCTGATGCCGACAAAAAATCATCTAAAAACACGTGCATTCATTATCCCTCCAGAATATTCCGGAATCGTCGCGCGCAATTGTAGAAATCAACTATACGATCACGTGAAAACGACGGTTAACACTAAGCCACGTCGAACCGGGCTTCCGCTCTCTTTCGCATCTCAATAGCCGGGCAATGAACACCGCTAGCTTTCAGAGCACCGCTTTAAAACACCACGTGGTAAAATGCATATCAATACAATCAGATAAAATAAATTAAATTCAAAGCTAACAACCAGTGAAATTATTCTGAAGATACAGGAGGCTTGAAACTGTAAGCTCCGTGTATTAAATTACACAATATATTCTCGATGACAAGTGTGTTGTTTTTTTTACTGTGATAACAAAATTCACGGCGATAAGAGACAGTAAACCCTTCAGCCTATAGTAGGTAAAAAACCAATCGAGCCAGCTTGACTAAATAATCGAAGGATTCCAACATCTACGTTGCGGAAGAAGTAATCGAATATCAAGAGTGAGTCGAGGTATCAGAGGTTAAGGTGAAGCTGCCCACAACTCAGCGCATTTCTCCAGCTTTACGCCACCACATCGCCATTGCTTGCTCCTCGTCTTCGTCGCCAGGCGCTCACAATCTATTTAATGATTTTAAGGCGAGTGTGAATGGGCAAACCGGTAGAGGTCGACCTCGGAATACATATCTCGATCAGATCAACATTGTTTTGAAGAAAGGCCAGGTCAAGAGTACCAACAACCGAAGAGCATGTATGAGAGCACTGATGAAAGTAGAGGAAGCAAAAGATGTGTGTACGAACCGTAGCAAGTGGAAGGAAGTGGTCTCTGCCTACCCCTACGGGAAAGAGGCGTGATTATATGTATGTATGTATGATTTTAATATAAATGCACCTAAAGAGATATTAAACAATATAAGTCTCTTTAAAAAGGACTATCGCCTATCTTTTTCAGGTGATACCTCAGAGGGCGGTATATATTTCGTATGGCAATAAATTACAGCAAAAATGTAGATAAAATACAAATACAGAGTATAAGTTAACAGAAGATAAAGTATAAATGTCTCCTAGATCTCTTGTCAGTAAGTTCTAAGAAGAACCGTTTTTGAGTAATGTAGGATTCATGTTGCTGCTGTATAGTTTGCTTGCTGGGATATCCTTCACAGTGTATGAGGTCCAGCAGCCGATGTGCTAGTTCTTTAGCGTTACCCAGGGTGCACGTGTAGTGTTATCAACTTCTTCTTCTCAAGTACCATGTCCTTTCTCCTTTCAGAACGTTGGTTACTATCATGGCTATTCTTATCTTGTCAAATGCCAGTCTTAACAACGTGCTGGAACTCACGTCAAACCAGTCTCGGAGATTCTTCATCCAGGATGTGTTTCTTCTGCCTGGAGCTCGTTTACCCGCTTTCTTGCCTTGCATTATGTTCTGGAGCAAACGATATTTTTTGCCTCTCATCACGAGCCCAAAATATTCTAATTTCCGTTTCTTAACGGTGACAATAATCTCGGTGTTCTTCTGTACTCTCGCGAGTATCTCGGAATTGCGAACTTTTTCTGTCCACGCTTCTTTTAGAATTCGCCTGTAGGCCCACATCTCAAAAACTTTAAGACGTTTCATGTCTTTGTTAAGTGTCCAGGCTTCTACATCGTATAGGAGGGTAGAGAACACGTAGCATCTCAGAAGACGAATCCTCAGGGGCAGTCCCAAATCTCTACAACATAAGACTTTACTCATCTTCCTAAAAACAGTACGAGCCTGTTCAATTCGTGACCTTATTTCAGATTGGCTATCAGCGTTACTTGTCAGAATACTGCCAAGATATTTTATTTGATCAATTTGCTGTAGCGTTTTGCCTCTAACTGTATTGTTAGTTACGATGTTAGGTTGTTTGCTGATCACTAACACTTTTATCTTTTTGATGTTTAAGTCTAGACAAGCAGTAGCACATTATGAAAAAACTCTGTCAAGGATGTCCTGCAGATCTTCCTGTAGGACGGCAGTGTCCAGTGAGGAGTCCCGTCACCAGTTTTAAGTCTTTCTTGTCCAACTCGAGAAGCTGTTTTGCTTTCGTTATCGCAAAGCTTACTAGCCTTTTCGCTAAGGGTAAAGGAGTAACAAAATTTCAATGTATATTGTTAAAAACGAAAATAGATATGGCTTTATTGATGTGTAATGAACTTATACAACTATAAATTTCTATACATACAATCTAATAAAAAATGTACAATTTATCTTTGTATCTACTTTTTTTTAAATGTTTAAAACAACAGGCGTAGTCTGCTATATTTTTTAAAATGTAAGTAATTGTGCAATAAAATAATGCTAAAAAGGGTCAGAAACCGGATTGGTCAGCATATGTATCTAAATGCGCCATTCTCTCTTAAAACAAAGAGACCATCGTACCCACTCTTGATGTGTTTTCCTGTTATGACTGTAGCTACAACGATATAAACGCTCTTACTGCTTTCAGAGAAATCCCTGCAGTTATTACCGAGTGTGTTGGCGCGAAAAAACCATTTTTATGACTCTTTTTTTTGGTGTTATTACGTCGAGAGGATCTCGAGAAGAAAAAACCCATTTTCAGTTTAGATTGAAATTGCCAGACTAGTGTCGGGTTTAAAAAAAAGGGTAAGGGACCTCGTTTCAAAAAAGAATGTATAAAAGGAGCTCAATGAAGACTAAAGCAATTAATTAATCTTGATTTTAAGTGTAAATATTTTGAATTTTTTATCTGCTCCCATCTCGAGCATACCCGAAAATATTCTCATTAAAGAAAGTTCATTCGAAAGAAAATCTTGTTCTTTTATGTATTTTAATTGCAATCTAAGTAATCAGAATTCAATAAACCTTGGAATGTAAATTTTTTTAAAATGTTCATTACTGAGATTATTTTATAAACAAATAATTAAAATTGTTAATATTAATTTAAAAGAAAATCCTATTTTTTGATTTTAATTGGAATCTTAGTAATAAAACTTCAATGAACCTTGGACTGTAATATTGTGTAAAATGTTAATAATTAATAACAATTAAAATTGTTTGCTAAATGTTGTCCTGGTAATATCGTGACATTCTTGAGTAATTTTTTATTATAAATTTGTATTTTGTTATGAAACCCTTAGGTTAGGTTAGTGTAGGTACCATGTGAATGGGGCGTAGTAATGTCGCCCCTCCACTGGGACCCTTGATGTGACTATTGTGGCTCACTCCTAGAGTTTACAGTTCACCGCACAATCCAGTTCTTTACACAAAGTTCATGGTCGCATTAGGTGAGATTGTCTTGAAGTAACATGTCTTGTCTTGCTGGATTACAGCAAGGCTTTCGACAGTATGGATCATGATATTTTTCTCCACAAATTATGATACTTCGGTCTTGATGAATATGCTGTTAAACTAATGGCGCACTTCCTAAAAGAAAGGAAGCATAAAGTAATTTATGATTTGAAAACTTCTTAACCTCTGGAAATTAGATTAGGGATACCTCAAGGGTCCATTCTTGAACCATTGTTGTTGTTACCACCGACATTCGTATAGTTTTTTCAAGGGTTAGTTGAACAAGGTGCAGGAGAGCGCGTCTCCCTGACGCAGTCCATTAGAGGTTTTAAAGGGTTTCGACAAGTTTCCTTCGATACGTACTCTGCATTTCACTTTTTCCATCGTCATTCTTGTGAGATTTACCAAACGATTTGGTATTTGGAGTTCTCTGATAGCATCATAAAGTTTCCTTCTATTTATGGTATTATAGGCGGCCTTGAAGTCTTAGTCTTAAGTTCAATGTTAAATTTTTGACTTATTTTATACCTTGTGGATCTTTAAAATCAATATTGATTATTATTAATAATATTCAGAAACATATTGCCATGCGTGTGGCTGTGGCATCTCTGGAAAATGTGTTTTGTAAACCAGCCTTCCCTTTAAAATTAGTCATTATTTCGTATATAAATGGTTGTAATTCCCCTTATATTCCGTAAAACCAAATTTTTCTCGCCCCTCAACCAAAGTTATAAATTTTGAATTCCTCCCACAAAACTGATTGTATCAATTTACTGTATCGTAATTTTACTGTAAAAGCGCAAATATTATGCCGATTTTGCCTTCTTAACTACCGGGGGAGTGACCCTCCTTAAAATACAGTGGTGTTTCTATAATATTACAGAATACGTTTCAATACTAAATGGGACACCTATGCCACAGCGATATACGCATGTCGTCGTAAGAGTGGTTGGAATATTTAATCGGTGGTTAATTTTGAAAATTAAATATTAAATGTTATATATATATATATATATATATATATATATCAAATATGTGCAGCTTATTGCCACTTCTCGCATCCCAAACGCCATCTATCCTTATCATTCCAATAGCCTTGTTGCAGTCCTTTCCTTCTCATTTCCATATCTATGTCCTTTATCCATTTTTTCATTGGTCTTCCTCTTTTATATCTTTCTGCTGGTGCCCAATTCCAAACTTTCAGTGGTATCCTCTCTCGACTTATTCATCGTAGATGTCCGTACCATTTTAATTGTTTTTCATTTATTGTACATACATACATAAAGTCACGCCTTTTTCCCATAGGGGTAGGCAGAGACCACTTCCTCCCACTTGCTACGGTTCGTACACACATCTTTTGCCTCCTCCACCTTCATCAGTGCTCTCATACATGCTCTTCGGTTGTTGGTACTCTTGACCTGGCCTTTCTTCAAAACAATGTTGATCTGATCGAGATATGTTCTCCGAGGTCGACCTCTACCGATTTGCCCATTCACGCTCGCCTTATAAATTTGTTTCGTCAATCTTGCTTCATCCGTTCTTTCTACGTGTCCAAACCATCTAAGCATTCCTTTATCTATCTTTGTGACCACATCTTCTTTTACACCACAGCGTTTTCTTATCTCACTATTCTTAACTTTATCCAACCGAGTCACTCCGGCTATACTTCTCAGACTACTCATCTCCGCAGCATTAATCCTATTTTCATGCTTCTTCTGCCAAACCCAACATTCACTACCATACATAAGTGTAGGAACCAACACACCTCTATGCACCGCCAGACGTGCCTTTTTTGACACTTTCTGGCTATTCATAAAGCTATGCAGTGCCCCATTCATTTGTTTCCCAGCCAACACCCTTCGCTCAATGTCACTGTCATACTTTCCATCTCTAGTAAATTTTGAGCCCAAGTACACAAATTCATTAACTTGTTCCACTCTTTCTCCCTCAATCGAAACCCCACGGTTTGTCATGCTTTCTTCTCTTTCATTTATTGTATCTATAATAATCCTTTTATTTATAAGGTTAGACCACAGCATCTCCTCCAGTAAGTCGTTTCTGCCGAACACAATTTCTGGGACGTATTTTTGTCTTTGACCCAGACTTCTGACCCATACGTCATTACTGGTTCTATCATGGTTTTAAAAATGTTTTTTTTTTTGTTTTAATTGTCAAATTCTTATTTCACAAGATTGGATGTAGCGCTTTACTCATGTTTCTTCCTCTACCTACTTTTTTCAGTATGTCTTCATCGTCCTTCCCATCTTCGCTTATAGTAACTCCAAGTTATTCATACTGGTTGACGTTTTTTATTACTCCACTCTCTAGTTCTATATCTTGTCTTGTTCCAACTATAACCATATATTGTGTATTTTCTCTTTTTACTTCCAAACCCCATTTACTATATTCTTCCACAAGTTTGTTCAGCATTACAAATTACTTTATTATTTTATTTATTGTAAATAATGAGGGTCGTTATCCGGCAGACTGGCTTTAATCTACGTTTATTCCACTTCCAAAGAAAAGCAAAGCAAAGAAATGCGGAGACCACCGTTTAATCAGTCTAATGAGTCATTCCCTTAAAATATTCCTTAAGAACATACACAACCGAATGTACCGCAAGTGTGAGGCCAATATCGCAAATACTCAATTTGGATGGGAACCAGGGAAGCCCTTTTCAGTGTGCGGGTGCTCTTACAAAACTGCAGAGATGTTCAGAAAGATGTCTTCGTATGTTTTGTGGACTTTGAAAAGGCGTTTGACAAAGTAAGGCATAATAAACGAATTGACATATTAAAAAAAGCAGATGGGATGGGAACCAGGAAAGCCCTTTTCAGTGTGCGGGTGCTCATTCAAAACTGCAGAGATGTTCAGAAAGATGTCTTCGTATGTTTTGTGGACTTTAAAAAGGCGTTTGACAAAGTAAGGCATGATAAACTAATTGACATATTAAAAAAAGCAGACTTAGACGACAAAGACTTCTGTTGTATACAGAATCTGTACTGGCATCAATCTGCTCACATAAAAACAAATGACTTTACAACTGAAGATATTGTCATATGTAGAGGCGTAAGACAAGGCTGCACATTATCACCTCTTCTATTTAATCTTTATTCGGAAATCATGAAAGATAAAAATGTTGGAATTAAGGTAATTGGGGTATATATAAACAACATTAGATATGCAGATGACTCCATCTTAATTGCAGATAACATTAAAGATCTGCAACAAATTATCGATGAGCTGAATCGTATTGGTACAAATTATGGTCTTAAAATAAATAGCAATAAAACAAAGTTAATGATAGTAAGCAGACGTAAATTTCCATACAACAATGCAAGATTAATAGCAGACGGCCCAACTTTAGAACGTGTAGCGCAATATAAATATCTAGGGAGCTGGTTGCATGAAGATTGGGATAATGACAAAGAAATTAAATGCAGAATTGAAACAGCTCGAAATAACTTTTTTAAAATATAAAAGCATGCTAACTAGTCGTGACATTAAATTAAAGCTAAAATTACGTTATGCCAAATGTTATGTGTGGTCGGTGTTGCTGTACGGTGCAGAGACCTGGACATTGAAGTCATCTTCCGTCAACAAAATAGAAGCATTTGAAATGTGGATGTATCATAGGATGCTAAGACAGAGTAAACAACGATGAAATTCTAAGAAGAATCGGCAGAGACCGTGAATTAATGCTTAATGTCAAAAAGAAGAAAACATCGTATTTTGGACATATAATGCGAAACTCAAAATATCAACTGCTAGAACTTATTGTCGAAGGAGAAATAGAGGGAAAGCGAGGGAAAGGCAGAAATTAAATGTCATGGTTAAGAAATATAAGAGATTGGACGGGGTTAAGAACGATAGGAAAGTTGGTACACGCAGCAACTGACAGAGAAATGTATGGAAATATGGTCGCCAACATTCAACAATAGTGGATAGGCAGTCGAAGAAGAAGAAATAATGTATCTATCTTAAGTGAAGACCTATTACTAAAAACGAAGCCGATTTTTTAAAAAACAAATCATTTTTGATGAATATTGTAAACACTACGACCTATTACTAAGAACGAAACCGATTTTTAAATTAAACATATTATTTACTTTGCTTTTTTTTATTACATACGAGTATAGTGTGGAGTTTTTTATGGCAAATTTTTTAGAAATATTCAAATGATTCGTTTTAGACTTTTTTGACCAATTCTACGCCACTGGTAATGCAATAAAAACATTCTTGGGGGTGTTGCCAGAATTAAGTATTTATGTAATCAAACATCGGGGGCTCCCCGGCTATTAGTATTCTTCAAGAATTTCAATTTTCTCCTTCCGAGCAGGTCACTGCAGTTGAGAATTTGAGTATTGGTTTTGATGAAAATTCCGGAAATATCTCTGGATAATTATTGTGAACGGTATGTAAACTCTTGGTATTAAACAATATCGTTTCTTTTCCTATTTATTAATATTTTTTTTTAGTTATAAATGGTTAAAAATTATCACAACCCCCTTTTTAAAAAAATTACATCGCTACATTTGCATTTTATCTAAATTTTTCGATTTTTATGTACAGACAAATTACACTATGCATTTTCTTAAGGCTTAAAAAGTAGAGAGAAGTAGGCAACCTTGTATTTCATCTCCGAAAACATGTCATGACGAACCTGTGACCCACGACTGACCCACGGTTTTAAATGACCCATGCTATATTTCAACATACATACATACATACATAAAGTCACGCCTTTTTTCAATAGGGGTAGGCAGAGACCACTTCCTTCCACTTGCTACGGTTCTTACACACATCTTTTGCTTCCTCTACTTTCATCAGTGCTCTCATACATGCTCGTCGGTTGTTGGTACTCTTGACCTGGCCTTTCTTCAAAACAATGTTGAACTGATCGAGATATGTTTGCCGAGGCCGACCTCTACCGACTTGTTCATTGACACTTGCCTTATAAATCTGTTTTGTAAATCTTTCTTCATCCATCCTTTCTACGTGTCCAAACCATCTAAGCATTCCTTTATCTATCTTTGTAACACATCTTCTTTTAGACCACAGCGTTCCCTTATCTCAGTATTCTTTACTTTATCCAACTTAGTCACTCCGGCTAGTCTTTCTCTCTTAATCAGCACCTCACAGTTTGTCATGCTTTTTTCTCTTTCATAAACCATTACTTTCGATCATCGGCGTAAAGAAAGCATTTGGCGATCAAATCATTCATTTTTAATCAATACGCACTCTCTTTTAGATCTTTTAAACAATTGTCTATGTATAAGTTAAACAGCCATGGCGAAGCCAAACATCCCTGTCTCACACCTTTTTCGATGTTAAACCAGTCTGTGCAAGCTTCCAAAACAAAAAATTAATAAAATGAATACATGTAACTACATAATGCTAATGCCCAACCGCATTACATTATCACGTAAATAATTTATGATCCAAATATAGAAGAAATGTCTAATAACAAACAGCAGCATTAAAAATGTGGACAGTAGTTTTAGTTTTTTATCTTTTATTATTCAAAAATTCTTTATTTACTGTTTTTTTCATTAAACTGCTTTACAAAAGTTAAGGAAGTCCATAAATTCGGAGATTGTGTTTTAACAAATTACGATTTTTGGTCATCAAGTGTTTAAATGTTATAAATTGAATGTTTTTTCTTTTATGTAAGCGTTTGTTTGTTTGTCCTTTTGCGCAATACGTTTGCAGTTTTCAACAACAAAAACAACAATTTGAGGTTGTGTACCATTTAAATTTTGTTGAAAATTAAAGTACATACGTTCGTAACGAGTATGCTTTCCTCTAATATCAATTACACCCAAACAACGCCTCTGCAACTTTCAATGAGGTCGTTAAAGTAGCCTTGATCAATTTGTCTCCAAAGTTAGGGTAAAAGCTGTCTAAGTTCTTGGAGTGCCTGTGTAGGTGGTCGATGGGAATTCAAGGCTCTTTGTAGCTAGTCCCAAGCGTGCTCGATGGGATTGAGGTCGGGGACGATAAAGGGGGCAGTGCCAAATGCGGGATACCACAGAAGTCCAAAGCGTCTTCGACTACTTTTGCTCGATGCGGTCGAGCATTATCGTCGAAAAAGAGGAAAGTTGGTTCAATTGGTTGTTGGTTCAACAAACTTATAACATTGTTAATAACTTGTACGTAAATCTGCACAGTCATGTTCCCATCACGCACTAATAACTCTACACGCCCATTAAAACAAATGCCTCCCCAAACAGCAACTGTACCACCTTTGAACGGATGAACTTTCTGGACTTCTATTCGATTTCTGGGCACTAGAGGAAGATTCCATACACGAACACGCCGACTATCAGAAAACCGTCCATACCTCGACTCATTTGTGAGCAATGCGGACCTCCATTCAGCATTTCAATTCACATGTTTATTAGACTATGCCAATCAAGCACGCATATGAATTTGTGTTAATGGAACTCTCCTTTAAAGTCGTCGTGAACGTAAGTTAACCTCGTGTATTCTTTGACGTACTGTTTCAATTGAAACCAAAACACCAGCATTCAAAAGACGTTGTTGTATGATCCGACAAGTACTCAAAGGTTATTTACGGGTATACACAGTCAAATAACGATCTTGTGCCCTTGGTCGTCTACTTCTAGGTCTTTTTATCACATTTCCAGTTGCTCGATATCTACGGAGAAGCCGTGAAATGACACTTTCACTGACTTGGAAAACGTACGCAATATCTCTCTGAAGACGACCTGCTTTAACATACCAATAGCCCTATTGGCTTCATCCGCACTTAGTTTATGTCTAGACAATATTGAAGCAAAATTCTAAATTTTAAATCACAGTTGACTGAATAAAGTGCAAAATAACTTGCCTTAAACTTAAAAACAAATCCACTTGAAAACAAAAAAACTTGTCACATAAGCAAGTAAATATTCAATATATTACAGACAAAACTTTTGTGAATAAAACAGTTAATAATTAATTAACACGCTTGTATTAGTTTCACCTGTACGTTTGTGTGTTTGTTTGTAACTGACTCTTTGGCCTCGATTTTGCCATACTTTAAGTGATCAGATTTAATGTAAACTTCGCACACTTGTCAAAGACCGACGACAATGCAATAATTCGATCAAAATATCCGATTATCCTGATTAGTTTCGCCAGGATTCATACATTTTTTCAGGAATCCTTTGCATGAGAGTAGGAGACAGGGCTGGATTTAGGGGATAACCGGGGCTACAGCCCCGGGGTCTTCACAAACAAGGGGCTCCCACAAAAGAAATTTTTTTTTCAAATTTCAACTAATAAACACTAGTAAACAACTTTCAAAATAATTTATTTATTGAAAAACTCAACTGAAAATAATCGTTAATTTTATTTGTAAAATAATTTGGGGCCAGGGGACCTCCACTCATTAGTTGCCCCGAGGCCTCCAGACCTCTTAATCCGGCCCTGGTAAGAGAGATAGAACTAGTGCGTGAACTAGGCATGCGCGCAGTTCAAATGTCATATTATAATTCACCCAATCCAATATACTGGTGAGAAACGTGCCGAGAGATGAATGGCAAGAGGGTGAGTAAAACAAATCGAACTAAAATGCGAAAAATAAATTATAGTTTAAAAAAACTAAAAAACACGCTTTTAGAGTTAATCAAAGTAAAAAATAATTGTTAACATAAGAATAAAATTACTGGCGAGAAAATTAATGTCACTGTTCTAAAAGCGTGGGGTGCTTTGTATGACATTTTTAAACTAACTCTGCGTTTCGGAATGAAAGCACCACACGCTTTTAGAACAGTGACATGAATTTTCTCGTCAGTAATTTTATTCTTACGTTAAGAATTGTTTTTTACTTTTTAATTTGATTAACTCTAAAAGCGTGTTTTTATAGTTTTTTAACTATAATTTATTTTTAACATAAATGCAATATTTGTGAACTTATATAGTCTAGTTTTTGTATTAATTAACGATTAAATATTTGTTTTATTTCACTTGTGTTCGAATGATCAAAGCACGAGCCAGAAATAGAAGCTTATTATCTCTTAAAAGGAGGCTTTGTTGTTGCCGCTTTCGACGCCTCGTTGACAGATTAATTTTTCGACAGAACGATTTCGCCATTTGGATTCCAGAAGTGGGATCAAAAGATGTCGTAACAAGCACTCCGAACGAATTAAATGAGCTTCGATGAGGTTTTCCTTAAAAAGTGGTTATTTTCGCATAATTCGAGAGGCACCAAAAATTAATTGCTCGATTTAGTAGCTAATTGACTTTCTTTAGGGAGTATTTATTGGAGATTACGAAAACAGCTTAAAAATATTTGACGGAAACGAGGTTTTAAATCGGATAAAATTTTGATCTTATAATAATAATAAACTGGGGACGGTTTCTTCGGAATCCCGCCAACGGCACTCAGACAATGTTCATTGTGTCTCCCCGTGATAGCAATTAACGATCTAGTCCAGTCACCTTATGCCATATTTTACGAAGTTCTGGCCAATTTTATAAGTTGTTTGGACCTACAAAAATATAGTCCCGAGTTTTCGTCCATTGCCGGGGTATATTTTAGCAATAAAAAATTATTGAAAATTAAAAGATGGATATTTTTGAGATAATTTTTGAAGTGATAACTTCTTATGGCACGCTGTGAACTTTTTTTGTAATGGGTAAAAAATGTTAAACTCGCGTCAGGACCGAGGTATAAAATTGACTCTTTGTAGGGGATGGTAAAGGGGTGCCACTTGGAAACAGCAGAATAACTTTTTTAAACCTCCCACTTGATTTAAAATTCAACGTATTTTTTTTTCTTACATTTACAAAAGTTTTAATTATTTTTTAGTACCAGAATCATTTGTTATATCTACGGCTCTAGTAATTGTAGCGAAGTGAAATATATACCTGTTTTTAAGTCCAATCATAAATTTTAACTCAAAAAGTTTCATCAAAATCACTTCAGTTGTTTTTGTATGATCCTTGAACAAACTGACAGCCAAAAAATCGGGAGTCCCAAACACTATTTTTAGTAAATAATTCTAACGTACAGACAAATTGCTGTTTTTTTGTATAAAACCTAGTACTTATAAATAGTAATAAGTATAATATAAGAATGTGAAAGTAAATATCACAAATATTTTATTACATAAAAATAGAGAACTTGGACTAAAACTAAAGCTGTTTTTATAGCTTTTCCTGGTCATACCACTAGGGACAACAAGAGGCCCAGATCATATGCTACCAGACACCTCTAAGACTTCTCAACTGAAACCATCTTTAAATTGTGGAACTCTTCCTATCAGATTTTTGAAGTGATAACTTCTTATGGCACGCTGTGAACTTTTTTTGTAATGGGTAAAAAATGTTAAACTCGCGTCAGGACACGTGGCCTGATCGAAAATTCATAAGACGGATGTATTTCACTGGAGCAATATAAAATGCGACTTTTCTTGACTGGTAACTTGGCAACCTTATTCAACAAACTGACAAATTCAAGTACATTTTTTATGTCATTTTGACAAATTAATTTAGTAGCTAAATTCAAAATTTAAGTGCTTTTCATTAGTTTATTGATTAAGTTCTGCTTTTGCTGCATTAAAATGGTCCAAGGAGAGGTGTCGTTTTTAGCAGATGCTATGGACACCATAGCGTATCTTAATGACTCTAATGGTTCTCCCCCCGACAAAATTTTAGATCAAATAATTTATCAGTGCAAGAAGCCGATAAAAAATGCATCAATTTGTGTTAAAAAAGCATTAAAAACTGGACTGAAAGCTGGTTTGATCAAAGAGAACGGGGGAAGGTTTAAATTAGGTTTTGGTTTGCCGATAACGGAGGCTCGAAGACGAAGAAAAAATAGAAGCAGAAGCCGTAGACGACGTAGCCAAAAGCGACAAAACCGAAAACAAGGTAGCCGAAAACGAAAAAGTCGAGGTAGGAAGAAAAGCGCCATATTGAAAGAAGATCAAGCAAAAAGCGGAAGAAAGAAATCGAAAACATTCAAATCTGGTACTGATGTTTAATATATAATTTATAATAAAGCGTTAATAAAAATAATGCATTATTCATAAACTATGGAAATCTGGAGACAATATTTTTCAGATTAAAAATAATATTATTTGAAGTGAAAACTTCTTTAGCGGCGTTGTACACTTTTTTTGTAATGGGTAAAAAATGTTAAACTCGCGTCAGGACACGTGACCTGATCGAAAATTCGTAAGACGGATGGAGAGTAGACAGCTGGCGTGGCGTAGGAGAGGGAGTATCCCCCTCTCTTTCTACGGCGCGGCGAAAATGTATGCCTGCGCCGGCTGTTTCGTTTAGGCGGCGCAGGGCGCACAACGTTAATACTTAAGTTTTCACTTCTGCCGGCACTCCCAGAGTGCAACCCGTAAAATTTTTTTTGTAACGCGTCCTATCGAAAAAAGTTTCCGATAAAATGTGTTCATCATGATGTCCTGAAAAAAAAAAGTGCTATGTTAATTAAGCGGTTAATGTTAAATGAAAATTCTACATTTCGTTTCTACGTTTCGCAAGATTTATCGATCTGCGAGATATAGTTTAGCAATAATCTGCGATCATCGAAAAATATTTGCTCTTCAATAAGATTTCCCGACGAAGGCCCACAGGGTGGAAAAAATCGAGGAGCTTCGTATCATCATGCACAAGCGATTTGTAAAAAAAAAATTTGTTGAAAATATAAACTGTTTTTCGGCGATTTTATAAATTTAATAAAATTATTCCCTTTACGAGCAATTATGCCATCATAGTTATCGATGTATTGGAAATAATATCGTGCGCGTGCGGTAAAAGTAGGGATGGGTAGTTACTCGTGGAACGTTATTTTGGAACGGTATAACGCGTTGTTGCGTTATCAAAAATTACCGTTTCAAAATAACGTTTCGCGAGTAACAACTTATAAAAAAATTGACCAGAGGGTGCGCCTCTTGAATATGTCTTATGTTAATGTGCGAACTCTCCTAACTCCATTCTTATCCTTCTTGGCATGCATTTGTTTAAACAGTTTTGGATCGTGCAGGTTGTTACCCTGAATCTTTTTTCAGATAACAAACTCATCATACTTCATCTCTCTGTGTGATAGCTTTAGACTGCTTTTGTTTTTACACGTTTCCTTTTTACACCAACGAAGCATCGAAGCAACAACTCTAACTTATTTTGAAAATGATGATATCTGATTAAAGAAGCAATTTGCATTCTTAGTGATCTCAGCGACAACAGGTATCTTCCCTTTTTTTCTTTTATTACTTCATCTAACTTACAGGAAATTAAAGAAACTGGCAACGTTTTTTTAATATTGATGATAGATCAGCAGGATTGTCCACACCGGGCTAATGTCTCCAATCATCTTCATTCGTTAGTTGCAAAATCTGTTTTACTTTGTTATATAATCAGAAGTAAGTTAATTTATCCCTGATTAGACATCTACGTATATATAAGTGGCTTAGGTCGTTTTTGCTATGGTTTCATGTTATTTCACAAAATTTGTTGTTATCAGCAAAATAAATCGATGGAATAAACTGTTGTTTATATGGCTGATTTGCATTTTTTTAGTTTTTTTATTTGATATATCAAAGGGTAGACATTTTAAAGAAGGGGTGAGGATGTTAAAGGAGTTCCTCTTGGAAACAGCAGAATAATATTTTTAAACCCGTTGATTTAAAATTCGATGTATTTTATGTTTTTCTACATTTACGCAAAATCAAATTTTATTTGGACTGGCTGATTTTGAAATGAAAGCACTGTGTAAACAACATCACATTGCAACTTAAAATCCACGCCTAGATTTTGCAACTCAACATACACCACTTTATTCTTGACATATGCAATAGTAGTTTTTTTATTTTGATATTACTTACCCTAATTGCTTGAGCTTCTTCTTCTTATCCATATTTAAGATCTTTCGATCTGTTAGTTTTGCAGGTTCCTCTGTATCAGTTCCTGGGAGGTGAACTGCCAGCTGTCCTTCCATCTCTTAAGTGGTCTTCCGGGTGCTCTGTTCCCTATTTGTTTCCCTTCAAGTGCGATGCGTGGTAGTCTGCTCTGTTCCATTGCTATCTTTTCGCATGTATTCGTTCGCCCATATTATCTGTCTTAAGCAGCCTGATATGGCGGTCGCTTTGTTGATCTAGCTTCTTAGGTCCTTCACTGGGTCGTGATAGCTCGACAGATCCATACCCAGATATTTGAATTGTGAGACTTGCTCGATGATTTTGTCCTGAATTACCAGCTTACATCTTACGGGATCTTTAGCAAAAGTTATGCTTTTCGTTTTTTCTATAGATATGGTCATGTTCATGGCTTGGCTGACCTGGTAGAATTTATGTAGTTGTCTTGGTAGATCGTCTTCCGTTTCAGCTAAAATGGCGGCATCATCTGCGTAGCATACCATGCTGATTCTTTTGTTCCGTACCATTCTGTATCCTATATTTAGTGATGATACTTCCTCTATTATTCTGTCCCTTAAGAGGTTGAACAGAAATGGGCTAAGGCTGTCGCCTTGTCTGATGCCTCCTGGTGTCGGTATCTCTTCCGTATGTCTCCTGCCTTTACTTTAGTCGTGTTGTTCATATTTAGGCTACGAACTGCTTTTACGATGGTGTCTGGCATTTCTTTCTCTATCAGTATATTCACGATGTCGGAGAGGCGAACTCTGTCGAATGCCTTGGTCAGATCGATGAAGCAGACGTATACTGGTGTATTAAATTCGATTGATTTTTCTTTTAGTTGTTTGATAATGAATACGGCGTCGGTCGTGGATCTGTTTCGTCTGAAGCCTTGTTGTTCTACTACTACTACTACTTAAGCTATTATTTTACTAGTTGAAGTTATAAAAATACGTAATAAGAATGCATAAAACTTTTCACTTGTTTTGTAAATTTAAAGAATTTTATTAAAACAGAAAATTAATTTTGTATTGCAAAATCCCATTAAGCCAATGGTCAAAAGTCTTTCTTTAGTTCATACATTACTTGGCGCTGCTATCGCGCACTAAGCGAATAAAAAGAACAGATAAAAAGACAGAGCAATGAACAAAGATACTTTGTCAAGCAGCTTAAGAGATAATGAAATCTTAACTCTGAAAATTTTTATATTAAAAAAAAAAATTCAAAGCTTTTAAATATAAAATTAATTCCATACGAAGCACGTTCCTAATTTTCGTTTTTACACAGAGAATGAGGTTATTCTCCTTTGGGATCTATCACTCGTATCCACTCGCAAGGACTACAACAAGGATTCGAGGATATTAATAAGGACTTTTCGGAGTGCCTCGGAGGTTCCATTTGCAGTCGAAATTAATCATTTTCAATTTTAATTAATCCAAAATGGAAAATGAAAAGGAACGGAAAGAGAAACGGAAAAATTACGTTTCTTTTTTTCACTTAAGCACAAGATGGAAATTCATTGAGAACATCTGTGCTTTTTTTAAATGTAAATTCTTGAACGTTTCGTTTTTTGCAAAAATTACGATAACTGACACATACGAGGGACAACGCCTAAGTTAATTGCTAAATAGAAAAATTGTTATTTTCGAAAAACGAAAAACCTCACTTAGAAGTAATTCTTGTATGAAGTCGTTTGATACAATTACCCTGTAGTATTTTGTAATGTATTTTTTTTTGAGAATTAACTAAAATAAGTCATTTTAAAAGTCTCATAATTATTTTAAAAACCAGTATTTCCAAAATGTTGAGCAAATTATGTAAAGGTTTCTATAGATCCTTACAGGAGACCTGGTAATCAGGGTATACTTGGACGATATCTCGTTATATGGAAACTTCAGCTAAGTTCAAGAAACGTTTTCATATCAAAGATCTAGCGAAAGTATGTAATGTATTATCTATAAGAGTGATCAGTGAAGAAAATTAGATAAACCTGGATCATATGTTGTAAGCAGCAGAATTATTGAAAGTAAATGAACATGATACAAGCTAACGGAGTAGTTACACCTTTACCTGTTAGAGAGAAATTTATTTTTTCTGAATGACGACGAACCACTTGATGACGAGAAAAACGTTATATCAAAAATGTATTGAAGTATTCTTTATTTAGCTGTAACTACGAGACCTAATTTAATATTTTCGGTAACTTCTATGGGAATCAAACATATTCAGCACAAATACATTAAATTTAAGGTGTATAGGAATAGGAAATGCGAACAGCAAGTAGACGACACACAATTCGGCTTCAGAAACGGATTAGGAACGCGCGAGGCTCTATTCTCGCTTAACGTACTTACACAGAGAGCACGCGACATGAACGTAGAAATATACGCCTGCTTCATAGACTACCACAAAGCCTTTGACTGCGTGCAACATTAAAAATTAGCAGAAATACTCAGAAAAACAGGCGTAGACGAAGGTGATTTACGAATCATTACAGAACTCTACTGGCATCAGACAGCTCAAGTAAGGGTAGAGAACAAAATTTCGGAAGAGATAGCCATAAGAAAGGGAGTGCGACAGGGATGCATATTATCCCCGCTGCTCTTTAACCTGTACCTACTCAGAAAACATTTTTACGGACTTCTTGCAAACACTAGCGCTGGAATCAAAATTAATGGCAAAACAATTACCAATATAAGATATGCCGATACAATCGTTATTGCCAGCAGCCAACTTGAACTCCAGCAACTCGTGGAGATCATTGTTGGGTACAGCAAGCGTTATGGACTACATACAAACATCCCCAAAACGAAACTTATGGTTTTCCCGAAGGTGTAAACATAAGCTGCCCTCCGTATACATAACAAAATCGTTGAGCAGGTATCATCCTTCAGATATCTAGTGGTACTAGTGTGTAGTAGTTGCGATTCGACAAAGGAGGTACTATCAAGAATCGAACAGGCCAGGAGGACGTTTATCGACATGAAGAACTTCTTTATTAGGCGTGACCTAGACTTAGGTCTTAGAATCCGAATGCTACGCTGCTACGTGTTCTCAATCCTCCTGTACGGTTGCGAAAGCTGGACCCTAAACCCCTCGCTAGAAAAACACATTGAAGCTTTCGAAATGTATCTCTATAGGAGAATATTGCGCATAGCCTGGACCGAAAGAGTAAGAAACACCGAAGTTCTCAATAGAATGCAGAAAAACAAGGAGCTGATGCTAACAATCAAAGAGCGCAAACTAAGGTATATTGGGCATATAATGAGATGAGACAGATATGAAATACTTCGGTTGATCATCGAGGGAAATATTCAGGGGAAAAGGTCAATAGGAAGAAGACAGAATTCCTGGCTAAAGGATCTACGCCGATGGCTCAGTAAAACATCATCCGAAATCTTCAGAGCAGCTGTGTCACGAGTAATTATTGCCAGTTGGATCGCCAACCTTCGAAGGGAGACGGCGCAATGAGAAGAGGAATATTTTTCATAAATTTTAGATGGTCTTGTAAAAGTGTGATCAATGTCAAACCATATCAACAAGTAAATTAGACCCAGGCAATTGTAGCTGTACAAACCGAACTTAGCTACGAAAGGTGCTAGACGCGTACACATAGTCGCTAATGAACATGGTCAAAATGTGTCAATTGTATCATGTGGTAGTGCAATTGGAACAGCAATACCACCTATTATACACTTTAAAGGGAAACGACTGAAACCTGAATGGGGTGATTCACATACCAATGACAAAGAAAGGTAGTAAGACTCAAGAAACATTTGTAATATGGCTTGAGCCTTTTCAAGGTTTAAAGTACCTGGTGAATGTCTTCTTATATTTGACGGAGCAAAGTGCCATTTGGACTACACGATTGCAGAGACAGCAGAAAGATTAAATATTACTTTGTTATGTTTACCTAGTATGACAACCCATGAATTACAACCACTTGACAAAGCAGTATTCAGAGCCTATTAATATTACTGTGATGATGAAGTTAGCCAGTATTTCTCGAGTAATCCAGCTGAACGGTTTATATCCAAACAACGTTTTGGAGGAATTTTTCCCAAGATATGCAGTGAAGATTGACAGGAAAATATGAGGCTCTGCATTACCTGCAAGAAATATGTACATGAAACATATGTTGGACTTACTAAGAAAGATAAACTTGACATTTTAATTTGCCCATTTTAATGTAAATATTCCTTTTTCTTTCGCATTTTGTAGCACTATTTTATCAAAGAATTGCTTACTATATTATATCAATTTAACTTTTTTTATAATTTACTGACTCCAAGCAGTTTTATCTACCATTTTACTTTTTTTTAAAATTAGATTAATTTTATGAAATGACGGGAAGCTTCTTTAAAGTAAATGGACCTTCCCATAAAAAAATAGGACTTTAAGTTGATAAAAAAAGGTATGTATAAGCATATTATTCATTGTAAATAACTGTCGATCCTTATTTCTTTAATCTTTAGTTTTTCATTTAACTCTATAAGCCTCACAACTCATTAAATGTCTGGGCAGCGTATTGCGGCTTAGCAAAAGAAAAACCAAAATTCTGGTGGGGATGGTTAAGGTAAAACTGGGTAATGTTTAAATTGGTAAACAATCACTATTTTAGAAGAATTTCTGATAGCTGTGAGATTCTCATGAGAAAAACTGAGATCAGTCCACTATTGCGGAGACTCAATTTCTATGGTATTATTCAGCCATTTTAAAGTTAAGTTACTGTAAAGCTAACAAAAAAGAGGCCGCAGTAACATTCAGTAATTATAAGAAGAAAATTTTAACCCATACCTACATTGTACATGTCAAAATTAATAATATTGTAGTGTTGATCATTTGTGAAACAAATTCTATTAGTTTTTAAACTAATTTATGTTTAAAGAAAATAGAAAAAACAAATTAGAAAAAAATGGCTGATTATTGGAAATCTAACGATCGAAAATATTGTGATTTTTGCAAATGTTGGATTGCAGATAACAAACCTAGTGTAGAATTTCATGAAAAAGGCAGAAGGCACCAAGAAAATGTAAAGAAACGCTTAAAAAATATTACTAAAGCTAGTGCAAAGGCACACAAAGAATCCCAAAATGTTGATTTAGCTATTCAAAAAATGGAGCAAGCTGCGATGGCTGCATACAGAAAGGATGTTGAAAGTAACTCTAATGCTGATTTAACATCATTAGCAATCACACAAAAACTTGAAGAAGATAACTTACAACTAAGAAGTAATCAAAAAATTTGGTTTGAAGCCAAAACAACTGAAGGACATACTTATTATTGGAATACATTAACTAATGAATCAGTATGGGAGCCTCCTAAAGAAGGATTTTTAAATATAGAAGAACAAAATGAAGAAAAAAATAAAGAAGTAGCTAGTCAATTAAAGCAAATAGATAAGCAAAAGAGAATAGAAGGGCTAAAATTAATTAAGGTTCAAAAAGCTGAAGAAGAAGAGGAAAGAGCAAGAATAGAGCGTGAAAAATTAAAGGAAAGAAGAACCTCAAATATCCCTGAACCTGTATATGGACCTATCCTGGATCCAGGTAAAAATGATGCATATGGTAAGTGGGAGACAATTAAAGAAACTAAACTCGTCGATTTGCAATTACCTGCTCAACAAGCCTATTTTGAATGTCCTGTAATATATGAGCCTGAAGAAGTAAAAAAAGAATTTAAAGAGAAGACCATAGAATGCTTAGATATTTGTGGTTCAACATCTTTTAAGAAAAGAAAAATTAATTCAGGAGGGAAAAGAAATACTAGGCAAAGGCTAGATAATGATTAAAATATTTTATTTAGGTAATCTAAGTTAATAAATTGATAAATTTTGTAAATAAATGGAAGAAAAAAAAACGCCAATAATTTTTCAATCAAGCTATTTTAATAATATATTTTGTTTTTATATTTGTAAGATTTTGTACTTAAATCTGTTTTAAATGACTTGTAATTAATTTGTTTTATCTTGCAACAAATGCATTATTATGGTAAAATTGTTTATTATGAGTTTAGCAGTAGTTTATACTTGGGATTGAAGAAAATAAAACACCAGTTTTTTCAGTAACATTTTTATTTTTAATTTCGTGCATAACAGCCAAATATTATATTATTTTCTGAATAATATTTAAATTTTTTTAAATATTTAACATAAATATATACCTATTCATTTGTTAGCAACACCGATAATATGATATTAAAGAGAAAAATTAATTTTGAACGGGCGTGAGTATACAAGTTAACTCGGAAACTAATAAAAAGAAAAGCTTTTTTATAAAAATATATCAAAAACAGATAGATAATGGATTTATTGAAATATAACTTTTTAAAATTACACAACCAATAATCTTTTGATTTGTTTCCTGACAAACCTCTTAAAATACTACCTTTACTCAAACTGTAATCATTTTTAAATGGACTAAATGTTTGTCATTTTTCTACTGTTAAGATTATAGCGGTGCTACAAGAAATGCAACCAGAATATATTTTTTTAAAATGGGCAAATAATATGCGTCATGCATTCTGAAGAGAATTTTAAAATATATCAACTACAACCCTAGTAATTTTAAGAACTTCTGCTTTTAACACGTTGAGGATGGCTGTAAGAAAAAAAAAGTTCACTCAATGGCAATTTGTTTTTTCATTATTCGGGTTAGTTTTCTTCAAAATATTTTAATTGAGATTGTATGATATAAACTTGTATGTTATTTTTTTTTTTTAAATTTAATGTGTGGTATCACACACATCTTACGCCGTCTAAGGAAGAATTTTTTGTCATTGGCACGGCGCCGGCGTGGTATCAATGCGATGCCACGGATTAGCGTGAGTTGAATTCGCCTCAGATGCATCTTACATTGCTTCAAATAATAAATAAATCCATTTGCAGGCATGCCGAAATTCAAATGATTTAATCGATACGATCGAGCAAACAATTTAAAGTGTTATTGATGACGTTGGAAATGCTGAAGATATTAAAGTAAAATTCACAAACAAAATAAAATGGACGGATGTTGATGGTTCATCACTCAAAACATTCAATTTTACAGCAGAGGGTGTTGGAATAAAACCGACTTATTATGAGGAATACATAAATAAAAAACCTTATGACTGTTTCAAAATCTTCATTACAGACGACATAATACAGCTTATGGTTCATCAAACAAACCTTTATACACAAGTTATTGGAGTGGTTCCTAATGCTAAGAATAAACGAAGTCATAGAAAGAAATGGGTACCTACTAAAGCCGAAGAAATGGAGAAATTTTTTGGCATTATCATCTGGATGGGCCTGGTTAGGTTTCCACAATTGAAATCATATTGGAGCACAAACGTTTTATATAAAAATATAAAGTATATTATTACTAGGGATCGTTTGGAGGCCTTTGAAATGTGGACGTACAGAAGGCTATTAAGAATCTCCTGGGTAGAAAGAGTGCGTAACACCGAGGTACTTCAACGCCTCGACAAGCAGCTGGAAGTTCTGTTTACACTAAAAAAGCGCAAACTGGAGTATTTTGGTCACATCTTAAGAAATGACAAGTATCGACTTTTAAAGCTTATTATAGAAGGGAAGATCGAAGGACGAAGAGGCCCGGGTAGAAGAAAGATATCCTGGCTAAAAAACTTAAGACAATGGTATGGAGTGAGCACTACCACATTGTTCCGCCGAGCTGTAGACAAGGTTCAGATAGCGCTGATGATTGCCAACGTCCGAGGAGGACAGGGCACCTAAAGAAGAAGAAGGGATCGTTTCGAGCAGTTGTTGAAAATGTGGCACTTGGTCATGTTGAAATGGCGAGATAAGTGTGACGTGCTTATGCTTACTACTGCAGATACAGCAGATAAAACTACAAAATGGACAAGAAAAAGAAAAGCCAACAGCTATAGTGAGCTACAACAGGTTCAATAATTTATATTATATTCCCATTGCCTCAGAAGAGGTAATAAATGGTATAGAACATTGGCAGTTGAGCTAATTTTTAGTTCAGCATTAGTCAATTCGTTTCTAGTGTACAAAGCAGTGACACAGAACCCAATGCAAATAACGGAATATAGGGAACAGTTAGCTGCATCACTTTTATTTGGTGAAGAGAATGATGATCCTGTAATGGACACGGACAACGAGGATGAATCATTAATTTCCCATTTGGATAGCATACTAGCGTGGGTATCCATACTGTACACACTGAATACAAATATATTACATGGCATTACGTTAATACCACGCCGGCCTACGGCGAAAATAGCCGTGGTATACGGATTATCTCACGCCGCCCTTAACGTGTTAAGGATTTTTTATCTTTAATAGTTTTAAGAAAATAAACATGTTGCAATAAGTATTTTCCCAACAAATAAAATTATGAAAAGCTAAAAATTTAGGATTTTGTATTCACTATTTTAGAGTTTAACTATTGTTGTTAAGGACAACTTCTGGATAATTAGTCGGAGAGGAATGAAATGTCAAAAAAATACGACTGTTGCCGAATAACCCTGCTTGACAATTAACAAAGATGTTCAAGCGTATATTCTTAAGCAGTAATATGTTAAAGAAGTAAATGTGTGGTTGGGTGGTAATCAATTTGCTTTAAATCGGCACTAGACATCAACTTTGTTGGGAATAAAGTGGTAAACTTTGACAGGTCTCTTTCTTTAATAATTCATCTCTAGCTTCTTTATATTATTTATCGAAAAACTGACAAGAAAATCATTTATATTATTAATTTAAACTACATTACATGCCGCTTATTACTTGCAGTATCTTTAAATTTCATAACAGCAGAGTATGAGCTGCTATACATATACCAGATAATATCTAAGGGGTTAATATTTAATATTTTTACATACAATACGAATAAATGAAAAAGATAAAAAAAATCATTGCCTTCATTTTAACAAAAATAGATTTAAACCCTCCCAAAGTCACAATTATTTTAGAACAGATATTCAAAATATTAAGGATCTCGCAGACCAGCGTCGAACTAAATTCGCTGGCGGTGCGGCAGCAAAGTTTAGTTTTTATCAACGTCCATCCTGAGAGTTTCTTATTTTTTGTCACTCAGTATAATTTAATATATTCGCCGCATAATAAAACGAGAGATTCCCCCTTCTATAAAAAGTGTTTGTATGACGACGCAGTGCGCATGTGTGACTACCGTTTTACATCAACCATATGACCATATGACTCAACTCTCGTTTCTTAGAGACAAACAATACTTAAGCTGGTGAGTGGCTCGTTTTTTGCAGGAAGCATAATAATTGGTGTACTGTTGTATTAAGTTTTACTAAAAATTAATTTGCAAGCTCTCTACCTCGTTCATTCAATGGTCCTTCGAGCCAGATATTGAATTAGTGAGATTTTTACTTTTCCGAACCGAAGGGTAAAAAGGAAAAAGTATTGGTTTACCCCCAAAAATCAAAATCGCCAAAACCATGTGCGCTGCACGTTTCATGGCGTCACGCGTCGAATGGCACCATTTTCAGCGTGACAGTTGTTTCAAATTTTGTCTGTGTGTAGTGTGTGTGTTGGAAAAACTTGTGGGCACGATATCTTGAGATAAAGAGGCGGTAGGTCACTAAAACTTACAGGGAAGAAGTTTTGCCCAAAGGACAAGACCAAGTTCGAAGATGGGCCATAACGGTACATTCCTTCAGGTAGCTGCCGTACAAGGTGATTCTCAAATTTACCGCATTTTGTACTTTTCGCACGATAACTTTAGAAGGAGAGCTAGGGCGATGAAACTTTCAGGTTTTTTTTTCCGAACCTAAGGGTAACTATAATAAATATAAAAGAGCCCTCGGTTTGGAAAAGTTAGTTTTGCTACGGTAATACTGTTAATTAAGAATCAAAAGACGTATATCCTGGCTGAAAAATCTAAGAGAGTGGTTTGGATGCACATCCCTCCAGCTTATTAAAGAAGACATACGCAAAAACATTCACCAACAACTGCAACTTATAAGTAACGGCCTATTATAACATTTATTTTTTACACAAGCAGTAAATAAAGGTACGCGCCGGTATGTGGGATCCTTTATACTTAATCTTCAAATTTTTGTGATTTAAAATATTACAATTAATCCATACACTATGTATCACAATATTATTAATGATCAAGACATTTTAACACTTATAGTATTACAAATGTTAGCGATAATTGCTGAATTCATCTTAAAGGATAATTGAATATGTATATTTAATTCCAAAATGCACTCTTACTAAGGCGAGTAGTAGCATCAAAAACGAATAAAATAATCTCAACTTTTATAAACAGATCTTAAAGTTTTGTGACTGACATGAACTATGATATTTCTAAAGATATAACAACACGATAGTTTTGGCAACAAGGCAAAGCGAAGGCATTGCGCTGTTGCCGATTATGCAATATTGTGTTTGTTTTGTATCCATTTTAGTAAACACACACTATGCCAGACATAAAACTGTATGTATTGCTATTTAAAAACGTTTGCATGAATAGCACCTAAGAATGTTAAAAAACATTAAACGTTAGATTAGGCCTAATCGATATCGAAATTCAATTACCGAGAAATAAAATAGTCTGTAAAAGCTAGAATTTTGTCATGGTAATAAAATGGTAAAAAACGATGTTGCTTTAATTGTTCACTACATTTTATTATTTAAAATTTCAGTATACTTTTTTAAAATTGTTCATTATTTACAATATACTGCACCTAGTGATATCAGTATGATAACATTTCTTTATAGGTTTGTTCCAACCTGCAACTTTTGTACGATATTTGGGATAGTTTGGATTAAATTTGAATAATACTAGAAACATACCAAAAATAACGAAATAACTGTTATAATGGGTGATTTCAATGCGAAAGTTGGCAACATTGAAGTAAATAAAGTCGTCGGCAGATATGGCTTAGGTGAACGCAATAGTAGAGGCGACAAATTAATACAATTTTGCCAAGAAGGGTCCAGACGAAATCCACATAGAAACTCTAAAACTGCTAGAAGAGAACTTGAATCCATTGCTTCAGTTACTACAAAGGGTCCATGAAACAAGTAATATCCCAAGTGACTGGCTTACCTCCAATTTATTCCCCTCCCAAAGAAATCAAATCTCAAAAAGTGTGATGACTTTAGATTAATAAGCCTGATGAGTCAAGTGCTGAAGATCCTACTTAAAATAATACAGGCTAGAATTTACCACAAATGTGAAATCGATTAAAGCGACGCTTAGTTTGGATTTTGTGAAGGCCTAGGAACAAGGGAAGCACTAGCCAGTTTGTCAATAGTCTTTCAGAAATGTCGAGACATTAGAAAATATGTCTATGCCTGTTTCATAGATTATGAGAAGGCTTTCTATCGCGTCAATCATATCGTCCTTCTGTCATTACTACAGGAAAAAGGGTTAGACAAGGTTAGAGTTAGACATTGGAACCAAGAAGCAAAAATTAGATATGGGCAAGCAACATTGGAACCCGTGAGCATAGAAAAAGGAGTAATGACAGGGCTGTGTGCTATCGCCAATACTGTTTAATATGTACTCTGAACACATATTTAACCTAACAATGGGCGACGACGAGGATGGAATAAAAATTAATGGAAGAACAATAAATAATATACGTTATGCAGACGATACAGTTATCATTGCGGACAATCCCGAAAGCCTGCAACGACTGATCAACAAAGTTGTAGAAGTAGGAGATCAGCTGGATATGAAAATTAATATAAGAAAAAAAAGTAATGGCCATAACAAGATTGCCAAACCAGCAAGTGAATATAAACATATACGGTACACCAATAGAGAAAGCCAGAGCCACATTTCTAAAGATGAAGAACTTACTATGTAATCCAACATTAAACAAATACGATACCGTTTCGTAAAGGCGTACGTACTTTCAGTTCTCTTGTATGGAGTGGAAACATGGACACTAAAGGTGAATGCCATGAACAGATTCGAGGCTAGTAAAATGTGGATCTTGCGAGGAGTATTAAAAATACCATGGACTCAACATGTAGCTAATAACGAAGTACTTAGATGTATGGGAAGGGAAAGAGAACTACTTAACTACAATAAATCAAAGGAAGACCACTTATCTAGGTCACATTTACCGTAATAACAAGTACAATATACTGAAACTGATAATCGAAGGTAAAATTGAGGGAAAACGTACACCTGGCCGCAGACAACATTCGTGGCTAAAAAATATACGCGATTGGACTGGTATGAACAAATCAGCTTTGATTCATGCAGCCCAGGATCGCAATAAGTATGCCGAAATTGGTGCCAACCTTCATTGAATGGATATGGCACCTGAAGAAGAATAAATACTAGAAAATCTGAATGTTAAACGGTTTTGTGTCAGATTTATGTAATCGAATAACAACCGAACTATTCATTGATCAACAACAAAAAATGTCAGCAACACCTGATGATATACCCAATGCGCAGGTTAGTCCAAACAGTGTCTACATTCGACAGTGCAACGAAATTACCGTTAAATAAATGATAGGTACTGTCCCAAGTTTGGTTGAAACGGAACCGTCTCAGCACTGATAGAACTCGTTTTATTTACTGCGCATGACCGTGGCCGTTCACTGGCTGGTTTTTTTTGAGTGGTTAGAACAAACCTAATATTTACCTTTATAATAACATGTGAAATAATAATTACTACACAAACTGTAATAAATTAAGCCAGGAAATAAAATTCTAGCTTTCAAATAATGGCAGTGAGCTAAAGTGACAATCGAGTGCAAACATCTAAATAATTATTCTTCTACTAGTTTTACTTTGATTTTAATTATTATTTCTTTTGAAAATCGATCGATTTTTTAATACAATTCATTCTAATTTCAAATTATATGAGAACTGTATGTTCCAAATAAGTAAAATGAATCGTAGAAATGTCTCGACTCTTTGTATATTTGTTACCTATTATTTACAATCTAACTCTATTAATCTATTAAAAATTAATAAAAACATAAATTATTAGTCATTCATTCTTACGACTTTAGGACTTATTGTTCATTTATAAATAATTATTTTCTATAACATGCCAATGCAAGTATATCTTAATAAAAATCAACAATATAAAAATACAATTAATTTTATGAGAATAATATTGCTACTTAACATTGATAGCTGTTAAGGTCATGCGACACTGACGGCTGTCAGCGGAACGTCTGGCTATGGGGTCTGGCGTCTGGCGACACATCTCAGACAATAAATGTAAACATTGTATTTGAATCCAAGATTAAATAAATACTCAATATTAAATAAACAGGTTTATTACAATAATAGACCCAATACACGGCGCAGTCAGTAGGATGAGATGTGAGAACAGAACCCCATAGCCAGACGTTCCGCTGTCAGTGTCGCATAACCTCCACACACCTCAAGTAACGTTTTATTTTACGTCCACTACAGATCACAAGAGTTGTTTTCACGAAGCTTCGTTGCTATGTATATATTTTGATTTATTTCAATTTTGACGTTTTTAATATTCTACTCCAATGGATCGACTGTGGTCAGACGATCAAAAATAGTATTCGAGATTCGCTTATAAAAATTAAGGGTCACAACAATCCTTATTCGATAAAACCATATTTTAATATTGATCAGGGACATTATAATAAAATTATTAACATAATGCGAGGATGCAACACGTCTGAATCTTCATTTAATTTTTCTTATTGTTCTTTTATTATTAATTGCACTTTTAAATAAAGATTTTTACTTTGTTTTCTTCCCTTAAAACTAAGTAGCAAAATAAATGTGTATCCAACTAACCCTTGAACATTAAATAAATGCTTAAAAATATAATAACTTTCCCAAGCATGTGTACAATAAGACTTGTATAATCATCTACAGAGTCTGTCAAAAAAATATTTATTTTTACATATTTAATAATGATCCTAAAAAATCCCAAAGTCGTTTTATTAATACAAATTACTTCATTAAATAACTATAAAGATTTAAAATCTATCAAACAATTTTAAAAACCTGTGTATAGAAGAACATTTTTAAAGCAACGTTGCATAGAACGCTGAAATTTAAATCATTCTTAATATTGACGGTCGATTAAGTTACTTCTATTGCCACGAGTATTTAAAAATAAAACTGTAGTTTTAACAATTTTAATATTGTAAAGTTAACTTAACAGTTTTATATAAACAGAACGTTTAAAGTTGTGATAGGAATTCTTTTAGATGTAAGGGAGCATTGGGCAGTTGGGAGGTTCGCACCCCCTTATAACTCGAACTGTAATGTAGAATTTTTAAAATTTATACTATCGTAGTTTAGTTACTAGCAACATCGCTTGACCAAATTTAATCTGTGGTTCCGTTAAGTTGTCGAAGTCACAGACATTCGACGTTTTTACACGTGACAAAGTGAATATTTTGATGTGATTTCAAATTATCAAAGCAAAATAAAAAAAATGTAAGTTTCTTTTTTTACATCTGATTGTGTGTTTAAGTTTATAATAACCTGTAAATCAAGGTAAAACGTTTCACCAAAAAAATCATATGAAAGTTCAATTGAAATATGAGGGTATATGGATTTTGAAGGGAGCATTGGCCACGCCCAAACCTCCCTACACACTTGCATTTCTTTAAATTATATTTAAAATATTTTTTAACCGCAATTAACAGGTACGATTGATTTAAAATATTCAATTTTAGGAAAATGTCATTCGTATTCAAAAAGAGATCAAGCGAAGAGAAATCCCGAAGGACATAAAGCTTATGATGTAAGAATATTATTTTTTGGAGAAACATTTACTTGTTATATAATGTAAGGTGTTGATTTTTTATAAAACATTTTAATAGTTATATATTATGGTATTGAGTTAATTTTGCAATATTTAATCCAGTGCCCATGCCTTCCACAGCGGTGCCCGAACCACCCGACCACATTTGACAGGGTTTAAAAGATCTTTTGTAACTTTAAGACTGATTAGAGATGGAAGACTGTTCTTTGCAATAATTTGAGCTAAATGTATGTGCTATTGATATAATAAATAATTATTTGATTCTGTTAAAAAATAAACGGTTTATTGCCACTTATGTAAAAAGTACCCAATGCTCCCCTACCTCCCCTATGTAACAGATCATATTATAGAGATTTTACAACTAACGAAATGTATTTATTGGTCAAATACTAGTCGTTAAAAAGTTTGAAATTTAATCTACGATTTTAAATAAAACCCTGTATTTAGGAACTGTCATGTAAAAATAGCCTTCGTATTGTTATTTGATATATCACGCAAATTTTTATTTTGATCATATTCACACAGTACATAAAAATTCTATTACTAAAATTTAAATTTTCCTCATCATTCGTAATATTTTGATTAGATTCTTTTATCTTTAGAAAATTTTAGCTGTGATAATGTCAGAGTCTGGGAAAGTTGCAACTGTGTGACAAATGTATCGACAATATGACATTCATTTTGTACATGTTTCATGAAATCTGGCAACCTTAAATTAAAATAGCCAATTTATATTACAAGTAACCTTACTACTGATGTAACTAATTATTTATTGCTAGGGTTGTAAAGGTTACTTAATCTTGTAAAAATATATTCATTATTTTCCTTTAAGGGCTGGCTAACGCGCACGGACGACTTTTGTCAATTAAGGAGAAACACGCACGTTAGGGTGGTACTATGGAGGGTAGAGATAAGGAGAACAATCTTATTTGGGACTTTTATTGAAAAAGTGTTCACCAAAATGTGGTACATAAAAGTGGCTTTAGATGAAGTGGAGTATTTTAAAGAGAAATTGATAACGCAATAATTTTTAAATAAAACAATTACGCAGTAAAAAGTTGCTCAAGTGAACGTAAAAAGTAATAAACAATGCTCAACATCCTTTGTCCTTTTTCTCAAAACTTTGGACGCTCTTTTTCAAAACAATAATTCTGTTACAGTAACGCCATCTTAATTCAGTACACTTTTACGAACATTTTTTTAACGCAGAGATTGTTCTCCTGTGACGTTTTTGTTCACGGGCATGCAAATGGAGACTATATAAGAAGGACGAACGCAAATAGGGGAATTAACAGAGCTCCTAGGTTTTCTTTTTTATCACAAGCGTGGGCTACATAGATGTACAGACCCTACGCTTCTACGTCCTTGGAACCGACACGAATGACGATTACTTCGCAGCTCTCACCACTATCGAAAATTCTTTGGACAATGAAGTCGCTCACTCAAAAAAAGATTACGGACTTCTTTTCGAAATTTAAATTTGTGAATAATTGTATTATTATATTTAATTGTTAACACATAATAATAATATAGAAATAATAAATCACGAATTTTGATCAAACTCCTATTTACTTGAGTCCCCCCTCCCTCTCGTGGTTATTTTAACGCTTGTTATTTTGAACTCTTGGTAATTTGAAATTTCTCTGGTCCCTTGAGTTTCAAATTATCGAGAGTCGACTGTACATGTTAGGTGAAAAAATATTTATAAAAAAATTCCCAATAAATGTTTTTAATAAATATAAATAATTAATGCCATACTCTAGTATTTTATGTCACCATGGTAAAAGCCGCCTGTGCGCGTTAGCCCTATATGCGTTTTAACTACCTCTAGCAGATTTTTATGTACTGTGTGAAAAACATTTTTTTAAAGTAATATGAGCGATGATGATCACTAAATTATGTAATTTATGAAAATGATATTGTCAAATAAAAAAAAAATCCTAGTTTATTACTTAAGTCCATATAGATAACAATATGCATTTTCTTGTACATTTGACTTAAAAATCTGCACAAGAATTGTCAAATATTAATTTTGTATTAAACACCATCATCCTCATATTTATAAAGCTGCATCTTTTGAAAAATTTAAAGCAAATTTTCAATACGATGGAGATTTAGCTCTTTAATCCTCTTTTGACGACGAGCATCCTCACGATTTCGTCTATTTACGTGCATACCTTTAAAAATCATGAACCAATTTTATTTTTAAATTGAAGAAATTTAAATTTTTAAAAATATAATACAAAATATTTAAATAAATTTTCGTTACGAGCAACAATCGTTAAATATATTTTTTGATGTGTAACATCTTTGCCCTCGCTTTTTGGTATTATTTGTGGGAGTGATTTCGTGAAATGTGTAACAGCATAACAGGAAGTCACTGGTCGGTACTGTCAGCCATCAGCTGTGCACTTAAGCTACAGTGTTGTGTATAAAGTTTGCTGTTATATGCGTAAATTATATAAATAAATATTTACTGTTGATTTTCATTAAAAAGAATTATTGTTTGTGATAAAAAATAATTTCAAATAATACCTTTTTAGAATATAATTTTAAAATTGCTTATTACTTAGGTGAGATGTCAAATGTTACACATCATATGCGACTACTATAAGGCTCGCTCGTTTTTTTTTTAATGCTAGTTGCTTACCGATAAATACATTATATTGCAACTACTCCATCAAACTATTTAGAAAAACTGCGCGTTTAATACTATAGGACATTTAAAAAACAGCTTATAATAAAAATACAAATCACAATAATTATTTTTGTCAGGGAAGTACAACTCCTAAAAAGTTTTATAGACTTATTTTTTCTTACTTACAAAATTAATTGATGAAGTTTTTAGTCTAGATTTTAAAGAGATATTATTTTTAAGGGAGGCATCAGTCGCCCGTGTCCAACCACTTGCTTTCTTCCATAATCCTTTCAAAACAGTCCATCAGATAAAGATACTGAAATAAACAATTAATATATGCATTCTTCTTTTTCACCTTAAGACAATAAAAACCGTAATACTTACATATGGCGTGTATATTTTTAACCATTTAGGAGTCTTATCAGGCCTATTATATTTAAGACAGAAAGCCATTCCTAAAATAGAATAAAAATGGCGGTTAATTTACAGATCTACATTTTACCTGTCATTCCTTAGTCTTTGGTTACAGTTTATTTGAAAATTATTGATAGCACAGTTTTTATGGGATAGCAGTATAGATAGAGTACTTATCTTTTCAGAAAAGATTTAAATTTGCAATCGGTAGACAATGTTATGCAAATAGTGAATTATTTTAGTTAAAATTTACATTTCTGTCTGCATAGTTAACTGTTCCTAACACGCAGAATTGTTGGTTTTGTACTAATAGATGATAAAAAAGCGATATTTATTAATTGAACTTGTACTATAAATGATGTTTTTTAATCTTTTTGTTTTTTAAAATTGTTTTAATCCAAGCCTCGCAACACCCGTTTCCGTAAAAATTTCGGAATAAAAAGTATATAAAAATACTTTTCTGTTAAAATGCAATGTTGTGTAACAATTTTAAGTCAATCCATTGAATTTTTTACACGCTTTATATCAGCTTCACTCGTATCTATCTATGTAACGGAATCCTTGGACACGATTTTCACCCACTTAAAAATATCGGATCGACTTGAAACTTGTATACTTCTAAAGGACCGATGACAATACCATAATTACCATACCATATTTACGTTTTTTTCTGCTTTAAACTATTTTGTGTAGCAACTAAAAACTGTGCTAACATGCAAATAGACTAAACATACCTTCTTCGTCAATTTCCCACTGCCTCAAACAATCCCATTGTAGCAAAATAACTTGACTCTCGAGGGTTCCGTCTTCTCTGCATGCGTGTAATTTTATACCTATCGTGCCGATCGACAGTACCACATGACCGTCTTTTCTAGAATCACAAGGACAATGAGGAAACACCACCTCTCCATAACCGGGAAGTTCCCGTGCAAGTTTGAGATATTCGGCAGCGCGGGTTTTGTCTTGAAGTGCTTTGAGTTGATAAAGACGCTCACCTGCATGAATGCAACCCCTGTTTACCTCATCCACAGCCTAGAACACATTTTTTTAGTTTTATTCTTGGTTGATCCTTGAATTTTAAATGTTCAGCCAGTTCGTGAGTTCCAATCAAAATAATAAGTCCTTTGTGCTAAATAATTTAAATTCAAACCTGTATATTAAAAAAATGATGTTAGTTATTTACCACCAAATTTGTATTTTTTTCTCAAACAATGTTAAATACATAATGTAGCAGCCTTAAAAACTGTATTTTAGTTTTTAATAATAAAAACAAATAAAATTCTTCACCTGCCAAAAAATATACGATGTTGTCTGTGCATCATTCATTAATGTAAATTCCTTATCAACAGTAAATAACCATTTTCTTACACTTAGACAAGTACTAGTAGCTGTACTGTAATTTTGTATGTACAAGTTGTGAGGGTATTCATTGGGTTGTAATTTTCTCTCTAAAATATAATCAAAAACTTACAAAACAAAATCCAATGCACGTCATCAATGACGTCATGATACCACCTAGTTAAATATTCAGTTCGGCCAATATCTATTGACACACGAAGTTTTTGTAGATTAAATTATTTTAAAGTACTTTAAACACATCGTTCCATAACAATTTATGCTGCTTAACTATTTATTTACAAATAGTATAAAATAACATAACCTCTTTTTTAGTACCAGTATAACAGTGAAAACACAAAAACACATGCTGTGTGTGTGTATGCGTGCGTGTATCGAGCCTACTACAAACAAATGAGCACACGAGCAGGCGAGTGCGCAGCTGGGTGCGCAACTCTCTCTCTCTTTCTGTTTCACTGACTCTTTTTATCATATAACCTCAACACAGGGTTGTACAGACACGGAAATTTTGTGAAAACGCGTTTGTTATTTGTGTTAGATCATACGTGAACATTGTTTTATTATTGCAATTAAGTTTTGAAAAATGGAAACTGCAGCAAATGTGTGTAATACAGATTTAGAAAAGTAAGTTGATAAAATTTTATAACTTGATACAAGTATTTACTGTATACATTCGTTTTGAGTGTTTACTATATAAATTATAGGACAATAGGAAAATCATGTGTTCAGAGTCCAAAAGAGTATGGAAAGCGCAAACGTCAAAGTGCAAAAAAAATACGGAAAACCAATGCTCAACACCAAAAACAATTCCGGCAGAATAAAAAAAAGATACAAAAATGTGAAACGTTGAATTCGAATCTTGCGAATCAGTAACAATTATGTTTATTTTTCTTTTTCTATTTCTGTTTTAACTAATAAAATATAAAAATTATAATTAATTTTTAATATAATGTATAATTTACTATTTTGTATATAATTTTTTATGAATATTTTTCCTGAAATATTGAATGAAACTTTCTGATGTAATTCGTTCCTTTAGATTATTTGCCTTTAAAAAATAATATAAAATAAAAATTGAAATATATACAGATATCATTTCGAATTACATTCAGAGTTAAAGAAAAAATGTAAGGAACTGGGGTTTCTTACGGGGGTCCTCCGACCGCACAATTTTTTTTCCAGGAGTATAGCGGGTTTAGGATTTAAAATTACATATTGATAAAGAAAGAGAAATTATTCGTATTGATATTGTTCTTATGTAATTAATCTATTTGCTTAATGTTAATTGTAAACACGTTTGCCCTGATAATGTGATGGATACTATATCAGAAATTTTACTTAGACTTAAGACTTAAAAAGCCTTAAGAAAGATCTAAAATAAGGATCGAAACGTCAGCGATTTAAGAAGAGCGAGAAGTTTGTTTTCTTTCGTCCTATACCTGCAGAACATTACTTTCCAAAGACTCATTCATCCAACGAATTGCGAGGCTTTGGAACTCATTGCCTAGGGAGGTGTTCACCGAGGCATACAACCTCCAGAAATTTAAGAAGAACACCAACTCCTACCTTCTTTCCCTTGGTTTCCACGATGTTCTCTAAACATTACAGGATATCCCTTTTCGTGGGAACCAGAACATAAAAAAAAAAAAAAAACCTGATATCCACCCCAAAAAATAATTGAAAAGGACATGAACCATAATAATATTACAAATAATCATGTAAATCCCACAGAGGTAAGCAGAATTAATTGTTCATGGGCTTGGTACTAAAGAAACTTACCGCATATGGCTAAATTCGATGGAGTAGAATTGAACGTCTACAAAACACGACGATTGCCGAATAACTCAGCTTGACGATAAATAAAAAAGTACGCGCGAATATTTTTAGCGGGAATGTTTAATAAAAACTTACCAAAATTATACTCCACTATTTCAAATAAATAAAAATAGCAGGAAACTTTTTTGCTCATTCCAATTTTTCTAATAACTGCATCATAAACTTCATCAGCATTTGCACTTTTTTTAAGAGATACTGTAACTACATCTCTATCGGGTAATAATACCTATAAAAAGACAATATTTTTATTCACAGAATTAGATGTTTAACTAAAAATTACAGTGTTTATTAAAATATCCGAAATTATTATCAAGGCTTAATGGTAAATGAAACAACCTTTTTAAGAACAAGAAATGTTAATAAAATTGACTATTATTGAATATACTGAATTTTTTATGTGTAAAATCTTTGCTCTCGCTTCCTTGCATGTGTAACATCTTTGATCTCGATTTCTTGCAATTTGTGAAAGTGATTCCGTGAAATGTGTAACAACGTAACAGCTATTTGATTTGACGAATGAGCGCACGGTGAGTTGGCCGTCAGATAGACGTCAACCAATTTTCCGATTGTTCGGTACTGTCAGCCATTAGCTGTGCACTTAAGTTACAGTGTTGTGTATAAAGTTTGCTATTATATGTGTAAACTATATAAATAAATATTTACTGTTGATAATAAGTCTCAATAAAGTTCAGATCATGGATAAAAAATTCAAGTAAGTAATAATAATTATTTGAATAAAATATTTCAGTCTTTAGCTTTTTTAAATTTTGAGGTTGATTTATGTCACTCCTAGTGTCAATTAAATAAAATACAATTTTCATTAAAAAAAATTATTGTGCATTATGAAAAATCATTTCAAATAATACCTGACCCATTTTTGTTCAGAATATAATTTTAAAATTGCTTATTACTAAGGTGAGATGTCAAATGTTACACATCATATGCGACTACTGTAAGGCTCGCTCGTTTTTTATTTTAATGTAGGTACCTAACAAAAATAAATAGTTACTTTTAAATCCACGGGGCTAGTACTGTTTTCATCATCTTGGTCAGTCAGAAACTCTTGCATAACATCAGACTCAGCTATAACCCTTACAGCACATACTCTCTCAAGGTATTGTTCTAAGCCTCTTCGACGAGCATCCAATTGCTGCTCGCTCATCGTAAAGGGCCATTTTCCCGGTAGCTTCGGAAATGTAAAACCTTCAAAAACAAAACTTCTCATATTTTTTTACTTTAATTTTAAAAAAATCACTTAAATATGTTTAAATTGAACTTTAGGAACAGATGAATATTTTACCTAAGAATTCTTTTTTGAGATCATTGTGCAATTTAGCAAATTCTCTGTATCTCCTTGAACAAAGATGGCGTCCAGCCATATAAATATTAAAAGAGACGTATCGTTCTCCACCCCTCTCATTATGATGATAATCCGGAATACTTATAGGTAAAGATCTTTTTTCACTATAATCATAATATACCTGATTATCATCTGTTGGTTCTAAACGCTCGGCTTCCTAAAAATATTAATTAATATACAAACTATTAGTGCTGTTTTTGACGTGATAACATCTTATAAATCGATGTACTCCGGCTGCAAGTATGAAAAAGCATGACTCATTGTCACGTTCCATCTGAGCCTAGCGTGCAAGCGAGAGTGCACGATCGGCCTAAGCGTTCGTTCGGCTTGTGACGCATCTATCTCTCTTCCACTCCATGGGCCGATGCGGCAGCACATAACCTACATGTGAACTGTTCATAAAGTGAAGTGAAAAGTTAATGTGGTTTCCATTGTTTATTACAACAATTGCGGCAAAAAAATTGTTAATTTCAATGAACTTCTTTGTATTATACAAAATAATGATAATTCGGTGATAATAATTCAATTCAATTCATAAAAGTAAGCAATTTTTCATCAATGTTTTCTTATGACGTTATCACGTAAAATTATCGTCCGTGACTTTACAGACAACTAATTTTTTTATACTATTAGTTATCTGTATGTTTAGTGTAATTTCTCCCATTTATTAATAGTTTCGTAATATAGTTCTACTTATTTTTGTTATTTTACAAATAACAAATATTCATTTGTTTATAAATTGAGTTTACTATTTAAAGGCAGTGACAGACATCCCCATTTATATTTTTGAGATCTTACCTGTTGTGTAACAGAAATTACAGTTAAAGTCAACACATCTCCTCCTGATTTTATAAGATCAACAACTTGTTTATGAGTGGCCCCTTCTACATTGACTCCATTACTGTAATAAACAAATAAAATTTAAATACCAACATTTTTGTCATAAAGTATTGAAAACAAAAAGTATACAAAACAAAAATAAATCAAAAAATAAAACAAGGTTTTGAGTCAATTAATATTTGCAGTCCAAAAAGAGCACTTTTGGGTATGAGAGAGATATTTTTATTTTTACTAACGAGAATCAACTGATTGAGATTACGAGAATACTATACTTAATTTTTATACCAAATATGGTTTAATCACATACTATCATCTGTATTTTTATTTATTTTTAAATTGTAGGAATTTAAATAAATTTATATTTATCATTCCTAAATAATTAAAAATATAATGCTTTATACATTTTTACAATAATGAAATCAATGATCATTGCTTGTCACACAAAACATTTATGAAATTTTTTTACTTGTATCAAACATTAATATTATCATAAATTATGAAAACTTTTCAAAGCCTATAATTGATTATGGATATACAATTTGAATAATAAATAGAAAAAAAAATATTTTAACCATTAACTTTCTGATAATTTATAAATAAAATAAAAATGTATCAATATTCTGAAACATTTTGATTTCAGTACTTATTTCCAACAAAAATTATGAAAACAAAGGAAATTTTTTTAATTTACTTAATTATTTATGAAATAATGTAGTTCCAAATTTCTACTTGGATTGTATGTGCTATTTATAGAAGTAAAACATACTATATAAATTAAATTATAACAAAACAATTTTTAATCTTATTCTTTATCTATAATTTCTTAAAAAGTCAATACTGGATTTGGGAATTTTTATAATTTCACTTTTTATCTATGAATTATTAGTCATTTAAAATAAAGCAACATTTTTGTATTAACATCTTCAAGCCAGTAACTACATGAACTATGAACCAGTTTATCATCTTAAAAAAATAACTACTCATGAATAGGAATGCATGCATAACACAGGTGAATGCTCCAAGTCCAAGAATAAGCACTGTAATAAATTTCTATTCAATATTTGAAGTAGCTACAAGTCTGACAGTTCAGCTTTTTAACATATTTGCTATTGATTTAAAACGATTTAAAATTTATTTTGGTTTTAACACACTCATTAAACTTTATGCTCAATAGGGTACTTCAATTTTAAATGAAGCATAAAATAATAAAAATGTAGGAATTTTAAAATAGTTCCATTTGTAGGAATAATTTAAACTGGGTTCAAAACAACATTGGTTTAGGCATGATAAGTGTTGCCTATATCAAATTTAACTTGTTCTAAGAGCATTAGAATTATGGTAGTAAAATTTATTAAATAGTTAATCCTACCGAATAGATTATTAGACACTTCTGTAAAATTTGCATAACAAACCAATATGTCAAACGTCAACTAATAAACCATTAAAAATCAATACAATAACGATGTTACTAAAAACTACATCACGTCCAAATACTATTAATGTTTAACTTACACTTCTAAAATTCTATCTCCTTTTCGTATTCCGGCCAGTTCGGCTGCTCCCCTATCCAAGACTGCACTGACATGTTGAAGGGGGGCGTAAAGCTGCCCATTAATACTTCTCAATTGTCCGCCTTCACTAACTTGACCTCTTACGTTAAAACCAAAACCTGTCTCAGTTTTGTTTATTGTTACAACACGGGGGCCATTCGAACCTTTCATATTTTCAAGACGACTTGGATTCCTGGTAACAACCGCATCCAAATCGGCCATACTCTTTTTGACGTTTAAACCCAGGTTAGCCAAGACCAAAATATGAATTAAAAATCTACCACACTTTGAAATAGAAAATCACTATATGTAGTTATTGAAAGCAATAATTTTAATTTAAACAAGGATACCTGACAGTATAAAAATTTATTTAAATGTTTATTTTTGTTATAATTATTGTACTAAAACAATTTTATGGAAATGCTTATAAAATATTAAAACATATTTCTAACAAAATTAGAGATATAAACATAAAAACACAATATAACATACATAATTTCTTTAAATATTATAAAATTGTTTTTCTGAAACATTCCCTTTTCTACATCAATTTGCGAACCTTTCTTTTTTTCAAATATAAAATACATATATCTTTACTTTTAAATGTAATCAGCTGAAAATAGGTTATGATTTCTCTATGAAGTTCTTCAGTAATAAAAAAATTTGTGTTTGATAATTTTAATAAGACACACTAAAGTATTTAAAAAATTAAGATACATTTGTGATGACAATAAAATAATATATATTTATAAAAGAAGTTGCTAGATATTATTTAATAATTAGTTTTAGATTAAATATTTTATCAAATTTTATAAATTGTAGCAACCTAATACATAAGTTATTGACAAAAATGAATTTTTATATGAAACATTAAATGCTCTACATTTTTTCAAAAGTTTCTTCATATGAGCAAGTTAAGCATTTTCTATGATATGTATCTTCTTCCTCATTATAAGTTTCTTCACCAAATTCATGAGTGTGAGAAGCTGCAGTAGTTCTATTATATAAACTACTTCTCATGCCTTTTCTTAGCTCTTTAAGATGCTTCTCATATTTTTTAGTTTTTGAAATAACCCTCTTTTCTTCACGCAATTCTCTTTCCTTTTCAAGATTTTCTTCCGAGCCCCAAACTTCTAATGCTCTTTTTTCAATTTGTGTCAACAAATAGAGCTTCATGTCACCCCACCTGGAGTTATGTGGGTTTTTCTGTTGTATAAACTTTAAATGAGGTTCTCTTTTTTCCAAATCACAATCTTTTAATAAGTAAGAATCTTTAGCTTCCGTTTTAGTGATTAATTTATGGGTCTCTGGATCCCTACATGCATCACAACATTTATAATTAAATTTATCAAACAACCAAGAAGTAGCAAAAATTTTATTACACACTTCACATGTAGGTCGATCAAGATCCAATATAGGTGCTTCAGTTTGATTTAACAGTAACTCTAACTCGTCCGGTTCTTCATTTTCTTCTAACAAAAAGCCACCACCTGTATCTTTGTATTTAGTTGCACCTATTTTTAGGGTAGTAGTCGTAGAGTCTTCGGGAACTTCACTTTTATTGTAAGGATGAGATACAAGTTTACTTCGTTTTAATATTATGGCTTTCTGACGATTTCTTTCTATTCTTTGTTTGACTATATCAGACATTTCCTCGGAATCCTCGGACATACTGCGGTATGTGTAAATAAATTTTTTAATAAACAAAATAAGTAGATTGTATCTTAACGATTCGCTTATATTTAAAATTGATGAGCTTTAAGATGCATAACCATATTAATTAATCTTCTTTTTCCTAGTTATTTTATTCTTGAGAAACACGTCATGGTGTCCTAATAAGATAAAGACCACTAAGTGGATTAAAAAAAGATGTCACATCACAAGTTTTTATATTTAAAATCAATTCTCTGTTCTTTGTTTACGGAAATAGTAAATTATAATTTCAAAAGCAATAAAAATAGATTTAATTCCGGTAAAAATATTAACTAGTAGGTACTAGAGTACTAACATTAATTATTTTTAATAAGAGTGTGAACTAACCTTTAGGTAATAGAATTAACAGAAGAAAAAAATGGTTTACCTTTATCACACAATAGTAAATTGTGCAATATTTAAAAAAAATTAAATGAAAATATATATTCTTTACAAATTACATGTAACTTACAGGTGAATTTTATAAATTAAATATTTATAATCATCTAGGCATTATTTACAAACAAAAAATATTTATAAACTAATTAATATTACAATTTTTTTTATTATAGTTGATTAAAAAAATGGCAACATTTTTTAATTCATTTTTACTCGATCCAAATATAGAAGCGTTATATCTAAAAATTCTGAAAATTTATGGAAACATTGAGATCCTGAGACATGGAAAATTCTAGAAATTCATATAAAGTTCTAGAATGTTTTGGAAATGTCTTGAATTCGGTCGAATATTCTGGAACGTTCTAGGATGTTGTGGAAATGGTTCGAATTCTGTAGAATATTCTTAAATCGTTGATAAAGGTGCGATTTCATGGTGACGCTTGACGCTGGCTTATAGCACAGAATACATCAGGGTTAAGGTACCTAAAAGAACTGGTGGAGCTACTCTTCAATTGTTTTCGGAACAAAAGTGTCGATCGTTGAGCACAAGAAGAACACTTTTCGAATCATTCAGAGATGGCGCCACCATCGAAGATCGGTAAAATAGATTTGTTTTTATTTGTTGTGTCCTTTCCACGTTTGATTCAAATAAGATTATTCATAATTCAACATATTTTGTTGATTGAAGTAATAAAATGGAAAGCTGTCTGCCTGCACAGTCTGCCATTTTCTATAATAGAAGTCATCGTTGCCAGTGCCTCATCTGAATTTGACAATTTTCTGATCGAATTTTTTGCATAAAACCACAGGAATCATACTACTAATGCGTTATAATCAAGAGATAGGTTCAAATATCATAAGATTTTTTCAAAATAGTGATGTTTTTTATAGTACCACTTATATATATTCTTTCTTCAAAAAACAACCGGCAACCTTGCAATTTACATCATTTTCACAGCTACAATGGCGCCACTCGTGGCGGTTACAGAAAGTATTCTCGATGAAAAAACTCAAGAATCAAGTGGTTTTGAGCGACAGGTTTTGGGAACGGGCGGGGATACGGAATCGCTTCACCATTTTGTAGACATCTTAATTGGGGTGTATAATTTGCTTATAGCGTCTAATGTAGTCACGTGATAGAGTTTTGACATGAATGCCGACTCGATAAATTAAAGCGTCAAATCTAAACCAGTAAATTCTATCACGTGACTGCATTTGACGCTAAAAGCCAGCGTCAATCGTCACCATGAAATCGCACCTTAAGAGGGTAAAACCGACAACAGAATAAGAGGGAGAGAGCTACCGGATCTAGAAAACCCCAGGTAACACCGGGTAAAAGAACTAGTTTTAAATTAAAAATTAATAAAAAATTCCCCAATTATTTATTACCGAATTGTGGTCTCCTTCTATAGGAGCATTCAGAAAATATCTTGCAAGAGAGAAGAATCTGAATATGTCAAATTGTCAAACTTTGTCGTAGGTTTGTAGTTTTACGTTTTTATTATTATAAATACATTATTTGGGATTGTAAATATAGTATTACGCATTACTGGTAGAAAAAAATGGATGAAAATGTTTGTATGCAGTGTAATGAAGTGCCTTCGGGTCCCTCAAATAGATTGGTACGTGATTCTTGTGGCCATACAAAATGTAGATTTTGTCTACTGAAAGATGAAAATCAATGTAAACAATGTGTAGAAAAGAAATTAAAGATAAATCAATTCTCTAAACAAACAAAAAATCTAGAATGTGATATGAATGGTGAAAAATATAATGAAGTCGTTAAAAACCACACCGGCGTTATACAATTAAATGGAAATGTTCCTAGTACTTCCAATGGAAATGGTGAACTTAAAGTTACACCTAAAAGTCAAACTTTTATTGAAAACATTAATTATAAAACACAAGAAAATAGCTTTAATTCTATTAGGGATGAACAAAAAATCTCAACAGAAAATAAAATTAAAAAAACAGGCAAAGTTCAGAAAAGGCACTACAATTCCCTTATAATACCTAAACATATCATGGTGGTTTCAGATCCTTTATCTTACACCTGTACCTTATGTAATAAGAATTTTACTACAAAAACACATATTAAGTATCACACATATTGTAATGGAGGTAAGATATTTGTATTTTATATTTGTGGTTGCCAAAAAACATTTTTGATGTTATTAAATTAATAGAATACAAATTATTTCACAAAAGCAATAAATAATGTTAAACTAAATTAAATATAAATTTTAAGGTTTATTCAAATTTGCATTTAATTTTGTTTTTAGCTGTCAAACCTTATAAATGTGATTCATGTGGAAAAGAGTTTATATTAAGAGCTCAATTAGATGTCCATTCATATAAGCACAAGTCAACAAAGCCATATACATGCACAATTTGTAAAAAATCATTTAGTGTAAGGAGTAAATTGACTAGGCATGTGGCCACACACTCACAAGTAAAAAGTCACATTTGTTCAATATGTGGAAATGCTTATAGAAGTAAGGAATCTCTAAAAATACACTCTATAATACATAAAAGTGATAAACCTTTTGGGTGCAAAGTTTGTAGTGCAAAGTTTAGTAATCAGTCCAATTTGAATAAACACGCAGCAGTTCACACAAGTAAGTTATACTAAGCTTTGTGAAGCTGTTTGATTTAAAAACAAAAATTCATAAGAATCATACTTCTGTATTCTGAATTAATGTGTGAGTAATGGAATCAAATATATGGTAAATAAACATATTTTCATTAAAAACTCTTTATTTATAATGGAATTTAATTATTATTAAAACATTTATTTTTAGAGGAAAAAGCTCATATGTGTGATCTATGTGGTAAAAGGTATAAACTAAAGTGGGCTTTGTCAGTTCATAAAAAGTCTCATATTAAAGCTAGAGCATTTGAATGTAATGTTTGCTTTAAAAGATTCAATTATAAAAAGGATCTTCAGAGGCATTCCCTAATTCACAATGGTAAGTATTTAAATGTGTAAAATAACTAGTAGTAATGCAGTCTTCGTAAAGTTCTGTTTTGATATATTTTTGTCACATATTCATGACCTTAATAATTATTCCTATCACTAAGGATGAATTTTCATACTAATTTGTGTTTTTTAATTATTCATTACTTTATCTTTTACAAGTTCAAATAGTCTCAATTATTTACTCTTGTATCAAATATGTTTCCTTTTATGATTTGTCTGGCTAATTTTTGTTTGATACAAAAAATGTTACGAAATTGACAAAGAATCGTTTGTTTATATTTATCAGAAGGCAAACAATATAAATGCAGCGTATGTTCAACAACATTCCGTCGTCAAGATAACCTCCGTCGTCATATGAAGAACACTCATCCAGGTAAGAAGGCAGAAGTCATTAAGAATACTTTACCGACTAGTTCCAATATTCCATCTACCACAACTACTAAATCAACGACAGTCGACAATAAACTTGTTAATACTAGTAAAAAAGATAATCAGATCCCTGTCGATAATCCAAATGCTATAAATGTGATTACCACTGCTTCCGTTGCTTGCTCTTTAAACAAATCGAATTGGAAAGAAACGGAAGCAGTTAATTCTCTTCCTTCTGCTGCTAAATCTGATTGCAGGGCGGAGGCTTCTGGTAGGGCGGTCTCATCAGCAACCAGTGTCATCAATGGACCAATCAAACTCGCATTTAAAACGCCGGCTTTTAAGAGCTACTACAATATTAACAGGTTGGCTATAGAAAATTGTTTGAATTATTTTTATTCATTATTTTCATTATCCGATACATCAGTAATTACAAATTATAATTAACAAAGTATTCATTTATAAAATTGTTCAAGACTGAAATGAAATTACGAAAAAAAAAATATTCGCCCCCGGGTGTGCTCAAACCACCAACCTTTCGGTTAACAGCCAATTGCGCCACGGAGGCTTGGACACAATATACGAAACGTAACTCTCTCTCTTTCTATCTTCACTAACTTATATCTCCCTCCCAACTTCCGTTCCTCTCGATCACACCGTTCGCCGATCACACTTTTCCTAACGCTCTCAGCACGCATTCACCAGCTTACTCCACAAGTCAAGCTTGCGTAAAGAAGTTTTACTTTGATAACAGTCTTAACTCATTAATTAACCAGCATAATATAATTTATTTAATTTTATCAGCAAGATATTTTACTTGTATTGAATAAGAATAAAAAAATTTATCACTGGTCCTAAGAAAGGGGGTATTTTTATATATTCTGACTTGGAACAATGCCCTGATCATTAATATGTGGTTCACATTTGGCGGGATATTTTGATTGTACATATAATAATTTATTAAAATTATTTTAGCATAGGATGCAGGGTGGGCCAAAGTTGGTTGTCACTAGAAATCATCCCTAGACTTTGTTTTGCCTAGTGTGTCAGTTGACACTTGGAGTCTGAGGTTATGATTAGAAACATTTCCCCAATTTTGGTGAGGCCAGGTGTTAAAAATTAAGCCACACCTAAACCTGTCTCCTCTAAATTCCCCATAAATGCAACCAAATTTAAGTTAATATCTGTAAAAAATTATGTTTGGTTTTTTTGCAGATGAAACGCGAAAAAATATAAATCTTCCATCATGACACATTATTCCTCCTTTAAAGTCATTAAATATATTAGCAAGTATTGGGGTATTTTGAAAAAAAAATGCGTATACTCGCCAAATATGGTTCATATTTTCTGATTAAGGCATTGTGCTTAGTTAGAATATATAAATATATCATCCCTCAGATGTGTCTCCTTTTCTAGGTTTTACCAAATTTATTGTTGTTAAACGAATTATTTCTTTGTTTTTGTTTTTAAATTAAATATCACAATAAGTTTTTTGTTGATGTTTCAGAGATTTCGGCAATATGCCATCAGTTCAGCTCCAGAGCAACTACAATATGGCAGAATCTGTAGAAATATGCCAAAAAATATTGTCGACGGACACTTCTCTATCTTCCAGAAACGTTATCCACAAAACGGGATCCATAACCCAAGAAATTTGTCAAAAAATACTCGATCCAAATTCTAGACCGCTTCATTACGAGACTTCCTTTCAGAATAAAAAACATGCTATGATTAAAAACATTAAGTTTAAAGTACCTACTCAGTATACCAATCAGTTTAAAGAGAGCAGCAATAGTGAGGAAAAGAAATGGGATGATTCCAAGTTAACTTTTACAGACCTTAAACCCGTAGCTATGACTAGCGTTATTGTTAATAGTAACAATTTAGGTGAATCAGGAAATTTGTATTGGAGAAGGAGAACGTCGCAAAATTTAAGTTTAAAGAAATAAAGACTATTCATTTGGAAGACTGTTAATTATTTTTGTATTAAGTTTTGTATGTTTCTTATTGTTAGTAGTTTGTAAGTTAATAAATGTTTGATTTTTAACTTAATTGCTTTTTGTAAGAATATAGTCGGTATAAATGACTTATTTCATAGAGTAACAAGCCAAACTTTATCATTATTATATAAAAAAGGAGAATTATAAAAAAAAAGAAACTTCCAAAATTTATTATTTATTCTTAATTGGTTAGTATATTTTGTGGGTAATCGTAAGTAAAGTAAATTACTATTGAAAGGCACACTTCCAGCGTCCCCGCTTCACTTTTTACGGAAGCGTACATCAACTACCGAATTGAATCGAATTGGTTACCGCGAATATTTACTTATCAGACAATGTATTGGAATTAAAAGTAAATAAATAATAGTTTAAATAAACTAAAACAACACGCTTTATAAAAAAACCACCGAACTAAAAAATAAATAATTATAATAATTAATACAAAATAATTTTACAATCAAAAGCGTGGTGTGCTTTTTTATGATGTTAACGTTTTCTTTTTGGAAACTTTACTTTTACCAATATCTGTTTATTATCAAATATATTAATTGATATAGCGCACCCCGCGCTTTTGGTTGTAAAATTATTTTTTATTTTTTAGTTCAGTGGTTTTCTTATAAAGCGTGTTGTCTTAAGTTTTTTAAACTTTTATTTATTTTTCATTGTTTGGTTCGGTTTTTTTTAATATCCTGATGATCCTAGCCAGGATCTTTGAAAAAATTTAAGAAATTATTGTATTGTCATCGGTCCTTTAGAAGTAACCAAAGTTTCAAGTCGATCCGATGTTTTTAAGTGGGTGAAAATCGTGTCCAAAGATTCCGTTACATGTCAAGCTAATATAAAGCGTATAAAAAAATATATATGTAAATGGATCCTTTTAAGATCATCAGGAGTTGCTCTTTTCGTTATTGACAATAAAAAAAAAATGTCGGTACCAAATATACTATTCAATAATTTTTTATTTATATAATCAGAAGTGTACTTACCCAGCCATACGTCATAGAATAAGACTTGTGCAAATATGTTTCATTGGTATATTTGATAATATCTCTTCTATTCTCACGATACTGTTTTATTATATTCAAAAATTGTATACGCTTTAATCTTACATAATAACTTTCCACTAACATACTTTTATTATAGAGCGTTTTTTGCCAATAAAAACCCAAGTTAAAGGGTCTAAAAGTTACTTCCCACCGTCAAAACCTACTTACGCCTTGCGTACTTATAAGACTGCTTTTGAAGTCAGCTGTTGCATTGTAGAAAAATTATTTAAGTACGATATCTTTAATTCTCTATCACTGTGAATCACCTTTTTTGATATTTCTATCGCAGCCAATAGGTACTCGGCGAAGAAACTTTCAATTGGAATTTGCAAGCTAAGGCTTCTTTTTTATAAATTTAATTACATTAATAATTACCTCTTTCATCTGTAACCATCAAGCAGGGTTCTTCGTTACCTCATTGTTTTGTAGACGTTCTATCCCACTCCATCAAATTAAGTCACGTAGTGTGCCTTTTAATAATGATTCTATTCTACTTTGGAGATTTTAATTTTTCGATAGCAACGGATAATTGATAAAATATTACCTTAGTTACCTACCATAATTGAATGACATTGACGCCGAATATGCCTTTTGTCTTGTTTTTGGATTTTCGATTCTTATTGAAATATGGCTACTGAAAGAATAATTCCATCACCAAATACTTTGGTAAAATATGAAAACCCAGTTCTTGTATCAAAGCACGAACCTAAACCTGGACCTTCAGGGGTAAGTTACTTTCTATAAACTTTTTTATCAACATAGTTGTTTTGCAAAAGTATTAGTATTTTTATAATCTATAAACTTGTTATGATAAAAATATGAAATATTTTCGTTTTTGTCTTTTTAATTATTACAGGAGGAACCTGGAAAGAAAGCACCCCTTACTGCAGATGTAAAACGAGAAACTGAAGAAATTCTTAACACAATATTACCTCCAAAAGAATGGGAAGAAGACAGTCAAATGTGGAGGCAGTGCGTCTCTACTACTCCTGCGACCAGATTGGATGTTGTAAATTTACAAGAACAGCTAGATATGAGATTACAACAAAGACAAGTAAGTTCTCAATAAACATAAATATTTACATATAAAGGTAGATTGAAATAAAATTAATAAAGAAAAAAATTTAGAACATTTTTACTGATTTTAACTTTTATTAAGTAGTTTATACATAAGTATTGTAATATTTATTAATTTAATTTATTTGTAATTAAAATATAAACTCTTAATTTCTAACTATTTACAACTTATTCACTAATTATTTATGGGAATAATTTACCCTTCAAATATCTATCTATCTCACTAACTGACTCAGCGACCCCTTTTCAAACAGTTAGCTTCTTCCACGTTCTCTTGGGCTGCATATGGCAGACTTGGGAATGTGTTTAAGAGTAATCTCCCAATTTGTCTAAAGCGTAAGGTTTTTAATCAGTGCATTTTACCGGTTATGACCTACGGCGCCGAAACTTTAACTCTGACAGTCACATCTGCTAAGAAGCTTAGAATAACACAAGGAAGATAGAAAAATCGATGCTCGATGTGTCACTTCGTGACCACTTTAGAAATGAGGACTTTCGGGCGAGAACAGGAGTCACGGATGTTATCTACCAGGTGGCTAAGCTCAAGTGGAACTGGGCTGGACATGTTGCCTGCATAACAGGTAGACGGTGGACAAAAAGGTTGCTCGAGTGGAGACCAAGAGCCGACAAGAGAAACACGCGATGGACGGACTATATCAAAAGAATAACCACAAACTGGATGCAGAGCGCTCAAAATAGAGGACAGTGGGCAGAAATGGGGGAGGCCTATATCCAGCAGTGGATGCAAAAGGCCGATTAATGATGATGATGAGCTTCTTCCATCTAGTATGTCAGCTCTTCTGCGTTTCCGGCTCTTCAAAAATATACTCAATTTGTTCGCGATGGTAGAAGAAACTTTAAAACATTCGTCGTCGATGAACAACATAGTCAGCGACGTAGTTTCGGGGTATATGTAGGGGTTCAAATATATTGTATCTTTAACCCACATTTTATGTCACAGTATTTTCTGATGTTTTTACATTAACACAAATAAGCTTATCAATAACCTGTTTTTATTATTGTTCTATATTTTATCGGTTTTAAACACTGAAGAAAATGCGTTTCTATTGATTTAAGTTCAAAGTAAAAGCACATGAATTTTTGAGTTGAGCATGATGACAAGATACCATTTAAACCGCGAAAAAATGTTAAGATTCATTGGCATACTGTTGCATAATAATGCACGAGCACATGCTGAGGCAACAGTGGCTAGCTTTCTTGATAATATTATCGAAGTAGTGCCGTGACCCGCGCAATTACTAGACCTAAATCCAATAGAGCACGTAACGAAGAGTTTTAGAGGTGGTAGTAGTTTTTAGAACCACTAGCAATTATTTGAGGTTTTGCAGAAAGCATGGATACAAGAAATGGGTAACTTGATTCTATCCATGTAAAGAAGATGTAGAACTGTTATAAGTAATCGAGGGACACACACCATTTATTAATTTATTTTATTTTGGGATAAAATTGAATTTAAATTTGAGTTTTATTCCTTGGGTTATTTTCAAGTCCTTTTATATTTTTGTAAAAAAATATTTTTTTAAAAAAAAAAGTAGGTCGTTGTTTGAATTAACTTTGTCAAAATAAACTTATTTTAATTTATCGACTGCAAAACTTCAATTTAGTTAAAAAATTTCCTGCTCAGAATATAATTAAATTATTTCCATGTGTGTTATTTTTTATCTACATACTTTAATTTGCAGGCTAGAGAGACGGGTATTTGTCCAGTAAGACGAGAACTGTACACACAATGTTTCGATGAAATCATCAGACAAGTAACGATAAATTGTGCAGAAAGGGGCTTACTATTACTTAGAGTACGAGATGAAATGCGAATGACGATTGAGGCGTACCAAGCTTTGTATTGCAGCAGCGTGGCATTCGGTAAGTACTTTCTCAAATTTCGCACGTCTTGTTACTTTTCGAATTATTCGTTTCTTAACCAATTTAATCTATCTACCAGGTTCTTTCTTATACATAAGCAAAGTTATATCTATCTAACCACTCCCTGTTTTCCTAAAACATATTAGATGCCAGTTTATTCGAATTACACTTTTAGCAAAGCGGTCGATGCCTTAAAAGTCGCATCGCTTTGTATCTCATTGGCATTTTATACTTTATGTGTTTTTGTAGGAATGAGGAAAGCATTGCAAGCTGAACAAGGAAAGTCGGATCTGTTTGAAGATGTGGAAACTTTGAAAAAGGAGAAACAAGATTTGGAAAATCAAATAACTGAATTAAAACAGAGAGCTGAACAGGCAGACAGGAGAGCAGCTGAAACTAGGTTAGCGGAAGAAAGAAAACACACGGAGGAAATAGCTTTCTTGAAAAAGACAAACCAGCAACTTAAAGTAAATATTTTTTATAATTTATTTCTATTTAAGGGTCAGTCGTTTCTTACGCATTTTGTCTCTAGTTTGATTTCTTTGTCAGATTTGTGACGTGCTTTTTAACCCACTCACTAAGATAATACATAGGGTGGGCCATAAGTCAGTTGCTACTAAAAAATCCTTTGTTTTGCTTATGCAATCACCGATTAAATCTCAAAGAAAAGCGCCCAAGTTGTATTACATAGCAAAAACAAGCCTACAAAGATTTAGAAAAGTTTGCAAATGAACTTTCCTTTAAGGCATAAATAAAGATGATACAGACAGGAGTAGGGAATTTTTACACAATCCGACAAGAAGCCAAACCCTACTTATACAAAAGTATTCTTTGAAGTGACATAGCTACTTTAAGGTGAATCACAGGGAAAACAGACTCAACTGCGTCTACTGGGATTCCACGAATCCCCAAGTGACAATTGGGGGTATACTAAAAATGAGGTTTATTCCTTCAATATTCGTGATATTAAGTATCTGAAGACACGAATCCAATCAAAATTTACAGTCCCTGAAAAATTGCGACAAAATTTTTAAATCAGTGTTCAAAAGATGCAATGTTTGCTTAGAACAGTATGGAAAACACCTTGAGCATCTTTTGTAGGTTCGCAGGTTCATTGAACTGTACTAGTATTTGGGTGTTGATAATATAAATTTGTATTTTTGAGAACTGATTTATGACCCACCTTGTATTATTAACACAAGACTTACACTCTAATGAGTTTTCTCTTAAGTTGTTCCAATTTTTATGTTTGACTTATAATGCCACATTATTTTAACACAGAGATCTCTAGTCAAGAGAATCAAATTTTTCACTTTTCTGATAAATAATTACAAAATCAACAATCAGTACAGTTGCCATCTACCTTAGGTGAATCGCAAAAGGCTGCTAAGCTTAATAATTCAAAAATGTAATAAATTTATGTTTCCCAACACCCTTTTAAGAATTCTTGCAATATTACCTGTATCAACAGATTATTTTCAACGTTGAGACACTTATTTTTATTAAAAACTATCCACAAATTGTTATAATTTTTTTGGTACTCAAAAAACTTTCATCAGCAACTGCTCTTACTCCCTCCCCATACTTTTTTCTCAGTTACGTTCCTGTTCGGGATAATGTAGGAAACTGATAAATTTTTAATTAGTCCATTGAAATGTTACATTTTTTAGGCCTTACCTTGCGTTTTTTAGAGAACGCAATTTTATTTTTTTAATGTGTAGGGGGGGTCAGTGTAAAGCTAAAACCAAGTTTGTGGGGTCGCCACCCTTGTCCCACGGCCGCCATCTTGAAAATAGGGGTTGAAATTGATTTTACGATATATCTCTTAAACTATTTATTTGATAAAAAAAATTTATTTACATTTTTTGTTGCAAACTAAATTCTCTACAACTTTGGTCCAGTAATTTTTTGTCGTAGAACTATAAATAAAAAAGTTATAAGCGAAAATCTTCAGAGATTCGAGAAAAAAATTTATATTTTTCGATATAACTTTTTTTTTATCATTTTACGAAAAAATGATATCCGACCATTTTTGTAGATCGTTTTTGGAGGAACAACTTTTATTTGCATCATTTTTTCATTAAGTCAATAGCTAAGGTTTTACAGCGCTCCGAAGTGAGTACTATTTTTCAATATTCTTAACTATACCTATATTATACGTGTGTATGTAATATGTCATCAGTTATTGTTTTTTTTTTTTATTTTGTTATTATAACTTTTTTAATTACAAATTTTGCAATATTATTAATAATTAATTATTGACTCTTTTCCCCACCAACCACGAGGTAGAGTCTAGAGGCGCGTTTTTTTTACGTGTTATCCCCAATAGGCATAATCCACGGTGATTTTCTAAATTAGAACTACTCCGTCCTCAGTCGTTTCGATGGACCAGGCTGCGGCTCAGCATCTGATCGGTTTTCTGAATTAAATACCAGTGGGAGAACTGGAGAAGGAAAGGGTGTTAATGTCGGCGGTTCATCATCATGATTATAAAAAAAAAGTTATATCGAAAAATACATATAAATTTTTTTCTCGAATTTTTGAAGATTTTCGCTTATAACTTTTTTATTTATAGTTCTACGACAAAAATATACTCAACCAAAGTTGTAGAGAATTTAATTTGCAACAAAAAATGTTAATAAATTTTTTTTATCAAATAAATAGTTTAAGAGATATATCGTAAAAACCATTTCAACCCCTATTTTCAAGATGGCTGCCGTGGGACAAGGGTGGCGACCCCACAAACTTGGTTTTAGCTTTACACTGACCCCCCCCTACACATCAAAAAAGTTATATCGAAAAATATAAAATTTTTTCTCGAATCTCTGAAGATTTTCGCTTATAACTTTTTTATTTATAGTTCTACGACAAAAAATTACTGGACCAAAGTTGTAGAGAATTTAGTTTGCAACAAAAAATGTAAATAAATTTTTTTTATCAAATAAATAGTTTAAGAGATATATCGTAAAATCAATTTCAACCCCTATTTTCAAGATGGCGGCCGTGGGACAAGGGTGGCGACCCCACAAACTTGGTTTTAGCTTTACACTGACCCCCCCTACACATCAAAAAAATAAAATTGCGTCCTCTAAAAAACGCAACTCCAAATGTAACTTTTCAATGGACTACATGGGTAAAAAAATATACAACTTTATTACTTTTGATATCTATATTTTTGAAGTGAAACTTCTATACCGCGCTGGTAGTAAAAATTCAAGGCCGCGTCACACGAGCTAGTAAGACGAAAATGTGTAACGATTCATAAGGCTGTGACACTAGAGACACTTGGAGACCTACAGTCATAGAAGCACAGCAGAGTTTTTAGTCTCCGCTTTGTGCGGTGTTTCGTAAATTATGAAAATATACTTACAAATATTTAAAATAGCGATGTAAAATCGGGTTTATATTAAGACGCAGCAGTTTTCCTTTAACAGTACGTGAGAACTCTGTAACGTAGATATTTGATAATCTCAATATATTTACATTTATTTTAATCTGATATTGAATTTTACATGACATACTTATGAAAATTTATCAATATATATATATATATATATATATATATATATATATATATATATATATATATATATATATATATATATATATATATATATATATATATATATATATATATATAATACTTGTTGTAACTGGAAATTAAGTTGAAAACTTTAACTTCACTTTCACAGAATATATATTAAAATATTAATACTTTTTTATTTTATCCCTTTAAACGTTAGAAGTTTCACTTCTAATGTGCGCATATAGTGCACACATCTTTTTTTTTAATTTATAATGTGACTTGTTTTAGACTCAACTGGAAGGCATACTAGCACCGAAGAAGTAGAGAATAAAGAAATAAAAGTCTACGGAAGATACATATATAGTCGTTTTATTAAAAATATGTGAAAAATATTAAAAAAAATTGAAATTGCCGGAAAAGTATAATGGTACAGACTTGCTTATGCATTATAAAAAAGCTTTGGAGTAGTTTTTATACTTTCATAAATTCATTGTAATAAACATATTTAGGATTGATTAACATATTTTTTATATTTGTTTATAATTTATAATATAGAAATATACTTTAAACACGATTTAAAAATTATTTTCCTTCTATTAAGACAATATGTGAAGATAATATTGGTCACACTATTATTAATAAATAAATAATGCATGTAGTAGGTAAAGATAAAATACTAATGAAACGAACACGTCAAACGACCCCACTTGGCACCACCTGCCTGCATTGTCTAGCTCGTCCAATTGTTTAATTATTTGCAAAATCCGAATATAAGATTTAAATTTTAAAGTGAATAATTTTGACTTTGTATACCTCCTCGTATTTCTGCTATCCTGATACAAAATCCGAATTTAAGATTTCAATTTTTAAGCGAATAATTTTTACTCCGGATACCTCCTCGCATTTCTGCTATCCTGATACAAAATCCGAATTTAAGATTTCAATTTTTAAGCATAATCTTTACTTTGTATATCTTCTCGCATTTCTGCTATCCTAATACAAAATCCGAATTTAAGATTTCAATTTTTAAGCGAATAATTTTTACTCCGGATACCTCCTCGCATTTCTGCTATCCTGATACAAAATCCGAATTTTAGATTTCAATTTTTAAGCGAATTTTTACTCCGGATACCTCCTCGCATTTCTGCTATCCTGATACAAAATCCGAATTTAAGATTTCAATTTTTAAGCATAATCTTTACTTTGTATATCTTCTCGCATTTCTGCTATCCTAATACAAAATCCGAATTTAAGATTTCAATTTTTAAGCGAATAATTTTTACTCCGGATACCTCCTCGCATTTCTGCTATCCTGATACAAAATCCGAATTTAAGATTTCAATTTTTAAGCATAATCTTTACTTTGTGTATCTTCTCGCATTTCTGCTATCCTAATACAAAATCCGAATTTAAGATTTCAATTTTTAAGCGAATAATTTTTACTCCGGATACCTCCTCGCATTTCTGCTATCCTGATACAAAATCCGAATTTTAGATTTCAATTTTTAAGCGAATAATTTTTACTCCGGATACCTCCTCGCATTTCTGCTATCCTGATACAAAATCCGAATTTAAGATTTCAATTTTTAAGCATAATCTTTACTTTGTATATCTTCTCGCATTTCTGCTATCCTAATACAAAATCCGAATTTAAGATTTCAATTTTTAAGCGAATAATTTTTACTCCGGATACCTCCTCGCATTTCTGCTATCCTGATACAAAATCCGAATTTTAGATTTCAATTTTTAAGCGAATTTTTACTCCGGATACCTCCTCGCATTTCTGCTATCCTGATACAAAATCCGAATTTTAGATTTCAATTTTTAAGCGAATAATTTTTACTCCGGATACCTCCTCGCATTTCTGCTATCCTGATACAAAATCCGAATTTAAGATTTCAATTTTTAAGCATAATCTTTACTTTGTATATCTTCTCGCATTTCTGCTATCCTAATACAAAATCCGAATTTTAGATTTCAATTTTTAAGCGAATAATTTTTACTCCGGATACCTCCTCGCATTTCTGCTATCCTGATACAAAATCCGAATTTAAGATTTCAATTTTTAAGCGAATAATTTTTACTCCGGATACCTCCTCGCATTTCTGCTATCCTGATACAAAATCCGAATTTAAGATTTCAATTTTTAAGCATAATCTTTACTTTGTATATCTTCTCGCATTTCTGCTATCCTAATACAAAATCCGAATTTAAGATTTCAATTTTTAAGCGAATAATTTTTACTCCGGATACCTCCTCGCATTTCTGCTATCCTGATACAAAATCCGAATTTAAGATTTCAATTTTTAAGCATAATCTTTACTTTGTATATCTTCTCGCATTTCTGCTATCCTAATACAAAATCCGAATTTAAGATTTCAATTTTTAAGCGAATAATTTTTACTCCGGATACCTCCTCGCATTTCTGCTATCCTGATACAAAATCCGAATTTTAGATTTCAATTTTTAAGCGAATAATTTTTACTCCGGATACCTCCTCGCATTTCTGCTATCCTGATACAAAATCCGAATTTAAGATTTCAATTTTTAAGCATAATCTTTACTTTGTATATCTTCTCGCATTTCTGCTATCCTAATACAAAATCCGAATTTAAGATTTCAATTTTTAAGCGAATAATTTTTACTCCGGATACCTCCTCGCATTTCTGCTATCCTGATACAAAATCCGAATTTTAGATTTCAATTTTTAAGCGAATAATTTTTACTCCGGATACCTCCTCGCATTTCTGCTATCCTGATACAAAATCCGAATTTTAGATTTCAATTTTTAAGCGAATAATTTTTACTCCGGATACCTCCTCGCATTTCTGCTATCCTGATACAAAATCCGAATTTAAGATTTCAATTTTTAAGCATAATCTTTACTTTGTGTATCTTCTCGCATTTCTGCTATCCTAATACAAAATCCGAATTTAAGATTTCAATTTTTAAGCGAATAATTTTTACTCCGGATACCTCCTCGCATTTCTGCTATCCTGATACAAAATCCGAATTTTAGATTTCAATTTTTAAGCGAATAATTTTTACTCCGGATACCTCCTCGTATTTCTGCTATCCTGATACAAAATCCGAATTTAAGATTTCAATTTTTAAGCATAATCTTTACTTTGTATATCTTCTCGCATTTCTGCTATCCTAATACAAAATCCGAATTTAAGATTTCAATTTTTAAGCGAATAATTTTTACTCCGGATACCTCCTCGCATTTCTGCTATCCTGATACAAAATCCGAATTTTAGATTTCAATTTTTAAGCGAATAATTTTTACTCCGGATACCTCCTCGTATTTCTGCTATCCTGATACAAAATCCGAATTTAAGATTTCAATTTTTAAGCATAATCTTTACTTTGTATATCTTCTCGCATTTCTGCTATCCTAATACAAAATCCGAATTTAAGATTTCAATTTTTAAGCGAATAATTTTTACTCCGGATACCTCCTCGCATTTCTGCTATCCTGATACAAAATCCGAATTTTAGATTTCAATTTTTAAGCGAATTTTTACTCCGGATACCTCCTCGCATTTCTGCTATCCTGATACAAAATCCGAATTTTAGATTTCAATTTTTAAGCGAATAATTTTTACTCCGGATACCTCCTCGCATTTCTGCTATCCTGATACAAAATCCGAATTTAAGATTTCAATTTTTAAGCATAATCTTTACTTTGTATATCTTCTCGCATTTCTGCTATCCTAATACAAAATCCGAATTTAAGATTTCAATTTTTAAGCGAATAATTTTTACTCCGGATACCTCCTCGCATTTCTGCTATCCTGATACAAAATCCGAATTTAAGATTTCAATTTTTAAGCGAATTTTTACTCCGGATACCTCCTCGCATTTCTGCTATCCTGATACAAAATCCGAATTTTAGATTTCAATTTTTAAGCGAATAATTTTTACTCCGGATACCTCCTCGCATTTCTGCTATCCTGATACAAAATCCGAATTTAAGATTTCAATTTTTAAGCGAATAATTTTTACTCCGGATACCTCCTCGCATTTCTGCTATCCTGATACAAAATCCGAATTTTAGATTTCAATTTTTAAGCGAATAATTTTTACTCCGGATACCTCCTCGCATTTCTGGTATCCCGATACAAAATCCGAATTTTAGATTTCAATTTTTAAGCGAATAATTTTTACTCCGGATACCTCCTCGCATTTCTGCTATCCTGATACAAAATCTGAATTGAAGATTAAACGTCAAGCTAATATAAAGCGTGTAAAAAGGGAATCCTTTCCGTTACAAGTGGTCCAACTTGATTAATATTTTTGAGGAAGTAGGGTTTAAAAATAAATAAAAGTCGTTTTAATAAAAATGTAGAATTTATTTTTTCCAAAGCACTTTGTATTACATTAATTACATGTATATATTGTCCCATTTACTATAAACAACCTGCGCCACCATTTTTAAAAAGTAAAGAAAATATTGAATAACGTCAAGAGAAAGTAAAAATGGTAACGCAGATTTCATTATACGTTATAAAAAAAGCCTTGGAAAAGTTTTTATACATCGATACATCCATCGTAGGTAATAAAAATATTTAAGATCTATAAATATTTTGTACAATAAAATAATTTAGAAACATACTTTAAATATATTTTTAACAAGAGTAAAAAATCCCTTCCACCCTAGTGAAACAATTGCGAAAAAAATTCAGTATTGACCATGTAGCAAGTAAATATGTAGAAAATTAAAATACTTATCATTTGCCAAATAAATCAATAATACCTATCACTTGTATAAAACGCTCTTCGATAAATAAGTAACCAGATTAAACAATTCTGGGCGTTTTACTTTCGCGACATTTATAATTAAATAAACCAATAATTGAAATTTGATTAAAAAAAAGCCCGAAATTGTTAACATTAGAAAAGCCTACTTTAGTACACTGTCGCCAGTCTTTAAAATAAGAATACTTTTTAAAAATAAAATGAAATTTTTTTATTAGTGTTTTCCCTTTTTTGATCTCTTTCGTCTCCTTCTTTTGTTTGTCGAATCGAGTGGCTTTTCTTGATCTGTCGTAGGAGTCGGAGGTTCTGAAATTTCAGAGACTGACTCGTCTTCTTCGTTTTCGTCTCGATCGAATGTTTGTTGTTTGGATGAAATGTTGAGTTTAAGATCGTCATGTTTCGTTAATTCTAGCGATATTATTTTTTCTTGTATTTGTTCCACCTATGGAAAAAATTAAGTTTAGTCATTGAACACGTATTTAATAAAAAAAAAAATTGCAATGATTTTTTAAAATGTATTCAATTTTCAACTTTTAGCAGCAGTTGATCGTTACTTTCTAAAAAATCAACACCAAAAAAAGTTAAATATTTACATCGATGCAACTTGTCATTGCAAAAATCCACCTAATTATTAATCTGTAGTAAAATTTTATGTACAATTTCGTTTTAATTAATAATGTATATTAAAATTAACGCCAAAAGCTGTTTTCTAGACAAAAGCTTTTAATGATTACCTAAATTAAATAAAACATATTTGAAACACAAAAAATATAGCTAATTCAAACTGAAATGAAAGGTTAAACAGATATGCAAGACAATATTAACTTTCTAAAAAACCTGTACCAAAGGGAACTGAATAGAGACTTTGCTTTTAAATAATAAGAATAAAATTATATACTTTACAAAGATAAAATTAGAACAAGGATGAAAGATACACAATTGGAGCTCCATTTTTCAAACCGTTGGAACCCATATTATTAGTTTAATAAATAACCAGGACCTTACAACAAATTTTACTTCATGGCACATCCTAGAGCGGAACGCCATGAAGTTTTAGATTCCTACTACTTACACAAGTCTATAAAAAATTGGTGTTTTGCTTGTGATTGGGAAGATGGGGTAATTTCTGAAGTAATTTGCTACATATGATTCAAATTTGAGGTAAGAATTGGACCCTTACGTCAGAATTTTAGGATATTTAAGGTATGTACTCAAAAAATGCGTCTTTTGATTACTTAAGAGGTTATGTACAGGATGCACCATATTTTTTTTCTAGTTGCCTCAATAAAAACTACTCTTACCCTACAAAATAAGCTATTAAGCAATCTTACATACATACATACATCCCGTAGGGGTAGGCAAAGACCACTTCCTTCCACTTGCTTCCACACATCTTTTGCTTTCTCTACTTTAATCAGTGCTCTCATACATGCTCGTCGGTTGTTGGTACTCTTGACCTGGCTTTTTTTCAAAACAATATCCATCTGATCAAGATATGTTTGCCGAGGTCGACCTCTACCGACTTGCCCATTCACACTCGCATTATAAATCTGTTTAGATCACATGCAATTTATTCTTATGAAGTTACGATTATTTTATGTTATGAAATATAGTGTTGAGCATTCACATTGACCCATTGAGGCATACATTTCTTTTACTAGCTAATTAGTTTTAGAAGTTTGTACTTGGGGATTTTTGGGGTTGATCGTAAAAAAGCGACATTGGTCTTTAAAAATCAGTTCCCTAAGGTTTAGGGGGTTAAAGTGAATGCTCATGTCGTTGTTGAAATATATTTCATAACTTATATGGTCGTAACTTTACAAGAAAGAATCGTAGGTAACTGCTCAATAGCTTATTTTGTGTGGTAAAATTAGTATTAAATAAAGCAAATTAAAAAAAAAGACCAACACAATTTTGTACATCTTTACATACCCGCAAAAGTAGTCAAAAATACCCATTTTTGAGCACATAATCTCAAATATCTTAAAATCTTGACGTGATGGCCCAATTCTGACCTCGGATTCGGATTCTACGCAGCAAATTACTTTGATATTGATCCCCAGCTGCGCAACAACAGTATGTAAACCTGTGTTATTATTTAGACCTTTTGTTTATACCCATATTTGACTTGTAAAACTCAATTCTACATGAAGTTTCTTTCCACGTACCATTCTTGATCATTCTCTTTATTTAATTATCATAAGTCTTGGACCTTATTTATACAGGTTCTTATTAGTCTAATCAACAATCAGGACCTTACAAAAATTTAGAGCGGAACGTGTTTTGTTTTATCCACTCACGACTTATTTATGTAGACCATTTGTATCCATTGTAAAGCTTGTTATGTCTGTATACGCTTCGTACATGGGTTACTTGAATATTACACAAACTATATTTAAGTATACTAAGCAAGAGATACACAAACTTGTGTAGAAAAAATTACATTACTACTACCACTGTCTGACTTACGGCGTCTTGGTACTCTCGAGGGCTTGCATATATTTAGTTGATGTAGGTTGCTACTTGAGTTAGGGACTTACATTAACATGAAATATCCGATCACATCAATAACTATTTGATGATATGACATGTATAGACACGATAAGATTATAAACATGTAAACAACAATTCAGCAATAAAATGAATGTGTATTTAAATAGTAGGTCGAACTTATTCAACACAACATCAGGTTAATGTGAATGTCCTAATGGCACTACACCAACTCAATTTTAGATAAAGTTTTTCCAAATGCCATTTGTGATTATCGTCTTTATTTACTTATTTAAATTTAATAGGTCTTATTCATTCATGGTCCCATAAGTCTAATCAACAACCAGCACCTTACAAAAAAATTTGGTTCAACGCTGTGCAGCTTTTGACACCTCAGACTATTATTATTATTTATTATTTAAAGCATTTGTTTACACCCACAGTCTTTGACTTGTAAAACTCAATTTCAGATGAAGTTTTTTCAAATAGCATCCTTGATCATCCTATTTATTTAACTATATAAATATCTTCGGTTCCTGTCGTTTAAGTAATATTTTAATTATTTAAAAACTTGCGGGTTATTTTATTGAGATAAATATATATATTAATAAAAAAGCAATGTCTCTATTTTTCCATATTATAACCACCTCACAATGAAACTACTAAAAAAGAGAAAAACGTGTGTTAAAAAAACTAACCAGAATGGTGCACAAAAGAGTCATGCTGATTTTTGACAAGCCATCAATTTTTGGATTCTTATACCTCTCTCTCAATCAGCTTCTCTACGTACTCCACCGTTCTCACTCTTTTCTCCCCATTTTCGTCGACATATTCTTCGGTTTTTCTAGTTATCGTTTCTCCTAACACTTTTTCGCTCTCCCTTACCGTTGTGTTGCCAGGTTTTGTTCTTACGGCGAGTTTTGGAAAATCGGCGCTCGAGGGACGTAACTGAACATGCATTTAGGTTAGTTTAATATTAGTAACAATCCAGACAATTATAAAAACTACACATACACACACACAAGAAAGTCAAATGTAGAAAAAGATTATGTTATCATGAGACCCATTGTGTGTGTAAATTTGTTGTAATCAATAGTTATTGTTGAATGTAACAATAAGATATTTTAATTGAATATAGTGTTGCCAAAGTTGTTATTTATTTACAAAATGTAAATAAAATTTTAACTCATGGACAAATTTAATGCACCGCTTCAATAAATTCACTTAATTAAAATATTAGCATTACTGATATCATTAGATTTGCATGGAAAAGTATTAATTAGTTTTTTGCAATTATTTACTAAAAAAATCAGCAAAAATAATTTTAATCAGCGTTCCAAATAAAATGTTAGTATAGTATGCCCTTGACTCCTTATTACTGTATTTAAATATCGGGAATGCTGTAAAAATTAGATGCTGCATAACTTCTTTCTCCATCCTGCAATTACTGCATCTACCAATTGACTGTGGCTGATAGCTGGTGGTCTACGCCCCCGAACTTTTGTTCAAGAGCGTCTCATAGATGCTCTATGAGATGTAAATTGGGACTATTGGCTGACCATTCCATAAACGAAATATCAACAGGATTCAGATAGTCGATAACTTGTCTAGCTAACGTAGGAATAAGCATTATTTTGTATGAATAAAAAAATTGGCCCCAAAAAAGTGGCAAATGGCATGACATTTGCTACTATAATGTTTTCAAGGTAATAATCCGCAGGGATCATATCTGTGGGTTCCTTTAGACAAATTCTTCCTCATAGAGCTACCACCAAAAGGAATCCCCAGAGAGTGATTGCAAGTTGCAAATCTTTCTCATGCTCTTTAACAGTCTAATGCTGATGATTTCTAGCAAAACACAGTCTTAGAATTTTGTGCTCTGTGGTAAACAATAGCTTTTTGCCAGTATTTTACGGCTTAATTCAGCTGCATTAAAAAGTATTTTAAACGTTCTAGAAGATTGTGAGCAGATGCAACCTCATTTTTAAGCATATTGCTAATGGTTATCTAGTTTTTAGTGCTGTTTTCCCGAAAAAAACACTCACTCTTTGGATTGGTGGAAAGTTTTCGCCCTCGCCCTCGAAGATCTTGCCTCGATAAATCGTCAATCATGTGACTTATACTCTGTTATTGCCTCCTCCAGTGATGAGATTCTTGGGTGATTCATTCTTAAAGTTTAAAACACTTTCAACTGATGCAGTCGACAACAACAAAATCTTGGTTCCTAAAGATAACTTGTCTTTTAAACAGTTATTATATCACTTTTTTTGCAAAAAATGAACTCACTTTACAATTGCAATTTTAAAACAAAACATTTTTGACAGCATTTGCTTCAAAAGTCAAAAGCCTAATAGGCAATTAGTAAACCAAAAGTTATTGTGTATTTGTAATAAGGAAAAAATATAAAGATGGTGCGTTAATTTTTTTGTCCAGGAGTTTATCTATTATCGCTATTTTAAGTAACAGGGTATCTTCACGATAATTTGAAATATTCTTGTGACATAAGTCACATGGTAATAGTGAAAGTTTAAAATAATAATTAAAAATTTGTAGTAATGTCATGATTATTACATTATTAATTTTTTGGTAACGTTTGACAACACCGTTAGTTAGTTAATAAGTAATTGTTACAAAACAATACAAATAAATAAATAACATGCAGAATATCTACTTTTATCAGTAGAAAAAAAGATTGATGAATTCGCCATGCAAGTATTAAAGGCCAGTTTCAATATGACAACTATTGTTTATGATGTACCTGAGTTTCTAGATAAAGTTAAATATTTTTTAAATGTGTCCAATAGGTAAACATTTAACAAACCTCATTTATTTGTGGAAGTCCATCGGTCGTAGTTACTGAAGTGGGTACTTCCCCAGCCCCCACTATATCGGTCATGCTTTTAATGACCATTTGAGCTTGCATCGCATCTTGCTCCAATGATTTGAGCCTGGCAGCCCTCCAAGCCGCTCTCTTTTCCGCTTTAAGAGCCCGTTCTTCGGCGGATGATAGAGGTGGGTCGTCTTCATCGGTTAGAAGACCCTCTTCTCGAAGGCGATCTCGTAGTCGTCTCTCTGCCTTTGCGGTACGTACTATTCCGATAGTACTCGAAGGCCTACAAAAGATTTTTTTAAGAAAAATTAACATTAAGACACATAAAACGAAATACAATGCACGTCATCAAAGCAGTGATACCACTCTTGATATATTCAGTTTGACCAACGTCCATCGACGTGCGAACATTTTTGCAGAATCAAATATTTAAAATACTGTAACGATATTTACTCTTGGGTTCGATTCTTTTAAACCCTCAGTACAATGACTAAACAATTTATTCTAATCCTCCTATATAATAAATTCTTACTGGATAAATCACTTAGATAATTACAATCTCTTTATAACACTTTATAATTACTTTAAAACTTAACTTTAAAAACTAAAAACTCGATCGGCAACATTCCTTTTTTATAGGCGAATTAATTATTCTAGATAAAATGATTTCTTTCTAATAATCGTCTCGAAATTGTTGGACCTTTCAAGAATCAAACATTTTTTTTATTGTGGTTGACGCGCTGTCGCCTTAAGGCAACAATCGACAGGGACAGACTCGGCAACTCGTAACAATATTTTAAATATATCGTTTTATAACAGTTATACTTTGCGCCAAGTAAGAACAAGCCAAGAGCGTCATCGTTAAAAGAGAACAGAATTATTAGCTTTTTTCTTAGTCTCTTGCCTACTTGGCATTAGTAGCGTTATTCTTTACTTTTATAATTTTTTTGATGCAAATAGTGATGCTGAATTAACTGCCAACGCTGCACGATTTTCGCGTAGATCAAATCGGAATCGAAAATTAAACCATGCCGTCAACATGCATCTTTTATCATTGCAAACATTTGTCGATGTCGCCGAATGTTTTCAGCTGTAGAATATAGTTAGATTTTATTACGGGTAGTTTCATGTTTAACGTGTGTACACGGCACACATACATTTTTAAACAATATTTTCCATAAAGTGGAAATAGTAAAACATAATAAAGCAATTATTTCCCAATTTACCCGTCCTAGTTATAGATAGTGCGGCATATCACAATGTCCCTGTACAAAAAAAATATAGCTACAGCTTCCAAGAGAGAAAAAATGCTGAATTGGTTAAGAGAAAAAGAATTTCCAGCAAAACCCCAGTTAACTAAACCAGAGTTGCATAAAATTGTTTTGAAAAATAAATTTCGGTTCCTCACAATATACAAGTTGGATGCTCTGCTGGAACGACATGGCCACTGCGTATTACGTTTACCTCCGTATCACCCAGAACTGAACTTCATTGAGAAAATATGGGCATTGGAGAAGAATTGGGTAGCAGCTCACAACACTTCATTTAATTTGCAATTATTTATTTTACTACTAAAAAAGAATTTTTTAAAGAGACTACGCCACTGAAATATCGATTTGGAGCGACTAAGCCAGGAATATTTTAAAATGAGACGGAGAGCGTGTGACGTCACAATATCGGTGACGTTAATGGCTTGTTCTTAGTTGACGCGAAGTTTAATGCTAATATGCTATTTATTTATATATAGGATGAAATATTATAATATCTTAACAGACCGACGAGCATGTATGAGAGCACTGATTAAAGTAGAGGAAGCAAAAGATGTGTGTAAGAACCGTAGCAAGTGGTCTCTGCCTCCTCCTATTGGAAAAAGGCGTGACCAAAAGTATGTATGTTTAATATTTAAAATAACAAGATTTTCACGCGAAAACATAACTTTAATTTTCCTACAATCTCTAGATTCTTTAGCAACGGTGTGCAGCTGTGCCGCTATCAAATTTTGTTGATTTTGTTGTGTATTCAGTATATTTTTATTTTTGTAACAAAGAAAACATACCTTGAACGTTGGGATTCCGCCGATTCTCCATCAGAATGATCTAATTCGTGTAAAGAATTGATATCGGAAGTGGATAGAGTCGCCAGTTTCTTTTCTTCTTCTGCTTTTAATTTTTCCAGTTCATCAGCGCTAAGATAACTGAATACTTTTTCTGGAAATATACATTTCAAGTTAATTTATTGCAAACATTGCGATACAAAGCGTTATTTTTTAAATTAGGTTTACCTGGTTTCGAAGGTTTTTGGCTTTCTTCCATTGCAGATTCGAAAAATTTCTTTCTATCGCTCACTGACTGCTTAGGAGGGTTATGTTGAGGGGACTGCGGAGGCTTTAAAAATTCAAGCAATAAACGAAAATGCCAAAAATATTAAAAATAATGTAGTTTATGTTTACGAAACTTCCAAAAGTTAGTAAGGTTTATTATAAGACTGATTTAATATGAAATTATTAACCCTAAAGTACACAAAAACTATTATATCATACTTTGGAAGTGTTCATTACATTTTGTTAAAAATTAGTAATATTATAATCTAAATCTACTGCTACTGATTATCTAAAAATGAAAAATTACCTTTGCCACAGTACCATACTTCCCTAACTTTCCACTAGCGAAACCCATTTCTTGCTTATCAGAAAAAACCAAAGAAACCGGTCTAGAAGGCTGAATTACTTTAATGAAATTCTTACTGTCAGAAGCAACAGAATCTAAGAGGTTATCTTCGCTGCGAGAAGGCGTTAACTTCGATATTTTAACTGGTACAGGAGGAGGAAATTTTTTTATCGCTCCTCGACTTGGCGAGCCCGGTTTATTTCCAGCTTGAACGGGTACAGGTGGAGGAGGAACTTGAGGTCGCGCTATGCGTCTAGTAGGAGTAGTAGGAGAACGTGGTTCGGAAGATTCAGATGTTTGTCTTGTAACTTTGTAAGGAGTAGGACCTATTATTTGAGAATACTGAACTTGTTTCTCGACGGACGGTTTATCGAGAATTAAATTCGTTACAAGCTTTTTGGGAGTAATCGTTTGTTCGAATTCCGTCCAACTTTTTACTGAACGTCTGTCTGTCTTGTCATCGATGTTCGTTTTATTTGTTGGTGGTATAATGGAAACTTCTATATTGTTATCTTTATTTGTCAAATATGATACGCGTTTTTTAACAGCGCCTTTATTTGGAGTGACCACACGGTCAGTCTCTGTTAATGTTGTTACAAATATTTTATTGCTATTGCCTCCCAAATTTGTGCTAGAAGCTTTGTCACTTTCCGTTAAGCGTGCTACAACGGTTTCATTTGATTTTTCAGTAGAAGCAGTGACGGAAACTTCAAGATCTTCTGCTCGGACAGAGTGTGCTATTACATCATTTGTCAAATTGGAGACGAGTTTTTTCAATGCTCCGATCGGGGGTTCCGTTACATCTTCGTCTGTCAATGTTAAAACAGCTTTCTCGGGTAAATCTACTGGTACGGCGGTAGATACTTGTACTAAAGTTTCCAATACTTTTTCGAACGAAGTTACAATTCCGTTATTGACATCTGGTGGAGAGGATTCTGGTAAAGAAGGAGGAGAAGTATTAGGCAGCGGAGGGGGTGAGTCAGACTTAAAAGAAGGAAAGTCATCGAAATCTATAGGAGGAGGTGGTGGAACTTTAATTATCTGTGAATCATCAAGCAATTGGGTCTTTGTAAAAGATATGTCATTTCCAGGAGATGGTACAATCGGTATATCTGTGAAGTAATCGTATCTATAAGGTTGAGGCTGAGGTATATTATTATAAACATTAATCTGAAATTGTTGGTCATGGGGAGGTACATTTATCGAAAACTTATTTGAAGAAAATTCGCTACTCATTACAGGAGGAAGTAAGGAATAAGTTGAATTTGTAGGAACGGCATAACCATTAGAATAATATGATTGAGATACTTTATGGCCATTTTCATATTCTGAATATGTGGAAGGTGGTGGGATTACATTTGGAGTTGTTTCAGTGAAAACTGGTTCGTCATCAGTGATTTTAGTGCCAAAAGCATGCTGTTCAGTGTCAACTGACTGACGTTTGGTTTCCGAATCCACGTCCACGTTAGGTTGTGTTGACTTTGGTAGCGTAGAGGCATGCAATAAGTCATCCTGTTAGAAATCCAAAATATTTAGACGGAGAGTATTTTAAACAAGACCTCCACCGAAGCATTTGTAGCAACAGACAAGGACAATCGTGGTGACAAAAAAAAACAAACACAATATTTACCAACACCTGGATTTTTATACCAAAAATATATTTCCGATAATCACATGGAGTTAAATTGCAGTATTTAGATAGTGTATACAATATTTGCCATATTTTTAACATCAAATATAAAATTCTGATTTTGTTACAACTAGTGGCTGGACTTGGTTACGAAATAAAATATAAAGATACTTGCACTGAACACTTCGTCGTTTTAAATGTATTGCGTCAATAAATATGATATTTATCATCTTTCGTAATCGATCATTAACTTTAGATCAGTGCAAATATAAATACAATGAAAATTTTTAAAATTCCAACAACAATTTCGGTAAGATATTGATAAATCTTTTTAAACGGTATAAATAACATATATGAAGCACAAACACACAAGATACAATATGTTTATCAGTATATTTATTAAATTCATATACTGTGAAAATTTTAGAAATCAAAAAGGCACATGATATCTTTACGAAAACTAAGTTTGTTTTTATTCCTAACAATAATATAAAGTCTATTTAATAAAAAATGATAAAAAGTATTAATTTTCTTTGTGACTTATTAAAAATTGTAAGATTTGTAAGTACAGTTCCATACAAAATGCAATAAATATAATAAAATTTTAAATGCAACATGCCTATATGTTTTCAAAAATAAAAGTTTATACTTCTTTCGTTTGGCGTGTTCAGCACGTTACCGAGAGAGAAAATTTATTTTTGAACAGAGTGGCGCTATGTAAAATAAATGTATACTCGCATATATATAGTTTTATCTTACTTTGGTTTGACCACCTTGATTCCCCATAAGCCTGTCCCGTGTACATTAACAATACAACCAACCACTATATATAAATAAGGATGAAACTTTTAGATCCATATTCAGGGGCGGAGAATGAAATAATTTAATATTGTAAATGATATAAGAACATTTAATTTTGATAATGATTGCAATCAAAGTTGCCGAACATCATTAAGTTTAAATTTTGTGATATGAAAGACCACATATCCTTTCATATGTGCCCAAATAGGCTCAATCGACTTTAATTCGCAGTGATATGGTGGCAAACGAAGAACAGTAATTCCACGTTCCTTAGCCATTTTATCAATAATGTATTACCTAGCCAACACTAAAAGTTCTTTCTCTCATTGTTACTATAATAATTCATTTTTTAGTCTTTTTGCACTGTTTTTTTTTATTTAGCTGATTCTTTTAACGTTATACTCTTTATCCAAAAACATCGGAATTAATTTCTTCGTCGTAATCTTTGGTAGAATGATATAAATTCAAGCAAACCGCTAAGTATAAAATCTTCATCACTGCCAATACGGGTTATTATTAAACGATGACCTTTCCGAATTGGAGTCCTTAATCCCGATGATCTTCTAAAAACGCTTGCCTAAGATTTTTAATCGATTTACCTTGCTAGGCTTTTGTTACAGTGTGTCCTCTATTCAACCAGGTGTCATCTAAATAGAAAATCCGTTGCTCTCATTTTTCTTATTTCCCTCAAATACTGTCTTCTCCAACAAACTATCTCAATTTTTCTATAAATGCTGATATACGATTCTGCTTCTTCCAAAGAAAAATTAGTTAATGCAAAACTTTCCATAATATTGTTTTCATTATTATCGGTACATTTTCGTCTTCGTAAAGTGTTTTAATGCTTTATTTATTACATTTTCATTTTATTATCCTTTTGGAAGTATCTTCTGACCAAGATCTTCAGACCACTCATCATATTTTTAATAGATTTATTTTCGTAAACATATTTCAACATTTTTCTCACAAAAATTCAAAAGTCACGAGGTTTACTTTACTTTTTCTTTCTGCTGTGCTCTTAGAAGTTTACAGATGAAGACAGTTTACTTCTAAATTAAATTATTTGTTAAAAAAGAAATGTTAATGTATCATCGGCCCGACAATTCATCCTTAAACGCCTTGTGTGTTTACATAACGACATCTTCGATGGGCTGTGGAATTACAGGGTGTCTTCGAAATACGTATTCTCTAGTATATGGTTTCAAAGAATTCATCTTATTTTTGTTGCTATCGTTGAGGAAGCGTGCTTTACAAGCCAAGCAAACGAAGTATTATTTTTTCTATTACTCATGCGGGATAAGTAGTATCTTAGAGTACGCTGTTGCTGTTTAAAAATAGCTGTTTGTCCATTTGAGTGCGACAAGTTTACTTGGCACACGCTTACGTCATTTAAGTGTTACTTGGCGCACGCAAATTATACTTAGCAGACGCAAACTATCCTTGTCGCACGCAAATTCAAACCACCAACCTTTCGGTTAACAGCCGAACGCACAACTGTCAAATTGACATTACAAAGTTTATATTTTTATTTGTTAATATTTTTCGTCTGGATCACTGTTTTATGCTTGCGTTTATTACGCAGTCGCAATAAAAAATAGTATGTACAACCCGTGCGATGTTTTCGATTGCTCAATCGCTCGCTTCGCTCGTGCGTTCAACTTCGCTCTCGTGAGCAATCGCCAACTTATCGCACTAGTTGCACACTATACTATTTCATAATTTTAGTCCATGCTTGTTATTATTAACAAATATTAGTTGACACTGAAATAAATTTATTTTCCAAACTGTTTGATAACAAATTTTACAGTTGTACAACATCTAAAATTTTTAAACATTGAATTAAAACAAAAGTTTTGAAGAAATATAGGCTTAAAGTTTGATGCAATTCTTAAAAGAAGAATATATTATTTTGATCATCTTATCAGATCGTCTTTAATATATTACTTCAAATAATAATTGCTATTTTATAGTGGCGATGTTTTATCATCGCACGATTAGTTAATTTTTTTATTTAGTTTTTTGCAATAAAAAGTTATTCATACGTAGGGTTTGTTCCTACAGAGAAACCACAAGTTTCTGACAGTTTCCAAATCGAAATAAATGCGCATATCTGTTTCTAACCGATTTCAAACTAAAGATAGGAACAGCAAACGGCTTGTCTGCGGTTCACTTCAATCAACTGTCACTGTTTCTTCTTCTTCTTCATGTGTTTGTGGGGACAAATTACCCACCCATTCTGCATTATCAACAGCACATCCACCTCAAACACATTGAACAATTATATTTCCTAAGTAAGGAATTGCTGATATTAATATAGTAAACACAGTGGCTCCTCAAAAAGATATTTATTGAACCTTAAATGTCAATCATGTGAATGTCAAATGTCACTTTTCTTTTTCATGAGTTGTGGGGACAAATTAATCACCGATTCTGCATTATCAACAGCAAATCCACCTCAAATTAATTGAACAATTATATTTCCTGAGTAAGGAATTGCTGATATTAATATAGTAAACACAGTGGCTCCTCAAAAAGATATTTATTGAACCTTAAATGTCAATCATGTGAATGTCAAATGTCACTTTTCTTTTTCATGAGTTGTGGGGACAAATTAATCACCGATTCTGCATTATCAACAGCAAATCCACCTCAAATTAATTGAACAATTATATTTCCTGAGTAAGGAATTGCTGATATTAATATAGTAAACACAGTGGCTCCTCAAAAAGATATTTATTGAACCTTAAATGTCAATCATGTGAATGTCAAATGTCACTTTTCTTTTTCATGAGTTGTGGGGACAAATTAATCACCCATTCTGCATTATCAACAGCAAATCAACCTCAAATTAATTGAACAATTATATTTCCTGAGTAAGGAATTGCTGTTATTAATATAGTAAACACAGTGGCTCCTCAAAAAGATATTTATTGAACCTTAAATGTCAATCATGTGAATGTCAAATGTCACTTTTCTTTTTCATGAGTTGTGGGGACAAATTAATCACCGATTCTGCATTATCAACAGCAAATCCACCTCAAATTAATTGAACAATTATATTTCCTGAGTAAGGAATTGCTGATATTAATATAGTAAACACAGTGGCTCCTCAAAAAGATATTTATTGAACCTTAAATGTCAATCATGTGAATGTCAAATGTCACTTTTCTTTTTCATGAGTTGTGGGGACAAATTAATCACCCATTCTGCATTATCAACAGCAAATCAACCTCAAATTAATTGAACAATTATATTTCCTGAGTAAGGAATTGCTGTTATTAATATAGTAAACACAGTGGCTCCTCAAAAAGATATTTATTGAACCTTAAATGTCAATCATGTGAATGTCAAATGTCACTTTTCTTTTTCATGAGTTGTGGGGACAAATTAATCACCCATTCTGCATTATCAACAGCAAATCAACCTCAAATTAATTGAACAATTATATTTCCTGAGTAAGGAATTGCTGATATTAATATAGTAAACACAGTGGCTCCTCAAAAAGATATTTATTGAACCTTAAATGTCAATCATGTGAATGTCAAATGTCACTTTTCTTTTTCATGAGTTGTGGGGACAAATTAATCACCGATTCTGCATTATCAACAGCAAATCCACCTCAAATTAATTGAACAATTATATTTCCTGAGTAAGGAATTGCTGATATTAATATAGTAAACACAGTGGCTCCTCAAAAAGATATTTATTGAACCTTAAATGTCAATCATGTGAATGTCAAATGTCACTTTTCTTTTTCATGAGTTGTGGGGACAAATTAATCACCGATTCTGCATTATCAACAGCAAATCCACCTCAAATTAATTGAACAATTATATTTCCTGAGTAAGGAATTGCTGATATTAATATAGTAAACACAGTGGCTCCTCAAAAAGATATTTATTGAACCTTAAATGTCAATCATGTGAATGTCAAATGTCACTTTTCTTTTTCATGAGTTGTGGGGACAAATTAATCACCCATTCTGCATTATCAACAGCAAATCAACCTCAAATTAATTGAACAATTATATTTCCTGAGTAAGGAATTGCTGATATTAAATTAGTAATTACAGTTGCTCCACAAAAAGGTATTTGACCACTTGAATCTTAAACGTTAATCGTACCTAAAGAAGAACGGCAAATAAAACATCTCTCATGGGATTTTTAATGCTATTTATATTTGTCGACTTCGCAAACACCTTTGTAGGTTAGGAGGTGCTGAGAACAGTGAATGCAGTTTTTGTCTAGAAGAAGAAGAGACGGCAGAACACGTCCTATGCTACTGCGAGGAACAGGCAAGGTTTCGGTTGCTGTGCTTAGACAAAGAAAAACCTGATCTACATCAGGACCCCCAGGAAGTTCGTGAAACAAATAAGACTGGGAGGAGAAACTCCAACAACAGGAAGGGCACAATAGACCTTATCAGGTCGGAATGCATACTTACAAAAAGCCTTCCATTACAATCTAATCCAATATAATCTAGCTAGTTCATTCTGAACCCTTGTTTGCGACATTTTGTTGGACACTTTGCAATGAAAGTTCTATATAAGGCGACTCCTTATATCTATCCTCCATACATACAACTAAACACTTCGAATAAACGGGTCAAGAACTAATTTTGACTATAACCACCATCACTGACAACAGACCGTTTTATGGATTGCGCAAGCGCCTAACAATTCGACTGTTAAAAAAACCGTTTTGACAGTTACCAAACTAGCAGAAAAGCGTGTGGCGTACTACATGTTTGCAAACGGTCAGTATCTCTTTTTGGAATGCTTTTGAATATACTGCGCACAATCCAGACAGTTTCTAACTGTGGGAACAAACCTATAATCTAATAAATATTACAATACAAATAATATACGTCTTAAACTTATCGAACGACTATAGAAATACTTTCATTTTATTTTACACATTTAAATATTCGCTAAAAGGTAAATTTATTATTTGATCAATCATACCTAATTGTGCCACAAAAACTGTTCTAAACAAGCAGCGCGCGAAACTGAATAATTCGACCATTCTGGTCAAGAGGGTACGTTTTACGTAGGTAAATGCATTTTGTTTCACTTCGGCATACAATAAATTATTTTCCAGATAATAGTACACGTGTTTTATTTATAAGAAACAGACCGGTTGGCACAGCTATATAAAAAAAATAAACTATTCTAAATTTATATTTTTATTTTGCCACTTGTTCCGATTTAAAACTCTTAATTTGTCAACATTATACTTGCTTTTATGATACACACAGTTTATATTTATATAAAAAGCTTTGCACAATGCTGACTTTTTAAATTTCTCAATTATGTTTAATATTCCTACCTACTGGCAGTCACCATATAAATCAATTGATTCACAAAAATTGGTACTTTTTTTTCTGATATGATAACATTAACAATTTCAAAATAGATCTACAGAACATTTGAAAAGAATTAGCACTAATAACTAAGTAGTGATTACCTGGATTATAAAAATAGTACATGTGGAGAGAGAGGTGTCCTCAAAAATATTGTGAATAAAACATAAATTTAATAAGTCTTTAAATTTACTCAAATTTTTTTATAAAATAGACTATGAATTGAATTATTACGCTGACAAGAGATCACTCTTTTAACAAAACGGCTCCTCAACTATAGTCACCAATTGGGCACAGGACTCAATAATTATTTAATATTTATCTTGTATTTTTTAAGCGTTTTCTGGTGCATGTTGTAAAGGGTGGGTAATTTATAGTAGCAGTAGCGGCGTTAGGGTAGAGCGCGGTGGGGAGACCACCCAGGGCACCGGTCAAAAAGGGGCGCCACAGGCACCAATTTATATCCTATCGCTGATTGATCGAGGCCTACTTACTCGTAAATTCCCATATTTCTTTTAAATAATGTTTATTTCATTATATCCTTTGCCTTTTTTCGTATGAAAAATTGTTAGTTACGATGCGATAAATATTTATTTACACCGAGTGTAATTATTCTAGAACTGTTGTGATAGCAATATTATGGTAACTTTTGTTTATTTTTATCCTTCAAATAATAGCAAATGCCTGATATATTATTAAAAGAAGGGTATACCTACTGCTGTCAATTCTGACACTTGTTTTTGCTTCTTGAGATAATAGCTATGTTTTTTGGGTTTTAAAGTGATCCAAAGTACAAGGCTAATATAAAAATGTAATGACATGTTTGATTACTGGGAAATTATATGTAATTTGAAAGTGTTTCTTCATTAATTAAAAGAGTGGTTATTTGTGACGAGTTGCGTTCAAGTTTCATTTGTGCCATAATTAGTTGTTTCAACCACCGCAACCAAGCCAGACTTCTAACAAGAACTTTGTCTCAGAATTAATTAAAGTTTATGGAAACGAAATAAAAAGGTTATAAGTTCAAAACTAGTCATTTCATTGATCTAAATTTTAGGATTATTTTGAAGACACCTGGTGGCACAATTGTATTTATTTATAGTCTGTTTTTAAGTATAATATATAGTATATATAATATATAGTATAATATAATAAGTAAGTTGGATAAGGGTTTAGTTTGAAACAATGTCCTGTTTTAATCGGACATTGACATTATTTATTGCTAAATGTAACAAAAATGTGGTAGCATAAGTGATAGTTTTGTGAATGCTCTGAAATGAACCGAACACGTTTTATCATAAATGTAAAGGTACACACGACTTAACTTATATGGAATCACCCAGTATACATGAGAAATATTTTTTTTGTAAACAACATAATATGCAAACAAAAGATTAATAAAAGCAGTTACCATTTATAATAAATTGATAAGAAATTTTGCTGTATCCTTGATTTTTTATTCAGTTGTAAAATTGAAGTAAGGTCGATAAATTTATTAAGTGCGGTATTTGACAAAATGCCTTATATTGGGTTATCAGAAGTACATAGGTGAAGAATGCTTACTTTGCATAGAATATAAAAAGAAGAGTTGCTAAAATCATGGGAGCTGGACAAGGAGTTGTTTCAAAAACGTATTCAAGATTTTTAGAGTTGGGAAAATAGACCAAAAAGAAATCGCGGGAAAAGTTACCATGACATTTCAGGTATTGTGTCCATCTAGAGCTTCAGAGGCAACTTATGCGAGTTACAGGCGTTAGTGTTTTCGTCAAATCTATCAGAAAGAGACTTGTGATTTTGATTTTGTAATATAAAAAGGGGACGAAAAATAAACTGTTTTATTGGAGCTCTAAGCCAATTATCAATACTAAAAATGAAAGTGCAAACAAAAGACATTCTACCATAATGAACCTGCTAAATCTATGGAGATATAAAAACCTCTTTGGTTAAGGGAGTAGCAAAATCCCTCTTTTCTTCAGAATTGGCTAAGAGATCGTGGTTGACACTCGGTAACGAACTAACAATATAAAAATAATCCCACAATATCCAGGATACTCACTGGATTAATCTGGTACGTAACACATTTAAAATTGCCTTGTAATCTAGATAAAATAAAGTAGGAAAAGCAAGAAACTGAAATGCAACTCACAATAATTCCGTAATCAACACCTTACCAGCCCCGACTCAATGAACGTAGCCAGACTTAATAGGTCAAAAATAATAGAAAACCTACTGATGGATGATACCCAATGCATGCTAACGATCCATTAAACTATTTACTAAACGCTGTATGTAAATATTGGGTGTATTTTAAATTGGCAAAAAAGTTAAAGTACTTAAGCAAGTTTTCACAACAATTAGTGAAGCCGCTTTTATAGTAGTCTTCTAGATTTGGATGGTCACAATGGTCACGTTTGAAATAGAAAAAGTTAGCAAGTTTAAGTATCTAGGACATGGTTATCTGAAAATTGGACATCAGAAACTGAAATTTACTAAAGAATTGAAAATGAACGAAACGTATATGAAAAATATAAAATTCTACTGCTTATAATCGAAGAAAATATTGAAGGAAAGCGAGGAGTAGGAAGAAAAAAGATGTCCTGGCAGAGAATTATAAGGCAATGTATGGCGGACGTACCGCCCAATTGAAGGTCCCAATTGAAGGTGCAATAAAAACCCTAAAATTCATTTGTGAAGCAGACACACTCGCATTTATGATAAGTAATCCTTCGGTCGGTAGGCCCTGTAAAAATATATGGCATGCAGCCTTTGTAACGGGCCGACCGAGCCGGAGATAAGGTAAAATAGTTGCAGAGCTGGCAGGGCAGAGTTCCCGTAGCTTAGCTACTAAAAACATTAGTGTATAAACAGACACCATTGGGTGCACACCGTCTTCCTTCTGCTAAAAGTTTATATTAAATCATTCCAGTTAAAAGTATTTGTTATTAATTCAATCACACCCTTACACATTGGCCTGTTTACCACACAATGATAGACAACAAGTTTTTTTAATTCTTAAATTGCAACTTACATAACAGTATTTGTTTAGGAAAACGACAATTATGCTTTGGTATTGTAAATTTTGTTTATAACATTTTGGATTTTTTTTGTAATATAATTTATTTGGATAATCTACTATTCATTTTCCAATAACATATTTTTATCTTAATATTTTCGAATGGGTGATATCATATAAGTAAAACTTTGTGGAATAATTTTCAAATATTTATTCACGCTACTTTAAGTTAGGAACAAAGTTGATGGTAAATTTATATCGAGTAGGAAAAATGAGAATAGATATTTTAAAACCGACGTAACAGTTGTCATTAATTCTTGTCAAATGTCAAACTACCTCACTTAAATATAATTCATAATCACATCTATAATAAAATTAATTTTCTTAATATAAAATTAAACTGTACTTAAGAATTATGAGCACCACTTTTATTATTAAATATATATTTACTTTTTCGTTCACGTACACTCGTCCGATTTGATTAAACTTAAAAATAAATAATTTAAAGTAAAATTTCACTCAATTTCGGCAAACGTTATGGTTTTCTTTGCCGATTGATCTGCAAAAAGAAATTTTTATGTTTCTTTTCTTATTTAGTTTTACACCAATTGTTCATGCCAGACATGCTATATGGGACATCCTGTGTATAACATAACCTCGAAAACTACACAAATGACACTCTTTCGAATAGAGACTTTTAAAAAACATTTCACATTCTTATAGTAGATGACACATTTTTTTTATTTTTATTTTTATTTTTAGCTAAAAATCTAAAAAGGTGAGGTAGTACTGAAACACAAGCTAATTAACTATTATAACTATTCAAAAAAACGCACATTCACGGTCATGTGCAATAAATAAAACGCCTTCCAAATGCGCGGTGACGATTTAAGGTTCTTTTATATCTATAGACATTGAGCGTGTCAGACACGTGTCGTTATAGCCAGCGACAGACACCGTTTATTTACATCTAAAGACATCTAACGTGCAAGACGCGAAAACAAAAGATGTCTGTACGACTTTGATACTCTATTTACACTACCCGGATGATGCTCTTTTTGCGTTCCAACCTAAGTTAGGTTAGGTATCATGTGAGTGGGGCGTAGGTCGCCCCTCCACTGCGACCTTTAGTAGGTCTATTGTGGCTCACCATTAGAGGTTATAGTTCACCGTACAATCCAGCCCTTCTCACGAAGTTCATGGTTGTATGGGGTGAGATATTCTTGAAATCGGTAGGTTCTAGGTTGGTATCTAAATATGTTGAACCTTATTCTTCCCAGGCCGGGGCATGAACATAGTATATGTTCAGCAATTTCGTCTTCCACGCAGCAAAACCGACAGTCCGTTTGTTGATTCAGACCTGTCTTTCCGAGGTGGTATCTTAAACGACAGTGTCCTGTAAGCAGTCCCGTTAGAATTTGTAGGTCAGTCCTGCTCCATTCTAGGATATGCTTAGTTGTGTTTCTAGAGGGTTTAGGTAAGAACACCATCGAGTAAGTCAACCCTGGTATATCGGAGAAGTACGTCAGTATTTTCCTCTCCGCCCAGTCCGGCGTTCCAACCTAACTTCGAATCGTTCGCGATTTTAATGTCTGTTAACGAACACAAAACCGTTCCAACGTTAACATTTTCTAGTATTAATCGAGGAAGTAATCTGCAAAAATTCGATCCAATTTAAAGTTAGGTTGGACCAATTTGAAGGCAGGTTGGAACAAACCTTTAGAGCAAATGTGCAATCAAAATTATTGTAATTAGTATTCCTCCATTTTAATTTTAACTTAATTGTGATAAAATTAAATATTTAAAAAATAGTTTAGCACAGATAGTTTTTACCAAGCTTAAAAATCTCCATTGAAAAATCCCCGTGTTAGTATTATTTACAAAGTGTCAAACATTTCAGAAACTACTTAAGCTGATTATTTAAATTGTGTATGACCTGGTAATGATATTAAGTCATTCAAATTTAACAAGAGGTTATATCACACCCGAGTTTCACATACATTAACATGCCAGCTATGGTCAATGTCACAAGCTTTTGGGGCAATTCATGTGAAACGAACAGCGAAAAAATGCGAGTATTAGAAGTTCGTTTATATTGGACCTAAATGTACTTCTAGATGGTATGAACATGAATACATAACTATTTTTTTGTATAAGGCTTAGTTGCCAAGACAGAAATGTTTTTATTTCCTAGAAGACATTAGTCAAACAATGCATGGTAAAAAACATTTTAATTCCCTTAAAGTAGTTGACTGGAAAAGAACGCATGTACAAGAACAGCTTCTAATGTGCAACATTGACAAACTTTATCAGTTAAGTAAAGTTATTGATTACTCCTCACTACTGTTACTTACTAATATTTTTGTTCAAAATTATACATTTTATTCAAAACTTTTAATAATTAAATATTATGGTTTAGACTTTTGATGTTAGGTTGGGTTAAAAACGGCGGTTCGGAGGGAACCCACTTAGGCCTTTTGGCACGCTGTGATACCGTGATTTGATAAGATAATAAATATCATTATTAACGTTTCAATGCGTTTTCACGCCATCAAGCCGACCTAACACCTAACAAATCACCACGTTTAATATTTAATTGCAAATTTGTTTAATTGGGAAAAAAAATTCCAAAAAAATCCTTTCATTAAAAACGTTAGTTTTTTAGAAGCCCATAGCTGGGTAATGCCTCGGCCAATATCAGCAACAACTGACAATAAAATGAGTTAACAACACATCTGACAAGATGTTATGACTGTGATGATGAGCTGGGCAACTAAGCCTCATACAAAAAATATTGTGTGTTCACGTTCATTTCATCTAGAAGTACATTTAAGTCTAATGTGAATTAATTTTAGAACCTCGCACATTTTTGCTGACCACTTCTCATGAAATGACTCTATTGTCAGTTTTACCACTTTTACACAAAATTGGTTTGTTTTTATACAATGTTTTAACAAGATATGTCCAATGGTTTTTGTAAATAGTCAAGCCATTAGTTGAGTGTAGGTATGGATAAATAATAAGCAGCTATATTTGATGCTAAATTATGTAAGCAAATAAATTAACTCACCTGTACGGAACAACCAAAAATATTATCAAATAAAAACTGAAAAAACATGCAAGCTAAAAAGTTTTTAATAAAAACACCCTATCTAGTATCAAACAGATTTTATTAGGTGCACGAAGTTCGTTAACATATATTAAACGTTTGCGCTATTTTAAATCCTAAGCAAAAGTTGATTTAAGACAAATTAAAAGTATGTACAGGGTTGGTCACTATAAATTGCATTCAGAATAAAAAAATTTACATAAAAATTGTACAGTTGTAACTAAATTTTGTTAAAATGCTATCAAAAGTACTGTAACAGATTTCAAGGAACACAAAAAAATATATTTCTTAAATGGGATAGGTAGCCTGTATGTTTTTAGATTTTTAAAATCTGAAACGTCACGTGCACGGAGCCCATAGAAAAATATTGATTAAACAAATAAAAATTTAAGCAAGAAGAGTTGTTAGCGTTTGGAGATAAATTTTCAGAAACAAAATTGTTGGGCCTTTATTTTTTTGCTTGTTATGTGATTTACTTATTCATGTTCTAGTGTTTAGGAAAATTTGATCTTATTGTATATTTTTGTTATCATAGGGATAGAATAATAAATAAAAAAAAATTGGTTTTCTGACTGAAAAGTTTGTCAAACTATTTTTCACAGAAAATTCAATTAAAACAACAAAAAACCAGCGAAATATCTCTTGGAAGACATCCAAGAGTGTATATTGGAGACGCAATAATGCTTATAATTTAAGTAAATTTACTTATCCAAGAAGCAGAAAATATTCTTATTTTTCGGAAGCCGAACTTGATGATATTATTTGAATGCATGATGGAGCAACTTCGCATAGTATCCTAACCATTCGAGATCATTTAAATAATGTATTCCCAATATGGTTAGTAAATCATGGAACCATTAAATGGTCACTTAACCGTCCAGATATTCATATTTTTTTTAGGAATTTTTAAAAGAAATTGTCAATAATAATAACAGTATACAGGTCATTGAAAATAGGATTCGATTTAAAATAAACAATCCGAATATCAATAATGAAAACATTTCCAATGCAATTATAAATATGAAAAGAAGTTATCAATTATGCATTGAAAATAATGGTGGACACATCGAACATCTTTTATATGAGTTCTCATTTTAATATATTTAAATTTCTTAAATAAATTTTCTATTTGTTAAAAAAATTTGAAATTTTTCTTCCACACATTTTTATATTTATTCTTTTTGTACGTTAGTAATACCATTTTAACAACATTCAGTCACAACCACACAATTTTTAAGTAAAACTTTTATTCTATAGGAAATAATAACGAAGATAAACGGTGGCTAATTTATAGTGAATAACCCAGTAGAAAATTAAAAAAAAACAACGCATCAACTTAAAATACACACGAATTAATTCCCTCTTTTATTTTTAAAAACATACTCACTTGAAAAAAAGTGTGCGTCTCGGGACGCCCGACAGAAGTGATAACTTCAAACTATTAAATATTGAACGTATTTAATTTTTTTCAAAATTTATTTTCATTTCTGTCTTTAGATTTTTGTAGTAGTAATCGCTATGTTGGCTTGTTCCTTAATATTAGGTGGCGTATTTGAAAACTCAAAATCACCATTTTTCAAATTTTCAATTACGTTCAATAAACGTAACTCGACTTTGCACCCCAAAGCCAATCGCAGTGTTTACTGTCAGTGAGCCACAGTATACTATGATACGTAACGACGACGACGACCCCTCCAACTAATAATATTACTTTTCGACATGTAAGCTTTAGTTGTGTGGTGGCCGAATGAGACTACAGTCTGTTTAGCACGGCAGTGTACTCAGGTTCAAATCCCCGAGTATCCAGCTTTTTTTAAAAATATTAAAATATGAGAGGGGATAGCTGGCGCGTCAGCCTGGTGCCGTTACGCATCTACGCGCCCGGAAAGTTCACATCGTGCCATAAGAAGTTATCACTTCAAAAACTATCTCAAGCGCTTTAAATATAAACCCCGCAGATTGGTGTTTGGATATTTTTTGTTAAATCTGTGTAACACTAAAACGTTTATGTACAAAATAAAAACACACACAAGCAAAGGCACTTCGGACGATTACAAAACGAAACTTAATCATCAGTATCACTCACCGTACTAGGTTGAGGTGCTAACGTGTGTTTGCTCATCACTATCGTAGTCGTTTTTAATTCTGAATTGGGAGATTTAGGAGGTATGGAATTTTCGATCGATCCGTGTGCCAAAGTTTCTACTGCCCTGACGACATCAAGAACCTAAATAACAATTATCATTATATTGTAAAGAAATATCAAGGTTAATTAAACTGTGAATTAATATTTTGGACATACACGTCAATTTACCTGTATAGTATGTTAAAAACAAAAAAAAATAACTAAGGTTGAAGCTGGTAATTTTAAATAAAAGTTTTTATTTGCTTGAAAGAATTATTCTAGAAAGTTACAAAATAAACATCCGAAAAGTAAATTTTGAATACTAAAAATTGTTAATTTCATTACCTACGTAAATATTTTAATCAAATTGTATATTTATTATTTTAATTGTGAAATCAATAAACCTTGTCAGCAGGAGATGGCGGTTTAGCCTCCACAATTGAAAGATCTTCTTCTTCTTCCTGATGAATCGGTTGCAATCGTCTTTCCGCCTCTTCTTTCTCGAACTGCAATATTTCGGATTTCGTCTTTTGTTCCTAAATATTTAATCATTTTTTTATACTCAAACAAAATACAACTTATCTCTAATATAATGTTTCAATCAATCAATAAAAACTACTTCAAATGATAATCGATTCAACAGACTAAATGTATTATTGGACGTTCTAAAATGACTAATTGAGCGATATAAACCGGTGAGACTCGGTGAATACTAGGGCAGAACGTGGCAATAGACACCAACAATTTTGAACGAGTGGAACGTTTCAAATATCTGTGTGCAACAATTACAGCCGCTAACGACGTCACAGAGGAAATAAAAGGCAGAATACAAGCCGCAAATCGATGTCTGTTCTCTCTAAACAACTTTTTCAAATCCAAAAACATCTCAAGAACCTCAAAGGTGAAAGTCTATAAAAGCATTATGAAGCCAAGAATCACTTACGGGTGCGAGACATGGACAATGACTAAGGCTAATGAAGAAAAACTCGAAAGAAAAATTCTAAGAAAAACATTTGGTCACCACCACGCCCCTAAACAGCAACCACTGACGAAACTTTCCCGCCGGGAAAAAGGCCACTTGGAAGACCTCGCTAGAGATGGAAAGAAAACATCAAAGCAGATCTCACAGAAATGAATATCCCCCTGAACACGAATCTGATGGGAAGTCCGGGAGGCCTGGAAGAGTATAGTGCAGTCAGCCAAGACCCACCCTGGGTTGTAGAGCTATCTATGTATGTAATACTAATGGAAAACATGAACGACGACGAAAAAAACAAATAAATATAAAGGAGACAGCTGAAGAGGTCGGACTGCAAGTATAATATAAAAAGACATGATCAATAAAAAAAGGCACCAAAGCACCAAAACAAAATGTGAAAAAATTAGGGTGTAAATAACTAGGATAACTAACTCAACGAAACGCTCGGAACAAAAAAGCAAAAAGCTTTACCTGTAAATGCAAAATTGAGGCACTACAATACTATTATTAAGCCAGAGCCAGAAGTTGAAAAAAGAAGAGAAAAATAATATGGGAAATCCTGGGTTCGAAATACGAAAATGGAAGGTGGAAACTGAGAAGAAACAATGAGATCTTCAAAAAAACAAAACGAATAACAAACATGTAATGTTAATAGGTCATAATTAACACCCTTAGGGTACCAGTAGCCCTTAAGCCTAAATTTTTATAAATAGAACCAATACTCCTCTATCGGCCTAAGGGATACAATCGTGGTTGAACTTCGTATTGAAATCCGACGGTCTATAAAGAAAATGGATGAAGAAAGACTGACGAACAAAATATTTAATTATTTCGACAAAACACAGATGACATGGATCAAGAAGCTTAAAAGAGGCAAGGAAGAATAAACATTGATGGAGAGGGGGCGAAGAAAAGAGAAGAGAAGAATTCAGAGGGAAGACCAGAAAATTGGGTTTTTAAGAAAAGCCAAAAAAGAATAGTGGGGCAAAATGGAAGAAAAAAAGAAAGGACCAACATGCTGAAAGGACGAAAAAAAATCTAAAGAGAAGAAAAAAGGACTCTCCCTTTCCACTGAAGGAATTTTGACTCTTCCTGTTATACAAGAGCATTCAATGAAAAATAAAAAAGCTCACTCGGTTTAAGATTTATAAATCCGAGTTGCAAATGACAGTTTTTACAACATTTTAAACAATTTTAGATACAAAAACACTTAATCAATTTCTGAATCATAAAATATTTTATGCAATCTTGGAAATTAATTTAACGTTAAATCGTAATTATAAATTATAAATATTTATAATACAACGTAAATAAAATTAATTAAATGTTTATTAAGTGCAAACTATAACTTTAAAGATAATGTAAAGTTTTAAACCAAATTAGTAAATAACAGTTTCATTTATTTTATTAATTCGGGTCAACATTTTTTTTAAGTGACTTAAAATGAACATTCAAAATAATTGGAAAATTATGACTGAACAAATTATAATTAAATACAATGCCTCACAAATGACCTACATTTGAAAAAATAGAGCTGAATCACCACTTAAATTTAAAATAAATATTCACCTGTTGACTATCCTCGTCGGGTACATCTAAAGAACTAACGCTCTGTGATCGACTACTAACAGAGCCTCCTCTAGTTAACCGTCCTTCGTGAACCGCTCTATCTATATCGCCTTTATCATACCCTTTACAAACAATCATGTGAATCACATTTCCGCAGGTCCTAAGTGTATTTACGGCTTCTTGATGAGTGGCACCTAAGAATAAGATAATTATTTTAATTACAAAAAAGGTTTTATTCATCACACAAAAATTGCGTCAATAAAAGTTTTTCGGATGCTTATTGTTCAATTTTTTATTGATTATTATATCAAACAAATTTATGATAAATTTTCCCGAATCATTGATCCGATGATGACGTTTCAACAACTGAAACTAGTGTTTGTATTTACGAGTAATAAATTTACTGTATTTTTGTCGCATGCTACTTTTTTTACAATATTTTGTCCCTTTTATGATGTAAGAACTAATATTGCAAATATTTATACTAACAACAGTTAAATTTAACATTGGCTAGTGTAATTTATACTTGGATAAAACTAACATTGAAATATTTTGTTGAGATTTTAATAAACAAAAATAACCCTAATGGGGATATTATGTGCGACTGAAAGATGTTGGTTAAACAATAATTAATTTAGAAATTAATAAATGTATTCCTTTCATTCGGACCACACTGTATACATAAAATCAAGGACGTAATAAAAAAAATCCATGAGTAAATAAAATATATAGATGCAATCAAGCAGAAAAAGAAAAGTGAAAAACTTAAAAAGCATAAAATTATAACATTACAATTAGTAATTAAGTAATTGTCTTTGATTGCTATTGGAATAATTGTGCGACCCGAGAGGTCCACATGACTAACTTCTCAGTGGAAAGAATGAAAAAATCCCAAATGTTTTGTTGTTATAATTATTATTATTAATAAAATTATTATAAAATTTTTTTTTAAATTGTTTATAACAAATTATATTTGTCATAACAACAATATCCTGTTTATTTCAACCGTATTTTTTCAAACTTTTTTCTTATCATTTCATAAGCGGGAGCTATTTTCAATTGTTTATAACAATTGAATTTTTTTTTTAATTATGTTTGATTATTACTTACAATAATTTTTCACTGTTATAGCGTCTTCAATGCTATTCTCTCAATATTGACACAAGTTTAAAATTCTCCAATTCCTATTTTTGTTTTCTAAAACTATCTTATTTTATGAAATATTGTCATCATATTTTTCATACAAATATTCCTAACATGCAATAATCATATTATTCAAAAGATCTTAATATTCTGTACTAAAAATAGTATAATTTATAAATTGCAAAATTCAGGTGGTTTAACATTTTTTTTTTAGTTTTTTAATTCTCCCTAAAAAACTGCTTGACCGATTTTGCTGAAAATCTAATCAGTTCTAAATTGCGTAATTATGCGTCGAATGCAATTGGTCCCACATCGATATAATTTTTTGTTCTCGAGATAATCGAGACGAAAAATAATTCTGAACGCACATACGAACATACACATATACGTATATAACACACAGACGTCCCCTTAAATTATTGTATTCGACTCCGGAGACCTTGAAATGTGGAGATATGACAAAATTCGGGATTCGTAAAATCGATCCCATTACTATAACTTCCACTGGGAAGTTAATTAAGTAATTGTCTTTGATTGCTATTGGAATAATTGTTTATATTCAATAAATAAAAATTAAACAACTGGGGATATTATGTTGGTTAAACAAATAAACAAATCCAAACCTGAAGAGTAATAAATCATGTGTTTTGTTATGTTTTGAATCATTGAAATTCTTCATAACATTTGCATGCCATAGTCAATATTTTTATAAGAATAGTTGGGATAAGTTTTTGTTGATAAATTTTTAGTTTCTTGCAGTTATTCTTTAAGTAAAGATCGTGTCCACTTTCCAATAGTTCGTCTCAGTTAAATACTTACTTGATCCAAATTAAAAGAGTTATAAAAGTTGCCGTGGAAATTTCCAACAGAATAATAAAATGTGTTTTTTTACAATGTCAAAGGATTCATTGTAATCCTTCGCAAAAATTATTAGAATAAAATCCTGTAAATAATTTTTGGTCAGTAAGTTTCAGAAAGTAAAGATTATCTTTTAAGAGTTCTTCCAAGTTAAATACTCACTTTATCTAAACCAAAAGAGTATTAAAAGTTATCTAGGAAATTTTCTTTTGGTAATAAAACGTGTGTTTTATTCTAAAAGCAAAGGATTTTATAAAATTCTTCACAACATCTGCAAGCCTCACTTAGTTGGTAAAATATTGGGATCAGAATTGCTATAAACGTGGAGCTGAGAAATAGGTAACAGGGTTTGCACACAACGATGAATGTGAGGATAATAGCCCAAAGAGGTTGATGATAAAGACAATGATTAAAAAATAATAATAATAGCAATTATAAAAAAATATCCTTGGAGTAAAATTACACACAGTTCTCATCCAAGAAACTACTAATAAAAAATGCTCATAAAATGTAATTAAACTAACCTAATAAAGATTTTCCGTTAACTTCCAATAATCTCATGCCCGCTTTGAGTCTTCCATCTCTTCTAGCCGCTCCTACAGAGTTGATTTTTGATACGAATATTCCTTCATCAGACCTGTCTAGAGGATTGCCTCTCTGACCTTGCAAACCGCCTTTGATGTGCATGCCAAGTTTCTCGTTATCCGATTTTTCAATGATCAATTCCTGAAAGAATAATTAATTACATATTTGAATAGATTTGTTCCCAGTTCGCCGACATCCCAACTCACCGAAAACCAGTACCCACTTCGCCGACACAAAAAAAAATGTTTTAAAGACCCAAAATATTATTACGATCCGGCTCTGTTATCTGTCGCGACAGCGCGTCGATTACAATTGGGGGACTGCCGGCCCGGCGATTGGAACAGAAGAAAAGACCGGCAAATTCTAGAATACTGCGTCTAATGGTTCCGAAACGGTAAAAGGATTATTCGGGCACTTTCTAGTAAAAGGTCCAATAGTTTCGAATGGTGGCGATTCTTCTAGAACGACGATTTGGAAATATAAAAAGGGCAGCGGTAGCGAAGAAGTTAGTTGAAAATCAGGTACTTAAAGTAATTATAAAGTGAATATCTCAGTGATTTGTTAAGTAAAATTTATTGTGTAAAAATATTGGAATAAAAATTGATTAGTCATTGTACTGAGGTTTTAGAATTACCGAACCCAAAGAGAAAATATCAGAACAATACTTTATTTTAAAATTAACAGTTGAATTATTAGCCTAAACTAACCTAACACCAACAGTACCTGGTGAAAAACTTTGAAAATGTCGGGACGTATTAGAAAAAACCCAAAAATTGAAAATGCGCGGTTGATAGAAGGAAGGCATAACGCTTTAAATCGAGGCATTTCTCGTAGGCAAAATTACAGCCTTTTGACAGAATGGGCACGTCATAATTTATCGGCGAAATGGGAAATCACCATTTGAATACTCTTATTTACTTCAAGCAGGTCTAAATTTTTTTGCTACGATAAGGAATATACAAAAAAATTGTCAATGGAAAAAAACAAAAATTTAAGTCAAGTGCTAAACATATTTCATTGATACAACTATTGCCATTTTACCTATTTTATAAATAAAATATTTTCAAAAAATAGTTACCATTTACTGGTACTTTAAAAATTCCATTGTTGAAAATCATATAACTTTAATTTATGCATTTTGATATTTAAACTTATTGGAATATTTATTTATATTTAATAAACAATTGGCAAAGGGCAAAAGATTCGTTGAAATCCTTCGCAACATCTGCATGCCACACTTAATATTTTTATAAGAATATATTTACGATGAAATCCTGTAATCATTTCTAGTCAGTCTCTTGTAGTTTTTTTCCAGCAAAGATCGTGTTAACCTTCCAAAGAGTTCGTCTCGGTTAAACAAACTTTCGTTACTTTCAAATCATAGCATTTTCAACGAAACTAATGATTTAATTTTTAAAAATTTATAATTTTATTAAAACGTTTTTTTATAATCTGATAATTGCACATTCTACTATTTCGTAAATTTTTATCATAAAACAAAGTAATAATAATTTTAAAGTAGTTGGCATACAAAAAATATGTGTGTTATTAAACAATAAAAGTTCCCTGTGTGAAAACGTAGAATAGGAAGTAAAAATGATTTTACATCTGCCTAAATCTAAATGTGTGTAGCCCTTTACTGACAGGTTTTTTTTTATAATGGATAAACTAACGGTTGATGAATTGTTTATTTAAATTTGTATGTGAAAAACGTAGTAGATGCGTGTTCGAAATTTTTTTTCCTTTCGGGGTTGGTATCAACGTCAGTTGTTCCATGTACTAATGCCAACAAGGCCAATTATGTACTATTGTATAACTGTGCCTGGGCATTGCAGGTTTCAGTTCTGGTTGCCCTTTGTCTGCGAACCGAGAGATCTTCGCAGTAGCACAGTAAAGAAGAGTTTCGTCCTTCTTCTTACATAACATACAAAGCGAGCTATCTGCAAGTGTGATCCACCAGATCTTGCTAGCCTACCTGCCTCCTCGATGCCTATACTCCCTGGTGTTCTGGTACCTACATTAAGCAGAGCTTGTTGTGCTTACTCAGTTCCACCAGTATGTTATGCCATTCTAATACTAGTTTAAAATCAAAAATTGTCAAGGTGTCAGCTTTTTCAGCACCGCCTGGTTGTTTGACATGTTGTAGATTCTCCTGTTTTTATAGGACTATTACTGTTTTATTAACATGCATGAAAAACACTTCACTACGTATTTTAATTTTAAAACATTTTAGAACCTAACCTAACCTATGTAATGTAAATCATATTTTTGTTCCAAAATATGACAATAACAACATTCCATGTTTTTTACTTAAAGTAACTACGAACGAAAAATAAAAAACCAAAATGTTTACTGCATAAAGGTAAATAAACAGTACTTACCACAGGATGGATATATGAAACCATAAGTTGCTTGTAAAAAACGAGATATTGTTACAGCGGTTTTTAGAAACTTTAAAACCCAAAAATTGTTGCAATACAATTCAAAATTCCCGTTTAGTTTTTGTACAATTTTAATTTAATTATTTAATATTTAGTAAATAAATCAAATATATCATTTATACTCAGAAATAGAATACTGGTTTTAAAAATTACTAGTTCTCTGCAATTTTAATAACAACATGTAAGCATATAATTAGAATCACATTTATTTACCTGATATCCTTCGGGTAAAGGATCATGTCTAATAGTAAGTGAAATAAAATCACCGGGTCTTAATAATTCCATAACAGCTTCCTGATGAGTTGCATGAGTAACGTCTGTTCCATTTACTTTTAAAATGCGATCTCCGACTCTTAATTTACCACTCTTTGCCGCAGTACCTCCGGGAACCAACTAAATTTAAAAAAAAAATATTTGAATTTTTTTTAAAATATTGAACGAACCTTGTATACGTTAAAATGATTCTCTTAAACGAGGAGTGCCCGTTAATTTTTGATCTTTCACTTACATGCGAGATAAAAATGCCCGGTTCCTTGGCTCCGAATGGAATACTGGAATGATCAGTGCCTCCTATAATACTGAAACCTAATGATCCTCCTAATTTACTCAACGAAACATCCTGAAAATACACAGAAAAATTTACTTTTAGATAAACATCCTCTATATTTCAATAATCGCCTAGTCAAAAATTAAATTTGTATTTTAAGAAAAAAAATTAAAAAATTAGGAAATAGATTCCAAATAAAAAAAAATTATCAATGAAATTTTTGATTCCAAATAATGTAAGTAAGCTATCAACTTGATACAGTGCTGTGTTTAGTTTTAATTAGTAGAATTAGTGAGTTAATTAGGATACTTTTAGCAAACTAATTAAATGTTGTACTTTACCCTACACAAACTCTACTAATAAAAACTATAAATACGAAAAATTCTAAAGACTTATGGTATGCTATGTACTAAAAAAGAATAAGATATCAGAGTTCAGCTTGTGGCAATGATGTCGTGTTTACTCTTGTAACACGTTGACGTCCCATCTGTCAAATGATGTACTACCATAACGACTTAAATATAATATAGTGACGTCATTGTGTTACACGATGTGAGAATAAGATATAGTGAAGCACAAGGTCCATAGAAGGGAAAGGTGGAAAGTAAGGAAACGTGTGGATATTTTTGCTTATTTCTTTTTACCTTATTTGCGGCTGGACTTCTAGCGATGGTACGATTTAGCCAAAAAAATAGAACTAATTAATGATACTATTTTTATTACTAAATTCCAAAGTAAGATCAAATGAAAATCCTAATAACATATTATTTTTAATTTGGAATTTAATAAAAATCTAAAATTATGTTTAAAGGTTATCTAGAATATACTTTGCAACATTGGTAAAAATTTTTAAAATTTTTAGCAGAAAATATTATTGTACTCTAGATAGCCTTTAACGTTTCGACTAGGTTAGAATCCAAACAAAAACCCCATAAGTTGGGTTAGAACATTCCAAATATCTATATAGGGACCGTGTGTGAACATAGAGGCAGCACTACTGCCGAAGTTAGCGCCCTCTAGTGCTTTATTTTTAGTACTAAATGGGGTAAACTTTGTAGAAAATATGAAAATATATTTTTAAAATGAAAAAAATTATTAAATATGGGTTTGAGTCAGTAACACATGAAAGTAAGAAATTTTTTAAATCTGGTCATGTATATAAATGGGAAAGTGAACTCTAAGTTGTGTATTAAATGTTTGAAATGTCAAAATATCGGTATGTATGTTTAATTAAATTTAACAGTATTACAATTAAATTTAAAAATATATAAATTAATAAATAAGATTAAAAATAATAATACAAAAAATTGGATCTACTTTTTAATATTTTCATTTCCAGGAATAATCAAGAGAAAATGAATGTAATGAATTGTTATCATTATTTATAAAATAAGTACTACAAATTTTGGTATCTTTACTTGGTACCCAGTAGTTTGAATTTTTAATGAAACTGAAAATAAAAATGTAAAGGTTACGTTCTAATATTCATATAAATATAATATATATATATATATATATATATATATATATATATTTTCAATACAACAAGCTTTAAATATTTACAAATTTATTATCGAAATGACAAATTCTGTTAATTTTTGTATCAATATAGTATGCTTTTATCTTTATTTACTTTACACGTTTTCCAATTTTCCATAAGACACCAAATGTGCTCTGGAAAATTTATAAAATTTCAATAACGAAAATTCACATTTCTGACGTGATGTATTTGTACGGAAATTGTTTTATTTTGCTAAATGATAAATGACATATCAAACTTTAATAAAACCACCCATAAAGTTCACATTTTTGTCTACAGTTGAAGTCAGAGACGACGCACGGTCCCTATATTACACCAAAATTTAGGTATGCAGAAAATTACACTGTTTTTTAAAATAAAAAATACCGTTTATACAATTGTTTGTATTGCTTTTACACACACAAAAACAAACCTAATGTTTACGAAAGCTACGTATAACAAACATATTATAAAACGTTATCTTTCATTAAAGTAGAACATTTTTTTTAATTGTCGTTTTGAAGTTTAGTTAATACCAAGGATTTTCTATAAAAAAAAATTACTGTCGATATTAAAATTAATAATTATTTATCATTGACGGTCAACTCTTTCAGTCCTCTCTTAAAGAATATTAATTGTAAAGAGTGCGACCAAATTTTACCGACCATAAGGATTTGGCAATATCACCTCTAGTCCCACGACTCTACATTGAGTACTGCCAGCGAAAAAACAGGGGCGACGCAACACGTATGCTACTAAATACAGTTAAATGCAGGAAAATCTCATATCTTGGACATGTATTTAGAGGAGAGCGATACAGAATCTTACAACTGATCATGATGGGAAAGGTGAAAGGACTTAGGCCCAGCTTAATCCCGATTTAGCTCTAAGTGCAGCCTCTAATCACGATTAACATTTTGAAACGTTTCACCATGCTCAAAAGGGCGATTAAATCGACTGATCGCGATTTAGTACAAATTGGCCATTTTTGTTGGATTTATCTGGTAAAGCCAGATTAGTAATATTATTATTTTAGATTGTGGATTCATATTTTTGTATATTTGTGATCAATTTGTGATATTGTTCATTATGGTGTTTCGAAGAGTTTATGATCTTGTTATTCTCAATTATGTATATGAGAATACTTTTTGACATCTACTAAGATATTTTTATCCTCCGTTGTGAATGTGGGGTCTTCCTTTTTTTTTCGGCTTCTGCATGTCAGCCATGGTTTATTTATAATTGTTTAACAAAATTAAAATTACCACGGTGTAAACACAAAATATTATTTTAGGGTTATGTTATCAAATCTCAATGACACACAGAACTATACATCTTCACAAAACAATCGAATTTTCTGCCTTCCACAACGTTGCCAAAATGGTTTGCTGATCTAATCGTGATTTGATAAATCGCGATCATCTCGGACGGGTTAATGCATGGTGAAACGGAAAATACTGTTAAGTCAGCTTGACTAATAAGTAGAGCTTAATTAATCCGAAATCAATAGTCGTTTGGTAAAACTGGGCCTTAGAGGAGTAGAAAGTAGGCTTCCGATTGGCGCAGAATCAAAAAAGACTTGCCCAAGTAATTGCCAACGTCAAGGAGACCTGATATGGCACCTGAAGAAGAAGAAGATAATTTTATTTAATATAATTCACACTGCTCGAATAGGAAGTTAGGAAAGCTCGATTTTCTTAAAAATACAGCTAAAAAATTATGTAAAACGAATAAACATCAAATTTATACTTTGTCGTGAAATTTCGGTACGGCCACTTAAAATTTTCCAGTTAATGAACAGAAAATGGGAGTTCTGCATGAAATAACTCGTAATAACTATTATTACTGATAACGCAATTTGTGATTTATGTTTTTTTCTTATTGATCTGTCCTTTAAACCATTATTTTCCTTTACATCAATTAACTTTATGTAAAATTACTGGGCCGTAAAATTATGCTGACGATACAAAGGGGAGTTTAAGAAAAAAATAGCGTCTGTGAATAACACGAAGTAGGTGTGATGATTGTTGCGTACTTCCTACCAGGGCTGTCTCTACATTTTGGATTTATTTGTGAAAATAAAACGACTGTAATAGAACATAAAATTAAAAAGGGATCATTTTAACAATGTCTGAGTAGGTTAGGTTAGGTTAAAACGGCGGTTCGAAGGAAACCCACCTTGATGGACGGCGGTGCCTTCCCCCTCTACCGTGAGAACCAGTTGGAACTTTTAATAAAAAGTGTGAAAAAAAAATTCAAATCTTACATATGCTGATGACACTCTTCTGATCGCTAACTCAGCAGAAGAACTTACAGAATTGATACAACGACTCGAGAGAACATCAAAAGAGTATGGTCTAACAATCAACTAAGCCAAATCTAAAGTATTGATAGTTGATAGAACGGATAAGAGACATTAAACAGACCACATCACCTTGCCAACTGTGAAGTGGTAGATCAGTTTGTTTATTTGGGTGCCCTTATTCACTCCTCCGGCAGCTGCGAGATGGAGATCCGCCGTCGTATTCAACATGGCCAAACAGCAATGAGCCAATTACATAAAATTTGAAAAGATCGATATATATCCATCAATACTAAAAAATCACTGGTCCATGCCCTAGTATTTTCTGGTACGCTTCTGAGACATGGGTTATGAAGGCAGCCGACAGGCGTCGAATCGACGCCTTTGAAATGTGGGTATGGCGAAGAATGCTAAGAATACCGTGGACGGCACATCGCACCAATGTGTCAGTGCTGAACGAGATTGGACTATCAAACCGTCTCAGTAGCTTGACATCAGCGCGAATACTGAACTCTTTCGGACATATAACTCGTCATGACAACATTGAGAGACTGATTGTCCAGGGCAAACTCCTGGCGAGAGACTGTAAGAAGAGTTCTGAGCTATAACACCTGACATTAACTTGTGATCACTACACGTCGTTCTTGACGTTAGACTAGGAAGAAGAAGTGAGGTCTTTGATGCTAACTGAGCTGAGATCAGGTAAGTCATCAAAGTTCAGTTGCCCTAGTATAGAAAGCCGTGTTCTGCATAGGGCAGGGCAGTGGCAGAAAATATGTACCATTGTTTCCCCCTCTTCCTCATCGTGACAGCTTCTACAGAAGTCGTGTAGTGGCTCTGTGATTCCCATGCGCCGTGCATGAGATCCACCTGCCCAGTGTCCTGTTATGGTCGCGATCGCATTTCCAATGGACTCCCTGGATAGAGTTGCAACATCATTAGTTCGACGTAGATCTAGTTTAGGCCAAATCTGTTTCGATGATGTGCATGCGGATTCATTTTGCCACCTCAAGTTGGCTTTTTGAACTACTTTGCTGTGCAGGAGGAGTCGGCAGTTTGCAATCGGTACTCCTTGCTGAGATGAGACAGATACAGCTAGGAGAGTGGTGCCCTCTCTTGCTAGGTCGTCCGCATTACAGTTGCCTGGTATGTCCCTGTATCCGGGTACCCAGACAATGTTATTTCTAAACTTAGCTGCTAGTTCATTCAGTGCGGCTCGGCATTGCACCGCTGCCCTAGAGGTCAAGTAGAATGAGTTCAGTGATTTGATAGCAGCCTGGCTTTCGCAAAAAATGGATATCTTGCTGAACTTTCGTTCATTGCGGAGTTTCCAGACACCTGCCTCGGTAATGGCTGTCATTTCGGCTTGAATGTCTGACTAAGTTGCTAGCTGGTTAAGGTAAATTAACGCTTGACGTATCACGGAACCTACAAATAATTAAGCCCGAAAATTAAAGTAATTTTCACAAAATTGTTTTTACGAAAATTTGTAAAAAGATGGAAAATTATCTGTGACTTTTAATTTTTAGATTTTAATGATTTAATTAATTATACTAGAGCTGCTAAATATTAAAAACCAATTGGGGAACGATAGTTCAATGACTGATAATTCTATTTTTTCTTTAACTATACCTAATATTTTTCATTACTCAACTATTAGATATACAATTACAACATTTATTAGTATTATCTAGCTAGTTAAACAATTCAATTTTTATATCGTATAATTATTGTGCTACATTCTTATTTGTTTTTAGGCAAAAGCCACTATCTAAACCTTATATAATTTAATTAAAACCCTTTGTAAACGTTATAATATAAATTCCTTTTTTATAGTGTTTATGCTCAATAACGCAAGTAAACAGATTTTTCTTTGAGCCTATTATTCAATGAATATTATCTGACTGTCTAAATCGAATAGTATCTCAAAATTTCATTTTTGATGATTAAAGTTTTCTTTTGTACTTTATGGAATGATAAATACGTAAGAGTAGAGGTGAGCGAGGGGATTGCGAGTAGCTGAAATCTTCAAAAAAATGTAAAACTGACTTTGACTCTTTTTGATACATAAAAATAAGAGCCAAAAAATTTAGTTTGACAACAAATATAAAGTTCTGTGAAGCATACATATAAAGCTTATTTTAAACTCCTCATTTAGTAACTGAAAAGTTAATAGTAGGAAGAGTACTTATGCCAGGTCTGTGATAGAAGATTTCAAGATGATTGGTTTTTTAGTAGAAATGCAAGGCGGGTACACTTAATATCCATGCTATCTTTGCTTTTGGGATAGTAGCGCAGACGGAATTCACTACCAGCAGCATCCATGGCTTAAACGGAATGAATTTCATATAAGAAAATAGAATGTTAAGTGTAAACCGATTGTGGAGCCCGTTGCATTTAAAATTATGTCTCATGAAGCAATTTGTAAAAATTCTGACGCTTTTCAACATTTAAAAATTTTTTTTCCCAAATTGCCAGAAGCTAAAATTAAAGCTGGTATTTTCGTCTGTCTACAAATAAAGAAAATAATGGACAGTAAAGAATTTCCACAATTACTCAACACCCATAAAAAACAAGCGTGGTACAGTCTTAAAGAATGGCTTTTATGAAAATAAAGAAGCTGAGAATTACAAAGAGCTTTAACTATGCTTGAAACTTTAAACTTATGTGTCCCTTAAGTTACATGCTAACTTGGACCAATTTAAAGATAACTTGGGGGCATATTCAGAATAGTAAGTGAAACATTTTCACCAGGATGTGATGGACTTTGAGCAATGTTATCAAGGTCAATATTATGAGAACATAATGGGTGATTACATTTGGGAGCTAATACGAGAAAGTTCGTACTCACACAAAAGTGTTCATTTTTAAAGCTCGTTTGTATTTATAGATTTATTTTAACTCTTTTTTGTAAATAAAAGTAAATATATAAATTAAAGTTTGTTTTCTTTTTATATATAATTAAATTATAAAAATAAAGAATTTTCTTAAAATTCGAAATATCGTTCAGAAAGCTACAAAAATAAATTTAATTGAGTAAAACTATTATTTCTTTCATTAGTTAGACATAAGTACTCGAAATCAGACATACTGAACCCAGACTCAAAATTCGTGTTGACTTGTGTAATCCGCGATGGCGATGCCTAAGCACGCAAAAGTTAAAGGTTAAGAATAAAAGGTTTGTTCCCACAGCAGTCAGAAACAGTTAGCGATAGATTATGTGCAGTATCTTCAGAAGCGTTCCAACAAGAAATACTAACTGTTTGCAAACATGTGCTATGCTGTTTCTATGCATCTTGCTGATAGTTTGGTAACTGTAAAACTAGTTTGTTGATTTTTAAGCAGCTGATTGTCAAACGCGCGCGATGGTAACACGATTAGATTTAAAATTAGTTCATAATCTATTTACTTGTGATTTGTGTTTAGTTTTGCTACTTTATTTAACAATTAATGTGAATTTATTGAATGATAGTTTCTATAGAAACATAATAAATGTATCTAGTCCAATAAACGAGATATTTGTTGAGTTTCCTACATAAGAATCCTTTTATGTATAGCCCACGGTACACAAATAAGATGGGGAGCAAAAACGAGTGTTAACAAAAACTGAAGTCGATATAAGCCCTTTCACGCAACCGGTCAGTCTTCCGTCCGACCCAAAATACCTTTGTTCCGTTAAACAAAATATTGTTGTAAGATAAAAAAAAAACACAAGCTATTCTCTTTTCTCGAAAAAGAAATCCGAATATGCCTCAATTAAAGGTTCAAAATAGAGATATTATTTACACAAGTACAGTCAAATACTTAGGTATAGATTTAGACAGAAAACTCTCATAGCATTCACACATAAACACGCAAATTACGCGTTGTAACAAAACGTCTGGCAGACTCCGTAGTCTTCTATACTACAGAAATAAAATTAAATCTTAAAAATAAAGTTCTTATCTACAAACAAATTGTACGTCCCCAACTCCTTTACGGCTGCATTTCCTTTTGTCAAGTAGCAAAATCTACAAAATATAAAATTTCAAAACAAAATTCTAAAACGTATAACAAATGCCCTCTGGTATATCCGAAATTTTGATTTACACAAAGACCTTAAAATCGAAACGATTACTGAATACATCAAAAATCGTCATAAAAACTTTTTCGAAAAAACCGTTTCACACCCAAACGCACTAATAAAATCGAATTTCGACTATAGACCAGGTCGTCAAAGTGGCAGACATAAAAATCTAAGAGGTAGAATTTTGTTAATGTTCGCACCCTTCTTCCAAATAAAACCCACCAGTTTTTCAAACTAAAAACACTACACACACACAACATTTTTACATTCTACACTACACAAGGGGTAAGATTGTCTCCTACCAAGAGACAATAGCACACAAAATCACACTCAAGAGTTTTTTAGTGGGTAACGTTGACCGCGTTCAATGAGTCCCACACTACTCAGCGCGAAAACGCGCTCTTTTCAGAGCAGTCGAAGCGCTTAGTGTCTATAAAAGATTTTCCTCTTGTAAAACAAAAAAAAAATGTTGTAAGATATGAAAGAATACTAATTTATTTATTTATTTTATTAAATAAATATAAATAAAAGTATGTATATGCTTTTAGTATTATAAGAAATGTGTTTATTTACCCGCTGTTGCAATTACTGATTACAACACTCTAATTAAATTGATCTCGAGCCGTCCCTGAGCGTTGAGAAGTGTTCATACTTGCACACTATCCGCTGCGCCAAGCAGGTAGGCTTAGTTGCTTGTCAGCAGTGATAGTTTAAAGTGCCATACAGCATATTGGTAACGAAATGATATTCGGTATAACTTCGCTTGTGGTTTAAACAAAGACCAGTGCTATATTTAGGTGGGACAAAGAATTCCACAGGGAAAATTTCAGTCAGAACGCTGAGAGGACGGGAAGGCCACCAACGTCCGTTCCAGAGGAAAATGTTACTGATGTGAGGAAAATGTTTGATGAAAACGGGCGTGTGACTTACCACCAGATTGAAAGACAGGCCACTAGTAAAGGAAAGCTAAACAGCTTCTCGAGTAGGACAAGAAATACTTGAAACTGGTTATAGCAATAACTTAAATAGTTAAATGTTTATCCATTTTTTATAAATAATTTAAAGCAATAATAAGTATACTCTTCACGATATGTTTGATTTGATTTTTTTCTTTGGGTATAATTGATATTTAAAGTTCAAGTACAAAATGGGTGTCCCCAGAAACATAAACAAAAAGAAACAGTGACAATAGACTGGAGCAAGCCCCTGACAAGCTGTATGCTGTTTCTACAATTGGTTTAAAATTGGTCAAAACAGAAATGCGCAATGACGTTGTTTTGAAAACTATCAGGAATATGTTGCAGAATATCTGGAGAAACAAACCCATAGAATCCTTGTTTATAAACTAATCGAATTGGACTAATTACCAGTGAAGCTGATACAGGAATAAATTTGTTGTGCTTATTTTTGGTACTACCTGAGAAATGACTACGGTAGTTAAAACTTTTAACAGTTTATGATAGTCATAAACAGGGCTTTTTACTCCATTTAACATTTATTAAAATCTAAACTTCTCTCCAGGAATACTAAGATTCGAATTTACAAAACCATAATCCGCCCTTTGGTGAGGTATGAAAGCGAGACGTGGACTCTGAACCAAAGAGAAATAAACAAACTGCTGGTATGGGAATGAAGATCCTGCGAGCCATTTACGGTCCCTGTAAGGATGCTAACACGCAAGAATGGAGACGTCGACATAATCATGAGCTCCAACAACTATTTGGGTAAGAGAGCATTACTAGGCATATAAAGGCTAATAGGATTAAATGGGCAGGAGCGACGATCAGCGTCTTATAAACACAGCTTTTTGAGAGAGACCGATTGGCAGAAGACCAGTAGGACGCACCAGAAATGGAAGGACGCTGTAACGGCAGACCTTAGGAAGATGAGCATCAGATAGTGGGAATTAGATGCCCAAGACCGCCAAGGATAGAGGTCAATAGTAAATGCGGCCAAGACTCACGACGAGTTGTAGAGCCAAATAAGAAGAAGAAGAAAAAGTTTATGATAGTCATTGAGAAAACATTTATGGATTTAATTAAAGCTTAATCATGTAAAGACTGTCATTCTTTAATAGCAACAATGCTCGACTTAATGTCACGTGCGATTTTCATAACCAATAAAAAAAATGATTAGGTCGGAAAATGTTGACCCGGATGTGAAGAGGAAATACCCGAATAAAATTTATAGAATAGTCTCACGTATTAATGCTAATTAAGATTTGATCATAAACTCATCTGTTTCTATTGAACAATTCTAGTATTTGATAAAATATTTTGAATAATCTGTGGCATGATTTTTATCGAAATCAACCAAATCGAATGTTTGTTTTTCGGAGTGAAAACATATCTACAAATTTATTCTAATTGGTAGTAAAATTTAATTTCCGTGTAGGCTCGTATCGTTTAAAAAATGGCTGGCGATAAAAATGAAATGAATACTCACTAGAAGAATGGAAATACGTCGGCGTTTCAATTTTTTCTTTCTAAAATAGCTTTTTTCTTGCGTTTTTCTGAACAGTTTTAAGTGCACTTCACCGCGTTTTTCACTTTTTTTAAAAAAATTAAAAAAATGATACATTGCTAAAGAGGCTGCACAATCGTACGCGAAAATTATTATTATCTGGTTGAATGTAAGGTAAAAAGCACGTAAGAAATCATATGACAAGGCCGCAATAATTATAAATTTAAAAACAATTGATAAGGATTTTTGCCAGTGTGTATCTAAAATAATCTACGTTACTACGCGCGTTAAAAATTTAACAACAATCCGTATGGTAAATAATTTTTTTTTAATGAATTAAAAACCACCTAAAATACACGGTCCAACGTTGGACTAAAGGAATTGCGAGCTCTCTTCAAAATGAAAATCATCTTTAGGCCATGATGTTTCAGAAGAATTCGGTGTGTTAATTTTTGTTCTTTGATTCGGATGCAGCAACAATTAAGAGCTACGGTAGAATTTTTATTTTAACTCGATCTATAAAAGTGTCTTTTAAATGGGAAGCTTCCTTACTCTATAATGTTTCAAAAGAATTCGGTGTGTTAATTTTTATCAAGACTTTGACTCGGATGCAGCAACAAAAATACATCATCTCAAGCTTTTGGGTTATTAAACAATGAATTTAGAGCTACACTAGATTTTTTGTTTTGGTAGAGATTCTCTTACTTTGCTCTTTTTTAAATGAGAAACATCTTTACGCTATGATATTTCAGAAGAATTCGGTGTGTTAATTTTCATCAAGACTTTGACTTAAATGCAGCAACAAAAATACATTATCTCATTTTTTTCGGTTATTAAACAATGTATTTAGAGCTACAGTAGATCTTTTATTTTGGTAGAAATTCTCTTACTTTGCTCTATAATACTCTTTTTTAAATGAGAAACATCATCACGCTATGATATTACAGAAGAATTCGGTGTGTTAATTTTCATCAAGACTTTGACTCAGATGCAGCAACAAAAATACATCATCTTAAGCTTTTGGGTTATTAAACAATGTATTTAGAGCTACAGTAGATCTTTTATTTTGGTAGAAATTCTCTTACTTTGCTCTATAATACTCTTTTTTAAATGAGAAACATCATCACGCTATGATATTACAGAAGAATTCGGTGTGTTAATTTTCATCAAGACTTTGACTCAGATGCAGCAACAAAAATACATCATCTTAAGCTTTTGGGTTATTAAACAATGAATTTAGAGCTACACTAGATTTTTTGTTTTGATAGAGATTCTCTTACTTTGCTCTATAATACTCTTTTTTAAATGAGAAACATCATCACGTTATGATATTACAGAAGAATTCGGTGTGTTAATTTTCATCAAGACTTTGACTCAGATGCAGCAACAAAAATACATCATCTTAAGCTTTTGGGTTATTAAACAATGAATTTGGAGCTACACTAGATTTTTTGTTTTGATAGAGATTCTCTTACTTTGCTCTATAATACTCTCTTTTAAATAAAAAACATCTCCACGCTATGATGTTTCAGAAGAATTCCGTGTATTAATTTTCATCAAGACTCAGATGCAGCAACAAAATTACATCATCTCAAGCTTCTGGGTTAATAAACAATGAATTAAGAGTTAAAGTAAATCTTTTCATTTTATTTTACTTTGGTCTATATAAATTCAAATGTGAAGCATTCCTACACTAGGCTGTTTCGAGAGAAGGGTGTGTTAATTTTTATCAAGAACTTGTAGGTTTGGAGGTATTCCCACATCCTTTTACGTTTAGCTATTTAACAACACAATTGAGCAAAGATCCTATGTAATTGGGCGTTGTCTTCATGAAATGTTCAATAAAAAAAAACGCAAGAAATGACCAACCAGTTTGATTCGGAGTAATCGTGTTTAAAAATATAATGAAAAATAAATGACACATTCTTCTTCTTCCTATGCCGTCCACATTAACTAAGGTTGGCGACTACATTTTTAAAAGTTTCTCCGTCTTTAGCCGCGTGGAATAATTCCTCTACATTCATGTTTGTCCAGTCTCGAATATTCCGTAGCCACGACTTTTTCTTTCTACCGATTCCCTGTTTCCCTTCTACTCTACCCTGCACATTAAAATAACAATTCTATAGTCTATTGTTGTACATCTTATATCATTTTTGATTCTAACCGATTACCCTGTATTTATAAATAATTTTTTTGTGAGGAAGTTAGTAAAAATAAATGATCCTGTTGGGAAAATACTGGCTTTGTGTTTGAATATGTAATTAGATATTCACCTATCGTAAGACACATAATTTGTTTACATTACAATGTATGATGATGTTTATTTTTAGACTGACAATTCGTAGTGCCTAAATGTTTATTAAAATCATGATTTCTAGATAACTTATACGCTGCCCTCAAACATATGTACATTTTTCCATAAAAAGATAAAATATATAAGATAATAATTTAAGTATTTTTAAAAAAATGTAACCATACAACCTTCCAAATGCCTTCCATCGTGTTTAAAGTAACTGCAATATATGGCATTATTCAGCTGTGAGAAAATATGTAATAAATCTCGTCACAGGGTATCTAGATCTATGGTTTATTAAATCATCTATACATTGACCTATCTCACAAAAGGTTACAATTCTATTATGTAAAAGTTACAGAGTACGGTATACACCAACGAATAACTAACTCTACTTATGTCTTACAAAGAATCAACGTTACATAGGCCAGTCGATGAAAAATATCTTTTGTTGTCAAAAGGCATCAACTTTTGGGTTACAGAATTTGAATAAAAAAAAGTACCTACCGTTACATGTAGTCATATTGGCATTAACAATTAACTTTTACGAATGTAACAACTGATTTTAAGAAAAATGAAGTAATAATACAATTTAAAAGGGAGTGGAAATGTACCAAATTTAAAAAAATGACCCGATCTCTTTAACCCATCCCAAAAATTGCTCATCATCTTTCTCTGCGAAATCATTGTTAACGAAGGTGATGGTCTCCTCTATCCTCCGAGCGCAATTTTAAGACTAGGGACAAAAAAAAGTCACTAAAGGCTAGTTCTGGTGAGTAAGGAGTCAAGTAGTTCCAACTTTTTTTCTGGAAATGTAGAATCTGGGAATCTGAAATGGTTTTTCATTCACGAGTGCTGCCATCTTTACATTCAGCTCGGAAACTTTTCAGACCATCCTTCCAAGACAAGCGAAGGAAATGGAACTAGAATATGTAGACAGGGCAGATATGCTCAAAAAAGTTTTTTTGGGGAAACACATTTTCATATTTCTGCAATGTGCAAGAAAAAAACCAAGTGAAGAAGGTGCGCAATAATGCAGACAGTAAGGCATTATTGAAGGCACTTAAGAATCCCAAAGTGACATTAAAACTGGTATGGGATCATAAACATTAACTGGCAAAAAACTCTTACTTTGGTACTATTAGAAAGTCATACTAAGGTTCAGGGAAAGTAGGTTTGTAAGGAACATACATTGGTATGTAATTTTAAGGGTAGGCACCAAAGATTAAAGATGGCAGTAAAAAATTTATTTTGCCCGAATCCGGTTCTTATAAATTTATTTTGAAAAATTCATCCTGAGCGTTTCACTTTCAGTATATTACTAGAGGGATGCTGTAAGTGTCTTTTAATATTAATTTATCTTTACAAGAATTAAGGAAGACAACGGAGAGATAACTCGACATCTATCTCTTGTCTCGTAGATATATTTAAAATAACATTTCGTTCGACACCGATGAGGGATCAATTTTTTCTCACCTAAACACAGTATAACACTCATAAAACCAACAATATTGTGATCTGTGTTCAGTTGAGATGTTGCAAAACATTCCAAAGTAAAATAATACCAAGTGGAGTGGAAATTTTTGTAGAGAACCTCTTGTAAATGCGTATAATTTTATTTTAACTAACTCAAAACTACGGCAAGCTGACATGCCGCAGAGTCTTTAGCAAGGCATGGGGTCTGAAACCAAAAATAATCTACTGGTAATACCAAACAATCATTAAAACGATAGCCACCTATGCTTCAATGAAATAGTGGCCAAAAATGCAACAAATTACGGCACAAGTCAAGCTGCAGAAAGTGCAGCTGCTAGCTTGTCTGGGAATCACAGGGGTAACATTTACGTACCCTACTGCAGCCGTAGAGGTAATGCTAAACCTTCCACCATTGTACTTATGTATAATGAAAGAAGCAGCAATCAGTGCCTTCAGACTGAGCCAGACAATAAATCTTAAAGCAGGAAATCGAATTGGACATTTGAAGATTTTGGAAAATATTTCCCTAGATTCCATGTCTAAGCCGACAGATATTATGCCAGTTAGGTACGAATTCGAAATGCAGTTTGAAGTGATCACTACCGACCACCAAGTTTTCACAGAGAACGGACCTCAACTAGGAAGGGATGCTTTAGTGTGGTACACTGATGGATCCAAGATGGATGATTGGGTTGGAGTGAGTGACACAGGGCCGAATTTTAGGCACTCAAAATCACTCGGTAACAACCCAACCATCTTTCTAGCAGAATTACATGCCATAGAGATATGTGTCCAGAAGTGCATCAAAAGGAACACCCGAAGGGTAGATATCTATATTTTATCAGATAGCCAAGCAGCACTAAAAGCTCTGAAGTCATACACTTGTGAATCTAAGCTGACTTGGGACTATAAACAATCCCTGAGACAACTGGCAGCAAACAATCAGCTTGCTCTGATGTGGGTTCCAGGTCACAAGTGAGTTAAAGGCAACGAGGAAGCATACTGCCTTGCAAAAGAAGGAGCAAATACACAATTTTTCGGCCCAGAACCCTTCTGTGGACTCTCCAAAGCCCACTTGAAAGAAGAGGTTCGACGCTGGGAAACAGATGAAATGAAATCCCACTGGCATAAAGTGCCAGGACCAAGACAAGCAAAAAGGCTAGTAAGCCTTTCGCCAAGGAAAGCTAAAAAGCTTCTCGAGTTGGACAAGCAAGACTTAAAACTGGTGACGGGACTCCTCACTGGACACTGACCTCTGAGGTATCACCAGAAAAAAAAGGGCAAAAAAGAGAGTGATAGTTGCCGCTACTGCGAGAACTTCTCTGAAACTGCAGAACATTTGCTTTGCGAGTGTCCAGCGCTTTTCTGCAAGAGGCTTAAGTTTCTGGAAGGGGCCTTCTTAAAGCCCTCCAATGTCAGGTACTTAGCTCCCAGGAAACTGATAAACTTTGTACGAAATCTCGGAATCCCAGACCTTGAATAGATTAAGGGTTATGCACAAGAGATCTGATAGGTCGAGTTGCTTGAGAGGCTGCATAGCCTTCACGACCCCCACTACAATTTACAATCTACAACTTAAAACTACAGTCCATTGTATTTCTCGCCCGACAACAACAAAAGCATAATTTATCTAAGCTTTGCCAATAAAAAGATTCGACCTTTCGTTAACATATTTCTCTCGTTTCCTGTATTTTTTTGGTGCATATAATTTGACGACAATTATTCATTTAATTTATACAACGCCTGGTCTAACATTGGAAGTAAATGGTTTACTTGGGAAACCTTGAAGACATAATTAAATATAAGATTGTGTTTGATTACTGTTAGATATAATTTAAGTGTAAAGGCACCTCCAATGGGAAGATTTTCGTGACTGTCTAGGAAATTTCTTTTCACTATTGTATGATTACAGTTTTTAGTTACCAGTAGAATTTTTTCTTATGAAGGAGATTATAAAGCTATTAAAATTAGCTGCAATACATTTATGGCATTTAACTTTCATTTATAGAAAAACCTTGGTTTCTGATTAAATAATCGATATAGGTACACTAATCATTTTAACTAATGCAAAAATGCAAAAAAATTTTTTAAGGATACTAACCTTATGTCCGTTTTCAAAATGCAATTTATTTTATTTTTGTTTATAACTTACTTTTTCTAAGTAAGAAAAAATTCTGTTTATTTAAATAGGATAGTATGGTTTTTTTACAATAAGCAATGTTTGTCATGAGATAATGAAATACAATTATCAAAACAATGCTTCTACGAATTAAATTAAATATGCACTACTCGACAAACTTATTGTAATAACATTTTTTCGACAAAAAAAATTGGTAAATATTTGGAAGTGTTTTAAATGTTTTTTTTTAGATTGGATTTTTTTAAGGCGGATTTATCATTTACAAAAAATATGACTGGTTTAATTGTTTCTTTTTTAGTTTAAAAGTACAACAAAACTATTGTTGACATGTTTTTGGTGAACCTTTTACCTAACCCAATTTCTTTTTAAATGTTAAAATGCATTAATGCATTTTTGATTGATAACTATATAAGAAAACAAGCAAATAAAAAAAATTCAAAATCATAACTTTAACAATTCTGATTTTTAAATTGGTTTTTCTATTTTTATTTATTAAAAAAATTAAGTATGTACTTTAATTGAATTTTCAAATTAAAATTAAAGCATAATAAAAACAATTACTACGATTTATTAGGTAATTTTTAAGGTATTTTTTTTTATACTTAAATTGAAACAATACAAGGATGACACAAGTAAACATGAAAATATTTTATCGCACTCTTATATTAGGCGTTTTTGCGCAGGGGCTTGCTATTCATTATTGTTACGATAAAATACGTCCCTGATCTATTATCCGGCCGAGGCAGTTACACAAAGACGAATATCCCCTTTGCGGCATAAAAAGACGACCCACATCTAGCGAATGATTTATGGCCGCGGCGTGATTGAAGGCGTCTAGAAAGGTCAAACAAATTCGGGAATAACGAAAGAAAATTCTCTCGCTCTTTCGAGTAATAAATTGTAGGTATATAAAAAGACAGCGGTCGCGAAAATTTTTAAGTTTTAGTTTTGAAGTCAGTTAGTTATAAAGTGTTTTAAAGAGATTGTATATATAGATATTGTAATTATCTAAGTGATTGTAATAATTTATAAAATAAATTTTTTAGTTATTATACTGAGTGTTTAATAACCCAAGAGTAAATATCTCAACAATATTATTACAATTTGACTTGCTGGGTATGACAGGATAACAGTTGAAATGCTGAAGGCTGGACAAAACGTGATAACTAGTCTGCTGTACCGCCTTTTTAACCTTTGTTGGAGGAGTGGTTGCGTACCAGACGACTGGAGCAAGGCCGTTATCGTACCGCTTTACAAGGGAAAAGGTTCACAGCAAGACTGTAATAACTACCGAGGTATTAATTTACTAAGCATAGTCGGCAAACTGTATGCAAGGGTATTGATTAAAAGAGTGACGAAAAAAACTGAGATGATATGGGATGTGCAAGCAGGACTTAAAAGAGGAAGGAGATGTATGGATCAGGTCTTTTTATTACGCGGTATAGTAAAAAAATTCTTGGCTAAAAGTCAGAAGGTCTATTGCGCTTTTACAAACTTGGAAAAGGCCGTCATGTGGTGAGGAGTGAATTGTGGTCGACATTGTCTATGTATGGGGTAAGCGGTGGTTTAATATGAGCACTAAAATCAATTTACGAGGATTCCACTGCTTGTGTCAGGTTAAACGGAGCTTACACGGACTGGTTTAGCATCGAAAAAGGTGTGAGACAGGAATGTATGGCTTTGCCATGGCTGTTTAGCTTATACATAGACGATTGTTTAAAATATTTGAGAGTGCGTATGGATTGAAGTTCTGTGAAGTTCTGATAAAGTGAGAAAGAGTGAAACAAGTAAATGAGTGTATACTTGGGTTCAAAATTTACGAGAGATGGAAAATATGACAGTGACTTTGAGCGAAGGGTGTTGGCAGTAAAACAAATAATTGGGGCACTGCATAGCTTTATGAACAGCCAGAAAGTGTCAAAAAAGGCACGTACATTTAAAAAAGGTTAATATTAAGTTTACGAAAAACATGCCAAAAATGTTTTTTTGTACTTTTAAACTAAAAACAAAACAAAAAATTGAACCAGTCATCTTCCTGGACTTTTTTTTTTACGAATATTTAAGCAGTTCAAATATGGACTTTAGAACGGCTACGAAGGAGGTGAATGCGCAAATGGAGCATAACGACATGCGCTTATAAACATTTTCAAAGCAAAAAGTTACATTCAGAAACCTCCTTTGATCGTATTGTATTTATATAATTTTGTTATTTAATTTATTAAATGACGTTTGACAGCTCGTAGATGTCTTACATGAATTAACCGATGTCAGTTGTCATTAAGTCAAGGACAAAACGACGATAATAGAAACGATTGCATTTTGAAACGGAATTCGTGGAACTACTGGTTCTCGAACGCCTAGAATCAAATAAAAATTTACGTGAAAAATGCACTACAATCTTACACCACATAATTAAAGTAAACTGTTGCTTCGATTAAATGTATACATTTCTGTTTTCGTTTTGCTGTGTTTAGTTACATAGCGTCGGTGGTAATAAAAATGACTGGCTTTTATTTTTATGACAATCAATACTCGCGGCACTAATTCCGATGATTATTGAAGGGCGAGGTGTGATTTATGACTTAACGCTCGAATCTTTTATGTCTTTTACAACATATTGTGTCTGGAGTGTCTTGATGATGAGGATATCCTATGTTTTCACTGTCTCGAGTGTAATAAATAAAAATAATTTGCCGAGTTCTCAAAGATCAGTGTAGGTCCCCTAACATTTTCTTCAGCACATTAACAACCACCTTTCTCTCAAGAGTTAATCACTAGAAGCTATACATCTATAATTCTAGACATTTAAAATAGTGTTACGAATAGTCAAACAACTTTGCGTTAGTATAATAGCTCAGACCCTTTCTAACAGCACATACTTCAGATAAATTGTCGCCGCTGTATCAATGAATTCAGAAACCCATTCTTCGTTTAAAAAACAAAGACCCAGTCCTTTCATAGTCTCTTCTTTTGAGGGTGTAAATAAACATCGACATCCACAGTTTTAGACATTTAGAACAGTCATGGTGACAATTTAATCCTCAATAACCGTTCGGACTGAAAATCAATGTCAAAAAAACTAAATTTATGGTTGTTAGCAAAATGAATGTCGGCCCGGAAAGAATAACACTTGATGGCGAGAATATAGAAAGAGTTCAGCACTTTAAATATCTTGGAAGCTGGATCAATCAGTCGATGGATCCAGACGAAGAAATCAAGGCTAGAATAGAAATAGCTAGAAGATCATTTCTGAATCTCACGCCACTACTCAGTGCCAAGCAACTTAACATTCATCTGCGGGAAAGGTTTACCAAGTGTTATGTATGGTCTATTCTGTTGTACTTTTGCGAAACATGGACGCTCCACCAACAAATTATTGACCGCATTGCTGCATTCGAGATGTGGCTGTACAGACGGATACTCAAAATTCCGTGGACAAGCCGAACTACCAACGAGAATGTACTCATCAGAATAGAGCACGATAGAGAGCTCTTAGCGCCGCAAACTGGAATACTTGGGACATGTGATGCGTGGACCACGTTATAGTCTGCTTCGGCTTATTCTGAATGGCAAGATCGAGGGAAAAAATGGATAGGCCGCAAAAAGCTATCCTGGCTTCGAAATCTCCGACAATGGACAGGTTTAACTGCTGAGGAACTTCTCCACGCAGCTCAAGATAGAGATAGATACAAAGAAGTAGTCAATATGGGAGTCGTCAACGCTTGAGAAAGCAAGACAATGTAAGAAGAAGAAGTTTGTTTTCATATATGGGGCACTGCCCATTCTTTATCTGAAGACCAACGATCCAGGATTTTACAGTATCTTTTATTGAGGGTGACAATAAAAATTACTAGAATGTATACATCAACAGATCAGACGATTAAAAGTATACTAAGTATTTAATCTCCAACAACTGTTCGTTAAAGTATTTTTCTAAATCATTCAGTTAAATTGGCGTTGCTGCACCATGGGATCCAAGTTATGGTTATCAGAAATTACGTGTCATAGCAGGAATTGGGCAAACTCAATTAAGATCGAGTATTATGTTTTCATATATGAGACATTTGCCATTCTTTGCCTGAAACTATCGGTGCTCATCAAGGATCCCGACCTTTTATAGTCTATTTTCTTGAGGGTGTTAATAAACTTCGCTAAAAACTCTAAATCCACAGTTTAAGACATTTGGAATAGTTGGGGTGACAATTTAATCATCAATAAGCTTTCTTTAGTATAATAGCTCAGACTCTTCCTAACAAGAAAACCTTCAACCAGATTGGCGTTGCTGTATCACAGGATCCAAGTTGTGGCAACATAAAATACGTGTAATAACCACATTAACTGTTCAATACTTGGGTAAGCTAAATTAAGACCGAGCAGCTTGTTTTCATATATGGGGCACTGCCCATTCTTTATCTAAGGACCATTGATACTTACCAACGATCCAGAATTTTACGGTAGTACCTTTCATTAAGGGTAACAATAAAAATTATACACCCACGGATCAGATATTTAAAAGTCATACTAACCATTTAATCCCCAACAACTGTTCGTTAAAGTATTTTCCTAAATCATTCAGTTAAATTGGCGTTGCTGCACCATGGGATCCAAGTTATGGTTATCAGAAATTACGTGTCATAGCAGGAATTGGGCAGACATTTAAAAGTCATACTAACCATTTAATCCCCAACAACTGTTCGTTAGAGTAATACCTCAGTATTTTTCTAAATCCTTTAGCTAATTGGCCTAGTAGGAATTAGGCAAACTAAATTAAGATCGGGTATTATGTTTTCATACAAGAGACATTTTTCATTCTTTGCCTGAAACTATCGATGCTTATCAAGGACCCTGACCTTTCATAGTCTCTTCTCTTGGGTGCGGTAATAAATATCACTAAAAGCTCTACATCCACAGTTTTAGACATTTAGAATATCGATTTGGTGTATTCATTTATACCCACAGCCTTTAAATTGTATAACCCAATTATGGATCAAGTTTTTCACACCTTCCATCATCATTTGCATTGGGGTTAAATTATTAAAATGATTTCTTATTGTAGTTAAAGATGGTAGTGCAGTTCATACCAAAACCAAATCATGCTACAATTGGTGCAGGTAGGTGCATGTCAGGTAAGTAATAGCATGCATAGAAAACCATTTTATTTGAAACCAAGTTCCATTATTATCCATGATATAATTAATGATCGTAATGTTTTTTATTTTATAAATATTGGTGTAATAAACACAGAGGGCGCGTTGGTCGGTATTATCCGAATTCTTTTGTAAGTACAATGCTTCAATACTGAATAAATCGATAGAAGCACAGATGCTTCGATTATATTTTTCAAGAAATACAGATAATCTCCTCTCAACACGAAACTCCAGTGATAGTTATTTACATAACCATGTAGTCGGTATCCTCAGTTTCAACTAAAAAAATTAACACCTACAAAAAGTAATTTAAAGATAAATGAGTGGTAAAAAAACAGCCTCTGTTCGAAAAGGCCGCCTACCTCTATGATCATTGGTTCTACCAACTTATTGTCCGTAATCCTAGTGACCACAGTTTCAGTAAACGTGCTCTTGGTAATCGTTTCGGTGACACGCCCCGGCCCCGTCGGCGAGGGGGGCAATTCGATGGGCGGGTCCGGCCGTTTTATCGTCACCGTTGTAACGGAATTCGCGTGACTATCGTAACCGGTGGGCGTAGTCGCAGAGGGAGTGGGCGAGGTTTTAGAGGGAGGGACGGTAGATTGGGCTGAGCTAGGTCTTTTAAGGAAATGAGGTGGTATCATGGCCTGGAACTCTTCGTTGGTGATGGGCCTCGCTAATACCTGGGTATCATCCTCGAGAGATGAGTTAGAAGATGCTTTCTTGTGATTCGTTTGCTGATTGGCGCTGGGGACGGACTGCGACATCGACGATTCACTGGAGGTAGAGTTAATGCGTCGAGGGGCTGGTGTTGGAATTTCCTTCATTGATCCGTGATCTATTCCGTTCGTCTTGGGCGTTTCCTTAATTGTTTGGGGTGGAGTGTCAGGCTTTGTTGGCTCTGGAGATTCTGATGTCTGCGAAAAAAATTGAACGTTAACCGACATTAAGTTGAAAGCATATATTCACATTTTATGGTATCAGTTATTTCAAAACTTTTGATGGTATAGATTTTTTGTATTCTCAAAGAACACAAATAAACTGATTGGTCAAAGGTAAACGAAGTTTGTTACGAGTAGTGAAGTACAAGAGCAGTTGTTGTTTTAATTTAACAACTTTTAACTAAGTACGAAGGAGTGAAACGATGGTACACTGACAGGGTACCAGAGACGCTTTGGGGCAGGAGTATTTGGAGCATCCTGCAACTACAGGAAAGCATACCACTAGGGAAATACGCCTCGGTTAACCAGGCCAAGGTCTATGCCACACTCAGGTGTGCCACGCACCTGACAGAAAACAAAGTGACCAACAGTGAGATTGATATTCTCACTGACAGTCGCGCGGCCAATGGGGCCGACGCAAGTTGCACCACAACATCATCGATAGTGTGGGACTGCATGCAGGCCCTCACTGAGTTAGCGACTGCAAATAAGGTCACTCTTACATGGGTTCCTGGACATACAGGGATAAATGGCAACGAGGTGGCCGATGAACTGGCAAGAAATGGGACTCTAGTGGAACCCAGAAGCCAGTTTGTCGGATTGTCAATTGCCGAAGCAAAACATGAATTGAAACTAATCCTTGAGCAAGAACATATCGCTCAGTGAAATGCAAATACTGGTTGCAAAACATCAAGACAGCTGACAAAAAATGCTCTCTAGAAGAGAGCAGACGCACTCTGGACGATGAACCGAAGTAGGCTAAGCAGCACGCTTGGCCTGCTCACTGGCCACATCGCACTAAGGGCGCACCTTAAGCTGGCAGCTGGCTGCGAAAAACTGCCGACTATGCGGCGAAAAGGAAGAGAGCAGCATACACATTTTGTGTTGCTGCCCGATGCTAGTGGTCCAAGTGGATCCAAGTGATCTAAGTGAGACAGGGCCAATAGAAATCCTGCAGTTTGCCAAAACCAGCGGACTGGAATTCTGATGCCCTGAAGACACAGCGGTAGTCACAGAGGATCATAAGATCTAGGTGACATAGGTGCCAATACCAATGGCCCAACCGCAAGAATGTAATATAACTAACTACGAACATTTAATGGATCAACGTAACACAGACGAATCAGTTCATTAATTTAAAAAAGGCCTCTATCTTAGTGGTCAAAATAGTTTCTTGAGGAATACAAGTCGAGACAAACGGTTCGCAATAACGATAAAAAAACAGCTTGAAATAAATACTCTTCGACAAACCATATTTTATGAGAGTATGTTACACTTATTGCCTACTTTTATAAACTCTTAAACTTCCTTTACTTTATGGCTGTGGCAATTAAAGTTGAGCTTAGAAGCAACCACAATCACCAATTAAACGAACATTATTTTTCAATCTTGTGCCATTGCAAGCAAACTCGAAAAAAAAAAAAAGAATGAAAGAGAAATAAAAAAGAAGCGCTTTTGCTCTCAGCTCTTCCATGCAACGCAGGAACGTATTCTGTGACCAAAATTATTTTTTATTTTTGAAAGTTTTTTTTTATTAGGCAAGTTAAAAGTTATAAACGAAACAAATGATGTTAGAAAGGATATACAATGTCGTATACATAGCGGAAACAGAGTCGTAGCTGCCCTGAGCAATTTGCTTCGACCACGAAATCTACCAAGAAAAGTGAAACTGAAGATATACAATACAATAATGATCCCTGTGGTCCTGTATGAGTGCGAGGCGTAAACCATTAGGGAACAAGAAAGGCTACTTACTCTCCTTCGAGAATTAAGTTTTAAGGAAAATATGTGGATCCGTACAAAATCCAGTAACAACCCAGTGGAGGAAACCCACGCGTGGTGAAATAAGGGAAATGACTAAACAGCCATGAATCACTAGCACAATAAGAGCCAGAAGGCTTACATGGACAGGTCACGTAATCAGAGCGGAGAATAGGGATATTGGGACCGTTTATAGAGGCAGTCCAAACGCAAGAAAGCTGCCAGGACGACCTAGACAAAGGTGAAAAGACAATGTAGAGAGAGACGCCAATATGATGGAAATACGAAATTGGGAAGAAGTAGCAAGATATAGGACTAGATGGAGGGCGGTGGTCGAGCTAAAACGCTTAAGTGTTGTTTGGCCACGTTAAGTAAAGTAGTAAGTTAAAAGTTATGATGGCATTTAGAAAAATTTAACAACAAAATTAAGGAATTTTTTTTGTTGACATTAGCTTACAAACAGATCAATAAAAATTCATTAAGCAGGTCCGCATGAGCCGTTCCTGATCTGTGACAACGTAAACAGTTACTCTCATTAGTAATGCTTTATTAAATAGTTCAATTCAACGATTAAAGCCATAATTTAAAATCCGATTAAAACGTTAGATTTACTTTTTCTTTTTATCGCAACAGGAAAACTAGCAATAGTTTAATAAATATACAAGGCAAAATAAATTGAATAACTGATTTTCTACAGGAAGCCATTAATCAGTACGTATGCTTTAAAAAGGCTGTACGAGAGTGAATTAATTAATGCGTTTAAACAATGTTCTAAATATTTATTTCTCAAAAAAATTTATTTTATTTTATTTAAGTTTTTCTAAAATTTACAAAAGGTGTGCTGTTAACAACTCCCTAATGCCCTTTTACTAGGGTTACTGATATTTAAACTTAATGTGCAAAAAATTGCAATGCTACATGATACTGTAGGGATAAACGCAAAACAATGCTTGGATGAAAAAGCAATCTCAAGAACAAGAGTTTATTAAAGGACTATCGCCAAAATGTCTACCAGCCACAACAAGAGATCATTCAGGATCATGGTAAGGCTTCTGACAGGGCACTTTAGACTTCGCATTGCTTGATACAACCATATGCAGGTTCTGTCAAGAAGATGGGGAAACCTCTACATACATACTGTGCTTCTGCGAACGTCTGACAGGACTGAGGTGTTTGACGATAGAAGAAAAAAAACCACAACTTTCTCATTATACGGAAAACCAAATGTCTGGCCTATGGAGGCTGGTAATAAGAGTTTGGACAGAAAACTTAAACACAGCATAAGAGAACATACAATTCATTTGCAAATGTCACAGTGGAGACTCCTACCCCTTAAACCCCACACAAATCTAATCTAATCTAAAGAAGTATATGACCAAAAATACATGTGTTCCTCAAGAAGGCAATGTTTAAAAATAACAGTTTCCGTTGGAAAGACTCTGGAGCTGCTCGGTGTAATGATGCATAAAGTCAAAGACCCTTGTGAATCTTACTGACAAAGCCAGAAAATGGAATACTTCCAGAAGTCATGATTACAAATTACAGTTTTCTCTTGGTTCTTCATGACAAAGCCAGAAAAGATACTTAGAAGGACATTTCTTCACAGCATACAATGAGGTTCTGTTTAAAAATGACAGTCCTCGTTGGAAATACCTTGGTTTCTGGAGCAGTTCTATGTAAGGATTTAGAGACTGCAAAGACCAACGTGGTTACTGATAACGCCATAAAGGGGATTAAAGCTTTTCTTTACAGCATACTAAAAAAAGGCCTTGTTTACAATAAAGTGTAAGGCTGTGTGCACGTGTTAATAGTATTTAGAAATGACAGCTCCAGTTAAAAAAACTTTAGAGCTACTCAGTGTACGGATGCATAGGGCCAATGATGCTAGTGGATCCTATTGACGTAGCTAGAAAAGATATTAAAAAAGACATCTCTTTACAACATACACATAGGGGTCTTAGTTACAAATGATAGTTTTCGTTAAATGGACATAAACTGCAAAGAACCTTGTGGATCTTAATGACAAAGCCAGAAAATATATTAAGAAAGACATATCTTCACAGCATAATAAAAGGGCCTCATTTACAAACTACAGTTCTTGTTAAAAAGACCTTGGACTCTGGATCTACTCGTAGTAAGGTTGTAAATGGTCAAAGATCTTCACAGCTTACTCAAAGGACCCTTGTTTACAAACGACAGTTCCAGTCGAAAAAAAACTGGGACTCCGGAGCAACATGAATGATCAAAGACCCTTGCGGTCTTTTCACAGCATATTCAAATGAGCTATTTTTACAAATTACAGTGCCATGTAAAAGCAAGTAGTCTAGAGCTGCTGGGTGTTAGGATGCAGAAGACCATACAAACACTAGTGTTTTTTATCGACAAAGCTAACAAATGTCAAAAAGTCATAAAAATGGTAATGTAAAAAGAAAAAAAATATACAAGACTTGGCAGGCATCCTTTATCTCATTGTTTACATTAAAAATACCAACTGATACCATAATTTTTACATTAAAAATATTCAAACTCGATATATCATTAAAGCTCACCTTCTTTTCAAGTTCCATAGATCTTCTATACCCCGTGTACCCAGGTCGGTTAGCCATGTAACTATTTGCAGCATACAGACCCGTGTACGGTTTAGGTAATCCAAACAACCTCGGACTCTGCTGAGGTCCCGGACTAGAACCGTCTCCATTTTTTTCGAGAGGCACTTCTCTCTCCACCACCAATCTGACGAATCTTTCCAAACCAGTGAGCATGCCTACTGCTTGATCGTGAGATGCCCCGGTTAAATCAACGCCGTTGATAGAGACAACTCTATCGCCTATTAACAATTTGCCGTCTTTATCAGCAACTCCTCCTTCGGTAATTCGTGATATGTATATTGCGTCCGAGTCGGACTTAAAAGGCGGCGAGCTTTTGCCACCGGCTATGCTGAATCCTAAACCTCTAGAGTCTCTTATTAACGTGGTATGAACCAAAATCTTCTGTGAAGCTATGTCGTCTTCTAATGGTGGTGGAAGAGGAGGTGGGACTGTGCCCTTACCATCGGAATCACTCCTGTTAGTTAAAGGAGTGGGACTGTGTTTAGCAGTTACTATGGCATTGGGAGGCTTAACCAACCTGGTAACTTCTCGGCATACTTCAAGTATTAATATCGAACCTGAAGCTTTCAGTACCTCTACGGCATCGTAGTGACTGACGTCCATAACGTTGACTCCATTGACTGACGTAACTTTATCTCCTACTCTGAGCCCCGCTAGATCCGCCGGGCCATTTTCTGTTACTCTGGAAATGAAAATTCCTTCGTCGTCGCCTTTGAAAGGTGTCGAACCGCGACCGCCGGCTATCGACAAACCCAATCCTGTCTGAGATCTCTCAATGTGGATTTCGTATTTTTCTTCACGGAGTTCTACTGCTGCATCTGAATCGCCCGCTGAAATATTAAAAAACCTATTGTTAGAGAGTTTTTTTTTTAAATAAATAATCAAAAAATTAATTATTAACTATTGCTTTGTTTTAAATTTCGTCTTTAGTAAGTAAAGTATAAGCTCCCATATATACTATTAAATATTTTATGGGTACACGTAATTTTTTTTATTTGTAAATATTTTATTTAGTAATTATTTTTAAGCAGTACTTAATTTATAATCTTGGTAAATTTTAGTACCAACATAACGAAAGATACCATTTTGTGCTGGTATATTTATTCAGCAGATATATGTCGTGAATACAGCATTAAACATGCTGTAAATTTAAAAATAACATAATTACATATATGCTGCACCAATAATAAACAAATATTAATTTAAAAATAAAAAATTTACGTTGTTTGCGTCGAGAAAGTTTTACAAACCGTTAATTGATTAGCAAAATTGTCGAAGTTAATTTCAATGATATGTAAACAATAGTACAACGTGTTTACAAATGATACCGCAACACGTTTGCTGCATTTCTTGGAGTTACAGAATGAATGAGTAAATAGGAAATGTGGAAGAGGTCTAATTTTTCCCTAGGTACTTCAGCATTGTCTGCTTTTTGTACCTTTAGTTTAGTCCCATTTCTTCAATTCTCCTGTTAAAGAGTAGAAGCTCATTTACTGCTATTGCCCCAGGCGGATCACTCTCTTGGTCTTGTATACAACCCAGGTAGTGCCTCCATTGGGCGGTGGCTTCACATTCGAAGATAATATGAGTGGCTGTTTCCTCCTTCTCATTACATAATCTGCATGCAGGTTCTGTGTCAAACACGCCTATATTGTGCAGATGTTTCCTCAAAGACCAGTGTCCGGTACAAAGCCCTACAACTGTTCCAAGTTTTTCCCTACTTAGCGAGATCAGCTTCCTTGCCTGCTTAGGTGAGGGTTCTTTCAGCATAAGTTTGCTGTGCCTAGCTCCCTCTGGCTGTGCTCACTTCAGTTGATGCTGAGAGTGGACCCAGCCATTGATCGCTGCTGTAACGCTGGCCTTGGGTATCCCTATTATTGGTTCTGGCCCAATAAATGGTGTTCCAGAGCCCCGCCTGGCTAATTTGTCCGCTTCTTCGTTACCAGAAATACCATTATGCCCTGGCACCCCCGACAAGGTAACCTTGTTATGGTTAGCCAAGGTTCGTAGGATTCTGGCACATTCCGAAAATTTTTAAGTTCAAGCCTTAATTTCATTTTTATTTACTTAAAAAACAAATATTTTTTATGTTAATTTCTTTAAATGCAAAAAAATCTGCGTTCAGTCCAAAACACATAGAAAAAAAACCTGATTCCGGTGCTGATTAAAGTCTACGTCAGACAAACTGACAGGTGTCGATTCCTACAGAGTTTCCAGTTAAACTGATAATTCCGATGTGGAAAATCAGAACTTTTATAATAAATCACGCGGATCTCTTGTTGTTAGCCAATTAGATTAATATTAGTTACTCTAAGGATTCTGTTAAGAAGTTCTATATGATTTTGTACAGCCGTTTATCATCAGTAAGTAATATGAACTAAATCATAATGGATCAGATTTGCGTATGAAAACATATAACTGGCAACGTTGTCGACAATGTGCGCATGCTCACATGTGTACAAAACGCACTGATGGTATCGAATCTTAGGAATTTTTCAGCCTTACATTGGCCTTTTAGTTCTTTAAGTTCTGAGGTTAATTGTATTATTTGCAGGAAAGTGAATTCCTCAAATCATTCCATCACAATATCCGGAAATACCCTTAAATCAAGACCCCCATCTAGATTTTGGGAGTCACGGTGTCTAATAATATGTCTTGGCATGACCATGTTGCTAACATCGCAAAGTCAGCAAGCCAGAGGCTAGATTTTCTGTGGAAAGCTAGAAAGTTTTTTACTCCTGATCAACTGTTGACGACGTACAAAGCTCAAATCCGACGTCTACTGGAGTATTGCTCGCACATTTGGGGTTCAGCACCAAGGCATTCTCTTCGTCTTCTAGATTCCATTCAGAAAAGGGCCATTCGGTTGATAAACAGCGTAACTCTCACAGATACCCTTCACCCACTAGAACATAGAAGAAGAGTTGCAGACCAGACATTACTCTACAGATATTTCCATGGCAGATGCTCCAGAGAAATAAAAACTCTTATACCACCACTAGCCATATTCGGCCGAAGAACTCAGCACGCTGATCAGTCTCACCCATTTACTCTTAAGATTGACACTACAAGGACCAATCTCTATCAAGAATCCTTTTTCTACAGGGCTGCTACGGAATGGAACAGGCTTCCAAAATCAGATTTTTCAGAAAACTATGACCTGCAACTTTTCAAAAAGCGGGTCTATAATCCCTTCCCCTTCTAATAGTCGCATTGCGGGCCGTCCGCGGCCCACACGATAGGTCTACCCTTTTTGCGACTATTTTCAGTAAAAAAAAAACTTAAGACTGGTACAATGCAAAAGATGTTAACTTCTTAAATTACACCGTCCTTTAAATGTCCCCGCTGTCACAAATTAAGAAATTTTAATGCATATAGAAACATATAGAAGGAATAAATTGTTTAGTTTTTGTATTGAGTATTGTAAATTAACGAACCCAAGAGACTGTTAAATTTACAGGCACGCGTCTTAAGTAATTTGGAAATAATTATTATTTTCAGCAGTCTTAAAAAAACCTGTATAAACAATTTCATACCACCGTCATGAGTCATAACCGCATACGTTTATTCAAGAGATGAACTTCGAAGGTCACGTGTTCTCCATTTTAATAACTAGAAATTAGAAATTGTTTTTTCTATACTAAACACTGCATTGAAAGTTCGAAGGAACTAGTAATTTACTGTTGAATTATACGATAGAAATTTTATGGAGAGATAATAACAGAAGTTTTAACGCAATAAAATTTTTGATATTTTTGACATTAGTAATTACATTATAAAGGATGTTGTAAATTAGTCATTATTAATCGACATTATTATCTGATTGTATTCTAACATCTAACGTCTTTTAAAATATGTGAATCCCTAAAATTTAGATTTTGTTTACGAGGGTTGCGTTTACAGTTCTTTCTAAAAGGGGATCAACAATAGACGACGATCACCATTTAATTGGTTTCACACACTGAAGAAAATGCGCATTGAAAGTAATTCAAATAAACTTTTAAATTAAACATGGAAAGTCATCATTTAAATCGCTAAGAGCTACTGGCATGTTAGAAAATGGCGCACGACAAATAGATGAAGCGCCTGCATATAGCATATGTCAAAAAGTGTAAAAAGTACCGGGCAATGACGCACGATTGCAGAACGTACAGGAGGATTGTTCTTATAGAGTAGTTACAGTGATGAAATACTTCGACCAATTGATAATACTCGACCACATTTTGCGGCAACAGTAGCTAGCTTTCTTGATGATAATAGTAACTAAAAGTTTTGAGACATGACAGAAACTTTCAGAGCCATCAACAATTATTTGAGAGTTTACAAAGAGCATGGATAATCGATTCTTTCTTACAAAGACGATGTAGAGCTGTTATGCATACGCTAGAAACCAATTCTCGAACATTGGCTGTAGTAAAAGATGTCTAAGGGAAATTGTATGGGCTAATCCTTACATGCGAAAGGAGAGTAAAATCAAAATATATAAGACATGCGTCAGGCCAATAATGACATATGGTATAGAAGCGAGAGAGGATACCAACAAGACCAAAAGGATGCTACGAGTCGCCGAAATGTCAGTACTGAGAACAATAGCCTGGAAAACAAGAAGAGATCACGTAAGAAACACTGACATTAGAGCACAATATGACGTAGAGGATGTGGTGAGATGGGGAAGGCAGAGGAGAAGAGAATGGTATAACCACGTGAAGAGAATGACCGACGATAGACTACCACGCATTGTACTAGAGGGAAAACTAGCAGGGACCCGTCCACCCGGAAGACCACCAAAGAGATGGAGAGACAGCTGGCAGTCCACATTTTAGGAAATATTACACAGGCAAGTCCGGAATCAACAGATCATCTAGATTTTTAACAAGTAGAAGAAGAAGATTTATAAGGTCTATACTATGGTACCAACTAAAATTATCACCGTCAACTGCAAAGAAATATTTATGCCTTTAAAATTTGATATTTAAACCAGTTCTGATACTCTATGAAATACATTTCATAATATATTAATTTTTTTTAATTGTTACCTGTTTGTGGAGCAACTTTATACAAAACAAGAAAGTTGAACATTTTTTTTTAAGAAATTACTACGAAAACTTATTATTTTTAAAATGTGTATAATTTAAAATAAATCGTCACATTCTTCACACGTGACTATTTTTTTACATACAGTTGGCACGTAAATTGTATTCTTGTTATTTTTTGTTCAACTGAACCGGATCGGGTGTTGATATTCAATTGAACACGTTTACAATTCATTTAATAAAAATTCAATACTAATAGAATCCAATTTGCGAAACAACAGAGGTAGTAGTAACAATGTAATAAAAAAAACGTCAATAATGTTTAAAAAGAATTCAATTCCAATAACGGCAAAATATAATTACTATTGCGATAAAAATAAATACAAGCAATTCATGAATTAATGAATATCAAAAAGAAATAAATAAACCACAAATAGGACTATTATTCATGTCAGATTAAAAAAAAATCAATCAATCTGAACTAATAATAATATCTAGGAATCGCTTTTTTTCACGTTCATTGTCGGTCCATATTCTTCGCTTTCTTCATTTACTTTGTTCACTTCTTCTTTTTCTTCTTCTTCTAGGTGCCATGACTGTTTAACGATCGTTGCGTTGGCGATCATTCTGGCTATCATGTTTGCAATCATTATTTCGTTGGTAGCCGCTCGGAAAAGTTGTATAGTGGTGAGACCAAACCACTGTCTCGAGATTTTTGAGCCAGGAAGCTCTTCGTCTGCCGGGGCGTCTCTTACTATTAATCTAACCCTGGGTGTTTTCTGGGTTTTGTTCACTAGTATTTGTAAATCTTGGAGTGTGCTTGCTATCAGTACTGTATCATCAGCATACCTTTAGTTATTAATGGGTATTCCGTTTTTGTTAACTCCCCTTGTTTTATTGCTTAATGCAGTTTTCATGATTTCCTCCGAATCAAGGTTAGTGTAAAAACTTATTTGTGCTTTGTCGACTACAGCAAGGCATTCGACTATGTAAATGGAAGAATTTGTGGCTTATCTTGGAAAACATGGGAGTACCAAAACATATAATTATTTTGCTTAAAAATCTCTACCACATCTGCGGGAAGGTGAAAGTCAACAACACGCTATCTAAGTCTTTTAGTCCAAAGTGCGGTGTAAGACTGGGCTGTATTGTGTCACCGATACTCTTCAATGTATACGGAGAGTATATAATGAGAAAAGTTCTGCAAGGCTGGCGAGGGGGATTAACTATTAACCAAAAGAATTACTTACCTTAGATATGCAGATGATACCTTAATACTAGCTCGTTCGGAAGAAGAACTCACGGAATTCATGAGAAAGTTGGACAGGATCAGCAGAGAACATGGTCTTACGTTGAACAAAAAGAAGACAAAAATTATGATAATAGACCGCAACCCTGCCAATGTTGGACAGATCGATGGTGATTAAGAAATTTAACTATTTAGGACTATTTATCACAAACAAAGGCGGCTGTAATGGAGAAATTAAACGCAGACTGGCCATAGCACGTAACTCAACAATAAAACTAACTCGAATATGGAAAGATTTTGCAATATATCAACGCAACAAACAGAAGTTACTAAACTCCTTGATCTTTCATATTGCCACATATGCCTCTGAGACCTGGACTTTAAAAATGGCCAATCGAAAAATAATAGATGCTTTTGAAATATGGGCCTACAGAAGAATGCTGCGAATATCATACACAGAACACCGTACTAACGTGTCAATTCTTAAAAAACTAAAAATCACCACGAGGCTATCAACCAGGATAAACCAATCATGTCTACGGTATTTTGGACACATTTCAAGAAGAACGAATGGGCTGGAAAAACTTATTGTACAGGGAAAAATCAATGGTAAACGACCAAGAGGAAGGTCTCCGACGCGCTGGGTGGATCAAACCAAAGAAATCATTGGTCACGGTCTGCAAGAAGCTTCTCTTGCAGCTCAAGACAGAGAAGGATGGAGAACTACGATCCGAGCAATTGAGACATGATGTCACCGTACTCTCTCGAGAGTAAAAGGACAAGAGAGAGAGAGAAAGGTTAAATAGTGCCGGTGATAGAATACACCTTGTCCGACTCCCTTTTCTATTTTCATTTGTTCTGTGGTATGTTCTTCTAACTTTAACATTGCTTTTTGATTGTAATATAAATAAGCAATAATTCTGATGTCTTTTCTGTCTAAATTTTTTGATTTTAAAAGTGCGATGAGACGGTTTATATATTGCAGAAGCAATATATAAACTACGTAAATTTGCGTTGCATACGAGTTTAGTTTCCGTTTTATTTATATTTATGGATGTACCGTTTTTGCATATCGTAATAAATGAATTTTAATTTTACGAAAGTAAGTTGAAGCTTCACAAAAACGACATTCTTCATTAGTTTATTATTGACCTGCTTATCGAAAAACTAGTTTCCTTCCGCCCACGTGCCGCCTTTTTCATTAGGAAAATAATTATGTTCGAGAAAACTTATTGCTAGCTACCTATAATTGCTAATTATCGAATTATTATGATGTTAAAAATTAATGATCGTCGCAGGAATGGAATTTTTATGTTGCCAGTGTTGCTTAGATGATATTTGATTATCATGCTGGAGCATAACAACACGACTTTAAAATTAAACAAGTATATATGAGATATGAAAACTTAATTTTATTACGATAGTGACAATAAAAATTTGGTCTATAGAGATGTGGAAAAAAAATTGCGAAATATAGGGGGTTTATAGTTGGAATCATATAAGAACAAGCCAGGAGCGTCATACTTGACAGAAAACACAATTACATGTCTCTCAGTCTTTAGCCAACTTGGCATCAGTAGCGTTATTATTTAATTTTATAAATTTTTTTTTTACATTCGACAGCACAGGAACTGACGTCAAAGAGATCGAAAAAAGAATTGTTCAGGCCAAAAAAGTTATTGGATGCCTCTGGAGTAAGGAAATTACTAAGAAACTTAAATATAATATATACGAAACAATGATAAAGAGCAACTTATTATATGTAGCAGAGACATGGAGAGTAAGTGAAATGCAGAAGAAAAAACTGGAGGTGGTGGAGATGGAAGCGATGAGAAGATCTTTATGTACATCCAGAACGGACCAAATTAGGAATGAGATAGTAAAACAACGGATGGGTGTGGAAGGATATATAATATAATTCAAGACGTAAATGCCAAACAGCTAACATGGAATGGGCCAGCATCAAGACTACCTAAACAGATTCTAGAATGGCAATCAATGGGTCGACGAAAAAGAGGCAGACCCAAAATAGAGTGGCAGAACACAATCCACAAAGCCATGAGTGAAAAGAATTTAACAGCGGACGACTGGGAAGACCAAAGAAGATGGAGATTAGGCGTCGGACAACGTCGCAAGACGTTTTGGAACCGGCGAAACTTATATTCACAGCAGCCACGTGCAAAGTAAATGCTAGTGGGAATGGTTTAATTATAGTACATGCTGGTGGAGACAATACAATGCATTTGAACGATATGCCAGTTGACAAGCTCAAAATTTAACAGATAGTTGCAATGGATAATCAAGTCTCAACCTAGATTGCTCTACATTTGCCTCTACTTCTAGCTAGCTAGAGTGGCGACGCGTGCCTGCGCTGGATTTACACGTTACTGGCGTCAGTATGAACATTTTAGCGAGATTTAGTACGTCTAGAAGGAACTGTGTTGGCACCTACTCTGCTTATTTACACCAGCGTTACGCAGACAACATTTGATAGACTAACTCATAACCCTAAGATTAAGTTAGTGATGCTTTTACGTAGTATTTAGATAGCCATGGCAGCATCTCAAAAGTTGGGATTATTTTTTAGAGTTAGAAGTAACTTCCTTTTCGTGTGGCAATCTACCAACACTATATGAAACTCAAAGAAGATTACAAGTTCAAAGCGCTGCGGCTGGAAGTCAGTCCATTCAGAAAATATCATCTTTCTTTCAGAGTTCCTCCTTCTCCAATCGTTTAAATTAAGACTACCAGAAGCTTGAATAATAAACAATAGTGCTGTTTTTAAGACACAAGATTTCTCAATTAAAACGATCATTTAAAAATAGGACCTTCACAAAGTGAAACTCACTCCCAGTTTTCCCACTTCTCTTAGAATTTAAGACATGGTAATAAAGTGACATTTAGATTAATACGGCACTCGGAAATATTTTGAAGAAATTTTGAACGATACATCGTAAAACACAACAACTGTTGTTTTAATAGTCAGTCATTGGTGGTGGGTAGTTTAAAATAATTACCCAAAAAAAATAAAACCGTGGGTTGGAATATTAGCCATAATATTTTATCTTGGTCAATGTAAAAGCAGACTTGAATCTTGACATAAAATATTTAATTTACAGAAACGAAAACGATGGCTAAGCCAATTTTTCGTACCGTTGTTCAGCCTCTGCAGAAATGTTAAGATAACGATTACATTTTTTTCGCCCACATTCGATAATACAATGTCACCTTCAATATCATTCACCCAGTACACCTGGTATGACATTATACACTCTATATGAAATAAAGATTGGAATTCTAAATTATCACAATACAACATTTATGCTTGGCATTGACACTGTTTCGAACGTTCAATGTTGAATTATAAATTCCTAATTTTATCAATGACGCGTTTAGTTTATCAACAAAACTACCTTTTTGAAGGTGCTAATGCGCAGGTAAATACAAAAAAATGGTCATCAATATTTTTATTCGCGTTTTAATTGGCCACTATTGTATTTTTTTTTTTTTTATAAACTACGAGGTATGTTAATAAAGACTGGTAGAATTCAGTTACTTTATTTTCCTACATACAGTCACATCGAGATATGTTTGCCGAGGTCGACCTCTACCGACTTGTCCATTCACACTCGCCTTATAAATTATTTACGTCAATCTTCCTTCATCCATCCTTTCTACGTGTCCAAACCATTTAAGCATTCCTTCGTCTATCTTTGTAACCACGTCTTCTTTTACACCACAGCGTTCTCTTATCTCACTATTCTTTACTTCATCCAACCGAGTCACTCCGGCTATACTTCTTAGACTACTCATCTCCGCAGCATTAATCCTATTTTCATGCTTCTTCTGCCAAACCCAACATTCACTACCATACATAAGTGTAGGAACCAACACACCTCTATGCACAGCCAGACGTGCCTTTTTTGACACTTTCTGGCTGCTCATAAAGCTATGTATAACATTCAACTTTTCTAATTACTGTGAATGCTGCTCTCTCATTATTGCAAGATTCAAATCATTCCAATTTTTGTAATTATATAACCAAAACGCCACGGCTAGTGCAAGATTATCCGAACAAGAAACAAACAAGCGAGGAGTACGGCAGGGAGACACCATCTCTTCAAAGTTATTTACGACACTTTTGGAACATACTTGTAAGGGGGCTGACCTATTCGAATATGGTATCAAATGGAGAGAAGCTTGGTCATTTAAGATTTGCAGACGACATCGTCCTCATAGCCGATCGTATGGATGATGCAATAGCAATGTTGGAAAAACTCTATCACGCTTCCTTCGAGGTAGGACTGAGAATCAACATGACCAAGACACAAATAATGACGAAGCTAGTGCTAAACCGTAATGTTTCTATCGCTGGAAAGGATATTGAGCAGACTGTGTCTTATAAATATTTGGGACACGAAATTAGACTAGGCAGGGATAACCAAACATGTGAGCTCCCCTGTCGAATAGGATTAACCTGGGCAGCCTTTGGAACATTAAATTACATATTTAAGTCGCACTTGCCAGTATGCCTCAAAAGGAACACTTTTAATCAATGTGTGCTGCCCGTTCTTACTTATGGCGCGGAAACATTGACACTTACAAGAAAGGTCGTAAACAAGATCCGAGTAACACAGAGGGCTATGGAGCGCCGGATGTTGGGCGTCTCTCTTAGAGACCGGATCCCAAACGAAGAAATACGTCATAGAATAGGGACAATCGAAGCTATAGAAAAAATTGCTACATTAAAATGGAACTGGGCAGGACACGTTGCCAGATTATCTGACAACCGAATATAAAAAAATTGGATTGTTTCGAATTTTTCACCCACCTTATCACATAATTCAACTGGGCGATATGGATCATCATCATTGAGCTCTTACACAAGGTGAATCTAACAGAGATGGAATCTCTTTTTTATAATTCTCTGTATACCAAGTACGTAAAGTTCCTTAAGTTTCTTCTATTTTTCTGGTATTTGAAGTTAGGATCCACTGCAACACGCCCTATGATTGCAAACTTGTTACTAACACTGTGTCGCCTTGCATGTTTTTTGTTAGCAACGGATCCGGTTTCCATGAATTTAGGTATTAACTTTAAGAATGGTTTATATTTTTACCGGGATGCCCTAAATACAGTTACCCTGGACATTTTATTGTTTTTAAAATAGAAAACATTTCAATATTTTCTTCAGTGGTGTAAAATATAGCGGATAATGACAATTCGGCTGATTTCACGACTTAACACTTCTGATCAATTTAAAATCAAAAATTACCTGCAGAATTACCTTATCAATACATTTATTTTAAGGCACTCTTTTACAGTTTAATTCTCAGGGTGTGTTGTTTATAATTTTAAATATTTATCAGTTTATTATATCATCATTTTAAACAGATTTTAGACATCAATTTAATGACAGAATGGAAAATGTTTAGCATGTTTGTACAAAGAATAAAAATACCTTTAAAACTCACTCGAACCCCGTGTTATTCAAGACTCTAGAAAGGGGTGCCGCCCTGCTTAAGCGTATGACCCTTTTCCATGAAAAATATCCGAGGTGTACACTTAATGGGACACCATGTATACATCCACAATTTTTAATAAACTTTTAAAAAGTAAAATTAACACTTATAATGCAATTGGAAATTTATTGCGAAAAAAGGTTTACAAAAAAAAATCATAACTATAATCAAGGTAAATTTACGAGCCCTAACCACTATATGTTCGGAAGGACAAATTTTTTGATGATTAATAATTTATTATTCTTTAAATATTATTTTATTCTACAAATTTTTTTTTTTTTAAAACAAGGTAAATAAATATATGTATAGTGTGAGTGTTTTCTTACATTTTTTATTTTTATTAAAAATTATGTCAAACAATAGTGTTAAACTGTTATAATTTATTGACCTCTAAATGTTCGGACAACTAGACAATGTAAAAAGATATTTAAATAGATTGAAAGTAGGCTGTGAAATATAACCACAATTTTAGTTGTTTACTAGTTGACATTTGTTATTTTGTAAAGTAAAAATGGGCCTGGGATTAGTCACACCGTTGAAAATTCAAAAATTGATTTTTAAAAAAACCTAAAGAAGGCAAGTTAATGTCTCAAATTGCTTCTGATTTTGCAATATCAAAATCAACAATTGGAGACATCATTAAGAAACACAGAGAAACTGGTAATTTAATTGTTCGTGGTAAAAGTACTCAACACTGCGCGAAATAACCTCTTCTTGGAATCAGCAAACTGGATGAAATTTTGGAAGAGAGTTTTGTCGGAAATGGATTCATAAATCTGGGCTTAATTTTTACAAGGTATGATATGCTTAAAGGTTGCTAAAATAATTCTTGACATTTGAGTATTTGTTTGCAGGCGAAAGAAAAACCTTTGGTAACTCAAAAGCAAAAAAGGAAAGTCTTTTTTAGGCTAAAGAAAGGGTTTTGTGGACTAATGAGGACTGGAGTAAAGTGATATTAAGCGATGAGTTAAAATTTGATATCAGTTTGGGGGATTGTAGGATTATCTAAAGTGCACAGTTAAGTTTTCTTAAGGAATTATGGTTTGGGGATGCATGTTAGCAAAGGGTCTGGGGAAATTGCATTCTTTATTTGGTACGGTAAATGCGCAGAAATATCAAAATATTTTAACAGAATTACCAAGCATTCAAGAATTCTAATAAAGATAATATAATTTTTCAACAAGATGGTGCATCTTTACATACTGCTAAATCCACAAAAATATGGCTTGCAGATAATGAGATTAACACCTTAGACTGGCCTTCGAGCAGCCCAGACCTCAACATAATTGAGACACTATGGCATAAAATAAAACGGTGACTTAGAAATCATCCCCAACGCACTATTCTGGATCTACGTATAAAACTACAAGATATTTGAGACTCATTTCCTGCTGAAGAATACCAAAAGCTTGCGACAACAATGCCCTTGCGTATAAAAGCCGTAATCAAAGCTCGAGGGGAAGTTACGCCATATTAAAATAGCTGAAATTAATTTTTAAAAACCACTAAAATGTTTTCATTTAATTAGCACAGATTTTACATTGTTTTAACTTAGAAATGTTGTGACAATTTTTTTTGTATTTAGTTACTAGTACGTATAAAATGATTAAATGTTTAAAATGTACTAAACATACAACAATGAAAAAAATCATAAAATATTTTTGATTTTAATACCGTCCGAACATATAGTGGTTAAGGCTCATATATTCGTAATATAATTCATTAGGTATCGATTCATTAGTTTATAATGTGATATGAACAGAACAAAAATATGATACTTTATTTTTCGCACTACTTTATAATATAGGCTACAAAAATGAAAATAATATCAGATGTCGGAAATTAAATGTAAAAAGCAGAATAAAATAAATACCTTGGAAAATATATGCGTCATTTTTCGACGTATTTGTCCCCATAGCCTCCTATACAGTTTTAAAACTTCTCAAATAATTAAAAAATGTCTAGCGTCACGAAATAGCATTTAACGTAATGAATACTCAATAAATGTGTCAAACCCGCAATGAGATAAAAACTTATAGATTAGATAAAATTATTATTTATGCAGTCGAAATCCGCCATTGACACGTAAAGTTTATTATTGTTTTTCTCAACTTTATGTCAATAAAAATTGTACGACCTACCCAAATGCGATTGTAAAATTGATCATGCACTTTTGACGACAATCAGAATAACAATATTTACTCATTAATTAACATTATTTTTTCATATCTGCGTATTTAAATTATTTCAAATAAACGATTTAATCCCGAATACAAAATCTGTGATGTATTTCACTGTGAAGGATTTCCAATACTAATTTCAAATGTAGTGTAAAAGGAAAGTTTTTGTCCATTTAAAGACCTATTTTTTTATGGAAAAGTTATTTTAACTGTTTGTCTTTTCCAGAAAATAAAACCGGAATTAACAGTTGTCTATTGATCAAAATGAATTAATTGAATCCGATATTTTGTCAAAAAAATTTCATTATAAAATAAATTTGCTTAGGCAGACTTTAAATCAGATTTCTGGGATTTTGTAGATTGTAGGGGGGGGGGGTCGTGAAGGCTATGCTTCCTCTCAAGCACTTCGACCTGTCAGATCTTTTGTACATGACCCTTAATCTATTCGATGCACGGGATTCCTAGACTTCGTACAAAGTTTATCAGTTTCCAAGGAGCTAAGTTCCTGATATCGGAGGGCTTTAGGAATGCCTTCCAGAAACTCAAGCCTCTTGCAGAAAAGCGCTGAACATTCGCAAAGCAAATGTTCTACAGTTTCAGCGAAGTTTTTGCAGTAGCGGCAACTATCACTCTCTGTTTTCAGGTGATACCTCCGAGGGCAGTGTCCAGTAAGTAGTCCCGTCACTAGTTTCAAGTCTTTCTTGTCCAACTCGAGAAGCTGTTTAGCTTTCCACGGCGTAAGGCTTACTAGCCTTTTCGCTTGTCTTTGTCCTGGCACTTTATGCCAGTGAGATTTTCTTTCATCTGTTTCCCAGCGTCGAACCTCTTCTTTCAAGTGGGTTTTGGAGAGTCCCCTAAAGAGTTCTGGGCCGGAAAATTGTGCATTTGCCCCTTCTTTGGCAAGGCAGTCTGCTTCTTCGTTGCCTTCAACTCTATTATTTATAACACAGTTTAATGATTAGAATAAGGAAATGATTGGAAAAAATAAGGATGTAGTTTTCTTTTTTATGTTTATAAAACAATAACTCTGCCAAGTTTTAACGAAGGTTTCTGTGATAATATTTTAACTAACTGTCCAAAAAAAAACAAATGCCATCACTTCGTTTTCAGTAAGTTATTTATTACTTATTTTTATGACTAGAATAAGGAAATGATTGAAAAAATAAGGATATAATTTTCCTTTTATGTTTATAAATCAATAACTCAGCCAGATATTAACGAAGGTTTCTGTAATAATATTTTAACTTGATTGTCCAAAAAGAAACAGAGGTTATTACTTCGTTTTCAGTAAGTTATTTATTACATAGTTTAATGGTTGGAATAAGGAAATGATTGGAAAAAAGGATATAGTTTTCTTTTTTATATTTATAAATCGGTAACTCAGCCAGGTCTTAACGAAGGTTTCTGTTAAGGAAATGATTGGAAAAAATAAGGATATAGTTTTCTTTTTATGTTATAAATCAATAACTCGGCCAAGTCTTACCGTAGGTTTTTAAGATAATCTTTTGACTAACTCCCTAAAAACAAAGGACATCATTTTCCTTTTAGCAAGATTATTATTTTACGCAGTATAATAATTAAAAGTAATCCATTAGTAAAGACATTAACACAATAGGTTTTTTTATTTTTTATTTAATTATTTAGTCATGATTTAAGGCTCTTGGAATAAACTGTTTAAAATAGTCTGGAGAACACCAATTTTTTTATGACTATTAAGTCAGTTTAAAGATTTAATTAATATTTGATGATGAAGTAGACTACTGACTGGTAAGAATTATAATATAACTAAAATATTTATACTTTTGTAAACGTATTAACTCATTTAAAACGTAGTTATAATGACAGTAATTACTGTCTTAAATAAAATTAAAAGCCGCCTAAGTGACTCACGTGTTTTCCTATTCGATTGTGCTTGATTAACACCAATAAACCATGCACTCACACGTTTACCTTGAGGATTAAATAAAACGAATTCAATATGTTAACCGAAAAAAATATTGCAACACAACAGCAATCAAACAATGGTTAAAAAACAATAAATAAATAAAAGTTTTTTCTAACCTGAATATTTGAGGATGGTGTTGTTGTTGTTGTTATTTCTTTTGCTGAGGATAGAAGGAGGAGGGTTTTTAATATCTTGGGAACGGGTTAGGGTTAAAACAGCGGAGTTCTTTGACTTTGGTAACGTGTCAGCTTTTATAATAAACTTGTTACCGCGCGTTTTCACGCGAATTTTAGGCAACGTGCTCATTATTCACGTTCGGCACTATTTTAACTACTTTATCGATTTCTAACAGACAACACCGCATCGTTATCAATCACGATAAGCACGTCAAATTACCAACCGACAACATCGTAATTGTAAACAAAAGAAAATTTTCGAAACAACCGAAGCTCGCACTAATAAAACGACAAGAGAATAACCGACGATGTTCTGCTGTTTGTACACCTCGCGCTCGATCAGTCGTTACGTTACTGAGTAGGCTGTGCGCTAATCGCGAGCGTAAACATCTTTCTTGTTAAAACGATTTTGGAGAGTGTAGTAAGCGATGATGCCACATCCTCTATAAGTACATGAAGTAAGGTAATTGTTATCCGTTATAACTTTGAGTACCTACGGGTTTCTGGTTATTCTTCTTCTTCTTCTTTAATGTAAGCAAATTGCTTGTTTTTCTTCGTATCCTCTGCCGTAACAATATCTCTTTCTAAATTTAACTTAAAAACTGCGACCTGCGATCTTCTTATATAGAAACAAATAAATTATTCGACAAAAGGGACATCTATTGTGGGATTTTCGCCAGTGGCGATAAAAAATCATCCGCTCATTTGATCTTTTTCTTTTTCTTTCATTAATGTAAGCAAATTGCTTGTTTTTCTTCGTATCCTCTGCCGTAACAATATCTCTTTCTAAATTTAACTTAAAAACTGCGACCTGCGATCTTCTTATATAGAAACAAATAAATTATTCGACAAAAGGGACATCTATTATGGGGTTTTCGCCAGTGGCGATAAAAAATCATCCGCTCATTTGATCTTTTTCTTTTTCTTTCATTAATGTAAGCAAATTGCTTGTTTTTCTTCGTGTCCTCTGCCGTTCAATTGTTAGAGAGGTTGTCGCTCCATTTCTTGCGGGGTCATTCAACGCTTCGGCGCCCTCATGGCGACTTGTTTCTACTTATTTTGACCATTCTGTCGTCATTCATCCGATCTATGTGTTCGTTACACTCTCTCTTTTTTCCCAGTATCCATTCATTTACGTTGTCTATTTTACATGTTCTTCTAATGTTCTTGCTTTTCTCCCTGTCAAAGAGTGTTTTTCCAGCGATCCTGCGCACTATTTTCATTTCAGTGGTTTCTAATATTCTCTTTGTGTTCGATGTATCTGGTCTAGTTTCCGCTGTGTATGTTAATATAGGTCAGTTGACCGCCTTGTAGATTCGGAATTTGGTCTCGATTCCGGTATAATTATTTTGGAGGATTGTATCGTTCAACTAAGCTAAGGTTCGTGCTGCTTTTGCCACTTGGTTTCTTACCTCCGCCTCGATGTCACCGTATCCTGATATTTCTATGCATAGGTATTTAAATTTCATCTCCTGTTGTATAATTTTATCATCTACAACCAGTTTGCATCTGATAGGTGTTTTTGAGGTGGTCATGTATTTCGTTTTTGCTGCATATATCTTCATTTTTAGACTTTTTGTCGTTGTGCTGAATTTAAATGGTAATCTCTGTAAGTCATCTTCGTTTTATGTAATCAGAACAGCATCATCGGCATAGCATAGGATTTTGACGTCTTTGTTCCCCATTTTAAACCCTTTCAGATTACGAGTTCTTTTTATTATTTCGTCCATAACGATGTTGAACAATAATGGGCTAAGGGAATCTCCTTGTCGGTAGTTGTGCCATTAATTTTGGCTTGTATTTTATTTCTCTTCTTCTTGTTGTGCTATACCCCCTGTGGGGCGTCGGCGACCTCTCTGCAACTTCATGTGCACGCTCAATCAGTGTTGCATGAATAGAAGGGACCTACAGTTTAATGCCGGTTCCGAACGGCTAGTTTAGAGAGGCCTTACTAGGCAGAATACATTCGGTGGTTTGCCATTGCCTTCCGAACGGCAGCGGTCGCTTATAATTCGTTGGTTTGACCTGGGAATCGAACCCGGGTCTCTTGGTGCAGAGGCTGGCGCGCTAGCAACTACACCACGACCCACCACTTTATTTCTCTGGTAAATATTTTCGATAGTGTTTATAATGTTGTATAGAATTTGCCTGTTGTATAGAACGTGTACTACGTCCTCCAGTTGTATTCGGTCAAACGCCTTTTCCAGGTCTATAAAACTCATGAAGGCTGGTTTGTTATACTCGATGAATTTTTCGGTTATTTGTCGCAGGACATAACTGTCCATAACTATTACAAAATTAGTCGGTAATAAATCTATCATTTGAGTAAAATATTCTTCAAAAACATTGGTCATTTCTTTATGGTAATCCTTCGTAGAATTTGAAACAAATTCTAACAAGCCTCGATTACCAAGTCCTTTATCTTATCCAATATGGGTAATAATTAAGCAACGACCAATGCCAGTTGGAATTTTTAAACCTGTAGACAAACCTTTCGTAAACACCTGACGAGTATTTGTAACCAGTTTATTTCGATAAACTTTTGTTACAAATTGTCCTTCATTAGTGCTCACTAAAAGTTTATCCAAAGTAGGTACCTTTTTTGTTAATAAAATGACCCGTCGATTTTTGATTAAAGGGGGATACTCTTTTCCGATATTTTTGATTCCACTGCTTTCAAACCCAAGCGAGGGTAAAAATTACCCCAACATTTTTAAATGGCATTTGGGGTCGAATAAGATGTCTTTCAAAAGCTCTTACTATTCTCTATACAATAGTCTTTAAATTTTAAAATTCCGCCCATTACTTATTGAGAAGTTAGATTTTAAATGTGAAACTTATCTGCAAACAATCACGAACGGTAAAAATGTCATTCATTCGAGTTAAGTACGCCAATCGTATAAATTTAGTACCTAGTACCTAGTTTTTTCTTGCATGGAATGGTAAATCGCCGCAACTGCAGCTATTGGTCCGATTCAAACCCAAGAGTTTTTCACGAGGTGCATACACAGCAACCGGAGAAATTAAATGTATGGGCTGGCATTTGCGGTGACCGACTGGTGGGTTCTTTTTTTCTACCAGGCAATTTGAAATATATTTGCAATTACTGGAAGACGCTATTGACCCTGCCTTGACTGATATATTTGAAATTAATTCACAGTATGACGAAGATTTTTATTTTCAACAGGACGATGGTTCTCCGCAAAATGCGGGGATTGTTCATCAGTATTTAGACCAACGTTTTCTACGACATTGGATTGGGGAAAGAGGCAGCATTGAATGAACTCAACGATCGCCAGATTTATCGCCTCTTGATTTCTTTTTATGGGGACATCTGAAAAGTAAAATCTATAAAACACAAGCAGCGTCGTTGGAAGATTTGCGTCAAAGATTCGTTGACGAGTGCCGTCGAATTACTCCGGAAATTCTTCGGAATGTGCGTGAACGTTTTGAACAAAATCTTTATTATTGTTTAGAAGCAAGCGGTCTTCAGTTTAAACAATTAATCAATTAAGTAGTAAGTAAGCAACTAAAATGATTGGAATTTAAGCATGTAATTTTTTTAAAGTATTGGGAGGAAATGTAAAATGTAAAGACTATTGTATAGAAAACTGTAAAAGCTGTTGAAAGACATCTTATTCGACCCCCAATGCCATTTAAAAATTTTCGCTCGTGGTTGAAAGAAGCGGAGTCAAAAATACCGGAAAAGAGTGTCCCACTTTAATCAAAGATCGACGGGTCTGGGCGTTTTTCTAAAATGTTGACAAGGTTCCTGCAAATGGTTTTGTTTTGTTTTCGTTTGGCCACCATGTATAAGAAAATCGCGAGCGGAAGTTACATTTATAAAGTGTTATAGTTTTGAAAATATCGTAAAGGAAGTATGAAGTTTTGTGAATATCTAAGTGATTCATAAAGTAAGAGTTTATTATATATTAGGATTAGAATAAATTGTCTAGTTTTTGTACTGAGTGTTAAGAAATTATCGAACCCAAGAATAAATACTGTTTAGTATTATTTTGGTATGTTTGCTTTAAGAATGTTGGTCATTTTAAATATTTTTTTGTAGAAATAAGGAATATCCTCAAATAGCTCGAAATAAATATTTTTTTGTAATTTTATACACTGTTAAACCCAATTCTAGGTTAACCGCTAAAATCTGGCAACGTTTATTTAATTTTATCGAAATTCGCTAAAACAAAAAAGTCACAAGAAATACACGATAAAACCGGTAGTGGAGAACCCAACAGATCTGACTAACCTAATCACTTCTCGCACCAAACCGGTCGATTTGGCTACACCGCTTAACGCCACTCTAAACCGAAAAAAAAAAACACTTACCTTGACTCGAAGAGCAACTGCGATCGCCTCCGGAGATGGAGCCTGGAGGGGTCGAAACTCCGCTCGTCCTATCACTTTCGTCTTCCTTCTTTTTTAGAACCTGAAAAAATAAAAATATCTTTTCAAATCATGCGAAATTTTATTTCCGGCAACATTAAAAAAAGCAGACATTAAATTAAACAGAAAACGTTTACAACAAATATAAGAGGCATCATACTAAAGTGAATTATACAATCGATGGTAAATATTTACAATCGCGGCTTTTGCGAAAAATGGTTTCAAATTTTTATGACATGTTTTTTACCACTAGTATGTAGTATCCCAAGTAATATTAAGGAGACGCATGGCTTTGGACCCCTAAAAAAATTAAAAACTATCCCTAGTAACTTTTTTGAAAATATCTCAAAAACGTAAAAACGATACGGGAAAAATTTCAAACATGAAATGTAGTTATTAAAATTGCCTATAAAATTGGTCTATCACTTTTATATAAGATATTTTATTAACATTTTTAATTATTACAAGCCAATTCTCAAACGTTTTCGGCGTCAAGCCATCATCAGGTGAAATTTTTGTAACAAATTTGTTTACCAAAGACTAAACATGAAGAGGACATGACTATAGCTCAACAATGAACACTTCAAGATGAACAAAATTTTTTATAGAATTGTAACTAAATTACATTATTAACAATTCTATAAAAATTTATGTTTACCTTGAAATGTTCATTGTTGAGCTATAGTCATGTGCTCTTCATGTTTAGTCTTTGGTAAACAAATTTGTGACAAAAATTTCTTGTGATGATGGCTTGACGCCGTAAACGTTTGAGAATTGGTTTGTAATAATTAAAAATTTTGATGTACTATAACCTTTTTTAACTATTGATATCTTGTATATCACAGTACACACAACCCCCCTTTTCTGTTATATCACTTTTGGCATATTTGCAATAGAAACCGAGCTATTAGCAATGATTCAGGTAAATTTGTCGAATCACGGCTTCACCTCGAAAGTGCTCAACATTTTTTTCTATCGTTTTTTACCACTAGAATGTAGAATCACAAGTAATATTAACGGGGCGCATGGCTTTGGACCCCTAAAAAAATTAAAAACTATCCCTAAAGTAACTTTTTTGAAAATATCTCAAAAACGTAAAAAGATACGGAAAGAAATTTTAACCAAACAATATAGATATTAAAATTGTCTATAAAATTGGTCTATATTACTTTTGGCATATTTGCAATAGAAACCGAGGTGGAGCCGTGATTCGACAAATTTACCTGGTTTATTGCAAATATCTCGGTTTTTATCACAAATATGCCAAAAGTGTTTTAAACCAATTTTATAGGCAATTTTAATATCTACATTTTTTGTTGAACATTTTTGTCCGTATCTTTTTGAGATATTTTCAATAAAGTTACTTTAGGGGTAGTTTTTAATTTTTTTAGTGGTTCAAAGACTTCCCCCTCGTTAATATTGCATAAAATATCATTCGTTATTGATAAAAAACATGCCATAAAAGTTTGGAGCCATTTTTCGCAAAAGCCGTGATTGTAAATATTTACCCAATCGATAAAAAGTCCCATTTCAAGTAGTAGTATATATTAGCGCGTTATTCGAGTAAGTAGGTAAAACATATAAAATTGAATATCACCTAGCAAAAAGTTTCCCCTATCATATTTCACAAAGCAATTTTTCAATCCCACTTGAAGCACCTACAAGTACAATTACTGACATACTTTTACTTTTACGTTTTCTAGTGGATCGCGTAGAACGTTATATTATGGTAATGTATCTACAGAAACCACTAAATTTTTAAAGCTACTGTTCCATCTCGTGTGTCCACTTTATTTTTTAACCTTTATTTAAATTCTCAAATTTGAATTATTTACAGAACACTCGAACAAAAATAATATTGTCCCATTTAAAATTACACCTCGACTTTAATCAAATTTGGTACATTTAGTACCTATTATCAGAGGAGACGGAACTGTTTACTTTTTTTCACAATCATACATCCCCACTTTATGCGGCCGACTGGAATGTGTTATGCTGTGATGTTGCCTGCTCTCCAGTTATGGCAAGAGATTTGTGATTGTTATTGAATCGTCCATAGTATTTTTTGATTATATTTGCAACAATATTGTGATCATAATGCTATTTCTTACTAAGAGAATCGATTGGTATCCTTTGTCGTACTCATGGCCACTCTCGTGTAATCATTGCGACAAAACAAACAGAGTTTTATGAATGGAATTTTGCGTCTCCTCTGATAATAGGTCTATGGTACATTTAATTCAGCAATTCGCGCCACCGGCCAACTTCTTTTCTTTTTTTCTTTTTTCTTAATAACGCAACTAAATTTCTTTTCGACTAAATATAATGTGAATATGTAATATTAATTTTTTTAAGTCATCTTCGCGCCACGTATGTTTCCCCAAGTCACCCTTGCACCACCTAATTTTTTTTGAGTTCACTTTGCGCCACTAAACTTTCCTTAAATTTTCATTACGTCACCGAGCAACTAAATTTCTTTTCAAAAACATTTAATGTGAGTGCATAATTTTTTTAAGTTTTTTTTGCGTCAAGTTTTCTCGAGTTCTCTTTTGCTTACGCCGCTAAATGTAATCTAAAGCAGTTTAAATCAACCACTGACTTTGCGCCACCAAATTTTCTTCATGTGACTTAATTTTTTCCGAGTTTTTTAAGCTCTCTTAGCACCACTTAATGTTTGCATAAATTTAACATAAAATCAGTAATACCTTATCCTTTACTTAAAGTTTAATAGAGCCTTGAAAATATTCCACAATTATAAATGAATAATGAATTTGTAACGATTAATGAACAAAATTTTGACCAGCACTATAGACTTTCTACTGCTTACACAGAAAAAGGAACAAATATTCGATTGGATTTACTAAAATAAAGAAAGAGAATACCTTTTTAAGTGTATATTAAAGAAAGTTCACAGAAAAAAAATTCGTGCATGATTTAGACATTATAAATTAATCACAGGTAAATTTTTAAACTATAGTTTAATTGCACGCTTTAAATTACATCTAAATAAAAATAATAGTCGAAAAAGGACGGGTTTCGTGCCTGGCAATTTTCTAGATTCGTGCATTAAAGTGGCTTTCTTCGAAATAGTTATTTGTGGCAGAATTTTATCCCGACCTACTCGAACAATAATAATTTTGGTGTATTACTGTTATTACAGAAACGTGCACTGGACAGTGTCAAGTTCATTGTGAGAAACAAAAAGCGGCCAGGAATTTGGTGTGCAATAAAAACCGTACATAATTAGGTATGGGAAAGGTCTTAACAATTAAATGTGCTATAATTATAGTTTTATTTTATCCGCAATCGTTTGTACGTTTGTTGTGGGAAAAATTTGATGTCCTTGCATTTGAGTTCTTTGCCCATTTTTTCCCATTCATTAATATTTCTTTATTTTTGGTAATTTTGCGGCCAAACAAGTTTTTTTTTATTTCTGTTTTATTGCGTGTTTTGCCCATTTCTTTAATTTTTGGGGTACTCCTTCAAATTAATTTTATATTTATTCTCAGTTCACGTTTTTAAAAGCATGGATGCCACCAGTCTGTCAATTTATAATGCTAGTTTGTAAGTAATGGCAACGAAATTGTGTCTTGTATTTGTTAGTTTGTTGTAAACCTACATAAATAGTAAGTAGTTGATTCCTAAATATCTCTGATTTGTAAGAATGTATGGACGTATTTTAAAAGACTATTATTTGATCTTAAACTAGTTTAAATGATCACATTTCGAAAATAGGAGGAAAAATAGGTTGAAAAATTCTTGAATACCTCAGGTAAGTAAGGTATTTGATGAAATAAGAATAGCTTACACACCTCTCCGATTTCCTTAAAATTTTAGTATGTTCTTAAGTTTGTCATCCTAAACAAGAATATATATTTTTTTTTTATGAAAATAGTCGCAAAAAGGGTAGACCTATCGTGTGGGCCGCGGACGGCCCGCACTGCGACTATTAGAAGGGGAAGGGATTATAGAAAGGAAATGATTGTGGACACGCTTTTTAAAAAGTTGCAGGTCATAGTTCTCTGGAAAAACTGATTTTGGAAGCTTATTCCATTCCGTAGCAGCCCTGTAAAAGAAGGATTCTTGATGAAGATTGGTCCTTGTAGTGTCAATCTTGAGAGTAAATGGGTGAGACTGATCAGCGTGCCGAGTTCTTCGGCCGAATGTGGCCAATGGTGGTACAAGAGTTTTTATTTCTCTGGAGCATCTGCCATGGAAATATCTGTAGAGCAATGACTGGTCTGCAACTATTCTTCTATGTTCTAGAGGGTGAAGGGTATCTGTGAGAGTTGAGCTGTTTATCAAACGAATGGCTCTTTTCTGAATGGAATCTAGAAGACGAAGAGAATGCCTTGGTGCTGAACCCCAAATGTGCGAGCAATACTTCAGTAGAGGTCGGATTTGAGCCTTGTACGTCGTCAACAGTTGATCAGGAGTAAAAAACTTTCTAGCTTTCCACAGAAAACCCAGCCTCTGGCTTGCCGACTTTGCGATGTTAGCAACATGGTCATGCCAAGACATATTATTGGACACCGTGACTCCCAAAATCGAGATGGAGGGACTTGGTTCAAGGGTATTTCCGGACATTTTGATGGGATGATTTGAGGAATTCACTTTCTTGGAAAACGTGGCACTTTGTGTTTTTTGGGCGTTGAACTGAACAAGATTGTTGGTTCCCCACTCGACGATTGCTTTAAGATCTCTATTGATGGAATCAACCTGTTTCTGCCTAAGTCTATTTGTATCATTCACCGAAAGTGATCGATATGATGTGAAAGTTGAGACAAGTGTGCTATCGTCTGCGAAACTGTAAATGGGGTTCGTGGTGGTTTTCAAGAGGTCGTTGATGTGTAAAAGAAATAAGGTGGGGGACAGGATGGAACCCTGGGGGACTCCGGCATTAGTTTTAAACGCATCAGAAGAAATACCGTCAACTGCCACATGTAAGGAGCGAGATCTTGCATGAAGCTTAGGAGCCATTGGCGCAGTTTGATTGGGAGACCGTAAGCAGATAATTTACTTAACAATGCCTGGTGCCAAACGCGATCAAAGGCTTTAGATATATCCAAGGCTATTGCACGAGATTCACCAAACTTTTCAATAGTGTTTGTCCAGAGCTGAGTGACGTAAGCCAGCAAATCTCCAGTAGACCGAAGTTGTCGAAATCCATATTGTCTGTCATGGATTATCTCAATACATAAATATATTAGGGCGCGGGAAGCATCCCTTTAGGTACTTTTTTGCGTTTAAAGAATCAAATAATTGTAAAGATTTTTCGGTACTGTTGGTGTTAGGTTAGGTTAATGATAATTGATAGTAATTGAGGAAGTAGAAGTAAAAAAATGAGCCTAACCTAACTTAACGTCCCAACCTAACACCAGCAGTACCTGGTAAAGTTTGAGGGTTTTTACCAAACTTCACACGATCACCCGCCAGACTAATCCAAAGATTGGCTGAATATATAAATATAATAAATTTTACCAGGTACTGTTGGTGTTAGGTTAGGACGTTAGATTAGGTTAGGCTAATAATAATTGGTAATCGTTCCACGTCCACGAAAAGCAGAAAGCATTACATATATAGTTAAATTTTGACTAAGATGATAATGGGATTTATAATTTTCGTTAAATAGGGTGAATATTTGTCGTATGGCCGCCAATTTGTCAGTAACTTTTTTTTTTCTTCGTGTAGACCTATTGTCAAAATAAATGCTTCCAATGAGAAAACAAAAACGTGTGTTCCTACACCCGTAGTATGGATATATTTCATTTCATATCGAAAACCGACTATCGATAACATTAGTTAACTGTCAACCCAATTAGTAAGGTTAGTTTTGTTTTTAAAATTCAAATAATTTTGTAAACAAGGAAAATTAGATCTAGGTCAATTGTATTGATGTATTATTAGGAAAGTTAAAAAATTAAAACATTGGCAAGCTAACAATAAATGTTTTAAATAACAGCTGTCAGCACTCATTAATGTATTATTCATAAAATCATTCGATTGTAATATTTCGATTATACGCGCCAACCTTTAAACTTTCAAACCTTGCATCGCGATTGGTCGTTTGCGATAACATTGAAAATAGTTAGCATATTTTCCACGGCTTTTGTTTGCTTCTGTGAACTGTAACACTTTAAAGTAAAAAACAAAATATATGGGGAACAGTTTGAAATTAAAAAATATTCTTTTAATAATTTTGCAGTACTTACTGCTAATATTTAGCAATTAACATTAAACGTACAAGATTTCTACTGTATTTCCTTAAAAGTACTACTATTTGCAATGTTTTGTATTGCATTATATAATTTACTTTTTTTACGATGTCTATATAGCGGTATATTTTAAGAAAAACGACTAGTCCAAAAAACTGCATTTCTCTACTAACAACATGTCATTCGATGGCCACGTTGTAACAGTAGAAACAAGAATACAAGCAAACTGTACATTTCATTAAAAAACAACATTAATAACCAAGAAATTGCAATCCTGTACTGTTTGTTAAATAGTAAAAATCTCCAATAAAAATGTCCTCGTTTTTCAATTAAAACGCCGTTATCTTGTTAAATCATTTTTCTACGTAATTTTTTGGTACATTTTATTTTTAAAGATATTTTTATTGGTTAATGGTTACGCATTTAACTGCAAATTTAAAAAATATCCTATCAACTATCTAAAAGCTTTCTCATCGAGAAAATTTTAATTCGTGCGAGGGCTGTTTAAAATGTAATAATTATTTTTTTTTTATCCGTTTTTCATCACCATTTACGATGACCAATCAAACTTTCCACCACCACCCAGGCAGCTTATTATAAATAATACAGTTATTAAAAAGGTAGAGACTACAACATATTTGGGAACTACAATCAACGAGAGTTGGGATCATTCTCTCGAAATACGTTGTCGAATAGAGAGGGCTCGTGCTGCTTTCCTTAAAATGTCGATATTGTTTAAATGCCACTTTCTGAACTTAACAACTAAAATACGACTTGTCCGATGCTATGTGTTTTCTGTGCTCCTATATGGAGTTGAGTCATGGACTGTAACAGATGCAGCCAGTAAAAGGTTGGACGCATTTGAGATGTGGCTGTATCGACGTATACTAAGAATCCCTTATACAACCCATGTTACAAACAAAAGAGTACTCGACATTTTAAACAGGAAAATGGAGATCGTGAGTACAGTCAAAAGTCGAAAATTGGAATACTTAAGACATCATGAGAAACAACGAAAGATTCGGTCTGTTGCAGCTTATCCTACAGGGAAAGGTGCTTGGAAAGAGGGGACCAGGCAGAAGAGGGATCTCATGGCTTAAAAACCTGAGAACTTGGTTTGCAACCATCACCACGGGTCTAATTAGGACCGTAGTTGATAAAATAATTATTGCCAGAATGATCGCCAACGTCCGGTAACGGATAGACACTGGAAGAAGAAGAATCAAACTTTAGTTAAAACGTTTAAACAATTTCTTGACACAATTTTACAATAGCTTCTTTTAGACCTTTTTTAAAATTGTTGGGTTTTAAGATCACAAACAATATTCTTCTTATTTTCCTTCTTCTTCAAGTAGCACTACAACCCTATGTGATTCTTGGCTGCAAGCACAATTTGCCTCCATCGACTTTTATCTAGCATTGTTTCCTGTTCATTTTCAATGCCCCTCTTCCGCATATCCGATAGCACATTGTCTCTCCATCTCATTTTAGGTCTTCCCGGTGGTCTTCTACTCGTCGGTGCTTCTTGCCATGCTATTTTTGGCATTCTGTCATTCGGTGCTCTGTGTACGTGTCATGCCCATCTCAATCTTTGTGACTTTGTTTCTCTCACAATATCTCCCTGGTACAATTGTTCCAATTCTGCGTTTGTTCTTATTCGATATTGCCCTGAACTAGGATCCTGGTTTGGTCCATATATTTTTCTAAGTATTTTTCGCTCGAACCTTCGCAGGACGTCTTCGTTTGCTTTGGTTAGAGTCCGTGGTACAATTTTAGATTTGAGGATCGCGACATTTTTCTCGATGGGAACAGTTTTATTAATTAATTATTAATATTAAAACAATATTACCACATAAAATAAACTTATCAGCTCCCCTCGTGATTTTTTTATGTAACAAGTGTGTAATATCATGCAACCTTAACATTTGATAGTTGGCATGTATCAAATTTTTATTACGACTTCGTTATGTAATTCAACCACGGTGAATTTTGAAAATTAAGTTCCAATTATTATTACATAGAAGATATTGATTGTTGCAGTCACTTGACGATACGCAATGTTATTAATTTAAATGTCAATGCAAACGTGTTAGCGATTTTTGTTGTAAGCAAGCACTAGATCTGTCGATACGTTCGTAACAAGCGACACGTTAATATTTATTTCAGCGGGATACTTTCACTTTCTACACTTGAATTTATTTATGGTAGACGTAAAGTTAATGCATTAGGTAACTTATAAAAAGGAATAGGTTAACATTCTTTAAATTGTAAATCAGGTTTAAGAAATCCTACCGCAACAGCAACCAGCACCGGTGGCGCATCCGCCAAAATTTCATTTTCAGATACGGATGGGTGATAATTATAAATAGCCTCGATTCAATTAAAAACTGAACTAAGGGTTGGTGGATAAAAATAATTGCTATTAACCTTTTTAAAACATCGTGCCTATATTATTTAAATTGTAGATCTGGCGCCTACCCTCTGGGTCAGGTAGAAGGCGCCTTCGCCAAAATTTAAACTAATTTAAATAAAAAATATTTTTGTATAAATTTAACCTAGGTTAGGTTGGGTATCATGCGAGTGGGGCGTAATAAAATCGCTCCCACACTGTGACCCTTGATGGGTCCATTGAGGGCAATATCTGGGGGCACGGCAGTGCCCCCGCCAAATCGAGCAAAAAAGAGGCACGGCCGTACCATCCTTTTCTCGAAGCAGTTCAAGCCATTTCTGACCCCCCTATAACTTCGTTGTGGATAAAACTAAAAGCCTGAATTTTTAGTAACCAAGCAGGCATTGTATAAACACGGTATATTTTAAATTTCGTTCAATTTGAATTAGTAGTTTAAGAATTATAACTAGTCAAAGTTTTTTAATTTTGTCACTCACTGACTGACCGAACATTAAAACTCCAAGGCGCTTTTAGCAGACATAGAAGCTTCAAATTTAAAATACAATTAGTGTTTAGAGTATAAATCAAGTAAAAACTAAAATATTTGGCAAATCTCGGTCCAGTTTTCTGGATATACCAACTGCATTATTAACTGCATTAATCCCATATAAATATACAGGATTACTAAGTTACATTTGCAGTGAATGAATCAGTGTACCTGTATAGATATAATAAAGAAAAAAAAGTAGTACCACCCACAAAAAGAAATGAGATGCCATCAAAAACATAACTTGTAAAAAACACCAAGTCTCGCAACTCAGTTCTTTTACCGTAAAAAGTTGTGAGATCTATGTAATACCAAGTCGGTTAATTTATTCAGCCCCTACTTGAGGGACTTCTGTTTAAATTTATTACGTAATTAGCTAAGCTCATAAAATCATATAGTGACCATATCAATATTAAAATATTTTATGTTTTAAATAAATAGATTGACTTGGCAATCGCACTAAACAATCTAATTTAATATAATATGTATTACTTGTGAGATACATTGTGTTTTCATGCGATGGCCAAGTCAATCTATTTATTTAAAACACAAAAGATTATTAATATTGATGTGGTCACTATAGTATGTTGTTAGGTTAGCTAATTACGTAATAACTTAAGACAGAAGGACCCTTAAGCAGGGACTAAATAAATTAACCGACTTGGTATAACATGGATCTCACAACTTTTTACGGTAGAAGAACTAAGAGTTGCGAGACTTTAATACAAGTTATGTTTTTGATGGCATTCAATTTCTCTAAATTGAGATGTTTCATTGATGTATTATCACACATTTAAAAAAAAATTCACGGTTGCGAAGTATGGCCTTTGAAAGAAAAGATCGAAAGAAAAATTAGAGCCACAGAAATGGATTACTGGAGACGAGCAGCGGGGAAATCAAGACTAGAAAGAGTTACAAATGAGAGGATAAAACAAATAATGGGAGTACAGCACGACATCACAGACGAAATAAGAACTAAACAGTTGATATGGTACGGGCATGTTCAAAGAATGCCACCAGACAGAATCCCAAAGAAAATATTACAGTGGAACCCCAGAGGAAGAAGAAGAAGAGGAAGACCACGAAAGAGCTGGAGAGAAGGCATACAAAAAGAGATGGAAGAGAGAGATCTGAGAGAGGACATGTGGACGAATAGAGAGGAATGGAGATTAGGAATCGCAAGACGCCGACGCACGTTTTAACGCGATATATATATATATATATATATATATATATATATATATATATATATATATATATATATATATATATAAAAAAGATGAGTTTAAATTGAAAATAAACTGCTCAATAGTATTAAATACAGAGTTGTGACTTTAATATCCTCAAAAAAAAACGTACATTTCAGGAATTACTGTATACAATTGAAAAATTACAAAATGTGTAATGAAAGAGAAAATTATAAAGGAAGTAGAAAAAGTTATTAAAAAGGTATTTAGATGAAGAATAAACATTATAATAACTATCTTTCGCTAAAGTTAATTTTATCCGTCGCGCATCCACCAAAATGTTAAAATGAATTTTGTCAGGTTTTACAATATTGACCACTTCTGCATCTTTATGCATTCTTCTAAGCACCTCCTCGTGTGTGATCTTTTCCACTCAACTTACTCTTAGCACTCTCCTGTACAACCACATCTCGAAAGCTTGTAGAAGTTTGAACGTGACTTCTGTTAGTGTCCTGCTCTCGACTCCGTACAAAAAAACTGAAAAGACATATCTCTAATCATCCTCATTCGAAGGGCAATCGATAGATCGTGACTGGTAAAAATTTTTTTCATGCGAATAAATGTTGCCCGGGTACACTCAATACGTATTTTGATTTCAACTGAAGGATCCCAGTCCTCGTTTATCCTGCAACCAAGGTAGCTCGAACTTGAGACTCTGTCCAATTGTGTTCCGTTGACGTAGACACTAGCAACTTGATTATGAATTCCTTTGCTTATTAGCATGTATTTGGTTTTTGCCGTGTTTATTTTCAAACCAAATACTTCGCAAGTTACCCTATTAATAAGTCTCTGTAGGTCATCGATGAACTGCGCGAGTATTACAGTGTCATCCGCGTATCTTATGTTGTTGAGAATTTGTCCATTTATCACAACTCCCAAATCCGTGTCTCCTAGGGCCTGCCCAAATAAAAGAGTACAAATTAAAAAGGAGTGGAGACAATATACATCCCTATATTAGAGCAGCAAAAACAACGACAGAAACATACTTAATTTTAACCTATACATGATTACTACACCCACCCGCTAAAATTTATGTACACGCTTTTTTGTAACCGTCAAGCAGGATTCCTTGGTAATCGTCGTGTGCCTTTCAATAATAATTCAATTCTACAATCTTGATGAATCGGTGATACATAGATATATGAAGTTAAAAAAAATTATTTCTTCGATAACACTCTTGCACTTTATGCTCCCTCTGGACACCGTTAGGATTTGTAATCAATTCGATTAATTAATTTATATTAAATCACATCAATTATTCCGTTAGTACACTTCCTGTTATAGATGGAAGTCTCATTAAATTTTAATGGACAATTTATTTTTTAATTTTGGCGTTGACCACAATGGCGTTATTGGTTTCTAGATATAGTATATGAAATTTTATGAGGCTATTCCAATCAGACACGTCTTCATACTTTAAGGTGATTTTCTCATGGATATGACTCTCGGGTGCTGAAGTAATGAATGCACTGACCGACTGGATTCTAACATAAAAGGAAAATGATTTATTTTTTTTTAAACGATTTTCGACATTAAAAAAAAGTTGTTTATGAAAAAATACTGCTGTAAATATAATCACTAATCGATTATTTTTCTTTTAAAACTAGCTGTTTTACCCGACGTTCTTTGTCCGGGTATCTGGAAAATTTTTGAACCCTCATGAAACATTTGAAAATATCGGCATTAAAAATAACAGTATACCAGTTCAATTCATATCCAAAAAGGAGGACTACTAAGCAAACCCCAATTATTTTTCAGTTTTCTACCTATTCTAGAGACGGGGTCATCTTTTTTAAAACACCCTGTAGTTATAAAGACATTGTTTTAGAAAGTTTGAGTTTTGTGAAATATCCAAGTGATTTATCAAGTAAGATTTTTTTGCATACATACCTGAAAAAAGATTAGAATAAATTGTTTAGTTTTTGTACCAAGTGTTATATAAATTATCGAACCCAAGACTAAATATATTTTCAGAAAGAAAATTGCATTACAAAATTCAAAATCGATTTATTGAGGATGTTTGGGAAAAGTCCCAATTTAATTGATATTCCGGTATCATTCGACTTCTCCATTGATAGTCGTTGTACGTATCTCACCACTAATGCCTAAATCGAATTCTAAGCAAGCCACTGACCTCCCAAGTTCTTGATATCTCAAAATAGGTACATCATCACATTCTGTACACATAAAATAATAATAATAATATTTTGAACTGGTTACACAACCGGAATGGTTCATTTTTTGCTCGATAAACAGCTTCCTGGTGTATAAAAACAGGTGGTACTACCTATTTGCATTAACAGTACTTTGATCTCAACAAGTTGGAAGAATCAATAAAAAAAACGTAAACACCGAAGAGCGTATTCTGTTTCGTAATGCGTCTATTTTTAGATCTGACGATACCGATATCTCGTATAAAGTAGTACCTGGCGTTACTGGCGAATAAATAAAAGTACCTGTCGATTTTTTATGTACCTACTGAAAGTACATAAACGCGAATGTTCTATCCCATTCGGTTGTCTCTGCGTTTTTATATTTTATTTTAAACTTTGAGTAAGTTCTGCTCGTTTGTTTGGTTATCGTACTACCATTACCGCCAACGAGTTACGGAAGACGATTTACTGTGTCGTGCAGCGATGGTTTATAAACTTTACAAAAGAGTTGCACAAACATGACAAAGACCCATAACTGTTATCTGTATTCACTTTCACTTTGAATATAAATTAAATAATGTCAATACAAGCAAAAAATACAAAAATTATAATACCTAATATTAATTACAAATTTGACCTCGTCCCTAAATATAGGAAGTGTCGGTAATGAAGCAGTGTACTAGCAAGTTACACTCCGACCCGATTTATTTTTTTTCGTGCAGTGAATTATAAGGTTGTCGTGATCGCAGATCGCAACACTTGTTTTTAAATATTATTCCTTTTAATTTTAATCCCTTTGCGACGCCAATGTCTTGAGACCTTTTCGCCCCGGGCAAAATCCACTCCCGTTCCCCTCAACCGCGATGTTTCGACAGTCGAAGCGAGCGGGTGTCATACAGCTCTTTTTCCACGGGGATTAAACCTCGCTTGTCACTTGCAATAAGAAGTCGAGAGCGACGAGTCATTTCTTTGCTTCAAGCTTTACTCGTTCCTATTTTTCCACGACATTGAAGTAAGATTCAATGTTTGAAATGCTCGTAGTGTCTTGTGTGTTGTTTGAAGAAAGAACATACATACATAAAGTCACGCCTTTTTCCCATAGGGGTAGGCAGAGACCACTTCCTTACACTTCCGCTACGGTTCTTACACACATCTTTTGCTTCATCTACTTTTATCAGTGCTCTCATACATGCTCGTGGGTTGTTGGTACTCTTGACCTGGCCTTTCTTCAAAACAATGTTGACCTGATCAAGATATGTTTTCCGAGGTCGACCTCTACCGACTTGTCCATTTACACTCGCCTTATAAATTTGTTTCGTTAATCTTCCTTCATCCATCCTTTCTACGTGTCCGAACCATCTGAGCATACCTTTATTTATCTTTGTAACCACATCTTCTTTTACACCACATGGTTCTTTATCTCACTATTCTTTACTTTATCAAACCGAGTCACTCCGGCTATACTTCTCAAACTACGCAGCATTAATCCTATTTCACTACTTTACAAAAGTGTAGGAACCAACAAACCTCTATGCACAGCCAGACGTGCCCTTTTTGACACCTTCTGGCTATTCATAAAGTTATGCAGTGCCCCATTCATTTGTTTTCCTGCCAACACACTTCGCTCAATGTCACAGTCATACTTTCCATCTTTTGTAAACTTTAAACCCAAGTACACAAATTTATTTAGTTGTTCCACTCTTTCTCCCCCAATCAAAACTCCACAGTTTGTCATGCTTTTTTCTAACCTAACCTAACCTAACCCCACAAATATCAAATGTTCTGACAAAGGTTCGTTGGTTGAAACCAGGAAAAATTTTATGTATAATCGCTACTACTACTTAGTGTACACTGTAGTTCCAATAATACTCAAGAGGAAAAATAATCGACAGAAAGTCCATTCACCAAAGTTTAGAACAATTTTATATTTCATATAATTGTATTGGGAGCACATGCAATCAGTAGTATCGGTACACCATTAAATTATACCATCGATAGCACGGTCATTAAAAGATAATAAATCATGCGAGTCACTGAGAACAGTTAGATTTATCTTTATTAAAAAAAAAACCATTCAAGAATAGAAAGGTAAAAAATAATTCTTAATGAGACATTCGGCCGATTCCTATAATAACTTTATGATGGGTAGCTACCATAAACAGAAGCGGCACTTTAAGATTTTATCGCAGTGAAACCTTAATTAAAAAAAATATTCGTTTTCTAAAATTCGATTTCCAACACAATTATTACTGTAAAATTTGAATTGTCATAGCAATAAGCTGTTTTGTTAATTGCATCAATTTTAAATGTCAAAAAGTCCCGGAACACACTACCAAATAAATTCTTTTTCTTTTCAAAACACTACTTTATTCATTAATACAGTTTCCTTCAATGCTTACACATTTATTTTGATGTTCCTCTAACATTTCGATGTCTTTCTTATAAAAGGAATTGCGAAAATTGAAAACTCCGAAATTATTTCTCTGGAGCATCATTTTGAGACTTCCGAACAAAGTAACAGTCGCTGTGGGACAGATCTGTAGAATGCTATGGGTGCGCGGAAGCTCAATTTGCAATCGTAACCATCGACTTGTGATGCAATCAGGCGCGTATACCTCCCATACATCGTTATGTTTCAGAAAAACGGTGTTTGTTGAATAAAAAGAATTGTATGGTGAATAAATATTTTTCTCGTCAGTAATTTTATTCATATGTTAAGAATTATTTTTTACTTTTTAGTTTGATTAACTCTAAAAGCGTGTTTTTTAGTTTTTTTACACTATAATATATTTTTTTGGGTACTTTTCAGTACATTTTCTAATAGATAAATGTTCGGTAACTGTAACAAAATATTTAGGATACGCCATTGGTAACCAATACGGTTTAATTCAGCAGTAAGAGTGCGCTTCTGTTAAAAGAAAAGTGGAAACGTGCCTTTCAATAGTAAAACTATTTAACCACAATGACTAACAGTCGGAATGTTATAAATGTTGACTCGTGCCTTTTAAAGGTTGATGTTAACTTAAACATACATATAGTCACGCCTTTTTCCTGTAGGGGTAGACAGAGCCCACTTCCTTCCACTTGTATCTTACACACATCTTCCGCTTCTTCTACTTTCATCAGTGCTCTTATACATACTCGTCGATTGTTGGTACACTTAACCTGGCCTTTCTTCAAAACAATGTCGATCTGATCGAGATATGTTCGCCGAGGCCGACCTCTACCGACTTGTCCATTCACACTTGCATTATAAATCTGTTTTGTAAATCTTATTTCATCCATCCTTTTTACGTGTCCGAACCATCTAAGCAATCCTTTATCTAACTTTGTAACCACATCTTCTATTACACCACAGCGTTCCCTTATCTCACTATTCTTCACTTTATCCAACTGAGTTACTACGGCTATACTTCTCAGACTACTCATCTTCGCAGCATAAATCTTATTTTCATGCTTCTTCTGCCAAACCCAACATTCACTGTCATACATACATGCAGGAACCAGCACTGCTCTATGCACAGCCAGACGTGAATTTTTTTGACACTTTCTGGCTATTCATAAAGGTATACAGTGCCCTATTCATTTGTTTTTCTGCCAACACCCTTCGCTCAATGTCACTGTCATACTTTCCGTCTCTCGTAAACTATGAACCCAAGTATACAAACTCATTTACTTGTTCCGCTCTTTCTCCCTTAATTAGCACCTCACAGTTTGTCATGCTTTTTTCTCTTTCATTAACCATTACTTTCGTTTTGCTTACATTTACTTTGTTCCATTAGATTTTCAGTGCATCATGCATTACATTAACCATCGCCTGCAATTCCTCTTCAGATGACGCTAATATGATTTGATCATCGGCGTTAAGAAGGCATTTGACGATCAAATCATTTATTTTCTATCCATCTTTCAAATCTTACAAACAATTATCTATGTATAAGTTAAACAGCCATCGCGAAGCCAAATATCTCTGTCCAACACCTTTTTCGATGTTAAACCAGCTCGTGTAAGCTCCGTTTATCAAAGGTAGTGAATTCCTCGTGATTTCAGTGCTCCTATTAAACTACCGCTCACCCCATACACAGACAATGTCAACCACAATTTACTCTTCAGCACTTCGCAACTTAAAATAGTATGCATTTTTAAAAGGTTTTATCAATGGATTTGTCCAGAAATTATTTGATCGATATAATGTAAAACATTAAATTATTTTTGAGAAAAATAAGTTCCTCACTTATACCACTTTTTAAAGAGAGAAAAAATGCGTGAACATCGATTTTCAAAATCTCAAGAATATGTTGGATGTTGGATTCAAAATCCAACGTTTTGGAGATACCATCTTCAGAGCGAAAACGTTTTTTGTTTCGAAAATTAGTTCGAATACAATGCATACCTGTAAAAACGTTAATGGCAAATATTTTGCAAAGTGATTTTTACCAATAAGATGTTCAATGTTTTTGTAAAAAAAAATCTCTCGTGCAAATACAGTTACCGCATTATTTTTGCAAAATTTTTCAACAAACGTTTGTGGTATTGACTTAAGTGTCTCATTACTCCGTTATTCCGACGACAACCACATGTTGGGTCGCGATTTTTTTTAACTTTTAAAAGTACTGTTTTACGAGATATTTAATTTACTTTTCTAATAACAGCGTCCAAAGCGGCCTTCTGAAAGGAATACCCCGTTTCACGAGTCGACAGACGCGGCCGATGCACTTCCCAAGTACTACGTCACAGAATGCGCGATTTTTAAAAAGGTTTCCAAAACAAATAAATTGCGTTGAAAATCCACTAAGAGATTTTTAAAAACTGGTTGTGCATTTATAGACAATAAATCAGGACTTTCTTGGCTTATTAATATTTAATTATGAAAATTCCCCCACTTTTACAACGACACGTAGAGGTAAACATGTTGTGAAAAAGTGTTATCACCATTTAAATAAGTGTTTCGTGATTGTCATTCGCATTTTTATTTTTATTCAATTAAAATTGTTATTTTGAGTATAATTAGGTGTAGGTACTAAACTAAATTTTACTACTAAATTTTATAAATCGTGCGATTTACCATTTACAAAATTTAATATCGTGTTTATCGTTGTGTACTTATAAGTGCCGTGGAAAGACATCCGAATCATTATAGAATGTTGTTAGCTTCTTAAAACTATATTCAAGCTTTACTCGTTCCTATTTTTCCACGACATTGAAGTAAGATTCAATGTTTGTAGTGCTCGTAGTGTCGTGTGTTGTTTGAAAAAAAAACATACATACATAAAGTCACGCCTTTTTCCCATAGGGGTAGGCAGAGACCACTTCCTTCACTTGCTACGGTTCTTACACACATATTTTGCTTCCTCTACTTTCATCAGTGCTCTCATACATGTTCGTCGGTTGTTGGTACTCTTGACCTTTCTTCAAAACAATGTTGATCTGATCAAGATATGTTTTCAAGGTCGACCTCTACCGACTTGTCCATTTACACCCGCCTTATTAATTTGTTTCGTCAATCTTCCTTTATCCATCCTTTCTACGTGTCCAAACCATCTAAGCATTTCTTTATCTATCTTTGTAACTACATCTTCTTTTACACCACAGCGTTCTCTTATCCCACTATTTTTTACTTTATCCAACCGAGTCACTCCAGCTATACAATTCTCAGACTACTCATCTCCGCAGCATTAATCCTATTTTCATGCTTCTTTAGCGAAACCCAACATTCACTACCATACATAAGTGTAGGAACTAACACACCTCTATGCACAGCCAGACGTGCCTTTTTTGACACTTTCTGGCTATTCATATTACTTTCGTTTTGCTTACATTTATTTTCATCCCCTTGATTTTCAGGGTTATCATGCATAACATTAACCATCGCCTGCAACTCCTCTTCAGATGACGCTAATATGACTTGATCATCGGCATAAAGAAGGCATTTGACGATCAAATCATTCATTTTCAATCCATAATTAAGTATAGAAATCTCGTAATCTTGTTCCGTTGATTCTCGTTAGTGTTAATTAAAAGTGTTAAATAAAAATATCTTTCCCGCATAACTAAAAGTATTTTTTTTGGATTTAAAATAATAATAATTTGTTCTGTTTTCCGTTGTTATATTTTTGATTTTTGTTAGGTACATTAAAAAAATGATAATGAAAATAAGTTGCTTTTATCGGAACTGTGATCCAGAATATAAAATAAGAAAAGTGCAACGACTACCTACCCAGTGAACCAGCTAAACCTATGGAGATAAGAAAACCCCTATATGGTCAAACAAGGACAGCGAAACCCCTCTTTCCATCAAATATCAATAATGCCAAGAAAGTCCTGATTTATTGTTAATAAATAAAAATAAAAATCTCTTAGGGGATTTTTAATGCAATTTATTTTCGTTTGGATACCTTTTTAACAACCGCGCATCGCGTGACGTCAGGTAGTTCATTACAATTTGGAATATAGATAAATAAAGATATCGCATGATCGGGTTTAGTGAAATTCGAGTTAAGTGAAGCATGACCGTCGTAACAATTGAAAAATTAAAATTATCGGAGGATATTAAAAACATTTTTTGTTCGGTTCATTGGTTGCTCATTAAATAAGAGAAAGATTAATTGGGAGATTATTTTAATAACGAACACACTTCATTAGGAGAGATTTCGGATACTGATCGTATTATTTTTTATTTCTCCGTTTTAGACGGAATTTACATTATAATTGGAAACGACAAAGAAATAATTATTTTTAGCAAGATACGCTAGCTGTTCGCGAGAAACGGAAAGGAAGCGGCATTTGGTGTCTAATTTTCGAACCACACATTAATAATAATAAAAATGAGTAAATATGAGTCCAGCACAGTCAGCCTTAACACGACATGCGCCGGACAATGGCCAAGGAAATGGAGGCTGGTTTCCTTCTCTCCACACAATCCACAATTAGGACTGTCGGCCAGCCTCGATTGTGCATATCATATATACATAAACAGTATTGCAAGAATAGCGGGCTTAGAGGGACACCTTATAAGTTATGCTGATGACACAGCCCTCATTTTCACAGGAAAAAAATGGGAAGACGTTAAACGTAGTGCTGAAACAGATCTACAAAAGATTCACATATGGTTGAACTTGAATAAGCTTACATTGAATATTGAGAAGACAAAATTCGTGGCGTTTACGCCAAATATTGTAAAACAACCAGAAAACTTTTCTATGAAATTACACTCTATGCACCGCAAAAACAATAACCCATGCATATGCCCTATGATAGAGAAAGTAACATCAATGAAATACCTCGGAGTTATCATAGACCAACATATAAGATGGACAGACCACATAATGCATGTCAACAAACGCCTAAGAGCCCTGATTCATAATTTCTATACCCTGAGAGACATTTTGACAACTAAAAACCTCCTGATGTTATACACCTCTTTAGCCGAATCAATCTTATCCTACTGCATCACAATATGGGACGGGGCTTTCAATACCACTTTTAATATCTTACAAACAACACAAAACACAATCCTAAAAATTATCTTGAAAAAAAACAAACGTTACTCTACTGATATCATCTAACAGGAAAAAAAATATTGAATATCAAACTACTTATCGCCCACCAATGTTCAAAAAAAATGTACACAAATCATAAAAATTTCCACCAAATAAAAAATAGAATAACCAGATCAAATGCAAATATGAATCTCAACACACAATTGTTCAAAAAAACATTAACACAAAGATCTTATTTCTTCTTCGGACCTAAATTTTTCAATGCCATCCCAACCGCTCTAAGAAAAATTTCAAACCAGAAAAAATATAATATTGAAACAAAACAGTATATTTTAAAAAACCCAAAGATATTTTACGATATATTGAAATCAACATCTACTTGACAAAAAAGAAAAAAAATTATACCTGCCTACCTTCCTGCACCATCTGCTTGACACTGTAAAACCTCTACAAAAAGTATTTTTCGAATTATGAAAACTTCAACAAATATATTTTAAATCTATAATCTACTCACAGACTTAACATGATAAATACAAAATGTACGTTGGACTTATAAAGTTCTCAGATCGAGCATAGAGCAAGACAGGCAAAATTTGCCTAGACTCATTATGCTCTAACTGGGATCTTATTTTAGATACAATTTATAACACCTGTAATGTACTTTATCGAAAGCAATAAAATTTAATTTGATTTGATTTCTGGTCCCTGAGACTACGAACTTAGTCTCCGATCCAACTTTTGCTAACTTATCGTCCCTCTCACTGTCTTTGATTTCCAAAAAACCACACAGTAAGTCAACATCAAACAACAACTCGCCCTGAACCCTTCGATTACGTGAAAATTTTAATGTGTATTGTTAAAATTGTGTTTTAGTTTAATTACTATTTTAATTGTTTAATTGTATGATAACTGTGCAATATAACATTAAATACTAAATATAATAATATTTTTTTATAAAAAGATTAATAACAAAAACAAAGCATTTATTTTTTTAATATTATATATTCTGAGAATGTTTTTAATAAGCTTGAATGAGCATACCTAAATCACCTCAGATTTGCAGATTATATAGTCTTGATGAACACCATCATTCAAGAACTGAACAACATGCTGAATGAGCTAAACGAGCAATTAAAGAAAATAGGCCTAAAAATGAACCTAAACAAGACCAAAATAATGAGCTTAAATGAATGTAACATCACCATAGACAACATTACCACAGAGAATGTAGAATATCACAAATACTTAGGATATATAATCAAGCTTGGCAAAGAAAACCAAACACAGGATTAATTTGACATGGGCGGCATTCGGAAATATCAACTTTATTTTTAAAAATAAAAGGTACACATAAAACTAAAGAAGAAAGCCTACGAAAGGTGGATCCTGCCAGCTCTCACCTACGGCCTGGAAACTATTACAATAATCCGAAGAGCAGCTGAGCAACTAAAAGTCGCATAGATAGCAATGAAGAGAATAATGCTGGGAGTCACTTTAAGGGACAAAATACGAAATGAACAGATACGTGATAGAACCAAAGTGACGGGTGTTGTTAAAAGGGTGCAAGCCAGAAGTGGCAATGGATCGGACATGTGGCGAGACAGGACCTAGATAGATGGACCCAGAAAACGGCACTCTGGAGACCAGGAGGAACAACAAGAAATGTGGGACAACCAAAAAAAGAGACGAAGAAGACATATTCTAACAGCATATGTCACCTTCTACATCGAAAATACCCACCTGTCGCTGACGCTAACGTCAAGGTGGCGCAAAACCATAAGTTTTCGCCCTACCAAAAATTGCCCAACGCGCCTAAAAAAGTTGTGGCAGAAAAAGATCAAACAAATAACATCTTAATTTTCATTTCTTGTAATATTTAAATATTTTCATTATCACGGTTTGTAAAAATTGTAATGGCTTAAGTATAATTGTTTTAATTGTTTAAGTATAATTATTTAATTGTTCATCGATATTTGTCACAGGTTGAAGTAGACTAGACACAAATTGTACAATGAAGCTTAGAGCGTTACTTATCCAGTTGTATGGATATGTTATGCTTATACTACTGGTCCTGCACTGTTATCCTAAGTTTTAAAGATATTTATATGGGAGAAGAGAAAAACTCTGATTGGTAAAGATGTGACCCTCCACAGAGGAAGCGTGTGCTACCACGTGCATGTGTTAATTTACGGTGATTTTGACCAGAAGCTTTAAATGCTTGCCCTTAACCCATATTAACCTAGCGTTGCCATATGGCAACGCCGCGCAATAACTTTTTATTTGCAAGACTGTACTTGTTTGTGCAAGCGAATCGTGCCGGGAAGTGTTTGCGCATGTATATGAAACCTCAGTCGAGCCGACAAAAGCAGTTTGCAAGGTTCTAATGCAATTCGGTGAGAAATTGTGGTTGGTTTATTTTAGTTCTTTTTATTTTTGACGGCGATATGGATGATTACGCGAGGTAAGTAACTATTTCTCATATTTAGCAATAATAATAATGTTTGATTCTTACGTATTATATTCTATATAGTTCATACTATAAATAAATATTATTAGTTTGACTCTCTTCACATTTCTTTCTTAGAAAATATGACGTAATTCTTTGTGTTGCCAAATGGCAACGCTAAGCTATTCCCAATGCTATTTCCAGTAAAACGAATGAATAATATGACTTCGCGATTATTACAATATATTTAAAATCATTTTTATTTTAGAAGCATGGGCATTCGATTTGCGGATGGTTTTACTGTCCAAGAAGCATTAGACATGATAATAGAAGAGGAGGAAATAAATGAAAACGTCGATAACCCAATAAGAGAAGTTTTTTTATCTCCACCCGAGGCAAATAAAGAATTGAAAAAAAATGATAGAGGAGTTTATCAGTCTGCAATTTGCAAAGATGCAGTAGTTGTTGTGAAATGGGTAGATAATTCAATTGCCTCTATTGCTTCGAACTGCAATGGAGTTGAGCCACTTTCCACCGTCAAAAGATACTCTCGAACACAGAAAAAAACTGTCCAAGTGCCACGACCATATGTATTGGGGGAATATGATAAATACATGGGCGGAACCGATATAATGGACGAAAATGTTGCCAAATATCGTATAAACATACGTAATAAAAAATGGTATTGGCCCCTTTTGTCGTGGCTAATAGAAATCTGCATTCATAATGCATGGATACTGCAGAGGAAATTTGGAAGTTCTGAAATTTCACAACTTCAATTTCGAAGAGAAATTGTACTAGCTTATCTTGGCCAATATGGAAAAGCTGCAAAAGGCGCAGGGAGATCTTCCTCCTCAAAAAGCTCCATCACGACAAGGGTATCAGAAGAAGTAAGATCAGATGAGAGGGATCATTTGGTAGGAAAAATACCAGGTAACAAAAAATGGCGATTCGCTGGCAAAAAATGCAAATCCATAATGAGAACTATGTGTATAAAATGTAAAATTGGTATGTGTATTGATTGTTTTGTAGATTTTCATAAAGCGCAATAAAATGTATTTGTATAATAAATTGTTCTAATGTAATTTTCTTTGTTTTTTTTATTTTTTTGCTTATATTATGGAATTATTGGAGAAGCTGCAAAAGCTCTAACCATGATAAAAATTAACACCCTTATAGCAGTATGACTGCTTAGCGTTGCCATATGGCAACACGGATTTTCTCGTAACATAGATTAAATTTTGATAAATAATATGGAAAATAATCTTAAATATTAATAAAATAATAGATTTATCCAAAAAAAAATTTTAAAATTAAAAAAAAATTAATTCAGGTCATTAAGGGTTAACAAAGTCATAAATAGTTAAACAAACTATTTCTCAGGCGCCCTGAATATTCGTTGTCAGACGTTGAAAGTATTAAGTTTATAAGGATCCACTTATGAGATTCCTAAAACATGTCAACTACGGCAGGATAACCTTAAGATAAAACAGATGCACAACCACTTATAAAAAAAATAAGATACAAAAGTAAGAAATAATTACAAAATCTAAATAAACAAATAAATAAATATAAAAACACGGTTACTGTTTCATAAAAACAACTGTCATTAATAAAATGATATTAATTTTGTAAAAAGGACAATCTTGACAACCAGCAGTAGCAAAAAATTGGGTCCAATCAAGAATAAGTCAGATAAAATTTTCCGAATGTCATAATGTTTACTAATATTGGTAAACACTTTTATTTTAATCACTAAAATTTGTCGATAACATTTTTATATATTTAATTTTGTGTTAATAAAGAAATTGGAACCGCCCGTTTCAAATTTTGTGCATTCTTTTTAGGGTGAATATATCTTTTTTTAATAATCTCTTCTTTCTCTCTATCACTATATTTTGCAAAATTTCTCAGAATGGCGAAGTGTGCGTTAATAAAAATCAAACTGGAAGAGGAGTTTTAACAAAGGTAAATAGCTGTACAGATCATCGTGAAATATTTTGGCTAGGTTAATAACAGAAATTCTAAATCAAAATGATTTGGATTTTGTAAAGTATATTGTTATTTTTAAAAATTTTTCTTGTACGTGGCTCTTATACTATTAACAGAACATTAGTTATTGCTACAATTAAGTTAATTGTGCCTGCATTTGACGACTGACCAAACGAAAAAAATATTAGTGTAAATGGTTTCCGAGTTTATCTACAAAAAACGAGACACTCGACACGCGAGTGAGACTTTTTAAATCGAGAAAGTACATTAGTTCGAGTAAATGAAATCTTTAATGGGAAAATAAAGAAAAAGCTGAGTTCACAACGAAACGAACTTTTAAGATCCTCTACCGAGATAATAATGCACTCGTGACTGACAATTTTTATTTAATTTTATTTTAAATGTTGATGTTACTAAAGTGAGATCAATACAGGTAAGTTTATATTTTTAAATAGGTGGTTTTCAATGTACGTTACGGTATAAATGAAAGGAATAAATTCATTATTTTGTAAATTGGTAACTTAAATGAAAAATCTTTTTTTTAATCAGAAATGTAGGTCATGCGATAGCTCATTTAAAAGGCTTTAATACGAACACTGAAATCACTTTACGAGGATTCCACTGCTTGTGTCAGGATAAACGGAGCTTGCACGGACTGGTTTTACATCGAAAATGGTGTGAGACAGGGATGTGTGGCTTCACCATGACTGTTTCAACTTATAGTCTAAAAAAGCAGACATTACATCTCCAGAAGATGCCATCCACTCGTGATAGCGAAACATCAAGTATTAACTCAGACCTACGACGCCGACAGACTATAAACTCGAAAAATCATTCACCAATAAACGATGGCCGCGAAAGCCTTCCACAATATGTTATACATACACGATGGTTTAAAAGATTTAAAAGAGAGTGCGTATGGATTGAAAATGAATAATTTGATCGTCAAATGCCTTCTTTACGCCGATAATCAAATCATATTAGCGTCATCTGAAGAGGATGGTTAATGTTATGCATTAAAAATTATGGGGATAAAAATAAATGTAAGCAAAACAAAAGTCTATAAAAGACAAGTAAGCAGGACAAACTGTGAAGTTCTGATTAAAGGGTGGAACAACTAAAGGAATTTGTGTACTTGGGTTTAAAGTTTACAAAAGATGGAAAGCATGACTGAGACATTGAGCGAAGTGTGTTGGCAGGAAAACAAATGAATGGGGCACTGCATAGCTTTATGAACAGCCAGAAAGTGTCAAAAAAGGCACGTTTCTACACCTATGTATGGTACTGAATGTTCAGTTTGGCAGAAGAAGAATGAAATTAGGATTAATGCTGCGGAGATGAGTAGTCTGAGAAGTATAGCTGGAGTGACTTGGTTGGATAAGGTAAAGAATAGTGAGATAAGAAAACGCTGTGTCGTAAAAGAAGATGTAATTACAAAGATAGATAAAAGAATGCTTAGATGGTTTGGACACGTAGAGAGGATAGATAAGGGAAGAATGTCAAAAAAAAATTATAAGGCAAGTATGAATGAACAAGTCGGTAGAGGTCGACCTAGGCGAACATATCTCGATCAGATCAACATTGTTTTGAAGAAAGGTCAGATCAACAGTACCAACAACCGACGAGCATGTATGAGAGCACTTATGAAAGTAGAGGAAGCAAAAGATGTGTGTAAGAACCGTAGCAAGTGGAAGGAAGTGGTCTCTGCCTACCTCTACGAGAAATAGGCGTGGCTATATGTATGAGTGTATGTATGTTTTGTAAATGATATAATTATCTGTATTTGGAAATTAAAATGTGGTAATGTTATTTTAAAGTGTGCGTTTTAAATTTAGAAAACGAAGGCTTCTTTCATGGGCAATTATATGTCGCAAGTTTCAGAGTCGGTAAAACATCGTATGTTATGCAGAAAACGGAAAAACAAAAAATGTATATACTACGTTCATTAGCTTTATAATTTTGGTAAAAAATATGTTTTCCAACTTTTCTTTCGATTCACAGTGTTTTCTCGGTAAATCTATATTCGCTAGAATACTTTTATTTACTTCTGGAATAATAATTAATATCAGCTTGAGCCGCAGCAAAGTGTGGTTGGGTTTAGCTAGTCTATACATATAAAATGCTTTGTCCTAAATGACTGACTGACGGATCAACGCACAGCATAAACTGCTGATCGTTGAGACCTGAAATTTTGAGGGTGCGTTCTTTGTATGACGAGGGCAAAGTTGTATGCCTTGACTGCACACTCAGCGTTTAAACTTTCTCTTGATTTGTTGCAAACCGAAACCCCACTCTGCAATATACCCAAACAAAGTGATATAGCAGAAGTACTCCGCAAAACGAAATTAATTGTTTGGGATAAGAGTACTATGTTTCATAAAGGGGGTTTCGAAGTCCTAAATAGATCTTTGCAAGATATTAGGAATAATAATTGTCAAATAAGAGGAGTAACTGTATTGTTAGCAGGCAATTTCCGGTAGTGCCCAAAAAAACGCGAGCGGACGAAGTTAAAGCGTGCGTGAAGCGGTCTCATTTGTGGCTTTTAGTGGTAAAACTGAGCTTTACCAAAAATACGAGAGTCCATCTTAGGGGAGATGTTACTGCCGTACAGTTCTCAGACCTGTTACTTTAAATAAGAAATTGCGATTTCCCGGAACTAATATAATTCTCCCTACAGAGTTAGGTACAATTGTTTCCACTGTAAAAGAGCTTACAGCTAAAATTTACCGAAACAAAAATAATATTTACGATAAACCTGCAGAATGGTTATGCGAGCGTGCCATCCTAACACCAAAAAACGAATAAACCTCAGTCATAAATGAAATACTTTTGAGATCATTCGAAGGCGTCGAATATCAATATAAATCCGTCGACTCAGTGATAAACATCGATAATGCCATTCATTATCCGGTGGAGTTCCTGAATACACTAAAGCTTCCCGGTCTCCCAACTCACATATTAAAATTGAGAGTCGGCGCGCCAATTATGTTGCTGCGCAATATAAATCCACCGAAATTATGCAATGGCATCAGATTGCAAGTAAAAACATTGCATCGCAATGTAATCGTAGCAGACCAGTCATTGCTCTACAGATATTTCCATGGCAGATGCTCCAGAGAAATAAAAACTCTTGTGCCACCATTGGCCACATTCGGCCGAAGAACTCGGCACGCTGATCAGTCTCACCCATTTACTCTCAAGATTGACACTACTAGGACCAATCTTCATCAAGAATCCTTCTTTTACAGGGCTGCTACGGAATGGAATAAGCTTCCAAAATCAGTTTTTCCAGAGAACTATGACCTACAACTTTTTAAAAACCGTGTCCACAAACATTTCCTTTCTATAATCCCATCCCCTTCTAATAGTCGCAGTGCGGGCCGTCCGCGGCCTACACGATAGGTCTACCCTTTTTGCGACTATTTTCATAAAAAAAAACTATTCTGACAGGTTGTTCTCGAGAAGAGTCTATATATTTATTTCTGAGATTCCCCTAACACCATCAAATTACCCCTTCGAGTTCAAGAGAGTGCAGATTCCCATTAAAGTCTGCTTCGCCATAACCATAAACAAAGCTCAAGGTCAAACTCTTATGGTAGCAGGAGTAGACTTGAGAGAAAGCTGCTTCTCCCACGGCCAGTTGTATGTGGCATGCTCCAGAGTAGCCTGGTGATTCTAGCACCCAAAGGAAAAACAAAAAATATTGTTTACAAAGAAATACTGCGGCAGGTATTTTGATTTTGTTGTAAAAAGATAACGCCCCCGTGTCACTTTCGCCAGATCAAAGGCCAAGCTTCGTGTTCATAAAATATAACAAAATTTTATTTGATTTTCATGATTATTTAACATTTAAATCCCTACACTATAATAAATAATGTTTTATTTTTTAAGTATTCAAACATTTTAACATAATAATTTATATGTTATAACAAAATTAATAACGTAAAACAACAGTTAAAAATCCTATTAGAACTATTTTCGACTTCTACGCGAAGTCGCGGGCAAAAGCTAGTACGTAAAAAAAATAATCAAATATCCTGTTTAAATCGCAAAGTGTACGGCACTGTTACAATTGTATTTCACAAATAGCATCATCTCTTTACGACTTATCTCATGAACGTGATGAACTATTGTCTAAAACGTCGTTCCAAAAAAATATTTATACCTCTTTTCGAATCCTTTCTATTTAGCATATCTAACTCGTGAATCTAGAATAAGAGAAGAAAGGATCACAACAAAAAAAGTTTACAATCTAGAATTCAAGATCACGGTCTACGGTGTTATTAATTTCATTAGAAACAGATTCCGATTGTTGGAACAGTTCTGCATCGACAACTTCACATTTCACGAAAAATGACTATCGATCCGATATTGATGGGATTTTAATCTAAACGTTCATAAATTTTTTTTATGTTTCATTCACAATGTTCGATTTTCATCATACAACGAATACGACATAATTTTACCGTTATAACAATGGTATTAGTAAATACAGGGTGTTTCAAAAGAAACCTGAAATATTATTGTGGCCGATTCGACACTCAATTTTAAGAAAAAAAAATTCTATGAACATCTGTGATAAGTTTCGTCGCTATTGAGATACAGGGCGTTAAAGTTCTTTTGTAATAATCAGGCTCTGACTGAAAGTGTATTTTATTGGTGTCGCCACCGGTTTCCAAAACTAATAAAAAAAACAAGTTAACGCTAAGTGACCTTTGACATTTTGACAATTATCGTACTATTATTGCTTTTGTTTGTGTTCGGTTTTAACTTTTGGTCGATGTCTGTATTTACTAATGCTGAAGTGGCTAATATGCATCTTGTATGGTTTAGCACAGGGACTCCCAAAGTGGTCAATATCGACCACTTGGGGTCGAAAAAATTTCAGCTATTTTTGAATCTGTGTTGGATTTTTTACAAGAAAAAGATCCCACACAATTGTAAAACAGATATTTATTACTTGACTGGTACCTTTGGTATGTTGAACAAAGTTAACTTGCAGCTGCAGGGTGACGATCTCAACTTGATTAAAACAAAATCAATAATATTGGCCCTTGTGGGTTAATTTAAGCGAAAAATAAAATTCACAGTTTCCGCATTTGTTAACATTACCAGAAATGCTTCAAGACGATGTTATTTTATCACTTGAACGCATTACACAAGGATTTTACTAAAAGGTTTGAGGATCTCTTAAATTTACAAATTCCTCAATGGATAATAAATCCGTACAATATCACAGCCATGGAAGAAGCCACAACACTTTTTTTTAAATTTTATTCTTTTTAATTTTAATCCCTTTGCGACGCCAATGTCTTGAAACCGTTTCGCCCTTAGCAAAATACACTCCCCTTTCCCTTGCCCGCAATGTCTGCTAAACATATAGTATGTTCATGCCCCGGCCTAGAAAGAATGAGGTTCAGCATATTTTGTTACACCAACCTAGAACCTACCGATTTCAAGAAAATCTCACCCCATACAACCATGAACTTCGTGAGAAGGGCTGGATTGTGCGGTGAACCTCTAGGGGTGAGCCACAATAGACCTACTAAAGGTCGCAGTGGAGAGGCGACCTACGCCCCACTCACAAGATACCTAACCTAACCTACCCGAGATGTCTCCGACAGGCACGACGGCTGGCCTGGTTTGCAATGCGCAGTTTTGAGTCGGCGCAGTAGCAAGTTTCCTCTAAAAAACGCCGGTTTGATTCAACGCAATTCTAGTACTCCTTCGATCGTTTCCTAGTAATTCTCCGACCACCGAAGGTCAATTATATATCAGAAAACAAAATACTCCTCTGGCTATATGCCTGCGATAGGCATTAAATGACATCTGATATATAACACTATAGTATTCTCCGTTTTTGGAAGTTATTTACCGGGTGGTGCTTGTTAAAAAGTACAGATGTCGCGACTAGCGCTTTTTGCGTAGTCCTTCATGTGTATTTAATAGGAGTCGGAGCTTTAAATGTGTCTGTTCGAGGAAACCTACCCTATGCTAATGAGGAGCAATTCACTCCGAAACCGGTCCATAGGTGGTCCATTCAAACAGATAAATTTAATAGCCCTTTCTCTTACTCAACAAGCACCTGTATATCTTGCTTCCTGTAATGGGGTAGTATACACGGTTATACATCAGATGTAATTCAATACCTGCCGCAGGCATATAGCCAGAGAAGTATTTTGTTTCCTGATATATAATCGACCCACTTATACCTATATTCAAAATATGTAGGTAAATACAGCAGTTATAATTGTCACATAATATATATATATATATATATATATATATATATATATATATATATATATATATATATATATATATATATATATATATATATATATATATATATATATATATATATATATATATATATATATATATATATATAGTGTTAAATAAAAAGTCAAAAAACCAGCCGAATTGTGATTACTTCCAGTCCACTAAATCGAAGTTAAGTATTCATTCCTCCCGTGTAGAAAAAGGGAAATTACAAACCCCCGATTCTTACAGTCATAATGCAAGAAGAGTTGATTACCATCAGCACAGACAAGGAGCTTAAGCAGAAGTTCAACCAAGGCTATCAGAAGTTCCGGTAGCAACGCAATATTAAAACACAGTATCCAGCATTGCGGAACATTGTTAAAAAATACCCTATCGCTTTTCCATCATCATATCCAATCAAAAAAAGGTTCATTGTGGTTATAAACATTTTGACAAAACAAAGGAACCGTTTGAAAGTCAGCGAACGCGGAGATTTAAGGCTGCAACTCAACAATATTAAACCGGGATTTAGCTAGAGTGGTAAAAATTCACCAGGTTTATCCATCACACTGACTTTTTTATTTTTCTTTACTTTGCGATTTTACCCACTCAAGTATTTTAACGTACAGTGCAACAGAACTAGCTTGGCGGGCGACTAGCCTCTATAATAAAAAATATTCGGCTAAATATATTTCGTATTCGTAAACTTCTTCCTCCGATTGTACTTGAGACTCACGATTACTAAAAATTTCGTCGTCGCCGATCGGATCGTTATTCGAATGTTTTCGTTGTGCGCAGATATTGTAATCTCTCACCCGCCAAGCTACTTCTGTTGCACTGTAATTGATATTTACTGAATTTTATGTCTATTTTGTTAAATTTTAATGAGAAAATGATGGCTTAATACTGGCTTAACCAACCGCAAAGTTTTTAAATTGGTAAATATTTTGTATCAATAGGACAAAAACTAGAGATGGGATATTTAAAGTAATTTGGCTATGGAGGTCTGAGGTATCAGTTCATTTTGGAAAAAGGTTCTTTTGCCCAAAATGGTTTGGGAATCGCTGGTTTAGCCAAAAGTATTGCCTTAGAGGCTAGACGTAAATGTGCCAAGCGTTATCCAAATAACCGTTTACCATGTTCTGAATACTTAATTAAACTGCATCTTCGTTTACAAGAATCTGAACAAATTAGTTTGGAGACTCTTCGTTAAAAGCGTTAAATCGAAATAGTTTTATTTTATATCTTTTATGGTCAAGCAATATACCAACATATAAATAAACCAAAAATTACCATAAAAAAGCATGCAAACCACAAAAGCACACAAATACACTGAAAGCTGTTAAATATAAGTATAGCAATTATCTAAATCATACCATTTTTTTTTAATTATTTTTAGATCATTTTTAAAATATAAATAAATGTTTTATATTTAATGCTTCGAGGAATAGTATGTCATTAGAAAATTGCTAATAAAAATCAAGAGTTAGATAGAGACCTGTGCTATAATCGAAGCCACCTTGTCTTTGTCGACTGGCGCGCTCGTGATTCTTTTGTTCTTAAGATGGTGGGGGGTGTCGCGCCTGTGCAGTCGGCTCGGTTTCGACGAAGAAGAGTCTCTTTCGTCCGACGACGGAGACACGCCCCCGACGAATCCGACTCGGCGAAGGGTCACGAGATCCTGTGGAATCACACCACCCTCAAAATATTGTGTCAGTTAAAAGGAAAACGTGCACGGCATGATTAATACCAATTCGTTAATGTTAGGGTGGATTTGATGGGGGTTAATGTCTTACATACAAATGTTAAAAGCGTTAATAAACATTTAAATACCAACAACAATGGGTTAAAATTAGTGCGCTATTGTTAATAACTTTTCAATTATATCCTACACCAAGTGTGTTAATAAAAACATTTAGTGATGCACGTGTGTATATTATTATTAAATAATTCAAAAAAGCTGTTGAAAAGTACAAAATAAATTTTACTGTAACTGATGACAACCAACGTTCTACTATCTATTGGACTCTTAATAAACAGTATATTAAAAAAATTTACTTTTGAGAAAAACAAGGTTATTTAGTATAGAGTCAACATTTTTGGATACATTTTTTCTTTCTATAAAAACCAAAAAGTTCACTAGCTGTAAAATAACTTGGAGACTCCATCCACTAAGTTTCAAATTAAAAATATATACTGACTTTCAAAAAAAAAATGAGCCGTTGTCCAAAATTGTTAGGATCTCATTTTTTAGTTACTACAGCGAATGTATTTTGGGTCGGACGGAAGACTGACGGTCGCCACGTCAACAGCCGGTTCAATCCTCATCCGCCGCATTAGATGTTTGACATCCAAAATTCGAACACCAAGGACGCGGTTTGTTATGCATTTGATAACTCTTTGAAACAGCTTGATATTAAATGATTTATGGTATCCTGAGGAATGTTATTCCAGACATTGAATCCGGTGGTAAAGGTCAACTAAATTATTTGGTGGTTTGAGTAAATAACTCAGTCGATTGCCAATCGATTGATAAAAAGTCTGGGGAGCAAGAAGGCTATGGAAGCAGGGCTACGTTATTTTCTTGTAAGAATCTTGTAGTAACCCTGGCTGTTAAAAAAGGGTTAAATTAACTCTCCTTCATATATTTCGTATGTAATCATTTGCGTTAAAATGTCTGTCAATAAAAACTAGAATCGACCTGCAACCGTAAAATATCGCACCCACGTGTAAGGGCTTGTAGACCTGTGATACCAATGCCATAGAGACTTATTGTACAACTCCCAAACAAGCATTTCCAATCGACCGTATTGTGAAAACTTGTACAGCCGCAGTTCTCAAATGACGATCTTCTCGTGCTAAAGTTGCTGGAGGTCCGGATCCATGACGTCGGTCATGGATTCCTTCTCTAGACCACTTGGATCAACATTATTATGCTGCTGACACAGCACACCTGTTAGATTTTTTTGTCCATATTATTATTTATTATTGAAGTGTAAGTATAGAAAATTTCGTTACAATGGATCGACTCTTACTAAAAATTTAATATATGCTCAGATTTTCTGTGCACAAAACACAATCCAGTTTGGCCCATATTTGTTCCGTAGGTACATTGGTAGTATCGAAGAGAGCCTTTCTTTGATTGTGTGTTTTTCTATCCACTTTTAATAGGATCTTATCATACCATAGTTTTTATTTTTTTGTCTTTGTAGTGATTTTAAAACTCCACGCATAGTGCAAGTAAAACACTAGAATAAACATTTAGTGATTATCTTTGTGCAGACGCCAAAAATAAAAATCGTAGTTATTTTGAAAATCAGTATATATTTAGTAAGGTGGTTCAAAAATTTTCTTTAAAAAATCTTACCCCTTCAAATTTTTCGGTATGATCAGAAAAAAATTCTCGCCAAAGGTCGGCGCTGTAGCTCAAATGTAAGAGGTCGCTATTTTTCTTATAGTTTTTTATTCATTTAACACATAAATTTTTGTTTTTTCATTTAAATTGAAATTACACCGATTTATTTTTTTTTGCAAATAAGCGTTGCATATTCCGAAGCTGACTCTTTTCTTCTTCCTCTTCTAGTGCCTTGTCCTCAATAGACGTTGGCGATCATTCTGGCCCACATGACTTTGTTGACGGCAGCTCGAAATAGGTCTGCTGATGTTTTTCCTGTTCATTGCCTAATATTATGTAACCATGATATTCGGCGTCTTCCAGGACCTCTCTTGCCATCCATTTTATCTTGCATAACCAGCTGCAGTATTTTATATTTTTGGTTACTCATTATGTGTCCGAAGTATGCAAGTTTTCTTTCTTTAATGCTCTTCATTAATTCTTTTTATTTTTGCATACGTTGCAAGACAGCTTCATTAGTTACGTGATGAGTTCCAAGATATTCTCAACATGCGTCGGTAGCACCACAGCTCAAACGCCTCAAGTCTTTTGCAAGCTGTATCCTTCAATGTCCATGATTCAACACCATACATTAATATTGAAAATATATAACATTTTAGTAAACGAGTCCTTAGATTTAAATTAAGTTTCATATTACACAAGAGAGTTTTCATGCGATTGAAGTGAGATCTGGCTTTCTCGATTCGTATTTTTATCTCTTTTATTTGGTCTCAATCGTTATTTAGTTGCACTCCTAGATCTCGGCTATTTTCTCTATTAACCTCTGGAGACCCTTAGCTGTATCTGCAAGAAGAACAGTATCATCTGCATACCTTAAGTTGTTGATCATTAGACCATTTATAGAAATACCATCTTTTACCTCTTCAAGAGCTTCCTGAAATAGCTTTTCTAAATAAATGTTAAAGAGACAATACACAACCTTGACGAACACCTCGACGAATTTTAAATTTTTGGGATTCCATTTTCATCACTTGAACAAATGATTCTTGCTTCCAGTAAAGATTGGAGATAACTCTTAAATCTTTATCATCTAGTTGGTATTCGTTTAATATTTCTATTAACTTTTGATGATTAACGCGATCAAAAGCTTTTTCAAAGTTAATAAAGCAGGCATAAAAAATCACAATTTACGTCGCAGCTTCGTTGGAACAAAACATTCAAAGTAAATAATGCCTCTCTCGTACCTAGGCCATTCCTAAATCCGAATTGTGTGTCGCTAATGTCTTGTTCGAGTTTTGGATATATTCGCCCGTATATGATCTTAAGAAAAACTGTTGACTCTTAGCTTTTCGAAACTTTATAGTAATGTATGATTATCATAATAAGACGACCATTTACACCCAGGTAGAAATTACTAAATTTATGACAATGAAATAGAATAGTCAAAAAAAGCACGTCTAGATGTGCATATAGGTGTGTTGGTTCCTACACTTATGTATGGTAGTAAATGTTGGATTTGGCAAAAGAAGTATGAAAATAGAATTAATGCTGCGGAGATAAGTAGTCTGAGAAGTATAGCCGGAGTGACTCGGTTGGATAAAGTAAAGAATAGTAAGATAAGAGAACGCTGTGGTGTAAAAGAATATGTGGATGAAGGAAGATTGACGAAGCAAATTTATAAGACGAGTGTGAATGGACAAATTGGTAGAGGTCGACCTCGGCGAACATATCTCGATCAGATCAACATTGTTTTGAAGAAAGGCTAGGTCAAGAGTACCAACAACCGACAAGCATGTATAAGAGCACTGATGAAAGTAGAGGAAGCAAAAGCTGTGTGTAAGAACCGTAGCGGAAGTGGAAGGAAGTGGTATCTGCCTACACCTACGGGAAAAAGGCGTGACTATATGTATGTTTTTCATTAAATTTTTTTTTCATCGTTAATTTATCGTAATCAGTGATTACAAAGTATTTAAAATTGTAGACAAAACGTTCTCTAGGTGGCAGCATTCATTTTTATTGGAACATACGAGTATGTTGCATTTGTCCGGTTGATGACGTAGTATTTAAATTTAATAGCCTCAGCGCCCCTCTTTGGCGAGAATTTTTTTCTCATTGTACCCAAACAGAGTAAGAATTAAAAAAAAATTAAAAACATTTTTGAACCACCCTAATATTTGGTCTAGAAGTGAGTTCTACAAGAATCTGAATGTTCCAAATCAGACAAAGTGTGCTAGCAGATAAAATTATCGGAAGGATGATAGATGACAGTTCTTTACAGTAAAATATCTACGAAGGGTGATTTTTCGTAAAATGAACTTAAGTATCTCATTACTTTGTAATAAATAACTGGAGTAACAAATGAGGTTTAACGTTAAGTTTATTTCTGACAATTTATATCAATAAACAAAAACAACTTGCTTAACAAGGAAATAGTACAAATCATGTTCCGATATAAATTGCGTTACAACTAAAATTTGATGTCAATACTTCCAATAAAAAAAAACTCTTACACAATAAACAATGTGAACGTTTAACATTTAACCGAGTGGGTGCGAGCAATAAACGTTCCAGATGGGCGTCTATAAGCCGTCACGAAATCGCAAATGCAAATACCTCGAATATAAATCTGTTTAAGCAGGTGGGTGTCTACACAGGGAAATAGCATCCTCTCGAATGTAAACCAGTTCAAACACACTTACGACGATTTCTAAGAGATTCATACTCTTACAAGGTGGATTATGCATATATTAATGATGTTCTACTGATGATGACAGCGCAACTAGTTTCGAATTCAAAGCTGTTTACGTGCAAATAATTTACTGACTACATAATTTTCGTTTTAGAAAGAGATTACGAGGGGTTAAAAGATGTACAAAAATAGATCATAATCCTTATGATACCACAGAAATAAATACACAATAAAAAGGGGGAGAAGCATATAAAACTTATAAACTAAAGTAGCAATACATCATACATGTATATCAATAATGTCTAAGAGGCTGTGTCTAATTGAATGCAGCCTCTTTTGTCACTTTAAAGGAACTTGTTTTCTGCTATTTTAAAGATTCAATACTCTTTGCGAGTAACCCCCAATGGCAGTAGGATTATTACCTTTACTTATATTTTAATCGCGGAGGAATAGTATCACAAGACTCGTCGTTAGTATTAACTCGAGATGTTCATCGCACCCTCCTAGCATAAATACTCGTGGGTCTGCTTTAATATCTTCGTATTGTTTAATGTTATTAAATAAGAGTTCACGACAGGTGGACAAAAATTAATAAAAAGAGGTAGATACGGGGTGTTTCTAAATTTATGCGAAAAAATTTAGGAAGTGATTGCCCGTATGAAATTATGGTGGATCTTTCACACAATTTCCTCAGACCATCCACTTTCGAGATATCACTCCAAAAAGGTGGTTAGTAAATTAAGTTTTATTTTTTTTTCTCAAATTAAAGTAAAGATGGTTGGTCGGATTGCCAATTGCCGAAGCGAAACATGAATTGAAACGAATCCTTGAGCAAGAACATATCACTCAGTGGAATGCAAATACTGGCTGCAGAACATCAAGACAACTGATGAAAAAACCTCTCCAGAAGAGGGTAGACGTACTCTGGACGATGAACCGGAGTAGGCTAAGCAGCACGCTTGGCTTGCTCATTGGCCACATCGCACTTCTTCAAACTTAAGCTGTCGGCTGAAAAAAACTGCCGACTATGCGGCGAAGAGAAAGAGAGCAGCATACAGATTCTGTGTATGGATGGACGGAATAAGTTGATGTATTAAACCACATTCGGAGATAATGGATCCAACTGATCTAAATGAGACAGGGCCAACAGAAATCCTGCGGTTTGCCAAAACCAGCGGACTGGAATTCTGATGCCCTGAAGACACAGCGGTAGTCACAGAGGCTCATAAGATCTAGGTGTCAATACCAATGGCCCAACCGCAAGAATGTAATGTCAAGTAAAGAAGGAAACTTGCTATTAAATAACAAAAATTTAACTCGGGAGTTTTTTGGTCGTTCTTTTTCCAATGTTGAGCATCTAAATCTTGAAAGGACCTACTTTACAATTCGGTATGTATTTTTTGATTATTTCTTTTGTTTACGGAACCTACATGGAGGTTCTTTTGTAAACCTGATGGTAGTTATGTAATTATTTCATTTAAATGCAAACTATGATTCTTGCTGTTTCACTGATCTAATTTTACCAATACTCCGTAAATTTTAGAGAAAATTTTCAGTTGTTAAATCCTTTTTTGACCAATTTGATCCTATCTAAAAAATAAGCTAGATATATTGGATCTTTGGAATCTTTAAGTGTTTTTCGATGTTAAGCATCATAGTCTTGAAGTGACCTTAATTTTAAAAGGGAATTTGTTATTTTCTTTGATGGTAAAATTGTTTTCAGATCTAGCACAGAATGTTGTACATTTTTAGTGACTTAATACTCTTTTTGGTACATCTCGGTTTGTAGTTGTCTATGTTTAAAGACAGGGTGTTTTAAAATTCATGGGTGGGGTAATTTTTCTTTTGCATTGTAACTAAAACAACATATCATACAGGATATTGTAGTTTATTTGTTTTTACCGAACCTCTTGGTTCTAGAAAAAAACTTAACAATTAAGAAATGTTTTTAAATAAACAGAACAGGGATTTTAAGTTATATTTTTATTTTACCAAATAATCACCTCCCGAATTACTTCGCATGAATTTAAAAATACTCTGTATATGAAATGTATGAGTAGTAATACATTTATAGACTATAATGTTATGAAAATAAATGTCCAGAAGGCTCTCTCCAAATAAATATCTTCTATCAATGTGCCCTGTCCAGATTTTCACATACTTTTTTCTATATATTCTGCTGCAAGGACTGTATGGTAACAATAATTGAACATCAAGCATTAAAACTTGGTGTTTTTAAAATTTTGATGGTAGCATTGTATCTATCGTCAGTTTTTATGAAATATCTAACCAATTTTTATTTATTCGTTATAGTTCACCTTTAAAATAATTTCGAAATGAACCTTGACTTCATCCGCTAGTATAGAATCAAAAAATTCCAACGTTAATCTAGAGTTTTAGATTCCTTTATGACGGTATGGCACAATTTGCGATAGTAAAAGTACCATTAGGAACCATAAAGGAACCACAAAAGTTTCTGCAGAATTAAATTGCGAAGATAATGGTTAGATAAAGATGCATCAAAAGTTCCACTGCAATTTTAGACGAATTAAGGTCTGCGTTTCGTGCGAATTGTCATGCGAAGAAGAAAAAATACAGTAAAAATATATAATTGTGGGTATATAAGGAGAGTTGATTTATTTTCTCACACTTAGGATAGAATTTAAATGATGTATAAGCATGGATCACGTTTTTTTATTAAAAAAACCATTCGGAATTTCTTTATATCCGTCTTTCACAAAACCACAAACAATATGAAACAAAACCATAATTGAGTTTTTGTACTGATATTTATACGAGACAGAACGAGCAAGTAAACGTAAAATATATTGCAAGAAAGACAAAGCTATTGAAAAAGGACTGCAAAAATGTTGGTGATAAAGAAATAATGTACATACACATGAAGACAGAACTTAAAATGTTATAATTACTGGCTACTGTTTAAAAAATCTGAACAGATCGACTTAAATTAACAAATACATCCCTAAAGATCCACCATCAAATACCTCAGAGATACTAGGGTTATAAAGAGCAAATTGCTGTACTATGAACAGAATAGAATATAATTTTATTTGACCAAATAACAATTATGTTTTTCGCAAGTCACACAAGTACAAAATATTATATAAAAACGATTAAAAATATACACCTAAACCACATTAACTACATACATACATATAGTCACGCCTTTTTCCCGTAGTGGTTGCAGAGACCACTTCCTTCCACTTCCACTACGGTTCTTACACACATCTTTTGCTTCCTCTACTTTCATCAGTGCTCTCATACATGCTCGTCGGTTGTTGGTACACTTGACCTGGCCTTTCTTCAAAACAATGTTGATCTGATCGAGATATGTTCGCCGAGGTCGACCTCTACCGACTTCCGTCCATTCACACTCGCCTTATAAATTTGTTTCGTTAATCTTCCTTTAACTACGGACAGATGCGAAATATCAAATAATTTTCTAATTTATGTATGGACATTTAAATGGGTTTGATTGCATTTATGCCACTATCGTTGCTCAAATTATTTAATAACGTTTCTGAGTGATCAAGGCTTACGTTCTATCATCCCGAACGTACACGAAAGCTGTTTAAAGACACACGAGGGCATTTAAATTGGTCTGAATGTTTATCTCTCTCGCCGTAAAACTTTCTCCGTCAACTTTCGCATCTGTCTGTCCGTAATCTGTACTTAAACTATCACAAATATTCATACAAAATTTTCACAAATCGAAACGCGAAACATGAAATTTCGAATTTGATTAAGACACATTTTCGAGATGTGGGGGTGTTCTCAGATATTCGTCGATAGAGTAAAAACAGTGGGTCAGGATGTGTCTTTTTAATTTTAATTTGAAACTGTTGTAATTGAGAAGCTTAAACTCTTGAGGCAGGAAACTGTAGAGTCCTATATTCATAGAATTAATCTGGGATTTGTTGAGCCTATATCGGGAAGGCCTTAAGTTGTTTGCTCTACGAGTTTGATAATCATGAAAATCAAACTTGGCACGCAAAGTTCTTTTATTTTTGTGAATTTCCAAAAAAAAAAGAATAAATAAATATGGAAGGGACAGGCATAATAGAGAGATAATTTATGTGTGTATGGAAGAAAGAGAAATAACAGGACCGCCCAGTATTGTCGCAGAGCAAAATAGAATTAATGCTGCGAAGATGAGTAGTCTGAGAAGTATAGCCGGAGTGACTCAGTTGGATAAAGTAAAGAATAGTGAGATAAGAGAACGCTGTGGTGTAAAATAAGATATGGTTACAAAGATTGATAAAAGAATGCTTAGATGGTTTGGACACGTAGAAAGGATGGATAAAGGAAGATTGACGAAACAAATTTATAAGGCGAGTGTGAATGGACGAAAGTCGGTAGAGGTCGACCTCGGCGAACATATCTCGATCAGATCAACATTGTTTTGAAGAAAGGTCAGGTCAAGAGTACCAACAACCGACGAGCATGTATGAGAGCACTGATGAAAGTAGAGAAAGCAAAAGACGTGTGTAAGCACCGTAGCAAGTAAAAGGAAGTGGTCTCTGTCTACCCCTACGGGAAAAATGACTATATGTATGTATGTATGATTAAAAGACTTTCTGAATGAGTAGAAGGTTGTATCGTCGGCGTATGCAACATATTTATGAGAAGACTTAAAGTGGAAAAGGTCCTAAATAATGAAGGGTAACTGGTCAAGGACGGATCCCTTAGGTAACACATCTAGAATGAGAACAAGCAACATACTTTTGAACAACCGGACCAATCAATCCCAGGAATTTAGCATAAAATCTCGATGAAAAGCATTCACAAATAGTAAAGTTTAATAATAAAAAAATATTAATGAGGGTGTGATCAATGAACAATTAATTACTCCAAGTATATTGGGATTAAATAATAACAATAAGCATAATAATAACAATAATGTCTGATAATAAGATGATATTTGATTTGTTGGGGAAACATTTTACAATGAAAATTTACAATCTTATTTAAAAAAAAAATAGTTAGTAGTTTAGTTAAGATTCTTATTAACAGTATAGTAATGACTTACCTCATCTGTATCTTCTTCGTCTTGACTAATCTCGCTGTTTTCTTCTATTGGTCCATTGCCTACAAGAGGCTCGGGCTCGATAATCTGGAATAAAAGACATTACTTTGTGTGATTGCGCAAGCCTAGTTAGAGTTGAATTTTTAGTGAAAAGGAAAAGTCAACAGCTCCACCATTTTCAAAATTAAATATTTATGTAGCAAAACATGTATTAAAATTAAAATTTAATAAAAAAACATATACATTTATGGTTTCGAAATCATTAGGGGTTGCTCTTTTCGCTGGTGACAGAATAAAAAATGTCTCTCTTACTTTCTAAATTACATTTTATATCTTCACTGCCCACCAAGCTTTAATCTTACATCATAACTTTACATTAATACATCTCTATTATAGGGTGTTTTTTGCCACCGAAAACCTAATTTAAATAAAACTTTTCTTAAAGTTGTCTCCCACCTTCAAAACCTATTTGTGCATCGCTTACTTTTTGAAAATTGCTTTTAAAGTGTGCCTTTGCTTCGGTAATACATGAAAATCATTAACGATTTCATGTGCCTGTCTTTCTGAAATGAAACTTCTGGAGAAACGCCTTTTCGGAGATGAAACACAAGGTTGTTTACCTGTCTTTACTCTTTCAGCCTCATTGTGGACTAAGTAAAACAAATTAAGCAGTGTGTACTGTTTAGACTTGTCTATTTCTTTTTTGAGCATTAAGCACTCCATTATAAATAATTATAAGATATTTTTAAAGAATAAGGAATTTCCAAAAACGAGGTTTCTGTTTCCATCCCAATAATTTTTCTCTTTGAACGTCCTGATAGAAAGTACATTAATTTTATAACAAACATGGATAGTTTTAGTGACAAATAAAAAAATTCATTAGTGGTATGTTTGATGCCAGAGGAGTAAATGGAATATTTATTGTTCCATTTAGAGGTGTATGTATGAGGGTAGGTAGGCTTTAGGTTAGGTTTGATATTAGTGGAGTGAATAGGAAAATTATTGTTCCATGTGGGGGTATTTGGGTTTGTAAACCAATGGGTTTTTTTGTTCCAAGCCTTATGTATTCCATTTTTGGACGTAGGCCTCCTTCATATGTTTCCATCTATTTTGGCTCTGTGCTTCCCTCATCAATGACAAGCATGCCGTGAGTTTAATATTGTCTATTCAGCGCATTGGCGGGTGTCCTCTGGTTCGTTTGCCCTGCTAGGGTTTCCACTGTAGCAAGTTTTTTGTCCATCGTCTCTTCTATATTCTGGCCACATAACCTGCAAAACTCCATTTAAGCTCAGCTATTTTCTCACCAACATCTTTAACCTGATTTACACGTTCATTTTGCCTTCTATCGAGTAGTGGCAGTCCAAGCATTTGTCTTTCCATCGCTCGCTGTGTTATTCTGAGTGTTTCTAGCGATTTTTTCGTGATGGTCCATATTTGGGCGCCGTACGTCATTACTGGTAGGACATATTGGTTATATCGGCAGCTTCTTAAATGTATTGGGATTTTTCTATTTTTCGGAGAGTTCTACAGTTTTTCAAAGGCTGCCCAAGCCAGTCTTCTTTTTCTTTATATCTCTTGGTTTTGATACCCCTGTCCTGCCAGTTTAGTTGCTTGAAAGCATCTTCTAGTACCAAGCATTCTTCTAGTACCAATGGGTACTGCAAATTTATTCACTATTATGTGTGCAACTATACGGCCAAAATGAAAGACCTATAAAATATTTTGACCATGGTGTGCAACTTGTATATGCCCCTTTCGTTTACCTAAGTAAAAACTAACAACCGGCTTTAAACCACCTTCAAGACAGTAAGTTTTTTTTATAATTTGAAATAAATAATGACATTGTCTTACCTGCGGAGTTTCGTTAAACTGTCTAACGTGATGATTGACCGCCTCAATATCGCTATTATCATTAGATTGTTGTTCGCTTTCTTCTAGTGAACTTTGTCCTTTGCCGAAAAGTTTGTGTGCCTTAGCTTTAAGTTCCCTTGGATGGGGAGTGTTGTGCCGAACAAAAGGTGTCTGTAACCAAAAATTCATTGATAAAATATGAATAATAATTACTTTATAATAGCTTAAACACATAATTTCTCAATGATCAACGAGTTAAGCAGTGATTTCAAAATTGTCCGCTGCGGCCTCTTCAAGAAGCGCAGTTATTTGCAGCCTTATAATTTAATGTTAATAAAGTTAAGTTTTATTTATTTTACCTCTTTTAGATACTTTTACTACGGGTAGGACGCCAGGGACAATTTTTATTTGAAAAAGGGCACCGCGACTCGAAAAAGTTTGGAAACCACTGCATTCTTATCTTTAGTACAAACCATTTTTTTAGATAAAGTTTCGGTTGCAATATCTAATAAAGTGAGCATTCGTAATCATTTAAGTAAAGCAAAGATAAAAAGACAAATCATTAATAAGTAATAAGAATACTTTTATTATTTATCGTATGGTTTTACATGGTAAATAGTAACAGTGGGTATAAATAAATACATGACAAACATTGTTTAAAATTTAGATATAAATTTTGGTAATTATACCAATAAATATATAAGCATAAAGTCAAATTATATTAAACCTAGTAACCTGCGTCAGTTTCTCCAATCCTTCAGGAAATTTTCGATATATATAATCGTCAAGTATGTGGTGCATGGTTTGGTTTGCAGCACCCGGATGTTTGTGAGTCCCCATTTGTATAGCATGTGGGCACATATTCCATGATCAGTGCGAAATCTGTTAAGAGCTGTCCATAATTTACGGGGGAGGAAGAAGCCTTCTACTCGCGTGGTTGGGTCCATGATGGCGTCCGAGTTCGCAGGTGGATGTTGGCTTCAAAACTCTCGCCATCTTACAGCACCGTTGTATGACAAGACTACTTCCTGGTCTAGCCAAGGAGGTTTCTCCGATTTAAGCCTGACTGGGGGTATGTTTTGTAGCTGGTTATAGAGAAGTGAGTGTCGGACTGTTTGGCACTTATGAAGCTCCTCAGCAGTAGCCGCCTCTCGTCTAATTGAAGGAGGTGCAATACAAGTCAGTGTAGGCAGCAAAGGTAGTGGTGTTGATTTTACCGTTCCGCTAATGATTCTCATAGCCTGGTTTAGTTTTGTGTCAACTTTGTAGGTTAGGGCACTGTTCTTCCAAACTGGGGCATAATATTCTGCAGTAGAATACACGTTTGCTCCCAATCTCTTACCTGCCAGTTCCATGATAATGTCCACCCTCGTGTTAACTTAATTGGCTGTATTGTCTTGGTGCTTTTTAAACGTGAGGGTCCTGTCTGAAGTGACATTCGGGTTAGGGTTGTGTTCTAGTTGCTTTCCGTCAAATAATATGTTTAACTTACAATGGGCTTCACGGTTATTCAGATGGCAGGCATTTACTTCCGTTTTTGAAGAATTCGGTTTAAGTCTCCAGTTTGGGAAATAACTGTTCATCGTGGATAAATCAGCGGTTACAGCATCCTCACATTCGTCCAGGCTTTTTGCTCGGTATGCCAGAGCCAAGTCGTCGGCGAACTGCACTTTTACTGCATTCTTAGTTGGCAATTTCGACGTATAAAGGTTAAAAAGAACAGGTGACAGCACGGAGCCCTGCGATAGACCATCGTTTAACGTGCGCCATCTACTTGCCTTTTCTCCTATAAAGGTTTGTAGACGTCTGTTTGTTAGCATGTTATTTATCAGGTTAATTAACTGTTTGCATGGAATAATTTCTGCAAGCTTTCGAAGAAGGCCATGTCGCCATACAGTGTCAAATGTTGCTGTGAGATCGACAAATGCCACTGATGTTTTGAGATGATGTTGGAACCCTGCCTAGATGTAGGACGTCAGGGCTAGTACTTGGTCGCAGCAGCCTCTATTTTTACGGAATCCTGCTTGTTCTAGTGGTAATATCGGCTCGATGTAAGCTTGAATACGATTAGGAAGCAGCCGTTCGAGCAGTTTGTAGGCGACACTTAACAATGATATTGGGCGGTAGTGGGATGCATTTTCTTTCAACGTGTTAACTCAAAGATGCCTGGACGGTAATCAGGACCTTTATATCTGCTTTATAAACTATAATAAAGCCTTCGATAAGGTAAAGCATGACCAACCTATAAACCTTCTTGAAAACAAAAACCTCGATAGACAGGGTGTAAGATTAATCTCAAATCTGTATTACAATCAACGAGTCACAGTAAAAGTTGGACTGAAAAAATCTGAAGAAATGGAAATAAAGAAAGAAGTCACGACAAGGGTACATATTATCGCTATTATTATTAAATGCGTATTCGGAGCAAATTATAAAGGCTTAAAAAAGGCTCGTCCCAACTTTATAAAAATGAAAAAAAATACTATGTAGCGAAGATTTGACGTTAGGCCTGAGACTGCGATTGGCAAAATGTACTTAGTGTGCCCTACCATGGTGCAGAATAATGAACGCTAAATGCAGATGCAATAAGACGGCTTAACTCTTTCGAAATGTGGATATATAAAAAAATCCTAAGAATTTCGTGGGTAGATCGAACTGCTAAGAAGAACAAAACAAAAAGAAGTTGAACGTACAATTAAGGAGAGAAAGCTACAGTATTTGGGACACATAATGCAAGGCGAAAGATACAGCCTCTTACGACTAATAATGCAAGAGAAAATAGAAGGCAGAAGAAGCATAGGAAGAAGACGAAATTCGTGGCTAAAAAATCTGAAAGAATGGTTTGGTTGCAGCTCCAAACAACTTTTTAGAGCAACTGCCTCAAAAGTGGCGATAGCGATGATGATTGCCAACCTCCGCCGAGAAGATGGCACTTGAAGAAGAAGGGATGCACTACTGCCGTCTTTACCGGGTTTCTTTGTGGCAATTAACTTTGCAGCCTTAAACAGTCTTGGCAATTTTCCAGATGTTGAATAGTTGTACAAGCCATTTTTTAGTCTTGGGGCCTGCGTTTTTAAGGAGCTCAGGAAATATACCATCAAAACCAGCCGCCCTACCCAGTTTTACTTGTTTCAACCATTCTTCTAGCTCATCAGTAGTAAATAAAAAAACAATTCTAGATGAGCATTGAGTTGAGTTTACTTTGTAGTTGTCTTTTTACTTGTCTGGCATGGTCTTTGTTCATTGTTGCTTTTGAGTTTAGTAAAAGGCTAATTATGCTACCGTAAAATTTCGACAAGTTAACAGAACAATGAAAATGAGTCGGGAAAACTTTGAGAAAAACATACAGCAACTGAAAACATCGACTAACCATTTATTTTGATCAATTTGTAATAATAGTCCTTTTTAAAATCAATAGTCCTTTTTAAAATCACAAGCTCTTTGAAGATTCAGGATCGTGTCATCTCCGAACATATGTTTAATTGAAACGTCGAATTTTGTTAATAGAAACGATGATTGAACGAAAGATATATCTTTTAAATATAGTGCCTCGACTTTTTTTTAACTATGTAACAAACAAAATTTTTGAATCGGGAATATAAACACGTCTTAAAAATACCGCAGTCAAAGATTGTTTATGCATTTAAAAATAAAATCAATACATTCCAAGGCGTAATAAAACAAGTCCGAGAAAATAACAATTATTTTTAAAAATCGCAATAAATATTGTACCAAATTAATGAACTGGCAATACTGTGGGAATAACAATATACATACATTTTTTTTTAATGAAAATAGTCGCAAAAAGGGTAGACCGATCGTGTGGGCCGCGGACGGCCCGCACTGCAACTATTAGAAGGGGATGGGATTATAGAAAGAAAATTATTGTTGACCCGCTTTTTGAAAAGTTGCAGGTCATAGTTCTCTGGAAAAACTGATTTTGGAAGCTTGTTTCATTCCGTAGCAGCCCTGTAAAAATAGGATTCTTGATGAAGATTGGTCCTTGTAGTGTCAATCTTGAGAGTAAATGGGTGAGACTGATCAGCGTGCCGAGTTCTTCGGCCGAATGTGGCCAATGGTGGTACAAGAGTTTTTATTTCTCTGGAGCATCTGCCATGGAAATGTCTGTAGAGTAATGACTGGTCTGCAACTCTTCTTCTATGTTCTAGGGGGTGAGGGGTATCTGTGAGAGTTGAACTGCTTATTAACCGAATAGCACTTTTCTGAATGGAATCTAGAAGACGAAGAGAATGCCTTGGTGCTGAACCCCAAATGTGCGAGCAATACTCCAGTAGAGATGGGATTTGAGCCTTGTACGTCTTCAACAGTTGATCAGGAGTAAAAAACTTTCTGGCTTTCCACAGAAAACCTAGCCTCTGGCTTGCCGACTTTGCGATGTTAGCAACATGGTCATGCCAAGACATATTATTGGACACCGTGACTCCCAAAATCGAAATGGAAGGACTTGATTTAAGGGTATTTCCAGACATTGTGATGGAATGATTTGAGTAATTCGCATTCTTTGAAAACGTGGCGCTTTGTGTTTTCTGGGCGTTGAACTGAACAAGATTATTGGTTCCCCACTCGACGATTGCTTTAAGATCTCTATTGATGGAATTATGCCTGATTCTATTTGTATCATTCACCGAAAGTGATCAATAGGATGTGAAAGTTGAGACAAGTTTGCTATCGTCTGCGAAACTGTAAATGGGGTTCGTGGTGGTTTTCAAGAGGTCGTTGATGTGTAAAAGAAATAAGATGGGGGACATCGGCAACGGTTTTAAACATTTTATAGTCACGTCTTCTATTTTTTGGCCTTGGAGAAAAATTATTTTTGATGCAGCTTTTAATACTAAAATGGAATGGGACGATCAAACATTTCGATAAAAATTGCAGCTGCTTATTGTAAGAAATAATAAAAACGTATTCTACTCAAAAACTATATTTATCGTAAAGCGTATTCAAACTATCCCTCGATAACAAAAATGGGTCTACTTATTGTCGTCCCTTCATGAAGACTGCCGCCAGCCCCCGTATCCCGTCCTTTTCTTTAGATACCTGCTCTCCAGATGTGTTCGTGTACCCAAAAAGCTCGCCTTGCATACAGCGTGGATCCAAATATATTTTACATTATGGTTGACCGTAGCATCCATATTTCTATTATAGTTCTTCCATCAGAACATAAAAACTCGTTCCAAACCCTTACCGACAATATTGTTTAATCAAATCCACGTGGTCAGTCGCTTTCCCTGATTTATACCAGATTTTATAGGGGTAGTAAACATTATTTTGAGCACGAATGTATATTAAATATTGATTACTCCTCACATAACTGTGTTCTGTAATTGATAATGGAAGAATCATAAATTACTCATAATGAGGAATATATTAAGTCTTACATCATACATGCTGCCATTCTGTAATTTTCGCAACCAGTAGCAAATAATCTGAAATTAATTTTGCATAATTTTTGTTAAACCAACAAATTTATTTTTGCATTATTATTAGTCTGTGCAGCAAATAAAAAGGAACATCACAATTATAAGAAAATTATACAATACAGCATGAGTAATTTTCGTGTAATTTCTTCAACGTCATTACCAAGTTAATAGCTAGTTATTATTATTAACCGCATAATTCCGTGACATTTAAAAAAAAAAAATGTTTGAATCTTCTACATCATAAATGTTAAAGAGCATAAATAATTACTTTTTCTCCCTTCCGGGCAGAAAGCGTCTTCTTTCGGTAACGAAGTTACCGCTTTCCACCTCCGGAAGGGAGAAAAATAGTATACAAACCTTGGGCAGTAAAGTAAAAAATGTCTCAGAGCACATGTACGTTGACCTCGGCTTCGCTTTGGCCAAAAAACATATGCTACGGGATATTTCTTACTTTATTGCTCTAGGTATGTAATATACTATTTATTCAGTATTTGTACTGTTTGCAGCATCATCTATGTAAGTATAATTACCGAGTTTCTTTTATTTGCGTGTGTGTGATTGCAAACAATTTCAAGTCTGCATTGACAGATATTGATGCTTGCCCCGACATTTGCGGCACGAGCGCGTATAGCTTGACCAATGCATGAAAGTTAGATTTTCTGCCGTAAAATCGGAGCCAAAACCAAAATGGCTATCTGCAGACAAGGTAAGGAGTTATTTTGTTAACTACCCTTGAATCAGGACCCTCCTTCTCGATTTTGGGAGTCACGGTGTCTAATAATATGTCTTGGCATAACCATGTTGCTAACATCGCAAAGTCAGCAAGCCAGAGGCTAGGTTTTCTGTGGAAAGCTAGAAAGTTTTTACTCCTGATCAACTGTTGACGACGTACAAGGCTCAAATCCGACCTCTACTGGAGTATTGCTCGCACATTTGGGGTTCAGCACCAAGGCATTCTCTTCGTCTTCTAGTTCCATTCAGAAAAGGGCCATTCGGTTGATAAGCAGCTTAACTCTCACAGTTACCCTTCACCCACTAGAACATAGAAAAAGAGTTACAGACCAGACATTACTCTACAGATATTTCCATGGCAAATACTCCAGAGAAATAAAAACTCTTATACCACCACTGGCCACATTCGGCCGAAGAACTCGGCACGCTGATCAGTCTCACCCATTTACTCTCAAGATTGACACTACAAGGACCAATCTCCATCAAGAATCCTTCTTTTACAGGGCTGCTACGGAATGAAACAAGCTTCCAAAATCAGTTGTTCCAGAGAACTATGACCTACAACTTTTCAAAAAGCGGGTTCACAATCACCTCCTTTCTACAATCTCTCCCCCTTCTAATAGTCGCAGTGCGGGTCGTCCGCGGCTCACATGATAGGTCTACCCTTTTTACGACTATTTTCAGTAAAAAAAAATACTTCGACAGTGCGTTTGACTCTCAGATATACAGACCATTGTCATTTATCATTCATATTAATTTTAAACTCCTTAATAATATGTCGTAACGGTTTTCAGCAAGCAAAATTTGTTTTTATTGTTTTTGTAAAGCACTTTAAAAGCGACCCTTAATGACCTCAATGGGAATGGTATACTTAAAATTCCTTCTACGTAAAATTTTCTCTACGATAATGCTTTTAAAAACTTTTATAGCCACTAACAATAGCAGCAACATCTTACATCATAATTTGGAGTTGTTAATTTTCGCGATTACGACACGTAATCATAAAACGTGTCACATACTCGTATTATACAGATGTAATGCTAATCACAAATAATAATAATGAAAACGTGATAAAAGTGCACTCTACTAGAATTTTGTTTTATTTTAGCGATATAGATAGAAATATTACTTGGCACATACAATTTTATTAGCAAACATTTTCTGAATAACCAAGCATATTACTCTATTGTTTAATGTTTTAGAAATCAGGTGTAAGTGTATATTCGCTCACGGTCAAAAATATTCCATACTATAATTTAAGTATCTTTTTTTATTTCTTTTTCTTTAACACTCTCTTTTATTGCTCAATTGCTCAATGAGCTCCATGCTACCCTTCTGAGTAATGTCATCTCATGGCATAATGGAACCATTACCAAAGCTCACGTTTTATACGATATTACATTTTGGAAAACGTTGGAATATATTAGATTTTAATGAATGGCTTTTTGTAAGTATGCCCTCCAATTTGATAAGGTCTATTAATAGCGGTAAAAAAACGATTAAAATTAAATGCATAATGAACCGGCAGAGACTATACAGCTATCAATGTCATAAAAACAATGACTAAGCACAAAATTTTTTTATCACAGTTTTATATCTTTTGAATTCCAATATTTTGACGGAGTTATTAAGGATGTTATAGAGATTGAGGTTCAAGGAATTTTTGCAGCAAACAGCTAAACTATGTCGAGGAATAGTCAGTAAATCAGACTTGTGTTATAATAGTGTAAATCGGAATGTTTGGGAGAATTTGTTCACATTTTGGTGTATTTCTAATAATACAGTAAATATTATATATATATATATATATATATATATATATATATATATATATATATATATATATATATATATAGTATATATAGTAGGCAGTGGCATGATACCAAGATGAATGAAATGTTGAAGGCAATTGTCTCTAAAATTCACGTTTGCCAATTTTCTGATAGCTTTTTTTGACATCTAAAAGCTGCTATACCAAACAATCCTAGGAAAATATTTCATTTTGTCGCAATTAATATTAGCTGAACCACTTTTTGGGTCCTCTATATACTGGGCTAATTGGATAACTGTTATTTTTAAATATCTTTATGTATTATTTCTCAAATGTGTTTTTTTTTGTGAATATGAAATATTTCCCTTAATACCGTATCAAAATTAATGTTTGATAGGCCGTTTTGAAGATTATAACGAAGCTAATGACGAAAAATAAGTGTTGGTTTATTTCCGTTAAAAAATTACATTTTAAAAAGTTCTAACCACAATCAACATATCATACATTTATATGATAGACGTCAACGATATTACGTGACGTCTGTCAACAGTTTAATGATATCTTTGTGTTGAAGATTCATACGTGTAAAAAGTAAACGATGACCACGTTATAACCTCCAACATAGTTTTTGAAGAAGTATTGTAAAATTAATTTAAAAAATTAAAAAATGCATACATAGGGTGTTTCATTGGGAACGGACAAACGTCAACGATGGATAGACGGCACCAAAATGGACCTAAATATACCATATTTGTTAAACTCACAACTCAGAAGTTTTATAATCGAGAGAGTTATAGATTATAGAGGGGTCATACTCAAGCACCTCGAGCTATCAGATCTTTTGTGCATAATCTTAATCTATTCAAAGGCCGGGATTCCGAGACTTCGTACAAAGTTTATCAGTTTCCTGGTGGTTTCAGACCCCATGTCTTGCCAAAGACTCTGTGACATGTCCAGCTTGCTACTATAGCTCTACAAAGAATGTGGTTGAGTTGGCTGTCAGTTTTTGGTCGATTATTATGCCCAAACATTTAACTTCTTTGGAAAATGTGAGCTAGATTCCATTCAGAGTTGGGGCTTCAAGTTCGTACTTTCGCATCCTGGTGAATGAAATTAGCACTGTTTTGCTAGGATTGATATTGAGTCCGTCCTTTTTGTACCAGCTTCTGATTTGTGTTTAGGGCTACTTGCATGCGGTTGGAAATTACTTCTCTATGTCTGCTGCTGATAGTGACGACCAGGTCATCGGCGTAACCTTGAGTCGTGAAACCAGAATCGTGTAGCTTAACTATCAGGTTGTCGACAACCAGCAAAGGCAACAGAACTTCCCCTTGGGGACAACCTTTTTCTACTGTCATCTTGACTGCCTCTCCCCCAAGAGTCGCCACAATAATTCTGCTTTTCAGCATAGATTGTATTCTTCTAATCAGTGAGGTGTTTATATTCCTTTCCTCGAGTGAACTAGTTGTGGAAGCATGCGAGGTAATATCAAAAGCACCTTCTATGTCGATGAAGGCACAAAGAGCCATTTCTTTTTCCACGTAGGTATGCCTTTTTAATGCTTTTAACTAGGCATTGTAGAGCATTTATCGTGGATTTACCTGCTTGATAAGCAAACTGTTGTATCGAGAAAGTTAGTAGACAAACAACATGCGGGAAAATGGAAATTACATAGTTTGTTTCAGTGTTTGTGCTTTTTTCAAATAATTAAGCAGATTTTAAAAATTCGAAAAAACAGGGTGTTTGTTTGAGGACCCAAAAATATGTTCAATTTTTGTTAATCCAATATCTCGATTATAACACGTGTAAGACCCAACAAAAATGGTATATTTATACCACTTTGGTGCCCTCTATTTACAGTTTCCCGATGGAAACTGTATATAATGTTATTACAAGACTAATTTTGTTACTATTTTGTAAAATAAAATATTTAAAATTTATTTGTATTTACTTATTTCTACTTTATTATACGTAACTAACCACTATCGGTGCGAAGTGTTCGCAAGAGTTACCTCTAGTGTTAGTTAAAAATTTAATCAAATTAAACACACATTCATTTTAAATGTTATTAGGGTTAATCAATTATTACTGGGTGTTCGGATTTTTTTGAATGTAAGTATATTAATTTATTTCTTCATTTAGTTCGAAGGTTTCTATAGCAACTAAATTAGTGTGTTATCTAAACAAGTAAGAATTGCTTAAATCTTTAGTGTACTAAGAGCTCTTGCATCTGGACCCAAGTGAAGTGGTGTGACAGTTATCGTAATTATTACTCCATAGAAACAAAGAATACCTCCGTATAGCACGCGATTTATTCTAAACAACTAATTCCTTTATATTTTACAACGCTGTATATTAAAAACAAGCGATCGTTATGGTGGGTAATTCGTCTGAAATAGCGCGTATATCATGCTTGTCTGTAAATCTTAATGTACAACATAACGTATGACTAATGCTAAAACAAACAACACAGCATTCCGGAGCTTAAGATAACGGTGTTACGCGTTTAAAATGTAAAACATTAAGTAATAATACATCTCGAGGTGAAATATTGATATTTCTTTATCGTAAATACAGCGTATTCCATAAATATGGATCAATATGGGAATATTATTTAATATTAATATAATATTTTATACGAACGGCTCTAAACTAGAGGGGAGAGTGGGTTGGGGTCTCTTCACAAAAGAGCTCTCACTTAGCCTATCGTTTCGTTTGCCTGATTACTGTAGTGTGTAACAAGCCAAAAGCCATTACCGAGGCAGCTGTCTGGATAATCCGCAGCAAACAAAATTTTAGCGAGATATTCATTCTTTGCGACAGCCCGGCTGCTATCAAATCATTTAACTTAGTCTACTTGACCTCTAGGGCAGCGGTGCAATGTCGTGCCGCTCTGAATGAGCTAGGAACTAAGTTCAGACTTCACATTGTCTGGGTACCTGGACACAGGGACGAGCTAGCAAGAGAGTGGACCACCCTTTCAGCTGTATCTGTCTCATCTCAGCAAGGAGTCATCGAAACAGATTAATTAATTTGGCCTAAACTAGATCTACGTCGAACTAATGATGTGTTAACTCTATCCAGGGAGTCCATTAGATATGCGATCGCGGCCATAACAGGACACTGGGCAGGTGGATCCCATGCAAGGCGCATGGGAATTGCAGAGCTACGACACGACTTATGTAGAAGCTGTCACGATGACGAAGACGAGGAAACAATGGTACATCTTCTCTGTCCTGCCCTATGCAGAAATACTAGGGCAACCGAACTTTGATGATTTATCTGATCTCAACTCAGTTACCATCAAAGACCTTACACTGTTTAATAAAAGTTCCAACCGGTTCTCACGGTAGAGGGGGAAGGCACCGCCATCCATCACGGTATCACAACGGGCCAAACCTTACCTTACCTAAGTAACATCTCGAATATTGATATTCGTGATATTGTCATACCAAAAGGCGAAAAAGCTTTCGTTGAAAATTAAAAAATACGTCGTCCAAAGCGGCGTCAATAAAGGAGCGAAACGAAATGAGGTTTACGACATTTCGTAGTAACATAAACGAAATAGTGGAAAAATTTTCTGTGAAATAGAGCGGCTGTGTTTATTTTCAAAATCTCTACTGACAAATTATAATAACATTAATAACGCCAATAATTCTTTTATTTTGTACAATATCTCGGTGTGCCAAGAGATATTTTAGTAGCGAAAACGCGTGCTGTTCATTCATGTAGCGTGTAGCGGATGTAAGTAGAAGCTACATACATGGGCGCGCCGAAAAATTGTATTTGGTGGTAAAAAAACGATCAAGGTCATAAATACGTGGCGAAAGTCTGTATTTTTGAGGCCAGAAATTCGACAAAATGTTGCCATTTGAATATTTGGTTCGAGGGGGATGTTTACAGCAGAGAATAATAATTAAGAAGCGACAAAAGCCTTTTTTCTAAAGGCGCATTACACAGTGAATCAAAGATAGCAAGTAGTAATTTTTGCTAATAAATAACAAATATTACTAAATGACATGTTTACAAACTGTGCTTAATTTGAAAATATTTAAAACTATATAGGGTGTCCCAAAAAATCAGAGCAGCATAAAGTTATATTTTTTAAATAAAACACCCTGTACTTAAGTTGTTTTTTTTATCTTATATGTGAAGATAAAACGTTTGCAATATTGGTCTTATCAAGGCATCCAATAAAATCGATGATCTTGTGTATAAAAAAAGGCATGTCATTACTGACAAATAACACACCAAATTTAGCAAAACAAACTGTCATATTCGGTTTAAAAGAATTAGAAGCTTTTATAAAAGCATCCATGTAACATTGGGCACATGAAAAACGTACAAGGTGTGCAATATCTGCATACGTACATACATACATAAAGTCACGCCTTTTTCCGTGGGGGTAAGCATAGACCATTTCTTTCCAATTGCTTCGATTTTAAAACACGTCTTTTGTATCTTCTTCCTTCATCAGTGCTCTCACGCATGCTCGTCAGTTGTTGGTACTCTTAACCTGGCTTTTCTTCAAAACAATGTCGATCTGATAGAGGTATGTTCGCCCAGGTTAACCTCTACCGACTTGCCCATTCACACTCGCCTTATAAATCTGTTAATCTTTTTTTATCCATCCTCTTTACGTGTCCAAACCATCTAATCATACCTTTATCTATCATTATTACTACATCTTTCACATCGAGGCGATTCCTTGTTACGCTATTCCTTACTTTATTCATCAGAGTCACTCCAGCTACACTTCTCGGACTGCTCATCTCCGCAGCATTGATCTTACTTTCATGCTCCTCTGCTAAACCCAACATTCACTACCACACATAAGTGTAGGGACCAGCACTTCTCTATGCACAACCATTCGTGCCTTTTTTACACTTTCTGGCTGCTCATAAAATTATACATGGCCCCGTTCATTTGTTTCCCTGCCAAAACTCTTCGCTCAATATCACAGTTATACTTTTTTTAAAGTTAAGTATACAAACTCTTTCAGTCGTTCCACTCTGTCTCTTTCAATCAGCAACTCGCAGTTTGTTATGCTTTCTTCTAAATTAAACACCATTACTTTTGTTTTGCTTACATTCACTTTTAACCCTCTGATTTTTAGGGCATTATGCATAATATTAACCATCGCCTGCAACTCCTCAGTTGACACAATATCACCTGGTTATCGGTTTAAAGGAGACATTTGACGATTAAATCATTCATAACTCAATCTATAAGCAATCTCTTTTAAATCTTTTAAACATCCGTCTATAAATAAGTTAAACAGTCGTAGTGAAGCCACACGACCCTGCCCAACACCGTTTTGATGTTAAACCAATCCGTGCAAGCTCCGTTTATCCTGACACAAGCACTGAAATCCTCGTCAAGTGATTTCAGCGCTCCTATAAGCTACCGCTCTGCTTTCTTCTGGGGAAGACCATTAAGTGATGAAATCATTCCTAACCTCTTTCAATTGATAAATAATATCATGATTCAAAATCTAAGCAAATGGATTCTTCAGCGTTTTGAGATCAGTATATTAATTTAAAATTAAAAAATTACAGAATCAAGTGAGCGGTGCTATGACGTAACAGTCCCTAACATTATCCGTCTTTGTCTGTCAGATACAGAACCTTAGGACGGATTTACTTTGATAAAACAAGTACCCACAATTGATCAGCTCAAGGTCGATGAAAGTGTAGGGACTAGCACGTCACTGCATTACACCAATAAGAGCAACCTATACAAATGGCGCATAAACGTTAATATTTGAAATGGAAACCAAGTAATTCATACTACAGAACGAAAAAAATATATAAAATAACATTATATGATAGTTTTTAGCAAGCATTAGCAAGGTTCCTAAACAGTTTTAAAAATAATCGCTGATAATGAGCAGTGTAAAATAGGTATATTAACTTTTTTTAAAAGAGACACTACTGTTAAGGGTTTTTCACACGTTGCTAGATTTCGAGCTTTCTAGAATGATATGTTGTTTGGAGATCGGTAGGAAGCAATACTAGTTTAATCTCAAACGATGCTTGATTGCTAGCTTGTTGTTTTGCTAGGTTGACAGTTATATTTAAAATTTAAATATGGATGTAATAGTTACGCAAGAAGTAATTGCTAGTGCGACATTATTATTGGTTAAAATGCTTCACATTGGGAGTCGCGAATGGTTGATGCGAAGAAATAACAGTAACATCACCTTAACTATGCTGTTTAATAAACTTGGGTAGCTTTTTAATCTAAATACTATGTATTTTATCTATCCTGCATCATTCACAAACTTCAGTAGAATGGAAGAGACATTTAATGAGCTGCTTTGTCTTCTCAAACCACTTATTGAGAAAAGAACAGCGAAGCCGTCAGGAACGTCACAATCCAGCAGCATAGCGTGCAAAGCTGCATTCAAGACTCTGAGCAAACTAGCAAGCTCGTAATCACGCATCGTGTCAACAGGCCTTTACAGTCGAGATTCATGTTTTCAGCTGCCTAATGCTCGTATTTCCGCGACAGGAGAAACAACAGTGATCTCATCTATAAACTGCTGGACCCATCTTGCCCAGGATTCATTTCCCATTGTACCCCAGAGGGTAGTGCAGAATAGAAAATTTCACTTAATTTTTAAACAATAATTATTAATTAAGATAAGTTTAGCTTTAGTTTATTTATACAGAAACAAGTATAAATAAACCTAATCGTGTAAGCTTAGATACCTCGTTTCCTTAATGTCTGCCAATTAAAATCTTGCCGACCGAGATTACAGGAGAGATTAAAGAGGTGAACTCTTCCATCGGCCAAGTAGACGCAGGATTTAGGATAATCCATTTAAGCGGCCAAATCCACATCTGCCGAGAGTCGATCCTATTAAACCACCAGCAGGTATTTATAATTATTTAAAGTAAAGGGGAAATTTGTAATGGACGTTTAATTAGAGTTAGGTCACTTTTAGAAAGAAAAGTTAAACCTACATACACACAGTCACGCCTTTTTCCCGTAGAGGTGGGCAGAAACCACTTCTTTCCACGTACTACGATTCTTGCACTTCTTCTATTTTTATCAGCGCTTTTATACATGCTCGTCGGTTGCTGGTACTTTTGACCTGGCTTTTCTTTAAAACAATTTTGATCTGCCACTTATAAATCTTCCTTTATCTATATTTGTTACTACATCTTCATTCACACCACAGCGTTCCCTTATCAAACCATTCCTCACTTTATCCATTACTCTAGCTATACTTTTTAGAGTACTCATTTTCACAGCATTTTACTTTCATGCTTCTGCTAAAATTAACATTCACTACCATACGTAGTTGTAGGGATCAGCACTGCCAGTCGTGCCTTTTTGACAAGTTTACGCTGCTTATAAAGTTGTGCAGTGCTCCATTCATTGGTTTTCCTGCCATCCTTCCTTTTCACGTAAACTTTGACCCAAAGTATACAAACTCTTTCACCTATTCCATACGCACTCTCTTTCAAATCGTCTATGAATAAGTTAACCATTACTGATATATCTTTAACCTTACCAACTAAAGCATTCTGCCTGTGGCTTAATAGAAAATACCCACTGGTTGTATTTTGTAAGGGGACAACCGACGTGACATCTCTGTTGAATTGGGAATAGGGTAACATTTGCATTCCCCTCCACTCAGTTTCCTCCGGGATGTGATTATTATCTAGACATTTACCAATCATTATTTTTCTCGTATAACTTTTTCTTTGATTCTCCAATACATTATATCACCCGTATAAATTGTAATTGATGGATTTTATGCTTATACTACTGGTTCTGCTCTGTTACCTTAAGTTTTAAAGAGTACATTCAGTGTTTTAGCTTACTGACTCTCTACAGAGGAAGGAATGCAGAGAGGTCATCGTTAAAAAGGACAGGTGTTCGTATCTCACTACTTATAAGATTTATTAAACATGGCAACTACGACAGAGAGTGACTTAACTGATAGTATTCTTTAAACTGTGATATAAACATCACCATTGTGTTTTTTGTGAACTTTTGTAAAGCCCAAATACTTAAAACCAATATTTAAGACCAATTGGCTGTTTTGAAATTTCGTCAGAAACTTAGATTAGATTAGATTTTAATGGAAGGCTTTTTGTAAGTATGCATTCCGCCTGATGAGGTCTATTGTGCCTTCCCTGTGGTTAGAGCTTGCCATTTCCTCGCAGTGGCATAGAACGTATTCCAACGTCTATCCCTTCCAACCCCGAATGTCCTAGGATTTATACCAGTGTGACATTATTTATGTCTGATGTATCCTCTGCAATCTATCACGTTTGGTGAGGTAATAACCGAAGAGGCCAATGCCTTCAGCACAGCTTAGTTATCGGCTATTTTTTTATTCACAAAGTTCAGCCTTCTGATTTCCTTAGCAGTGTTTAATGGCGGCAGTCTCAGCTTGAAACAACGTAGCGTGTCGACCCATACTGATCGTCATCTTTATGGAAACCAAGCCTTACCATTTTCGATATTTTCCCCTTCGTTTATTATGACAGTCCACATAACGACCCTAACTTAATGTTAATTTTTGTAGATAGTTAAAAATACGTGCATGTAGCCCTTACTGGCCACTTTGAAAGCCTTGTTATGGATCTAAGGTAAGAATCATAATCAATTAATTTTATCACATAATGGTATGTATTATTAAAATTAGATCAACATTGTAATTGTTGCCATATTTGAATTTATTTTAGAATCCATTTGAAAGAGGTCGAATAAATCAGTGACCTATGCCCAAGAAAAGCTCTCCCTTTTGGGTGATCGTATAGATGTACCAGACCTCTTTGTAGATACCGATTCCCCGTTCCGACTTCCATCCCTTCTTCTTTGGCTGGGAAAATGGATTAAATCGAGCAACCTTACAACTTTTTAAGGCTTCCAATCATGAAACACTCTTCTAAGCATAGGTTCTTTTTTCGTATAATAAACTTTAACTGTACCTAACCTTTTATCGTCTTTTTTAAATTTTTTATATCTCAAAGTGTTTATATTGGATATAAATAAAAAAACATATTGGCAACCTTGAGAATCTCAATTCTTTAGATTTGTATGCCAAAAAAAAATATTGCCACTGAGTGTTAACGCATGATGGATCACATGTAATTATTTAACCAGTTGCTCGTCCTGGTTATTTTCACTACAAGACCTCGACATGCAAACACATACCCATATTTTAGAATACTATTCTTCATTCATAATTTTGCACATCGGCATTTAATAATTTAACGATTATATCATTTAATTAACACAAAGAGAGTTATTAATTTAACGGATAAAATACGACTACTACGATGTTAGTTACTTCGAAAAAAAAATTTAATACGTTTACTTAAAATATTATCGTACAAAAAAGAATACTTACGCCCTGTTAATTTAACAAATTAAAAATTAAAGTATAGTAATCCTACTATTTGAATGATCCAATCGCAATTACCCACCTAGTTTTGCAATAAGAACAAGCGCTGTACCTGTGACATAACAACAGGCGTTTCAAAATTTATTTAAAAAAAAATTATTCCAATGCATTAATATTGGTTTTTGTCGACCGCCCACTACACAAAATGAAAAATCGACTATTTTTTACTATGATACAATACGGTTCAAGAGCAGCGATTGGGTCATTTTCGTAAATCCGATTTAATAAAAACATAGGCACCTGTGACAATAACTGTCATTTGCTGTTTTCAAATTAATAACTTACGAAATCCGCTAGATTTTACGTGTGAATAAGACCGTGGTGTGAATATTAGTATTCATAATAATCAAAAATGGATAGAGATAGCGATATGGATATCAGTAACACTCCTCCGGAGCTGCGGGAATTGGCATTTATGGCCACGTTGGATTTACTCCCCCAGAAATTACTAATTTTATACGAAAAACAATACAACACATTCATTACTTTCATAAAGGTATGTAGAGGTCGACGAAAAAATGCACCTCGGCGAAAAACTCTAATGTCTCGCCTGCTTGCTAGCTTCGGCTATTAATTTGCAGACTCGACTATAATATACAGTTCGTCAATAGTACATAAATAACCATTTTCTTCTATTAAATAAACAGCTACATCTTGCGCAGAATATTATTTTGAATAGCATACTAACACATTATGATTTGTACTTTATTCGTTGTCTGGCAACGTTATATTTTAGGAGGACGGTCAGTTGCGGCTAGTGCGATAGCTTGTGTCCCTGTGCAAAGTGCACCTGAGACCCCAAGCTTGGATCACTTGGCAAGCGAGCATTTTGTTCGTCTGCCAAGCTGCCAAAGCCCCAGGAGCAACTTGAAGAGTTGAACCTGCCACCACCCCCAGTACTCATTGTACCAGGCTTACTCTCGAACCGAAACCCTGAGGTCCAAAGGTGGCCGATGAAGTCAGCGCAAAAGTACCTAACGCAGTGCAGGGCACTATAAAGTTAGAGTCTTACGATAGCTAGAGCGCAAGTTATTGACGAGTTGCTTGAATAAAACCAACTGCTCAAAAAAACCGTACAGCGAACGGTCACCGTCTTGCGCAACAGATAAAACGGCCGATTCGTTTTATCATTTCAACCAAACTTGGGATCGTTCGTGAACCAGTTTCTGAACGATAACTTCGACTCCAAAAATATTTTTCACCCACTGGAAACCGTTCTGTAGGGTAGAATTAGATGTATTAAGGCGGGGAGATAATTTTTTAAAGATTTTTAAATGAAAATCATTATTTTTGAGTTTACGTCGCGAACTTTTAATGTTAACAATTTTTAAATATTCTTAAGTATTTTTTTTTTGAAAATATATAAGAAAACAAGCAAATTAAAAAAAAAATTTATGAAAACTTCAACGATTTTGTTCAGTTCCCGTTTATTTTTCTCTACCTAGTATTCGGTTGATTTTCAAATGACATTTCATCTCTAAATTTTCGCGTACCGATGGTAGGTCTAGTTACGAGAATTTTCAAAAGCTGTGAAATGTAAAGATGATCTCTGATCAAATTACGGAACGTGACTGCATACAATGACAAATGACGTCAAAGTCAAAAGAACAAGTTTATTATTATTTTAACTCCAATGGAATCTTAATAAAATGGAATTAAACTTCATAAAGAGATTCATTTTATACATTTTGTATTCACAAGAAAGTCACTAAAAATAACGATATCAGATGGACAATAAGAAAATAAAAGACAGCGAGTTCATCAGTGTAAAAAGAAAGAATAAAAAGGAACTCCGGCTAAACCGAGGTAGGTTTAAGATTTTTTTTATTTGTATAGTTTCAGATTGGCCAATGACGTTTAATCTGTTAATTTTTTTTTTGTTATTTATCAACAAAAATGTCTAAATTAATTGATTTTTCGAACTAAAATAAAAGTATAATAATTATTATTATTATGATAGTGGTTTTTTGGGGTGTTTTTTTTTTGTACTAAAATTGGAACGATGCAGAAAATATTAACATGGCCACTGCGCAAGGATAATAGATGTTAATAAAATGTAATTTTGTGGTGCTCTCATTTTATACTAAAATTGGAACGATACAAAGAAGATTAGCATGGCATGGATGAGACATATTAAATTTAAAGTAAATTGCACTTTTTTATCGGATATTTTGCGGGTCATCTTTGAGCAGGAGCCATGCTAATCTTTTCTGCATCATTGCAATTTTAATATATGTATTTTTTATTATTGTGCCTCAACGTCTTTAAAATACTTTTCAAGCATTCAGAAATGACCTTAAATGTTTAAAAATTAGAGCCCCGATACTAAATATTTACCTTTTTTTATTAGCCAATGAATAATAGGGTTATTATTCGTACAATACTGCAGGTTGGAAAAAACCTAATACAGGATGGCCAACCGAAAATTTCAATTTTTAATTAAAGGGGGACACTCTTTTCCGGTATTTTTGACTCCACTACTTTTAACCCCAAGCGAGGGTAAGAATTATCCCAACATTTTTAAATGGCATTGGGGGTCGAATAAGATGTCATTCTAAAGCTCTTACAGTTCTCTATACAATAGTCTTAGACTTATTGAAAAATTAGATTTTAAATCTTGATCCTACGTCGAGTACGAGGCAGCTGGCATCTGTGTCCGGAATTAATCGAACTATCATCCAAACCATTTTGAAGAATAAATTCCATCCATATAAAATACGTTTAATCCATGAACTTAATGAGTATGATTATGACCACCGTTTGCAATTTTGCGAAATAATGAGTGCACGAGCAGGGAACGATCCACAGCCCCTTTTTAATATCTTTTTTTCCGATTAATGCAGTTTTTGCTTGCACGGGACGGTAAATCGCCACAATTGCCGCTATCGGTCCGATTCAAACCCAAGAGTTTTGTACGAGGTGCATACACAGCAACCCAAGGCAATTTGACAGGCGAAAATGTATTTGCAATCACTGAAAGACGCTATTGATCCAGCCTTGACTGATATGTATTTAAAAATTATCTACAGTGTGACGAAGATCATTTTTATTTTTAACAGGTTGTGCTCCTCCGCGTTATGCGGCGATTGTTCGTCAGTATTTAGACCAACGTTTTCCATGGCATTGGATTAAGAGAAGATGCAGCATTAAATGGCCTTCACTATCGCCAGATTTATCGCCCCTCGATTTATTTTTATGAGGACATCTGAAAAGTAAAATCTATAAAACACAACCAGCGTCGTCGAAAGATTTGCGTCAAAGAATCGTTGACGAGTGCCGTCGAATTACTCCGGAAATTCTTCGGAATGTGCGTGAACATTTTGAACAATGGAAGCGGGCGGTCATTAGTTTGAACATTTAATCAATTAAGTAGTAAGTAAGCAACTAAAATGATTGTAATTTAAACATGTAATTTTAAGTATTGGGATAAAATGTAAAATGTAAAGACTTTTGTATAGAGAATTGTAAGAACTTTTTAAAGACATCTTATTCGACCCTCAATGCCATTTAAAAGTATTGAGGTAATTCCTACCCTTGCTTCTGGTTGAAAGTAGTGGAGTCAAAAATACAGGAAAAGAGTGTCCCCCTTTAAGACGAAATTGCTCACGCCCGCCATTAACCGCTCTGTCAGTTTCCCCACACATCCAATAAATGAGTGACGACATATCTCTCATATACTATCTCTTACATTGTATTAGGCACTTTCTGCGAACATTTGTCGTTGATTACACCGTTCGACGGACGATAATTTAATGTTAGTTCTTCACTTTATTTAAAAACTAAATAATTTATGGTAATACATAATTGAAATATTTTGTTACTTTTAATGTAAATTATGTCGGAAAGTCACCAAAATCATAATATTTTCAAAATAAAAAAAATTTCCCAGCTATTTTTTTTATTTGAAAAAAGTTAATAACTTTCCGACATTTAACAGCGTGAGTAGAATAATTAGATTTTCAATATGGCGAGCATGTCAATATCGTCTTAATCAAAAATCGACGGGTCTGAGCGTTTTTCTAAAATGTTGACGAGGTTCCTGCAAATGGCTGTTTCGTTTTCGATCGACCACTCTGTATATATGTCTGCATTTGCATACTTTTGTGCTAGTTATATGCCTATGATTTAGGATTATGCACATGTCAGATTTGTCGATAAACTTGATTTGTATACTAATTAAAAAAAGTGCACAGGAATATTGTGTACAGGAAGAAAATAAATATGTCTAAATTCCGACTATTCCATTACCGTATTCGGCACTCGACGGTTTGTCGTCAATTGCATGAGACGTCTTAAAAGAGATGACACTCTTTTTTTTTGGTAATACGCTTACCATTACTGTAACTTTTTGTTTTAATAAATATTCAGAAAAAAACAAACCGGAACCCGTTATGATGTTACAAAAAATATGAAATTAAGAATATTTAAGGTTATTTTATTATTATTATTATTTTAATAACTTACTGTTGGAAATGTAAACCACCAAAGCCACCACCGAAATACTTGCAACTGACAACATAAAATAAAAAAAGAAGGTATTCGAACCATTTTCGAAAACGTCCAAAATTTTAAAAAAAATCGCTCAAAAAGAAAATTTTTCCAAAATGGTCCTGGCGGAAAAATTAAACATCCATGCAGTACGGAACATAATTTATTACAAAAATGCATACAAAACAAAAAACATGTATGGTAAATTTTATGAATAATATACATCTACGTGGTAACATGACAATATACGGTCTTCTCTTTAACAAACAATTTAAAAAAATACTATTAGTAAAAAATTTAATGCGACCTCTCTACTGCAACTTTTACAAATTCTCGACATCGAGTTTTAATGTATTTCTTTCAATAAGTAATTTAGTTTCCTTTTTTACTTACACACTTTGATTTTACAATATACAGAAGTCAACGAAACGTGACATTGTGTGACAGAAGACCGACGGGTCAAATGCTTTGTGACGTCACATGTTAAAAAACTGAAACGCGAAATTTATATGCAAACCAAAAACCCAAAAATATTACTAACTCGATCTATATTTATAAGGCTTATGTAGGTTAATGGGGTGAGTGGTAGTTTAATACGAGCACTGAAATCACTTTGGGAGGATTCCACTACATGTGTCAGGATAAACAGAGCTTACACGGACTGGTTTAATATCAAAAAAGGTGTAAGACAGGGATGTGTGGCTTCGCCATGGCTAATTAACTTATACATATACGATTGTTTAAAAGATTAGAAAGAGAGTGCGTATGGATTGATAATGAATGATTTGATCGTCAAATGGCTTCTTTATGACGATGGATAATGTTATGCATAATGCCCTAAAAATCAAAGGGATGAAAATAAATGTAAGCAAAACGAAAGTAATGGTTTTGAAAGAGAAGAAAGCATGTAAAGTTTTGATTAAGGGAGAAAGAGTGGAACAAGTAAATGAATTTGTGTACTTGGGTTCAAAGCTTACGAGAGATGGGAAGTATGACAGTGACCGACAACTTTTTTTTGTGCAGCTCCATAAAACTGGTGGTACAGAATGGGCGAAATTTTTATTTTTTTAAATTTACACTTAACATGCTAACTAAAATCGCGATTTTTACCTAATAAATAAACTATTTAATTTTGTTGCTCATCGCAGCAAAGATTTTTAAGGTCTCTAGAGTCAGCAACAAAATCTCTTTATCTCTGGTCCATTTCCCTGAGAAAGTATTAGTAACTATGATGCTCCCGTAGCAGCACTTATAGCATTGTGCCACTCCTCTCTATTCTGGGCCATATTTACAGTTTCATGTAGGCCTTGGCCGATTAGATCTTTAGTTTGGTCCACCCATCTCTTGGGTGACCTTCTGGGCGGGCGCTTCCCCTCTACCATTCCTTCGACTATTAGTAGTTGCAGTGAGTCTGTCCTTCCTGCAATGTGGCCGATGTATGTTAAAAAGCTTCGGTTTATCTTTTTTGACAGATTTGGTTCTTGAAGAAAAGATTCATTTGTACGGTGTGCCGTCCAGGGTATTTGTAGTAGCCGCCTGTATGCCCACATTTCGAAGGCAACTATCCGGCTGGTATCACTTTTCTTGAGTGTCCAGGTTTCTGCTCCATAAGTGGCAATAGGGAAGACAAGTGAATTTAACAATCTTAATTTGGTATTTTTGGTGATGGCTGTATCTCCGCAGTACTCTGAAAGTACTGGAGAAATAAAAAAACGCCTCTTGGTCTTTATTCAAATGAAGGAAAACCTCCACGTAGTAGAGTATGATAACACCAGTAAGGTGGCTAAGGCAGTGAGGGACCGAACCGTTGTCAGGATAGGCAACAAACTAAAAATGGTAGAAGCATAGTGCCACCAAACCCTTGTGAGGGTAATAGGACCGAGGAGAGAGAGTATCTCTCCAGATTTTTCTTATCTTAGTTACGGCTGTTCGAGCCAGTGCAACTGTTTTATTTTACTTTCGCATGCTTCGCTATTGTCAATTATATACCCTAAATACAAGTATTTATTAACCACCTCAAATCCAGCGATGTTTTTTACGTGTGGTTGGTTGTTATTTTGCAACAAAATAGAAAATTGGAAATCGGATGATTTTTCGACCGGTATACTCAAAAACCTTCCATGCCAGCTTAAATTAGTATTTTCATCAATTAAATAATCGAATTAATTTTGTTGCTCAATGGCGTGATAATCGCTAATGCCTGAACAGTCAGCAACAAAATCGATAACCCGAGATCGGATAAGTTTTTGGCCGGAATATTAACAGACCGTCGACGCCAGCTTAAATCGCTAATTTTATCATTTATATAATCGGATTAATTTTGTTGCGAGTTGCAATGATCATCGTTGATGCCTGAACAGTCAGCAACTAATTTGAGAACCTGAGATCTAATGATTTTTTGACCTGTATACTCGGAAACTGTCCAAGCCGGCTTAATTTGTTACTTCCTTATTTAAATAATAAATGCCATTTTGTTGCTCATTAGAGTAAAATGATCGGCGATGTCAACATTCAAACATTGTTAGTAATTTTTCGGAATCGATTCGAGCAACAAAATCGTTTCTTTTGGAACCAATTAGCAACAAATTTATCAACTTTTTTTTCAATTCCCGCCCATTTTGTACTGCAAATACAATAAAAAAGTCATGAATTTTAATTTTTAAACTTTTTTGACAAGAAAACCTGTTAATTGTTTTAGTTTATCTATTTTTGGGTGGTGTTTCCTTAAATGACGTATCGTTGACAGAATGACAATCATATTCCCTTGATGACGAACGATAAGTGACAGTAATGATTTTCAAAATAATAAACGCGAGCACGTGTATCAAAACCTTTATTAATTTATCTTCCTCTTAGATAACCAGTTCTTTTTAGTTAACTTATACAGGATGAGGAAAAAGTATGGAAACCCCGGAAATTTAGAAAACCGCACGAGGTTAGTCGTAGAACAAAGGTCATACTAATTTTCAACGAGGAATCCAACGGTGACCTCTGGTTTGACCTTAAACCTCATTTTCAAGATTATTTCAGGGTTAACTCCATTTTTTTAAAAGGGAACCCCTATTTTTTATACCGGAATCGAAAAGAGCGGAAAATTTTACGTCCTGATATGTGTGTAGGTATGAGGTTAACGTAACCCCAGAAGGTCAAAATATGACTTCTTAAAAATCTCGCTAGCTTAGTGGTAAAACAAAACAAAAAAAAAAGGTTATACCCTAGGTAACTTTCAACGAGAAATCTAACGGTGACCTCTGATTTGTGTCTGACTAATATCTAAACTTATGACGTAAATTGACCGAAATATGACTGAAATTGAAAATGATGTTCAAGGTCAAATCGGAAGTCACCTTTGGATTTCTCGTTGGAAATTACCGAGGGTATGACCTTTGTTTTGTTTCACCACTAAACTAGCGAGATTTTTAAGAAGTCATACTTTGACCTCTATTTGACCTTCTGGGGTTACGTTAACCTCATTCCTACACACATAACCCGACGTAAAATTTTCCGCTCTTTTCGATTCCGGTATAAAAAATAGAGGTGTCCATTTAAAAAAATTAAGTTGAGATTGAAAGTGAGGTTCAAAGACAAATCAGAGGTCACCTTTGGATTTATCGTTGAAAGTTACTTAGGGTATGACCTTTGTTTCACGACTAACCTCGTGAGGTTTTTCGAATTTCCGGGGTTTCCTTACTTTTTCCTCAGAGGGTATAACTCATGGTCAAATGCACATGATTTATATCTTTTTGTTAGAACAATATATCAATATCATTATCGAAATAATAATACTGCCGAACCAGGCTTATAAAAGTAAATTTTTTAACTCATTTACAAATAGGCCTAGTCCATTCCTGACTTTTCAAAGACTAAAGTTTTATAATTTCAATTTCAAACTTTTGAGCCCTACAAAATAGTTAAAAAGTATCGAAGAATAAAAGTAACTTGAAGTACTTATATTTTTTTTGAATCCACCCTTATTTTTGGACAATAACCCTGCACTACAGACAAATTAGAAGAGAATTTGTATTTTTTTTGCAGAATATTGTTTTTACTTTAAACCAATTTTTGAAGATGCATTTTTGTTTTGTGCAATTTTGCATTCACGAGAAGACCGTATTTCACCAAAAACAAAAATTTCGATAATTTTAATAACTAAAAATATTAAAATTAGGTACACCTGAAGGTATATACATACCACCTTCTCTATCTACTTATACTCACTCGCTTAATTTCCTATACCATCGCTAAAAATATTCTATCGCAATACATTAAATACATAAAAAATAAATATGTACCCACGATAATTATTTTATAACCGAACTCCTTAAAATTGTTTAGAAAATTTATTTTTCGCAGCGAGTAACTGAATAAATAAAATACAGAAATATCACCGATAAATTAAGTTTCCGACAAATAACCGATTCTCAGATTACCTGCATACAGGGTGAGCCAAATTTGTAGTTCTTTTGCCACAATTTAACACTCAAATAATAAACAACATACTGTACCGGTAAATGTAGACTGATTAGGAAAGATTTATTTTTAATGTTACCTAATAAACCCCCATATTTAAAAACAAAATTATAATTTCTTTAATTAAAACCCGTATACTTAAAACGTGAACAATTTTTTGCGTGGGTAACCATTCATTTTTTTTCAATTAAATACAATATGGCTATTAATTTACAGTACTAAAACGGCAAGCCTACTTGTGCCTAAACCTCTAACAATTGACACTGTTATTCGACATAAACATTGACGTTTCGTTTTGGTTAGATATACTGATGTGTTTGCAAGTTCGTAAATAATGTTATCTACTAAAAAAAAAGTATTTTCGGGGCATTTTAATAAGCTGGCGTCAAGTAATTGGGAAAAATCACAGAGTGGGCGACATCTATTATTGATCGTTGTAACGAAATATCTCACACTTGTGAATTTCGTTCCTTTTTGATATAACTTTTTATTTTCCTCGTATATTTTGTTTTCAAGATTTCAATTAAAGCTCATTAAATGGTTGATTATTTAAATATTGATAGCTAAATATGTTCTGAAATGACAACCATGAAGTATCTACAATACCTATTTTCATAGAACATATTTAGCTGTCAATATTTAACTAATCAACCGATTAATGAGGTTTAATTGAAACCGTGAAAACAAAATATACGAGGAAAATAAAAAGTTATATCAAAAAGGAACGAAATTCACAAGTGTGAGATAATCGAACTGAAAAACTTCGAAGACAAACCAAAATTGATACCTGAACACACCTAGTACTTACTGGCATTTAACGAGAATCCAGCGACAATAAAATTAAAACGTCGATAACAAACCTTGAATCCAATAGTTTAACACAAAAAACCTAACTCAAATCTCTGAGATAACTAAAATTGCTTCAATAAAAACTTTGGTTCTACAAGTGATCAAATGACAGAATGTTTGTTGTTCGTACCTCGATCGATAAATACGCCTCTGTTCTAGGCGGTAAATCGTCCACACAAAAACGAATCAAAATCCTTTTTCGGTACCAAAAACGCCCTCATCTAGCGAATGATTTATAGCCGCGGCGTGAATGAAGGCACCTAGAAACGTCAAACATTTCGAGAATTCTCGCTCTTTCGTATGATAATTTGTAGGTATATAAAAAGGAAGAGGTCGCGAAAGTTTCGAAGTTTTAGTTTTGAAGTTAATTATAAACAGATTGTGAAAACCTAAGTGATTTGTCAAGTAAGAATTTATTGTTTAGAAATATTAGAATAAATTGTTTTGTTATTCTAGTGAGTGTTTAAAATCGTCGAACCCCAGATTAAATCAGATGACCCAACAATATGATAATCTCAGTTTCATCAGAAACATCTGGTACAGTGACGAATGTCATTTTCACTTGTGTAAATAGGCGTAGCAATAGATTTCGAGGTGTCCTACAACCAGAAGAGGTACAAGAAATACAAGTTTGAAAGTTTCAGCACTATTAATGGCCATATTGTACTTGGTATCGTTAGTATTTTTCAAAAAAGATTCTTTTTGTCTAATCTTCTCGTCTAAACGTACCTTTAACAATGGACTCACCGTGTATGCTGATAAATGTAAATAATCTATATAATATAAAATTAGTATAACAAGAAATGCAATGCTACCACAACCTATAAACAATAAGAGGTATTGACATGCAGACTATTTTTATGTATGCAGAAATTCTATATAACACCGCTCAAAAGTTAGAAAAATCTTCCAAATTGACCGGGATTATTTAACATTCTACGGTCATTCTGAAAAATTTTCGTCATGCAGTTTGAGCAATCGAAATTAAATAGCAAATGCTTTTCGTAGTTTACATTTCCAACAAGCTTTTATTATTAAAAGTTAGTATTAATACTAAAAAGCTACATAAGTTTCGGCTTATTATTATATAAAGTGGACTAGGTTTGACATTTGAAAGAAAATTAAAATTTAAAATGGAAAACCGATCGATGAGAGATTTTTTTATAATCGCTTTAAAAAAGCAAGGCACTGAATTTTGGGAATGTTTCCGACATATCCCTCGTATATGAATATTTTTTTGAGGCTTCCGAGGTTCACCGTTCCCGCGGCAATAAAATCGATGCCGCGAAGTTTTCAGTCAACCCTCTCTACTTGATTGAACTTGGTTAACAATAAGAAAAAAGGGGCAAACGTAACACAAAATATAATCATTAAAGTCTCGTGTGAAGTAAAATTTAACTTCGTGCATCCTCTGCGATACATTTGGCAGTCAAAGTGTTAAAACTAATTTTAATAAGAATGTTCACAGTGAGGAATAAATTCATTATCACAATTACTGTGCATATTAAGAAAAAATCTCGAAACACGTCAATTTTAGATTGTGAAATGATATCTTGCGACAACAAAATTTCATCCCTGCAACAACAACGACATCAAGGAGGCGGGACCAGGTAGGCTGATTCGCTTTGCGCATGAGTTTTGTCTCCTGAACCAATTCCCTATAAATCTGAGCGCCCGGCTCAATCTCAAATTCAATTTAAAAAAGCCAAAACTCCTTCAGTGTTTTGGACGGTTTCATTTAAAAAAATGAATAGTTTACAATGCTGTGACCTCATGGACCAAAATGCACTATGGTAACTCTAGAATCCTAAGAGAATACGACCTGTGCACAAAAAACACTGATTACACCAAACCTATCCCTATGTTCGATGGCGACCTATCCCTGGAAATCCCATCCAGAGAAGAATGTGCCGAGAATCTAGTTAAACCTCAGGGCGCAGTATTTTTTACGGACGGCTCTAAACTAAAGGGGAGGGTAGGGTGCGGTGTCTTCTCAAAAGACCCCTCACTTAGCCTGTCATTTCGTTTGCATGTGCATCATGTCTATCAAGCCGAAATGACAGCCATTACCGAGGCAGCTGTCTAGACACTCCGCAAAGAACAAAAGTTCAGCAAGATATCCATTCTTTGCGACAGCCAGGCTGCTATCAAATCACTGGACTCAGTCTACTTGACCTCTAGGGCAGCGGTGCAATGCCGTGCCGCCCTGAATGAGCTGGCAACTAAGTTAAGAGTTCACATTGTCTGGGTACCCGGACACAGGGACATACCAGGCAACTGTAAGGCGTACGAGCTAGCAAATCTGTCTTATCTCAGCAAGTAGTACCGATTGCAAGCTGCCGGCTCCTCCTGCACAGCAAAGTAGTTTAAACAGCCAACCTGTGGTGGCAAAATGAACCCACATGCATATCATCGAAACAAATTTGGCCTAAACTAGATCTACGTCGAACTAATGATGTTTTAATTCTATCCAGGGAGTCAATTGAAAATGCGATCGCGGCCATAACAGGACACTGGACAGGTGAATCCTATGCAGGGCGCATGGGAATCGCAGAGCTACGACACGACTTCTGTAGAAGCTGTCACGATGAGAAAGACGAGAAAACAATGGTACATATTTTCTGCCACTGCCCTGTCCTTTATCATGAATACGGATGGCGTTACGAAAAATTTTTACTAAGCAAACCCTAATTATTTTTCAGTTTTATACCTATCCCAGATACGGGTTCGCCTTTTTTTAAACACCCTGTATGTCTATGTGATAATTATTTCACAATGCTCGAAAAAAAATGTCGTGCCAACCTTGGCAACCTTGTATCCTGGTTTAGCAAACCCACAAGTTCCAGCGAATATTACCTAATCAATGTCCGGCAGTACCTCGATCTAATATTTCCAAACCGGTGGATAGGGAGGTGAGGATCAATAGAATGACCAGCATGATCACCTGATTTTAAGCTATTAGACTTCTTATGTGAAAAGTATAGAATACAAAACTAAGCCACTAGATTTAGCTGACTTAAGCTGACTTTTTGCAATAAATTTGAAAACAATAACATTTTTAAACAGAGAATAAATAGACCTTTTAAATGACGGATCAGAAAGTCCTACTTTACTATTTATTTAAAAATTTGGGGGTTATAGCTATCACTCGAGGGGGGTTCAATGTGGGGATGAAATTTTTTCATTGCAAAAAATCAATCAATCTAAAATTAACGTGTTTCGGCATTTTTTCACACTGTATACATAAATACGTATCGTATGCTTTATTTTTAGACGTACTTGATTAAACAAATACTTTGGTTTTACGATACCCCATTAAAAAAAACTTCAAAATTTTCTTTTTAAGTATCGTCAAAAGTATGTGAAATTTTTTAGTTTTTTTTATTGATTTAATAAACAATTCTTTAATAAGCTCGACTAAAAAATTACTTACTATACATATTTTTTTTATGGTGTCCACTTATTACTTATTGTACCGACAAAATTTATTATGCAATGGGTTTAATGAAATAAATAATAAATAATACTTTTAATGAACACCCATACACAATTACAGTAAAAGCTCCTTATTCACGCTTCCTTCATTCGCTTATTCACTATTCGCGGATTCCAATAGGTATCCAACCCAATAACCTTTGTAAACGCGTCGTCATTTGGACTAATAAAAAAGTAAAACCTTATTACAACTATGCCTAAAGTATCCTGATATAAATGTTATGGAATGCTGAAAGAAATTTGACATAGCAAAATGCATCGTAAACATAAAAGAATCATTGGAAGAACTGAAGCCATACACATTGAAATCATGCTGGAAAAAATTGTGACAGCCGAAATTGCGAATGGAATAGGACGAGATGGGTTCGATCAAATGGAATCAAGTGACATTCAGGAATTGCTTGAAACGCAAGATAAAGATTTGACTGAAACCGACTTGAAGAAAATGTTAAATTCACAGCCTATTAAAGAAGAGACTTCAACGAGCACTGGAAACGTGACATTTAATTTGCAAAATCTTAGTGAAGGTTTAAAAATTAAAGGAGCTTTTCAAAACTGCCAAGCAAGAAAAAATTACAAAATTCTTTAAATCATTGCCTAAGCCTGAAGATAATAATTAATCAATATGGTCAAAAATTTCAATTAAATTGATTTTTTTATATATTTGTTTTTTATTTTGTCCCTAGGAACGTATTCACTATAATCCCATATAAATTACCATTTTATATTCACTGTTTCTGTATTCGCGGCATATTTCCGGATACGCGAATAAAGAGCTTTTACTGTATTAAAATTAGCCAAGTTACAGAGTATTACGAACATTCTATAAGCTAAAATATAGTTTTAAATGTAACTGCATAGTTTTAATTTTAAAACATCGGCATTGTTTGACTTATTTTAAAACGAAAAATATACAGAAATAATTAAAATAATATTATTTGTATACGAGTTAATTTTTTTAATATTATTTATAAAACACAGTGTGTAGGAAGTTTATCCTTATAATTTAATTACGGTCTGCATACATTGTATCATTAAAATCTACATTCGCGTATTTTTTAGAATTTGTTTTGCACCACGCATGCTATACGAGGGATAATCAGAAAATTATTAAGGCATTCGTAGCTGATAATAAAAAAATCATCGATAAATAGAACCGGAATTTCTTATCTATTATATACGTAGTATAAATCTTATGTTTATTTTTAAGAGATCTTATTTTCTCTACTAAAATGGTTGTACTCGAAAAATACTAAGAATATTTTAAAAATACTATAAAAACGCAGTCTTTTTAACGGTGTATATAGCACCATTTTTACATTAAAAATTCAAATAACTTTTTATTATTAAAAAAATTTCTGTGATTTTTAATAAACATTCGAAGAAAGTGAATTATTTTAATATTTAAAAAAAAAAATCCATGTAGCATGAAATGTCAATGCGTGAAAAAAATGCGAATTTCATAACTTATATTTTATGTAAAACAAAAATAATACATATCTGGTAAAAATATTTGTATTTTGGCTTTAACCTAACAACCGTTAAAATAACACGGAGTAAAAATTTGATTTTTAATCAAAGAAACACTTTGGGAGCAGCTGTGACAAGTTTTTTAGCTTTATCACATTAACATTACGTATTACCACGAAATTATCAGTTCCGGGCCATTAAAAAAATCTTCAAATTTAATTTTTGTTTATGTCTTTTCTTTTTAAATATAAGCCATCAACAATTCGGCATCGCCAGCTCATAAATCTATTATATAACCTTCGTTATCACAGAAGTTACTGACTTGTATAATTATTTTTATACAAAACGAATTCGATTTACTGTATAATCACAATTTAAAAGAAAAATCTAAAATGTTTAATTTTCGTTTGGTTTTTCATTTGGAGTCGAACGATATTTCGAGCGTTGCAACAAAAATGGGCCTTATTTTTGAGATCTTTTAATTTTTTTTTATCAAAATGCCACAAAAGTTTAACATGCATTTCACTTAGCACTTGGTGAGCACCTTTGGCAACTTGGTGAGCACCTTTAGCAACTTGGTGTGCACCTTTAGCAACTTAGTGAGCTGCTTTAGTAACTTAGTGAGCTCCTTTAGTAACTTGTTGAGCACCTTTAGCAACTTGGTGTGCACCTTTAGCAACTTAGTGAGCTGCTTTAGTAACTTAGTGAGCTCCTTTAGTAACTTGGTGAGCACCTTTAGCAACTTGGTGTGCACCTTTAGCAACTTAGTGAGCTGCTTTAGTAACTTGGTGAGCTGCTTTAGTAACTTGGTTAGCTCCTTTAGCAACATGGTGAGCACCTTTAGCAACTTGGTGTGCACCTTTAGCAACTTAGTGAGCTGCTTTAGTAACTTAGTGAGCTCCTTTAGTAACTTGGTGAGAACCTTTAGCAACTTGTTGAGCACCTTTAGCAACTTGGTGTGCACCTTTAGCAACTTAGTGAGCTCCTTTAGTAACTTGGTGAGAACCTTTAGCAACTTGTTGAGCACCTTTAGCAACTTAGTGAGCTGCTTTAGTAACTTAGTGAGCTCCTTTAGTAACTTGGTGAGCACCTTTAGCAACTTGGTGAGAACCTTTAGCAACTTGTTGAGCACCTTTAGCAACTTGGTGTGCACCTTTAGCAACTTAGTGAGCTCCTTTAGTAACTTGGTGAGAACCTTTAGCAACTTGTTGAGCACCTTTGGCAACTTAGTGAGCTGCTTTAGTAACTTAGTGAGCTCCTTTAGTAACTTGGTGAGCACCTTTAGCAACTTGGTGTGCACCTTTAGCAACTTAGTGAGCTGCTTTAGTAACTTAGTGAGCTGCTTTAGTAACTTAGTGAGCTCCTTTAGTAACTTGGTGAGCACCTTTAGCAACTTGGTGTGCACCTTTAGCAACTTAGTGAGCTGCTTTAGTAACTTAGTGAGCTCCTTTAGTAACTTGGTGAGAACCTTTAGCAACTTGTTGAGCACCTTTAGCAACTTGGTGTGCACCTTTAGCAACTTAGTGAGCTCCTTTAGTAAATTGGTGAGAACCTTTAGCAACTTGTTGAGCACCTTTAGCAACTTGGTAAGCTGCTTTAGTAACTTAGTGAGCTCCTTTAGTAACTTGGTTAGCTCCTTTAGCAACATGGTGAACTCCTTTCCCAAAACGTGGCGTAATTAATAGGTGGCTATTGTCACTCTCTCCGTAACGTTTGACTCCAAAAGAATGTCTCAAAAACAAAACGAAATACCGAAAAAAAAGAAACAAAATTCATCAATCGTTTGCGTATTCCGATCTACTATTGTAGATCTGATCTAATTCCCTTAAAGTAGTCAACATGTAGTAACTGTTGCTGCGGCTCAAATTGCCTGTTCTGGCCGAGCAACACAACTTCACCACGCTGTCCTTACACCTAGTAATAACCCCCACCATATAGCGCAACGTAGTATGTAAGGTTGTACTGCTCACCTCTCTGTTATCCTTCTCTTGTGGATCGGTGAATTTCACCGAATGCGTTCGACTGGCTTCGTGCTCTCGCCAATCGTCGTCGTCTTCGTCTTCTGTAACGGCTCCGTCTGTGCGAGATAATGTACTACCGTTAGATAGGCCTGGTGTAAGATCGTGATGATGGTGGTGGTAAAAGCGACGGTCAGAAGCTAGCGGGTGCACATAAAGGACAAACACAGAAACATAAGGTGCTTTACATACACGTGGACAAGACAAAATTAAATAAAATAAAAATCGAAAGAAGAAAATTACCACCCAATAGAAGTGTTTGAAGCTTTTTTTTTTGTGTTAGCACAGCTCGAAAGTAAATAGTAGATCTTGTTTATAATCGTAGAAGCCTTTTCATTAAATCGAAGGTACCTACTTGAGCGTGCCTACTCCTGTTGGTGTTAAAAATCATTTTCCAAAAGTCTCTAGGGCTTATTTCTTCGGTGTTTTTGAATTCATATCAATTCTATTACACCAAGCATTCTAAATCTATCCTAGACTGCACTGTCCAAATCTAAGTATATTGATTTTCTTATTCTTTTTTTTTCTACTAAAGTAGTTAGTACTATTCCTACGATCCAGTAATTGATTGTGATCGGAACTTGTAACAATCTTTTTACCATATCCCACCAAGAACGTTAGTCTTCTGCAGCTGCATAATTCTCTTCTCTGGTTGCGTTTACTCAATCCTTCTAGAATAATGATAACGTCATAGGAAATATTGTATTTATTTTTATCAATGGACTGAAGATTTCTTTAAAAACGAAACTAGTTCGCTGATAATTATTACGTCAAAGATCAACTGAGTGATACTGATCGGTGTAGAGATAAGTCAAATCATCAGATCTACTATGTACTTTCTGGTGCATTTACAAAACTAATAAAGTCTCAATTTTTTGCAAATAAAGTTTTTAAAGGAAAGACTTATATTTAATTTTAAAAAATATATATAAAATCTGAAAGTAATACGACAAAAAGCTACAAAATTTGATAGAATAAATTAAATCAAAACAGAGTCGAATTAAAACTTCAAAAGGTTTGTTTAACAAAATTTATTGAAGCAAGTTAGACCAAGTTCCTTTAAAGTATGGTGTTTTGGAAGTGTTTAAATACTTACCATCTAATACTTCTGGACCAAGAAGTATTACACAAACAAACGTACTGTGCTGAACAAAAAGGAATGAGACTGATTAAATAAAACACACAGAAAATATTTTTATTCATACAAATTTATTGTGTCTCCTTCAAAGTAACCTCCTTCCACAGGATATTGATTTCAACGTTTTTTTCCACTTTTTAAAACAGTTATTGTACCAAGTTTCTGGTATAACCTTCAAAGCTGCTTGCGTATTCTCTTGTATGGTTTCTGATGACTCAAAACGATGTCCATAAAGAGGTAATTTTAATCGAGGAAATAAGAAAATGTCACACGAAGCCACATTTGGCGAATACGGTGCTGCATATGAACACATGAAACTAATCTAATAAAAAAAAGGTTAAAAAATAATAGTAGCTCAAAGAACCACTAAGTAAAAGAAAGACAGAGTTTTAAATAAAGTGGTGAAAAGGGTAAATAAAATAGAAGTGAGTGAGGAACCTAAGCTAAAACAAGTGATGACAGATCGAAAAAAACTTAATAGAATGATGATCTTTTTCCAAATATCAATCAATCTCCAAAACAAAAAGGAATGACGTTTGCCAGGGAACCAACGAGATGGTTATAAATAATGAAATTGTCGAGCAAGTCACAACTTTTAGATACCTTGGAGCGGATATCTCTAGCTGCAAGGAACCAATTAAAGATCTACAAATCCCAGATCAACAAAGCCTTGTTAACATCAGGTTGTTGTCATATGGGACAGCAAACATATGAGCATCGACAGTAAAGTTCGAATATACAAAACATGCGTAAGACCCTTAATCACCTATGGTATCAAGACCCGAGCAGACACAAACAAAACAAAATGTATGTTGAGAACGGCAGAGATGAAGACTCTCAAGGTCAATAGCGGGAAAGACACTACGGAAGAGAGTAAGGAGGGCAACAATAAGAGATACATGCAAGGTGGAATATGAAGTCAGATGGGGACGAAAGCGCAGAAGATACTGGCGGGATGATAAAAGGCCAATCGGAAGACCACAAAAAGATGGAAAGATAGTTGGACATCTCCATCACAAGAGAATCAACAACACTGACCAGCCTTCGAAATGAACACACCAAAAGGTCTTTACAAAGAATAAAAAGAAGATCTTTTTCCACTGGTTGCAGAGCTTCTGTTTAAGTGACCTCAAGCGCATCAACTTGATGCATCCAGTAAAAGATTATTTTAACTGCAGAAATAAATTTTGTTGTTACAGTTACAGGAAACACGGCATTTTGGTTGCTTCATTTATAGACATATTGGAGTGAAAAAACAGAATTTCCATATTGTAGTATGAATGAATACAATAGATTTCATTCCCATTTTGGTAACGGATAACAGAGCGCTGTTTCTTCATGGTTAAGTGCTCTAGCAGCATTAGCAATGAAACATACTATTCAATAATAATATTTCTATTAATTTGTATGACAGGGCTAGTTTCATTACATGTTTTAAGAACACTTTTAAGGTTTTATTTGACTCTGCCTCGTATGTAATATTTATTTACAGGATAAAACTAATCACTATTATTGGTGAAAGTTTAATTATACGGTTGTGGTTTTTTTTTATTAGAAAGAAAAAATAATAAATAAAAAATGTATCTGTTAAAGATGATATGTGTAATTAAACGAAAAATTAAGTAGAATTTACAGTAACAGGCTTTTGGCAGTCAGCAGCAAAAATCAATACAAATTTATCTAAATTGCTAATCAATATTTACATTGACCTTTTCAATACAATCTCAATTTCTTAATAACTTTATTAAAGAAAAAAAAAAGAAAAAAATAATAACAAACGCAGTACGCAGTGAAATAACAATTTACAGTGATTTTTTACAACATAAAAAGCTTCAATTCAATTCAAAAGCTGGGTGAAACATAAAGCAAAGCAAGTGTAATGAAAAAACACACTAACAACGTAAAGGGGGATTCAAAATTTGCAATGCGATGCTTTCAAAGCTTTTTGAATCACCCCGTTAAGTAATACATTCCCATTACTTAGGTAAACATTTTTTTACGAGCTCTCTTGGTAACAGATATTAAAAATAAATTATGTTTACGCAGTAATATACAGTGCGTTGCTTTATTATGGAACATGTGTTTCTGATTTTATTTTTAACTTCATCAAAACTATTTAAAAACGACGATATTAAATAAAAAAATTTGTTAAAATTGCAAATTAGGTATTTTTTTATGTAGAAATTTAAAAATTAAAATGAAGTTCTCACGATTGACTTAAAAGATTAAACCCACTTTTCAAAGCTGGATTTTCGCTTTTTTTTAAACTACACTTATTTTTTAAAATTTTCAAATATTTATTACGTAAACCACTAATGGCGGTTCTTTCCGAATCCTATGTGAAAGTTACATGCTCGTAAAAAATATGTTTAAAAAATAAATCTATAATGTATCCGAATTATTCCTAGAGATAAAAATAAAAAAACAATCCCCTTGACTGTTGTAATTGTGCAAGAAGATGGAGATTTTCTGAGAGTATAATAAAAGTTGTAAAATGAGCTTGCTATTAGCGATCAAAACCTGTTCGGAGATAGTACTATAAAGTTGATCAACTTTTCAAAAAAAAATTCGTCGTCCACCATTAACTAATCTAAAGTAATTTCCAAAAAAAAAACCCACTAAGAAAACCTTTACAAAATAATTCTGGTATAATTGTTCCTTTTAATCTCATAGAAAGAGAGGCCACTCATTTATCATGTCACTACCATCATCAATTAATCCAAACTGGTAAGGTTTTTCTCTTTGTCACAAAAAAGTCCCTACAAACATAACCTTTACAAATTGATACTGGTATCCTTGTTCCTTTAAATCTCATAGATAGAGAAGCCACTCAATTATCGTGCCACTTCCATCATCAATTAATCCAAACTGGTTACGTTTTTCTTTTTGTCACAAAAAAGTCCCTACATACAAAACCTTTACAAAATGATACTGGTATCCTTGTTTTTTTTAATCTCATAGATAGAGAAGCCACTCAATTATCGTGCCACTTCCATCATGTACTCATAATGTACTCTTCCACCAACTCGTTAGGTTTCTTCTCTTTGCTACAAAGAAGTCCCTACAGCAAAACATTTACAAAATTATACCGGTAATAGTTTGATCTTCCCTGAAGAATATACCATTCTCAGCAACTTCCAGTTAAGGGCTATTCACTTTTTAAAAAATATCTCTTTCACCAACAACTAATTCAAACGCAGTAGGTTTCTTCTCTTCGTCACAAAACCTCCCTTTACAACCTTTACAAAATGAAACTGGTAACATTTCCGACCATAGATTTTTACATTTCTCTTTGATGCAAGTCTGTAATACGTAATAAGTTGATGCATTTCTTATAACTGCCAATTTCATCTCCATTTAAAATCTATACGACGATCAGAGAGTTTTTCAATATTTGAAGCTCAATTCACAACTCCCAATAGCAGAATTTATTAAAAACATTTCTTAGTTGTAATTAGCCTTCACGACCCCCCCTACAATCTACAATCTAGTTGTAATTATTCTCTCACCAGCTTTCCTCTATATTACAAATATAGTATTTCCAATCTCAGTTTAAAAGAGATGATTTTACCAGGACACTGCGATATTCCGGTAATAAGCTATACTGGGTGATACCGATAAATTTAAATTTAAATACATCGGCAGCCTCTTTTTATATACTACGGGTAGCACAGCTTATTTTTAAATTTCAACGTCGCTAATACGCATTTATCAAATCATCGGTCGACTATCTAGCTTGCAGTTGTTCACCCTTAAGACTTTTCAAAACATTAGCGCGCGCTGGTTCTCAGGAGATTTTTATTATTTGGGTTTTATTTTTTTGTGATATCTGTGAAATGGTTTTTTGCAGACCGTTTGAGGTAAATGATGAATCTAACGAATTGCTTAATATTGACGATATTCACATAAATAATGAAATTCCTGATAATAATATAATTTAAAGTAATGATAATATCCAAATTAATGATGAAATACATCTTAATGCAATTCTAATTAATTATAATGAAAATAAGACACAATTTTGGGAATTTTTAAGTTGATATTTGCATATTTCAAGTTCAACAAGTAATTTTAAAAATATATTCATGCTTAAAAGCTGAACACGATCAAAAACAAAAGATGTGATTCGACAAACGGTTAACAATACTTACAAAAAAAATCAGTCCCAACATTAGAAATAACATATATTTAACAAATTGCAAGATTTTAACGATTTTAAATATAAATCATTAGAAACACTTCGACAAATTTTAATAGAATGTGGTTTTAAGTATGAAAAGTTAGATAGTCGAATGTGTATTATGGAATCGTCTCGTATTGTGGTACTAGATCAAAATTATTTAAGGCGGATCTTAAGTTATAGAGAAAGTAATAGAAATATAGTTTGTTTAGATGAAACGTGGTTCGACACTCACGATGTCATTCAATAAATGATTAAATAATGTTTGAAAATATATCCGTCGAGTAGTAGTCTTATGGATTTTTGACATTTTTATACTCTACAAATTATTCGGATAGACTATAATACACCGTCTACTTACCAATTGCCGGTAGATATTCTTGCTGCGGTAATAGAAAGCAAGTCAATACGGTTTTTCCGGTCGCCGGATCGGTATCGGTTTGAAATGTCAATAAAGGTTGCGCCTGATTTTCACTTAGCCACACCGCCTTTAAACTTAATTGTAAAAGCGTGTAGGGAAGATAAGGCAATTTATTGCCTGACACATCTAATACGTGTAGCCTTCTACAATTGCCCAACGTATCCGGTAACATGGTAAGTCTGTTGTCTCGTAAACTGAGTACGCCTAATTCGCAAAGGTTGCCTATGTCTTCGGGTATCGAGGTCAATGTGTTTCTATCTACGTTCAAGTTGGTAAGTTTGACTAATTTGCCTACTTCTACGGGTAATTCATTGAGGAAATTCTCCGTCAGTATTAATTCTTGCAGGTTGTGACAGTAACCCACGTTGGAATTAAGAGATATCAACCTATTCTGATCCACCTTTAATATGGTCAATTTTTCTAGCTTTCCTATACCGTCTGGTAAAGTTTCCAATACGTTTTGAGATAAATGTAAGTCGGTTAGGCTCTCTAGACCAGCTATGTCTTCAGGAAGAAATTCTAGGCGATTTTCCGATAGATCTAGACATGTTAGATTACTCAGTTGACCTATTTCTGATGGGAGACTTTGTAATTGATTGTGATCTAACCATAGTTCTTGAAGCGCCGGCAGTTGTCCTACATGTGAAGGCTGTAACAACAACAAAAAACAGTTAGATAATAAGTTAACAAAATTTACGACACGATAAATGGTGTTTGTGGTACAAAGTATTACGTTTCGGAAGCATTATTCGACCAAGTTCTACATTGAGATATTTTGATAAGATTTAAAGATAAAAATTTGTTCTTGACGGTTGTTAAATCGAGTAGCGATGGGCATAATCGGTATATTTTAATAATCGGATACTGACGATTCGATGATTTTTATAATCGGATGATATTCGTAATCGTAATCGGTGTGGCTGCTCGCCTGCTCAGATAAAATTAATATTCGACCGCTGCGACGACAAGATGGTTGCAGACGTTGCTATTCTCGGGCGGCGAGTTTTCTCGAACTAAACCCCGATAATACTCCTTTACTTTTCTTTCTTCCTTTTTTTATGAAAATAGTCGCAAAAAGGGTAGACCTATCGTGTGGGCCGCGGACGGCCCGCACTGCGACTATTAGAAGGAGAAGGGATTATAGAAAGGAGATGATTGTGGACACGCTTTTTAAAAAGTTGCAGGTCATAGTTCTCTGGAAAAACTGATTTTGGAAGCTTATTCCATTCCGTAGCAGCCCTGTAAAAGAAGGATTTTTGATGGAGATTGGTCCTTGTAGTGTCAATCTTGAGAGTAAATGGGTGAGACTGATCAGCGTGCCGAGTTCTTCGGCCGAATGTGGCCAATGGTGGTACAAGAGTTTTTATTCTGCCATGGAAATATCTGTAGAGCAACGACTGGTCTGCAACTCTTCTTCTATGTTCTAGAGGGTGAAGGGTATCTGTGAGAGTTGAGCTGTTTATCAAGCGAATGGCTCTTTTCTGAATGGAATCTAGAAGACGACGATAAGAAAGCCATGGTGCAGAACCCCAAATGTGCGACCAATACTCCAGTAGAGGTTGGATTTGAGCCTTGTACGTCTTCAACAGTTGATCAGGAGTAAAAAACTTTTTGGCTTTCCACAAAAAACCTAGCCTCTGGCTTGCCGACTTTGCGATGTTAGCAACATGGTCATGCCAAGACATATTATTGGACACCGTGACTCCCAAAATCGAGATGGAGGGACTTGGTTCAAGGGTATTTCTGAACATTGTGATGGGATGATATGAGGAATTCACTTTCTTGGAAAACGTGGCACTTTGTGTTTTTTGGGCGTTGAACTAAACAAGATTGTTGGTTCCCCACTCGACGATTGCTTTAAGATCCCTATTGATGGAATCAACCTGTTCCTGCCTGAGTCTATTTGTATCATTCACCGAAAGTGATCGATAGGATGTGAAAGTTGAGACAAGTGTGCTATCGTCTGCGAAACTGTAAATGGGGTTCGTGGTGGTTTTCAAGAGGTCGTTGATGTGTAAAAGAAATAAGGTGCGGGACAGGATGGAACCCTGGGGGACCCCGGCATTAGTTTTAAACGCATCAGAAGAAATACCGTCAACTGCCACATGTAAGGAGCGATCTTGCATGAAGCTCAAGAGCCATTGGCGCAGTTTGGTTGGGAGACCGTAGGCAGATAATTTACTTAACAATGCCTGGTGCCAAACGCGGTCAAAGGCTTTAGATATATCCAAGGCTATTGCACGGGATTCACCAAACTTTTCAATAGTGTTTGTCCAGAGCTGAGTGACATAAGCCAGTATATCTCCAGTAGACCGAAGTTGTCGAAATCCATATTGTCTGTCATGGATTATCTCAAATTTCTCCAGATATTTGATAAGTTTTGTGTTAATCGCTTTTTCCATAACTTTAGATATGACTGAGAGCAATGCAATAGGGCGATAATTTGCAGGAATAGTCTTCTTTCCTTTTTTCGGAATCGGTTGGACTTTAGCGTTTTTCCACATGGACGGAAATACTCCTTTGCTGTATGATAACTTGAAAAGTCTACAGAGAACTGGGGTGAGCTCTTGAGCACAGGTCTTCAGGACAATTGTCGGAATTTCATCTGGTCCTACTGCCTTATTAGAGTCAAGATTTCGTAGGATTTTCCTGATAGTTAATATTATTAAAGTTTACACTTGCTCTTTTTACCAAAGTTTTATTTGTCTTTATTTTTTTTTTTCGTTAACAGAGTGTACCATGTGAAAGTTTATTAGTTTTTTTTATATATTTAATATATAACTAATTGTCTACCATAAAAATATAGGTTTAAAATAGATGGTTCTTGTTTTTACTTGTTTAATTTTTTAATATATGGCAATAAATAAAGGAACATTTACATTTACGTACCATTGTTCAATACTTAAATAAATAGGACTTTGCTTCCTTAAATACTTTTGCAGAAGAAGCGGCTATAAAATAAAAATAAAATATGTATTGTTTTCCTACTTTTACCCTGCAAAATAAAGTACAATCATATGACCTTCGAGATGCATTGTCGCTTTACATTTTACTCTTACGCGCCACGTCATCTAATTAAAATTCACGTTGGTCTATTGTACCGCTGAAGCTCGAAGCGATAAAATCCAACCATCGAATCGACTTTGTTGTCTTGATTCCGATTACGATTACGAATATCCTCGAAAATAATAATCGAAATGTACCGAGGATTTTTAATTCGAATTGTCCCATCGCTATATTTAAAGCTAAATACACAACAAAATATTGTTAACATCATTTTATTTAACTAATCGTGCCACTTACCAATTCATCTATGTCATTATCGCCTAAATCTAGTCTTTCGAGGTTGGTTAACTTAGCCAGCGAGGATGGCAATTCCTTGAGCAGATTTTCTCTAAGTTCGAGCGATGTAAGAGAGGTAAGAAGGCCGAAATCTTGCGGTAATGATGTAAGCGACATATCGTTGAGGCCCAAAACGGTAAGCGATTTAAGTTGGCTAAACGCCGGCGGAAGACGGTGTATTGGGTTAGAGCTAAAATCGACCACTCTAAGCGCCCGTAGTTGGCCGATACTTTCAGGGATGTCTGGAATATCTGCAACGAAAAAAAAAAACATTAGAATCTTAAAAAATTGTATCGGTGCTACGCTTATCCCCAACTTTATCGACCATCTTTTCAATCTCAATTTAAATGGTAATTGCAGATGTGGCAAATATTGAAATTATTCAATACTCACTACAAAATTAAAAAATATATAAAAGTTGGAATGTCTAATAATTCAGGGTGGAATTTATTTTATCAAGTGTCTGAATGATGAAAAAACATTTCACAACCAAATGAAAGTGTATTTAAGTTGTTAATTATTTTTCATCCTTTGTATTATTCAGTTAGTTATACGCTTTTGGGTGATTAAGAGATGAATTCGTAAACATTACTCTTTCAATTAAGCGAAAAGGATCTTAAAAAAGGTTCATGCTAATGGTAATAAATCATTTGTAGTAATCGATGAAATCATAAAAAAAACAAAACAAAAAATTGCATCATAATCCTTATTAGAACTCTTTAAAAAACCCATTTTGAAAGTTTTAATCTAACCGGGTTTACATTTAATTTACTTCAGCGGCAGCGAACTGGACAGTAAGGATAAATGAGGTACGTAAACACGTCACTTTACACTGACCATGCTACGAAAAGCATGGCGCGAGAATCATGTATTGAACATGCCAAGAGAAGCGTAGTCAGCGCTAGTATGTAAATACGTCACTCGCATTGGCTATGCCGGTAGAAGCATGGTCAGCGCTAGTACGTTTACACGTCACTTACACTGACCATACTACGAGAAGCAAAGAGCGACAACCATGCATTTATCATGCTAAGAGGAGCGTAGTCAGCGCTAGTATGTAAATACACGTCACTTGCATTAACTATGCTGAGAGAAGCATGGACAGCACTAGTACGTTTACACGTCACTTACACTGACCATGCTACGAGAAGCATGGCGCGAGAACCATGCATTGACCATGCCAAGAGGAGCATAGTCAGCGCTAGTATGGTAACACGTCACTCGCGCTGATTTCATTTATGCTCACTACCGCGAAAATGGGTTAAAAATAAACCCATTAGTGGGTGATCAGTCGTCATTTGTTAACTGTATAAAACCCCTTTTTAGTTAGCTTCTGGTTCGTTTATTAACATTTACACATACGATTATTTGTAACAGTAGTTAATAAAAGTAGTGATTAGTTCGACATTGGGTTTTTTTGGAAACCTGGGTATTTTTCATAACAATATGAAAATACAAATACATGAGAAGGAAAAATTTTAAGCTCTATCATGATTATTCATATCCAGTTCCATTACCGAAAAAAAAATGACACCAAAACAACGTGATGCTGCTACTGGAGAATTGTTGCATCAGTATAAAGCAAATCTCTTGGCAAGTATTGCGATAAGAGTTTAATCAATTCCACGAAACTACACGAAATAGACTGGATTTTTATGTTTTTTTTTTGTTTAATTAGATCACGCATTTGATTTAATGATGTTTACACAAGTAATCCATTGAATAAAGATTTATGATCGCGGTTTCAATTTAACAAGGTAATTGAATTCCGTTAAAGAGCAATTTTAATAGAAATTGGTTTGTTTGTTGAACATAAAACATAGCGCACGTAAATAAATTTTATTTTAATTTCAAAACTCATTAAAATATCTGTTTTTATTGAAATTAAAAATATTATACGAACCTCAGACATTCTTTTAACTACTAGAAAGCTTTTTAAATCGTGCATCTATATGTTTTTATTTTTAATTAAGATTTTCTTTGAGCTAATTTACATTTTTTTAAGACTACTCTAAATTTACTTGGAAAAATTTAAAAAACCGCGAGTGTAAGTAGGTGGGTCTTTACTTTTTTAAATACGATGGTCCACAGTAAACATGAGATAATTGCAAATAAAAATTAATTTGTACATGTAGCATTAAAGGAAATTCACCATCTTTATGATGGTAGATGGTATTAAAATTATTCTACAAAAATAAGCAATTTCGGTGAAAAAATAGAAATAATATCTGGACGAATATTTTCCGTAAAAACGATGTGGCTACATGGTAACTGGGAATATATCAAAACAAAAGAAAAATGTGCGAAAATAGAAGCAATTTAAATTTAAAAAGTGAGCCGTCACGGGACGCCTGGTAGATGGGAAACATGAAAATTAAATGTTATTGAAAAATAATTAAGTTTATTATAAGAAAAGGATGCAATGAAGGGGGAATACACAAATATTAAACCAAATTTAAAATTTTTTAGTTTTGTTATCCAAACAATGTTATTTGCATAAAAATATACATAAAAAACAATAATAATCCAAATAAAGTTTACAGTTCAGTATTATCAGTTATTTCTGTAATATTCACTCGATGATGTTTCTGATGGTTTTCATAGGCCGATGATAACTAAAATAAGCAAGGAAAGTGTTACCAGTAACTTAGGCGAAGCCTAAGCGACAGAGCGAGCCGAGTAGTTACGGGGCTGCCCGAAGGTTTTGCTATCGGCACCAACAGACGTTGTTACCCCCCAATAGTAAGTTTTTCATAATCCATTAAATTGGTATAAATCACCCGCCTTTAGCCTATGTCCCAATAGTTATAAATTATCCTATATGTTTTAAAATTCTCCAAAGACTCATATTAGAAATTACAAATACATTTTTTTCTTTCACCTTTTCCAATATTGAATTTAAAGAGACATGTTCTTTTTTTTTCATGCATTTTGTAAACAATGACGCGGATTTCAAATTTGTAAGTTTCACCAATACCCATCGCATCACACACACGCTTACGTATAGATAAAACTGGTAGCAACATAGCAACGTCCTTTTCCACAGTAAAATAAGTGTGTACATCCAATATTAATGCATCTACACGCAAAACACGTCGCCGCATTTTCGCGGTCTATTAGGTATACGTACACTATTTGAAATCACAATCGGTACTATACGATTTTAATGTAGGTATCCCCAAATATTAGAATTAGAAATATGAACAAAAAGATAAATAAAAAGGATAAAAAAATGAAAAAGCAATCACAGTGACAACGGAGAGTGCATCAGACCGAATCTTTTGCAGTTGAATCGTTTTAAATGAAAATTCGACGACTCGATGAACATCCAATCTGCGCGGCAGTGTCACTGCCACTGTATGGACATAAAATTGAAATATACCGGTCTGAACGATGTTTCCAGGAAAAAAATGGGGCAACAAGCATATGTACAAAATTATCGGACAAATATGTTGTGGTGTTTTTATACCAAAATCGGAACGATACAGAATAGATTAACATGGCCCCTGCGCAAGAATGACACGTTAACATTAAAATATAACAGTTGGACCGATTTTGATGAAATTTTCGGCCATTCTTTAGATCAGCCCGTTGGGTGATCGTGTAAAAATGAAAATGAAGCGATAAGACATGCCATTTATTATTATGATTTTCTGTGGTTTTTTTTATACTAAAATTGGAACGATACAGAATAAATACAATATATTTTAATATTAACATGTGTTATTCTTGCGCAGAGGACACATGTTAATCTATTCTGTATCGTTCCGATTTTAGTACAAAAAAACCACAAAATCATAATAATAATTATTATTATTGTTGTTAAATTTGACAAATCAATTAAATAAGTTTCACGTTCAGATTGAAAATGCGGGGTTGCTACCAAACTTCACACGATCATTTGCCGGACTAATCTAAAGATTGGCTGAAAATTTGTTTAAAATCGGTCCAGCCGTTGGCTATAAAAAAGAAATAAAAAATGCGGGGATGTATTAGAAAATACCTGGAGTCAGGTTCAAGGGTATTGAAGCTTGCAATTTATCAGTTTCTATGTTAGTGTTGAAGATTGTTAATAAAAAAAATGTATAGGCAACTCAAATAGAACTATTTATAAAATACTAAACAAAAATAATTAACCGTAAAAATTGTAGGCATTTGAATAAAAAAATACTTTCGTTTAATATATTTATCCACACATATGTTCAAAACAAAAAAATTATTTTGTCCCAAAATAAAATCCATCTTTTAAGGGGTTAATATTCCCATCGATCGGTCTAATTTCGTTGGATATACAAAATTAGAATTCCATTTCTATGAAATGGATGCCGGCGATGGATTTAACTCATCTCGGTCTAGACTATATTCGAAAAAACGTTTCTGATGGAATTCTTTTAATTTAACAGGAAGGGATCGTTAAGTAGAAACTATTTTAAGGAAAGAATCTTAATATCCTAATGGAAGAAAAAAATAGGTAGAAATTTCTATACAGACCAAAAACTTATTTGTTACGGAAGCACCCGTTCAATTATTTTATAATCATCTTAAAATAATAGACATCTATGGCTTTATCTACATCTAAATCTAACGTCACCAATTCTGGAGAATAGGGTGAGTGTCAATGGTTTCAAACAATTTTCTCTCCAGTACTTTACATATTTAAGTATATTCTAATTACGATATTTATTGTTCAATTCTTCAACAAGATCGATGTTTACATTTTTGTCACTAAGATGTTTATTCTAGTGTTTTACTGTGCACTTGAGTGGAGTAGCAATAAACGAATAAAAACTATAGAATGATGGGAACCTATTTAAAGGTGGATGGTTTTCCATTTTTTTCTTTCTTTGCATTTTGTTTTCCAGTTTTTGATTTTTTAATGCTTTTATTTCGTCCACTACTTGATCCCACCATCTACTTCGGGACTTTCCTCTTGCTCTCGTACTTTATGGAACCATTGCCGTTAATCTATTTAAGGTTTCTATTGGTCCTCTTCTCATAATGTGTCCCATCCATTCCGGTCTCTTTGCTTATATGTATCGGACTACTTACTTTATCTTTTTCGTATCCGAATCCATATCAAATTCTATCGGCCCAATACCGGGCCACGTCCAAAGCATTATCTGTGACAAGCCATAAATCTTTGGAGGAGCAAAGTTTGGGCAGTTTTTGCAGGATAATAGGTGTTCCATAGTCAGCACCTCCCCGCAGTCGCACTTGGTGTCTATATTTCTTCAATAATCCCCCATTTTGCTATCTTCGTCTTTGTGGGGGCGGCTCCTGTTCTAAGGCGGTTCAAAGTTTTTCGATTTTTCCATTTCAGATGATAGCCAGGTGGAGGTTCCTGGCGTAGAGGATATATATTAATATATATCCGGTGGCTCCATAGGGACTGCACCCAGGAAACTCTTTCGTGATCTTAGTCGTCTTATTGGTTCCGGAGTATTGTACAACGGGTGGCGGTTGTCGAAAGTTTGTTTGAATCTCTCAGTATGTTCTATCGCTAGTCGGCGAGCCGCGGGGGCCTCGCTTCCAGCCGCCAGTTATGTATGTAATTCGTATATTCGTATGTAAGGATCTATTCCATACCGGGCAAGCATACTCCGTCGATATCTTTTGTCGGGTCTTTTGACAGTGAAATTTATAAGTTAAAGATCTATCCAGTGTTATCCCTAGGTATTTCGGGCGGGGTATATGTTCTTTGGCGATTCCGTCCCATTGTATATGTAGTTCCCTCCTGGCTGCTCTTGTTTTCCGTATAATTAGGGATAGGCTGATCGTTTGTATATATGTTGAATAGTATTGGGGAGAGGACGCTTCCCTGGTGAGAAGGCCATTCTTTTGGGATCTTCACCTGTTTTTGCTGTCTTCCAAGCTGACATAGTACCTCCTATTCTGTAGAAAGGATTCGATTACTTTGGTTAGTTCGTATTGTTCGTATCGGACTAAATTTCCTCCATATAGCTCCTTTTTTATTTCTATATTCCTTTTTAATTTTCTTTCTCCATCTTTTGTTGTTTCGTCCATTTACCGATTTTATTAGTCGCTTCTTGCAATTTATTTGATATGTCAGCAATTTTTTCTCCTACCGTCAACACAGCCGTGTCATCGGTAAACATTGCTATTTTCGTGTCATTAGGTGTTAGGATATCATACGCGTATAAAGAGGATATAGAACTGGCATAAGAACGCTACCCTGTGGCACACCAGTGAATATATCTATTAAATCTGAGTAAATATTTTCTTGCCTTATTCGGAATGTTCTGTCTGAAATTTATAAATATATCTGAAAACCGTCTAGGTAAAAATTTCCAGTCCTTCGTACCAGACCTTATCGAATGCTTGAGATATATCTAAGAAGATAGCGGAGCAAATTTTCTTTTCTTCTAGTGTTCTTTCTATCAAATTCGTTATTCTATAAACTTGGTTAATTGTTGAGTGTTTAGCTCTAAATCCGAACTGATCATCTGGTATGAGTGATTTTTCTTCTAGTATTGATGTTAATCTTTTTAGGAATAATTTTTCGAATGGTTTAAAGATTATTGTTAACAGCAAAATCGGCCTATATGATGTAACTTCGTTTGGGGGTTTTCCATGTTTGGGGATCATAATGACTCCTGCAGTTTTCCAAATGCGTGGTACATATTTTAGCCGGAACGCTACGTTTATCAAGTGGGTTAACTTCACGATACCCTTTCTGGGTAGATTTTTTAATATTTCCCTGTAATTAAATCGCATCCTGGGACCTTGCGTACGTTAATATTGTTTTTTATTTCGGCGCATACTTCCTTTGGTATTACTATTTTTATTTTTTTATTTTTTTCCTGCTCTAGGATTTCCAAGTTCATTTGTTCTGAAGGTTCATTCGGTTGGAAGGTCACTTTGAGATACTGAGCAAACAGCTCTGCTTTCTCATAGTTAGTTTTTGCGCAGTCTCCGTCTGGATTTCTTATAAATTACTGAATTGGTTTTTTTTGCAGCCTTCCACAGAGAATATTCACTTTCTTTTCCGTTCGTCAGATTTCTTAAATATGAGTTGATAGTTTCATTTTCTCGGAAACTACGAATCCAATTTTAATTCAACGGTCATCATTCGATGGTTTGTTTTAAAACCTACAACTTTATCATTTAACTTTTTTGGATTGGACGTCAACTTTTTTTTTTAAAAACCGGTTTTTTCACATTTAATATTTTTTTAGGTTTAGCGAAACTAGACAAGCCGAAAAGAAAAAACGCCGTTTTTCTGGTATTACATTATTTCACATCAACATATTTTTTGTTTTCTAATAAAAATAATGTTAACGATTTCGTAGGTTAATTGGACTATAGGTACTAGAGATTTATACATGTGATGTAGTCACAACATTATTTAGAACCACTGATAATAGGAATAGACGGACCTATGTGATAACCAACAACCTCAGAGGATAGGCAGCCGAAGAAGAAGAAGATGTGACGGTACGAAGTTTATGACTCGTCCCTTTCTTTGTTACACGATATCACACTTTGTTGACCCCCTACGTCCGCTTTAAGGTGTGATGTAATTAATGGAAGGCCCCAAGGATAAATCTGCTAAAATTCTCATTTATTGCACCACTATTTTTGCATAAAACGATTTTATATTATCTATTATAAATTAAATAAAAAAGGCGTTAAATAAAAATGTGTAACGTAAAATGAAAGGAAATGTTATAGATATATTTTTAACAGACAACAATAAAATTTTATAGAGCACTAATTTCGAATTTACGATTCAACAACGGTATCCATCACTTCGGTGGTTTCCACATGATGCAGGTCAAGAACAAAGAAACCGTGCCAATAGATTCTGGCTCCTTATGACTTGACTGTAAATAATTTTAAAATACGTTTGCACTACTTTTGGAACATTAGAAAATAAAACTAAAGCAAAACAATTCAAAGAAAAAATAATATGTACTACCCGTATAAAATCCGGTATAAAGCAAGGAAAGCGGACTTGATTGACGTACGTCAAAATTCACAAGCTAGTTTATTCAACCAATGGAAACAGCAAATCATAAGGTTAAACGCACTAAATTTGCCGAGGGTGTAACGCTGTTAAAAATCTATAAATAATCTTTCTTCGAATAATTATTTTATCTTTTTTTTTGTTACCAAGTTTTTTTTTCTTTATGGCAAGTTGGTAGTTTTATAAAATTAAATTTTATGTACATTATAAAAAATGGACCAAAACAAATAAATATTTGTTTTAACACAGGATAGATATTGTTACCTTTGTTTCTGGTTAATTTTTCTTCAGGGAAAGTGGGACTCCAAAAGACTTACAGGTAAAGAATAAAAAAAATTAAATTCCGGTACTCATTTTTTTTTATTTGCCTTGTTCCAAGATCACGAAAGTTTATAGGTAATTGAAGGAAAAATCAATGGCAAAAGCCCCCTTCGCGGAGACAATGCTCATGGTTAGGGAACATTAACGATCTGCCAAGAATGGAGTCCCAGGAACTGTTCAGGAGAGCACAGGATAGAAGCTTGACTTGCACTGGTAAATCAACAGTAAATTTAAAATAATGTGTGGCAAAGGAAAATTTATTGGTTTAAAATAAAGATAAAAATACAGCAAAAAACTATTGAAGACATCCTCGAAGTTTTTCAGTAGGCATAATAAAAGAATTACCTAATTAATCGAATTTATGACTAATTATCTAATTACCGTTGTTTTACTGATTCGTTTAATTTAATATTTTATTAGCAACCGGACCAAAGCAAATAATTTCACAGTTCATATTTAAAATGAAATTTCTTTTCAGAGTGGGACTCAAATAATAAATTAACTTAATTATACGTACTGCACGTGGCTACAAAGTTGTTAATTATTCATGAATAAAATATTCCAAAACGTGCCAAAAAATTATATTTTCACGGTTCAAAGCTTGGATAAAACCGAGTTTGGAGTGCTGTTACCATGTGTATACTGCAGCATCCAGGGTTTGCCCGGTTTTATTTATTCAACCTACGATTATAATAAAGTAACTTTTTAAATATGAATCAATGATTAAAGTAAAAAAGAAATCAGAAATACAATTTATTTCTTTAGGTAATATAACATTCAAATATTCATTTTGTTTTTTTTTATTGACATTCAAGGTGTGCCTTTTTCAAGACAATAAGAATTTTACGAGGGCAGTTTGATAAGTCAGTGACTTTTTGAATTTCCCGCGCAGTTACTCCAAATGCAACAGTGCTGCCGTCAACTATAATCTATCAGTGGGCAACTTTCTAATTTTGAGCAAGCTACGTCGTGCAGTTGGTGTTTGATAGCCATTCAAAGCAGACAACCTCGTGAATTTTTACGAAAATGGAAAAAAGTTAATTTCGTGTGCTGATTAAGCATTACTTTTTACGTAAAAAATCCATCACTGAAACTAAGGAAAGACTTGATAAATACTACGAGGACTCGGCACCATTAATTTCATTGGTTAAAAAGTGGTTTACAGAGTTCCGTTGTGGTCGTACCAGTACTAGTGACGCCGAACGTCCAGGTCGCCCAAAAGAAGTGATCACGCCGGAAATCGTCGATAAAATCTATGAAATGATATTGGATGAGCGGAGAATGAAAGTGCATGAGTTGGCTCATGCTGTAGGTATCTCAACTGAACGGGTACATCATATTTTACACGAATATTTGGACATGAAAAAACTCTCTGCGAGATGGGTGCCGAGATTGCTCACACTCGACCATAAGCGCAATCGTGTGACCACTTCAAAAGAGTGTTTAGCGATGTTCAGCCGTAATCCGGACGAATTTTTGCGCCGTTTTGTTACTGTGGATGAAACATGGATCCATCACAACACGCCAGAGACCAAGAAACAATCGAAACAGTGGGTTGCTCGGGGTGAACGTGGACCAAAGAAGGCGAAACAGAGTCTGTCAGCCAACAGGGTCATGGCCACAGTTTTTTGGGATGTACGCGGTGTCATTCACATCGATTACCTCAAGAAAGGTAAAACGATCACCGGCGAATATTATTCAAAGCTTTTGAACAGATTCGACGTTGATTGGAAGCAAAAACGGCCGCATTTGGCTGAGAAGAAGAAAGTGCTGTTCCATCAAGACAATGTACGTGTGCACACTTGTCTCGTCACGATGGCCAAAATCCACGAATTGGGATACGAACTGCTACCCCATCCAGCATATTCTCCAGATTTAGCCCCCTGCGACTATTTTCTGTTTCCAAACCTAAAGAAATGGCTGGGCAGTAAGAGATTTGAGTCGAATGAAGAAGTCATTACCGAAACAAACGCGTATTTTGAGAGCTTTGATAAAACCTATTATTTGGAGGGAATAAAAAAATAAAAAAAACGCTGGACTAAATGTATCGAGCTTAAAGGTGATTATGTAAAAAAATAAAATGTTTATTTGCGAAAAAAAATTTGTTTTATTCAAAAAGTCACTGACTTAACAAACCGCCCTCGTATATAGCTAAAATATAAATAAAATATTGAAAAAAATAATAATAATAATATTAAATGATATAACTTGTAAAACACTTACAATACACAACCAGTAACATTAACATTGACATTATTACCGATTTTCATTATACTATTTGAACAAGAATACTAATTTTTCCGCTTTCTCTACTACCTTATTTATTTTTTTAAATTGGAGTGAATGAGTCAAGATGTAGAAAATAATCTTTCTACCGAAGCTGACAAAGAGACAGTGCGCATCAAAAATTAATTCACTACAGGGAGAACATTCGCGATATCAGGGATGTTCTTTAGTGAAACTCACCACTGAAAGCCACTAACATTGATTATTTCCTCTCCTAAAAATATTAATGCAGAAAATAATTCCATTTTGGGTTCCACTATTCCTACAAATTTTTTGGACGGTATTAAATGCTTGATCTTTTTCTGCACTATTTAATTTAAATTGGGTTTTTGTTGTTTCCAAAATATAAGCCAAGTAATAAAAAAGTTATTGTGCGGTCTCGTTAAAAATTGGTAGGGTGGCGGGCGGTCTCGTTAAAATTAATAGCGTGGCGGACGGTCTCGTTAAAATTAATATGGTGGCGGGCGGTCTTTTTAATAATTTATAGGGTGGTAGGCGGTCTCGATTAAAATTATTAGGTTATAAGCGGACTTGTTAAAAATTGATGGGTTATAAGCGGTCTCGTTAAGAAGTGGTAAGGTTGTAAGGCATCACGTTAAAAATCGGTAATGGGGTTTCCTTAAAAATTAGTTTGGTGACTAAGAGTTTCCTTTAAAAAAGGTTAAGTAGTAAAAGGTCTGGTTAACAGAAAGAAAATCAGCATCTTGAATGAGCAAGTCAGTTTCAGTAATTCAAAATTTTCCACTCTGTATTTTATTACAGCTTTGCGCTGGTATGAAATTATTTAAATTAAAAATCAAACAAAATGTTTTTTTTTTAAAATGATCAAATATGATATTATTTATAAAGTAGGTTTGTTTAATTAATATTCGATGCGAGTGTGATTCAATAATCAATATACAAACAATGATAACCTGATAAACCATAATGAAAGTCATAAAATTGTCACCGACAATGACAATATTGCCAACGCTCTTATCTTTAGCACGCAATTAAAATTGGTAGTTATTTCCTCAAAATACTTTGATGTTTACTGTGAAGCGTTGATAGTGCTTTATTGGATATCAACTTTTTTAATAAAAAACAACCGAAAAATACTTTAAAATATAATCAATTTTCAGTCAGTAATTCTGTGATTCTCGAAGAAAAAATATAATTATACACGTGTAACGTACATCACTAACATATGACAAGTTCATGTAGCTGGATATTTATGAATATGGAAAAATCACGTAACGCGAGATAGCGCTGTCATTGACAAAATGTCGGATCGAGGTGTGAACAACACATATTTTGTCATTTGATCACTTGTAAAACCAAAGTTTTTATTGAAGGGAATTTTAGTTATCTCAGAGATTTGAAATGATTTTTTGTGTTAAACTGTTGGACTGGAGCTGGATTTAAGGTTTTCGACGTTTCAGTATTATTGTCGCTGGATTTTTGTTAAATGCCAGTAAAGATCAGGCGTGTCCAGGTATCAATTTTGGTTTGATTTCGAAGTTTTTCAGTTCTCTTGTCCCTGGAATTCTTGTTACAATGCCTATGAAAGTCAAAATATCAATTTTGGTCATATTTTATTAGGTGGGTGAACGTGTTAAGAAAGGTGAAGAGGTTTTTAATGCTTGCCATATTTTGCCATATTATTTTATGTGGAACTGACGGTCTCAATGATACAATCATAAAAACTATCTTTCAAACCCTTTCTCTGTGTTGTTAAAGTCACTATGAATAATCACAAATAAAATGATAGATCATAGGACAACAATATCAAACTTACCACTGAAAAAATCATTTTTCACAAAGTGAAACAAACAAACATAAACTTTGAGATTGGCTTTCCTATCTTTAAAATCATCTTTCATTTCTAAACTGCCTTAGGATTTGAAGAAAATTTATGCCAAGATATAATCGAATTGCCATATGTAGTGCATTGTAAAACAGAGTGGAAAAACGCTAAGTCCAACCGATTCCTAAAAAAGGAAAGAAGACTATTCCTGCGAATTATCGCCCTATTGCATTGCTCTCAATCATATCCAAAGTTATGGAAAAAGCGATTAACACAGAACTCATCAAATATCTGGAGAAATTTAAGATAATCCATGACAGACAATATGGATTTCGACAACTTCGGTCTACTGGAGATTTGCTGGCTTATGTCACTCAGTTCTGGACAAACACTATTGAAAAGTTTGGTGAATCCCGTGCAATAGCCTTGGATATATCTAAAGCCTTTGACCGCGTTTGGCACCAGGCATTGTTAAGTAAATTATCTGCCTACGGTCTCCCAACCAAACTGCGCCAATGGCTCTTGAGCTTCATGCAAGATCGCTCCTTACATGTGGCAGTTGACGGTATTTCTTCTGATGCGTTTAAAACTAATGCCGGGGTCCCCCAGGGTTCCATCCTGTCCCGCACTTTATTTCTTTTACACATCAACGACCTCTTGAAAACCACCACGAACCCCATTTACAGTTTCGCAGACGATAGCACACTTGTCTCAACTTTCACATCCTATCGATCACTTTCGGTGAATGATACAAAAAGACTCAGGCAGGAACAGGTTGATTCCATCAATAGGGATCTTAAAGCAATCGTCGAGTGGGGAACCAACAATCTTGTTTAGTTCAACGCCCAAAAAACACAAAGTGCCACGTTTTCCAAGAAAGTGAATATTGCTAACATCGCAAAGTCGGCAAGCCAGAGGCTAGGTTTTCTGTGGAAAGCCAGAAAGGTTTTTTACTCCTGATCAACTGTTGACGACGTACAAGGCTCAAATCCGACCTCTACTGGAGTATTGCTCGCACATTTGGGGTTCAGCACCAAGGCATTCTCTTCGTCTTCTAGATTCCATTCAGAAAAGAGCCATTCGCTTGATAAACAGTTCAACTCTCACAGATACCCTTCACCCTCTAGAATATAGAAGAAGTATTGCAGACCAGTCATTGCTCTACAGATATTTCCATGGCAGATGCTCCAGAGAAATAAAAACTCTTGTACCACCATTGGCCACATTCGGCCGAAGAACTCAGCACGCTGATCATTACTCTCAAGATTGACACTACAAGGACCAATCTTCATCAAGAATCCTTCTTTTACAGGGCTGCTACGGAATGGAATAAGCTTCCAAAATCAGTTTTTCCAGAGAATTATGACCTGCAACTTTTTAAAAAGCGTGTCCACAATCATTTCCTTTCTATAATCCCTTCCCCTTCTAATAGTCGCAGTGCGGGCCGTCCGCACTTGCGGTTTTATCTCCATATCACCTTTTTTAATCCTTTGCATTTTTTTAGTGAGTAAAACAAATCGAACTAAAAAGCGAAAAATAAATTGTAGTTTAAAAAACCTAAAAAAGACGCTTTTAGAGTTAAACTAAGAAGTAAAAAATAATTCTTAACATAGGAATACAGTTAGAGAGAAAATTAATGTCATTGTTCTAAAAGCGTAGGGTGCTTTTATTCCGAAACGCAGAGTTAGTATGAAAATGTCATACAAAGCACCCCACGCTTTTAGAACAGTCGTCAGTAACTTTATTCCTATGTTAAGAATTATTTTTTTACTTTTTAGTTTGATTAGCTCTAAAAGCGTCTTTTAGTTTTTTTAAACTATAATTTATTTCGCTATATAAATATTAAATCGAGCACAAGCATTCTGAGAATACATACAGGATGTAAATTAATAATAAAAAAAACTTGCCAATTTACACAACATTTACACCTACGATTGAAATAATATTTTTGCTACATATAACGGCATTCGTCCACTTTTATCCGTAATGGTAGATTATTCAGAACGATAAAAAGATTATAGAAATTCTCCCAGAAACTATACTCACCATACAAATTATCCGAATAAAAACTAGTATCGATAAATTATCTTTTTCATGCAAACTAATCCTCATTTATATCACGTATCTAACCGTAATAAGCTACTAGCCAGATAACAATTAAATGAAAGAAAGTAATTACTAATTTAAATTTTTTATTGCCATAAAGTAAGAGCTGATAGGTACGTAGCTCCTATTAAATTTGTTACAAGTTATATTCTCGTCTTTAACAAGAGGCAATGTGCTTATTTTTTAGCATTGACTAAAATTTTTACAAAAGTACACAAGTAAAATCCCAAGCAAAAATAACGCTCATCATGAAATTATCACATAAATTAATTTATCTTTTTCTTACGTCCTGACGCCGGGGCGACGCCGATCGAGCAGTAGCGAAAGCGGCTAGATAGAGGCGGTGAGTTGTGGATAGCTTGACCTGAACCTCTGCGGGACCTCGATTTACTCCTGCTGATGACGGCGTCTTCCGCACGTCGATGTAAATTTTCTTCGATAGTCAGTCTTGCCGTGAATTTTGTTTTTTATATTAAATAAAACACACACTTGTCATCGATACTATATTGAAGAATGTATACATGGAGCTTACATTGTCAAGCATCCTGTATCTTCAGAAAAATGTCACTGGCTGTCGACTTTGAAATTAATTTTGATTTTATCTAATTACATTGATGTATATTTTTTAACACGTGGTGTTTGAAAGCGGTGCTCTTAGCGGCGAACGTTGTGGATTGCTCGGAGGTTGAAATGGAAGAGAGGGAGTCGGAGGGTTAAGAGTGACTTCGCCCTACTTTTCGCACTCAGGTCCGTTCTTATAATTGGTCAAAAGCGTAACGGTATTTTCTTTGCGCACGACCATAGTTTGTAATCGATTAATAATTTTACGTGATAAGAGGGTGATCGGATTATTATAGTGGGTTACTAAAATGCACGTGTTAAAAGCTGATTTTTTGCCGGCGTCAGAGCCGTACTGAGTGGTTTTAAAATCAAAGAATTTCTCAGAGAGGAATTGTACAGTTCCGTTTTTGAAGTTTATCGAGTATTTGAATAGTAGGCTAAGCATATTTTGTCTCGTCATTAATGACAGCTATCAAAACAATTCGTTTACATTTACAGTTTTAAAAAATTTGTCAAAAGATAAACAATGTTGTGCAGTAATTGCGAAAGATTTTCGTTAAAGGTAAGACCATAAAGTGTTTCTTTTTTTTGCAAATTTTATATTATTTTTTTTAAGTACATACCATATTCTTTTTGATTTTTTCGTGTTTGTAAGGCCAGAATTTTAGGTTAGTTCAATTTTCAAATAATAATAATAATAACAACCAGTTTGATTTCTATAATTTAAAACGTTTATCAATTGAAGAAACTCAAGTCATTATTTCACAATTTTATAGTTCTTTGCTTACCACTGAGAATCTTATTGTACTGCGGTCACCAGAAATTTTACTTGTCAATGTATTATGTCTAATGTCAACTTAAGACCCAAAAAAGAAGATATTCGATGTGTTATCTGTTGAAATAATCGTTTGTACAATGTCTTGACCTGACAAGTAAGGAATCAAAACTCTCCATTCACTTCAATTTCCATTCCATTCTATTACTTACTTGCAGGCAACGCACTTATGATGGCTTAACAGCTGAAAGCGCTTTGCAATTTTAATAAAATAAATTTTATACCAAGTATAACTTTTTTTTCTAATTAGTCTAGTTGACAAACTTGTCAAAATGTTTTCCCCAATAACAAATAAAGTATTTACAACAATTTACATACAAAACTGATTATATGTTACCATCTGAACTACTTCAAGTACCTTTACCGTTTTAATACAAATCATTTTAAATTTGGAAAAAAATATTGCCAATTTGTAACATTAGAATAATTTATATTCGTTTCGATTCGAGTAGATTTTTTTTAAATCCTTTGATGTTCCCAGAGAGCACATTTTTTAAGCTTTTCCGTTTGAGACACGTACATTAATGTCACAACTGAACTGTGCTTAAAATTAAAAATACAGATTTTATTTTTCATTTAACGAATGAAACACACGTATTTACAGGATCGTACTTAACTTGACATTTTAAAAAGATATATAGTTCCTTAAGCACAAGATGTATCAGTAGAATATATGGCAAGATCTTAAAAAACAGAATCGAAAGGGAATACACGGAAATGGAAGCAGAAGAGCAAGCCGGATTTAGAGCGGGAAGATCAACGATTGACCATCTGTTCTCACTAACACAAATTATAGAAAAAAAACTAGCATTCAATCAAGAGATCCATATACTGTACGTTGACCTAAAGAAAGCATACGACAGCGTACCCTTAATTAAACTTTGGGAAACTCTGGAAACTTCCAACATTAATATTGAACTGATAAAAGGAGTAAAGTCATTATACAATAAAACCAAATCAAGAATTAAAGTTGGACAAAACCTAACAACAGGGTTTAATATCACAAAAGGGCTGAAACAAGGGTGTTGCTTGTCACCAACATTATTTAAAATATATTTGGAACGGGCACTAGCGAATTGGAAACGGAAATGCCAAAACATGGGCATACCTTTAGATGAGGACACAACATTATACACACTCTCATTCGCAGACGATCAAATTATAGTCGGCCAAGACATAGACGACACAGAGTATATGACACGAAAACTTATAGAAGAATATAAAATTTGGGGACTAGAGGTTAATGTAGAAAAAACGGAATATATGTGTATTGGGGGAGTGCAACAGGACTTACAATTATCAAATGGACAAAAAATCAAACACACGTCAGCTTACAATTACTTAGGAATGAGAATATCAAAGGATGGGACACTCGAAGAAGCAATATTGGACAGAAATATGAAAGGAAGAAGAGCAATATCAATGTTAAACGGAGTACTGTGGGATAGAACAATAAGCAACAACAACAAAAAAAGAATTTACGACACGATAGTGAAGAGCATAATAATGTACGGTTGCGAAGTATGGCCTTTGAAAGAAAAGATCGAAAGAAAAATTAGAGCCACAGAAATGGATTACTGGAGACGAGCAGCGGGGAAATCAAGACTAGAAAGAGTTACAAATGAGAGGATAAAACAAATAATGGGAGTACAGCACGACATCACAGACGAAATAAGAACTAAACAGTTGATATGGTACGGGCATGTTCAAAGAATGCCACCAGACAGAATCCCAAAGAAAATATTACAGTGGAACCGCAGAGGAAGAAGAAGAAGAGGAAGACCACGAAAGAGCTGGAGAGAAGGCATACAAAAAGAGATGGAAGAGAGAGATCTGAGAGAGGACATGTGGACGAATAGAGAGGAATGGAGATTAGGAATCGCAAGACGCCGACGCACGTTTTAACGCGATATATATATAAGCACAAGATGTACCTACGTCAATCACAATTAGTGATTATTTCCTTACGGTGTACTAATTTAACAACCCCGTATATTTTTTAATATTTAATAAAAGAAATTACACCCTATTACAGAAACGAACCATTGGTTTCTATCATATTTACAAAAAGTTATGTTTAAAATGTTGCTTTGTTTCGTTTTTTTATTGAGTACAAGTGGTTAATTTAGATTTTATTTTTCAGTTTAAAATAGAACATGAAAGTATTGTTACGGATTGTGGTCAGCGAGTACGCCCCTGGATCCATTATTTGACCGCGACGGAGTGAATCGCCACAAAGAAACCGATTTATGGCTTTTCGGTAGCATCAAACGTCCGACGTATTCGCGGATAATTTATAGCCGCAGGTGGCAATTGGGAGACCTGCGATGTTACTAGAACAATTCCAAAAAGAAATCGTTCTTTCGGGAACGATTGCTCATACCTATTTAAGAACCGCGATGCCGCGAAAAATTAAGTTTAAGTTAAGGTTTAGTTTTGTGAACATAAGCTTATTCCTATTGGGACAATGGGTAAAGTGGTAAAATAATTACAAATAAATAATAAGTACATAAAAATTGAAACTAATGATGTGATGAATAAGTCTGTTTTTTCTTGGCACAAAGCTTGCTAAAACGTGGAGTCAGTTCCGACAATGCAACTCAAAGTTCTCTTGTCACATCCAATCTTGAACATAGCAGCAAGATTAAAGTACAAGAATAAGTAGTAGCAAAATAAATGAGTTTTTTTAAGGAATTTTAAAAAAAAAAAATTCTTTTTTAACACTGATCCAGAAGGACGCGAGCAAATTGCATCCCTTAAATTTTGTTTGGGTCACTTTGAAGATCAATGCGGTTGCCCGTCATGTTTAGGGAGCACTTTTCAATTGATGTTTTGAATGGATTTATCCATGCTAAGCCTTCCAGATCCTCTTTAGAACGAGTTTAAACGTGATTTCTCACTAGATGGGATTGCATTAAGGTCATAATCAAACAAAACTTTGGACTTTTTTAGTCCATTGCAAACTTTGTAACGACCAACTCCAAATTAAGAACTTGTTAGAATGTTAAAAAATATAAAATTATTTCACTACATTTTTTTTTCCACAAAAGTTCATTTATTTCTTTAAAAAATAAGCAAGCTTTGCGCCCCCACAAATCCTTCATCGCACCCCCACTTTGAGAACCGCTGCAATAACATTCAACCAGGGACTAGTAGATTTTTGTTAGTAGTTTTTTGTTCAAGATGTTTTCAATTAAGTAGAATTTGTTTATTAAATTTCTTATGTTATTAGTCAGATTCTGGGGGTACCCCACCCCCAGAATCTGAAGTGGACACCCCGTCCACTTTAAATTTTTATCAATAAGTATTCTCAGGTATTTATTTCAACCTCTGTAATAATGAAACCAGGATCGTCGATGTGTATCTGGTCAAAATCTGGTCTATTTGCATCATTAGAGTAAAAAGATAACTTGTCAAAATCTAACCAATTTTGGAACATTTTTATAACTTTTTGCTTAACCATATGCCATTTATCTTATTCTTATTTTGACCGTTTTGCTAACTGGATTCATTTACGTCTATTGATGTTGTTTGAGATTTATAAACAGCAGAGAAATGTGTGACTCATTTGGATTTAAACTGATTCCAGTACACCCAGGAAACATCCCAAATCATAATCCTTATAAAAAACATTTTTTTTAGTGCTGCACTGCAAAAAAAAATGTTTCCTACGTCGGTGTTTAAATTTCTATAAAAAATTTAACAAACATTCAAGAGCCATTCCGATTCTGTTAAAAATCTCTAAAATTAGATAATATTATTATTGGGTACCAAGGAATGCGAATTTGATTATTTTTTAATAAATTTTAATTTATACCGACGATTCTTATTCCGGTTAAGCATTTTTTTTGGCAAGTGTAAAACTGATGTTATATTTTAAATGGAAAATGTTGCAAGATAAATTTCTAGAATTTTCATTGCGCACAGTGAAATTTGTGCAAGCGTGGCTTAATGGTTTTAAATGAAATTAAAAAAGTCAAATGTAAAATTAGCACACTTGCCATATATTTTGTTTAATCATTGAAAGTCGAACTACTTCGTTCCTAAAAACATGACAATCATTTTTTTCTAAAATTTTCAATGAGTTCAATTTCTTTTTAAAATAGTTCTTGCATGGAATATTTCTTTTATAATTAAAACCTCAAAATAACTCGTGACTCTTTATTTTAGCTGCGATACTTTGTCTTTATCGGGCTTCAATTATTTGTCTTCGCATGACTAAAATATTTTATCCGATTCTTTTTAACAAAAAGAAACTAATTAGGTACAACACTTTTTGAAACAAATAAATTATAGTTTAAAAAAAATAACAAACACGCCTTTAGAGTTAATCAAACTAAAAAGTAAAAAATAATTCTTAACATTAGAATAAGATTACTGACGAGAAAATTAATGCGTGCGAAATTTAAATCAAATTTGATTAAAGTACAGCAAAATCAAGGCCAAAGAGTCAGTTACATACAAACATACAGGTGAAACTGATATAAGCGTGTTAAAAATAGAATTTTATTAGAAAGTACATCAAACCCCCATCCTACAGCCAAATATTAATACACCACCACCATGGCTGATCAAGCCAGCCGCCAAAATCCATCAGAATTTTCTCTTAAAACTCTCTAAGTACTCAAACTTTCATAAAATATACACTGATGCATCCAAAACCCCAAATGGAGTTAGAACTTCTGTTATCACCATTTACAAACTTTCATTAAAATTTACATTACCCATCGAAACTTCTGTATACACAGGAGAAATATATGCCATCTTACAAGCTTTGATCGAAATACAAACAGCAAATCTCCAAAAAGCTGTAATAATCATATTGCAAAGACAACAGTACAATTTTCCAGATAACATTCAAATCCTTTTAGGAAATGATTGCAATGTAGATAAAATCTATAATTATCTGTTAAATACCTCTTCGCTTAAAAAGCTGTAAATCAATTCATTAGTCATGAAACCACCGCTAATAACCAAAATAGTTGATATAATTAAAACCTCAAAATAACTCGTGACTCTTTAATTTAGCTGCGATACTTTGTCTTTATCGGGCTTCAATTATTTGTCTTCGCATGACTAAAATATTTTATCCGATTCTTTTTAACAAAAAGAAACTAATTAGGTACAACACTTTTTGAAACAAATAAATTATAGTTTAAAAAAAATAACAAACACGCCTTTAGAGTTAATCAAACTAAAAAGTAAAAAATAATTCTTAACATTAGAATAAGATTACTGACGAGAAAATTAATGCGTGCGAAATTTAAATCAAATTTGATTAAAGTACAGCAAAATCAAGGCCAAAGAGTCAGTTACATACAAACATACAGGTGAAACTGATATAAGCGTGTTAAAAATAGAATTTTATTAGAAAGTACATCAAACCCCCATCCTACAGCCAAATATTAATACACCACCACCATGGCTGATCAAGCCAGCCGCCAAAATCCATCAGAATTTTCTCTTAAAACTCTCTAAGTACTCAAACTTTCATAAAATATACACTGATGCATCCAAAACCCCAAATGGAGTTAGAACTTCTGTTATCACCATTTACAAACTTTCATTAAAATTTACATTACCCATCGAAACTTCTGTATACACAGGAGAAATATATGCCATCTTACAAGCTTTGATCGAAATACAAACAGCAAATCTCCAAAAAGCTGTAATAATCATATTGCAAAGACAACAGTACAATTTTCCAGATAACATTCAAATCCTTTTAGGAAATGATTGCAATGTAGATAAAATCTATAATTATCTGTTAAATACCTCTTCGCTTAAAAAGCTGTAAATCAATTCATTAGTCATGAAACCACCGCTAATAACCAAAATAGTTGATATAATTAAAACCTCAAAATAACTCGTGACTCTTTAATTTAGCTGCGATACTTTGTCTTTATCGGGCTTCAATTATTTGTCTTCGCATGACTAAAATATTTTATCCGATTCTTTTTAACAAAAAGAAACTAATTAGGTACAACACTTTTTGAAACAAATAAATTATAGTTTAAAAAAAATAACAAACACGCCTTTAGAGTTAATCAAACTAAAAAGTAAAAAATAATTCTTAACATTAGAATAAGATTACTGACGAGAAAATTAATGCGTGCGAAATTTAAATCAAATTTGATTAAAGTACAGCAAAATCAAGGCCAAAGAGTCAGTTACATACAAACATACAGGTGAAACTGATATAAGCGTGTTAAAAATAGAATTTTATTAGAAAGTACATCAAACCCCCATCCTACAGCCAAATATTAATACACCACCACCATGGCTGATCAAGCCAGCCACCAAAATCCATCAGAATTTTCTCTTAAAACTCTCTAAGTACTCAAACTTTCATAAAATATACACTGATGCATCCAAAACCCCAAATGGAGTTAGAACTTCTGTTATCACCATTTACAAACTTTCATTAAAATTTACATTACCCATCGAAACTTCTGTATACACAGGAGAAATATATGCCATCTTACAAGCTTTGATCGAAATACAAACAGCAAATCTCCAAAAAGCTGTAATAATCATATTGCAAAGACAACAGTACAATTTTCCAGATAACGTTCAAATCCTTTTAGGAAATGATTGCAATGTAGATAAAATCTATAATTATCTGTTAAATACCTCTTCGCTTAAAAAGCTGTAAATCAATTCATTAGTCATGAAACCACCGCTAATAACCAAAATAGTTGATATAATTAAAACCTCAAAATAACTCGTGACTCTTTAATTTAGCTGCGATACTTTGTCTTTATCGGGCTTCAATTATTTGTCTTCGCATGACTAAAATATTTTATCCGATTCTTTTTAACAAAAAGAAACTAATTAGGTACAACACTTTTTGAAACAAATAAATTATAGTTTAAAAAAAATAACAAACACGCCTTTAGAGTTAATCAAACTAAAAAGTAAAAAATAATTCTTAACATTAGAATAAGATTACTGACGAGAAAATTAATGCGTGCGAAATTTAAATCAAATTTGATTAAAGTACAGCAAAATCAAGGCCAAAGAGTCAGTTACATACAAACATACAGGTGAAACTGATATAAGCGTGTTAAAAATAGAATTTTATTAGAAAGTACATCAAACCCCCATCCTACAGCCAAATATTAATACACCACCACCATGGCTGATCAAGCCAGCCACCAAAATCCATCAGAATTTTCTCTTAAAACTCTCTAAGTACTCAAACTTTCATAAAATATACACTGATGCATCCAAAACCCCAAATGGAGTTAGAACTTCTGTTATCACCATTTACAAACTTTCATTAAAATTAACATTACCCATCGAAACTTCTGTATACACAGGAGAAATATATGCCATCTTACAAGCTTTGATCGAAATACAAACAGCAAATCTCCAAAAAGCTGTAATAATCATATTGCAAAGACAACAGTACAATTTTCCAGATAACATTCAAATCCTTTTAGGAAATGATTGCAATGTGGATAAAATCTATAATTATCTGTTAAATACCTCTTCGCTTAAAAAGCTGTAAATCAATTCATTAGTCATGAAACCACCGCTAATAACCAAAATGGTTGATGCAGTAAATCATAAATAAAAAAAAAGTACATCAAACCAATTCCTAACAAAAAAAAAGCATAAGACACGGAGATCTAATAGCTGCATACTTATTCAACCTAATACTGGAACAAATAATCAAATCAAATCAAATCTGGATTAATTTTTTAACAATAAGAGCGGTGCATTGTATACGATGATGAGCTACTTACTGACAAGATCAAGAATGCAGTTATGAATAATGATTACAAGATAAAAAAGGGAGGCAAAAAAATTTGGGCTAATAATAAAAAGGCAAAACCAAATATATGAAAATAATTGTCTTGACATACTATATACAATAATTGTCTTGAACAAAAAAATGTTAATATTACAAAAATATTGTACATACCGACAGCATAATATGCAAACAATGTTATGAAATAATGTGATTAAGTACATATTTATCTTAAATAATTATTTCAAGGAACATGTTATAAAATAATTATAATTGAGGAAGTATAGTGATGGGGTATAAAATAACTGTGTGAAATAATTATTTTAAAAATAATTTAATCGTATTAACTTAATCATACTAATTCAGTGATCAGTTGCTGATGCAGATATAAAAAAATTATGTAAAAAAATAAACAGAGAATAATTTAAAAAACATACATTCATTTCAAATTTAAAAATATATAATAATATCCACTGATAAAATAGAAAAACTAGGCGAGTAACGAGAATAGCCACGTAACGAAAATAGTCACGTCACAAAAATAGCCACATAGCGAAAATAGCCGCGTAACGAAAATAGCCGCGTAGCGAACATAGCCACGTAACGAACATAGCCACGTAACGAACATAGCCACGTAACGAACATAGCCACGTAACGAACATAGCCACGTAACGAACATAGCCACGTAACGAAAATAGTCGCGGAAAGAAAATAATCATGTAACTAAAAAATGGCGCATAGGGTGATTCTAAATGCGTTCTCTTATCTCACTATTCTTTACTTTATCTAACCGAGTCACGCCAGCTATACAATTCTCAGACTACTTATCTCCACAGCACTAATCTTATTTTCATGCTTCTTTTGCCAAACCCAACATTCACTAAATAAATTGTTTGCACGAAGCTACCTTAAGATCGAGACCGCGGAGATGTCAGTTAGCAATCACGCTACTCATTGAGATTGGAATGAAGAACACGTGTTATAGCAAGAGGTCCAAAGGAGTCCTAATTGTTTTTTAGACGAGTTAAAATTTGGAATAAATCCTGACTCAAGACGTGTAATAGTGTGGAAAGTACAATGCAATAAAGCACAAATACAGAATGTGAAAAAGGTTCATTTTTATAGAATAATGGTTTGGGACAGAATCAGCAACGGAGGTAGGACCTTGTTTTGCTATAAAATTTCAATTGCCAATGGGTACTTTAATGAAATACTTTAACCAATTCTTGATGATTAAAGTATCAGAGTATTGCGCAATTACCGGATAAACTACACTTTAAGAAGTAATAGATAACTTGATTCTATCCATGCAAAGACGATGTATAGCTATTAAAAATAATCGAAGACACACCACTTACTAAATTATTTTATTTTGGAATAAAATTGAATTCAAATTTAAGTTTAATATTTGGTTAGAAACTCTAAGCTTGTATGGAACTGAATCGAATCCCTGGAGTGTTTCTGTGCAAACAACAGAGTGGCTTTGTTGGATACGAACTCAAAAGGATACTTCTGAACCAACAAACGGACGTCGGTTTCACTGCGTGGAAGACGAAACAGCTGAACACTTACTTTCTTTATGTCCTTGCTTAGGAAAAATAAGGTCTCACCTCATACAACCATGAACATCGCGAAAACTGAATTTTGTGGTGTAAAGTGAAGAAGCGGCCTTACTGCGTCCCACTTGCATGAAACCTAACCTACCTAACCTAACCTAGTTGAGTATTTACAGCTCGGAAAAGAATATCGCTAGATTATGTCCATGTGTGTATTTGCAATCTGATAACCGATGATTTTAAATTAAAAATTTTCCTTAAGTATGTACTCAACCGGCTTAAATACAAAATTGTATTTATTCTCGATCCCATTTGTACATGCACACATTCTTTAATGGATATAATAACTCCGATAACCTATTTATACCTACATAATTCATTTGAAGAATGTGAGATATACCGTTTGAAAGCTTCATATTTGAAAAATATTTTCTCACGTTAGGTCTCTTCAACAACAGAACGATTGCTACCGACAAAAAGAGATAAGCATTTTCCGGTCTTCCGGATTCCGGAAATAAGATCCGTAGGAAATGGGGTGGTAATTGTCTGCATGTCTGTCTATATGATCGCCAGACTCGGACTGGGAATTTAACAAATGACATAAATATAAGAAATATTTCATCGAGTAAAAAACTAGACAGTAAAAAACGAAGACATCTAAAAGAGAGAATTATCTATTAATATTGTCCATTTTCTCATCTCTTCTGTAAAAAATCCAACAACTGGATTACCAGTAGTTTTAATAACAAATGTCAACGTTTACAAAAATATTCACATCAAATCTCAGTAGCACCATCTAGTGGTCGATTGTAAAAACGGGCAATGGGCAACATATCTTAAAATAACTTTTTAATTCCTTTTTCCCGCGACTTTGTATGCATTGTTTGATTGTAAAAGCATATACTTTACTGTAAAATAGGAAAAAATAATACTGCTAAGAGTAAGCTGATCATTTATTAATTCAGAATTCTATACAAAATAAGTGGGCCATAATTACTTTTTATACATGATGATAGTAAATTGTGCAAGGGTTTGAAAAAAACATATTAAATGTACCCAAATCAGTGGTTTAGAGTCAGGAACACCTAAACACTATATCGTAACCTTTTTGTGTAAATATCTTGAATGTAAAGATACACTTCTATTGCAGTTTTTTAACAATGTAGATAACAAAAAAAAATTTTAACTGAACGTAAATTCTTCTTATTCTTTCTCTACTCGTTAGAGATCTAGATGATCTGTTGATTCCGAACTTAAATTAAAGATAATAATACATGTATACATATAGTCACGCCTTTTTTCCGTAGGGGTAGGCAGAGACGACTTCCGCTACGGTTCTTACACACATCTTTTGCTTCCTCTACTTTCATCAGTGCTCTCATACATGCTCGCCGGTTGTTGGTACTCTTGACCTGGCATTTCTTCAAAACAATGTTGATCTGATCGAGATATGTTCGCCGTGGTCGACCTCTACCAACTTCCGTCCATTCACACTCGCCTTATAAATTTCTTTCGTCAATCTTCCTTCATCCATCCTTTGTACGTGTCCAAACCATCTAAGCATTCCTTTATCTTTTTTTCTAACCACATCTTCTTTTACACCACAGCGTTCTCTTATCTCACTATTTTTTACTTTATCCAACCGAGTCACTTCGGCTATACTTCTTAGACTACTCATATTCGCACCCTTAATCCTATTTTTCTGCTTCTTCTGCCAAACCCAACATTCAATACCATACTGATAAGTGTAGGAACCAACACACCTCTATGCACAGCCAGACGTGCCTTTTTTGACACTTTCTGGCTGTTCAAAATGCTATAAAGATAATAATACTGTTTATAATATATGTATAAGTGACACAAATTTGCATAGTATCATAGTTGACGAGAAATGACATACAACCCGTTGGTCTAATCCGACCCTGGCGCTTAACTAGCTATGAATACCACTCGTAAACCATAAAAGAACTTCCGTGATTGGAGCTAATACCAACCGAACCAAATCTATTATATTATTTGACGACTTTATTAGAAAACAAAGTGGACACGTGGCATCATTTGTCCAATCTTTTCTTTCTAAATAATGTGTATATATATATAAAATTGGACGTGTTGGTCCCTTTATTTCACTTTGCAGCCAAAATTACACATCACACACGAATGGTGTCCCAAGTCTTTTATCGTGCACTATGGCGTTAATGGTGTGAAAGATATGGGGGTTGAAATTGGTCGAGTTCAAAAATGTGAGGCTCCAACATGAAAGTTCAAGTTTGTTTCCTGGAAAGTTTCAGAATTTTGAATCTTAAAATTCTCGCGCACTTTTTTTTTCTCACGCTGATTTTTCATCCCAACAACATAATCTTTATCTATAAATCAGTTTAGAACGTTTACAAATAAAATAATCTAAAATAATCCATAATATTCTAGGATTTCGATAATAATCTAAAATATTCTATAACGGTAAAAAATGATCTTTTATATTTCAAAATGCTTTAGAAGATTGGAGAGTTCTTAAATTCTTTGAGAATTCTGTTCGACGATAATCTTACGGCGGAAGCCGACAAAGGGCTCATTAATATGCACCCTCGTTGTGGTAGATGCTCGGATGCCGATAAAAAAACAGGGCTGGCATGTAACAATATCAATGAGTATTTCTTCACAAACAATGAGTAATGAACTCGGTCAAATTGTTCAAAAACCAGTTTATCCCGTGGAAAAAAAAGGAAGCAGTTAAAACGTTCATAATAATCGTTATTTTAAAAATAGATAACCTAGTATCTGACGGCCTCTTTATCAATAAACAGTTAGTTATTCTCACTTAAAAACGGCACAAAAATAACCCACTGGTTCTATTAATAATACGAAGAAAGAGAGGAAGGAAGCTGACAATGAAAATAACATCGCGTTAAAATTAAAATCGAGGACATTAATTCATTTTTTTTTCGTGCACGTACATAAATACAAAGCAGCAGCGTGCGTTGTTTAAGTTCTATTTAGCAATACGTAATCGTTATTTAGAATACTTGAATTCTGTGTTCATATAAATGGCTCACCCTGTATTCTGTTTATCTCGTAACTCTGCAACTGTAAGCTGTGTTACGCTTCCTAACATTGAATGTAATCATACCTTTTTTACCTGTTGAATTACTTCAATTATTCTGAAAATGATGTCATTATTCTCTCATTGTTAACATCTTGATCAAAATAATTATTTAATCTTAATGTTAGGTGATAGTTATCAGATGATACATTTAAAAATCTTGAGAATCAGAATCAAATACCAATTAGTCGATATGTGATCTATCCATCAATCCTTAAGCTAAGAATCCAAGTAACGCAACTAGCAATACGAGCTAATTTCACTCGAAACTGATGAGTAGTTGTCTTTGTTTATACTGTGACATGAAAGAGTTGTGATATTTTGATATCTAATTGACATTTTCATTATCTGCTGCCTTTTCCTTCCCTTTTCCCACTCGTGTCCAGGACTAAATGACTAAATGTTCTCCATCTCTATATGGATTTAAAAAATTTAAACATATTGTGATTCATTAATTATCGTACCAATAATGGATGCTTTTGTAATGAACGCATTTATAATATAGGAAGATAGTTTACGAATTGTTGTTCCTAAAATAGAAGCACAACACATGAGAATAATGAAACTAATATATTTTTCGACATAGTCACCTACAAAGTTTATGCAGTTAGTATATCGGTGTTGATCAAACCCTTTTGAAAAAAATTCAGAACTTTGAGTCTTCAGCAAACCGCCGACATTACTTCGTTATCATTAGCAAAGCGGATAAGGAGGTTTTTTAAAAATTTCAAATCCCACATTGTGAATGGCAGCAATTGCAACACAACTTTTGTGGACCGGAGCGTTGTCCTGGTGGAAGAGCACACCTCGTGTTAATTTTTCTCTTCTCTCTTTTCTGATCATTTGCGTACTTTTGGTATTAAATTGGCATAATATTCTCCTGTTATGGTGCGCTTACGCAGTAAATATTCCACGAAAATAACACCTGCAAAATCCCAAAAAACTATAGCCATAATCTTACCAGCTGATGCGACAACACGAAATTTTCGAGAGAGGGGAACCCCTATGCCGCCATTCCATGCTTTGTTTTTTGGATTATGGATCAAAGTGATGAACCCAGGTTTCGTTGACCGTATGAAATTTTCGCTTAAATTCATCGGGATTCCTGTTAAAATGATCTCCAAATCTGTTGTCTGTTGCAACCTGGCAAACACGCTTCTGGTCTGCCGTCAGCATTCGTAGAACCCATTTTGTAGATAGTTTTTTGAGACCCCCAATTCCTAATAAAAATTTTGCAACTCATTCAACAGAAAACCTACATGTCTCTGCTATAGCCTTAACTGTAATTCTTTCGTCATTTAATACCATGTCATGGACTAAATTCACATTTTCTTTGGTCACCACAGTTTTGAGGGCTCCTGCACCTGGTGCATGTTGACAGGACTCTCTTTCAGTTTGAAATCTCGTGACTAGTTCTTGATTATGTGGTATGAAGGGGTAGAGTTACCTAATACTTTTACCATGTCCTCTTATCTCAATTTTGTTCATTTTTATATAATCACGCATACGTCAATGGACAAAAATTAATATTAAACATACACGAACTGATGCGCTGATGCTAATTGGCACACAGTAATGTCATACAATAAGCTTTTGTCTGACACTTAATTTGCATTTGTCATTCAACGCCAACTATGTTAGGGACAACAATTCGTGAATTATCCTCGTATGTTACAGGATTTTTAGTAAAAGACAAATACTATAGTGGAGAAAAATTTTTAACATCAGAGTCGTCAAAATGAACCCTCCTACAATTTAAAGGGGTTTTTTTACATCCAGTTGTTTACGCCTTTACTACGTTTTAAACCACTTTCAAATGTTCTACCTACAAAATTGAGTACGTAATCAAATTATTATTGTGTCTACTAAAATCCTAGCACCGCATTAACACTGTTTACATTACGTTGTACTATTCTGTAGATTGGCGGCTTGTTTACGAAATATTTATTGCTATTGTATTTGTATATTTTCGGGTATTTTATCTGCCAGAGACAGCGTAAATTTTGTTCGCAAAAAGTGTATACATTTATGAAGGATGTCAAAAGCTAACCTATCTTTCATTAAGTGATTGATTGAGTGATTTGCAAATTTTTCGCGAATAAATAAAATAAAATAAACCATATGGAAATATAATTGTTGCTTAGAGTTATATCGTAGTTTTAAATTTTCACTTCTGTCGGCAGTCCTCATGACTGCCCGGCTCTATTTTTTATTTTCGTTAGCCGTAACCCTCAATATACGTTTACCATTAATTTTTGTAGCCGATAATACTCTAGATGCCTCCGCCACTGCCTAATTACAGTTTCCAACTTGAGAAGTACCTCGTCGTGCACTTATTAATCGAGTACTTCTAAGCACAAAATTGTTATCATTTATTCATTCACTGTTACAAAACTGTTTGCTTCATTATAATAATTTGCCTTTCGCGAATTTAGCACAGATTTAAATCAACATCCTGCACATTACACGTTGGGTTTGTACTTTCCAATTTCTAAACTAATCGTAATCATCCGTTCGTTTTCAAGAAATCATTTGTCATTTTTTATTTTTTACAAAATTAATGATGTTTTTTTTTAGAAGATTATAAATCGTCTTTGAGCAACAGCAAAATCTTACAAATTCTTTTCTCACAAAATGTCTACGAGTGGGACCTCTAAATTTGGGAAAAATACCTTCTCAACCACCAGTTGATTAAATGCGATTAAGCACAGCAACAATATGTAGATTTAAAGAGACACCAATCAGTTGTTGACATACATACATACCTATCTTCTTCTTCACGTGCCTTCTCCGCGGAGGAGGTTGGCAATCATCATAGCTATTCTGACCTTGGAGGCGGCAGCTCTGAAAAATTCGTTTGATGTGCTTCTATACCATTTTCTCAAATTGCGCAGCCATGATATTCTTCTTCTTCCTACACTTCTCTTGTCCTGGATTTTTCCTTGTATAATTACTTTAAGCATGGTATATCGTTCCCCATGTGTAATGAGTCCCAGGTATTGTAGTTTTACGGTTTTAATGGTTTCTATAATTTCTATTCCCTTGTTTATTCTCCTCATGACTTCGTTATTTGTTCCGTCCATGATACATACATATAGTCACGCCTTTTTCCCGTAGGGGTAGGCAGAGACCACTTTCTTCCTCTTGCTACGGTTCTTACACACATCTTTTGCTTCGTCTACTTTCACCAGTGCTTTCATACATGCCCGTCGGTTGTTGGTACTCTTGACCTAGCCCTTCTTCAAAACAATGTTGATCTTGTAGTGGTCATACAGACAGCTTACGCACAGAGGATGTGACAAAACTTTTGCATTTTTGAATCCTTAAAATTCCGACGACTAATTTCACTGAAGACCTTTTAAATCCAAAGTATTGTCCTTTTTAAGAAAGCACGTATACTGCCCTAATTTTTACAACCCTAAGTTCTGTTCCTTTTCAATAACACACTTATACGAGCTTAACCTTTATGACCAGAAGTTCCTCTTCTTTTCAGCTACTCACGTACACTCGCAGTAACAATGTAAATCTGTATAACTCTAAAAATTTCTTTCCGCCAAGTTAAGCATCATCTATGAAACGTCATAAAACTAACGTCTCGAGACGTTCATAAAAAGGAAGGACAGAGGCATAACGGCCTCCATCACAGTCTCTCGACGAACTTCGACACTGACACGCATCGCCTCTTTTGCCAAGTTTTTCTCGTCTCTATAAATACACGTAGTTAACAGTAATTAGAATTGTTCATCATTTCCGTAACACTCATCACACAACATTCCCAAAGTCTAATCGATTTATGTTCGCCGAGGTCGACCTTTACCGACTTCCGTCCATTCACACTCGCCTTATAAATTTGTTTCATTAATCTTCCTTCATCCATCCTTTCTACGTGTCCAAGCATTTCTTTATCTATCTTTGTAACCACATCTTCTTTTACACCACAGCGTTCTCTTATCTCACTATTCTTCACTTTATCTAAACGAGTCACTCCGGCTATACTTCTCAGACTACTCATCTCTGCAGATTAATCCTATTTTTATGCTTCTTCTGCCAAACCCAACATTCACTACCATACATTGAAGACACCTATATTTGTTCATTACATTTTCACGGAGATAGTGGTCCAACGAATCTAGATTCTTTAAGCTATCAAGAATTTCAAGAAATTTTCAATATCACTATCTACCTCATTATTTTCCCAATCAGAATACACGTAACCTTCAAGCACATTAACATATTTATCATCACGCGTTAGTTTTAAATTAATAGAACATTTAATATATCTTTGGACTCTTTTGAAGCATGTCCAAAGTTTATTATCATTTTTATAATATTTTAACACTTATCTACACCATTATCACCATCTATTTCTAAAAAAGAGTGTTAATGCAGCGTTTTCCTCTCGTGAAATCTCCGTTCGCCATATTAATTTCAAAGCTAATAAGAACTGATTAAGATAACTTTGTGAGGTTTATCTTGTGACTTATTGACATCAATAAATTCATGACAGAAGTTATTAGTTAATTAAGTAATTGATTTACTGAAAGTACCGCTGTAATTTATTGAATATCAGAGTCGAACTATGACCACGTTGCAAATCCATACAATTTTTGCTACGACGAAATTTTTAACGATCTATTTTAATACAAACCAAGGAGATATTCTTTTAATACTTGTCTATTTCATTTTAAAATCTTTAATGTAAAATTGGTAGAATATAAATACTATAAAGAAAAATCATTACCAAATAGTATCAATTATAAAAAAGTCCGAATGCAAGTGTTCAAAATTACGGTTCAAAATATCAAAAATCAAATAAAAATACTGGGTTTTGTTTAAAAATGGATAATATCTCAGAAATCGTCAAAGTTAGGTATAGAAAATTGATAATAAAAATAAACTGGTTATTAAGTGGCTTTCCACAGATCATAAAAAATATGGGTGATCTAATTAAGATAAGTAATTCGCGTTTTAACTCACCCTGTAAACAAAGTACAAAACATAATCGACTTCGTAAATTTTGTTCACTTACAAAAAAAACCTTTATCATAAAATGCAGAAAATTGAACTGATACAGGGTTCTGAAGTCGAGACGATTTTAACCTTAAAGTGACCATGACTTTTAAAATCCTCGGTATATTAGTAACAACATGCCGAATTCAAATTTAAAATAAAAATTAGATGAGGATGACATTTTTAAAAAGGTGATTATATTTATTTCTTTCGGCGGCATCAGAACGACCCCATTTAGCGGATGATTTATTACCGTAGGCGGCGAATCTTCGTTACCTTACGAGAAAGAAATCGTTTTATCCAGTAAATTTCGAGAACAATTGATTTAAATTTATATCAGAAATCTCGAGTTCGTAGTTTTAAGTTTTGAAAGGAAAGATAATTATAAAGTGTTACAGTTTTGTATTTAAGTGATTTGTCAAGTAAAAATTTATTGTTTAAAAAAATTAAAATATATTGTTTAGTTATTGTACAGAGTGTTTAAAATCATCGAACCCAAAAATAAATATCGTAACAATAATAATAATTTTTTTATTGTATTTCCTAAAATCTGCACGCTACTGTAATTTAATAGAATTTTAATAAAGTTTAGTCATAGTACAAAACTTTAAGGTTTTTCGGTGGTCAGAGCGGGGCGATGAAGCGGGATGCAAGCGGTCCATGTTAAATAAACAGCACTGCCAACTTCAAATAAAAAATATACTGATTTTTCTAATTGAAAGACACTTTTACGAAAAAATCATTATAAAATTAATTGACAAATCATTATTTAATCATGATTTAATAAAATACTTGGTTTTAATTCAAATAATATGATAAAATTATTTTTATTTATTGAAACATAGCAAATTTACAACTACTTTAACACTATAAGTATTTAGTAAATGTTTTGGATGTATAGGACTTGTAGTGGGTACCGTTCAGCAACGGTTCGCCATTTCAACCTAATTAATCAGGTCTTCTGGCCAGGATCTTTTAAGCCGTCTGTGCTCTAACGGGACTGGATAAAGTTGTCTTATTATGTCACTATCGTGTTCAGCATTTCTCTCTTTAGCTTTTTTGGCATTGATATGATGAAAATTGAGTCCGAATTTATGTGTGTAGTCGTAAAAAAAGTGGCAACAGCGCAAATAGTTACTTTTATTAGCTGCAGCTGACAGCTGATAACATAACCTTAAACGTTTAAAATGGATAAACAACTACGTCAAATTGATATACCCAAATCGCAAAGAAAATTTTAAATAAACAAGTTTAGCCAGTGATTTATTATTAATGACAGATGATGGTGCACACGATGCCTGTTAGGATGTAGAAATGCTAAAAAATATGTCATTAACTTATCTTAAAGTAAAAGATATTATTAACCACAAAAAAACTATCTAGGGTGTTTTATTAAGAATCCAAAGTATTAAGAATGTGAAATACTTGCTAAGTTCTTATTCAGCGATAAAAAATGTTTTAAGCTTGGGTATGCGAAAAAGATTATGCGAATCTGGCATCAGTTATGATCAAATTGTAAATATGTATGTCAATGAAGGAAAAGAAAAAATTATGTAGATGGCAATGCAACATTGTTTAAAAAAAATACTATTATAGAAAAAGTTTTACATTTATCATCTTTGTATGATAGCAAAAGTGTTGAAGAATTATAATTAAAAATTGAAACAATAATATAATAGCTTATTTTATTTATTTAAAGTACAGAATTACTTTATGTATAAAATTATATTATTAGTACTTATAATACACTATATTTATTAACTTTTCACTTTCACTAATCATTATTTCTTGGTTAGTGCACAACACACAGGTTATGTGTATTTACATGGGCGACTTAAATGGGCGTTGCCGTCGCTTCTTAGACGCTTGTGTTCTTACGCCGTAAATCAAATTTTTTAAGCATCCAAACTCTTCGTTATTAAATTTCCTACACACACGTATTTTTTTTCATCGAATTTTGATTTTTTTACAATGTTTTTGTTTATTTTTAATATCAAAAACTCATGATTTTAAATACTTTGCTGCATTTTTTCTTCGACCCCCGAACCGCCTTAATCTAAAACTTTTTTTTACAGGCAATAATACCGATAAGGGGTTACGGAGTGGAAGTGTCACATCAAAATAAAATTAAAACGAAAAACAGAAAAAATCGACACATTATCAAAACATAGGCGTTGCGTTTTATTTTATTTTTATTTATTTTATTTTCCAATTTAAATTAATTAAGACTTTTTTGCAAAAACAGTGTAAAAAAAAATCATAGAACACTTTATCTAAGTACCTTTTTAATGATGTGCCAATCATGGTACATTCCTATTTTGAATTAAGGGGTTGGGGAAGTCGAAGGGAAAGGGGTTGACAAATAACAGATATCTGTATCGTAAAAATGTGTCCACTTTGGAACAAAAATCGACAGTTTCAGCATTTGCTTAAATTTTAATGACTACTGCCAAATATATGGGTGGACTGTTTTCTGTGGCCCACTCCGTATAGTGAATAACCCTGTAGAGACACTCTTCTGTAAGTTTTAGAATAGTATAGATTTACCGACTTTATTTTTATAGTTTAAGTAAACATAGATATTGTTATATTAAAATTGAAAGAAATACATACAACCATCGAATTTTTGTCATTATCTAATAACAAAGCTTTTAAAAACAAATTTACACTTTATCAACTAAACCTTGAATGTAAAAAGAAAAAAGAATGTTAAAAATATCACCTCATTACCTACTATTACAAACACGATAACATGAGATACAATAAGTTTTAATAATTTAAATTCAATAATGTCGAAAAATATTCTTTTAATAGCATGGGGAATCATTTGTATTGGAATTATGTTGATGGATTTTCCATTAGGTTCAAATGCGATGAACTAGCAAGCCATTTGTAAGATCGTACTAAAAATTGCTTGACATAACATAACAAAAAGCAAAAAGATTGCCAAAACGAGTTCTTTAAGTCTTGCAATAGGTGGTAGCAATAGTGAACATTCCTTAGACTTGCATTAGTATGTCTATGTTGAAGGAAGTGAAGAAAAGAAAGATCACCTATATGGGTCACATAATGCGAGGTTTAAAATATGAGATACTCCACTTGATAATCCAGGGGAAGATTATGGGCAAAAGGTCAATTGAAAGAAGAAGAATATCTTGGCTGCGGAATCTGCGAGAATGGTTCAACATGTCTTCTGCAAATCTATTCAAAACAGCAGTTTCCAAGGTCAGGATTGCCATGATGTTAGCAAACCTCTGATAATGGAGAAGCTACATGAAGAAGAAGAAGTATGCCTAACAAACATTTCAATCCAATATGATCACATCTACTTCATATTCGGGCTTCTTGAAACCTTTCGCCACAATATCCCAAAACTGTTAACTTTATTTAATCCATCGCTAATAACCCATTGGGTTAATGCGGATATTAAAAAAAAGAGAGAGAGACCGCTGTTTGAGCTGCATTCTGTTAATGTACGAGCCTCTGAACAAAGATTTTTTAAACAACCTTATGCTGTTTTAATATATTATTTTACATTACCATTTCTAATTCTATGAATAAATGTTACTACGCCGCTGGTCTTCTAGAAGGTTTCTTATGAAATATAATACTTGCTGTGTAAGTAAGTAATTAAAGAAAAACCGGAAGGATATTAAGTCCATCGAGAACGGTAAACCAGAAGCCACATCAAGTAGATTTTAAGAAAAGAGTGCTAATAAAAATGAAAAAAATTTGCAGCATGTTAACATAAAGGGTGTCCACATTCCTACCTATAATGATTGAAATATTAAAAAGATATTTACAAAAATACATTCGCTGGCGCGACAAACAAACCCTCCTTATTAAAACGAGTTAATTGTGGCATTTCATTGTCCAGTAATAACTTTAAGCCATTTGGAACAGATGGTCCAAAATTGATCCACAACAAATATGAACTTTATCGTTAAAAAAATATTAAATTGTAATTTTTTTTAAAACATGGCCCTGTATATCAAAAAACATACTGACCAAACGGCGATTTAACGCGCTAGAATACATAAAATTCCATAAACCTTGACGAGCATTCAAGTGGTTCAAAAATATTACTTTGCTTTCGATTCGCAATTGGTATTTGTGCGTACAATCGCTTTTACCTCCAAAAAAATGATCGATACGCCCGCCCACCGACTGATCGAGTTTTAAATTATTTAAATACGACTCCGAAATACTAATAAAATGGAATTTGTTAAACGCATTTGCATAAGTTTTTCTAAACGACCATTAAATGACGTCGTTGAGTCAGGAATCATGAGACATTATAATCTACAGGATGGCCAACCGAAAACGAAACAGAGCCATTTGCAGGAACTTCGTCAACATTTTAGAAAAACGCTTAGACTCGTCGATTTTTTATTAAAGGTGGACACTCTTTTCCGGTATTTTTGACTCCACTATTTTCAACCCCAAGCGAGGGTAAGAATTACCCCAAAATTTTTAAATGGCATTTGGGGTCGAATAAGATGTCTTTTGAAAGCTCCACGTGCACGTTATTTATCTCGAACTCTGGCGTCACGTTCACGTCACCCATACCACCAATGTAAAAAAGTGGCCACGTGCGCTGTACTTCACCAATAAAACGGTTAAAATTAAAATTAAAAATTTTATGTACACATTCTTCAATAAATAAAAACATTAAAGATAAAATAAGGTTTAAATTGTGCAATGACAAAATTGCATTAAGCCAAAGTGAAGGATCAAGAGATGCAATTAAAATTAAGGATTTACATAAAAAATTATTAACACGTGTAAAATTGATAGGTTTTATGATGCGGAAACTAGAGGAGGAATATGGGAAAAATGGAGTGGAAATCAACCTCGAAAAGACCCAATATATGTCAACGGCACAAGACAGGATATATAACCTAGAAATAGATGATAACCGACAGATCTCAGGAACAGACAAATTTAAGTACCTAGGGTTTATAATATCAAAAAGTGGAACAACAGAGGAAGAAATAAAAAATAGACTAGGTCAAACTAGGGCATGTATTAATCAATTAAACCCAATATTATGGGATCGCCACATAACCAAGACTAATAAAACGAGATTATTCAATTCAATAGTTCGCAGCATAATGACTTATGGAGCTGAAATGTGGGTGATCAACAAAAAAAAAACAAAGGGAAGATTGTAGCCACAGAAATGGACTTTTGGAGAAGGAGTTGTGGAGTGAACAGATGAGATCGAATAAGAAATGAGGAGATCAGGAGAAGAATGGAGGTAAAAAAAGACATACTAGAACACATAGAGGAAAAGAAACTAACGTGGTACGGACATGTTAGAAGAACTCCGGAGGATCGCTGGATACACCGGGTAACTGAGTGGAGTCCATTAGGCAGACGAAAGAGAGGTCGACCAAGGCGATCATAGAGAGACGAAGTGGATGAGGCGATGGAATTAAGAAACCTGCAGGACGGAGACTGGCAGGACAAGGACAACTGGAGACAAGGGCTGAAAGCAGGAAGGCAGCGACAGCTGTAGATATCCTGGATTATATATATATATATATATATATATATATATATATATATATATATATATATATATATATATAAAATTGATAAAAAATGCTTCCAATAAACGCACCAGTACCAAAATAAAAGAGCCAATAAATGATGTTCAATGGAAAAAAAATAGAAAATTGAAAAAATGTTCAAGGCAATAAATGTACTAATTTCCAGTAGGTGATGATATGGGGTGCGATAACATACGGTAGCAGGTCACCACTAGTTTTTAATGACATAAATTTGACTGCAAATAAATACATACGAAACATACGGCAGCCTGTTGCACTGCCATACCTATGAGTGTTAATGTAATCCCTTTTACAAAAGACAATGCATACCCTTATGCAACTAGGGTTATGTTAGGTTAGGTATCATGTGAGTGGGGAGTAAGTCGCCCCTCCACTGCGACCTTTAGTAGGTCTATTATGGCTCACCCCTAGAGGTTACAGTTCACCGCACAATCCAGCCGTTCTCACAAAGTTCATTGTTGTATGGGGTGAGATTTTCTTGAAATCGGTAGGTTCTAGGTTGGTATAACCAAATATGTTGTTCCAGGCCGGGGCATAAATATTTTTTAATAAAAAATAGTATATTACTATATCACCAAAAAAACCCAGAATGATTATTCATCCTACACCACGACATAGTTCGAAAGATGATTGAGCAAAAAATATCGAATAATTAAATGCAAAATAACAAAAACGATTTTTAAAACGTGTGGGAGAATTGCATTGGCAAAGAGATACAAGTCAGCGCGAATATTCTAAAGCTTCGGCCCAGATTCCATTGTGTTGGTAACGCGATATCATTAGAAGGGGCATTGTGCCCGTAACATGTAGTTTCAGATTATGATCTTTTAGTGATGCGATATGTTATTTTTAGAACAGTTTTTTTTTCATTGTTTGGTTAGTTCATTTTTTTTGTAAGGGAAACATACCACGAAGGAGATGCCTAAATACACAAAAGTACCGTGAAAGTTTAAATGTACGAGGGGTAGAACTTTTTACCACTGATAAAAAAGAAAAACATGTTACTGTCCTTCAATGTAGTCACTAGCATTGTGCACAACCCATTGCCAGCGATGTGGAACTCGTAGGGATACCTTAAGCAGCATCTCTTCTGTTGGTAGTTCTGTTGAAGCGATCTATCACGCAGTTTTACCAGCCGTTAAAGAAAGATATATTCTGACGTTATCTCCTTGGATTTTTGTATCTTAGAAGGAAATATCAAAAAAGAAAAAACGAAAGACAATTCTGAGTACATCCCTTTTTTTTTAGAGGTGAAGAAAATCCTTTATGGAGAGGTTATGAGTCCGAGAGGTCAAGGTCCATTGTGAGACTCCACTGACTGTGTCAGGACTACTCACTAAAAACTCCTTATTTAGGTCCGTCTGGCTATTGCCTCCGGTGACATTTAGGCCTGTTGGCCCATTGTATCTTGCCCTTCTGTTTTTGTATCATTGTACAATGGAGTCCCGACCAGCAGACCGCCCGACAAGGACCCGAAAACAGCAAAACACACACTGCGCCGCCGCGAGGCACTGGTCCGAAAAAGACAGGCAATTCTCGGGACCTAGAACCACGCTGCACCCAATCTAGTAGCACAGCAAGCGCTCCATTGCCTCCGGATCCCCGCCGCACAACCCGCACGCTAGGCCTCCATTATAAAGTCTTAGCTGATGTTCATCGGTAACAGTTCTGCCGTCTTTTTATGGCACGGTCCTTTTATGTATTATTTACCGTGTTTTCTTTCCTGGTGTACTTTTCCAGTAGTTTTGTGTTTTTCCGAACCTCTTCTTGCAAGTTTGTCTACTTCCTCATTACCTGCAACTTCCTGGCGTCCTGGAACCCGTATCAGTTTGACGTGATTACGGTCTACCAGCGTTATCAGTTCTTCTTTGCAGTCAACGAGTATGGGGGAAGGGGTGGTTCGGACCTGAGGTGCCCCCTGAACAGGACTAAGGCTGTCTACTACAGGATTTCGCCCGGTTTCCTTCAGGCTTCGTTAGCGACGGTGCTCCCCCACCGCCATACATCCATCAGCACGGGTCGCATAACACTTTGGATTGGAAGTCTTTAAGTCGCCTTTCACGACAGGCAGACAGTACCTAGGATCTCTATTTTCCCTTCATCCCCAGCGGCTTGTGCAGTACTTGCGATAGGTTATCGTTAAAAGTAAGCTTATAAATCGTTCCTTTACACTGTTAGATGCTTAAAAGGCAGTTTTTACGTTCTTTTTGGAACAGTAGCAGTCACAACCACCGAATATACTACACCGAATACAAAACAGACAATCGGTAAATCAGAGATCGGTCCGGGTAGAGTTCAACCGAGCAGGCTAAATGACCGGACTGCGCTATGTAGAAAATGGTCAGCTTGATTACAATGCATTCGGCGCCGGTACCAACAACGGCTCTGATTTCGCCGGTCCGTGTAAAAACAGCCTTTAGCGTTGGCTGGGCGAATAGTTCTATTTTAAACTGAGCACTTGAATAAGTTCGATAATATAAATACATGCAAAGATTATTGGGAAACTTTACTATTAGGGAACTTATTTTACAGTTTTATAAACATCTTTGGATCACTGTATCATAAAAAATTGCGAAATATTTAAAAAAATGGTTATTAATGAAAGTGTTCCCAAAGAACGGTATTTGGGGACACAGTTCATAAATAAAACGATGCTCCCATCCTTATTATACGACAAGGTCGAAGGACTTTCTCGTCACCAACCGCGATATATTTTGTATGTATAACACATCATTTATTTTCTGGCTCGCAAATGTACCAAGTACTGAAGTGAGTCAGTAACTACAAACTCGAATATAGCTACATTTTATTAAAAATCGGTTAAAACGAAGAAAAAAGAGAAATTTTAAATGTTTCAAAAACTATGTTTCATCATCATCATCATTGAGGCATTACATATTTGGGTGGGCCTTGGCCTGCTATAGAATTTGTGACCATTCGTTCCTGTCAGACGCCTTCCTTCGCCATCCTCCAACTCCAATCACTCTTAAGTTATCCTCAATATTCTCCATGTATCGAGTCTTTGGTCGCCCCCGTCTACGTTTTCCCATTGGCTTGTCTAGGAGGGTCTTTCTTAAGGGGTCATTGGCTTTCATTCGCATTACATGTCCCAGACATCTAAGTCTTCCTATTTTTATGGACCTAGCGATATCTGGCCCCTGATAAATTCTGTACAGCTCAAAATTATACCTGGATCTCCACACTCCATTCTCGTTGAAGCCTCGAAAGATCCTTCGCAGGACGTTTCGTTCGAAGCATCCTAGTGCAGCTTCGTCCTTTTTAGTAAGCGTCCAGGTTTCAGAGCCATACATTAGCACTGGTTTTATTAGCGTCTTACATTTTGTCGTTCTCGATATATTTTGGGATTTTAGCTGAGGCATTAGTGCGAAATAACATCTGTTAGCAAAAAGAATTCTCCTAAGTAGCTCTTCAGAGGTATTATTGTCTCTGGTTACTAAGGATCCAAGATATACAAATTGGTCGACGGATTCTATTACATCGTCGCCAATTCTTAGAGGGTTTTGTCCAAGTCGGTCTTGCTCTGTTGTTGCGAGCATATATTTCGTGTCTTCACCATGTTGAGCGATAGTCCCATTCCTTTTGCTGCATTTTTTAGTGCTGTGAAGGCTTCTTTACTGTTTCAGATCTACTTATTATGTCAATATCGTTAGCATAAGCAAGAATTTGGTACGACTTATTAAAAATTGTACCATTTGTGGTTATATTGGAAGGTCTTACAACTTTTTCCAATGCCAAATTAAAGAGAATACATGATAATGCATCATCCTGACGTAATCCGTTATACGCCTCAAACTTCTCTGATGTGTGTACACCTACGCGAACTCTACATTGTACTCTTTGCATTGTCATCTGCAATAGCTCTATTAATTGGTGTGGTATTTCAAACTCCCGCATGGCTTTGTATAATTCTTTCTGTTGATAGAGTCGTAGGCGGCCTTAAATTTTAAAATATGTGATGCAAAAACGATGTTTAGGTTTATGAAAATTGATTTACAAAATATTTGCCACCAAGTTATCACTTGCACGCGTTCAAACCAATTTTTGAAAGTTTTTCTACTAAAAAATTGGTAGGTATGAATTATTGTTAGATACCACTTCTGGTTAAATCAATCGGAGTAGGATGAAACGTCAAAAAAACACGACGGTTGCCGAATAACCCTGCTTGACGATAAACAAAGAAGATCGCGCGAATATTCTTAAGCGTGAATATGTAATCGTGTTAAAAAAGTAAAGGTGTGGTTGGGTGGTAAACAAATCGGTTTAAATCGACACTCGACATCCGCTTCGTTGGGAATAAAGTGGGGGACCTTTGAGAGGTGTCCACATCTCTCTCCACAACGTGGTTTTTAATAAGAAATCGTAGCGATTAAATAGTTGCAACATGTCCTATTGAATGAATCGCATAAACAGGCAACAGTACTGAAGTCGATTTGTTCCGGACTTGTAATTTTACTTTTTTTAAATGTCTGATAACGAATCCACCGGATATGATGAAAGTACGTACACACAACAAAATTTATATGAAATCACCTATTATCTCTTGTTCGTCACATTAATACAAAGGTAAGTTATTAGAAAATAAATGGTAGTTTATTCAAATACATTATATTACTAAAGAATATCAGAAGTTATATAAACAAAACTTACAATACCAAGCAGAAGCATTAATTATTGTCGTTCGTTTTTTAGTTCAATTTGTTTAAATCAATTTTTGCCATTCATCCCTCGGCACATTTCTCGCCAGTATATTGGATTGGGTGAATTATAATATGACATTGGAACAGCGCGCATGCGAATGTCACTCACTAGTTCTATCTCTCTTACTCTCATGTAAAGGATCCCTAAAGAAATCCTGGCGAAAATAATCAGGATAATCGGATATTTTGATCGAAATATTACATTGTCGTCGGTTTTTGACAATTGTGCGAAGTTTAAGTTAAATCTGATCGCTTAAAGTAGGGCAAAATCGAGTCAGTTACAAACAAACATACAAACATACAGGTGAAACTAATAATAAGCGTGTTAAAAAGGACCATAATTTTTCCGAATCGTTTATTGAGAAAATATTTTTCAAATATAGCTAAAATTAACGTGGGTTCTTATGAAGATGTGTAGAAATCAATTCTTCTAAATCAATTTTCCACTAGTTTTAACAAGAGGATTCAAAAAATAAAATATCTTATGAAAGCTGAAATTTTGCAGATTGATTTGCACGTTCTTAAATATACTTCATCGCACGTATTTAGAAGAAACAATCTAACAACCTAACCTAACCTAACCTAACAATCAATTTTAATGAAAAATTTAACACTCTTATTTCTTCTTTAATTTAAGCAAATTGCTTGTTTTTCTTCGTATCCTCAACAATATAAATCCAACGGATTATTTGAATAAACTCGAATATCTTTAATGTTATTAAATGGAGCTATCTTGGGATAACGACGACGGTTGGAATCATGCTTAGTTACGTTTGATACTTCATCCTGAAGCTTTATCTTTTTAAAAGCGTTTTGCCCAAAATCTGCCTGGTTTGTAAGAGATGATATACAACTTCTAAACTGTTTTGTTTATCATCTGACTGATTTGCAAAACTTTTGTAATTTTGTTTAAACAAATAACAATGGAAAATTTAAGAAAAAAAACGAGAAAAAACGAAGTTCCATAACTTTTACACGGTTGCAAACTTAATGCAAGTTGTTAGCGGTATTCCGAGTTTACAGAACTTTTGTAAAATTTAGTGTTGAAATAGAGAACTAAATGGATTTTTGCAAAAAAAACAATGTTGCAATCATCAACGTAGACTTGTGCAAAATTTGTAGTTTCTTTTTATTTAAATACTTAACAAACCATTAGTTTGAAAACTTTTGGAATTAAAGTGAATTGTCCGTCTCTATCTCTAGTAGAGGCAGAGTCTAATTATTTTCAAAAAGTTGGTTCATTGCCGAACGCTCTGTAGCTCGTATGGAAAAAAAAACTTAATAGGAACATGAATTATGTACAACAGATAAGCCATTGAATATTTTGTTTTCAAAAAACGTGTATTTCTACATTTTTATACATTATGTATTAAGGTGTACGTTAACACGAGAGTCATAAAAATTCCAATTGCACGTTTTCCAGACCGTTCTCAGAAACTGACAGATATTAATTAACTGTTTATCGAAAATTCATTAAAAAGATGTTTTCCGTTCACGTTTTATGATTAATGAAATCGAGTATATGTATAAGGTGGTACAAAGTATACAGTCGGACTTCGATACAGCATTATTACCAAAATCAGAAGGTGACACATCAATTATATGGTTTTTTTTTCAGAGGTGAAGAAAATCCTTTATGGAGAGGTTATGAGTCCGAAAGCTCAAGGTCTACTGTGAGACTTCACTGACTGTGTCAGGACTACTAACTAAAAACTCCACCCCTAATTAGGGCCGTCTGGCGATTGCCTCCGGTGACACTTAGGCCTGTTGGCCCATTGTATCTTGCCTATGTGTTTTTTGTATCTTTGTACAATGGAAACCCGACCAGCAGACCGCCCGGCAAAGATCCTCGCCACCGCGAGGCACTGGTCCGAAAAAGACAGGCAATTCCTGGGACCTAGAACCACGCTGCACCCAATCTAGTACCTTCGTACCTTGTACAAGTTCTGTACTGGATGGGAACAATATAGTCACCCAATAACCGCGCATCCCTCCCAACGGCCCGCAACAGCACAGCAAGCGCTCCACCGCCCCCCGATCCCTGCCGCACAACCCGCAGGCCAGGCCTCCATTATACAGTCTTAGCTGATTTCTGTTCATCGGTAACAGTTTGACGTGATTACGGTCTACCAGCGCTATCAGTTCTTCTTTGCAGTCAACGAGTATAAGGGAAGGGGTGGTTCGGCCCTGAGGTGCCCCCCTGCACAGGACTAAGGCTATCTACTACAGGATTTCGCCCGGTTTCCTGTAGGCTCTGTTAGCGACGGTGCTCCCCCACCGCCATGCATCCATTAGCACGGGTCGCATAACACTTTGGATTGGGAATCTTTTAGTCGCCTTTTACGACAGGTAGACCATACCTGGGATCTATTCTATTTTCCCCGTATCCCCAGGGAAATGCTTAACTTCTTAGAAACAACTTCAAACAATGCAGCCAAGTTTTTAAAAAACATATGTATTTAAACTTGGTTATTATATATATATATATATATATATATATATATATATATATATATATATATATATATATATATATATATATATATATCGCGTTAAAACGTGCGTCGGCGTCTTGCGATTCCTAATCTCCATTCCTCTCTATTCGTCCACATGTCCTCTCTCAGATCTCTCTCTTCCATCTCTTTTTGTATGCCTTCTCTCCAGCTCTTTCGTGGTCTTCCTCTTCTTCTTCTTCCTCTGGGGTTCCACTGTAATATTTTCTTTGGGATTCTGTCTGGTGGCATTCTTTGAACATGCCCGTACCATATCAACTGTTTAGTTCTTATTTCGTCTGTGATGTCGTGCTGTACTCCCATTATTTGTTTTATCCTCTCATTTGTAACTCTTTCTAGTCTTGATTTCCCCGCTGCTCGTCTCCAGTAATCCATTTCTGTGGCTCTAATTTTTCTTTCGATCTTTTCTTTCAAAGGCCATACTTCGCAACCGTACATTATTATGCTCTTCACTATCGTGTCGTAAATTCTTTTTTTGTTGTTGTTGCTTATTGTTCTATCCCACAGTACTCCGTTTAACATTGATATTGCTCTTCTTCCTTTCATATTTCTGTCCAATATTGCTTCTTCGAGTGTCCCATCCTTTGATATTCTCATTCCTAAGTAATTGTAAGCTGACGTGTGTTTGATTTTTTGTCCATTTGATAATTGTAAGTCCTGTTGCACTCCCCCAATACACATATATTCCGTTTTTTCTACATTAACCTCTAGTCCCCAAATTTTATATTCTTCTATAAGTTTTCGTGTCATATACTCTGTGTCGTCTATGTCTTGGCCGACTATAATTTGATCGTCTGCGAATGAGAGTGTGTATAATGTTGTGTCCTCATCTAAAGGTATGCCCATGTTTTGGCATTTCCGTTTCCAATTCGCTAGTGCCCGTTCCAAATATATTTTAAATAATGTTGGTGACAAGCAACACCCTTGTTTCAGCCCTTTTGTGATATTAAACCCTGTTGTTAGGTTTTGTCCAACTTTAATTCTTGATTTGGTTTTATTGTATAATGACTTTACTCCTTTTATCAGTTCAATATTAATGTTGGAAGTTTCCAGAGTTTCCCAAAGTTTAATTAAGGGTACGCTGTCGTATGCTTTCTTTAGGTCAACGTACAGTATATGGATCTCTTGATTGAATGCTAGTTTTTTTTCTATAATTTGTGTTAGTGAGAACAGATGGTCAATCGTTGATCTTCCCGCTCTAAATCCGGCTTGCTCTTCTGCTTCCATTTCCGTGTATTCCCTTTCGATTCTGTTTTTTAAGATCTTGCCATATATTCTACTGATTGTGTTTGTTACGGCAATTCCTCGATAATTGTCGCATTTGCTTTTGTCCCCCTTTTTGTGTATTGTTGACATATGTGATATTTTCCATTCTTCTGGGACTTCGGACTGATTAATACACCTTTGAAATAGATCTTGCAGCATTTTATATAATTTATCTGTTCCGTATTTAAATAATTCTCCTACAATATTTCCTGGACCCGGGGCTTTGTTATTTTTTAAAGATTTACATACTTCCTTCACTTCTTTTGTATTAATTCTAATAGGGGATCCTTGCGTATTAATTCTATCATTCATATATTCTGTGTTCTTAAATTCTTCTCTGTCTTCAGTTAACATTTTTTCGAAGTATTGTTGCCAATTTTGTGCTGTTATTGGTGAGATTATGTCCTTGGTATTATCTTTCCTCATGTTTTTTAGTATTCTCCAGCTTTCTGTACTTCTTCTACCTCCCAGATACGTATTTATTCTAGAACATGTTCTTTCCCATAAAACTTGGTTATTATAGTTCTTTATATTAAATTATAATTTTTCACTGATAAGTTATTGGTAAAATTAAAAAAAAAATTCGCTCCATATGAGAAATCATGAGTTCTTAATATTAAAATAAACAAAAACATTGTAAAAAATGCAAAATTCGATGAAAAAAAAATACGTGTGTGTAGGAAATTTAATAAAGAAGAGTTTGGGTGCTTAAAAAGTATTATCGACTGTCTAGTTTTTGAAATATTTTATTGTTAACGATGAAAAAATTTGATTAACGGCGTAAGAACGTAAGCTTTAAGGAAGCGACGGCAACGGCGCATTCGTGCAGACGACTCAAGTCGCCCATGTTAATACACATAACCTGTGTGTAGATCATTTCGTTATCATCAGCAAGGCGGTTCCACGAAGAATCATACGACATCATTTAATCTCAATAGCACCACCTACTGGTAGTTTATAAAAACTCCTAGCATGGTTTTTAAAAAATTCAGGTACGACTTCTTTTCAAGGTAAAACCTTAAATATTTTGGTAAAGAATTTTACATACATTTTTATTTAAAAAGATTATTTTGGAAAAAATTAGAACTGTAGTTATCATACTTGGTGGACCAAATAAAAATGCTTCGAAGAGGGTTTTAGGTGTTGTGTAGAAGAATTGTTTAGAATTGAAAAGGGTATTTATCTCTAGAAGATCGGTAGATAATAATAGAGTACCAAAAAACTGCTCATTTATTCGGCATAAAGACAAATTAAAACAATAAATCAACTGTTTTATTTAAAACATCCTTCTCATGCGGAATATTCTCACTCATCGTAATTAATATAAACCCCTTTTTAATATTTAGTCTTAGGTTCCCACGATTTATCACCATGCTATTTCTAGTTCTGCAAATTTCAGTGTTAATGTACTCTCTCTTTTCTTGTGTAAAGACTAGCAAAATGCACTAATTGCTAATTACATCTCAGTATAATTAAACAACGATATAACAGTAAACGAATCTCTAAAGCTAAGAGATGGAAGATACATGAAACTTTATACGGCAACAGTTATTTATTCTATTCAAAAAGATCCTCGGACCTAACTACATGAAACTAGGTGTGTATATACGGCTTCGGAGATTCTTGCATTAACTGATCGAATCCAGAAAGGCTTTGGGGAAAAATTCTCAGTTTCTAGACCTAACCAAAGCATACGACTGTGTCTCACGATTTACTATCGTTCAAATTAAAATACTGCGTCTTCGAGAATAGACGCAAAAATTGTCAAGGAATGTGCCGGAAACCTCCGAACCTTGGCTAACCATAGCAAAGTCACTTTGTCGTGGGTGCCAGGGCATAAAGGTATTTCTATATCGTATATACATCCTATATACAGATATAACATTCTGGATTATGCCCAATAAGCTGATTCTATTCCAAACTCTAATTGAAAACAATCAAACTGAATGATTCAGTTTTGGAAAAGGCCTGATCAGTCATAATGACACAAAAATTGTTGAAGGTTCTCTATTGATTAATATTTGGAAATATATGAAGATAGCTCGATAGGTTTTAGGCAACTTCCATGTATATATATTTTTTTAGTTTTTCCTTCTCATCCTAACCATTCCTAATCCTAAATAAATCACGTAGAAAATGGGTAAAATTAGAAATTTAAATATCATTATAAGTGAAAAACCTCAAAAATTAAGTCCACTTAAGCCCAATAAAAAAAACTACAAAAATATTCAGTGATACCCATAAAAAAATGTTGGTTATGGCATACACATAATCATCTCTACAATAATTTAAAACACAAGCAGACAAGTTTCCCCACCACGTTTATGTATGGTAAACATTAGTAATAAAAGTAGGCGTAATGCATTCCAATCTGATGACAATTATTTATACAACATGATAAGTATGTGGAAACAACAACGAATTATGCAAAAACCAAATAAAGAAGAACAATCAACCAGGTAACAAGTATTTAAAACTCAACTATATTTTTAGCATTAAATAGAATATTATCAAAGAAAAAACACACCAAATAAATATCACAAGAAAATATTTTCATTGCTGCTGAATTGCATTTTTTTAAATATTTTAATGTAGTTTAATTCTATACACAATTAAAATAAATATTTTTTGTGCTTTACTACTTATTTAAAAAAATTTGATATTGATGTAGATTTTGAGGATAGTCCTGTCAAAAAGACTGTGAAATCGGGTTTTTGGCAGATATGGCTGAAACTAAATGGAACAATCAGAAAAATACGTACAAAACTGTGGGTAAAGTAAAAAAGTTCTCAAACCCCGGGAAGGGGGTGAAAAAAATTAAAAACTACCCCGAAATACGATTTTTGGGTTATATTTTAAAAATATCAAAAAAAAAGTTTAAAATAAAAGTTGTAAAGCATAAAATTTTAGGCCTACCTCTCTTAGACAATCTTTCCCCTAAAACGCACCCTTTCACCCCTACGACGGTTCGGAAAAAAAATTCAGATTAAGATTGGATGCTGCCCTAGACATGCACATACAACTGTCGGTCATAATACCGAACTATTATTAATAAAGTCTTTCACTTTTAAAATATTTATAATAAAAGTTTTTGTTCTTATTTAAATTACATCGCCTCATTTGTAATCATTTGATGTAGTGTTCCGTTACCTTAAAACTTTAGGAACCACTGGTCTACACTAATCCTCCAGCCAACACGGAAAAACTAGTAAAACATTCACGTCACTATTAACAACATTTCAGTGGGTAGGTATGTATGAAAGAATATTTCTCAGTCAACAATCCAGATTGCAACATCTAACCAAAATGGCATTTCATTCAAGAAATAAAACCAGCATATCTAGCGATTCTCTTTCTGTAATATATTCTTACGACTTGCAGACAAAGTACATCTCTGTCAATCGTTGCTTTAAGGCGACAGCGCGTCGACCACAATGAGGGGAATAATGCACGATTTATGGTCGCGGTGCGATTGAAGGCCTCCAGAAAGGTCCAGCAATTTCGAGGAAACGTCGGAATAACGAAAGAGAATTCTCGCCCTTTCGAGTAATAATTTGGAGAAATTTAAAAACATAGCGATCGCGAAAAATAAGTGTAGTTTAAAGTCAAGTTTTTTCGAAGTAATTATAAAGTGTTATAAAAAGATTGATTGTATACAATTGTGAGTCCCTAAGTGATTTGTAAAGTAAAATTTATTGTGTAGAAATACTGGAATAAAATTGTTTAGTTATTGTACTGAGTGTTTAGTATCATCAAACCCAAATAGTAAATATCGTAACAATATGTTTGTCTTACGGGTTCTTTAAGAACATAACCGAGTTTTATTCCAATCGCATGCAAATAGCCCTAAACACAATCAGAAGCTGGTGCGCAAACGAAGGACTTAATGTCAATCCTAGCAAAACAGTGCTGGTTCCATTCACCAGGAGGCGAAAGTACGAACTTAAAGCCCCAACTCTGAATGGAATCCAGCTTATTTTTTCCAAAGAATTTAAATAACGATCATCAAACCCATGGTCAGCCATGTCTCATTGATATGATATCCAAAAATGCAACAAATTTCGGCACAAGTCAAGCTGCAGAAACTGCAGCGGCTAGCTTGTCTGGGAATCACATGGGCAACATTCACGTGCCCTACTGCAGCCGTAGAGGTAATGCTGAACCTTCCACCATTGCACTTATGTGTAATGAAAGAAGCAGCAATCAGTGCCTTCAGACTGAGCCAGAAAATTAATCTTAGAGCAGGAAATCGGATTAGACATTTGAAGATTTTGGAAAATATTTCGCTAGAATCCATATATAAGCCCACAGATATTATGCTAATAATCATTATCACAATCTAAAAAAACGGATATTATAAAACCTAACCACATATAAAGAGTGATAAAAAATTATTTACTTTTTAAAAAGGAAAACCAATATATATATATATATATATATATATATATATATATATATATATATATATATATACAGTAATGACTATTCCAGTAACTAAATATGCTTGATATGCTCTGTGTCAGTTAGAAATGTTTGTTTTAGGATATATAACCATATTAATCAGGGTCGGACCAGCAGATTTCTAGTGGGAGATTTAAGATTTATTATTATTTAATTGTACAAATAATTTCTAAAATAAATTAAGTCACTATCCGTTCTAGACAGTCAATATGTGAAATTTATACCACCAATATATGGAAATTGTTGATTTTTCATAAAGCCACATATACCTTAAATATTCTCTGATAAACAACAATATGGGAAGTATGTAAAAAAACATATATAACTATAAAGCAAAACGACTGACAAATAATTATTAGAATATAGTTTTATATCATGTAATGTTCTTTATTCTGTAGAAGATTATTTATAAACATATGTATGGTTTATGTAAAAAAATTTTAGAGGTATTCCTGTTTTGTGCACAACTGCTTTTAAATTAAAACAAATAAGTACACTTAATGTGATGGGAGCATAGTTGCACATCAGGAGATAGCAATAATAATAAATATAACAGGTTTTTAATGAACTGATTCTGGTTAAACCAGAATCAAGTTTTATTTATAAATATATTTTTGTTGATATCATCAACTTACCATTTCTGGAGAGATCCAATTCCACGAGATGTTCAAAATTTTGAATATCTGATGGTAAATTGTTGATTTCATTATCACTTAAGCCAAGTTTACGGAGCCTATGAAGGCGAAAAAAGTTCTGAAACAAAACAATTTTATTAAGAGAAACTTCATATTCTTTGACTTATTTTAAAAAATAAATCTGAATTAAGTCCTTTCCAAAATTTATCGAACAATGAAGAAAAAAATAAATCAAAATAAAACAATAAACTACAAGTACATTCACTTTGAAAGCCAACAAAATTAATTCATCCCTAGCACTTGACACTTAATTAACTTACAGGTTTATATTTCAGCAGCCAAGTATGTAAATCTGTAGGTAACAATGAATTGACCAATAAGTTACCCTTTTTTTAAAAAAAATATACTATGTACTTATTCTAATGATTTTTATTACACACCACCTAAAATTTACATCCACAGTTTATTTCAAAAGTAAAAGGGTAATTGGCTTCCCATAAAATTAGAATGCATAAAAAATCATTTTTTTTATCAAATACAATAAAAACCTATTTTATTCTGAGTAGAAGCAAAAGTTTGAAACGAATTTCAGGTTTTATTTGTTTAGAGGTAACCTCAAATAATGATTATAATTTAATGCAATACATGTTCCATATACCTAATTACAGAATGTATACATACTATTAATATTTAAAACCTACTGATAATATTTAAAAGGGTTACTTAGGTAGCTACTTTTTATTTAACTAGTTTGTATTTTATTAAGATTCATGCATATAAAAAAGGTAATTACACAACTTCAAATAAATTCTGGGGGGGACTTGCTCTTCAAAAATGTTGATTGTAGGTAAGTTTATTTACAGTACAGTATTATAACCAAATAACAAATTCTTTTAAACATCTGGGAAATGAGTCCCCTAATTTACGCCTATGAATAAAATGAAAACTTTAATAATACCAAAGTTCATTTACCTTTGGAAGAACTTGTATTCTATTGGCGTCTAAGAGTAATTCTTCTAGGCTTCTAGAATATCTTAATATTTCCTCCGGGACATTTATTAAAGAACAATGTCTCTTATCAACCGTTTCAACTTGCCTATTACAGCCTTTAAAAATAGGTATACACCGAAACATGTCTACATCTACTCAACGCACATTATTCTCAAACAAACATTCACAGAAAAATTTATTTTAGCTCCTACTTCTGAACATTTTTTCGATAAAACACGAATTTTTTGTTACATTTGCCGAAACATCGCTTATACACTTCACACAACACAGCAGTAACACGAACTATAAGCACCACTCCCGCACTGATAAATAAAAAAACCCTAACTTCACACTAATACGAAAAATATTACCCCTGCAACACTACCAACTTAACCCTTAAAATTTATAGCCTCAACAAATATTTAGCAATATGTATTTCTTCTCTGATAACATATGTGTACACACTTAAAATCAATATTAATTAAATTATATGAAGGATTCAAATAGTATTATTTTAAAAAAATAAAAAGAACTATGTTGCAGAGGTATAGTTTGAACAATAAAAATAATTGGTAGACTTGCATGTTAGTTGACGGACGTCAAACAACAATGTAAGTGCATCGCTATGTTGCCAACTTTCATAGATATATTATAATTATCCAAAATAATAATAAAAGGATTTTCCCTTTAAAATTTTTCTTTAATTTATTTTGAGATAAAATTAAAAAATATTGTTTTAAAGATTTTAAATATGCAGGTAACATAACAATGTTTTCGTAAAAGTACAATCACCTAAAAAAGGATTGATATAATAAGTTTTTAAATTATGGTTTTTTGCTCTTACAAATTTTTTTTAATAAATAAGACGGGAATTCTTATAAAATCTATCATATGGAAAATATAAAAAACATATTTTACTTTTATAAATCCTTATGCATTCATATAAAATGCACCTTTTCTGGGAAAATGGCAACCAATAATACATTTTAATGTATATCCAGTCGCATTATTTTCTTTGTTTAAATTTGAGTTAAATTTATATCTTAATATTATATACCTAGATAAAAACCAGAGGTTTGATCAAGTCCAAACAATAAATAAATATTTGGACAAAATTACTATTTTTAAAAAATCGAACTGACGTAAACAATAAGATTTAAAATTTTTCATATTTTTGAAAATAAAAATAAGTGTAAATCTTTATTTTGAATTATTTAGAAATTAAGAATCTATAGTTTTAAAAGTAGAATTGGAAGCGGCAACAATGGAAACATTCTTCAATCCATGTAAAGTGTTTATATGGGCGGAGGCACAATCGTCCTTCAAAATACTGTTGCACCTGCCTAGGTAAAAAAATATCCTTGATCAAGTGCATTTAATAAAAAAAAATAAAAAAACATCCCTCCACCCAGTGAAGTGCTGCGAAATGACCTTACACACCTTTAAATGCGACTTACAACACTTGTAAACAAAACATAATGGCCAACATTTAGTTGAGGCAGAAAATGTCACAGCCTAGTGGTGATATTTTGCTTACATCTGAAGACATGCCTGAAGCTGAAACCTCAGGAACCTTGGAACATGTTACCAAAAAAAAATTTTCTTCTGGATCCTTATCAGGAGATGTTACAAGACCGAAAGTAGTAACAGTTAAACACCCAGAGTCAAATAAACTAAAACCTACAGCTAAAAAGAATAAACAACCAATTCAAGCCGATTTAGACGTATCCAAGGAATTTATAAGATGTAAGGAAGAAGGTTTAAAACGTTTGGATTTAAGTAAATCTAATATAACATTATTACCCCCTACTGTTCGGGATTTACATCATTTATTGGAGCTTTACTTATATGGTAATAAAATAGTTTGTTTGCCCAGTGAAATAGGCTGTTTAACAAACCTTCAAACCTTAGCTTTAAGTGAGAATTCTTTAACCTCATTACCTGATTCTCTGGAAAACTTGAAATCATTGAAAGTATTAGATTTAAGACACAATAAACTAAATGATATACCAGATGTTGTATATAAACTAACCTCTCTTACAACATTATTTCTTCGTTTCAATAGAATAAGGTATGTAGGGGATGAAATCAGAAATTTGACGTCTCTAACAATGTTAAGTTTAAGAGAAAATAAAATTAGAGAGTTGCCTCCAGGTATTGGATGTTTGATACATTTGTTAACATTTGATGTTTCTCACAATCATTTAGAACACTTGCCTGTAGAAATTGGTCAGTGTGTGGATCTGTCTACTTTAGATTTGCAGCACAATGAATTATTAGATATTCCAGAAACTATTGGGCAACTACAGCAGTTGACAAGATTAGGCTTAAGGTAAAATTTTTTGTTTATTTTAACCAAACTGAATAAAACCAAGCACTTATTTTTAATTAATAATAGGTACAACAGGTTAACTCAAATCCCTCCATCATTAAGTAACTGCAAACATATGGATGAATTTAATGTTGAAGGTAATGCAATTTCTCAATTACCTGAAGGACTATTGTCGAGCTTAAGTGAACTTACAAGTATCACCTTATCAAGAAATAATTTTGCAGCATACCCCTCAGGAGGTAAATTATTTTTTATGGAAATTAGTAAAGACTTAATCTAAACTTTCTATAACTTATTTATCTTTTCGTTAGGTCCATCTCAGTTTGTCAATGTAGATTCTGTTAATCTTGAACATAACCAGATTGATAAAATTCCATATGGTATATTTTCAAGAGCAAAACATTTGACAAAGTTAAATATGAAAGAAAATCAACTGACCTCTTTGCCACTTGATGTTGGAAGTTGGACTAATATGGTAGAGTTAAATCTAGGAACGAATCAGTTAAGTAAATTACCTGATGACATTCAGTGTCTGCAAAGTTTAGAGGTAAGTTAATGTTTTGTAATTGCTTGTATATTTCTGTTTAATTAGTTTAATATTATACTAAAGTATGTAATCCCTGTGAAGTTCCACCCCCACTATTAAAAATTTCGAATTTTTTTTTAGAGTTCTGAGTTCTGTTTCAATAGTTCTAGAGTTCCTGATGAGTATTAGAAATAGTTCTGATCTTTAAAAGGTAAAAAAATCAATTTTTCAAAATGGGGGGGCTAACTTCACGCTTCTTATTTTCAAAATTTTAAAGATTCAGGAGTTCTGATGAGAATTCTGTTCCTTCCCCAAAGAGTTCTACCAAAAAGTCCTACAACATTTTTCGATGAAATCAAAATCCAAAATCCTTAAAAGATACAAAAGTTAACGTACATGTGTATGACAAAAATAATTTATCAACCAAATTATTTATTATAACATTAACATTTTCCTAAAGACTAAAACTATGAAGCCTTGCAAATTTTGCAAACCTTTTATTACAATTTTTATACCTTTTATACAAACCTTTTATACAATTTTATTTTATACATTTGCAAACCTTTTATACAAGACGAGTAACATATATGACTCTTTTGAAGATATTTTCCAGGGGGAATAAAAGTCTGGAAGTCTTAAAATTAAGAAAATCAAAACTTTTGGTTATCTTTAGAAGCTTGTAGAATTTTGGATTTTAAGTCCATCGAAAAATGTTAAAGAACTTTTTGGTAGAACTCTTTGGGGGAGAAACAGAACTCTCATCAGAACTACTGCAACTTTCAAAATTTTTTGTTAATGTTGTAGGACTTGTTGAAAAGAATCAGTAACTCTAGAACTATGCTAAATCTACCCAGAACTCCGAAAAAAATTCACTTTTTCAAAAGTGGGGGGAGCGTGAAAAATTGATTTTTTTACCCTTTAAAGGACATAACTATTCCTAATACCTAGGAACTCTAGAACTATTGAAACAGTACTCAGAACTCTAAAAAAAATTTCAAATTTTTAATAGTGGGGGTGGAATTTCACAGGGATAAGTATGTAGGTTTTTAATGCCTTAAAATTAAAGCATTCGTTTTTACAAATATCACAAAATGAATTTAAATGTTTAGGTACTTGTTCTTTCAAACAACCTTCTACGCAGAATCCCTCCAAGCATTGGTAATCTCCGCAAACTCCGTGTCCTAGATTTAGAAGAAAATCGCCTGGAACAGCTTCCCCAAGAAGTTGGTTATTTAAAAGACCTTCAAAGGCTCATCGTCCAATCAAATCAATTGACTTGTTTACCCAGAGCCATTGGCCATTTAACCAATCTGGTATTTTTGAGTGCTGGCGAGAATAATCTCGCTTTTCTACCAGAAGAAATCGGCACTCTAGAGAATTTGGAATCGCTTTACATCAATGACAACCCCACTTTACACAACCTCCCCTTCGAGCTAGCTCTGTGCTCCAACTTGGGCATCATGAGCATAGAAAATTGTCCTCTGTCTCAAATTCCAGGAGAAATAGTTGCAGGTGGACCTTCTCTGGTAATACAGTATTTGAAAATGCAAGGACCGTACAGGGCTATGTGATGATGTAACTAGTTTTGCTTTCATTTTCTTCTTTGTCAAGGAGAAGACTCTTTGTGATTTGTGACGACTGTAACAAAACTAAGACTCGGCGAGAGCTTTTCATTTTCAACTGATTTGATTTTTGTGTGTCGTTTTATAGCTATTCTAATTTTTATTTAAATTAGTACCGCACTATATTATTATTTTAATTTTATCCCATAATGTTCTGCATTCGGCGCAATGGGACACAAGTTTAACGAAGTTTTTAATTTTACAAGGTTTTTTTCATTAAATCCGTGAATTTGCTGTTAAAGTTCACCATATTTATATACACAGTTCCTAAACATAAGTGCCGTGCATATTTATTTCAAGATTTAACGCTACTATGCTAGTACTGGCAACAGCGCTATATTGTAGCGGGTGTGATCATAGAAAAATAAAAATTATTGTTTTTGTCGATGTTACGAGGGGTATTCATGAAGTAAGAGTCGTTTGATCATTAAAAGAAATTAGAGCTCGTGAGAAAAGGTTTTTAATTATATGTTTACTGCATATCTCTTTTACTTTTCCACATAATCGCCATTCACTTCTAGGCATTTTTCCTAACGCTGCTCCAGTTTCTTTAATTTCTCTGCAAAAAGTTCCTAGCGTCGTCGATTTTGTATCGCACGTCTCAATTTGATGGGCGTTTCACAGTACACGTCAGTTGTAATTGTTGATTCTCTTCTATGTAATCAATGAAAATGACGCCCTTTTCGTCCCAGAAAACGGTAATCATCATTTTTCGACTCCAGTACGAAGATTGCTTAAACTTTTTCGTTTTTGGAGAACTTGAACGGCGCCACTGCAGTGATTGTTATTTTGATTTTGGATTGGTGGGGGATAACTACGTCTCGTCGCCTGTAATAACATGGGAGAACAAAACATAATCATTTTGTGGGTAGCGGCTCAAAAACGCTTGTTCACTTGCTTTTTATATTGGTCGGTGAGCATTTTTGATACCCATCTTGCACACAATTTGTGATAACCAAGCATTTCTGTAATAATCATGTAAATAGAGGTGCGTCCAATATGCCGAAATTCATCAGCAAGAGCACTAATCATCAATTCACTTATTCAATGAATTCGTCTGGCTGACTGTTAAAGTCTTGACGCCACTTTTTAACTTTCCTTTAGTCATTACACTAGGCACAACTCCTGTGAATTTCATCAGTTGAAGATCATTTTGCACACAAAGCAAACAACTACTGAATCAAAGCAACAATTGCAGTGGCTTCGTAAATAGCATATAGAAAGCACTGCATGCATGAAACTGTGTTCACTCGACAATATTTAACACTACTCGATGAATATGCCTCGTACATTTATTATCCACTCAAATGGGCTATGCATGACACAAAAGCTTAAGATCTGTATTTTTATACTCGCCTAGTCTTTAAAGTCTGTTTCAATTTTTTTATCTTTGTATTTGCGATGAGTTTTATATTGAGTAGTTTTTCTAGAAAAGAAGACTACTGGTTTTAAAAATACTCGACATACATTTAAAAAAATTTTATGCGTAACATCTTTGCTCTCGCTTTCTTGCAATTTGTGGGCGTGATTTCATGAAATAGGACGGAAGTGTGTCAGTCAGATAGCCGTCAACCAATTTTTCGAGAGGTCGGTACTATCAGCCATCAGCTGTGCACTTAAGTTACAGTTTTGTGAATAAAGTTTACTGTTATATGCGTAAACTATATAAATAAATATTTACTGTTGATAATAAGTCCCAATAAAGTGCAGATCATTCAAGTAAGTAATAATAAACAATTATTCGAATAAAATATTTCAGTATCTAGCTTTTTTAAATTTTGAGGTTGATTTCTGTTACTCCCAGTGTCAATTAAATAAAATACAATTTTCATTAAAAAGAATTATTGTTTGTTATGAAAAATCATTTCAAATAATACCTGACCCATTTTTTCAGAATATATTAAAATTGCTTATTACTAAGGTGAGATGTCAGATGTTACACATCATATGCGACTACTGTAAGGCTCGATCGTTTTTTTGCAAATCTGTAAAGATTTTTTAAAATTTTTTTTTTTCTTATTGACTGACTACAGATGCGAAAAATGTTTTTAATGAATGTACCAGTAGTCTTCTTTGGACACCAGTATTGTTATTAAGATATATAGATAAAATATAGAGTAATCTTGCAGAGAGGCTTACACATTTTTATTTTTTTAAAAACGTTATTTATGCTTTTCCATTCAATATATTACTGAATCATGTATGGTTAATTTTATGGAAAATGCAAAAATTAACAGGCATGAAATTTTTGTTTTTAGTGTTGCAATTTATAAAATTAAATTTTTGATCTCAATATAAGTGATCTAGTAGTTTCTATACACAAATATTAAAAAAAAACGTTTATTGCTCTATGCTAATGTTTGGCAAAAAACAATTCACACACAAAACAACACTTGGAGATTGTTTTCATCCACTACTATTTGATCATCAGCAATACCAAACAACGATGTTTCAGGGTAGTCATAAGTGGCCCACCAACGAAGTTATATCTGAATAATCAACAAGCACTAAATGAGGAATGTATGTATACTTCGATAGGAATATCTGAAGCTGCGCGAAGTTGAGAGAAACAGAACATGCCATGTCATGAAGGCAGGTGAAGTTCTTCTCGTAGCGTCACAACCCTTCGTGGGTCTTAGCTGCATCTACGACTCGTCTCCACCTATCCCTGTCCAACACAACCTCCTTCCAGTCCCGTACTCCCACGACTTTTACAGCATCTCCGATATTGTCTCTCCATCTGAGACCAAGTCTTCCTAAAAGTCTCTTTCCTACTGGGGTTTCTTCTCCTATCCTCTTGACGTTCATGACGTTCATTCGGCGATCTCTTACGTGTCCGGCCCATCTGAGCCTTTGAGCTTTTATTTCGTTTACTAAACTCGGTCTTTTGTACATGTTCTTGAGCTCCTCATTCTTTCTTATTCGTTATTGACCCGACTGTAGGCCCAAAGATTTTCCGCAACATCTTTCGTTCAAAGCGTCTTACCACTAGTTCGTTCTGCTTCGTCATTGTCCATGTTTCCGAACCGTACATAATAATTGGCTTAATTACTGCCGAATATATCCGTATTTTAGAGTTCCTAGATACCTGTCGAGACCTAAACAGGTCTTGTAAGGCGAAAAAACATTTATTGTCCTTTTGTATTCTTGCTTTTATTTCGCTACTGATATCATCATCCGAGGTTATAATTGCTCCTAGGTAATGAAATTGGTTTACGTATTCGAAATTGTAGGTGTCCATGGTTATGTTTTGTCCTATTCTGTTCCTTCCTGCTCTCCGTCTGACATGCATATATTTGGTCTTGCCCTCGTTGATCGTGAGGCCTACCTTCTTGGTCTCCTTCTCTACGTTCATGAACATTTCTTTTGTTTTAATCGTACTGCTTCCTACCGTGTCAATGTCGTCGGCCTATGTCAAGATCATTTCTGGGCCCTTATTTGTAAATATTTCCAGACCAATATTCGTTTCTTTGATAGCCATGTCCAGCACTATGTTAAAGAGCAATGGTGACAGGCCATCTCCCTGTTTTAGCCCATTGTTGATGGAGATTGTTTCAGTGTTGTTCTTTCCTATCCTAACTTTGGCTTTAGAATTTTCTACGCATATCTTGGTTAACTTTATGATCTTTTCTGGTACCTCTATGTGAAGTTTTGGTTACTTAAAATATTGATAGCAAATGGATAATTTTACATATATCCATATGTACCTAAATCTGTTATGCAATAATGCTAATTAAATTCTAACGGTAATCATTCAGTTGTGCAGAAGCAAATTTTGTCGTTAGCGTTAAGATCAGAAAAATAAGGTATAAAAGATTTACCAAGACATTAATAAACAAACTGATTGTGTAATAAGAAGAATTGTGTTTTTTTTTCTTTGAATTAAGCTGTTTGGATAAAAATAATATAAACACATAAATTAATAAGTATACGTATATAAGTATACGTTGCAGCTATCAGTTCTTATATTTTGCAGATGCCGATAATTGGTTTATTTTCATCTGCTTTTTTCTGCGTGAATTTTAACACTGTATTTATAATTTCCCGAAATTGTGCACCCAAAACTCTATTTTTCACGACATTTTCCCTGTTAAAAAATAACTTAAATTAAACCCTTAACTATAAATAAAAGTATTTGGCAATGTCTAAAAACGCTCTCTTAAGGATTTAATGCTTTAAGATCCCAGTACTTACTACTTCTTCGACGTATTGGAGCGAACTAAGATTCCTGCCCTCCCTGGCATTTTTCTACCTTTGCGACTTCTGATATTCCTGTATTCAAGTATACGCTTTTTAAACGAAACACAACAATGTCGAATCCTACATAGTAGATAGAGTTCTACCTTTTTCGTTTAAGATTGAGCATAAATTTCTTATCCCCATTGGTGCAGAAAGTAGTGCAGGCATTACATTATTAGTTAAACTTATTTAAAAGTGCATATATTTGTTGAAATTTTTTTTTTTGAAAAAACTTACATGCAAAACAATACTGTGTATGAGAGACATTTTAATTTTTTCTTTGTGTAAAAGGCTGTACAATAATGAATCGAACAAACTTTCGCAAGATTGCTCTGTTGACCCACTTTTTGTAATTTCTCTAAAACTATATATTTAGTGCATTATTGCTATGATCTTACAGACATGTAGCCATTTGAAAAATAATTAACAATTAAGCGACGAACTGAAGAGAGATAAAGAATTAAAGCTATGTGTCTGCTTTAATTTTTCATACTATAATTTTAATTTTGTTGTGAGAAACAAACGCGCACAATTTTATCTTTTTAATTATTTTATTTTTTGTAAATCGTTTTCAGTAAACACTACGATTTTCTTTTAGACAAATAAATACAGGTTTTTCTTAGTAGTTTTCACAATATGTAATTTAAAAAGTTGTGATGTTATATTCTCCAATAAACTGCCATATTAGCTTTAAAAAAAATTTGATACAAGCTAAAACGTACTAAATTCTAAAAATTTAAGAAAATAGTTAATACCAGTCCTTATTTTCAAATTTAAAAATGAAATCGAAATATTGGCATGTAAATGATGATAGTTATGAGGAATGTTTTGATACAATTACATAATTACACTGGTCAACATAGAAAATTTGTCCAAAAATCATTTTTGGTTAAATTGAGGGTGCTGCAGCTCTTGTTTTTAAATTAGACACCGGTTCTAAATTCTCACCAAAATTTATTTTAAAAAGTTGAAACCCTACAAAATTGTTTTTTAAAGGACTTTCTTGAATGAGGCGCCTGCTTTAGATCCCGACAAAGATTCCAGCAGTAATCTGCCATAATGTGGGCGCTTCATCTTGTTTGATATAGTTTTTTCATTATTTGTATATTGGTGATAAAGTGAATTGTGGTCAACATTGTCTATGTATGGGGTGAGCGGTAGTTTAATACGAGCACTGAAATCACTTTACGAGGATTCCACTGCTTGTGTCAGGATAAACGGAGCTTACACGGACTGGTTTAACATAAAAAAAGGTGTTAGACAGGGTTGTGACTTCGCCATGGCTGTTTAACTTATACATAGACGATTGTTTAAAACTAACTAAAACTACTAGATTGAAAATCAATGATTTGATCGTCAAATGCCTTCTTTACGCCGATGATCAAGTAATGAAAGTATGTCAGTGACATTGAGCGAAACAAATAAATGAGGCCCTGCAAAACTTTATGAGCAGCCAGAACATGTCAAAAAAGGCAGGTCTGGCTGTGCATAGAGGAGTGCTGGTCCCTACACTTATGTATGGTAGTGAATGTTGGGTTTGGCTGAAAAAGCAAGAAAATAAGATGAGTAGCCTGAGAAGTATAGCCGGAGTGGCTCGGTTGGATAAAGTGAAAAATAGTGAGATAATGGAACGCTGGGGTATGAAATGCTTAGATGATTTGGACTCGTAGAGAGGGGTTAGATGAAGGACGATTGACAAAATCGATCCAAATAAGATTGTAAATAATGAACTTGAATGGTCATGTTACAACCCTAGATTTTACAAATTTAACATGTCCTGTACTAATTGTAAATTGGTTTCTGATTTATGATTCCCAAGAAAATTTTGGATTTACAAAACGAATGATTTCTGTGTTCTCTTTTCAAGCTCATTCATGAATTCGACAAAATTTGGATATTTGATCTGCCGCCTTATCTGTGGGAAAGTACCCGCTTTTAACTTTTCTGTACTTAGCTCAAGAAATGTGTTTGAAAGGTAAGCAAAACATTCACCATCTTTGTTAAGAGCCTTAAAAAATTGTTTCATAATGCACCAAAGGTGAATTTATTACATTTTGCTTAGGCAAGCCCATTTTTGCATTATATATTATATATATATATATATATATATATATATATATATTCTCTTTAGTGGTAAAATGTGATAGCAAATCTTTTTCTCGAGCACAATAAAATGTAATTTTCGTATCTGGCTTAGGTAAATTTTTCTTTCAGGCAGGATGCCAAAATTTCAGAATGATAAATTTAAGTCTCTTATTAAGTCATTTAACGTAAGCTGATTAAAAGGTTGAGGATCTGTTACTTGACTAGGTTTGAAATCCGTAGTGTGATAGTTTTCTTCTCGGTGTCCATGTTCAAAATAAGTTTATGATGTCGATGGTACTGACACAGGTGATTCACCAGAGTGTGGAAAAGGTCATTGAGCAAAAAGCAACTTCGGATGTGACCGTTACTTCCGGTTTGACTACTTAATACTGGCAATGTTCACCGCACAAAAATAACAATCGTCACAATTATAACAAGGTTCCCACCAAATCATTGGGGTCCTAAATTTGAGGGCAGATTTTTTCCCGCTTGGCCATTGTCGTAGAGACACAACACAATTTTGACCTACGGTATTTGGCACCCATGGTTTGTCTTGATTGCAAATATTCACCCCAAAGTAGTTAAACTATGCAGTTTTTTCGAAGTCCGTGATAGATTTACGATACTGTGTAAAGGTATATTCACCACAAATAACACAAAAAAAATTTATGAAATTTTCACACCAAAATACATTTTTATTTTTATCAATATTTTAGGAAAATTTAGATAGTTGAAAATTGTTGACCAGTGTTACCGTTCGATACGTGATTACTAGAATTTTCAGACTTTCGTACCGCCCTGTATAATAGAGTGCCATATTTTTACTGTAAATATCCTTTGTGTTAACTGAAATCGATTGGGAGATTGTAAAAAAATTCTAGTCTAGTACTCTCATATCATGTGAAAGAACCTAAATTATGTTTAGGCAATTAGAACAAAGTTCAGTATTGATCAAAAATGAAAGTTAAAACATGATAAAGAGAATAGTTTTGTCGAAATTAAAAAAAAATTTACATGAGTGAGAATTCGTTAGAAAATGTAAATTTGTTTTAAATATTTCAATGTAGTCATTTTCAGTTTTTCGCTTAGGATGTCCCAAAAGCTCAATGAACTAACTCAACATTTTGTATATATTTTAGAATGACTAAAATTATATTTTTTAATATATTTGCAAGTTTTTGCGACATCCTGTTCACGTTTCTACGATGATCATCAAAATGATATTTTTTATTATCTTTACTACTACGTGGTTATACGAATTTTAGTGAAACGAAATAAAATTAATGCATATTTCTCAGATAACATTTTTAGCTTATAAAAATCTATAATAGTCATTGAGTTATTTTTTTTCAAAGCACAGCAAAACGTTTTTTGCTTATTTCAGTAAAGTAGTACAATAGAAATCGACGAGTTATCACTTTATTTTCTTTGTAGTTGGTAGGAATGAATAGCATCAATTCTCTGCTTACATTTCAGCTCCGCACCAAAAATTAAAACATTAAATAGTCAACAAAATGTGACATATACAGGGTGCTTTCCCTTTAGACGACGCAGTGTGACTGCCATACAGCGTCGAGGTGCTATATGGAACTCGATTAATTCCTTAAATAAAATTAAGTAATGGCTAAAGTACTCTGTATCAAAATTTAATAGCAGAGTTAGTTTTTTACCCTCGTTGTAATACCCATGTCTATCGATATTTACTATGTCGACAGTTTAAAATGGTGATAGCTCAATTTAGTTCAAATCGATTTTTATTCTTTAGCTTGATGTGAACCTCCAAGCACCGTCTCTCTCCATCTCGTTCTGTCCCCCGCCATCGCTTTCCAATCCAAGCTCCTCAAGGTCATTCCATACGTTGTCAATCCAACGCTATCTGGTCTTTTCCATCCTCTCCACATGTCCCCTCCATTTCAGTATTGTTCCCTTCAATTCATTTACAATTAGGGGTACCCCAAGTCTCTGTATTACTCTCTTTTCTTTGTCATTGATAAGTTGTCCATAATAGTTCCATAATTTTTTTTAAGGGAATATATGTAAAAATGCGTAGGCGCATTTAAGTTGCTTACACCAGACGGCGGTCGTAAATCATCCCAACTCAAAGTCAATTTTAGATAGGAGTTAAGTCTCCTGGATTATATGTTCTTTTGGGTGTAAAGTGATCCAAAAAGTGTTGTTCATTGTAATAAGTGTACACATATAAAATGCTTTGTCCTGAATTTTGCATAAACATTCTTTAACAGAATTGATGGAAGCGTGTTCCGTATTTTATTAAAACTCATTGCCTAACGGGTCCTATTAGAACCATTTTCGACTTCTGGACAAAGTCGCGGGCAAAAGCTAGTACGAAAATAAAAATTTAGAAACCAAAATGTTATCTGAGCAGTTAATTAGGTATCAGATTGCTTAATTATACGTAGATAAATCATATGAATACTTTGTATTATGTACACATTTGGTAAACGAAAATTGAACGCCAATTTAATGCCATCATGATACTCACTTGTAAGTGTACCTATGCAACATATGAAACAAAAATGAAAAAAATCACTGATGGGTACAAATATTTTTTTCGTCCCATTACCCAAAATAAATGATTGATTTTAATTACCAATGTTACCAGTAGAGTATCAAGTTCTCATTACTTTGGTAGTCAAATTTATAACAGAGAGTGGCTGAAGAAACCTAAATGTATTTGCTGGGAATATTGCGAAAAATGTAAATTTAGTATATTTTGAGAGCTGTATAATTTTTTAATACATCTCTTATTAGTAGTGATTCATTTTTGTCATGACATTTATTGAAACAAAAATACCCAAAGTTTGTAACGAAACAATCAAAATTTTTATCATTTATTTCTCTATTTTTCTTTCCTGAACAACATATGTATTTTATCCAAATGAAGAGTGTATTTTTGTAATATTTTTTTGGATAAAAATATTACAACTTTCGAAATATCTAAAGAAATGTTGCCAAAATTTTCATGAAAAGAATGTTTTAAGAATGTTTTTCTAAATTTTAACAATCAGTTAATACTTAAAAATGTTGTTAATTAAATTTGATGTGCAATAGTTGTTTTTATTCTGCACCTTTTTTAATAACTACTGCAGAATTCATTATTGGTGACATCACATAATACCTAGTAGTAGCTCCAATATTTCTTGATAAAAAATGCCACATCCAAGCATGCAGAATAAAAACAACTTTTAATTGTTAGAAAATATTGTTAATTCTAAGAAACTATTTTAAAATGAAATCTCTTGTCATTTGTTGTATAAAAAGTTAAAAGTTTAATTTAATTTTTATATGTGACAATTCCATACAAAAAACTGTTTATTGAGGTAAGTCGTTGTTGCATGAGATAAATACCTATTAGTTTGCTAAAAATGCTAATAAAAATATTTTACGTGAAACTGTTTAATAATTACACCTCACAGTACTATTTATAGGTATAGGTATCATGTGAGTGGAGCATAGTAAGGTCGCCCCTCCACTACGACCCTTAATAGGTATATTGTGGCCCACCCCTAGAGGTTACAGTTCACCGCAAAATCCAGTTCTTCTCGCGAAGTTCATGGTTGTATGAGGTGAGATTTTCTTGAAATCTCTAGGGTTCTAAGTTGGTAAAACCAAACATATTGAACCTTATTCTTCCTAAACAGGAGTATATGAACATAGAATGTGTTCAGCAGTTGCATCTTCCATGCAGTAAAACTGACATTCCGTTTATTGGTTCAGACCTATCTTTTAGTGGTGGTATCTTAGACAATATTGTTATGAAATTTACTTCTTTCTTGGGTTCGGTAATTTTAACTTCTCAATACAGTAACAAAACAATTTTTATTCAAATACATCACATACATATTCAACAAATTACAACTTTTACAACTATTTAAATTTTATAACTCATAAACACTTTTAAAACTATCCTCTTCGCGGCCGTTGCCCCTTTTATACCTCTAAATCATGATTCCGGAGTAATTGACCTTTTTCTCGAGAGTCTGGAACAATCCTTCTACCTTCTCGAACCCGCTAGACGAGGTGTTCGAGAGTTTGCTAGATGGAGGCGGAAGCCGAAAAAGCACTCATTAATATGCTCCCGACTCTCGGACGCCGACAAATACACAAGGCCGGGTTGTAACAATATTCTGTAAGCAGTCCTGTCAGAATTCGAAGGTCGTTCCTACTCCATTCCAGGATCTGCTTGGTTGTGTTTCTCAAGGGTTTAGGTAAAAACACCTTCGAATATGTCAGACCAGTGCTCGAGTCTTTTTCTCTCTGCACAGTCTGAAATGATGGTTTTGGCAGCACTCATGGTGACTCCAAAGATTGGTTCTGGTCCTGTGAACGCAGATTTGGCTCCCTGTTTTACGAGGATGTTTCTTGTTGCCCTCTACCCCCCGGTATCCAGGTACCTACAGCAAAGTCACTCTGTGGTTTACACCAAGGCACTCCATTTATTTGATGCAATTCCATACAAATTTAGAATTTATATTGTATGAGCTCAGTGCTTTTAAAGCAGCCTGGCTGTCTAATATTATACTAATTGGTCTACTGTAGCTTAAGTTGAATTTTTTTTGCAAATTTTGAAAAAACCAACTGTTAATTAAATAATGAAAACAAAATTTAAATTTAGAGTTAAAAACAAATTAGGTAAATATATCGAACAACTTCGGAATACCAATTATACTATCTTTAATTAAACATAATTTACATTCCTATTTTTAAGATTAATCAATGAAAACAAAATTTAAATTAAGAGTTAAAAACAAATTAGGTAAATATATCAAACAACTTCTGAATACTAGTTACACAATCTTTAATTAAACATAATTTACTAATTTTAAGATTAATCAATATTTTCGTATTGTTTAGCAAAACCATCAGATAGTTTCTGTAAAACATTGTTAATAGCATGCGTTTCCATACTTGATAATGAAATTAGAGATTCTTTAATCTTCTCTTCAATGTGAAGTAAATTTCTACATTGTTCTGCTAATTTATTAACACCTTCAAAGTCTCTGCCACAATGGACAATTTTTTCACATGAACTAGCTAATTTTTTTAAAGAATTTATCAAATTATTATATTGTTCTTGAGTAGTGATAGGAGTTACATTTTTTAGTACCAAAATTTCAGTCCTTGCTTGTAAAATGGAATTGACAGCATCTATATGTTGTTCAGTTTGATAATTTGCATAAATATTTTGCATACTTTTGATATTTTCTTCTAAAGTGTGTATCATTTTAACTATTTCTTCCTTCTTAATTAAAAGCTCAGTGTCATTTTGTATTTTCTCCAAAATTATTTTTCTTTTACTGACATTATTTTCTTGCAATAAAATTTGCCCTTGCAGTATCTTCTCTTGTTCTTTTATCTTTTTATTGATAATTTCGTACTTTAGTAGTGACTGCAAGTAATCGTTATATGTTAAGTCGCATTCTGCTTCAATTACTTGATTTTTTAAAGTGCAAGTTGAAATTGAAGACTTTAGGAATGGGTTTTCACTAGAACTAGAACCCAACATTGTTTGATTACAAGATGTTTTATTAGCAACATTTGGTGAAAATCTTCTTAATGTATTAGTTTTTTTAAATCGTAACGTAGAATTTGGATTTTGATTAGGTGTATTTGATTCCTTTTTTCCGCTCATTTTAGATTTCTTATTATTTAATGTAACTTTAACTTAAAACTACAATTTTTCAGTAGTTCTGTTAGAAATAAAAAATAACGTACTTACATTTGACTTTGACAGAAGAATCAGAAGATATAGGGTACTGTCATACCTGTCATAAAATACGTTAAGAACTTTTCGTTGAATAAACCGGTTAAAGGATGTGTGAATTGTGAAAACTGTTGTTTTATTTTTCATTTGTAGTTTATATTTATATTAAAAAGTTACAGTTAAATACTTGATTTATTATGTTATAATATTTTAGGTTAGAGATGACAGTTATCAGTCTTCTTTATTCTTCCATTTTTATTCGTCGCCTTTACTTACTATTGTTTTTCAGTTTTAACATTAGGTTATGTAAAGTAGGAACGTATCTTCATTAGTTGAGGTAAAATTTAAATATTTAACTAACATAATAAATTTCAAAAGATTGATTGACAATATTTTCATTAACTTATTCTTCTTTGTTGGATTATACTTTTTTTTAGTTTTGAATAACCATTAGGATCAAAATGAACCAAAATCACGAGGTTTCATCAAAACTCAGTTTTCTTGCTCATATTAATTTAGGTTATAAAAATGAATACGAATTTGGTAATGGTAAAGAATGTTTTAATTTTATTATTAGAGAATTCGGTGATGAATATCTAATAGCAAGTGAAAAAGAAAATGTCTCTTTTGAACTACCAACTTCAGATTTTAGAAAAAGCAAGCATAATTTTCCAAAAAAATTGTTCCCTATTCATAAGGAAACGACCAATATAAAAAGTGATAATGAAAAAATCAATTACAAAATTACTTCAAAAGATGAAATTCAGGTATGGCTGAAGTATAATGAATATTTTTATAAAGAAGCATTTAAGGATTTTCAGAGCTGGAATAATGCAAATAATATTGAACTAGTTTTTGAAAAATATAAAGAAACTGAATTGAGAAATTATAAATCAACAAAGCAAATAAACCAACAATTTGATTGTAATATTTGCCAGAAAAGTAAGTTACCACAGGAATATGTACTGGATTTTATTATACAAATTAAACATGTTTATAATTATAACATGTATTTTTAGATTTTTCTACCTATGAAGGAAGAACTGAGCATGTTAATATGCATATGGAAAAACATATTTGTCCATTCTGTGCCAAAATGTTTACACAAAAAGATAATCTTTTAAATCATTGTACACTGCACATAACACAAACATCCAATAAAGCTATTGAAAAACAAAAAGTGAATAATATATCAGTCAAGAAAGCAAATAAACCAATAAATTGCAAGATTTGTTTAAAAATTTTAAGTAAAAAATATAATTTAACAAAACATGTACAATGTAATCACAAATATAAAAAGCACAGAGTTTGTTATAAGTTATTCGGAAAGGAAGATTTAAGTAAATGCAAAAAGACCCATGATCAAGAAGGTTTAAAGTGTCACATTTGTTCCCAAATTTTTACTAGATTAACAGATATAAGAAAACATTTAAAACATTATCATCATAAAATCAAAATAACCAAATCAAATAAAAATAAATTCAAAACAAATGGCACTACTAAGCAATTTGAAGATAAGAAATTAAAAGAGTTGCTAGAAAACAAGGAAAATAAAGTATTAATTAAAAACAAAACATGCCCAATTTGCTCCAAGAAATTAATAACAGCCTATTATGTAAAAAAACATATTAAAATTATTCACAACAAACAAAAAAACTTTAAATGTCAAGTTTGTAAAAGAAAATTTGCTACAAACTACCATCTTACTAAACATTTGAGAGTACACACTGAACAATATAGTTGTAAAATTTGTTTAAAACTATTTTCAAACAATTACTATCTTCAAAGACACATTTCGATTCATCCTGAGGAAAAAATCAGAGGTAAGTTTACTAAACAAATACATTCAAAAAATCATATAAATAGACTTGGAAAATGTCAAATGTTCCATCAGTAATGACATATATGTAACTAAGTGGCAATGCAATAGAATGATAAAAAAATTAAAAAAGTAACTTATGGAAAAATGTTTTTAGCCAAACTGGTCATCTTAAGAGACATCTGAAGGTACACTTAAGAAAATTAAATTGAATCAGTTCTGCTGTAACTTTAAACTATTCTTTTATTGTAAAAAAATTGACTTCTATATTTCAGCTATGCAATTTCGAGATGAATTTTACTTATGATACTGTTTAGATGTTACATTAATGGCAGCCAAAATCTGGAAGTCCATTTTTCATTGACCTGGCTGTGAAAACCTTTAGTTTAATTTTGATATTAATATTATCTTTTTACTCTCTATACAAAAATCTAAAAGACTGCAGTAAAGTTAAGTCATTATAAACTATTTGTAAATAAAGATTTTCTATGATATTGTTACAATATTTACTCTTGGGGTTCGATGTTTCTAAACACTCAGTACAATAACTAAAAAAATTTATTCTATAAATTCTTTATTTCATTCCTTCACCATTTTTTTCGTAGGGGTGCCAACAAAATTAGGAATCTCACTATCAAACTCAGCAACCACAAAAACTATGAATTCCACACTAATATCGGTGTTTTTAAAATTATACATTAATTTTTCATCTCCAATAATTACACTAATAAAACAAACAAGTTAAATTATTTTACCAGCGTTAGCAAAAGTAGTTTTATTACACGCAATTTAATAATAAAAAAAAATTGACCATATTACATTTCAAGAATAGTAATAAATAATAAATTCTTAAAATGTATTTACCTGCTATTTTATTGTTGGGACCCTAAACTTGGCCTTTCTTCAAAACATTAATGTCAATCTGATCGAGACATGTTCGACGAGGTCGACCTCTACCGACTTGCCCATTCTCACTCCCCAAATTTTAGCTCGACATCTCAAAAATTGAGCTGCCGCATTTAAAATACATTGAAATAATTTTTTTATTTTTAAAACAAAAAAAAAGTAAATTTTTTTTTTAAATTTTCGTTTGGATATTCTTGCAGAAAATTATATTATCTACAAAAAATTGCTCTTCAGTTTTTTCCTAAACTTAAAACTCATCTTAAATAATCATGATCATTTGCATGTGAAAATCTATATCAAAAAGTTAGTAGTAATAAGTAAAATACGAAGTTTTTGTAATAAAAAGATAAAAGACACACCATAGTTTAATTCCATTCCTCTCAAGTCAAGAAACGTCTCTACAAGGTTATAGGAGACAAACTTACTTATTTTTTATTTTTTGCTGTTGGTATTCAGATGGTTTGTGACGATGAGCTCAACGTAGAAGAAATATTTATCCAGCCTCCCAACTATATACTACTAAAGCCGAAATAATTTGAGGTTGCAAAACTGACAATGAGCCTGAACATGATGATACTAAGCCCGAAGAGAAGGATTTTGCTGTACCCTTGCGTCCAGGTTTGAAAGAAGCTACTTGAATTGAGTAAGTAATTTTGAAAAGGTGATACCTAGACAATTTTCCATGCCTGAATATAGCCTATTTGAAGAAAAAAGCTGAATTCAGAAAATATGCACTCTTTTCTAATCCCAACATTTCTTCCAACAAAATGAAATGTGCCATAGCTATTATGATTGTGGGCTGTGAGAAATGTGTGTTTATGTGTTTTTAGTTTATTATTTTAATTGTAGGATCACTGCAGTACAACAGTGAGTACTAAATATGTAAATATTTTTCAATATTATTTTGACCACTGCTGACAGCCACCGTCACCTTTTACATCGAAAACACAAACCAATGCCGAGGTCCCCCAGGGTTCCATCCTGTCCCCCACCCTATTTCTTTCACACATCAACAACCTCTTGAAAACCACCACGAATCCCATTTAGAGTTTCGCAGACGACAGCACACTCGTCTCAACTTTCACATCCCATCGATCACTTTCGGTGAATGATACAAATAGACTCCGACAGGAACAGGTTGACTCCATCAATAGAGATCTTGAAGTAATCGTCGAGTGGGGAACCAACAATCTTGTTCAGTTCAACGCCCAGAAAACACAAAGCGTTTTCCAAGAAAGTGAATTCCTCAAATCATTTCATCAGTGTCCAGAAGTACCCTTGAATCAAGTCCCTCCAACTCGATTTTGGGAGTCATGGTGTCTAATAATATGTCTTGGCATTACCATGTTGCTAATATCTCAAAGTCAGCAAGCCAGAGGCTAGGTTTTCTGTGGAAAACTAGAAAGTTTTTACTCCTTATCAACTGTTGACGATGTACAAGGCTCAAATTCGACCTCTACTGGAGTATTGCTCGCACATTTGGGGTTCAGCACCAAGATATTCTCTTCGTCTTCTAGATTCCATTCAGAAAAGGGCCATTCGGTTGATAAACAGCTCAATTCTCACAGATACACTTCACCCACTAGATCACAGGAGAAGAGAGTTGCAGACCAGACATTATTTTATGTCAAACTAGTTCATTATTGTGTTTTTATTACTTAGTTACCAACTATCTAATGTCGTACTTTATGCCCGTGCGGGCCCTCGGGTTTGTAAAACGTCGCCCTCAGGGCATAAACATCTTTTTAATACCCTTGGTACATAAATAACTATTACAGATATTTCAATGGCAGATTTTCCAGAGAAATAAAAACTCTTATAACACCACTGGCCATATTCGGCTGAAGAACTCGGCAAGCTGGTCAATCTCACCCATTTACTCTCAAGATTGATACTACAAGGACCATTCTTCATCAAGAATCCTTTTCCTTTTACAGGACTGCTATGGAATGGAACAGGCTTCCAAAATCAGTTTTTCCAGAAAACTATGACCTGCAACTTTTCAAAAAGCGGGTTCACAATCATAACCTTTCTATAATCCCTCCCCCTTCTAAAAGTAGCAGTGTGGGTCGTCCGCGGCCCACACGATAGGTCTACCCTTTTTGCGACTATTTTCAGTAAAAAAAAAAAAAATCCATGTTTTTCCCTCAACGCGCGTTTTCACTTTAAAAATAATTTCGCCGTTGAAGGATTAGGAATTTTTTTGTACTTTTAAGTGTACCGTTATTATTGCAACTATGTACTTGGAAGGCGACAAATTAAGTTTTGATAATTTAACGAAAACTGAGAGTTTTGTTTTACAGTTTCTGGTACACCTTTTTGACAGAATAGTAAAACGCTAATCAGAGGTTGATCTTTTACAGACAGTTAACAAACATAAACGTCACAATACAAATTTTGTCTTTATTAGCATTGTTCGTCACAGGGTTAACAACAAAAACTAATATATTTCACATTCATCACATTGACAATTACAAACACTTAAGAAATTAGAACTGTTTTACTAAATTAAATCTCTTTGAAAAGGTGAGGTACTTCTGTTGATAAATATACATATCAATATCACTAACTCACTTTCAAAGGTGGGAAGGTGCAGTTTTAAAATTAAATAAATCTTAAATATATTTTAGAAATATAATCTAGCGTCTATCATTCTGCCATCAATGCGGGCCTTATCCAAATTTTTAATAGCTCTTTCGGCTTGCCAATCAGACCCGTAGGTGACGAGAACACTTCCGTGCGACTTTTCTTCGAATCCTTGTATGTCTCCAAATTCTGAGAACTTTTCATTTAGAAGCTTGTAGCTAGCAGTAGGAGGTAGCTATAAAAGAAATTTGTTTTAATTTTAGTGCATTCAAAGTGCTTACTTGATCACAATTGCAAAGTATTTTAATATTATAATTTAATTGATATCAAAAGTTAATTGTAGTAAATGATAATAATAATTAGTAATTTAAAAATAATTTGTATCTAAAAACTTTAAACGAATGATCAAGAATAACTGAATGAGCTATATAAACCGATGAGACTGGGAGAATTCAGTTGTCTCAAGCCAGCAAATAATCAACAGGAGAGGCAATCAAATTGTCGGTCTTCTGTTAGTTTGTGTAATCAACAACATAATTTTTTTTGGGATTTGAAACTATTGTATTAAAGCTTATAGTATAGCAAAAAATATCTAGGGCTGGTTATGGATGATAAGCTAAATTAGCAGGAACACAGACATCATATCTCAAAAAAGTAGACAAAATAGATTTGTGATCTACGATGCATACTTTCGATATATCTTTTAACAGCCTTAATTATATAGACCAATTTAAGAAAATACACACTTACATACAGTCACGCCCTTTTCCCGTAGGTGTAGACAGAGACCATTTCTTTCCACTTGGTATGGTCCTTACACATGTCTTGTTTTACTTTCATCAGCGCTTTCATACATGCTCGTCGGTTTCTAGTACTCTTGGCCATTCTTCAAAACAATTTCTATCTGATCCAGATACGTTCGCCTAGGTTGATCTCCATAAACTTGCCCATTTACACTCGCCTTATCACACTATTCCTCATTTTATCCATCAGTCACTACAGTTTTTACAGACTACTCATCTCAGCAGCATTGATTTTACTTTCATGCTTCTGCCAAACTCAACATTTACTACCATCCATAATTGTAGGGACCTTTATGCACAGCCACGTTCTGGATGTCCATAAGGTTATGCAAAAACCATTACATCCGTCTTGCTTACATTCACTTTCATCCCTGATTTTTAGGGCATCATACATAATATTAACCATCGCCTGCAACTTGTCCTCGGATGATGACCTGTTTATCAGCATAAAGAAGGGGGCATTTAATGATCAAATCATTTATTCTCGATCCACACGCATTCTCTTTTAAATTTTTGAAACAACCGTCTATAAACAAGTTAAACAGCCATGGCGAAGTCGTACATCCCTGTCTAACACCTCTTTAAAATAAGGTAATGAAATATTTGTATGGACTTAACTAAAGAAAAATTGCAGAAACAAGTATTAAAGAAACAGGAAAAAATGTCCTCGGAACATTTACTACAAATAGAACAATGCAAATATACTTGCAAAATAAAATAAAAACAGAAATGAGCGAAACCCACACATATAAGACTAGAAATCAAAATCATTTCCTGTTAAAATGAAGAACAAATATAGCACTCAATAATAATAGGTTTGTTCCAACTATTCGAAAAAGCTACAGTAAAATAGAAACCCATGCAGGGACGGTTCATGGAAAGACCTATTTCAAACAAACTTCCCTATGTTCTTAAACAAGTTTCTGAGCAATAATTTCGGTGCATTATCGAAAGTAGGAACTATTAGGACTCTATAGGCATTGAGAATATCATCAGGTGTCGCTAATATTTTTTATTTATTTGATCAATGAGTTGAAAGTTGAATACATAAAAACAGTAACAAAGCCGTTCTATATTCAGATTTTCTAGAATTTCTCGAGAAAGTGAAAATTTAACGCATGCACATGAATTAGATTAAAACCAGCATATATATATATATCAACAAAATAAGGTGGTTATTGTGAATATTAATCATATATCATTAATCATATTAATAAGATTGTAATGGTCCGCCATCAGCATGTTGCTAATTAAAACAAAATGCTCTATAGATACTATTTATAATATAAAAAATCATTGAAACTGTTTCAATCCAGAATTTATAAAATTAAGATTATTGTAGATACTGAGAGCGAAAGAATTTAAATACCTGCTTTAGCTATTTAATTATTTGCAGTTATCAAATGAATAAAGACAGTGAAATTAATTTAAACTTGACTCACATTAGATATCAAAATTTTTCTGGAAAAACTTTTATCGCTGTTGTCCTGTCGATTCATTCCTAGTTTTGGGATTGAATTACTATTGTTGAACATTCTGCCACCGCCACTATTAAATCCACTTCCACCACCAGACTGATAATTTCTGTTTCCACCAATGTTAGAGTTGTAATTAGAGGAGGCGTTTTGAGACGAAATGCCACCGTAGTTATCGTTATCTAATTAATAAGGTAAATAATAATTTAATTTAAAATATTTTATTGCGACATTATTGTTATAAATGCTATTATTTCCTTGATTAACACTTTAAATACTGTCCTGATTATCATAATTGAAAATAACAGTAACTAAATTTTAAATCTTAGAATTTTAAATATATTTTTAAAAAAGGTTTGCCTATTAGAATGATTTAAAACCAATACTATTAAAAACTTATTTGAATTACCTCTGTTAAAGTTTCCTACATTACCAGAGCCTGCGTTTTGTTGAGGCGAAGTAAATGACGACAATTTTTGTTGAGTCGCTGTATTTTGAGCAAGGGGATTCTGAACCAGCGACGATAGATCAGTAGCCCCCAGCCCGTTTCCCAACAAAGTGTTGGCGAGCCCGGTTAAATTTGACGATTGTAATACTTGAGAATTTAAATTGGCGAGGTTACCAACGTTACCTAAACCTATAAAATAAAGTAGTGGTAATTAATAGGCTTACTACATATCAGTGCAGAAATTGAAAAATTCACATTAGTACGAAACATAAGCAATGAAACCAATCAGCTTCATAAAATTGCGAATTTCACTTTTCCACATAAGTTATATTATTCTATATTTTCCTTACGTCCATCAGATAAAATATTTAACAAAACATACAAAAATTAAAAAGTTTAATATTGTTTATGTACATGTTATTTTTAAGCTTGGCTAAAAAAATGTAAACAATGGACGTAAGAAAGTAATTTAAGCTAAATAGTATTTTGAGCTACACTTCCTACGTCTTGCCAACCGCCAACCAAAATTATAAGACGCTTCCTAAAGTAGGTTCTGCAAAATTACTTATTTTTGGCATTTATCATCAAAAGTAAACCTGCGATGCTTTCTTCTTTATCAAAAATCATTACTATCGTCTTGCTTACATTCACTTTCATTTATTTAATTTTTAGAGCATCAAGCATAATATTAACCATCGCATGCAACTCCTCCTCAGACGATGGTAATAATATATAATACTGAACTATAAGGCTATTAATAATGGAAGTGTTTCACTCTAAGAATATTTTGTTTTTGTTCTTACTGAAATTACAGTGTCTTTCACCTGTAATCATTGGATGAGGAGATTTGGTTCGTTATCTTAAATGTTTAGGAACCACTACCCCAGAAACGCCCCCTTTATAGGCACTTATACAGCCCATGTAAACTCTATGGGAATATTTTTATTATTAAATGGACGTTTCGAAACCAATGTATTTCCTTCTATAGCTCAGTGGTAAAGGCATCTGCTCTTCGACAGTGGAACCATGGTTCGAATCCTGCTGGAGTCAAAAATGTATTCCGATTTTTCTTCTGAAGACCTCAGAGCCCTACTCTTCCAGCACTAATATGAATTTCTACTGGTTGATAAATATTATTCATGATGACACAGTCAAATGGTTAAGTGAACAAGGCGTCTCTTTAGCACAATGGACTGCCCAAATGATAGACGAGTAGTGGCATTTAATCCTATAGTTAAAACCGCTTACAAACGAGAGCATTTTGAATACAAACTATACGAGGCTCAGTACTGCAAGTATATAACTTAGATCCCGTGAACACTCTGTTAAATGCAATTGAATTAAAAAGGGGAATTCAACTGTAACTTTTCAGGTCAAACCATGTATAGCCGAAGTCAGAGATAATTTTTCCTTTTTCAGAATTATATATCACTATTAATAATATGTCTATCTATATCTACAAAGGAACACCCAAGGACCTGACTCAAAATTACCCAAGCGCACAGTTGTCAAACTGCAAAAAAGAAAAGTGTTGCATCTGTTATTATTATTAGGCGTTTGGACTTTTGGTGCACTGACTATACTGATCTTGGCAGAAATAGTGCACAGTTGTCAAACTGCAAAAAAAGTAATGTGTTGCACCTGTTACTATTATTAAGCGTTTGGACTTTTGGTGCACTGACTATACTGATCTTAGCAGAAATAGTTCATGCTTGGCATCGTCGCACTACCCAGCAAGAAAACCCTGACCTCTTAACTTCAACTATATATGGATGATCTCTCCAAGCCACGCCCAACTGATTCGTAGGGGAAACGTCTCTATGTAATGGAAGGCAAATACAGAAGTGCCCCAAGTTTTTAATAAAACACACATTGTATAAATTTCCTTTGTAAAATCAGTAGATTCAGACCAAGAAAATGTATTTGCTTCATTTTTAATAAGAATAAAAAAATATAATATGGAGTAACAATTCTATACAATGCATAAAATGGGAAGAAAACTGTAATAAGTAAAAGAATATTTTTGTAATGTTAAGGATTAAAGAAAGAGGTGAGTTGATAAAAGAAACTTGCTTCGCTGAATGTATAGTAAATTTAGATGTACTTTTTCTTTAAACATGTACAGGAATAAAAACCAATCTTCAAGTCCCAAATAAACTTTTACAAAAATAGAGTAAAGACAAAAAACCTACCTGAAAGGGCACTGGCTAACTGCAAAGAATTATTAGGCACGGCCCCTAAAATTCCAGACCCAGGTCCACCGTTCTGAGAGTTATTATTCAAAGATGGCAAATTGTAGGCCACATTTCTCAGAGGTTCCCCATTGGGGCCTAGCCCCATACCTAAAGATCTTAACCCTTCCGGTAACTTGATACTTTCATTCACTCTGTCCATTCGAACAGCTAATGTTCTGTCGTTTAAAACTTGACCTTGAAGCATTGAAATAGCCTGGACCGCTTCTACGGGATGATCAAATTCTATGACTGCGAAACCCCGAACTTTACCGTCCTTGTCTAAAGGTAGGTCTACGTTGATGACTCTACCCGCCAACCTAAATACTTCCTTGAGTTTTTTCTTGTCAATGTTATAATCCAACTAAAAAAAGTAATAGTAGATTTTGCGCCATAAAACTAAAACCTATAGAATACCACACAAAACGTAAGTAAAGGCACTTTGATACTATCAAGTAAAATGGTATCACAAATTAACTAAATATAGTCGTTTTTGTCGATTTTGCCGAACATATATTTATCCTCAAGTAGGTCCTTGATAGCAATGTTTTTTTTTCAAAGTAACGCCTGCTGACAAAAATACAACCAACTAAAACATCCTTTAAAACTTCTGTAACACCATATTTAATATGGACTTAAAATGGAACATGAAACACTACAGGTTAATTTACAGAACAAATAATTTAGGGTGTCTAATTATTTTTTGTAAAACAACATGTAATGTTTAAACTACCCAATCAGTCATTCGGTACTATTTTATAAAATATGGTACAATTAAGCTTTTACAAATTCCTAATGCGACTTTGATTTATCACTTATTTACACAACTAACTTGGTTTTGACATATTACAAAAACTGTGGGTGAGCAATTTAAATTTATATACAAAGTTGATAACATTTTCCACAAGACTTTTTCCAACAGGTGAATCCTAGAAACACACTGAAACATAAAAAGCTTAACAATTATGTGTGCACCCATCAAAAAAAATTTAAAAATAAATTCCAGATATTAGAGAATCATCAACAGTGCCTTAACTAGGTTTTGAGAATACCCTAAATATACAAAATAAACACTAAGCCCCTGTATTGCCAAAAAATATATCTTACCACAGAGAGTTCAAACTCCTACAATCTTTAACTTTGCTTAAAGATTAATTGAATGAAACGATGTTTTATTGAAACAATTGCAATTTTTTAGAATGTTTACTGTCAAATTATATCGTATAGGTTAGGTATCATGTAAGCGGGGTGTAGGTAGCCCCTCCACTACGACCTTTAGTAGGTCTATTGTGGCTCACCTCACAATCCAGCCCTTCTCACAAAGTTCATAGTTGTATAGGGTGATATTTTCTTAAAAGCTGTAGGTACTAGGTTGGTATAGCCAAATATGTTGGAACCTTATTCTTCCAGGCCGGGGCATGAACATAGGTTCAGCAATTTTGTCTTCCACGCAGCAGAACTGACAGTGTTTGTTGATGCAGACCTATTCTTCCGAGATGGTACCTTAGACAGCAGTGTCCTGTAAGCAGTCCCGTTAGAATTTGCAGGTCATTCCAGCTTCATTTTAGGATCTGCTTAGTTGTTTCTCGAGGGTTTAGGTAAGAAAACCTTCGAGTGAGTCAACCCTAGTATATCGGACCAGTACGTGAGTATTTTACTCTCCGCCCAGTCCGAAATAATTGTTTTGGCGGCACTTGTAGTGACACCAAAAACCGGTTCTGGTCCAGTGAACGCAGATTCAGCCCCATGTTTTGCAAGGGTGTAGGCTTTTTCGTTTCCCTCCACCCCTGGTGCACAGGTACCCACAGCAGGGTCACTCTGTTGTTTGGACCCAGGTACTCCAGGGTTTCGTTGCAATTCCATACAAGTTTAGAATTTATATATTTATATCATATAACACGAACAGCAACATTTTTCCTTCCATTACCAACAGAAAATATACTAGGCAGCTTGAAAATAATTTGAGACTAACAATTTCCAAAATAACAATGAAAGTTAAATATTTAGATACCCACTTGAAGTGGTAATTATAAGATCAGGGTGACCACTAAAACAATAGAAAATTCAACTTTTAAAAATTTTCAGTACCACACTCTTGCCACAATGAAGACTTACATAATATACACCTACATACATACAAAATAAATACAGCCGAAAAATTAGTTTATTTAAAAGTAAAACAGACATAAAAAGAAGTGATATGAACAAAAAAAATGTTTAAAGAAATACTTTTCATAATAGTAAACTTATGGACTTGAATTCGGTCACGTGACACAGTTTGGTTGCAGAGCTTTGATGCTTTATTAATTTTAAAATGGTGTTCATGTTGACAGTCTATCATAGAACAGCATTTGATACTTAAATTAAGTGTCAAATGTCAACACATAGGGAAACAAATTTTATTTTTCATCAATTAAGAAGGCACTATGTAACTTTTGATAAAGTGCACACAACAAGAGAACTACATACAAAAAAATGGATATAACAAAAGTAATTAATCAGGATTTGCTAACATTGCTAAAAATGAAGAAAATCCCTTTGCCCTTAAACAACCAAATTCTCAAGACTTTCCAAGAAGTGGCCACCCCAAAGTAACAATGTCCACCCACTTAAAACATGTAATTTCAGGGTTTACTGTTTTCTTTCTTTATAATTATTTGTAATACAGAGGCCCCGTGAAAAAACTGTAATCCGAGATATTACAGTCCTTTTTACCAATGAAAATGTATAGGGTAAAGTAAAATGGAATTGTAATGAGTCACTGCCACAAATCCAAGTCTACAATAGAAACAAAAAAATTCAATACTTACATTAGCAACAAATACTTTATTGTTAAGAGGGGGATCGATTTTTAAAGACTCAAGAAACTGTGGACTTAACCCAAAAGTATTGCCCCATTTTGAATCATCATTTCTGATAGACAAGCTATTACTGATATCTCTATGATCTTCTCTGAATCTATCGGAGTCTCTATTAATCCTACCTCCACCACCTCTGCCAACAATAGCCCCAAACTTATCTCTTATTACCCCTTGATCATCTTTTACCACCAATTTTCGCCCTTTCACCTCATGACGTTGCATAATTTCCAAACAGTTCTTGACGGCTTCACTGTCGGAAAATTCAACAATACCACTACCTCTGGGCTTATCATTATCATCTACAAACAGTTCTACAAAGGCTACATCACCGACTTTATTACGGAAGAGATCTTTAATATCTTGCCAACGATATTCATAAGGGATGTTGGATACATACACTCTATTTTGAGATGATCTCATGCTTCGAGGTTCTCTACCTCTATCATTGCTTCTCTCTCTGCTATTTTCTAAGCGAAAACTATTGCGATCTCTTCGCGGTCGCTCTCGATCGCGACCCCTACGGTCTTTCGGGGGAGAATCACTCATTTTCTGAAATTGGGTCTGAAACAAATATTTTTAAAAGCTTAAAAATAATTTCATAAAAGTATAAACATTTCCCGAACACGTGTACTTATAAAAATTAAGGTAAGTATAATTGAAATACCAACGGAATTTGTGATTATTGTATCAAGCTAATAGAGATGAGCAAATACAAATGATCCAAAAATTAAACACATCATTAAACTTTTTCAGGGCAAAGTGCTAGCCAGCCATTTAATTTTGGATAAAGCAGAAATAATTGGAAAACAAAGACATATTTATGCAGTAATTTCTCTATACGTTTCCATTTAATGAAAACGTTAAAAGCTACTAACAGTAACATTTAGAATTATCAACAATATCAAGATTGTTCAACTTTTTTCTTATATTGGAAATCTAAAAATGTTCCAAAAGCATCACATGAAAAAGTAAAAGAAAAATAAGTAGCCATTTCAAGTTTTTAGATGATAATTTTTTTTTAATCAAATACTTAAAATAAAATGCAGTGAAGTCTGACACTAGACCACTAGATTTTGGACTGTATAGGAAGACATTACCTACGAGGCACAACGACGCCGAAAACCTGATTTAATTTTTAGTCTAAACTTGAAGAGTATATTGTAAATGTATCAATTTTCACTTAATAAGTTTTTACTTCATTGCATCAAGATACAATGAACAACTGCAACTTTCATCTAATAACTTTTACTTTGACATCTGGATATTATTAATTTTTTTTATATTATAAAATACTATAATACTATAAACGGTAGTAAACTAGTGTAAATAAAAACTTTAAAGTACTTATATCGTCAATTCATTTGTGACTTAACTTTTATAATGAACAAATATTTTATCTGTAATTGTCTAAACGTAAACCAATAAAAATATACTAAAATTTTTTATGAAAAATAAGTAAATCAATCGTAATTATCTTCAATTTAGTAACAGCTAATTTTAATTTACTTTACCTTTTTTCGAATAATAAAATTAACTTCACGCTAAGTAACTTTAACACGCACTTACTCGGAAACAAAATGGAAGAGAGGACGCTTCGTCAGTACTACCAATAAATAATTACATATTCCTACCAACCAAGGTTTTACACAAAAGTTACTAAACAATTTTAAGGGTTGGCAGTAAAAAACAGAAAGAAATATTTTTACGAGTTGAAATTTTATACTTTCCTATATGCATTTTTAAAAATAAATTTAAAAGATTTTTGATTTAACGCTGTTTTAAGGAAAAAATAAATAATTATAAACTATAATATTAACATCCAACAATTGACATTTACTTAAATCTGATATTTTGACAATTGACAGAGTGCAATGGCAAAAAGTGAGAAGTGTATTTTCTTGTGAAAAAAAGTTTTTTTAAGAAAAAACATTCATGTGAAGTAAATATTTATATCCAAATAAATATTTGTATTTTTTCATTTAGATAGTTATTAAAGGTAAAACCATAAAATCATTATAAAATTATAGGTTATGTTAAAAAATATTCATCGTCATTTCAGGAATATACAATAAATATGTCATCAGGCCGACCCATTAAATGTGTTGTAGTCGGAGATGGAACTGTTGGAAAAACCTGCATGCTCATTTCGTATACTACAGACAGTTTTCCTGGTGAATATGTTCCCACTGTGTAAGTACAATTATTAAAATTAAGTTTTAAACTACTGTAAACATTTAATAATTGAAGGTGGGGCTTAAACACAAGTTCCGATTTGTTTAATAACTAACTTTATTATAACTAGATCAGGGGCATAATTAGTTAACTTAAGTTTAAAAATACATAATTCATATCAAGTAATATTGTTAAATGTTCATTTAATAGCAGAGTAAAGAATATATTTTAATTTTGAATGGGAACCTTAGTGTTTGTTGAAATCTGAATTTATAAATTACCAAGACGTTTATTTTTTATGTAGGTTTGACAATTATTCCGCCCCAATGGTCGTTGATGGAATTTCAGTTAGTTTGGGACTTTGGGATACAGCAGGTCAAGAGGACTATGATAGATTACGTCCTTTATCTTATCCCCAGACAGATGTTTTTTTGATTTGTTTTAGTGTAGCATCACCTTCTTCATTTGAAAATGTTACTTCCAAATGGTATCCAGAAATTAAACATCACTGTCCAGATGCACCTATGATACTAGTAGGTAAGTAATAAGTCAGTATGAATCACTCGTTTACTTCAAAACTTTACAAAAACATTGTACAAATGTTGTATTTAATAAATATAAATATTAAATAGAAGGAAAACTGCATATTACTAACTTCCTTTTTAGAAATTTAATATTTCATACATAGTGTTTTTTTATAAAAAAAATTTAAGGTACGAAAATAGACTTAAGAGATGATAGAGAAACACTTAATTTACTTGCTGACCAAGGACTGAGTCCTATTAAGAGAGAACAGGGTCAAAAATTGGCAAATAAAATTCGAGCTGTTAAATATATGGAATGCTCAGCATTAACTCAGCGAGGTCTTAAACAGGTGTTTGATGAAGCAGTTAGAGCGGTTCTACGACCAGAGCCTCAAAAGCGACGCCAACGTAAGTGTTTGGTTATGTAACCTTTAAATTACATTACTGAATATTTTTTGTTTTAAAACTCACTTTGATAAGGTTGCAAATTTCTAAATTCTTATTTTTTTGTTATTTGGTTTTGTATGGATAAAAATTCAAGCTATTGCTTTAAGATATTGAAATTCGGGAAGTTTTAACCTTCTATATATATATATATATATATATATATATATATATATATATATATATATATATATATATATAAATAAATACTTTAAAAAATATAAACAATAGACTTCCAAATAAAACTTCTTGTATTTTACAAATATTTAACAGGGTACTTTCTTTAGTGGTTATTGTTTAAATACATATTTTGCATACTTTATATACCAACCATGTTTATTAAAAAAAAAGGTTTATAAGCCATGGCTTGAATCCATTACAAAAAACGTCATACCTCTACATAAGAAAATATAAAATGAATTTGTTCTTTAATATCCATGGTAAAATATTAAGACATTTCTTTGTAAGTTATGATTGAAGAAATATGTCCAAAAAAAAGACGCCAGTAACATAATTCACTAAAAGTTGTTTCTATGTGATCACAAATCATTTTAGTTAATACTTTTTGAGGTGCTATAAATTAGTAAATAAAAAATTAAATCACTAAAAACTACTATTTGTTTCAAAAAATTCATATTTAATGAATTTTTGTTATTAGAAAAAATGTAATAACGCAAAAATTGTTGACCTTTTCTATATTTTCTTATGTGGATGGGATAAGTAGATTTTTAACACCAAATAAATATTTTTATTAAATAAATTTGCTGCAAAACTTCGACTCAGTAGCTCTTAAAAAACTACTCAACTTATGACAATTTTTACAACTTACAAATATTTTTTTAAATACTTTTTACACCCATAACAATCGAATTTCCTATCAAAATCTCTTTTTTGTAAAAAATTAAAAATGTAGAGATCTACAATGAAGAAAAGGTTTTTTAAATACAGTTAAAATCATTTTGCTGAACTGTTTTGTTCTTTAATTTTCACTATATTACCAATAGAGATTTTCTAGGGTTACACAATAGTATAAATTGATTATTTTGTGTCTTCTAAATAACAATGGGCAATAAGGCTTGACAATGGTAGAAAGAGTGACATTCATGTTACATTCACAGCTTGAGATTCTCTGTCAAAAAGTGGCCTCGGCTACAGGTAATATAAACCCTACTTTTCAACACTTAAATATTACTGTTTAATCTTTAAAAATTTATAATAACACCATAATATTGTTCTTTAAACCTAAATAATTGTCAAAAAGCTTATAAAACCATACATTACCTTTAGAAAGTATGTCATTTGTTGTAGGAATCGGGGGTTTATAATTTCCCCTTTTTCTTTAGGGGAGAAATGATTACTCAACTTCTATATAGTGGACTGGAAGTAATCACAATTTGGCTGGTTTTTTAAAGGTTTTTTATTTAACAAAAAATATAGATAGGTATTTCTATCTTCAAAAACACAATGCACTTGTACCGACTAGTGAATTACTGCAAGCAATGAAATTAATTCAAAGCCGTGGAAAAATAGGAGTTTAAACTAACTAATGAAAGGAAACTGAATGAATACAACTTATTGCAAGTAGCAAGCGAGGCTTAATCGCCGTGGGAAAGAAACTGTATGACAGCCGCCGACTACGACTGTCGGAACAATAATACTTACTGCTGCGCCGACTCGAGACTGTGCATTGCAAACAAAAGGGGAAAAAGTCAGCTGGGGTGTCAGCCGGAGACATCGTGAGGCAAAACGGTTTTAAAACATTGGCGTCATAAGGGATTAAAATTAGAATAAATAAAATTGAAAATGAAGTGTTGCAATCTGTGATTACATTTGTTGTATCACGTGCATGTTACCCATCTCAAGCAGTGAAGTCATGTGTAGTCACCCTTTTTACCGATGTCAAAAAGTGCCCATGTTCTGCACGTCACCCGTAGGTAGTGGTATTAGAATTTTACCTTTTAGTAAACAGTAAAATGATCTAATAAAAATGTGAAATCAAGAGTTTTAATTTTTTTTTAAATACTCATGATAAAAATTTGTTATTTTTATCAGTATTTTTTTCGATGGTAGCTATTTAATTGTTCTTTTTTGTAAAAATGGTAGAATCTAGTTTAAAAAACTTTAAGTACTGAATATACACCAATGAAATTAAATGTTATGTGTATGATTTTATTTATTGATTTTAACATGTTTTATATTAAATATTTTATTATAATTTATATTTTAGCTATTATTTAAACTACTATAAATGTATTTGCAATTAAGGCTGAATTTAAAAATAACCAGAAAAAATATTACAGAAACAAATGTATAATAAAAAAAAAGTAGTTTAATTTTTTTTTATTTACATTAAGGCATGTGTGAAAATTAAGTAAAAGTAATTTTTTTATTGTAAAATTGTAAATCCACAGTAAGACATTATTTTTCTTAGTTTTGTGTAGCATTGACTAATTTCCAAATTAGATATAAATCTTAAACGAGTCAACAAAAGGGTGAATGTTTTTAAAATACAAGGCAAGGTTATGCCCCCCTTTGAAAAAATATTTGGAGATATACCATTTATGCAACTTTATGTAGGTATAGTTTGCAAAGTTATTTTGACAAAAAAATTGGAAGTTAGTTTTTCGTAATTTAAAATATCTCTCAGTTTAGACTTGTAATCTGCTTGGTAAATTTTTCTTTATTTACTCTATGATATTAAGCATTTTTTGTATCAATCAAAATACTTTTTTTTAAATCAGGTAATCCAAAAAAATGTATTTACATTTTTTTATTAAAACGACTCTTTTGTGCCATCTTTTAATATTGAAAAAGTATATCTAGCAGAAAATATTATTGTTAGAATATGTATCTATAGTTTGCTTTTTGATACTTATTTGTTAGGAACTAGTAAAAAAAATTATTTTAACTTATATCAATAAACATATATTTTCAATTTGTGCACCAGTAGTTACTAATCAATACACTTCATAAAAAGGTTTCAATCTCAAGAATATTGACCATGTTTTAAAGACGGATCAATGTCGATAAATATATTTAAGAAATTTTCATTTTGAGATTGAATTTTGTATTCCAATACAATTTGATTTTGAATAAAAAATTATTTCTCCAAACTAAACTCAGTGACATTAGAAGTATTACACCCCAGAAGGAATAATTTCTTCAACCTGATTTTTTGGCAATGTAGTTGTCTTACATTAAGAATGAAACGATAACATTTGCAAGATATTTTATTAACATGTAATTCGAAAAAATAAAATCGGTAACCCCGTAGCTGAGTACACTCCTGTACACGTCTAGTCATTGATAAAATGAGAGGGTCGATGTCAGCTTGTGGCACCTCGTTCCGAGCAGATTCGTGGAATAACTGTGCCAGATCTGAGGAGGATGGTGCAAAGGGGACAGTCTCCTCCCCATCATATCCCACACATATTTGATGGGATTTAAAGTGGATTGTTTGAAGAGCAATAAGGGGATGTGCGTTGTCTTGCCATCTGGATAAGGCAGTAAAGTGGTTTATAGAAAATAATTAACTTAACGCGCAGCTGTCATACTGCCAGGTATGCACTAATCCTTCACTAGTGTGGCAGTGAGCATATCCGTAAACATGCATCCTGGAAAATCATTGGTCCCTGTAATCCTGGTTGTCTCATGTGTTACCACAAATTTATAGTTGTTAGAATTAGCAAATTAGCTTATGGATACAGGGAATATGTTCTTTAACCTCCCCAAAGTTAAGATGTTCTTTTGGATAACAGTTCCAGGGGATCTAGGCTGAATGTCGATTTCGTTCTTAATTATTAGACCTCTAAAACCTTTAGACGAAGATTGTCCTGGTACATCTCCATTATCTTCCTCAGAGCCACTCCCCTATAGAAGATTACCATTTGCAGGAAGTTCACATCATCCTTCATATTAGACCTGCTTAGGTTATGCTTGAAAGTGAAGGTTTCACCTCTGATATCAACCAGATACTCCAGAACAACATCAGCACTAGCCTTATACTTCTTTTTGTTTTTGACCATAGTCTTTAATATGTGTGAAGGATCAAACCCTTGGTAAGCAACGATGGATGAAAAGCTATCTGTTACCCTATTGCACAGGCTCCCTTTGCCTGAGAAGACATCATGCAACATCTCATCCATAGTGCTTCTAAGGGATCTCCCTAGCATAGATCTGAAGATGTCGGTCAATTGGATTGCCTTATCTTTACTAGGATTCCAAGCACAGATATTTAAAGTGGAAGTTGAGGTCCCAACTCCAGATGCCTCTTGCCCATCCTCATTGTCAGAATGAGTGGCCATTACTGATAATAAAGGTTCAAATAGGTACCTAATGAACTCGATTTTATTTTATTTATTATTAGAAATTCTTCTTTTATCTTTATTGATAAACTGCAACAATCCTGTGTACATGCCTCTCAACAGCAAACCCAATATCACGTATCACGTCGCTCTCCACGGCGACGTTTTACCAGTTGAAACGTTGATGACAGTGGTCCACAGTCAAAGGAAGCACTAATCGTGGACGGTATAAAACAAGTCCAATGGCTCGAATGTGGCGTTATAGTGTACACATAGTAGGAGGTCTACCTTCTTCTCAAAACTATTGGTCAGCGATTTGACGCGTAGTAGCAAAAAACGGTCTCGCAGAACTAGGTGTCTGAAGCGCCTATCTTGACGCTCTATGGTATGCTTGGGTTGCCAGTTGGTTTTCTTCGTGTTTCTCTACCTTCTGACCGCACACGACACGCATGGATTAACGTTATTGCAATGCAATTAACACGGCGGCTAATTTCACGATAGGAAAAACCAGCATCTCGATAGGCAACAATTCTACCCATGTCAAAATCGCTAACATGTTGATGATCTTTGTCTTCAAACTCGAGGCATTTTGTTACGCTTAACATAAGTAGACGGACCAAAAATATCTGTACTGGTCAGCTTTGGGTGTTATACTTCCAATGTTATTAATATCTTGTCTTTTTTTAAATATAAGAATGACTGATTATTTTGCCATAAAACAACATCTACCATACTTAATTTCAGTTTAAAAGTTTATATTAACAATTTTTTTTCTTAGTTTTAAAATGTATACTGCCATTGATTTACACTTATAATTTGAATTTATTGATGTATTACTTTTAGAGCTTACGTAACTAGATTTAATAAAGAATTCGACTTAATTTAAAATATTATAATTTATGGAAACAAAACTTTTGGAGATACATGAGAAATAAAATATTTTTGTAGCTAATTGTAACAAATAATGAAGAATTTATGTATCAGAATGTTATGTATTGAACTAACTTCTGGTCACACATTTATTTGTTTTGTAAACATATAAACGTCTCATATTATTTGAAGTGTGTATTTTTAACTCTTATAAAACTAAATATATTTTTAAGGAATTTTTATGTTAAACTAACTCAATAATTTTTAAAGTTATTTTTTAAGACCAAAGTTTATATTTACATAACTTCAGTTCTAGTCACATTTTATCAGTAAATGATGTTCAGCACAATACTTTCCAAGTCTGGTTATGTACTGTTCAACTTTTTATGTAAATCACGTACTAAATAAAAACATAATTTGCAATTTTGTTTTTAATTTTATCTGTACAAATATATTTATCGTTTAAAATAAAGGTATAAAAATTTTAGCTCCCAGCTCATATGCGCAAAAATTGCTCCATTGATAAAACGACTTATTTTTGAATGGTGCTAAATTTTTTTACCGCAATGTCTTCTTCTATAACAAAGTTTAGCAACACCTTTTTGAAACACCTAGTATGTCTACATTTTATTATTCTGTGAGTCTGATAGACAGTTTCGGCACTGTATTGTTATTAGTGCTATAGTTTGAAATGATAATTATTATAATATTCAATTTTTAAAACCTTAAACACTGTACTTCACTCAATTTACACCGTCGAAACAAAAAAGGCAACCGAACTATATTCAATATTATCAACACCAACAACAAATACACATTTTTTTATGCAATCATTTAGGACACCTGTTGCTTCAAAGCACATCAACCACCCGCAAATTTTGATTTGTTTTCACCTATTAGAGTGATCAAAGAGAAATTACCGCTTTCTTATTCTAGAAAGATATTTTGTATTCATGGTAAACATAGATCCAAAAATTTTCATTTTGCTTGAATATTTTTATGAATCAATTGATTTTATTTTGTGTTGATAAGGATAAAATAAAAGCAATATTCAAGCTTGCTCCGAATATTCCTTTAAAATAAAACACAGTTGTGAATGAGAAATAATATAATTAACATGAGAAAAAAATGACAAATTTACCCGAAACTGCATTATTTTCTAAAAGTTGTAATATTGAAAAAACTACTTCCAGAGATGCTTAGATCTGAACTTTCCCAAACAGAAAGTAAAAAAAAATCTGTGTGTTCTCTGTTTTACTAATGAATCAAATTAAAGTTCATCCCCTCTTAATAAAATAAAACGCAAAGAGATTCTCTTCGCGTTTGTGCTATCTTGCTACAAATATATTATTATAAAAGAGCATTTTTTAAGAATTTTCAAAAAAATATCTCTTCGCGTTTCTGCTATCGCGCTACAAAAATATTAATATTTTAAAAGAGAATTTTCAAGAAAATATCTTTTCGCGTTTCTGCTATCCTGCTACAAAAGTATTATTTTAAAGAATAATTTCGTCAAGAATTTTTAACAAAATATCTCTTCGCGTTTCTGCTATCTTGCTACAAAGTACTATTATTTTAAAGAATAATGTCAAGAATTTTTAACAAAATATCTCTTCGCGTTTCTGTTGTCCTGCTACAAAAACATTAATAATTTAAAGAGAATTTTGTCAAGAATTTTTAAGAAGGTATCTCTTTGCATTTCAGCTATCCTGCTACAAAAGTATTATTATTTTAAAGAATTTTTTTTCAAGAATTTTTTGAAGAAAATATCTCTTCGCGTTTCTGTTGTCCTGCTACAAAAATATTAATATTTTAAGAGAATTTTGTCAAGAATTTTTAAGAAAGTATCTCTTTGCATTTCAGCTATCCTGCTACAAAGATATAAATATTTTGAAAGAATTTTGTCAAGAATTTTTAAGAAAATATCTTCGCGTTTCTGCTATCCTGCCACAAAAATATTAATATTTTAAGAGAGCATTTTGTCAAGAATTTATAAGAAAATATCTCTTCGCGTTTCTGCTATCCTACTACAAAAATATTAATATTTTAAAAGAATTTTGTCAAGAATTTGTAAGAAAGCATCTCTTCGCATTTCTGCTATCCTGCTACAAAAATATTAATATTTTGAAAAAGAATTTTGTCAAGCATTTTTAAGAAAATATCTTCGCGTTGCTGCTATCCTGCCACAAAAATATTAATATTTTAAGAGAATTTGTAAGAAAGTATCTCTTCGCATTTCTGCTATCCTGCTACAAAAATATAAATATTTTGAAAGAGAATTTTGTCAAGCATTTTTAAGAAAATATCTTCGCGTTACATATTTTAAATGATTTTTTTAAGAATTTTTAAGAACCCGTGGCCTTTGAAGCACACTGACAATTAAAATGTAATTTATGCTGTCATATTATTCTTGGCAAAGTCAGCTATTGGACAAGACTTGTTTTGCTAATTTTAAAGTTAAAATGTAGTAATAAAAAGTGATCCTGTACAGGTGTCGCGTCGAAAAATGACGAGTGAAAAAGTTGACCACCTTCTGATCCACTCTAATCAAGTAGCAATTCTACCATATAATGAGAAATAAATTTACTCTGGGGTTAGGACAGGAAAATAAGTTTAATTTTATTTTTTATTTAATATATAACAAAATTTATATAGCTAATATAGTTGTAAATACTCAGCACTCATTAAATCACACATTTTTAATGTAAATACTATCTTACTCGAAAATATCGTTTGTTCATCAATTGCAGAAAAATACAGCTATATGAGAAAATTGTTCAACAAACAAACGATACTCTCGTTTAACATACAAACATTTATTTATCTAAATTTAAACTAACTTTTCTTCCAAATATAATGTCGATTCTATAGAATTAACTAGAAACACACTACAGAGTCTGATTAATTTAAAAATTAATTGAGAGTTCAATTGAATGCTACGTTTTCGGTAAAACACTTACTACCTATGCATTCTAAAATAGTAGTCCCAATACCTTCGAACGAAAACTAATCTTACGAGCTCAAGAAACCCTAAAATTAATACAACTTAATATAAAATAAAAATAATTTTCTACACGAGATAATTATATTAACAAAATATAACAAATAATAGACAATTTTTTTGCCTCGAAAAAAGAATTGTAAGTAGTAAGAGATGAAAGTAAGCAATTATTGCAATTGGAAAGTTATTTGCAGAATAGTAAACGTTCAAATTATTATTAAGGGACTACATAAAACTCTCTAAGAATTAACTGGACTCTAGAATTAAATTAAAGTACCAATGATCTAAATTTAAAACATTCAGTATTTTTGTACGAGTTTTTTTTTAATAATTTACTTATAAGAATATCAACAGACAGAGACAGTCAAAAATATTTGCCTATATCTGTGCATATTTTTATTTTTTAATAGTAGGTATAATTATATCACATTTTTCGATTCAAATGCTTTAGCAGGTTCTTCGGGGTGACAATTTAGTTAAAACGATAAATATGGAAAAAAGCGGTAAATTATTTTGAAAGTACCCAAATATTTCTGCCAACAAAACATTCGATTCGTCTTAAAAATGTCTAATCCTTTCCAGTAATAAAAAATAATTATTGTTGTAATCGTAAGTTTTTTGTGTAAAGTTAATTTTAAGGGGGCATGGAAAAATATTTTTTAAAATGCGTTGGTTAAATCTATTAATGTAATTATTACAATCCTTATTTACTTTTTGGTCTTGCGATTAACATTATATAGTCTGCTTTTTCAAAAACTACTGGAATATTTAATTATATTTAATAAACAAGAATTAAACTAGATATGTGGCTGAAAGATGTTAAACACTTCACTTAATTCAAACAAGAATAGTAATAAAAGTTGTCTAAGCATTCTTTGAAATCCTATACAACATCTGCAACTTAATATTTTTATAAGAATAGTTAGTTGGGATAAGTTTTTGTAAATAATATTTTTTAGGAAGTCTCCTGGTATCCCCTGGGGATACGGGGAAAATAGAATAGATCACAGGTATGGTCTGCCTGTCGTAAAAGGCGACTAAAAGACTCCCAATCCAAAGTGTCATGTGACCCGTGCTGATGGATGCATGGCGGTGGGGGAGCACCCCTTCCCTCGTACTCGTGGACTGCAAAGTAGAACTGAGAACGCTGGTAGACCGTAATCACGTTAAACTGATATGGGTTCCAGGACGTCAGGGAGTTGCAGGAAATAAGGAAGCAGACGAAATTGCAAGAAGAGGTTCGGAAAAGAAAACTACTGGAAAAGCATACCAGGAAATAATACAAACCATGCCACAAAAGGACGGCAGAACTGTTACCGATGAACAGGGATCAGCTAAGAATCACTAAGGGACTGTATAATGGAGGTCTGGTCTGCGGGTTGTGCGGCGGGGATCTGGGGGAGGTGGAGTGCGTGATGTGCTGCTGCGGGGCGCTGGGGAGGACGGGCGGTTTATGGGCGGCTGAATTGTTCCTACACAGTACAGAACTTGTACAAGGTACGAAGGTACTGGATTTGGTGCAGCGTGGTTCTAGATCCCGGAGATTGACAATGGGCAAACGGGCCTAAGTGTCGTCGAAGGCAATAGCCAGACGGGCTGATGCAGTCAGTGCAATCTCATAGTAGACTCATAACCTCTCCATAAAAGATTTTCTCCACCTCGAAAAAAAAAGCTTTTGTTCGAGTACAGATCGTGTCTACCTTCCGAAAGTTCGCCTCAGTTAAATAAAACTTTCGTTAATCATAGTTTTTCTAAATGTATGTCAAGTAACCAACAAAAACCTTATTTCAAATAATTTTAGGTGAACAAACAGTCTACGCCAAGCTAGTGTGGGAAAAGCACTCTAATCACAACAGACATCTTGACAACTTCAGCTAAGTACAGAATCCAAGCTACTTAGTCCAGGCGATATCTGTTTTGCGTCGAGTAAATCGCATATAATCGTAATTTTTTAGATTAATGGCTCCATCATCGGTAGAATGGATAATTTAACTATGCGTGAGTTCAAAAACGTGGGCAAAACTTTGTATTTAAACAAATTTTAAAAAAACCTGACGTCAACGTCACCGAAGGGTGTTTTCGGTATAGAAGGTGACAGCGGCCGTCAGCAGTGGTCAGCATATTAAAAAAACGATGACGTCATAGCTTCTTCTATATGTCTGTCAAAAAGTAGCCTCGAGCTGACAGCCCACTTTCATTAGGTTATTTATTAATCAATGATTTTAACGAAATTTTTAATACTACAATAAGAAAATCCAAAAAAATCACTGTTGCTTCATAGTTTTCACTTCTGTCGGCAGTCTCAATGACTGCCAATTTTTTTTCCCTCCTATTCTTTTATATAAATACATCTCAGTAACATATTCATTCAGAAAAAAATCGAAATCGAAATTAGTTTTGTCATTAAATTTTACATAAGATGTAGCTGATTGCGAATCGAAACAGTTATTTTTGTTATTGCAAAACTAGCAAAAATCAAGATGCAATTTTGCAATTTTTTTTCCTTACTTATACTTAGAATCTTCATATTTGACCCAAACCTTTTTAATTTAATGGATCATCACATCAACTTCCATCATCAAAATCGGTCTAATAATTTTTGCACAATAATGTTGCAATCGAAACATTGCAAAAAAATTTTAAAATTATACTGAGCCAAAACTAAAGCATTTCGGCACTTGATAATTTTATACAAATAAATAAATCTATACATACTTATAAAAAAAGTTGTAGTGTTTGCCGATGATTTCAAAATAAATCCATTTTTCTAAGCTCACATGATTATTCGCACGCTATCAAAACATTTTTTAATTTTTTGTCAGTCTGTCTGTCTGTTTGTCCGGGGACATCTCTGAAATTACTGAACGGATATTAATGCGGTTTTCACGGGTAGATAGAGCTTAGCTAGGAGCAGAATAAAGGCTTTATTTCAATTAAATCAAATATATGAAAAAAAGTTATTCTCATTTAAAAATCTTTCTAGACAGAGAAGTTACAAGGCAAATAATAATTGCTATCGTCGAAGTCCTATAGACGTCACAACACGAACGAACAACAATGTTAAAAAAAACAAAATAAATTCGGTTAGATTTTATTTAGTGTTAAAGTTTAGTTCCTAGAAAAATCAATAGGTAGCGCTGTTTATTTTTGAAACGCGCAATAGAAAATTTACAACAATTCACCTGACCGGCTTCATTTTAAAATTTATTTACTCAAAAGTTCACTAGATGTCACGGTTCATTTATTTTTAAAACTCATGTGGGGGTCTATAAAGGAATCCTTTGATGTTGAATCGGATGTCAAGAAAAAAAGTTATATTTATTTAAAGATATTAAGATAAAAGTAAATTCCACTCGGACAAAGTCGCGGACAACAGCTAGTAAAAAATAAAACAGCACTCAAATTTTCAAATGCAATTTGGAAAATTAAAATCCGTTAATTAGGAGAGCTTGAGGAATTGTTTAAAAACTCAAATTTGCAATGTTTAGGTATAATACCGATTTTGATAAAATTTGCCAAGGTGATTTCATTACATTAAAAAGTTTTTTTGGGTTAAGTATAAAGATCCTAGGTATAATGTAAGGATTCGAAAATAATTTGCAAATAACTTTGGTCCCTAACGTTTTTTTAGTAATCTTTACTAGGAATGAATTTTTAGATTCGCAACCATCTTACGTAAAATTCAGTCACAAAACTTTTCCTTTCCGATTTTCTTTAAGTAAAATATATGAAAAAATAGATCAAACAAAAATTAAATTATTTAACTTCTACATATGAAATGCTTTTGCGGCCATCGTTTATTGGTGAATGGTTTTTCGGGTTTATAGGCCGTCGTAGGTCTGAGTTAATACTCGACAGATAGGATCGGCCGGATTCTAGAAGAATATAACATCAAAACTATCTTCAAGTTATCAAAAACAATCTGAAATCTGCCAAGGATAAGAGAGCCCCACCAAGTTCTGCAGGTGTTTATCGTATTCCATGCACTTGTGGAAGTGTCTACATTGGAACAACTAAACGGTCCATTAATACCAGGGTCAAAGAACACAAAGCCAACTGCCGTCTTGGACACAGAAAAATCTGCCGTCGCGGAGCACAGAATTAAATTCGAGGACACGCAAGTATTATGCACCACAACTGCATATTACCCGAGGCTTTATTGAGAAGCGATTGAAATACATAAACACCAGCAGAACTTTAATAGATCTGAGGAAACACTTAAAATCAATAGAACATGGATACCTGTACTTAAAAGACAACTCTGCTTCCTTACAAATATAAGAAAAATGAATCTCCGGAACGTGACCAATTCCTGAACAGCCCTCAAAGACGGCCTATAAACCCGAAAAACCATTCACCAATATTTAATTTTTGTTCACATTTTGTTTAAGAAAAAGTTATGCCTCCGCTTTTGAACCTACGTATAGTGAAATTATCATTTCTAGTGATCCAGTTGATCCAAAAATCTGCGGTTATATGCGATCCATCCAAATATTTAGAAACAGATACTTCCTGGTTTAACAAGTTACGACACGATTAAACTGCAAATACCTACAACATTAAAAAATATTAAACTTAATAATAACGAAATAGTTTGTTAACTTTTTCACAGACTGCAGAAATTTAAAAACGTCTTACAACAATAATTTAACAATTGGGTTTTTACGTTTTAATAGTACAGTTTGGGGAGTTGTCTAAAGTAATAATTAACTACTAAATAAGCTGTAACTATATTCGTAGTAACAAATATTGTGATGATCAATAAAAATTTAAAAAAAATAGTGCGTTAAGAGAAAAAAAGTGAAAAAATATTTCAAATAAAAAAGTTATTGTCAAGGAAGACAAAAAACACTTTAGTTGGCATTTTTTAAAAATAAAATAAATCAAAACAAATATATTTATTAATCACAAAACAAGATGGAACAAATAGTTTATACCTTTTAGTTTATTTAGCGAGTGTACTACCGAATGAAAATAAATAATTCGTCAGGTGATATCAAGAAGCAGGATTCAATCAAATGCGCGCAGGGGGAGTGAAAGTTGGGAGGCAAATTTGTGTCATTAAAATATAAATATTATTGAAAGACACCCACTTAATTCGACGGAGTGGGATTACAAAACACAAAGATGCTTACAAAGTGGGTAGGTGTAATAATAAATTGGTTAAAATTTAGTGTGTTTGTGTCGGTGTTTTTTGCTGCTCTGGAATTTTTTTTAATCAAAATACAAACTTAAAATGAGCAGATCGAACGGTAAGATCTAATATAAGACATAACATATATAAAAAATATTTAGGAAACACCATTGGTAACCGATTTGGTTCAATTCGACAGTTGATGTTGCGCTTCCATTATAAGTGCAGTGGGGACGCCGATCAACAATGAAACTATTTTACATTAATTCCCAAATCAGCTAATTTAATTTGTTTTTAAAAAAAGTCATTGTATAGAATTGTTCCACCTCAAACTGCGTCAATTAATTTTTTCTCCATAGAGGACTTCACAACTACTCGTCATCTCACCCTGCGTGCGAACATTCGGTATTGCATAATCTCATGGTGAGATACCTCACCGAGCTGTGTCTTAACCCAACTTTAGTATCTCAAGCCTAACGATTATCCCTCGAAGAATAATGGTCTGCGAGATAATTGAACAGATTTATATTAGTAGGGCTTAGATATTATGTGAATAAGCTTAGTTGTCGGTATTAGGTCCCAGATAACGCATTAGGCGTGAAATTAGCAGTTTAACTGAACCAACGAGCATTTCAGAAATGACGACAACTTTTTCAAGAGTGTTACAACGAAAATGACTGACTATTTTTAAAATGTAGGGGAGCATTGGGCAGCCGGGAGGTTCGGGCACCACCGTATAACTCGAACTGTATTGTGGGATTTGTAAAATTTATACTATGGTAATTTAGTTTCGTCACTGGTAACACCGTTTAACCTAATTTAATCTGTACTCCCGTTAGGTTGTCAAAGTCGCAAACAGTTTTAACGCGCGCCAAAGTGAATATTTTAATGCTATTTGGAAGTGATTATCAAGACAGACTACAAAAAACTGAAAGATTCTTTACACTCATTTATTTAGCTTACCTTCAATATTTTTGTAAGTGAAATGTTTTACCGCGATTACGGGGGACACGGAAAGAGCCTCCTCGAAGAATGCACGATTAGTACATTCAGGCATCCCCTGGACAACGGTACATGAGCACCGCCAGACCACAAACTGAGCTGCAGCGATCACTTTGATCACATCGAAAACATGGAAGAAGGGCTCTTCTTAGAGCCAAACTTGACAATTATATCACTTAATGTTGAGGGCCATTCAAACACCAAGGTGGCTTAATCCCCGGAGTCGACAAAAAGTGAAGATTTATTTGACGCCAAGAAAGAATAATAGATGGCCTTTGAAACTCTTCTTTCGTCTTCTGGATATTGCTGGAATAAATGCCATGGTAATATTAATGGAAAATAAAATGGTTATACGGAAAGGGCGAAAGTATTCAAGTGAATTGGCATTGAACTGACAAAAGAGTACGTTCAAAGAAGAGCTACGATGGAGAAACTTAAAAGAAATATTAGAGAATATTTGAATATGAATTTTAAAAACGCTAGCAATGAACCAAGCAGTAGTTCCAGCACATGTAGAGAAAACTGTAAAATATACCCATCAAAAAAAGGAGGCAGTCGAAGACAATGCACAACAGGTCTGAGAAATATTTGCAGGACCCATACTACATTCATTTGCAATGGATGTTATCTTGGCGAAGAAACTGATTCTGAAGAAAAGCAGACCTTAACAGGTACGGTTGATTTAAAATATTCAATTTTAGGAAAATGCCATTCGTATTTAAAAAGAGAACAAGCGACGAGAACTCCCTAAGGACATAATGGTTATAATGTAAGAATATTGTTTCTTGGAGATATCTTCATTTTGTTTTGTGTAAAGTAAGGTGTTGATTTTTTATAAAACATTTTAATAGTTATGTATTATAGTATTGAGTTAATTTTGCAATATGGAGCGTAATCAATACAGTGCCCAAGCCTCCCATTGAGGTGCCGGAATCACCCGACCACTGAAAGATTTCGACACTTTTGACAAGGTGTAGAATCTTTTGTAACTTTAAGACTGATTACATTTGGAGGACCGTTCTTTGCAATAATTTGAGCCAAATGTATGTGCTGTTGATGTAATAAATAATAATTTGATTCTGTAAAAAAATGGACGCTATATTGCCACTTATGTACCCTACCTCCCTTAAATCTGCATGCATCTGCTGTGGTATTTTATGTGGATTATTATTTTAAAAATACTTATGTCAGTAATTTTGCAAAATATGTTATCATTTTGTGCTGTAATTTTTTTAAAACTTAAATATTCTGGGAGACGTAAATCAATTGTTATTGTTAACAAAAATTTCGGTGATTCCCTACTTTTGTTCCATCTTTGATAAAAAATTTTCGTTAATGTGATACATAAAAATGAATGTTAAATTTTTGGTACAGGGTTATTCACTATAAATTACACAACCCTTATCCTCGTTATTATTACCTATAGAAAAAAAAGTATTACATAAATGTTGTATGGCTACAGCCGATTTTATTTATATGCTATTAAAAGTACAGTAGAGTGCAGATTTAGAGGAATACAAAAGAAATAATTTAGTTTTACTTTGTATATTGTTAGTCCCCTTTTTTAGCACACCAATGGCGAGTAGCGATAGTATAGACCGGTACATCAAGACGTGATAATTATTATATATACAAGTATTGATGTGTGAGGCTAACGGCTAAAAAAACGACACCAGTTCTTATTTTTTTATACGAGTATACAAGGCAATCTACTATACAAACTGAATATTATACACTTTTTGCATCCAATTATATCCTTTGGCAGCCTTGCTAAAAACGGTAAAAACTGTTGACAGATGTCACGGAATATCGTAGACGACCTTCACGAAAGATATGATAGGTTGATCGTGCCCATACGACCCAATCAGGGTGCAGTCAGAGAATTACATAGTGTAAGTCTGTCTGGCCAAAGGTAACATAACATTACCAAGAATTAATGGTGTGCACAACTTAAATACGGCATAAGGTAAAGAGCAGCACAAGGATTACATGGTGTAAATGTCTGTCCAAATATAACCTTACATTACCAAGAATTAATGGTGTGCACAACTCAAATACGGCATAAGTTAGGGCAACATAATGTATTTTTGAAATCAGAAACAAATCATTCCAAATATATGCACAATATCCAATTTAAAAAATAAAATAAAAGAAAAACCATTTCCAAAAGTTACAGAGTTCAAATATTAAGGCTCGGTTCTTCATCCAAGTGTAAATTCAGATGTAGACGTCTACAGAATTAAAACCGGTTGGCTCGAGTGGCGGTCACTGTCTGGAGTATTGTGTGATTCAAGAATGCCCGTGAAAAGGAGCGCCGACTCCAGAAAAATGGGATAAGGCAAAGAAGAAGAAACTGCTTGCTAATAACAATTAAGAAACGTTGGATGTATTTTTTAACATGAGCAAACTTATATTTAAATTTTTGAAGTTTTATTTTTGTACCAAATTATAAAAGGGAATCTGCAATACAAACTGAATGTGTAAAATAACCATATTATCCAATTTTTGTATCCAATTATATTCTTTGGCAGCTCTGCTAAAAATGGTAAAAACTTACATATTGTAAAAGGCTTTTTAAAAAAGCAGACAATTATATTTTCAGAAGATGCCATCCACTAGAGATAGCGAAACGTCGAGTATAAACTCAGACCTACGACGGCCAAAATAACCGAAAAACCATTCACCAATGGTAAAAACTGTTGACAGATGTCACGGAATATCGTAGATGCCCTTCATGAAAGATATGATAGGTTGATCGCACCTGTCATGGCCCAATTAGAGAGCAGCAAAAGTATTACATGGTGTAAGTCTGTCTGGCACATTACCAAGAATTAATGGTGTGCACAACTCAAATACGGCATAAGTAATGGCAACATATAATGTATTTTTGAAATCAGAAACAAATCATTCCAAAAATATGCAGAATATCCAATTTAAAAAAATAAAATAAAGAAATGCCTTTTCCAAAAGTTAAAGATTTTAAATATTTAGGTTTGGTTCTTCATGCAAGTGTAAATTCAGATGTAGACGTTGTCCACAGAATTAATACCAGTTGGCCTAAGTGGCGGTCACTGACTGGAGCATCGTCTGTTCGGGAATGCACGTGAAAAAACCAACGGAAAAATATACAAAACTGTCAGGCCAACTGGCCAGCAATATTATATGGTGCAGAATATTGGATAAGATGGTATAAGCATATTATAAGAGGATCGGAAGGACAAGTTGTCAACGAAGCACTTCGAATTCCAACACGTCCAAACACTAGATGACACCCACAAGTTACGTGGTGGTCAACTATATCTCGGGAATCATCGACAACCCAGGACAGAAACACCTGGCGTTTGCTTACAGGGATAGCCGACCCCAAAAAATGGGATAGAGCTAAGAAGAAGAAGAAAATGTTTGCCTGCTTGCTATTAAAGATTAAGAAACGTTTGATCTCTCGATGCTTTTTTTTAACATAAGCTAAGTTACATTTATATTTTTGTATCATATTATAAAAGAAAATCTTCTATACAAACTGAATGCATAAGATGACCATATTATACACTTCTTTGTATCCAATTATATCCTTTAGTAGCTCTGCTAAAAATGGTAAAAACTGTTGACAGATGTCACGGAATATGGTAGACGCCCTTCATGAAAGTTGTGACAAGTTGATCGTGCCCGAGACGACCCAATCAGAGTGCAGCAAGAGGATTACACAACATTACCAAGAATTATTGGTGTGCACAACTCAACGGTATAAGGTAGGGGCAACAAGATGACCATATTATACACTTATTTTTATCCAATTATATCCTTTATCAGCTCTGCTAAGAACGGTAAAAACTGTTGACAGATGTCACGGAATATGGTAGACGCTCTTCATGAATATTCAATTTGTGTCACATAATTAATTCTGGTTGGCGAGTGACGGTAACTTTTCAGAGTATTGTGTAGATTTAGAATGCCCGTGAAAACCAGGGACAAAATATATAAAACTGTAGTTATGCCAGCAATGTTATATGGTGCATAATGTTGGACAACAAAAAGTTACAAACGAACGAAATGAAAATGTTAAGATGAGTACCTAGCAAGTGTAACGAGGTAGGATAAAATTCGAAACAACTATGTAAGAGGCAGTTTTCAAGTAGCACCAATACCTGCGACAATACATCCAAACACTAGAGGACGCCCACAAGCTACGTAGTGGCCAAATATATCTCAAGAATTGCAAAGAAATCAACTAAAAGCTGATCCCAATAAATGAGATAAGGAAAAAAATTAATAATAAGACCCAATTTGTGATAGTACTTTGATAAAATTCAGTCACAGCTTTCATGTAAAATTTTTACCCACAAGTAATAGTAACGATGATAAGGAGTGAGTAATTTATAGTGAACAACCCTGTATATAGAGTATGTACATTAAATAACATTTTTTAAAACAAACACGCTAAAAACTAAGCTCAGAGTATACGACATCCTGAACCTGACGTTATTCAACAAATATATGCACTTTTTTTCAATAGTCTTTACGTAACAAAATTACAATGTCCGCATCTGGTTTAACATCTTTTCGGCCGCATAAAATTTGAATTTAGATTATTGCCAAAATCAAATGTCGTTCTCATCTAATGTCGATGTTAAAATTTTTTTCATAACCTGCTTCTTTTTATAAAAAAATAACACCCGGAACAAAATACACACTAACTCGTATTTATTTACAAATTTATAATAAAAAACTGTGTGATTTTTTGGCGAATAGTTTTTCGGGTTTATTGGCCGTCGTAGTTCTGAGTTAATACTCGATATTTCGCCATCTCGAGTGAATGGCATCTTCTGGAAATGTAATGTCTGCTTTTCAAGGCTGACAGTTTGTGACATTTATGTGTCACGATCGCAGGTATTATACGTTTTGGTGGGCGGGACTTATTTGAGGGCTGTTCAGGAATTGGTCACGTTCCGGAGGTCCATTCTTATATTTGTAAGGAAGCAGAGTTGTATTTTTAAGTAAAGGTACCAATATTCTATTGATTTAAAATGTTTCCTCAGATCTATTACAGTTCTGCTGGTTTTTGTGTATTTCAATCGCTTCTCTATAGAGCCTTGAGTAATATGCAGATGTGGTGCATGAATCTTGGGTGTCCTCGAATTTAATACTGTAATTGTTATTATTAATTGTGTGCTTCTTACAAATATAAAAAGAATGAAGCTCCGGAACGTGACCATTTCCTGAACAGCCCTCAAATATGCCCCGCCTATCAAAACGTATATAACCTGCGATCGTGACATACAAATGTCACAAACTGTCAGCCTTAAAAAGCAGACATAACATCGCCAGAAGATGTCATCCTTTCGGGATGGCGAAACGTCGAGTATTAAGTCAGACTTACGACGGCCTATAAACCCGAAAAACCATTCATCAATAAACGATGGCTGCGAAGGCCTTTGTGATTTATATTTTAAAACCGTTAGGACACACTTCGCTCTTTCGCAACACAAAAAAACTTTAAACCAGATCAGAATCATGTGTTTACGGGCATTTACAAAAAGAAAACTTACTTAAATCACAAAAAAAAAATTATTCAATTCAGTGGCACTCTATGAACGATTCAAGTTTCGAAGGTACGTTCCCCCTGTAAGGTATTTTGAACTGTCGTATCACTCGCGCGGCTGCGCAACTCAGTCTCGTATATTTCGCCGTGTTGACCAACTGGTGCACGGGTTGACCTTTCAAAAGATCGGCGAAAGTTTCACCGGAGTTATTGACGGTGTCGATATGCGCGCCGTTGGCGAGCAATATTTGAACTACGGACGACGGGCACGGTTTTGCCATTGCCGTCAAATGAAGCGGCGTATTCCCATCGTCGTCTTTCAGGTTCGGATCGGCCCCAACTTTGAGTAACACCTAAAAAAAAAGCAAGAATTATGTTTCAGTCAAAAACTAACGGCGTCAGAAAGGAAACTTTTTTCATGGTATGCAAAACTGTCAATGAGTTTACAAAAATATTACAAAACAAAATAAAGGCATAACATTTTATAGATATATCCAATTTTTAGAAAATTATAAGCAGCATAAATTTAAAAAAAAATAAGTTTAAAGTATGTTAACATAAATAATAGTTTAAAAAAACTAAGACAACACGCTTTCTAAGAAAACCGAACTTAAAAATAATAAATTAATAAAAAATAATTTTGCAATCAAAAGCGTGGGGTTCTTTTTATGTTTACGTTTTCTTCTTGGAGACTTTACTTTTACCAATATCTGTGTATTATCAAATATAATTGATATAGCGCACCCCGCGCTTTAGATTGTAAATTTTTTTATTAATTATTATAATTTTTTGTTTTTTAGTTCGGTGGTTTTCTTATAAAGCGTGTTGTCTTAGTTTTTTAAACTATTATTTATTTTTCATTTTTTAGTTAGGGCTTTTTTTGTAATACCCTAATAATCCTGGCCAGGATCTTTGAAAAGATTTATAAAATTATTGTATTGTCATCGGTCCTTTGGAAGTATACAAAGTTTCAAGTTGATCTGATGTTTTCAGTGGGTGAAAATTGTGTTTAAAGATTCTGTTACATAGATAGATAGATACAAGTCAAGATAATATTACTAGGATTTAAAATGGTGATATGCGTTACCGACATCTGTTGGAGAGTAGTTTAAGCGCCGCCACCAAATTTTTACTTATGTCAGTTTATTTAAATTGAATTCATGGCGGATATCACAGCCATTTTTAATCCATATAAAACAATTTTAAGACAATGGGAAGCTGGATGTCTCTAAGGGTAACGTGCATGTGACGTTTCAGCTTGACAACGGTAGAAAGAGTGAGATACATGTGACGTCACAGCTTGAGATTCTATTTTCAAAAAGTGGCCTCGGTTAAAGGTAACATAAACCATACTTAAATATTATTGTTTAGTCCTTAAAAATCACTAATAATACCGCAGTATTGTTCCTTAAACCTAAAGAATTGTCAAAAAGCTCATTATTAACTCAAAAAACCCAAAAAAGCTCAGAAAACCAAATACGTTAACCAAACACACATAACCTTATGAAATATATGTCATTTGTGTATCACGTGCACATTACTCATTTAAAGCAGTGAGGTATCGTGTACATCACCCTTTCTACCTATATCAAAAAGTAGCCACGTGCTGCACGTCACCCATACTTATTTAAAGAAATTTAAAAACAATATGGGAGCAGAAGAAAAGGGAAAACTTTTTTATCGAATAGGCCCACACAATAAAAATATGATGGGAGACTAAATTTGGGGTTTATAAGAAGAGAAAGTATTCATAAGCATAGAAAACAAAATAATAAAATTCACTTTTAAACCTTTTTTCATTATTTCGTAAACTGATAATAAAACTAAAAATGGTTAAAGTTAATAAAAATAATATATTTGTTTTGATTTTTTAATAGATAAAAATTAAAATATATTTTTTTAAAATGTCGTACAAACGTTTTCCTAGCTGCAAATATTAAATATAAATTCTCTTTGGATGACCGACATAATTGTATATCCTAATTTCACACGCAAAGCTCATGTTAACTTGTGTAATTTTTAATAATTAAAAGAATAATACCTCTGCTAAATGTGGCGATGGAAACTGACATGCCGGATATCTTCCTAGAATGGCTACATCTCTGCAACATGCCAAATGAAGCATCGTTCTTCCGGATTTGGCCCGGACTTTCAATTTCACTAAATTATAAATGGCTTGATGAATTTCCTTGGTAACTTCATCACTGCTGGTATGATGATCTAAAAGTCTTGTTAACAGACAGGCCAAGTGGAGAGTTATAACCATAACTCTGGTCAGGTAATTTAGATCGCCTTTGCAATTTGGCAATCTGTCTAATGATATACTACCTAAATACAAAATATAATTATATGTAGCAATTTATTTGATTTGTCGCTTTATCAAAATGCAATTTATTTTTTCACTACTCAAGGTGGAACATAAATGAATACAAAGCAAATAAAATTAAAGCTATTTTTGACAAAATCACTTACCCAATTCTACTTCTCTAACGGCTTTACTGAAAACCCTTAAGATCTCCGTTACGTCAACAGAGGGCACCACCCTACCTCTTGTTCCTCGGTGTTTACCCTCTTCGCACATCATGAACGAGAACAATTCCGTAAAACTAAAAAGGCTACTTTGTGTCATGGGATTTAGCCTTTCTAACATTGTTTGTTGCATGTCCAAAGCGTAATTCCATAGCTCGATGCAGCGATTGAATTTACCCGCATCTGCATACACTGCACCCCTGCAAAATAAATGAAGTCAGAAGAAGTTAAAAGAAACTGTTTCTACATTAACGCAAGTTTTATTTCATATTTTTTACAAAAATTAGCACAGATATTACTATATTAGCAAACGAAAAGTGATTTTCTTTGTATGACTTGAGTTATCTTTAGCAGTAATGTAAATATTTATGTGATATAATAATATGCCAAAATATGGAGGACAAACACTTGACACCGAAATATTCAACATAATAACAGTAGTGTGCACACAAGACAAAATGCCCGAAAAATGGAATAAAACATAATATGACCAATATATAAGAAAGGAGATAAAATGGAATGTGATAATTACAGGGGCATAACACTACTAAACTCAGCATATAAAGTACTATCATCAATAATTAACAACACACTCAAAGAGATAATCTAAGTAAAAATTGAGCAAATTAAAACTTCAAGCAAATTAAAAAATGTTAATTTGCTAGTTTGTTTTAATCTTTAATAGAAAATCAAAGCAAATATATTGCTTTTTTGGTTGTAGAAAAAAAAAATTAGTAAGCAGACAGATATGGTCGAGGATCTTGCGTTAGCATTAAATTAAAACCATTCTGTAAATAAAATGATTGTATGATATACATAATCTTTTATATGTTTAATATAATTTAGAAGCTAGGAACAATCTATAATGCTCCCATTGTCTTACCACAGTACTAACAATTCTTATTCTTCAAGTACACAACGAAAAACACGATATTAAATTTTGTAATTTGTAAATCGCACGAAAGTTTAAATGGATTTTTGAGGTGTTCCTTTTTGTGCCATAAGAGTCTCAGCTATTTGTAATAGAAAATGCTCAGTAAACTTAATTATACTAAAAAAACCATTTTGATGAAATAAAAATGTGAACAATAATCACATGACCTCAAACTTATTTAAATGGAGATAACATTTGTTCACAAAACATTTACCTCTGTCTGTCGCTAAATGGCTTAATAATGACTACATAAATAAGAATACTAAGAAAGTCAGTGACTTAGGCTGTCTATTACTTTACTAGTTAGAAGTAGCTAACTATTTAAAAAGGGTAGCCGAGGTTAAATATATTTAATAAATTAGTGCAAAAAAGTTGAATATTAAAAGTGTACGTTTAAGTTATAAATAAATTAAGTTAATAGATGTTACAATAATTATTTTAATAATATTACTAAATGCAACAATAATTTTACCTGTAACGAATGTAATAGCTGGTATCAGGATGAGCAGGTCCAAGTATTCTTTCTCTCATTACTAATGCTTGCATTCTCATTTGGTCGGGATCGGCTAAGAGGTCATCAAGGCTGTCAATGTCATTTACTTCAACGACGTTGTCGTATGCTGCTACTTTTTGCGCTTGAAGTTTTGGTATTAGATATTTTGGATCGTAGAAATACCTGGAAAAAAATTAAACAGTACTGTATTAGAATTTATATTATATTAAATGAAAAGTAAACGATACTGTAAATTTAATAAGTGCAATATTAAAAATGAAATATTGACCATATTATATAAAAAGAAAACCGGGATGTTAATGATTTTAGCATTAAAAAAATATTAAATAAATAAAAGCTGCTTGGCAACAAATAAATTACCTTTCTAATAGAGCTATCCTCCATAATTCTAAAGCACCTATCATATCACGTTTCTTATCAACACAAGTTGCACCTAACAATTCTATTGCGTCAATTCTTTCTTTCCTAAGTACCAAATTTGGAATTTTTATTAAATATTCTACTATGTGATTATGTCCTGTTACCGCGGCTGCCATCAATGGAGTCATTCCTAGAAAAAAAACAATTTTGTTAAGAAATTAACTACAATTACTTAAAAAAATAATTAAATTACCTTCATTTTAATTGAGGCAGTAATTAATTACCTGCTCTTCAATTGTAATTCATTTGTAATTTAATTACTCGTTTCGTTACAATTAAAAATATGTTTTCACAATTAAATTCTACAAAAGTACTTTTAATATTTTCAATATGTGGAAAGTTTATATTCGATTGCAAACCTGCAGACAGGAAGCTTACAGTAATTGGTTCTAAGTAGGTACAATTTAAAAAGCTTGTTTTTAAAACATGGTGGTATAAAATCTATAGGTATACTGGTATAATTAATAAGTAATATAAGTTAGGTTTTTAGTTAGTTGGAGTTGTATGCATACAAATATTTAGGATAATGAGCATCAAGCTGTGGTTCAATTAAGATAAAAACTTAAGTTTTGTGTAATAAAAAATTATAAATTATGAAATCAGTATTTTATTGTCAAAACAACTAGGTAGGGTAACATATAATTTCTTCTATTTCCAACTTTCTACTTGATCCTATCCAAAAAGCAGATGTAATTGATTATTTGAAATTACACCAAAGCGAGTAATTGTAACTAATTACAAAATTTCGATAATTGTATTGATGTAGTTACAATTTATCCAAAGTAATTGTAATTGTATTTAATTATATATTGTGAAGTAATCTTAACATCACTGAATTAATCAATTAAGTATACTTTACACTTCTAAATAATGGCTATTTACAGGAGAAAAAAATTAAGATATTAGGTTAAGTGTTATTTAAGTCAATACGAATTTAATAAAGAAAATGTTCATCAAAAAAACCCATTTAAAATGGTTACCCTAACTAAATGTCCATAATAATAATAATCGAATTTAAATGCGGTATATTTGGATGAACAATATTAGAAAATTTCTTTTATTTGGGAGTATAAGATTGTACCATTGGAAAAAATGATTGAAGGGACGGCCGTCCAGGAACACATCGTCGATCAACTTAATTGGCGGTCTATAAATAAAGTGAGGATTTATAATGCCATTGCCGAAAAATTAACACTGTGTTTGACTTAGATACACAGTCCATTGTCATTCTCGTGCACGTTAATAGGCCTTCGAGCCGGATTATTTAATTCGGTACAATTTCATTGCATTCATCTTCAATGAAATTTTACTATCAGTTTTCCCAAATAAAATTTGGAAAAACTATATTAACGTGCGTGATGTATGTAAATTATGTAACATCAACATTTTATGTATACAATTATAAGTAGATTTAGGATTTAGTAAATATGTTTCAAAATAAATTTGCAAAAACAAAATGGTGCTTTACAGATTTTTCTCTCCTAATAATGATGCCCATGATACATGTCTAACTAAAAATCGTAGATTTTTCTGCTGATACTCTTTACACATTTTAAACAAACATTATTTTTGTAATACGTTATAATTAACATGTTAAAAATAAATAAACAATATAGACAGTAATGTGTCAACTTACCATATGAATCTACATCCATTTTCGCGCCGTGTTCCAGCAACAATTTTAAAATCTCTAAACTTCCGGATTCTGCACAATCATGCAATGCTGTATTACCCTTAACGCTTTTTCTATTAACACTGGCTTTTAAACTAAGTAAATATTTGGCTATGCTGATGTGACCCTTATAACAAGCGATCATCAGACAGGTGTGACCGTGCCTAAAAACAAATGTATATTAAAAATAGTCTTATTTGTAAACATTATTGATAAATGAAGGATAGATGAGGGTCAACTTTACAAAAACACCACAATGGGAAATATAGATAGGAAAATAGAGCTGATCTAATGACAGTAAGGTACAGAAAAAAGTAGCTCAGCACAGTCTTTACTTGGCAGACAACTTGGGTAGAAGCTTCTCGGAAAAAAAATAAAAAAATAAACTAAATTAATAACCTTCATACAAGACACAAAACTTTTAAATTACAATTAATAATAAATGGATCTTACACAGACTGGTTTAACATCGAAAAAGGTGTTAGACAGGGATGTGTGGCTTCGCCATGGCTGTTTAACTTATATATAGATAGTTATTTAAAATATTTAAAAGAGTGTGCGCATAGATTAAGAATGAATTATTTAATTGCCAATTATCTCCTTTATGCCGATGATCAGGTCGCATTGCAGGCAATGGTTAATATTATGTACGATACTCTAAAAATCAGAGGGATGTAAGTAAATGTAAGCAAAACGAAAGTAAATGGTTTTTGAAAAGGAAGATATTATGACAAACTGCGAGGTGCTAATTGAAGCAGTGGAACAACTGAATAAGTTTATGTACTAGGGTTAAAAGTTTACGAGAGACGAAAAGTATGACTGAGCTTAGGTTAGGTTAGGTATTGGTATAGGTATTGGCAGGGAAACAAATGAATGGCACCCTGCATACATTTATGAGCAACCAGAACGTGTCACTTATGTATGGTAGTGAATGTTTGTTTTGGCAGAAGTATGAAAGTAAGATCAATGCTGCGGAGATGAGTATTCTGAGAAGTATAGCTGGAGTGACTGTGATGGATGAAGTGAGGAATGGTGTGATAAGGAAACATATTTATAAGGCAAGTCGGTGGAGGTCGACCTAGCCGAACGTATCTTGACCAGATCAAAATTGTTTTGGAAGAAAGACTAGGTCAAGAGTACCAGCAACCGACGAGCGCTGAGGAAAGTAGAAAAAGCGAAAGACGTGAGTAAGAACCGTAGCAAGTGGAAAGAAGTGGTCTCTGCCTACCACTTAGGGAAAAAGGCGTGACTATATGTATGTACAATGAAGGTTAACTATAAATAATTATTTCAACTGAATACAAAGAAGAATTTTTTTAATTAATACATCTTGCTATTTTATCTTGTAACGTTTTTGATTGAACATTATGTACAGCTACACAATATAGGGACCAGTTGAAAATTCAAATAGTGGAATAAAAGTAGTGCTTGAATATGAACTAATAAATAAATGATGGAAAGAAGTTAGATACCCAAGTACCTACAACCAATTTTATTTAAGGAAAAATGAATGAGAGTTTCTTCATGCAAACCTCCCAATGGGGAATATGGAACAACAAATAGAGCCGTTCTACAAACATAGTTCGGTTTTATTAGACGAATGTCGGGTACAAGACAATGAGGGCGAGAATAAGAGAACCAAGATATGTTAAACCGAATCAAAAGACTTAAATGGTATTTTTAAAATCGATTGTATTTTTTGTTTACAGACATTGCTGCTTAATTTATTTAATAATAATAATTTAATATTACCTATTAGCTACTTCTATATCGGCTCCATGTTGAACTAGATACTTAACGATGTCGAGATGGCCGTCGAAACAAGCGGCTCGAAGAGGGGTGGAATTCGTACGCGTAGTGGTATTAACTTTAGCACCGTGGTTGATTAAAAGCTTCACGATGTCTAGATGACCTGCAGCAGCCGCGCACCATAGCGGCGGGGCACCCTCTATGGTTTCACCGTCGAACATCACTGAAATATACAATTAAAATTGACTCATTGTATTGTTTTTTAATTTATTTATCGTGATCAAGGTCTATTAAATAACGAGACTGCGCGCGCGAAAGGCGTCCAAAGGGGTAGGGGGAGAAAAACGAATGCAGCGTTGGATAGCTGCAAGTGTCAAAAAAGGCACGTCTGGCGGTGCATAGAGGTGTGCTGATTCCTACACTTATGTATGGTAATGAATGTTGGGTTTGGCAAAAGAAGCATGAAAATAGGATTAATGCTGCGGAGATGAGTAGTCTGAGAAGTATAGCCGGAGTGACTCGGTTGGATAAAGTTAAGAATAGTGAGATAAGAGAACGCTCTGGTGTAAAAGAAGATGTGGTTACAAAGATAGATAAAGGAATGCTTAGATGGTTTGGACACGTAGAAAGGATGGATAAAGATTGACGAAACAAATTTATAAGGCGAGTGTGAATGGGCAAATCGGTAGAGGTCGACCTCGGAGAACATATCTCGATCAGATTAACATTGTTTTGAAGAAAGGCCAGGTCAAGAGTACCAACAACCGACAAGTATGTATAAGAGCACTGATGAAAGTAGAAGAGGCAAGGGATGTGTGTAAGAACCGTAGCAAGTGGAAGGAAGTGGTCTCTGCCTACCCCTATGGGAAAAAGGCGTGACTTGATGTATGTATGTCTACTATTTCATTACAAAAATACGTTTTTGTCGCTGTAGTAGCATTTTTTCTATAGAAGTTAGAAACAAACGTGTTTTTTTCTCGTGCCGATAACAATGTGTGACGAGAACCACGAGCAATGGATCAATGTGAAATTTCTCGTTAAATTAAAAAAAGTCCTATAAGTTGTTGAAAGAGGCCTATGGTGAAAATTCCCCATCTCGTGCGCGTGTTTTCGACTGGTATAAACGGGATTCTAAAGGCCAAAAGCACCAAAGATGACCAACGTCCTGGTCGAAATCAACGGCATCGTAATGAGTGAGTGGGATCCAGAGGGTGAAACTGTAAACCAAACTTACTATTTGAAAGTTTTGGTAACACCGCGAGAGCGAGTTCGTAAGAATTGTGGAAAAACAAGTCGTGGATCTTGCACCAGGACAACGCACCTGCCCATAACGCGCTGTCCGTGAAGCGTTATTTAGCCGGTAGAGACACTCCAGTGCTCGAACACGCGCCTTACTGGCCTGATTTAGCAGCCTGTGACTTTCTTCCGTTTCTGAAGATCAAGTCTGCCTTAAAAGGAACCAGATTCGAGTTAATGGAAGGGGTGAAGCATTGCTTTGACCAATGGAAAAAACGACTGGAACGGTGTGTGGCGAGGGGAGGGGAGTACATTGAAGGGGAGCATTTGATTGTAGAATAATTCTTAAAATAAAACTCTTTTTCATAATCAGTCTCGTTATTACATAGCCAAACCTCGTATTTTCTACAACTACTGGCATAACTAAAACATAAGGTTACTTCAAGAAGGGCTTATTATAAATTAAAATGGGTCTAATAATTCACTTGTCCATGTTCGCCGTAGTATTTAAAAATTGTGTAAATGTATTTTGTTGTTTATTTATATTTGTTTTTTTTTTAATTTAATAAAAAATAATAGTAATCGATTTAAGTAGACATAAAATTATCAATATCCTTTTTACCATTTTTACATATTCTGCGTAATGATGGAAATTATTTTGCAGTTATTTTACTTTAAGATACCAAGATAATCAGGTTTAACTCTTTTCGAATTAAATAAACTGAAATATAACAAATATTGTGAGCGTTAAAAATTTACGTGCAATAAAGATTTAGCCCATTATCAAAAGATATTGTTTTGAAATTCGTGCTTACCGGAGCCAGGTTGTTCCAAATCGGCATGACATTTTTCAATAAGGTATTCAGCAACATCGTAGTGTCCATTCCGGCAAGCTATAACCAACGGGGTGGCCCCCGAAGTCTTTGCACCTACCAGCATGGACACCTCGTCTTTGCCTTTGTTGCAATGCAAATAGATCTGTAACAAAAAGTATAAAATAATTAAAATTTTAGTATGTACTCATCAAAGGTTATTATAACTGATTAACTGACGTTTTCATCCTTTTTTTTATTTAACCAAACTTACTTAAAAAACTGAATCACTTTAGGGCGCCAAGTGATTTTTCTGTAAATCACTAAAAGTAAATGAAACCCCAAAAAAATCAACCGTACTATTTAATTTAATATTTTTAAAACTTTAAAACGAGCTTTAATGCTGTTATCACTTTTTTTTCTTCCAGATACAATTAGAAATATAAATACTGGTTTATTACAAAAAAAAATCGGTTTACATTTACCCTGAAAAAAAATAAAATAAAATCAAATGAAAAAAATTAAAGCCACTAACGCTTACTATCAATAAGAACCTAACCTAACCAGTGACGGCCTCGGAACCAGAATAAATCCGTTAATATGCGAGGACCGGCTCCAATAATTTTTCATTATACCTACCTAAAAACACTACATTTACATGCCTATTTAGCGCACAGAAAGTTGGCTTTTTCTGTGCGCCCGCACGGAAAATTTTACGGTGCACTTGTGTCATCAGCTGCCTACCTGCATGTCAAAATATATAATATGTTATTGACAGTTCTCTAGGAATCGCAAATTTTTCTGTTTATTTTCTTAGCAACGGGGTAAATAACGCTTGTTTTTTGACAATTTTTTGATATTTTTAGTGATAATATCCGAACAATTTGTGGTTTTCAGGTAGATATAATGAAAAATATCGTTCATTACACGTCCATAAATGCTTTTTCCGTGCTTACACGACGTTCCGTGTTCGGCTGCGCCTCCCACAGAAAATTGTCGCGCACGCAGGGAAAAAGCCTATTTTCTCGCCTCCTAATGAAATATACAATTCTATCACAGTCGTTAGTAAAAATTCCCGATACATTTATTTGACACATATGCTACTTTGTTTCTACCAGTAATTAATAATTGATCAGGCGAATGGCCTTTTTCTGGTTGGTGTTCAGCAGTTGAAAGAATTATGGACATTCAACTTTTCAAATATGGAAACAATAGTTTAGTCCCATTTGATTTTCGTAAATTCAGTAGATTGGTAAGTGAAAAAGTATTTTTTATCAGTAAGCAACAACACTATGGCACTCTTAACAATATTTATGTTTTGTCGATAATAAAAATAACTACTTACGTTTGTGAAAACTCGAACGATTATTCACGGGACAATAGCGAATTTTTTTTCTGATAAATTTATTCCCGAATATCGAACATACCCATGCTTCCGTTTATAGAACGAAATAATGCCACGTTAATAAACTAATGGAATTAGTTTATTTATAGGTGCACAAACGAGCATTTAAAAAACGATTACATTATTTCATAATTTTCCAAAAAAAGAATAAAATTACAGCTGAAAAGATATCAAATTGTGTGGCGCAGCCGAGAACTGTCAATAACATATTATTTTATTTTGACATGCAGGTAGGCAGCCGATGACACTAGTGCACCGTGAAATTTTCCGTGCGGGCGCACAGAAAAAGCCTACTTTCTGTGCGCTAAATAGGCATGTAAATGTGTTTTTAGGTAGGTATAATGAAAAAGACTTACGTTCTAGAACGTAAATGATAAACAGCTGGTCGTATATTGGGAGCTTATCTACGAATTTATTAATTGAATACTCAACATACGAGTACATTAGTTTCAATACATAATAATAATAAAATATTATCCGAAACTTACATAATTCGCAAACTCTTCTGGTGAATAGTCATCATAACTTTCAGAGCTCATTTCTTATTAAACACTTTAGAACAATGACTTTATAGCTGTGACAGTGCGACACGTTACGAAAGTCATGCAAACAATACCACCTACTAGATCTACACAAACTGTCAGTTAACAATGACAAATACTTAAATAATTATTTTTTTATTCTCATATTATAGACCAAGAGCTAGTGACAAATTTTTAGTTGTCATTTTAAAAGTCTTGAAAATTTACTGACTCAATGTTTAATATCTGCTCGACAATAGAAGCCACTTCTGGCAGCCCCCAATGGCCGGGGTAAATTACCCCAAAATTTTAAAGAAGGTAGGAAAAAAGAATTATTTTAGTTAAAGTATCAGTCATGAAATTCATGCAGATTATTTCTAAAAGTATACTGAATGTATAAAAAATTCGCCAGAACATTTTCGTCCCTCCTAATTATTGACAGAACGCTATAAATATGTATAGAAAATAGTTTTATTTTTGTAATTTCATTAGTCTTCAAATTTTAACATAAGGATATATAGCCACCTGTACACTCTCATCAAAAGATATTTTAATATTTTGAGAACCATGTGTTTCTGAGATTACGGAACATTCTACAGTTGGATCAATGCTCCCAAGAATTTCATGTCTTTTCCTTTTCATTACTGCTAATCTAGGCTTCATTGGCATCACCCTATTTTGGCAATTAAGAATAGGAGGTACCTACCACACCTTTTTTTAGAAAAAAATTTGCTTCAAACGTTATTCAATTTTCGACGTTGTTTTTCAAATCACTATATCATAAACTATTGTACTAGAATTAATTTAATTTTTGAGCCCAAAGAAATGGTTAGTGATTTCGAGAAAGCGATACAAGTGGCTGTTGAGAAAATTTGGCCAGATATAAATGTAATAGGATGTAGGTTTCATTTGACATGGTCAAAATAGCTAGAGACAAGTGGCACTTAGGGCTCCGAAGCGTTGGAAGACCCCGCAAGAGATGGAGCGACAACCTCTCTAACAATTGAACGGCAGAGGATACGAAGCAATTTGCTTACATTAAAGAAGGAAGAACAACATCAAAAATTCCTCTAAGATGCAAAATTGAGCTTGACGGTAAAGTAATCGAGCAGAAAATGAAATTTAACTACCTTGGCTCAGAACTTTCCGGCTTTGGTGATATTGAAGAAGAGGTGAGAGATCAAACAACAAAAGAAATTAGAATAGCTGGCTGCCTGAATACAATATGGTGCAATAAGAGTATAGGAACGGACACTAAATCAAAGATCTACAAAACCGTCGTGAGGCCGGTGATGACATATACCGCAGAAACCAGGCCAGAAACAGCGAAAATCAAAAGACTCCTGGAGACAGCTGAGATGAAGATACTCCGTAGAATCACTGGAAAAACACTGCTGGATAGAGAGAGAAGCGAGAATATCAAAACAGCCTGTAATGTCAAGAACGTCAATGACTGGGTAGCAAACAGGAAGAAGGAATGGAACGAACACATAGGTAGAATGGACAACCGCACTTGTGAGAATTGTCCCCATTGTGACGAAGAGACATTGGGCGCCCCAGGAAACGATATAGCGACAGCCTCACGCAAGTGGACAATAATTGAACAGGCGACTCGCCTAAAATCAAGAATGAAGAAGAAGAAAGAAGGAAGAAGGTGAAGAAACCTAAAACATTTCACCAAATGCCACTTCTAATGCCTCGGATTATTTAAAAAAATATAATAACGTGTACTTGCAAAACATTGAATTATTAACTACTACATAAAACCTCTGCATTTAAAACATTTTTTTTATTTACACTTTTAAAACAAACACACAAACACTCGTTAAGGCGCGATTCAAGGTACTCACCGAATTAAAAAAATACACGAAAACGTACCTTACACTTTCAAGAACATCTCAAAACTAAGCGATCAAGGAAAAAAATAAAAACACATAGAGGACACCATACTCTTTGTCCTCATTCTTAATTCCGTTCTAAGAACGTTTCTAAAATAATTATTTGAATAATACAACTCATCGGTGGGGATATATTGTCCCTCCCGACAAAAAATTCGCAATGCCAAAATAATTTAACTATTTCTTTTAAATTTTAATGTGCAAAAATACAAGTATACGAACTTATCACTTTTACCTTCGAAACGAATCAAGTTTCATCATCAATTTTTCAACGAATATAATTAATAAAAAAGCGCGATAATTGCTTTATTTTCAAAATGTTCGTAAAACAAAATCGAATTCAAAATATTACGATGTAGCACATTAAAGTTCAAGATTCTATTGCACAATCTAATTAACGATTTGAATTTAAATATTACAAATCAGTGTCGTGCTAGAGAAAGGTTTTAGTATGTATGGTAAATGGTTGCCTTCCATATTTTCTAGCCCGGAATGTATTTTGTTATTTTGGATACTAGGTATTATTTATGAAAGTTAGGTTGCCTAAATTTTGGCTTTTCAGAAGTGGTTAGTTACGTCAATAAAATGCCATTAAAAACATAACTTGTAAAAAACACCAAGTCTCGCAACTCAGTTCTTCTACAGTAAATAGTTGTGAGATCCATGTAATACCAAGTCGGTTAATTTATTCAGTCCCTACTGAAGGGTCCTTCTGCCTATAAGTTATTACGTAATTAGCTAACCTAGCAACATCTCATGGTGACCATATCAATATTATAAATCTTTTATGTTTTAAATAAATAGATTGACTTGGCCATCGCATGAAAACACAATATATCTCACAAGTAATACATATTATATTAAATTAGATTGTTTAGGATAGAGGGATAAACCATAATATCCACTGTAGAATATAGGGGTAAAGCAAAATATCCACGAATGGATAACATTTCTGTACTAACACTACGCATTTCAGAATATTCGGACGGTGTTATGCAATAATGAGTTATTCCACAATTTGGTCGTTGCTCAACACCGTTTTCTTACATATTTTAAAATTAGACAGGAAAACGTTTTTTAAAGAATATTTATTAGGAAAATACAAAACAGTTTTTATGTATTGTTTACTCTATTCGTGGTATATCTTGAAGTGGTCTGGAGAGCATAATCCGGGTTTGTCGAAACAGCACAATGCTTTCGTGTCAAGTTACGGCGGCCCTGTCTTTTATATAATTCACAAACTTTTCTAAAAGCCCTTCGTTGACCTATGTCTCTTAAAATCAGCCATCATGTGAGTGGTTTCTGTAGTTGCTGAAGACTGAGTCTAAAGACTCGGACTGTTCCAAACACATACAATGTTGCTATATTATAAACTTACCAGTGAAAGTTATAGTAATGGGTCCGATTTTGCGAATCCGAATTTTGACATATCTCCACATTGCAAGGTCCCCATAGTCGAATACAATAGTTGTTAAGAAGACGTCGTGTGTGTGTGTGTGTGTGTGTGTGTGTGTGTGTGTGTGTGTGTGTGTGTGTGTGTTGCATTCGACGCATAGTTACGCAACTTAAAACGGATTTTCAGCAAAATCAGTCGAGCTGTTTTTTATGAAGAATCAAAATACTAAAAAAAATGGTAGACTACCTTAATTTTGCAATTTATAAATTATACTATTTTTAATACAGAATTTTAAGATCTTTTGAATAATATGATTATTGCATGTTGGGAATATTTGTATGAAAAATATGATGACAATATAAGAGATAGTTTTAGAAAACAAAAATAGGCATTGGAGAATTTTAAACTTGTGTCAGTATTGAAAGAATAGCATTGAAGATGCTATAACAGTAAAAATTATTGTTCATAACAATTGAATATTGTTACAAACAAATAATTATTGATCATAATAATTTAAAAAGAATTTTTAATTTTTATAAACAATTGAAAATAGCTCCCGCTAATGAAATTATAAGAAAAAAATTGAAAGAATACGGTTGACATAAACATAATATTTTTAATGACAATTATAATTTGTTATAAATAATTTGAAATCGTTTTTTATAATAATTTTAATAATAATAATTATAACAACAAAACAATCGGTATTTTTTTATTCTTTCCACTGAGAAGTTAGTCGTGTGGACCTCACGAACCCAGACCACTGATATTTTTTTTCAGAAAATCAACAATTAACTTTTAAATTTTTAAAATACCTTCCCAACGAGTTGTGACTGTAAATATCGACAAAGTGCATTCAAGCACTTACCGAATTTTTTTTGCAAATTTCACAATCTCCATTTTTAATATTCTGTAATTTTGTCACTATGCTACAAAAGTTTCATTAATTTAAAAAGTTCGTTTCGTGGCAATGTACTCATAAGAGGATACGCCCCTGGCTTCAGTACCTTATAGTTTATGATACACTATGAAACCGAATTTGGTAACGGTTACCCTGACCCGATTAACTTGAAATTAGTCAAATAAAAATGATATCATTCAGTCACTGAACTGATAATAATGTATTAATAAAAGCTAACGAATATTTTCATCACAATTCATTGCAAAATAATTTTTCGGAAGTATTATACAACTAGAATAAAATTCGAAAATGTAACTGGTGAAATACCATTGAAAGCAGACTAAATTTATGGGCGCTCTAAGTAAACTACTGCAAGCATTATAAAAATATTAGTTGCATACGAATGGGTTATTAAAAGTGTTTTCCTCGACGATGTTGATACCTTTATGCATAGTTTACATCAAATTCTGTGACATTCATAATATAATTGTAAAGTAACTTTATATCAAGTCTATCTACATGCAAAACCACTACAACATTTAATTTATGATTATATTTACTTGTACAATAAAAAAAACAGTTTATTTTAATAAACGTAAACCAATTTTAGTTATAAAGATATACGTAGCGAAATAAAAGCAAGAATACAAAAGGGCAATAAATTATTTTCGCCTTACAAAACCTGTTTAGGTCCCGACAGGTCATCATCATCATCATATCTGGCTTTACCACCCCTGATGGGTTTTCGCCGACTCCACCACACGTCATCAGTTTAAACATTTAATGAGTTAAGTAGTAAGTAAGCAACTAATATTATTGGAATTTTAACACGTAATTTTTTTTTAAAGTATTGGGAGGAAAGGTAAAATTTAAAGAGAATTGTCAGAGCTTTCAAAAGACATCTTCTTCGAACCCCAATGCCATTAAAATTTTTTGGGGTAATTCTTACCCTCGCTTGGGGTTGAAAGTAGTGGAGTCAAAAATACCGGAAAAAAAAGTGTCCCCCTTTAATCAAATATCGACGGGTCTGAGCGTTTTTCCAAAATGTTGACGAGGTTACTGCAAATGGCTCCGTTTCGTTTTCGGTTGGCCACCCTGTATAAGAGACTTGAAACAGCGAGAGCGACTCAGCGAGCAAAGCAAATATCCAAGTAACTTTTTTTAAATAAGTGTTTATGTGTAGTTAGATTGGAATAAATTGTTCAGTTTTTGCACTGAGTGTTTTGAATTATCGAACCCAAGACGAAATATCGTAACAGTATTCTAATATACGTGAATTGTTTGCCAATTATTAACAAAAAATATTGGGTGGTGTAAAAATAATGGAATAAAATCTATTTAACATTTTTAACAACTGGACAAGACTTAAAAAACCTTCATAGATAAAAAGCTATTTGCTTTCTTTATTTTTAAAGGACTTAAGGTACCACTAGTACCACTAATAGCAGGCGACGAACAGGAAATAGTACAATTATTACAACGATTAACAGAAGAAAGCCGAACGCTGGGATTAAAGATAAATCTAAACAAAACCAAGATAATGATAGTAGATAGAGGAAACAAGCTACAACAGTTACAAGATGAAAACAACTTAGCAGACATCGAAAGAACCGACAGCCTAACATATTTAGAAGCCTTGATAAATAAACCAGGGTAACTGCGAAACTGAAATTAGACGACGCATACAAATGGGACGAACAGCGATGACCAATCTAAAAATAATATGGGAAGACAGACAAAAATCGCGAAACACAAAGATAAAACTCGTACAAACAATAATACTCGCAATATTCATGTATGGTGTAGAAAGCTGAACTATAAATGAAGCAGACAGGAAAAGAATTGACTCCTTTGAGCTCTGGTGCTGGAAAAGACTACTATGCATTCCTTGGACAGCACGGAGGACAAATGTAACCGTTATTCAAGAAATAGGCATAAAAGATCGACTGTCAACAATATGCCGACGACGAATTCTCCAATACTATGGGCATATAAACAAAAGACAAGGAGACAACATGGAAAAATTGATGATACAAGGAAAAATAGAAGGCCAGAGGACAAGGGGTCGCTCTCCCACCAGATGGGTAGACCAGGTAAAGAAAGACCCTTACAAACAACCATTAGAGACACAGAAGAAGAACACTTTGGAAGCAGATCATCAACAACACAAATTGAAAATCATGGAATCACGACCTCTCAGCTTTGAGAGTACGATTGACAGAGGGAGAGAGAAAGGTACCACTGAAGCGCCTCTCTCAAAAATGTGTAGATGTAAACCCTAATAATCATAATTTTATACTCTTATCCTTATTAAAAAAAAACAGCTGCATAGCTAGATACAAAGTTTGTCTGACATTGAGCAATTCATGATAAGTCAATATTAAAAACAAGATAATAATTGCTGCATAATTAAAAATATTCGTAAACACATTTAAAAACAGATTTTTTTTCATCGTGGACCACATCTCTGTAAGTATTTGTAGCAATCACGATTTTTTTAAACTTTTACATCTAATCATGAGTCACTTTTGATTGTTTTGAAAACTTATAAAGTTTATTTACACAAAAAACACTATTAAACATTTTTGATTAATGATCATATTTTATCCTTAAAAAATTCATTATGTTTGTTTACTAACAATGTTAACAATAAAATTATTAATTGGGTTAGAAATTGATTCTTAATAATTTATTCAGAGACGGATCTGGTTTATCGACATCAGATTGTTAAAATTAACCGAATTATGAAGTAAAAGCTGTAAACCTACAATTTAAAACAAAAAAGAAACAACAAGTTATTACACCAAATAATTATTAACTATTTTCGGTTTCCATTAGCAGAGAACATTTTATTATAATTCCAACAAATACTGAATTATTTCTGGATAAATTAAAAACACCCCGTAAATCAGAAAAATACAAAAAACAAACCAAAATGTTTTCATCACCGTGACATTCTTACCAAGTCAAACAGAAATATATCAAATTTTCGTCTCATTCCCCATCTATACCTGATATAACGCATATCGACTTTTTTATGTCGAACAAAAAATGCTTTCATTACATCAAGAATATGTCAAAATCTACAAAAAGGTTGCCAAGGTAACAGCTATTTTGTTAGCACGTCAACAGTTTTATTTATACAGGGTGTTTCAAAATACCCACTAAAAAATGTTACCCTGGGTTTATACAGCAAATAGGGTAAAATAAAAAATAATTTAAGAAATAAGACGAAAATAGACTTGTTTATACAGATAAAGTATATTAAATAAGGATTAAGAATCGACCAATGAAATCACGCCTTTTTGACAATGACGTTCATTTTTATTGCCAATTTCATTCTTTAAATTTGTTTTCTGTACTTAGAAAATATATAAAACAATTACACTGTATTAAGATTTTAGTACGAAACTATTATTTAATCAAAAAAACTAATGAAAATACAAAAACTTTTAGGTTAGAACAAGAAAGATGAAGGTTAGTATAGAATAGAACAGCAGAAACAGAGTGTTTCTAACACAAAACAATTTGTCTAGTCATGCGCGCATTCATTTTTTAATAAAATAAGGTAAGAGTTGAAAGTTGGTCAACTCTTACCTTATTTACCTTATTTCTTACTTCTTATTTTATTGCAGTAGGTGTATAAACGTTCCCATTGATTTACGTATGTTTAACTTTTTTATCTTATTTCTTACTTTATTTTATTTGCTGTATAAACCCACTGTTAATCAACAAAGTGTTGCTTATATAAGAATATAAGAGCAATACGATTAAGCCGCGTTTACATCAAAGTTAGCAACAGAAACGTCAATAACCTGTCACCAAAAAAGTAATTAATAAATTAAAGTTTGACCTTGATTTTGTTATTAATATTTTGCCACGTCACCTGCTCACTTTCTCCTGTCGGCTGGGTCTCTACTGTCCCACCTGGCAGAATCCGCGTTGAAGGTGGGGAGGAATCGATTATACTAACAAATGTTAAGAAATAAATTACAAATGGAAAGTACACTTACAACAACCCTACTCCTTCACTACTACTACTACTCCTTCAAAATATGCTTAATAGGATGTAGATCTGGGCTTTGAGCGAGCCATTTCATTTTTGCAATACCAATCTCTTCAAGGTAACCATTCTTTACCCCAACTCGAGCAGCTGTTTAGTTTTCCTTGGCGAAAGGCTTACTAGCCTTTTCGCTTGTCTTTGTCCTGGCACTTTATGCCAGTAAGATTTCATTTCATCTGTTTTCCAGCATAGAACTTCTTCATTCAAGTGGGCTTAGGAATAATTAAAAAGTAGATGAACTAAAAGACACAGGAATGATGGGAAAAATACTATGCCAAACACAAATTTTACTACAAACCCATTAAGCAAACAAGGAAAACTGTCAAAGTCATAGTTGGCTTACCGGACACTGTAAATTTAATAACCAAATAATGTTGGGTTAAGAACTACAATAGATCTCAAAAAGTCACAGTGGAGACACTGACACAACGTGACTTTCACTGTTGATATTCAATTGTGCAAGATGGAGGGAAACTAGAAGAGAATATCAGTTATCAGACATTGCACTGGGTAGCGGGCCGCTTACCCCTAATAACTTAACTAAACAAATACTTGAAAGCAACAAGAAGGCTCAGGCAATAATAAACCTGCTAACAAGGATAATGAAACAAAAGGAGTCAGAGGAAAGAGTGCACCAGCAAAGAGAACGTGAAGTGATTATAGTGGCCTAGCTAGATAGCAGACAAGGAGATGGCACGGTAAGCATGACTGACGTCGATCCCGGCCATTCTCTTTTGAAAAGGTGGTTAGGTTTTAGCTGGTAGGCACTCAGGTGATGGTCGCTTAGCGGCGGATTGACCCTCCTGGACACCCGGGAGGTGGAAGCAACATCATCGAGTGAAACCACAACTAGGGACACCTTCCCCAGGTCTTTTGAAGATTTCCCCCACCTAAATAAAAAAGAAAGTCCTTTGCGAGAGCACGGAAATTACAAAATTTCAAGTTTCTATCTTTATTTAAATTTGAGAAAAAAATTAAAACTTAATTTTACTCTCCACCTTTTAGGGTAGATATCTTTGAAGGCGAAGGGGGATGAGAAAATTTTGTTATAGGAAAGATCCATCATAATTTCATACGGGCAATCACCTCCCTAGTTTTTTCTCATGAATTTAGAAACACCTTGTACGCGCACATTGTTTCGCTTTGTATAGATGTAATGATGAAATGTCATTTGAAATGTCCACACTTTAAATAAACAACACCTATAAATGTTTTCTGGACACCTTCTCATGCATTTCCCTAGTAAATAAGCTTTATAATAATACGATATAATGGTCGTAAGGTAATTTAATGTACGGTAATATGATGCAAATAAAATATTTGTTTTTTACTTTATGCATATAAGCATAAAAAGCAAACAGTCCTTCGTACACATTTATACATGGACATCAATACGAAATAACAATAAAAATGATTAAATTATAGCAAATATGACGTAAAACTTTATTATACAAATATTTAAAATAAAATGATAATGACTATGTACGAGGGTTATTACATACCACTGGTATGTAGTATCCCAAGTAATATTAAGGAGGCGCATGGCTTTGGACCCATAAAGAAAATTAAAAACTACCCCCAAAGTAACTTTTTTAAAAATGAAAATATCTCAAAAACGTAAAAAGATACGGAAAAAAATCTTATAATTTAGATATTAAAATTGGTCACTTTTGGCATATTTGCAATAGAAACCGGGATATTTGCAAGAAACCAGGTACATTTGTCGAATCACGGCTTCAACTCGAGTGCTCAAACATTTTTTTTTATCGTTTTTTATCACTAGTATGTAGTATCCCAAGTTATATTAAGGAAGCGCATGGCTTTGGACCCCTAAAAAAAATTAGGTTCGTTCTTTACCAGGTAGTGTTGGTGTTACGTTAGAACGTTAGGTTAGGTCGGATAGGAATGTGTAGATTCTCCATGACTGTTTAACTTATTCATAGGTTGTTTGTAAGAGAGTGCGTAATGATTGAAAATGAAAGCTTTGATAGTCAAAAGCATCCATTACGCCGATGATCAGTTCATATTAGCACCATCGGAGGAATAGTTGCAGGCGATGGTTAATATTATGGGTGATGCACTAAATATCAAAGCGATCAAAGTGAATGTAAGCAAGACAAAAGTAATGGTTTTTGAAAGAGAAGAAAGCATGACAAATTCGAGATGATGATCGAAGGAGAAAGAGTGGAACAAGTGATAAACTTTGTATAATCGGGTGCAAAGATTACGAGAGACGTAAAATATGACTGTTATATTAAGCATAGTATTGGTAGGGAAAGATTAATGCTACGGAGATGAGTAGTCTGAGAAGTATAGTTGCAGTGATTCATAAATAAAATGAGAAATAGAGAGTGGTATGAAAGAAAATTTTGTAACAAAGGTAGATAAGGGAATGTCTAGATGGTTTGGACGCGTAGAGAGATTGACGAAACAGATTTATAAGGCGGGTGTGAATGTATGAAAGCGCTGATGAAAGTAGAAGAAGTGAAAGACGTTTGTAAGAACCGTAGCAAGTGGGAAAATGTGGTCTTTGGGTTACAGGAAAAAGGCGTGACTATATGTATGTTTTTGATAATACAAATCATATTTAAGTGAAGTGATTACTGCTGGAATTTAAGATTGGAATTTTTTTAGAATAAGTAAACTGTCGTTTATTGTTTAAACATATTTAAAAATCTCAACTTTACATTTAATTTACATTTAAATTTGGATATTATCACATCAATTTTTAGAATTGAGATTCCTTTTTTCATGTAAACGACAGACCTCGGCACCTTTTATGGCCCCCTTAAGCCGGGAGCCCAGTGCTCGTGCCCCTTGCGTTATTATGGAGACAGAACTCTATACTAACATTAAACGTAAAACAACGTGTTAGAAGTTCGTACTCTCACTCACTCACTCACTCACTCTCAATCGATCCATTTTATTACGCAGATTTTTTCTAAACAATTGTGAGATGCCTTAAAATGTTTTGATAAGCTGCTTGTCGGATCTTCTTTAATCAACTGACGTACAGCATCGACGTTTCTCTGGGTTACTATTGTTTTTGAACAACCTGTCCTTGGATTGTCGATCACAATCACATGCACACGCTGGAATGCATCGAATTGACGTAGCTCGTCACCACCAGACACACAAACCGTCGAGATAATTTCTTTGGAAAGTTGTAAAAAACAATTTCACGAAATCCTAAACATAATTTCCATTTCGTTTTGACAAAATAAATGTGAAATGAAGTAAAAATTTTACATTGTCGTAAGTAGTATCCAAGAGCAGGTGTAGAAAGCAGTTTGGCAAAAATATTTTTGGTAAATATTTCAATTTATTTGTTCTTTAGTATGGATTGCATAGTTTCCATTTCAAATATAAACGTTTATGTGCCATTTGTATAGTTTGCTCTCATTGGTGTAATGCAGTGTGACGTGCTAGTCCCTACACTTCCATCGACCTTAAGCTGACCAATCGTAGGTATTTATTTCATCATAGTAAATCCATGCATATTTGTGGTCCTGAGGTTCCGTATCTGACAGACAGATAATGTTAGGGATTATTACGTCACAGTACCGCCCAACTGAATCTGGCTTTCTTTAATCTTGAATTATTATGCTAATTTCAAAACGCCGAAGAATCCATTTTCTTAGATTTTGACTCTTTATATTGTTTGAACACTGAACCAGCATCATTATTTCCCCATTGGGGCTTTCGACCAAAATCCGAACAAAAAACTTTTCACCCCCTGAAAACCACTCTGTAGGGTATAACTAGATGTTTTAAGATGGGAAAGACAATTTTTTAAAGGTTTTTAAATTTTAAAGTTCGTGTAAATAAAAACAAACACAATTTTTTTAATTAAAGAAAAATTGTTACGCCTATGGATTATTTAATAAGTGGTACACACTTAAAAATAACAGTTTTTATGAATAACTCACAAAATACAATTAACTTAACTAAATTACACCTACTAACTATCTTTATTTTCAACTCACTATATCCAACAAATTATTTATCAACTAACTATCTCTATTTATCAACTAACTCCACACTCCGATACGCTTTCTTTTATAATGTCATGGAGCATTCCCCAAATTTACAGAAAACACAATTCACAATTCCGCGCCCAGAGCGCGGAATTATCAAAGGGGAGCGATAAATTGTTAACTATAAAAATGAAGAAGCTTGATTGTATTTTTGTTTTGCCTTTCAATAGTAATTCATTTTTACATTCTATGTCGTTATAATATATTTAAATATTTTTTGTTACAAATGTATAGAATGTTCCAACGTTAATAGTTGTTTTAAATCGTGTGGAGATAAATACATTTATTATTATTCGAATTTCATCAGTACTCGATAATACGTTACAGTATACAACATGATAAAGTAGAGTGACCGGTTATTTGAAAGTTGTAACTTTGCCAAAAATGCAGTAAAATTCAACTCTATTTAACTAGTAGAAGCTTCCTGGCACTCGCACACGTTTATATCATAAGTTTATTTTTTGGCATCGGTTTTATTTATTATCAATTCAAGGAATTTTAGCATTTGGGATTCTGTGGTATAAATGTTTTAGACTCGGCCTCCACTAGCGATTTATAGCCGCCGCGATTTTTCAGTCGCAAAAATATAACTCATTGTTTCAAATACAAGTGTACAAGCTTGCAGCGATTAAGAAGTTGCAACATGCCTTATAATAGCAAAACTAGTGGACCATCCGAGTAACGGTATGTCTGTAAGGCTAGTCATAGCATCATAGCAATTTTTATACGATTATGTTTATATATTGAATTTTAAACTTTAAAAGAAATCACCATATAAAACATCGAAATTCTTCGTAAGATACGACTTCACGTAGATAAATCGTTATTACGTTAAATCGTTATTTCTTCTGATGCGTTTAAAACTAATGCCGGGGTCCCCCAGGGTTCCATCCTGTCCCCCACCTTATTTCTTTTACACATCAACGACCTCTTGAAAACCACCACGAACCCCATTTACAGTTTCACATCCTATCGATCACTTTCGGTGAATGATACAAATAGACTCAGGCAGGAACAGGTTGGTTCCATCAATAGAGATCTTAAAGCAATCGTCGAGTGGGGAACCAACAATCTTGTTCAGTTCAACGCCCAAAAAACACAAAGTGCCACGTTTTCCAAGAAAGTGAATTCCTCAAATCATCCCATCACAATGTCCGGAAATACCCTTGAACCAAGTCCCTCCATCTCGATTTTGGGAGTCACGGTGTCCAATAATATGTCTTGGCATGACCATGTTGCTAACATCGCAAAGTCGGCAAGCCAGAGGCTAGGTTTTCTGTGGAAAGCCAGAAAGTTTTTTACTCTTGATTAACTGTTGACGACGTACAAGGCTCAAATCCGACCTCTACTGGAGTATTGCTCGCACATTTGGGGTTCAGCACCAAGGCATTCTCTTCGTCTTCTAGATTCCATTCAGAAAAGAGCCATTCGCTTGATAAACAGCTCAACTCTCACAGATACCCTTCACCCTCTAGAACATAGAAGAAGAGTTGCAGACCAGTCATTGCTCTACAGATATTTCCATGGCAGATGCTCCAGAGAAATAAAAACTCTTGTACCACCATTGGCCACATTCGGCCGAAGAACTCGGCACGCTGATCAGTCTCACCCATTTACTCTCAAGATTGACACTACTAGGACAAATCTTTATCAAGAATCCTTCTTTTACAGGGCTGCTACGAAATGAAATAAGCTTCCAAAATCAGTTTTTCCAGAGAACTATGACCTACAACTTTTTAAAAAGCGTGTCCACAATCATTTCCTTTCTATAATCCCTTCCCCTTCTAAAAGTCGCAGTGCGGGCCGTCCGCGGCCCACACGATAGGTCTACCCTTTTTGCGACAAATTTTTTTGTTTAAAATCTTCCTTCATAATCAGGTATACGACCCGCCAATTTTATTAAATAATTCATTCGCACCACTGAGTTCACATTACGCCTCTTACTCGCACTCCCGTAGCATCTTTCCCCTCGCCTGTCAGGTACTTGTGTTCATCGAAATCGCCTGTCAATATTTTTTTAAATTTTACAATGTATGAACATAATCGTATAAAAATTTCAAGCTTACAGCAACAAGTTTTTTTTTTCAAATTTTATCTACACTTTCAAAAATATAGGGGTTGATGACGTGCAGGGCTGAGGGGTGCCAGGTGATGGTTTCCGTACTTAAAATGCTATGACTAATCACTATAAGAATTTCTACTTTTACAGACATACCGTTACTCGGATGGTCCACTAGCTCTTGGTGTATTATGACTGTCGCTTTAACGAATAAATCACACGAACGGGCACACTTATGATGGTTCTGAAACAAGCTTGTTCCGATCTTGTAATTTTATTTGTTAAAAAAATATCTGAAAAATGTGAGGAAGTTATATTAACAGAGGTACGTTATTGATGGACAAATTATTCCCAACGATTCGTCAAAACTACTTTTTATTATTCGGTAATGCTGGAAAAACTTCTTAAGGTGCTAATATAAAACTTCGATAATCTTTACTTGTTTTTGGATGTTTTTTCACAATGATATATCAGTATTATTAATATTTTTATTACATGGACATGGAAACCACCGAGGAGCTGACTCAAAAATACCCAAGCGTACAGTTGTTAAACTGCAAAAAAGTAAACGAATTACATTCTGTTTTTACTAAGCGACTTAACTTTTGGCGCATTTATTATAGTGATCTCACCGCAGACATAGTTTATGGTTTAGCATTGTCGTCTAAAAGTAATGGGGAAAATAATAGACTGTTAAATCAGAAGCGAACTCCTTAAGTGAAGACCGCTCCATAAGAAACAGTTTGCTAATCAAGCAGGTAAATCCACGATAAATGCTCTACAGTGCCTAGTTGAAAGCATTGAAAAGACGTACGTGGAAAAAGAAATGGCTCTTTGTGCCTTCATCGACATAGAGGGTGCTGGTTCCATTCACCAGGAGTCGAAAGTATGAACTTAAAGCCACAACTCATTTTAAAATATTTCTATCAAAAAATTTATAGAAGTAAATAATAACTATACTGATGCCAAGTTGATAGGATACTGAGAGAGAAGAAAATAATTGTGTTCTCTTTATTTTAACGGTGACGGTCGTGGCATTATCTTACTCGAAGCTCGAATTTGATCACTTTTAAAAACCGGTCATACTGCAAAGTTGAAATTTAAAAAAAAAAACAGAGGTGAACAGCTTAATAACAACAAAATATAAACAAAATTATAACTAGCTTACGTCGAGACAACAATTTTTTACATTAAATCACTAACCGGACACGACCAATGAGTTAAACTTCTATATAGAGTACGACACTCCTGTGAGTGTCAATAAGTCTGCACCACATGGGTAAAATTTGTATTAGTTATTTGTCAGGACATTTTATTCTGAAAAAAAGTTGAGGTATCGAGTAAAACTTACATTTTCGCCAACAAATTTCCAAATACCCTAACGCTGTTTAAAATATTCAATATTCTTTGCGTGTGACTCTCAATGGGAGTAGAAATATTACCTTTATTTATAATTTAACCGTCGAAAGAAGAGTATCATAATACACAAGGAACGGTGTTAATAAGTATATAAAAGCAACTTTTTTTTAGATCGAATTTGGTAAAATATGAAGTATCGTGAAAAATTATCAAAAAAAGGTTTTATAAATAGAAGAATTTTCCTCGGTGTTTAATTGTACAGCAGTGAATGCAAAAGATGTTTTATTTATTACAAATTTTTTCCGTTTAAAATATTCACTACATAGACGATATTTTTATTTTTCGGTTTGCTATAAAAGGTTCAAGAACCTTCAAGGTTTCATTCGATCGTGTATTATTGTTATAAGTAGTTTTGTCCTTTTAAAGACCAGGTACTCTTTATGCTTTGTCTGATAAATTGTGTAGTATTCAGTTCCTGAATATAAAATAACCATTTGACGCTCAAGATCAATACTGTTCTTTGTTTATTATTTATAGAGGTATTTCATTTTTATTGTAATAAGATAAAAGAAAATCGAGTGGGTGCAAGGTTGCGTTTCATGAATTGCTACAACTAATATTTTACAACATGCCCAGTTTAATTGTTATTTTTACACAACAAAATTAAGTGTTTGAAAAAAGAGGCATTTTAAAAATAATCTAGTTACATAAAACAAACACTTTATTGATTCAGCTTAACTATTATTTACTCTTACAGGAATAATCTGTACCGGAAAATTAGTTCAATAGCTTTTTCTACATACATACCGATTTTCAAAACAATTCGAGCACTCAGAATGAGACTACCAATAATTGCAATAAATGTTTTTAAACTTTATTGTTTGTCAACAGTGTTAGTGTTGGTTAAGGTGGTCTGAAGAAAAAATTCATAACCGTCGTCATGAATCCGGACGGTCTCGAGCAACTTAAGCACCGAAACATCGCCACTTGAGAATTTCGGCTATACAAGACAGAGTTTCCACAACACAGTAGATTAGAAAATGTGTGGTTGGGAGTTTTACAACAGATTCTATGAGTTTCGTTTGTTTAGGTGGTTTTTATGGCTCACTTCTACATCGTGCAGCTTAGCTTTATTGATGTAACTGTGGAATGGTGAATGGAAGTGAGTTGAATTTTCTAAAGAGTCTTTTGTCTTTAAGTCTACGAATATCGCTTTACTTGCGATGATTAATTTAACCCCTTTTTCAACAAGATAACGCAAAGGTTACAACAAGGTTCTAAAGATGGAGGAATCGGCAGCCAAATCTGCAACTGGATCAAAAGCATGATTTAAAACCGATATGTTATATCATCACTGCACGGAGCATCGATCAGGTTCAGAATGGCGCAAGGGTTTCCATAAGGTGGGGCACTCTCCCCTTAATGTGGTTACTCCAAGTCGAACGAACTTTCCATGCAGAGAGTAGATGCTAGGCACATGACTTAGTTGTAATCGAGGTAAATTTGAAGCGACGTTCTTAAACCCTCAACCCTTAACAGGGCGAGAGGGAACAGATGTCTGTTAATCCCCGAAAAAATGTAATCGTTCCATTTACAAAAAGGAAAAAGCTAGATTAGATTCGACAGCCTGTCCTATACGACCACCTGTCTCTGTAAAGGCAAATTGAATGGGAGCGACTCGGGGATACTGAGTGAAACAAAAAACATCAAATCCGCCCCACTCACATGATACCGACTAAAAGATTATTACAAGAAAATAAGGCAACCCTGCTTCCATGGCATTCTCGCTCCTCAGAATTTTCACCAATCGGACATGTGTGGGATATGATTGGCAATCGACTGGGTAATTTACAATTATCACCAAATAATCTACTTAACCTTTATCACTGAATTCAAGGAGCCTGAAAAAACATTTCCAAAGATACCATAAATCATTTAGCTTCAAGCATGTCTTGAAATGCATAATCATGCATAATAATTTGCAGCGAATTCACTTATTATTAAACAGATTTGTAATTTTTTAATATTTTAATTTGAAAATGTAATCATTTTTTAGTTTTAATTAAACACATATTATGTATAAACTTTATTAAAATTGATCAACTCTTACTGGTTGTTCTGATTTTAAGGAAAGTCAGTATATTTTAGTATTTACGTGCTTACAAATTTAAAATTATATATTTTATGACTGGTGAACGGAATGACTGCTTAACAAACATAAAAACACATGCAAGATGCAAATACAGCCTACATAAAAGTAACCATAGAAATAAGTATATCCAAGACCTATTTGTATCCATGTTTGCATGGTAACGGTCTACTGCCTAATAAAAAACAAAGGGAGATTGCTTATTATTTATTGCAGCAAGGTAAAAATGTGTGACACTTTGAGTTGCAGAGCACATCTTTCTTCTTACACTTACACTTATTGGAAATCGAGCGTGTATTGTCCTATTGTGATGCCAATGTGTTAAGCAGTTACTGCTTTGGTGAAATTATTATTCAAGAAACATGAAAAGCACATAATAAATTTTGCGCTTTTCAATAACTCTAAAAAAATCGGTAAACATATCGACCCATTTTGACAAACATAAACCATTTTTGTAAATTATTTTAGGAAATATAAAAAAACTGTCAAAAAGCTGTTAAAAAATCTTTGTTTAAAATATAAACATTGTGTATTATTACAAATTAAAAAACAATAGACAGACATACGTAGTTCAGTATAAAAAATTGAATTTAATTAGAGAATATATGCAATATGTTGACATTATTGCATAGGGCATACTTAGAAATGTCTTGCATACCACATTATTATCACCAAAAAATTAATAGTAATCGGTAAAAAGTTTTATTATAAATTATAAAATTTTATTAAACAATTGCTCACAAACCAAATCAAGCTCTGCAAGGACAAAGGGCACAAGGCTGCACCGGCACCGCGGTATACCCGAGTGTCCATCAATTTCTTTCTCAATCTTTCATCCAAAATTACGAAATCAATTGTACTTCACTGGCATCCTTCTTGTCTTGTATACAAGTTGATCTTTTTATGGTTAAACATTGTGTTTGTTACCACAAGATTCAACTCGAAATATACTTCAAGCAGTCTTTCTCCGTTTTCATTTCCCACTGTCATATCCAACACGCCTCACTCAACTATTAAAATCGTCAAGCATTAGTATTCTTTTATTCTGTCATTCAGAATATCTGCCACACTTTCCCCCTTTTTTTCTTGGTAAAAGGATACGAGTAAGACCAACCTTTAGCATTACTCAGAAAAATCTTGTGTTCACATATTCGAAGTCAGTTATACATTCATTCGTTCATTCTAAAAAAAGTATCAAACCAATGGAGCTTATATGGACACAAGGAAAAGGCTATGTTGCTGGGTATAAACTTTTAAGATCCTATGAAAACTCTTGCTGAATTCGTTGGCAAATATATCTGTATAAAACTGTCAAGTTATCTGATCAAAGAAAGACATCGCCTGATGTCTTAAAAAGGATACGAGTAAGACCAACCTTCAGCCTCACTCAGAAAAATATTGTGCTTGTATAAACTTTTAAGATCCAAGTACTACGAAAACTTTTGCTGAATTCGTTGGCAAATATATCTGTATAAAACTGTCAAGTTATCTGATCAAAGAAAGACATCGCCTGATGTCTTAAAAAGGATACGAGTAAGACCAACCTTCAGCCTCACTCAGAAAAATATTGTGCTTGTATAAACTTTTAAGATCCAAGTACTACGAAAACTCTTGCTGAATTCGTTGGCAAATATATCTGTATAAAACTGTCAAGTTATCTGATCAAAGAAAGACATCGCCTGATGTCTTAAAAAGGATACGAGTAAGACCAACCTTCAGCCTCACTCAGAAAAATATTGTGCTTGTATAAACTTTTAAGATCCAAGTACTACGAAAACGTTTACTGAATTCGTTGGCAAATATATCTGTATAAAACTGTCAAGTTATCTGATCAAAGAAAGACATCGCCTGATGTCTTAAAAAGGATACGAGTAAGACCAACCTTCAGCCTCACTCAGAAAAATATTGTGCTTGTATAAACTTTTAAGATCCAAGTACTACGAAAACGTTTACTGAATTCGTTGGCAAATATATCTGTATAAAACTGTCGAGTTATCTCAGCAAAGAAAGACATCAGGCGATGTCTCCAGAGACTTCCTAACTGTGGTGGTAATCAGAGACTGCAAGCTACGGAAGCATCTTCATTGGCAATGGGAAATAAAATTAACTCAAGTGATTATTTTCGTAAAAATGTGTACGAGTTCAAAACAATGTGGCAAGGTTAAATCTAGTGAAATATTAATAATATGACTTCTCAATGTAGCTACCGTAGCTTGTAAATCAGTAAAAGTGTATCAGCGTCATTGCTCCATTATTATTATTTTGATTTATTTGCTGTAACCTTTCTTTAATGTTTCTATTAAATTTTTGTAACATAAAATTATGTTGTTTATTTGTTTTTTTGGTATGCATTAACCTTTAAAGTTGTCATAAAGTTTTGTTGACGTCGAGAGTAATGATGTAATAAACTAGTCGAAGGATAAATAAATATCAATGATGCTTCCGCCAAATAATTTTAAAGAATTAATAATAACAAGCAATATCATTATTTAAATAAAATAATCATTTAAACCAATTTGTAGTTTCTAATGACTGCCTTAACGCACAGAGTATTTGCAATAATTACATAAACAATTTCAAAGTGTTGAAGTGTTTCAAACCCTTTTGAAAAAAAATTCAAAAACATCCGAGTCTTCAGCCATTCATCTACCGCCGACATTACTTCGTATCATTAGCAAAGCGGATTCCACAAAGATGTTCTTTTAATTTTGGGAATAGATAGTAGTCGCTGGGTGCCAAATCTGAAGAATAAGGGGGTAAAATTTCAGATCCCGCATTATAAATGGCAGCCATTGCAACAAAACTTTTGTGGCCGGAGCGTTGTCCTGGTGGAAGAGCACATCTTTACCTTATTTTTCTCTGATCCCTTTGCGTACTTTTGGTATTAAATTCGCATAATATTCATCTGTTATGGTGCGCCCACGCGGTAAATAACCCACGAAAATAACACCTGCAAAATCCCAAAAAAACTGTAGCCATGATCTTACCAGCTGATGGGACAACACGAAATTTTCGAGGGGCCGTCATTCAATGCTACGTCGACCGTAAGAAATTTTCGCTTAAATACATCGGGATTCCTGTTAATGATCTCCAAGTTTGTCTTCGCTGTAATCCAACGTGCAGAGAGTTTTTTAAGACCCAATTCCTGATGTGAAATTTTTTCAACGCTTTCAACAGAAAACCTATATGTCTCTGCTATAGGTTTGACTGTAATTCTTCTGTCATTTAATACCATGTCATGGACTAAATTCTAATTTTCTTTGGTCACCACAGTTTTAGAGGCTCCTGCACCCGGTTCATGTTGACAGAAATCTTTTTCCATTTTGATATCGAGTGACCAGTTCTTAATTACCTGGAACGAAGAAGCAGAGTCACCCAATACTTCTACCATGTCCTTATAAATTTCTTGTGGTGATGACCCCTTTTTACAGAGGTACTTTTTTGCACCTCTTATCTCAATTATGTCCATTTTTATAAAATCACGCACACTTCAATGGAAAAAATTATTATTTAACATACACGAACTGATGCGCTGATGCTAATTGGCACACACTAATGTCATACAATAAGCTTTTGCATGACACTTTATTTGCATTTGTCATACAACGCCACATATGTTAGGGACAACAATTCGTGAACTATCTTCGTAAACCTTTAACATTGCAAGGTCCGCGTTAACACTCACACTCACGAAACATCTAAAGTTCTTTTTACTGTTTTTGGCGTGTGCCTGAGATTATCTATCTTGTGGGAGTCACGTTTGTTATGCTAAAAAGTGATAAACACATTATTCATCGGAGTCAAGAAAACACTCACGTCCCGCAGATTAATAGCATAGGTAACGTTTGTCGGTAATATTTAAGTGCGTCTTCTTAGCGAATGACAGATAGCTAATAGTGATGTGCGCCAGTTATAAATCTACTAATATAATATTAATAAAAGTGATAGTGAATACTTTTGCTTATTAATTATTAGTGTTAATAGCTAATTGTTATATTTAATAATAAAAATGCCGGGAAATACTAAAACGAGGGAAACGCAAGAATTTGTAGTTAATTAATTGAAGTATATTAAGAAAAAAAAAGAAAACAACGGGCAATACTAACGTTGTACATTTTGCTCCGCCACTGAAGGAAAGAGAGTCAAATCAACTTAATGCATCTAATATCGAGAAGCCAAAAAGCGTGAAAAGGACTTTACGAGGGGTTTATATAAAAAATGACTATTTTCAAAACATTTACAAAAAAACATGCTTCGTTTGATAATTCAGTAATTAATTTTTTTTTAGAACTGTGAATATAGGTATTAAATCATCTGCAAGTGGCACAAAATAGCACTAAATCAACAAGCTACCAAAAAAATAAAATATTTTATCCCTATTTGTAAAAATCGAAGTAGCTTGACATTTAAGTTAATGTAGATATCGAATGTATCTTGAAAACGGCTGAAGCATAACATTTTTTGACAGTGGCAGCACCAAACTATGATACTATTTAGAAGATGGTCCCATGATATGTGGTCGGGTAGCTTTTGAGCTAAGGTTGATCGAAGTTAAAGTTTACACTTACATGTAAAAGGCCTTGTATTAAGTTTTTGGTTCGTGCTGCATCAGTGGAGGCGTCACAGTTAAATATGACTTGAGATGCTGTTTTCTCCTCATCACATAGTGTGCGTACTGGGTTTTTCACAAAGATGCCCTTGTTATGCAAATGCTTCATCAGACAACAGAGCTTGAGCTTTTTTTGTCCTGATCGAAGATCTAAACATCAAGTGCAAGGTTTGGTCACTCATTATTCTATTGCTATGCCTAGGGCTATTGGTTTTTAGCCAGCTTTATTTTAACTGCTAGATCAACTAATACTTGGCCTTTTTAACCTGACAGCATATTTTTTTATGTCCACACTGGGTTTAGGCTTCAGTATTGGGTCTGCAGAACCAATCTTATCCGGTACATTAAAAGCAATTTTTTAAAAGAATAGATAAATAACTAGACAGTTGACGTGCGACAGATATTAGTTATTCTTTTCCAAAATGAATAGGAAAATAATGATATTGTTACGGATTGTGGTTAGCGAGTACACCACTGGAACCATTATTTGACCGCGACGCGGCAAATCGCCACAAAGAAACCGAGTGATTGGCGAAACAAGGGGAGAAGTGATGTTTAAATTTGTGAACATAGAGACTTGTACAGCGAATATCCAAGTGATTTTTAAATAAGTGTTTATTGTATTACACAATGAAAATTGGAATAAATTGTTTAGTTTTTGTACTGAGTGTTTTAAATTAACGAGCCCAAGACAAAATATCGTAACAATATTGTTAAATAGGATCATTTAAATAAAAGAAAAATAGATTTTTACAATTTTAATCAAATGGAAAATTATCTGAATCTTACAAAATTCGCTACAAGACTCCTATTAAGGTTATGTTTTTACGCCAATGTCAGTTCTATCTTAAGGAAATGTCTAATAGCGAAAACAGATTTTTTAACGCACAACGCATATTAGGTCGGTCTTATGCAAAAGCTAATAAATAATAAACTAATAAATCAAGATTAGATATACATGCAAATAATTAATACTGTTTATAAATAATATTAATTTAATAACAATATACTGTCCCGAATATTGGTTTCAAGGCAAAAATTAGTGGCATTTAAACTTCATAACAAATTTTGTAGTAATGGAATGCTTGTTTCGAATCTCGTTTGTTTCGTAAATAATAACATTTAAGAACGTTAATTTTTTTATATCCTGAATGATATCATGAAAAAAAGATTAATTTTAAATTATACTTAAGGAAATCCCATAATTTGATAGAAATACACAAACAACTACAAAAATTGCTCGTGCATGAAACATATGTTATTTTATTATTGTCTCAACAATAATAATGATAATCATCTTAAATGTTAATATTGTAATGAATTTGAGATATTCCTCTTTATATTTTTGTTGTATTTTTATAATAAAGTAACGTTTCACTGATTGGTCAACAAATAAGAACACATTTATTCACGAAAATTATCTGATCATAAATATAGATCAAACTACCTTTGGACGCTTTCCAAGAAAGTATATTCCTTAAATCATTCTATCACAATGTCTGGAAATACCCTTGAATCAAGTCCCTTCATCTCGATTTAGGGAGTCACGGTGTCTAATAATATGTCTTGGCGTGACCATGTTGCTAACATCGCAAAGTCAGCAAGCCAGAGACTAGGTTTTCTGTGGAAAGCTAGAAAGATTTTACTCCTGATCAACTGTTGACGACGTACAAGGCTCAAATCCGACCTCTACTGGAGTATTGCTCGTACATTTGGGGTTCAGCACCAAGGCATTCTCTTCGACTTCTAGATTCCATTCAGAAAAGGGCCATTCGGTTGATAAACAGCTCAACTCTCACAGATACCCTTTACCCACTAGAACATAAAATCAGAGTTGCAGACCAGACATTACTCTACAGATATTTCCAAGGCAGATGCTCCAGAGAAATAAAAACTCTTGTACCACCACTGCCCACATTCGGCCGAAGAACTCGGCACGCTGATCAGTCTCACCCATTTACTCTCAAGATTGACACTACAAGGACCAATCTCCATCTTTAAAAGCGGGTCCACAATCATCTTTTTATAATCCTTTCCCCTTCTAATAGTCGCAGTGCGGGCCGTCCGCGGCCCACAAGATAGGTCTACCTTTTTTGCGACTATTTTCAGTAAAAAAAAAATATCGTTTACTTCAAATAAAAAACTGCCTATTCCGAATCCCGTCCAGAGTTAAAACTGTCGCCTCAGCTTCTGGAGATTTTATACGTTCGATACATTCGATCTTCGGAGGACTGCAATGTTTCTGGAGTCACACAAATTCATCTTGTCTAGAGTCGCAAACAAACAGAGCCGGCTCGGCTTGTTCTCGTAACAATATTGATTATCAGGTGTTTTAAGTTTAGAGCATTGGGATGTATTGCTTGCAATGAAACTCTTGTTCGTAAACCACTGTTGATAGCAAACAATCTATAATATGTTGTAGACAAAAGTGTCAAAAAAGTGAAAAATATTTTTTACACTGCGTTACTGAAAAAGTGGAAAAAGTTAAGTGGGTCTGCTGAATCCAGGCAAAGAAAAAACCTGATCCAGAGAGCTTCATCAGGACCCCAACAGCCTCTGGAAGTTGGTAATACAACTGGTGCTGGATGAGGAGTTCAGACCGCAGGGGGGACAATAGAGTGTCCGAGTGCATACTAACAAAAAGTCTCCCATTAAAAACCAATCTATTCTTTAATGCATTAGCAGGTGAAATAAAAAAGAACAATACATTTTTTTTAAATCAATCCATAAAACGTTTAAGCAATAGCAATTTACCATTCGCATCCTTGTGATAAATGCGTTATATCTTATAATTACTAAAAAATTACAATACAGTACCTAATCAATATAAAAAATAATTACGTCTAATCGTTTTAGATTCGTAAAGTGGTTCACTGTTGTTTGCGGTTACTTTTAAAATCGTGAAGATTAAATACGTGAGTTACAAAACATGATTTATGCGAAAATCTCAAGGTAAATCAATATAAAATATAATCATACATCAGCTTTGGGGTAGCTACATTTCTACTAAACATCGTTTATGCAAAATACTTCAAGGATTAATAAAAAAAAATACATCTAATTAGCAACGTGTAACATTTACTTTGTTAAGAAAAATATTCATTAAAAACGCAAGTCATTTAGCAAACCTTGATTCATTCCCGGTTGTATAGATTATGTATACATTTTTTTTGGGTTTATGCAGTAATCACTCGCTTGTTACAAACTACCGATTGTGTTTAACAAATAACATTGTTTGATATGATCTTATAGTTAGTTGCTCATAATCTTATCATCGTAATTTTGTAAGACTGGAATATTACTTACATTGCGATATGCTTTTTGTAAACTTCCAAAAGATAAATTTAAAAATAACATTGATATCAATTAGGAAAATTGGAAAGCAATTGGATTAAGCAATATTATTTATTTAAAACCTGAACTGATGCAAGTACAAAATTGATTATCCCAAGAAAATTGTAAATAATTATAGGTCAGTGTAATATAAAAACATAAGACGAATCGAAAATAATTGCTACAAACGTTTTATTTTTTTAAAGCTCAATATGAGTATATGAAGTTGGGCTTAAGTGGTGGGGGTAAAAATGGAGCCCCAAAAGAGACCTGAGATCTTATACGTAATTTATATTAGTTACTATGATAATTTTAAGTGTTCAGTATTAATAATATGTAAATTTTTAAATCTAATACTAACAATAGCCACAATTCAATTCAAGTTGAGGCTTAACTTTGCAAAACTAAACATACACAGTTGTGTTGATTACGATTTCTAGCAGGACAAGAAGAAGGTGGTCAAACTGTTGGTCGAAAATAAATGTTCTTTGAGCATGACACTCAAGCTAAAGCTATTGTCGTATCTACGGAGGTAGGGCAGAAGATACTTTAGATAAATTAAGATTTGATTTGTTTTCCGAAGCCCTCGTGAAATCCAAATTCGACTTGGCATCCCTACCACCAACATCCGAAGCAGCCCGCCAACATTGCTTGAGAACTTACCTACAAAGACAAATGTGGTTAGGACACCAGGTGGATCCGCTCCCCCGAGGATGACAGGCTTTAAAATTTGGTTTTAACCCCGTTCCTACCTCCAATGAACCAGCTCTACAGTCTCTTCTCTCCACAACTTTCTGCAAATGCAACAAGGCATATTTGAAGGCTGGGATTCAGTGCCAACTGCAAGGGGAACTCCTGCACTAACTCCCTCCAACCAGATCAAATTGTGAGTGTTTTTGTGAAAATGGAATAAATCGAGTACCTAGCTGTCATTAAATATTTGTTTTTAAATACGGCAATACGAATACCCAAATCAAAGTTGATTTGGACGCTTGGTACGAGGACTTTGCACCCTCACTTACAACTGTAAAATTTTGGGCAGCTAAATTTTAACGTGGCCGTGCAGGCTTGGGCGACGATGAACGTTTGGGACGTCCAAAAACTGCAACTAATGACGATAACGCCAATAAATGGTGTTAAACGACTGTTAGATAATTATGCATTTATTTTAAGAGGTTTTTCTCTAATATGCAAGTTTGAATGCACAAGGCACTAACACGTCACGCTTTTTTCCCGTGGGGGTAGGCAGAGACCATTTCCTTCTTCCTTGCTACGGTTCTTACACACATCTTTTGCTTCTTCTTTTTTCATTAGTGCTCTCATACATGCTTGTCAATCTGATCGAGATACGTTCTCCTAGGTCAACCTCTACCGACTTGCCCATTCACAATCACCTTATAATCTGTTCATCTAAGAATTCCTTTATCTATCTTCTTTCACACCACAGCAAAACTATCCATTTTCAAAATGATGCGCATAGAGTACTTACTTTATGGACCACACTGTATGAGTTAAAGCTCATTTGGATCATATTTTTTTTTCGAGTTTTACAGATTTTTTTGGAGATATAATGCGACCAAATTTGGTCGGCATTAGAAGAATCCTAGATACACCAAATTATAGTACAAAAAAATGTTTTCAATTTGTTTACTTCTATAAATTTCTGACGTAGCTATGTTAGCTTGACTTTTGTGTATTTAATGGGTAACGTGCACGTGCCGTTTCAGCTTGACAACGGTAGAAAGAGTAACGTATATACATAATTCCTTCCATTCTTAACATTGGCAGAGATTCAAAATGACACCAATTTATGATACTATTCAAAATATGGCCCTGTGATATGGCTACGCTAACTTTATATATGTGGGATTTCGAAGATTCTCACCAAACTACTTTAATTTACTTACCAAATTGATATTTCACAAAATTTCTGGTTTTTGCTTCTTTCGAACGTCTCTTCTATGTCCCACTATTCTTTTGATAATCTTCCCCTTCTCAATAAAGGGTTGTAATGTTTTAAAATTATTTACAACTGATATAAATATATTTTTCAAATTATTGATATTTAACTGTATCTCTTGACTGTTACTGATTTAAGAAAATTCACTGTTGCTATTAACATTAAAACATGTTTAATAAATAATATTATTGCAATAAACTAACTTGCGCATCACGATTTTTGTTCAAATCACTGACCTAATAACCTATTCAGAGTTCAAATAGGTAATCTAGCAAATCTAGCATTTTACTATGCTTACGTTTCTAGAGGAAACTGATATTATGCAACTAATTTTTAGAATTTACCAAATAAAAGTTTATTTGGTCTAGATCTCGATGGTAATATTTTGGTTTCATAGGGACAGATAAAAACGAAAGACTGAGAAAAGGGTAAAGGTAAGTAGACTTAATTTGTTAAAGAGTGAAGCCTGATTTTATGATTAAGATATTAAGTTGTCGACGTTTTTATTAAATTTACTTTGTTTTAATAGTTGTTATTTTATTAACCCACCTTACACTCTTGTATTTAAAAAGTAAATGTGACTGACGCCATCCAATGTACACATAGTTTCACAAGTTATGCATCACCTTAAATCTTCGTTATTATTAAAAATTGTACCAAACTTCATTTATAGATTAATTCACGATAAAAAAAATTTTGTTTAATTTTTTTTTTAATAAAAAAATAAGAAAATCAAAAATTTTATTTCTTTTAAAAAATAATTTTTACAGTTTTAATACAGCGTATTTCTACCATGGACGTAAATGCAAGCCTGTGTTCGAGTTCTGATTCCCAGGCATGTTCAATTGGGTTCATGTATGGCGACATCGCAGGTCACTCCAAACGACGAGTCTTTGTAGCATTCATTGAAATTATAAAGAAAGAGATCTGTCAACGGGTCCCACCATATTGCCAATGCAGCAGATGTGCAGTGCCGATTCATACCGAATTGGGTACCAGTGGCGTAACGTTAATATTTTTTAACGGTTACCAAATATTTACGTAGCAGAAAATGTATTAAAATTAAATGTGAATGCAAAATATATATATACATTGATAGTTTTGAAACTTTCAGGGATCTAATTTGATTTAACTGGAAGTGAACCCAAACAAAAATAATTTAATTCTAACAATACACAGACATAGAATCGAAGAATTAGAGATCCAGAAGATCCTTTGCAATCATATGATTGGCAGTTCAGTAATGACTATGTTTTATACTCTCTGGGACATTTGGCAATTCGGGTAAATAAGATATTTTAAAAATACCTATGCGAAAATTGCAAAGAAAAGAGAAAAAAGAATTCCAAGGAGAGAATTTGCATTAAATTAAATTTAACAGACAACGAAGAGTTCTTAGAACTTGTTAAATTAGAAGTTCTCGACGAAATTTTAGAATGAGAGATCATCTTTTTTTGAAATTGACTGACTAGAAATTCGAAGGCTTAGGTACTTTGAATAGATCGGTATTACGAGTGGTTCTAGATGGTATTCTGAAGTTTAATAATTCCAATACTTTAGAGCATAATATTTCATTATTGATTAGACTAAATAAAATGTAAGTAGATCACTTTTCATTCTTTAGTTGTAAAGAGTCGAAATGTTCAAAAATGTTAGTCTCAGAAATCCATTCTAAACACTTTTAATGGAATTAATATCTACTTGATAGTGGGGAGACCATACTGTAGATACAAACCGAAGTATATAACACACTAATGACCTATGTAATATTTAAAATTTACTGAAAAATTAATCTCATAGAAGTTTTGAGTTAATCTGGCGAAAAATAAAAAAAGGTATGTTTTTATTAACAATTTACAAACAAGCTTTGTTCAGACTGTTGCAAACGTGAATCGTAGGATTGTTCTTTTTATTTAAGTGTACGTCATCTTGGACGACTATTTTCCACGCTTTTGTGAAAACTAAAAACACATTTTTCCGATTAATCTTGGATTTCCCACTCGTTACACAATAATTTTAACATTTTCATTACGATGACTATCCAAAAATTTCGTTACCATAAGTTGTGAAATCCACAATCCAAACAGAACATTTATAGATAAATGGTCACAGATTTTGAAATAAACAGCAACGTAAAAAAAATTTTAAAAAACTAATAAAATGAAATTTGTTTATAGACCGCGACAAGCAAGAAAAAGTCATGTCACTGACATCGGGACACGTCACGCGCTTTCCTTCCCACTTTAAAATATTTCTGTTATAAAATTTAGAACAAAGGATAACGCTACTGATGCCAAATTGGTAAGAGAGTAAGGGGGTAGGAAATAATTGTGTTCTCTGTCAACGGTGATATTTCCAATTTTTGAAATATGACAACAAAAACAACGTTCGATCGTTATAAATTATTAATTCCTATTTGCTCACCGCAGACCAAGTAAACAGTTCACTAGCATTTGTTTTAATTTTGTAATGTTACAACGACATTAAAACGGCATTGGTTATGTAACTCAACTTTCACTTTTCTCACAATCTGCGGATCGATGTGTCCCAAATTGGTTTAAGTAAATGCTCTGCGATGCAGGTGACATTTTTGAAGAAAATAGGTCGCTTCAAACTTCTATTTGAATGACCATAACATTCTAAATTAACGTCGAAAGTTTAAAAATTAAATAAAAAGGTGCCAGGAACAAATTTTGTTATGCTATATGTATTAATAAAAATAATACATTTATTTTACAAAGTTTATTTATTATCATAATTATCAGCCTTATGTATTTTCGAAGATCAAAATTGCATACATTTTTTTTAACCCTCGAGATTCTAAATTATTCTCAGATATTCTAAATCGATCTAAATAATTTTAGAACTTTTTAAATTTTGTCGAACATCATGGATGGACATGTCGGTAGAGGTCGACCTCGGAGAACATATCTCGATCAGATCAACATTGTTTTGAAGAAAGGCTAGGTCAGAAGTACCAACAACCGACGAGCATGTATAAGAGTACTGATGAAAGTAGAGGAAGCAAAAGATGTGTGTAAGAACCGTAGCGGAAGTGGAAGGAAGTGGTCTCTGCCTACCCCTATGGGAAAAAGGCGTGACTTTATGTATGTATGTATAAACATCATGGAGTATTTTAGGATATTCTTAAAAATTAAATATAATTTTAAAATATTTTAGAACATTTCAAATTACTATCCAATCTTATATACATATATATATATATATATATATATATATATATATATATATATGGCATTCTGATATATTATATTAACATTTTAATACGTTTAAATGTATTCTTGGCAATTCTAGAGTAATGTGGAACCTTCTTAAACATTCTATATGTATACTACCAGGTCATTTTAGAAGTATTTAGAATATTCTCAAACATTTTAAATTTTCTCGCACAGCCTGGAATATTCTAGAACATTTTAGATTCTCGATCGTTTTATATTGTCGAATAAATTTATAGGAAATTCTTACATTGTTATTACTTTCATTTTCCCTACTTTTTATATCTATATACATTTTTTTCATACATACATACATAAAGTCACGCCTTTTTCCCATAGGGGTAGGCAGAAACCACTTCCTTCTACTTCCGCTACGGTTCCTACACACATCTTTTGCTTCCTCTACTTTCATCAGTGCTCTCATACATGCTCTTCGGTTGTTGGTACTCTTGACCTGGCCTTTCTTCAAAACAATGTTGATCTGATCGAGATATGTTCTCCGAGGTCGACCTCTACCGATTTGCCCATTCACACTCGCCTTATAAATTTGTTTCGTCAATCTTCCTTCATCCATCCTTTCTACGTGTCCAAACCATCTAAACATTCCTTTATCTATCTTTGTAACCACATCTTCTTTTACACCACAGCGTTTTCTTATCTCACTATTCTTAACTTTATCCAACATTTTTTTCATTATATATTAAATAACTATTATTTGGTGCTTAAAAAAATCTGCAAACATATTGTTACGGAATTTACTTCTTTCTTGGGTTCGGTGATTTTATACACTCGATACAGTAACAAAACAATTTTTATTTCAATACTTTTACACAATAAATTTTACTTTTATAAATCACTTAAATATTCAACTAATTACAACTTTTACAACTATTTAAATTTTATATTTTATGAACACTTTTTAAAACTGTCTCTTTTCACGACCACTGTTCTTTTTATATTTCTAAATCATAATTCCAGACTTTTCCACCTGTTTCTCGAGAGTCCGAAACAATCCTACTACCATTTCGAAGTCTCTAGACGCGGCGAGAATTTAGTAGACGGAGGCGGAAGCCGATAAAGGGCTCATTAATATGCACCCTAGCTGTGGTCGATGCTCGGATGTCGATAAATAAACAGGGCCGGGTTGTAACAATATTGTATGAGTCCCCAATTTGTATGTTTCCCACTGTTATTGGACAAAATAAAACAAATTGTTAACTTCGAGAAAAATAATTTAAAAAATGTATAGCAGCATCACAATATTATTCCTTGAATCTAAATAAATGTTAAAATGCTCACTCTAAACTAAAAAAACCCAAAAACAAGCAGAAAGTCAAAATCGTTAACCAAACACACATAACCTTATTAAAAAAATATGTCATTTAATAAACCACGTGCACGTCACCCATACCACCTGCGCGCCGGCAACGACGACGAGGAGCTAGCAGTAGGGAATCGACAAGCTGGAGAAATGCTTTGAGGTGTGGGCAGCTTCACCACCGAAACCTCTGATGCCTCGACTCACTCTTGCTATTCAACGACGTCTTCCGCAAACGTAGATGTGGATTCCTTCGATAATTCAGTTAAGTTGGCTCGATCTGTTTTTTACCTACTATAGGCTGAAGGGGTTACTGCCTTTCATCGCCGTGAATTTTGTTGTCACAGTAAACAAAACAACACACTTATCATCGAGAATATATTGTGTAATTTAATACATGGAGCTTACAGTTCCAAGCCTCCTGTATCTTCAGAATAATTTCACTGGTTGTTAGCTTTGAATTTTATTTATTTCATCTGTTTATATTTACGTGAATTTTACCGCGTGGTGTTTAAAAGCAGTGCTCTTAAAGCGAGCGTTGTGCATCGCCCCGCTGGAAAAGAGAGGACGAGATGCCGGAAGCCGGTTCGAACGAGTCTTTTTTCTCGCGTTGAATTCAGCGTTTTTTATCGGTCAAAAATCGTAACTGCCTTGTCACGTGACCGTATAGTTGTTTGCTACAATTGCGCGCGACGATTTCGGAATGTTCTGGAGGGATAATAAATGCACGTGTTTTTGGATGATTTTTTTGGTCAGGGCGTCAGTGCCGTACTGAGTAGTTTTAAAAATCAAGAATTTTCTCAAAGAGAAATTGTACGGTTGGAAGTACTGATTTCCAACACCACCAATGTCGACAAGTTAACGTTAAAAACCTAAAAATTAAACAAACAAAAAAGTGCCAGGAACAAATTGTTTAACATTATAAATAATGTCCTATAAGAGGAGGAAACGATTAGTTTCTAAATTCCATAAATTATAACTTAGATTGTTTTACATTTTAATTGATATAAATTAAAATAATGTTAATGTTCCTTTGCAAAATTACGAAGGTTAGATTTTGTTGCTTATTATTTAACGATAGTTTCGCGTTATTTAAAAAAAATTGGGATTACGAAAAGCATCATTTTTTGTATCGGATAATTAAATTATTTTGGCAAATAATTTACGATTTCCTTTACAAAAAAAAAATCGAGCGAATTGGACGGTTCTACGGTGTTTTAAATTCTACATCATTTCCGGCAATTCGGAAAATACAGAATCTATTTTTTAAATAACCACAGTGTTACCAGCGGATGGTCCGCGAAGGAAGAAATTCGCAAAATTATTCAAATATGGTAATATAATCAAACGCTCGCTAAAATTGTGTATAACGATAAATAATTAATGTAAATAATGTTTTAATTTATAACATTTAGTTTAATCGTTACTTTCATATTGTTAACATTTATTTTGGGATGCTATGACCCATCAATGTGCTACACAATTATATATTAAAATTAATTGGGCAATAATGAAAAAAGAATAATTTCTTGATGTATACCAAAACAGATCGCAAACAAGTTTAATTTAGTCATAGCTAACTTGATAATATCAAAAGTCAAATATTTTGAATTTTGTATGAGCAAATATCTTAGAAACAGGCAAAGGTATGTACAGGGGATTGTTAATGTAGGGAGCTTCTAAAACTGCTTAGTTAAATATCGATATGCTTGTTTCTTTAAAAATACTCGAAATAAAAAACGAGTTCAATTAGCTTGTCTTCCTCCAACCTCAGTTGCTGCTCATCGACATCTTTTTCGGGTATATTACCAAGTTCAAGTGTGGCTTGAAAAAAATTAAAAAAATTAAAAATTAAAAATTAAAAATAGTACAATTTATAAATTGCAAAATTCAGGTAGTATACCATTTTTTTCAGTTTTTTGATTTTCCATAAAAAACAGCTCGACCGATTTTGCTGAAAATCTTATCAGTTTTAAGTTGCGTAATTATGCGTCGAATGCAATTGGTCCCACGTCGTTATCATTTTTTGTTCTCGAAATAATCGAGACGAAAAATAATTCCGAACGCACATACGAACATTCGTACAAACACACACAGACGTCCACTTAAAAACTATTGTATTCGACTCTGGGGACCTTGAAATGTAGAGATATATCAAAAATTGGGATTCGCAAAACCAGACCCATTACTATAACTTCCCGCTGGGAAGTTAAAAAACTACAGGGATGGCACTATAGACCTCATACTTACAATTTATTTGCTATAGCATGTAGTTCGAAAATTAAATTTAAAAGAAAATTTTAACGCTTTAAGACCGTACGTTTGAATTAATTTTATTAACACCCCGTATGTAATTACAAAATGAAATATATTTACACACCATGAAACAGCGTAATCTGAATTGACGCTAGAAAGAAATAAAAAAAAATTGCGGACATCACACCACGGTCCAAAGTTCTTTACATATGCAGAACGGGTTTTTCTTACTCTCTTAAATTAAATCCGTAAACTAGTAAATTATATTTTTTTCCGACAATTGTTTATTAAATATCGACGAGATTAATTACCTAATTAAAATAAAAGTAATTTTTTCAAATGCAAAGTTGCCTTGCGAATGCAATCTTCATGGGGCATCATGCTTCGAAGAAAAATAAAACAAATGCCGATGAGGACCATAAAAACAAATTAAATTCAAACTGCCCTTGTAAATCAAACATGTTGCCGTATTCAAACATTTTTAAACACTGCAAACAAAAATACCGCGCCATTCAATAAACTAATTTATTTTACTGTTCTTATTTGATGAATTTTTATCGATAAGGACAGCTTCCGGTGAAGTAGGAAGAAATGTCAAAAACATACGACGGTTACCGAATAACAGGGTTAGGTTACTAAGTGACGCAGATCAAGTTACTGCAGATACGTGGATAACGGAAGTTTTACCGTCTATTAAAAAAATATGAGCCAAACTGTATTTATAACTGCGATGAAACTGCACTATACTATCATGCTATTCCTGACGGATCCTTCTATTTTCGCGGAGAAAAGGCTGTAGGATCTAAAGCTGCATATTCGTACTTTTCTCTTGATTCCTTTGGCAATAATTCTAATGAAGCAGTATTCACTGCCTCAACCAGCTCTAGAGGAGTCCCAGAAATGGAAAATTCATCATCACTTATCATTTTACATTTTTTTGTTTTCGAAAACACCAGCAATTAAATTTATATGCGTCAAGTTAGAAAATTCAACATTAATACGTTTCCATAGTAACGCAACCAATTTTATTACGAATTTCAAAGCACCATTTATTTATGAATAAAATTATTCGAGATTTTTTTCAAAATTATTTAATATCTGTCGAATTTTAAACGATTTGCGGAAAAATAGTATACAAGGAGACACCATTTCACCACGACTGTTCACCAAACTGTTAAAGTATGCATGCAAGAAGGCAAATCAGAGTGAAAAAGGTATCAATATAAATGGAGAAAATCAAAACCACCTTCGATTTGCGGATGATATTGTGCTAAAGACTTACTGAATAGACTCCACCGCTCCTCCCTAGAAGTAGGACTGAAAATAAATATGTTTAAAACACAAATTATGACAAATCTAATTCTCGGCGAAAGCATAAACATTGCTGGAGCAGCCATCGATCAGACTACCTCTTACAAATACCTAGGACACGAGATTTGCTTTGGAAGAGATAACCAAACCTTCGAACTAAACCGCCGCATTAGATTGGCCTGGGTAGCTTTCGGCAAACTTAATTATGTTTTCAAATCAGACATCCCAGTAAGCCTTAAAAGGAAAACATTCAATCAGTGCGTGCTGCCAGTTCTTACCTATGAAGCAGAGACCCTGACACTTACGAACAAAATAGTGCACAAAAATCGCGTAGCACAAAGGGCTACGAAACGCGTCATGTTGGGTATCTCTCTCAGACAACGAATTCCAAACCGAGAAATTCGACGCCGAACAGGAGTTTTAGACGCGATGGAGAAGATAACAAGCCTCAAGTGGAATTGGGCAGGACATGTCACCAGAATGACGGACAACAGATGGACAAACGAATATTAGAGTGGAGGCCGAGACAAACAGCCTACCGGAATCAAGGCCGTCCACCAACAAGATGGACCGATGATCTGAAACACTGTCACAGCAACTGTATGCAGGCAGCACAGGACCGAGATGCATGAAGAAGAATGAGAGAGACCTACGTCCAGCAGTGGACACGAGATGGTTGACTGATGATAATGATGATGAGTATATTTACCTCGTAGGGAAAGCCAGTGAATGAGTACGTTAAAACTACAAAAATATTAACGGAACAGTGGGAGTCCCATTTTCGTATGCTGTACAGCGATTCTGGCCAAGAAACAAAACCAGTAATGGAAGAACAAATCAACAATGCAGACGGTAACCCCATAGAGCAGACCCTATGTACAAGAGACATCAACCTAGCAGTGTAAACAAAAAAATCGAAAGTCACCTGGATTAGATAACATAAACAATGAACTTATAAAATATGGTGGGCCTACGTTGATGGAACAAATCACATTGCTATTCAACAAAATATATAAAAACAAGAAAATTTCAGTACAATGGAAAGAAAGCATTACAATACCATTGTTTAAGAGAGGTGTCAAAACAGATATGAACAACTATAGGGGAATAAGTCTGTTAAGTACAACATTGAAGCTACTGACAAAGATCATAGCCCAACAGGTGGCACAGACTGGAATTAATGAGGAGCAACAAGGGTTTCGACAAAATAGATCCACCATCGACGGGATTTTTATTCTTAGACAGATAGCTGAAAAAGCAATAGAATACAACAATGTTGCTTACATGTGTTTTATTGATCTAAAACAGACTTTTGATAGAGTCAGACTAAAGGATGTGCTTGCACTGCTCGAGGAAAGAAATTTGGACTCTCATCTTATCGCATTAATTAAAGAATTGAATACCGGAAATTCTACGTTTGTAAGAGTTGAACAGAAGCTAACAAAAAGGATCATATCAACAGGTATAAGACAAGGAGATAGCCTTAGCCCTATTTTGTTCAACATCGTCATGGATAAAATAATCGACGAAGTCAAAACGGCGGGAAAAGGATACAGGATGGGAGATCAGGAGTTTAAAATAATCTGTTATGCTGATGATGCGGTCATTATATCGCAAGACGAGGACAATTTACAGAGAATGCTATTTAAATTCGAGCAAACTGCACAACAGTATAACATGATCATCTCGCAAGAAAAAACACAATCTCTTACAATATCACGAGATCCCAAAAGATGTAAACTGGCATTATATAACAAGAGCGTGGCACAGGTTATGTCATTTAAATACTTGGGTGCTCAAATAACCAGTAACCGTGATCTTAAGTCGGAAGTCAAGTCGCAAACAATCAAAGCAGCAAGACTATCGGGATTCCTACGATATGTGATATGGAGGAACAAGCACATGTCTATAGCGAGCAAAACAAGAATCTATAAGACCTGCTTAAGACCGGTAATGACCTACGCTACTGAAACGAGGGCAGAAACAGCAGCAACAAAGAGAATTTTAAGAGCAGCCGAAATGAGAACCCTAAGGACCATAACAGGACATACTTTACTCGACTGGCAGAGGAGCGAAGACATCAGAGCTACCTGCGGCATTCAAGATGTAGTAAGATGGTCCAGAGTCCGAAAGAGAGCTTGGAGGGATCATGTGGACAGAATGCCTGGAAACCACCTCGTAAGAGCTGCTAAGCACAACAAGCCTGAAGGTAACAGACCACCAAGACGACCGCCCAAGAGGTGGCACGAGAGCTGGACATCAGAATCCCAGTTGCGGCTGCTATGAGTGCTAATATATGAGGAAAAACAAGACAAATGTCTTAAGAAAAAGAAGAAGAAGAAGAACAAGAGGAAAGCCACATTCCTGGACTCTGTGTAGCAATCTTCACAGTCGTCCAGAAATGTTAGGCTTTTCCTAACTGGTACTAACAATGTACTATTATCCATTTTTTTTAAATTAAATTGTGTACCAACTTCCAGTTTCTCATCCACATTACTTCTACATCTACTCAGGTAGCCTCCCCCTCCGTATCCTACCAGGCGACTATTTTTAGTAAAAAAAAAATCCTACCAAGCAACTGAGCAAGAGGTTTTTTTTTGTAAATTATCAAATAATTGTGTTTATTATTAGATTACTTATTAAATCACTGGTGGATAAAAAAAACTAAAATAAGTGGACTGGACTTACAAGAATAATAAAGAATAACACACTAATAAAAAACATACTAATAATCCAAGCCATTTTACACGCGCGTCCATAATTTACACAAATTTAAAATTTCCACTGTCGCAAGTTACCATTGTTTATTCACAATTTTGCACTTATTTACTCATTTAACAATCAACTTTCAACTACCTAGCTCGTTATTCATATATTAACTTAAACCATAATACTGTAGGTTATTTGACAACATTCTGTATGATTGCTGATATTTCGTTTAACATAAACGAGTGGTCAATGTTTTTTTTTTCTTTGCTAATCAAGTTTTTACATACAATGACATGAAAATATTTTAATTACGGTAACTTTTTATACATTTTTAAAAATCCAAAAAATGTACATTAAATCAGTGATTCCCAAAGTGTGCGCCGCGGCCCCCTGGTGTGCCGAAATGCCGTCATAAGGGCGTTGCGAAATATTTAATTAAAAGTTCGGCAATTTTCTTGTAATTTCCAATTCTCGAATTTTTGCAGCAACAATCGTGTATGCGAGGCTTTCCCACCCATGCTTTTGAAAAAGAAAGTTTTCCAATTTTTTAAGAAAGTCAAAAATTTAGGAAAAAATGTATTAAGGGCGCCGTGAAAAAAAATCCGATTATTTAGGGAGCCGCAAATCGAAAAAGATTAGGAACCTTTTCATTAAATCAGTGCATTTTTTTAAAACAGGTAAAATTTATAGCAAGATCATATATGGACGTGAAAAAAATTTAGTGTAAAAAAATAAAACGTGAACGTTCAGAAACTCTCTCTGAACTAAATATATTATTCGACAAGAATATCTAACACGCCGAATTAAGCAGATTATACAAAATTCCATGCGCTCTTTTCACTATTTTCAGCTTCTACGCAGAAATATCTCGCGGTTTCAGATATGCCCGACTAATACACCACGCGCAAGGCAATTTTAGATAATAAACACAGTACAATTTTATTTTTACTGAATACTTCGCTATAGAAGTTCAATAATATTTATTAACATGCTACACTTCTTTTATTTATTATTGCAAACCAACAATGGAGCGTGCTAGACTAAAACTTAAAATAAAACTTACCAAAATAAAAAAATCAATACTACTAGTATTCACATGTTGCTGATTCTTACCTAAAAAAGAAAATTAACGGTTAAAAGAATCTGTTTTTATTAAGAACTTGTAAAACATTTTAAAAAATATACAATCACGATTATCCCTTAAAAACAGCGTAAAAAAAAGAGGGTAACACAAACTTTGTTTAAAAAATTGGTACACTATTACCTACCATGAAAAACACAACCAGGGTGTCACAAAAGAGTCGGGCAAACTTTAAAAAAAGTAGGGTGCCTCAGGGTTCTGTTCTGGGACCTTTGCTATTCATAGCATACACCAGCGATCTCCCCTTTCACGTTTCAAGCAAAATATCTTTCTACGCAGATGACATAAAAATTTATTCAAATCCAATAACGAACCAGTTATCTCTACAGGATGATTTAAACTCTATATTGTTATGGTGTTCCCAATTGTTGCTCCCTCTCAATGCTGCTAAGTGCGTAGTGCTTCGAATCGGTAAAAACAACGCACTTCTGTCGTACTTCATAAATGGTCAGACTTTAAACTCCGTATTCTCTCAAAATGACTTGGGAATTATTATTAACAGTAGTCTTACTTGGTCCGACCATATTTTGTCAATAACCAAACGTGCTAACAACAGGCTGTATCTTATACGGAAGTGTTTTTCGAGAGTTACGTTTCAATCGTTTTGTAAACTTTATGTAAGACCCATTCTTGAATATGCGGGGCCCGCCTGGAATGCTGACTTAATTCGTGATAAAAGTTTATTAAAAAATGTTTAAAGAAAAAGACTTCCCTTGGGACTGAGTAGACCTTCCTATAAAGAGAGACTTGCTATAACCAACTTAACTTCTTTTGAACTTCGACGTCTTATTACAACATTTAAAATATTATTAAAATTCAACTTTGGAAACCTTTCCGTGATATTTCCATTAAACCATGATGTTCGGCTCAGAGGACATGAATTAAAACTTAAAAAATAAAACTTTGTGACCAGATCAAGACAAAATTTTCTGAGTAATAGAGTTTTTGACGCCTGGAATAATCTCGATGTTGTCATTATTTCTGCTTCTTCTACTAACCTATTTAAAAATAGACTGGACCGCCTTATGTATCAATAACTTTTAATTTAATATTTATCCTGATACCAAGTATTGTACTTTTGTTTTGTTATCTTATATTTTTTATTTTTTTTATTTTTGTTCATTTTAATTTATGTATTAATTTGCTAGTAGGTAATTGATTTGTATATTATCTACAGTTTTTGGGTAATATAGGGACTTTCCCTCTGCCCTTAATAATAATGTATTTTTATTCCTTTTAAACCGCGTTTTTATAAAAAATAAAATTCATAAAATGGTATTTTACACCAAAAACTGATTATAGTTAGGCTTAATAAATATGATACAGTCCAGGCATGTAGTGAGAAGTCCTTAGATAAGTTAGGAGAGGTTCGAATCTCTTTAAAAATGCAGCTAACTGAGATGGTTCAGTCATTATTGACCGAAAATTCATAGCACGCGGTTTTAAGTACCGTTTGTCGAACAAAACAGAAAATAATTAAAACCGTAACAGTAAAGTACGTACAGACGTACTGTGACAAAATGTTCACGAATAATAAATAATAAAAAAAATTAATGACATACCACATCGTCCAAGTGAAACGACTGCCCGGGTTACTAGTACGACAAATATTGTACACTAGCAATTTTAATAAGAAATTGAACGTTTGTATAATACCTAACACTGACTGTCAAAAATGAACATCGCTAGTAAAAAAAGAAGCAACCGTCTATGCATATACACGATTCGCAGACATGTAAATGCATAGAAAGTATCAAAGTTTTAATATAAAAGTGGTAAAATAAATACATTAGGAAAAGCAAACGGTGTCATGGATATTAAATTTATTTTTGTTGCCCAATCAATCATTCCTTCAGCAAATATTTCATTTACGTTATTTTAATCGCAAACATATCGATAAATAATTAACGGTCGTATACAGTAAACTAGTGCGCTACCCGGTGATTTTTTTTTTTATTTTTAGACGGTAATTTCGCAATCATTGAATGATCGTGAACGAGATGATTGCTAGCATGTGCAAGATAATATTTTCAATACAATCATCGCCTGCTGTTTGCATTGCAACTTTTATATTCATTGGCAAAATGAATAATAAATATTATTAATCAATTCAAAAGATATTAGTCCATTGAAATGTTACATTTTTTAGGCCTTACCTTGCGTTTTTTAGAGGACGCAATTTTATTTTTTTGATGTGTAGGGGGGGTCAGTGTAAAGCTAAAACCAAGCTTGTGGGGTCGCCATCCTTGTCCCACGGCCGCCATCTTGAAAATAGGGGTTGAAATTGATTTTACGATATATCTCTTAAACTATTTATTTGATAAAAAAAATTTATTTACATTTTTTGTTGCAAACTAAATTCTCTACAACTTTGGTCCAGTAATTTTTTGTCGTAGAACTATAAATAAAAAAGTTATAAGCGAAAATCTTCAGAGATTCGAGAAAAAAATTTATATTTTTCGATATAACTTTTTTTTTTAACATTTTACGAAAAAATGATATCCGACCATTTTTGTAGATCGTTTTTGGAGGAACAACTTTTATTTGCATCATTTTTTCATTAAGTCAATAGCTAAGGTTTTACAGCGCTCCGAAGTGAGTACTATTTTTCAATATTCTTAACTATACCTATATTATACGTGTGTATGTAATATGTCATCAGTTATTGTTTTTTTTTTTATTTTGTTATTATAACTTTTTTAATTACAAATTTTGCAATATTATTAATAATTAATTATTGACTCTTTTCCCCACCAACCACGAGGTAGAGTCTAGAGGCGCGTTTTTTTTTACGTGTTATCCCCAATAGGCATAATCCACGGTGATTTTCTAAATTAGAACTACTCCGTCCTCAGTCGTTTCGATGGACCAGGCTGCGGCTCAGCATCTGATCGGCTTTCTGAATTAAATACCAGTGGGAGAACTGGAGAAGGAAAGGGTGTTAATGTCGGCGGTTCATCATCATGATTATAAAAAAAAAGTTATATCGAAAAATACATATAAATTTTTTTCTCGAATTTCTGAATATTTTCGCTTATAACTTTTTTATTTATAGTTCTACGACAAAAAATTACTGAATCAAAGTTGTAGAGAATTTAATTTGCAACAAAAAATGTTAATAAATTTTTTTTATCAAATAAATAGTTTAAGAGATATATCGTAAAAACCATTTTAACCCCTATTTTCAAGATGGCGGCCGTGGGACAAAGGTGGCGACCCCACAAACTTGGTTTTAGCTTTACACTGACCCCCCTACACATCAAAAAATTAAATTGCGTCTTCTAAAAAACGCAACCCCAAATGTAACTTTTCAATGGACTATATACACACTGTGTTTATTTGAAAAGGACCCACCCTTAATATTTCGGAAATATTAGAATGAAACGCCGAAACATATCAACTTTTAACTTGGGGGAAACACTTTTTAGCGCTTGCACGCCGGCGAGAATCTAGCAGTTGGAGAGAGAGCTTAAAGCTGGAGAAATGCTTTGAGGTGTGGGCAGTTTCACCTCCGGAACCTCCGATGCTATTCACCGACGTCTTTCTCAGCGTAGTTGGTGGATTCCTTCGATAATTCAGCCAAACTGACTCTATTGGTTTTTTACCTACTATAGGCTGAAGGGTTTACTGCCTTTCATCGCCGTGAATTTTGTTATCACAGTAAACAAAACAACAGACTTATCATCGAGAATATATTGTGTAATTTAATACATGGAGCTTACAGTTCCAAGCCTCCTGTATCTTCAGAATAATTTTACTGGTTGTTAGCTTTGAATTTTATTTATTTCATCTGATTATATTTACGTGAATTTTACCGCGTGGTGTTTAAAAGCAGTGCTCTTAAAGCGAGCGTTGTGCATCGCCCGGCTGTTGAAATGGGAAAGAGAACGAGAGGCTGGAAGCCGGTTCGAGCGTGGCTTCGAGCGTGGTTTTTATTGGTCAAAAATCGTAACCGCCTTGTCAGGTGACCGTATAGTTGGTTGCTACAATTGCGCGCGACGATTTCGGAATGTTCTGGAGGGATAATAAATGCACGTGTTTTTTAGCCGATTTTTTAATTGCATAGGACCATTTGTTTCTAGCCGATTACTAATTTTTACGTAATGAGGGCGTGATCAAAATATTATAGTAGATTACAAAAACTGCACGTGTTGTTTAGATGATTTTTTGTCGGCGTCAGGGCCGTACTGAGTAGTTATAAAAATCAATGAATTTCTCAAAGAGGAATTATACAGTTGTAAGTACTGATTTCCAACAGCGCTAATGTTATAAACGTCAGATTCACTCGCTCCCTACTAGAGATACCCCTTAAATTTTTTCAAATGGCGTTAGGTATCAAGTCATACATCCATACATTTAAAAGGTCTAGTAAATCTCTATTTAATCATATTGTTTTGCCTTTGATACCACCCTTTCATTATTATTTAATTGTTGTTTAAAATTGGCCCTTTTTAAACTTTTCGTATGCCCCCTTATTATTGTTATGTTATCACAGAAAGACTATTTAAAAATTATTTTAAAAATATTACAAATAAAGTAAAAAGACAAGTGTTAATAAGAAATAATTGTTATTTAATCATGTGTTCAAAGTGACCTGCCACGTCTTTTTCGTTCTCTAAAGAGTACTCTGCTAGCGGTTTCTCTACTGGCAAATTATGCCCGAGCTCAGCCGTAGAGGGTAGAAGAAAAAAAATATAAAAGTGAGCTGCGCCACCGACTTGACGGTATAAGCCGAAAACCCCTAGATCTTATAGGCACTAGCAGGGCTACAAGATAAACAACTATGATTATGGTGAACCAAATAAATAAAATTATAGCAAAAATATGTTGGATACTTTACTCACACAATAGATAATTAAGGTACACAGTTCAATAGCAACATCATAACAAATATAGTTAAAGTTAACAGCTATGGTAAAATTTTCTTGCTAAAACAAACCAAAAATGTAAAATTTACAGCTTTATAAAATAACCAGAACAGAAGTAAGAGTAACAGACTTTACCAAGTTACAAAAAAAAAGGAAAAACATATAAATCAACCCACTAATAACACTTATTCAAACGCTTACATAAAGGCAAAGAACAAAAGGTAAAACATATATATCAGTTAACTCATTAATAACACTAATTCAAACATTTACATAAAGGCAAAAAAAATTAACTAGTTAACCGTTTACATAAAGATTTTCACTGCCAAAACAATCGAGTTCATTTAAAACTATCTTTACAATGGTTGTCCTTTAAAATATCAAGATTGTAGGATATTTACAAATAAGTAGGAAGAAAATATATTTTTACTTGGACATAAAGAATTATTGAGAAAGTTATTTTAATCCAAGTTTAGTTTTGGCATATTATCTAATGCAATAAATAGTTTCCAACAATGCACTATACTAATAAACTAGACAGAACGTAATCGTCGTGTCAGAATGAGTCACTGCGTTATATATTTAAAAATAAATCACTTATAACCTTTGGGTATACGAATTCACAAAGTACTATATTTATAAACTGAAACAGAACTTACTGGTGGTGTCGAAATGAGACACAGCGTTATATATTTAAAAATAAATCACTGATAACCTTTGGGTATGCGAATTCACATGTACTCCTGTGGCCTACTCCTGAGGCCTACTCCTGTGCTACTCCGGTGGCTGGTTAGATTATGGGGCGGCACCGGTTAGATAACAATGGCTTCCCTCAAATAGATCCCGATAACGGTTATTTTAACTTGACGCCAGAAATCCAAAAGAAATCTCCACAACAAAGGCAAGACAAAATGGTCAAATTAAAAATCAAATGGTTTTTCTTCAAAATCCAATTAAGATGGCCCAAATACAGCCAGATATGAAAGAAATCCCATAGAGGTTCTGCACACGTGCTAATAACACACCGTCCCCAACAACGTTTACCGACACCTGGCCTCCAAGACTCTCAAAACACGACTCCCGCTCCTAACCCGGAAATCAAGAAAAATGGCGCGGAATAAACGTCAACCCACAATCTTCTCAAATATGTGCCTCGTTCGTGTGGATATCCAGTCGCATCCACACAGAAATTGTAAACTAAACGATAATCCTATCCCTACAAGTTATGCAACATCATCTAAAACGAATAATATATTTGAATTACAGCATAGTGTACTGTATGCAACAAGGAATACGAACCTCACCTGAGACAATTATAATGAACGGTAGAAGGGGAAAAATAGGCACGTGACACACCATTAACATTCAGGCAATAATAAAACCTATTTTCAAATTCCTGCCGTACTTTTTGAAATGTTTCCTTTTAAATACCTCTGCAAAGGAAGTAAATTATCTAGTCGATTTCTAATCATATCGCAAACATAGTGTAAAATCCTGGAAAGCGAAAAGGCTTTTCTTTCTTTTTTTTTTCTTTTCTCTTCTAATAAGTCCCCGCATTTTTAATTTTGTTTTTATGGACCCAGGTAAAATTAATTTTATAATAGCTTATGAATCTGTTTTTAAAATAATATACATTACATGTTATAACTTATTATTATGTGTACGTAATTTGCTAATTATGGTTACTTCCTGTTTTAATAAAATATTTTTTCTACTAAATCATACTACCTAATATGCATAAATTACCGCATATGTTGGTTTCTTCTTTCATTCTCTCTCGCTTAATTACATTATCCCAAAAAAGAAGGCAAATGTTTTTTTTTTAGTTTTTTATGAATTTTTTGTGGTGCTTTTTTTACACTAAAATTGGAACGATACAGAATAGATTAACATGGCTTTTGTTTAAGAATGACACATGTTTACATTAAAATATATTTTACCCTTTTATTAGATGTTTTTATGTGAAAGATTTGTCGTATGTTTTACAGTTTTGCAAGTTTTACAAGAAAAGACCCAAAATCGTAACTCACTTAGCCTGTCGTTTGCGACAGCCAGGCTGCTACACTGAACTCAGTCTACTTGACCACTAGGGTTGCGGTGCAATGCCGTGCTGTCCTGAATGAGCTAACAACTAAGATTAGAGTTCACATTGTCTGGGTACCCGGACACAGGGACATACCAGGCAACTGTAAGGCGGACGAGCTAGCAAGAGAGGGCACCACCCTTTCAGCTGTATCTGTCTCATCTCAGCAAGATGTATCGATTGCAAATTGCCGGCTTCTCCTGCACAGCAAAGTAGTTCAAAAAGCCAACTTGAGGTGGCAAAATGCACATCATCGAGACAGATCTGGCTTAAACTAGATCTACGTCGAACTAAGGATGTTTTAACTCTATCCAGGAAGTCCATTGGAAATGCGATCGCGGCCATAACAGGACACTGGGCAGATGGATCCCATGCACGGCGCATGGGAATCGCAGAGCTACGACACGATTTCTGTAGAAGCTGTCACGATGAGAAAGAGGAGAAAACAATGGTACATCTTCTCGGCCACAGCCCTGTCGTAGACAGAAAACGGCTTTCTATACTAGGGCAACCGAACTTTATCTGATCTCAACTCAGTTAGACCTTACACTTTTTATTAAAAGTTCCAACTGGTTCTCACGGTAGAGGGGGATGGCATCGCCGTCCATCACGGTATCACAACGGACCAAAAGGCCTAATTGGGTTTCCTCCGAACCGCCGTTGGGAAACACTGCTTTTCAAACAGTTGGCGACACTGAAACGAATCAAAACTTCTGCAAATAAGACAATGTTAATTATAAGTATTTAAAATTATTTATTTAATCTGTATTCACAGGATTTTTAAAAATTATGAAAATGGTTATTATTTACAATCTTAAGGACATTCGTTATTGTCAAATAACTGATTTAGTTGCTTAGTCAGTATTGAAAAACAGCTATATTGTGATATAAGGTGATAATTTTCCTTAAAACTGTCAACTTGGATTACATTTTATCAAAGTACAATAAACTTCAACAAGTCCTCTCGGTAAACAAAGTGATATTTATATCAAAAAATTAAAAATAACGAATAAGTTCGTAAATTTCCATTGCATCAATCATATTTTCGTTTTGACGTAACAATTACTGTTGATAGCATAAAAAAAATATCCAATCATTAAAATAAAGGTCAACTAACTATAAAAACTACTATTATTATTAACGAAGTTACCATCATTTTTTTCTTTATTTTAATTCTTAAATAAAGTCTTATTGTGATGCTGGGAAAAGATTCCTCCTTTGTAACTGGGTTAGGTTAGGTTATCATGTGAGTGGGGCGTAGGTCGCCCCTCCACTGCGATCTTTAGCAGGTCTATTGTGACTCACTCATAGAGGTTACAGTTCACCGCACAATCCAGCCCTTCCCACGAAGTTCATGGTTGTATGGGGTAAGTTTTTCTTAAAATCGGTAGGTTTTAGGTTGGTATAACCAAATACGTTAACCTTACTCTTCACAGGCCGGGGCATGAACATACTATATGCTCAGCAGTTTCGTCTTTCACGCAGTAAATTTACGCTTATAATTCAAAAAGGGTGCGAGATGGGGGTAATATTTTTATTCTGTTAATTGTCAAATTGACAACAAAAATCGACCTGTTTCAGTTTTTATTGAACACATACATAATAACGCTAAAAATAAATTTATTTCATACCTATGGAGCGCAGTGTATATTTGTGAATTTCTGAGCACTTTGTAGATGGTGTTTGCTTTTAAAGGTAGCTCTCTCTCTTTCTACACTTAATTCATTTTTAATTGTTGTTTATTTTATTCGTTACTCAAAAGCCGGTTTTTTAAACAGACACATTTCCCACATTTCTATCATTGTAACCACATCTTCTTTCACACTACAGCGTTTCCTTATTACATTATTCTTCACTTTGTCCATCAGAGTTAGTCCTGCTGCTATACTTCTCAGACTACTCAGCTCCGCAGCATTGATCCCACTTTTATGTTTTTTCTGCCAAACCCAAAATTCACTACCATACATAAGTAAACACACATTCTGTGTAAATTTTATTAAAGTTTATTGAAAGTCAGTAAATTTTAAGAAGGAAATATTTTAGATGCCGGTGAAAAATAATTACGACGTCCGAATATCCACATTCTCGTTGGTCTTTGTACTGTTCTATTTTTAATTTGTTCTAAGCTATAAAATCGCGCGCATTAGTCACCTTTCTTAAGAAAGCAGGTTAGTCAAGAAATTCTTCGATGCTAGATCGCAGATCTTTGTTGAGCAGAAACCGAAGAGAGAAAAAATAGAGGAAAAATATTTAGTTTGTAATTAACTGGTAACGTACAAACACAAGTAATAATTATGCTATTTAACTTTTATGGAAAATCAGGTAGAATAAGTATCTTGGACGTTATAGAAACTGAACGTTACGCAATATAAAAGTAAAAATAACAAGGAAAATTATGTTTATTTGTTGTTTAGTATCCTTACTTTTTCATATGTTTGCAGCAGAACTAGGTCAACTAGAAATTCTTATTCGTATTATTATCAAAAAATTGCGCTAACAGAACAAAATAATAATTGTAAATGTTTATGCAATAAAATTTTCCAATTATAAATAATACTAAAGATAAAACGTAAACAGTACAAAAACAAAAGTAACGCGTGTGTTTTTATTGTTGGCAACACAGTTTTTAGATCAAAACAATCAAAAAATGCGAAACACGAATTTTTCGAATCGTCACATTTTATTAAAACAGGATAATAGTGGCCCGCGGACGAATTTTAGATGGCTCACGCAAGCAACTCAAAAATTCTCGCCAAGTTAAAAAAAGTGTTTCTTCATAAGCGGCCATCGGATCGACTCCCCCAAAGCACGACGAGCTTAAATCCATGGTCAAAGCGTCTTTCAAAATTTCTTTGCTTTTGGCAAAAATAAAGAAATGCTTTTCTGATGGAGAAATTGTATGGAGGGGTATTGATAAGGAGAACCATCTAAAATGGGGGACAAGTTGAAAAAGTGTCTACTTGTGAACTGTATAAACAGTTCAAAAATCGTCCAGAATGGCGCTTACGTAGCAAAGGTGAATGATATGAATTTAGCAGCTGTAAACAGAGTGTTTGGGAGAGCTCACGTAAGTTATTGCCCAGAGTTAATTCAAATATTGTTAAATCTATAAGCAATTGCCCCCATTGACGAACCAGTTAATTAGTATCGTCTTCTACGACGGCGCAGAGATTTAACTCTGTCGAGGAATACAGTACCAAGTTCAACTACTTATTAATAACCAGCTATCCATTTAGGCACGCCATTTCTTTTTGGTTCCTACCTGCTTTTAATAATTAGAGGAAAAAGCCCTTGACAGGGGTAAGTTAACCAAATGTTCTGCTAGACCGACATTACAAGTGAAATAAAATTAAATGTAGGCAAAATAAAAAATATTATTTTTAGCTTAGCCATCAGAAGTTTAAGACGTGACTTTAAACATTTAAACCTTTGCACTCGTATGTCGCCGTATAGGCGGCACACCATGTCTTATCATTACAGCGGGTTAGCCGGTCTGTCATCCCCTAAGCATATTTCTAATATTTCTAAATTGCTTTCTTAAACATTCGTTAAGTATATGTTTGTGTAAATATAAAAGATAACATGATATTTATTTTATACTCGCAACCGTAAGCCGTTTACTTTATATTTGCTGATTTATATATATTACAACCACTTCAGTATCCACATGGGCACCATTTTTGCGTTTTGAATATTATTCATTTCTATAACTAACACGATTGGGTAAAGTTCGGTGTGTTTTTTCGTTATATTTTGTAAAAAAATATTTAAAATCCGCAAGAGATTTTTTCTAGATGAAATTGAAAATGTGTTGCAAGGTAGTAACGATGAATTTTAAATTGACTCGCCTGAAAATGATAGATTGGATAGTGGTAATATCAGAGAAGAAAGTGACTCCAGTAGTGGTAGTGGTGTAATAATTACTAAGGGACAAAGAATTATACTTTTACTATAAATTTGACACTTACATCGTCGTTTTTAAAATATTTTATATTTCATCCCCTTTCCACCCATTTCGTAGGAGTGCTTACAACATTGGAGATATCGCAATCAAACTCAGCGACCTTAAAAACTACAACTTCGATACTAATATCGGCGTTTTGAATAGTTTTTATATTTCATCCCCTACCCACCAATTTCATAGGGGTGCTAACAAAATTAGGAATGTTACTATCAAATTCAGCGACCTTTAAAACTGTGAACTCGACACTAACATCAGCCGTATTTAATAGTTTAACTATCAAATTCAGCGACCTTAAAAACTATGAACTCGACACTAATATCAGCAGTATTTTATAGTTTAATTCCATCCCCTTCTCACCTCTATCGCAGGGGTGCTAACAAAATTGGGAATGTTACCATCAAAATCAGCCACCACAAAAATAATAAATTTGACACTACTGTCGGCGTTTTTAATAGTTTTTATATTTCATCCCCTTTCCTACCCCTTTTTATATGGATGCTTAAATAACTGAGAATGTCACTATCAATCTTCGAGTTCCCGAAGACTATGAATTCGACACTAATATCAGCCGTTTTTGATAGTTTTTACATTCCATCCCCTTCTCATCCCCCATCTTAGGGCGCGATAACAACACCAAAACCACCCCTGGTATGTACAAAAAACAACTTCTAAAAATTTTATTCCAATAGGTCCAGCTGTTTAGGATTTTTTGAAGGACATACATACAAACATTTTTTTATTTTTGTATACAATAAATAGATAATGGTAATGAATATGATAATGTTAGGTTTTATTTGTGTTTCTCCCTCCTCAAGATTTATTATTTTTTATATATTTTTTAGTGTTTTTTAAGTTTTTTTTTATTTAGTTATTTTTCATGTTGTAATGGTAATAAATTATTGTGTTTAATTTGAATAAAGTTCTGGGCAAAAAATATAATTTTTTAAAAAACATCCCATAGTTTTTAACATTGAGCGATTTTTGCTTTTTTTTCTAAAACAATAAAAAAAATTCCAAATTTTTATTTTGTTTTACACTAAGTGTATCTAATACGCAGTTTTAGCGCATTTTTAAAAAATTCCGTTAGAAAAAAAAATTCCGAGTAGATAATAGATAAAAGTCCGAGTACAGTGTAATCACAAAAGAACATATACACGAGCGCAAAGGGTTAAATGGTACTGAAAAGAGACAATAATTTACTGAGTGTTGGTTTTAATTATTTAAAAAGAAGCAATATAATGTTACAAATCCGGTCCTGTCAGCAACCGAGAAATTGACAGCGTCGAGGGTCCGTATTCGACCGCTTTCCTTTGTAACCGCCGACGGGGCCTAGGAAAGTCGCGCAACCTCTCGAATCCGCGTCGAATAATGGAGAAACAGGTAGAAAGAACTGTGATATCGGAAATATAAAAGGGGAAACGATCATAACAAGAATCAGTATTGCGTACCGCAAGGTTTAACGTTATCGCCAACCCTATATAATCTCTACATAGCAGACACACCGAAAACAACAAAAACAGAACTAGCTATTTACGCAGACGACACTGCGGCCTTTAGCTCACACAAAATCTTAGATTTCTACATAAAAATATGCAAAGGCAAATACATGAAATAGAAAAATGGACAAAAACTTGGAAAATCAAGTTAAACGCCGAAAAAATACAAGCTATTCTCTTTTCTCGAAAAAGAAACCCGAATATGCCTCAATTAAAGGGTTAAAATAGAGATATTATTTACACTAATACAGTCAAATACTTAGGTATAGATTTAGACAGAAAACTCTCATGGCATTTACACATAAACACGCAAATTACGCGTTGTAACAAAACGTCTGGCAGACTCCGTAGTCTTCTATACTACGGAAGTAAATTAAATCTTAAAAATAAAGTTCTTATCTACAAACAAATTATACGTCCCCAACTCCTTTACGGCTGCATTTCCTTTTGTCAAGTAGCAAAATCTACAAAATTTAAACTTCAAAAATTTCAAAACAAAATTCTAAAACGTATAACCAATGCCCCCTGGTATATCCGAAATTCTGATTTACACAAAGACCTTAAAATCGAAACGATTACTGAATACATCAAAAATCGTCAGAAAATCTTTTTCGAAAAAGCCGTTTCACATCCAAACGCACTAATAAAATCGAATTTCGACTATATACCAGGTCGTCAAAGTGGCAGACATAAAAATCTAAGAAGTAGAATTTTGTTAATGTTCGCACCCCTCTCCTTCCAAATAAAACCCCCCCAGTTTTTCAAACTAAAAAACTACACACACACAACATTTTTACATTCTATACTACACAATGGGTAAGATTGTCTCCTACCAAGAGACAATAGCCCACAAAATCACACTCAAGAGTTTTTTAGTGGGTAACGTTGACCGCGTTCAATGAGTCCCACACTAGTTGTATTGCTAAGTGAATATCAAAGTGGTTAATGAAAATAGAAGTTACTGTATAGAAAATAAACATTGTTTTGCTTATATTGGATCGAGAGTTTTAATCGCCGAACCCAAGATAGAACAAAAAATCGTATCAATAAGTTAAAGAAATACGACAATGAATGACTCACAATAAATTTAACTACTATTTCTATTGTTTGCTAATTTTCCACTTTTTTCTTTTAGAGACCGATGAAACTTTTCACAATTATTTATCTGAAATGTTGGTAATTTTACAAAAAAAAACCGCAACTTTATGTAAATGACATCCTTTGTGTTAGTATACGAAATAATCGTTTTTTAAGAACATCATGAAGTTGGCGATGTACCTACCACAAAGAAATTTATAAATACTTATGACTGGACATTCCTTAACTGTGATTCATCCCGTAAAGAGAATACAGTGCTGATTTCCTGGTATGAAAAAGGATAATATAAATCTACTGTATATGTCAGATGTTTTAAGAATTATTATTTCCGAACAAGAGTGCACAAGAAAAAATCAAGGTTAAAACCTTTTAATTGAGACTTTTTTTGAATAAATTATGCAACAGTCACAGAAAATTAAGAGAGATAAAGTATTTGAATTCATTAACTCAACTTGAGTATCACCGCAAGGACAAAGAGTTTTTTTCGGCAGACAGAAAAAAAAAGTGCATTAAATATTTTATTGTGACGTAAATCAAAAAATCAACCGAAAGAATTGAACAAACTAAAAAAGAACTAAGAATTCTAGAGTATTTGAAGTATTTATTATGGCGGCCACTTCAAGAGTTTTTTGTATAACAAGTTTTTACCTCGATCAAACAATAAAAATTCCTTGTACTTTTTTGCAGCACAATTTACACATAGGTATTTACCTATTTCACACATTTTTTACTCTTCCGAACCGTTAGGTTAAAAAAGGAAAAGTATTGGTTTACTCCCAAAAATAAAAATCGCTAAAACCATGTGCGCTGCACGTTTCATGGCCCCACGCGTCGAATGGCACCATTTTCAGCGTGACGGTTGTTTCAAATTTTGTCTGTGTGTGTGTGTGTGTGTGCACACAGGGATAAACGGCAACGAGGTAGCCGATGAACTGGCAAGAAACGGGACCCTGGTGAAACCAAGAAGCCAGTTGGTCGGATTGCCAATTGCCGAAGCAAAACATTTTATTTATTTTATTTATTGAAACTAATCCTTGAATAAGAACGTATTGCTCAGTGGAATGCAAATACTGGCTACAGAACATCAAAACAACCGATAAAAAAACCTCTCCAGAAGAGGGCTGACGCACTCTGGACGATGGACCGGAGTAGGCTAAGCAGCCTGCTTACAGGACACATCGCACTAATGGCGCACCTCTTTAAACTTAAGCTGCCGGACGAGTAAAACTGCCGACCATGCGGAGAGGAGGAGGAGAGCAGCATACACATTCTGTGTCACTGCCCGATGCTAGCGGGGTACAGGTATCAAACCTGGGGCCATATGATTATGGATCCAAGCGATCTAGAAGAAACAGGGCCAACAGAAATCATAAGGTTTGCCAAAATCAGCGAACTAGAATTCTGATGCCCTGAAGACACAGCGGTAGTCACAGAGGATCAAAAGATCTAGGTGACATAGGTGCCGACACCAAAGGCCCAACCGCAAAATTGCAATGTAATGTGTGTGTGTGTGTTAGAAAATCTTGTGGGCACGATATCTTGAGACAGAGAGGCGGTAGGTCACTAAAACTTACAGGGTAGAAGTTTTGCCCAAAGGACAAAACCGAGTTCGAAGATGGGCTATATTTTTTTTAGCAGAGGTAGAAAAAATCCTTTACGGAGAAGTTATGAGTCTATTAGCTTAAGGTCTACTGTGAGTGAGACTCCCTGACTAGTTTACTTACTAAAAACTCCACCCCTATTTAGGTCCGATAACACTTAGGCTTGTTGGCCCATTGTATGTTGCGTATGTTTTATATCATTTTACCCAATCCATTACTTTCGTACCTTGTACAAGTTCTGTAATGGGTGGGAGCAATATAGTTCTGGGTCGCCGGATGGCTGCCCAAAAATTTCCCGAACTGGACCGCAAAACTGTTTCCAGATCCTTGCCGCACAATCTGCAGGTCAGGCCTCCATTATACAGTCCATTTTTGTTGAGGTGCTTCTTTACTGTTGCGTGACCGGTCAAGTGCCCCGTAGTTATTCTTAGCTGATTTCTGTTCTTTGCTAACAGTTCTGCCGTTAGCAATGAACAGGAATCAGCTACGAATCACAGCGGGGCTTTCAGGTATTACGTTTGGCCCGACCGACGGTCAAGATCTTTTTTCAAAATTTGGTCAGTATCTCCATATAAATTATAAATAAAAATTTAATTTAATGAACCGATGTTACTAGGACAACTAGAACTATATTAAATAGAAAAGAGCCTTCGGTTTGGAAAAGTTAGTTGCTACGGCAATAATGTTTATTTGCAACTATTTAACGGAATAAACGTTAATATTTAGAAAAAATTAATCATTATTTGATAAACATAAACTTGTTTGACAAATGACAGCCTTCCAAACTGGAAGTTGGTGTTGCGAGTATCTTTAAACTGCATTTTTTTAAAACGACATAAAAGACGCGCCTCGTAGAAATAGTAAGAGAGTGAAGTAACTCAAAACTTGATAATTCCTTATCTCAGTAATTGTTAATCGATAACGGTCGAATGTCAACAGGATTAACGTATTACGTACGTCATTTTTAACCCGTTTTTAATACTCCACATATTACATGTATAACAAGGACAAAAACATTAACAAAACATATTGTTTAAGTTCAATTATTATTACGTTATTGTCTCTACAAACAACCAGAGTGCAAACATAAAATATGTACGTTATATTTCCCGTTAACCTTCTTCAACTCATTAACATTTCCATAGAAATAACATTTGATAACCGGTATCAATGCATTAATAAAACTCGAAGGAATTAGTTGACATACTTGCAAAACAGTGGTGCTCGGTAGTTTGGTAGGCACAATTTCAAAAAACACTATCACAATTGACGTACTTGCAGAATAATACTGCTACGGTGGCAAACAGTCAACCGACTACACTGACCCTATGGTAACTGATTTGTTGTGAAACACGTAGATACAAAAAAAAAACACACACACAAAGAACCTACAAAACCGAAACGACAATTTTTACCGTAAGTAAATATGGAGGAGAGTTTCGCCGATGAGCGATAGTACAGAACTGTGTGGTACTCTGCGAAATACATTAAACGCGATTTCACTTCCTTCTTTTACTTTACGAACTTTGAGGAACATAATTAAGTGGCTATGCAACCGTTTAGCGCTGTCGTTGATCAAAATTTACGAAAATCGGTCGAACACGGTAGAGGAGCCAGGGGCATGTAGTAACAGATTTTACTTTTTTATTAATTTGACGAAAATGAAACTAGTTATAGTCCGTGAGCCGGTGACATTTTGAGGTCAATCATTTTCCCATAGCCTGGGACTTAACTAATGAGCTGGAAAGGTAAAAAAATCAGACAATGATGAAGTGCCTAGGGAAAAATTAGACCTCTTCCACAACTCCAATTTACTCATTCATTCATTCATATGGTTGATTTTACGAAGTACATTTCATCTCGAAATTTTCGCAAACCAATGACAGATCTAGGTGCGAGAAGAAGATGGCAGGATCCTAAAAACGTCGCAGGCCACGAACAATATTCGTAAACGTGAGAAAATACACGTACGATTAACCTCGAAGCCGACACGAGAGAAAGAGAGAAACAATTCACCCCATTTAAGTTTATTATTATTATTTTGACTCCATTGGATCCATATCTAATGCAATAGTGCATCATTTCAAATACAAGTTTAACGTGGCATTTCAAATGCCGAACAGTGTCCAAAGAAACCGGCGACCGGTATATCTTTGTATCCCTGCTAAGAAGTGAGAATAAGACTAACTCCAGCTAATCCGAGGTGGGTCCAAGATTTTATTCTATGTACCATTTTTCAGATTTGCTATTGGCGTTTGATGAGTTAATTTTTGCAACTCTTATTATAAAATACAGTCCACTACATTTATTTCTTGCTCAGTAGTTGATATCACCTGTTTCTGTCAGGATGATTTTTGGCGATTTAATGATTAAAGAAGAACTTCAAAAGATTATTCCACCAAAAAGACCTACTGGACAATACCAGTTTTCCCATTTGAAAAATTTGATAGTGTCTGAAAGTTATTTATAGTAAAATAAAGAGTCAAAAATATTTGTATATTATTTCATCATTCGAATTTGGGTAGCTTAGCCCCTATTTAAATATTACCAAAGTCGCTCAACACCTTAAAAAAGTTAGCGATCTTTGGTTTAGATTATTTCCGTTGTAAATTAAAGACTGGCCTAACAAGGAGATAAATCGCTGTGTAATCGAACCAATTTCTTTCGGTTACGTTGCGCAACGGTACTTTTTTTTACATCTCAACAGCAATTACGAACATTAAATGACATGTAACACGTTCCTCGTACAATAGATTATTTTTGCCGGCAAAAAAGTTCATTGTCCACTAAAAATGAATGAACATGTATTGTTTAAAGAGCGATTAAAATGTTATCAAATGGAAGTACTTAATTTATCATCATTCTGTCATTTTTACTCTCTAATGCTTCTTTATATGGACCAAACATAATTACTGCTTAGAACAAAAACGGGGGAATACAAATATACCTTTTCAAGATCAAATTGGCGCTAATCAGAATTAAAATGACTGTTTAAAATCAAATTTACAACCAAATTTCAAACTGGCGTTAATCGAAACAAATTGGCAATAATCAAAATCGTATTGGCATTAGTCAATTTCAAATTGACGCTCGTCAATTTTAAGTTGATTTGTCGGTATCAAGTGTGTGTATTGTTATTCAAAAAAAAAATTATTATGATGAATTATTATATTTATGCATCTTGCCTTACATAAAGAAGGCAGCTGCTGCAAATTTGAAGCGGCAGATTTGTGCATTATATAAAACCAATAGTTTTCTTCTTCTTCTTCTTATAATAGGACCTGGTCCTGTTTAGTCCGTTGCGTTAAGCCTCCTTCGGAGCTCTTCCTGTGACGCTAGGCTCCAGCTTTCGTACCATCTCTTGGGTGGTCTGCCTGCCGGCTTGGTTTTTGCGACATGGCCCACTTTGCCCACCTTTCATCTGGCATCCTTTCCACATGGTCTTTCCAGCACCTCTTGCGTGTTCTAGCCTATCTTACTACATCCTGTATTTCTAGTTCTTCTCTGATATCCTGGCTTCTTATTCTATCCCTGAGGGTAACACCCTTGATGGTTCTTAGTATTTTCATTTCGTTAAAACCAATAGTGACTGGCGTAATCAAATGTACACAGGGTGCCGAAGAGGTAAACGTTGAGTTAATATTGCGCCAGTTTAAACTTGAAAAGGAATAGAAGTCACAAACCTAAATACCACTATCTATAAATTTTGGTATAGAGGTTTCGGGAGATCTGAATATCTGACGCTAATCATTTAGAAAAATATCTTTTTTTTAAATATTGTTTATTTATCACAAAATAAAACAACTGAATAACAAAATCGCGAAGAATATTTTAATCAATGACAACAACAAGTGACACTTCTACATGAAAAGCACATTGGCACACTATTCATTCATTCATTCCACACTCCGCGTCGGTCGGGGTTGTCTTTCCAACACTGTGACCTAGAGGTCTTTTGTGTTCCTGCACTGGAACTTTACAGGAATGAAGAGGCTTTTCTGCTGCCGAGATTTAAACCTTGATTTAAAAATACGACTGATGAGATGCTATGTGCTGTCTATACTATACTATGGGATAGAGGCCTGGACACTGAAGGTAACCGACAGAGGAGACTGGAGGCATTTGAGATGTGGATATACCGGAGAATATTGAGGATCTCATGGGTAGAGACAATAACCAACGTGGAAGTGATGAGACGTATGCATAAGAAGAGAAAAGTGATTCCGACAATTAAGAGAAGAAAACACTGCTGTACGTGGGACATGTTGAGTGGAGAAAAATATCAAATGCTACAAATAATTATGCTGGGAAAAATCCAAGGCAAGAGATCTATAGGAAGAAGACGAAATTCATGGCTGAAGAACCTTAGGGATTGGTTTGGATTCAGTAATAATGAACTATTCAGAGCTGCGGTCTCAAAAATAAGAATTGCGAAGCGGAGACAGCACCTAGAGAAGAAGAAAAGACTGGAAGATGAACTGCCTCAGGGTAAAATGCTTTTCGAAGGCCAGCAGCCTGCAGATCATATCGTGGATCAGATCTTTTGTTTGGTTTCCGTTTATTTTTCTTCGCCCAGTATGTGTCTGATTTTCGAATAACATTTTATCTCTAAATTTTCGCGAACCAATGGCAGGTCCAGACGGACAACAAGCAGTCAAAAATAAGTGAAGTTATCGATAAAGACCGATATGTCTATGTATCGCGAAAAGTTAATTAGCTCATCAAAGAAGAAATAATAAAAAGGAAGAATGAGCTAGTTAGTTTATCAAAGAAGAAAGAATAAAAAGGAACTCCGGCTAAAACCGAGGTGGGTCTCATAACGAGAGTCTAGCAACCACAAATTCTACTATGATTTCGCATGCGCATTTCTTGAAACTTTCAACTTGTTTAAGAATATTCTTGCGCTGTTGTCAACTCAACGTATATTCATTGGATATGAAGAATTTTTCAGCATAAACATTGTCATAAGTCCTATGCTTGGATATGAAATTTTTTGAAAAGGCATAACTCAAACTATTGGCTATTTTCATAAACTTATATAAAAGTTAATAACGATTAATTCCAATTCTTTCCTGGGGACTTTGAATTACTGCCAATTAACAGAAAAAATCAGAAGCAAGTGTGGCTTGACATTTTCAAATAAAAAAACAATTTTTGTGCATGAAAAAATAATGTTAAAATAAAACTAAAAAATAAATTTAATATATATCTAATTAAAACACTAAAGAACTAGTACAAAATTGTCCATATCCATCCGAAGAAAGAGTCACAGCATAACTTTTTGATTAATCACAGTATTCTTAGATATGACTTCTTATTTTTTTATTTTTGTGCAACAAATCAAAATAAGGAAGTTGTAATTGTAGAAAAATATAATAAGCAAAACTTATTTTACACGAAAGACTTTATCTGTCTCAACTTCGACAAGTGGATGGGATCTTAGATGTCTGTTTCATGATTTCAGATCAGTGTGAAAACGAAATTGGAATTCTAAAGAAACTTATATTTTTAAAGAATTAAAAATAAAATTTTTTAAAGAAATTAGATCGATTTAAATGACAGCTTAATGGGGCGAAAAGAATATTAAAAAAGAAGCCGAAAGCATTCCAAAACTTCAATGTTATTTTTTATTACAGAATCAAAAAAGATTTTACATTTTAGTGATTTAATTTATAGGAAATATATTTTAATTACGTGATACTAAAATTAAACGTTTGATACCCACGTTCTCGAAAATGAACAATGAAATTTGAATTATATTTTCTGAGTTGATAGTCCGTTATAAAATTGGTTAATATCAATATTTGTCTATCGAGTAGAGAATTATGTTGTTCAGATGAAAAAGTAATTGTAATTATGACTAACTAGACTCTCTTGACTAGTGAAGTACCAGTACCAACCACGTCATTGTTGTTTGTCATTGAGATATTTATTTATTACCTTTTTGGTGTTTTGCAGTAAAATAATACAGGATGGTTCAGTTGTAAAAATACAAATTAACTATCAACAATATTATTATCAGCACACAAATACTTCAATGAACCCATAAAAGATTCTCAGTGTTTTCCAAAGCTTATTTTTAGTATACATCAGACTGCAAAATTGATAGATAGATAACAGGGGTTCGTGGAAGCCATTTAATAGTACCTTCCAATCCATTTGTCAAAATTTTCGCTAAAAAAATCTCTTACAAGTACTCCATAATTTTTTTAACCGGTTGCAAATGTGGATTACTTTTCAGTTCTAACAATACTTCTCGAAACATAAATTGGTAGATTACAGAATTGACAGTACTTGTTGGAATCACGGCTCCAACAAGTTTTATTAATTTTTTTGTTCTAATTGGATTGATCTCGAGCCGTCCCTGAGCACCAACGTCTGCAGAACCGTTATATTGCCCCAAGCGAGTTCATCACCGCGCTGTCTCCGGTAGCTACGATCGACAGAAGACAGTATCTTCCTAAAGGCCGTTAGAGACGGACGATAAATTCCCGAACGATCGGTTTTAGTATTATCCACGGTTTCGAATTATTTTGACGTTAGTTATTTCTTCCACTTATCCAGTTGAGAAGGGTGAATTTACGTAACAGTTGAGAAGAGTGAATTTACGTAAAGAGAAAAATCATTAGTGAATAGTGTAGAAGAAAGAAATATGCCAAATATATGTTTTTAAATGTTTGTTCTTACTTTAAAATTCTGCCTGGAAATACACTTAAGTCACAAGCACAACAATTTGATTTAAACTGCCATAGTTGAAAATGAAATTTTTTATTATTATTATTTAAACCCCAATAAAAATGAGTTATGCTTCTTGCATAAATTTCGTATCTTCGTAGATTATACGACCAAATAAATTTATAAAAAAAAATAGGTAGATGTTATCATTTAAAAATCCAACAGGGTCAAATAAAATTAATAGAAAGTATTGAAAAAAAAAAAGATAAATAATAGGGAGTAGCAAATCGGTAAGTTCTGCATAGTACCCTATTAGGATGCTAAAAATAATTATATAGGTGTGTATTATTTAAATCACGGAGACAACCTTATGGAAATCAACCAATGGATAATGACCTTCAATTATAAAAATATGCGGCAGTTATATCCTATACTGAAGTAACATTGGATGGGTCAGTTAATAGAAATGTTAAGTAATTTTTTATTAACAATGATTTTTGTTATTAACGCTTAAGCTTATCTCTCCGTAGTGCCTATCTTACGATTTTAATCAGATAGATCTTATTTAATATTAAACGACTCATATGTTTTACTTTCGTATAATTTGGAGGATAACAGTATTTATATTATATATTATTATGTAAAAAGTACTAACATACCCTTGTGAGTAGCGGTGCTACCCAGCAATTGAAGCTTGTAAGTCTGACATAAAAAAATATAACTAAAAAAAATATATATAAAAAAAAAATAAAAAAAAATATATAAAAAAAAAATAAATAAATAAAAAAAAAATATATATAAAAAAAGAAAATAACACCTTAATATTTTATTACCTACTTATGAGTGATAAAACAACAATGCAAAAGATTTGGCCTTATGGCTCTGCCAGCGCCATTAAATTGGAAAAAAAAATACGTATAATTTAATGACTGGCACAAATATTAGAAATTTTCACACAAATGATAAGATTTATTTAAAGGCTTTGCAAGAAATATTGTTAGCGCCACTCAATTTCTACGAATAAATCAATGCAACGCGCGTGTTTTGATTTCAATAAAAATAACGTTAAATTTCTGTCCAGTCCTTTTTGATAATGAAACTAGTTTTAGAATAAACATTTCAATTACTCGAAGAACAGCTCAGTACGAATTTTTTTTTGTACTTACTCAAAAAGCGAGTATCAGTGCCATCTTTCTAACTACGTTGTTAAACCGCTGTACTCTTATTGGGTAGTAGTCCCACTGTGTTTGCAAAGATATTAAAACGAAAGACACTGCAAACGCCTCTATCTTACATGCAAAAGGGCAAAAGTTTATACTTAAAGTGGAAATAATCTATCGTGGAAACTCATGGTAGGGATTCCTATATTACTTTTATTGGAACCAACGAACATTCATCTTACGGTAAGTCCCTTTTTTATAGCCGGTTACATTCTTTTTAGTCGATCTGAGCTAATTACAACCCTATTCTCAAATATACGAGGATAGTTTACGAATTGTTGTCCCTAACATAGTTCTCATTGAATAACAAATGCAAATAAGGTGTAAGGCAAAAGTATGACATTGTATGACATTAGTGTGTGCCAATTAGCATCAGTTCGTTATGTTAAATAATAAATTTTTTCTATTGAGGTGTGCGTGATTTTATAAAAATAAACAAAAGTGAGATAAGAGGTGCGATAAAGTACCTCTGTAAAAAGGGGTTATCACCGCAAGAAATTAATAAGGACATGGTAGAAGTATTGGGTGACTTCGTACCTTCGTACCAGGTAATCAAGAACTGGTCAAGAGATTTCAAATTGGGAAGAGAGTTCTGTCAACATGCACCAGGTGCAGGAGCCTCCAAAACTGTGGTGACCACATTTTACATCAGGAATTGGGTCTTGAAAAACACTTTGCACGGGTTCCGTCGCGCTTGCTATCGCTCGCGTTCGGAATATTCCACTTGTATCGAATTTTTCATTCTTACTTAGTGACAGAATCCTCTATTCCATAAAAATGTACTGTAATGACACCAAAATAGGCTAGTGTGTAACCCTTATCTCGATATCTTATACCTAGCCTAAAATATCGAAGAAAGAAAATTTAGTCATAAAATTTCAAAAAGATGCTAATAAACCGGTATTTATTTTTATTTATTTGTCTTTTCCAAGAATCAATGATAAAACTTCATAATTTTATCATTTTTAAATAATAGTACTCTTAGTTTAAAAAATAGTCTTTGTGGAATGACAGCTTGGATAAGCTCCTTTATATTGTGATGAAACGCTTTTTTTTTTTTGTTTTATGTTCTGGTTCCCACGAAAAGGGATATCCTGTAATGTTCAGAGAACATCGTGGGAACCAAGGGAAAGAAGGTAGGAGTTGGTGTTCTTCTTAAATTTCTGGAGGTTGTATGCCTCGGGGAACACCTCCCTAGGCAATGAGTTCCAAAGCCTCGCAATTCGTTGGATGAATGAGTCTTTGGAAAGTGATGTTCTGCAGGTCTCCAAAGTGACCACGAAGGGGTGTGAAGACTGAACTTGACGGGTTAATCTCGAAGAGACTGCCAAAGAAGGAACGATTGTTGATATTTCAGAAGAGCATCGCCCATGAAAATATCTATAAAATAGAGGCAAATCGCCAACTCACTCACGTGATTTTCTCAGGAAAGGTTATTGCTGATAGTAATACCAAGCATCGATATGGATGACTTCAGTGTTATGGTTACTCCTGACAAAGTTATGTTAGGCACAGTGAGATCGGCTTTTCTAGAGAAAAGACATGCTTGTGTTTTGTTTGCATTGAATTCTACCAAGTTATTGGATCCCCATTCGAGAATTGTTGCTAAGTCCATATTTATATTGTTAAAGAATAAGCAAAAACCGGCCTACAGACACATTCTAATAACGCCGATTCCCGAGAATAGTTATGATTTCGCAATAAGTAATTTATAAAACCCTATATATTTACTTTTAAATCTTTTCTAGTAGTAAGAGTAGTAAGTTTAACCTCGATAAAGCTTAGCCAGGTGAACAATTGGCTAAATGCCAACTAGGCTAACAAGTGGGCAGCCTCTGAACATAATAATCTAACAAGCTGCGGTATGGGCTCCTTTAACCCTGTCGCTATTTACCAAACACCAAAAAAAAAAAGACCTGGGCTACAGATTCACCGAGTTCCTTCGCCTATGTTTGAATTTCTTGCATAAAATATTAATATTAAAGAAATAATTTTAAAGAAAAAAAATATCTTTAATATTATTCGCAAATTATTATTTTAAATTTTAAATATTATTTATTGCATAACATTAATTAAGCTGATTTTATTTTTGGAAAGAATATTTTAAATTTCGATTAACCGATTCATCAAAATTTTATCAAAGAACGTTTGTTGTGATTTGTAACACACATAGTATTTATTTCTGATGTAATTATTTACATATTTATTCAATCCATTTTTGGTATTACATCATGCTACAACTTTTTTAATAAGTGAGCATTTTCACCAAGTTTTGGACGTTACAGAGTATTTAGCTGCTGGATTCGATCCAAAAGAAGTTTATCAGTTCGATCGATGACCAATGCATTGCAAAAAGTCAGCCTAGTAGAGCTTCGTTGTAGTTATAGTGGTAAAATAAATTCTAATTAACACCTCATCATTATCATCATCATCATCATCATCAATCAGCCCTCTGCGTCCACTGCTGGACATAGGCCTCCACTAGTTGAGTCGATTCTTTTCTGACTTGAGCGCTAGGAATCCAGTTTTTTGTAATTTTTGCAATGTCGTCTGTCCAGCGAGTTGGTGGTCTTCCTCTATTTCTTTTATCGGATCTGGGTCTCCATTTAAGAAATAGTTCTGTCCACCTGCCATCTTGCATGCGAGCCACATGTCTTGCCCAGTTCCATTGGAGTTTTGCTACATGTACGACCACATCTAATCAGTCACGCCTGTTCTTCTGCGTAATTCTCCATTTCTAAAGTGGCCTCGTAACGAAACAAAAATCATCGATCTCTCCATTTTGCGCTGTGTTACTTTTAGTTTCTTAGCAGAAGCGTTGGTAAGGGTTAGTGTTTATGCTTATCTCGTAGTCTAAATATGTGTATTTATCTACCCATTCTACCTCAGAGTTTTCAATAATTAGGTTGTCTAGAGACGAGGTTTGTCAAAATTTTTGTTTTTCCAATGTTCAATTTTAGACCTTCTGTTGCACAGACCTCCTGAAGTTCCTGTAGCATTATTTTAATATCTTCCAAGTTGTCAGCTAGTAAGACAATGTCGTCTGCAGACCGTTAGTTTGACAGACTTTGGCCGTCTATTTTTAGACCTTTTTGATCCCAATCTAGCTTTTTGAATACATATTTTAGGACGGTGATAAACAGTTTTGAAGACATCGTATCTCGCTGGCGTACTCATCTCCCAATTGTTGTAGGATTCGTGTTTTCATGTAGTTTTACCATAAGAGTAGTACTAATTAACACCTACAGCTATTAAAACCCAACAATAAGCTTCGGATACTCTGACTGTCTCAACGGCTATAAATAAGAGGGGGCCAAAGTCCACACTGGGCTGTTATGATGATTATTCAAATCAATTAACCAAAAGAACCCTTAAGAAGGCTGTTCTTTACAATGACAGATGTATCTTAAATATTTGCTTTAAAAATGCTTTGTTTTTTAATTTCAAAACACCATAACTTATAATTACGTTTAGGATACCTTGTGAGCAAAAGTAGTAAAATATGTTATTGAATTATTAAATATTTTAAATGTAAACAATTAATGCCATAAGATTGAGTAATAAATGATCATTAAGGAGACATTAATATAAACTTAAATAAACAAATATGTTTGTACTGTTCCAACGCCATATCTCGGGTGTTTTATTAATTAATTTAAAAATTTGAATTATTTTATACGGAACTAATAATAATATTTATTTACCATAAATCACAATACAAATAGAGCGAATTACATTCACAATTTGTTGATAAATAAATAAAAAAATTTCCAAAGGATAATCCGGTGGGAAAACCCGGTGGAATAATACTCCATCCACTTCATACATTTTTATTCAATACACTCATAAAATTTGGTTTATTTGCTCCGATGATAGTTTCTTGCCATCTGCGAAAAGTGCTGGATGAAAAAATGACATTTAAAAAGCAGTACCAACATCTTCTGAAAATATAGTTTTTGATAAGAGAGTCCAATCAAATAAGGGATGAAATGGAAATTCTGAAATATTCTTCGGCTGTCTTAGTTTTAATGTTTGATCTATGCATCTGTTTTGCTGTTTTCCAAGGCGCGTTTAGTTGACAATTCTTGGAAAATTGCATCGAAAACTTTTTCTGTTTAAAATACATGTATTAACTGCTCGATATGATTTCCTACGGCAAGACCTATTGATATACCTTGAAGGATATATGTCACAGCTGCAAACAGTATTTGAAATGAAACTAAAAAGGTGGGACTGGACAAAACATGAATCAAATTTTGCGCTTAAGATTTAGTCTATGAATTAAAATTTGTGATTCTCTTATTTCAAGAAATTTTTCTGAAAATAATCGTATAAATTTATATTTTGCTGTCCATCTATTTTCCGATAAAAGAGAGGAACATTTGGCACTAAATTTTTAAACTTGATGTCTCCTTTGATCGTACATTTGCATTTCTGAACTTTTGAAATAGCACCTAAACTATTGATAACAAGATTTAATTTATGTGAACTGCAACGAAAATACTGGCTTTTAGGATATTCGGCTTTCTTTGCACGCCGTTTTTTTTCCAGATATTACTGAACAACTATCGAAGCCTAAGCCAACAAATTTATGTGTACTCAAACTATAAATTCTTAATGAGTGCTTGATTACATTAGCCACCGATACTGCATCCGTATTCGTAAGATTTTAAAATCCTAGGAATTCTTCTCGCATGTTTACATCATTTAGAAATAAACATTTTTGGGAGGAAGGGCGAATGGCCCATTGTCCCTTTAAACGATGTCCATGTTGCAATTAGTGTTTTCAAAAAAAGTGGACGTTTACCTATTTAACATATATAGTGTGCAAAGTACTCGATGAATAGTATGGGGGGATTGCAGTGGGAGGAAGGCGCATAAATAATCTGAGATATGCCGATGATACTCTCATATTGGCGGCAGATCAACTCGAGCTGGAAATAATCATGACAAGGCTGGGAAATATAAGCAAAGAGCACGTCTTAAAACTAAACATCAGTAAAACCAAAGTCATCATAGTAGACCGGAAAACGAACAACTCTCCGCATATCCGACAGGTAGCCGGTTTCGAAGTAGAGGATAAATTTATTTATCTTGGCTCCCTCATCACCAACACAGGAGGTAGCGAAGCCGAAATAAGGCGACGGCTAGCAATAGCAAGAACGGCCACAACTAAACTGACAAGCATCTGAATGGACACGTCAATTAGTAAAGCTACGAAAATAAGGCTGGTCCCTACTTTAATTTTGCGGCTGAAACCTGGTCGAACAGAAGGAAAATAAAAGCATTTGAAATGTGGGTTTACCGACGAATGCTCCGAATATTACCGCACCAATGTATCGATCCTAGAAGAACTGAAAATCGAGGACAAACTATCCAAGAGAATAAACCGGAACAAAGTACGGCATTAAGGGCACGTCTCCAGAAGACCGGATGCTTAAGAAAATCTGGTGGTTCAAAGCAAAGTCGACGGACGAAGGTCACGAGGAAGGTCTCCAACCCGATGGGTAGACGGAATCACAAGCTTGACTGGACTTTCTCTACACGAGGCCACAGAACTAGCCCAGCACAGAGAGGAGTGGAAAATTGCTAACAAAATGGTAGAAGCATAGTGCCACCAATCCCTTGTGAGGGTAATAGGACCAAAGAGAGAGACCTCAAGGGTATTCTTTAAGGTAAGACATTTATAAAGGACAACCTCTGTTTGAAATTACTTGTGATATTGCTTAAATAATAAGAGGCCAGTACGAATCTGGTCTTTTAGACAACTTGTCCGCAATATTTTTATAAAACCAGTATATTTACGTACACAAGGCTAACCTTGAATCGATATCGTATATACCTATTGGTTATACATCTTACGTTTTACCTGACCGACTAGAAATACTGATTTTGAGCCAATAATAAAATCTATAAATTTCGTTCGGTGTTTTTCCACCAAAAAAAAACTTAGTCGCTGCCAAATTTTCATGACGAGTTATAAATATACATTACCGTCACCGAATTATTTGTTAGTGGGTTATAAAAAAAGAGGTCAAAAATATTTTGCCAAAGTTTACAATAATAAAAAAATATATTTCAAGCACGCAAGATTATTGTACACACTATAGTTCTTATATTACTTAAGCTTGTCGAGTTATAGAAGGGGAAGGGATTAAAGAAATATTATTGTGGACCCGCTTTTTAAAAAGTTGCAGGTCATAGTTCTCTGGAAAACTGATTTTGGGAGCTTGTTCCATTTCGTAGCAGCCCTGTAAAAAAAAAGGATTATTGATGGAGATTGGTCCTTGTAGTGTCAATCTCGAGAGTAAATGGGTGAGACTGATCAGCGTGCCGAGTTCTTCGGCCGAATGTGGCCAATGGTGGTACAAGAGTATTTATTTCTCTGGAGCATCTGCCATGGAAATATCTGTAGAGTAATGTCTAATTTTTTTTAAATGGCCTTAGGTATCAAGTCTGGCAACACTCTATTTAATCATATTGATACCAGCATTCCATTGTTATTTAATCGGTGTTTAAAACTGACTCTCTTTAAACTTTTCGTATGCTCCGTATTATGTTGACAATTCATAGTAACAGTGACAAAAACAAAAATGACAATTATAAAAGTCATAGTGATAATTACAATAACAAAATTAAGTTTTGTGGGACATATGAAAAGTTTAAAGAGAGCCAATTTTAAACAACGATAAAATAACAATAAAAGGTTGTTATTAAAGGCAAAACAATATGATTGAATAAAGATTTACCAGACCTTTTAAATAAGGTATGACTTAATGCCTAACGCTATTTGAAAAAATTGAAGGGGTATCTCCAGTTAGGACGGGGTGAATCTGCCGTTTATGACATCAGCGCTAAAAAGTTAAAATTTGACGTGTTTTGGCGTTTCATTCTAATATGTCGCATTTCTGAGATATTAAGGGTGGGTTCTTTTCAAATGAACACAGTGACAAAAACTTCCTTTTAATAAGGATAATATTTTAACAGGTAAAACAGAAAAATATCCAAGAAAATCAAACTTCTATATAAGGTTTATTTTCAAAACTCACCCTAAACAAATCAATATTTGAAGAAAATGTCACAAAACGATTTTGATTAAAAAAATTATTTTATTAGTTTTTTTAGCCTTTTTGCCCTCGTATACACGATTCAAAATATGCTAAGGCTCCAACCAATCGCCTCATGACGATACGGATTGATGAATAACTTAAAAATAGAGAATATACGTCGTAAAGTGACCCCAGCTGGGCGATATATATTTTTAGAATAAAACTTATAAGTGGCAAATGGTAATGTCAACTATAATTCGACTCAATAAAAAATACACACGACCAGAATATATGAAATTCATACTCTATTTACTACATTATTAACCAATAATTAATTGTTTAATACTCTCAACGACCATCTGTACCAAATCCAAACACGGAAAATCATGAGTCTCGTGCCTGCACACAAGAGAGGGGCATGTATTTTTTTATCCTTCACTAAGCACGTTGCTTCAAGAACAAGGACAAAAAGTTTTATGCTTCTGCATGGATTTTTTATCTTTCACAAATCCATCTTAGATACACTTTGCTTCAAGAACAAAGAAGTGTTATGCATTTAAAGACCGGATAGTAACTCGCGTTAGTGATGCGATTCCGCACACGGATCTACTCAAAAGTGATTCAAATCAATGGTTCTGCTTCTTGACATAGAAGGAAAAACAAACATCAATATTTCTGGATCATGGGTAATGACTGTAGAGATGAATCCAGTGATGAAGCAGTGTTGATTTATTACTATTATCGTTACAGAAGAAATAGAATACAAATACGATTTTAAGGTGATCCATACCGGGCGTCTCAATAGTGCGGCAAGTTCTTGTATTTTACATTAAATTATCTAAAATAAAATGGGCCATGATAAAAGGATAATTTTTTTACATACATACATAAAGTCACGCTTTTTTCCCGTAGGGGTAGGCAGATACCACTTCCGCTAAGGTTCTTACACACATCTTTTGCTTCCTCTACTTTTATCAGTGCTCTCATACATGATGCTCGTCGGTTGTTGGTACTCTTGACCTGGCCTTTCTTTAAAACAATGTTGATCTGATCGAGATATGTTCGCCGAGGTCGATCTCTACCGACCTGTCCATTCACACTCGCCTTATAAATTTGTTTCATCAATCTTTCTTCATCCATCCTTTCTACGTGTCCAAACCGTCTAAGCATTCTTTATCTATCTTTGTAACCACATCTTCTCTTACACCACAGCGTTCTCTTATCTCACTATTTTTTACTTTATCCAACCGAGTCACTCCAGCTATACTTCTCAAGCTACTCATCTCCGCAGCATTAATTCTATTTTCATGCTTCTTCAGCCAAACCCAACATTTAGTTACCTTACATAAGTGTAGGAACCAACACAACTTTATGCATAGCCAGACGTGCCTTTTTTGACATTTGTTCTAAAACAGATAGTAATAGAATCCTGTTAACTGATAAAAATCAAATATAAAAACTGGATTTTGTATTTATAAAGAAAATATCTCAGAAACCGTCGAAGTAAGGTATGGGTTATTGTTAACAAATATGAACTATCTTTCCACAGAGTATAAAAAATATAGGGTATTTTTTTCCAGTGAAAAAACTACAGAATTATGTTTTTTTACTCATCCTGCATACAGAGTAAGAGCCAAAAGACAAATCTCACGAATTAAGGTTTTGAATATTGCACCCCTCAGTAGCCAAATCTGTCATGCATATTTCTAAATTGGTCGTACATAATTTTTGCATAAAAGTAGATTTTTTGTAAGCTTTTATCGTTTCTCCTTATTTCTTTTCTTTCATTTGTATGAAGATGGAATCGACACCGGCACTGCTATTATCGGTAAACGTTTGTTCATTAATTAAGCCAGTAACTGTCTTATTAAGCATCATAATTAAATTTTGAGTGGTTAAAAATATAAATTGGACCCGGTCGAATCTAAAAACAAAAATAAACGTAAACATTGTCGAGTGTATTATACTTTTTATCTGACCGAGATGCAGTACCAGATTTTCGACAGATATTTCAACATTTACTCGTGTGTGGATGAACTTGACCGATATTTTTAATTTTTTTAAACTGAGTCGACATGCAACCATCACTTTTAAGAACAACAATCGCAAAAATCTCATCTTATCACATTTCAATTTTTAATAATGTATGAAGGATCCGATTTTTTATAATTTAAATAGATGCGAATAATAATGATCCTAAGTACCTACATACACTTAAAATATAATAAATGTGATCCTCTCTTTCCCAAACCAATTATTGTAATGAATAAAGACGAGTCAATTTTTAAAAAGTAGCCAAAGATTTTTAGATAGGTACTTATTTATTGTTATTAATGTTAGATTTGTAACAATATCTTATTTACTTTGCTACTATTTTTAAAAGATTTTCTTGTGTAAATTGATACATTTTGGAAAGTTCATGAAATTATTATTTTCGACAATTGAGAAACGAATATCTAATGCGGTAAGAAAACCATTATTTCATGACGTTATTAAGGGCATGCATGCGAAACGTCTGGTCAAGATCATCATAAATTAACACTTGCACGTTGTAGTATCTGTCCCTTTTAACGACATATTTCGTCAATCAGATGATTTAATTTTTTTGTAATCTTAATTTTTGCAATAGATTTAAAAACAATAAAATTTTTGATCCTGAAGAGACTTTGAAGTACTGCCCTATCGCCTTCATTTTACAATAGGGAGAAATTACTTAACGCGAGATGGCGCTGTCAATGACAAAATGTCGGATCGAGGTGTAAACAACATATATTCTGTTATTTAATCACATGTAAAACCAAAGTTTTAATAAAGGGAATTTTGATTAAACACTTCACTCTTCACTCTTAAATTATATTTCTGTGTTCGCAAAGATATTAAAGAAAGACTTTTATGTCACATCCAAAAGGGCAGGAGTTCATACTTGGAGCGGAAACGGTCAATCGTGGAAACTCACGGTAGGGATTCCGATTATTGCATTGAAACCAACGAACATTCATATTATGGTAAGTCCCTTTTTTATTATAGCCGATTACATTCTTTCTAGTCGATCTGCGATAATTGCACCCTTATTATTAATTATACAGTTCACACCTAATCTCGATGGTAAAAACTGACGTATTTTTTTGTATAAATATGCACAATAACAGAATATATTAATTTATTCCGTTTGGCTGTTTCACACTGTATAAGAAGTGGAAGGAAATCATTCACGAGATAAAAGTACCTTTGTGTCATAAATTAGTTAAAACATTAATTTAAGTTAAATGATCTTACACCAACGGATATTTGAGGTTAGTTCATGGAGGTTGTGTGCGTTGGGAACATGACAAATACTACTTCGTTTTAAAATAACTAAAAATCGCACGTTTCAATAACGAAAAAATAAATACCCAAGTTTGTCTTGAGGGTTAAAAGGTTTTAAGATTTATAAAATTTAAATGAATAATGTTTCCTTAATAATTTCTCTCCGTCGATACTCACAATTCCATAATATTGCATGAGAAATCAAAAAGAAAACCTACTTAAAAATGTGTATTACAAAATTAGCTTCTTATCTACTTCAATGTTCTGCTTGATGTAAATTATTTTTATTAGGTGGAAACACTCTCCCATTTTATGCTCTAAATAATCTCAACTATTTCACAATCATTGCCAAGATAAATAAAAGATAACACAACATATCTAAATCCTCGTTTTTGCTTTAATCTTTGGTTGTCCATTAACAACAAATCTATTAATGAATTAAATATACGATGACGTTTTGATAATACCTTGATTTCGGGGATGGTCTTTTAAGTATTTCATACATCAAAAGACACGAACCACCACCTTCAATGTATTAAAATTAGACTAGACTTTGAGCCATAGTCAACAGAAAAATTAAACTAACCCAAAAACATTTTACTCCAATTAATTCTTACTCTGCTTTGATAACTTAAAAACATCTGGGAAGACTATTAATGGATTAGTTCTCCTGTATGCATTGTTAAAGTAAATCCCAATGGTAGGTACTTTACTTTTACAAGAATCAATGGTCCACGGTTCTTGTTTGTGTTTTTTATTACTTTGTGAATTTTTGTAATTAGATTTGTAATTTGATTATTCATCGCCACCATTGTGTGCTAGTTAACTGGCTAATCATTTAAATGCATTGTAAAACCTATATTATATTATTTTTTATTTACATCTGCATAAACAAGCATAGAATGTGCAGTCATACAAATACCTGGGAGCCTGGATAAAACAATCAGGTGACCAAACAAGAGAAATAAGAAGAATAGAAATAGTCAACATTTACGAAAATGAAAACGTTGTTCACCAGTCAAGATATCAAGATTGGACTTAGGATGAGGATGCTGCGTTGCTACGTCTTTTCCGCGCTTTTGTATGGAGTGGAGGTATGGACTCTCAAGAAGAATCACACAGACAAACTACAAGTCGATAAGGTCCGGATAGCTGTGATGATAGCAAACCTCCGATAGAAAACGCATTATAAGAAGATAAGCACTATATACCTACACATATACTCAATTATAAAAAATTTTATTTGTAAAATTTTAAAATTGTGTTTTTCTGTTACAAATACAATAAGCCAGCTCAAAAGCAAGATGTGTAAGTAATTTGTTTCGTGTGTTTTCTATTGATATAAGATAGTACAAAGAAAATAGGTGTTTGATAATATCATGGATTAAATCACATACAGGTAAAGACTCAGCGCTCTGAACAATATACAAAAATTCTACCTGGTACAGCAAGAAGAGTTATTTATGCCTTTAGAATTATTCTGAAAGTATAAATTTATCTTAACAAATATAACAAACCTAACCTAACAAATATAAGAAACTCTTTACCAGTTTTACTCGCCTCAAAAAATAAAATAAATGGAAAATAATTCTATTAACCTCCAGGGTTATTAGCATTACAATGCATTGTTTATTAGTAGGGTTTTAATGTTGTTAGGCAAATTAAGGTCTATTAAAAATTGGGTTTTTTATTGTGTATCAAAACAAGATCAGAGAAAATGTAAAAACGATAACAAGTTTTGCATAGTAGGTTTGCAAAAATAATTAGCTCATAAATTAACATAAAATCTTGAAACCGGCCAAGTGTAAACATATTAATGACATTATTTTCATCAAATATCTGCTTGTCATGACTAAAAAACCAGTTATCTTCAAGAAAAACAAATTTTAATTTCATACTTGTTTACAATTTTTGTGATTCAACATTCATTAGATGTTTAAATTTAAAATTCCAAATAGAATTACCTATATAAGTCATAAGCAAACAACAAATTAAACCAAAACTGTTTGAATGTCTATATTTTTTGAAACAATCACCATAGCAACTAAAACAAATAGGCAATTTGTAACGGTAATTTTTCCTAACGACTGTGATAGAAAATGATTAGAGCCGGTCCTCGCATATAAACGAATTTATTCTGGTTCCGAGGCCGTCACTGGTTGTGTTCTTATTGATAGTCGATAGTGGCTGATACGATTGGTATTAAAAGGTGCGTGTATCTACTACATTAAATTCACAATATAATTATTATCGATTTTGATTGCTAAACAAAGCTTATACCTTCTATATATATATATATATATATATATATATATATAAATATATATACCCAACGTACGACGACGTTGTCCGATATCTAGACGCCATTTTCTTCGATCTTCCCATTGACCTCCTGTAGGTTTCTTAAACTCATGGCTTTCTTTATCCCCTCGCTCCATGTTATTTTGGGTCTTCCTCTTTTCTTTTTGTGATGGGGGAACGTTCCATTGCTTGTTTTGGTAATCTATACTTCGATAATCGTTCGATAATAATGATCGAATCCTCCAGTCCCATTCTTTGTCAGATGTCTTCGTTTTTCACTCCATCTGCACGGGGAATTCTTGCTGCTCGTCCAAGTGCATCCATTTCTGTAGCTACTGGCATTTTTTTATTCCTTTCGGTCATTCTCCATGATTTTGAACCATAGAGTGGGCTACTTTTAATTATTGTGTTGTATATGTGGTATTTTCTCTGTCTGGTTATTTGTTTACTCCAGAGAATTCTATTTAGACATCCTGCACTTTATCCAACCGAGTCACTCCGGCTATACTTCTCAGACTACTCATTTCCGCAGCATTAATCCTATTTTCATGCTTCTTTTGCCAAACCCAACATTCACTACCATACATAAGTGTAAAAACCAATGCTCCATATGCACAGCTAGTCGTGCTTTTTATGACACTTTCTGGCTGTTCATAAAGCTATTCAGTGCCCCAATAATTTGTTTTTCTGCCAACACTCTTCGCTCAATGTCACTGTCATACTTTCCATCTCTTGTAAACGATGCAAAAGACCTAAATAATATTCTTTTTGACTGTTTGGCCAGTTGGAGGAACTCCTTGATATTTCACTTACTTCCAAATAAATATACTTATCGATATTCATCACTCACATTTTAACAAAATACAGTCTTATTACTGTTTCTCCAATGCAGTAGGTAGTAAAAAATTTTAATTTTAAAAATTAATAACTTAAAATATAAATAATAATTTTAAATACAGCATATAAATTTTCATCTCCTATTTTGTAAAAGGAGCAACAGGTTTATTAAATTATTAACAATGGAGTTTTTTTAGAAGAAAGGGGCTCAAGGATGTTGGATTCAACCTCAAAAAAAATATTTATTGTTACTAAAAATCCCATGGATTCACAAAAACTTCTCAAGTGTGAGAATAAAAAAAATGAATATTTTATTTTATCAACCAATTTATAAACTTATCTTATTTTCTTGCTACATATTTTGAGAAAAGATAAATATTATACCAGACTGTTTAAAATTACATAACATAAAACATTTTTATAGAAATGGTTGCCCCATGTCTTAATAATAATTAATTAAATTTTGTTTATAAAAAATAGTATTAAAATATTGAAGGGTAAATAACAATGGTAAACTAAAAGTGGAATAGGTTGTCATTAGAAAGTAAATAAACCAAATTTTATGTAGCCTATAAATTTTAACATCAGAGAATGTTCATTCCTTCACTAGTTGTGAGTCTTCTCTAACTGGGTTTACCTGTAATTTTTTCCTAGAACCAATTTTTCTGAATAAAATTGTATAGGTAGCTCAGCTAAATGAAAGTTTACCTGCTATTATATTGTGGATCTTTTCATGTTTTTTTTAGGACAACTTAAGAAAGCAATAGTACACAAAGGTAACATGAATGTAGGTACCTTGAAATAAGATTTACAGTGATATTTTATTAATATTACATATTGCCATCAAATATTTAATTTAGTAAAGTTTCAAGCAAGAAAAATATAATCTCTCAGTACTTTAAAGGAACCTGTACAATATAAATATATATAAGCTAAACTTATTATCCAAACCGATTAGAAATAAAAAGTTGATTTTAAAAATGATACTAAAAACATCAGATTAATATAAACTCTTAAAAATACATCACTTGATATACCTAAATCAAAGTTTACAGAATATATATATTTATTCTGTAAACTTTGCCTAAATTAACCAAACGACATTAAACAAAAAAATAAATTAAAGCCGACTGTAAATAACAGCGGTTGATTGAAAAATTATAACTAAAATTACTATTCAAAAATTATGTCATCAAAACAAAAAAGCTTAAGGTGTAAAGTATCTAAAACAATCCCAGGGCACTTCAAGTCATTGTCCCTATGCCTTACTAACGGAAAAATAATCAATTTTACCTACCTTAAGCCTATTTAGATTGCCGTCACGGGCAGCATTGTATACTACGCTTTTGTAATCCATTATTTGAGTCACTTTTCACTAGGTAATCCACGAAAATCGCACTAAAATTAACAGTTCCTATTTTTTTTAAACTTCCATTATCACTCAAGCAGGCTACTGCCGCAGCTGATTTGACAAGGAACACTGAAAAACGAAACGAGCTACGGAGCTACGTTTTGAATTGAACGAATGCTCGAAGGACGACTAACTTGTCGATTAGAGCACCATCTCTCGGTTATCTGGTGCAAACAAGCTTTTACAGGTTTTACAAAAATGTTCGACTAATACTTTTTACAATAGCGTACTACTTATGATTTAAACCAACATTAATATTGTTAGCTTAGCTTATATCTTACGACAATAGATCACACTAATGTCATTATTTACAAAAAATAAAAATGCAATATACACTTTTTCGATTTTATTAACTTAAAATATTAAGTCAACTGCTTATCAACTTTTAAACTTTAAAATATTTGATTAAAAAATAAATCGTTGAATTCACGGATCAATATGTCAATTAATTAACATTTTAATTAAAATATTAATGCTTTCATATTTAATAATTCAAGCAACTTCTCAAGTTTGGTTTTAAATTTGATTTAGTTGGCTTCTTATGACAACTATTTCAAAGATGTTAAAAAAAAATATAATTCCTGAAAAAAGTGTTCGTGTGGCATCATCGTGTATGTCAAATTAAGCGTCAAAGTACAACCACCATGTAAATTCACTTGTTTCCTAGAAATTTTATTTAACAAGACAACACCGTTTCAGTCCATGTGGACTAGACATGAAGCTGTCATGAGATGTAGGCGTTTTAAACCGAAATTCGACAATCTAATTGGCTAAGAATGCCCTGACGTTTCCTGCACACTACCACGTGGTTCAGTTCTCCCGCTTCGACAGATGAGTTTGTTCGGTTTGGTTCGGATTGTGTTCCTCTTCATAATCAGGTTTATTTTTGTTATTTTTTCATAAAAATGATAAAAATATGAAATAAATTTTTACAGATTGCCGATACCGTGAATTGAAATGTGTCTTTGTGCTAAATTTCGGATGTAGTTTCAGTGAAATCTAAAAAGGACGTGTTCGTGTCGTATTTTGAGGTTAAGAATTGATTTCAGTTGTTTTGATTGATAACTTGTTCCGAATTATGATGATTTTTTTTATGGTTGGGACATAAAAAAACGTGTTTTTGTGTAATTTTAGTGATATATAGGATATATTTTTCAAACAAGCATGTATCCAACTCCGAGACACCCATCTAATACGGTAAGTAAAATTTCTTCATTTTTCTAGCAAATTATGTGTAACATAAGCGCATCGTACAACAGGGTTGAAATTGTCTTCATTTTTTTATGATACATCAAGAAAAAAAATGTTCTTAATTTATTTCCTAATACAATAAAAAGTAAAAATACACGGATAATACCTGCAAGTTTTATCCGCTACAATAAAAGCAATGCATTTCGTGCAAATTTTTGTGAGTATATAATTGCACATCAAGTCATTAAGTAAATAATAGTTATCCATATTAGAAATTGAAAATTGTAGTTTATGTTCTAAGCCGATCATCTTATGCGTTGTGATTGGCTACAACCTGTTGAATATTGTTTTGACTAATGAAGAATTTAACAGCTAAACGATTCCTACTGTGGTACCTAGTACACAAATTTTAACTTAATTAAATCAACCAAACATAACTAAATACCATAGTAAAACATTTAATAATTTCGTCTTACGTTATGTATTTCGTGATTTCTTTGGTCAAAAATGCTGATTAGTGATTGTGTAATATATACTATTGTTAGTTTTTTTTGACGGACATGAACTTGATAACGAAAGAGCAGAGTAGTACTTGACTCATAAAACACAGTTTTAAATGCACTTGTTCTTTTGTTTGCCCCAATTTATATAGGAAGGTAAAATAATTTAAAAATTGCTAGCTAACAATATATCTTTTACTGAAAAATTCAGTTATGTTTTTGGGTAATAATCTGATGGTATGGTACTTGAAGAAGGAAACCCTATATTTTAGTCACCCTAAAACGTTTATTTGCTTGTAATAAGTATGTCATTAACCATCATTACATAATTTAAATATTAAAGAAACTTTCATTGAAATTTTGCAACTGAAATTATGCTAAATAAGAAACTTAGTTTCTACGGCCAGGTGCCGTTACCCTGTTGAACTTGACAGACTGATATAATTTTACATTCAGTTTATTTCAAATCTTTTTTAAATATGTATACAGGGTGTTTTTGTTTTGTTTTTAAAGTAGCTACCCCGGATATTTTGTAAAATAAACTCCGCATAAAAATTCACTGCAGCAGGTCTATTTTGGTTTTGGGGCAGACACCTTTGGATATGTGTTTGATAGTTCCAAATGCAACCCCTTTAGCCCCACTGACCTCTACTTAATTTTTTTAAATGGGATGACTAACTACACTTGTGATACCTCATTTAAAAGGAAATTCTCAAACAAATTCAACGGTATAAGTGGTTTTTCAAAAATTTTAAATAAAAAAAAATATATTTTGAAAAATATTTAGTTGTTTTTCCCATTTAACCTGTTAATTACACTAGGTAGTCAAGTTAGATGTAAATATATTACATTTGACGTCTCTTTCGCCCTCCGTGACCCCCTACATTTCTCCGCACAGGCACGTAACTTGGACAATAAGTATTTATGTAACATTTAAGTGTAGAGTAATTTTATACTATCGCGGTCTCCTCGTTTTTTGACTCTAGAAAATCGAAAAATCAACATTTTTGAGTGCTTTTTTTTAAAACTTCGTTTTTACGGCGGATTTACGACAAAAATTACGGGAATAAAAAAACAAACACTCATATTAGTTGCAGGGCTTTCAATGTTCATGTAAACGCACTCATTCACGTATGATAACTTTTTTGCAAGTAATCGAATAACGTTTTTATATTGTTTTTTTAATCTACATAAAAAAACGAAAAAATAAAAAAAAAATTATGTAAAAATGTTGATTTTTTATGTTTTTACAGTATAAAATAAAACAATTGACTTTTTCTCACATATTATTGTTTGTACCATTTTTATCAAGTAATCATCAAAGTAATATATTGAACATTGAAGAATCATCAGTTTTGTATAATTTTTTTTTGTAAATTTTCATTTTTTTGTGTAGATCAAGGAAATAAGTATTATCTAACTACGAGTATAAATGTTATATACGATCATAGGAGAAAAAAGTTGATTTTAAGAAAGATTAATAAAATTTCATTTGTAAAAAATTAATAAATAAACATTTTTATGATTTTTTTTTAAAATGTTCGTTTTTTTGTTAGATTAATAAAAAAAATATATATATGAACTTCATTTGATGCTTTGCCAAAAAAGTTATGAACGATTATATTCAAAGAAGTGCGTTTATGATCGCATTTAAAGTCATCAAACCATATGAAATCTGTAAGTGAGATATTTTCTATATTTTTTTGCATAAATTCGCCGTAAAAACAAAGATTTTAAAAAAAAATTCATCGAAATCGGATGGTATTTCAACTTTCTAGAGCCAAAAAACGAGGGAACCGCGATAGTATAAAATTACCAATAATTGTACTTGTTAGAGTAATTGGGAAAACAAATTAATTCAATAATTTTAAAAAAAATTTGAAAAAAACAAATGCGGGTTTTACTTTACAAGATATCCGGGGTGGATAAAAAAAACACCCGGTATATATATATATATATATATACCATTTGATGAATATTTTGCAATCTTAACAAAACTAAACTTCAACTTAATAATGGCTCCAGGGGCGTACTCGCTGACCATAATCCGTAACAATATCCTGCTCCAAACAATTTTGCATTCTATTCTACAGCACTGTAGGAAGAATTGGAAAAAATCTTCTCATTTGTAAGATTTTTGTCGATGACTTTCTTCGATCTATCTTTTTATGATTGATTTAAACCATTGATGCATCTTTATTAGGAAAGGCACAGCTAATAGCATTGTATAATGCACAGTGACAAAACTAAGCCTTACCAAAAATATAAGAGTCCATCTTAGGGGAGATGTTACTGCTGGACAATTCTCAGACCTGTTGGTTAAAATAGGAAATGGTGATTTCCCGGAACTGGCTAATAATAAAATTCTCCCTACAGGGTTGGGTACAATTGTTTCCACTTTAGAAGAGCTTATAGCTAAAATTCACCCAAACAATAATATTAACGATAAACCTGCAGAGTGGTTATGCGAGCGTGCCATCCTAACACCAAAAAACGAACAAGCCTCAGTCATAAATGAATTACTTTTGAGATCATTCGAAGGGGTCGAATATCAATATAAACCCGTCGACTCTGTGATAACCACCGATGATTCACGTATTAAAATTGAGAGCTGGCGCGCCAATTATATTTCTGCGCAATATAAATCCACCAAAATTATGCAATGGAAACAGATTGCAAGTGAAAACATTGCATCGCAATGTAATTGTAATGTAATGTAATAGTGGCAACTATACTGATTTCCCATTAAAGTCTGTTTCGCCATAACCATAAAAAACAGGTAACAGGTTTGTTTTATTTAATACCCTAAACTTGAAAACCTAAAGCAAACCAAGTGCCCCATGACAGAATTTGCTACAGGCCCCGCGCTGGCTTAATCCGGCACTGGTTACAATAGGAATAATTCCTTGTCACTGTCTTTCTGAAATGAAACCTCTAAAGCGACGCATTTCGTTAGATGTTTTCTGAGATGAAACACAAGGTTGCTTACCGGTCTCTACTTCTTGAGCCTCATCGCTAACACCTCTTTCGATATTCCTGTCGCAGCCAATACTCGGTAACAAAAGATCTCGGTTGAAATTTGCCTTGCTTTTTATAAATTAAATTAAATTTGCAATTACTTGTTTTGTTTCTTGCCCATTTTAAATTGGTATTTTTATTACAAAAAACATCCACACACCCACATTTAAAATTTTCGCGCGCACTTTGTAATAGGGTTATTTGGCAATCGTCTTGTTTTGTAAGCGTTCTAGTCTCATTCTGTCAAATATCAGCCACGTAAGAGGCCTTTTAATAGTAATTCATTTATACTGAGCATAAACTGCCGATAAAAACACTTGATTTATGATTTTTTTCGTTAGAGTTTTATCGAGTTAACGCGTAAATCTTTATGTATTTATTTCGATCTATATGTATAGGTTTAATAAGTGTTATTTTTTTTAATACTCCCAAAGTGCTATCGAATTGTGATAATTTCCCGCTACAGATGGCCAACTGGCTAATACACCGATAAGTGGCTCTCGAATAAATACAAGTACCTACCTCTATTAAAAATCGCAGGTACTCTCGCAATCTTAATCGTGTGTATCTACAAATAAATGTTCGCATTTAAAGTATTTACAATGTTTACATAGATATGATGAAAATATTATTTAATCTTATCGTTTTTATTGTAGTTTACCCAACGTAATCGATATTTACCAGTTTACACAGAAAATTTATAATACAAATATTTAAAGACAATTATTATTAAAGTACCAACGGTGTGAATAATTTTCCCATTATTATTTGTAATATTAGATTTATGCTGGTATTTTTTAAAGAAATTTTCTATTTGCTTTATCGATGTTCCAATATTTAAATTTTTCACTGTCATGGTCACTCTAACTGCACAACGTTAAGTCTGTTAATTAAATAATAGCGGGCATACACGCTACGAACTACCGAAGACATCTACCTGTGCAGGTGTGCATGCGCAGAGCCAGCAAGCCAAAGGCTGGGTATTCTGTGAGAAGCTAGAAAGTTTTTTACTACTGATCAACTGTTGACGACGTACAAGGCTCAAATTCAACCTCTACTGGAGTATTGCTCGCACATGTGGGGTTTAGCACTAAGGCATTCTCTTCGTCTTCTAGATTCCATTCAGTAAAGGGCCATTCGGTTGATAAACAGCTCAACTCTCACAGATACCCTTCACCCTCTATATATCTACAGATATTTTCATGGCAGATGCTCCAGAGAAATAAAAACCTTCGGCCACATTCGGCCGAAGAACTCTGCACGCTGATCAGTCTCACCCATTTATTCTCAAGATTGACACTACAAGGACCAATCTCCATCAAGAATCCTTCATTTACAGGGCTGCTACGGAATGAAACAAGCTTCCAAAATCAGTTTTTCCAGAGAACTATGACCTGAAACTTTTCAAAAAGCGGGTCCACAATGATCCTTTTTCTATAATCCCTCCCCCTTCTAATAGTCGCAGTGCGGGCCGTTCGCGGCCCACACGATAGGTCTATCCTTTTTGCGACTATTTTCAGTAAAAAAAAATAAGCGTTGTGGGTAGCAAAACGTTTGGACCATGTACATTTTTTATTATTTTTAAAATAAATATCTAATGTATATTTAAAAATTCTTAATTGCTGTACGAGACATTTATTTAATTTTTATAAAATGGTATTAGGTGCCACCTTTTTTTATTATAAGAATATTTGCTAATTATTTGTGTGACGTCCACCACATTTTTAAAGAAAAAATATTAATTTTTAATATATTTTTTTCCCCCAAATTGCTACGAAATTTTAACATTCTAGACAAAATTTCTTAAAGAAAAAGTCAAGATTTCCTAACTGTTAGGAAATATTTATTTCCTTACTGTAAGGAAATGATATTTTCTTATAGTTGTTAGTGTTCTACATAAATGATTGAAAACACGTTGTTTATAAAAAATTAATTTATAGTTTGAAAAGCTCAATGCATTGCAGAATACATTTTAAAATTAGTTTGTTATATTTACAGTTATTTGACAGTTGGTACATTTATTAAAAATTGGAGGAACATTATTAGAACTATGAAAAACATTTTGGACAACATGCGAGGTAGTAGGGTTTGCCACCTTAACCTTATTGTTAGGAGATACTTCGGTATATCCTTCAGCAACGTTTGATGATTTCCATCCGCCATGCCTCTTTAAACTAGTTATGTCGGCACCAGAATCAACCAATATTGTTGCAGAAGACCGACGAAAGCAGTGACTAGTATATTCAGTCGGATTTTCCAAGTTCAAATAAATAGTAGCTATTTTAGGCATTTTTCTAAATTGATAAATTCCTACTACTTGTCTATAACCCTTTCCGCTTTAATATTTAAAGGAAAATCGGTCACTGTTCATATTATCTGGTCTTAACGAAACATACTTTCGATAAAGATTCAAGTACATCTGATTAATTACAAATGATGTTGGTTTGTTGGTCTTCGAATCAGGTATGCTTTTGAAAAGCTTAGATTCTAGGCCCTCTACATCGTGTAGAGTCATTCGGACTAACTTGTCCATTTTACAGGCCCCAGAAATACCAAATAATAAAGCCACGTAAAAAACGAATAAATGTGTAATCTAAATAGAAATTAAAACCTTGTAAATTACCTTAATCATTAAATTTTCTTTATCTCGAGCTTCCTGGATAAATTTTTCGATTTCTTCCTTTGTTAAAATCTTAGATTTGTTTGCCCTATAACCTTCAGCTTGCCATTTCAATAAAGAACGAAGTTTTGAATAGGTAGATATATCTAAATTGGAAAAATATACATACATACGAGTCACGCCTTTTTCCCATAGGGGTAGACAGAGACCACTTCCTTCCACTTGCTACGGTTCGTACACACATCTTTTGCTTCCTCTACTTTCATCAGTGCTCTCATACATGCTCTTCGGTTGTTGGTACTCTTGACCTGGCCTTTCTTCAAAACAATGTTGATCTGATCGAAATATGTTCTCCGAGGTCAAACTCTACCGATTTGCCCATTCACACTCGCCTTATAAATTTGTTTCGTCAATCTTCCTTCATCCATCCTTTCTACGTGTCCAAACCATCTAATTAGAAGAAATAGGGAGAATAATTGACTGGTTGGTTGACTTATTGAACAATTGACTGATAATTGTGAAAGTTGCAATAGAAGACGGGCACTCGCCAGCCGCAAACGTGATTACACTGGCCGAGTAGGAAGGCGAACGGTGAACCACCGAGTGGATAAATGGTGGAGGGTCCCTACTCGGCCGAGAAAATAGAACACGGTTTTATTCACTGACTCGCTCAAAATTACCCGCTCGGCCGATTACATTGTGGCTTACTGGGCCGAGTCTGCTGTCTCGGCCTAGCACTCGGTAGGTGTAATTGGGTCATTACTTGGCCAATATTGATGCCCGTCAAAACAGCAAAACGACTCTTCCTCAAGCCGAGTGCTCGTCCAGTGTAAACCAGGCATAACACCTTCCATCGAGAGATGAATTTTTATTCAGCGAAAATTAAATTAAATTTTATCGATCATCAAATAAGCCGTAAAGTGTGTAGGTAGGATACGCGAAATAGTCGCAAACGTTTAAAAGGAAATCAGATCTCTTTATTATTATTGTTCGTTGTAATAAACCTGAAAATAAAACGGTCGACACTTTTATGTATCGCCATATTTTTCCCGCCGATCGGGGCTCGTAAACGCGAATTGTTGACATTGTTAAATACAAAAATGCGAATAACAAAAAAAAAATTGCTTTCCAATACTCAGTCTCGCGCGATGATTAGCATCAGGCGAATATTGTTTTAAAATTTATGAACGATTCAGACTGACTATTTAAAGACACGCTTTACAAAAAGGAGCTAAACCCCCGAAAGTTAATTTTCGGATATAAAGAAAAGCGAAATAGTTTTTTTTTAAAGTAAATGATTTTAATTTTTAAAAAATATTTCAAGCACTTATACAATAACAAAAATTTTTTGAGAGAGATGTAAAAAATAGAGCTAGTGATTTGCTTCGAAGGATTCGAATTCACCGAATTCAAGAAACTTCATGCAAGATCGCTCATTACATGTGACAGTTGACAGTATTTCTTTTGATGCGTTAAAAACTAATGCCGGTGTCCCCCAGGGTTCCATCCTGTCCCCCACCCCATTTCTTTTACACATCAACGACCTCTTGAAAACCACCACGAACCCCATTTACAGTTTCGCTGACGACAGCACACTTGTCTCAACTTTCATATCCTATCGATCACTTTCGGTGAATGATACAAATAGACTCGGGCAGAAACAGGTTGAATCCATCAATAGAAATCTTGAAGCAATCTCGAGTGGGAAACCAACAATCTTGTTCAGTTGAACGCCCAAAAAACACAAAGCTCTACGTTTTCCGAGAAAGTGAATTCCTCAAATCATCCCATCACAATGTCCGGAAATACCCTTAAACCAAGTCCCTCCATCTCGATTTTGGGAGTCACGGTGTCCAATAATATGTCTTGGCATGACCATGTTGCTAACATCGCAAAGTCGGCAAGCCAGAGGCTAGGTTTTCTGTGGAAAGCCAGAAAGTTATTTACCCCTGATCAACTGTTGACGACGTACAAGGCTCAAATCCGACCTCTACTGGAGTATTGCTCGCATATTTGGGGTTCAGCACCAAGGCATTCTCTTCGTCTTCTAGATTCTCGGTTGATAAATAGCTCAATACTCACAGATACCCTTTACCCACTAGAACATAAAAGAAGAGTTGCAGACCAGACATTACTCTACATATATTTCCATGGCAGATGCTCCAGAGCAATAAAAAACAGGGCTGCTACGGAATGGAACAAGCTTCCAAAATTTGTTTTTCCAGAGAACTATGAGCTGCAAATTTTCAAAAAGCGGGTCCACAATCATCTTCTTTCTATAACCCCTTCCCCTTCTAATAGTCGCAGTGCGGCCCACACGATAGGTCTACCCTTTTTGCGACTATTTTCAAAATTAAAAAACCTAGAAAGACATTCCTTAGAACACTATTAATCTTTGAATTTGAAAATGTCTCAAAGTGTTATTTAGACTATCCCAATACATACATTTATGTTAATCCATTTTTTTAATGTTAATTTAGTTGACTTTTTATTTATATTCAAGATTTTGAGATCACTTACATACATTTCATTAGATATCCTTATGGCTTTGCAAAAGGTTTTTTGTCACTTACACCATTTTTCTTAATCTTGTTTTTAAAATTTTGACATTTCCTGATGTCATAGTATAATTCCTAATTTTTAATCAAAAGGGTTTCTGTTGTATTCCAAAAAAAAACAGATAGAGGAAGAAAACGTTAATACGGTACGATTAATTTTGCCGTTAACGTGTTAAAAATTTTATGAAAAATTTTCTACCGCACGCAGTGCTTTCGAATTATAACAGCTTTTGTCTGGGGTCCGTTGTGTAAGACCTTTTTACGTTGAAATTTATTACCGCACTCGAGTAACGCGATCATATTCGGATCTTTTTATGTTTTAAGGAAAACGTTCCATCAAATCACGGTCACTGTACGATTTAAATGACTTTTTGTTTAAAAATATTGCTTTGATTTATTTCGCCGAAGTTTCGCGAGTGAATCATAATTTTGCTAATTCACCAATTGTGACAATCTGTATACTTCATAACCATCTGTGCGAACGAAACTGTATATCAGGTGAAATGGCCTTTGTCCAGCAATCAGTAAAATTAAGGTGTGTTTTTCACAGTTTATAAAAAGGCGTATTAAACTCTAAATCCATAGAAGTGGAATCTACCATTGTGGAAAAAATGTTAGCCACCTTTTTTTAATGGTAATCCATTTTTTATAAGATTCCAATATCGGAATTATTGGTAGTGGTCGATCTCGGAGAACATATCTCGATCAGATTAACATTGTTTTGAAGAAAGGCCAGGTCAAGAGTACCAACAACCGACGAGCATGTATGAGAGCACTGATGAAAGTAGAGGAAGTAAAAGATGTGTGTAAGAACCATAACAAGTGGAAGGAAGTGGTCTCTGCCTACCCTTATGGGAAAAAGGCGTGAATTTTTATCTGTATCTATGTAGTTATTGGTTAGTGCACTTGGTTTGCGTGTCTTGGGAAACAACCTTGCGTGAGTGAGCGTGATTGCAATTTTTTTCTGTATTTTTTAATTTTTTTTACATTTTATGACATATATTATAATAATAATAATAAACATTTCTGACGTATTTTGCATCATCATACTCTAGTTAAAATAGACATTTAACTTTGGAAGAATTCGCATAAAGCTAAAGGTTGGTACATATTACTATTACCTAAGAACTAAAATGGAAAATGATTTACCAGAGTAAGTAGAAGCTTATTAAATAAATTCCACTACTTAAAAAACATATTGTTACGATGTTTCGTTTTTGGTTCGTTAATTTAAAACACTCAGTACAAAAACTAAACAATTTATTTCAATCTTTCTATGTGTAATATAAAAAACACTTAGGTATTCGCTGTTCAAGTCTCTATGTTCACAAAACTAATCTTCACTTCTTAAATTTACTTTTTGCGGCACCGCGGTCCTTATATAGGTATGAAACAATATTTCTAGAATAAACGTTACTTTTTCTGAATCTTCACAAATATTCTAATTACCATCTCCCCTTCTCTAGGTGCCGTCTCTGCTTCGAAGGTTGGCAATCATCATAGCAATTCTTATTTTTGAGACCGCAGCTCTAAATAGTTCATTATTACTGCATCCAAACCAATCCCTAAGGTTCTTTAGCCATGAATTTCGTCTTCTTCCTTTAGATCTTTTGCCTTGGATTTTTCCCTGCATAATTATTTGTCGCATTTGATATTTTTCTCCCCTCATGACATGTCCCATGTACAGCAGTTTTCTTCTCTTAATTGTCGGTATTACTTCTCTCTCCTTATGCATACGTCTCATCACTTCCACGTTGGTTATTTTCTTTACCCATGATATCCTCAATATTCTCCGGTATATCCACTTCTCAAATGCCTCCAGTCTCCTCATGTCGGTTACCTTCAGTGTCCAGGCCTCCATCCCATACTATAGTATAGACAGCACACAGCATCTCATCAGTCATATTTTTAAATCAAGGACAACAAAAAAAAGCCTCTTCATTCTTGTAAAGGTGCTTCTTGCCTGTTTTATTACCATCGCAGGCCTTTAATTGCCGCCCGTGACTGTAAATCATTCGCTAATGTGTCGGGCGTTTGATGTTACCAAAAAGCCATAAATCATACGACATCTGTTTAGGACGATACACCGCATTGTGCCCTCAGATCGGATAATTGCTCCAGGGGCGTACTTGCTGACCACAAAAGTCCTTTATGCCTTAGTTTAATTAAGACTTCAATGTGACGTTCTTGCTCTTTTTGTTTGACAGAGTGTGTTTGGGGTGACATACTCCACAACTCGAAAAGTTAACTATTCAATCGGATATTAGAGAAAGATTCTTTTCTAGGCCTATTTCTTGATCTGGAGAATATTAAAACTCTTCTGGATGGAATTCATGGAGGAGACAGAAAGAAATACCTCTTTATTGATGATACTTCCTATCAAAAAAATAAGTTAAGACTCAGAAAAATTCCTGAATCTTAATTAAAATAAAATAATGCATGCAACAAGAATCCTTACAAAACACGAAAGAAATGAAGCTTGCAACAACCCCCATTGTCGACATCTTGGAATGTTCGAAGGTACAGGACTACCCATTTAAATATGGGTGGCATAAAAGGCCTTATTGGTGGCGGTTCATGGGACAATTGACATTGATAACAGCTCCAGGAAAAAAGTCCTTCTTTACCAAAACCCAAAAAAATCACACAGCTCCCGACGGTCGAAATGCCAGAGGAACTTTTTAACAGTAAAAACTTTTTAATTATTTTTTGTTCCCATTTGTCTATCTTTTATTTACTCCTTTTTTATTATAAATCGAACCATAGGCCTCACTGCGTAGGTATTTGCATATGAATTTACCCACGTCTCTGTAATAACAATTTTAATGATTTTATTTTATAAAAATTCCATTTACTTCTCCATGCCGATGTAAATTCGTTCGTTAATCATCCCCCATTTGTAAATATCAGTCTAGAACGAATTTTATACAGGGTCCTGCGCTTTGTTTATTTCACCGAACAGTTCATACAAATGTTAATTCATTAAATACATTTTCATGGTGATGCTGTTTAAAATTTCTATTCTATTTTGATTCAGTAATAAATTCTATGACTAATAACAATTAGAATTTGAATTTTTAACACGGTACATATTAACACAGTTACGTTTTTGAGTATTCTATAATAATACTAGTATCAAATTTTGTTGCTCCAGAAAAGGTGTTAATATTTTTACATACATACATACATACATATAGTCACGTGTTTTTCCCGTAGGGATAGACAGAGACCACTTTCGCTACAGTTCGTAAACACATCTTTTGCTTCCTCTACTTTCATCAGTGCTCTCATACATGCTCGTCGGTTGTTGGTACTCTTGACCTGGCCTTTCTTTAAAACAATGTTGATCTTATCGAGATCGATGTTCGTCGAGGTCGACCTCTACCGACCTCCGTCCATTCACACTCGCTTTATAAATTTGTTTCGTCAATCTTCCTTCATCCATAATTTCTACGTTTCCAAACTATCTCAGCATTCCTTTATCTATTTTTGTAACCACATCTTTTTTTATACCACAGCATTCTCTTATCTCACTATTCTTTACTTTATTCAACCGAGTCACTCCGGCTATACTACTCATTTCCGCAGCAATAATCTTATTTTCATACCAACACACCTCTATGCACAGCCAGACGTGTCTTTTTTGACACTTTCTGGCTATTCATAAAGCTATGCAGTGCCCCATTCATCTGTTTTCCTGTCAACACCCTTCGCTCAATATCACTGTCATACTTTCCATCTCTCGTAAACTTTGAACCCAAGTACACAAATTCATTTACTCGTTCCACTCTTTCTCCCTTAATTAGAACTTCACAATTTGTCATGTTTTCTTCTCCTTCAAAAACCGTTACTTTCGTTTTGCTTACATTTATTTTCATCCCTTTGATTTTCAGGGCATCATTTATAACATTAACCATCGCCTGCAACTCCTCTTCAGATGACGCTAATATGAATTGGTCGTCGGCGTAAAGAAGGCATTTGACGATCAAATCATTTATTTTTAATCCGTACGCACTCTCTTTCAAATCTTTTAAACAATCGTCTATATATAGGTTAAATAGCCATGGCGAAGCCACACATCCCTGTCTCACACTTTTTTCTATGTTAAACTAGTCCGTGTATCTTTGTAAAGGGTTATTATATTTTTAATTATAATTATATTACTTGGCGGTATAATATTGTACATTTTTGGCTTTATTACAGCAATAACCCTTTGCATTTTATCACATGAACAAAAAGGTATGTTTAACATTTTTTTGTGTTGTTCTCTTATTGAGTACAAGTAATTTTTTATTTTTAAATCTGAAATAGAACTTACCACTTGCGTAAAAGTATAGATATCTGACCTTTACTAATGTCTTGTTGTATTGGAGCCTTTTTTGATTCGTGATCGTCATTTTTTTTTATCTACTCGTCAATTTTTTTATACTTCGTTTTCCAATTTTTGTTATAATAATGCATAAACTTATTTCCGTACTTTTGTTCAACGTTGATAATCGACAATCTAAAACGGAAATAGAACTTAACGTTCGATTTATTCGCTAGATTTTGTCTACAATCTAGATTGTAATGTAACAGAAACAGTCTTGAATTGACATTATGGAGAATTAAGTAAATATTGCTTTGGCTATTATCTCGGTTTGACTCATCTTCATAGCGGCTTTTTTTTTCAGTCTAATGACATTATAAAGAGATAAAAATAAAATCGTGAGCCGATAAGCTTGTCTTAAATAGGTTAGGTGAAGATCATATTTAAACCCATTTGTTGGAAATCAGTACTCCCAACTGTACAATTCCTCTTTGAAAAATTCATTGATTTTCAAAAGTACTCAGTACGGCCCTGACGACGACAAAAAATTAACTAAAAGTCACGCATTCGTTACGTGGAAATTAGCATTCGGATATAAACAAAGGGTCCCGTGCAATTTAGAACACGTGCACTTATTATGCCAGAACATTCCGAAATCGTCGCGCGCAATTTTTAAGCAACATCGGCTGTACGGTCAGTGACCAATCAAAAACGCTGAATTTAACACGAGAAGAAGCCACATTCGAAACAATTTCCGGCTTCTCGCACTCTTTCGCATATCATCAGCCGAGGCATGAACACCTCTAGCGTTCATAGCAATGCTTTAAAACACCACGTGGTCATGAATTACTGACAACAATTGCCAAAGTTATCCATTTACAAGAGCACCACAAAGTTTGAAATGTTTTTATAGAGCTATGGCCAAGTTTTTCACTCAACACGTTCCAAAAGAAATGAGGCAAAAAGTTGTGGAATAAAAAAATAAAATATGGGCATATTTATAAATAACGAAAATCATATTATGGCTCATTTTGCGGTTCCCTGTTTTTTCCATGTCTTTTGCGTCATTTATAACTCATTAGTCGTACAAAAGGTTAAGAAAACATAAGTTTTCTTCACGTATCATTCGTCAAAAATTGTGTAAGAAGCCATTCCAGCGCCCTGTATACTGTTATAGACTAATCAAAACCGTAGATAAAACAGTGTGAGACGACTTTACCCGCGCTATGTCGATTCACGCGTCACCCACCTTTAACGTGTAATTACGAACAAGAACATGCCGCCAGAGGAGCTGTGGAGATGGAGAAAAGAGGAGGAAGACATAAAAGGGAGATATCGCCAGAGGTGGAAACGATTTATAACTGCACCGACTAAAGCTGTTATTTTCATCGAAATATGCATTTAAAATAACTGTGGGTAAAATAGTTTTACTATTTGTGTATATGCAAAAGTTTGTGCTCCACCTGACGGATAATTTATCAAGCTAGTTTGTAAGTAATCATAAAAAAGAAAATAAAGATACTTAAGCCCTTTGTTTTTCTCGATTGTTTGTTATAAAACTGCACTTTCCCACTATGCTTCTGTTAGCGGGCATTTTTGTCACCGGCCACATTTCGGCACGCTCTAAGATTGTTGATTTTTCTTAATATTATATTGGTGCTTTGGCGGGCCGCAGGTTGCCGACCCCTGATTTATAACATGAATGTTATTCACTTTTGAATTCTATTAGGTCTAAATATTTCAACGTTATTGATGTTGCTGATGATTTAAAATAAAATTAAATAATATTTTGGTCTGCATGTAATTATGTCCTCATAAACATATGAAAATCGCGTTTCACTGTAGACTTTTCATTGACGTTTTGTAAAATCAACATTCTGTGCCCATCTCTGTGACATCGGAAGAGGTGAGAGAATTGTCTCCATAGATATTATCAACTTCCCCCTCTGGCCCTCTGGCAACGTTCATTTATTAGGCAGCTTTCTGTAGACGAACGAAGCAGTCAGACATTATGGGAGACAGAGAAACGCCGTAACAGATATAGCAGCAGCAGATTTTTAAAACGAGAAATGAAATTGGAAAAGCTTATTCGTATTTGAAACACCCGCTATGTATCAAATAATTTGGACGACGTATGGTTCCAAAGTTTTCTAAAATTTTCAAGATTTCAATGACTCTTCTTCTGATAAGGAAAAAGCAAGTTGGATTATTGAAATTTTTAAAAAATAATGTCGAGTTGTAAATTGTATCGACTTGCTACATTTTTCTGTTTGTGTTTAGCATCTAAACAATTTTAATTTTAGATAGGTACTTATTTATTTGTTATACAGGGTGGTTCGTAAATAATGATACAAAGTGAAATGGAAAGTTCGCGGTCTCTAAATATTACGATCTGACGCAATTTGTTTTAATGATATTGATAATAAAAAATCTACAGGGTGGCAAAATTGAAACGTAAAAAATATTTTTTGCAATAACTTGAAATATTTTAGACGTACAATCGTAAAAAATTGAGGATAGGGTTTTTACAATACGAGAAATCATAATATGATATTAGTTTCGATGTATTTTCCGAAGGGCGTCACATGAGCCGATTGTACATCTAAAATCTTTTAAGTATTGCAAAAAATATTTTTTTACATTTCAACTTTGCCACCTTGTATGTTTTTTATTATCAATATTTTATTAAAGCAAATTGCGTCAGATCGTAATATTTAGAAACCGAGAATCTTCCATTTCACTTTGGACCATTACTTACGGACCACCTTGTATAATAATATTTGGTAATTATTTCTTTTTTTTTTATTCATGTTTTTAAAGAATTCTTTTGCGTAAAATAGTTCTGAGCTGTTTGCTTTAGACTTTTGTCGTTTCACAATTTTTGTAAATTTTATGAATTTATTTCTTTCAACAACTGGAAAACGAATACTTAAATCGTCTAATAAACCCATTATTAAGCTATTTATGACTTCATTGACGTCTTAAAGGCAAACATTATATGGCCAAGATCATCATAAATTACTATAATACGTGTTTCTCCTACTTTCTATCTTCCCCCACCCACTCAGCCGCCTTCTAGCGCTCGGCCGTGTAGAGTCATGTTTGCATTTTTTAATAAGCTTATATTAGTTTCACCTGTATGTTTGTATGTAACTTACTCTTTGGCCACGATTTGCCCAACTTTAAGCGATCACATTTAATTTAAACTTCGCAAACTTGCCAAAGACCGACGACAATGCAATAATTCGATCAAAATATCCGATTATCCTGATTAGTTTCACCAGAATTCATAAACTTCTTCAGGGATCCTTTGCATAAGAGTGAAAGAGATAGAACTACTATGACAATGTCATATTATAATTCACCCAATCCAATATACTGGTGAGAAACGTGCCGAGGGATGAATGGCAAGAGGGTGAGTAAAACAAATCGACTTAAAAAGCGAAAAATAAATTATAGTTTCAAAAAACTAAAACACACGCTTTTAGAATTAATCAAACTAAAAAGTAAAAAATAATAAGAATAAAATTACTGACGAGAAAATAAATGTCACTGTTCTAAAAGCGTGGGGTGCTTTGTATGACATTTTTAAACTAATTCTGCTTTTCGGAACGAAAGCACCCCACGCAATATTTACGTATGATCTAACACAATAAATTATAGTTTAAAAAACACCCTTGAGTTAATCAAATTAAAAAGTAAAAAATAATTCTTAACATAAGAATAAAATAACTGACGAGAAATTTTTTTTTTTTTGACAGTGACATTAATTTTAGTAATTTTATTTCTACGTTAAGAAATATTATTTACTTTTTAGTTTGATTAACTCCAATTTTAGTTCGATTCGTTTTACTCATCACTAAAAAAATTATGTAGTAAATTGTAAAAGCACAAATAGAATGCCTCGGCCAGGAATCGAACCCGGGCCGCCCACGTGGCTGGCAAGCATTCTATCACTAAACCACCGATGCATTTTGTTATGTGACGATTTCTACTAAATCGTGTTAAGAAACTTCGTTTCATTAAACGATTTTTCGGTTTGAATTTTTAATAAAAAGTCCGAAACACGACTCAAATATGAAGTACTTTTTTTGTGATGGCACAGTCGGTTTTCTATACCGATTAATGGCAAAAATCACTTATTACATGTTCCCCGTGGCTTGGCCCAATTCTGCACAATATCTTAGTTGTAAAACTTCCAGCCAAGTATCTCCTATCGATCATGTTGTGGAAACTCTGTCTTTTAAAACCGCAATGTTCAAATGACGATTTCTTCATTATCATTTTTCCAAATTTACCGGTAACATTATAAGTTTGGTCGTTTGCTACCCACGTTAAACACTCCCGAGCTACACCGTCCTGTCCGAGAAGTGAGAGAGAATATGCTCCCGTTCTAGAAAAATTTTACCTAGCGACATTTTACCACTTCCGACAATCGTACTCGTAAAATCGTTATCCCGCAACGTGGGTTGCATACAAGTTGTAACAATAAAACGCATCTTTGAACGAAAAAAGAATGAAAATGTCTAAAAGAAATAAAAGTTTCACCGCAACAGGAAAATAGTTGACCGCACTAATGTGATATAGAAATGTGCAAATAATAAAAAGCTGATTGATGCTGCTGACCACAAAAATAAAATGAAAAACACAAAAAAATAATTAAGAAATCTGAAATGAGAGCAAAGGTGGCGTAGTTGCACCACAGAACTTGGATATCTTGTACATACTCCCGAAGGGAGTCCTCCCATAGGCGTTGTAAGAGCCTTGCCTTGAAATGGTTGCTATAAAATTTTTTAAGGGTTGTACATAACCACCGAAATTAATCGCCGAGTCTGTATATTTTGAGTGGTTTGATTAGCTTATTGACTGGAAAGAAAATCCTTTAATAAAAAAGGGACTTACCATAAGATGATCGTTGGTTCTGTTCCACGATCGACCGTTTCTGCTCCAAGTATGAACTCCTGCCCTTTTGGATGTAACAAATGGCCGATTGCAATGTCTTTCGTTTTAATATCTTTGCGAACACAGGAAAGTATTATGAAAGTTTACATAAATGTAATCGTGCAAAGGTACAGCGGTTAACTAATTACAAATATGGGACTGATACCCAACACGTATAGCGGTATAAAAAACGTAGTTGAAAAGGTGGGGCTGATACCCACCCCCTAAGAATAAACAACAATTGAGAGAGACCGTTAATGTAGAATTGAATACTTAATTCATACTGCTTATAGACCTATTATCCAGAGCATACGCAAGATCTCATTCATAAAACTCTGTTTGTTTTGTCGCAATGATTAAACGAGAGTGGCCATGAGTATGAAAAGGAATACCAATCTATTCTCTTTGTCTCGTCCTCGTGTTGGCAACGGTGTAACATTATTGTGGATTTATGGCCACGCTTGTCATCAGTGGCGTGCAACTAATTATTTATTTTTGTGATATAACATAAAACAATTTTGAAAAAAAATCGCTCCAGAGAAATCTGTGGATTTCGAACAACAGTTTTATCAGTAACGTCTTGTACAGTGACGAATGTTATTTTTATTGGCCGGGTCATGTAAATAGGCTTAACAATAGATTTTAAGGTTTCCTACGGCAAGAAGAGGTTCAAGAAATACCAGTTTGAAAGATTCAGTACCATAAATTAAAAGCCAAATAATTGACACTTGAATACATTTAGAAAAATGTTGAGCCGAAAACTAAAATATCCCCAGTTGTGTGCGTATAATAGAAAATCCTATTTTCGTAAAAATTAAGCGTTAAAAAATTGTACATTTAACCGTTTTACTAATCCGCGGTTTAAAAATTACGTACAAATAAAATGTTAATGAAATTGTATAATGATGCGGCCGTGAACTCGAATCGGCTCGAACAAATCAACTATGAGATTAAATCTGACACCATCATTATAATGCTTAAATTTACAAATCGATTTCTTCCGAATGGTTTTTTTTCTTAACGTCCGTCAAGGTATTAAGTTGATTGTCCTTGGTTTCACGCTAATAATATTGCTGTTATTTATCTGTTCGAATATCCTAACGCTAACGCCGGATTCACGCGGAGCGTGAATCACGACAGCGAGTCCCGTTTCTGTGGCAGATTGTCTTAGCTTGCGTTTATGGCTTAAACGTTTTTTGACGTGATAAGATCTTATAAATCGATGAACGCCGGCTGCACGCACGAAAAAGCATGACTCATTGTCACGTTCCGCCTGAGTCGAGCGTGTAAGCGATAGAGAGGCTCGATCGGCTTAAGCGTTCGGCTTGTGACGTATCTATCTCTCTTTCACTCCATCGACCGATGCGTCCGAGTAGAAGGGAGACAGAACGTATTTGAATTAACAAATGCAAATAAATGTAAATTTATCGAAAAAATTGTAATTTTCAATTAGCTTCTTTGTATTATACAAAATAATGATAATTCAGTGATAATAATTCAATTCGTAAAAGTATGCAATTTTTCATCAATGTTTTCTTATGACGTTTTCACGTAAAATTATCGTCTGTAAACCGAGGAATGCTAAGATGGCTTGGACACGTAGAAAGGATGAATGAAGGAAGATTCTAAATCGATCTAAATCATTTTAGAACTGTTAAGAATATTCTCAAACATTTTAAATTTTGTCGAACATCATAGATGGACGGAAGTCGGTAGAGGTGGACCTCGGCGAACATCGATCTCGATCAGATCAACATTTTTTTGAAGAAAGGCCAGGCAAGAGTACCAACAACCGACGAGCATGTATGAGAACACTGATGAAAGTAGAGGAAGCATTAGATGTGTGTAAGAACCGTAGCGGAAGTGGAAGGAATTGGTCTCTGCCTACCCCCATGGAAAAGAGGCGTGACTATATGTATGTATGTAAACTGACTTTACAAATAACCAATTTTTTATGCAGTATCCCTTTTATGATTATGACTTTTCGTCGTAAGTTCTAGTCTCGTGATTCACGCCTCGTGTAAACGCGGCATAATGAATTCGCATTCGTGATTGTAATAAAAATAAGATAGAGGTGTGTACTGAAAACTTTTTCCAACGATTATTACAATCAAAATAACTAATAATTTTAGTGTCGTAAGAAAGTTAAAATACGAGATCTAACAATCAAGTTCTAGGACTTATTTTCTTAATTTAAAATGTCATTTTGACTTGTCATATTATTTTTTAAAAAGTAATTTAAAACATTTAAGTGTAGAAATATAAAGAACGCGTCTCGTTGAAAAATGACATGAATTGAAAATTTCTTGTGAAACATTTTTGTTAGGGGGCCGAAAACCATCGCTGAAAGAGTGGGAGGGACGTCCCTCATCTTCAAAAAATGACGACAGGGTGACGATCATCGAGAAATTCGTCAGAAAGGATTCACGTTTGAATATCAGAATGATAGCTGTCATGATTACCATTAACAAGGTAGTAAGTAGTTGGAAATATTTTGCACAACAATTTGCACGAAGTTCCAACAAGACTTTATCAAGATTAAAAAGACGCCTGCCAACAAGTTTGCTCGGGCATAGTTCTTAAATAGTTAAAAATTCATCCGGATATACTGAATAATGTGATAGTTTGCGTTGAAACTCTATACTCCAGTATAATCCAGAAACCATGAGGCATGAATTGGAATTTACCTTTATCACCCAGAATAAAAATAAACCAAGATAAAAATGAGATAACAACAAATCCCTATCTTCTATCAACTCCCTTATTTACCTGATTAAGCTAGCTCTTCGCGAATTTTTATTCCCAAAATTAAAGGAATGTTTGCAAGGAACCCTTTTTTTAGTCCTTAAAAAGAAGACGACATTATCCCTATACACAAGTTAAGGAAAAAAACAACGCCGTCACTAAATAACAACATCCTAAGAGAATACGACCTGCGGACAAAAAACACTGACTATACTGGTGACTATACTAGGTGACCTATTCCTGGAAATCCCATCCAGACGTGATTGGGTCGATAATCTAGTTAAACCTTAGCCATTATCCAGGCAGCTGTCTGGACACTCCGCAATGAACAAAAGTTCAGAGAGATATTCATTCTTTGTGACAACCAGAAAATCACTCAACTCAGTCTACTTGACCTCTAGGGCATCGGTACAATGCCGAGCCGCCCTGAATGAGCTAGCAGCTGTCTGGGTACCCGGACACAGGGACATACCAGGCAACTGTAAGGCGGACGAGCTAGCAAGAGAGGGCACCACCCTCTCAGCTGTATCTGTCTCATCTCAGCAAGGAGTACCGTTTGCAAACTGCCGGCTCCTCCTGTACAGCAACGTAGTTCAAAAAGCCAACTTGAGGTGGCAAAATGAACCCAACATGCACATAATCGATACAGATTTGGCCTAAACTAGATCTACGTCGAGCTAATAATGTTTTTACTCCATTAAGGGAGTCCATTGAAAATGCGATTGCGGCCATAACAGGACACTGGACAGGTGAATCCTATGCACGGCGCATGGGAATCTCAGAGCTATGATACGACTTCTGTAGAAGCTGTCACGATGAGCAAGAGGAGAAAACAACAGTAGCTACATCTTCTTTGCCACTGCCCTGCCCTAGGCAAAAAACGGCTTTCTATACTAGGGCAACCGAACTTTGATGACTTATCTGATCTCAGCTCAGTTAGCAACAAGGACCTTACACTTTTTATAAAAAGTTCCGCGGTGGAGAGGGAAGGCACCGCCGTCCATCACGGTATCACAACGGGCCAAAAGGCGTAAGTGGGTTCCCTCCGAACCGCTGTGTTAACCTAACCTAACGTCTAAAAACTTTCTCCACTGTTAAAAACAATCAGAAAAACCCAAGAATAATGTGTAGATGGAAAGGGAGAATAAAGAGAGCATGATTAGATAGCACTAATTTGAAAACAAAGTATTTTTATCGTACCAGTCCCAGTACGTTATTGTTAGAACTCGTATGATGTTAATTTAGTGCTGTTTTGAGGCAGGTATTTTGATGCTTCAGCCGTTATCGAGTCTCTTAGATATCAAATTAGCCAAATTACATCTGTCGCTGTCACACAAAATCGTTTAATGTTTACTGTAAACATTTTGCGATAATAATGAAAAGATAAACAAAGTTGTTCCCCTTACTGTAAAAAGCAAGTGCTTTTAGATAATTCCTGTAAAGCGATTATTACTGTTTTCTTGTTCGTGTATATATAAATATTTATTTTCCATCGGAGTAACATTTTGTAAATGCGTAAATAGTTTCGTGCGAGTGCGGAAGAGATAATTTAAATTTGCTAAACTTGCATACCAATAGATTATATATATACATCGGTTTTGGAACGTTCTTCGACGTCTTCCGATTTGCAATCTCCATTGATATAAGAAAATACCATTACCAATAGATAACTTTTATAAATCCCATACAGTGTAAATCAGCCAAATGGAATAAATTCGTTAAAAAATAAACGGGGGCGTGTTCGAAAAAACGCTCGGACACGTCAAATGGTATTTTTAGGAGCGCATTTTTTTCAGCAGAAACTTTCTATACACGGTGTGTCATGTAACAGCTGCCAAATGCGACACCCTGTAATTTATTAAATTTTTGGATTCTTTTGTAAATTTTACACAAATTTCTTGTGCAATGTTGATTTCTTGTTAATGTAAAAATTAAAAAAAAAAAATGTAGAAGATGCTCGCATTAAACGTCTTGGCAGCATCCTAATCTTAAATAAAAATTTCGTTACTCAACATCGCAGGCTTGACCGATCTAATCGCAAGCGTTATTCGTCTTAAGTCAGCTAAGTCAAGAGGTTTAGTTTTGTATACAATATTTTTGACATAACCCCATAAGAAGAAGTCTAATGACATCATATCAGAGGATCGTGCTGGCCATTTCATCGATGGGGCGGTGCTTCATCTTTCTGAAATCATATCGTATTCGCTAGAGCTTGTAGGTTTGTTGAAACCAGATATAACTTTGTCAAAGTTGGCACGACATTATTTTGGAGCATACATAAATACATATAGTCACCTCTTTTGCTTCCTCTACTTTTATTAGTGCTCTCATACATGCTCGTCGGTTGTTGGTACTCTTGCCTGGCCTTTCTTCAAAAAAATGTTGATCTGATCGAGATATGTTCGCCGAGGTCAACCTCTAGCGACTTGTCCATTCACACTCGCCTTATAAATGTGTTACGTCAATCTTCCTTTATCCATCCTTTCTACGTGTCCAAACCATCTAAGCATTCTTTTATCTTTCTTTGTTAACATTTCTTCTTTTACACCACAGCGTTCTCTTATCTCACTATTCTTTACTTTATCCAACCGAGACACTCCGGCTATACTTCTCAGACTACTCATTTCCGCAGCATTAATCCTATTTTCATGCTTCTTCTGCCAAACCCAACATTCACAACCATACATAAGTGTAGTAACTCCAAAACTATTTAACATCGTTCTAGATTATGCCTTTAGGACCCTATAGTCTTCAATCAATGCGTATTACCAGTAATGACCTACGGTACCGAAACGCTTACACTGACAAGGAACACCGTACATAGATTAGAGGTTGCTCTGAGAAAAATGGAGAGACTCATGCGTGAAATTCGAACCCAAGATCGCGTAAGAAATACGTACATCCGGCAAAGAACAAAGGTCCAAGACATAATACAGAGAAGTGGGCTGGACATGTTGCGAGATTCAAAGAAGACAGATGATCTCTAAGAATAATAAATTGGAGACCCCGCGCAGACAAAAGAAGCAGAAGAAGACCGCCAACGCGTTGGTGGAGAAGTTTAATGGAGGCCTATGTTCAGAAGTGGACTCAACACCAGGCTGGGAGATGATGATGATACGTCAGATTAGGTACTTTAGGACTATCCTATGCTTATTTGGTAGCGTTTCTTTGCAGTTTATTTCGATTTGCATAGACTTATTTTATGTGATCCCAGTAATTTGAAATTGGTACGCCACTGTTGCTTGTAGTATTGTGACGTAGTAATTCTATTTACTATCAAAACGGACTGTATATTTGAGAATTTGTACGCGAAATGTTCGGTTGAATGATTCACAATTTTTAAACAATTATAGCGATCTAATATAAATGTCAAAACAGCAAGCACATTAAAATGAACCTGTCGGCCGCTGTCTCGATTCCATTTTGAAAAATAAAATCGTAAACGCGGAAAATAAGAAAGAAAACCGTCCGTTCGGTTTGGTAATGCATCAAAACAAAGATTAATTATGATAAATCCTCTCTCGGCGCGGTTATATACGCAAACATTTCCCGACTAAATAGGACGCACTGACAATAATACGTCATCGTTACGTGGCAAAGATTTTATGGGGTAAAAGGGGGAAGCGGGGATCGGTCTATTAACGTAACTGAGAGTAATTACGCGTGTGCGATGTATAAAAGTGGTTTAAATAAATTATACTGTTAATATAGATTTTTTTTTCGTATCTTCTAACCTTTTCCTATTGATTTTTGTTCGCTCTATTTACTAAAAGTTATTATTTTTTTTTATGTAAAACATCTAATGCGGATGAGAGTTAAAGCAGCTGTTGGCGTGGCGACCGTCAGCCTTCCGTCCGACCCAAAATAACTTGGTTGTAGTAACTAAAAAATGAGATCTTAATGAAAATTACCGATGAGAACTGACAGTTGTCAAAAACATTGCGTTTTTTTTTTGTTATAGATTATTGTTTTCGTTTAAAATGATTAGTCACAAATTTATAATACTTTATTACTCACATTTAAAATATTGTTACGAATTGTAGCCGATACCTAAATACGTTCCTGTCCTCTTATATCGCTCCAGACAACGGCGCGTTTTTTAGGTGTCATCAAATGAGCGGATGATTTAATATTGCCACTGGCGATATTAAAATATTTGGAAAATTCCTAAATAGACGTCCCCATTCTAGAATAATTTATTTGCAATAACAAATTGTAAAGTATTACTTTTATTGCAGTTTGACAACTGTGCGTTTGGGTATTTATAAATCTGATGTCTGTATATATATATATATATATATATATATATATATATATATATATATATATATATATATATATATATATTTAATAAAACTGATATACTGTGTGTCCCTGAAAATAGTGCGTTCCTTGAGAGGAGGTGTAGAATGAATAATTAGGAACAAAAAATTTTTATAAACTTTTTTCGTTAAGTCATCCGTTTTCCCAAAAAATGAGAACAAAATTTTTGATTTAAATGTGACCCCAAAATGTGGTTAGGTTGGAGGGCTCCTACCTCCCCGCCTGGACAATCCCCGGGTGATTGAATTCTTAAGCCCCAATCACAGGGCACAGCCATTAATAATCGAAAGAATTATTGAGAAGATTATGTTAATCCAAGTTTAGTTTTGGCATATTATCTAATGCAATAAATAGTTTCCAACAATGTACTATATTAATAAACTAAAACAAAACTTAATCGGGGTGTCAAAATAAGTTTCCAACAATGTACTATATTAATAAACTAAAACAAAACTTAATCGTGGTGTAAAAATAAGTCACGGCGTTATATATTTAAAAATAATTTACTTATAACCTTTGGGTATACGAATTCACCACTCCTGTGGCCGGTTTAATTATGGGACGGCACCTGCTAATAAACAATGGCTTCCCTCAAATAAATCCCGCATGCGGATATTTTAACTCGACACCAAAATCCAAAATATCAACAACGAAGGTAAGATAGAATGGTCAAGTTAAAAATTAAGTGGTTTTACTTCAAAATCCAATTAAGATGGCCCAAATACAGCCAGATATGAAAGTAAATCCTGTAGAGGTTCTGCACACGTGCTAATATCACACCGTCCCAAAAAACTCTCACCAACACACGACTCCCAAGACTGCCACCAGATCACTGACTCCCAGGCCGGATATCAAGAAATGACACGGAATAAACGTCAACCAACAATCTTCCCAAGTCCGTGCTCCACACCAATAATCGCCTCGTCCGTGTTGTTAGCCAGCCCCATCCACACAGAAATGCAAACCAAACAATCGAATCCTATCACTACTAGGTATGCAACACTATTTACAACGAATGATATATTTAAGTTACAACAAAATACGGTACCTGAGGAATACGAAACTATCAGAGACACAATTAATAATGGAACTGTAGAAGGGAAAAAATAGGCACGTGACACTACACTACGCAGCCGTGCGTTGTACTTTAGTAAACAAAAATTCACACAAGAAGTACCACCGATAGATTAAATTAGTTATTAACATGTTACTCGCAAGAATACCACAGTCATTATCTTTGTTAAAATGCCTGCGTTTTCGATTCGCGAATATCACGGCATGTTATTTACATACGAAAAGGCTCACGGTAATTCTAATGCAGCTGTTCGGCTGTATACAGAACGTTATCCTCAACGACAATGTCCTAATGCCCACAGTTTTGTGAATGTGTGGCAAAGATTATTGGCTTCCGGTTCTGTGGTATATAACAGATATTCTAAATAGGTATCTACTGAAGTAAATAATCTATTTTTTAAAGTCAATTAAAAAAGTTTACAATAAGCACAAGATTTTTTGCTTCGAGTCCAAGTGATTCACTATAAACATTTATAATTAACCTTATCAACGATCAATAAAGGTGTACTTTTATTTTAATAAAAAGTTAAATTAAAAACTTTAGAATTAAACGCAGAACTAAATTTATTTGACGTTTCGGTTTATTTTATCTAATCGGCATTTTGCTTAACAAAGTGATGTCAAAAGTACATTTTTAATTAGATTTAAGGACCAGAAATTAATCGCTGTGGAGTTCCACCCCCACTATTAAAAATTCGAATTCGAGTTCTGAGTTCTGTTTTAATAGTTTTAGAGTTCCTGATAGGTATTAGGAATAGTTCTGACCTTTAAAAGGGTAAAAAAACAATTTTTTAAAATGGGGGGCTAACTTCACGCTCCTCCCCACTTTAAAAAAGTGAAGTTCCGGCGAATTTAACCCAAAAAAAATTCGAAAAAAACCTGTCCCCGCACTTTTTCAAAAATAAATTTTTCTTTCGGTCATTTTGTTTTGCTTTAAAGAGTTCTAGAGTTTTGAAAAATATAATATAATAGGAAATTTTTAATTACAAGTTCCAGAAGTTTTGATGAGAGTTCTGTTCCTTCCCCAAAGAGTTCCCCAAGTCCTACAACGTGTTTTGATTAACCTAAAATCCAAAGTTTCCAAAAAATTTTAAAAGTTGCAGGAGTTCTGATGAGAGTTCTTTTCCTTTTTCAAAGAGTTCTATCAAAAAGTCCTGCAACATTATTATTATTAAAATTACCAAAAAATTTTTATGTTAAAATTTTTTAAGATTGCAGGAGTTCTATTTCTTCCACAAAAATTTCTACCAAAAAGTCTTACGACATTTTTCGAACTCTCATCAGAGACTCCTGCAACTTTCAAAATTTTAAAAATCAAAATTTTTTGGTAACTTTAAAGTCCTGTAGAATTTTGGATTTTGATTTTATCGAAAATTGTTGTGGGACTTTGTGGTAGAACTCTTTGGGAAAAGAACAGAACTCTCATCAGAACTTCTGGAACTCGTAATGAAAAATTTCCTATTATATCACATTTTTCAAAATGCTGTAATTTTTTGGATTTTAAATTTTTCAAAATTTCAGGAACTCTAGAACTATGCTAAATTTACCCATGACTCCGAAAAAAAATTCACTTTTTCTAAAGTGGGGAGGACCGTGAAGTTAGCCCCCCATTTTGAAAAATTGATTTTTTCACCCTTTAAAGGTCAGAACTATTCCTAATACCTATCAGGAACTCTAGAACTATTGAAACAGAACTTGGAACTCTAAATTTTTTTTCGAATTTTTAATAGTAAGGGAGGAACTTCACAGGGATCAGAAATTATTCTTAACAGACAGTGTCATGTCATGACTCATGATAGTAAACAAATAGATTATTTTCGTATGGAGGTGCGGCGTTGCCGGCGTTAACTGATTTTCTGTAGACAATGATATTAAGATATAAATACTAATGTAATTGTTTTTTTGCAAACCGTTAACTAAGAAAAAAATGTTATAAAACCTTTTTACACTGCATACTGTATTATGTCTCGTGTCTAAAGGAACGCACTGTTTTCGGAGACACCCTGTATAATTATAAAAAAATTAAATATGCTCATCAGTTTTAAATTTTTTTCTAAATTAAAAATAATAACCAATTAAAAAGTGCTAATGGAATCGGAGCTTTGAAGTGATGAAACACAGCGAATAGAATTTTAATGCTCTGTGCTACATTTTTCTGATTTTCAATTTCAGTAATATTATTTTCTAAATTAAAATTCAGACTGAAATTAGTGCTTTACAAACATTTTAGAGTTTCTTTTCTGTTATCCAATATTTTTTATTCGGGACACACAATAAATAATACTTTAAAATTTCTGGTAACCTGTGTAGAACACTTTTATATATATTTTAATCTTTATTTGTCGTTGAGATGTTGAGGAGTTTGTCAGGGCGACACTATATCTTCGAAACTGTTTACCACCGTATTGGAATATGCCTATAAAAAAGTAAACTGTAACGTTGGTGGCGATCTCTCAGCGTCCTCCAGACTAAAATTTTCTCTTTAGAATTCTCTGTACCACCTGAATATAGTCGGACGATGTGGAAAATCATTACCTAGTGCAAGAATAATTTCTTCTAAGCACCATGAGCGAAGTTTACCGCAAAACCACCTGAATATCATTTCGTGACCAAGATGCCATAGCACGCACTTTAAACTGTCGCTACTGACAAACAACAGCCCACCGACTTGGCGCAACGGATAGTGTGCAAGTATGAACACGTCTCAAAGCTTTTCTAGTTCCCTTTGTATATTAAGAATGTTTATCAAGTAAAGACTTCCGCGGTAAAATTTAAAAAAAATTTATATAGTAGTTTGGTTCGTCTTGAATTGCCCTCGTATGTACCCAAAGTTACCAAAGTAAAAACAACTTATTTATTTAATAAAAACAATTATCAGATTAATCGTCTAGAGTATTTTAGTAAAAAAAAAGGAAAATACGTTTTACGACCCAAAGAGTTCAATCTACTTCAACCCTCCCAGCAATTAACCGAGAAAAGGAGAGAAGTTAGCAATTAACCGAGAGTTTATGAAGTGGAGCAACGTCGTTTTACCGTCGAAGGCGACGCTTCTCCAGATGATAATATTGCACCCCCAGATAACTAATTAGCGGTTTTAGACTCGCGCTGTACGCGGCGTCGACGTCGTGCATTGTGCACCGCGACGCTGCTATACAGACGTACCCTTTGTGTCTTTCGAGACACCGGGGTTCAAACCGGCATCTATTATCTCAAAGAGAAACTACGAGGGTTAATTATTTATATTGATGTGCGGATGATTAAAACAATACCACCATACATTAATTAAAACACATTTTAGTTAGAAATATTGTAAAAATTGCTCATTCGTTTAACCCTTTTTGTTTTATATCCATACCAAAATAGGGGGAGAAGCCTGAAATAAGATTAAAACAGCGAATTTTCTTCTCAGTAAACAGCAAAATGTATTTTCAATTAATGTTAAAAGAAAAAAAATTAAAGAGTAAACAAGTTTAAAGGTCATCAAATTTAATTATTTCTCGCAGACAGAAAATAAACTGAATTTAATCTGTTTTTTTTTATAAAGTTGGACTTACGGTAGGCTGCGGCCTCATAGATTCGAGGATTTCTTATTCTAAATCTTTTCAATCGGTTGAATCGACGTCAAGTTTGAAATAATGTGCTTGTACAACTATTCACTATTTTGTGAGAACAGTGAGAGTTTATAAACTTTTGGTAATAATACACTATAAAAGCAAATTGCTTGAAACATACAAATTCCATCAAAAACATAACTTGTAAAAAACACTAAGTCCCGCAACTCAGTTCTTCTACCATAAAAAATTGTAAGATTCATGTAATACTAAGTCGGTTAATTTATTCAGTACCTACTTAAGAGTCCTTCTGTTTTAAGTAATTAGCTAGTGTTATCCCTGGCTTGACTGTTTTTGATTCATGCTACTGAAAGAGATTTAAGGTTTAGAAAAACATGCACAGAGGCGCTGGCCACGTCTGATGCGACCATTAAACGTCTCAGTTGTTAGACTAGTCCTGGTACAGTGTTCACGTGTGCTGTTAGAGCGTTTAACAAATTTTACAGTATTTTTGACTCTTTTCAATATGAAGATGTGTTGCTATAACAATGCAATGATGACTATTCTTAAAGGTTGTAATACACATAGAGCATATTCTATTAAAAATATATTATCTGGGCTATTTCTGTCTCTTAAATATCTTCTCTTTCAATGTGTATAGGCTTTAATAATCAAATAACAATTGATAATAGTAGGAAACAAATTGTTGATTATCTACCTAAATTAATTCATCTTCCACTTAATTTAAAATAAATAGTTCATGAAACGAAGCTTCTGGCATTACGAATTGCTGAGGAATGCCATCAAGAAAACATATAGTATGTGTATGATTTTTGCAGCAGGCTCTCGGACTATACGTCTGTAAAACATTAAATTTAAAGTCCTTTTAGTTTGTATTTCTCTAAATTTGTTTTCTTCTCTTCGATGTTTTCTACGAATATTTTCCAATATTGTCGAAAAAATGAAAATATTTCTAAATTTTGTGCATATTTCATTCTGTAAATTTAACTCGACTGTTTATAATAAACATAAATAGGGTTTTCCGAGTTAGTAATAACTAGAAACCATAAATGCCTGGATCTGCACACCTCCTTTGCGGTTGCCATCTTCTTCTGTTCCGTTCTTCCATAGATTTTGTACAATATTCCACTAGCTCCAGGGTTTTAGTGGTCTTACGAAACACTATTTCAACATAGGCGTACCAAGATCACTTTATTATAACAAATGATTTTTTTTAAATATTTAAACCATTTGTTCGGGCATACATACATATAGTCTCTACTATGCTTTTGTGAGATCAAAGCTAGAATATGCATCGGTTATCTGGAACTCATATTATCACGTGCATATTTATAAACTGGAGACAATCCAAAGACGCTTTCTCAAATACCTAAGTTTTAAAGTAGATCGGACTTATCCACTAATTGGCACGGCACACGAGAGTTTACTGTCAAGACATAGCTTTTTCACTCTGGATAGAAGACGAGAATGTTCTAGTGTCATTATGCTACACAAAATAATTAACAATGAAATTAATTGTCAATGCTTACTACATCAGATAAACTTTAAAATTCCCCGTCAGGCATCTCGATACACCGACTCATTCTACACTACCACACCACGAACAAATATACTTAAAAACTCTCCTGTTCATACTATGTGTAGCAACTATAACCTTATAAGTGACCAGCTTGATATATTCCATTGTAATGTGAGGCAAATTAAGAGCTATTATTATCAGCAGTAATAATGTTGTGTTAGTCTTAAGCTTTTTTATTGTTAGTACTATTGTGCAAATGTTTACTTTATTCCTGTTCTGTAATTGGAAATCTTTTTTTCTGTAGAACAGTGTAAATAAATAAATAAATAAATATAGTCATGGCTTTTCAGGGGTAGTCAGAGACCACTTCGTTCCACTTGCTACGGTTCTTACACACATCTTTCGCTTCTTCTACTTTCATCGATCATATTACACTGTCCTGTGCAATTCCTGTTAAATTGGTTAGTACAATTAGTACAATTTTTCGAGAAAAAAGGAAGCAGATTCATGGGCCTGTAGTTTTCTGTTAGATCAAGAATAAAAATAAAAAAACATTTTTTTGTTGAAAACTTTTTTTTTAGCAATAATCCAGTACTTTTTTCATTAAAAATCCGCGAGTAAAGTTTCAGAAGCCGCCATTTTGTTTATTTTCAAAAAAATGTTCTGATGTCACCGCAAATCACAATTTTTTTTTTTATGAAAATAGTCGCAAAAAGGGTAGACCTATCGTGCGACTATTTGAAGGGGAAGGGAACAAGATCTATAGAGAGTGCGATAATTTCGTCCCCAAGTGTTTTTTTTATTTTGGTTATTTAAGGGGTAGGCAGAGACCACTTCCATCCACTTTCTACGGTTCTTACACACGTCTTTCGCTTCTTCTACTTTTATCAGCGCTTTCATATATGCTCGTCGGTTGCTGCTACTCTTGACCTGGCCTTTCTTCAAAACAACAAGACTCTATGTTTGCTATTGTTAAACGTGTTTATTACCAATTTTAAGCAACCCACGTTGCAGAATTGTTGTATTTTGTGTACTACAACTTAAAAGCTGTTTATTTTTCTTCACGGTCATTTTTATTTTCTATTGCTCTCGTCGAGATTATCTTTTTTGTTGAGTGGTACTGGTGAATTTGGTCTAAGCGGTAATTTTAAAGGAAAATTTATTCTTAAAAAGGTTCGTTTAGAGACGCTTATGATTTAAATTAAAAAAACGTAATTACTCTGTTTAATTGGGCATATGACAAAAAATAAATTTACAAAATTATATAATTTAACAGGCATCCATTTTGAAGTTATTTAAATTAAACCGATGTTAAAGCGCCATCTTTAAAGAGCCAAAGCTCGCTTAACTAGAACTTTTGGATAAGGTAATTTAAGTTGAGTCTTCAGCGAAACTCTACAAAGCAGGCAAACAATGAGTGAGTGGCTTAATAAAAATTGTGAATTGCTTTCGCGGTCATCGTTTAGTGGTGAATGGTTTTTCGAATTTAACAGCCGTAGTAAGTAAAAAAAAAGAAAGACAATTTTAACCACAGCGCGTCACAAGGATTAACCAGAAGGTATCTGAAAACGATCCCTATCGGTCGGCTCTGCGCAGGAACCAGTGGGTTTATTGTTGATCCATTTAACGCACAACTCATTACCACTGATGGCGCGGTGGACATCTGGAGGACACCTTACTTGGAACGCAACTGTACGCTGACTTGATGTGCGAGCATATTTATGCTCGATTGTAAGGTAAGGATCGGAGTAGTTCTGGAACAAAAATTTGGTTAGGATTTGTCAGACCATATGTATGTTGGTTTTCTTCGTGTTTTACTTGGTAAACAAGCCACAGCACCACATCAAGGTGTAACACCGCAGCTGGGGTCAACGATGACCATTGGAGGGGTTGGGGCGGGGCTGCCTTCCCCTAGAGAATAAAATTACACTCACCGATGATCATCGAGAGGTCACAGACCAAGTCACCGCACGCCTCACTGACACCACCATCCGAGATTTCCTCGAATGGAGCTTACGACGGCTGTTTAACCCGAAAAACCATTCACCACTGTGTGGCTCAATGTTAAGACCTTAGGAATTTGTCGTTAAACGTAAATTGATTATTTCTTTTATTGTTGTTAATCTGTCTCTCAAAAATTACAGTCCATACGCTTTTTCGTACACCCTTAAAAATTTAGGATTTTCCAATTTGTTTTTAACTGCTTGGATTCCTTTTAGCAAAATAATGTTTACATCCATTAAATAAAAAAACATAAATTATCTCGAAAAACATTAAATACTCGCTTGTCGTTTCAGTTGAACGTAATATTGAAATGTATTATTCATATTTTTATCAAAAAATTAGTGTAGTAAGTTCATTAAAACAGCAATTGTTACTAAATACAAAGATATAGAGAGACATCATTAACCTAGTACGAACAAACAAAAAAATTACACATTCGTTTACGACGTCACCATACTTAGATGGTGATTAATATTATATTCCTTTTAATTTATCGTCGTATCATTTTACTCTACTAGTTAGTGCTTTTTTCATTAGAAGAAACATTAGTAAAAAATAATGTATACGCATGTAATATTGTTGCACCACGTTTGTAATATATGTAAAAACACACTAACAAACGATATAATTGTTTTAATTGCTTACAAAAAAACGAGTGTACGTATTTTCCTGTAATAACTTTTGTCGATTAGGAAGGTTTTTCCATAAATGCAATGTTATAAAAGCGATATTCTCGTTTATTTAGTTTACCAAACTATAAATAACGGAGTGATTAGATAATACCAAATAAATATTTAACGGCATCTATGGTATTTTAAGTTGTCTTAATTATGTTTCCTTACTTTACAATGGCGTATGCCTCTTAATATTCTTTTTATTCTGGTTCGAGATAATTTGATATGTTAATTCTGGGCTTGCCGTCGTAGCATTTCCTGTGATGTGTACTGTCAGCTGTTCCTCTATCTTTTAGGTGGTCTTTCTGGTAGACAATTTCCTGCGCTGGTTTATCTGCTAGTACTATGCGGGGCAGTCTATCTCCGGTCACCTTTTTTACGTGGTTATACCAATCTCTTCTTCTTTGTCTCCCCTAACTTACTATGTCCTGAATGCCGCGTTGTTCTCTTATGTTTATGTTTCTTACGTGGTGAAAGGAAGTTCTCTTTAGAACCGCACGTTATAAAAGTTCTTTTTCTAATTCTTATTGGCAGCTTTAGAGAAGAGCCTATGGAAGACAGGTTGTGGCAAATGTCATAAAATTTATGTCAGCCGTTCACAACAGTCATATCAATCTACCAAAAATATACTCATCGATATTCATAGCGCGGGTATTTTAAAAAAAATACAGTCTTTTTGTCCAGAGTCGTGTAAGATCAGACCACGCTAGCAGTGGAAGTATGGAAGTGGATAAGATAGTGGAATAAAGAAAGATAGATGCTTAAAGGGATTGCTCTCCTTGTCTTGAGCATAAGTAATGGACACTCGGGCATACCGTGGTGCACAGACCACTTCTAAGTAATGAGCCGAATAAGAGGTCTCTTGAAGCGGTGGCAGGAATCAAGTAGTATACTAGAGTGTATAAGTTAAGAATTTGCAAAAAAAAAAGGTATAAAAGAGGTGTTCGTTAGTAAATTGATCGAGAAATTTGACAGTTTAGATGAAGCATGTGAGGTTGAAGAATTGTGGGAAGCCTTCAAGGAAGGAATCGTGGATATTACTACCTCGCAACTGAAACAAATCAGAAACCAAGATGGTAGTATGGTAAAAGGAAAGGAATGCGTTTTAATGAGATGGAAGGAATACCTCAAAAGTTTATTTGGGAAAGAGGATACACAAGCACAGGCCCCATTCGGAGACATAAGTGAAAGTTGCAATGAAAGTGAAATTAGTACGACAGAAATAGTGGAAATTGGGTAAAGCTGCTGGGTACGACAGGATAACAGTTGAAATTCTGAAGGCTGGACAAAACGTGGTAACTGTACCGCCTTTTTAACCTTTGTTGGAGGAGTGGTAGCGTACCAGACGACTGGTGCAAGGCCGTTATCGTACCGCTTTACAAGGGAAAAGGTTCGCAGCAGGGCTGTAAGAACTACCGAGGTATTAGTTTACTCAGCATAGTCGGCAAACTGTATGCAAAGATATTGATTAAAAGAGTGACGAATGAAACTGAGAAGATGATATGGGATGTGCAAGCAGAATTTAGAAGATGAAGAAGATTTATGGATGTAAAATTCTTGGCTAGAAGTCAGGTCTACTGCGCGCTATTAAAAAAAAAGTAAGATCGTCCAAATCCTATTTACGAAGAAATTATAATAATGCAAGATTAATGACTTCGTACTTCAAACGGCTTAAAATGTACAGAAAGTAAAGAATAAATAGCCCATACGATGCCGCAAAAGAACTTAAAGTCGAGCTTTTGTTGGACCCAACCCCAATCTTAAATAATTAAATAGTAATAATAGGTTACCAGGACAATTTACAGATAAGTACTTAACTGTGGAAACTACGTTTCTAAAATGGAGATGATTCCAATTAAGGGATTATAAATATGTTTATTACTTTCATATACAAAACAATAAATACCAAATCAAAAATTTAGCATGTAAATGCGCAATCGTGGCTAAACAGAGAGAGAAATACTCTTATGCACCTTTCTCTTTTATTCCTCTATCGCTTTTAAGCCCACTTTCTTGGTCTATACTTATGTTATATTCGAACTAAACAGGATACTTAAACGTATATAATAATTAAAGTGGAAATGTAAACAGTATATTTAACCCAAATTCTTTGTCGATAAAAATTATATAAAAAAACAAAATTTATTTAAGCATTTATTTAAGTTACTTCGATTTCAATGCTACTTCATTACTTCATTTTTGAAATTGTAACGCTTATGAATTATCTGGCAAGATTTCAAGAAACTGATGTTATTTAATTGGCCGTTTTTAAACGTAATAATTAGGATTATTAGCAGTTGAAACGATCTCTCAAAACCATCCTAAAAATAGTCGTAGACAGTCAATTCGTATTTTGTTTATAGCGATTTATTAGTCAAAATTATAGAGTCAAGTTTTTCGTTTAATTTTTAATTGGGTACCAAAGTTTGAAATTCTATTTAACCTTCAAATTAATATTATTTTTTTTGTATCCAACAGATGTTAGTTTAACGTTTGATTTATATATTTTGCCGATAAAATGAAAAGTATAAACATTTTTAAAGATGACACAGAAAACAAAAATAATTTTTGGTTACAAATAGTTTTATTGCTTTTCAAAATGTGTGTCATTAATATTTATGCATCTTTAAAATTCTCGCATATTTAAATGACGGTTTTTAAAAGCTTTTTAAGGTAATTACAGTATTTTTTTAAAGTGTTTGATCATTAATTGTGCTGATCAAAGAGATGTCATTGATTTTGCGAATTTGTTGATTTTTTTTTGCGTATTTTATCGATGACTTGTGTCAATAACATGTTTGTCATTAATAATAATTGGTTGTTTGTAAAAAGACGGTCTCATACACTACGCATCATAAAATACGGGCAACCTAAAATATTCACGTGATTGTCCATCTTTTTAAATATTTCATACTTTTGGCGCAATAAATACATTGTGTATTGATTCAATAATTCTTTTAAGACGAAATTGCTCACGCCCGCCATTAACCGCTCTGTCAAATCTCCCCACACATCCAATAAATAAGTGACGACATATCTCTCATATACTTTCTCTTACATTGTATTAGGCACTTTCTGCAAACATTTGTCGTTGATTACACCGTTCGACAATTTCGCAGCGGACGATAATTTAATGTTAGTTCTTCACTTTATTTAAAAACTAAACAATTTATGGTAATACATAATTGAAATATTTTGTTACTTTTAATGTAAATTATGTCGGAAAGTCACCAAAATCATATTTTCAAAATAAAAAAAATTTCCCAGCTATTTTTTTCATTTGAAAAAATTTAATAACTTTCCGACATTTAACTGTAATTATTAAAATTGTCCCCAAAATTTTGCTGCTAAGTAATGTATATTAACAGCGTGAGTAGAATAATTAGATTTTTAAAATGGCGGGCATGTCAATATCGTCTTAACGTGTTATCCAACGGTATCACGAGCTACAAAAGGAAAAATAAGCAAAATTTAGGAAATCATAAAATTCATTGAAAAGTTACATTTACAGTTTTATATTACAATAATTAAACTAAAGAGGCAAGAAATGGCCAGGATCAATTTTTTGAAACTAAACGTTAAATTCCCCCTTCATGCGGCCCGCAGCTGGCGAGTAAAAGGCGCATTTTTGAATGATTACTAGAAGTATTTTGATAACTTATATATTTTTTGAAGCTACGCTTCTTATGTTGGGCATCGCGGACGGGACTCGCCGTAGAAAATCTAAGACGTAAATGTAAACGGTGCATAATTGACTTATTACTAGAAGTATTTTGCTGATGAGAAGGATAAAAAATCGAAAAAACGACCCAGCAAAATCTACGGCAAGATATGGGACCACCAGTAATGCGGTTTTTTCGAGGTACCTTTAGAAAATAAAATCCCAAATTTAAGTGTCATACTTTGGCTACCATAAGCCTATAATATGAGAAGTATAGCCGGAGTGACTCGGTTGGATAAAGTTAAGAATAGTGAGATAAGAAAACGCTGTGGTGTAAAAGAAGATGTGGTCACAAAGATAGATAAAGGAATGCTTAGATGGCTTGGACACGTAGAAAGGATGGATGAAGGAAGATTGACGAAACAAATTTATAAGGCGAGTGTGAATGGGCAAATCGGTAGAGGTCGATCTCGGAGAACATATCTCGATCAGATCAACATTGTTTTGAAGAAAGGCCAGCTGTCAAGAGTACCAACAACCGAAGAGCATGTATGAGAGCACTGATGAAAGTAGAGGAAGCAAAAGATGTGTGTACGAACCGTAGCGGAAGTGGAAGGAAGTGGTCTCTGCCTACCCCTATGGGAAAAAGGCGTGACTTTATGTATGTATGTAAGCCTATAATTTCTGCGATAATAACCAAACAATATCAAAACGAATAATTTCTATTCCTTCAACAATAGTAAAATCACATACAGACAGCTGTCGTAAACACGTCTGCCCTGATTCTGTGATGGATACGATATCAGAAATTTTATATTGCACACTTAAGACTTCCACGAATTAAAAAGCCTTGAGAAAGATCTAAAATAAAGATCAAAACGTCGGCGATTTAAGAAAAGCAAGAAGTTTGTTTTCTTTTGTCCTAAACTCGCTATCCACCCAGAAAAATAAATTAATACGTTCTGGGTGTCTGCTTAGTAAAAATTGAAGCAGGTAAGCGACATATTACACATCTTTTGAGCTAGTTCCAAATATGCTTAATAAGATTAAGATCTGGCCTTTGAGTACACCAGTCTATTCTTACCAGATCAGTCTCATTAAGGCACACAAAAATCATCAACAGTATATCTACCTACTTAATCACAGCCATGACACAAGGTAGCGCGGACATATATAAGAATAAACTTTCTTAGACTCCAAAGAAGTAGTTTCTCATCAATTTGTGCTGAAAAACAGTTTTTATTCATAAATTGAATTTTTACATCTAAATCTACATAGAAATTATTTTTAGATGTAACAATATAACACACACACTTTGTATTTAAAAAACTTGGTTTTATGGCTATAAATTTGTAATTGTTTATGCTAATGTTTAATTATTGTTCTTAAATCTTTTTAATAATATTTAACAATAATTTCTTAAAATGAAAACTTCTTTAGATGCGTTGAGCAATTTTTGGTAGGTTGAAAATTTATGGTTTCGGTCAAGCGTCAGCGACAGGTGGGTGTTTTGTTTTTAATCTTTCTAAATAAAAATAATAACGTATTTAGTACTTTAAACAATGCACAGTGTACACACATTAAAACTTTCCACGTAATCAAAGGGTTTAGAAGCAACAGTGACGTCCATCTGTCTATCAAAAAGTGGCTTCGAGCTGATTTACAGATTATGAAATTTTACTTTATAATACTACAACTAGGTAATTTTAAAACCAAAAAAAACCTTTGTTATTTCGTATATTTAAGTTTTCACTTCTGCCCCAATGACTGCCATTTTTTTTTAATTTTGCAATATTGGTGTCACAATTGCTAAAAATGTCAATTTTAAAACTGAAAAGAAAGTTTACTCTTGTTTATGACTTTTGTTTCAAATAAAACTCGTACATTAATAATAAATGATATAAATATGTCTAAAATAAGGAAAAACATAATTATTAACATGTTAATAGAATTCCAAAATTGTCGAATTAACGTCATTAAAACAAAAACCCTTGGAGTCAGTGAAAAGATTTAAAAAATAGTGACGCTTTTCGAATAAAGTAGTGTTATTATTTAACTGCATACTTTGATACACCCCGTATAGGTTCAATAGTCTTAATATACAATTTGTACGAATGTTTCTCCATCCATCAACCACAATTATGAGCTATTAACTTAATCACACGTTTGTTTGTTCCGAAGCTATATCATCATTTTTTAAACTCCATTCAAGATGAACCTTATAAGGCTCAAGCCGCTAAAACCGCGCCGTCGGCCAGTGCCGTAACGTGCGAAGAAATATCACTAATAATTCGAGTGAAAAATGAATCGATAATTCAAATATCGAAATATCTCGAGTATTGATTGTTCAAATGATCAGATCACTTTAATACTCTGTGGAGTGAAGTTAGACGATGTCAAAAAGCTATGACGGTAGCACCGTAGTGATGGATTACTCGAATGATCATTGCAATATTCAATTGTAGGAATACTTTGATTATCCTACGGGATAATCTTGATAACTATTCAAAACAGAGTTTCACATCATTCAAATATATATCTCTGCTGTTTACAGGATCTAATACGATGAACCTAGTTTTCGGTGACTTTTTGCAATAAATCAGATGTAAATTCATTAAAGCAGAGTTCCATGTTCAATTTCACAGCGGCTCTAGTTCAAGGTTTGTTGGCATAGACCAACGACTTATAATATGCGCAGAGATTTTATATTAGGTTCCAATTTGGTTAGCTTCAGTCTCAAGTCTCCACGTTGTGTTATATCCAGCCGATTTCTTTTTTTTACCAGTAAATCATTTACAGCAATAAATCCACATTCAGCTAAAAATGAAGATGAAAACTGTAGCAATAATTTTCTTGTACATTTGGTTGAATTTAGGTATTTGATTTCTGTTTCCTCACAAAGCCATGCCATCGCTCCTTTTATATTAAATAAAATTTTTACTTTGCTTTTTTTCGTTAAATTTGGCACCGAAATCTAACATTGCATTTAAATGGCCCGGAGCGAAAGAGTTAAACTCGTGTCGAGTCCATTTTCGAATTGCCCCCCTTAACAATTAAATTGCCCCCCTATGTGGGAGTGGACCCAACGTTGGGAAACACTGGTGTAGAGTAACATTTTTTTCAAACTTTTCATCCATTAGACGAATAGCAAACATAATGAATTGTCAAACTATACTGAAGACAAATGGCAGCATGTGATATTTCTTCCATTTTAAACAGTGCTACTTTGACGTTTTAAAAATATATTATTCTTATTGTGAAACAATTTAGAAAGGAAACAGTTACAACTTGCTGGTGCTAATTCCTGTTGAAATAATGAATAAATCAATACAAAATCAAAACTCGGTTCTTAAAATGTGTACATCTTAAAAACTGACTTATTACTTTGTCGCCCAAGAGGTTAAGAAGAAGCCTTTCTACCTAACAAAACATTCCTTAGTTTTGTGTGTTTCTAAAATATATATTTATATATATGTATTCATCGTTTACAACGTTCTATATCTTCCAATACCCAATCTCCATTCGTCTCTGTTATCCCACAAGGTCTCGTCCAAGCCTAAATCTCTGATTTCACTATCGATTCTTTCTCTCCAGCTCTTTCTTGGCCTTCCTCGTCGTCTTCCAGCTGGGTTCCACGTTAACACCTGTTTAAGAAATCTGTTCTCCTCTATCCTCTGCACATGACCGTACCATACTAATTGTTTTGTTCGAATGTCATCGACTATGGTATGTTCCACTTCCATTATTTCTCTAATTCTTTATTTGGTGACTCTTACTAAAATAAAATATTTATTATCGTCCAGTTTCCTTTTTCTATGCAGATGTGGAAAAAATAATTTCGTAAATTTTCAATGCGTTTTAACGATATGTATGTACTCTAGCCAGTTGACCAGCACAAAATATAACAGATAGCCGCGATGGATAATCAAGTATTCAACTAGACCACTCTACATTTGTCCCTACAGTTAGCTATAGCCGCGTCGCGTTGAAAAGTGAAGATTCTACAGTGGTCTAGTTGAATAGTTGATTATCCATCGCGGCTATCTGTTATATTTTGTACTAGTCAACTGGCTAATGTACAAACCGTTTAAATGCAATATGTATTCTATATTCCGTTAATTTTTATCAACATCTGCATAAGCCGCTTTATAAAAGGAAGTTTAGTCGATCAAAACCAATTACGCGCATTATACAAAAGTTTCTCTGCTATTTTAATAATTTCATGGTGAAGCAGAATATTTGGATCTGACACTCGATTTACATTTGATTGTAACAAATTTATTAATATTTTGTTAGCATTAAATATATTACAAACCAAATTTACCTTTAAACGAAGAAACCCCCTTTTTAAAAAAATAACCGGCATGTCATTCATCCCAATTGTTAAATGAATTAGACGTTAGAGTTGGAATTATTATTACTAATGATATATCGAAAGAATGCTCTTGCTCTCACTATTATTTACCATATTATTATTATGGTAATTTGCCGCACCGTACGTGAGAAATTATTGATGGGTTTAGCGCCGATGAAAAAAAAACAGAAAAAAAAATAGATATCGTTAAGACGTGTTGTGATGTATCGTAATGAAAGAATATGAATAAATTCGACTTAATGGTATTTTAATGTGTGTTTTGAACTCCTCGGTACTAATTGGTTACACTAAGCCGCTATTTTTTGTTTTGTTAACAAATACAGTTAAGAATGTTGACACCTTAAATTTAATAAGTAATAATAATTATTCGTATGTTTCGTCCACTCTTTAACTTCTATACCATTCTCTCTGAATGGTTTATTTTGTGGTGTAAGAAAACCACTTGTGCTATCTTCATTAGCTCCCATTTTAGCTTTATAATAATCCCACTACAAATACTGCTATGTATGAACCTCTTCCCTGACTAGGGTCATTAAATGCTATGAAAACATTTTTCCAGATATTTTTAGTCTCTTTAAAGAAAAAACTACAAATACTGCCATGTAGGCTCACTTCCCTGTCATTAAATTTACCTAAAATATGACTGCTTTTTTGCTTGCCTGATTTTAAGCATTAGAATATTTCTCTGAACTAGGTGTTGACTAGGTGTTGAAGATCATGCATGTTATTAGAGATTAGAACGGTATCGTCCGTATATCGGATGTTATTAATCCACACCCCGTTAACTTTGATGCCCTTCTCAACATCAAGTGCTTCTTGAAAAATATGTTCAGAATACAGATTAAACAACAAGAGTAAGAGAACAGATCCTTGGCGGACTCCTCTACGAATTTTAACTGTGTTAGTTGTTTCACCATCAATCTTAATTTGGGATGCATTTTCCCAACCTAACCTAACCTAATTTTACATGATTGGATTTTCGTGCTCAACCCCCAAGTTGAGGGCACCATCACTTACAATACGAAAAATCTTCTCAACGATAAAACCGTTTTCTCAATCGGTAGAAATATGCTATGAATTAGGTGCTCTCGAAAAATTTATCGTTTAATTTTCGTTCTCCAATTTCAAGGTCACTTTACCATCTCCGCTAAATTAGTCTCAATGCATTTTCCTAACCCCTAACTTAACCTAACCTAATTTTAATAAGACATGATTGGATTTTCGTGCTCAACCCCCCAAGTTGAGGGCACCATCACTTACAATACCATAAAAATGTGGACGTGAAAAAGTCCCCAATAAAAATACAGCTTATTTTTATTAGGGAATTTTTTCACGTCAAAATTTTTATTCGCAAACGCGCGGGGTGGTATACATTTTCCGAGATCACGAAAATAATGGACTCAGCACCTAAATAAGATACTTTCGGAATCGAAACCGGAGAATTTCGACAGAATTTCGCCTGCTGCCGTCACAGGGGTAGAAAAAAAGCTTATTATAGTTCCGAAATATTGTTCAACGGCAATCGTAAAAAAACCTTTAAATAAATAAAAAATGTCATCAAATAGAACTAAACGAATAAAAATGTTCTCGCATGAGAATTTTAATTGACACAAATACACTTTTCCAGTTCGAAAATTAACGATAAAAGCACGAACTGCATCGGGAGTTAATAATTTAATGTTAATATTCAATTGTCTGTGATCAGTCGAGAGTTGAAATATATGTCCGAACATGAAAATTTAATTTGTATATCGGGAATTACATATTGACCGTGAATAATTCAGTCGATTCGGGGGCTATTTAAGTATTTTTAGACGCGTAATCAAATATTTCCTATAAATACGTTAATATCGTCTGGTAATATCGGGAAATATTATTTGAATATTCATTTATTTTAATCTCTAATATATTGCACATCACATATTATCGTCACTAATTTTGTAATTTCGACAACGTATCCAGTGTGCCGGCATGTGTGGCGAGTAGGTAGGTATATGTTTGTAATATTGAAATGCAAATAAGTACATAATTTATTCTCATTATTCAATGTGTGCATTAGCAAATCCCGAATTCAAAACTTTTTATGTACATTTAATTTCATCCTCATCCAAATAATAACATTTAATTCAATCAACGACAATCGTTCTAATTTTCGGATTGTTGATATAATATAAATCGTAACAACCCCCCCAAAATTATGTGGTTAGTTCCGAAAGTTTGTATAAATTAAATAAATATACTTGTGCTCCTCTTGTGTCGGAAATCATTTCCAAATGCAAGAAGGCTGTGGTGTAAAATAAGATACGGTAACAAAGCTAGATAAAGGAATGCTTGGAGGGTTTGGACACGTAGAAAGAACGGATAAAGGAAGATTGGCGAAACAAATTTATAAGGCGAATGTGAATGGACGGAAGTCGATAGAGGTTGATCTCGGCGAACATATCTCGATCAGATCAACATTGCTTTGAAAAAAGACCAGGTCAAGAGTACGATCAACAGACGAGCATGTATGAGAGCACTAATGAAAGTAGAGGAAGCAAAAGATGTGTGTAAGAACCGTAGCAAGTGGAAGGAAGTGGTCTCTGCCTATATCTACGGAAATGTATGTATGTATTTACAGTAGAACAAATTGACCTAAATACTTCGTATTTAGGTACACGACAAAGTAACAGTACTGTTTAATATATCACTATTTGATGATTTTTGTACAGTACTACTGTTTAATAGGTAATATGATTCCAACCACTTTATTGCTGGCTTTCCTAAAGGTCTTATGATGTGTTTATAACATTTATATATGTTGTAGAGGGTTAAATAATTAACTCTTGTATTGTTATGAATGCTTTTTTAAGGTTTCATTAAAAACATTTTCTAACCCATTGATTTTTTGGCCGATAGTAATATTTTAATATTTTTCTCCCTCAGTAATTCCAAAGACTGTCTTAATAAAGTTATTAATAGCTACAAAGTGCAACTTTGAATACCTTTGGTCAATTATTGAAGTGATAACTTCTTATGGCACGCTGCGAACTTTTCGGGCGCTTGGTCACGTTCCAAGTTTAACGAAATTTTAAAATTTTTAAAAAAAGTTAGATATTCGGGGATTTGAACCTAAATACACTTACGTGCTAAACAGATAGCTATACCATACAGCCACCACGCACTCTTACTTTAAACGTCCAAGATTATGTGGACATTATACAAATTATATTTGTGACGTCATGTTTATTGAAGAATTTTAATTATTATGCATAAGATATATTTTAAATTAAATAAAAAAGCTGTTGATTTGAAAATTTGAAAACTTTTAATTGTCACTAATTTACCAAAAAAGTTGTATTCATTCATAATCCTCACCCAAATGATTATTTTAATTTTAAGAATAAACTAAGTATTTGTTACGTTAAAAACGAAGCATTTATACAGAGAGCTTTTTAATCTACAATAGACTTTTTCTTACCCTTTGTTATCTTTTAAAAGAATATCTTTTAAAAGACATCTAGGAATTCTAGGGTATATTTTGAGCTTGAATATGTGATTTCTTGGCACATTCATATTCACGTCTTTCATTTTATTTTCCTTACAATTTTAGTGCATTTTTTTTTAATTTGGACATTTATTTAAGTAGTCCTTTTTTAACCTTATCCTTATTATTATTAGATTTTCAATTTTTATTGTGTCATGTCGTATGCCTGATGATGGTCTTTAATGCCTAAACTAGTTGCTTTTGCGCATTTTATACTTTTTTTTAGTTGTCGGTTTATTGTTATCGGTAATTTAATATTTCCTAAATATGCTAGTTGGGATGAAAAACCTCTCATAAGTCTCTCTAAGGGTATTTTATTTTAATTTAAATGGCAATTAGAAAAGATCCTTAAAAATGTCATTTCAATTTTGTAGTTGCGTCAACCGTGTTCTAACAATAAGCTACTTATGCCACATAATTATATTTTCCCCACTTTAAATTCGCCAATTTCCTACAACAAGGGTGACTTAACCATGGGCGTAGTAAAAAGGCAAATATATTTACTTATTATTGAAAATAAATTTTTTTTAATTTAGAGCTTAAAATTTATAAAAATAAATATACAATATTACAGCTTAAACGCAAAATTTTGATTTTTAAATATTACAACTTTAGGGCATCAGAATTCCAATCCGCTGGTTTTGGCATTTCTGTTGGCCCTGTCTCATTTAGATCGCTTGGATCCAGTATCATGCGGCCCCCGGTTTGATACCTTGAAGAGGTGGTTCTTCGTGCAATGTGGCCAGTGAGCAGGCCAAGCGTGCTGCTTAGACTACTCCGATTCATTGTTCAAAGTGCTTCTGCTCTCTTCTCGAGAAGTTTTTTTATCAGCTGTCTTGATGTTCTGCAGCCAGTATTTGCATTCCACTGAGCGATATGTTCTTGCTCAAGGATTAGTTTCAATTCATGTTTCGCTTCGGTAATTGGCAATCCGACCAACTGGCTTCTTGGTTCCACCAGGGTCCCATTTCTTGCCAGTTCATCGGCTACCTCGTTGCCATTTATCCCTGTATGCCTAGGAACCCATGTAAGAGAAGAGCACGTAGCTTAGGTAGAAATACTGTTGGTACTTTTTATAAACTTTTGTAATTAAAGACATCGTTTTCGAGTTATGGGTCCCCAAAGTAGTAATTTAATTTTTGAACTGTTTTTTCGCATGGTTTCTAACCTTTTTTTTAGTCCCAGCTTTCCAAATAGGTTTTCCAAAGTCATAATATGTATGTTAATTTTTTATTATTCGTGTAATATTTGTAAAATACTGTTACGCTACTGATTTGCCTTCCACAGGATGCTTCCTCTAGCAGAGTGCGTATAATCGAATACCCCACTTTAATTTTTAATACATTATTTAATCATAGGGTAGTTTCACATTTTAGAGGGGTAAAGCTCGACCTATTATTGTATATATTTTGCGTGGCAGAACCCCAAATCCCTTTGTAGACGCAATGAAATCGGTCAACAGAACATTCTTCGAATAGGGAGTTGAGTCTTTTGATGTTAAGCTAGTTTTGATGGTCGGTGTACGTTTAACAACTGATTTTTCACTTTTCGGGTGTGAAGCACAAATAAACTCGAGATGTACGAGAATTAGCTGGTGCGAGATTTCGTTAAAGGGAGTAAAATTTCTTTGATTTTGATTAGTAGCATCTTTCTGCCCAGTGACCAATTTTCAGTTCTCATTTTAAAAGTCTTGAAAATTTACTGACTTATTGTTTAATATCTGTTCGACAATAGAAGCCACTTTTGGCAGTCCCCAATGGCCGGGGATAATTACCCTAAAATTTTAAAAAGGGTAGGAAAAAAGAATTATTTTAGTTAAAGTATCGTTCATGAAATTCACGCAGATTATTTCTAAAAGTATACTGAATGTATAAAAAATTCGCCAATACATTTTCGTCCCTCCTAACTGTTGACAGAACGCTATAAATATTTATAGAAAATAGTTTTATTTTTGTTATTTTAATATTTAACATATTATTGAATGCCAGAAATAAATTTCATCACTTACTATCTGCCAGAGGAAAAAACGTTCCCGTGCGAGTGCGAGCGAGACAGTTAAATTCATATCTGTGAGTGTATTCAGGTTCAAATCCCCGAATATTTATCCTTTTTTAAAAATATTAATATATCGTTACGCTTTTGGAAACGCGACCAAGCGCCTGAAAAGTTCACAACGTGCCATAAAAAGTTATGACTTCAAAAATCAAGTATTAAAAGTTCCAACCCCAAAGTGACAACCTCAGCTGTTTTGTAAATATTTCACCCCTTAATTACTCATTTTCTCACCCTAATTAAGTCTCCTTAAAATTTTCCCTTAGCATACTCGATTCTTTGTTACACACCCTATCCCTTTTGTAATTGTTAAGCACTATGCAACCGCACGACTTTGGAAAACGACTCGAGTAAAAAGTTTAAAAAAAAATAAAAATACTGTAAAACAAATAGACGTCTTTGACCCCTAGAATGGGCGACATCCTGTATAAGCGAAGGGCGATGGTATATATTTTTATTTATGATGTCGGTAGTCCTAGTGATTAGTATGGCGCATCTGTCGAACATCCCTTCGGTATACATGCCGAAAACCACCCCTATGTTTGACAGATGCTGACGTGATAGGCACGAGTACAACATTCCGAACCACCCCTGGATAATGGGGCACGGGGATTTTGAATTTACACAGAATCGAATCCGATTTCGATTTAACCCTTTCCTGAAAAATTGGGATTGAAAGGGGTTATATGTGTTTTTTATTTTCCCAAATTATGTTCGCGTTTTCAATTGAGGGAGTGTCACTTTATTTTTATTTTATTTTTCTGACCTAAAATTTAAAATTTCAATAATAAGTCCATTCTAATAACTTTTAGATTTGCTATAATACGTACAGTTCGCTATGGGGGGCTCTACGTGCCCGTTTTGCGGCCTAAGTCTATCCTCAGCTCGACAGCTGACCTCCACTTCTACTCTACTCTACTTCTTCAAGATAATATTATGGTTTACGTAATCGGAAAAGCGGATATTGCTGTTCTTCTAAATTTATTTTTTTGAAATCTATACTGATATTCACTAATAATTTTATTTAATTCCAAAAAGGAAGCATTCTTCTTGACATTACTATTTCAAAGAACTTGGAAAAGCATAAAGGCAAGCTATTAAGTCTGTAGCTTTCCACTATGTATGTTGCAATTACTGGCACAGTTTCATAAAGTTTTAATAAGCACTTTTTTCCGTTTAATCAATATTATTGCTTTCTGACGATATTTGGTTGGACAGCTCAGGATATGGTGGTTGTGGCTGGTAAAAATAGTGTGTTCAATTCTCTGGTAAAAAATTTCCTTTTCGAATAATGTTTTTTAGAGTTCGTCTCTGTTAAACTACGTTAGGTGGCGGAACATCGAAGTGGGTAGAGGGGCAGGAATGGGTCACCGTCGATTGTCATCGGGCATGAATTTTAAATTCAGGCAAATGAAACGGAAAGAGAGTGCGGTACGTGTGCGAGTGTGAGAAATCATAAATTGATTTGATACAAAACACGATGTCCAGACTAAATAAATAAATGGCAATTGATTTTTTGTTTTGTGGTGCTTGTGGATGAAGCAGCGGCAAAATAGGACGAGGGAGGAGGGTATTTGAGAATTTGATTATAGGTTGTGGTCGAACGGGATTGCGTTTTAAATGTTTTAATTGTGTTAACAACAGTTCGGATATTCCAATATTTTCTGTTTTTTTTTTGTTGCTGTCACAAAATGTATCTGTCGGGATTTAAATTTAATAATAAAAAAAAACGAATTGTTTTTTGTTCATATTTTCTGTATACAGAGTGCGATAAACAAGGATAGTCCCAGAAGTAGCTGACCTAACAAAGAAAACACAAAAAATTTAAAAAAACATATTTCTCTACATAGTGTTACGAAGCTCCGTTTATCTAAAAACAACTATACCATAATTTACTACTGCCCGATTATTCACAAAATAAATAGTCTAACATAGTTTAAACTACCGCTAGATACTTCACTGTATATCGTTCACACTGCTCGTCGCATCTTGACCAGCTTTAAATACTCTGCCTCTGTACCTTGAATAATCTAGCAGTTTCATAGAAAAGTCAAAAATTGTCGTTGGTGGCGGCCGTAAACAGAGCAGAGGCGGCTTGGCCTATGCTAGTAACAGTAGTCTACCTTTATAGCTTCATACACCTTTCCCGGCAATGTTTAATAAAGAGAATCGTCAAGCTCCATAATATAGCCATTAACTGTAGACTTCACCTCTTTATTGTTAATAAATCTTTTACCACCGAGCCATTTTTGCAAGTTTAGAAAAAGAAAATACTTAGAGGGAGAGGCTAAATGACGTTGACTTTAGATGGAATTGTCTTTGTCTTCTTTGGAGGCTAGTCTTCCCTTTCAGTCCATTGTTTTAACAACTTTCAAAGAACGGTTGACTTTCACGATAAAATGAACAATAAAAATTTCACGATATAATTTATAAAAAATTTATATCTAACGTTCTAAAAGCTTCGTTCTTTTAGTAGTAATTTTTGCTAGCGATATTCTTCTTCTTCTTCTGCTGCATATCCACTAATAGATGTTTGCGATTACATTAAGCCACATATCTCTGTCTCTTATGGTATGTATTAGATCTCCTGCATTATTCAGTCCTGTCCATTGTTTAATATTGCGGAGCCATGACATCTTCTTCCGGCCGACACCACGCTTACCTTCTATCTTTCCCTCTATTATTAACTGAAGTAATTGGTATCTTTCATTTCGTATGACATATCCCAAATACGCTGTCTCTTTTTACCATTCTGAGGATCTCTTCGTTCGTCTTTTTTGCTGCCCACGGAATTTTAAGGATTCTCCTATATATCCACATCTCGAAGGACTCCAATTTGTTCACAGTGCTCACTTTCAACGTCCACCCTTCCATACCATATAGAAGTACTGCCCATACATAGCATTTTATAAATCTAATTCTTATGTCCAGATATTAAGTACATCATTATATAACATTTATTTATTTTTTTTAACTCTTAAAAACTAAGATTCTACTTAGTAGTGTACTTTAGGATCTGGTTATTTTAGTTAACAGCACCGGTAACTGCTTTTAACTAGAATAATCACGTTACTTACTCAAAAAGCTTTATCCTCTTAAGTCTTCTCACTAAATTGGTATTGTCGACGAGCTGGATATACTCAGGGTACTCCCATGTCGGAGCAGCCGATTATGGTTATGGTTTATGGTTACTGGCTAAATTGGATATGGTCTTGTCAACAGTTTCTACATCAAGATCCCTATAAACATCACTGGGAGCATCAACGGTGTTCCTTAATACTTTAAATAACTTGAATGTTACTTTTACCGGCATAGCCCCAAAGCTGGATACCATACGTCCAAACGGGCTTTAATATATGTTTAAAAAGAAGCAGTTTGTTGTGTGTGGATAACTTGGATTTTCTTTCTGGCCAATACACCTTTTTATATTTTATATCCAGCTCTTTACGTTTCGATGTAAGGAGGTTTTTTGGTTGCTTTCTGAGGAAATAATTTGTACCTACCGTTGTCATTAGCTAATTCATTTAAGTATTTACCAATCGATTCATTTTTAATATGCTAAATTTCACGTTTCAACAGTTGAGTTGCAGTAGCTGTTATATCAACTGTTGCTGTGGGGATTTTCTTCTGATATACCTAAAATGGAAAATTATTTCCCTTTGTATTTAATCTCAGGGTATGACCATAACAGAGCATCGTACCTTGCACAACACTTAGCATTGTACCATTGTGTGGCACTTGCCTTGCACAAAACAAAGCATTACTGTCTAGCAACAAAGACAAAGACACTGGTTAAATTTAATTTTCTTTATACATTATGCATAACGCGCCATGTGCGAGGGTAAAAAAATACTAAGCTTTATTTCTAAGTACGATGCTCTGATACGAGGCGAAAGCCGTGGGGCGGTGCCGCGTTATGGCCAAGTGTATTTACCTTTATAATAACATTTGATTCGTACACGGATGCTATGGTACAATACTAAGTGCGGTGTGTCGTTATGGCCAACAATTCAGGGGCATTCTTCCAAGCTACTTGCTGTATATTTTTGACAAGACGTTGGACTTCCTGATCTAACTGTTCTTTCGTTCTCAATCGAACCGAGAGAGCGATTGTTTGTTTAAGGTTGATTCTGAAGCTTTGCCAGTCCGTCCCTTTGTTGACGAATTTATTTAATAGCTTTAAATTTAAACAATATCTAACATAATTTTTTAATTGCAATCTCAATTTCGCAAATATGAATTAATTTGCATGGACTATTAGCACTAATCCTTCTCTAAGATACAATGGGCCAACATGTCTAAGTGTCACCGGAGGCAATAGCCAGACGGACCTAAATAGGAGTGGAGTTTTTAGTGAGTAGTCCTGACACAGTCAGTGGAGTCTCACAGTAGACTTTGAGCTTTCGGACTCATAACCTCTCCATAAAGGATATTCTTCACCTCTGAAAAAAAAAACCAATCATTCTGCATTGATGAATAGACCGACGTTATATGCGTGCAATGTTGTAAGATATTTTCCATTCCATCGTTTAAATTTGCATGTTTGCTTTGGACTCCCGTTAATTACTTTCAAATAAACGATTAACTCCTTTTTTGTAAAAATCGTGAATTTCGTTCGGCGATTTGCTTTTGGTGAGTCGCCAAAGTGACAACATCCATCATAACACCGTTTTCCCAAAAACCTCAAACCGCAAATTTTCTCAATGTCAAAACATTAATTAAACAACCGGACCAGAACGTCAAAATCCCTCAAAGATACACATTCAGGCCGCTTTATCCTCAACGAAGCCTCAACTAAGCCCCATTATTTGTTAATTAATGCACGTCGTCCAAACAAGACCGCCTCTCCCTCCTTCTGCCACCGAAGGCGGTGGAATACAGTGGCGAAGATAAAGGAGTTATTTCCTTTTCGTCACCCAAATATTGAAATTAAATCTTGGTACACTGTGGTATGATTTATTTCGATTTGGTAACGGAAGGTTTTCTAATGAATGTGATTATTGGGTTAATAATAAATTCAGAATTTAAGAAAGTGTGAAAAATTTTTAGTTTATATCACCGAGTACACTCAGTAGATAGGACCTGTTTGAGTGAGGAATCGTTGGATTTTTTAGGATTTTGTTAAAGGAACGGAAGAAGAATAAAAAGGAATGCAAAAGACAGTTCTTTAGGTTGCCTTTTATTAGCGTCGACAAAAATATCGTTCTTTTCCTTATTTTGATTCAACAAAGATTCGTTAATCAGCAGCTTGAAAGATACATGATTTACAGAGTCGGCGCGAACAATTTGTTTTGCCTTGTACAAGAGCTGATTATTGAGGTACTTACCGTCATTTAGAACTGTGAGAGAACAGAAATCTTTAATTACCATAAAATAATGCTTGAGTAGCAACAATTTGCTTCAGAAAGATTTTATCGTTGATGGTATCTGCATAAAAAATCAGCGATGGTGACTTAAATTATTGTCAACTCCAAAAGATTTCAACAAAAAAATTACACTTTTCTTAATGTCTCTAATTAAAAAATAAAAAAAAAGTCATCAAAAACATTTAAGTTGAACGCGCCGCTGGCATGACGAGAAATCATAAAACCGAAAACTGGGAATTCCAATTGTATGTCCCTGGTCGAGAGCCGGTGTGGCAGGCTAGATTGAGGACGGAACGAGAAGAATTAACAGAACCTGTTAAAATGACAGAGGAGCGTGGTTAGACTTGCTAATGAGCCAGTGGAATAAGGAAACAAAAGCTGTGCGGCTTCTAGGACCCCTTGCTCAAAATAGGAACAAACAAAGAAGTAGGAAAGGCAAGAGGGAGAAATTTTTAATGAATAGTGAACAGATTTTGTTTTGGAAAAAGGGGTTACACGCAAGTTTTTATGTCATAGACATGTGACATTTTTTTTTGATGGTTACATTAATATAATGAAAAATACTTAATATTTGAAGATGTATGTGCGGTCCAAAAATGACAGAATGGTACCATCGAAGACTTAATGAGTTTATGTGTTAGTTTGTTAAAACGTTTAACAGTGTAAGATCGGGACATGCTCAAGGCTCAAGGCATTAGACATTAATGACTATTCCAGTTAGTAAGTTCTTCCTGATGTAGATGACAGTTTTTTACAGCAAAGTCTATGGTGTGTTTTTGAAGCTGCAAAGTAAAATGGTACATGCAGAGTTAATAGATGTTTTTTTTAGTGCGGTGAACCCTAACCTCTGGGGGTAAGCTACAATAGACCTATTAAGGATCGCAGTGAGGGGCAACCTACGCCTCACTGACATGATACCTAACCTAACCTAGTGCAGTCAAAGAAGTGAAAGAAAGAGGTCACGACAAATCTTTACAGCAAAGTCCTCATTATTGCTGACACTAAATAGTGTAATTTTGCATGTAGACTTTCTATTAGTATAGTGAAGAAAGGTTCTATGGATAGAAAGTTCTTTACAATATTACTGAAACTGTACAGTAAAGGGTAGTCTCTTATAGTTTTTAGTACAGCCAGAGAAATCCAAAGTCATTGATGTAGCTGACATTAAAAAGTGTAAGTATGCATGCACAAAACAGGATTTTCTTAGACTGCCAAATGGAACTCCAGACGGCTAGAAGCTCCCAAAACCAGCTTGAAACTGGTAAAACGATGCCAAATGTACCTGGAAAACCTACCAAAGCACAACCATGTTGAACTTGGAAGGGTGCCAGGACGCAAAGATATTGAAGACAACAAAAGGAAGGCGCACTCACAAGAAAGGATTCTGTAGACCCTCTGCTGGGGCCTGAACCTGGTGTGGTCACAACGAAATCTGCTGTCAGGAAAAAAGGAAAGTCTTGGCAGCAAAAACAAAGCTGGCTAGAATCCAATAGTCGTGGCAAGAGAATGCCGTTGCAGGTCTTGGAGCAGGAAAGAAAATAGCTTAAGTTGATAACGGGGTATTTTCGTTTGTATAATAAGGCGTCTTTTTAAAGAACCCCTGGGAATGGAGAAGAAGCAGCATCCTATTTCATTTTTGACTGACGCCCTTACTAGTGGGCGCATTTAGTACGGGAATCATACGAACTAGACTGGTGCAACACGGGCTGGAAACTTGATATGAGGCCTTTTACATTTTTTAAGAGTAAAGTTAAACCTCGATCAAGCTTAGCCAGGAAACTAGTTGACTTAATGCTTACTATGTTAACATGTAGGAGCAGCGGTACACAATAAGCCCAAAAGCTGCAGTATAGGTTTTTCTAATCCGACCGCTTTTTACCAAACACCAAAAAAGCATGCAGTCTTTATTAGTACATTGTGAAAGAGAACCATGGATAACAGTTCTTAACAGTCTTTCTTTAGCAGTACAGTAAAGGAGAATATTTTGTGGCCCTTTTTAGTGCAGCCTAAGGACAGATAAAGAGGCATGAATGACGGTTCTTGACAGAAAAATCTTGGGTGTTGCAGAATCTGTACCTAAGAATAAACGATTCATGCAGCATCGCTTGTGGTATTTATTTGTAAAGCATGCGAAGTTAAACAGACAAAAATCAATCCTATGCACGAAGTTTATTAAGTAAAAATGTATTACGCCGCAACATACATCTTTAAATAGTCGGTATTTTCAGTAAACTTTTATGAATGTGTTAAAAATATTTTGTAGTAAAAAGGTTTCGGATAAATTAGTTTTGTTGTTTCTTGGTTTTATCTATTTGTTATTAGGAAATACTACTTGCTGGTTTGATTTTGTACACACATCCCTAAAGACAAAAACTAATGACTCTCTCTTAGCATTTCTTACTTCTTTCGAACCAAAACATAAATTAACTCTGAGCATAAGGGAGAGATTATTCTTTTATTTACGCACTGTTCTATTCTTGTGTAGCGCCGTTTAAATATCCCCCTTTCCGTTAAGTTCCCGAAAACTCCGATTCGCCACATTTTCCCGGTCGCCCCCAAACCCCAAAACAAATTCCCTTGCTCCATATTGCACGTCGTCAACATGAACAACAGTTTTTGTTTCGATATTTAATTTTACGACCACACTCAACGGCTTTTTCATTACGTTATACTTTATGAAATAACAGGAACATTTTTATGAAATTATCCGGTATTCATATTGGTACGAAGGTGCTTTTTTCATCAAATGTTAACAATAAGCAATACTGAATTTTTAAAAAAGAATTAATTTTATCTGTATGCAACTAATAGAATATTTACAATAACTTATGCCCAAAGTCACAGTAAGCGTACAACCGATCTGATAAAACTACAAATAAAAAAAGTAGGGATAACGATTTCTAGATTTTAGTCACTTTATTGGTTCTTGATTTCCGTGTAGGATATGGCGCTTAAACTTATCAACATGTTTAATGCATTTTCTGCGTTCGGTTGGTGTTGAGAAACCTGCTGCTCTATAGAGTTTTTCTAACTTTTATGCACCCAGTATTAATTTTACAGGTTTGATTGAGAGCAACGTCAATCTGTTTTGCATGTTTGGATCGGCTCCATACTGGTGCAGCATACTCTCCTTTAGAGAAGCAAAGTGCTTGTGCAGATGTTCTCATTACTTGAGGTTTAGCGCACCATTTACTTCCAACAAGTTTTTTTTATTGGGTTATTCCTGACCGTCACTTTTTGCCGAGTGTTATGGCAGTGCTGAGTAAAGGATAGCGTTCTATCCATACTAACACCCAGGTACTTCGATGTATCAACGTGGGCAAGTTCTTTACCTTCCCATGAAATTTTAAGTTTTTTGTTTGCCTTGAGTGTGTTAAGGTGGAAGGCGCAAACTTGTGTTTTTGCTGGGTTGGGTTTAAGAGCGTTTTCGCGGTTGTAGGTGGACATAGTTTTCAGAGCTGCTTCCAATTTAACTTATAAATCCCTAAAAGTTCCTTCAGTCTGCTCCATTGCACCAACCAAATAATTTTCCCCAGTCGGAACTTCCCTCATCAGGCTCTACCCTGGATTAAAAAACCTTAAACCGAATAAGAACAGTAGTGGCACCGGGGTAAACGAATATGATCAGATGGGGTATACAGGAAGACTGTGGCAAAGTGCAGGATGAGGACCATATCCTGAGATGCATACTGTGCCCTTCGACGTGTTCCATAAATGATACGTGGATTGCCGACGACAACGCTATTAACGTAGCCCGCTACTGGGCTGAAAAAGTTAAGAAGATTCCGACTCGAAAATGTAAAAAGTAGTGATAACGATGGTATTGTAAAAGCGGCGTTACCTAAATATGCTCTGACTGATTCAGTAAAGAGTATGGTCAATAGATTTTTTGAACTGACTTACCGGTTTCTTATTTATAAGGTATCAAGCAAGCGGAACTAATTTTAACTGGGCGCCAGAATTTTTTTTATTTAAATTAGGATAACAATTTACTATAATAAAATACACTACTAAATCTTTCTATAACAGCAAAAGAACAATACAACTTAGTAGTTAACAAAAAATATATATATATATAAAAAAGTATTGGGATCTCTTACAATTTTCAAACCCTGTCCCTTGATTGTCTAGACACTGGAAGGCTTCTTAATGTCACTCTGGATTTTGGGTGGTTCATTTTATTTGTTATCGCTAGGTTGTGACAATCAATTTCTTTGACCGCTTGTTTGATTCGTTTGTGTAGGCAATGCAGCTTCGATCGAGGTTGAACTGTGTGTGTTCGGTTACTGAATTCACCCTTATTTTAACTTTGGATGACCAGCTCGACGGTTATTGACCAGAAATTAATTCACATAAAAAGTAACAAGGAAAGCTAAACAGCTACTCGAGTTGGACAAGAAAGACTGGTGACGGGACTCCTCACTGGACACTTTGCTTTGCTAATTAGTCCAAGCAATAGGGAAAAGTGCGTGCAAAAATTAATATCCAAAAAAAAAATATGAGCGTATAGGAAATTAAAATTCAGGATGAGTTTCTATTTCATGCGACTCGATCCTGATTACCGAACATAATCTAAAAAATTGGTAAAGTTGCGAAAAGCGGTTTTTTGTTAATAACTTAAAAACTACAGCTCCGATCGAAAAAAGTTAAATCAGGAAATTGTAGGTATTAAAAAGATCTATCTATTAAATATAATATAATTTTTCGATATCGTTGATACTTTTCGAGTTATATTGGAAAAACCTTAATATCCTTGAAGGTGATTGCTGTAAGATGATTATTGCGCCTTATAGATTTTTTTGAAATAAAAAAATTATCTCGGCTTCCAATGATCGTAAGAACTTATTTCTTTTTTAAAATGCGTAAAATAATGCCAGGAATCTATTTTCATGAAAGTTATTTCTATAAAACCAAAATTAAGAAATTTATTTTAAAAAATCATGTAAAAAATATTGCAATTTTTTTAAGGTAATTTTTTGACCCTTAAAATTAAAAAAATCAATATAATTTTTTAATAATATAAAAGTACAACTCTTACAGAAAAAAATAAGCCATAAATCGTTACTGTAGCATCATCCCCCGAGCAGAACTAGCTAAATTAAGAGAGCACCTTTTTGGAGAAAACTTCATATATCTTGAAAAATAATCAATTTTTCAAAAAAAACGCTTTTTTGGCTTGCCATAGGCTACACTTAACAGTAAGTAACAAGTTTAAATACGTTACAGTTAACGAGTTATAGAAAATTCGAATTTTCACGGTTTTTCCAATATAACTCGAAAAGTATCAACGATATCGAAAAATTATATTATATTTAATAGATAGATCTTTTTAATACCTACAATTTCCTGATTTAACGTTTTTCGATCGGAGCTGTAGTTTTTTAGTTATTAATAAAAAACCGCTTTTCGCAACATGAAATAGAAACACACCCTGAATTTTAATTTCCTCTACGCTCATTTTTTTTTTATATTAATTTTTGTACATATAACATTGGGCCGCTTCCTCTTTTCTTGGACTAAATGTTCAGCGCTTTTCTGCAAGAGGCTCAAGTTTTTGAAAGGGGCCTTCTTAAAGCCTTTCGATATCAGAAACTTAGCTTCCAGGAAATTGATAAACTTGGTACGAAGTCTCGGAATCCTGGGCCACGCATAGATTAAGGGTTATTAACAAAAGATCTGATAGCTCGTGGTGCTTGAGAGGCTGCATAGCCTTCACGACCCTCCTCCCAACAATCTAAAATCTAAGCTTCGTTTTGTTTGAGATTGGTTCATCGTTAGTAGATTAAGAGACAGTAATATCTTCTTGATTCTGCATAAGAATAAATAAAAGTAATTTAAATAAAGGGAAAGATTGGCAAGTAAACAGAGATTACTTGCAAAACTATTCCGAACAGAGATGTGTAAAATGTGTACAGTGCCAAAAATTGAAACGATAAAAAATAAAAAACATAAGAAACAAGTACAAAATCTAAATTACATAAAATAAATAAATATTTGAACGTTACTTACAGTCGCGCAGCTACTTTGACGGTAATTAAAAACTCGAATATTAGTCTGGAATACTGGAAAACTTTGATGTTTGTTTAAACAGTTTCACGTTGAAATGTCACGGCAATTTCGAGCATATTTGGAAATTTCACAGAATTACGAAAACATATTTTTATTCTGTTCAACGCGCCCTTATTTACCTTTTACCGTCAATTTTACCATTAGGCGACTGTAGAAAAATAGAACAACAGTCACGTATACATGTATATATCTCCTTTTACGCCATTTTTTCGCTTCTCTCATATTTAACAACGCCCGAGACGCGACATACATATATCTATATATGTGAGTGGATATACAGGGTAGTTCGTCCAAATTTTTTTTTTTTCGGTAATTTTGATTATTGTACAAGGCAGTGTCAAACAAAAATTAGGCTTCTTTGGAATGTATCAAAAAACAAAAACTTTTTTATTACTCATGCAGGATAAGTAGTATCTTAGAGCACGATGTTGCGGTTGAAAAATAGCTGTTTGACCATTTGAGTGCGAGTACTTGGCGCACGCTTAGGTCATTTGAATATTACTTGGCGCACGCAAATTATACTTAGCACACGCAAACTATCCTTGTGGCACGCAAATTCGAACCATCAACCTTTCGGTTAACAGCCGAACGCGCAACTGTCACGTTGACATTACAAAGTTTATATTATTTCAGTTAATATTTTTGGTCTGGACCCCTCTTTTATGCTCGCGTTTATTCCGCATTCGCAATAAAAAATAGTCTCTGCAACAACCAGTGCGATGTTGTCGATTGCTCACTCGAGCAAATAAAAGCTCTCGCTTCGCTCGTGCGTTTAACTTTGCTCTCGTGAGCAATTGACTACTTATCGCACTAGTTGCACAATATACTATTATGACAAAACTTGTATGCGAAGATCTTACCCAAAAAGCCAATTTTTGTTAAATGATGGGACATCTAGGAATTTTTTATCACAATATTTGTCATGTGTATTATTCGGTTACAAAAACTCTTTACAACTATCAATACGTAGTCATTTCAATTTTGGGATCGTTTGCTTACCCTTAGTAGAAGTGAACGTTTTGCAACCAATGTGGCAGGTTGCTAAAGTAGTTCCTAAACATCCACGTGTTGATAATTGGTTTAAATGAAATAAAATATTCATGTGATAAAAAAATGTGACGATTTAAGTCTTGTGACCATATCAACGTTCGTGAGTAAAAAAAATATGAGCCGTAGCGGAACGCCTGGCAGTTGTGAAACATTGAAACTATTTGATATAGAAAATTTGCATGAAAGGATGGTTTATTAAAGAAAATAAATATGGCATAATCAAAAATAAAATAATCAGATAATATTAAAAATAAATACGCACTCATGTACACACATAAATACACACCTTATTTTAAAAAAAATATAATTGACTTGAATCACTTAATAATTTTACGTTCTATGTAAATATTGTATTTATTACTTTCAAATAAATTTTCTTATTTGAAATTTAAAAACAAACATCACATTTTAGTTTTATGTTATCGAGACAATGTTATTTATAGTCATCATAGACACTTCCTTCCACTTGCTACGGTTATTACACACATCTTTCGCTTCCTCTACTTAAATCAGAGCTCTCATACATGCTCGTCGGTTGTTGGTACTCTTGACGTGGCCTTTCTTCAAAACAATGTTGATCGGATCGAGATATGTTCGCCGAGATCGACCTCTACCGACTTCCGTCCATTCACACTCGCCTTATAAATTTGTTTCGTCAAACCGAGTCACTCCGGCAATACTTTTTAGTTATTTACATAAAAATATACATAAAAAACAATAATAATCCAAATTAAGTTTACAATTTAGTTAATAATAAGGAACAAGTTATTTAAACAACATATTTCCTTAAAATTTAGTACCGGCTACAGGAGGTTAAGAGATTATTTCTCTCAAATATTATAAAATTCAAAGGAACAAATTAAACTTAAAATACTGTTACTTTTATTTTTATAAGAAAATTTTCATGAACAATTTTAATACGATTTACAATTTTTTATTTTATTTCGGCTTAAAACAATTTAGACAAAGTTTACTCAAAATCATTTTTTTAAGTTATCTGTTGCTTGTTTAGTATAGCTGCTATTCATGCTCCCTGCTTAGCTTCAAATAATTGTTATCGGTTCAGAAAATTCCTACCATTCATACCATAATACGTTCATAATAAGTTTTTGATAAAAAAATTTTGTTCTAAAATAAAAACATTAGAAAATACAATGACATAAAACGTTGGTTAAAAATACAACATATTTAATGGACCAATTTAATGATATTAAAATATAAATTAATATCCTTAAATTTCCACATGCATAAAAAAGAATTTTATCCTACAAAAATTGTTTCTAAACCTGCTACCTGAGCCATCCTGTTTTTGTGAGTACGTATGAATACACACATATTGTGAATAGGGAAGATGAATCTGCAAAATCCAATTCAGAACGTTATTGACGTCACGGGCACGTCGTCGGAAAATAAAAGAAAAGTTGACGAGACTCTTTTTTGTGTAGTCTTTTTTTTTTTTTAAACACGAGAACTTGTTTCGATCCAAGCTAACTGAGGAAAGCAAATTAAATTTTGACAAAACGTAGCTCGAATAGAATAAACCGAATAACTCGAATAGAAAAACCGCCCTTCCCTTTGTATATTCTACCCTTATTTTTATCGCCATTTTGTCAGCAGGTGTAACGAAATTGGACACTTTTAATAAATTAACTGCATTATCTTTTAATTTTAATTGGTTTGTTCCCGTTATTGTGTGTTTCGTGCTGTACTTAATTGTTTATATATATATATATATATATATATATATATATGTATATTTTTTAAATAAAGCAAAATTCATTAAATGTTAAATATTTAATATTCGACAATTTTCTTTTATAACTACTGATAAGATTAAAGTAATAGTTTGTTAATAAGAGAGTTTAAAGTGACAGAAAGAGGAAGAAAATAAAAATCAGTTCCACAATCTGGAGGCTGTGTACTAAAATGAGTATTTAGTTAAGGAATTCCTCTATGCTGCACCTGGTTTAATGCTCCTGTGGTTCTAATTGGTACAGTTTGTGATAAAAATATGGAAAACCACTTCTTAAAGACAGCCTAGGACAGCCTAGGAAAAAAAAGAGTCTATATCAGATTTATTAGTTAGTTGGAGAGTTCTTTGAAAGAAATGTTTGGGGAAAAATCTGTAAAAAAGTATTATTCATCATTGTTCAATAACACGACAAAGAGAATTTTGCTGAAATCCTTAAATCGTTGATCAGGCATTTAATTCTCATCTGTTTCAATTTTTTTAATATATCGATCTATAATATCTATCTACACTTTTATAGAAATGTAACAGAAATGTGTCTAAATACATACATATAGTCATGCTGTTCCCCGTAGGGTAGGCAGAGACCACTTCCTTCCACTTGCTACGGTTCTTACACACATCCCTTGCCTCCTCTACTTTCATCAGTGCTCTCAAACATGCTCGTCGGTTGTTAGTACTCTTAACCTGGCCTTTTTTTAAAACATTGTCGATCTGACCAAAATATGTTCGCCGAAGTCGACCTCTACCTACTTGCCCATTCATACTCGCCTTATAAATCTGTTTCATCAATCTTCCTTTATTCATCCTCTCTACGTGTCCAAACCATCAAATCATTCCTTTATCTATCTTTGTAACCACATCTTTTTTTACACCACAGCGTTCTCTTATCTCACTATTCTTCACTTTATCTAACCGAGTCAATCCGGTTATACTTCTCACACTACTCATCTCCGCAGCATTAATCTTATTTTTATGTTTCTTTTGTCAAACCCAACATTCACTACCATACATAAGTGTATGGACCAGTACAAGTCTATGCACATCCAGTCGTGCCCTTTTTGACACGTTCTGATTGCTCATAAAGTGTTATGTCTGTACATAGATATATAATAAAAAATATTACGATGTGGCGTTTAGAAGTCCTTGACTTCAAATAGCCAATTTTTTGTCTGTCTACTGGGTTTTCACGTACCTGGAAATCCTGAAAAACTCAGGAAAATTTATTCCCTGGAAAATTCACTTATGCAAGAATTACGAAAAATAAGAGTTTCCCGAAGTTTCGTATTATTCATTAGTAGAATTCATTGGAAACGCGATCGCGGCCATAATAGGACACTGGATAGGTGGATCCTTATACATTAGGGTGCTTCAGAAAATTTTTTCAACTCTTACCCTTTCAAAAAAAATTCCTTACCAAACATGGGTTTTATAGCTCAATTCTAAGGGGTCGCTATTTTCATTTTAGTTTTTTATTTAATTAACATGGAAAAAATTCCTTTTTTTATTACAATTAAAATTACACGTAATTAACGCAGTTTTTTACAAAATATGTTTTACACTCCTTTTTTACCTATTATTTAAAAAAGAAAATATTTAGATAGGACAGCAGAATAAAAAACTATTCAATTGTCATTAATATGTTGCTTAGTCTTTAAGTTATTGATCGCGCAAGCTTCTTAGTGACCTGGGTTACAACTACGCGAATACTAGTGGTTTATAATATCGTACACATTTCTGGCTCCTGTAACATACTCGGTGGTTTAACATGTCGCTGTTTTGATAGTGTATAATATCGTTGAGCTTCTCCTAGCTCTGAACCTAGCTCACAGGTAATCATCAATTTAAATTTGTTCGTACGTACATCTATACATGCAGTAACAGCATTTGCAAACTGAAATCAATCAGCCGTTTCTATCTGCAAGTTAAAGCCTACATTTATAAAGGGATATATTATTAGGATGGTGTTAACGACCAAAGAATATTTTGCGAATGCACAAGTGAACCAACCAGCTTGAAAAAGTACAAATCAGTCAAAATATTATAAAATCGTTTAATTCAAATACGATAACTTCTTTATCCCATTATCGGTTATTATATTTTCAGTAAACCCTGTTTTTTTTTGTTATAAAATACCTAGCAAACTTTATGAAAATAACGATAAATTGTGATACTTAGGCTCGTCGGGAATACTTATTTAAGGCCAGAGTCTGCTTATTATAGTTCATTTCCTAATTAATGCGGTGCACGAAGCCATTGGAGACCCCAATGTAACTCCTGGCGGAATGCCCTGCGCGAGTCGGGCTGGAATACAAGTAGTTTGAGGCCTTTTTTCCAACACTGGCGTTTTAAGGTAGCTTTTTGGGCTTTTGAAAGGAAGCAGGACTGCCCGTGCGAGCAGACGATATAAGGAGGCTCAGAAGAGTTCTAGCTGCTCCTCATTCTTTATGTTCTAACCCTTTTATCGTTTACAGCCAGTCTCCAAATTATAAAACTCACTTCCTAATAAACGCAATGCGGGTGGCATGTGATACAGGGAGCCAAAGTTTTCGGATTCTAAAAAAAATTGTCTCACCCTTGTTTAATTTTAACTTTATTGAAATGTTAATATGTTCTTAGTTACTGCGTGTTTCATTTTTAAAAAAAGTGAACACTCTGACTTAGGACAAGAGGACAGCTCTTATTTTAGGAGATGGCGACTGACACCAATCGTCACGAAAACAGAAAGCTCTTTTTTTCACCAGAACAAATAAGGTGGCTCACGTTCGCCTGAACGTCATACTAGACAGATCCACTCTACCGTTTAATCAGAATCCAAAGTACCTTGGTGTGGTACTAGATAGAACTTTTTCATACAACAAACATTTCACCAAACTGTCACCCAAGGTGAGAACAAGAAATAACATCATTGCAAGGCTCTCGGGATCTTCCTGAGAGGCATCCGCTTCGGTCCTACGAACATCTGCTCTCTTTCTCTGGTGTACTCTACGGCAGAGTACTGCTCATCAGTCTGGCTAAATAGACACCACACTAACAAAGTAGACAAGGTGCTTAAACAAACGATGCGAATTATATATGGCTTGGTCAAATCCACCCCTCTGTACTGGCTCCCAACCCTCAGCCACATTGAACCACCCGTAATACGCAGAAACCTGAACCTGCTCCGTAAGTACAAGAAAATTCTTCTAGGTCCAGCCCTCCCCATCCACCAAAATATAAGTATCCAATTTGGACGACTAAAATCTAGATCTCTCTACAAATAGAACATGCAAGAAAGCTGGTATCCGACAACTATTATGGCATTACGAGCTGGATCCCTGAATGGGTTAGGATGGCTCCTGTAGAATGGCAGCCCCTCTTATTAAATTACTTCAAGCACGAGCTCGAGCTGCCTCGGAGGATATGGGTATAACTCAACAGGGTGCGGTCTGTCCATGGTCGCTGCAATTACTTTTTGTGCAAATGGGGTTTGAAATCGTCACCTGAATGTGATTTTGGAGCGGAACAGCAAACAATGAACCACATCATCGGAGAGTTCCCACGTGGAACTTTCGCCGGTTCAACTGACGACTTCATTATGGTGTCCCCAAATGCAATTCAGTGACTGCATGATCTCGAAACTCATTTACGACGTATTTGACAAATGTTTTATGATTTACCTTTGTAATTAATGATTAATGTGTATGTTGAAAGTCATAAGCTAAATAAAATAAAATTCCTGTTTTAACCCCTTTTATCGTATGTAGTCAAAGTCTCCAAATTATAAAACTCTCTTCCTGATAAATGCAATGCGGGTGGCAAGTGGTACAGGGAGCCAAAGTTTTCGGATTCTAAAAAATTTTTCTCACCTCTGTTTATTGAAATGTTAACACATCCTTCCTGCATTTGTTATTAATTCCTGCGTGTTTCATTTGGCGAGTCTGTATACAGCCACATATGTCTGAAATATGTAGCCTTAGAGCATGAAAATATATTTCGTGTATGGTACTGACTGTCATATTTAAGTACTACCAAATTGAAGACACCTGTCGTCACATTGTATAAACAAATATGTTAATAATGTAATAATTTTACGAAAGTGCAGCTTAAATATGTACTGTGGATCTTTAAATTGATCTAATTTTTAGTTTTTATTTTTTGAGATTAAAAAATAAAGGTACTACAATGCTAGTTCTCTTCTGGAATATCAGTAGCTAAAAAGAACTGTTGCGAAATGCGGTGCTCTAAATATGGGAAAAAATCTTTAGTTTTGACTATTTGAGCGTTATACTCACAGTGTTTAAAGTACTTTCTGTCTCTAAATCTAGGATATTTAGCGACTACCGTGACTGTGGTGTGCATAATTAAATCGAATTTTAACATGGTAGCAACGCCAATTATATTTTTTGTTTTATCGATAAATTAGGAGTCATAATAATTTAAATGCTTTGTTCTTAACCCCACAACATTCCTCTTTGCCAAACGCCGTCCCTTTTGTATGTATTTGCAGAAGATCTGTTGGCATGAGTATTAATTCAAAATATCGTTTGTATTACAAGCTCGTAGAGGATTTTAACGATCCTAGTTACTATAGTGTTCTTTATTTAGAATCGTATACAATCTTTCCTTCAGTTACTAACGCATACAACTATTTAATAATATCGGTGTCTAATGTCTATATACGTACTTTTTGCGATATTTTTAACGATCGTTGCAAATTGTTTTCCTATTATTGACAATGTCAAACTTTTCTTATGTCTTCGTCATCAAGCTCCAAACGTTATTACAATTTTTTTTGTTTGAGTCTTGTTACTGTTTTCCTGCGCGACGTTACTGTAAATTGTCTACGAGTACATCGCATAACTGTGGTATTTTTTATTAACGGTTTTTTTTATTTTACTACCAAGTATTTGCCAACTCGCATATCCAGGGTGATTCTAAATTCTTACGAAAAAATTTAGGAGGTGATTGCCCGTATGAAATTATACATACATACATACATATAGTAACGCCTTTTTCCCGTAGGAGACCACTTCCTTCTACTTTCATCAGTGCTCTCATGCATGTTCGTCGGTTGTTAGTACTCTTGACCGGGCCTTTCTTCAAAACAATGTTGATCTGATCGAGATTTGTTCGCCGAGGTCGACCTCTACCGAATTGTCCATTCACACTCGCCTTATAAATTTGTTTCGTCAATCTTCCTTCATCCATCTTTTCTACGTGTCCAAACCATCTATCTTTGTAACCACATCTTCTTTTACACCACAGCGTTCTCTTATCTTACTATTTTTACTTTATTCAACCGAGTCACTCCGACTATACTTCTCAGACTACTTATCTCTGCAGCATAAATCCTATTTTCATACTTCTTCTGCCAAACCCATTATTCACTACTATACATAAGTGTAGGAACCAACATACCTATGCACAGCGAGACGTGCCTTTTTTGATACTTTTTGGCTGTTCATAAAACTATGCAGTGCACCATTCATTTGTTTTCCTGCCAACACCCTTTGGTCAACATCACTGTCATACTGTTCATCTCTCGTAAACTTTGAATACAAGTACACAAATTTATTTACTTGTTCAACTCTTTTTCCCTGAATTAGAACTTCACAGTTTGTCATGCTTTCATCTCATTCAAAAACCATTACTTCGTTTCGCTTACATTTATTTTCATCCCTTTGATTTTCAGGGCATCATGCATAACATTAACCATCGCCTGCAATATCTCTTCAGATGACGCTAATATGACTTGATCATCTGCGTAAAGAAGGCATTTGACGATCAAATCATTTATTTTTAATCCATACGAACTCTCTTTCAAATTTTTTAAACTATTGTATATGTATAAATTAAACAGCCATGGCGAAGCCACACATCCCTGTCTCACACATTTTTCGATGTTAAACTAGTCCGTACAAGCTCCGTTTATCCTGACACAAGCAGTGTAATCCTCGGTGCTCCTATTAAACTACCGCTCACCCCATACATAGACAATGTCGACCACCATTCACTCCTGGCCACTCTATCATAGGTGTTTCCAAGTCTATAAAAGCACAATAGACCTTCTGACTTCTAGCCAAGAATTTTTCGACCATACCTCGTAAGTCCTGATCCATACAACTCCTTCCTCTTCTAAATCCTGCTAGCACATCCCATATCATCTTCTCAGTTTCATTCGTTTTCCGACTATGCTGAGTAAACTAATACCTCGGTAGTTCTTACAGTCCTGCTGCAAATCTTACAGCAGACTACTTACCACGATTTGTCCAACCTTAAGCATTTTAACTGTTATCCTGTCGTACCCAATAGATTTACCTAATTTCATACTGTTCAATGCTCCCACAATTTCTGTCGTACTAATTTCACTTTGAATGACATTATGATATAATGGATCTTTTCTATAACAAAATTTCCTCAGCCCAACCCCTTCCGAGATATCACCCCTAAAAGGTGGTGAGTAAAATTAAGTTTTAATTTTAATCACCACCTTTAGACCCATCATGACGATAATACACTCGCAGTAGTCAGAAAATCCCGATCAGTAAAGAGAAAATTATAGCTGTATTTTTTAAATAGAGTGGAATTGTGAAGCGTGTCGTGATGGACATACAAAAGACAGTCACAGCCAAGTTGTACAGTAAACAGTGCCTTCCTAAAGTCATCGAATACCTGAAGAATTTCCGACCAAATGAAGCTGATTTAAATAAATAGAACTGTATTCCTTTATTTTTTTTTTCATGAAAATAGTCGCAAAAAGTTGCAGGTCATAGTTCTCTGGAAAAACTGATTTTGGAAGCTTATTCCATTTCGTACCAGCACTGTAAAAGAAGGATTCTTGATGAAGATTGGTCCTTGTAGTGTCAATCTTGAGAGTAAATGGGTGAGACTGATCAGCATGCCGTGTTTTTCGGCCGAATGTGGCCAATGGTGGTACAAGAGTTTTTATTTCTCTGGAGCATCTGCCATGGAAGGGTATCTGTGAGAGTTGAGCTGTTTATCAAGCGAATGGCTCTTTTCTGAATGGAATCTAGAAGACGAAGAGAATGCCTTGGTGCTGAACCCCAAATGTGCGAGCAATACTCTAGTAGAGGTCGGATTTGAGCCTTGTACGTCGTCAACAGTTGATCAGGAGTAAAAAACTTTCTGGCTTTCCACAGAAAACCTAGCCTCTGGCTTGCCGACTTTGCGATGTTAGCAACATGGTCATGCCAAGACATATTATAGGACACCGTGACTCCCAAAATCGAGATGGAGGGACTTGGTTCAAGGGTATTTCCGGACATTGTGATGGGATGATTTGAGAAATTCACTTTCTTGGAAAACGTGGCATTTTGTGTTTTTTGGGCGTTGAACTGAACAAGATTGTTGGTTCCCCACTCGACGATTGCTTTAAGATCTCTATTGATGGAATCAACCTGTTCCTGCCTGAGTCTATTTGTATCATTCACCGAAAGTGATCGATAGGATGTGAAAGTTGAGACAAGTGTGCTATCGTCTGCGAAACTGTAAATGGGGTTCGTGGTGGTTTTCAAGAGGTCGTTGATGTGTAAAAGTAATAAGGTGGGGGACAGGATGGAACCCTGGGGAACCCCGGCATTAGTTTTAAACGCATCAGAAAAAATACCGTCAACTGCCACATGTAAGGAGCGATCTTGCATGAAGCTCAAGAGCCATTGGCGCAGTTTGGTTGGGAGACCGTAGGCAGACAATTTACTTAACAATGCCTGGTGCCAAACGCGGTCAAAGGCTTTAGATATATCCAAGGCTAGCAAATCTCCAGTAGACCGAAGTTGTCGAAATCCATATTGTCTGTCATGGATTATCTCAAATTTCTCCAGATATTTGATAAGTTCTCTGTTAATCGCTTTTTCCATAACTTTGGATATGACTGAGAGCAATGCAATAGGGCGATAATTTGCAGGAATAGTCTTCTTTCTTTTATACTATCGCAAGTGAGTACTCGTTCATACCTGTTCGTGTGTGATTCATTCGATAGAAATTTTTAATTGCTACAATAATTTAGTCACAAGTGTGCAATTGTATTTGAAACAACGCGTTATATTTATGTGGCTAAATAATTGCGTGACTAAAAACCGCTAGTGTAAACCGAGCCTAAAGGTCCCTCTTTAATTATCCTTCTCCAATCAGGGATCCTTAATAATACGATGATAATTGTTAGTAATGATTTCGTCGTCTTTGGCATCTCCTTTGAGAGATACCGAAATACCGTCGCAGTGCTTAATATTCCTCGAACCCCGAGCCCTCGGCCCTAATCGGTTTTAGAACCCCGTGGGGATTATGAAAATGACTTTTCGAGATTTTCACTGACGTCACCATCGACAGATTGGAACTGAAGGGCGCGCACTCCCCAAGCTCTGTGTCGGTTGTATACACATCTTTGGATGGAGTTAATTTGGTGAGACATATTGGGGTTGGTTAAGAACGGAGGGTGGATTTATTTCTGTTGCGATTAGGGCGACCGTTAAGGGTCTGTGGGGTGTAAATAGTTTCGATGTTTGGTGATTAGTGAGGTTAGCGATAGTTTCATTATATGTTTTAGCTTTTATTGATTTTCTGACATGTGAAACGACGTCAAAACAGCGGATTTTTTTGCATGAGTATTTTTTCATTATAAACATTACGTCGCCACGAAACTTTTGGTTGATTTTTCTTTGATTATGTAGCATTTGAAATTGCTACTTGTTAATTTTGTTTTATATATATAGTAAATTTTTCATTTATTGGGCATTGTAGCATTTGAAATTGCTACCTGTTAATTTTGTTTTCTATATATAATAAATTTTTTATTTATTGGGCATTGTACTTACAGAGAACATTCAGTTTTGATATCATATTCCTGAATAAAACATTTATTTCACTATTTCAACAAACATCATATATAGTTGAATGTTAGTAAATTCACAAGTTTCAACACTAGGTAATACTCTTGCTTCTGACATTCTAAGGGCTGTTGAAAGTAATGTAATCAAGCTGCAGGAACCTTATGATTTCTGGCTGGATTTCTGGATTTCTGAAATTTAAGATAGTGAAGTCAATAAAAACATCCATTCACATGTGAGCAGTCGACATACCGTTGTGTTCTCTAGTATGATGAATTCTAGGCTATTGAAGGTTTGTCCCAGGATTTTGTTGATTCTGAATGAGATCTCTAGGTATTTACTGGGTTTTTTTCTCTATTTTTCATAATATAATCTTAAAGGTTATATTTACTTTCTAGACGTCGATGTCATTGTGGGTGTGTCACTGTTCTTCTTTCATAGAACTTCTGTCATCGGTCTCAAGTCGGTTAGCCGTTAATGTTTCGTGCCATAGTAGAAAAGAAAGAAGAAGAATGGTCTTTTAGATTACATTCGATGAAATTCATTCTGTCAATCAATAGCATTTATGGTTCTGACCAATGAGAGGCTAGGAATTCAAAACTGGCGCTGATTTCATACAGGATGTGCAGTTTTTTTCTGGCAACTGTTAGAAATAGAGGATGGTTCTGTCCTCGTGGTGGTCAGGGAGTTCTTTTTCGGTGCGGCCATAATGAGGTGCGCTTGACTCGTGTTTGGGATTCTTTTTCGGTATTGAACCGAAATTAACCCTTAGGGGGGAATTTACGAAGTGCCGTTTGGGCCGAGATCAAGTCGCACCCATCGTTAGTGGTTTTTTTTGGAGCCTTATATGGGGATTTGTGCCAAACACCGGTAGGCTGCCATGCGGTGGGAACACCGCCATTTTGTCCTGATGTCCTGTTAGTCCGTTTTAGTCCTGTTTGCTGTTATGGATATCTTCTAGTTTTACCTCCATTCTCAGAAGGGTGTTAGGGTACAGCTTAGCCATCACCATCAGACTTCTGGTAATCGTACGACGACTCCTGTGGCAACTCTTTACTTTGGTCAAGATTCCCACGAGGACCAACACCGAGTCACTTTTAAATCCTGGCCAGAGTCGACAGACATCCACCGGATGAGATCTAGTAGTAGCCGATAGAGGCTAGAGACCTGCTGAGCTGCATCATCGACCCCTGGCTGACCTGGACGGTTAAGCCTTTTTCTTACCTGCTCTTCGTTTTGCTGTCTGTTTCCTGTCTTCTTCCTGTCTTCGTTTTTGTGTCTTCAACTACATCAAGTGGACCTTGGATAGAGGCTACATATGTGGACCATTGGACTTTAATACCAGGTTTTTTTACACCTTCAGTGTTCTCTTATCTTTTTGAGATTTATTTATAACTATTTTATCATATTAGTACTTATCATATCATCATTTTATATAATAACTAATTATTGATATCGTATATTATACCACCGTGATAATTTTATAAACTATAATCTAAAGAACTTTTGTGAAGTTCTCACATAGTACTATGTGACAGCAGATTCAGTCACAGGTTTATTTCTTACCATTATACCCCATTCTGGTAACTTTGAGCGGTATAACACCAGGTATAAAAATGTATGTATTTCGCTATAATACATTAGTTAATATTGTTATATATGTTATTTAATTTATGTAATTATTACTTTATGATACCCGGGTCTACAACGTATTTTGCCTTGTCCACTTTGGTGTTCTAATTATATTCTTATATGTGATATGTTTTTTTATTCTCCTATTTGCCCAACCTGAATATCTAAGAAAATTTAATACTATGTCATTTTAGGTATTTTGTTGAAGATAGATATTTGGTTTTCTCAATTATCCAAATATAGTATAGCTATATCTAAATTGGGTGGCGCCCTAATGAATTTGAATTTTCAATCTTAGAGCCATAAATAATTCGAACTCACTTATCTGTTCTCCGGCGAACAGCTGCCGTCAGCACATTGTGTTCTATTTTTTTATTTCATATAATGAACATAATCAAGTAGGTCACAATTAAATATACTTGGCACAAGAGTGTCGCATTATTTTTCAAATTATAAAAATTTAAAAATCGTGAAATAAATTTTAACACAAAATAATAATGTAAGTGCATGGTCTGCTTACTTGTCAATAAACCTAAATTCTGACGTTTTTTGTCGAATAAAAGCAAAAAAAACCAAAAAAAGAAAAATGCGATAAATCCAAATTTAAAGTGTATTAAAAGTTGTCTAGAACTTTCATTTTTTAGCTAGACAAACTTAAAAAACATGATGTTATTCTAAAGTTGCCCGCAGACGATGCCATTTGTTCTTTTTCTCTTAGTGCCAATATCCATTAATAGATCTTTGCGACCACCTGTTCCATGTCTATTCGGTTCCTTGCTGTATGGATCAATTTCCCTATATTTCGTATCCTGGTCCAATCTCTGACACAGTGGTCCCTAAACTTTTAAGGGTAATGGAACCCTCACCAAATCCTCCTCAAAAAATTTTGAATATGACGTTTTTAAAAAAAGTAGTTTTTGAGTGATTGTCATTTTACTAATAAAAATCTTATAAAGTTAATGGCAATAATAAAATGTTTTATTGTTTGTGGTTAACGCTTTAAAAGTATTGTTACGATAATTCGTCTTGGGTTCGTTAATTTAAAAACGCACAGTACAAAAACTGAACAATTTATTTCAATCTTTCTATATGTAATACAATAAACAAGCACTTAGATATTTGCTTTAAAACTCTATGTTCACACAAAACTATACTTCAACTGAAACTTAAATTTTTAACTTCCTTTTTTCGCAAAAACACGATTCTTAAATAGGTACAATCAGTCGTTCCCGAAAAAACGATATCTTTCTGGAATTATTTTAGTAACATCGCAGGTCTCCAATTGCCGCCCGCGGCTATAAATCATTCGCTAATATGTCGGGCGTTTGATGCTGCCGCCGTAGCCTCAGGTCAAATAATATAATAAGATTCCGAAAAAGAACTTGATAGAAAAAAACTATAAAACAAAAGAGAAGACTGGTTAAAGAAAGCACCATTGACCAGCCCAAGCGTGAAAAGATGGTACACTGACGGATCACGGTACCAGGGACGCTACGGGGCAGGTGTGTTTGGAGCATCCTGCACCCACAGGGAAAGCATTACTCTGGGAAAATACGCCTCGGTCTTCCAGGCTGAGGTCTATGCCATACTCATGTGTGTTACGCGCCTGACAGAAAACATGAATTGAAACTTATCCTTGAGCAAGAACATATCGCTCAGTGGAATGCAAATACTGGCTGCAGAACATCAAGACAGCTGATGAAAAAAGAGGGCAGTCGCACTCTGGACGATGAACTGGAGTAGGCTAAGCAGCACGCTTGGCCTGTACAGGTATCAAAACTGAGCGTACTATACACGCCAAGCATACGTACTATAATGATAAAAAAAACCTTATGAAAAATTATCTTTTGCAAATACATACCACATTTAATAAAGAAAATAACGCTTGAAATGCATGCAGTATTAAAATTTGTAAGGAGGAGTTGCCAAATGTTTAACCTCGTTTTTTGTCAAAACGTAAAAATAATTTTCCAGTTATTATCGACGATGTAAGTGTTACCAACGCTGGCGCCATATAAATAAAATTAATGACTGCGTAGCCTGTATACGTAATTTAGTAGCAATTAAATATTTATAAATTTATTTCTTTGTATGCGATTGCCCCCGTAACCGGCAACGTGGCGATCAAAAAACAACAAATAGTAAAATAATAAACGTCCAGTTCCAGAGTGAATCGATGGCAAACAAAAAAGCATTAGTCAATTACTGGAATCATGATTTCAATATTTACGACGCCATAAAAATATTAAAACTGACGAGCATTTTAAAACAGTTAAATCGATAAAATATAAATTATAAAATTTGTTTAACGTTCGAAATGCAGGTTTGTATCAATCGCGATTCGCAGGTGTTATTAGATAAAAAAAATGTTTCACATATATCGACCAAAAGAATATCGAGAAACATTTTAAACACCTTTGTTCTTGCATCTTTGACCATCAAATCTTTTAAAAAATTATCCCTTTATTATGTTTTCCGGAATATATGTACATATTTTATTTTTATTGAGATGTACATATTTTTTAATTCCTTTCATCTTATATTTGTTAAGAGATTCTTTTATGTGAAAAAGGTATTGCTTTGTTCCCTGACGGATTTGGAAAGCTTATAGATTTAATAGCTTTTACACGCGGCTTCGCTCGCGTTGATATCCTGATATAACTGTCAAAGATCATTAAAAAGTTAATCAAATATGATAATTTTTTTTATGGCTCGGCTGGGATCATCAGTATTAAAAGATTGAAAATTCAACGTGTTTTAAAAAACCGAAAACATGCTTACTTAAATTACTAAGATTTTGAAAAGTTAAAAGTTACAACGTTTAATAAATTAATTCTTCTTTGGAAAAGCTCAAAACAGAAGTCTTTGTCTCTTATGTCCTTATGTCTTTTCCTACCATACAAACTTGACAGTGCGATTATCTGGTAGTCTTCTCACATGTCCCGCCCATTGTAATCGTTTGGATTTTATTTGTCGGACAATGTTGGGCTCTCCGTATAGGTCTTCTAGCTCTCTGTTTGTACGTGTTCTGTATCTTCCTGTTGTTGCATCTACGGTTGGACCATATATTTTCCTGAGTACTCTCCGCTAAAATACTCGGAGGCGTTTTTCATTTACCACGGTTTTATGTAGTTGGCCATGGGAAAATCATGGCTTTTCCAAATGCACCCCTGTTACCTGCAATGTTTGCCCTTGCGCTTTGTTAATGGTTACAGCAAAATTGAGCTTGATTGGAAATTGAACTTGCTTGAATTGAAACGGTAGGTTAGAAGGGATTATTGGAATTCGAGGTATGATAACACTTACCCCTTTTCCGACACCTGTTTAAATATAGTGGCACCAAGTATATTTTGCTCCAATTGTGCGTCCCAAAGCCTCGTTCCATTACGTAGTCGAGGAGCATCGATATCTCGCACAAGCAAAACTGGTACATTTATTTTCATTTGAAGTTTATGTTAGGGTACACCCGAAAGTTCTAGCGAATTTAAGAACTCCACGGGATTTGAAGTACTTTGTTCTATATCCTTGATTGTATCTATTGATAAATACTTCTTCATTCAGACTGAAAAAAGAGTAAGCCCTCCCCACCTAATCTACCCTCTTTTTAAAATTCAATTAAAATATTTAAAATCACACTTTATACAATTCAAACATATTTAAAAAGATCATATAGTTTGTCTATTTGTCATATAATCATGTTTAAATTTTGACGTTTATTTGTCATTTAATCATATGTTAGTTTTAGGGATGCTATACTCAATTGAATATTGAACTGACGGACGGTATTAACTTTTTTTTTATAATTAGTTTCCTATGTTCTTTACTATACTTACTTGATAATCGTAACAAACAAACTTTCATTAGCATTTATAATATTAGTTAGTATTAACAATTAAGTAACGAACATTAAAAAGTGCAAAAACCCCTTTTTATTATTACGGGCAACCAGAGGAGACATCTGGAAACCAGACTCACGCGTCTTTTTAAAGACAAATTTTGCTTTCTCTGTAAAGGGTCGACCAATCAGAGTTCTTTCTCCTATTGTACCATTAATTCTATATTATGTGTAACGGAGGGAACATAGCAGAAGAAAGTTAGTTTAAGACATTCATTCAAGTCGGTAATTTTTAATATTTTATTGTAAGTTCTATAATGTCTATACTCAAATAATTATACAAATATTAAAAAAATTATCCATTCAATAATTTACCATTTATACACGGTCTTGGAGTCAAATAATTAACTACAATTTATACAATATGGATACTGTTATAAAACTGCAATAAGATGGATGAGACATACAGGGTGTTTCATGCAAAAAAATTCAGGTGATAGCCATTTTATTTTTTTTTCTCAAATTTAAGTAGAAACTTGAAATATTTTAATTTTCGTGCACTCGCATAAAGAGTCAGTTGTTGAGTTGTCTCTCTGTTTGTGTTTATTCTTTAGGGAGATTTGTGAGATACGCGAGAATGCGCACTGCGTCGTGAATCTTCCGTGGTGTGGTTGAGTGACAAAAAAGACAAAAAAGACAAAAAAGTCTTTTTGTTATTATCACGCGAAAAATATTATTGGTAGAATTTATAGCTGAAATGACATTTGTGAACTGAGAAGGTATTGCACCTAAAACTTTACTAATTAACTGGAACGTCCAGCTATATCACCTTGATAAAAGCCTCTGGCTTGCCGACTTTGCGATGTTAGCAACATGGTCATGTCAAGACATATTATTGGACACCGTGACTCCCAAAATCGAGATGGAGGGACTTGATTCGAGGGTATTTCCGGACATTGTGATGGAATGATTTAAGGAATTCACTTTCTTGGAAAACGTGGCGCTTTGTGTTTTCTGGGCGTTGAATTGTACAATATTTTTGGTTTCCCACTTCCCCACTCGACGATTGCTTCAAGATCTCTATTGATAGGAGTCAACCTTTTCCTGGTTTAAATCGGCACTCGACATCCGCTTCCAGAAAATAAAGTGGGTACCTTTCACATGTCTCTTTTTTAAATAAATCAACTCTATTAGCGAAATTGTAAAAAAGGAAAAATTATCTCTCACTTCGACTACCTATACGTACGTACTGGTCCGATATACCAGGGTTAACTCACTCGAAGGCGTTTCTACATAAACCCTCGAGAAACACAACTAAGCAGATCGTAGAATGGAGCAGAAATGACCTGCGTATTCTAACGGGACTGCTTACAGGACACTGCCGTCTAAGATACCACCTCAGAAAGATAGGTCTGAATCAACAAACGGACTGTCGGTTTTGCGGCGTGGAAAACAAAACTGCTGAACATACACTATGTTTATGCCCCGGCCTGGAAAGAATAAGGTTCAACATATTTGGTTACACCAACCTAAAACCTACCGATTTCGAAAAAATCTACCCCTATACAACCATGAACTTCGTGAGAAGGGCTGGATGGATTGTGCGGTGAACTGTAAACTCTTTGGGTGAGCCACAATAGACCTACTAAAATTCGCAGTGCAGGGGTGACCTACGCCCCACTCACATAGTACCTAACCTAACCTAACCTATACGTAGCTAAATATTAGTAAAAGTAATAATAATAATAATATTTATTAATCTCTTAAGACATTCATACAAATGTATAGAATAAGTCAAAAGTGATAGGTGACATTATTAAATTGGTTAAAATAGTGTATACAATAAAGTAGATAGATGTACCAATAAAAATGTTTCACAGAGAATCTTTAAGGAGTTCTTTGACTGAATAGTAGCATTTAGTCGATAACAAATTCTTAATTTCCTTTTTGTATTTGTTGAAGGAGACAATGTCTTTAAATTCATTAGGTAATTTATTGTACAGCTTCATTCCCATAAATTCAAAACTATTCTCTAATTAAAATATACAGTCCACTTATTATATCAACCCAATAGTGATATGCCAATAGTTTTTGCAAACATTTATCTTGTAACATATTTTAAAGCAGTGTCATGATCGGAGCTCCCAGCCCGGTCCTGTTGAATGGAAGCGGTGTGGGCGAAACAAGGCAATTCTACGGGTTTTTGTGTTTGTTTTGATTTAAACGGAAAATATTACAAAAAGCTTTCTAAATTATTAGAAATTATTGCTGTCAATATTTATTAGAAATGTAGTTAGTTTTAGCAAAAACAGGTAATTTTAACGCATTGGAATGAGGTATCTCTTTTTCTTAGTGCATTACATCATCCATGATGTGTGGTGGTTATTGTGAAATGTTGTGAATGGGGTATGCACGATGGCAAAAACGAAAAATAATGGAACACTTGAAAAACGCACTTTTAATTGAAGCAAATAAATCGGAATATCTTCTTTTATCTCATTGATTCTTCCCCTTCGAAACTTATCGTTGTGTGCGTTGCTTTTACCCCACATTTAAATCCATAATTTCGATTTGAATGCACACGAATGGGCCAACATCGTACGATATAATGGTTTTGTCCCTTTTTCCCTTTTCGAGGGTTGCGCTCGCCATACAGTCACGCCGCGCTATGTGCTTGCCGTTCAAGAAGGGGAGAGAGATATTTCGTGGGCAATGCCTACTGGCACATGTTTACACTTATAACAAGCGTTGGAGACTCCCAAAGAAATAGGCACCAGAAGAGACGATCCCTTTTATTTTGTTACACCCTTGACATCCCTACTTCTTCTTCTTCTTCTTTGTATCTTCACGACTGAGGCATCGTGACACTATGGCTACCTGCCACAACCTTACGTTTCCAAAGGTTTCGATCCTCGACTTCGCGAGGACCTGTGATGTTCTTTATTTGGTCCAGCCAACGTGACGAAGATCGGCCTCTGGGTCTTCGGCCTTCTACTTTGCCCTGTACTAGAACTTTCTCTAGGTTATCCTCATTTCTGCGTGTGATGTGTCCAAAATATTGAAGGATTCGTCTCCGGCAGACGGTAAATAGTCGATCCGTGATGCCAAGATGCCAACAAGATATCCAAATTCTTCGGGTATCTTGTAGGAATGTTAAAAATGTACTTAATACAACTCAACCGAATTTCTAATGGATGAGAGATAAATTCTCATGCATGCATTAAACAATATATTCGGCAATTTGTTGTAACACCCCTTTTTAATTATGATAAACAGTGCCCAACTAAATCGACACCATATGGGAAACTTTTTTATTATTGGTCTCATGAGTTATTCTTAATAAAAAGTAAATAAAGTAAATCCGCCTCAAGTGTAAAAAATTTAAAAAAAAATTCCAGCAAGGTAAAGGGGTCATTTTTATTAGCAATATATTGTTTTACGTATATCCAAACTGGTTCAATGGGGTTCAAGTCAAGATAGTACGGTGGAAATCTCAAAACACTTTGTAAAATTTTATCGATAATATTAGTCGACTTTTAACACAGTTTGACAGACATAATTCTTTTACATTTCGGACTAATGTAGTAAATAATCTCCAAAAAACACTAAATTGGTTTGACTGTAGTTCAATCATATCGTCGTGTGACAAGAAAAACAACTAAGAATTTAATTCTTATTACCTACTTAGTATTATAAAATAAAGAAAAAACCAAATAAAACTGAATTTTTTTCATGTTTCATACACTTTTGTATGGTAGTGAATTTTTGATTTTGTAGAATAAGGATGAAAGTAAGATCAATGCTGCGGAGATGAGTAGCCTGAGCAGTACCTATAGCTGGAGTGACTGATGGATAAAGTGATGAATAGTGTGATAAGAGAACGCTGTTGTGTAGAAGAAAATGTAGTAACAAAGAAAGATAAAGGAATGCTTAGATAGTTCGGGCACATAGAGAGAATGGATAAAAGAAGATTGGCGAAACAGATTTATAAGGTTGGTGTAAATAGGCAAGTCGGTAGAGGTCGTCCTAGGCGAACGTATCTTGATCAAAACAACATTATTTTGAATATCAGCAATCGACGAGCACGACGAAAGCGCTAAAGAAAGTAGAAGAAGCGAAAGACGTGTAAGAACCGTACAAAGAAAAAAAAAGTAAATGTATGTATGTCTGTATGTTTATATTTTGAATTAAATTGGTAGAGTAATTAATAACAATAAAAGAAAATAATCAGTATACGTATAAGGAGAAATTCCTTAGTTATACATTGAGTATCCCACCTCAATCTTCCCTGGAGTGTGGATTGTGGATTTTTTTCTTGAAAGCTTCGCTATCGGCACTGACATAATGTTTTGTATTACACGCGTTTTTTTCTCTCTCTAAAATTGGCATTGCTTCTTTACCCTTAATTGGCTAACACTAACAATTGCTGTTGCTTGATTAACGAAAACGATCATAATCTAAGGTGTCACGCCCAAGGTACAATGAGAATTTTATGGAGTCAAAACGTCTTTGAAGAGCAACACTAGAAACTGTGGCAGGCTACTCATCTCTGTTTTAGAAAATAATAAAAAAAATTACCCTTAAGGAGTGGGAAATTCCAATAGGGGTGATATTTACTACGCGATAGTTATAGTTTACTATGCAACTACTGCGAAAAATAGTATGGTGATTTATCATCTTGTCACACGGGTATGAAATAACCAGTTTTCGCACTAGTTGTATATTATACTTTTCCTAGGTTTTTTTTACAACTATACATTGATAGGGTCGTTTCTAAAAAAAATTGGGGGTTGTTGGAGAAGTTGCTGATGAAAATTTTTTTTGGAACAAAAAATCAGCTCATTTTTTAATTGTTTTTAATAAAAAAAAGGTTAAAGATGATTATTCTTAAGCTAATATAGGCAAGAATTTTTAAAAGGGTATTTTAAAATATGGATTTATTACATTATTGAATTATTAAGTTTAGCAGCCTCTTGGGTTTTTCTATATGGCCAGTGCTTTGGCCATTACAATATTTATTGCTGATTTGGTTTTTTATCAAAAAAGTGTAAATGGATATTTTTTTTTGATGATTAGACAGTCACGCTTTGTTTCATCGGTTTGTACACTCAAAGACGACCCAACACACTAACACTACAATGTTGTAAACGTATTTGTTTGTCTTTATTATTACTGCCTATGATTGAGTCAAAAAAATTATTTAAGGGTCCTTTGATAATCAATTTATAAATTTGAATTATGAAATTTTTTTTTTATGAAAATAGTCGCAAAAAGGGTAGACCTATCGTGTGGGCCGCGGACGGCCCGCACTGCGACTATTAGAAGGGGAAGGGATTATAGAAAGGAAATGATTGTGGACACGCTTTTTAAAAAGTTGCAGGTCATAGTTCTCTGGAAAAACTGATTTTGGAAGCTTATTCCATTCCGTAGCAGCCCTGTAAAAGAAGGATTCTTGATAAAGATTGGTCCTTGTAGTGTCAATCTTGAGAGTAAATGGGTGAGACTGATCAGCGTGCCGAGTTCTTCGGCCGAATGTGGCTAGTGGTGGTATAAGAGTTTTTATTTCTCTGGAGCATCTGCCATGGAAATATCTGTAGAAAAATGACTGGTCTACAACTCTTCTTCTATGTTCTAGAGGGTGAAGGGTATCTGTGAGAGTTGAGCTGTTTATCGAGCGAATGGCTCTTTTCTGAATGGAATCTAGAAGACGAAGAGAATGCCTTGGTGCTGAACCCCAAATGTGCGAGCAATACTCCAGTAGAGGTCGGATTTGAGCCTTGTACGTCGTCAACAGTTGATCAGGAGTAAAAAACTTTCTGGCTTTCCACAGAAAACCTAGCCTCTGGCTTGCCGACTTTGCGATGTTAGCAACATGGTCATGCCAAGACATATTATTGGACACCGTGACTCCCAAAATCGAGATGGAGGGACTTGGTTCAAGGGTATTTCCGGACATTGTGATGAAATGATTTGAGGAATTCACTTTCTTGGATCACTTGGATCACTTTTTAATCGAAAATATGTTCGACTATAAAAAAATGTTCGGAGTGCTATTAATAGGGATTTTTTTATGTAAACATAGTAAAAAAAATAAGAATTTATGTGGATATTTAATGAAAAGCTGTCGTTGTTATGTCTGACAAAGCGTTAGTTTACGATCGGTTATCATCTCTTAGTTTCTTATTTCTTTGGGCATAGCCAGAAGTTGGTCGAGGAAATCATTGACATTATGTTCAACTCGACGATAGCTGTGTAATATTCGAATGAGAATGAGGGGTGATTTTTCTGTTTGCGGTAAGGATAAAAACCAATAATGTATCCGTATTATATTGCCGCTCTGCTGATATATCGTCACAGTCGATGTTCCATTTCGTTTATACACATATATCGGCTCTGTAGAATTGGATAATGTAATGAACTTGGACTGTCAGCTTCAGAGCGGGGTCAGAAATTTGATTCCGTTTCATTGTCGTTAGAAGTATTTTATTATCACCCTTTCAATTTTAGCATTTTCTGTGGGATTGTAAACAATAAAAATAATTAAGCAGGTCTATTACATTTTCGATCAGTTTAGATTAATTCTCAAGAGTTAAGGCAAGTTTATACAGCAAATACAATAAAATAAGAAATAACATAAAATAAAATAAGGATTGAGTGCAAAAAACGTTGCTTTATACAGATGACTAAAATAAGAATGAACCGATGAAATCGCAGCTTGTTTGACAATGACTTTTGTGTTATGTTCATAACTATACATAATCTCCAAATTGATTTGTTATTTTATTTCAAATACGGATTTTTTAAATTTTATCATTATCTAAAATTATCCAACTATATATCTACCATCCATTTTCTATTAAAAATTATTATAATGGATGATGGCATGTTGATAGAGCAGGTATCGACCTTTCCTCTGTTATATGCAAAAACTGATGGAAAATACAAAAACAGCCGACTGAAAGAAAATGCTTTGCTCGCAATTGCTAACGTAATGAAGAAAGCACGTAAGTGCCAAAAAATTAGAGAGTTTACCGTTTTTTAAATCACTTTTTTTGTAGCTGAAGCTTCCGAACACAGATGGAAGCTTTTAAGAAATAAATATACGGGCCATAAAAGGCAATTTAAAAATACCTCCACAAATAATAATATTATCAGGTTAATTGTAAACTCGGAATATTTAGAACAGAAAAAATTTGGGCCACGTGCATTATCAGTTGTTAAACGAAATAAAATAAGACAATGAGATAAAAGTTGGCCATCTTTTGTTCTTATTCTTATTTTATTTTATTTTTTTCCTTATTTTATTTTATTTGCTGTAAAACTCGCCTTTACTCTTAATATTTTAGCTCCAAAAATCAACGAAAACAAAAACCGTGTGGGTCGCGAGCCTCTTTGGGGGGGGGGTTGCGAAGCTTCTATAGGGGAGTTGCAAAAGGTTGGGAAAGCTACTGCAGAAAAAAAGAACAATATAGTTTAAAAAGATTTATTAAGAGAAATGTTAACTAAAGGACATAATTATTTGCATCAAATAAATAAAAAATAAAAATAACTCACGAGATCTCTTCCATCTTAAACGTTTGTATCAAATTAACAAACAAAAAAAACTTGAGAACTCTTAATGCGAAGGTTGCGATTGTTTTTCATTAACCAATTTCTCCCATCGTAGATCCGTTTGTGCTACATTGAGAATTAAATCGTTTTCAAAATTTAAGCGATTTCTTTCCTTACTTTTTATTTGGGCCATTGATGAAAATGTCAACTCGCACAAGTACGAGGTGGCAAATTGGATCAAACACTTCCAAGCCTCTATTGTTAATTCTGGGTATTCTGATTTCCTTTTTAACCAAAAAGGTATCCAAATTGACGGATTTAAATTCCAATTGCAGCATCCCATCGGCAGATAAATCCAGCAGAATTCCTTTGAGCTTGGTTGCCAAATTTGCCTCATTTAAAGCTGCATTTAATAACGAATTTAAGATTCACCTTTTCCCAGTATTCTTCGATATCTTTTGCATTGAGAAGTAATGACACGGTTCTTCTTTCAACTTTCATAACACCATTTTCATACCAGGTATAAATTCCTTGCTGTTTATCTCACATCTAAACCATCTAAGCATTTCTTTAGATGATTTGGACACGTAGAAAGGATGGATGCTACCGCCCCCTTCTTATTTTATCGATTATCGGAAAATACAAGAATTTTTGTGGAACAAATCCATCATTTTCCTTTTTGTCATTACGTAATTAGACCCCTGAAGAACCGCCATACTGGTACAAATGACCAAATATTTTGTGTCACGCCTTCGACAAAGTATGGCACACAGGATTGCAACTCAAACTAAAGAAACTTAGAACCTTATCCTCACTTCCAACTGTTAAAATCCTATCTGGCAGATAGACACTTCTTGGTGAAACAAGGAATCGAATACACTGAGATACATCCCATATATTCAGGCGTTCCTCAAGGTAGCGTCCTTGGTCCAATATTATATCTTTTATATACAGCAGACCTCCCATCAACAAGAACTACTACGGTAGCAACATATGCAGACGTAACTGCTATTCTAGCATCCCATACCAAATGCAAATGAAACTAAGTCCTTGCATGTAACATTTACATTACGTAGAGGAACATGTCCTCCTGTGAATATCAATAACTGTCAACTTTCGCAAGTAGAAGATGCCAAATATCTCGGCATGCATTTAGACCGCCGCCTTACTTGGAAGAAACACATATTTACTAAACGTAAGCAGCTGGCTGCAAATCAAGATTGTTTCTTGACAACAAGGTATACCAGTCAATTATTAAGCCCATTTGGAGCTATGGGATTCAGCTGTGGGGCACCGCCAGTATCTCCAAGATAAACACTCTGAAAAGGTTCCAGGTTCTGCGTACCGTCGTCGATGCACCTTATTACGTCTCCAACAAGGTTATTCAACATGACATCCTCCTAGAATCTGTCAAGGATACAATATATCGGTTTTAGTGCGAGATACAGTAAACGAGAGCTAGTGCATCCTAATGTGCTCGCCAGACAATTTCTTTTTTTTATGAAAATAGTCGCAAAAAGGGTAGACCTATCGTGTGGGCCGCGGACGGCCCGCACTGCGACTATTAGAAGGGGAAGGGATTATAGAATGGAAATGATTGTGGACACGCTTTTTAAAAAGTTGCAGGTCATAGTTCTCTGGAAAAACTGATTTTGGAAGCTTATTTCATTCCGTACCAGCCCTGTAAAAGAAGGATTCTTGATGAAGATTGGTTCTTGTAGTGTCAAGCTTGAGAGTAAATGGGTGAGACTGATCAGCGTGCCGAGTTCTTCGGCCGAATGTGGCCAATGGTGGTACAAGAGTTTTTATTTTTTCTGGAGCATCTGCCATGAAATTATCTGTAAAGCAATGACTGGTCTGCAACTCTTCTTCTATGTTTTAGAGGGTGAAGGGTATCTGTGAGAGTTGAGCTGTTTATCGAGCGAATGGCTCTTTACTGAATGGAATTTAGAAGACGAAGAGAATGCCTTGGTGCTGAACCCCAAATGTGCGAGTAATACTCCAGTAGAGGTCGAATTTGAGCCTTGTACGTCATCAACAGTTGATCAGGAGTAAAAAACTTGCTGGCTTTCCACAGAAAACCTAGCCTCTGGCTTGCCGACTTTGCGATGTTAGCAACATGGTCATGCCAAGACATATTATTGGACACCGTGACTCCCAAAATCAAGATGGAGGGACTTGGTTCAAGGGTATTTCCGGACATTGTGATGGGATAATTTGAAGAATTCACTTTCTTGGAAAACGTGGCACTTTGTGTTTTTTGGGCGTTAAACTGAACAAGATTGTTGGTTCCCCACTCGACGATTGCTTTAAGATCTCCATTGATGGAATCAACCTGTTCCTGCCTGAGTCTATTTGTATCATTCACCGAAAGTGATCGATATGATGTGAAAGTTGAGACAAGTGTGCTATCGTCTGCGAAACTGTAAATGGGGTTCGTGGTGGTTTTCAAGAGGTCGTTGATGTGTAAAAGAAATAAGGTGGGGGACAGGATGGAACCCTGGGGGACCCCGGCATTGGTTTTAAACGCATCAAAAGAAATACCGTCAACTGCCACATGTAAGGAGTGATATTGCATGAAGCTCAAGAGCCATTGGCGCAGTTTGGTTGGGAGACCGTAGGCAGATAATTTACTTAACAATGCCTGATGCCAAACGCGGTCAAAGGCTTTAGATATATCCAAGGCTATTGCACGGAATTCACCAAACTTTTCAATAGTGTTGAGTGCTGAGTGACATAAGCCAGCAAATCTCCAGTAGACCGAAGTTGAAATGAAATGTGCGCGATGTCAATGAAGTGCGTAGACTGAAACGACTGCTGCCATCCGACCTGCCTACAGGACTCCGATAAGTGATTATGCTTAAGTTCACATAGACTAATAAACTCTATATTTAGGATTTAGATAAATTTTAAGAAGATCACTCATTGGAGTGGTACTCTACGCGTCATTATCTACTAATCATAACAAACGCTTGTTGCCAACCAGACAGATTGCAGTATCCACTAGAAGTTTAAAAAAAAAATTGTGTCACTATCTCCCGGTCTATGATGTTGATGATTTTATTAAATCGAAATATGGTATTTCAGGATTAAAAACAAAAATTAACAAACACCGTTTTTTGTAAAGGAAAAAAATCCAGTGACTTCTTATAAGTTATTCCATAATATTTTTAAAATATACAAACTAATTTCAATTTAAATAAGTATTATTAAAAAAAATTAACCTCGCAGCTATTTAAATAATTGTAATTCCTTTGCTTTGAAATTATCTCCTGCAATAATAATGAGTCCGTATTTAAAATTCAAAGTAAATAGAGCTCAGCATTTACTACCTTTGAAGTGTGTACAGCGATATTTTTAATGAAAAATAAACCGATGGGAGGCAAATATTGATTTACTTAGATAAACATACTTTTCGGTCAATAAACATATCGTTAATGACTGATTTTTATGGGAGTTTATATTTTAGATGCTTTTTTTTTGTGAAAAGTTTTATTACAGAGTTGGATTTTTATTGATTAATTTAATTTCCAAAAATATTATAGTAGGATTTTAAAACAATAAGTAAATATCGAGGTTAACAATTCACCCACAACGAGCGGTGATGTGATTTTTTGAACTTTAAATACATTATCTCATTGTAAACTGGTGCAAAATAATTACTTTTTGGGAAAATAAAAATGTAGATATAATAAAAGTAGGTCTCATCTATATGATTTTTAATGACGATGGTGTAGAGTTTTTTTTTTCTTTTAGTATTAAATAGTTAGAGGACTACAATGCTACCTTTTGGGAATGCTCCCTTCACCTCAATGATTTGTATCTTGACTTCTTCTTTTTCTTCGTTGTGCCGTATCCGCTCAGCGAACGTTGGCTATCATCATAGCAATCGAGACCTTGTTAACAGCCGCTCGGAAGAGTTCACTAGACGTTTTGCCGTACCACAGTCGCCTCCCTGGTCCTCTCCTACTGTTCACCTTACCCTGGATAATGAGTTGTAGTAATGCATATTTCTCATTTCGCACGATTTATCCCAGATATGTAAGTTTTCTTACTTTAATTGTCTTCATGAGTTCTCTGTCTACTCCCATTCTTCTTAAAACTTTATTATTTGTCACATGGTCTGTCCAGCTAATTTTAAGAATTCGCCTGAACACCCACATTTCAAATGCTTCAATTTTCTTGCTAGCAGCTTCCGAGAGTGTCCATGCCACTTCGCCGTACAGTAATACTGAAAATACATAGCATCTAACTATTCTCATGAGCAGATGTAAACTTAAAGTATTGCTTAAGAGCACATCTTTCATTTTTAGAAAAATTGTTCTTGCTTTTTTTATTCGTTGTTTAATCTCTTTGCTGTGGTCCCGTTGATCATTTACTTAGCATCCAAGGTAAGTGAGGCTTTCCACTCTTTCCAATGCCACATCGTTCGCATACAGTCTTATAATTTCGTTGGCGTCCATACTATTCTTGGTAATTACCATAAATTTCGTCTTATTGGTATTAAGGCTTATTCCATACTAATTTCCCACATCAATGACTTTATTTAGCAGTTGTTGTAAATCCTCAAGGGAGTCAGCTATAAGGACGGTATCATCGGCATACCTTAGAGTTTTAATCAGATGTCCATTGATGTTTATTCCAATCGGCATGTTATCAAGTGCTTCACTGAAAATTTCCTCAGAGTAAATATTGAATGTCAGTGGCGATAACACACACTCCCTTTCGAATGTTCACCTCTTCTGTCACTTGCCCTTCCACTCTTACCGATGCTCTTTGTCCATAATAAAGATTTTGTATAATTCTAATATCCGCTTCATCTATGCCTGTTGACCTAAGGATGTTAATAAGTTTGTCATGTTTCACCTGACCTTGTTAAAGTCTATAAAGCATGCATACACATCGGCATTGACATCTTTACATCGCTGTATTAGAATTTAAAGAGCAAAAAGTGCTTCAAGTGTACCCATACCATTCCTAAATCCAAATTTCGTATCTCCAATTTGAGCTTCCAGCTTTCTGTATATTCTTTCATGTATTATCTTCAGAAACAGTTTCAAGACGTGGCTCATAGGGCTAATTGTACGGTAGTCTTCGCATTTTGTTGAATTTCGTTTTTTAGGCAACGTGACGAATATAGATTTTAGCCAATCTTGAGGTATTGTACCGGACTCATAAATTTTGTTGAACAGTGTCAACAGACTGTTCAATCCAACTTCCCCAAACAGTGACAACACTTCAGCTGGTATCTCATCAGGTCCACATGCTGTGTCTTGACGCAGAACCTAATATATGCTCTCAAAAATGTTGGGTGTCAATGAATAGAGACAACCAAAAAGTGAACTGTATCGTGTTGCCACGTCTTTTTCGTTCTGTAAAGAGTACTCTGCTAGCGGTTTCTCTACTGGCAAATTATGCCCGAGCTCAGCCGTAGAGGGTAGAAGAAAAAAAATATAAAAGTGAGCTGAGCCACCGACTTAAACGGTATAAGCCGGAAACCCCTAGATCTTATAGGCACTAGCAGAGCTACAAGATAAACAACTATGATTATGGTGAACCAAATAAATAAAATTATAGCAATAATAACTCATTAATAACACTAATTCAAACATTTACATAAACGCAAAGAAAATTCACTATTTAACCGTTTACATAAAGATTTTCACTGCCAAAACAATCGAGTTCATTTAAAAATATTTTTACAATGGTTGTCCTTTAAAATATCAAGATTGTAGGATATTTACAAATAAGTAGGAAGAAAATATATTTTTACTTGGATATAAAGAATTATTGAGAAAGTTATTTTAATCCAAGTTTAGTTTTGGCGTATTATCTAATGCAATAAATAGTTTCCAACAATGTACTATATTAATAAACTAAAACAGAGCGTAATAGTGGTGTCAGAATGAGTCAATGCGTTATATATTTAAAAAAAATAAATCACTGATAACCTTTGGGTATGCGAATTCACATGTACTCCTGTGGCCTACTTCTGTGGCCTACTTCTGTGCTACTCCTGAACTACTCCGGGGGCTGGTTAGATTATGGGGCGGCACCAGTTAGTGAACAATGGCTTCCCTCAAATAAATCCCGATAACGGCTATTCAACTCGACACCAAAACTCCAAAAAAAATATCCACAACAAAGGCAAGACTAAATGGTCAAGTTGAAAATCAAATGGTTTTTCTTCAAAATCCAATTAAGATGGCCCAAATACAGCCAGATATGAAAGAAATCCCTTAGAGGTTCCGCACACGTGCTAATAACACACCGTCCCCAACAACCTTCACCAACAACTCCGACTTCGATGAAGCTCCCCAAACGACTGACGCTTCTATATCGGAAATCAAGAAAAATGGCGCGGAATAAACGTCAATCTTCTCAAATCTGTGCCTCATCCTCGTCCGTGTGGATATTCAGTCTCATCCACTCAGAGATTGCAAACCAACTATCAAATCTTACCCCTACAAGTTATGCAACATTATCTACAACGAATGATATATTCGAGTTATAACAGAGTACTGTATGCAACACTACTTACGAGTAAGACACAATTATAATGAACCGTAGATGGGAAAAAATAGGCACGTGACAGTGTATTGTTATCCTTTGAATAAAAAACTTGGTTTTTTGGAGAAATTTTAATGACAAACTGACAAGACTTAATATTTTTGACAATTAACCACAAACCATATATTTTTAAACAACCAATCAACTTCGTTACTAGTGGTACTTTCTGAACATCATTTACATTACTGCAGCGTCTGCGTAGGCATGTTACGGTAGATGTAAATAAGTCCTTATTTTGTCAAGCTCGATTCTGCAAAGACACACAAGAAAATAATCGAAGGTTTTTAATTTATTTTTAAATATGATTAGATTGGTTTATTAAATATTTAGCATTATTTACCCACAATGTCTCAGTATTTTCTTATATTTGGTAGAAAAAAAGTTTACAAAATAGTATGTTACGTAATAAGTTTAGAAAATACTGTTTTTGTGGACGAGTAGATAAAATTCTAGGACGAGTCGTAGGCGAGTCCTGGAAGTCTGCGAGTCCAAAAAAACTGTTTTCGGACGTGTTGCGTACACTATTTTTTCGGCAACCGTGTAGAATAACAAATCAATGAGACAAATTTCTTTATTATATTTCTTTGTAGAACAAAATTTCGAGCATTTTAATTCTTATTTATATTAATATTTACATTAAAATTAAAGGGATTCAATTTGTTTGAATTGCTTGGTAAATATAAATCCCTGTTGAAGTCAGAACAAGAAGGTAAAGTTTTCGTTTCATATTGATTGTTTTTATCTGATAATCTTTAAATGGTCTTGGCAATTTTAATTTTGTTTGGGGTAACACAGTCAGCTTTCTTTATGATAATAGTATCGAAGTATTGCCGTGGTCTGCACAAACACCGGACTTGTTCCAATAGAGCATTTTTAAAAATGCTTTGAGAGGTGGCAGGAATTTTATAGACCGCCAATAATTATTTATGGCTTTGCAGAGACCATTGATGTAGATAGTGCATAAAAGGCTCTGTTTGCCGATTCAATACGAGCAGTAACGTCTTTTCATTACTGTTGTCGTCTGTTATTGTTGTTCCTAAATATTTGAACCCTTTTACGGCTTCAAGGGGAACTAAGGTAAGGATGTATAAGATCTTAAAACGACCTGTTACATCATAACGGTGGAGAGACATGGATTCTAAACAAATGCGAAATCGATAAGCTCTTAGTCTTCGAAAGAAAAATATTAAGAGCAATATATGGAACATGCAGGGACAGTATAACAGGAGAGTGGAGACGCCATAAAAATAACAAGCTGGAAGAACTATACGGCATTAAAAATATAATAAGTGGGATAAAGTCCAGTCGACTTAGATGGGCGGGACATGTTCTTAGAAGTAATGACCAAAGGCTTTTGAACATTATGTACCACGAAAGGACAGAGGGAAGATCTATTGCCGGCATAGGAGAAGATAGAAGGACGCAGTTTCGGAGGATCTGAGAAAAATGGGTATTGCACAATAGGAAATGGAAGCAATAGTGGGATTCGGCCAAGACTCACGCGGAGTTGTAGTGCCAGTTGTCACGTGCCTATTTTTTCCCTTCTACGGTTCATTATAATTGTGTCTTACTCGTAAGTAGTGTTGCATACAGTACTCTGTTGTAACTCAAATATATCATTCGTTGTAGATAATGTTGCATACCTTGTAGGGGTAGGATTATTGTTTGGTTTGCAATTTCAGTGTGGATGGGGTTGGCTAACAGCGCGGACGAGGCGATTGTGGAGCACGGACTTGAGAAGATTGTGGGTTGACGTTTATTCCGTGTCATTTCTTGATTTCCGGCCTAGGAGAGTCAGTCGTGTGTTGAGAGTCTTGGAAGTCAGGTGTCGGTGAAAGTTGTTGGGACGGTATGTTATTAGCACGTGTGCAGAACCTCTATGGAATTTCTTTCATATCTGGCTGTATTTGGGCCATCTTAATTGGATTTTGAAGAAAAACCACTTAATTTTTAACTTGACCATTCTATCTTACCTACGTTGTTGATATTTTGGATTTCTGGTGTCAAGTTAAATATCTGCAAGCGGGATCTATTTGAGGGAAGCCATTGTTAATTAGCCGGTGCCGCCCCATAATCAAACCGGCCCCAGGAGTAGGCCACAGGAGTACATGTGAATTCGTATACCCAAAGGTTATCAGTGATTTATTTTTAAATATATAACGCTGTGTCTCATTTCGACACCACCAGTAAGTTCTGTTTCAGTTTATAAATATAGTACTTTGTGAATTCGTATACCCAAAGGTTATAAGTGTTTTATTTTTAAATATATAACGCAGTGACTCATTCTGACACCACGATTACGTTCTGTTTTAGTTTATTAATATAGTACATTGTTGGAAACTATTTATTGCATTAGATAATATGCCAAAACTAAACTTGGATTAAAATAACCTTCTCAATAATTCTTTATGTCCAAGTAAAAATATATTTTCTTCCTACTTATTTGTAAATATCCTACAATCTTGATATTTTAAAGGACAACCATTGTAAAAATATTTTTAAGTAAACTCGATTGTTTTGGCAGTGAAAATCTTTATGTAAACGGTTAACGAGTAAATTATCAGCCTTATGTAAGCGTTTGAATTAGTGCTATTAATGAGTTAATTTATAAATGTTTTACTTTTTTTTGTAACTTGGTAAAGTCTGTTACTCTTACTTCTGTTCTGGTTATTTTATAAAGTTGTAAATTTTACATTTTTGGTTTGTTTTAGCAAGAAAATTTTACCATAGCTGTTAATTTTGACTATATTTGTTATGATGTTGCTATTGAGCTGTGTACCTTAATTATTTATTGTGTGAGTAAAGTATCCAACATATTTTTGCTATAATTTTATTTATTTGGTTCACCATAATCTTAGCTGTTTATCGTGTGGCTCTGCTAGTGCCTATAAGACCTAGGGGTTTTCGGCTTATACCGTCTAAGTCGGTGGCGCGGATCACTTTTATATTTTTTTCTTCTACCCTCTACGGCTGAGCTTGGGCATAATTTGCCAGTAGAGAAACCACTAGCAGAGTACTCTTTAGAGAACGAAAAAGACGTGGCACAGTGAGAGAGAGAGAGAGAGGGAGCATGGATAGCTCCTTGACAAGAAATAGATACCTTGATTCCATATATCCAAAGAGTTGTTTTAAATAATCAAGAAGGACGCATTACTTTTTGGAATAAAATTATTTTTAAATTTGGCTCTTTTAGGTTATTTATAGATATTTCCGTATTTTTGTTAGACATATTTTTTTTGAAAATTAATAGGGTGTAGTTTGACTTTGTCAAAATTAACTTTTTTATCAACAGCAGAAGCTCAATATAGTTGATCTGATTTACGGGCCCGACCGATCCGACAATTTGATCTTTACATTCTGGTCTGGGGGTGTATGCAGTTTTGCAAATTCATCCATTTTTCCTGTACCCCCTTAACTGTCGACGAGTATTTTTCCGATTTGTTTATATTTAATCGATTGACGTACGTTCCATTGGAATCTAATTAATTTAAAATCTCTACGCATTTTGCAAAATTTCATCAGTGCAAATTCCGCGTTGAATGGGAAGTAAATTTAATGTTTAAAAGCCCCGAATTAATGAATGAAACATCGACCACTGGATCTAGTGCTTTTCAACCACCCCCGATGTAATACATATTGTGTCGGGCGACCGACGACGCGACCTCTGGTGTGAGCAACGAGCGCATCACATCCGAATCTTTGTCACTGTTTATCCTGTATCTGGTACAATAATTGGTTGCGCAGTGCTCTTTAAACTCGTTCGCCACGTTTACACACACACACACAAACACACACACACACACACACACACACACACACACACACACACATATACAGACAGAGGCAGAGTGTGTCATGATTAGGCTCCGTGTACTTCCCTCTCATCGCACTGCGCGAACTCTCTTCACTTTTTGGCCGCGGGAGTCTCTTATTTGTTTTATGACTGCGTGCCGTTTAAAAAGTGCACGTTTCCCGGTTACACGGGCGTACTGGAATCGGTTTGAAGAATATTGGATTTTTCAATTAATCACTACTGCTCTACCTTTTAACAAATTTATCGTACTCTTATGACTTTTTAAGATTACATGCTGAAATATAACATAACGGCTGTCACCAATAATTTGGCTTGCTTTTCTCTGCTGGAGATACTCGGTTTATATATATGACACACAGCAATTTCAGAAGGATCCGAACAAAAGCGTATTGTACTGCATGACGGAACAATTTATAATTTGTAGAGCTGATACTAACTCTAATGTGCAACTAAAAAGCCTTACTAGATAGTTAACATTTAACTCTGACGCGTCACTAGAAAGTTAACATCTAACTGTCGCACCGCTAAAAAGTTAACAACCAACTCTGACGCGCCTCTAAAAAGTTAACATCTAACTCTGACGTCTTAGTAGATAGTTAACATCTAACTGATGCGCCACTAAAAGGTTAACGGTTAACTCTGACGGCTTACTAGATAGTTAAAACATTTAACTCTGACGCGTCACTAAAAAATTAACATCTAACTGACGCACCACTAAAAAGTTAACAACCAACTCTGACGCGCCTCTAAAAAGTTAACATCTAACTCTGACGTCGTAGTAGATAGTTAACATCTAACATCTAATTCTGACTCGTAACGAATGTTGGTTATCTAGACGACTTAGATAAACAAGTTAAAATTTGTTTTCTGTGACCGTGACATCTGTCGATATTTTATTTATACTATGTTGATATTTATTGTTTTTTTTTTTACTTTTGTAACATGCTGTTCGTATAAACACGTTGGCATTCATCAGTGGCCCGTCGCGGCGGAGGTAGCGGTGACGGCGTCTTACCGAAAACTTCTAGTGACAAATAGTTATTCCCAACGCCGGAATATTTACCGAGTCTATTACCTGCATAGTTAGCTGAGGGTTTACAATAAGGGAACAGAAATCGGTTCGCCCTTCCGAAATAACTCTACGGAATAATCATACGAGGTTTATCCCTTCGAATTAAGTCGGGGCAAACCCTTCTGCCTTGGAAATTACAATGCAAACGGCAATAATCGCCACCCTAATTCCGAGTGGTGAGCGCGGTATAACAATCGAATTAAAATAGCTCTCTTGACCGAAATATTTAAAGGAAAATAATAAATGTAAACGCACACGGAATCCGAGGTAGAAAGGTGACAGACACTCGCCCTCCCCCCAACCCGATTCGCACCATACAAACATAATCTGAAATATAAAAGAAGGGAATAGGAAATATTTTTAAATGTTATTACCTATCTTTGAAGAATATTTATGTCTTTTCATCTAACGACATAGGTATTAAATTAAATATTGGTTCGATGACACGCTTATATCGTCATTTTTATTTCCAGGGGAATGTTGCACCCGATTGATGTTAATTCAATTATATGTGATGCGAGATAATATTTTTCTCGCGTTAAAATAGTTTATAATAGGTTTTATAAGCAAATATATTCCATGTAGGCCGGTTAATTTAAACACCAAACGTCGGAAAATTTGTAATTTTTTAATATGTTGTTGGTGGGACCAGTAGTCCGTTCAAAAAATACATTTTAATTTACAATAATTCGCACAGAGTTGAAATTTGGTACACTACATACATAAAGTCACGCCTTTTTCCCATAGGGGTAGGCAGAGACCACTTCCTTCCACTTCCGCTACGGTTCGTACACACATATTTTGCTTCCTCTACTTTCATCAGTGCTCTCATACATGCTCTTCGGTTGTTGGTACTCTTGACCTGGCCTTTCTTCAAAACAATGTTGATCTGATCGAGATATGTTCTCCGAGGTCGTCCTCTACCGATTTGCCCTTCACACTCGCCTTATAAATTTGTTTCGTCAATCTTCCTTCATCCATCCTTTCTACGTGTCCAAATCATCTAAGCATTCCTTTATCTATCTTTGTGACCACATCTTCTTTTACACCACAGCGTTTTCTTATCTCACTATTCTCAACTTTATCCAACCTAGTCACTCCGGCTATACTTCTCAGACTACTCATCTCCGCAGCATTAATCCTATTTTCATGCTTCTTCTGCCAAACCCAACATTCACTAACATACATAAGTGTATGGTACACTATTACAAATAAAATATCAAAAATCCCCGACGATCTTACGTCTGCTAAAAAAATTATGCGGGGTCAAACTTCAAAAGTTTTTGCATTTTTCTCGTAAATGGTAAGCGTTATCATAAAAATGGATCAGACAAAAATTGTGGATCAGGGCAATTATCTACAAAAATTGTTCCTAAACTTATTTTCTTACGTATCACCATTCCTTTGATATCACGATTTTAAAAATTGAAGAAGTCGTATTCTACATAATATGCACCATCTGTGAGGTAGTGTACTTGGCGCATTTTGTTTAACATTGTTTCCCCGGTAGGCATACTCCACGATTTATTGCGATTCATTTTTATTAAATAACATTCTATTAACTAAAATATGGTGCCGTTGGAAATGATTATATGATGATGGTTACTATTGATTTTGGGAAAATTTTAGTCTTACTGATAATCCTCAAATCCATTAGTAAAGTCTTTTCCGATTCCTTCTTCTCCTTTTTTTCTTCTCCTTGCTGGTTATCTGTAAATTGTTCTAACAAAGATGCATCGGTTATCTTCTCATTGATATCATAAAAATCCTCATCTGTTGCATTTGATTCAACATTGTAGCAAAGCTGGCCTTGAGAAGTATAGAATGCCGCAGCTTTCAGGATTTTAAATCATTCTTTTTTTACATTTTGTTTTTTGTTCTCATACCAAACTTGGCTAAGAATATCGTGATTATTACCAATTAAAAAGATAAATGTTAATATAAATATTATTATTTTCAATGTTGCAATGGTGATTCAGAGAACAAAATTATAGGAATAATGTTTGTGGGTAATTGCATGATCTACAACTTTTGTCCGATCCATTTTTATGATAACACTTACCGTTTGCCAGAAAAACGCAAAAAACTTATACCTACTTTTGGACCTTGAATACATTTTTTAGCATTCGTAGGATCGGTGGGGATTTTTTATATTTTATTTGTTATTATGTACCTACGACCTGTACTAATTTTCAGCTCTATGCGAATTATTGTACACTTACCACTACTTTATTGTCTATTTTGACCGGAGTACAGTACCAGAGTAGTGTAAATCCAAGTTTGCAATTTCAAAAGTCCTGAGCTAGCTGCCAGATGCGTAAAAAACGGTTGAAATATTCGCACTTGTTTTGGTTTTTTAATTAGATCTTCTAAACTGTGCGTTCTAGCGAATAAGTTATCTTTTTCAAAGTGGATTAAATTTGTTACAATCCATGTCCAGATCGAGCTCTGTACGTCCAATAGTTTCTTAGATACAGTTATTTAAAAATTGACAATTTTTTTCAAAAGGTAAACATTTTTTCGACAATATTTTTTCTGCCAATATTAAGCTCAAAACATGACCATTTCTTAATAATTGCAAAGTCCACTAAATAAGAAGGAAATGCTAATTTTGTTGTTCCAAATTATCCTCAGCTGTAAGGTTGTTTCACTTCGACGGTTTTGTAAATGGGGGAAAGTTGCTGTGGTAGCCATCTACCAAATGTGCTGTTCCAAAATATTTCAATACTTTACTACATAAAACATCTTGCACATCTTACATCCTGCTCCTTTATTGTAACACCCTTTATAAATAGATCGAATATAAAAGTCAAAACAATTTTTTATTTTTAATTTTTTTTTATTTTCTCCGTGAAGAGAATCATTTAAAATTACCTCTTGTTACACGATTTTTCATACATTTATTAAAAATATTTTCAAATAAACGAATTTTCGTTCTCTTTTTTTAATTTGTCGACGAACTTTTTTGGGGGCAATAAGAGCATTTTATAATAAATTTGAGTATGGATGATTAAAAAGACTATTTGAGGAAATAAAAAACACATCGACAGCCTAAACGTCTATTTGACTGAAAATACTGTGGGGACAACATTTTACTCCTAAACACATAAAATAGCTCCTCTACTCTTTCCGCTTTGCACAGCGTATTTTTGCGTCGTACCCCACCCTTTCGCGACCACCTAGTTCATGGACGACCCATAGGAATATTTATCTTTAAAACCTGCTCTAAATTAAAACCATAAAAATGATTTTTAACTTTCGTATTAATTTTTATAATTGTAATAATTCTGTCTAAACTTCCATTAGGGGATTCTTTGACCAGAAATTTGGTCAATTTTGGAGTATTTTTAAAAGAAATTGCAGCCAAGATAGATATATAAAGCTATTGGAAAAAATATCCGAACACCCAGCAAGAGTTGTTCATTTATATTAAAATTTATACAAAATGTGTATTTAATTAATTTAAAAAATTGTAACATTTTTCGATTAAAATTTAAAAGATAACAAAGTTTGCAGGAAGAAGTTTCAATGGTTACAAAATTATATACCGATCGTGAAATTTAAACATACGGTTGGTATATACTACTTAAAAAACTCCATAAATTTTGTCATTATTTTTTACCGTTTGTTTTTTCGAAAAATATTATTTTAAAAATAGCTTTATTTATCTTGTGCGATTCAATGCGTGGTTTACAACAACTTGTCAACAAAATTAGTACAGCTGGTTCCGAAGTAGGTTTTGACATTAACGCAAATAAGACCAAATTCATTGTGTTTAGTCGAGATACACAGCTATCACCCAATAACAAACTGTTCGAGCGAGTCAACCGGTTCAAATATCCATACTTACAGAGGATTTAGACCCCGATCTAGAAATTAATATAAACAATATAAACCTCCAACAAGAACCTCGGCAAGAAAGCTACTGTCTATTATAAAATGTCGCAAAATTACTTATCTAGGATACGTACTACGCGGAGAAAAATATCACCTGCTCCAGCTGATTTAGAAAGGAAAAATAGAAGGGAAACGAGGTGTTGGTCGAAGACAAATGTCTTGGCTCCGAAACATCAGAGACTGATTTCATAACACATGAAAAAGAAGCACAGGAACTGGTACCTTGCCAGTCGCTAGTAGTGGTATAGGACGTGTTCCGCCGTCTATTTTTTTTAAGATACAATCGAAATTCACTGTTCTCAGCCCCTCCTAACCTAAAAAGGTGTTTGCGAAGTCGAGTGTTACTCTCAGTCTAGGTTGAGCTAGTTTGCCGTAGTCGCATGCAAGTGTTTTTTATAAACTTTTTCACGTGCCTATGACCTGTGGATCCATTCCGTTTGGACAGAGCTTCTAAAAGCATCCACTTTTTATTGGTGCTCCTTCTGAGGCTTTTTTGTAACCCCACAGTGGGGTTCAGGTCCGATGGTGATAGTCTCTGAGCCCGTTTTGGCCGCCGTATCTGTCACCTCGTTCCCTTCCAATCCCGAGTGTCCTGGGCTCCATACCAGTGTGACATTTTATTACAGCACGGCTTTGCTATCGGAGCAGATTGCTTTAAAATTAGTCGAAAAAATGATAACCTAACCTAAACCTGACTGCGAGCATTTGCGACTGAACTGATGTCCGAGCTGCAGCAGATGTTTTTATGCTGACCAACAACAGAAATGCGATTTCTCAAGTGGTCGCCAACGTCAGATAGTGGATAAGGCACTTAATGAAGAAGAAATATACCTTAAACTAATTTATTTGTTAGGAACAATAGAATGCCCATAAAAAGTCTTAATGCGCACAAATTTGAAAAAAATTTACGGCTCCATTTTTTGCATTTTGTAAAAAGACTTTTTTAGTAAGATATATGCGATTTTGGGAGCCACTGGTGTAAAATTTCGCCACAAATAGCGCTTATATTTTCCGTACTCTTTGCGCACAACATACGAATCAATAAAAACTGACACTTTTTTTTACTCTATACACGTCTATATATTCACGTATGTTATAACTTCGGATATATGGAATTTTATAAAGGTTTAACGGTTTCGGGTGGTAGAAGTAAACCGCGTGTGTAACAGCACCCTTATCGTGGGGTAACGCATACCGTAAAGCAACTAAATATTTTATCAAAAATTTTGCCCTTTGTGGGACCTGCAACGCCGTTTTCTCGTAAGGCAAATAATCACATTTTTTCAATGAAATAAATTAGAACTATTTAACAAACAAATACTAATTTATTGAGGATATTATGTGTGGCTAAAACACTTAACTTAATCCAAACCAGAAGAGTAATACAAGTATGAGAAAAATGCGCTATTGAAATTTGTAAGGGTAATAAAACAGGAATCTCTGAAATCCATTACAATATCTGCAAGTTATACTTAATATATTATAAGAATAGTTAGCTTCCTGTAAATAACTTTTAAGTTGGCCTCTCGTAGCTTTCCTTCGAGTAAAGATCATGTCCACCTCCGAGAGTTCGTCTTGGTTAAATAAAACTTTTGTTACTTTTATTTCATAGTATTTCTTAATTTAATTAGGCAAAGTAACCTTCACATTTCAAATATCAATGTATACCAATTTTCATGGCGATCGGTTGAACGGTATAGAAGTTGATGTGCGGCAGCGCCATCTAGTGACAAGTTAGAGTAAAATGAATGACATAAAAACCTTCTCCATAAAAAACACTTGGATGTGCCAAGTTTCGCGGTGATAGGTCAAACGGTGTTCGATCTCATATACAGTTATGGAAAATATTTTAGGAACGTAGAAATTTAAATGCAACACGCTGAGGTGCACGGAAACCAGTCGACCAGCACAAATCATAATAAATATTCGCGACAAACAATCAAGTAATTAATTACGCGACTCCAATTTGAACTGTCCCCACCTACGACGTTTGCAAGAGATCAAAAGATTTTGCTTCTAAAAATGTGTTCACCCGCACCACCTTCTTCTTCTTCAAGTGCCATCTCCTCTTAGAAGGTTGGCTATCATCATAGCTATTCTTACTTTTGCAGCTCTAAACAACTCAATAAAACTACAGTTGCACCATTTTCTCAGGTTATTTAACCAGGAAATGCGTCTTCTTCCTCTGCTTTTTTTCCTGTATCTTTCCCTGCATAGTATTCTGCAACAATACATATTTTTCTCCCCTCATCACGTGGTACAGATATTGCAGCTTCCTTATTTTAATTGTGTTCAATATTTCCTTTTCCTTTTTCATTCTTTCCAGTACCTCTTCATTTGTTACCATGTCTACCCAACTTATTCTTAAGATCCTTCTATATAACCACTTCTCAAATGCTTACAGTCGATCACTTATATTTTTCTTTAACGTCCAGGATTCCATTCCATATAGCAACACCAAGAAAACGTAGCATCCCAATATTCTGACTCTAAGTTGTAAGTTAAGATCTCCACTGCATAATACATTTCTCATTCTGTTCAATATGATTCTGGCTTGTCCAATTCTTGATTTAATTTCTTCAGTGTATTCATTACCTTCATTAACAGTTGTTTCTAAGTATTTGTACTTACTGACTTCCTCAACTAGTTCTACGTTGATCAATAGGTTTTCCTGTTGCTGAACTAATTTTGTAAGGGTCATAAATTTGGTCTCTTTTTGATATTTCGCTGCTCGTCACTACTTGATCAACCAAGCTCTGTAAATCTTCTATTGTTTCGGCAATAAGTATGGTATCCTCTGCATACCGGATATTCTTAATGGGTATTTCATTAACCTTTTCTCCCGTTGTTGTTTTCTCCAGTGCTCTCTGAATGATTTCTTTCGAATAGAGATTAAATATTAGCGGCGGTAGTACACATCCTTGCCTTATACCACGTTGTATTTTTACTTCTTTTGGGAGTTCATTATCCACTTTGATATTAGCCGTCTGATTGTAGTATTAATTATTTATTATTCTAATATCTTTCATGTCTATATTTTTACTTTCAAGCAATTGAATCGGTTGATTTGATGTCCATGCATCTTTGGGTCAACCCATTAAAGGCAATCAAGGATTCTCTTGTTCCCATTGCCTTTCTAAAGCCAAATTATGTTTCGCTAATATCTTGTTCTAATTTCCTAAAAATCCTCGCACCACCGCGGACTCGGAAACAAAATAATTATTCTACGAATTAAAAAACATAACATTTACTTCTGAAAAATAAACCAAAAATTTGGACTCCAAAAAAAAACATACAAATCCAACGCAATAAAGGTTCAAACAAAACGTTCAAAACGATGACGATACAAAGCTTTTAGAACAGTGACATTAATTTTCTCGTCAGTAATTTTATTCCTGTGTTTTTTTTTAATTTGATTGACTCTAAAAGAGTGTTTTTTGATTTTTTTAAACTATAATTTATTATGTACATATTTTCACATTCCAGCATAATTTCAGTCGTTTCGGATGTACACAGTTTTTCGCTGTACCCTCTTTACTCTTTTAGTAAAGGTTTGTTCCAACCGATAATGCATGTCTTGGTAAAATATTGTTCTTACGTTTACAAAAATATAAAAATATGATGGATGGTCTGAATATAAGACCAGAAAATAATAAAATTTGGTTGATACCTTAACAGAGTAATTAAACATGAGCAGTTTAAAGAACAAGAGATTCATTTAAATCCCTTGTAACATCTGTAATCTACACTTTATATTTTTATAGCTAGTTAGGATAGGATAAGTCCTTCACAATTATTTTTGTTAGTCTCTTAGTTCCTTAGAGTTGTGGAGATCAAAGCTACGGTCATTAGTCAGTCTGGATTGCACCGAATTCATTTCAATATTTAGTCTCTTTTCATTTCACTCAGAGGAGTATTTGAGGGATTTGATTTTTCGAATAATTATGTCCAAGTTCTAGAAATATCTCTAGGCATTTCGATAATCAAATTATTCCTTCACTACAAAATGTACGTTATTTTCTACGCTTTCGCTCCTTGGATATAACTCTCTTTACAATGTCTCTCCATTTTCCTCTAACGTAAACTTTTTCTTGCCAGTTATTCACTCCTGCCCTGCGTTTCTTTCATTTTCTTTATCCATCCTGATTTGGGTCTTCCAAGTCTTCTTGTAACTCATGGGTCCCATTGTAGCATCGAATTAACAACTGTTTCATTTTCTGCTCTCTACACGTACACCATATAACTCTCTGAATTGCCTCATTTATGTTACTCTTCCTTTTTTTTTATTTCTTTTTTAAGTTCTTCATTTGTTCTTATTCTATAAGTATTCGTCTTCTGTGATTTTAATCGATCTTAATAATACTCGTATAATTTTTTTTTCCATAAGGTCCCTTAGATCTTCTTCCTTTTTCTTTGTCAGAGCAAAACTTTATATAAACCTACCAACATTGCAATGGAAAATAGATGGATTAATGCACATCATTAAATTAAAGTTTTTAATTTATAAAAAGTGCAATAAAATATTTGACATAGTCGAAAAAATGTGTCTACCATCGCTTGCCGGTGCCCTACTGATAATGTGAACCCGTTTCCGTGATACTCCTATTACCCGGGCAGAATTTGATTTTCTTTCCTTTTTTTTTTATCCCCGTCGGTAATTTGCATTTAGAACGCTGCCAGCAAAATAACTCCTTTTCAGATGTAACCAACACGATATATTTCATCTCGCTCTTTTTTTGATCTATAGGTCTGTCTTTGAACAACGTCAAACGCACTAATAAACAACAAAATGTAACGATTTTGATCAGTTGAAATAAGTTTACACGACCGCTGGACCAGTATTTAAATTTTTATCGAAATTATATTAATTTAATGACTAAATACACACTGGCATACAACAAACGACGATTAAAAAAATATTGTAACATGGTATCACAATTAAGTCGTTGCACGTTATGTCAGTTTGACATTTGAATTAATCCAATGGTACAATGACATTGTTTGTTGTTGTAACCAAATTTATTTAGAAATTGTTTTTTAGATAACAAATCCTAATAAATGTTCAAAATTTGGACCGTTTGGTTTTTAAAGTAAAAACTTCTTTAGGCGCGTTGAGCAATTTTGGGTAGAGGGAAAACCTATTGTTCGCTTCACCGTCAGCGTCAATGACGTCAAAGTCACCGACAGATGGTTGTTTTCGTTTTAGGAGGTGACAGCGCCTGTCAGCAGTGGTCAAAATAATATTAAAAAATATTAACATTTTAAGTATTTACTGTTGTACTGCACAGTGATCCTACAGTTAAACAATTTAAATAATAATTACACTAAAACACAATTTAAACAATGCATATTATAAACACGTTGAACTTTTCACGTAATCGAAGGGTTTAGAAGCAACGTTGACGTCTTAGCTTCTTCTTTTACCAATCTCTTTATTTTTTAATGATTTTAATTAATTTAAAAATTCAAGAAATCACTGTTACTCGTATTTCATAATTTTAACTTTTTACTTCTGTCGGCTGTCCCAATAATTGGAAAAAAAAGGAAAAAGGAATTGACTTATCCCACTTGGGAGAATTCACAGGGTTGAACAGATCTGTATTAACAATTAAACGAGTATACAATATGGAAAATATTTAAGAAAAAGTGGGAAAAACAATGGTTTGTAGCAAAGTGTTGATTTTGATGTGTGAATAACTTCTTACACATTGGATTTCCAATCACAAATTTCACACGAAATAAGGTGTCTACTGTTCAATACCTGTTCGCTTTCTACGAAGCACTTACTATTATGTGTTGCCTCCAAATAAACAAAGATAGTAGTTGTCAAATTCAAATGTGTCTATCGATCATTCCTGATACTCACCAAACGACACAACTGAAACACGATAAAACACAAGGATAGTATCTAAAACAGATTTTGCTTTGGCATTACTTATAGTCCTCCATATTTGTTTATGTCTCGCAGCGTCTCACCGGTAGTTATAAACGCGAGTAGCAAATCCAGTAAACTGTTTGTAATAATAATCTTAACCTCATCTTGACCAGGAATTGACGGTAAATGTCAGAAATAAAGAGGGCCATTGCAGATAATACGATTAATAAAAAATAAAAAAGTAATTACCATCTAAAACTTTCGGAAAACTTTGGTGCCATAAATTAATGGACAAAGCTCGTATTAAATTTTACAGGGTTTTTCAACCGTTCTACGTGCCATGTATATCAGTCTTTCTTTATCCATCCGCCAATCCATCCACTTACTTCCATCAAGCAACCACTTTTTCCCCTCTTTTTTTTAAAAAAAAAAGAGAAAAGCTTGAAAGAGCCTTAGGCGTGAATTCACACCCTTGTAAACGTATGTCGGTTCCGAGTGAGGGATTAAATGAGTTCGCATAGACGTACGTCCAAGTATTTTTTACAAGTTAGTTGTTTTTTCGTATTTTTGAAAACATTCCATTTAGTCAATTTGTTATTTAAATGTAAACATTGTTGTAACCTAAGGTGGTTATAAAGTTTTTTTTCTGGTACTAGGGGTGTGCAGATTAAAGCAAGTGTTAAATTGTTAATACGTGTTTCGTAAGTACGTACATCATTGCGATATTTTGCTAAATCCAGATGACCCATTTACTGATTTGATAAGTTTAAAAAAAATGTTATTTAAAAAACTAAAGATCTATAAAAAGAACAAATGAACAAACTAGGAACATTAATGTGTGTATGTATATGTGTAGGGTGGGTTCGGCATTGGAAGAATCCCTTTGCCACAGACTTTTGTTATGTTATAACTGTTAAAGGTCTAGACCAATATTCTCTAAAAAGGTAACCAAAATTTCTAATATGGCCCTATTCTGGGTATTAAGCAGATATTTTATATTTAACGGAAGTGCGATATTATGGTTTTCTTATAGACCCAGAAGTCGTGTGATTTCTAGAGTATGATTCGTGCAAGAAAAGAATATGTGATTAAGTCACAGATGGATAAGTTATCACATCTGCAATAAGGTATTTGAGATAAACCGATTTTGTATAAATGAGCTGGGAATCTGCCGTGATTAAATTTAAGTCGAGTTATGGTAACTGCTTTCTTTCTGCTTAAAGTGTAATCTGACAAGTGGTAATTTGGGGTGTATTAGTGTGTAATGATCAGTGGATGTGGCGGTGAAGTCTTTTCAATGCCTTTCCCAACTTATGAGCATTTTATTTTTTCCCATTTTGACTATATCATAGAATGGATGAATTTTGACGAGTTTCTTTAGCTAACTTGTCAGCTATTTCGTTTCCTAATATTCCGTAGTGACCCTTTACCCATACCATGGTAATTTTCACATTAGATTTTCTTTATGTTAAATAAATGAAGAGAATTATATATTTTATAAAATAAAAGTTGAGGTTATTCAGTGCATACAGCAGACTTGGAATCGGACATTATGACTGCGTCTGTAGTTATTCTATTTTTAATTATCCACTCTAGCGCTTTATCAATGGCTAGCATTTCTGCAGAGAAGGCCGAACAAAGATCAGGAATAGGAACATTAATAATGTTACTAAAACATATAAATTAAAAATGAATGATTTGATATTCAAATGCCTTCTTTACGCCATCTAAGGAGGAGTTGCAGGCGACGGTTAATATTATGCCTAATGCGCTTAAAATAAAAGAGATAAAAGTGAATGTAAGCAAGACGAAAGTAAATGGTTTTTAAAAGAGAAGAAAGCATGACAAACTGCGAGGTGCATATTGAAGAAAGAGTGGAACGAGTGAATGAGTTTGTATAATTGAGTTCAAAGTTTACGAGAAACGGAAAGTATGACTGTAATATTAAGCAAAATTTATCTGTTAGGATTCTTAAAGGTCTATATTCAAAGTTCTTTACCCAGAGGAGTAAAGGAGGAGAAGATTGCTTTAAATAAGTTCATTTTATGGCTAAATTCAAGATCGGCCAAAGGACCAATGTATTTAAGTCATGAAAAATGATAATATTCGGTAAAAGTTAAGCTATCCTTAGATATCCTTAGTTTTGATTTGTTAAAAATTACACGAAAAAAATAATCAACATTATATTGCTGGGTTTGCTCAGACGTTGCAATAATATTGCACAATTGCTTTAGTTCATGGCTGATACTTCTGCAGTCAACGTAATATTACCCTCAAACAAAGCAATATTTATCTGTTTGCACAATAAAAATCATACACTTTTTGATTAGCTCAATATATTGTGCATATTTCAATATTATCTATAAACGAATACGCATACGATGCAATATTATTGCGCTATTATTTTAGGTCACAATTGTTACTTCAGCAGCTAACGTGTTTAATAAAAAGAAAGCAAGCTATGTGTGGCAATTACATTATTAGTTATAGACAAAATATGAGTATGTGAATGAAGGAATGGCTGAACTGAATCAATATTACCCACAGACCAAGCATTATTCACGATGTTCCACAATCAATTATTCTTTAATAGACTTGACTCAATATATTGTGCAATCTTTTAAAGAGACGGTCAATATATTGTTCAATATTACCTAATTATTGTGCAATATATTGATAATAAGATTGAGCGTCTATTGGCCACTTAAGAGGGGCAAAGCCCAACGTTTTCACCTCAGACAAAACTCGTATAATTTTTTTCATACTAGCCTTTACATTTTTCTTAATCAAATTATGGCGGATTTTTCACTTGGATTTAGAGAATTGAATTACCTCCGATGAAAATTTTCAAATTTGTTGACAAAATACAAAATCTCAGTGGCAATTATAGATTACGCTTTGTTTGAAAATCAGTAAAGAGTGCAGCTGGCAACTGTCCAAATGGGCTAAAATTGAAACAGTGGCACCGCGAAAATGTAGTTATCACCTCTCTAGTTTACCGTCGTCACTGGCGTACTCAAAATAATTCCAAAAAGTCTTAAATGAGAATCCCACAATTATCTTAATAAATTAACCGGACGTAACCTTGTCTTAACAGTTTTGTGTAAAATGGTGATGTTATTATTATAATTTAACAATAGTGTGTCGGTCCTGACACAAGCCTTGGGCATCTTGGCATTAAGATTCCTTGTGTCGCCCCTTAGGTTATCTATTGTATTACTTTTTGGTCCATTTTGAGCCCTTTAAAGTACGAAAACAGTAATCTTGCAAGGTTACTTTTAAGGGGTAGCGCTAGGTGGGCCATATCAACTGCACATCGCAATCAGAAACTGCCTGAAATCCACCCAGGTGGTGAAGGATTACGATTAAGCACCCCATCACAAATGATTATAATTTTTTTTTAAAGAATACGGAATTCCCAAAAACCAGGTTTTTGATTAACTTAAGTGAAGTAAATATGATAATGAGGTAATTTCCTTCGAATGAATTCTCATAAGATTATTGTTTAAATAACTAGTATTGTATTTCTACTTAGATCTACCTAGATCTGGTGACATTTAGAAATATTTGTTGATTTTAAGTTTAAATTTAATGCGGTTGAGCCTACGGACCGAAAAAAGAAGATGTAGAAGCTGTCACTCAATGAAGAAGAATGACCTCATTTTATTGTGTTTTGTTTGTTTGGGGTATTTCTTGAAATTCCATTGTTTGCTTTGTTTTGATTATTCTCTTTCACATTTATCGTGTATTCATCTGTCTTGAGATAATTCCGGCAACTGTGTACGGGCACATAAGTGAATTTTGAGGAGCAAAAATTACATCTTTAGGAATTGAATTAAATTTGATCGCACGAGAAAAATAAAAAATACGTATTCGATGAATTTTCACAAACTTTAACGTGGAATAAAAATCTGAATTTCGGAAACTTCCCCATTATTATTCCATTTAGTGATACATGGATTAGGGTCGGTAGGTTTAAGATTAGATTTGTTTTCCAATGTTGCAAATTTATTTACTAGACGGTAAAAATGAAAGACCTAAAAAATATTTTGATTGCTGTGCTCACTTCGTACATACCCTTTTCGTTTACCGGAGTAAAATGTGCGCACCTTGCGCAACTAACTATTGTCCCGTATTAAAACAAGATTTTCTTGAATAAAATTTAAATTACCGCGTATCAACGTATGGTGGCGAGGGAAACTCTCGAAAAGACGTGTGGGTGTGTCGTATTTTCATAATCGAAGCATTTAAAGCATACAAAAAGTTCATACTCACGCCTCGGATAAATTTTTAGTGCTCATCGGCGACAAAGAATGTCATATATACTTCAAGAAATTGGATGGTTGAATATGGAAAAAGAAGGGTCTGTTCGTCTTTTTCATAAAATAATTTTTACCAAAAAAAGCCTTCTTATCTGCTTTGGAAAATTACGTGTCGTACAGACATGCACAGTTTGAATATATTCGATATAAAAATATGCTAGCAGTCCCTAAATTCCAAAGCGTTCGGGCGTTCTTTTAGATATCAAATTTGTCAAGGTTATAATTAATTCTGTTCCCACCTTACTTAAACAATTAAATTCCATAAAATTTAAAACTAAATATAAAGACTAACGAAATGATTTCAACCTTGTCTAGAATAGATAAACATCATTATTTATGTCAAGTGTTAGTTCGTAGTCAAATTATAAACATCTTATACCTAACCATCAGTTTGGGTTTAGACAGAAACATTTCACTATACATGAAGTGCACAGGATAACTGATATAATTGATATAAAACTCTGGACAAAAGAAAAGTCTACTCTGCAGTCTTCCCTAATGTAGCCCAAGCCTTCGATAAAATTTGGCACGAAGGACTAATACACAAAATAAAGTACTTGGTAATGAAAGTGTTGCAATTAAATTGCTTACCTCCATAATTTTTAGCGGTTCCTCGAGGTACAAAGCAAGGACCTTGTCACTCGCGTCAATAGGATTGACAGAGGAGTGACCCAAACATAAAAAACAATTAAAGAACTTTAAGGGAAGGAAGTAAAATAAAATAAGGATAAAGAGCACCTTATTATATGGAGCAGAGACATGGAGAGTGAGTGAGAGGCAGAAGAAAAAACTGAAGGAAGCGATGAGATCTTTATGTATATCCAGAAGGGACCGAATTAGGAATGAGATAGTAAAACAACGGATGGGTGTAAAAGGATCTATAATTCAAGACGTAAATGCCAAACAACTAACATGGTATGGGCATGTACAACGAATGCCAGCATCAAGACTACCTATGTCAAGCAGTACTTTATTCTGAAAGCTCCGTAAAGCCTTGATGTTGGTATCACTGGTGCATCTCCATAGTTGGATGCCATAAAGCCACACCGGTTTAAGTACCTGGTTGTATATTAAAATTTTGTTGTATGCGGACAATTTGGAATTCCTACCGAAAAACCAGTAGTGCTGTTTATATTTATTGCCTAAAATAAAAAAAATAAACAATAATTATGTTTAACAGTCACAAGTTTTTTTTCTTCAGGATTAAGTAGAAGAACATTTTCTGTGATGCATAGCGTTTCAAACAATGAACTTTGTCCTTTATTTTGTGATAGCTTAAATGTACATCTATTAATTATGTTATATTTTTATTTCTTGAAATTTTTTTTTTATGAAAATAGTCGCAAAAAGGGAAGACCTATCGTGTGGGCCGCGGACGGCCCGCACTGCGACTATTAGAAGGGGAAGAGATTATAGAAAGGAAATAATTGTGGACACGCTTTTTAAAAAGTTGCAGGTCATAGTTCTCTGGAAAATCTGATTTTGGAAGCTTATTCCATTCCGTAGCAGCCCTGTAAAAGAAGGATTCATGATGAAGATTGGTCCTTGTAGTGTCAATCTTGAGAGTAAATGGGTGAGACTGATCAGCGTGCCGAGTTGTTCGGCCGAATGTGGCCAATAGTGGTACAAGAGTTTTTATTTCTCTGGAGCATCTGCCATGGAAATATCTGTAGAGCAATGACTGGTCTGCAACTCTTCTTCTATGTTCTAGAGGGTGAAGGGTATCTGTGAGAGTTGAGCTGTTTATCAAGCGAATGGCTCTTTTCTGAATGAAATCTAGAAGACGAAGAGAATACCTTGGTGCTGAACCCTAAATGTGCAAGCAATACTCCAGTAGAGGTCGGATTTGAGCCTTGTACGTCGTCAACAGTTGATCAGGAGTAAAAAACTTTCTGGCTTTCCACAGAAAACCTAGCCTCTGGCTTGCCGACTTTGCGATGTTAGCAACATGGTCATGCTAAGACATATTATTGGACACCGTGACTCCCAAAATCGAGATGTAGGGACTTGGTTCAAGGGTATTTCCGGACATTATGATGGGATGATTTGAGGAATTCACTTTCTTGGAAAACGGGGCACTTTGTGTTTTTTGGGCGTTGAACTGAACAAGATTGTTGGTTCCCCACTCGACGATTGCTTTAAGATCTCCATTGATGGAATCAACCTGTTTCTGCCTGAGTCTAATTGTATCATTCACCGAAAGTGATCGATAGGATGTGAAAGTTGAGACAAGTGTGCTATCGTTTGCGAAACTGTAAATGGGGTTCGTGGTGGTTTTCAAGAGGTCGCTGATGTGTAAAAGAAATAAGGTGGGGGGCAGGATGGTACATAATAAAGACGATATTACTATTATTATTATTTCTCGTATTTGGGCTATAACCTAAATGAAAATTGGGATCACTCCAAAGGGATTATTGGAAGAATCGAGACAGCAAGATAAGCTTTTATCCGCCATGTTACGAATGATACCATACTGGAACGCATGAACAAGCAAACCGAAATAATGGAAACTATCAAAGTACGCAAGCTGTCATATTTCGGAAAAATGACGATTACCATCTACATAATGAGAAATGACTAATACCTATCCTACAGTTAATCTTGCAAAGGAAATACCACGAAAGAAGAGGACACGAGAGGCGCATAATCTCGTGGTTACACAATTTGCGACAGTGGACAGGAAAAACATGTACTTATACAACTATTCAGAGCAGCTGTAAATAAAGTAATATGGAAGAGAACAATCGCTGACGTCTGAAGAAGATATAGCACTAAAAGAAGAAGAAGATTATTATTATTACATTTAGTTCTTAGTGCTATATTTCTCGTTTAGCTAGTTGATCCACCATCTGCGTATTTTAAAAAAATCAGATTTATAGGTTTTCATCCTACGATTAAGTTTTGTCGGACGTTGGTGTCTCGAATTATTAACTTTTTTTTTTGTCGTTTTTCGTCGTGACACTTGGCAAGTGTTCTTAATTTTCTCTAATTATCTTTAAAGTGAAAATTTTGCTTATTTCATTCAATTTGGACGAGAATCCTGGAACGTATCCAAGCAGTATTTTCACGGGTTTTACACAGTAACAAATAGCTGTGTTTTTTTTCTGCTTCGGTGACAACGCGTTTTATTCGATGTTTTAAAAGATGTTGGATATATATTTGTAAACGTAAACGACTCATTTATCTGAAACATTTCGGCTCATTTAATTTATTAAAAAAAAAATACCGTTCGTTTCAAGTAAAAAATATCAAAACATTTACACGCGATATTTTTTATTTTTTGATTAATTTCGTATAAAACATTTTTAATTGTTTGTTTGTTTAAATAATTATTTATTTGTTATGTACATTTAAATTTTTGTTTTTTTTGTAAAATACACTTCAATAAAATGGCAATTAAAATTTTTATTTTTAAAATTATTGTTAATAAAAATTATAGTGTAAATATAACACTAATAGCGAAATTAATGGTGTAAGTGCGACACTAGTGGCGTGTGTTGCCTCCTCTACTTCGGATAACAGCATTTATGCAACTAGACATGCTTCTAATTAAATTTTGGATGAAATCTTGAGAAATTTGTTTCCGTGCTGTGATAACTGCATTTTCAGGTTTCCTCAGATTTCTAGGTGGGAAAACAAATGTATAAGGCGAGTGTGGATGGACGGAAGTCGGTAGAGGTCGATCTCGGCGAACATATCTCAATCAGATCAACATTGTTTTGAAGAAAGGTCAGGTAAAGAGTACCAACAACCGACGAGCTTGCATGAGATCCCTGATTAAAGTAGAGGAAGCAAAAGATGTGTGTAAGAACCGTAGCAAGTGGAAGGAAGTGGTCTCTGCCTATCCCTACGGGAAAAAGGCGTGACTATATGTATGTACGAGGGCAGTTTGATAAGTCAGTGACTTTTTGAATTTCCCGCGCAGTTACTCCAAATGCAACAGTGCTGCCGTCAACAATAATCTATCAGTGGGCAACTTTCTAATTTTGAGCAAGCTACGTCGTGCAGTTGGTGTTTGATAGCCGTCCAAAGCAGACAACCTCGTAAATTTTTACGAAAATGGAAAGTGGATTTCGTATGCTGATTAAGCATTACTTTTTACGTTAAAAATCCATCACTGAAACTAAGGAAAGACTTGATAAATACTACGGGGACTCCGCACCATCAATTTCAATGGTTAAGAAGTGGTTTACAGAGTTCCGTTGTGGTCGTACCAGCACTAGTGACGCCGAACGTCCAGGTCGCCCAAAAGAAGTGATCACGCCGGAAATCGTCGATAAAATCTATGAAATGATATTGGATGATCGGAGAATGAAAGTGCGTGAGTTGGCTCATGCTGTAGGTATCTCAACTGAACGGGTACATCATATTTTACACGAATATTTGGACATGAAAAAACTCTCTGCGAGATGGGTGCCGGGATTGCTCAAACTCGACCATAAGCGCAATCGTGTGACCACTTCAAAAGAGTGTTTAGCGATGTTTAGCGATGTTTAGCCGTAATCCGAACGAATTTTTGCGCCATTTTGTTACTGTGGATGAAACATGGATCAATCACAACACGCCAGAGACCAAGGAACAATCAAAACAGTGGGTTGCTCGGGGTGAACGTGGACCAAAGAAGGCGAAACAGAGTCTCTCAGCCAACAAGGTCATGGCCACAGTTTTTTGGGATGTACGCGATGTCATTCACATCGATTACCTCAAGAAAAGGTAAAACGATCACTGGCGAATATTTTTCAAAGCTTTTGAACAGATTTGACGTTGATTTGAAGCAAAAACGGCCGCATTTGTCTAAGAAGAAGAAAGTGCTGTTCCATCAAGACAATGCACGTGTGCACACTTGTATAGTCACGATGGCCAAAATCCACGAATTGGGATACGAACTGCTACCCCATCCAGCATATTCTCCAGATTTAGCCCCCTGCGACTATTTTCTGTTTCCAAACCTAAAGAAATGGCTGGGCGGTAAGAGATTTGAGTCGAATGAAGAAGTCATTACCGAAACAAACGCGTATTTTGAGAGCTTTAAAAAAACCCATTATTTGGAGGGAATAAAAAAATTAGAAAAACGCTGGACTAAATGTATCGAGCTAAAAGGTGATTATGTAGAAAAATAAAATGTTTATTTGCGGAAAAAAATTTGTTTTATTCAAAAAGTCACTGACTTATCAAACCGCCCTCGTATGTTTTACCCACTAAAAAAATTATGTAGTAAATGGTAAAAGCACAAAAAGAATGCATCGGTTGGGAATCGAACCCCGGCTGCCCGCGTGGCAGGCGAGCATTCTACCACTGAACCACCGATGCATTTCGTTACGTGACGATTTCTTCGAAATCGCACTACCCGTAAGCCGCGTTAAGGAACTTCGTTCCAAAAAATTGTGTGGGCGGCTGTGAATAAAATTTTCTGACTAATATTAAAATTTTACACATGTACTTAATGTGAATTCCAAAATATAATTTTAGATTGAAACGCCGTTTTAATGTATAAAATTTTAGTCGTAACACAATCGATGATTTATATTTTAAGTGATGATTAGTTTGAAAAGTAACGTCACTAAAACACATTGCTGTTACATAGCATGCAGGTAAGTAGATGTATAACAACATCACGCGTTTCTATTACCCCCTTCCACCCCGCCACGCGGTCGTTCGGACAGGCGTTAGTCGACATTATCATTACTGGCCCATTGTTCGTTCATCGATTATTATTCCGGTGACTTTATTAAAACGAATATAATTGAGCAGCGAAGCGGAAGAACAACACACGATTCGACAAACACCCCGACATTACACGAAAACCATACATCACATCACATAAACTCTCTCTTTCTCTCTCTCTTTTTCTTTCTTTCTCTACAACTCCTATTATGCGCTTTATTATATAAAATAAATCGCAATAACCCAGTTAAATACTCATAAATTATACACGGTTTTGTACGAGCCTTCTAGCTCTTGTGTTTAAAATAGTCCTCGATCAATAAGGATATGCTTTCATTATTTTTATGAAATTTTTGTCATTTGTGTACTTTGACTACCACTTGATAAACCGCTCAACTCTCACAGATACCCTTCACTTACTAGAACAAAGAAAAAGAGTTGCAGACCAGACATTACTCTACAGATATTTCCATGGCAGATGCTCCAGAGAAATAAAAACTCTTGTACCACCATTGGCCACATTCGGCCGAAGAACTCGGCACGCTGATCAGTCTCACCAACTTACTCTCAAGATTGACACTACAAGGACCAATCTCCATCAAGTATCCTTCTTTTACAGAGCTGCTACGGAATGAAACAAGCTTCCAAAATCAGTTTTTCCAGAGAACTATGATCTGCAACTTTTCAAAAAACGGGTCCACAATCATCTCTCTGTGTGTTTACCAGGTGTATGCCAAGTAATTGTACGTTTTCTGTTTGAGAAAGTTAGTAATTGTTGACTTTGACCGGAGGACTCCGCCTTGAGTATGGACTATGAATACAGGCCTGTCCCGGCGTAGAATCAACGAGTGCAGTCCAAGTTGGGTATTTTGCATGTTCATTGCTAAGATAACGAGCATACCGAACCTTTCAAACTCTTAAAAGTATATCATAAAACAGTCAATAACTTGATTCATGTAGTATGTCTACACAGACAACTTATAGAAAAAAATAATGTCAATCATGTGATTTATCTAATGTTATTTTTTTTTTTTCAGGTAAGTTCGCGCTATTTCATCCAGTTTTGTACTCAGTAAGTTTTTAAAAAAAAATTTTATTCTTTGGTGAGGATTGTAAAATTCATTGAACGAACAGTAAACCTAAAAGGTTAGTTGGTATTTGGAGCGGTATAGGTATATTGAAAAAAAAACTGTTTTTCGTCAAACTTTATTAAATTTGGTGTGATAAAATTCTGAAAATCATCGACAAATGTAAAGCTCCGTTTGGTGGAAAAAGCTAAAAATACTCTTTCCTAAATGGCCAATAGAAACGTGTTTACCAAAAATTTAATCGTTTCATATAAATAATAATGTCCTTCTCTGCCTATTTCACGGAAGCTTATTTTCCGGGAATGCATATGGAATATTATAATTAAGTTAAATAAATAACTGATCCATTAGTTTATCACCAAAACGTTATTAACGAAAATACGGAAAACTGTTTTTCGAAATTGATTTTCGGGATTCGATAGTAGGAAAATAAACTGGTGTGGTGTGTGTGTGTATGTGTAACAATTATGCCGAACGTGGATGAAGTACTTTGATGGGGATCGAATTGTTTCTCTAGAGAATTGTGCGAAGTATTTCGTTTTTTCAAATACACTAAAAAAAATTTTTACTAATCGTTTTATTTGCTTTTTAAAATGTTTTTTCTGTGAGATTTAATACTTTTTGTTCTCATCAAACAGTCCTATATATTTGTTCATTTTGAAGAACCTCAAAAAAAAATTTCAGGCTTCAAAATATTGTTCGTTTGTGTTTGGAACACAAAAAAAAAACTATTTATTAATTCGATGTTTTCCTTCTTAAAATAATTGATTTTTTAAAGTGTTGTACAAAAAAAAAGATAGTATGCCATTAACATTTTTTTCCAGCTTTTTAAAGCGGTTATGCTAATCAGAGTAACAAATATTTATATTTTCAAAGAGGAACAACTCGTTTTATTTTGTAACAACCAAATATAAGCCTGATATAGTTATTGGAGTCATCACATATTTACATATTACGCCCTTTTCCCGTAGTGGTAGGCAGAGAACGCTACGGTTCTTACGCCCTAACCATCTAAGCATTCCTTTATCTATAATGGTTACTACATCTTCTTTCACACCACAGTGTTTCCTTCCTATATTCCTCACTTAATCCATCAGATTCATTTCGGCTATACTTCTCAGACTAGTCATCTCCGTGGCATTGGTCTTACGTTCATTATTCTTCTGCCAAACCCAACTTTCACTACCATAATTAAGTGTAAGAACCAGCACTCCTCTATACACGGCCATTCGTATCTTTTTTGACACGTTCTGGCTGCTCATAAAGTTATACAGGGACCCACTCATTTGTTTTCTTGCCAACACCCTTCGCCCTATGTCATAGTCATACTTCTATCACAAGTGCGGCCAAAACCAATCTTTCGTACTGAGCAGAGATGTGGCAGAGTTGCCTGTCATTTTTTTTTTTATTGATTTGTGTACATTAACAATCAGAACAACTTATGTACAATTAGTATACAATTTACGTCCTATGAGCTAATTTGATGGCTTCTTGTCGGGAAAGGTATCACATCCATTGACGTATCCTCCTAACTATACCTGCAGAAGATCAATTGGCTATTTCCTTTTGAGTCGTTTTGGGTTTACAATATTTATCAAATTTGATGCCAACTCATTGGGATGGTGTTCAAGCCTTTCGAAGTGTTTTTGGGTTATTTTTTTGCATTCTTCTTCAATAAAGGGTATGTCAAGGTCTACGTGCAGTGTGTGGTAAGATACATACCATGGAGCATTCGCAATTATTCTGAATGCACAGAATAGCATTTGCCCGTTTTGTCAACATGCTTCGCGTTAATTTATTCTTACAATATGAAGTGGCGCGAACAATCTCAAAATAAATTAAAAAGGAGAAGGAAGTAACCTTTCTTTAAAACAGAAAACATGCAAGCCACTGATTTATTTCACTTGTACAGTAATTGTAGATTAAATTTCTACGTTTTGATGGTAGAGCATTTAATAGTTGATTGATTACTGTTATTGGTATTCAAATTATCCAAAATTTTATACTAATCAATGGTTACGTGTAGATTGTTTATATATATATATATATATATATATATATATATATATATATATGTATGTAGCTGATAAAAACATATTATGGTAACATAATTTTTTACGGTTTACATAATGAAGTGACAATATTAATTAGCCGTTTAAGTTTGTACATTTTTAAATATTTTGACATTTAACAATCCGTTAATGACATTACACAGATCTTGAAAGAAAAAGATACGCTTATTCCTGTTTATGGTGCAAAAGATAGAAATTTACCATTTCCGCTTGATGTAGTCACCAGAATCGTAGTGTTTAAAATTATATATTTTTTTTTATTTTTGATGCTTTTCCACTGCTACCTTTTTTAACACGCTTATATTAGTTTCACCTGTATGTTTGTTTGTAACTGACTCTTTGGCCTTGATTTTGCCCTACATTAAGCGATCAGATTTAATTTAAACTTCGCACACCTGTCAAAGACCGAGACAATGCGATAATTCGATCAAAATATTCAATTATTCTGATTAGTTTCGCCAGGATTCATAAATTTCTTCAGGGAGTAAGTTTCTTGCATGAGAGTAAGAGAGATAGAACTAGTGCGTGAGCTACGCATGCGCGCAGTTCCAATGTCATATTATAATTCACCCAATCCAATATACTAGTGAGAAACGTGCGAGGAAGGAATGGCAAGAGAGAGGGTGAGTAAAACTAATTGAATTAAAAAGCGAAAAATAAATTATAGTTTAAAAAAAACTAAAAAACACGCTTTTAGAGTCAATCAAACTAAAAAGTAAAAAATAATTCTTAACATAAGAATAAAATTACGGACGAGAAAATTAATATCACTGTTCTAAAAGCATGGTGTGCTTTGTATGAAATTTTTAAACTAACTCTACGTTTCGAAATGAAAGCACCGGACGCTTTTAAAACAGTGACAATAATTTTCTCGTCAGTAATTTTATTCTTATGTTAAGAATTATTTTTCACTTTGATTAATTTTAAAAGCGTGTTTTTTAGTCTTTTTAAACTATAATTTATTATTAAATTACATCATCATTTGATTCCCAGACCACTTTGATTGCTTTATTTTATTTAAAAAAAATGTGTAAATTTGTTTATTTCTGGAGTATTTTGCTGTAAAACAACTTTCCTAGCAATAAGTGTATTCGTTATATAATGAATTTAATGAGTAACATTAGCCAACGAATAAAAAGTTCTTAAGTTTAACAAAAAAAGAAAGGATAAAGCAGAAATTTGATAACCCGATTAAACCTCCTGTAATTCCACTTTCTCAATTTTCCTTTCGCCGAAAACAAACTATTAGTAGGTCGAGAAAATCTTCTTCTCATCCCGCCTCTTTTTTATTTCAACCTCTCCACGCTTTCCAGTCGACCAACAACTCTTTCCCTCGTCAAAAGGTTTTAAAAGCCGGTGACGGCAGAATACCAGGATGGGCGTCCAGAATCGCCGCGACGCCGACGTCGTCGTATCTTTCCAATTTAACAAGGGTATAATTTTCGTTCGTCGAGAAACTTTTTAAATAAGTTTGATTGAAATTTAATTTTAAGCTGTAATGGAAAGGGAGACGAAGACATCTCGGGACAGGACCGGTCCTAATTTTATTTATACATATATGTGTATTAACGGTTAATTAATATTATCCATTAACATGTATTAGCATGTATGTTCCCTTCGACAGAAATGAGAAAGTGAATAGATAGGCGTTCTGACAAAAATGTGGTTGTACAGAGACAATAAACTATTTATTCATTTCGGAAGATATCATAGAGGATATCCTCTCTTCAAGTTATAAAGAAGAATCATTGCAAAGCTTTGTAGCCCAGAATACTATATTTTTTCATTCTTTCCACTGGAAAGTTAGTCGTGTGGACCTCTCGGGTCGCATCCAGACCACTGATATTCAGTCTGAGAAGTTATAAAGTAAATAATAATTGCTACTGTCGAAGTCACAACAAAAACGGACAACTACATTCATAAGTAGTTCATTTTATTTAGTGTTAGTTTAGTTCCTAAAAAAATCATTAGGTGGAGTTGTTTATTTTAAGAATGTGCTAAAGAAATTTTCACATCAATCTACCTAACCGGCATCTTTTTAAGATTTAGTTCCTCAAAAATTTACTAGATAACAAACATGGTTCATTTTTATAACGCATATGGTTGTCCTTAAGGAAATTCTTTGATGGTAAATCGGATGTCAAGAAAAAAAAGTTATCTTCATTTAAAGATATTAAGATAAAACTAATTTCCACGCGAAGGAAGTCGCTGGCAACAGCTAGTTGTAAATTATATCAAATATTAAGCAAACGGTAATGGTATAATTTTATTTTACAGCTTTTTGTATTGACCCAAAAAGAAAATTTAAAAAAAAAACCACCTAAAGCAATGAACTATCCAAATCATTATTCATTCATTATGAAATATTAGTCAATTTGTTTATTTATAGACGATAAAGTAATTTTGTATTAATGATAAAAGTGTATTTAAAGTAGATTTATTGTGGCAGTGGAAATTGTACTTACCGTGTATTTTTTTATTGCGGCAAATAAAATAAAAAATAATAATTCTGCTGATAGTGGTTAAAATAAAAGGATTAAAAACGTGTCGATCGATTTTAAGAACGGTTGTATTTTTCCAAAAAATGGTGTTATTTTTTTTGTTTCTATATTTCAGGAATGGATGCATAAAAAAAATCGAATACCATTCTGTTTCGAACCCGGTAAAAATCCAATCTGTCGAATTAAGTCATATTAATGGTTGAAAATTGGATTTGGAAGAGTTATATTCATAATTAATTTTTGCTTTCAGTTATTTCCCTCATTTCGGTTATCGCTTCGTCGCCAATTCTCCGGCTCCCCGTCAAAACACTTTAATAAATCTTCGGAAAAGTGTTACACTATTGATTTTCTGCCCTCTTCATCCTGTGGTCCCTTCTAAATGACAAGCATCGTTCAAAATGAAATTTATGTAAATAGTGTTCCGCTGGAATTCCCTAGGTATCGTTCAAAATGAAAGTTATGTAAATAGTGTTTTACTTGAACTCCCCAAGTATTGTTAAATAATATATACAGATAATGACAATCCGTCTGTACTAGTTTTACTATAACACTTCTTCTTCTTCTTCGAGTGCCTGTCCGTTACTTTTTTAAATTCTACCATTTTACTTTGGGAGTGATGCGTTGAATTTACATATTATTAAGTTTGTTTTTTACATATCGCACTCCTAGAAACACAGCTCAAAAATTAAACACATTTTTTATCCATTTGTTTTTAATTGTGAGGTACCTATTACGAAAAGAATGTAAAGAATGTTGATATTTGGGAATAATGATTATTATAATAGAAATGTGACTTTATTTCTCGACGTAGATATTGTTTCAGGCGTACTTTTTGTGGGCTAAGTCAACCCATGTGTATGTCCCTGTATTTTCTGATGTTTTTAATTAAGTACAAATAAAAGTTTGTCCAAAACATTTAAAAAAAAACACGTTTTTGTTATTGTTCTATATTTTATTGGTTTCAAACACTAATCAAAATGTATTGATTTGAGTTCAATTTAAAACACATTTTTTAAATACCTATAGGTACATTTATAAAATAATTCGACCATTTGTCCTTGCATATGCCTCAGCCATAGGATAAAAATCTTGTACTAATGCTTAATAATGCACGGCTCTAGCTTTCTTGGTAGTGATAATAGTATCGAAGTATTACCGTGGCCTGCGTAATGGAACTGAAAAATCCGATTAACTAGCCCGCAAGGGGTCAAAGACAGTGCTTGTAAGAGCAGAACCTTAGGTAATTCCTACGGTGTCCGCACTGAGGTTAGCGGATGGTTATAAAAAAGGCAAATTCAAGCTTGGCACTCAATGCCAGAAAATCGAAACTTAAAAAAACTAGGAATAAGACCATGCAAGAAACTCACCTCTGACCTGCTATCATTGAGCAGACAAGAGAGCTTCTTACCTCACCTACGTCATCACCTACACAGAATCGGAATCCCACCAAAACAGTCGGCTGTGGCGATAGTGTGACATGGAAGACGAAACAGATTAACACGTTCTTTTTGAATGTGAGGCACATAAACGCTACCAGGCTCTGGGTTCCCAATACATAAAGCAGGAAAATATTAAAATGATCCCCATAAGTACCACTAGAAGATTCGTCAGGCCAGTAGGCAGCATCAGATGGGACATCTGAAAAACATGGTGGCAAAGGACCCACTTGGGTGGACACTATTTAGGTCTTTCGAGGCACTTGGTAGGTCGATGGAAATTTTTTAAGTGATAATAAGGGAAGCCATTCTTTAAACTGGTGCGTATGTGAATAAAAAAGAATAACATCTATCCTATCTCCCTCATAAATAATTTCATCTTATGGGAATCCATAAGAATTTCCTTTTATTTGTTTCCGATTGCTTGTGAATAATGATTTTTTTCTCTCTCTCTCTCTCTCACTTTTACTCTGCATTTCTCAATACCTCGATTCATGTAACGGTGTTTCCGGAAGACATTCACTATACAATATTCTTAATGACATCCAATCGTCCGTATCATCCCCATTCTAACAGTCAACCCTATTATCGACACTACCAAAAACACAAAGGAAGCCAATCCCCTAAGGATTCATAGAAAACATTTAAGCCAGAGACGGATTTTATCCAATTTTAATTTTACATAAATGAACAAGTCAATAATACCAAGTTTTGTTCGCTTTATGCATTATAAATTATAAATTTTTTTTACTGAAAATAGTCGCAATCTATCGCAACCTATCGTGTGGGCCGCGGAGGGCCCACACTGCCACTATTAGAAGGGGGAGGGATTATAGAAAGGAGATGATTGTGGACCCGCTTAAGTTGCAGGTCATAGTTCTCTGGAAAAACTGGATAGTCAAATAATGTGGATTGTTAGGTAAACGAAGCTAATTCGCTACATTGGCAACACAATTTAATCAATCATAAGAATTCCTATCGGGAAGCAGCGAGTAATAATTGTAATGAAAGCTTGGGTAAACTTACATAACAATTATTTGTAAATTTAATACATGAAAAAGTGATAAAACATACATGACATATTAAACAAAACTAATGGACATTAACTAGATGGGAACTCCTAAAACATATTAGGTGTTTTGTATTTTCATTTCCCATCAAGAAGATAAGCTTTGCAAAATCTGAAGTCTTCTTTGCCTTATCCCTTTTGTCTGGGGGGTTGGCTCTCCTTGTAGGAAATCGCCAGGTGTTTATATCCTAGGTTGTTGGTGATTCTAGTTGATTTCTTTGCAATTCTCAAGTTATATTTGACCACCACTTAGCTTATGGGCGTCCTCTACTGTTTGGACGTGTTGGAATTCGAAGTGCTTTCTTGAAATGTCCTTCTGGTCTTCACATAATATACCCATACCATCTGAGTCGCGATTCTTTTAACTGTTTAGCTATTGGTGCTACCTAAAAATTGCCTCTTGTTTCGAATTTTATCCAGCCTTGTTACGCTTGCTGCCTATCTTAACATTTTCATTTCGTTCAAATGGTATTATTAAAAAAAATAAGCCGTCGCGGGACGCCTGGCATGTGTGAAACATCGAAACTATTTTGTAATAGAAAATAGAAAATATGTATGAAAGGATGGTTTAGGAAATAAATATGGCCTAATCAAAAAAGTATAATAAACTTACTCTTGACTTGAAACACTTGATAATTTGACGTTCTTTGCAAGAGGCTGCTCACTTTCATGTTCTAAACTAAAAAAAACATTGATTAAACGCACCGATAATCAGATACTCCGATACTCAAAAAAAAATAACCTATAAAAATTCAAAAAAAAAACGCATTGTTTTTGACAGCTGTTATTTGTCATCAGTAATTTTCTTCATTTTTCGTATGGGTCGGACGGAAGACTGGCGGTCGCCACGCCAACAGCCGCTTTAACTCTTATCTGCGGCATAAGATTTTTTACATAATAAATTGACCTGTTTTGTACAAGCCTAATAAGGTTTTTACATCCCTGTATAACACACAATGATGTTCTTTATTTTTAGAACATTCAAAAACTTTTCATATTTATAATGACAAAAAAATTACAACTAGTAAAATAAATAAAGTTTTATTTATATGTGGGAAAAACTATATTAAAATTGGTTATTCGTAATATTAAAAACTTATAACGATAATAATAAATGAGATGTCAAGAATTGTTTATTGTTGGTGTTGGCATAATAATTAAAATTTAACTGAACTGTGATAAGAAAATAACAAAACGATTTTTTAAGACTACAACATTTATACGTTTTTGTATTTTTTTTATGTAGTTGCACACATTAAACACTATTTATTAAGGTTTTATGTAAGTGCACTTGAAAGTTTTTATAGGATTAATCAACTTTGGTTGAAATACTGCGGTTTTTTTGATAACAAAATATCTAAAATAAAAATGCTACTTTAATACCTAAAAGCAGTTTTTTATTTATTTAGTTTACTTGATGTTTTGGGGCATCAAACAATTTTTGGCGACCCCAAGAAATTGATTAAGTTCGGACAAAAATGCGACTACGAAGAAATTTGGAAATCAGTTATGCTGTAATTGTAGTACTACTATGTTTTGATGAATATTGAATACCTTAAATTTAAGGGGTCAAATTTACATTTTCTTTACTGTTGCAACTGTTTAAAGCAGCATCTTTGCTGGACGTCTGAATTACGAGTGAGAGATCTCTTGATTTCATATACTTGGCTCTTTCTAAAGAGAATAAAATACAGAGAGGTTCTTTGACTTTAAATACCTGGCTCTTTCTAAAGGACATAAAAGACAGAGAGATACGTCGATGTACGTCTCTGTATTTTAGAAAGAGCCAGGTATATGAAGTCAAGGGACCTTTCGCTCATACCTATTTTGGATATTCTTGGTACCTGGCAGTGACTTTTGGGACTTTTTTTAAATTCAAATGTTGCCCAGTCCTGGAAAGTGACATTTAGTCACTTAGTGGTCGTTTTTCGTTACTGATTTCGGTATGTAACAAACGAAATTATCCACAATGACCTGAAGATCTCAAATGATTCATGAAAGAGGTGCTAGTCATTTTCTTCAAGAGGACCTCATCATGCCAGCATATTAGAATACTATGTTTGATTGCTGATTTATTAATTAATTAAAAAAATTAGTATACACCAATCGAATCGAACAGGTTGGCAAATTTAAATATCTAGGATTCTGGATAACAAGGGATTTGAATCCGTAAACTACGTTCCCGCATAAAAAATGCAAGTACATTTCTATCAAACAGGATCTAATAACCCTGTAGAAACAAATAGAAATATTGATGGAATTCCATTTCACGCATATTTAATATTTAAAAATTTAATAGGAAGGTTAATAATACTATTTATATTAATACTTATATAAAACTTACTAAAAACTCCACATTAGCGCTTAATATTAGATACAGGGTGTTAGTAAATAAGTGCGACAAATTTTAGAGGGTGATTCTGCATGAAAAAATAATGACAGTTTGCTATATAAACGTACGTCCGCAAATGCTTCGTTTTCAGAGACTCGGGTTATGGTTTAATGTTATTTTGTATTAAATAGTTCTTGATAATGTATTAAAGAAATGAAACAGATGTTTTATTTTTTTGCATAAAAACGGCGCCCTATACGAAAAAAGGCAGGAGGGATTTTTTATCACAAATTTACCGAGGCACTCAAACATAATTTTTAATTTAAAATATCTCAGTGGTGTATCATTTTTTTCTTTAAAAAAATTGGGATCATTACCCATATGTGCGCCAATTATAAACATAAAATTTTAAACTGCATATTAAAAAATGCTACCTTTTAAAACCCACCAAATTTAATTTGCATACCTCGACCGGTTTCAGAGCAATAAATAAACCGTCAGTTTTTAAGAAAAACTTTAACACCCCGTATCTCTGAAACGAAGTATTTGCGGACATACGTTTATAAAGTAAACTCTCATTATTTTTTCGTACAGATTCACCTTATGAAGTTTGTCGCACTTATTTACCAACACCCTGTATATAATTATGTACACTCAACTCTTTTCTATAAAACTAAAACCTGGATATGGGAACTAGCTTAATACGCAGAGTGGTTCCTTTGCAAAGTGGGTAATGCGTAAAATCCTTAACATATCATGGACAGAACATATCCCCAATCAAACGGTCCCGAGAAGAATGAATGTGGACTGAGAAATTCTTGGATTTGTCAAAAGTAGAATGATTATCTATCTGAGACATACATAAAGAGTTTATATATAAGACTTATAATGGAGGGCAATATTGGACTGGTCTAAGTTTGAAGTCATTGCCAAGAATAGCACAAGACAGAGAGTAATTTGCCAAAATTGTAGCCAACCTTCTGTAGGAAATTGGTACTTAAAGAAGAAGATTTAGTGTACTCATTATTTGACACTTCAAAATTGTTCTATACTCCTTTACTTTTTCCTAGTTATGGTTTCTACACTTTCATTTTAATCACACTTAATCTCTTTGTATGATGCCCAAAACAAATTTACCTTCATAAAGGTCAACAGTTTTTTATTAAATTAATTGAGTCTTGAGTTTTTTATTCCGACATGCCTTTTCTTGCGACACTTCTGCAAAATGTGTAAGATGTACTTCTGTTGTTCGCACAACCCTCATCATGTTTTGTTTGCTTGGCCCGTCTTGTCGAGTCACTAGAATAGTGATAGTTTTTAGTTCTGTCATGCTCAGTTACATTTTCCATTTTCCATTATCAGGGTCAACCATCGGTCAGCTATTGTTGAAACGTTCGTCCCTTTTCCCAGATAGTATTGAATGACTTAATATTTTAACATAAAAGATAACGTGTGGAACCGTTTCAGAATTTTTTTGAATATTTTTTTTGCTTGATGTTACAAAAAGTACATAGATATTTTATATTCATTCATATTATTAATTGTGGGTAATTATTTTTCATGGTTCCTTCTTCTTTCATGGCATCCAACTCGTTTTTTTGACTAATTTAGACTAAGAGAATTTTTATTTTCCTGTTTAGCTGTTGCAAGTACTGTTTTGATTGTCTTTTTTTATGAATACCATACGAATAGATAGTTTTTCTAATGATTTCTTCCTTAAATTTATTTACTGCTCCTTTGGACATTAAATGTTTTTGTATGGTTTTCACTGGTGACTTAACGACACCTTTTACTGTACTGAAAATAACTCCAGCTACTCTATTGTAAACATTGTTCAGAGGGAGTGTAAGGCCTTGTTCTTTGTCGATTTTTATAAAGTTATATACATAATAAATTATTTCTCAGCCTTGACTATAAATCAATTTCTTGGCATTATTTATGTTTACTGGTGTTAAGAATTTTTTTCTCAATTAATTGTTATATTTAACTAACTTATTCAAAAACTTACATAACTACAATATACTAATTGAAAAAAAAACGTACCAACAATTTTACAGTTTGTAGAACTAACGAAAAAAAAAACACAACTTGACTGTACTACAGCCCAGTCAAGCCTCGGACAAGATTTCTTGATGTTTTTAAAAAAGAGACTAAAATAAAAAAATCAACTCTAATTGTGTAATTTTAGATTGTGTCATTGACGGTGAAGACAGTTCATAAGATTTTCCATTACCTCCTTTTTTGTGCTATAAAGCAGTGCAGGTTAGGGTTTATTTCGATCTTGTACTCAGATCTGGATTTATCATTGTGCTTATTTTCTATAAATGGGGCAATGTTATATTTCTCTTGATCCAGTTTATTGACAAAAGTTTTGTTCTCAATTTATTTATGAAATTGCTATAAGAAGCTTACGAGGGATTAAGAAAGTCCTATTTACGTCAAGGATTAAATGCAGATGATATGAACACAGTTTAAAGAATACTATCAATTAAATCACTCTTTGTTGGAGCTTTTATGTTTATGGCTATAAAGGGCTTCGCTGGGACAGAAAGAAATTCATAATAATATTGAACAATAAATCATAAAACTACCTGGTCGGTGTCGGGGTACACGTGAGTGAAATGCTTTCGTTAGATGTTTCTTAAAAATAAATAAATTAAAATAGGCTATTTTTATTTTTTTCAAAAGAGTTATTAACCATCATTAAAGAAAGGAAAACAAGATTCATAGGCCATATCATGAGATGCGAAAAATACGAATTACTGAGGCTGTTAATTGAAGGAAAGATTCATGGAAGAAGATCTGTTGGTAGACGTCAGAACTCCTGGTTAAAGGACCTTAGAAGATGGTTCGGGTGCACTTCGCCAACCTTCGTGAGGAGAGGGAGTGATAAGAAGAAGACTTTTTTCAAACACAGCTTATATTTAAAAATATAAACACCTACATAAATAAAGACTATCCATAATAAAACATAATTAACTATTGTAGTTTTGACAGCTGACTGGGCCACCCTGTACAACAATATGCCAATTGTAACTTTACATAACTATGATAATTTTGATGGGAATAACTTTCTCTCTTGGTTAGATTTCGTTTCGTCTTTTTTTCGAACGTAGCCTTGGTTGTTTACCCTGTCGAATTTCCCGTCACTGGGTTTTTACACTCAGCGGTGGTGGCATGAATTGAATAGAGACGCAAATTACAAAGAGGGGATAACCGAACCCCTATTATGTTACAAAATCATGCCAATTACTGTCCCGACGCGATTTCGCCTTATTCCCTTTCCATCGTTCTGCTATCTCTTTTCTTCCTTCGTCCTCTTTACCATTCGATTTTTCTACAATTTAGCAACCAGTGTTAGATCAACAAGATATTTAGGGGGTTGTATGAACACCTTGTTATACGACAATAAAAACATCTTTGCAAAGGGGAAATTGACTGATTAACGAGCATTATTTTGTGCAAAATCATGATGGTGTCTAATAAACAAACATTTTTCCATATTATAACATTTTTGTGCATATGATGCCTTGCAATCAAGTGTACTTGGTTTTTTGCTTAAGAATTCCTACCAAATTTCATTATTTTACCAGAGGAATTCTTTACCGGGCAACATTACCAAGTAGTTTTAAACAATATGCTGGTTGAAGACCTTTTAGATAGGATGGACAAACGACCCAATGGGTCTAGGTACTGCTCCTAGCACCTGAACCTACACTGCGCCACCCTACTCCATATTTAAGATTTAGAAGTACTAGGATAAAACCTTTACTATACTATAATAACAAATTACATAAAGATCTCAACTCAAACACAAATTATTGGCAAAGAAAACGATTTTACGCTGTGTATAATATACTTGAAACCATAAAGGATTAAATAAAAAAGAACCCATAGAAAATATGCATTAAATAATCAAAATGACCCTCGCAAAAAATCTCTAGTGTTTCTGGTGAATATATTTGAAGTGAAAAGTTAAAACATTTTATTTTGCAAAATCATTATGGTGCCTCGTGAGTAAGTGTACTTGGCTCTCTGCTTAAGCATTCCTACCAAAATTCATTTTTTCACCAGAGGGAATCTTCAGCGGACAGTATTACCACCTATTTTAGAATAATGAACAAGCTGCCCAATATGTCTAGGTGCTGCACCTGCACCCATATACTGCGCGATCCTCCTCCCTATTTCAGATTCAGAAGCATTAGCATAAAACCTTATCTGTTCTTTAATAACAAATAAGACACATATTTTAACTAAGATACAACGTATTGGTAAATAAACAGTCTTATACTTGAACTCATGAAGGATTAATTAAAAAATAACCCATAGAAAAAATTCATAAAAAAATTTCTAGCATTTTTAGTGATTTGCTCACAAGATTTTGGACTCGTATGTACTTAAGTGTTATATCTTGGTTCCTAAACTTAACGCATTATTTATTATCATTAAGTAAATATTAACTGTAATTGAATTACATGTCCAAGATAGAACAACCCAGAAAACTTGAGTTCAGTAACCATAAGATTGTAAGGAGAATTTTGGGACCACTACGCTTGGAATATAAAGAGTAAAGAAAAAGGAGAAGGAATTGTACAGACATCACAGCTATGAGAAAAGGAGAATTACGTTTTACAGCCACCTGGCTAGAATAAAGACCCATTGCACAGAAGGAAAATCCTCTAAGCTACTATAAATTTTCTTCATTGTCATTCGACTGTTTTTTCTTATTGTTTTAAATTACACAATTTATGAAATACTTGTTACCTGCGCGTAACCCTTTTGTATACAGAAAAAGGTAACGCCTCTGTGGACGACTGTACTTAAAGCAGCATTACCGACGACTTTGTTGTGTGTCGTAATAAAATTTTCTGTGGGGTGTCAAAGTGATGGAAGGGCGAGGTGGGGTGAGAATTGGGACAAACATTGACGTGTTCAATAATGTTATGACCTTTTTTATTTAGTACTTTATGGTGTAATAGATACTTTAACGCAAAATTCAAGAAGGCTGCGTAATGAGGTGCCAGTTTCTTAGGCGTTTTTTGGACAATTAGTTATTTTATTTAATTTTTGCAGCATTCTGTTAAATAAATTATTGTTTTTTAATCATCAATTTTATATAGATTTTTTTTTATTATTTACAAATAACCGCTTTAACCCTTCGGGTCATTAGCGGGGAAGTTGGTGAGTTACAGAGTTACAGTTTGTTGCCCAAATTCAAATCATTTAAGAACAATACGATATTATTACTATTGCTATAATTTAACATTTCGTTTAAGTCATGGGATATACAAAACGTGTCTCTTTGTATCTGAAACATGGGACATTGCACTATATGTTTCACTGTTAACGGAACTTCACAAATATCACATAATGGTTCATTTTGACCAGATAACAGGAATTCATGGGTGAGTCTTGTGTGTCCTAAGCGAAGTCTAGTCATCAGCACCTGCTCTCTTCTGTTCATCAATGTGTTTTGCCATGGTCCAATGTTTAGTTTGATTTCCCGGAGTTTTGAATATGAGGCTTGCCACTGAGTATTTCAGACATCCAGTCATTTGTGTTTAAACTATGTTTTCATATCGATCGAAGGTGTAAACTTTGATGCTACCTGATTCGCATTATCAATTGCTTTTCGTGAACTCACGTCAGCTGCTTCATTTCCAGCTATTCCAATATGTGACGGGACCCAGAGAAGTACCACTTTATATAGATGTTTTTACTAACCTATGGTTTTAAAATGCTCAAAAAATAGTCCACCAAAAACGAAGAAAAAAAAGGCTTAATTGAATGTGCAAAAAGTTAAGTTTCACAACGAAAATTAATTAAGAGATTATTAAGAACACGATAGATTGTATAAAAATGCAACTAATCTGTATCTTTGTCTAAACAGTGTTTTTCACGATAAGCGTTAATTAGACGTTTCTGACAAACCAGACAACGAATCAATCTAAAAATTTGGTAGTATATACCATGCAGTAGAAAAAATTATAAGTCCGTGTATTAAGTGCAAAGCAGAGCGCTTTCGGCATTTCAGAAATCATCAGTTCTTACCCCTGTAAGAAAGTAAACTTTGATGGAAAATGAAAATTATTTAAGGTATTAAAATTGGAATAGGAAAAAGTTGAAAATTGAAAGTTATCAAGTTACTTACTTCGTGGCTTACAACCCAGGGTGGGTTTTTGCAGACTTCACAATAGTCCTCCACTGTTGTCTGTCGCTCATGGCATCGAGTGGATTTTGGATGCCCGTCTTTGTCTCTATGTCCTTAGGTCTTTTACCCTCTGGTGTTTCCTCCCATACAAGCCTGACAGTGCGATTATCTGGTAGTCTTCTCACATGTCCCGCCCACTGTAATCGTTTGGATTTTATTTCTCGGACATTGTTAGGCTCTCCGTATAGGTCTTCTAGCTCTCTGTATGTACGAGTTCTGCATCTTCCCGTGGTTACATCTACGGTTGGGCCATATATTTTCCTGAGTACTCTCCGCTCAAAGACTCGGAGGCGTTCTTCATTTGCCACGCTCAGCGTCCACGTTTCACATCCGTACAAAAAGTTACTTACTCGTTATGTAATGCAAAAGCTCCATAAAGGATGTCATTTGTAAAAAGAAATAAATATCAATCGCATATTTTAAAAACCTACGTATAAAATTTGTTAAAAATCTTTGATATAGGATGGGTGCAATTGCATTTAAAAATTAACATAAGTAAGAGCACAACCGACTTAGATAAGTCATGAAGTGGAGATGTCTGAACTAATGAAACAAATAATCAGAAAATTGGGTTAACAAATTCTCAATTCTCAAACAATTGTGGACTTTTACTGTGTAGGCCTGCAAAAACAAATTGGAGTCCAAGTATTTATCGTAATGGAGAAATATTTGGGCTTTTAAGAGTTAATATTTAATACAAAAGTCTGTGAAGCGGGATGTAAGATCTGTTTAAATTTACCTGAATGTTGAGGCAAAGGTTATTGTTAAGCAATTCCTTATTTATTTGTAGATCTTTCAAAAAAATCCAGTCTATTGTAGTTCTTAGACGTGACTTCTTTAAGCATTTTTAAATTTCTAGTAGGACTAAAATTATGTTTATTACATCTTAAATGGTGGCAAAATGCTGAGTTTTTATTAGGATTTAAATGTTCATTTATGCGGACTTTTAAACTAACACCCCGTATATTTTTACATTTTTAAACTCTTTCATCAATTTCATATTGATTTTGTTCAATTACTGTTATTTCGATAACAAACCGTTTTCAAGATAAACGGTTTCCAACTTTGTATTTATTGGGTTAATACAACGGTGATTTTTAAACGTTAAAGGCGGGTTTACACGGGACGTGCGTTTTTGAATCGTGTGTAAACAAACAATTTTTTATTTGATGTTGCACGAAAAAGTCGTACCAGTTTTGATTCGACAATTGTGAATAAAACAAATCGATTCTAAAGCCCACGATCGTGCCTTACGTCCCGCGTTAACCGGCCTTCGTTTTAATTTGGTTTGTAGGGATAATGAGGGTTCGTGTCGTTTTATTACTCTCAACAGACTGTAGTTACTTCTGTTTTTGCGTTTCATTCGTTTTTAAAAGAGACTAAAAAAAGCTTGACGGCAATTCTACTGAATATTTTGAAGCGCTGCTAATACGCAGTTTCCATCAGCGGAGTCGAATTGGATGCCGCTTAACTCAGGAAAAGTTGGCAAAGCCAATACTATGTGGACGTAGCCAGCAGCAAGTGCCGCTGTGTTAACGAAAATCGCTCGAGTGTCGGTCTACTCCAAGCGGCTTCAGTTGTGTCTTGGTCTTGGACATTCAAAAGAATTTCGTCACTACTTTTCATACGAAAAAAATTTTTAAAACCACATCCATATCTGTACTCGGGATTCAAGTCATCTGCGTTTGCGCCGTTTGCTTATTTTTTCAAAATTTTCAATAATTCAACAAGTAAATCTTCCTCGGCAGACATTGTGAGACTAAATGCCAACAGATGTAGACGGCAGGCCAGCAGTTGGCTTTGCCAACCCAGCAGTCAAAAGAAATAAATCCAAGATTTACGTTACCACCGAAATTAATCGTGGACTGTATATTTAAGTATAAGGTGTGGGGACTAGCGAAGGTCGACTTGAAATAATGTAATGTAATGTAATAAAAAAGGGACTTACCATATCATGAATTTATACTCAACTTCAAAAAAAGTGGACTGGAATTAATCATTAACTGCTGGTATTTCAAAGTTTTATTTAAAATTAAAATATTTCTCTCTTCAAAATACTATATGCACTTGTACCACTAATGAATTGCTCTTTCACTCAAATTCGCCCTTCTTAACTGGATGTATTGGAAGAATACAAACATCGAAGATTTTCGATGTCGTGAAAAAAATAGGAAGTTGAAATTATACTTCTTAAGGTCCTTTTACGCGGTCATTTCAGTTTCCATTTCCGTCTCAGTCGAACTGTCAGTTCAACCTGTGTGTAAAAAGCAAAAACTGATAGGAAAACTGAAACGGGAAGGGGGAGCTGACGGCATGGCCAGACCTGTTTGTTCCGTTTCATTTCAGTTTGGTAAGAATCTTACGTCTAAACACGTTGCGCATCAGTCCATCCGTAGGTTTTTATTTTAAGGTGTCACTTATGTCGAAAGACCACGATTTTATTCGTGAATTTATAGAAATGTACAAATCCTACCCTTGCTTGTTGGATAAGAAAAAACACCAGAGAGGCCGCCTACACCTGTCTTTTGGAGAAATTCAGAGAATACGACGGCAACGCGACAAAGGCAACATTGAAATGCAAAATAAATAGCTTAGGATCAACGTTTAAAGAAATAATAAAAAAGTCAAAGACAGCAAAGAAAAGTGAGACAGGGAACGTTGAAGTGTACAAGCCATCGGACTTAATCGCACTAAAGGGACACCCTACCCTGTATATATTTTAGCATGCTGAACACTACAAGTATCAAGAAAATCAAAGATAATGGTGGTTCAGTGACATATTAACCAAATTTTCATTATAAATGAGATTTTATATTGTTAATAAATAAATAGGGTTTTTTTCTTGGTTTTTACATAATTTAAGGAAGTTGGAAGCAGAGTTCAGTATTATAATAATTGTTGGCATAATCGATTGATAAATGATCTGCATCCAATTCGACCATTACATCCTTTAATAGCTGGTTATAACGCATCCAATTTGATCCCGCCTATTTCCATTCCTTCAAAAATAAAATGTATTCGACATAAAACAGAGACAGTCGACAAATAAAACCAACGCCACCACAGGTAATAATAAGAGAGCACCGTTTATACTTTCATATACCGAAAAGCTTTTATATTATGAAAAATGACGTACGTAAAATACAATACATCACTTAAAAACTCGACTCGTATATATATTTATACCGTATATTGAGTGAGTGACAGTAGCAGCTTCACTGAGGCATGACCGAAAGCCTCTTAGTTTTCCGGAATTTACAGATATGTGCATCCGCAAACTTTGTCGTACGAGGGTTATCGAAAATGTAACCTCAATAAAACAACCATATTTTGATGATTCCCGGGGAAAAAATGCAAAATCCAAGGGTGAGAAACAAATGATTTCAATTTTAATTTTGATCTTAGTTTTAGCATGTTTTTATGAGACCAACGCGCTATGCTTGTTTTTAAACAATGCACTATCGTGGATATAGATCCTCTAAAATTAAAACAATAATTATAACAAATTTAACTAAAATGGGTAAATTGATTATCTTTTGACACGTCGACTTAGAGGTCGATTGTTGAATTCTTAGGTTAATTCTCTACGTGTTTTCTTCGTTGACGTCTGTCTCTTGTGGTCTGCGATGCTTTTGGGATCTTCTCGTACCTAGAAATGCCATTGGTGTGCGCGATAATTTACAGATGAAGGGTCCTTCGAAAATCAACCACATACTGGGCGACGGAAAATATACGGGAACACTTACAATAAATACAATTCGTATTATTGCATATGATTTATCTCTTCATTAAATCAATTACCTAAACCATTAATAAAAGCGGCAAAATAACTTAAATGCATGTGCAACATGTCATAGTCAGCGCCGTTTGGTGATGTATTTTTAATTCAATAGAGAAACGATTTTAAAATTTTTCAGAAAATGGTACTAAAATAATCCACTAATTTAAAACTGTAAAAGAGGTGTGTGTATGTACATTAAAGATATTTATAAATATAATTTTACGATATGGTGTTCAGGTATCCTCGACTCTAAATCTCCAATTGTTGAATTTTCTTTCTTTAATTTTCATACCGTCCATACTAACTTAAGACGAGAGTATAATTAATAATAAACCTAGATAGATTTCATTGCTGACTGGAATGTTAATAATAAATTGGCAAAAAGACAGCAACAAAAAAGCAAATATTTTTTTTATTTATGCCACCGTAACACCCGATTTTTTTAAACTTAGATGATTGAAGGTATTGCTACTCAAAATGATGTAAAGTATACTGAGAGCCAACAACAAAATAGCAACTAATAATCTTAAGGATTTCTTGACCAGCAATAATAAATTTTTTTTATGCCAGCTTCAAACCCGATTATTTTATACTTTGATGATTAAAGGATTTTATTGCTACTCAGAATATTGTTTGTTTCAGAGGGTAAGATCAAAAGTATCCTTTGTAATAGGCTTTGTATACCATATGTCGTACTCAAAACAGGGGTTTGTCGGTTTTTTTTATATGACCGAGGGATGACGTAATGTCCATTTAGCCAGTAACTATAGTACTAATATTATTTAACTTAAATGGGATAAGGCTATACTTTTCACACCCAGGGGTCATTTAGGGTGACTAACTCACAGAAAAGGTAGACCACGGTTCAGTTGGTAAATGTTTACTTTTGGTTAGGTAACAAAGGGTTTACTTACAGCTAGCTAATACTACAGTTTTAGATTGCATGCTTTGATGAATGTCAGTAACATGTTGTATACTGGCATCTTTTTTAATGCTAGGAGGTGCAATAAGTTAAAGGGAGGGAGAATCTGAATTTGGGTTTGTCGATTCACGTTGGTTTTTTATTTTTAAGTGTCATTTTATTATTTTTTATAGATTTTAAAAATATATTTTCCCGGATAACCGGATTTAGGTCAAGTATCATTGAAAGGTTGACGAATTTATAATATTAAAGACGCCGATGTATTTTTAGGTTTTTATTTACATCATTTTCGATACACCTAGAGTAGTAAACCGTTTGAAGTGCCCTCGTAAACATGTTGATGCATGCATACATGCAGCTCGGATTTACTTTTTCCCCGATATTAAATATTCAGTTGTCGGTCTGGACACATACGAAACGAAACAAAGCTGCCAGTGCCCGTTAACTCTCTTTATGCCCCCCTCTTCGTTTCCTGGCGCCCCCTTCCGTATCCCCTGGGCGCATTCGTGTGTCCGCTTGCAGTCATCGAATTGCATAAATCTCCCGCATTTTTTTTGTTGTTGTTGCTTCTTTTTCTTTTATTTTTCAGCTTTCGAATTGTGATGGTTCGTGTCTCGAGATCGATACAACGCATATCGACCGGTGATGTTTTAAAACAACCGACAACAGTGCAAGTTTTTCGATTAGTATTAGTATAAAAAGTATTTGAAACAAAAAAAAAATTATTAACTTATAATCCTATTTAAACATATTTAAACAAACTAAAATGCCAGACGTCACAGCATACAGTCCGTATTTTCTAAAGCGGTATTCCGAAACACGCATGCTTTATACGCTTAGCATCTAATTTGTCTACTGGGTCCTTTCCCTAGAAACAGCGTTATCCCCACATAGCAATGACACTCCTATGCTTACAAGTGGGGACAGGTTTGAGCGCTACCGGTGGTCGGCAGAAAAATTAAATTATAAATTGACGGCTTTTTTTAAATATTCTTTTTTGAATATTGTTCTCAGACTGGTTTCCGAAGGGCATAAAATAAAATGGTAATATTTGTTAAATATTTAATTTATGTAAAATTTGTTATTACAATTTAACTTGTACAGTTTGTAAAGTCTGAAATTAGTGAACGACTGTTTACAATTATATCAGATTTATTCTGTGGGTAATATTGAACAAAAGTGTAACTCGTACTTTATTTATATTTATCATACATATTTATTTTTACATTATTTATAACTATACCTACAAGACCATTTTAAATATTGTGTCCAATTTTGAACATTCTTGGTGTTTGAAAAGATATTGTGGAAAATGCCATGAATAATAAGTTTTTATTTTTGGAATTTTTCAAAGCCGGTCCTGGTATTAAGCCGTCTTATCAAGTATTTTATCGACTAATGCTGATTAGAATTAAATATTAAAAAGCCATCGTAAATCGAAGAGATTCGTTTAGTAGAGTAAGAAAGTTATTTGAAGTTTTAAGTGTGCAATGTAAATGGTAAGAATGTAATTTAGCATTAACGACTTGATTGATTTGTGTTATCTTGGTAAAATATTTTATGCCGAGGTCGTTAATTTTAAATATTATTAGCCAAAAATCATTCTTAGTATTATTTTTTTAGTAATCGACCTTTTGTTCTGATGAAGTTTTTCTCTGGAGGCGTTCTTTTTTTTCGGGACGCTTTTTGCCTCTGTAGGCGTTTTTTACAGGAGGCTTTTGTCTTGGATGCTTTTTCCTGCAAGCTTTTTTTTCTTAGCTACAGACAGCTTCCATGACTGGTCGTTTTTCCTGTCGGATGGTTTTTGCTGCTGCCGATGACTTTAATGGCTTTTTCTATATTCCCTGTTAGCTGGTTTTTTTGTTAGTTGTTTTATGGTTACCAGTTATCAACGGATATTAAACTGGTATTAAATACGGTGTACCACACTTGGAATTGATGATATTGAAATAAAATTTAAAATTCAGCATTACTTTCAAGAGAAAAATTGAAAAATTGGTTGATTTCCTTTGAAAACTACGATGCATACGTTTTTATGGTAGGAAAGATTGGATTTCCGAAGACATCCACCGAGGGTATCCTTTCATTTTGTTATTACGCGGCTACTGTTGAAATTTTAAATTCATATTTTTTGTTATATTTTATGCCTTTTTCAGCAATTTGTAAACATTTTTTCTTTTAATTTTAATAAACCTGTATATGTACACTTTGGGTTTTTTGTTAATTGTTTCCGAGAGATAAATACGAAGTTTGTACAGCCTTGAAGCTGAAATACGTTGATTAATTAGCTCTTTATATGGTACTAAATTAAAATAATACGATTGGATTTGTTTGGGGTTAATTCATTTTAGTGATTTTTTTAATTAAATCCCTTGGCGTGGTTAGTAAATTTAGTTTTTTAGTTAGTTTGATAAATTCAAAAAAAATACGGTTGTATAGATCCGTGAACTGGTCTATACATCCCCTCAAATTTATTTCAATCAAGAAATCAAGGAGTCACGGAACCCTAAGTATAATATTTTGATCATTTTCCTTTAAGTTACTTAGTTAATAAAAAATTGAATCTTTAAATTAAAATTCTAAAATACATCAAATTTTATTTGTTAATTAATATTAATTATCAGCATTTAATTCTTATTCGTTTCAGACAATTAGTTAAAGTATTTAAAAATTCAGTATTTCAGAGTTTAGACCTTAAGCTATTTATTAAATCAGTATTTCATTGGGAAGTTTTTTTTTTGAGTTACACTAAACATAAATTTTGTTACACATTTGGCAGCTCTTGAATTGTAATAATTTAGTTTTAGGAAAAGATTAAATTCCATAACAATCCTCCACGAAGTATAAACAATTACTAAATTAATATTGATTCAAATGTATCGATGCATAAATTCTACACTGCTAGTGGGGATGTGCTGTTGCCATATTGGTCAAATCTAAACAAATTGCCAGAATTAATCGTCTAGTTTCAAACTTTAGAAACTGTATATAGATACATATTACTAGACAAACAAAATGTTCATGTTACATGATACAATATAACAATGGGCTACATTTTTTTTCTGATGTACGTTACTTGTATACCAGAACGCATTAAAACATTCCCCGGGTGTTTCTAAATTAATGCAAAAAAATTCAGGAGGTGATCTTTTTTGCAACAAAATTTTCCCAGCCCTTTCACTTGCGAGATATAACCCCTAAAAGGTTGTCAGTAAAATTAAGTTTTAATTTTTTTTCAAATTTAAGTAAAGATAGAAACTTGAAATTTTGTAATTTCCGTGCACTCGCAAAGGATTAACCGCCGGATTTTTTTAACATTCCTGTTACATTATAAGGGGGTGAAATTAGTATCCCTTAATTTTAATATAAAATTTTTTTTTTCGAGAATTAGTTTTGTAAAATAAAAATTTTACTTAAAATCCCTGATTATTTAAAAACATTTCTTATTCTTGAAGTTTTTTTTTAGAACACCAATAGATTCAGTGAAAAAAAATAAAACAAGGTACCACACAGGATATTGTATTTTCTTATTTATTAACATCTTTTTCTAAAATAAAATTCCAGTCCACATTTGTTTTAATCTCGAACATGCAGTGTTTTTACTGAAAAAAAATCCACCATAAATTACTTTTTAATTTCATTGTTTTAAAAAAATGTGTTAATAAATATGTGTGTTATTGTAGGTATTTGCCTTTGTGTATTTTTTTATATTGATACCTATGTAGTGTAATCAATCGTCACCCTTTTGCCATACATTTCTTTATACTTCTATTTCATCCTGTAAAGCAGGCACCAAAAAGTACACCTTGCTTATAATACGAAAGAAAAGCAGCACCAGAAAGATTTAAAAAAAAAATTAAAAAAAAAATTGTCCACTCCAATTAATGATCATAAAAAATGTATTTTAATGAGGTACCGCACTGGTCCGCTGCCTTTTTAAAAGAGAAACCAGCACTTTTATTACCCTATGACCCCGATTCTACTTTCGTAATGGGGGATGATGTTTGTTCGCTTTGACAGAACAACCCTTGCTTCTTTACGTTTTAGCGCCCTTCGAAATCTTTCCACGATTAAACAAACCGAAGGGCGCAAAAAATTGGGACAGTTACAACCAGTTTGACCCCTCCTATAGACACTTAGGGACTTTCCCAAAAAAAAAATTTCTTACGATCACCTTTAAAATTTATTTGTAAATACCTGACAAGTATTCTGAACTCATACGAAAAATTTCCACCCATTTTGCGGTACTAAAATTTAAAATATTAGCATTTTAAATTTCTATTTGAACGTTGAGAGTTTGCTTGCTTAGAAGAAAAATCTCGATTTCCTAAGAAATATTGAACTGATATTTTTGTTTATGGTGATAAAGGAATACTATAAGTTTATAGAGAAACATTTTTTAGAGTTTGATTTAAGTTAAATTAGTGAAGTGCTTTGAGTTATAGAAGAGTAAGTGTATTTTGGTCAAAAGGTTTACTGGATTGTCCCGTAGAGTAAGTGTTTTGTCAAAATATTTGCTGGAATTTCCCCTAAGTACATTTTCTGTCAGATTGAGATTTTTTCGACATTTATTTAAGTTTAATTTGTAATGCATTTTATTTTAGTATAAATTGTATTTATCTCATGGAAAGCTATGAGTAATAGTTGTAGTAACTATAACCAAAACAGCAGCGATAGGGGTCGCCACCTGCCATGCCAAGCTTCGTGTGGGGGCGAGAAGTTGACTGCGGACAGTCACTTTGCTACTTTGAATGTGAGGGGAGGATTGATTGATAAAATTGATGAAATTTACACGATGATAGAAGAAAGACGAATGTATGTTCTTTCAGGAGTTCCGAAAACCAGCAGAGGTTCTCAGGGCGTTGGTGTGATTCTCTCTGCTAGAATGAATAAATGTGTGACTGCCTTTGAATGTGTGAGCCCAAGACTCCTCTGGGTGAGGCTGAAGGTTGGTCTTACTCGTATCTTTTTGCTAGGGGTTTATGCCCCACAAGATGCGCAGTGGAACCAATCTTTAAAAGCCCAAAAAAAGAGGCGGGAGTGTGACAGATATTCTAAATAAGTGTAACCAGAATGAAAAAATTGTAATGTTGGGTAATTTTATTAGTTGGGTAGGAGTAAAGCGTGGTGGATATGACATCACATAAAATATTGTATAAGTTAACAGGACAACATATAGCACAATGTACAAACAGTGTAAAAATGTAAAGTATAAAAACACAAAAATATAGCATAATTACAGTTGAATGTCTAAGTTGTTAATATAATCAATTGATTCTGGTGTCGCTGTCAGGAACTCATTTGGCCGACCTCCATATGCCCTCAGGTTGCAATCTTCCGTGATGTGGCGGATCGTCTGCCTTTCAGCGCCGCAGTCACACTGTGGGGAGGGTATTATGTTCCACTTGTAGAAGGCATCGGCACACCTGCCGTGGTTGGTCCTAATCCGGTTAAGTGCTACCCATGTCTTGCGTGGTAGTTCAAAGCCGGCTGGGGGAGTTGTTATGCACGGCATGTTGAGAAATTCCGGTTGGGCTGCTTCGGTCCATTTCTGCCTCCACTCATTTATTGGGTTGAAGTCAACGGCCTCCAAGTTTAGAGCCGTTTTGATGGGGGGTTTTCTTGAGCGCAACCTATTCCTGTCTATGTCCTCGATGTCTCTGTTTATTGGTAGGTGTGGGTTTTGAATAACCTTGTTGTACTCTCTGACAAGTGCAGTGGATCTCCGTATCGATGGAGGAGGGATATGGCTTAGAACTGGTAGCCAATAACTCGGTGTAGATTTAATTGTGCCCGAGATTAAACGCATCGTGTGATTCAATTGAATGTCGACCATTTTGACATGAGGGCTGTTTAGCCAGACCGGAGCACAATATTCCGCCGTAAAGTAGACCAGCCCTAACGCGGAACATCGAAGCGTCATTGCGGAGGATCCCCATGAAGTGCCACAGAGTTTTTGTATGATGTTATTCCTTGTTTTGAGTTTTGAGGCAGTCTTAGTTAGGTGTTGTTTGAAGGATAAAGTTCTATCGAGAGTAACTCCCAGGTATTTAGGATACCGGTTGTGGTGCAGCAGCCTGTTACCAAAGCTTACATTGAGTTCTCTATTGGCCATGCGGTTGTTTAGGTGAAAACAAGCAACCTCCGTCTTGCTTGCACTAGGTATGAGTCTCCAGTTGTGAAAGTATTTCTCTAGGGTTTCCAAGTCATCTGTTAGCACTTCTTCCGTCTCTTCAATCGATTTGCTTCTGGTTGCTATTGCCCAATCATCAGCATAGCCAAATTTTCTAGATCTTGTTGTGGGCATATCCGCAATGTAATAGCTGAACAGGAGAGGAGCTAATACTGAGCCTTGAGGTAGGCCGTTATTGAGTTTCTTCCAATCGCTCAGTGAGTTTCCCATGACAACGCGAAATAATCTATTGCTCAGCATATTATCGATTAAACCCACAGTTGTTTTACAGGGTATTTGACGTAGGAGTTTATAGAGCAGTCCTTGTTTCCAGACTGTGTCATATGCTGCAGTCAGGTCTATGAATGCGACGGATGTTTTGAGCTGCTTCTGGTATCCGGCCTCTATATAAGTCGTAAGTGCCAAGACTTGGTCGGTACAGCTTCGCTTTGGCCTGAATCCAGCTTGCTCGACTGGTATGCTTTCTAGGATCTTCACGCTTATTCTATTGTATAAAAGGCGTTTTAATAGTTTATAACTTAAAAGCGCGATTGGGCGATAGCTCTCTGGTTTGTCATTTGGCTTTCCTGGTTTTATGATCGCTATTATCTTTGTTTGTTTCAGTGAGCGTGGGATAATTCCTGTGTTAAAAATATTAGTGTAGAATTTTGCCAACCAGTTGCGGGCACTTTTTCCTAGATTTATTAGGAATTCCGGGTGTATACCATCGAAACCTGGAGCTTTACCTGACTTGACACCCTCTAGTGCCTTCGTAATATCCTCAAGGGTGAAGGTCCGATATGACAGTTTTCTGGGAATGTACGGTGACGGCAAAGTAAATGAAAACGGAGAAAGTCTACTTGCAGTGTGTTTGGAGTGGAATCTTAAGATGGTTTGGACACGTAGAAAGGATAGAAGGAAAATTGACGAAACAAATTTATAAGGCGAGTGTGAATGTACAAGTCGGTAGAGGTCGTCTTCGGCGAACATATCTTGATCAGATCGACATTGTTTTGAAAAAAGGCCAGGTTAAGGGTACCAACAACCGTCGAGCATATATGAGAGCACTAATGAAAGTAGAGGAAGCAAAATATGTTTGTAAGAACCGTAGCGGAAGTGAAAGCAAGTGGTCTCTGCCTACCCCTACGGGAAAAAGGCGTGACTATTTGTATATGTGGTATAATTTCATCAACTATTACAGCTTCAGTAGTTTAATTTTTGTTCAATTGCGACAAATATCTTAACAAACACATATGTTTAAAAATGAGATAAGCTCAATGTTATGTTCCTTCCGTATCTCCCCTTGATCCTAAAAATCAGAGCCACCCTTAATTTTAATATACAAATGAATGATAATAAAGCAACCCCAACGAATAAGTTGTCGCGAAACCCCAAAAACAGTTTTTGGCTGATATGTATGCACTTTCGGCACTTAAAAAAGGGAAAATATTACGCTAACCCTTTTGTCGAACAGATGGGGTGGTGAGAAAAAAAACAGTTGCCGATGTACCATTCAAAATGCAGGCCAAAATGATTTGATGATGATAAATTGTTTAATTATATTGAAAGTATGGATGATAGAATAATTGTTGTTACGAATTATAAAATGACATTTAGTAAAAAGGTTTTGAATTTAAATATCCCTGACAAAAGATCCTTGGACAAAATATCCCCGTGACAAAATACGCGACAAAAATATTGAAAATTTATTAATAACATATGTATATCGTAAAATAACCTTACCGTCGTTCTTCTTCTTCTTCTTACGTTAGGACTACGTCCTGTGTTTGCCTCAAAGGTTGCCCAAAAACAATTGGGACGATGAAGACCAGCTATCATACCATCTTTTTGGTGGGCGTCCAATTGGGCGTGGTGTGTTGGGCCGCTTCTCTCTCACAATTTTTGCCAGCCGGTCGTTTGGCATTCTGCTAACATGGTCTCTCCATTCTCTTCTTCGGTTTCTTGCCCATCTTACTATGTCTTGGACTTCACATATTTCCCTTATCTCTTCGCTTCTTTTATGGTCAAGTAAGGTATAGCCAGTTATCGATCTAAGAATTCGCATTTCCGTTGATCTAAGAAGTCGCTTTGTAGTCGTGTTCTCCCCTCTGGTATCTATCGCGTATGTCATAATCGGTCTTACACATGTCTTATATATTCTGACCTTACTTCTGGTACTCATGTGTTTATTTCTCCAGATTATGTCTCTCAAGAATCCTGAGATTAGAGATGCCTTTGTTGTTTGAGCTTTTACTTCCTCCTTAATATTTCTAGTGCTAGTTATATTAGCTCCTAAATATTTAAAGGACATCACCTGTTCTACACTCTGCTCATAGATTGCGAGTTTACATCTTCTCGGTTCTTTGGATATTGTTAGCGATTTGGTTTTCTTGACGGATATTTGCATATTGAATTCTTCAGCTGTTTTTTGGAACTTGTGTAAGAGTCTCTGTAGGTTGTCCTCGTCTTCCGATACGATTACAACATCATCTGCGTAGCATATGATTTTTATTTCTTTATCTCCCAGTCGATATCCTCTCCCAGTTACTTTGACTTCATTTATAATTTCATCCATGATGATATTAAATAGTATTGGGATTAGGCTATCTCCTTGCCTGATTCCGGTTGTCATAGGTATTTTATTGCTTAGCTTATTTGCAGTTCTTACATATGTGTAGTTGTTCTTGTTCAATTCTTCGATGGTATTTATTACATTCGGGTGAATTCTTCTCTTTTGTAGTAGGGCCAAGACGTCTGTTAACCGTACCCTATCGAATGCCTGGGTTAGGTCAATGAAACACGTGAAGGCTACTTTATTGAACTCAATGGCTTTCTCAGTAATTTGACGTATTATAAATATAGCATCTATAGTAGACCTGTTCTGTCTGAACCCTTGCTGTTCTTCACATATTCCGGTTAGAGATATTTCTTCTGCTAGAATTTTTGTAAACCGTCGTTAACATAAACAATTATTTAACGAAATAAATTACACAACAAAATTAATAAAAAAAAGACACTGCTGGTTTTTTTGGATGGCTATTGATTCTAAAATTTCCCTCTTTTTTGTATTTTGCTCCGATTCTATAATTTTTGTGCTTTCAAAATTAAGTGTATGTTTTTTAAGTTTTCGTGGAATCTGTTGTATTCTTTTTGTCGTATTTATGTCCTTTTATCCTATTTTCCAAATACTGGCTTGTTTGTCCAATGTAAACACCATTGCAGTCGTTACACGGAATTTGATAAATAATATTACTTTTTTTATTTTTCGGTATTTTTGATTTTAAACCAAAAAAAATTTTAAATAAATATATATCTATAAATATATATATATATATATATATATATATATATATATATATATATATATATATATATATAATCATATTAATTAATATATTATTCATATTATATTTAATAATAATTAAAAAATAAAATAAAAAAATCGCTTTGTAAACTGCAAAGTTTTTTAAGGTTAAATTTTGTTTACTCTGAATATAATTCGAGTGTACACTGTACACCTTTAAAAGTTTAAAAAATTATAATAAGTGTATACACTTTTCTTGGATGTATTTATAAAAGGAACACCTTCATTGACGTAACACTACCGTTAAAAAACACGATTTTAGTGTACATTTTACACTTTATTGTAAAAGTGAAGATAAAAAAAAACATACCTAATGTTAACTTTTGTATATTTACAATGTAATTAACTATTTAACGAAAAAATTCGACGATTAATAACCAAAAACTGTGTTTCAAGTGTTACATTCTTGCGTTCTTTTTATTTCTTTTAATATTCCGCCTGGTACCGTCCACCTCTCTTAATCTTAATTGCGTGGGTATTTAAATTAATGGATATACAGGTAGTTCTGGGTTTTTTTTTATTTGGTTTTATTTTTTTGAGAGTGCTGGCCATTACCAAGGCTATAATTATGTGATGCCGATTTCTTTGTAAAATAAAATATTATTTTAGAAGCTGGAAGGCGTTTCAGTAAAAAATTCCCGGTTGCGTATCAAATGCTCATCATACGTCGATGGGAATAAATGCATAGATAAAGTCCATTTCAATAACAGTTGTCGTCATTTAACTTTAAAACAGTGACACAAGGATTAAAAATGTTGGTTTTTAAAATTAATAATACGTACGCATAAACGTAAAAAAACGGATTTTAAAGACTTATATGATTTTCTTATGGATGCTATTGTCAGACCTGAATCAAATTGAAATGGGACCACACGGAAAGCACCAACTTTCAAATAAAAAAAGAATCATTAAAATCTGTTAACCCAGTCAAAAGTTCTGAGGTACATTACATTACAATCTTGCGGTTGGGCCTTTGGTATCGACACCTATGTCATTTTGATTATCTGTGACTACCGCTGTGTCTTCAGGGCAACAGAATTCTAGTCCGCTGATTTTGACGAACCTCAGGATTTCTGTTGTCCCTGTCTCTTTTAGATATCTTGGATCCATTATCATACGGCCCCAGGTTTGATACCTGTACCCCGCTAGCATCGGGCAGTGACACAGAATGTGTATACTGCTCTCCTCCTCCTCTCTGCATAGTCGGCAGTTTTTCTCGTCCGCCAGCTTAAGTTTAAGAGGAGCACCTTGGTGCGATGTGTCCTGAGTGCGTCAGCCCTCTTCTGGAGAGGTTTTTTCATCAGCTGTTTTGATGTTCTGCAGCCAGTATTTGCATTCCACTGAGCAAAAGTTTTGAGGTAAGAAACATACAAAAATACAGTCGAATTTAGAATCTCCTCCTTTTTTAAAATCGGTTAAAAAATAAGCTATTTCAAACACAAAATCAAATAACACTTTTAACCTAACCGAGACGATCTGCCAAAACACGGTGGCTGCTGGACAATGCTGTTTGTATTTTAACGAGCTCTCTACACCTGCACTGCTAATAAAATTTTCTATTTGAAATGAAAAGGCGTTTTTGGACAATATAAAATTAAGGTTATTCGTAGTTGTATCTTAATTACTTCTTTATTACTTAATTACCTGCGCATAGGAGACAGTTGAGTCACCAAGGATAGCATTTTATGTTACTAGATGTTTTAAGTAACTATCGTAATTCTTTTTATTATAAATAAACATGAAATATGATAAATTTAAATGTAAAAACGTTGTTTTAATTTTTATGTATTCATTAATATAAATACAGGGTGGATCTAAGTTAGTTAACGCTATAGAAGCCTAAGGTTATCTTGTTGGTTGTTATCCGAGAACAATGAGTAGAAAGTAAACTACAGAACAGCGTGTATTTGTTTTGCAAACATGGTGGAAACATGATCTAATTACAGTGATGTTTGTGATTTGTTTTCCAAACGTTTTCAAAACACCCAACCTCCATCTCGACGAGGTATTCACAAATTAAATTTAAGATTTGAAGAGACTGTAACTACAGAAAAGAATGTTAATATTGTCGCGCAATGTTTTGTGCAATCACCGACTAAATATCAAAGAACAAGCCTACGAAGGATTAAAAAAAATCTACAGTTGAAACCATATAGATCTACTTAATTTACGTTAAGGCCTAAATGAAGATAATACGTACGGTTGTATGGAATTCTGCGAATTGTGCACATGGAGAAAGAGTTAAACTCTCCCGACGTTACTGAATAGGCAAAAGGTTAATAGGGCCTTATTTTTTAGCAGTACTGTCAGTTCTGTAAGGTACCGACATATGCTTTAAGAAGTGTCCACTTCAGCCGGTTAAGCAAAAATTGAAATAGCAACAAGATGAAGCACCCCTGCATTATGGACTTATTGTAAGGTATTTTCTAAATCAACTTAAATAATGAATGAATTAGGAGAAAGGGTACTGCCAAAGGGCCTCCACGTTCTTTAGATATCACACACATGGGTTTTTTACAATCTGGGTTATACTAAAAAATGAGGTTTAATCCGTCAAGATTCGTGATGTTGAGCATACGGATCCGGTCAGAGTTTGAAAACCTACTGTTTCGGAAAATTTGCGACAACATTTTTTTGCAATGTTTTTGGAAAAAAGTAAACTCAATCCTGAAGCAGATTCTTTAAGTGATTAATATATTTTGTTCTTGCAGGTGTTTTTAATTCTCTAGAATTGAAAGCTATACAGCAAGTAGTATGATGTCGGTTTTTTGTTAAACATTAGATTTTTTTTTTTAATGAAAATAGTCGCAAAAAGGGTAGACCTATCGTGTGGGCCGCGGACGGCCCGCACTGCGACTATTAGAAGTGTAAGGGATTATAGAAAGGAAATGATTGTGGACACGCTTTTTAAAAAGTTGTAGGTCATAGTTCTCTGGAAAAACTGATTTTGGAAGCTTATTCCATTCCGTAGCAGCCCTGTAAAAGAAGGATTCTTGATGAAGATTTGTCCTTGTAGTGTCAATCTTGAGAGTAAATGGGTGAGACTGATCAGCGTGCCGAGTTATTCGGCCGAATGTGGCCAATGGTGGTACAAGAGTTTTTATTTCTCTGGAGCATCTGCCATGGAAATATCTGTAGAGCAATGACTTACCGGACTCCCAAAATCGAGATGGAGGGACTTGGTTCAAGGGTATTTCCGGACATTGTGATGGGATGATTTGAGGAATTCACTTTCTTGGAAAACGTGGCACTTTGTGTTTTTTTGGGCATTGAACTAAACAAGAATGTTGGTTCCCCACTCGACGATTGCTTTAAGATCTCTATTGATGGAATCAACCTGTTCCTGCCTGAGTCTATTTGTATCATTCACCGAAAGTGATCGATAGGATGTGAAAGTTGAGACAAGTGTGCTATCGTCTGCGTTAGATATTTCATACTTAGTGCTAAGAGGGTTCCTCAAAAAAATATAAGCGCTCTAGTGTTTCTTGCTCTTTTTAAATGGTTGAGAAACACTTGATGAAATACAGCTTGTTAAACTTGGAAAAATAAAATAATGCTCTCGTAATATCTCGTTAACTTTTTGACATGATAAAATTACGTCAGAAATGATGAAAAATATGAGACAAAAGGCAACGGAATTATTATTATTATACAATAGAACATGGAAAGAAAACAAAATACCAGAAGATTGGCATAGAGGAATAGTATTACCCATACACAAATGAGGAGATATAAGAGAATGTAGTAATTACAGTGGCATAACATTGCTTAGCACAGCCTTAAAGATATATGAAAAAATGTTAAAAAAAAAAGCTAATAATATGAATAGAATCAACTTTAGATGAAGCATAAAGTGGATTCCGTGCGGGTAGAAGTGTACACGATCACATTTTTACGACCAAACAAATAATAGAAAATACACAACTCGGTAAGAAAAGCGCGTACCTCGCATTTAAATACTTGGAAAAAGCCTTCGATAAGGTTAACCGAAAGAAAATTTGATATCATTTTTAGAAAGATTTAATAATTGTATTGAACATTTTATTAAAAATAAAGTATTTTAGTTTTGTGCTGTTTTCTTATCTATATCAAAATCCTTCGAGACAAAATTCAATCACCGGCTAGGTGTTTTACGAATATTTAACAAGTTAGTTCTTTACTGATACCTAGAAATATTATAAAACAATAACCTTTACGTGAAATTTTCATATTTTCACAAAATTACTCCGTCCTAAACAAACAACCTGGTCTATTTCCGTTTTAAAAAAAGTCATACTTATTTAAAATCTTGGGAAAATACTATTGTCAAATATCAATGACGCCATCTAACGGTCGCTCATAAAAACTTTTAAGGCCAACAAATGAAAATGGAGATGTGTGTATGTGTTCGTTCTCGATTTGAAGAATTTTTATTAATTGCTATTAAGAGCACCTGATTGGGTCGTAACCTGTCATTTTATTGTTAATTTTCAATTCGAAGTAATTACGTTCCTACATTAACACTTAAGGTAGTTGTATAATAAAAACTGAAATTCATAAAATTTTATAATCATCATTAATAAAGTATATTTACTTTTTACAAAATCCATAAACTCGATAATATTTTATGTGAAATTTGCAACGTATTAAGACACGAATTGGAAATTGAACTAAGAGTAATAAAATCCTGTTTTTCCAAAAATATAGGTACCTAACGAAGGTTGGGAAAACTGCTGTACGAGGTCTGAAAATAAAGTTCAAGAACTTATTGCCGGAGTCACTTACAATATGTCATTTTATTCCAAAAAAAGTCAGCTTTCGAACAGACTTGTCTCGTTTTGCTTTTAACTAACTACAGTGTAGTAATAGTAAGAAAAATGCCGAATAAAAAATGAAGCAACTTGTCAATTTAATATTTTAACATTACCCAAAACTCACCTTTTTAGTCTCTTTGCCTCACACCTTAATGTTAACCGAAGGGTAAAAGACTAGGAAAATATTAATAACGATCTCCATGATACATAATTTATAAATCTTTTATAACTAGATTTTTCAAACCTGTACCCTTAACCCCTTAACTTATGAAGAGGGTAAACATATTTTTAGATGATAAATTGTTTGATCTCTTGCAAGCGTCGTAATTCCTTGATGGGTCAGACGTGCACATCGTCGCTAAAAGTTTTGTACTGATTTCTAACGGCGCAGACACATGTCGACGAGATAGGGACAGTATAAATTGGAATCGCGTAATTAATTACTTGATTGTTGGTCCCGAATATTTATTATATTTCGTGCTGGTCGACTGGTTTTAGTGCACCCCAACGTTTTGCATTGAACTTTCTATGTTTCGCAAATTTTTTTCCATATCTACAATGGAATTTAATTTAAATAACGGAGTGCCTCAAGTAATAGTTTTTACTCCTTATATTCATTTAGAGGTACTTTTTGTGGTGGATATTTAATTGCGTGATGGCGCATGCGTCATGTCAACCGACGTGGCATTCTTGTTTAGTAGTGTTTGACATTTCATAATGGAAAGACTCAGCCCGCCACAGCGTCTACAAATTGTTCAACTTTATTATGAAAATGGGCGTTCTCCGAGGAATGTGTATCGCGCGCTTAGAGCAACTTATGGTCCACATAATCGGCCTACCGAACGCACAATTCACTCTACCATCAGTAAGTTTGAGACCCAATTTTCATTATTGGATAATACTCGGTCAAGTAGACCACATCCAGCACGTAGTGAAAAGTGTACGCGAAGACCGTGAAGTGTCGATTCGTCGCCGTTCCTAACAGCTTGGCCTGTCGTACTCAACAACTTGGCGTATTTTACGTAAGGATATTTCTTTGACATCATACAAAATTCAATTAGTGCAAGAACTGAAGCCAACCGACCTTCCGAATCGTTTCCAATTTAGTCGTTGGGCCCTTGACAAGCTTGCAGAAGAAAAAAAATTTGTTCACCGATTAGGTGAGAACAATTTGGCAAACAGATCACTTTATGCTTTGGACCAGTGAATTGGCCGGCTAGATCATGTGACATCACACCTCTTCACTTCTTCTTTTGGAGCTATGTATATTCCATAGTCTACGTGGATTAGACGGCTACGATTAAGGCATGGGAGGCCAATATTACTCCAGTCATTGGCCAAATACCCTTGTTAACCGTAGTCGCGGACAACATTTGAAAGAAATAATTGTTAGGAATGGTTCTTTTGTATGCTAATAAAGATTATAAATAAAATTGTTTTTATTAATTTTTTGTTTTAAAAAAAAAACCTCTAAATGAATCACCCTTTATATCCTTTAATTAAAGAATTAAAGTTGGACAAAACCTAACAACAGGGTTTAATATCACAAAAGGGCTGAAACAAGGGTGTTGCTTGTCACCAACATTATTTAAAATATATTTGGAACGGGCACTAGCGAATTGGAAACGGAAATGCCAAAACATGGACATACCTTTAGATGAGGACACAACATTATACACACTCTCATTCGCAGACGATCAAATTATAGTCGGCCAAGACATAGACGACACAGAGTATATGACACGAAAACTTATAGAAGAATATAAAATTTGGGGACTAGAGGTTAATGGTTAATGTAGAAAAAACGGAATATATGTGTATTGGGGGAGTGCAACAGGACTTACAATTATCAAATGGACAAAAAATCAAACACACGTTAGCTTACAATTACTTAGGAATGAGAATATCAAAGGATGGGACACTCGAAGAAGCAATATTGGACAGAAATATGAAAGGAAGAAGAGCAATATCAATGTTAAACGGAGTACTGTGGGATAGAACAATAAGCAACAACAACAAAAAAAGAATTTACGACACGATAGTGAAGAGCATAATAATGTACGGTTGCGAAGTATGGCCTTTGAAAGAAAAGATCGAAAGAAAAATTAGAGCCACAGAAATGGATTACTGGAGACGAGCAGCGGGGAAATCAAGACTAGAAAGAGTTACAAATGAGAGGATAAAACAAATAATGGGAGTACAGCCACGACATCACAGACGAAATAAGAACTAAACAGTTGATATGGTACGGGCATGTTCAAAGAATGCCACCAGACAGAATCCCAAAGAAAATATTACAGTGGAACCGCAGAGGAAGAAGAAGAAGAGGAAGACCACGAAAGAGCTGGAGAGAAGGCATACAAAAAGAGATGGAAGAGAGAGATCTGAGAGAGGACATGTGGACGAATAGAGAGGAATGGAGATTAGGAATCGCAAGACGCCGACGCACGTTTTAACGCGATATATATATCCTTTACGATTCTTTAACTTTTTTCAGTCAGTTTCGAACAATTTCAAATTGACCTTTACGTAAATTATCGGTTTAGTTTATACCTAGTATTAATAAAAATTTTAAACTAATTTATATTAACTAGTGGTCTCCCAGAGGTCGAAATTCTACGGTAATTAATTAAATTTTTAAGCTTAAAAAATGTTATTGAGGTTTTTTTCTTCTTCCTTCTTTAATGTAAGCAATTTGCTTGTTTTTCTTCGTATCCTCTGCCGTTCAATTATTAGAAAGGTTGTCGCTCCATCTCTTGCGGGGTCTTCCAACACTTCGGTGCCCTAATGGCGACTTGTCTCTAGTTATTTTGACCATTTTGTCGTCATTCATCCGGTCTATATGTTCGTTCCACTCTCTCTTTCTTCTCAGTATCCATTTATTTACATTGTCTATTTTACATGTTCTTCTAATGTCCTCGCTTCTCTTCCTGTCAAAAAGTGTTTTTCCAGCGATCCTGCGCACTATTTTCATTTCGGTGGTTTCTAATATTCTCTTTGTGTTCGATGTATCTGGTCTAGTTTCCGCTGTGTACTTGAATATAGGTCGGATGACCGCCTTGTAGATTATGGATTTGGTCTCGATTCCGATATATTTGTTTCGGAGGATTGTATCGTTCAGGTAAGCTGAGTATCGTGCTGCTTTTGCCGCTTGGTTTCTTACCTCCGCCTCAATGTCACCGTATCCTGATATTTCTATGCCTAGGTATTTAAATTTCATCTCCTGTTGTATAATTTTATCATCCACAACCAGTTTGCATCTGATAGGTGTTTTTGAAGTGGTCATGCATTTCGTCTTTGCTGCAGATATCTTCATTTTTAGACTTTTTGCTGTTGTGTTAAATTTGAATAGTAATCTCTGAAGGTCATCTTCGTTTTCTGCAATCAGAACAGCATCATTGGCATAGCATAGGATTTTGACGTCTTTGTTCCTCATTTTATACCCTTTCAGATTACGAGTGCTTTTTATTATTTTGTCCATAACGATGTTGAACAATAAGGGGCTAAGGGAATCTCCTTGTCGAATACTACTATTTACAGGAATTTCTTCGGTAGTTGTGCCATTAATTTTGGCTTGTATTTTGTTTCTCTGATAAATATTTTCGATGGTTGCTATGATGTTGTATGGGATTTGCCTGTTGTATAGAAGGTGTACCACGTCCTCCAGTTGTATTCGGTCAAACACATTTTCCAGGTCTATAAAACACATGAAGGCTGGTTTGTTATACTCGATGAATTTTTCAGTTATTTGTCGCAGGACAAATTTCACATCAGTACAAGATCTTCCTGATCTGAATCCTTGTTGTTCATCGTCCAATGTGGTGAGTTCATTTATTTTATTTGTTATAATCTTTGTTACTAGCTTTTGGGTTGTATTTAGAAGGTTTATGCCTCGGTAGTTTGCGGGTATCTTTTTGTCTCCTTTTTTAAACAGTAAGATTGTGATACTTTGGCGCCATTCGTCCGGAATTTTTTGATGTAAAAGAATTTTGCGAATTATGGCTATGAGGTTTTTTTGTCAAAGAGTATACCTCTAGGTAATCACTGAGTAGTTTTTTTTTTAAATTTTGTTGTATTACGTCAGCTGCAAGTGTTTGACATTGGCAGTACGTAAACGTAAACAATGAAAGTTTTATTTTATTTAATAAATTTATTTGTAACACATGTTATATACAAATTTTAGCTTTCTTAACTTCTCTATATAAACTTAAACTTTGCCAAATTTCACACTCCTCCGTGCGCGCAATATGCTTAAAAAGGTACCGAATTGTTTTATCTAGATAGTAGAATAAAATACGGAATTTGGTTTGGTAGATTTATCGGAATCCCAAATTGAAATCGGTCTGAAATTGATGTAAAATTCAATCTAAGCTTGAAAATTCTATCCTCTACTTGCCTTCTTTGTCTCAAACTTGATCGACTTCCTTATTTGCTATTATTGTAACCCCGAGAAACTGATTTATTGCGTTTTACAAGCTTTTTACTATCACTTCTTTTTATTTTAGGTATAAAAAATAAAGCAATATGTTAAATCTAAATTTCGAATTTCTGGGATTGCGGATTATACAAATTAAATAACGAATGTATTAAGTTTTTAAAAGATTAATTTTAATTGTGATTTAAATTTTCCGCATAGTCACTTTAAATGCAACACTGCTTCCGTTAACTGCCATCAATTAATATACTACTGTCAAATTTTGAGCAACCTGCGTAATTTTGTTTCTGTTTGGCAGCCATTAAAAGAGACAACCTCGTGAATTTTAACGAAATTGGAAAAAGCGAATTTCTAGTGCTGATTAGGCTTTATTTTTTACTTAAAAAACCATCACCGAAACCAAGGAAAGGCTTGATAAATACTATGGGGACAGCACCATAAATTTCCTTGGTAAATAATTAGTTTACTGTGTTCTGTTATTGACACCGAACGTTCAGGCCGCCCAAAAGAGGTAGTCACACCAGATATAGTCTATAAACTCTGTGGACGATCGAAGAATAAAAGTGTGTGAGATGGCTGAGAGACTTTGGCATCTCAAGTTATCCGAGCGACGGGTGCTGTAATTGCTCATACTTGACCTAAGCGCAACCATGTTACCCATAGATCTATTATCAGAGGAGACGGAACTATTTACTTTTAAACACGATCAGACATTACCACTTTCTGGTCGACTGTATTATCTTTATGCGACCGATTGGAATGTATTGCGCTGTGCATGTTGCATGCTCTTTACTTATGGCAAGAGGTTTTTGATTGTTATTGAATCGTCCATAGTATTTGTTGATTATATTTGCAAAATATTGTGACCATAATGCTATCTCTTATTAATATTTCATAAATTATAACAACCTGAATAATACAACCCATTTTATGGAATGCTGAACCATTGAACTATTTCATTCCGTTAGATCATAGAAATGTGTTGCTCAATAAGCGACAACGCCGCACGGCTTGTCTGAATCGTTCCACGTGCAAAAATGTGTGTTTACTACGAAATCGGCTATTATTAGTAGCGCTGTTGCCGAAGGTGTTGCAACGAGATTTTGGTGTATTACCGTGATTTTCAGCATATTATTGATAAAATTTATTAAAATTTATTGGCAGAAATGATTCGTCATTGCCAAGTATGTAAAAAACCGGACTATTTAAGCCACAGTGTTTATTTTCACAAGTAAGTTGGAAAATCTTGTTGTTTACTATATTTTCATCCAGTGGTGTAGCGATGACCATTTCAATATCAAAATAAGCAGGTATTATTTTGAGGTGTAAAACACGTATCTAAACACCAAACGATGCGGACATCAATACTTTTCAGATATTCTCAAAAAAGGTCATTATTTCCCTGTTATTCAGCAACACTTATTCAGTGGTAGCATCCTTCTTTTGTTATTATTTGAAGAACTATATACCTTCCTGATCCAGTTTATAGTGGTATTTTATAAGAAATCTATACAGTACCTCAAATTTAATCCAATCGAGAAATCAGGGAGTCACGGAATCCTAAGTATAATATTTTAATCTTTTCCTTTAGGTTACTAAGCTGTTAATAAACAGTTTGAACATTAAAATTAAAATTTAAAATACATTACATTTTATTTGTACAATTAATAATAATGATAATGAATTAAGTTGTTTTTTTATTTTAGACAGTCAGGTAAAATTATTTTTCAGTACTTTAATTAGATAAAATAATTTAGTTTAACGGGTATTAGAAAAACTGTTCGCTACTCAATTAGCAGCACTTGAGTTGGAATAATTTAGTTTTAGAAAAGTAACTTATAACATTACACACAATTGGCTTTAGAAAGGAAACTTTAACGTAACATCACAAAATTGTCTCCCAACATTTGGGAAATTAGTAAGTTTTTTAAAAATTGGCACCCCACTTTTGTAACTTTGGAAAAAAAGTTTAGTTAGGGTAGTACAATTTGGCGCCCAACTTTTGGGGTTTAGAAAAATTCTATTAGTAGGCTACCATGCTTCAATCTGATAAAAAACTGAGTATCACCTATTCATAAATAAATTCTCATTTTGAACAAATAGCACACCACTGATTACAAGTATGGCTAAAAGTCGACAATATTATTACAGCGTTGCCAGCACGAGGACGGGACAAAGAGAATCGATTGGTATTCTTTGTCATACTCATGGCCATTCTCGTGTAATCATTGCGACATAACAAACAGAGTTTTATGAATGTAATGTTGCGTCTCCTCTGGATAATAGGTCTATGGTGTTTTACCACTTCAAAGGACAGTTTGGCTTTGTTCGGCCGCAATCCAAACGAGCTTTTGCGCCGTTTCGTAACCGGAAACAAAACATGGATCCATCACAACACACCAGATACCAAAGAACAAGCAAGACAGTGGGTTTCTTTCTATGTGAACGTGCAACAAAGAAGGCCAAGGTGGGTCTCTCGACCAAAAAAGTCATGGCCACAGTTTCTTTGGAATGCACGCGGTGTCATTCACATCGATTACCTTGAAAAGGGTTAAACGATCACAGGCGAATATTTTTCAGAGCTTTTGGCCAGATTGGATATTGATTTAAAGAAAAAACGACCACGTTTGGCAAATAAATAAGTGCGTTTTCATCAAATACATGAACGGGGGCACACGTGTGTAGTCACCATGGCAAAAAGCCATAAATTGGGCTAAGAACTGCAACGCCATCCAGCATTTTATCCAGATTTAGCCCTATGCGACTATTTCCTGTTTCCAAACCTGAAAAAATGGCTATGCGGTAAGAGATTTGGGTCTAACGAAGAGATCATCTCTAAAACAAACGCCTATTTTGAGGGCCCTGAGAAAAGGATAAAAAAAATTGGAAATATGCTGGACCAAATGTATTGAGCTTATAGAGACAAATTGACAAATAAGACGCTTTTTTTAGAAAAAAATATCTTATATAAAAGGTCGCTGACTTATCAAACTGTTCTCGTATTGGTAAAATAAACAATTTCCAAAAATAAAGAGAAATAACGTTTTATTCAATTAAGGACATAAACGTTGACATTGCTGTTGTGCGGTTTTTAGGTAACTCCTGATGTAGATTTTTTTTACTTTGTTGCCAGAACATTGTATGCTGTACTCGCTACACCTAGAATATTAGTTGAAATATTTTTTTGTTTTTATTCGAGTTTTCCATAAAACCCTCTTCCACACTGTTGGACTTCCAACCTCCAAATCGTTTTATTTTCAAAAGTTAGGCCGCATAATCTGCTGGTAAATAAGCATTGATTTGGAGGCGGGATAGTTTAACGAACGTCCGTCTCTTTTCCTAATTTGATCCCGTTCAAACAGAAGCGGTTTCAGGTCATCAAACATCACCGCGCCAATAGAAATATGCTTCCACGAATCGTTAGCGAGAGAAAAACAAAAAAAAAGAAAATAAAAATGACCCCGATTCGAAGAAATCAATTATCGCCGATTTTAATTAATCACCAAGTCAAACCTTCGACGCAGCCACCCCTTACGAAACCGCCACATTATCTGGGGGCTGTATCGTTGCGAGATTTTCGCTGCATTATTCCGCTACTGAAAAGCGAACTCATTACACAGATTTGTTAAGAGGTTCAATGAATCGGTTCGCACGACTAGCACGATACTAGTGAAACATTAAGAAGGGCGCACAGACGGATAAAAGTTTCTAAAATGTTACAGAATTGATGGGGTTGCGCGAAATCAAAACCAGTTCGAATTTTATTTTGTTACTAGTGGACCCAGCAGACGTTGTCTTGTCCGAACGTTGACTTGCCTGCTTTGGGAATATCACTATCAAACTCAGCAACCCCTGACACTATGAATTCGACACTAATACCGGCGTTTTTTTAATTCATTTCCTTCCTACTCTTTTTTGTATGGGTGCTAACATACCTGGAAAGTCACTATCAAACTCAGCTACCCCAAGAACTATAAATTTAACATTAATATCGTCCATTTTTGATAGTTTTTATACTTCAATCCACTATCAACCCTTTAGCGATAAAAAACTATCCTATCTCGGAAGTTGGAGCAATCAATACACATTTACAAAATTTTATTAAAATCGGACTATGAATTCGACACGTTTTTGATAGTTTTTTTAATTTATTCCCTTCCTATCCCTTTTGTTAATTTGATCGCTACCAAACTTCACGGGAGCACCCGTCGGGCTAATCTAAAGATTGTCTGAACATTTCATAGAAATTGGTTCAGTTGTTTTTGAGTCCATAGAGGATAAACATACTTTCATTAATGTTTATATAGATTTGTCTAAATAGATGCGAGAGTTGCTTTGTTTGTAGCTCTATTAGTTTATACCCGTATACCCTCAACGTTTTCAGAGTGCAAGTTATGAATTGCAATCTTCGTGAGGGCTTCTTATGTATACCCCAACTTTTTCATCTTCGAACATTCACATTTATTCTGGCTCCTTTTTCGATAAGATCAATAAATACAGAAGATGGTTGTAAGAGTTAGTTTGTTTGTTTGTGTTCCTTCAGCTTGGGAGCCTTAGAAGTATGGTGTGTACGTTCGGAACCTCCTTATAAGGAAGCCAGGATGACAGCTCTCGTCAGAGCATATTTTTAAATGCCAATGTTTATTGCCTAGCCAACACTAAAGTTGTTTCTTTAACATATCACTGTTAGTAGAAATTCCCCTTTCAAATAACCAGTCTTTTATGCTCTGTTTTTTCCATTTAACCTTGGGTAATGGTTCTTTCAACCTTGAATTATTCAAAACTATGACCGAATTAATAGGAATTAACTCCAGTTTTTAAGAAAAAAACTCATTAGAAATATCGGAATTCATTTCTTCAGAGTGATCTTTGGTAGACTGTGATTCAAATTTAAGCAAACCACCATGTACAAAACCTTCATTAAACTTCAATCGATTTGTCTTGCCAGACTTTTCTAACAGTATTCAGCCAGGTATCATGTAAATAAAAAATATGTATTTTATCTGCTCTTAATTTTCTTATAACCTCAAATAATGCCTTCTCCAACAAGCTATCTTGTTTTTTTTTATCAGTGCTGATATACGATCTCCCAAAGAAAATTTAGTTCGTGCATAATTTTGTTCTCTTTATTATTACTCTGTTAAATCATTAAAAACATTTTCGTAAACAAATTTTATTGCCTCTTTCGCTGTATCTTTTTGACAAGATCTTTAGACCACTCATTATATTTTTAATATATTTATTTAAAGGTTTTCTCACAAAAATTTCAAAGTCAAAGGCTTACTTTACTTCTTCTTTCTGCTCTGCTCCTAAAAGTCTACTGATCAAGACACAGTTTACTACTAATTTAAGTTATTTATTGAAAAAGTAACTTAAAATACTTAGTGCAATTGTAAATTCCAATATTGTATGAAATATTTTTATTTGTTATTCTTAAACGAGACGGTTACGGTTTCTAAAAATGCATCTTATATTTATTGCTATCGTTTAGGTAGCGCGCTATATTCGCCAATCAGACGGAGTATAGTTAAGAATATCATTCATGCTTAATGCGCAACCTCTTTCCGAGTCGATGCTGTGTACAATATAGCATTGGCTGATTGTGGCGTTAAATGGTCGAACGAAGAAAATTCTGCCGCGGGGTTGGAGAAATGGCAATGGTAGAGGAGAATATTAATTTCATGATTACGTAATTGATAGATCGTTGAAGTTAAAATGTTTTGATGGTTTAGGCAGAAGCGTGATTATTGTATATATTTAATAGTATTATACTATCTCACGGATAATTTGAAATGTTTGGATTTATTTGATGGTAGGTTGTATTTTGTGTCATTGCTACTAATGGCAGTTTGTAACAAGCTGCAGAGATCTTTATCCAGAGCTAAAAAAGTCCAATTTATCAACGTTCATGCCACTAATTTTATGACAATTGGATAAGAACTGATAATGATCATAAAATTATCGGTAACATTGAGACTAGTTGCAAGGATATTAGCGAAATTAACGCACCAATAGATGGCGTTGATAAAACGTGAAAATAACAACTTTTGATAAAGATTTTAAAACGAAATAATCGTTTCAAATATTTTTTTCATAGTAATATCGGTTGATCACCGTTCAAAGAAGGCAAAAAAGGGTTCTATTGATTTGTAATTTCTTTTGTAGGGGACTTTTTAAATATCTATTAAAATATTTATGTACATACATACATGCAGTCACGCCATTTTCCCGTAGGGGTGAGCAGAGGCCACATCTTTCCACTTTCCACAGTTTTTACATACGTTTTTCGCTTCTTCTACTTTCATCATGCTCGTCGGTTGCTGGTACACTTGACCTGGTTTTTTTTCGTCTTGCTTACACTCACTTTCATTCCACTGATTTTTAGGGCATCATGCGTAATCATCGCCTGCAATTTCTCCTCGGATGATGCTAATATGACCTGATCATCGGCGTAAAGGAGGCATTTAACGATCAAATTATTAATTCTTAAGCCATACGCGCTCTGTTTCAAATCTTTTTAACAATCGTCTATGAATAAGCGAAACAGCCATGGCGAAGCCACACATCCCTGTCTAACATCTTTTTTTAGGTTAAACCAGTCTGTGTAAGCTCCGTTTATCCTAATATGTACGTCTTTGAATTAACGGATTATCATTTACCCACTTTTTAAATTTACTCCTATATAACGTAATAAGTTTGGAATGTTTACTGAAGGTACTGCAGTCTTTTTGAATAATGTTCCGTTTTCGTAAAATTCCCCCTAAGACTTTCTTAATTTATTATCGCTCACTAATAATATCGTGGAATAATATTTGACGCGTAATAAAGAATAAGAGTAATGGAAGAAGATGAATGAAGGGACGCTCTCTGGTGATTCAACTCTCGACTCGTTGAGACACACTTGTAAATAATCTGTTTGTAAAAAGTACACCCTCTCTACTGACAAGGGATAAATTATTTTCCTTGCAACGCTCATCACAAAGCTCACGTAATAAGACGAACAAAACATTTAGTTTAACCAGTGCCAGTATCTACAGATTTCTCATTTTACCTGATACACCTAGTTTTAGTCTAATTTTTAATTCTTTCTATCAAGGTTTGAAGCTTTTCAGCAGCTTCTTCATAATTGTTTCCAACTGCAGTGATAGCGGTATCATCTGCAAAGGTTGCAATCGTGTTATGTTTAAGATCAGGCACGTCACTGATATAGAGCACTGGACCTAGTACGCTACCTTGTGGCACTCCTGCTTTTTTTTGTTTTAAATCAGAGTAGGCATATTTTTGCTTAATTCTGAAATACTCATATATGTCTGGCATATATGAAGTTAAGAGTTGCGAGTATTGTTGAGGCAAAAACTTCTTCATTTTATGAATTAGGCCCTCGTGTCAAACTTAATTGAAAGCCTGAGCAAACTTTTTTTGCTTCAATTGATTCTATAAACTTTCATTTCTGCTACCTTTCACATCTTAGGAACAATATAAACGCTTACTTCAAACATACATGAACTTATTCGGTGAAGGGTTTTTCAATGTTCATCACGTTTCTCCCATGTTTTACACAATTGTGTATCTCTAAAGAGAAAATTAATGTGAATAAATTCTGCCTCTACAATACTATTAAGGTTGCCGAACAGCACTGAGAAACTGAACAGTATTTCCTGGATTTTGCTTCGAGAACTCACTACTCTATCCTAGTAGCAAGGGAACAAGTTTCTAAGTTCGAATATCTGGGAATAGAAATATCCAGCTACGGAGACCCAAAAGAAAGTGTACGAAAGCAGGCTAATAAAGCAGCTTATGTATTAGGATGTTTAAGGGATGTTATCTGAAAGAATAAAGATATGAGGTTGGACGAGAAAATACGCATTTATAAGTCATGTACAGGATGGGGCAAAATCTGATTTTTATTAAAAAAATTAAAAACCATTGATTTTTTTAAAAAAATCATGATTCATTTGATTTTTTAAATTTAAATATAAAATTTGAACATTTTGATTCTTTGAAATTATTTTAATGATGAATTTTAATGAATTCCGACAATTGTCCTGAAGACCTGCGCTCAAGAGCTCACCCCAGTTCTCTGTAGACTCTTCAAGTTATCATACAGCAAAGGAGTATTTCCGTCCATGTGGAAAAACGCTAAAGTCCAACCGATTCCGAAAAAAGGGAAGAAGACTATTCCTGCAAATTATCGCCGTATTGCATTGCTCTCAGTCATATCCAAAGTTATGTAAAAAGCGATTAACACAGAACTTATCAAATATCTAGAGAAATTTGAGATAATCCATGATAGACAATATGGATTTCGACAACTTCGGTCTACTGGAGATTTGCTGGCTTGTCACTTAGCTCTGGAAAAACACTATTGAAAAGTTTGGTGAATCCCGTGCAATAGCCTTGGATATATCTAAAGCCTTTGACCGCGTTTGGCACCAGGCATTGTTAAGTAAATTATCTGCCTACGGTCTCCCAACCAAACTGCGCCAATGGCTCTTGAGCTTCATGCAAGATCGCTCTTTACATGCGGCAGTTGACGGTATTTTTTCCGGTGCGTTTAAAACCAATGCCGGGGTCCCCCAGGGTTCCATCCTGTCCCCTACCTTATTTCTTTTACACATCAAAGACCTCTTGAAAACCATCACGAACCTCATTTACAGTTTCGCAGACGATAGCACACTTGTCTCAACTTTCACATCCTATCGATCACTTTCGGTGAATGATACAAATAGACTCAGGCAGGAACAGGTTGATTCCATCAATAGAGATCTTAAAGTAATCGTCGAGTGGGGAACCAACAATCTTGTTCAGTTTAACGCCCAAAAAACACAAAAGTGCCACGTTTTCCAAGAAAGTGAATTCCTCAAATCATCCCATCACAATGTCCGGAAATACCCTTGAACCAAGTCCCTCCATCTCGATTTTGGGAGTCACGGTGTCCAATAATATGTCTTGGCATGACCATGTTGCTAACATCGCAAAGTCGGCAAGCCAGAGGCTAGGTTTTCTGTGGAAAGCCAGAAAGTATTTTACTCCTGATCAACTGTTGACGACGTACAAGGCTCAAATCCGACCTCTACTGGAGTATTCTCTTCGTCTTCTAGATTCCATTCAGAAAAGAGCCATTCGCTCGATAAACAGCTCAACTCTCACAGATACCCTTCACCCTCTAGAACATAGAAGAAGAGTTGCAGACCAGTCATTGCTCTACAGATATTTCCATGGCAGATGCTCCAGAGAAATAAAAACTCTTGTACTACCATTGGCCACATTCGGCCGAAGAACTCGGCACGCTGATCAGTCTCACCCATTTACTCTCAAGATTGACACTACTAGAACCAATCTTCATCAAGAATCCTTCTTTTACAGGGCTGCTACGGAATGGTATATATATATAAGCTATATAAGCTTCCAAAATAAGTTTTTCCAGAGAACTATGACCTACAACTTTTTAAAAAGCGTGTCCACAATAATTTCCTTTCTATAATCCCTTCCCCTTCTAATAGTCGCAGTGCGGGCCGTCCGCGGCCCACACGATAGGTCTACCCTTTTTGCGACTATTTTCAAAAAAAAAAATGTATAAGTCTAAAAATTATAATACAATTTTCGGCTCAAAAACTTGTGACAACGCATTTGTCGCGCTTCTTGCAAGAAAATTCTTGTCGCGATTTGTTTTCCTTCTGTCCTATACACTCACTATACAGTGCCGAGTACTGCCGAGTGAGGCGCGAACGCGTTTGTTGTGCTTTTTGCAAGAATATTCCTGCCGAGGCTTGTTTTTCTTCTCAACCTATAAATTGACGTTGCCAACAATTTCACGCATTTCGCTAGTTAGGTTAGTTAAGTGAAGTGAAATGAAAATATATAAATAAAGTAAAATCAAATGAGTGGAAGAAAAGAGGACCCAATATGGCACAAAAAACAAAATACCAGTTAACACCAGAAGAAAAGAATATAGCTTTAGAAACAATTAACGAGTTATATGAAAACACTGGACTGTTGTTACCTTTAGTAATAAAGTTAAATTCCCGCAGTGTTCCATTTAAGCAAGTTATGTTTTCGGACGAAGTAATAAAAAATGTAAACGGACTACAATGGTGGTTATCACAAAATGATGAGCCGGAAATCTTGAAACAGTTGCCAATAATAAAACAGTTCCTGTGTACAACTGCTTCTTCAGCTTCAGTAGAACGCGTATTTAGCTCTTTTGGTCTTTTATACTCGGATATTAGAAACAGATTAGGCATAGAAAAAGGAGGAAAACTCGTGTTTTTGTTTAAATTGTATAACGAAAATGAATAGACTGAAAATATACAGTAATAAAATTTTTGTGTTACGTTTAGTTTAAGAATTTAGAGTTATGTACTTCTTTTTTGTTGTTTTTGCTAAAAGCAGATACTTCTTTTGATTTTTGAGAAAACTTTTATATTATGTTGTTATCTGGTTCAGAATAAAAAAGAAAAAAATTGATTTAAATCATGATTTTAATCGTGATTTTAATCAGCCCAACCCTGGTCATGTATAAGACCAATACTAACATATTCAATAGAAACAAAAAGAATACTTAGAACAACAGAAATGAAAACATTAAGATCAATAACGGGGAAAACATTTAGAGACATAGTCCCGAACATTTAAATAAGAGAACTATGTGGGACACAGGATATCGTACGGTGGGGAAGGCAGAGAAGACGAGAGTGGAACCAGCATGTTACACGAATGGACGGCGAGAGACTAGCCCGAATATTAAGGGATTTAAAACCAACGGGCACCAGACCACCAGGACAACCCTTAAAAGATGGCGAAATATCTGGCAGTCTACACAAACACGACTGCAGCAGTAGAGAAAAAGAGATCGAATAAGATCAGGCTCAAGGCCTAGTACAAGAAGACGACGAAGAAGAAAAACTCACTGCCTATGTCGAGTAGAATAACAGTAATTACCTTACAGGCTCAAAATAAATATAAAAAACTAATAACACACGAATTAAAATTTACTTGTGTGAGCTATAAACCCTTTGCTGGCAATGCACCTTCGGTGCAGTTCACATATTAGACCGCCAGAGGCAACACCCTTCGTAATTCTCGCAGAAAAATAATCCAAAAAAAGGAAAACGGATAATATTTAAGTAGATTTGACTTTTAAAATTCTCCACACCAGCAATTCATTTAAGCAATCGAATAAAAAAAATGAAATGATCGCATGTTTCCTGTCACAAACGTCATCCAAAATAAGTGTCGATAAATGTATTTGTTTACACGTTCAATTAAAAGCAACCATATTAAATACGATTAATTGATTATTTAAATAAATTTTCAATTTTAACGTATAACAAATCGCATTTAATTACACGCGTTTATGTAATACCGTGATGAGCTCGAAGAAATTTGCTTGTTAAGTGCGACCAGCCTTATCGTGTTATAATAGTCTAGTTGACGAATTTTATTATTGATAACATCGTGTTATATTTTTATGCTCATTATTTGTTATTGAAATTATTTCCGTTTATTTTAATTGTCTATCGTTAATTAAAAGTAGTGTTTTTTTCCTTTATTTCGTGTTATACTTGTGCTAGTTTAACAATGAACTGTATATTTAAGTTAAGCAAAATAAAAATTTATTGAACGTGTAGATTGTAGATTCTAGGGGGGGTCGCAAAGGCCATGCAGCCTCTCAAGCACCCCGATCTATCAGATCTTTTGTGTATAACCCCTTGATCTATTCGAGGCCCGGGATTCCGTGACTTCGTAGAAAGTTTATCAGTTTCCTGGGGGCTAAGTTCCTGACATCGAATGGCTTTAGGAAGGCTCCATCCTGAAACGTGAGCCCCTTGCAAAAAAGCGCTGGGCATTCGCAAAGCAAATGTTTTGCAGTTTTAGCGAAGTTCTCGCAGTAGCGGCAACTATCACTCTCTGTTTTGCCCATCTTTTTCAGGTGATACTTCAGAGGGCAGCGTCCAGTGAGAAGTCCCGTCACCAGTTTTAAGTCTTTCTTGTTCAGCTAAAAAAGCTGTTTAGCTTTCCTTGGCGAAAGGCAATTTGACTTACATTAACTGTTATATTCAAACATGGGAATAATCTAAGAATATTAATTTATTTTTAAATTATATTAAAAAAAAAAATCACATGCATTTTTGAGTTAAAGATGAAAATACACCCTTTAAACCTTAAGCAAATGCTGAGAGACATTTGCATGCTAAAAAATGGTGCTCGACATACAGATGTACCGCGATCATTTTGATACGTAATTTCTTTCTTGAAAGCCCGTTATGTAGGGACTGGAGATGTATCTGAAAGTCACACGTGACGCACAAGAACTACAACCCTTTATGAAGATCGTCATTTAGCTTCAAGAAGAAACACTACGCTAACGGCACTTGAACCATCATAAATCGTTTGCATGAAGTTTGCATAAGATCGAGAAGACTACTGAGATATCAATTTTTAACATGAGACGATTGCGCTGTTCGTTTAGCTTGTGCTAAACAGACGGGTCAAGATTTGGGATACATATCTTGATCAGATCAACATTGTTTTAAAGAAAGGCCAAGTCAAGAGTACCAACAACCAATGAGCATGTATGAGAGCACTGATAAAAGTAGAGGAAGCGGAAGATGTTTGTAAGAACCGTAGCAAGTGAAAGGAAGTGGTCTCTGCCTACCCCTACGGGAAAAAGGCGTGACTATATGTATGTATTGATAACATTTGTAGAGCTGTTATATATAAATGAACGATCCTCTAGTCATTCGGGTCATTTAATAACAAAAAAAATTTATAAATTTTTTTACTACATTTGATTGAAAAATTTTAATGCATGTATAAAGGTGTAAAATTGTAAATGTTTAAAAAAGTGTTCTTGTGTATATGATATAAAATTTATATAAAAATTTTATGGATTTGTACACCTGAGTTGCACTGATGATTACTTAATGGTCGAAAGCGCTCTGCAAAGATTTTAAATTCAAAATTTCTATGCACGAAATACAAAAATTATTTTCTTAATTTTTCTAAATATAAATAACACCAATTAACAACAGTAATTTTGCGTATGGGATTTATATACTTGATTTTTATTGATTTTATATCTAGAACTAAGAAAAAATATAAAAATAAATCTGAATTTTATTTTGTGTGCAAAAACTGATATAAAATCTGTTTATAGAAGTTTTTAAAAAAAAAAACGACATCTATTAATGATTTAATTGTCTAAAAATGGAGAATAATAGTTTTGCTCTTTTTGTTATCTTTCACAGAAGTTTCTCGAACCAACTTCCCATCATGCTTTCAGTGTACTGACCTTAATAATGTCTCTCAAACTTGAGAGCATTTAACATGTTTATCTTTTGCATTTTACATCCCATGATACAAAAAATTTAAAATCTTGTTAGCAGCTCGTCATAATTTTTAACTTCATGGTTTATATGAGTTACTGCCCTAAAATTGTCATAGCCTTTTTTTACTGATTGTTAAGTAATCGCGGGAAAGTTTCGCGATCCATAACTTTTATTGTGCCTAAAAAAGATTCCACCTTTAATTTTCGCCTCTAAAATATTTAAAAAAAAACTCTTCGAATATTTGAAAGCTTTTGACTCTTGATTTGGAGTCTTATCAAATTGTTTCATAAGGCCCAATTAAGTTTTCTATATTTTTGTCAAAAATATGGAAAAAAAACAGGCTGGGGTTTGAATAAACTTTGTCACGATTAACTTGTTTTAATTTGTCAACTCCAAAACCTCAATTTAGTTAAAAATTTTCAGCTTAAAATAAAATATCCTTATATTATTTCCATGTGTGTAGTTTTTGTAAAAATAAAGTTTATTCTCTGTGAACAGTATAAACGGTATTTTTTTTCTTTATTCTCTCATGAATAAACATTTTGTATAACTTTTGGGACAAAGAGAGGATAAACAAAAACCGGGGTCATTTTTGAATTCAGATACCAAAAGTTAGTCGAGAACAAGTGTGAGAAATTCGTGTCGCAGTGTTAATAGTTTGCGAACAAAGCCTGCAAATTAGGGTATTTCATGTCTTTTATGCATATAACGACATGTTTCCAAAATTTTAGTACAATTATATTTACACTTTGATTATGTCGAAGTATTTTAGACTGTTTTTAAACTTGTTTTGTGACTACAAATTTGTAAATATCTATGCTAATGTTAAATGGTTGTTCTTAAATCTTTTATTTGGAGCAGGTCTGACCTACGAATTCTAACGGGACTGCTTACAGGACACTTTCGACTAAGTTAACACCTCGGAAAGTAAGGTCTGAATCAACAAACGGACTGTCGGTTTTGCTGCATGAAAGACGAAACTGCTGAACATATAATATGTTCATGCCCCGACCTGGGAAGAATAAGGTTCAACATATTTGGTTATTCCAATCCACCTGTCTTGGAAAACTTCATTTAAGTAATTTCGAACAGCAACACTAAAGTGTGGTGATGCAAAAAACCTGCTGAAACCAAATGTCATTAAAATTGTTACCAACTGCATTCTTTATTGCGGAAACTATTTGATTTCTTAACAAATCTAAATACTTTGGTCCGTTCAAATTGCCATCTACAAAGAATGGTCCAATAACAGTGGTGCCGATAATACCTGCCCAAACATTAACTTTTAAAGGCCTTTGTGTTCTATGTTCTAGTATCACTTCAATATCTACAGTTAACGATTAACTGTACTGTTTAACATAAACGTGGCATCATCGAAAAAGACTATCTGACTGGTAAAATGGGTGTCTGCTTCACCTTTTGCTTTATATTTTCACAAAATTTCATTCTGCGGTCATAATCATCTTCAGATAATTCTTGCAATAGCGTTAGGATAAAACTTATTTTTCTTAATAATGTTACAGACGGATCCGTCACTAAATAATTCATGACATTTAAAAACAATTAATGATAGAAAAACCTACTACTTTTTTTACATAAACAATTTTTTTTAAATTTTAGTTTCAAACCACTGTAACTTTGGAACTATTAAAGGTAGAATTATGCGGTCTTGACGGTTGCATTTGTAATTTAATAGATTATGAAAAACTGAAAATATATACAGGGTATACAGATGGCATGAATTATTTGAAAATTGTACACGCGAACAAAAATCAAAATATTTGTAGGTTACGTTAGTTAATGTAATGGTTGCTTGGACAAAGAAAAACCTGAGCCAAAGAGCTACATCAGGATCCCCAACAGCCTCTGGAAGTTGGCAAAACAACTGTCGCTGGTAAAGGTGCTCTGACCACAGAGAAGGCACAAAGGATGAGGATCAGGTCGAAGTGCATACCTACAAAAAGCCTTTCAACTTTTAATCTAATCTAACTAATAGGTACACCAACAAAAGTTGAAGTGTAAAATTAGTACTACTATTTTTACAAGTGGATTATTTTTGATGGCTTTCAATGCGGTTTTTATGAATGAATTTTCGAATTTCAATATAAATGTTTATTGCCAACAAGAATCTTTTGGTTTTTGTTCATTTTAATTTCTTATTGTACTCGGTAGATCTTAACAATAAAGATTTACACGGCGAACTGGTAACTGAAGTAAAAACCTTTTTTTTTCCTGAAGTAGACGCGCGGTGACTCATTGCTTTCAAGATTAAAGTTTTGAGTGGTTAAAAAGAGAGACTTATCTCACTCAGAATATCTTCCATTATTTTTTTATTAAATAACTGTCGACACTCGACGCGAACTATATAAAAAGCTGCCTAGAATTTAATGGTTAAAAAAAGAATTAAAACTGTTAAAATTTTATTAGATTTCTTCTCATAAATTATAATCCAATTTTATCTGTTATTTATGTAATTAATAAAAACAGTTGTTGCATTATATTTTACTGATTATAAATTCTTCCTTTATTACAAGAAAACCTATTACGATTATAGTTAAGGTAATAAACGCGTTTAATTAATTTAATAATTATTGTAACAAAATGTCTATTATTCAGAGAAATGAATTTTCTTTGCTAAAATCCAAGGATACCAGACATGTTTAGACGCATGACTTGTTTCAATTAAATATTGGTTGCGCACATTAACGACTTAAGAAAGCCGGTAGAAGTGTCACTAGCTGATGTTTGTCTTTAGTATAGTTTATCAATTCATCTTGACAAAATACAAGCTTCAACAACGTTTAGTTGTTATCCGAAAATTTTATAAGCATATAACCGTTCTTTTGTTCAAACTCAACGTGATCTTCGTGCAGATTATAGTTCACATAATCGTCCTTCTGTGCTTGTCGCTATTCGTCAAATCGTTGAAAATAGTCTGGTCAATTTTTAATTTTGATATTTAATAATATTTATTCATTAAAGGTCCAAAGTGTGCAAGCCAGAGTGAGTACCCGTTTTAGGACGTATTTTCAACCCCCTAGTAAAATTATAAATATCGGTCCTACAGTTCCGGGAGAAATTTTCTCCTCTTTTTGAATCTTTTTTCAAATTTGAAAAATGTCAAATAGTTTTTGAGATATTTGCAAAAAAACCTAACCCCACTTTTTTTTCAATTAATTGTTTATAACTTTTGCAATTTTTGCAAGCGGCAAAAATCATCCACACGCTATTCCGAATCGAATGATACCTCGTTCATATTTTTCGAAGGCGAAGAAAAAAGTTTGACTTGAAACCAGAGTAAAAATTTGAAACAAATTTCACTTTACATGATACGAGAATATTAACGCTGTAAGTGCCAGTGTTGGAGAAGATATAATTCGGTTGATTTCTCAAGAACTGGGCCTTGCAAGAATGACAGCTTGACGAATTTTGAGAACAGATTAGGGTTTACATACCTGTAAGATTGTGTTGACTCAAGAACTATCATAAGCGGGGTATTTCTGCTGAGATCTAGAGCAGGCATGGGCTAAGTTTTTAGAGTCGAAGTCTCCTTTGTTAACAATTTATTGCATGTTATAAAATTGGTAGATGGGACTTTCAGAAGTCCCTATTGGTTATGGGATTATAAGGGGTCGGTTGTATTGTCGGTTCTATTGTCCCCAACAAAAGTTAAATAAAGGCATCACAGGTACGAAGTCATGTGGACTTGGAGCAGGCCCAATCCTGCTCTAGAGCAACTTAAACTTGATCCTGATTTTCCAAAAGAATAATCTTTTTAGATGAAGCTTATATCTGGTTAAAAGGCTTTGTAAACAAAAAAATTGTCGTTTTTGGTGTCAAAAAAAATCACTAGGGATTCGTGAGAAGCCTTTGCATTTAGAAAAAGTGACTGATGGTGTGGTTCATGCCATTGGACCTTATTTTTTTGAAAATACGGATACAGATACAGTAACAGTGAATGGTGAGCGTTATCGACATATGTTAACAGAATTATGTGTCCAAAATTAGACTAAATTGATTTGAGAGGCATGTTTTTTCAACAAGATGGTGCAACAACACTATGCCAATGCTACTATAGAGTTACTGGTCCAAAAGTTTGGAGTCTATAATCTCCAGAAATAAAACTATTAATAGGCCTTTAAGGTGTCATTGGACATCCGATAGGAACAAATTTCCTCACGATATTCGACAAATATGTAAGTAAATGTTAAATAACAATAGATAGGTGAGGCGAGGTGAGCCGTGGTGCCTACTGATATGTTCACAGTTAATAATCAACTTTCACTTTTGTTGTATATACTTATTTAATAGTTGTAAATATTAGCAAATTAACAGATTTTATTATATAACACTACTTTTTAATTTAAGTAAAGCGTCTGACCCAGAATGGGCGGCTGAGAATCAAGGTCCTCCAAATGGGGGGTTGTGGCGTTAGGCTCTAGCAACCTATCACACATAAAAAAAACAAGGGTTAAATGAACGGAGGGCAGAATGAAAAACAAAGATAAGAAAGTAATTCCCCGGGTGGAAATCCACACCTCTATTAGAGGGAGCCCTATCGGATACGGGGGGGGCAATTCTGCAACTGGTTTACGCAACCCAGTCTTAAATTTCAGCCAACAAGGAAAAACACCTAGAAGAATACGTAAAACGGAAAGGAAACTCGTCATTGGTACCTGGAATGTCCAGGGATGGAGGACAAAAGACAGAGAAGTTATAGAGGAGTTTCGAAAGATGAACATGGACGTACTCGTAATTAGTGAAACTAAGAAAAAAGGAACTGGAACAGAAAACATAGGGGATATATTTCACTGCTGGAGTGGAGTCAGAAAGGAGGAAAGAGCAAAAGCAGGCGTCGGAATATTGATAAAGAAGAAATGGCAAAAAAATATAGACACATGGAAACCGATAGACGAACGAATGATAGAAGTCAGATTAAATATATACGGACGAGTCATAACCATATTAGGAGTATACGGCCCAACTGAAGATAGCCCAGTGATAGAAAAGGAAGATTTTATGGATAAACTACATTCAGAAATACAAAAAATAAAAAACTCAGAAGAACTTATTCTTGCGGGGGACCTAAATGGAAGAGTAGGACGGAGAAATGACGACACTACAGTAGGAAGATTTGGAGAAGAACGTATAAATGATAATGGAGAGCGATTGATAGAGATATGCGAAATGAACGATCTAAAGATAACAAATGGGTTTTTTAAACATAAGGATATCCATAAATATACTTGGATCCAAGAAACCAGGAACCTAAGGTCGATTATTGACTATATTATTACAAAGAAAAACAGCACAATCAAAATTAAGGATGTTAGAGTCCAAAGAGGGGCAGAATGTGGCTCGGACCATAGATTGGTAAGAGCAAAAATGTCATTTCCCTTTATACACACATCGGATAACCGACAACATAAAAATACAGTAGAACCGGAAAAAAGATTTAAATTAGATAGACTTCAAGATGAATCAATCAAAAACCTGTATCAATGGCGCCTAGACCAAAAAATGGAAGAGTTTAGATATGACAGCATCACACAAAGCTACGAACATATTAAGATGTGTATGAAAGAAGCTGCCAGGGAAGCTCTAGGAGAAGAAGAGACACATAAGACATATAGAGAAGATGTCAGTGATGACACAAGGCAAAGTATAAAGGAAAAGAAGGACCATTACTTAAAATACCTCAGTACCAAAAATCCCGTACCAAATTTCCCTAAGGAAATATAAAGAAAAGAATAGGGAGGTAAAAAGAAAAATGCAACAAGAAAAAAACATAAGATGGGAACATACATGTGAAAATATAGAACAGTATATAGGGGGCACGAGGAGCTCAGAATCTTGGCGAGTACTTAAAGCACTTAGAAGAAACAACAGAGAAAAAGTTCGAATATCATATATCAAAGAACAGGAGTGGGAACGATATTACAAAGATCTACTCACGGAGACTAGGCCCCAATTTATGAGAAATGAAGAAATATCAGCAGATGAAAACGAACAAATTACTCTAACATTACCGGAAGTCAAACGTGCTATAAAATCTATGAAGAACAGGAAATCTAGCGGTCCAGGAGGAATACCACCGGAATTAATTAAATACGGAACTGAGAAGTTGGGGCGAATGATACACGCAATGTTCCTCAGAGCACTAAATGGAGAAGAACTACCAGATGAATGGACGGAAGCCTACATAACGTCTATCCATAAGAAAGGAGAGAAAAAAAAGTGCGAAAACTACAGGGGAATCAGCGTGATAGCTTCGATGGGCCGACTATTTGGAAAAGTCGTCAAACAAAAATTAGAAGAACAGATACAAGGAAAAGTTGATGAAGATCAGGCAGGATTTACGGCTGGAAGATCATGTATGGACCATATATATACAATTCAACAACTCATAGAGAAAAAAATGGCCAAAAACAGAGAGGTACATTTTGCATTTGTGGATATCCGAAAGGCCTATGATTCTGTCCCTCGGTCTAAAATCTGGGAAGCCATGTTAGAAATGGGTATAACGCAGAGAATTATCAGAACAGTCCAAAATATGTACAAAAAAAATACCGTATGGATTAAAGAGGGAAATAAACTATCAAATGCCTTCAAAACAACTAAGGGTCTCCTCCAAGGATGCTCAACATCACCCACACTATTCAAAATATTTCTACAACAGACACTAAGACCATGGAAGAGAAAATGTGCAGGAATGGGAATACCAATTAGAAATGATCATCTGTATACTCTAAGCTTTGCCGATGATCAAGTAATCATAGCTCAAGATGAGGAGGATTTAGGTTTTATGATGCGGAAACTAGAGGAGGAATATGGGAAAAATGGAGTGGAAATCAACCTCGAAAAGACCCAATATATGTCAACGGCACAAGACAGGATATATCACCTAGAAATAGATGATAACCGACAGATCTCAGGAACAGACAAATTTAAGTACCTAGGGTTTATAATATCAAAAAGTGGAACAACAGAGGAAGAAATAAAAAATAGACTAGGTCAAACTAGGGCATGTATTAATCAATTAAACCCAATATTATGGGATCGCCACATAACCAAGACTAATAAAACAAGAATATTCAATTCAATAGTTCGCAGCATAATGACTTACGGAGCTGAAATGTGGGTGATCAACAAAAAAAACAAAGGGAAGATTGTAGCCACAGAAATGGACTTTTGGAGAAGGAGTTGTGGAGTGAACAGATTAGATCGAATAAGAAATGAGGAGATCAGGAGAAGAATGGAGGTAAAAAAAGACATACTAGAACACATAGAGGAAAAGAAACTAACGTGGTACGGACATGTTAGAAGAACTCCGGAGGATCGCTGGATACACCGGGTAACTGAGTGGAGTCCATTAGGCAGACGAAAGAGAGGTCGACCAAGGCGATCATGGAGAGACGAAGTGGATGAGGCGATGGAATTAAGAAACCTGCAGGACGGAGACTGGCAGGACAAGGACAACTGGAGACAAGGGCTGAAAGCAGGAAGGCAGCGACAGCTGTAGATATCCTGGATTATATATATTATATATAAATTCCTTCAAATATCTAACATTTTTTTTAAATGTCCAACATTAAATAAAAGAAGGTAACATTAATAAGATGTGAATTAATACTACTATTTAACAAACTAAAGCTCGAAAAAAATTTCATTTAGTAAAACTACAAGTTAAACAGATAAAAGTTTTGCCATGTCAACACATTTCAATTTAAAAAAATGGCGAAATATATTTACAAAAATGTCTATGATAACTATTATTAATTTTAAGTTTTAATATTTGAATATATCTATTATAAACTTGATGCACATTGTTATGCACTAATTCCAATTACTTTTGTAAACCCCAATCACCTCTGAAGACCTATTTAACTAAACAATGTCATTAGCCATTTACGTTTTTATAAGCAATAAACGTCACTGTCAACTTTAGATGTCAAAGGATCAAAAATACCAAAAGAATATGATTTCTTTGTTTTTTATTAGATTATACAAACCAAATTCCCCGCCAATTATTCAAATTCAAATGACGTTTTATGATTGGTTCAGTCGCATTATACTTTTTCTCTCCTTCTCTCTGCAAGCAGTAAGTTTAGAGGAAGAGAGATAGGGACTAACGCATTCTTGTTGCGCACAGTTTTTTCTGGTTAGGTCCGGATTTTGCAACGTGCAATAAGGAACTTCGTTCCAATATAACAATGTTATGCTTTAACTTCAAATTTTTATATTTTATTTAATTTTAAATATATATCGTCCTTATTGGAAAATCCTTCATAATGAGTGGATTTCTAAGCATTCTGTAACTTTTCATTCTGGTTGCTTGAATTTGGAGACGAAGTTTAACTATGTTATTTCAATTGGTGAAAAGTCTGGGAAGCGAGGAGCCAATGCAATTAGGGTCACGTTATTTCTTGTAAGAACCTTGTAGCAACCCATGCTGTTTAAGGACGTGCGTTCTCTTGTTGGAAAAGTGGGAGGATTTATCCCCTTAGGTACAGCAGTGTAACATTTATTAATCTAAATACTGATTTCGACACATACAGTGTGGAACGGCCAAATGGAATAAATTCGATAACGAATAAATGAGAGCGTGTTGGGAAAAACGCTTGGACACGTCGATTTGTATTTTTAGATGCGCTATTTTTTCAAAAAAAAATAATTATATAGGGTGTGTCATGTGACAGTGGCCAATACCAACTTTCTTATTTTAAATACAACTGTAATAACTGTATACTATTTATTTTTTGGATTCTTCAGAAAATTCTAGACATAATTCATGTACATTGTCCCATACCTATCTTCAACTGTTTCGGAAATATTAAGTGTTTTGAGATGTATTACAAAAATAAACATTAAAAAAAGAAAATTATTTTATTTCACAAATAATGTAAAAAAAAACAAAAAACATTAATTTCAATGTAAGAGATGTTCAAAATGTTCGCCGCGAACGTCTTGGCAACATGCTAATCTGGTATAGAAATGTCTTCTAACGTTACTCAACATCTCAGGCGTGACTGATCTAATCGCAAGCGTGATTTGTCTTTTTAAGTCATGTAAGTTGAGTGGTTTAGTTTTGTATACAATACTTTTGACACATCCCCACAAAAAGAAGTCTAATGGCGTCAGATCAGGAGATCGTGCTGGCCATTCTATCGATCCGCGCCTCCCTATCCACCGATTTGGAAAATTTTGGTTCAGGTACTGCCGGACATTGATTTGGTAATGGGGCGGTGCTCCATCTTGCTGAAACCATAGTTTATTGGCAGGAACTTGTGGGGTTGCTGGATCAGGATATAAGTTTGTTAAAGTTGGCACGACATTATTTTGGAGCACTTTCAACAATTCCTGCCCAAACATTAACTTTTTCAGGATATTGCGTATGTTCCTCTCTCATCCATCTCTTACATTGAAATTAATGTTTTTTTGTTTTTTTTTACATTATTTGAGAAATAAAATAATTTTCTTTTTTTAATGTTAATTTTTGTAATACATCTGAAAACACTTAATATTTCCGAAACAGTTGAAGATAGGTATGGAACATTGTAAATGAATTATGTCTAGAATTTTCTGAAGAATCCAAAAAATAATTATTATAAAGGGGGTTGTATTTAAAATAAAAAAGTTGGTATCGGCCACTGTCACATGACACACCCTATATAATTATTTTTTTTTGAAAAAAATGCGCATCTAAAAATAAAAATCGACGTGTCCAAGCGTTTTTCCCAACACGCTCTCATTTATTCGTTATCGAATTTATTCCATTTGGCTGTTCCACTCTGTATAAAAATATAACTGACAGACTAAAAATGTCTCATAAATAAAATACTATCTTGATTGCTTGATTTTATAATTGCGACATCACCCCCTCGGCAGTGAATATTTGGAAAGTTTCTGAACCGTAATCTTCTGCCGGACCGAGTTGTACGTTCAGCAACAGAAACAGATATGGGTGTTGCAGGTAGAGATTCCGAGACTGGAGCAAATGTAGAAACAGGAACGGGTGTAAAAAAGCCGGTTGGAGAATCCAAATTGCGTTTTCTTTATAATTTATTCAGCAATGCGTTTCTTGTCGGGGTCACCAATATAGGAAATAAAGTTTGATATTCTATTTTAATGATAACATTTATTTATCCAAATACAACGACTAACTTTGACACATATATTAATTTTTTTAAAAAAACCGACTTCATATTTTTCCGTTACTTTGTCATGGATTCCATAATTAGAACCTACCCAAACTCTGATCCAACTACCCTTGAAGTACATTCTTTCCAATAAAAAAAGAATCATCGAAATCGGTGACCACGAAGGGGTGTGTAGTATGAACTTGACGGGTTAATCTTAAAGAAACAGCTAAAGGAGAAACGATTGTTGATATTTCAGAAGAGCATCGCCCATGAAAATATCTATAAAATAGAGACAGATCGCTAAATTTTCTACGGCGTTCCAAAGAAGCGAGCGAATTTGTAAGCGAGGAATCACCGACCAGACGAATTGCCCTGTTTTGGACGGAATCCAATAGTTTCAGGATATGTTTAGGTGCCGCACACCAAATATGGGAACTGTATTCCAGGACAGGTCGGATCTGTGCCTTATAGATCATAAGCAGCTGATTGGAAGTGAAATAGCTCTTGGCACGAAACAGAAAGCCAAATTTTTGGATGCACATTTGGCAATGGATCTCACGTGATTTTTTCAAGAAAGGTTGTTGCTGATAGTAATACCAAGCATAAAAAATATTAAAAAAAAAGACTGTAAGGAAGCTTAAAATATTATCCAATTTGTGAAATTTTTACAGTTTTCTACTTATTATTTTTATAGAGGAGTGCTGGTCCTACACTTACGTATGGTAGTAAATGTTGAGCATGAAAGTAAGATCATTGCTGCGGAGATAAGTAGTCCAAGAAGTGTAACCGGGGCGACTTTGATGGATAAAGTGAGAAATAATGAGATTAGGAAACGCTGTGGTGTAAAAAAAGATGTGTTAACAAAAATAGATAAAAGAATGATTAGAGTGATTGGACACGTAGAGATAGAAAAAAGGTCGAGAGTACCAGTAAGTAAGTATGAAAGCGCTTATGAAAGTAAAAGAAGCGAAAGACGTGTGTAAGTGGAAAGAAGTGGTCTCTGCTACTCCCTACGGGGTATATGTATGTAGGTATGTAAGTATTTTTTTTTAGGTACCTTTTTGTATTTTGACCTTATTACCTTAATAATAAATATAACAATATTTTTTATTTCATTTTTGTAAATAAAAATAAAATGAATTCTAAATTTTGAGGTACCTAATTGAAGTTCAAAGGGCTGTGTAAAAATAAATATAAAGTGTGCTAAAATAACATTATTACGACACACAATTTCCGATTTTCTACGTTTTATTTTTTTGTCAGGCATTGTATAATAAGAGTATCAAACGTTCCGACAAAGCCTGTCACTTCTTGATGGTTTGTAATTGTCGGATTTGACTCTTAAATTAAGAAATTTTAACGACGCCTCTACATACCCTGCAATCAGGCACATTACACTAATTTTATTTATAACTGTACCAAAGTGTTAAAATGTTTAAAAGATACTTTATTATATCACCTAAAATTCGATGTCACGGCTATAAAACGAACGAAGATATGCCACCGTAAACAGGAAACGATCGTCAAGAAAACATAACCTTGGGCGCAATAACGCTCCGGCTTGGAAACGCTTTTGTCGTCGACGACCTCTCTCCCCGATAAATCCCAACACGTTTCGACACCACTGCGGCCCACCCCAGAAAACGCCGGCTCATCATCGCGAAGCGACCAGTTTTCAGTTTCGGTTTAGTTCAGTTCTGGCTGCAGTGTTGGTTGTATCTGTCGTTGAGGGCCATTTCACGTGTGCTGTAGCGCATACACGCCAACAAACAAGGCCAGTTGTGTGTTTATAGACGCCGCGTCTACTTGTTTTCGAATTTTTCGTGAATCGGCTTTGTTGATAATTGTGCGTTAATTTTTTGTGATTTTTAACATGTGGTTGGTGAAGTGGTGTGACGACGGCTGCATTATGGGATAAGTTTTTCGTTATTTTTTTTTTTATAGAGGATTAAGTGTTTATGGGAATTGAAGATGTTCAAAACGGTAAGTAAGCTGCTCGTTTCAATCCTACATGGAGGTTATAATATATTTTAGAATACGTAGACATTTCTGCATCAATGTCGTTTTATTACGCTGTCAACGACAAACACAAAGATTTTTTTTTAAAATTTCTATCTCGGTATTTAATTATTTTGGAAAAACTTTTGTTTTAGACGTGTTCTTATTTTTCAGCTCAATTAATCAGATATACCGTAAATTATGATTTACAACGAAAAACCCATTAAATTTGAAAAATTTTAACCAATTTTTGTGGCTCAAATGTGTAAAACATTAAAATTCTTTATCTTAATTTACAGTTCGGCTCAATTACAAATACCGTAAATTATTTATAGCGAAAAAACCAATTAATTTGAAAATGTTTAACCAATTTTTATGACTCGATGGTGTAAAACATAAAATTTATAGCTTTTGATTTTAATTTACAGTTTTTCGACTGTTTTATTGAGTTTTTCGAAATAATAGATAAAATCAAATTGGTCAAACTTTGTGCTTCATCCAGAATTTTAATTTTTTTAATAATGCTAGTGCATCTTCATTCAAAGTTCCGTCGAATCGGTGGCGTTGGTTGTGAGTTGGGCATATGATTCAGAATGAAAATAATAAAATCCAACGCTGGAATATTTAAGCAATTACTTAAACAAAAATGGAAAGTTTTTTTATTTTTTACGAATGATTTCTTCTCATTTATCGGTGTTTGTTTATATAATTTTAAGTATAAATGTATTTTTTACCGATTTGCTAAATATTGAATTTAACATTTTGTTTAAAATTTTCCACTTAATTTATTCTATACCGTGACAATTCTTTCATACAGTGCTTCCTACTAACGAATTGGTAAAACTAGTTACAATAGTGAATTCTTGTTTAAATACTAATTTTACAGTCATAAACTTATATCAATGGCGTAGCGTGGGGGTGAGGGGGGGTCAAGAGGGCGCTACTCACAAAGGGGCTCCAAATGGTTCGCAAACCAAAAAATTGCTGGGTAATTTTTATTTATATTGTAATTGATTTCTGGAAAATATATTTTAAATTTAGTGCCACTTTAATAAAAAAACTGTTAATTTGTAAATAAAAAGGTAAAAAAGGAACGCTAATAGTCTAAATCAAACCGTAATCATATATCCGTGACACTTGGCAAGTCCTCGGGACACTACCACTACAAGTGACACCAGAAGTGAAGCTACAATTCTGTTGCAAAATATACTAACTAGTAGTTTCATAACTTTAGTTCACTTCTATAATATCTCGTCGTTACTCTACGTCATGGAAGCTTGGACGCTGAACGCGGCAACCATTAAGGAATAATTTGAATTGTGGGCAAAAGAATCCTGAAGATATCATGGACAGAACACGTAACAAACAACGAAGTCATGAGAAGAATGGAAATTATAGAAACTATTAAAACCAGAAAACTAAAATACCTGAGACACATTACACGTGGGGAACGATACAGCATGCTTAAAGCAATTATACAAGAAAAAATCCATGACAAGAGAAGTGTAGGTAGGAGAAGAATATCATGGCTGCGCAATTTGAGGGAATGGTATGGATGTACATCAAACGAACTGTTTAGAGCTGCCGTCTCCAAGCTCAAAATAGCTATGATGATTGCCCACCTCCGCCGCGAAAAAGGCACTTGAAGAAGAAGTTCACTTCTGGTATGAAATCTTAAGGAGGATTAATCATGTGCAGCTCAGATTACAAGATCCTAGAATGAATTTTAGAGAGGCGTTCCATGATCTTGAATCATTAGCGACTGAACTAGCCGAAATTCGAGACAAGCTCTGTGAAGAGGCAATAGAAACAGCGAAGTCTCTTTGTGAAAAATTCGATATTGATACAACAATACGTGTAAGAAGACGCCGCAAAATGCCCAAAAAATTGGCTAGATATGTTTGTCTTACCGCAGAAATTTCTCGCGTTATGATAAGCGTTCCCTATCGTCTCCAACAAGAAATATGTACACGATTTAACCGATTAAGTGACCTTAATTTCAAATTTGGATTTCTATTAGACGTTGAAAATTTATTAAACAAGAATAATGTTGATAATGACCTGGAAAAACATTGTAAAAATTTGGGTGAATTTTATAATACAAATTTCAATGGAATAGAACTCTTTATCGAAATATGTGACTGCAAAATGTTACTCCCCAGTAGAAAAGAAATTGAACTTAAAACTCCATTCAAATTTCTTACTTTTATAGTCTCGTATGAAGATGTTTTTCTAAACCTGAGAGTGGTACTTCAAATACTCCTATCTCAGTATCAATTGCTAGCTGCGAACGTTCATTCGGCAATTTAAAATTAATTTTGACATATCTACGATCAACGATGGGACAAGATCGCTTAAGTGACCCAGCATTTTTAAGTGTGGAAAGAGAAAAATTTGAACTGATCAACTTTGATGATATTATTAATAAATTAATTATATACATTTCAAAATCTAGTCTTGTTTTCTTAACTACGTTTTTTGTCTCAAATTTAAAGCCTAGCTAGAGCCTATGACTTTATTTATTTATTAATTTGCGAGTATATTTTACATATATTATATGGTTTTCTAATGGGGGGCGCTAAAAAGGGATTGTGCACCGGGCGCGATTTAAGCTCGCTACGCCACTGACTTGTATCTACTTTTGGTATTTCTATTTACATTAACTAAGAGCGCGAAAACTACTCGTCCTAACATTCAAGATTAATTTTAAAATAGCATTCAGGATGTAGTAAACATTTATTAATAATAAATAATCTGTAATAAATTTCTCCCCTCTTGGTTTGGTATTTGGGAGAAATTTAAAGTCCAGTTGTTCATTTATCAATAGGGGGTTTTATTTTAAAGTTTGTTAATTTCTAAACATGATAATGTATACCCTTTGTTTTAACCATTAAAATTAGTTGTAATTACTGCATAGTTAGATCGATTTTGTCTTTTTTTATTCTTAATGATGCTTTGTGTTCTTTGATTCTTGTTAAAAAAGACCTACCTGTTTGACCTACGAACGTTTTTGGAAAGAAACCAAAATTAATTGTTGGTTAGTTTTTATTGAACATTATTGTTAAATATTTAAATTTATTTACTTCATTCTTCTAATTTACACAAGTATGTATTTCCATCAAGTAAACACAACAAAATTTCTAATTATGCTTGTTATGATTATTACTACAGTAGCCTCTTTTATTTTACACTGTCGGGCTAGATTTTTCTGAAAATCTACCTGCACTAATAAAATGAAGCTTTGTCTTTTTTTTTGAAAACGTTTGTTTTTTTAGTCGTTGATAAAATTGTAGATTTCAGTCGGTCTCTATCGATGCCTCTTCTGGCATTTATAGTCCTCCGTTGCGTACCAAATTAGGGTCAGTGTAACTTTACCTGTCGAAGGCATCTTTTCGAGCTTTGGTCAACTGTGCCAACTTCTCTTGCTGCAAAATTTTTGTAATAAAGGAATTTTGATTTTTTTATTTTGGGCAAAAATTCCTTGCAAATAATATCGACGATTCAATTCCTGGTTTTTTGGGGTCTACCATTTATAATTTGAATAAGGTGAGATACAGAACTATGGCTCATCCAAAATTTCCTAAACAGCTACGTCTTATTTTTTCGAATCATGTCCATTTAAAAAAACGACAACATTAATCAAAGGTGACTGACTGTTCATAAATAATCGACGCGGTGGTCAATTAAATATCGGTAAAGCGTTTAATTTATTGTTAAAGATTTTTTAACTTTTACCATGAAAACGCCAACTTTCTAAGTCGTATATTCCAACAAGTGGCTCATATTGATTAAAAAATGCTTTACCTACATCAGTGGCGTAGCGTGGGCCATTGTCGCCCGGGGCGGAATTATAATTTGCCGCCCCTTTGACGTCATTAAAATAATGATGTTGGTGTTGGTGAGAGAAAAAGTAATCATATGAAAGAACTTTTTTTTTTAATTAACTTCCATGAAATATACAATAAGCCATAAAAGCAACCAGAGTCGGCGGATACCTGAGAGATATCATATTTCGAAATAAAATGATGAGTTCAAAAAGCAAGCTGAGGATTTATAAAGCATGTGTAAGACCTATTTTAACGTACGCCACAGAAACCAGAGCTAAAACATCAACAACGAAAAGAATAATGAGAACGAACGAAATGACAAAATGGCCAAATCACTCAATCAACTGGAGCTCATGGTAGACCTCAAGTAATTTTTTATTCATTTCAGCTTTGATTGGCGTCACTTTATGTAAAACTAATTCACCCCAAATATGAATAGAATTCCTTGTATCCGGCGAGGGATTTATTAAAAATATATAAGAATACACTGATCCTTATTTTTAAAGATCCAAAAAGAAAATTTGAATTATATTTTATGTGGAAAATTTAAAAAGTTAGACCAATTTGATTTTTTTTTTATTTTAAAACATTCAACAAAAAAACGAATATTTTAAAAAAATACTTTTAATTGGCAGTAAGTAGGTCTCATTGCATTGATTTTATTAAATCTCAGCACTCGAATTATAACTCCGATTGTTATTTTTCGCAGCTCAGCTTAGTCTCGCTGATAACTAATTATTTTTACACATTTTTCTTTTTGTGCAAAACGCGAAGTTTCGTAAAACAATTTTTTTATTACTTCAATAAACTCCCGGAGTTGTTTCCAGTTATCTTAATTAATTTTTTTCTTTGTCGTGTCGGATTCGAGAATTTATTCTGTAAAACGAATGAAAAATACGGAGAATAGTTCTCCGGAATACATTTTAAGAGTAAAACAAAAACGAAAAAATAGAGTGAAACAACTGAGGGGGAGAAAATGAATTGGGCAACGAGTGAGGTGCAGACTAAACGGAAGTAATTGGATTACCTTAGGGTTTTTTGTTGTCTGTCAGACCAGCTGTAATGGAAGACAACAGTGGCATTTGCGAAGCTGCCTTAACAAGATTCGATAGGCTAAAAGCCTAATTTTTTTACAAATTTTATTCGGTTCGCATAATAGTAAGTATTGTTATTTGAGGGTCAAATTTTTTGACAGTGAGAAAATTCTCCCTACCTTATCTGTAAATCAATATTTAAGTTAATCGACGAGGTTTTTTTGGCGGCCCTTCAATATACCTAACTAAATAAATTCTAGTTAGTGGGGAAGCAGCTAGTAAATGAAAAACTCATTTAAAAATATTCCAAGCTTTAGGAAATTTTATTTCCATCTTCAGGGAACTACAATATATTAAAAATGAGGAGTAAAAAATTAATACATAATATTCTTTGTAAACATTAACAATAATTATAATCTACGGCAAGGATTTTCTTCTTATAGTGCATCTCCTATCGGAGGTTTGCTATCATAACAGCTATCCGGATCTTATTGACTGCAGCTCGAAAGAGTACATTGCTACAATTAAACCAGTCCCTTAAATTTTCAGCCAAGATACACGGCGTCTTCCAATATTCCTCCTTCCACCAATCTTTTCCTAAACTATCAGCTGGAGAAGTGCGTATTTGGGTCCTCTCAGTATATGACCTAGATATTGAAGCTTTCTATTTTTTATGGTGTTAATGACTTCACATTCCTTATTCATCTGATTTAGGACTTCCACATTAGAGATCTTTTCTGTCCAGGGGATACGCCACATTCTACGGAAGCCCCACATCTCAACTGCTTGTAGTTTGTCTGTGTGATTCTTCTTAAGAGTCCATGCCTCCACTTCATACAAAAGCGCGGAAAACACGTAACAACGCAGCATCCTCATCCTAAGTCCAATCTTGATATCTCGACTGGTGAACAACTTTTTCATTTTCGTAAATGTTGAGCTGGCTATCTCTATTCTCGTTCTTATTTCTCTTGTTTGGTCACCTGATTGTTCTATCCAGGCTCCCAGGTATTTGTATGACTGCACATTCTCTATTAAGATGTCTGCTACTGACACGTTTACATGGTTGTGATTTTGGGGGAACTTTGTAACTACCATTAACTTGGTTTTCTTAAGATTTATCTTTAGACCGTATTCGTTATATCGAACATTTAATTTCTCTAGAAGATGTTGTATGTCTCTTTGATTGCTCGTTAACAAGACGGTGTCATCAGCATATCGCATATTATTTATAACCTCTCCGTTAATAACTATCCCTACCGATTCTTGCAAGGTTTCTTTAAAAATGGCTTCGCTATACAGGTTGAATAGTATTGGCGATAGGATGCATCCTTGTCTTACACTACGACGGATTTTCATTTCCTCTGTTCGCTGGTTTTTTACCTTTGTATTCGCTCCTTGGTGGCAAGATGGTTGTTATTAATTAGAATAGTTAAACAGTGATGTATTGATGTTCATAATATATCGAAAAGAAAAATAATAAAGATTGATTGTATAATATTAATGTTTAGAATATTCTCTAATGATAATAACTACGATTACTTACATCTTTGCTGAGGTTGATTACTATGTTGTTATAAAGTTTCATGATATATATCTAGAATTATTGAAGGTACATTTCAAAATATATATTGTTTTGTTAAATATTGGTGCATGAAAGAGAATTGTGATTTGAATTGACAGATGACAGTGAAGGAGGAATTATTTTACTTTGAATTTTCATCTTTGTTGATTAATGTTGATTGGTCGAATTTGTTATACTGGGTTGGTCATTTTGTAACTTCAAAATGTTCTTGGGATAGGTCCAAATAAAAAGTTTGGTATTATAACATAATTGTCAAGTTTTTATTGACGTTTCGGCATGATTCTCATTACTTTCCCAAAATATTTCATTGTCATAAAGCGTGGAATTTGTTAATACATAAAAAATATGGGGGAACACTTAACAAAACAAATCTTGTAAACAACGGGACATGGCTTGATATCGTCAGCCGTCGGATAGATGATGCATCTAAAGACGTGATTCGACAAACGGTTTACAATACGTACGAAGACAATCAAGTCCCAACATAAGAAATTATTTTTAAAAAATTGCAAGTTTTTAACGATTTTAAATATAAATCATTAAAAACACTTCGACAAATTTTAATAAAATGTGGTTTTAAGTACAAGAGGTTAGATAGTCGAATGTATATTATGGAATCGCCTCGTATTGTGGTGCTTCGTCAAAATTATGTAAGACAGATCTTAAGTTATAGAGAAAGTTATAGAAATATAGTTTATTTAGATGAAAAAGTGGTTCGACACTACGATGTCGTTCAATAAATAATTAAATAATTTTTTAGTTTTTTTAAACTAATTTATTTATAATTAAAGACTACAGTTCATGTGAATAAAGTCGCGGTCAAATAAATAATAAAGTTATATGAACTAGCCATCATCACTCGCATAAAATACCTAAATATTTATGTTTACAAAAAAAATGAGTAAACTAGTACTAATGACTGCTTTAAAGGACGTCTATTATAAATTGGGATCCTTGCCACTCTATACTTCATAATATTAAAATCTTTCTAAATTGGCTGTAATACATTATATTTATTATTTATATTTGCTGAATAAATGTTTTTTAATAAGTCCTATTAATGTAATTTTCCCCATGGATGGCTAATTTCTATGAACGCCACTGTACGGCTTTGACGTTGAAAGAAAAAAAAACAGTTTTTTTAACTTAATATTGAAATTAAAGAGGGGATAATTATTTTGTTTTGTATACCTACAAATGAAAATATTTGCAATAAATCCATTTAAGAATTTAAATATTAACTTGCAATAAATTTGACCCGTCAAATTTTTTTTAGATTTCAATTCGTCTCGAGGAACATTTATCATGGAACAAACATTTTTTAGGAATTTTAAAATACGTACGCGTAATATTTTTTGTTTATTAAAAAAAAATAGTAATACTGATAAGTGTTATCGCCGAATTAATGACAATTATAATATTTACTCGTTGTATGTCGATAGTTTCCTTTGACGGGACCCAGGAGATTAATTTAAAGACCCGAAACAAAAAGAAATTATCTCGTTTGTAACGAAACCTCAAATTACGTGGGTAATCCTTAAAGTTACCCCCGGGCCCGGGGTCCGGTGAACCCTCTTTTTACATGTGTGCACGCCGAATGAATATTTTATGAAGATTAAAGGAGCCATAAATTCTACCTAACGTCGTTCATAAATCTCGGTTTTTCATTTTTATTAACTAATATGAGAGGGCTTTGAGTCGAGATTTAAAATCGAACGCTTGTGTGTGGGCTTTTCTTTCTCATTTCATTTTTTACATGTTAACAAACTTTTGCAATAAAGCTTACAATATAATACGAACGTGTACAAAGTAGAGGTAATGGAATATCTCATGGACTTTCCGGCATCGTTGCAAAATTTGATAGGTGCTGAAAACATCGGTCTTGTAAGAAATAATAAAAACGTATTCTACTCAAAAACTATATTGATCGTAAAGCTTATTCAAACTATCCCTCGATAACAAAAATGCGGTCGTCCCTTGATCAAGACTGCCACCAGCCTCTCTTTCTTGTCCCTTTCCTCAGATACCTGCCTTCCAGATGTACTCTTGCATCCAAAAGCTCTCGTCGACTACGGGGGCGAATCCAAATATATCTTACAGTCTATTCGTTTATATGGCGTAGAAAATAAGTGGCAAATTATTTCATATTTTCGAAAGTAAGATTTTAATTAAAAGTTTATGTTGTACTCTGTTTGATATTGAGACTATATTGGCAGACATAGGCGTGTTTTTGGGTCAGGGTCAGTCTATTAGTTATATTTTTTTTAAAATATCAGTGGTCTGGGTGCGACCCGAGAGGTCCACACGACTTACTTTCCAGTGGAAAGAATAAAAAAATACCATATGTTTTGTTGTTATATTTATTATTAAAATTATTATAAAAACGATTTTAAATTGTTTATAACAAATTATAATTGTTATTAACAATATTATGTTTATGTTTCAAACTTTTTTTATCGTTTCACAAGCGGGAGCTATTTTTAATTTCAATTGAAAATTGTTTTCTAATTATTATGATCAATAATCATTTGTAAGTAACAATATTCAATTGTTATAAACAATGCTTGATTATTACTAACAATAATTTTTTACTGTTATAGCATCTTCAATGCTCTCTTAATGTTGACACAAGTTTAAAATTTCCCAATTCCTATTTTTGTTTTTTAAAACCATCTCTTTTTATGAAATATTGTCATCATATTTTTCATACAAATATTTCCCACCATGCAATAATCATATTATACAAAAGATTTTAAAATTCTGTTTTAAAAATAGTATAATTTATAAATTGCAAAATTTAGGTAGTCTACCATTTTTTTCAGTTTTTTGATTCTACATAAAAAACAGCTCTACCGATTTTGCTGAAAATCTAATCGGTTCTAAGTTGAGTAATTATGCGTCGATTGCAATTGGTCCCGCGTCGATATCATTTTTTGTTCTCGAGATAATCGAGACGAAAAATAATTCCGAACGCACATACGAACATACGTACATACACACACATAGACGTCCACTTAAAAATTATTGTATTCGACTCTGTGGACCTTGAAATGTGGAGATATGTCAAAATTCGGGATTCGCAAAATCGGAACTATTACTATAACTTCCACTGGGAAGTTAATACCATTTAAGGGAGTCAAAATATTTTTAATTACAAGTATTTATTTATGTATAATTATTATCCCATACATACATACTTAGTTATTAGTGAAATACATTTTTAAACAAACCTATAAAGCTGATTTACTAATCATTTAAATCGAAAATGGGAAAATCTTATGAACTGCTTTCTGCCTCCATAAATTAATAACAAGTGGCTCACATTTTCTGTTCTAATTTGATGTGATAGCTTCGCTGAAACCCTGCCTGATAAAAAACCTGATAACGTTTAGCAGAGACAAGGTCTAACTGGTAACACAGGACTTCTAACGAGACACTAATCAACCAGAAAACACCTGCACAGTATGAGAACCCATCTGCAGGACCTGTGGTAAGCACAAATCCACATCACCTTCGATTACGAAGCCCTGGTTAGGCCAAGGTGTCACCTTCTTAGGACGAAAGTTCTGGAAAGAGTTCCGCAGGCTGTTAGCCTTCGCCAAGCATTTTATTCTGTAAGCAGTTCATCCTCCAGTGTAGAAACACCACAGGCCTATAGGCCACATTTTTAGGGAGGCGTAGGAGTTCATATTTTTGTCCTCTTATAATATGTCCAAAATTTTGTATTCATCCTCTATTGTTAGGTAAATCACTTAATCTTCTACACCTGGACAGTAAATCATTCAATCATCTACACCTGGCTATTCATTGACACTTCCAGAATAGTAGTCGATTGAATAACGGAGTGTATTTATTACACAGAGTATAATTAAATGAAATCGCATGCAAAAAAATTTTTTGTGAGCTTTGTAGATTAAACGTTAAAGATAAACATATTTGTTGAATTGATTCGATGACTTCTGATACGTGACGATCTAGAATCGTATCAATTTCTTCGGTCGAAGAAACGGTTGAATGTTGCGTACTTGCGTTTTTCGGTACGGATGCTTTGTTTTATGAAACGCAACGGAAATCACTGTAGATTGCAAGTAATAAAATATGTAGTTCGCAGAGTTGTTTTGATAACTTTGCACAAATTTGATCGTTGCACTTTTTATTTTTAACACTCAAGCGGCAATAAACATGTCACGTTGTGCTTACATTTTTTTATGGATAAGATAAACGTTGATGAACAAAACGAAGCAGTACACGGTAAATACGAGGTGTGGGAATAAGTATACACCGAAAATTAAAATATCACTTATAATAACATAATAAAAGTGTGAGCCAAGGTACAGAAAATCCTTAGAGGTGTAAGACAGGGATGTGTCCTCCCCCCACTTCCACTGTCCTATGGACAGCAAGGAAAACCAACGAGGAAATTTTGAGGACGATAGAAAGAGAACGCAAATTGTTGGGCACAATAAAACAGCGATAGGGAAACAGAGATAGGGAAAAATGGTCAGAAGTGATCGCAAACATCCATTAATGAATAGCAGCGGAAGAAGAGCCGAGGTATCTTGGGTCGGACGGTAGACTGACCGAATTCGCGAATGTTGCGCGGGGGGCAACATAACGACTTCACTTTCGATTTCGCTCCCCATCCAATTGTGAACCGCGGGCTTTAGAATGAAAAAAGCCAAGATGTGTAAATCGAGTGCAAATAAAAACGATGCTCATAATTTTTTTCGAGAATAATTTACTTCAAATGAATGCCCGAGAGACAGAATAACAATCAAAGTTATCCCTTGACAAAACAATGTTCCCCATGGTAGACTGCAAAGATGATACAGAGAAATTCACATCGTAATGAGGATGCTAGAAGAGACAAAGAACGGTGTCTCTAGACGGTCTATAGACAAATAGCACAACGTGGTATACTAGGCTTAAGAGCTACAAATAAGTTGGAAAATCCATTTTCCAGCTAATGGTGGCAAATGAAGTTTAGCTCTTTGTTCTTGTACAAATACCGTAGCTTTTTTTTTGCTTGCGGTAATGAGTTTTTACTTTAATAGTGTTTAACGAAAAAAATTCCCCCAGTACAGAACTTGTACAAACTTGTACAAGGTACGAATGCCTGTCTTTTTCGGACAGTAGAACAGTAGTAGAATCTAACCTAAACTGAACTAGCAGCTCATTTAACAATTTGTTGCCAGCGCATATTTATTTGACGAAAACTAAACTTCCTGAAATTAGGTAAATCCTTTTTAAATTTCATTCAATTCGTCGCAAAATATTTTGGCGCGTTTGCTTCATCCCTCCGAGAACCCTCTCCTCGAGCGCCGAAAAAAACGGAAGCACTTCTACGTATTAGATTTTAAAGAAAAATCCCGTTAGGCCTAAAAGGAACACCCAATTACCAGTCGTTTCATCTGCATTTCAAAGTTGTATCTATCCTCGGAAAATTAAAATGGAAGTCTATTCGTATTCGTTAAAAAAAGGAAGTGTTTAAAGAGACCGGGGGTCTGAAATTTTTACACAAAGCGAATGTTTTTCCAGATGCGTGGATATAAAATGTAACAAGGTCATTTTTCTTTCTAATGGTTTTCTTACTGAAAATCCAAATATAAGGGGACGATGAATGCCAAAGGATAAAACGCTGACGGCAAAGATGTGCCAGAAAAATACATTAAAGCGGAAGAGCAAACAACTTTTGGGGAAACAATTGTTTGTAAACCACATTTGTTTATTATTGGTTTTTCTTCTTTAAATCGTTTTTCCTTTTTATTCAAGTATAAAGTATTGTTCTAACCTTGGATGTGTTATACGTCCTCCTTATATGTTGGACATTAATCACTTATTTTGTCTCCTAAAACTTCATCGGTCATCATTTACATTACCATTTGACAAATCTACTTTAAATTTCGCTTAACTTTATGCTAAATTGCTATCCCAAATCTTCTTTATCTCTCATCAGTTCACCACGTTACTACAGATAATTATGTAGACTTTTTAACAATTAACATCTCTACTATTAGCCAAATTTAATTGGACCTTAAGTGTGCTCCACTTTCAAATTTCATTATTTCTTTCCATTTTTATTGCTATTCCAAATCCTTAATCATTATACTGGGTGTTCCATTGGGAAATAGAAAAAATGTCGACTGTGAATGGAGGACCCAAGGTGGTTCTGCAATGCCGTGCCGCCCTAAATGAGCTCGGGACTAGGTTTAGAGTTCACATTGTCTGGGTACCTGGACACAGAGACATACCAGGCAACTGTAAGGCGAACGAGCTAGCCTGAGAGGGCACCACCCTCCAAGCTGTATCTATACGGCTTTCTATACTAGGGCAACCGAACTTTGATGACTTATCTGATCTCAACTTAGTTAGCATCAAAGACTTTACACTTTTTATTTAAAGTTTCAACTGATTCTCACGGTAGAGGAGGAAGCACCGCCGTCCATCACGGTATCATAACGGGCCAAAAGGTCTAAGTGGGTTTCCTCCGAACCGCCGTTTTAACCTAACCTAAGGTGGTTCTGAATCTACCATTTTTGTTGGGTCTTACACGTTTTATAATCGAGATGTTTTATCAATTTTGCTCATTCCTTTGTGGGGTCATAATCATAACTTACGAACTACACATTATATTTTTTATATTTGGTAAACACATTCTTCTACTTCTATCCAAGTGACTTGTATATCAGTCAGTTGGAAAATTCGGGTCTGAATTAACAAAAATTGAAGATACTTTTGGATCTCTAAAAAAACACGTATTTCCGAATTTACAAAATATGCTTAAATATTTGAAAAGAGCACAAAAAACTGAAACAAACTTTGTTCTTTTCATTTTCCCGCATGTTCTTTGTCTACTAACTTTCTGATTTTGAATTTGAGAAATTAGAATTATAGAAATTCGGCAATGTTCTTTGATATACTTTTGAACACTCATTGTCTGCATTCGTAAGCCTGAAGAATAGCCAGTGTTGCTTTACTTTTTTTAATTGTGTATTATATTTTTTCGACGACTACACAACTGAAATGATCATTTTTGTACAGGCAGTCACACTTATACATAATTTACCAAACTTTCAATGCAAATTTATAAATTTAGTAGAGAAAGACCATGCGGGAAAATAAAAAGGACACAGTTTGATTCAGCTTTTTATGCTTTTAAATATGTAAGCGGATTTTGGAAATTCGAAAATACATTCAAAAATACATTTGCATTTTGCTAGTTTCTAAATTTTAAAAAAATATTTATTAAAATGGGTATAATTTTTTTGGTAATTATTTTAAATTACAAAAAATATTTAGGTGGTTTTGAATAAAAAGAAAAAATCTTGTTTTCTGTTAAAACAAATACGACGTGCTGCCACTGGATTTTATACTGTTTAAACAATAATTGTTTATGCAGTTTTATAACAATGTTTACATACGACTTACAAAGAAATATTTAAATTTGTTAACGCGGTACTTAACACATAAACAGCTTTTATTTTGTTTATATATTACCTAGACTGTCATTATAATTTGTCCACTAAACGGTCGTTTCGTAACATAAAACATTGCAAAAAATTGTTGTTATTCTTTAATTACTGGGGTCATTGTTACGATTAAGTATATTTGTAATTCGGATAATTTTGTTTGTTTAAACTGACTTATTTTGCATCGCCAGTGCTTTTATGTACTTTTCCAAAAAGTATATACAGGTCATCATCCGCCGATTGAAGTTAATATTTATTTATAAGTAACTAGCAGACCCGCAGACGTTGTCCGGTGTTTTTATATTCTATCCCCTTTCCACCACTTTCGTAGGTGTGCCAACAAAATTGGAATGTCACTATCAAACTCGGCGACCCGAAAAACTATAAATTCGACACTAATATCGGCGTTTTAAACAGTTTTTGTATTTTATACCCTTCCCATCCCTTTTGTATGGGCGCTAACTTAATAGGGAATGTCACTATCAAACTCAGCGTCCTCGAAGACTATGTTTTCGACACTAATATCAGCCGTTTTTAATAAAATTTTCGTAACGCCATCCGTATTCAGGATAAAGGGCGAAGAAACCCCATTTGCAATTATCCTGTAGATACAATTTTTCTGTGTATTAGAGCGTTTGAATCTGTTTATTACGGATAACAGTGTAAAACTTTTTAATGCTAATCGAAATATTTTACTTGCTGTTGTGGAAGGATAAAAGCCACGGCAGTTAAAGTGTTAAATAATAAAACGAACTTCCAATATCGCTTCGGATTACAAAACTCAACCGCATCTGCCAACGCATGGGCGAGCAGAGCGAGAACAATTTTAAATGATTTAAAATGTTTTTGTTTGTCAATAAAACTGATTTAAATTAATTGCTTAAAAATGTCATTCGAATGCTATGCAGTATTTATATCAATCATTCTTATTTTTGCTACGTTTTAAATTTTATCCATAAAACCTTGGAATATTTTTGAATAAATCAGTCTTGAATTATTTAAATGGTTCTTTAACTGCCCGACCTCTGGTCAGTAAATTTAGGACCATAAGAAATTCTACCTGTAAACCGTCTTTATACCATGCAAGTCAAACCGAACTAGACACGATGTGTCCGATATTATCGAAAATTAAAATCACCCTACACTGGAATTTTGTTCATTTTTTCCTAAGTAATTTCGTAGCAGATCGACAAACAGAAAAAATTGGGCCATACTTGTGTATCAAAACGAGAGTAATGAATCAAATTTTCAATGATATGTACTGACAAATTCTTTGGATATTTCAGACTGAAATAATGCCAAAAACATTTTTTCCCTAAAAATGATTGCTTAGCGTCTGTTGATGCGATTCTTCTGAAAGATGTTGGATCCGGAAACGCAGAATTACATACATTTTATTTTGCACTATGTAATTGTTATTTCGAATACCGAAATTCTGTGTTCTTAGCTATTACGAGGATAGTTTACGAACTGTTGTACCTAACATATTTGGCGTTGAATGACAAATGCAAATAAAGTGTCAGCAAAAGCTTATTCTATGACATTAGTGTGTGCCAGTTAGCATCAGCGCATTAGTTCCTGTATGTTAAATATTACTTTTTTTCCATCGAGATGTGCGTGATTTAAAGTACATTTGTAAAAAGGGGTTATCACCGCAAGAAATTTATAAGGACATGGTAGAAGTATTGGGTGACTCTGCCCCTCCGTACCAGGTAATCAAGAACTGGTTACGAGATTTTAAACTGGTAAGAGAGTCCTGTCAACATGCACCAGGTGCAGGAGCCCCCAAAACTGTGGTGACCAAAGAAAATATGAATTTAGTCTATGGTATTAAATGACAGAAGAATTACAGTCAAGGCTATAGCAGAGACATGTTTTCTGTTGGAAGCGTTAAAAAATGTTTACATCAGGAATTGGGTTTTAAAAAACTCTCTGCACGTTGGGTTCCACGAATGCTGACGGCAGACCAGAAGCGTGTGTTCGCCAGGTTGTAGCGGAGACAAATTTGGAGATCATTAACAGGAATTCCGATGAATTTTAGCGAAAATTTGTGGCTGTCGACGAAACATGGGTTCATCTCTTTGATCCAGAATCCAAAAAACAAAGCATGGCATAGCGACATAGGGGTTTCCTTTCCCTTTGAAAATTTCGCGTTGTCCCATCAGCTAGTAAGATCGTGGCTACAGTTTTTTGGGATTTTGCAGCTGTTATTTTCGTAGATTATTTACTGCGTGGCGCACCATAACTGGTGAATATTATGCGAATACTAAAAGTACGCGAAGCGATCAGAGAAAAGAGAAAAGGAAAATTGAGTCGAGGTGTGATATTCCACCAGGACAACACTTCGGTCCACAAAAGTTGTGTTGCAATGGCTGCTATTCACAATGCGGGATTTGAAATTTTTAAACAACCCCATTATTCTCCAAATTTGACCCCCAGCGACTACCATCTATTCCCAAAATTAAAATAACATCTTCATGGAATCCGCTTTACTAATGATAACGAATGGCGGCTGAATACCCAAAGTTCTGAATTTTTTTTTCAAAAGGCTTTGAAACACTTCAACACCGATATACCAATTGTATAAACGTTGCAGGTAAATAAATTAGTTTAATTCTTCTCATGTGTTTGCTTCTATATTAGGGAAAACAATTCGTGAACTATCCTCTTACATCACTGGTTCGCACTATATTCTGTTTATTTAGTAACTGCACGACTGTAAGTTATTTTGTGACCTTACTCACCTTTTAACTGTTGAATTACTTACTATAATTATTCTGAAAATGTTATCATGTCATGATTCCCTTGTTGTTTACATCCTAATCAGAATAATTATCAATATCGAGTGACGGCTATCAGATGGTACATTTAAAAAAAGGTTTGAGAATCAGCATTGATTGGTCAGTGTTTAGCGCATCCGTCAATATTTTATTCATTAATCTGAAAACACAGAAATCATAAAATCCGCTCGACGCAGCTAGCAATACAAGCTAATTTTATTCTATATAAAGCTAGGTTTGGTTAAAACAAGAACCAGTTATAATGAGTGATATTTTTATTTTATTTTTTTACAAAACACTTTTATAGACTTTCTAGTCAAAACATAAAGAGAATTTTTTAAAAATCTTTATTGAGGCTATCAATTTGTATTTAAAAAAAGTTCGTTGGAAAGTTTAAAATAAATTTGTAGTGTACCGTTTTTTGGAATACTTATATGATTGGTTTATTCGCACGAAAAAGTGGATTAAAAAATGACGAAAGATATTTTTGAATAGTAAACTTATGTTTACTTCCAAAAATTCTGCAACAACCCTCTTATTAATAAAACAGAAAAAGAATATCGGTAATTGTCTGAAGTAGTTACATAGACGGTGTAGGTCTTGCAGAATGATTCGATACTTAGTAGCAATAGCTATTCACAAATTTTATTTATTTTTTTAAAATCTGTGCATGCTTCAGTATTTATCCTGAAAGACTGAAAATCCTATTACCTTATGTTGTCATATTGTAGGACTTCTTATCCTAACATTTCCGTACGTAAATGTAAATAGCTAGTTAGTAGTCTGTAGTATCTTAAGTAAACAAGGTTTAAAGTAAATACCCTTAGATGAACACGAAGATACAGGGTGTACACTTAATATTAAGTAAGTAGATAAGATAAAGAGAGCTGTTTCTTTGATAACAATGAAAAAGTTAAACAAAAATTAATTATTAATAAAAAAAGTATTGAATATTTTATATTACTTCTTTTATCCAAAACCGTAAGTTCTTCAGTCGAAAATATTAAGAATTTCTCGGCACTTTTTGAGCTTTTTGGCATTTTTTGAGTTCCGAAACAATCCATAAATAATAAATTTTGTTTATACAAAATAAAATGCACTGCAGTTTTTGATAAACTTAAGAATGTTTTTATCTTACCTGTCGATCCCTTTCATTTGTGTTTTATATATGCGTGGATCTTCTTTTGGCCAACAATCGCAACGAAAACAAACTTTTTTTGATGTTGATTTATAAAAAAATTAATTAATTATTCGAGATGCTCAACTGTAATTGTGTAAAATATATTGTAATAACTATAAATAATTGATAAACGATTATATAATTTTACAGAACAAATTGGTTAAGATAATATTAATGATTAAATATTAAAACAATTACGTGAAGAATTGTTCCGATTTGGTGTTATTTCCAAACGGGGTCCATCCTGTATAATTTAACTCATACGCGACTATAAACTTCTTGTTGTTTCTGAGAAATATGCTAATAATGTTGTAAAATATTTACTTTAACACACTGAATTTGTGTTTGAAAGTTCTGTCGTGTAAATACAACAAAGAGATATTTAGTCATTCATTTCGGTATGTTAGTAGCTGATGTGTATACTCGCGCATTATTTGGATACACAGTTTTAGGGTATACAGGGGATATCCAAAAACATTTACAGTGTTAAATTTTTGTAAAAATCCAGGAATAGAAGAGCACACCACACTAAATTTTGTACTCAAATTTTGATAATCCTTCTTTTTGTATTATTTTGTACTTTTTATTTGGAACTTGAAATTTATCAATCACAATTATTTACTTGTTCTGCCACAATGACAATTTTACCTATGTGGTAATTATGAATTTAACAAAATCTGCCTCATCTGGTCACTCATGAACTCCGGCAAATGAAAAAAAGGTTCGAGTTATGATTTATATTAAAGCAGAAACCACTTCATACTATAATAACCTAGGACAGGTCAAACGGTTATTGGACTGGCAATACTGTGGGGACAACCTGTGTAATTCATAAAGATCTAAAACGGTTAGTCAGGTTAATGACAAAGAATCTGTAAACCATCTTTTGATGGAATGTGATGCAAAATGACTCGATTTCGTACTTCAAAATGCTCGAAATGTACCCAGAAGTAATGCAGTTAATAATCTAAGGCCCTATCGTTATAATAATAATAATAAAGGTACTTAGGTATAACATTTCATTATCAGCGACAACTTAAAGTTCACCGAAGTTTGCAGTTAATTTTGTGTAAGCCTTACAAGATAATACCTGTGGTAAGCCACTGGTCACCCTTCTATGTCAACACAACACCTCTAATCTCCCAATTGGCATTGAGTTTCCTTTCATGGGTTTCTTAACAATGGGATAACCTTAGTTGTGGCAATTTTTAAATATTTTTATACGTCCATAAAAAGGTGTATCAGGTATTCGAACACATTTTGTAGTATGAGCTTCTCGACAATGAAATCCCTCGTGGAAAAAAACACGCTTCAACACTTTTACTAAACAGAAAAGCAGAGCCGGCCTTTGGAAGTTTCTATTACATTTGGATTAGTATTACTCTATTGTCACGTATTTTATATTTTTTATGAATATATTTTTTTATTTAACATTATCCTTTGCGCGGTATTGTACTAACATTGCAACGTGATATTAAGATCAATCAGCTACTCACAACTAACTTAAAATAATATTAATTTTAATCTTAATCTTAATCTTAAAATAATCTCGACGCGCCGTCAAGAAAATAGGGAGGTTTATAGATGAGGGTTGTAGAAGTTGTAGGATATTGTATGTCTCTGCCTCTGTTGAATCTCGCCGTGCCTCGATTCGATGTTAAATCTTCGATAGCTTGGGTTAGCTGGTTCGTAATTCTTTTTGCTGTCTGTTTTTCCGGCCTTACCGCCGTGAACCTTTCGATAAACTAAATTAAACATTTTTCTTGTTTAATAATGTATTGTAGAAAAATTTGTACAATGAGCTTGCAGTTGAACCTCCTGTCTCTTTGGAATTTTTTCACCGGTTGTGGCATTTTAAATTAATTGATTTTATTTAATTATATTGATTGTAAATTTTTACCACGTGGTGTTTTAAAGTTAACTTGCTTGTTCTCTCTACGAAGACGATGGACGAAGTCACCAAACGGAAGTGGTCAACAAATAGTTTAGTAATAGCAGCACTGATGTCAGCTTTTCTAATTGGTTTTGCTTATGACTTTATGTATGATTGGTTGCCTATAGCAAACCGCCTAATCTCAGGAAACCGAGTGAATAATTGGTTGCCTATAGCACGCGTCTATAATGAGGTTTTTAAATCAAGGATTGTATTAAAGGACATTACACAGTTAAAAAATACGGAATTTTCAATAACTACTTAGGAACTAACTACAACAGGATACTAACAGTATCGTTAGACTTCTATTACACTTTGTACACAAATTAACGTAAAGGTACGCCCACGAACATTGCTCTGCTTTTGTCACGCTCACTGTACCAACTCAAAAGACTTGGTTCTCTTGAGTCTTCTTTCTTATCCTACGTCAAGGAGATCCCTGAGGCAACTGGCAACAAACAATCGGGTTTTTCTGATGTGGGTTTCAGATCATAAGGGAGTTAAAGGCAACGAGGAAGCAAACTGCCTTGTCAAGAAAGGGGCAAATACACAATTTTCCGGCCCAGAACCCTTCTGTGGACTCTCCAAAGCCCACTTGAAGGAAGTGTTTCGACGCTGGGAAACAGATAAAATGAAATCTCACTGGCATAAAGACAAGCGAAAAGGCTAGTAAGCCTTTCGCCAAGGAAAGCTAAACAGCTTCTCGAGTTGGACAAGAAAGACTTAAAACTGGTGACAGGGCTCCTCACTGGAAAAACAAAAAGTACCTCTAAATAAATTACTGTTTATATATACTTATCCCCTTATAAAGAAATTTCTTTAATTCTATTTCTTTCTAAAAGTGAAAATTATTAAAATGTTTGCTTTGTTTGAAGTACCCACAGTGCATTGATTGCTCTTTTTTGTTAAATCTTCGTTTGCTTAAATCTTTTCCGACATAAAAGCTTCTTTGTTCTCGAGTTGGCAGCTGCCTCCTAGCATAATCATTTGAATAGTTTAATATTGTCTAAAGCAGCTATTAGTTTCCTAAGAATTTCGCCACTTTAGTCTCCCTTGGATGTCTTCAATCTCATTTTTTTATTGTTACTGCTACTAATGTCTGGGTTTGGGTTCCAAGAAAAATGTCTCAATCTTTAGTAGTGCAAGTGTGTGTGTGGTTTTATTTATCTGGAAACTTAATGTATCAGTGGCAGCGTGATTGTTCGACATGATGACTTTTATTGTTAACAAAGACACACTTACCAATTGAATGATTGAAAAAAGAAAACAAAATTTTTATTCCAGCTGCTACTGTCGTTGCAACTTGTTACTTAATTGTTCATTTAAATACTAAAAGTACAGAGATAATTATTGTTGCTGATCCAACATTGCCTTGACCTCTTTAATATAGTAGAGCAGATCAATAGATAAAAAATGATCATTGCATCTATTATCGTTTTACTCACCTCAATGTTATACTTCTTTTATTTTAACGATAGAGTTTATTACGATTGCTATTGACTGTAAATAAATCCTTGTAAAAATTTAAATCCTGGAACTTCTGTTGTTTGCAAACGAACATGATATAAATCAATACGGAGTCTTTAAAATTCCAATAAAGAAATTAATGCAGATTATAAAAACTGTACACGGTCACGGCATGTTTCCTCCATGTATAAACAAATGTTGAAAAAAATAATCATTAAAAATATCGACCTCAAATATATATGTGTTCAGTGGCGCACTGATTTTTTTTATCTTCGCCGCATTAGGGTACTTTCGGTAGTGAAAAATAAATTATGAAATTTGATAAAAATTAAAATGTATGTAGAAATATACTTAAATATTCTGATTTTGAGTAATAAAAGCACATTATCGTTTTATGATATTGAAATTAAAAGTCGTAATTTTTAATCTGTACATCTCGTGACCTAAAACACGAGCCGACCTGGTGTGACGTTATATAGGCAAAAACTGTCAGTTCAGTGTAAACACTTAAATAGCTAGGTACATATCTATTAACTTTAACTTCAAGGAGTAATAATTGTGTTCTTTCGTCAGTGCATTTCATTTGTACCTTTATATTTATTAAAATGCAAACCGGTTTTGTAAAAGCAGATAGTACGAATCTTCCAAAAATTGATTCAATTATGGTTGCATATATAGCTGTTAACGTTGAATGAGTGCCGGTCGTACATACACGACTGTTAGCATCTCCTCTTAGCATCCTCATGTACAACCGCATCTCGAACTCTACACTCTACAAAATAACTGGAAAGACATATGCTCTAATCATCCTCATTCGCAGGGCAATCGATAGATCGTGAATGCTAAAAAGTTTTTTCATGCGAATCAATGTTGCCCGGGCACACTCAATACGTATTTTGATTTCAACTGATGGATCCCAGTCCTCGTTTATCCTGCAACCAAGGTAGCTCGCACTTGAGACTCTGTCTAAATGACGTAGACACTGAATTCCTTTGCTTATTAGCATGTATTTGGTTTTTGCCGTGTTTATTTTCAAACCAAATACTTCGCAAGCTTCAGTTACTCTATTAATAAGTCGTTGTAGGTCATCGATGGACTGCGCGAGTATTACAGTGTCATCCGCGTATCTTATGTTGTTGAGAATTTGTCCATATATCACAACCTTGCAGTGTGGTTATTATTCTCATTTACATATCCATCTGAAGATAATGCCTTCCAGACCTCCATATCTAGAAAAAAAAATTCTGTGGGACGCCCTGTATGTTTTCTTCGGCTGAATGGATCTTTGCAGATCGTAAATGTTAAAAATGTATCAACCGGTTGATTAACGACCACCACCGTCCAGACTCCGAATGTTATTAGTCTGGACTCACTCGGTAACAAATAAAAATTAATGAATTTTTTTAGCAAGTATCAAAAGGGCTTCTTCTTATTTTACGATTCACAATATTTAAAATCCATTCATTTATTTAGAATGCGAACATTTACATATTGACAATATCGTCGTCTCTATCGTCTCTAATTGTTGCTAAAAAAAAAAGTAAATATAAAAACGACTTTAAAAACATACGTTTTTTAACTCGTCGACTGTCAATAATGAGTCGAAATTAAATTAGCCGATAATCGATGACGTTTTAAATGAAATATCATTATAATAATTATTAGTTTTTACTGTATGGATTTATTGTTAAACAGTTCATAAAATGTTTTTATTTTTTTCAGGGTCCGCCACCTCAAGGTGGTCAAATTAAATTTACAATAGCGGATACTTTGGAAAGGATAAAAGAAGAATTTAATTTCTTGCAAGCCCAGTATCACACGTAAGTACACATTTTTTTATCGCTTGCTCTAGTATTGGTTTTTTTATGTAATTTGGTTTATTATTTTTACTAATTATAAATTGCTCATTAAGTCCAGAATATCATTTAGGCGAATTTGATAACGGATTATAATCTTAATAAAATTAAAAATAATAAAAAATATATTAAATGTATAATAAGAGATATTACTTATTTAAATAAATGGCCGATAACCTTTGTCTTTGTCTTCGTTTTAACGCGTCGTTAAATTTTTGAGCTTTTTTTTAAGAAAGTATTGGTCCGACAGTCGTAACGAGCGGCTGTCAGCAGTCCTTTTTCCACGGCCATTAAACCTCGCTTGTTGTATTTCTTCGACCGTCGTTAGTGGCGAGTCTTTTCATTCGTTAGTTTCCACGGCTTTGAATTAATTTCATCGCTTGCAACCGTCGGGAAAAGTGCATTGTGTTTTTGAAGATAGAATAACCTATATAGATTTAGATATTTAGATTGTGCTGTCATCTTGAATACTGAGAGAAGTGATAGAGATTTAGGTATAAGTCGTGGGTGTGGGCTGTGTTAAATATGAGCTGTTATTAAAAAACATGTACGTGGGCTGAGTTTCGGTCACACGTGGGCTATGCGTGGGTTGTGCGTGGGATGGGTTTAATTTGCGGCGGGCCTTTGGTTACATTTGATCCCTTGTGCATCCTAAGGTTTGACCTTAGGCTTTCAACCAGTCTGTTGTTAGAAAATAGGTAGTGATATTGCTTAAAAGAGATTTCTTTGGATCAACCAGGGTTTGCTATTTTTCTTTCAATATGGATTTTCTGGAAGAGCAATCGCAAAGCGAGTGCAGATAATGCTTTCCGAATGTTGCGGAAGAGGTTTTACTGTTAACTTAAACAGTTCAGTGTCGCCAAATGATTTAACGTGCTGTAATGGCGGTTTGAATGTGTTATTAGCAATTACTAATAAACATTTAAATAAGCACGTCTTAATTTTCCGAGGAAAATATTATTATTGTCTGCTTTTGGAATTCAGAACTTTCCAACTATAACTCTACCGAGTTTTCCACTTAATCTTATCCATTAAAGTAATTAAAAATATCAGAAAATTAAAATGAAGGAGGTACGAAATTCAAGCAAATTGAAAATTATAATTTCTTTCTATTCTTGTAGTTTCCGTCGAGCGGCGTGAAAATTCGAGAAATGTTCGCCTTTTCCGATGAAAAGGATATAATTAGTGTATTATTACGTAAAAACTTTTCCAGAGTTAAAATGTCGGACGCTCTCTTTCGCTTTGTCGAATGCTAATTTTTTTTTTTTAAGTTTTCTCTTTGTTGTCATTACTAGAGACCGAAGTGCTTTTGGACTATTTATTAATCGCAATATTTAATTAATGGGACGTTTTCATTTCATACTAAAACTGTACCAGTAATTTCATTTGCAGTCTCTGACGTCCTTCAAACAGGAAATAGCGGTAGCGGGAAAAGTTTAACAAAGCTTTGCTTAAAAAAAACTTCGTTGGCGTAGAATTATATTCAGAAATTGCTCGCATCAAATGCTTTGAGAATATACAGTAGGTAGTCGAAAAATACTGATTTTTGAATAAAAAAAAATTTAATTTCGTCACTCAATTACAGTGTAAAATTCATGAATAAAATTACTCTTTAATAATTAAAAGTAAAGTATGGCTATCACTTGTCCATGTGGACTATTTAAAACGAACAATTAGTGCAGTGTCAACTAATAAGAAACAACGTACGTTCAATCGAGCCAATTAAAACACGAACATTTATAAGTGATCACAAACTATATACGTTCTAATCAGAATAAAGCGACGTTGCCAAGTATACATTATTTCTGTGGTATCAGCATAATAAGCGCGCCAAAAACCCAGTCGCTTAGGAATAACAAATTGCAACGTATTACTTGTTTGCATTTTGACAAATGTGCGCTTGGGTATTTATAAAAACGGTGTCTTTGTGAATATTTAAATAAGTATAAATACACTGCTTAACAATTAAATTATAATTTTTTGTAAAAAATGCATTTAAAAATGTCAGAAGGATGAAACCGTATGCTGTGTATGAGGGGATGGGAAACTCAGAGCTATGACACGACTTCTGTAGAAGCTGTCACGATGAGGAAGTGTCGGAAACAATGGTACATCTTCTCTGCCACTGCCCTGCCCTAGGCAGAAAACGGCTTTCTATACTAGGGCAACCAAACTTTGATGACTTATCTGATCTTAGCTCAGTTAGCATTAAAAGACACTTTCCATTAAAAGCTTCAACTGGTTTTCACGGTAGAGGGGGAAGGCCCTGCCGTCCATCATAACGGGCTAAAAGGCCTAAGTGGGTTCACTCCGAACCGCCGTTTTAACCTAACCTATGAACATTTATCTATAGTGAATATTTTTTCCATTTTTTTTATGCCTCGGCTGTTATCTTTTTAACAGGAGATTATTGGAATGTTGTTAACATTTTAGTCGAAGAGAAGTGCTTATATCTGCTGCATTTCTATTGTTATTAGCAAGAAGTTTTCTTATTTACGTCTGTCTGTCTGTCTTTACGACGATCACATGTAGTGCAACTAGAGATACGTGAAGGTTTATCTCAACAAGAAGTCGCTACGCGGTTAAATGTTTCGCAAAGCGTCGTCAGTCGAGCATGGAATCGATTTGTAGAAACTGTGTCTGCACAGTACACGCATGGAGGAAGACTAATTAAAGCCACAACACAAGCTCAAGACCGTTTCATAGTCCTGACTGCAAGACGGAACTCAACATTCACGGCTTCAAGAATTAACAGCTTTTTTAGACAATGCACTGGAGCTGTTATTTCTGGTCAGACTATGAAGAAGGTTGCATATACGTAATTTGATAGCAAGAAAACGTGCTACACGCCCACGGTTAACGGCGGCGCAGCGTGCATGCAGACATGGTTGGGCTACAAAACATAGAAATTGGAATCTTCAAAATTGGAGGAATTGTCTTTTATCCGACGAATCACGATTTCGTTTATAAACGTGTGATGGTCGAATTTTAGTCTGGAGAGGAAGAGGACAGCGGTACAATAAAAATTAAATGGCGTCAACCGCTCTTTTCGGTGGCGGATCAGTTTGTGTGTGGGAAGGCATATGTTATGATGGCCGCATTGATCTACTGGTCTTGATTCATGAAACAATGACGGCGTTAAGTTATCGCGACATGGTTCTAAAGCCAATAGTTGTAGCATTTGCTGGTGCCATAGGCGAGAGATTTGTTTTTATTGATGATAATGCTCGTCCTCACCGTGCAAAAATTGTAAATGACCGGGTAGAACATCATGGGATTATAAGAATGGAGTGGCCATCCTGCTTATCAGTTATAAATTGCATTGATCACCGGCTGAAATGTCCAGGCAATTAAATCGACTCCATCAACCTTCACAAACATTGCAGCACTTGGCTAACTCATTACAAGTCATTTGGGAAGGCATTACACAGTAGTTTATCAATAATTTAGTCTTTCAAATAGAGTAACAGCATTAAGGCGAGTCCGAGGTAGTCCTACACGATATTAAGTTTCGTATACAACTGTTGGAAGTTGTTATTTTCTTTAATTTGTCACTTTTTCTTAGACACCCATTTTGCTTTATTAAAGATAAGTTTTAGGTTGCTTTTGTTATTTACATCAAAATTTCAAAAAAATTTATAATATCTACTTCAATTGTTGAGCAGGTTATATTAATATTATTGAAATGTTAAATCTGACTTCAACTATACTATTATTAAACTCTGACAACATCGCAGTGACAAGTTTTATACGATAAGTAACATATTTCGTCAGTATAATCTTTTTTCCTATTTTTTTGTTTTGTGAGTCATTGGCGTCACAAATATAGAAATTATAATATTTACAATTATTATGGATTTCACAGAACGATTTTACTGTAATATATATATATATATATATATATATATATATATATATATATATATATATATATATATATATATATATATATATATATATATATATATATATATATATATCGGTACGTGCTAGCTATCTTTTGTTAATGGCTGACAAGCAAATATAATTAATTTTTCTATTATTTCGCTCAATAACTGGTATTAAATATTTAGCTGAAAATTTGTTCTCGTACAATCCAGGATTTACTCGTATCCTGAAATTGCTTTGCAAAAAATATACTAAAACATTGATAATATATAACAGATATTTTTAATAAAGATTAAACTTTCTAAATAACACAAATTTATATCACTACTTCTTTCACAATTATCCATCATTTCGTATGTAGATCAGGTAATACTTGAAGCGATAATGCCTGCTGCTCGCGTGATATGCACGAATGTAAAATTACCTCACTGGTACTATTTATTAAATAAAATTTTCAACGAATACAGGCGTAAAAGTTATTATTTAAAAATGGAAATTAATGTTTTTACCGATAAGAATTACTTGGATAATCACTTAAGTCAAGAATTTTAAGTTCTAGAACAAAAAACCATCGTGATACAATAAAAGCTGAAGCATTTCTGAATATACCGTAAAGTTATTATCCCTTATTGTTGGAAACTGTACAATTCCTCTCTAAGAAATTCCTTGATTTTTAAAACTATTCAATAAGACCCTGACGCCTACAAAAAATCAGCTGAAAAACTCATCCGATGTCGGGTTATCGATTTTGTTCAGCGATTATCACGCCATTGAGCAACAAAATTAATTCGATTATTTCTTCTTTTTCCTTCTTTAATGTAAGCAATTTGCTTGTTTTTCGTCGTATCCTCTGCCGTTCAATTATTAGAGATGTAGTCGCTCCATCTCTTGCGAGGTCTTCCAATGCTTCGGCGCCCTAAGGGCGACTTGTCTCTAGTTATTTTGACCATTCTGTCGTCATTCATCCGGTCTATGTGTTCGTTCCACTCTCTCTTTCTTCCCAGTATCCATTCATTTACATTGTCTATTTTACATGTTCTAATGTCCTCGCTTCTCTCCCTGTTAAAAAGAGTTTTTCCAGCGATCCTGCGCACTATTTTCATTTCGGTGGTTTCTAATATTCTCTTTGTGTTCGATGTATCTGGTCTAGTTTCCGCTGTGTATGTTAATATAGGTCGGATGACCGCCTTGTAGATTCGGGATTTGGTCTCGATTCCGATATATTTATTTCGGAGGATTGTATCGTTTAGGTAAGCTGAGGTTCGAGCTGCTTTTGACCCTTGGTTTCTTACCTCCGCCTAGATGTCACCGTATCCTGATATTTCTATGCCTAGGTATTTAAATTTCATCTCCTGTTGTATAATTTTATCATCCACAACCAGTTTGCATCTGATAGGTGTTTTTGAAGTTGTCATGCATTTCGTCTTTGCTGCAGATATCTTCATTTTTAGACTTTTTGCCGTCGTGCTAAATTTGAATTTAAATAGTAATCTCTTTAGGTCATTTTCGTTTTTTGCAATCAGAACAGCATCAACGGCATAGCATAGGATTTTGACGTCTTTGTTCCCCATTTTATACCCTTTCAGATTACGAGTGCTTTTTATTATTTTGTCCATAACGATGTTGAACAATAAGGGGCTAAGGGAATCTCCTTGTCGAATACCACTATTTACAGGAATTTCTTCGGTAGTTGTGCTATTAATTTTGGCTTGTATTTTGTTTCTCTTATAAATATTTTCGATGGTTTTTATGATGTATCGGATTTGCCTGTTGTATAGAAGGTGTACCACGTCCTCCAGTTGTATTCGGTCAAACGCCTTTTCCAGGTCTATAAAACACATAAAGACTGGTTTGTTATACTTGATGGATTTTTCAGTTATTTGTCGCAGTACAAGATCTTCCTGATCTGAATCCTTGTTGTTCATCGATTATTTAAATGATAAAAATACTGATTTAAGCTGGCATGTACGGTTTTTGAGTATACCGGTCGAAAACTCCATTTCCAGTTTTCTATTTTGTTGTTGACTCTAGGGACCTTAACAATCTTTGCTGCGATGAGCAACAAAATTAAAATAGTTTATTTATTAGGTAGAAATCGCGATTTAAGTTAGCATGTTCGGTGTAAATTTTGAAAAATATATTTATTTTGGTATGGTTTTTCAGCAACAAATTTTGGTCCATTTCGTTTTTTCAGATCGTTTGATATTTGTTGTCTTCGCCTGCTTAACGTGAAGCTCATTGTTAGCGATTTTTCGGGATCGGTTCGAGCAACAAATTTAGCAACCTTTTTTCAAGTTCCGCCCATTTGGCATCGCCAGTTTTATGGAGCTCTGAGTCGTAAATATTTGTCAATAATGAAGGGGAGGAGTTTGCGGTTGATGGCTATTTTGAGATCTTTCTCCATATAATTAGGGTATATGAAAAGTGTATCGAGCTAAAATAAGACTATGTAGAGAAATTAAGGTGTTTTATCCCAAATCTTTTGTGTTTTCATTGTTTGTTCCGGTACTTCTGGAACTATCCTCGTACTAATGTTGACCAAATAAATAAGTCTTCGAGTAGTCGTTCGGATTTTAAAAATGTATGGGTAAGAATATCGTTTCCCCTTGTATTTTTTGCTAAAGTATGTAATTATATATTTGTAGAGGATTATTATTTAGAACAAAAACTTTGTTACTTCCTAATGATTCTCAATCACTTAAAACACTCCTCGGCTATTACTCATTCAATGAACTCGGAAAATATGGAGAATTCCCAAGAACGTTACTTACACACCAGTGGCGGAGCGTCCTAATATATTCGAAGATTTACTAATAATGTTGGATATTTTCGTAGTCGTTTAACCTTTCCTCTAATAGTGATTAAATAGCTGTCCATGTGTAGATGCAAATTTATCCTTTGGACGTATTTAATTGAAGCTGATATAAGGTCCTGATTTTCCCAGTGGAACAAGTAAATGAATTTGTGTACTTGGGTTCAATGTTTACGAGACATGACAGTGACATTGAGCGAAGGGTGGGAAGGGGCAGGAAAACAGATGAATGGGGCACTGCATACCTTTATGAACAGCCAGGAAGTGTCAAAAAAGGCTGTGCATAGAGGTGTGTTGGTTCCTACACTTATGTACGGTAGTGAATCTTGGGTTTGGCAGAAGAAGCATGAAAGTAGATAGGTAAAGGAATGCTGAGATAGTTTGGACAAGTAGAAAGGATGGATGAAGAAATATTGACGAAACAAATTTATAATGTTAGTGTGAATGGACGGAAGGCGGTAGAGGTCGACATCGGCGAACTTATCTCGATCAGATCAACATTGGTTTGAAGAAAGGCCAGGTCAAGAATACCAACAAATGACGAGCATGTATGAGAGCACTGATGAAAGTAGAGGAAGCAAAAGATGTGTGTAAGAACCGTAGCGGAAGTGGAAGGAAGTGGTCTCTGCCTACCCCTACGGGAAAAAGGCGTGACTATATGTATGAAAACAGAAGAGTACCTTACAGCTAAAAATTGACTTGATACGCAGGTGGCAGCGATCATGTTAAAACGTTAGAAATTACCCAATGGTTAAGCCACTGGCGGATATAAACTATCGTTCACATTAAATTTATCGCGCAAAGCAATAAAAGAAAACGATTTAAACGAGCGAATGGCTCGTGAGAAACATTTTTTTTACATTTTTCTGTGTTCATTTTTTGTTCGTTCAATTATGATTACATTTAATAGAAATTGTAATTAATTTCGCTCAGTGGGAACGTTTATTGTGTATATTATTGTTGATTACTAGGCACTGTTTTTATCATTGCTAAATATTTCTTGGAATACGGCTGTTTTCTATTTGTTTATTAAAAGGGAGCTTTCCACGTTGCTCCATAAATCACATTTAGTATTTTTTTAGCATTTAAATATTTATGAGACGAAAATAAAAATTTGATACTAATTTTCCGGCTGCTTCTAAAGATTCGGTATCTAGAAACGATGTGGAGTTTAGTAAAATTAATTAAATTTGACGTTTGTATTATCAAACTTAAGTGGCTGTCAAATAATATAATTACTGCATATTTTAAAATTTGCGATTAGGGACGATTCATAAACCATGTAACGCGTTATTAACATCCCAATGGAAGTTATAGTAATGAGTACGATTTTACGAATCCCGAATTTTGACATATCTCCACATTTCAAGGTCCCCAAAGTCGAGTACAATAGTTTTTAAGTGGACGTCTGTGTGTGTGTGTGTGTGTGTGTGTGTGTGTGTGTGTGTGTGTGTGTGTGTGTGTGTGTGTGTGTGTGTGTGTGTGTGTGTGTGTGTGTGTGTGTGTGTGTGTGTGTGTGTGTGTGTGTGTGTGTGTGTGTGTGTGTGTGTGTGTGTGTGTGTGTGTGTGTGTGTGTGTGTGTGTGTGTGTGTGTGTGTGTGTGTGTGTGTGTGTGTGTGTGTGTGTGTGTGTGTGTGTGTGTGTGTGTGTGTGTGTGTGTGTGTGTGTGTGTGTGTGTGTGTGTGTGTGTGTGTGTGTGTGTGTGTGTGTGTGTGTGTGTGTGTGTGTGTGTGTGTGTGTGTGTGTGTGTGTGTGTGTGTGTGTGTGTGTGTGTGTGTGTGTGTGTGTGTGTGTGTGTGTGTGTGTGTGTGTGTGTGTGTGTGTGTGTGTGTGTGTGTGTGTGTGTGTGTGTGTGTGTGTGTGTGTGTGTGTGTGTGTGTGTGTGTGTGTGTGTGTGTGTGTGTGTGTGTGTGTGTGTGTGTGTGTGTGTGTGTGTGTGTGTGTGTGTGTGTGTGTGTGTGTGTGTGTGCGCGCGTGTGCGCGTGTGCGCGTGTGTGCGTGTGTGCGTGTGTGCGTGTGTGCGTGTGTGCGTGTGTATGCGTGTGTATGCGTGTGTATGCGTGTGTGTGCGTGTGTGTGTGTGTGTGTATGTACGTATGAGCGTATGTGCGTTCGGAATTATTTTTCGTCTCGATTATCTCGAGAACAAAAAATGATATCGCCGCGAGACCAATTGCATTCGACGCATAATTTTTTTTTTTATGAAAATAGTCGCCAAAAGGGTAGACCTATCGTGTGGGCCGCGGACGGCCCGCACTGCGACTATTAGAAGGGGAAGGGATTATAGAAAGGAAATGATTGTGGACACGCTTTTTAATTACTCAACTTAAAACTGATTAGATTTCCAGCAAAATCGATCAAACTGTTTTTTATGGAGATTAAAAAAACTGAAAAAAATGGTAAACTTTTGAAATTATTTATTGTCTCGATTATCTCGAGAACAAAGATTGATATCGACGTGGGACCAATTGCATTCGACGCATAATTACGCAACTTAGAACTGATTAGATTTTTAGCAAAATCGGTCGAGTTGTTTTTAAGAATGGTACCTAAATTTTTCAATTCATAAATTATACTATTTTTAATACAGCATTTTAAGATATAGTTAAGCAATAAGATTATTGCATGTTAGGAATATTTGTATGAAAAATATGATGGCAATATTTCGTAAAAAGAGATAGTTTTAGAAAACAAAAATAGGAATTGGAGAATTCTAAACTTGTCAGTATTGAGAGAATAGCATTGACGACTCTATAACAGTGAAAAATTATTGTTAGTTATAATCAAGCATTGTTCATAACAATTAAATATTTTTACTAACAAATGATTATTGATCATAATAATTAAAAAAACTTTCAATTGTTATAAACAATTGAAAATAGCTCCCGCTTATGAAATGATAAAAAAAGTTTAAAAGAATACGGTTGACATAAATAATATAATAATTTTAATAATAATAATTATAACAACAAAACATGATGGTATTTTTTCATTCTTTCCACTGGGAAGTTAGTCGTATGAACCACTCGGGTCGCACCCAGACCACTGATATTCCGAAATGTTTTAATCCCCCCTTGTAGTTTTTTTCACCCCCTTCCCTTCCATGAATCATTTTTAGTATCGACTATTTTCTGAAGAAGTAGTTCGTTACAAGTACTCGTGAAATCGCTGAAGTCATCATCCCCAGTATCTCCGCAGGGGATGATCCTGCAGCACCATGACTCGTCTTAGCTACCCCACATTTTGATGTTAAAAAAACAGACTAATTATGGGGCACAAAATTTTTTAATTCGGTACAAAATTAGCACATAAGAAGTACAAAAATTATAGCCCTTGAGATTTGAAATGGGTAAAAAGGTAGTTGCAGGTGCACGGCCCTACTTTCATGACTTTCCTAATGAAGATGCATCGATGGTTCTTATCACTTATGCTATTGACATGCTTGAGAAGATAGATTGAAGAATGGCATTGGCAAAATGCTTACTAATTAGAAGTTTTTTTTCTATTTCCGTGCGTCTGCCCAATTCTGGAGAGGTTTTTTCAACAGCTGTCTTTATGTACTGCAGCCAGTATTTGCATTTGCTCAATGATTAGCTTCAATTAAAGTTTCGCTTCGGCAATTGGTAATCCGATCAACTGGCTTCTTGGTTCCACCAGGGTCCCATTTCTTGCCAGTTCATCGGCTACCTCGTTTCCATTTATCCCTGTATGTCCAGGACACCATGTAAGAGTGACACCTTATTTGCAGTCGCTAACGCAGTGAGGGCCTGCATGCAGTCCCACACCAGTCAGCGCCCTTAATGGTAATTAAAAATGCGAATGAAGCAGGTTTTTTCGGTGGATTTTTCGTATAACCACGTTAGCGTCAGCTTTAAAAGGGAATATCGTAACGGTCACTAAAACAACTCGTTAATTTTTTCTTTTCCGAAATTTTAGAAGCAGCCTCGTAATATTATTTTCTGGAATTTAAATCTTAGCCATTTGGAAAATGTTCGTTTTATTTTCTAAATATCTTGCTGTATTTTTTTGTTGTTGTGTAAATGGTGAACATGTAATAGTACTCGGTACACAATTACTTCGTGATTCGAAAAATGTTAAATCCGACGTTATAAAGAGAAAACGTAATAATAATAAATTAAAACGATTGACTCGCCTGTCCCGTAAGGCTATTTGCGTGTGTTATTACAATTTCGCTATTACACTGTAATGACACGACAGGGTCGGGTGGAAAAACAAAACATTTACTATTTTCATTGTTACTTTGCCGTTGTATTCTAGATGCAACGGCTTGAATGAATCCGATTATTACGATTATTTATAAATGTTGGCTCCAGGGCCGAAGTAATGCATTAATTAGTTGTAAACTAGTTGTAAGTTTGAATCCTTTGAAACGTGGACTGTATCTGGTAATTGGCCCGAGGCTTACAACTAACGGAAAAACGATTCAGAATATAACAGCCAACTTGTAAAGAAAATCGACTTACCATAGAATGGAACTTTGTAGATTATGTATAACTTAAAGGTTAAAGAAATTAAAGTGACTTGAATTTTTAGTCTTCTTATTTTTTCTAAGAGAATATCTTGTTATTTTTTTAAAGCTGTAGCCAAAGTCTATCCCCTTGCTTGATCCCTGTTAAGACTTGTATCTTGTTGAAAAGCTTATTGTTTGCTATTATAAAGGTGCTATTTCCGACGTTCATTTTCTAGCGATATCAATTGTTTTGGGATTCAAATTCCTCTCCTTTAATAATTTCAGGACATCGCAAAGTCAATAAGTAAATAAAGCACATTCAGGCAGTTTTGTTATACTCGATGTTTTTTTTCACTATTTGTCTTAAAATGAATATTGCATCTATGGTGGATCTATTTTGTCGAAACCCCTGTTGTTCTTCGATTATGCCAGTCTGTATAATTTCTTCTGCTATGATTTTTGTGAATACCTTTGAAGGTGCGCCAAACAGACGTAACAGACTCAATTTTGTGTGTTGATTGTTTCTCCTCTTTTGAAAATTGGGATTGTGATGCTTTGTTTCGACTGTTCTGGCACTTTTGTCATATTGTATATTTTATTAAATAGAATCGTCCGTTAATGCGTCACACCCATATTTGAGCAGTTCATTATGAATATTATTCAGTCTTGGTGCTTTCCGATTTTTCAGCTTAGTCACTACTAGTTTAATTTTTTGTTTTGTTATTGTCTGGTTTTGGTCCTCTTTGTCTTCGTTGTAATCATTTTTACGTTCCAGTCCTATTATTTCGTCTATGTGTGTGTGTGTGTGTCGCTATATAGAGTTTCAAAGTATCTCTCCCATGTTTCTGATGTTATTGCTTTGGTTTTTATATTCGTTAATTGGTTTTTTGCGGTTTCGTAGCTTACCCCATATCTTTCTTTGACCTCCGTATCGAATATTTCTCCCAGAAATCCCTTTTGATTGCCTGAATTTCTATGTTTACTCTGTTTCTCGCAATTTTGTATTATTAGTTATCTCGAAAAAAATATTAGTTTGACTGATAATCATCAAATGGATACTATTTTGCTCAATCAATTAAATTCTGTTTTTCAAATAATTTAGATAATGTAGTTTTACCCGTTTTGAAAATTTGCTGATGTATCGCAGCTAGTTATCACATGTAAAATTAAGATATGATTTTGACATTTCGGACGAGCAGATACACTTTTAGATGAATAAATTTCTGTTTGCTGTTGAGCCTTTCCAGATTTTAAAAAATAAATAATTGTATCGATCGCAGTTCGGGCAGTAAGTTATAAATAATAAATCAACATCTTCACCAACAAAACAATAGTTGTATTTACAGATAATGTTACGCGGGCAAATAAAAATAGGGACTCACTTTCTTTTGAGTTATATTCTCAGGATCGTACATTTGGTATGCATAAGTTGCACAAACCAATATTTTAAACGTCCAATGATTTATATAAAAGGGGGACCGGAAAGTAATCTCGTTTCTGCGCAGGTTGATATTCGTATCATTTATCAGCTCACTGTGTACTTCAAAGTTGTGCCAAAGACATTTTAAGGTTAGAGTGATTTGTTTACTCGTAAATAGTTAAATTTAAATTTTGTTTGCAATGTATGGTGAAATGGCAGGACCAAATACCAGAAGAGGTACATATTCGGCATTGTATGCTTTTCACAAGGGTAGTAATGCAACAATTGTTTATCCAAATGTATTAGTCGTTCGTAAATGCCAAAGGTGGTTTTCTTTCCGACTCTTATCATTCAGGAAGTCCAGCAACTTTGGACAATGACATGTTAAGGGCGGAAGTAAAATCAAATCCAAGAACATTTGCAGCAAATTGGAAAAATAAGCAGAGCAGGTGTTTGGGTCCCGCATAATCTGGCCAAAGAAAAGGAAGTTAACCGATCCAACACATGCAACTTATTGATACAGCGGCAAAATACAAAAGCATTTTTTGATCGCTTGATCACTGTAGAAGAAAAATGGGTCCTCTGTGATAATCCAAAACGCAAAAGGCATTGGTTCTCTCCGAATAAATCGCCACGAAGTACAGCTAAGCCAGGTTTACATTCCAAAAAGGCGCTTTTGCGTGTATGGTAGAGTAATTACGGGATCGTTCATTTTGAAGTGCTGAAACCTAGACATACTTCGAATGCAGACCTTTACTGTGAACAATTCGATCGAGTGAATCGATCTTTAATTGAAAAGTGACCGGCGATTGTCAACAGAACAGGCGTTATTCTGCAACACAATAATGCAAGAGCGTACTGCGCAAGACGAACCCCTTGAAAAAATAATAAATTGGGTTGGGTAGTATTACCTCACCCACCATACTCGTCCGCTTTTGCGCAATCGGATTTTTATTTATTCCGATCGCTAACATTTTTTTAAGTAGCAAAAAATTTGAAAATTGGGATGCTGTACGATGTACGTTTATCAAAATTTTATATTTTCTGGAAGATTTTTAACAAGTTTTACACACATGTGTTTTGTGTTTTTTTTCTGTTATTGATAAATAAGAAATTTTTTCAAACATTCATAAATTTATGAAACACAAACTGTAAGTATGTTGTGTTCCTTAAAAAGGCCTCTTAGTCATTGTTTATACTCTGGGCCAAGGACACGCATAATCTTGTTTTGTAAGACAAAAGTGCCATCCATTTACTTACCCATAAAAAAAGACCAAACTTTAAAATTGAAACTGAATTTAAATAAGAATTTACGTAATTCATGTGTTCATTCCAATTGAAAAGAGTCAATTTTAATACCCAAGCAATAATTAATTGGTTGAGTCATTTATACAAATATTGTTACCATTATAAATAAGAGAATCACGAAAAGAAATGTTCGAAGACTTAGTTTTAAGCAGTATGTTTTGTTAACATTAACATTTAAGAGAAGTTTGTTTGATACCAACCACTCTTCAATGCGACCTAGATTGTAACTAAAATCATCTTGCAATGCGGAGACGTTACGTGTTTCAATGAATAGCGTACTATCGTCAGCTTAATTTAAAAGACAGTGCTAGCGATCTTCCGGAGCATTCGGGAAATTATTAAAATAGATTAGAAAGAGAAGAGGTCCTAGTAGACAAGTTCATTTTAAAGTGGTGGGTAGAGGGTGAGTGCGCGAGTCACTGCTCGCACTACCACTCAATACGTCTGTTTACTCGACCAATTGTTTATGCTACCTCTATACTACCGCTGAAGTTATCCGCCGTAGGCCGTGGACAAGAGTGTAGTGGGTCTACTCACTTCGCCTCGTTCTGCAAGCGCTCGCTTCCGTATCATTAATTGCTAATGACCAAATTTATAATGTAATTGTAACGGCTCATGCTTTTATTATAATTTTCTTCATTATTATTATTATTTTTATTACCCCCATCAATTTTTTTTATTAATTATAAGTAGGCATGGCCTACAATAATTTTTGTCTGATCTATTGCTGTGATAAAACATACCGTTACCAGAAAAATGCAGTAAAAACCGATAATTTCGACTTTTGACCTTGAGTAAATTTTTTGGTTGACCGCATTAACTCTAGACCGAGTTCAGTGCTATTTCTGTTAAATGATTTTTAAGAAAATTCAAATATTTGTCTAAACAATAATACATTTGTATTTGCGGTAATCTACGAATTATTATTTATTTCATGAGATCAATAACAAAGTATTTTTTCAATTTTTTCACGTAACTAGTGCGTGCGACTGAAAAATATTTTTGCGTGAAAAAATAAACGCAGCGTCGCCAAGCAATAACTGTAATTGAAAATTAAGAAGTTCTCCGTGTTCACCCATGCAATTTTTTTGTTCATCACAACGCATCCATTCATTTGTATTAATTATTATAATTTGTCCTTTTTCAGGTTAAAACTAGAATGCGAGAAATTAGCTAGCGAAAAGACTGAAATGCAACGGCACTACGTCATGGTGAGTTGAACTAAAAAATTTATTTTTAATTCCGTAATAATAAATTACTCTCTTGAAGATTTTTTTCTTCTAACTCTGACAATTCTCACGGGTCTTATTTGTCGGGTGTAGGATTTGTGTACCAGAATAAGATTTTTTTTTTGTAAAACGTTAATATGTGTACAGAGTGAGCTTGCGCGCCCCCCGCGCGCAAGCTCCATAACTTTTTTCTAACTTAGCTGTCGACCTGATCTTATTTTTTTGAAAATATGGGTCCAACAATAAAAGGCACTTTTTAAAATTATTTCTATAAAAATACGGGATGTCCTAAAATAAGAAATACGGTTAATATTTGGAAGTGGGGTCCACCACATTTTTAAAGAAAAGACATCGAAACATTAACATTAACATTTCGTAACCATTTTTAAATGCTCTAAAAACTATATAAAAAAATTTAAAAAAATATTGTGTTGTAATTTAATATTTTTTTAATTTTTGAAAAAAAATAAAAAAAAATGTATTTTTCCAATTAAAATTAAAATATAGTAATATTTATGATTTATGGTTTTTTGTGGGTGGTTTTTAGGTTGGTTTAAAAAAAATTATAATTTACATATATTTTTTTAATTATGATTTTTAATTTTTTAAGTCAAATTAATAACTATAATAATATTAGCATATAGACCCTGCGCAAAAATGTCACGCAAATTCGTGAAACTTTTCACATTTTTTTCATACAAAAACACCTAAGAGAGTACGTTATATTTTAATGTTGTGTCATTCTTGCGCTAATCTCTGTATCGTTACAATTTTAGTATAAAAAAAACCACCCCAAACTTTACTTTTTCGTGTCCAAAACAACAACTCATAATCTTTGTGCTCAGTATTGGGCGACGTCAATGGCGTTCTGTTTAGCATTCCATAAATCATCTATAGAGCAGTAGTTGGGGCATATTCTGCAACTCGTGAGATACCGGCATGGGAATGGGTAATTTTCAGGGGGTTCTTTACCAACCATCTTAGCGTGATTTGAGCCTTTCCTGTGTCACAGGTCGCATCGGTGAGCTGGCAAAGCCTGCTGCTCTGTAGAGTGCTGGTAAAGATGTTGCTTTTGTGCACCCGGTGGTTATTCGGCATGTCTCATTGAGGGTTATGTCGACCTTTTTGGCATGGCTATATCTACTCCATACTCGACAGGCGTATTCTGCAGTGAAAAAACATAAAGCCTCTGCCGTTCTTTGTAGCACCGAAGGTCGAGCACCCCACTTGCTGGAGGCGAGTTTCTTGAGTGCATTGTTTCTTGTCGATACTTTTTACCTCGTCTTAATGCAGTGCTGTTTGTAATTAAGCGTCCGGGCTAATATAACACCTAGGTATTTTGGGAATTCCGTGAGTTCCAGCTCTCTACCCTGCCATCTGACTCTAAACCTCCGTCCTGTCTGCTTGTTCCTTAAATAAAAGGCACTTACTTCGGTTTTAGTTGGGTATATTCACAGAAATATTTATAACTCCAGACCCGTTCAATATGATCTAACCAATTTTTTTCCAGTCGATTTCTCTAGCTCAGTGCATAAGACATAGGCAAACTCATAGACGATGGTACATTGCTTACTAGGATTTTTTGTTCTGCTACTTTGTATAATTACGGAAATTTGTTACAAAACAATAAATGTACTTTCAATAATTGTACAAGTGTTATAAGCGCCGTGGCTTAAAAGGGTTATTAGATAATTCTTAAGGGTTATAAATCCAAGAATTACGTAACCACCGAGATTAATTGTGGACTGTATATTTAGAAGGGGGTGTAATTAACTCAAACCCAAAAACTTGGCTTTCTGTTTCGTACCAAGAGCTATTTCACTTTCAGTCAGCTGCTTATGATCTATAAAGCACAGATCTGACCTGTCCTGGAATACTGTTCCCATATTTGGAGTGCGGCACCTAAACATATCCTGAATCTATTGGATTCCGTCCAAAAAAGAGCAAATCGTCTTGTCGGTGATGCCTCGCTTACAAACTCGCCCAATTCTCTGAAACACCGCAGAAAAGTTAGCGATTTGTCTCTATTTTATAGATATTTTCATGGGCGATGCTCTTCTGAAACATCAACAATGGTTCATTACAGGATAACCGGCCTTAATAAAATAGGGACTTACCTTATGAGGAATGCTCGTTGTTTCCGTTGCAAGTAATACGAATTCCTACTGTGAGTTTCCACAGCGTACCCACAACGTACTTTAACAAGATAGTTAGAGAGACGGCACTGATATCCACTTTCTGAAAAAAAAACAAAAACTGAAAGCCGCTCTAAATGAATGTTTAACTCGAATTCGTTCTCTGCTATTCTTTGAGTGACTAAAATGTGTATTCTGAAACTCAAAAATGATAAAAACTATTTTTGTGTTAAAATTAAAACATGCCGCCGATTCGTAGAAATAAAGAGCGTGGCGCGAACAATTGTTAATATTGAATTTTACTCGCGAAGAATCAGTAAATATGGTCTTCTGTGTTGGCGAAGCTGACAGACATCATTTATTAGCAAGCAGAATCTATTTTTATAAATAAATAGACAGGGTGGCACCAAAATAACGTTGTTTTTGAGAATGTATCGAATTTTACTTGAATTCGTGGTTTCTTTGAACTTTTCGATGCCTCGAAATAATTGATTGATTGCAAAAAGTTTTTGAACCGTCTGTCTTTTGGTTTCGGTTGCTTAAAAACCACTTAACTTTGAGTAATTTAATAAAACGATCCTTTTCTATTAATACACCCTTCGAAAAATTTGGAATGATCTTCCTGTCTTTCGGTACGGCAAAGAAACCCTCTTACAAATTTACTTGACACCCCTCGCTAATAAATTTTTCGTTTTTCTACCAGAAAAAGGATCCCATTTTCGTTGAAGAATTGCCATCTAATGAGATTTGCCGGTATAGGCCTTTGTGTACTTCAGAATTCCGATGATATAACAATAACAGATGGATGTCTGAAAACGTAGTGGTAGGAAAGGCCTTTGTTCGACGAATTCTGGATGCCTTCTATTACACGGATGTGCTTTCTGCAAAGAACGAAAGATTTATCAGAGTCGTATTGGAATCTCTTAAAAAGACAAATCACTATTTTAAATTTATTTGTGTGACGATGGTTTTTTTTATTCTAAAATAATTGTCTTTTAACATATTGACGAATAAATTACTCTTAAAATCGATGATTTTAAAAACTCAGTGCAAAAACTAACCAATATTTTATTCTTATCTTCCTATACTGCATAAATCACTGAGATAATTACAAATTTCTATACTTTTTATAATATCACTTTATCTATTCAAAACTAAACTAAAAACTGCGACCTCCATATTTTCTTTTTATAAATCTAAATTAATTATTCTAGAAAGTGGACATCTATTCGAGAGTTTTCCAAATACTCTAAAATCGCTCATTTGATGACACCAAAAAAAAAAACGAATCGTTGCCTCCAGCGAAATAATTGAACAGGGACGGACTGCAATTCGTAACAATATTTTTATTGCAAATAATATTTGTTGAAAATTATCTCTCTTTGTCGAATCCCGTGCAATAGCCTTGGATATATCTAAAACCTTTGACCGCATTTGGCACCAGGCATTGTTAAGCAAATTATCGGCCTACGGTCTCCCAACCAAACTGCGCCAATGGCTCAAGAGAAAATTCCAGCAATATGATATGTTTCCAGCAAGATGGAGCACTGCCACGTTACCTAACCAATGTCCGACAGTACCTAATATTTCCAAATCGGTGGATAGGTAGGCGAGAATCGATAGAATGGCCGGCACGATCACCTGATCATATGCTATTAGACTTCTTCTTAAGGGGATATGTAATATGGTATACAAATCTAAACCACTGGATTTAGCTGATTTAAGAAGAAGAATAACGCTTGCGATTACGTCGATCAAACCATAGATGTTGAATAAAGTTAGAAGTTATTTAAGATTAAGATGTTGCCAAGGCGTTTGGGGCGAGCATTTTCATTATCTTCATTAAGATTCATGTTTCTTTGTTTTGTTACAGTATTAAGAACTTACAAGTTATTACTTAATAAGTTTTTAATTTGTTGTGGCGAATTTCATCAATAATAATTGAAATAATAAATTTATTCCATTTGGCTGTTTCACACTGTTTACAGAGGTGGAATCTGCACTGTATGTTTACCTTGTATTTAATAGTTTTTTTTTCTCAACTAAAAATTGTATCTTGATATATTTGGCATGCTTGTAAAAAAACAGTTGGAGTATCGAATTGCCATTATGTAGAAATCGTTGATGATGGCATGTTGTTATATTCTATTAACCGTAGCGGGCGAGTCGCAAGAAGCAACGTAAAAATCGACAATTTAATATAAAAAGAAGAAGAAGAAATCGCTATTTACGAGGCAGTTTCGCAACCACGATTCTCAGGCGACTAATAACGAATATCGAAGGTGATGATCTAACAATAAAAAATGGCAATAAAAGCGTGAAAGAATCAAGAAAACCGAGCGCTATCCACATAGTTGCCGGTTGGTGGATGTATGACGAAGATTCGAATGATTTAACAGCATTAACATCTTTATCAAAATGTGAAGTTGGTACTTTTAAAGCACTGGTGATTGTAACTTTGAAAACATAATTGTTAACAAAGTTGGGTTTGTTGATCAAGCGATTTAGCTCCCTTTTGTTGTTTGAAGTAGTTGTTACAATTTAAGTATAGAAATAATACTTCAAACATAATTTAGTTAAAGGTTTGTACATTGTAAGTCACAAAACTCTCTATGATTTAATCAAGACTTTCAATATTTGAAATATCTTGAAGAAGGAGAAGCCTTTTAGTTTTATTTCAAATTGCTGTCACTCTTTAATAATCAACTTTTTAATTTAATCAAGAATCTCAGCTTTTAATCCTTATAATTTTGATTTAAGGAAAAGCTTCTTTTTGTGTTGGTATTGGGCGAAAATTAATCCCTAATGTTTATTTAAACCAAAATCAGGCTTTGTCAAAAATGGCAGTCGCTCTTTATTAAAAAATTTTTAATCTAACCAAGAACCTCAACTATTAATCCACAAAATTTTGCATTAAAGAGAAGGTTTTTGTTAGTATTGAACGAAAATCTAATCCTATTATTTATTTAAACCAAAATCAGGATAAATGACAGTTGCTCTTTATTGATCATTTTTTTAATCTAGATTAGATAAGATGGGATGGGAGGCTTTTTAAAAGTATGCACTTCGATATGATGAGGTCTATGGAGCTCCTGCCCCAATTATTTTACCAACTTCCAGAGGTTGTTAGGTCTTCTGATGTAGCTCTCTGGCTCAGGTTTTTCTTTTCCCAAGCACAGGAAACGGGACCTTGTCAGTGCCTCGCAGTGACATAGAACGTGTTCCGCCGTCTCTTCGGCATTCACTGTTTTCAGCTCCTCCTAACCTACAAAGGTGTTTGCGGAGTCGCCAATGTCCTGCTTTTTTATGGTGCTTTTAAGGATTTTAGAAACTCCACATTGGGGTTCAGGTCCGATGGGGACTGTTTCTGAGCCCGTTTTGGTATCCTTTTAACCCCAGTGTCCTATGATCCATACCAGTATGACATTACTTATCTCTGATGTGTCCTCCAGGGCAATCCATCACGTTTCGAAGATGCCAATACCTTTAGCATGGCTTGGCTATAGTAGCAGATTGCTATTCTTTTTTTTTCAGTCTAACCAAGATACTTAACTTTTATTCCACAAAATTATGCTAATCAAGAACCTTAACTTTTAATCTACAAAATTATGCATTTTGTTAGTATTGGGCGAAAATCGAACCCAAATGATTATCCCAACCAAAAGCAGGCTCTGTTGTAAAAGATAGCCTCTCTTTATTGATCAACTCTTAAGTCTAACCAAGCATCTTCACTTTGAATCTTCATAATTCTGCGTTAAAGAGTAGATTTTTATTAGTTTTGTGCATTTTTATCCAAACTAAAAGCAGACCCAGCTACAAATGGTAGTTAATCTTTATTTAGCAATTCCTCATCTTCATCTTCACGAAAATCGGTATCAATCCAATTTAATGCTTCCAAAGCGCAGTAATTTGTTTGGCTTGCGTTTACACTTTATCTAGGTCGTTGGTACCTGTCATTTGTCAATCTTCTAACGATGTACAATTTACAGATAAGTTTTAGCTTGGAGTATTGTTTCTGTATTTTTTATAACACAGGTCCTGACAATACTAACCACAATGATGGATTGGCAGCTTATTTGCTTGTCCCAAATGTGTTTTAAATCAATTTGGAACCTCATCAGAAAAAAGTTTAAATTAAATAATTAAATATCACAAACTTGTTATTTGATTTTAAAAGTTTTTCAAAAGAGATTAGCATCTTTAATGACTTTTTTTGTTAAATTAAAACTCAAGTCTCTTTAGAATCTTGTCTAAATTATTTTCCGAATGTTAGTTTATTTATTTTCTTGATGGAAGTAGATAATATTTTGGGTGATAATGATAAAATGTTTAATATTTTCTAAAAAAATTTTATGTTTTGAATTTTTTAAAGAATGCTTGTTACAAATTGGGTGATAATATCAAAAAAATGGGACGCTTTTAGGTCCTTTAAACTGGATTATTTCATCCATTAAAAACTTAATTCACCTAATGGCATTTTGTATTTAAAATGCGTTAAAAGTTTCTTTGTTCTTCTACATTTCAGACTTTCCCTACATTAATTTTCATCCACTTTTGTGACGAATTTACATCGAATTTCAGTCAATTCATCCGGCAACGTTGATCGACATCCGCTTCGCGAATCTCTAAGGAGGAATAAAGAAAAAAGAGATAGAAGGTAACCTCCCTCCATAATTCAAGATGAGTAATATTGTTTTCATGTAATAACCTTATTTAAGGGGATTGTAAATCGTGTCACGTTCGTAACCTCATGGTGAGGCCCCGTCTCTCCAACTCGGAACTCTCGAACTCACTTTGAAATCCGTAGAGGTGGAAGATACCGTCAATTAAAATGCACCTGCGAAAAAGAAATACTACCATCACGAATATCAGCAATAGTCACAACAACAAGAGTTATTAACTGTCTGAAAAAATGTCTTTAGACGTAAAAAGATCGTCACCAAAGATGGGTTAAGCACGTTTCAGCATTAAGTGGTGTAAAAACCTCAGACGTGTTCTCTTCAATTTTGACATGCGGAGTTGATAAGGAGTCCTCTTTGGCATGGGTAGTCGTTAAATTTCGGCTAGCAATTGCCTAAAGTAGAAAGAAAGAAAGGGACAGGTCTTCGGATTATATATATATATATATATATATATATATATATATATATATATATATATATATATATATATATATCATGTTTGTAAACGTGAAATATGATGTTCCAACAAATTTTGCTGATAGCTTAGTAACTTTAAAAATAGTTGTGCGTTTTTTTAGAAGTTAAATGTCAGACGCTTGTGCACTTGTACTCTGTTGTCTGTGGGTCGTAGGGGTGCTTACAAAATTGGGAATGTCACTATCACACTCAGCGACCCCGAAAACTAAAAATTTGACACTAATATCGTCCATTTTTAATAGTTTTTATATTGCCTAAAAATTTCATCAGAATATCGGTCCAGTCGTTTTGGAGTCCGTGGGAAAGAGTTTTTATATTTCAACCCCCTCCCTCTTCTCTTTCGTTGATGCGATTGCTACCACAGGATCACCCGCCGGGCTAATCTGAAGATTGCCCGAAAATTTCATCAAAATCGGTCCAGCCGTTTTGAAGTCCATAGGGTACATACACACACACATGATTAAAGGTATTCCATCGATATCGATGTTGCCTCATCATCTTGTGTCCATATATTTGTCACTTCCGGTATGGCTGGCAAGTCCAGTTTTGGATCTGAAACTTCTCTAACATCTTGTACGTTCCCATTGACTCGTGGAGGATGTGGGTTGCAACGGTGCAGGAGCTGGGCTTGGAGTTTGGGAAGTTTATTGCCTGACTTTTGGATCTATTCTGATTGGTCTGCGGTGTTGTTTTGAACTTCAGGATGTTTGGGTCTCATATTAGGCTTCAAAATCGCATTTACCGCACTTAAGGCTGAGGGGTTGGGCTGTTAGTGCTTCTGGTTGATGCTTCCGGTACTTCTGAGTTTGGTGTTGTGAGGGGTTTTCAGGAACGACTTGTTGTAAAGATTGTACGTACACATATACATACTAATATCGATATATATATATATATATATATATATATATATATATATATATATATATACAGTACATTTAAGTAATAAAAGTTATATTTACCTTCTCTATATAAATTATTTATTTTTATCAAACAAATAATTTCAAACAATAATAGGGATAATCTACGCGTTATGTTTGATTTGATGTTTGTTGGGCATCAGTGACATTTATGGTTCAAGTACAAAATGAAAGGATAATTTGTCTCCAAGATACGGCCTCTAAACACATAAAGATGAACGAACAATTCACTGAAATTAGGCCGCTGGCAAACTGTTTGCTGTTCCTACATTTGGTTTGAAATCGGCCAGAAAAAGACATACGCATTTATCTTCCTTCTCTGAAGAAACAATGTGTCTATACTCTCCCCCTTTTTTTTAAAGCTACTCAGAGAAGATGTTTGATGCAGCACTTAAGGATGGTGGAGTACGCGTGAATGGCACTCCTATCAACAACCTCTGATAGGCCGATGACACAGTGCTGCTCGCTTGAAAACATCCAAGATTTTTAGAACATGCTAAACAAAGTTATTAATATTAGCCGAAAACATGTGCTCACCCTTAAACTAAAGACCAAGTTCATGGTGGTCACTAAATCAGAAATCCCCGAATAATATCTGTAGCCCAAGGTGAGATACTGGAAAAAGTAGAACACTATAACTATCTGTGAAAACAAAGAAACTGAGTGCCAGTTTAGACCTTTGTTTAGAGCTGAGAGATCGTATGGTTAAATGGAAAATATAGCATAGCTTTTAGATGGGGTAGAAGCTTGGATCTCAAGCAAAGTCTGCCAGTGACTGACCAACGTAGAAGTGCTGAGAAAAATGATAAAAAGCATAGAAATAGTAGAAGTAAAAAAATAAAATTACAATATCTCGGTCATATTATGATAGGACTACTAAAGGGGACACTAAAGGGGAAAAAGATCGGTGGGAAGAAAAACGTCTTGGCTTAAAAATCTACGTGAATGGTTTAATTTATCTACAGCTCAACTATTTAAGGCCGCATTTTCTAAATTCATGATAACCATGATGAAGCCAACTTACCCAATGGGGGCGGCACTTGAAGAAGAAGAACAAAGAACAAATTCTCGTAAGAACTTCTTCAATTTGCACTTTTAGATCTGTCTCACGTCGTCCTGTCAACGTGTTTTCGGTAGGATTTGAGTTATTGTGACTTATTTCTCACCAGTCGTTATTGTTCTATTGAATATTATTGTAACAAAATATGTTTCATTGATAAGTTGTTGAATCGTGGTTAGTTCTCAGACTTCTACTTTAACTCCCTAAAGCTTCTTCCGCTACATATTTTCATCCTCTTTCTCTCATAGGTAGTCTAATCCATAGTCCATTAACCCAATAGCTACAATTAAGTTTTTTTTTCAAAGAGCAGCCTTTTCCTTTTGTTTAAGTAAGAATCGTCTGTTTGATTTCTTTTCCATAGCAACAGTAATGGATTTTAAAAAAGTATTGTTCCAAATTTTGTTTTTTTTGTTGTGCTTCGGTAAATATTTTTTTGCTAGCAGAAAACAGTTTTCGATTGGTGTCCACCTCTAACGTAACCGTTCGTCTTACCGCCTCCCTTCCGCCGTAACCCGCCGAATTATAACTCGACACAAATCTTATCAGATCCCCGGTTATCTTCTCTCCTCGGTTCGTCTATTATACCTCCGTCAACCGTCCCTTACATCCCGCCGCTCCCGCCGGCGGTTTGCCGCTTCTGACACCCCAAAACCGCCCTCTCATATCTGCCGCTGCCGTCTTCTACGAAAAACGAACGTTCTTTCTTTATTTCTTCATATGATCGCAAGTCGCAAGAGACTAAATTCAGTTTTGTAAACGGGCGGCCATTTTAGCTGTTACTAGATGACGGGCACATTTTCATTTATTTATCGCCCTTTTTCCCTCGAGTGGTGGATATTTTAAATTGCTGTTTTGTTTTGTAAAAGCATCATTGTGACGTTTACCTTAAAAGTAAGGTTATTTTGTACAGTATTCGATAAACTGGGTAAATATAATCGGGTATACGGAGTGGTTTCATTTCCTCAGTATTTAAGTTAGTATTATATTAGCATGTTCATGTCTTGGGCAAAGCATATGGTGAAGCCTTGCTTTAAGACTTAGGTTTTTTTTATTTTAAAATTTTATTAATGGCTTCTTCTTCTTATAGTGCATCTCCTATCGGAGGTTTGCTATCATCGCAGCTATCACAGCAGCCAAAAATACAAAAAACTTACAATTTTTAAGTGCGTTTTGTATTTTCGAAATTTCTATATTCCGCCAAACTTTTTCCATGTCTGTATACATTTGAAAAGGAAAATTTGATTAATCAATTTAGTTTACCAACTAACGGCTGTAGACATTTCCATTTTCTCCGGATCCTTTCGATGAGGTTGTCAAAAAATTTAAGTTTTACAGGAATTTTAAATTTTTTTACCATTTCTTCATCTTCAAACTCCCGAGGTCTTCAAACAAGAATATCTTTAATTGCGTGTTTACCTGGTTTGTCATTGGTAACAAATAAATGTGTGCGTTCACAGAAGGCTTCCAGAAGTTGATTCCCTTCTGTATACCTGAATATCTTCGATCGTGCCACATCAGTCACCGAAATCGACCACGCCTAAACGTCGATTTCAAATTCACTGGGCTACAATCACGATTCGAGGCATTACCGAAGGTTGTGTCGTTGTTGTTTTTCTTTATTTATTCCTTTTTTATTCTGTGTAGGAATTCTTCGGCCCTTTGTTGTAACGATGCCGAAATCTGTGTCAGATTGCCCGGCAGGTAAAAGCACTTATCCTATCGACGGAAAAATGCCGAGACCAGTCGTGTTTTTATTGACATAGAATATATTAATTTCGGAGAATTTATTAGTTCACAGGAGGTGCAATAAAATACTTAATTTTTTATTGGGATATTTTCAATTGCTTTTTGGTAATTTTTTGTAAATGAAATGTGTAACACATGCTGATTGCTTTATAAAAAAGATCACAGAAAATCAACGACGTCAAAGTTTGTAATTTTTTCATGATCTCTGAATTTATTTTGTGGGACCCCTATAAAAAATATTTTTAGTCCCTAATCTCCATGTTTCTTTCAAATCTACCATCAACTATTTCAGGCAGTAAGTATTTCATGTCAAAATAAACAATTTGGGTTTCATTTTATTTTTCCAAAATGTGTCATTGCGATATAAAATCAAATCATGATATAACAAATTTTTTATGCAATCAAATTGTGAAACCTGTTGCATCAAGGCGCATCAACCACCCGCAAGAAATTAATTAATCTTTAAAGAGAAATTGGTCGCTTTTTTATTCCAGAAAAATATTTTGAATTTATGGTAAACAGCCACAGACAATCTTCTTTTTAAAGTGCCATGCATTTTGCTGTGTGATCCTAAGTCTTTAATTCCCGTCCAACGTCGGATGTTGCGCAACCAAGATAACTTCTTACGACCAATACCTCTTTTGCCTTCAATTTTCCCTTCTAATATTAGCCGTGGAAACTCATATCTGTCCCCTCTCATTATGTGTCCAAAATATGCGATTTTCCTCTTTTTGATTGTCTCGAACAGTTCTCTGTCTTCTATTTTTGCTCTTCTAATGACTTCTTCGTTTCTGACTCTCTTAACCCATGAGCTTGTTAATTGACGAAGCCTTAAGAGTCCACGCTTCCATGCCATATAAAAGAACAGTCCACACATAACATTCGGTCATCTTGAGTCTCAATTTAATTTCTAGTCGGTGGTCAACTAAAAACTTACGTAGACGCAAGAATGCGGCTCTCGCTTGTTCTATACGGCACCTAATCTCCATCTCCGGGTCCCACTTATCATTCAAGTAGCAGCCTAGGTATTTGAATTTCCGTACTTGTTCTATGTGGTTAATACCATTGATGGTTAATCTGAAATTTGGTAGGACGCTTTTTGAAATTGTCATAAACTTGGTTTTAGCGGCATTTATTTTTAGACCCAACGCATTGCTTGCATCATTTACGGAATTCAATAGCTGTGTCAGCTAAGATCACAGCATCATCAGCGTATCTGATATTGTTAATAAGGATGCCGTTAACATTAATTCCTAAAGTGCTTGTCGCAAGTATTTCCTACAACGTTATTTCCACGTACAGATTGAACAGCATTGGTAATACATCCTTGTCTTACTCCACAGACAATATTTAAACATATTGCACAATAAAAATTAAACTATATGATAAAATTGTATATACATACATATAGTAACGCCTTTTTCCCGTAGGGGTAGGCAAAGACCACTTCCTTCTTGTACAATGTATTAAGTTTAGTTAAGGATTAATACTTTTGCAGTTAACATGTGAAAAAAAGAAAGCGAGTTGTGTGGCCACATCTTTATTAGTTATAGCAGGTGAATAAAGACGTAGCTGAACTAAACCATTGTTGCGCAATATTTACCAGTTGCTCAATGAAAATCAAACTATTTTTGATTGATTCAATAAGTATGCAATATTTCAGTGATCTACAGAAGTCAATACATTGTTTAACATCAATATATTGATGGTAATATTATTCGTCTAGGAGCAGCTGAAGAGCGTTTTGTTTTTAATGATAAATCTGGATAATTTCTTCATAAATTCCATTGATATTTTTTTACCAAGAAAAACATAATTATTGTTTTGCTTTGCGATTTTTCTTTCATTAAATGGTCTTTATTCCGCTTATTAACGTCGACTGAAAATATTCACACGTTTGTCGCAGACACTCATATCCACTTTGCACGCACCAAAACCATATCATTACCATCGTGTCGATCATTGATCGTTGTTCTGTTCATTACCGTCCTTCACACATTTGTAAAACGGGTCGGATGATTTTTTTATCACAAAACCGTTACATATTTAAATCAGAATGTGGAAGGGATGATGTATTGACAGAACGTGGCTCGCAGTCGGCAATTCTCTAAATTATTTATCTACTTCATTTTTTCGTAAGCGGAAAATAAAGAAACGGCATTTTATAATAAATGACTCTGCCAAAAAAATGATAACAATTTCACATCTATATTCTACATTAAATCCTGAACAAACTTTTGAATTTTCATCACCATTTTAAGTAAAAGTGATTGTTATACTTTTTGGGATATCCAAAATTAAGTTGGATTGTTTTTTTTTTTCAATAAAATAGTAAATTTACTTTTAGAAGTAAATATTTTTTAACATTAAAAGTGTAATGTTTGGACGATGAAATAAGTTTTTATGAAAGTAAAAGTGTATATTTAGGCTAGATGCAAATATAATGGACTGTATTTTCTAATGAGACCGATTAAACGTTATTGGCAAATCTGAAATAGTACATATAAAAAAAGTCTGAGACCCACCTTGGTCTTAGCAGGAATTCATTCTTATTCTTTCTTCTTATAATAATGAACTAATAACCGTCTCTTCAGATGCAGAGATCAATTTTAAATGGCAACTTCCGAAAACTTTACTTTATGTTTTGATTGCTTGTTGTCCGTCTGACAGCGTTATTTTTTTGTTCTCGTACCTCGACCTGTCATTGATCGCGCGAAAATTTTGAGAGAAATGTCATTCGAAAAACAAACACTTACTGGGCGAAGAAAAATAAATGGGAACCAAAAAAAATTATATAGTTATAATTTTTAAACGACAAAATTAAATTTTTATAATTTGTTTTATATTTTTTGTTCTACTGTCAATTTTTATCACAATAATTAATAAATATTTTTGTAGACACGGGAAACATTTTTGTTATCACTTCGATTAATTTTTGGGGGATGCATAGAGGTGTGTTGGTTCCTACACCTCTGTATGGTAGTGAATGTTGGGTTTGGCAGAAGAAGCATGAAAATAGGATTAATGCTGCGGAGATGAGTAGTCTGAGAAGTATAGCCGGAGTGACTCGGTTGGATAAAGTTAAGAATAGTGAGATAAGAAAACGCTGTGGTGTAAAAGAAGATGTGGTCACAAAGATAGATAAAGAAATGCTTAGATGGTTTGGACACGTAGAAAGGATGGATGAAGGAAGATTGACGAAAAAATTTATAAGGCGAGTGTGAATGGGCAAATCGGTAGAGGTCGACCTCGGAGAACATATCTCGATCAGATCAACATTGTTTTGAAGAAAGGCCAGCTGTCAAGAGTACCAACAACCGAAGAGCATGTATGAGAGCACTGATGAAAATGGAGGAAGCAAAAGATGTGTGTATGAACCGTAGCAGAAGTGGAAGGAAGTGGTCTCTGCATACCCCTATGGGAAAAAGGCGTGACTTTATGTATGTATGTATGTAACGAGGGTAAAATTAAAATCCAAATCAAATTTTATTTTGTATCGTACGTTGGCTGAGATCGGCCGAAACCATGTCGAGTTACCACCAAACAAATTAACACTTAACAATCAAAGATACAGGTAAATGGACCCGTTACGACACTCATGCATTCATTTATCTACTTATCAAAGAAGCATACAGCTGTTTAACCTAATTACATGTTTCCATTTCATTAAGACTATAAATAATGTAGCGATTATTGAAATATGTATGCGTATAATCATCATAATAACGTAAGTAACGTAGGTCATAACTTAAATGATTAAAGTGAAGGATGTTCTATCAGAGGTTACATGCAGGTAGAAAAAAAATTTGTAGGGCTCATTTTTAAGTGGTAAGGTTACAGTAAATATATCCATAGTGGTGAGTGTTTACAGAAATTTGTTGTTGGCACACATTTTATCTATTAGCAGATGAATTCTGGGAATATGAAATACGATAGTTTTTGTTCATAATTCTGGAACATGCGGCTTAAGATGGGGTAATAAGAGTTGACAGTTGATTTTGTTTATAGGTCAATAGTTTTTGAATAGATCGTCTGTTTTCAAGTTTCAAGATATTAAATTCTAGTCTTAGTGGATTATAAGATAACTAATCCTGGGAATTGCTTTATTTTTTAAAATATAAATTCGACATATTTCCAAAACTTTAAATATTTATAACTATAAATTAATATCTCTTTAAGTATCAATTTTAGAGATTTACCTCAAATGACAAGTTAATGACTCAAAATCATCAATTCCATATGAAATATGACTTTCAAAACGTTTGCCAGAGCTGTGGTTGTAGTTACAGCTAAGCAAGTATATTTTTTTTGGAGAGCAAATAATCTTCTTTAAAACAAACTTAGAACCAATGAAATCCGTTTATTTGGTGCGCTGAGTATTATTCAATCGAAGGAAAAAAACATAATGGCGTTCCAGTTGTTAAAATTAATATTAAGAACTCAAAATTGAATAGAATTTTCAATAGGAGGTTAATGAAACAAATTTATTAGGTATCTATAGTTTTCAGACATTTTTTTAAATTTTGTTTACATGGGTATTGCTGCGAATTCCATTCAACTTCAAACAAAAGTAAAATCAAGAGTTTTTATTGTATGAATGTTTTTGAACTCATAAGTGGATCACTAAACAAATTTCTTCGTTTTCTTAGCTTTTTGTTCAGTTTTCACCACATGTTTTTCAAATGTTAAGGAATGTTGGAATCGGCAGTATTTCTTTGATTATTCATAAGATCAATAAATTGTTGAATATTTTTTTAATTGCAAAACTAATCACGTGGTCTTCAAAGCATCAACAGAGAACGTAACCTCAAATTATTTGTTCTTGACAAGAATGACATTTGTGATGACACTTTCCTCGTCTATTATAAGAAAAGTTGGAATATGGAGTGTTTAAAAACTATATTTTTAAGTTATTCTCCTACCCCGGTTCTGCAAACTAGGTCGTTAAAAACAGTGCCGGATTTAGAGGTCTGGAGACATCGGGGCAACAAAGGAGGGGAGGCCCCTGGCTCCAAATTATTTTCCAAATAAAATGAACAATTTTTTTTCAGTCGAGCCCCGGATACCCTCCTCTAAATCCGACACTGGTTAAAAGTTTTAGCAAAAATGTTTTATAAATCAATAACAAAATTTATAAGCTTCCAGCAGGTATATTATCACGTAAATATTGCTCTCGTACAAATATATCACTCCGCGACAGCCTGTATTGCTGATGTATGCATGGCGTGGGGGGAGCACCGTCGCTAACGGAGCCTACAGAAAACCGGGTGAAATCCTGTAGTAGACAGCCTTAATCCTGTGCAGGGGGCACCTCAGGGCCGGACCACCCCTTCACCCATATTCGTTGACTGCAAAGAAGATCTGATAATGCTGGTAGACCGTAATCACGTCAAACTGATACGGGTTCCAGGACTCTAAGAAGTTGCAGGTATTGAGGAAGTAGACGAACTTGCAAGAGGTTCGGAAAAACAAAAAAACTACTGGAAAAGTATACCAGGAAATAAACACGGGAAATTATACATCAAAGGACCGTGCCACAAAAGGATCGCAGAACTGTCACCGATGAACAGGAATCAGCTAAGACTGTATAATGGAGGCCTGGCCTGCGGGTTGTGCGGCGGGGTCTGCTGGTCGGATCTCCATTGTACAATGATACAAAAACACATAGGCTGAATACAATGGGCCAACAGGCCTAAGTATCACCGGAGGCAATAGCCAGACGGACCTAAATAGGGGTTTTTAGTGAGTAGTCCTGACACATTCAGTGGAGTCTCACAGTAGACCTTAAGCTTTCGGACTCATAACTTCTTTATAAAGGATTTTTTTCACTTCTGCATCAAAAAAAAAGCTTGTATTGCATAGTTCAGAGTCCATGCCAGGATCATGCTAGAAATCCTTCGATGTCGTTTGTTAATATTCGATGTTATCGGCTTCAATGTTAATAAAAAATGTTTGGTAAAATTTAAGAAGTAACTATGGAAGCATATTATCGTCGTCCGTAAATACTGACGATATATAATAAATTATGGACGCCCATGCGGTCGAAACGTCGGCATGCGGCGGTCGAGCGAAAGTAATATCATTGTCAACGGTAATGTAATCGTCGAATTGCCGGTAATCACGGTAACGCGCAGCCATCGCATCGGGCATTATACGGACTGGGGCCGTCAAGAGCGACCGATGATCGGTCAGCCGGTAATTTCGCGATTGATGTTCTGATGCTCGCTTCAAACTCGCCGCCGCCGACCTAATGGGTATTTACCGCTTCTGCAAATTGGTTTGTTTATGTTCGTAGTTTTGTTTCCCGCCATAAAAAAAATAAATATATTCCCCTTATTTTTTATTAAAGATTATGATAACAACGCGCACGTGACTCGTCTATGCGGCTAGACGCTTCGAACATCTCGAAACAATCGACCCTTTCAAAGCTACAGCTATAACTTAAAAGCTGTACGAGAAACTGAGCTAATCATCAACAAAAGCCAATTTCAAAGGGGGACTCGAATAGTGAAGTGTGTGTTTGAGACACATTTCTAGCTCGGTATTAGATATTCGAGAGGTGGATTTATTGACGAACGTCCCAGCGGCGTGGGAGGACACAATATCCGGATCATAACCAAAATATAAGAATGGTTAAATTCACAAATAATAAAGAAAATACAACGTTAATCAGTAAAAAATTCGAAATAACATTAATGCAAATCGTTATAGTCCTTTTGCTTGGCGAGTATAGCACGCTACCTTAACTATAGCATACATACATATAGTCACTCCTTTTTCCCGTAGGTGTAGGCTAAGACCACTTCCTTCCACTTCCGCTACCGTTCTTACACACATCTTTAGCTTCTTCTACTTTCATCAGTGCTCTCATACATGCTCGTCGGGTTGGTACTCTTAACCTGGCCTTTCTCCAAAACAATGTTTATCTGATCTAGATATGTTCGCCGAGGTCGACCTCTACCGACTTCCGTCCATTCACACTCGCCTTATAAATTTGTTTCATCAATTTTCCTTTATCCATCCTTTCTACGTGTCCAAACCATCTAAGCATTCCTTTATCTCTCTTTGTAACCACATCTTCTTTTACACCACAGCGTTCTCTTATTTCACTATTTTTTACTGTATCCAACCGAGTCACTCCGGCTATACTTCTCAGACTATTCATCTCCGCAGCATTAATCCTATTTTCATGCTTCTTCTGCCAAACCCAACATTCACTACCATACATAAGTGTATGAACCAACCCACCTCTATGCACAGCCGGACGTGCCTTTTTTGACACTTTCTGGCTGCTCATAAAGTTATGCAGTGCCCCAATCATTTGCTTTCCTGCCAACACCCTTTGCTCAATGTCACTGTCATACTTTCCATCTCTCGTAAACTTTGAACCTAGGTACACAAATTCATTTACTTGTTCCACTCTTTCTTCCTCAATCGAAACTTTACAGTTTGTCATGCTTTCTTCCCTTTCAAAAACCATTACTTTCGTTTTGCTTACATTTATTTTTATCCCTATGATTTTCAGGGCATCATGCATAACATTAATCATCGCCTGCAACTTCTCCTCAGATGAAGCTAATATGACTTGATCATCGGCGTAAAGAAGGCATTTGACGATCAAATCATTCATTTTAAATCCATACGCACTCTCTTTCAAATCTTTTAAACAATCGTCTATGTTTAAGTTAAACAGCCATGGCCTGCCCCGTTTATTAATAACCAATAAAAATATTTCTTACAAAATATTGGAATTTACACTTGTACCAAGTGTTGTAATATTATATTCTTTAACGAGCTTATAATGATGGCTATTATTCTCGAGGATGAAAATTTCGAAACGAGCCGCAGGCGAGTTTTGGAATCACTCGAGAGAATAATAGCCATTATACGCGGGTAGAAGACTATACTTTCTCTACGACCATCGCAGAACATTACTATCACTCGTTAAATTCTCCATCTTATTGTCGTAATCGAATTGTCGAGATAACAGTTCATTTTTTGGCAACCAGAGCTGCAAGGTTTAAGTTAGATTTTGTTATCATCAAATTTTCGATTGCTGTGTTTTATGGTCTTATTGTCTTCGTGGATACATTAATTTGAGATAAAACTGCGACGGATCCTGAAAATTTCCTGGATTGCGCGAATTTTTTTTTTACATTATAATCTGTTAAGAGTTCGATCGATGAATCATTTTTTTCTAGCCCAAAATGATACAGTTCAAACTTAACCAAGGTTGTACTTACTAGTCTGCCTCGGTGTTTCCATGCGGGAGAAGTCTTTGCTCATGACTTCTGTCAATTTTGGAGATGGTCTGGTTAACTGTGTCTATTTCTAAATCCCGATCATGGTCACAGTTACAAAAGTACCAAGGTGGCATCAACGATGTTTCTTAGCACTTTATTCTGGAATCTTTGAATCTTTAAAATGTTGCATTTGCTAGCACAGCCCAATAGTTGAATGACTAAACCGGTTTTAAAACTTGCTTATACAGGAGCAATTTATTGTAGATGGACAGCTTGAAAATTCTCCCAAGTAACGAATACATTTTTCTGTATTTTAAGCCAAGCTGTTCTCTTTTTTTTTCACATGGACTTTTCAGCGTAGTCTTGTGACTAGGTTCATGCCCAGGAATTTTGCTGAATCCGCGTGCGGGATCTGGGCATCGTTGATTCTAATATGGAGATGACGTTTGTGCTTGTTAGTAAAATCTACGTGTACAGATTTGTTTTCAATTAACCTGATACGCCAAGTTTTAGTCCAATTGTTAATTCTTTCTATCGAGGTTTGGAGCCTTTCAGCAGCCTCTCCGTGATTGTTTACAACTGCAATGTGGCGACTGCGCGAATAGATCGTGAGCTCATCGTGACTATTAAGCTTAGAAAGGTGGCATATCTGGGGCTCGTGATGCGAGGCGAAAAATACTCCCTCCTCAGATTTATCATGGGCTGGATGGATTGTCGACGAGGAGTGGGCATGAAGCAGGTGTCCTGGCAGAAATACGGTATCTCAAGTAACCACCAACTTCGGATACCTGAAAGAAGGATACATTAATGTTTTACGTTCCATTTTATTTCAGTTATTAACAATAATAAACCATCCATTAATAAAAATGTATCGCTTCATTTTTTTCTTTTTAAATATATTTATCATACTTCTGACACTTTCATTCTTTATGTGGTACATATTATCGAGTTTTGAATGAAAAAGCAGCAATGTCGCGTCTTCTGAAGTAATTAATACTTGGTATAGACGCGTAATAAATCTCACGGAAGACCCCTGTACATCTTCGGGATGTAACAGCGCGACATCACTTAGTTTATATGCGGAGAGGACGTTTAGAAACAATGCAGGCAATGTTCTCGTGTTATGCGCCTTTAAGACATTGTCTGTTTGTTGTATAGCTGTTGCCCCGGTGAAGCATCAGACACATGCTGAGAACGCTTGTGATAAAGATAAAATGCAATCAGAGGCGTATCTCGTTTCACTGTCAATTTTCAAACAAGAGAAGAAGAAAATGTTATACACGTTAATTTATTTTTTTTTGAATATCTGACAGAAACAAAGGAGAGTTTTATTTTAATATTTCATCTGTCAGTTGTGCTTAGAAGTCAGTATTGATAATTTGGGTAGATTTTATATTGTGACACCAATTGGTAGTTAAGTTGATGATTTATTTGCTTATTTGTAGCTTTTTTTTTACTGAAAATAGTCGCAAAAAGGGTAGACCTACCGTGTGGGCCGCACTCCGAAGGGGAAGGGATTATAGAAAGGAAATGATTGTAGACCCGCTTTTTGAAAAGTTGTCATAGTCCTGTGGAAAAACTGATTTTGGAAGCTTGTTCCATTCCGTAACAGCCCTGTAAAAGAAGGATTCTTGATGGAGATTGGTCCTTGTAGTGTCAATCTTGAGAGTAAATGGGTGAGACTGATCAGCGTGCCGAGTTCTTCGGCCGAATGTGGCTAATGGTGGTACAAGAGTTTTTATTTCTCTGGACCATCTGCCATGGAAATATCTGTAGAGTAATGGCTGATCTGCAACTCTTCTTCTATGTTCTAGAGGGTGAAGGGTATCTGTGAGAGTTGAGCTGTTTATCAACCGAATGGCCTATTTTCAGAATGGAATCTAGAAGACGAAAAGAATGCCTTGGTGCTGAACCCCAAATGTGCGAGCAATACTCCAGTAGAGGTCGGATTTGAGCCTTGTATGTTGTCAACAGTTGATCAGGAGTAAAAAACTTTTTAGCTTTCCACAGAAAACTGATTTCTAATGAAGATAATTTGAATTTGAATCGCCATAAATTTGGTCTTAATTAACTTTTCAAATATTGGCAGACGAAATGATTTTTTCATGTTTAAGACACTATTTTAATTGGCTCTTTGTAAATTATATAACATGTCACAAATCATTTATTTTTTGAGTGTTTTTATATAAACAAATATTTATGAGAATGTATTCTTTTCTTCGGGCCTAGGCATCTCACGTTTGTATAATATGTTAGAAAGCATGTTCGTCTGCATCAGCAAATCTTTTTAAATTCCTCATTCTTTTTTAGATCTAATGAAGGGTAAACGTTGCAAACTGTCGTGACAAAAACGAAACGACCTAGAAGAGGTAAATAAATTCGGAAAACGGGCCACTTTGGCCACCAATTTTGTTGTCGAAGAAGTCGATTAAAAAAGTCAGCAAGGTGCAGATTATTAAATCTGATTTACTCACTTTGTACCGGAACTTTTAAAAAAAAATCTTCTTCTTATAATAGTACCTGGTCCTGCTTAATCCGTTGCGTTTAGCCTCCTTCGGAGCTCTTCCTGTGACGCTGAGCTCCAGCTTTCGTACCATCTCTTGGGTGGTCTGCCTACCGGTCTTCGCGAGTTTGGTTTTTGCGACATGGCCCACTTTGCACATCTTTCATTTGGCATCCTTTCCACATGGTTTTTCCAGCACCTCTTGCGTGTTCTAGCCCATCTTACCACATCCTGTATTTCTAGTTCTTCTCTGATATCCTGGCTTCTTATTCTATCCCTAAGGGTAACAACACCCTTGATGGTTCTTAGTATTTTCTTTTCGGTCGTTCTCATTATTCTTTTCGTTGTTGATGTTTCAGCTCTGGTTTCTGTGTTGTACGTTAAAATAGGTCTTACGCATGTTTTGTAAATCCTCAGCTTGCTTTTTGTACTCGTCATTTTATTTCGCCATATGATATCTCTTATGTATTCGCTGACTCTTGTTGCTTTTATGGCTTGTGTTTGTGCTTTTTCAATAAGGTTTCTTTCGCTTGATACCTCTATTCCTAGGTAGTTGAATCTTCTCATCTGCTGGATTATTTTGTTGTCGACTGCCAGTTTGCAACTCATGGGTTCATTAGAGATATCCATTGACTGTGGATGTGGTTGCGATGTTCATGTTAAATTTGTGTGCTGTTACTATTGTCTTGTATAACAGGCGTTGTAGGTCGTCTTCATACTCTGCTATGAGGATTGCATCGTCTGCATAGCATAATACTTTAATGGTGCGATTGCTATATCCAGCGTTCACTTTTTTAATATTTTTAATGATTTGGTCCAAAATGATGTTGAACAGAGTAGAACTAAGGCTGTCACCTTGTCGTAAGTATTAATTTGCACTTCCTCAGACAGTCCATCGTTCGTTTTTATTCTTGTTCTACTTCTGCTGTTCAGTTTTTGTATAATTCTGAAATTTTTTTAAAAAAATGTAACTACTAGACGAATATTTATTTTCGCCAACCATCCGGTATCGTTTCGCGCACTTTTGAATAATTCTCATTTTCTATATAATTACTGGAACATAATGAAACCATAATTAAAGCTTATTGGATGAAATTACTTGAAACGAGTCGTTAATTTATATAAATAAAGAAAAACGTAAATATACCAAGCGTTTCAAACAAATTGAATCCGTTTAATTTTAGCAGTTGTACGAGTTTCAATATAAATAGTAATGTAAGCAAGAATTAAAATATTCCTAATCTTGTTCTACATTTAAATATTACTAAGACACGTTCTTAATTGGTTTGTTATTCCACTTGGTTGCTCAAGAAATAGTGTCAAGATTTCATAACTGTGAAATATTCATTTCCTTACTGTGTTTAATTACATTGTGTTTAATTGCAAGGGTTGACTTCAATATTAAATAATTGGCCCACAATGTTAAAGATTTTATCTTTAAACAAAGGTCTAGGAAGTATGCCATTACATTTTCCGAGAAAGAACTCCTGTTTTTACTCTTGCGATACTCCATAAAACGTTTGTATGCATATTCATACATTTCTCTTGATTTTTTTGACAATAATTCTAATTAAGCAGTATTCACTGCCTCAACCAGCTCTGGAGGAGTCTCAGAAATGAAAAAATCATCATCACTATCATTTTACATCGTTTTATATGTGTTTGACAATTCAACATTAATACGTTTCCATAGTAACGCAACCAATTTTATTACGAATTTCAAAGCACCATTTATTGTGAATAAAATAATTTTTATGCAGTTAACTAAAAGTTTTTTACATTTTTTAAAGCACCTATTATTTAATGTTTGATTAATGTATAAAAGTCTTTTTTGTCACAATATTATTTGAACAAGTGTGTTAAAAAAGGATTCCGTCGGGGGTTTAGTCACCTACCCCCTCGGCCATTCAATTACATAAAATAAATCTCAACAAAGAAAATACATAGATACCCATTATATAAAAGTTAATGCTCTCAGATCTTTTTGGATTTTACCCAACTACAAAAGACACAATAAGAAATCTACTCAAATAAATCCTTATTTTCTGTTTTCTTCCCTCTTCTCTTTATCCACAATTCGTGGATAGAATGGAGAGAGCGGATGCCATTAGTCTAACCTTCCATTATTACCGAGATAACCATTTCTATTCACCCCGTTAAAATCGATATACCTACTATACGTTCGTGCTTCGATTCGCCGTTTGAACCATTACTCTTTTTTTGTCATTTTAATGTTTTCAAAAAAAAATTAACAGACTTAAAAATGAAATATTTTTTGAGATCTGTTGACACATACACATAATTTAACAATTTTAAATACTGTTTATTTAGTCTCAAAAATATTTGTTACACAAAATTTTTAGTAGCAATTACTTGAAATTTCATCGGCGAAAGGCCACAGGTCACTCTTGTCTGGATTCCTGGTCACTCGGGAATCAAAGGCAATGAAAGGGCTGATAAGTTGGTAAGAGCTGGATCGGAGACAGACAAGAGCCAGCATTATTGATTCCCTTCTGTCTAGGCAGAAGGGCAATCCGGTGCTGGCTCGGAACCAGAACTTAATATACTGGAAAATAGAAACAGAGACAAATGCAGGCAAGCCCTCGTAGGGGAGTCTACCCTATGGCAACCTAGCCGGAAGCTGAATAGGAAGGATGCTAGACTAGCAGTACACATACTGATCGGACATGGTACCCTGAGATATCACATGCATAATCGGGGGCTGGCCAACAACCCTAAAACTCTATATAGCGCACTCATTATCACAAGCCCTTAATCACTGGAAAACCGTCTCCCTTTCAGCTTCATTTTCAATTGTAGGAACAGTGCAAAGTCGCAGGGTTCAAGGTCTGGACTGTAAGGAGGGTGATCAAGTAGTTTTAGTCGTGTAGTGGTCAAATATTCGATGCATGTTTTTGCTCGGTGAGCTGAAGCGTTGTCATGATAAAAGAACTACATAGGTGTCCATTCTTGAATTTGGTCGGAAGTTCTTTAGAGAGTCGATGACTTTAGAAAGACACGGTTCAGTGTACCACTTAGCTGTAACTAACTGTATTTTTTGTGTCCAACAGGACATGCTCCAGAATTCCAGCTATCATTTTCTTCTTTAGCAAGTATGCATTCTCAACATGCACCAACACTCAGATTCTTTTGCCACGTGGTTGCGTCTTATTGCAAAATTTTATTAGTTTCCTTATTTATTCCTTAATTCTTTTCATGTGCTAATAATACTACCAAATTGTAACATTCTCGATGTTTTTAATTTTAAAAATTAAAAATAATGGTGCAAATGACTACTAACACCCTTGTACCAACACACAGCCGACACACACACAGACATACGCACCTACAGATACACACACGAATACGAGTATCCTATAGACATCCGAAACCAAATCCTCGGAATTTTTCTGGCGGCCAAACACGTTACCGGCACTGGGTCCTCGACAGCGATCTGACGAAAGGGCCGTGTTGTCGGCAAACTTAAGCCAGTGACGGCGTGCCTTAACATTATTTTGATTGTGATATTTGTCATTTTTTTTTAACCGTGAAACACTGCCAACTTCGCAAACAATAATCACACCTTAAAATTAATTTCTTTAAATTAGTCTCATATCCAAGAACATCGTGAAATCTGTTCCGAGGTTTGATCGTAGTTGTCTATGAGCCCAAAAAACAGTTTCCAGTCGTGTTGCGTACACTATTTTTTGTTCAACTGTGTTGAACAACAAATCAATAAAGCATCTTTCATATGTCTCTCTATTGAAACTCGTAGAATTACTAAAATTAAATGGATTCAATTTGTTACGTAAGGTATTGTTATTGAATTAGTCAATTGAATATTTATTATTTGTGAAAATATTTTGAGTGTTAAGTGAATCTTTACAAATCACTAAGATATTTACAAACTCTATACAATCTTTTTATAACATTTCATAATTACTTTCTTTATTTACTTGTAACTAAACTATAAATTTCCGCGACCGCTGTCTTTTTATATACCTTCAATTTATTACTCGAAAGAGCAAGAGAATTCTTTTTCGTTATTCTCGAAATAAATTGACCTTTTTAAGAGGCTTTTAATTACGCCGCGGCCATATATTATTCGCTAGATGGGGGCGTTTTTGGTGCTGCAAAAGAAATAAGCGCCTTTGTGTGGACCATACACCGCCTCGGCCAGATAATAGAACAGGGACGTCTTTATCGTAACAATATTTCTAACTAACCAGTGCATGTTTAATTCCTCTTGAGATTTTTCCTTTTTCTTTTCACCTTCTCTTTTCTATGATCCATTTAACACATTCATTTAAACATGGAAAAATCAGGAAAGAGTCAGAATTTTAGGAGATATTTCTGATAAAAATGATAGGGCAAATTATGTTTCTTATGCTTCTGCCCTTTGAGATTCATATTAACAATTTAACACGGGAAGTTTTCCAAACAAAAATTAGTCTCATTTCTATTTGTATTTTAACTTTAGTGCTCTATAGCGTTGTTATTTCTAGAAAATTTAGGAAAAATCTGGGAAAATCACGAAATTTTAATGTTCTGGAAAAATCAGGGAAAAGGCAGTGATTTTAGAAGATATTTTAAAAAAAATGCAATATTATTTCTAAATAGAACACATAATGTTTCAGTAGGACCTCCGAATTTACTTCCTCTTGAGGTTTTTCCTTTTTTTCTTCACCTTATATCCTTAGAGATCCGTATTAACAATAACACATTCATATAATAAACATGTTTTTGTGGACTTTTGCAAAAATGACATCTCTTTTCAATTTGTTTTTTACTTAATGGCTCTATAGTGGTGTTGCCCAAATGCAAGAACAAGACGAGACTTAGCCAGTCTTGGTCTTGGTATTGCGCTCCCAGTCTTGGTCTTGGTCTTGCAGCAAGAGTCTCGCAAGTCTTGAAATTACCTATAAGCCTATTACTATTTATTAAACGTTACTTTAGATCTTAGAACAACGTAAAAGAGTAGGTACGTTTTTATCTTGAATTAACATGGTCATAGTAAAGACCAACCAATAAATTTCTAAACATTTAATGAGAAATTCGAAAAATCAACTGACACCGGGTGGGGTTTGAAAACCCACGACCCAAGCTATCCGTGCCGATGCTCTAACCAACCGAGCTGTCTACCGTGTCCGGAAGTCAGTCTGTTTCTTAATATTCGTTTACATTTAATAAGCTTACATGTGCTAAAACATAGTTAAAATATATAAAAAACAAATTAATAACATTAACTTGACTGTACATTATCTGTCCAGAAAGAGAGTGGCTTTGATAGTGTCGCATTGTATCGCGCCGTGGCACGTGCCGGCTCTTATTAAAGGATGCCGCCGCAAATCAAAGGATGCCGCATGCGGCATACAGACGCATGACATTGTAGCGTCCTGCTTTTCGCTCTTATAACCTACCTTATTATTAGTAATGTAAATTTTAAATTAGTTTGTTTGTAAGATCTCTTTTTCGGCCTGTAACTTTGCTGTATTCTAATATGGTTTATTTTTCGTTTTTTATTATTTTCATATTTTTATTTATATTTATACTATATTTAATATTTTATTTACTTATTCGGACTGCGTAAATTCCCACTTCAACGAAAATGCACTGATAGTCATTAATATCTGTATCTGTATCTTCCTGTTTTCTGCCTATTTTCTTCCTCCAAATTTTATGTACTAGTACTTTCTTTTATTTTGTCTCGTTTGTTTTCGGTATCGGTCAATTTCTTGTATTCTAAACGACACTCAGTCCTAACTGCAAGACGCAATAGTCTCGCAGGCTTTTTTTTTATGAAAATAGTCGCAAAAAGGGTAGCCCTATCGTGTGGGCCGCGGACGGCCCGCACTGCGACTATTAGAAGGGGAAGAGATTATAGAAAGGAAATAATTGTGGACACGCTTTTTAAAAAGTTGCAGGTCATAGTTCTCTGGAAAAACTGATTTTGGAAACTTATTCCATTCCGTAGCAGCCCTGTAAAAGAAGGATTCATGATGAAGATTGGTCCTTGTAGTGTCAATCTTGAGAGTAAATGGGTGAGACTGATCAGCGTGCCGAGTTGTTCGGCCGAATGTGGCCAATGGTGGTACAAGAGTTTTTATTTCTCTGGAGCATCTGCCATGGAAATATCTATAGAGTAATGACTGGTCTGCAACTCTTCTTCTATGTTCTAGAGGGTGAAGGGTATCTGTGAGAGTTGAGCTGTTTATCAAGCGAATGACTCTTTTCTGAATGGAATCTAGAAGACGGAGAGAATGCCTTGGTGCTGAACCCCAAATGTGCGAGCAATACTCCAGTAGAGGTCGGATTTGAGCCTTGTACGTCGTCAACAGTTGATCAGGAGTAAAAAACTTTCTGGCTTTCCACAGAAAACCTAGCCTCTGGCTTGCCTACTTTGCGATGTTAGTAACATGGTCATGCCAAGACATATTATTGGACACCGTGACTTCCAAAATCGAGATGGAGGGACTTGGTTCAAGGGTATTTCCGGACATTGTGATGGGATGATTTGAGAATTTACTTTCTTGGAAAACGTGGCACTTTGTGTTTTTTGGGCGTTGAACTGAACAAGATTGTTGGTTCCCCACTCGACGATTGTTTTAAGATCTCTATTGATGGAATCAACCTGTTCCTGCCTGAGTCTATTTGTATCATTCACCGAAAGTGATCGATAGGATGTGAAAGTTGAGACAAGTGTGCTAACGTCTGCGAAACTGTAAATGGGGTTCGTGGTGGTTTTCAAGAGGTCGTTGATGTGTAAAAGAAATAAGGTGGGGGACAAGATGGGGCTTAGTCTTGTTCTTGACCGATTTTGGGCAACACTACTCCATAGGTTTTCCAATTGTGGAAAAGTAAAAATAATCTTGGAATGTATGAAAGTTTTTATTCTGGAAATATCAGTGAAAAGTTTGGGACATATTTTTGGGAAGGGGCAATATTATTTTTAACTAGAGTAGTTTATGTTTAAAAAGTCCTTTAAGGTCTATATTAACAATTATATAGACTCATTATTTAAAAATATTTAAAAATATTACAGAAATGTCTTTTTATTGCTATTAGTCTTTTAAATTAGGGTTCTATAGGGTTCTCAAAAAAATTTGTACAATACTGGGGAAATCATAAAAGTTTAATATTCTAGAAAAAATAGGAAAAGGTAACGGATTTTGACTTTAAAGATGTATTTGAAAAAAGTTCTATTCTGCCTCGGAACACTGAAGAATGTGTATGGAAAAGCTAGGGCAATGCCGGGGAATTTCATAATCGAAAAAAAGTGGAAACCCTGCAGTATCTGCTAAAACGTATCAGCTTTGAACAAATTTGTTCGACGTCAAAGTGGTGCCGCCTATTTAAAAGAAAGATATCATGCGATAAAGCCGCCCCCCAAACGACGTTCGCGTGGCGGGCCAAAGATGGAAGAGAAAGGGGGTGAAAGGGCTTGTATCGATTACCAGTGAGCTCGACAAGGTGCTTGTCACGTCTGATACACACACAAGTGAAATAGCTGTTTATGGTTGCTGCTTTACGGGTGGCGAGCGCTCGGCCTCCTTTCCCCCTCTTCTGCCGCCGCCATCTACGCCGTCCCCGGCTCGGATGTCAACCGATTGCTCGTCGGTGGGTAGAAAAGGAAGACCGATCGTCCCTGGGAACGTTTTATTTAATGGGAGAAACGGCTTTTTATTGTTTAGCGATTGTAGGTGGACTCGAATTTACCAACACAAACAAAAATAAAACTTCCGAAACTACGGTTCGGTTGAAAATTAATAAGTAGCACTACAATTGCAAAAATATAGAATGTTTGTCGGAAAAATTGGGATTTATCGCATGCTTGACGAATCCCGTTATTGCAGAAATAAAGATTTTTTGAATTTTTTGTTAGAGACTTTGTCGATCAATAAGTATTTCCAATTTTTTAACATGTTGTACCGCCTAAAATGTTTTATATATTGTGTGTTTTATTTCTTTAACTTATAATACATAAGTATAAATAAAATTAAAGTTTCTGTCTGTCTGTTTGTCTGGGCACATCTCTGAAATTACTCAACGGATTTTAATGCGGTTTTCACGGGTAAATAGAGCTAGGCTTGATTTTATTTAAATTGGATGTTAAAAAAAATTATTGCTATCGTCAAAGTCTTACGGACGTCACAACACGAACGAACAGCAACGTCCAATAGATAGAAAAAATAAAAAAAAAAACAAAACAAATTCTGTTGGATTTTATCATAGTATAGTTCCTCAAAAAATCAAGGTAATTTTATACTATCGCGGTCCCATCGTTTTTTGGCACTAGAAAATCGAAAAATAGACATTTTTAGGTGTATTTTATTTTAATCTTCGTTTTTACGGCAGATTTACGACAAAAATTGCGGGAATACAAAACAAATAAAAACTTATATTAGTTTCAGGGCTTTTAATGTTTATGTAAACGCACTCATTCACGTATAATTGTTGATAACCTTTTTTACAAGTAATCGAATGAGGTTTTCATATTTTTTTTCTTAATGAACACAAAAAAACGAGCAAATTAAAAATTGTTGATTTTTTTGTTGTAATCTAAATTTGACAATTACATATATTAAATAACGGAATGACGCAAACTTTGAAGCTCGATATCTCGCTTAATAATGAGCTAAAGCGCCAAAAAACTGTACCCTTTGCGTTTTAAACTGCACCCTTTTCAGAAATTGTTTTTTTTTATCAACGCTACATTGTAAAAATTAGTAAAATCAATTTATCAATCACTATTGTGCGCATACGCACTTATCCCACGAACAGCTTTGTCATTGATAAATATATTTTACTAATTTTTAAAATGTAGCGTTGATAAAAAAAAAATTCTGAAAAGGGTGTAGTTTAAAACACAAAGGGTGCAGTTTTTTGGCGCTTTGAGTTCCGAGATAAATTCATTATTAAGCGAGATATCGAGCTTCAAAGTTTGCGTCATGCCGATTTTTAATAAAAAAAAAATTTCCAAAATTTGTAAGGGTTCAATTTTCAAAAAGTGCAGTTTAAAACACATCGATTACGATTTTTTTTCCCTGTATCTTTAATTTTCCGACTGGGGTACAAAAATATCAGCGACACGAGAGGTCCACACGAATAACTTCCCAGTGGAAAGAATGAAAAAATACCATATGTTTTGTTGTTATAATTATTATTAAAATTATTATAAAAAAAGATTTCAAATTGTTTATAACAAATTATAATTGTCTTTTTCAATTATTATGATCAATAATCATTTGTTAGTAACAATATTCAATTGTTATAAAGAATGCTTGATTTTTTCTAACAATATTTTTTCACTGTTATAGCGTCTTCAATGCTATTCTCTCAATACTGACACAAGTTTTAAATTCTCCAATTCCTATTTTTGTTTTTTAAAACTATCTCTTTTTATGAAGTATTGTCATATTTATATAAATTTAGTATAATTTATAAATTGCAAAATTCAGGTAGTTTACCATTTTTTTTCAGATTTTTGATTCTCCATTAAAAAAAGCTTTACCGATTTTGCTGAAAATCTAATCAGTTCTAAGTTCCGTAATTATGTATCGAATGCAATTGGTCCCACGTCGATATAATTTTTTGTTCTCGAAATAAACGAGACGTAAATTAATTCCGAAAGTTTACCATATTTTTCAGTTTTTTTATTCTCCATAAAAAATAGCTTTACCGATTTTGCTGAAAATCTAATCAGTTCTAAGTTGCCTCATTATGCATCAAATGCAATTGGTCCCACGTCGATATCATTTTTTGTTCCCGAGATAATCGAGTCGAAAAATAATTCCGAACTCACATACGAACATACGCACATACGTACATATACACACAAAGACGTCCACTTAAAAACTATTGTATTCGACTCTGGGGACCTTAAAATGTGGAGATATGTTAAAATTCGGGATTCGCAAAATCGCGATTACTATAACTTCCACTGCGAAGTTAATAATAAATTTGGATTGTTTTATAAATGTGCACAATAATAGAAATAATGAATTCATTCCTAGTGACTGTTTTACATTGTACATAAATCCTAATTCGTATTAATATACTCAGAACTTCAAAATTTGTAATAAAGATCGCAATTGCTTTAATTAACTACAAACATACATAAAGTCACGCCTTTTTCCCATAGGGGTAGGCAGAGACCACTTCCTTCCACTTCCGCTACGGTTCGTACACACATCTTTTGCTTCCTCTACTTTCATCAGTGCTCTCATACATGCTCTTCGGTTGTTGGTACTTTTGACCTGGCCTTTCTTCAAAACAATGTTGATCTGATCGAGATATGTTCTCCGAGGTCGACCTCTACCGATTTGCCCATTCACACTCGCCTTATAAATTTGTTTCGTCAATCTTCCTTCATCCATCCTTTCTACGTGTCCAAACCATCTAAGCATTCCTTTATCTATCTTTGTGACCACATCTTCCTTTACACCACAGCGTTTTCTTATCGCACTATTCTTAACTTTATCCAACCGAGTCACTCCGGCTATACTTCTCAGACTACTCATCTCCGCAGCATTAATCCTATTTTCATGCTTCTTCTGCCAAACCCAACATTCACTACCATACATAAGTGTAGGAACCAACACACCTCTATGCACCGCCAGACGTGCCTTTTTTGACACTTTCTGGCTATTCATAAAGCTATCCAGTGCCCCATTCATTTATTTTCCTGCCAACACCCTTCGCTCAATGTTACTGTCATACTTTCCATCTCTAGTAAATTTTGAACCCAAGTACACAAATTCATTAACTTGTTCCACTCTTTTAACTAACAGGTACTATTTGCTATTATTACATGTTTGGTCCACTTTCACTGGTATTATTTTCCAAAAAATGTTTTGAAATACATATTTCCCAAACAAAAAACAGATGTCTATAATTTCGTAATTTTTTTGGACGTTTCTTTAAAAAAGTTCGCCTACAATCGTTGGGAATGCTCCCATTTGACTTGGCTCGTATTATTTCCATTATCGGGCATTTTCTTTATCCAATTATAATTTATTATCGTCGGCGTCGTTACCTCGACTACGCGGTAACTGTTGTTCTTTGTTTTTGTACCACACAAGGAAGAACAAATAATATTTCAGTGTATCGTAAATCATGCTTTACATTTGAACGAACGTTGATTGATCGGGAAGCATGAAATTCCAACACTATAAAATAAAAAAATATATAAATTGATTTTTACAAATAAGAACCTTTACAAACGAAAAATATGTTCACTTAACTAGATGCGTATTTGCTTAACCGTTAATTTATTTATTTATTATCTTTTACATCTTAAATGATGTCAATTGGAAACAAAAGGTATTTTGATGTTTTAATTGTTTTTTTTTTTCTGTTGCAGTACTACGAAATGTCATATGGCCTTAATGTGGAAATGCACAAACAGGTAAGTTGTTTGATACAAAGTAATCTAAAGAAAAATGTTTAATGGTATACACGTGGCACTTTTTGCGACTTAAAAACAAAGACACCGGTTATTCATGTTTCTTTATCCATCATGCCCAACGCGCCATATGCGATAGTCGAAAAATACTAATCACTATTTCGGAGTACGATGCCCTGATACCAGGCTAGGTGCTAGCGCATTTACCTTTATAATTACATTTGCTTCGCACACGGATGCTATGGCACGATACTAAGTGTGGTGCGAGGTTCGGTGCGCCGTTATGGACTATTTGTGAGCCTTTAAAAATGGTTCTTTAATTATACTATTAGTTTTTCCACTACCAGCAACTACCTGACACCAATCCTTCGTAGTTCACAGCTTGGTTCATCTAGAATATTTTTCATAGAAAACCTTTTTCGGGAAAACCTAGAAATAGGTAGATATTGCTTTTAAAGGGAGTGGCAACCCCTTTTCAAAAATCTCAAATGGCTCAAGGGCCCTATAAAAGAAGGATTCTTGATGAAGATTGGTCCTTGTAGTGTCAATCTTGAGAGTAAATGAGTAAGACTCATATGGCCAGTGGAAGTATCACTCATGTGGCGACTCAAATAATTTTTCTCTGTATTTTTCTAAAACTCGAATCACGCCCCGTGTCTCGACTGAGATAACTCAAAAGCCTGTTGGTTTTCCCACAACTTACTTTTTTTTTCTTTTATGAAAATAGTCGCAAAAAGGGTAGACCTATCGTGTGGGCCGCGGACGGCCCGCACTGCGACTATTAGACGGGGAAGAGATTATAGAAAGGAAATGATTGTGGACACGCTTTTTAAAAAGTTGCAGGTCATAGTTCTCTGGAACTGATTTTGGAAGCTTATTCCATTCCGTAGCAGCCCTGTAAAAGATTGGTCCTTGTAGTGTCAATCTTGAGAGTAAATGGGTGAGACTGATCAGCGTGCCGAGTTCTTCGGCCGAATGTGGCCAATGGTGGTACAAGAGTTTTTATTTCTCTGGACCATCTGTCATGGAAATATCTGTAGAGTAATGTCTGGTCTGCAACTCTTCTTCTATGTTCTACTGGGTAAAGGGTATCTGTGAAAGTTGAGCTGTGCGAGCAATACTCGGATTTGAGCCTTGTACGTCGTCAACAGTTGATCAGGAGAAAAAAACTTACTAGCTTTCCACAGAAAACCAAGCCTCTGGCTTGCTGACTTTGCGATGTTAGTAACATGGTCATGCCAAGATATATTATTAGACACCGTGACTCCCAAAATCGAGATGGCGCTTTGTGTCTTCTGGGCGTTGAAATGAAAAAGATTGTTGTTGCCCCACTCGACGATTGCTTCAAAATCTCTATTTATGGAGTCAACCTGTTCGTTAGTAACAATGTGTCACCTTGAATATTTTTTGTTAGGAACATAGGTATCCAGTTTCCAGGAATTTAGATATTAACTTTGACACGTAAGAATGGGAATTTTTCCCGGGATGTCTTGCAGTTAGCATGGCCATTTCATTGCTTTTAAAATAGAGGATGACAATTTTAGTTCTCTCTGCAGTATCGATTACCTTAAAAAAGCATGACAATACAACTGATTTCACGACTTAAACGAGGACAATTTGAAAGTGACTTTTTGAATAAAAGATACTTTTTTTGTTTTCCGTTATTCAATGTTTCATTTTAATGAATAAAGTTGTAATTATGAGTTGTACGGGGACAGGGACTTTTTGAATAACATAAAATGTTTTCAGCTGAAAAGCATTTTATTTCTTAACATAGTCTCCTTGATACATTTAGTTCAGCGTTTTTCCAAGTTTTTTATTCCTTCCAAATATCAGGTTTTCTCAAGGCTCTCAAAATAGGCGTTTGTTTTAGTGGTGACCTCTTCGTTAGACCCAAATCTCTTACCGCCCAGCCATATCTTTAGGATTGGAAACAGGAAGTAGTCGCAGGGGGCTAAATCTGGAGAATATGCTTTATGAAGTAGCAGTTAGTAGCCCCATTTATGGATTTTTGCCATGGTGATTACACACTAATGTATCCGTGCATTGTCTTGATGAAACAGCACTGTTTCTTTGCCAAATGCAGTCGTGTTTGTTTCAAACCAATATCGAATCTGAATAATATTCGACCGTTTTGTCCCGATTACAATACTGTGCAAAAGCTCGTTCGTATTGCGGCTGAAGTCGTCACACGGTTGCGCTTATGGTTGATTGTAATTAATCGCGGCAACCATCGCACTTTTTCCTGTCGAAATTCTTGTAAAATGTGATGAACCCGCTCAGTTGAGATGCCTACAGCTTAAGCCATCTCACGCACTTTCATTCTCCGGTTCTTTAATCTCATTTCATGAATTTTATCGACTAGTTCTGGAACCTGACGACCTATTCTAAACGGTCTTGACGCTCGGCGCACTTGTGTTGGTACGACCAAACGTAACTCAGTAAACCACTTCTCTACCATTGACTCTTACACATATCTTTCGCTTCTTCTACCTTTATCAGTGCTCCCATACATGCTCGTCGGTTGTTGGTACTCTTAAATTGGCCTTTCTTCAAAACAATGTGGGTCTGAACGTGACAGCGTTGCTAGATTTTTTTTGCCAAGTCGGAATTTTGAAACTTTTTGAGGGAAAAAAGCGGGATTCTTACGTCTAAAGCGGGACATGGTAAAAAAACGTATATAATCAGAAGTTTTTAAATATTTATCTAATTATTTGAATTCAAATTACGTTTACGTGACAATAGATAGCAAAAGTAGCCATAGAAAATGTATTTTAATAAAAATATAATATTTTAAATGAGATTTACCCTATCGTTAAATAGTGGAGAGTCTTATTCGTCTTCTGAATAAAAACAATAAAAAAAATCAAATCAAAATCAAAAAAGGTTTATTTATTAAAAAAAAAATGTTACAAAAAGTGTTACAAATTGCAACTTACAATAAAAGAATAATTATTTATAAGAATTACTTATTCATGATATTTCTGTGAAGATTTAACTTCTTTTAAAGTTTCCTTTTTGTCTTTAATAAATATGAAGAACTCTTCACAGGATAGCTGTAGATTAAACTGGATAAGTAATTCTGCTTTCATCAAATTTACGAAGCATTTATTGCTGCCATCGGACCATTTTAAGTTCTTCTTCTTCTGCTTGTTAGAGATCTAGATGATCTGTTGATTCCGGATTTGCCTCTGTAATATTTCCTGAGATGTGGACTGCCAGCTGTCTCTATATCTCTTTGTTGGTCTTCCGAGTCCCCGCTGGTTTTTCCTCTAGTACAATGCGTGGTAGTCTATCGTTGGTCATTCTCTTCACGTGGTTATACACCATTCTCTTCTCCTCTGCCTTCCCCATCTCACCACATCCTGTACGTCGCATTACGCTCTAACGTCAGTGTTTCTTACGTGATCTCTTCTTGTTTTCCCGGCTATTGTTCTCAGTGCTGACATTTCGGCGACTCGTAGCATCCTTTTGGTCTTGTTGGTATCCTCTCTCGCTTCTATACCATATGTCATCATTGGCCTGACGCATGTCTTATATATTTCGATTTTACTCTTCTTTGTCATGAAAGGTTTAGCTTATACAGATTACCTTAGACATCCTGATATTATAGCTGATTTGTTAATTTGGTTTTTCAGGTCCTTTACCGGGTCGTGAGCGCTGGACATATCTATGCCCAGGTATCTAAAATGCGTGACCTGCTTTATGGGTTTATTATCTATTACCAGCCTGCATCTCATTGGCTCCCTAGCGATGGTCATGGTTTTAGTTTTACCTATGGATATATCCATATTGAGTTGCTGACTGATCTGGTAGAACTTAAATAATCCAACCATTTTAAGTTCATCTGTAAAAAAAGGCGTTCAGGAAAGCAGTGTGATGTTGGGATACCTAATATAAAAGACACTAGTTTAAACATATTCCTGGTATCATTTTTTGAAAACTGTTGAAAGAGCTGGGTGCCTTTTCTGTGCGGTGGTGGCAGTGGTGTCTCTGCAATTTCCCGCTAATACGTCCAAGGATGATTTCAACAAGTTAAATTCTTCATATAAGTCATCTACCGAAATATCGCCAAAAAGCGGGACTGAGCCTGTCCCGCGCGGGACATTTAATTTTGATTTAAAACGTCTGGCAACGCTGGATCGTGATATGTTCACCGAAATCGACGTCTACTGACTCGCTCACTCGCAGCTTGCTCAAAATTTGACAGTAGTCTATTAGAGATGGCAGTTGACGGAAGTAGTGTTGCATTTAAAGTTACTACGCGGAAAGTTCAAAAAGTCACTCACTTATCAAACTGTATCGGGTTATTTTTAAAGATAAATTGTTTTTAAATGTGCCTCCTTAAAAAATTACTTTCTTTTTTCCATCGTCTCGAGTAGTCTTTCTGAAATTTAAAGCATCTTACTGTGTAATTTTAAATCTCGGCTCATAATTTTATAAACTCGAAAATAATACGAAAAGTTTATTCCGAAAAACTTTAACGAGAAATTTTCCTTGTTTTAATCTTTTGCGCAGGAAGTCTGTGTGTTAGTCAATCCCAATTTCCCATTACTTATATCCCACAACATTCGGAAATTATTTACAACTTCTTAAGCCTTAAATAATAAAATAGGGAAGAAGAAGAAACCCTCAACATTTATTTTCCTTTTAACCTCGCCGTCGTCTGTGGCGAACTACCTTAAGATTTCCCTTCGGCTTTTCCATTTAATTCCATCGGATTATTATTAAAGCATTCCAAACATCATTTCCTCAACAAAAATGCGTCTGTCTCGTTTCGCGATTTTCCCACTCACTTTATGTGAGAACAGGGACGGACTTTTCCGTTCATAATGAACCGTCGTTAAAACTTTATTAAGAAATATCCATTCACCCCTTTTCGTTTTAATTTTATGTCTACGGTTTATTAGCCCTTAAGATGAAAGATTAATTAAAATGGTATATATACATTTGGGAGTATTTATTTAAAAATTGTGTATTTAAAATTAACATTTTTCCAAAATATTGTATCACTCATGTGGCGACTCAAATAATTTTTCTCTGTATTTTTCTAAAACTCGAATCACGCCCCACAACTTACTTTTTTTTTTTCTTTTATGAAAATAGTCGCAATAAGGGTAGACCTATCGTGTGGGCCGCGGACGGCCCGCACTGCGACTATTAGAAGGGGAGATTATAGAAAGGAAATGATTGTGGACACGCTTTTTAAAAAGTTGCAGGTCATAGTTCTCTGGAACTGATTTTGGAAGCTTATTCCATTCCGTAGCAGCCCTGTAAAAGAATGATTCTTGATGAAGATTGGTCCTTGTAGTGTCAATCTTGAGAGTAAATGGGTGAGACTTATCAGCGTGCCGAGTTATTCGGCCGAATGTGGCCAATGGTGGTACAAGAGTTTTTATTTCTCTGGAGCATTTGCCATGGAAATATCTGTAGAGCAATGACTGGTCTGCAACTCTTCTTCTATGTTCTAGAGGGTGAAGGGTATCTGTGAGAGTTGAGCTGTTTATCGAGCGAATGGCTCTTTTCTGAATGGAATCTAGAAGACGAAGAGAATGCCTTGGTGCTGAACCCCAAATGTGCGAGCAATACTCCAGTAGAGGTCGGATTTGAGCCTTGTACGTCGTCAACAGTTGATCAGGAGTAAAAAACTTTCTGGCTTTCCACAGAAAACCTAGCCTCTGGCTTGCCGACTTTGCGATATTAGCAACATGGTCATGTCTTAACGATTAAGAGATAATATCCCTTTACACTTTTTTTCAAACAAAGGATTTTCAGGATCAGTTGAATTCATTGTAGTAAAAATGAACAGTATTAATCTAGCCCGTCAACCCTTGCTGCCAACGACTCAACAAAATATAAATTTTTTCTTTACCTTTAGATAAAAACTTCCATCAAATTTACACGTTTTCAAATCTCACATTAACTAACCTATATCCAATTTATGGAATTTTTTTTAGCCAATATGTGAAGTCTGTAACCCCGACTCGATGCGTCTCTGTTATTAGTTTCCATCTCATAATTCTTTATTGATTGAAAGAAATGAAGGAGAACGTAAGAATAAGAGAGTGAGATGAGCAGGCAACCCGACAAACATGTGAACTTAACCGCAAACATTGACGTACCGCAAAGGGCGCAAGATGCTTGATCAAATAAAAAGATAGGGGAGTTTAAAATGGTTTTAATGTTTTCAAAATTTACTGCTCAATTTATTACGTGAATAATGATGTCTCCCTATCGTGAAAGTGGTTTTATGCATTTTTTTTGATAGTTTTGTTTTGCAGGTGTTGACCATTTTAAATTTTAGGGATATTTAGGCTACTTGCCTTTCTCTAGTATCCCAACTTTGCAGTGAGTGGTCACTGCAAGAATACAGTTGTCGGAGTGATTTTGAGATTATAGTAATTGTTGAGGGGCATACGTTTTGTTAAACTAACATTTGTTTACTACATTGTTTAATAATCTTGACTACTTTTAAAGGTTTATTAGTAACAAATATTTGCTAATAGTCTACTCGTAAATTTAATATTTTGCTTCTTTTAGTAATAACGGTATTAAAAAATAAATAAAAATTAAAATAAAATACCAGAAAAAATTTACCAAAACGTAACAAAATGCTAATCTAATGAATTAAGAAGTAAAATATTTCGCCCTCTTTGTAATTGTAACCTACTCTTACTTTTGAGGAAGGTTAGTCTAAAAAATTAACAATCAGTTTAATAAAAATGAAAATGATTCGAGTTAAATATGAGAAAGCATGTACAAAATTAGGAAAAGTTAAAGATGGTGTAAAGCAGGGAAGCGTGCTGGGACCAGTAATATACCTGCTCTTTAAAATCTGGTAAATTTTACCAACTATAGGAAACAACATAGTATTTTAGTCAGTTAAAATAACTTATGCAAATACGTCAAAATATTTGGGAATTACAGTAGATGCAAAGCTATGCTGGCAGGCTCATATCAAGAAAAAAAAATTAGGAAGTAAATCAAATGAAATGTGATGGTTGATGGCAAAAAAAATATACTATGTCTACCAACAACAAATTGTTATTGTATTACCAAGTCCATAAACTGGTATAGACATATGAAATATAGATTTGGTGCCGTGCAAAAGAAAGTAATATCCAAATTAGACAACTCTGTGTCAGAATAAAGTTTTATGACGCTTCCTGATACTATAGATGGTTGGATACTGTAGTGAATCTCCAACCATGTGAATGTCGAGACCATCCAACTTCTTGACAACGCGAACCAGCTAAGAAGACTCTGGTGATAAGTGAAAAAGCAGCTGAAATGTTCACGTTAGTTAGTAGTGTAATTAAGTTATGTATGAGAGCCTAAGGTTTATTGATAAATATGACCTTTTATTGTATGAAGTTATATAGAACTAATTTTCTTATTAATCATATTAATAATCACAAAACTCTTGGGGTTTTACTTTCTTCTCATTGAGCATACTCATTGTTAAATGTGAAAATTGGACAATGGGAAGAATAATAAAAATTGGAACCTATGGAAAGATAAAATGGATAAAAAAAAATAACGAAACAATCATAGCTGAAATGAAGAAAAATCGAAATTTACTAAAATCAATAATGTCAAGAGAAAGTAAAATCTTGTGACATTTGTTGAGGCATACCTAACAACTTTATTACAAATACGAGGATAGTTCACGAATTGTTGTTCCTAACATAGTTGGCGTTGAATGACAAATGCAAATAAAGTTTCAGCAAAAGCTTATTGTATGACATTAGTGTGTGCCAGTTAGCATCAGCGCATCAGTTCCTGTATGTTTAATATTACTTTTTGTCCATTGAAGTGTGCGTGATTTTATAAAAATCGACAAAATTGAGATAAGAGGTGCGATAAAGTACATCTGTAAAAAGGGGTTATCACCGCATGAAATTTATAAGGACATAATAAAAGTATTCGGTGACTCTGCCCCTTTGTCTCAAGTAATCAAGAACTGGTCACAAAATTTCAAATTGGGTAGAGTCCTGTCAACATGCACCAGGTGCAGGAGCCCCCAAAACTGTGGTGACCAAAGAGAATGTGAATTTATTCTATGACATGGTATTTAATGACAGAAGAATTACAGTCAAGGCTATAGCAGGGACATGTAGGTTTTCTGTTGGAAGCGTTGAAAAAATTTTACATCAGGAATTGGGTCTCATAAACTCTGCACGTCAGGTTCCACGAATGCTGACGGCGGACCATAAGCATGTTTGACAGGTTACAGCGAGGACACATTTGTAGATCATTAACAGGAATCCCGATGAATTTACGGTCGACAAAACATGGGTTCATCACTTTGATCCAGAATCCAAAAAACAAAGCATGGAAGGGCGGCATAGGGGTTTTCCTCTCTCTCTCTCGAAAATTTCGTGTTGTGTCTCATCAGCTGGTAAGATCATCGCTACAGTTTTTAGGGATTTTGCAGGTGTTATTTTCGTGGATTATTTACCGCGTGGGCGTACCGTAACAGGTGATTATTATGCGAATTTATTACCAAAAATACGCGAAGCGATCAGACAAAATAGAAGAGGAAAACTGAGTCGTGGTGTGGACAACGCTCCGGCCCACAAAATTTGTGTTGCAATGGCTGCCATTCACAATGCGGGATTTGAAATTTTTAAACAACCCACTTATTCTCCAGATTCGGCCCCCAGCAACTACCATCTATTCTGAAAATTAAAAGAACATCTTCGTGGAATCCGCTTTTCTGATGATAACGAAGTGATGTCAGCTGTAGATGAATAGCTAAAGACTCGAAAGTTCTAAATTTTCTTTCAAAAGGGTAAATTAGTTTCATTCTTCTTATGTGTTTACTTCCATGTTAGGGATAACAATGAACTATCCTCGTATAGTAAAAGGGAGAATTGAGGGAAAACGACCAAAAAAAAGAGTAAGAAAATCCTAATTTGAAGACATATATCAAACTATGAGTTTGTTGTACTCTTACTCCCAACTAAAATCTGCTGTAGTACCCTACTAAGTTAAGTTATAAGTAATTTTCTTATTGATATTAGTAGTGATCAGATTGCAATAATCACAAAATTCTCGTTGGGGTTTTACCAAAAAAATTATTTTGTTGGTTATGTCGAGTCAAATGGATAATTACTGTGTTGGTGAACCTGACATTTTCTCAAACGTCCTTGAAATCTCTTCGATTCAAGGAAAAAAATGAAACAACCAGTCCTATTTATTTTCATCATTCATCTACAACAAAATAGTAGGTGTTAAGTATTTATTGTTTGAAATCGTACAATAAAATTTTAAACGGACACATTTTGTTAAGTAAAAAGTTAATAAGGGGTTATATACACGAAATAATAATCTTTTAGATGTTAAATAATTTTTTTGGAGCTCATTATCTCGATAATCGTAGACTATATTAAAAAATTTATAACTTTAATGAAGTTTATTTTATGTGACTTATTGAAAAACGTTGACGCGTTGGTTGTTGGGAACATTTATTTGGCGAAGATGCGAAGAAGAAAAACCGACAACGCCAACATTCGCATAACACATATCGGATCGAACAATTACTCAGCTAGAATGGCTCTTTCCGAGCCGCGGGACTGGGAAAAGGAGTAAAGACTCGGTTTGGAGTTTGGAGTTGCGGGAACTGGGGAGCCGTGAGTTGGGGACGGAGACAGAGAAATAGAGGGAGAGAGAGAAAGATAGTGTGACATCGATTTCATCAACCCCCTTGCCAGGCTAGAAAATGTGTTGTAGCAATTTATGTAATTACTTACTTAAAGAGCACAGGCGTGCGTTAAACTTCTTGAAAATAGGTACACATTTTCTTATTTACAAACTTAAAAGTGATTCCAAGTAATTAAATTTAAAAAAATCAGCTCAAGGATAAGACTATACCCGAGAATAACAAGCCGACGAGAAGCGATAGTTTTATCGAACCGTTGGCTGTTTGTGGGGTCGATTTTAGGTTACTTTAAATACATGGCATTGCATGACAAAAAAAGAAATCGGGTCGGGGTGTAACGTCTTAATGCACTACTGAACTTCTTCTTCTTGAAATCCCGCTCCTATCGGAGATTGAAAATTATCACCACTACTCGGACCTTATCAATCGCCCGCCTGAAGAGTTATGCGGACGTGCAACCAAATCACTCCCTCAAGTTGCGCAGCCAAGAGATTCTTCTTCTGTCAATCGTTCCCTTGCCTTTTATTTTGCCTTTAATAATTAGCTTAATGATATTATATCTATCTCTTCTTAGAACATGTCCTAGATATATTCTTATTTTCTCCTTTTTATGGTGTTACTAATTTCTTTGGCTTTATTCACGGCGTAGTACTTCCTCGTTTGAAACCTTGTCAACCCATGGTATTCTCAGCATCCTCCTATAACATCACATTTCAAATGCTTCTATGTTCTTGATGTTTTTTGATTTAAGTGTCCAAGCTTCCATTTCATACAATAGAATGGAGAATATATAGCATTTTAGCATTCTAATTCAGTTCTAATGTTATATCTCGGTTGCAGAGTATTTTATTCATTTTTATGAAAGCGCTGCGAGCTACTTCAATTCGACACTTGATTTCTTTTGTGTGTTCTGCTGTTTCAGTTACCCATGTGTCAAGATATTTGTAAGCGGATACCCATTCCAGGTTGTCGTTATTAATTCTTGTTGACAATAGCTTCTATAGCTTTCATGTAGTACATCTGGTTTTTGACGTTGACGTTACTTCATCTGTCACTTATCTGCAGTCTCGTTCCGTAATTTGTAGAGTGGGTACGACACAATGGGAATTCTCGTACCTAGAGCTGCCATTGATTCGCGAAAATTTAGAGATGAAATGTCATTCGAAAATCAACCACATACTGGGCTAAAAAAAATAACGAGAACCAAACAGATGCTTTTGCACTATTGTTGTGGTTATTTTAGTTACTATCCATAAATACTTCACTTATAATGCAAACAAAGTTTCTATAAAATTTTTCCCAAGTGCGGCTAGCGAAGAAAACGGTACTGCAATGCCACCCTTAATGAGTTAAGGGTGGCATTACATGCTTTTACAGGTCTCAATTGGCTAGATATAATAATAAGAACCAAAATAATAATGTCCACAATATTCTGTTTTACCCGAGGAAAGATTAACAATAGGTAGTAAAAATGAAAGTAAACTCGAAATTTATTTAAATTTTCCAGAAACTTTATTCGACCTATAACGCAGAACTACTTCTTTAATTAACAATTTTTATACGGGGTGTTCCAATAGTGTTTTTAAGTTCTTTTGTTCCGTTATTATGCTTAACAATTTTGCATTATAATTTTTTCGTATTTTTTATAAAAACGGAATATTAGAACTTATTTCACTTTTTGTCGAATTGTTATTCTCAAGTTATAGTATATACTATTTAAAAGTTGTTGATAGTTTTAATCTTCACTTAATCCAAATTCATTCATTTATGTGAATTTGAAACTTGAGATATGGAAATTGTGATTCCAAACTTACTGCATTTTTTCTATGATTCCAGAGTTTTTATAGATTCTTCCATGAGTTTTGATCTATACAGCTTTTTCTGATTGTACCAAAAAGCCCCAACATTCTAGTAAAAAACGCTCATTTGTAAATAGCTTTCAAATAACATTTTTTTTTTGTCTCTATTAACGTTGAACTCTCTTAAACTCCTATTAATAAATAAACGGTCAATTTTATTTAGAAACCCACTGTATCGTTTAAACATTGAAGGACAAAACATGATTGTCTCAGATTTGACGACATACAAAGAAGTTTAGGATGCAATACATTAAAAATCACACAATGAGTATGACCAAAAATAGTAAAGAATTAAGACAGAAATAAAATAAAGAAAATAAAGAATATTCGTAAGTAAAATAACTTGGATACGATGCCAATAGAAGAAAAACAATGCAGGTTAAGATCTGAGCTACAAAAGGATTAAAAGTACTTGAATAAAAGATAAAACGGCAAACTTGTTAAACTCGTTAAAATACCAGTGTTATTGAAAGAGTATGTTTTTCGATTTACTTATGATTAGTATAAATTCAAAATACGCTCAGTAAATTTCAAGGTGCTTTATCTCATTTATCAGGATTTAATGGTTTTTAGCAAACTAGCGAAACTAGCAAATAAAAAGATTTCTTTTAAAGCAGTAATTTATCAAATTTGTTGTAATTATAGTATTTTGTGATCACCTTTGATCGACTTTTAACAATAAATAATAAATTATTACAGTAAAACGAGTGTAGTAGTGCATTACATTTTGTTGATTATGATAATAGGTAATATTTTATGGTTTTCAAAACTTACCTAGCCCCTTAACCCCTGGGCCATCATTATTGTTTATAAAAGACAATTATATATTTGCAAATAATAAATAAATGCCTATTTAGCTCCATGGTTTAGAGATATAGGATAAAAGAAAACGTCAAACTATAAGATGAAATTCTAATTCTTTTTTACAAGCGAAAAATCTTGACTGTTGACTGTTTAATAAGAACTCGGGTGGGACTCATTATAAATATTGTTACCCACTAAAAAAGCGTTGGGTGTGTGTTTTTGTGGGTTATTGCCCCCCATGGTGGAGGACAATCTTACCAATTGTGTGGTGTTTTTGTGTAATTTGTTCGTGTTTTGTGTGTGTAGTGTTTTCGTGTGTTTCCTGCGAGCTTAGATTTTTTTCCTTAAGAGAAGGATTGGTCGTAATGTTAAGTTCTTTGTAATCATTTCTTAATTGTATCACTTACTTCGATCGTATTTATATATTGATTAAATATTCACCCAAGAATTTGTGCAGAAAGTACAGTTGCAGGTTTAACTAGAATCATTTCTGTATGTGCTAAAAATGCTTGTTTTAATGTTACCAATACAAGGACCCATCTCCGTCGAGAATCCTTCTTTTACAAGGCTGCTACAGAATGGAACAAGCTTTCAAAATCAGTTTTTCCAGAGAACTATAACCTGCAACTTTTCAAAAAGCTGGTTCACAATCATCTCCTTTCTATAATTCCTCCCCCTTCCTAATAGTCGCAGTGCGGGCCGTCCGCGGTCTACCCTTTTGGCGACTATCTTCAATAAAAAAAAAATTAATTAGTAGGATGATATTATGACGTCTAGACGCTCTGTCCACGCCAACATTATGTGTGGATTAGATTACCACGGGGCAGAAAAGAATGCTGATAAAAACATGTGTTTTCTTCGCATTCGTAAGTCGCGTGTTATTCATTTAAAATGGGACATCCCGTACAAAAAGCCGTTGTTTGATTTATCGGCGCGCCTTATTCTTTGCTCTATACTCTTTCGGATCGCGGCGGGCCGTGGTTTCGTATGACGTGTGCGGCAATAAATGCCGATCACACTTCCATCCTCCTTTGTTTTGTTTCTTGTTGTTTCTTTTCCAACGCCCACTCGAACCGAATCAATCAATAAGCAGCGAAAGCTCGTTTTTCTTTTGTTTTGGTGTTGCTCGTTTTTTTTTTTTCGTTCTTTAGTGTTTTGTTGTCGGTCGACTACGATCCCGACCGATCAGGATAAAGAACCGTTGTTATTTATTGCGAAGTGGCTACTGCGCCGACCGTAACGATATTTCAATGTTCGCAAAGAAGAAAGAGCAACATCGGTGGGCGAGTGAGACAATGAACTGTAATATTTTTCATACTTTTCAAATTTTGCATTGTATAATGTAAGCAAAACGAAAGTAATGGTTTTTAAAAAAAAAAAACATGACAAACTGTGATTGAGACAGAAAGAGTGGAACAAGTAAATGAGTTTGTATAGCTGTGTTCAAAGTTTACGAGAGATGGAAAGTATGAAAGTGACATTGAGCGAAGGGTGTTGGCAGGAAGACAAATGAATGGGGCACTGCATAACTTTATGAGCAGCCAGAAAGTGTCAAAAAAGGCACGTCTGACTGAGCATAAAAGATTGTTGATTCCTACAGTTATGTATGGTAGTAAATGTTGGGTTTGGCAGTTAAAGCATGAAAATAGGATTAATGCTGCGGAGATGAGTAGTCTGAGAAGTATAGCCGGAGTGACTCGGTTGGATAAAGTAAAGAATAGTGAGATAAGAGAACTTCTTCTTCTTCATGTACCGTCTCCATTACGGAGGTTGGCTATCATCATTGCTATTCTGACTTTGGAGGCTGCGGTCTTAAACAAGTCGGATGACGTGACATTAAACCATTTTCGCAGATTTCTAAGCCAGGATATTCTTCTCCTTCCAATAGATCTTCTTCCCACAATTTTCACTTGTATTATGAGGTGCAGAATCTCATATTTTGGGCCTCTCATGACGTGGCCGAGATATTGCAGTTTTCTTCTTTTCACTTCGTGTAGGATCTCTATGTCCTTCTTCATTCTTCTCAGAACCTCCAAATTGGTTATATGTTCCGTCCATGATATTCTCAACATCCTACGGTATGCCCACATCTCGAAGGCTTCAAGTTTTCGCTCGCAATATACGTTGAGGGTCCAAGCTTCCACACCATACAGAAGGACTGGAAACACATAACATTTGAGCATCCGAGTTCTCAGGTCCAGGCTCAGATCGCGACTACAGAGCAGTTTCTTGATTCTCACAAAGGATGCACGGGCTTTCTCAATTCGAATCTTTATTTCCGAACAATAATCCACGGTGCAGTTGACACTTGTACCTAGGTAATCATACCTCTCGACTCTTTCCAGCTCTTCATTTTCAGCATATAGATGTTCATTAGGCACTTCAGTTTTAGTGACAATCATGTATTTGGTCTTCTTAATATTCAGTGTCAGACCATATTCTCGACTAGTAGTGATGACCTTATTCAACATATTCTGAAGGTCTTGTATGTTTTCGGCGAGAAGTACTGTATCGTCTGCATAACGTAGATTATTCAAGGCAATGCCGTTAACTCGTATTCCACCGGTATCATTTTCAAGGGCTTTTGTGAAGATTTCCTCTGAATAGACATTAAAGAGGAGTGGTGAAAGAACACACCCTTGTCTAACTCCTCGTTTGATTTCCACTGCTTTCGTCAACTCAGATTGGACGCGAACCGACGCACTTTGGTTTAGGTACAATTTCACTATTATTTGTATATCTCTTGCGTCAAGGTTTTTTCGTTCCAGTGCTTGTATTAGTTGCTTGTGTCTCACTTTGTCGAACGCTTTATTATAGTCAACAAAACAGGCGTATACTTTTTGGTTAACATCAAGACACCGCTGCATCAAGACATTGTACGCAAACAGAGCCTCCCTTGTGCCGAGACCACCTCTAAAGCCAAACTGAGTATCTGATATATCTTCCTCTAGCTTCTTATAAATTCTACGATGGATGATTTTGAGAAAGATCTTCAGTGTGTGGCTCATAAGACTAATCGTACGATGTTCTTCACATTTCTTGGCATTGTACTTCTTAGGAATTGTGACAAACGTTGATTGAAGCCATTCCTTCGGTATTATTCCCGTTTCATAGATCCTATTGAATAAAGAAGTTACAGCATCCAAATGTTGTTCTTCGATCAACTTAAGCACATCTGCGGGTAGGTCGTCAGGGCCAAGTGCTTTCCCATCTTTAGCTGATTTTATTGCTGCCTGCACTTCTTCATTTAAAATAGATGGTCCAGTTTGATTGGTAGTGTTGGTAGTGTTGGTATTTATTTCTTCTCTTTGGTCGTTGAAAAGCTCTTTGATGTATTCTTCCCACAGAGTCAACTGATCTTTAATATCCAAGACAATGTTTTCCTTCTCATTTACAAGGATGTATGATTTTTGCTTCCGAAAAGTTCCAGTAAACTCTTTTATTTTTTTATGCACATTATGGGAGTCGTGTAGTCTTTGCAGATTCTCGATTTCTGTACATTTCTTCTTTAGCCAATTCTGTATTCTTCAGGTTTCTTCTTTCTTCCATGAGAAGTAATATTTCCTCCGTCATCCAATCCTTTCGATTTATCTTTTTCTCAGGTTTCAGATGCTTCTTGCAAGGCTCTATAATGGATGTTTTTAAACTTTGCCACATGTCTTCAGGTTGGTTCTGAGTTGCCGAACGGGCATTTATCAACTTGTTTGGGTTTTCGTTTACGTCCTGCCATACTTTCACGTATTTTCTTCTTAGTAGGTTAGTATCAATAGGTCTTTGGTTTAACGAACTTTTCAGCCTTTTGAGCTTCACCATAATCTCCGCGATGAGGAGACTATGATCCGAGCCTACATCTGCTCCCGGGTATGTTTTGGCACTTCTCACTGCGTTTCTATATCTTTGATTGATGAGAATATAATCGATTTGATTCCGGACTATATGGTCTTCATTGTCCTGTGGCGATTTCCATGTGTATAGGCGGCGTTTTGGTAGTTTGAAAAAGGTATTAGTTATTGTCATAAAGTTTTCTTGGCAAAATTGTAGAAGGCGATCTCCTCTTCCATTACGTTCGCCCAGTCCGTACCGTCCGATCCATTTGTCACATGAACCCTGTCCAACATTTGCATTCATGTCACCCAGGATTATAGTGACATCCTTGTTTTTAGTCAGTTTCATGACGTCATCAATGTCCTTGTAGAAGGATTCAGCTTCTTCATCGTCTTTATCCGCTGTTGGAGCGTACACTTGGATTAGATTGAGTGTACCACAGTATGCCTCGAGTTGTAAAAGCAAAACACGTGGAGAGAAAGGTACGAAACTCTTCACATATCTTTGAAGAGTCTCATCAAGTATAAGCGCAACTCCGTGATGGTGTTGGCTGTCGCCACTTCCCGAGTAATAGATAATCTTGTCCTGAAGTTTACTCTGCCCGCAGTTTTTCCAGCGAGCTTCACTGGTTCCCATTATTTTGATGTTTAGTCTATTCATTTCCAAAATTACATTGTGTGTTTTCTCTCTATTTAACATGCTTCGAACATTCCATGTTCCAATCCTTACTGATTTTTGTAGCAGGTTGCTTTTTCTATCGGTTGCATTACTCATATCAGTCACAACTGTCCTCCCCGGAGATCCGATCGGAGGACTTACTCCGGAATTATATTTAGTCCTGACTTCAGCCATGATGATAATGATAAAGTAAAGAATAGTGAGATAAGAGAACGCTGTGGCGTAAAAGAAGATGTGGTTACAAAGATAGATAAAGAAATGCTTAGATGGTTTGGACACGTAGAAAGGATGGATGAAGGAAGATTGACGAGTGTGAATGGGCAAATCGGTAGAGGTCGACCTCGGAGAACATATCTCTTCTTTTACAGGGCTGCTACGGAATGGAATAAGCTTCCAAAATCAGTTTTTCCAGAGAACTATGACCTGCAACTTTTTAAAAAGCGTGTCCTTTCTATAATCCCTTCCCCTTCTAATAGTCGCAGTGCGGGCCGTCCGCGGCCCACACGATAGGTCTACCCTTTTTGCGACTATTTTCATAAAAAAAAAAAAACCGCGGAGCAAACCAGGTGCATGTATAAACTCCTCAAGTCACGCCAAATCGATTTCCATGACTCTATTTAATGATGTGTAAATACGGAAGTGTCCACTAAAAATCAACTACCTTAATTTGCTCTAGAAAAATTATTCGTCGTCGTCATCGGTCAAGTAGACACTACCGATTTATTGTAATAACACCGCGTTTACGACACGATAGGAGTAAGCGACATGGCATGGCACAGCAGTTGACTAGTTCGGCTAATTATGTAATAATTAACGGTTGAACTTTGTATGTTGTGTTGTTTGACCCACACCCACTATCATGTACGACATGCATTGCTTCCATATACCGGGTGATACTCGCAAACTGTGAACACATCTGTTGAGTCGGAACAAAAATAATTTTGAATGCCTGTTCAGGTGGAATAGGTGTGGGCTCGGTGGCGATCTGAGTATTGACCATCAGTAAGTAAACCGTTCCTTGTCTGAGAACGTGTAACCCAGCGCTGGGCATCTTCGCTCAATGAGCTGGACGTCCGTCTCCTACACCTTTAATAAGAACAAGTGAGAGTTCTCTCGACTTCATATACCTGGCTCTTTCTAAAGGGAATAAAAGACGGAGAGGTGCTTTGACTTCATATACCTGGCTTTTTTTAAAGGACATGAAAGACAGAGAGGAACATTGGTGTCTATTGTTCGTTTCGGACGCCATATTGCGTAAATATTATGTAACTAGAATAAATGCTATATTTAATTACTACAAACCAGACACGAATTTTCTTTGTGTAAATTTTTTGCGTATTAATAAATTATATAGTTAGTATTTTATTATAATAAAAAACAATCAAAAGAGATATCGACGTACCTCTCTGTCTTTTTATGTCTTTTATAAAGAGCCAGGTATGGCCAGTAAGTTATGGGTCCTCTCGCTCATACCCATTTTGGATATCCTTCCTACTTGGCAGTAACTAAATGTTGCCCAGCTCTGGTGTAAACACTCGTATTATCCTTTATTAAAAATGATTCATAAATGTATAAAAAACGGTCTTGAAGTGGTATTTAATATTCGTGACGTGATATTTATATACAATTTTTTGATACTTTGTAGGAACTGTTTCGAAATTTTAAATTTTAAACCTAAACCTTTCAGGCTGAAGTCTTCGCTATCAAATTGTGAGCAAGAGAGCTGACTAACAGACCTCTAGCAAACAAAAACATAAGCATAAGCCAGGCTGCTTTAAAAGCACTGAGCTCCAACAATATAAATTCTAAACTTGTATAGAATTGCATCGAATCCCTGGAGTGCCAGCAGAGTGACCCTGCTGTGGGTACCTGAGCACCAGGGGTGGAGGGAAACGAAATAGCCGACATCCTCGCAAAACAGGGAGCCAAATCTGCGTTCACTGGACCAGAACCGGTCTTTGGAGTCACTACAAGTGCCGCCAAAACAATTATTTTGGACTGGGAGGAGAGAAAAAGACTCACGCACTGGTCCGATATACCAGGGTTCACTCACTCAAAGGCGTTCTTACCTAAACCCCTTAAGAAACACAACTAAGCAGATCCCAGAATGGAGCAGGAACGACCTGCGAATTTTAACGGGACGGCTTACAGCACACTGTCGTCTAAGGTACAACCTCGGAAGAATAGGCCTGAATAAAAAAACGGACCAGTTTTGCTGCGTGGAAGACGAAACTGCTGAACATAAACAATGTTCATGTCCCTGTCTGGGAAGAATAAGTTTCAATATTTTTGGTTATGCCAACCTAGAACCTACCGATTTCAAGAAAATCCCACCCCATACAACCATGAACTTCGTGAGAAGGGCTGGACTGTAACCTCTAGGGCTGAGCCATAATAGACCTACTAAGGGTCGCTCACATGATACCTAACCAAATTTGTGACTTTAAGAACTTTTATATTCCTTTTAACAAATATTGTGTAACCAACTGACATATTTTGCGAAAAAATCCACAACGACCACATAAGAAAATAAAAAATAAAACACTCGTCGCAAAAGGTTATTTTTACACTCATTCTTTCTACATAGAATCATAATTTACGAGATAATTGTCCGTTTCCAGACTCTTGGTCCGCTCTGTATATTTAAGTACAATGCGTGATTCGTGAATTTTTAACAAAAATTAGGTAAAAAAAATGTGATTGTCTTTTATGTTTGTTGTTACAGACTGAAATAGCAAAACGCTTAAACGCAATCATCGCCCAAGTGCTGCCATTCCTTGCCCAAGAACATCAACAACAAGTTGCCACAGCTGTCGAAAGAGCCAAGCAAGTCACGATGGCCGAATTAAATTCCATAATAGGGGTAAGTCCGTTGTTAACGTTCTGTTTGCTATCGTGGTGTATACAATGCGTCGTCACAAACGAAACTCATAAAAATCCTATTTTTTTTATTATCAATTTTTCAAAATAAATTTCCATAAACAATTTTTTACACGAGTTTTATGCGCTTATTTTTGAGACACACCGTATACAGGTAAAATGTGTTGGGTCGACTGAACTATAATTTTGAATGTTTTGATACGTTCTAACAATGTTAACGTTGGCATTTTGAATAATTTAAGAGTACTCTTATTTGTGATAAATGAATCACACTGTAATTGAATGACAAATTAAAATAATTAAAATTTATGTGTCGTTTGAATTTTACATTCGTTCCCTAATTGTCATTTTAACAACGTATTTATAATGAAATTTATTTATGAAGGATTTAGAAATTGTTTTGTTTTTTTGGTTATTCAATATAATTCTTTATCGAAATTAATTACAGAGATAAAATGTATACAAATATGATTAAACACGATATTTTAATTGCTTTACGTTAAAACAAATATGTACATACGGGGTGATTCATTAAGACTGTCCAATCTCCGAATTGGAGATTCTAGACCTCAAAATATTGCTACGAATTTTAGTTCTTTCTTGGGTTCGGCGATTTAAACTCTCCGATACAGTAACAAAACAATGTTTATTCCACTACAATAAATCACTTAGATATACAACTTGTATAACTTTTTATAACTATTTAAATTTCATAAATCATAAACACTTTTAAAACGTAACTAACTCTGTCCGCGGCTGCTGTCCTTTTTATACGTGTAAATCATACTTCGACCTTTTTCTTGAAGGCGACAGACCCCTTTTCGAAACGGCGAGAATTTACTAGACACCTCGTCGAGAATTTTCGGGAACTTTCCTTTTGTTCTCCGCGCCGACAGTCCCCAATTGTGGCCGACGCACTGTCGCGACAGAAAGGGTCAACAGAGACGGACTCGAGAAATCGTAACAATATGATGATTCTGCCCAACATGCCTTTTACAAATATTGCTAAGATACCGAGTATTTAAAGCTTAAATATGGATTTGATTTACGCAATAATTTTTCAGGTTTTCGCAGTTTCACGCTTTTACGTTTTTTGGCATGAGGATTGCCAATTTGGATTCCAATTTAGCATTGCTAATAGTGGGCACTAGTTACACTTGGTTTTGTTTAGTAAATCAAAGCATTTTTTTTGGCTAAACTTTGAGTAAAATAATAAAAAAATATTAAAAAACGTTAAATTCTACAAAAAAAGTTACTCTTATTTGATTCATGTAACTCGATCGGTTATCGAGTTTTTATTTGCTTCTAAAAAGTTCAATGAATTTTAATTTGTTAAAAAAATTTATTCCCTAAATGTGTAACAATACAAATTTAAAAAACTTTGAAGTAAATGTTCAAAATGCCCACCATTTACTTTAATACACTTATTATTAGATGTATTAATCATCTTTATTATTAAAAAATAGTAATATTAACGTTTTTCAAACTTGTTTGTTCAGATATCGTTATTAAGATTTGGTGGCCCTCGTATAATTCTTTTATTTATACCTTTTGATAAATGCCTAATAATAATTCATATATTTTTAATTTTTTGAGACTGATGTAACCTCTGGATTCATATCCAAAATAGTGCCCCACCCAATTAGGCAAATGTGCTTAATAAGTCACTTAGTTGGGTAATAATTACAAGGGGTTTCAGAACATTGTGGGCTACTTTTCTATAACTTTAGAATATGATTTAATATAGTGTGGGCGTCAAAAAGTTTGCACTATATGGGTAAATTTTTTATTATTTTGTTAACACATAGCCATTAAATTTATTATCAAAATAGTATACACGGGCGAACAACAAATAGAAATTTTTATCAAAAGTACAATAGTACAATAATAAAAATATTTTAAACACAATATTTTCCATTTTAGTCAAAAACATTTTCTAAATTTTCGCAATTTAATGTCGTTTAAAATGAAAGCAAGAGCATTAAAGACAAAATTATATTTAATATATTTATAATTTTATGAACCCTTCCACATCTTTAAATTTACGATTCTGTCCTTACTGACACGCACACATAAAATAAATATTTTGGTTTGTCACGAATTACAATACTTATTTGTTTCGTTTTTATTTTTATACATTTATACAAATAAAAAGGGTGTAGAAATATTACTTTGTTTTACTGCGTGTGTTCATTTCTTTTTGGTAGATCCGATGACAGATGAATGCGACCTAGAATAACAGGAAACAACATGGTTTTTGGTTTTCTCTAGAAAAATTTTAAACATTGTTTTCTTAATGATCGTCATTTCCTATTAAACGGTTACAAATTTAATACGATAATGTTTTCCATTAAAACCAGTCCAATTCATTTACAATTTTTTATAAATTTAGAAAAAAATTGTTTCTATTATTTCTTAAAATGATCTCAATATTGCGGTAGAGTTCTTGTATTCAGTTATCTATATATCAATACGTGAAGAGAAAAACACTTTTTAATCATATTGCGCGTTGATAATAAGGAGTGCAGAAAGCTAAAATTTATATAGAGTGCTTTTATTTTAAAACCAGTCAGTCCAAATAAGTTTTGATTTTTCGTAAATGTAAGAAAAACAAAACACACGTCGAATTTTAAATCAAGCGGGAGGTTTAAAAATTTTATTCTGCTGTTTTCAAGTTGCACCATAATAAAAACGACCTACGCCACCGTTGGATAGGTAGATTTCTAATTAGGAATCAATTAACTTACTTCTTAATACATTTCACCATTTTTACATTTTTTATCTTTGTTTTAAAAATATTAATAGTATATTTAGTTAGTTTTTTGTGACGTTAAATTAGTAAATTAGCCGGATTATTAGAAGGGGAAGGATTATAGAAAGGAAATGATTGTAGACCCGCTTTTTGAAAAGTTGCAGGTCATAGTTCTCTGGAAAAACTGATTTTGGAAGCTTGTTTCATTCCGTAGCAGCCCTGTAAAATAAGGATTCTTGATGAAGATTGGTCCTAGTAGTGTCAATATTAAGAGTAAATGGGTGAGACTGATCAGCGTGCCGAGTTCTTCGGCCGAATGTGGCCAATGGTGGTACAAGAGTTTTCTGTAGAGTAATGATTGGTCTAGAGGGTGAAGGGTATCTGTGAGAGTTAAGCTGTTTATCAACCGAATGGCCCTTTTCTGAATGGAATCTAGAAGACGAAGAGAGTAAAAAACTTTCTAGCTTTCCACAGAAAACCTAGCCTCTGGCTTGCTGACCTTGCGATGTTAGCAACATGGTCATGTCAATATATATTATTGGACACAGTGACTCCCAAAATCGAGATGGTGGGACTTGCTTCAAGGGTATTTCCGGACATTGTGATGGAATGATTTGAGTAATTCACTTTTTTGGAAAACGTGGCGATTTGTGTTTTCTGGGCGTTGAACTGAACAAGATTGTTGGTTCCCCATTTGACGATTGCTTCAAGGTCTCTATTGATGGAATTAACCTGTTCCTGCCTGAGTCTATTTGTATCATTCACCGAAAGTGGTCGATAGGATGTGAAAGTTGAGACAAGACTTCTCAATAGTGTTTGTCCAGAGCTGAGTGACATAAGCCAGCAAATCTCCAGTAGACCGAAGTTGTCGAAATCCATATTGTCTGTCATGGATTATCTCAAATTTCTCCAGATATTTGATGAGTTCCATGTTAATCGTTTTTTCTAAATAGTTCATGCAAGAATATAAAACGTGAAAATGTAAACTAAAACATTAGTGGCTCCATCTAGCGGTCATTTGTTAAGTTTTAAATGACCGCCATCGTAATTGCCTCCTAATCAACCAAAATCGTGTGCGTCTAGCCGCTCGAGGCTCCCAAACCTGTAATTATTTATATAAATCACGACGTTAAAAGGACACACCTCGTACTTAAATTATTTTCGAAAGGGAATACCTGCCCAACGCCGTTAACGTACATAGGAAAAATATATAATTTAACATCCCACATCTTTTAATTTGATATTGAAAACCACGATGCAATTAATAACATTTTAATTGTAGGTTAAAACGTAAAATAGTCGATCAAAAAATTTATCGTAATCTGGTCACAGCCAATAAATTTTTAATGCGCATTCATCTGTCGTCGTATTAGTAAGGATAAAGGTTGTGAAAAAAATTTGGTTTTATTATTTTTTTGTTTGTGGGGTTAACGCGTTACATTTTTTATTTATGTGATATTTTATTACTTGACGAAATTAAAATAAAGTCTACAGTCGTGGAAATTTTTCTCGAAATGTTTAAAATCTACAAACAGTAACGGGAATTTTATTTAACAATAAGATTACTTTTTTTTTTTTTTAATTAAAAAATTTAACCGAGAAGATTATTTTTTTTCATATCAGAATTTTGACATTCCTTGAATAATTTGTTATTAAATTAAATGTAAAAAAATTAATATTAATCTTAAACTTTTATTTTTTTATTAACTGAAAACTATAGTATTTATGAAAATATTATGTACTCCTGAATTTTAAAACCCAATAATTTTTTATATCATTATTTTTTTTTTAAAATTAAAAATTTAATCGGGGATCTACAAAATACTCTTTTGTTATAAAAATAGAATGAAACCTGCAGTATTTAGGATTTTTGTTTAAATTGTTTTCGGTTTTATTTAAACATTTAAACATTAATGTCAATATTTTCATTGTTCTTAAATGAAAATAAATCGTTTAAATATTTTATATTAATTAATTAAATCAAAAATAAACCGAATTCAAATGACATTTTTGACCGTAGTCATACATTTTTAAATTGAGATCACCATTGATTATTTTCAGCGCCTTTAGTATCAAATTTGGCAGCTCTATTTACTGCATATACGTCTCACACTGTCATAAGTAACCATTAATCTATCAAATCCTGAATTAAGAAAAGCTGATTCAGCAATGACAAAATAACTACATAATGATAATTACCCATAGCTCATTAATTCTATAGAATTTCGATTCTTGTTTAGAGACGGAAAGTATTCTACATTTGCTTGAAAAAAAGCACGACTTAGTCACAGATAATATTGAGAGTATTAAAGTCCTTACAAAAGAGGTGAGAAAATTCTTTACGATATAACATTTTCATTGTCCTGACGATATTTCATAACTCCTGCACTGTAGGGGACAAGTTTGAATAATACCAAGATTCAAGTATTATTGGAGTCCTTGCAAAAGATGCTTTAGGTACTTCTAATTGTCTTTACATTATCCTGACGATTTTACTATATTTTTCACTGTAAACAAACTTAATTAGTATCAAGATTTAAGTAATATTGCAGAATACGCAGAATAGTTTTTACAAGGTCCTGACGATATTTCCTTTTTTAACATTGTCCTGGCGATATTTCTATCCTTTGTACTGTAAACAAAATAGTAAAGTACCAAGTTTCAAGTATTATTGGAGTCCTTGCAGAAGATGCTTTACATTATTATTATTACATTGTCTTTATATTGTCCTGACGATATTCGCACATTTTACACTGCAAAGAAGCTTGAATAGTATCAAGATTCAAGTATTTTGCAAAAAAGGCTTTACCTATACAGAATATTCCTTACAGTGTCCTGAAGATATTTCCTTTATTTTTCTCTGTTGAAGAGCTTAAATAAAACCAAGATTCAAGTATCATCGATTGGAGTCCTTGCAAAAAATGATTTACACATAATTTTCTTGACATTGTCCTGACGATATTTTTTTCTTTTGCTTTTTAAACATGCTTGATTAAAACCAAGATTTAGAGTCCTTGCTTTACATTGTCCTGGCAATATTTCTTTCTTTTGCTCTTTAAATAAGCTTGAATACAATCCAGATATAGAGTTGCAAACGTTGCTTTACATTGATGATATTCCTTTATTTTGCACTTTAAACTAGCTTGAATAATACCAGCATTTAAGTATTATCGGAGTCCTTGGAAAAAATGCTTTATGCATAATTTTCTTGACATTGTGCTGACGATATTTCTATCCTTTGTAGCTCTTGGAAAAAATTCTTTACGTTGCCTGACACTTTTATATTTCCTCTATAAAGAATAGTACCAAGATTCAAGTATTATTGCAGTTATTTGCAAAAAAGGTTTTATACAGTTTATTCATTAGGTATTTACTTTCTTTTGCTTTGTAAACGAGCTTAAATAATACCAAGATTCAAGTGTTATTAAATTTATTGCAAAAGGGGCTTTACAAATAATCTTTTTATTTTGTTTTCGTCTGTATACTAAAATGTTTAAATAATTTGATTAGTGGAGATTTTAAGAAGAAATTTTATATTAATGTCCTGGCAATGTTTTTAGTTATGTGCTCGGAGAAAAGCTTAAAATGGTACCGAAATTCAAATTTTATACGTTCTTTTGTGGGCCCTTACAAAAAATCTCCTTTTCATTGTCATGATTATTTTTCTTTGCCTCTGTTTTGTAAACAAGTCTGAATAATACAAAGATTCAAGCATTACTGGAGTTCGTCTAGGAGAGGCCTCGTTTATAAGATGTTTTTTATTGTCCTGACAATCTTTTTTTTCTCATGTAATGTAAAAAGCACGAATAATACCAAGATTAGAAATTTGGCTACACAAAAGACTTTACCAACCTATTATTTTAACTGTTCTGGCAGTATTTTCATCTGTGTAAGTTATTTATTAAGAAAAATATTTATGTGTATTTAATGAAACGGAATTGATGATTAGTGATGGTTTTTTTCTTTTAAAGGTATTTATAAAATATTTAATAATAATACTGCGAAAACAGAAAAAAGGTGTTTAAAACAAATTTATAATTATATAAATAAAATACTGAACTAATGATAATAATCTCATGGTGATCACATATTTTCTTCGTAGAATGTATAGACATAAAAGGTGACGGATTATTTTATCATATTATCAATAAAAATGTGTTGTTGTTTCCAGCAACAGCAACAACAAGGCCTTCAACAGTTGCTTGTAAGTAGTTTCTTAGTTGTTTAGTAGGTTAGTGTATATACAGGTCGACCTCTGAAAAAACAAACTCCCAACGGTATTGTGCAATAATGGATACCACTTAATATAGTATAAAAAAATTGCTACTAATAATAACAAAAAAATCGTACAATCATCATTTATATATTTATTTATTTATTTGTAAAAAATCAATATTTAGTACGAGAAATGTGTTTTATAATACAATTTTACACTCGAATAAACAGTTTTTGTTGTATTCATTAGTTACCAAAATTGAGTTCAGGTATTTCTCGCTTTTTCTAGAATAACTGATCACCAGAAAATCCATTGCAATTAACTAAAATCAGTTACATTGACTTCTTTTGTCTTACACTTAAAATATGAGAAAACAGATTTTCAGTCAATTATCACATTTTCTTCTTTATGTGTTTGTGATCTGTATTCCGGGAACAAATTATCTATTCATTATTTTTAAATGCCAATCATACCCAAAGAAGAACATCAAATTATACATTTTCTTTTTTTTTTACTAAAAATAGTGGCAAAAAGGGTAGACCTATCGTGTGGGCTGCGGACGGCCCGCAATGCGACCATTAGAAGGGGGAGAGATTATAGAAAGGAGTAAATGGGTGAGACTGATCAGCGTGCCGAATGTGGTCAGTGGTGGTATAAGAGTTTTTATTTCTCTGGAGCATTTGCCATGGAAATATCTGTAGAATAATGTCTGGTCTGCAACTCTTCTTCTATGTTCTAGTGGGTGAAGGGTATCTGTGAGAATTGAGCTGTTTATCAACCGAATGGCCCTTTTCTGAATGTAATCTAGAAGACGAAGAGAATGCCTCACCTTTAGACAACGGAATCTAAGTTTAAGACTACGACTGGCCAAATGCTACATATTTCCGATCTTGCTTTTAATCCTTCTTTTTCTTTTGGTGCCGTCTTCTACTGAAGGTTAGCGATCATTCTGGATATCTGTGTTTTGGAGACCGCTGCGCGAAATAAAGATCTGGTACTTTTTCCATACCACTCTCTTTTCTTAAGCCATGATGTCAGTCTTTGTCCTGGTGCTCGTCGCCCTTCAATTTTTCCCTGTATTATTAGTTGGAGGAAGCGGTATTTCTCGTCCCTTATAACATGTCCGAAGTATTTCAGTTTTCGTCGCTTCACTGTGTTTATGATCTCGTTCGTTGTTTTTAGACGTAACAAGACATCAGCATTGCGTACTCTATCAGTCCAGGAGGCTTCATTCTGTTTGCAATGTGGACCCAACAGTGTCCATCACTCTAGACCATAAAGTCCGGTCCTTGACTTGCCGTAGGCTAAATTCTTTTATGTGCCCGAATTTGTGAAACGAGGAATATTATTTCCAACTTCAACTGTACCATCTGAAATTTTTTCGAGGAGGAAACTTGACGAGTGAACTACATACTTTAAAATCGAATTTAAAATACAAATTTAGGAGTTTTACGAGACAAAATTTGTACATTCAATATTCACTTCCTGATAACCTTACACTCTCTGATGTCCTTACAGGATGGATATTTTTTTCAAATTTTAATACCAACACAAAAATATTTTTATAAATAATGTAAAGCTGTAAATTATACAGATTTTATTTATCTTTTTTCCACTATAAATTCATTTCTTTATTCTTCTATCTGCGAATAAAAACACTACTGAACTTACTAATTTATTAATTCGTACATGCCAGAAATTTATTAACTTAATTTATGTACTGGCATTTCCACTGTAGGCCTCTTTTAGAATTGTTCCCACATCAATCAGAAACAGTCCGTTATAGTCAATATTATGCGCAGTATATTCAAAGCGGTTCCCTGAATTTACTGCGCAGAATTCAAACCATCACGGATTGTTCCTGACTGCTGTGGGAACGAACCCTTTTATAACCGATTAGAACTTTCACCAGCGCTTGCATGGAAGGTTCTGGTGTTTGTTCGTCAAACGACAGGTCCGGCGTTCACTCGCAAGATCTTTACCTGTAGACTATAACTTTTATTCGATGAATATTTACATTTAGAATAATTCATTAACCGCAATTACTAGCTTCGAAAAACTGAACTCAATACTGATAAAAAAATTAATAAAACTTGACAGAAATCGCGTCAAGTTGGTACAAATTTTTTGACTTTTTTTGGGTCGTCCTGTAAACGTATTATTTTTTTTTTATTTGGGTTGCGTGTTATGTGTCGTTACATACAAAATTTTCTTTGTTTGTAGTCTTCTTTTGAGGGTAGTTTTTGTTATTTTGTTATATTTTACCCAACAAGTCGCATGGGGTCATCTGATTAGTGAGGTCGTTTGTTTGTAATAAAATTTAATTAAAAATTACTGTGCCAAAAGGAAGTTGCACGGTATTTTGAGAATCGTGTGACAGAACAATGTCACCTTATTATTATCCACCATTAGTAATTACATTTGATGTAGAAAACACTATATATTGTTCTTTCCAAAACAAAGAAAACAGTCATCTATCTCACTATTAGTAGAAATCGCTTTTACGTCATTCCAATTTTATTTTAAATGCTTAAGTCATTACCAACGGTAAAATCATTACTTTTTATTTCGTAAATAGTAACTTTTGTTTGACAAATACATTACTTTGAGTGATATTGTTGAAAAAAAATATTATTTAATATTAAACGACACCTTAATTGATTTATTTATTTTAAGAATTGTTACATTATATCGTTAAACTATGACGTTTTAATTGCACAAGTGCCATTAAATGATATATTAATAATAAGGTTGTTTATGTCAATTTTTTAAACTGTTTTATTTTTCAACTTAGCAACAAATTCACGCCCAGCAACTGCCACACGGTGCCCACGGGCCCGGTCTCCCTATGGGTCCCCATCCAGGATTGCCAGGTATGGGACCAGCAGCTGGCCTTCTAGGCTTCGGTGCCGGTCTCGCCGCTGGAGTTCCCGGAGCTCCGGTAGGACCTCACCCTTCTGTCGCCGGCGGGGCACATCCTTTGCTGAAACCAGCTGATCTGCACGCTAGGGATCAACAGGATCTCAAGAGGCCCGGTAGCACCAATGCCGAAGAAAGACTGGTAAGTTGGTGTTAATTTATTGATGTTTAAAATCTACTTAAGCCGCTGTGGCATTGGGCAACCCATACATTGGCAAATTTTAGTCTAAACCCACGTTCCGTTTGTTTTCTTACAGGGCACAGTTTCATATTAGCTGTTTTTCTTGTATTAATCAAGAATATCAAAAGGAAATTTTTAGTACTATTACAAGGTACAGTTTCATATCAAACCCTGAGAAGGTTTACTACCCACGTGTAAGGTCTTACAAAAAAGAGATGTGAAATTTATTTTCCTCTTATTTTCTTTTATTATTTAAAGCACTTAACTTTAAGAGCTGTATTAATATTAAAATATATATATATATATTAAAAGAAAATTGTCTGTACTCTTAAATGGTACAACTACATACCTACTATATTTTCAAAGTTTTACAAAACCCACTTTAAAGTTGTATAACAAAAAAGCCGTGTGGTGTCATTGGACATATAAATTTTGATTAAGGTATTTTGTAAAAAAAAAGAAAGAAAGAAATATAATTGTTACTGATGCTCGTACAAAGGATACATAATACCTGACAAGATTCGAATTCAACGTTTCACTTTTTTTTTTCGGTATTTTATTCGCACTCTGACGTTTGCGCTTTCCATACTCTTTTGGACTCTGAACACATGATTTCACTATTGTCTCCCTGTAATTTAAATAGTAAACACTCAAATCACATGTACAATAAACGAATGTAAACAGTAAATACTTGTATCAAGTTACTTTTCCAAATTTGTATTACGCACATTTGCTGCAGTTTCCATTTATCAAAACTATATTTCAATAATAAAACAATATTCACGTAAATATGATCTAACACAAAAACACAAATAACAAATGCGTTTTCAAAAAATTTCCACGTGTCTATACAACCCTTTGTTGAGGTAATATTTTAATAAATTATAGTTTAAAAAAACTAAAAAACACGCTTTTAGAGTTAATCAAACTAAAAAGTAAAAAATAATTCTTTACATAAGAATAAAATTACTGACGGGAAAATTAATGTCACTGTTCTGTTTGTCATACAAAGCACCCCACGCTTTTAGAACAGTGACATTAATTTTCTCGTCAGTAAACTATTCCATTTAGCAAGAAAATTATCTGTCTCCGTTTTGATATGCGAAACAATTTTAAAATGTAGTTCGCGAATACCTTAATACAATTTAAAAAAAATAAGTATTAAATGGTAAAAGCAGAAAAAGAATGTATCGGCCGGAAATCGAACCCGGGCCGCCCGCGTAGCAGGCGAGCATTCGACAACTAAACCACCGTTCCATTTCGTTACGTGACGATTCCTACTAAATCGCACTACCCGTATGCCGCGTTAAGGAACTTCGTTCCAAAAAGTGTCTGTCATTCTTCACTTATTTTCTCCATTTCTTTAAAGAAGTCATTTAAAAATGTTTTTCTCTTGTTAATCAAGAATATAAAAAAATTTCCTTACTCCTGCATGGTACACCTTCATATTATACTCTCAAATTTTTACAAAATCCACGAGTCTATCGTATTAAAGTTTTTGGAACATTTAGGTTTGCTTCAGCGTCCGCTGACTAAGAATTAAAGAGAAAATGTTGAAACTTATTTTTTGTGATGTTGAAGAAGCGTCTTGTCATTGTCCGTTTGTATTATTTCCAGAACTCTGTTTCACCCGGTGACAGAGACAAATATAGGTCAAGATCTCCCCCAGAAGTCGATACAGTGAAACGACGAAAAGAAGACAAATTGGGCCACGTAAGTACATAATTTTTTTGGTTGATTATTGCGTTTTTATCTTTTTGATACCCGAAGTAATTTTTTCTTTTTAATGTTCCAATTAGATTTTTTGTGCATCTCAAAAGTTAGGAATGTTATTATAAGTTGTACTAGGGGGTGCTTCGTAATGGTTTATATTACGAGGGTGTGTCATAAAGAAGTAAATCGATTTCTGTATTCAACCGGTGTTGACAAAAGGTACAGCAACAAAAATTATTTCGTTAAATTGGTTTTATTAACTTAAATTAAACTTGTTTCCATTTAATTTATTTTCCACAACCAAAGGAAACGTAGTGCGACATTTTAAAATTATAAATAAAAATAACTAATACTCCAAAAAAACGAGCTGCTTGTGATAACAATTAAAAATCGTAGTTACGCAATTTGATTGGGCATATTTCAAGACATAAATGTCTTCATTTTTGAATAAATTACTTCAAATCGATAAAAAAAAGAGCTCTAAATTTACAGTTTTTTTTTTGAAGAACGTTTCTGGTCACCCTGTTTACTTTACTGAGTGAGCGGATTATTTAATCAAATTTTGTCCATACAACAACTTGCAACAAATACTGAAGAGGTAACCCATCCCCAGTACCTGTACGAAAGGGGTGGAAAGGGGATAAAATATAAATAAAAACTATCGAAAACGGCCGATATTAGTGTCGAGTTTATAGTCTTTGGCGTCGCTGACTTAAATGGTGACATTCCCAATTATGTTTTAATGTTCCACCAGGGTTTAATTGTTTAATATAAAGTTTCATATAAAAAAGATTATTAATAATTACATTTTAAATAAAAATATGTGGTGCTTGTATTGATGACCGTATATAAATATTATTTCTATTCGTTCTTGCAGAGAAAACACCATTTTAAAATAACTCGAGATGCCACAGCTACAAATAATGGCTAATTTAACGTCACGAATTACTAACAAAATATGCTCTTAATATTTTTTTGAAACAAAATGACAAAAAATGTCAAATAAGGTAACATGTATTCAGAAGAAAGTTAATTGATCCCTAATAAGACATTTACTTATCCAACAGTGGCATAGGTCGGTTTTATTACGGTCTCATGTTATTTCACAAAATTTGTTGTTATCAGCAAAATAAATAAATATAATAAATTGTTGTTTATATGGCTAATTTTCATTTTTCTTGGGTTTTCATTTGATGTATCACCAGGTAGGGGTTTGTATTTGACATTTTAAAGGAGGGGTAGGGGATGTTAAAGGCATGCCACTTGGAAACAGCAAAATAACATTGTGTTTTTTGTTTTTCTTACATTTACGCAAAATCAAAGTTATTCAGACTGGCTGGTTTTGAAATGAAAGCACTGTATGTGTGTATAACATAAGTTTGTTCTGCAGAGAGAGATCAATCAACTAACTGTTATCAATTAATTCTCCGCGACAGATACGCGTTCTTATATATCGTCATAGAACATTCTCCAATCTCCAGAACACACGAACCCCATTCATTCATTCATTTAACGACGTTTTTCGTCTTTTCAGTAATTTTCTTCCATTCGGTCGTGTTTCTACTCAAATTCTTCTAGCCCTTAATTTTCATTGTTTTAAGGTCGCACTCTACTTCATTTATCCATCTTTTCCTCGGTCTTCCTTCCTTCAGTCTTCGGTTTTTAATGAATTTTACAATGTCTGCGTTCTCTATCAAGTTGTCTAGTTTAAAATTCATCCTTGATCGCCATGTTCCATCCTCGTTTTGCACTGGTCCAAAAATATGCCTCAAGATTTTTCGTTCGAAAGTTCTCAAGAGTGGCTCATCTTTCGTGGTTAAGGTCCACGCTTCATATCCGTATGTAACAACAGGCCTGATGATACTTTTATGTACTTTTAATGCAGACTTTCTGCTCAGAGCTCTCGACTTCATTAGCTCTCTGTAGGCAAAATAACAACGGTTTCCACTGATAACTCTTGCCTGAATTTCGCTATTGATAGAGTTCGATTGATTCATTTGGGACCCCAAATAAGAGAATTTTCCTACGTGCTTGAATTCATAGTTTTTACATTTAAAATTTTCTGTATTAATTACTCCTTTCGTTACTTCCATGTATTTTGTCTTTTCTTTATTCATTCGGAGACCTTTTGGTACTGCTTCATTTTTTAGTTTGGCAACATTCCTCTCAAGTTCGTTCTAATCTAATTTCTAATTTCCTAACGACTGCTTCTAAAACTAGATCAAATAGTATGGAAGATAGTGCGTCGCCTTGCCTTACTCCCGATGTGATGTTAAATCCGCCTGTGTATTCATTGTCAACTTTTAGGTTTGCCTTGAAACAGGATTCACGAGTCGGGCCAGCTTTTTTGGGATGCCTACTATTAAAAGATCATTGATCATTTTATTTCGATTAACACTATCAAAAGCATCGGTACTCTCCAACAGTTCCTCTGCAATGGGTACCAGTCACACGATCCTAGAATTATCTATTTTGGCGAATGCGCCTGAACACTCCCGAACGACGAACTGGACAGGTTCGGCTTTTAATAAGCTGGTCGCGATTTGTAACACTATTTTGTTGTGTTAGAGAATAGAATTCGATTTCCATTTATGTCTATAGATATTTGCTGTTAAGCTATATAAGTAATGGATTTAGATTAATTTATTTTGATCCTTCAATTTTTGGTCCATTTATCTAAAATAATATATGTGATTTAAAGTTCGATCTTACCTATTGAAAATAATTTATGAAACTTTTCCTTTCAAATTATTTTGCCATACGTCTCGTATGAAAGACGGAACATAATCAATTGAAAAAGTTGGTGTGTGTTCGTCTAACGAACTTACCCGGAAATATCTGAAGTAGAAAAACCGCAAGAGCAACTTTTTAAAAACACCCATAAATTTTATTTTGAGACACTATCTCGCGTATTAGACCGAGAAAAATCGCTGATTTTTGTTTGTTCGCATTCGTTCGAGAAAGAGGGAGAGACAGTGATAAATGGTTAGCTAATATATTGTCTTTTTTTTCCTTCTACGGGTATCGTGCTTTCGACGAAAAATTGAAATTTTGTTGCTTCTGAATGGGTATCCATTAAATGTGATAAACTGCTTGCCTTCCCGTCGTAGATGTATTGGTTTTTTTTACTTTCTTTGCGCAAACGTTCACCGTAAAAGAGTTCGACTCCGATTTCAAGAAACTCTATTTCCAACTCCAGCAGAACTTAATCATCGGAATACACTCTTGTGACAATCGGTATATGTCCTAAAAGAGTGATTAAATTAACTTCGTATTTTGTATTTAATTCGGTCGACTAGGTAATTAGGAATTATTTCCTTGCCAATTTATACATAGTGGATTCTCATTTATCGGTAATGAAGATCATAACATTTGTTTTCTTTGCATTTAAAAGTAAATTATTGCTTTGGCTATAAAATCCTCACTTTCTTCTTCTCCAATTATCCAATATGCCTCATCTGTATAGTTAACTACACTTTTCTTGCCTCTCTGGGTAGTGCTGTTTACATCGTTTAGGTGGGTATACAGAGTGGACCAAAAGTCTGGAAACGGACAATTAAATTGCTAGTCTGAATTGTACAAAATTTGGGATAAGCCTAGTTCGAGATACACAGATTCCAGATTTGACATTTGCAATATTGTCACATTTGCCGTTTCTCTGATATAATTAGTCTATTTGGTTTTTTAAATACATCACCCTGTATATTTAGTCATTATTGGAATCTCCTCCTTAATACGAGTTTATCCATACATGTTCAAGGTCTAAACAATCATGAAGAAATGTGGTAGACGCATTCTACCATCGATTAGAGTACTGTCAACTTACAATAGGAACATATTTTGAACACTAGATTAAGTAATCATTATGTTAAAAATGTTATCTTTCAATTGTTACGTTTAAATGTTGTTAAAAATAGTTTGTATTAAAAAAATTATTGAGAAAATTAGGCGTTGACACACTTCTGTTAAATCATGAGTGACACATGTGACTGAGCTCGTATTAAATATACAGGGTGATGTATTTATAAAACCAAAGTGACTAACAATATCAGAGAAACGGCAAATCTGACAACATTGCAAATGTCAAATCTGGAATCTCCGTATCTCAAAATGATCTTATCTCAAATTTCGGACAATTCGGACTAGCAATTTACGAGATAATTGTCCGTTTCCAGACTTTTGGTCCACTCTGTATTATAAAAAACATAATTGATCGTATTACACTCCCCTGTGCAATTCCTGTTGAATTGTTTAGTAGGTCTGATTTAGTTGTAACCTCACCCTTATTGATCGTTACCTTTTGTGCTCTTGGAGGTAGTAGATACGATCTAAACCATTCGTTTCAAGTTTTTCCAACAGATATTCTTGATTCAATGAGTATTCAATATTCAATATGCCTGTGTAGCCCATTAAAAAGTAGATTTAAATTACCATTCAAAAAGCAAGCCTGCATTTTTGAATACATTTTAAGTATTCATTGTTAAAAAATGTCTTTTTAGGGGGTAGAAAAAAATTAAAATCTGTCCACAGTCATTTTTTTGAAAATATCTTTAAAACGTAAAAAGATACGGAAAAAATCTCAAACAATAAATGCAGTTATTAAAATTGCCTATAAAATTGGCCTTAATCACTGTTGGCATATTTGCAATAGAAACCGAGATTTGCCATAAACCATTTTAATTTACAGCTCATCCGCATGAAATATTAGAAAATTTATGAAAAATAAAAAAAGGAAATTTTTAATCGCATCTACAAAATGTAAAAAGTAATTTTGTAGATATGAATTTTTTTTAATTTATTTTTAAAAGTTAAATGGAGTGATTGTAAGTTAAGTTAGTTTTAAAATTAGTAGTAAAAATAGTGTCCTGAGGAGAAATGTACAAAAAATGTATATTGAAAATCTTTTTTCGAATTTTAGAAGGAAAAAAAATTATTTCAAAAATGTTTATAACTTAAAAATATATAAAAAAAATTTATATCATCAAAATTACCTTTTACACTTTGCAGATGCGATTAAAAAAAAGTTAAAAGATTTACATTTTTCGATTTTATATAAATTTTTTAATATTTAATGCGGCTGAGCCGGTTTATTGCAAATATCTCGGTTTCTATTGCAAATTTGCAAAAATTAATTTTGACCAATTTTATAGGCAATTTTAATAACTACATTTTTAAGATTTTTTTCGGATCTCTTTACGTTTTTGAGATATTTTCAAAAAAGTGACTTTAAGGGTAGTTTTTAATTTTTTTCTACCCCTCGAAAAGAATTCAACATTTTTTAAATATGAATACTAAAAAAATTTATGTCCAAATTAACTTACATTTAAAAATGCATGTTTGCTTTTTAAATGGTAATTTAAATCTACTTTTTACTGGACTTTTAAAAAATCAAGAAAAATGGCTAATGATAGGTTATTATTTTCGATCAAATCTGTAATACTTTGAAATATTGATGCATTGATATGCATGCTGGGTTTCTGCAAAGAAATTTGAAACATGTAAGAAATTAGTAATTCTCGCGTTCATTGCTAACTCCAATATTTTTTTGTTAAAATCTTTTTTTATAAAAATAATCTAGTACTTTTTTCATGGAAAATACGCTTGTAAAGTTAAGGAAGCCGCCTTTTTGTTTGTTAAAAAAAAGGTTCTGATGGTCTCCGGAAATCACTATTTGTGTAACGAAATCAACAGGTATGGCGATAACTTAGTCTACAAATGATTTTTTTGTTTGAAATTTTGCCCATTTTAAGTTTAAAGTTAAAACATATGCAAATTAAAAAAATTATTTCAACCTTTGAAGACGAGGTTTTAAAAGCATTAAAAATTAACATGGCGGAACCAAATGTGGTCCAGTCTTTGAAATACACGGATGATTATAGTAAAATAATTATGCTAAAATAGAGATATTAAGTATAATTCGGCAGGTTTCCCGATCCGTCATATTAATATTCAGCCGCATCTTGATCAACCAATACATCCATCAGAAGAAATAAAGATTATAGACCAATATCAATAGTGCCCGCCTACATCTACTACTACTGTAACAGTTCCAGACCACAATCCGCACAAAGCTATTTTTCTCATTTTGTTCCCATTCCTAGTCCATCACCAACAAATACATCAAGTTCAACAATAATCCTGCATGTTCAGCAGAGCCTACGGAAAAATATTCTCATTATTAAATATTAATGCAAAGTGCCCTGTAGTTATTACTTAACTAACACTCTAAATTAAACTAATAAATAAAAACATTGTGTTTTTATTTAAATTCTTAACACTTTCACATCCTATCGATCACTTTCGGTGAATGATACAAATAGACTCAGACAGGAACAGGTTGATTCCATCAATAGAGATCTTAAAACAATCGTCGAGTGGGGAACCAACAATCTTGTTCAGTTCAACGCCCAAAAAACACAAAGTGCCACGTTTTCCAAGAAAGTGAATTCCTCAAATTATCCCATCACAATGTCCGGAAATACCCTTGAACCAAGTCCCTCCATCTCGATTTTGGGAGTCACGGTGTCCAATAATATGTCTTGGCATGACCATGTTGCTAACATCGCAAAGTCGGCAAGCCAGAGGCTAGGTTTTCTGTGGAAAGCCAGAAAGTTTTTTACTCCTGATCAACTGTTGACGACGTACAAGGCTCAAATCCGACCTCTACTGTAGTATTGCTCGCACATTTGGGGTTCAGCACCAAGGCATTCTCTTCGTCTTCTAGATTCCATTCAGAAAAGAGCCATTCGCTTGATTAACAGCTCAACTCTCACGGATACCCTCTAGAACATAGAAGAAGAGTTGCAGACCAGTCATTGCTCTACAGATATTTCCATGGCAGATGCTCCAGAGAAATAAAAACTCTTGTACCACCATTGGCCACATTCGGCCGAAGAACTCGGCACGCTAATCAGTCTCACCCATTTACTCTCAAGATTGACACTACAAGGACCAATCTTCATCAAGAATCCTTCTGTTACAGGGCTGCTACGGAATGGAATAAGCTTCCAAAATCAGTTTTTCCAGAGAGCTATGACCTGCAACTTTTTAAAAAGCGTGTCCACAATCATTTCCTTTTTATAATCCCTTCCCCTTCCAATAGTCGAAGTGCGGGCCGCCCGCGGCCCACACGATAGGTCCACCCTTTTTGCGATTATTTTCATAAAAAAAAAAACTTAGCTTAGTGTCCTTGTTAATCTCTGAACAGTTGGTATCGCAAATCTCATGTTGGGGTCTTGAAGAGTTTATTTTCCTTTTCCGCCTTCCCGTGTTATTAGTTTTATTAAATAATTTTAATTACTTAAAAAAAAAATTTTAAAATACTCGTTTGGTCACGCCTCTGACTACCCATAAGCACACTACTTACACTACCCATGGCATACATACATACGTACATAAAGTCACGCCTTTTTCCCGAAGGAGTAGTCAGAGACCACTTCCTTCCAGTTGATACGGTTCTTACACACATCTCACATACATGCTCGTCAGTTGTTCGTACACTTGACTTTTTTCAAAACTATGTCGATCTGATCGAGATACTTGCCTATTCACACTCGCCTTAAAAATCTGTTTCGTCAATATTCCTTCAACCATCCTCTCTACGTGTCCGAATCATCTTTGTAACCACATTTTCTTTCACACCACAGCGTTCCCTTATCTCTTATTTTCATGCTTCTCTTGCCAAACCCAATATTCACTACCAGACATAAATGTAGAGACCAGCACTCTATGCACAGCCAGACGTGCGTTTTTTGACACGTTCTGTCTGCTCATAGAGTTATGTAGTGACCCATTAATTTGTTTCCCTGCCAACACCCTTCGCTCAATTTCACAGTCATACTTTCTGTCTCTCGTATACTTTGAACTCATTGCAGTGTATGTAATTAGTTTTACAGAACCGCTGGCTACCTCCATTGCTCGAGTTTTTAATAACAGAACATCTTTTGATAGTTGCTCATAAGATTAACTAATATTAAACAATTTTGGAGCAATAAAACACAATCGATTGTTGTTTCCCTAATAAATGATGGATAATTGGATTATTCAAATACTCATTACTCGATTAAGAGAATAATTTGATTATGCGTTAAAAAAAACTCGACAAGGCTCACCGAAAATAATCGTGATTAATCGACAAATTTCAAGAATGATAACAATATCCAATTTTTTTAAAATACCTCGCGTGTTTTTGTTAATTTTTCCAATTTGGGATTTCCTAATAAAATAATGTCACGTCATAAAAATCAATCTAAATTAGCGAATAAAGAAATCAATTTTCTAATTGAAATGCAGTCCATTTTATGTCGTGTCATTTTGTCTAATATTGATTGACAAGGTAAGAGAGGTGTCATGTAAACTAACAAAAAAAACTCCCCTTCCGTTTTCGTTCAAGGTGTTCCCTATTTAGGGCCGTTATTAAATTCCCCTTTTAAGTAATGCTATTCGAACAAAGCAATCGTTGGAAACGTTTTAATGAATGCAGGGAGGAACTACACAATTATACATTGTTTCAAATTATTTATGGAAGCATCACTTTTTATGTATGTACTTTATTTCATTACTATTCAATCATTTAGATACATTTCTAAATGTACAGCAAACAAAAAGTTCCTTTTTTATTAATTTATACATTTTACGTAGAATAATGACGGTGGTATTGAAGTGTAAAGTCTCGTTGTTGTCCAGATTTAAGGCTTGGGTGGTAACTAGAATTAAAGCCTTAGTGTTTAGCAGAGATAAAGTGTCCTTCTTCCTAATCATAACATCTTTTCAGATGTGTTATTAACGAGGCTCAATGTTTGGATGGCTCTCCTGACTGCATCTCGCCATTTATCTGGATTAGATGACATGTGAATCGCTTGTGGGAAAATAACATCTAATAATTTTTTGGTAACATCCACCCATCGATTTGGTGATCGGCCACGCCTTCTGTTTCCTTCAGGTTTTCTCTGTACAATAAGCCTTTCCATATGCTCACTTCGGCTGATGTGTTCGAAAAACGTAAGAATTCGAGAGTACACGATACTTGACAAACGTTTTGACGGACGTATTTCTTGTAAAACCGAAGCATTTGTTCTATGTGCGGTCCAGGACACTCATGCATCAATCCGACGACGATCTACTTCTTTGACAGTCCAAGATTCTGAAGCATATAGAAAGACCGAAAAGACCAAGGTACTCACTAGATTGATTTTAGTTTGTTTTGTGATATTCCGATCCCTCCATACTTTATTTAACTGTCATTGCTGACCTAATAAGCTGACTACGCCGTCTTATTTTGCCATCACATCCTCCGGTATTTTCTATTAGGGCTTCAAGATAGACGAAACTGTTGACAACTTCACAGTGTCCAATAGTCCGAGTTTTAGGGTAGTTGTTATGTTCTCTATCAATGATCATAATTTTGATTTTGTTATAATTTATGTTAAGGCCGTAAAGAGGAGGCCATCAGGAGTTCCAGAATTTCTCTATGGGAGGCAGCTATCAAGGTCGTATCATCGGCAAATCTTAAGTTAGACAATTTTGCGCCGCCAATATTTACTCTACCATTGTTCTTAGAGGCAAAGTACCAGTAATGTTCAGCTCGATTATGTTTGGGTAAAGACCATTGGTGTCCAGTTTTAAAGCCTCAGTGATCAGTCACGGTATTGAACATTAATAAATTAAAACATTGTCTAAATCCACGATAAAGTATAAAGGTGGTGAAGTAAAGTCACAGTTATGCCCAAAGGTAAATCTGTGGTCTTGGACAAACTTGCGGTAGTGGATGCGAAACACAGCTCGGTGTTAGGTTGAGAAAGAAGTACTCCTAGTGCAAAGAAAATGACTGCTTTATATAGTAGCCCAATATTTTTTGTCATAAAAAAATTGTTCCTCTCGTAACATCAGTTTTAATTATTTTTCTTTCTATGTATAGATATATATATATATATATATATATATATATATATATATATATATATATATAAACAATCTACACGTAACCATTGATTAGTATAAAATTTTTGTAATTAAAGTCCTACGCCGTCCCTGTTGGTTGGGGGGCGTGAAATACTAGAGAATACCAATTGTTTGTCAAGTCTGCAACGATGATATGACACAGTGTGGTCGGCCATGTTTCACGTCGAGGGATCAACTAACAGTTGCGAGACGAAGACGAGACGATGCCGAGTGACGAGACAGTCGAACGGATCCAAAGCAACCCGAGGGGTTGTAAATAAATGACTATTCTCGCCTGACTGCTACATCCCCTGTCGCCCTTCTCTCTCAGCGAACTACACGGGATGATCTGTTTGTTGTCTCTATCGTGAGTTTATCTTGGGATGAGAGTCGCATTATTCCCGTGTCGGTTCCCGTTTTTCTAACGTGCCAGAGTCGGACTGTTGCAATTTCCATTTCCCACGTGTGCCTTATTTTTAAGATTAAATTTGGAATTCCAAGTAGCAGATGATCTTGGTAAATATACTACTGTAAACAAACAGTAATAAGACTGCATTTTTTAAAAAACACGCGCGCTTTGAAAATTAATGTGTATATTTATTTGGAAGGTTGGAATGACAAAATTTATAAATCAGTTTTCTTTTAAAAAATCATAAAAAACACTTAAAGCATATTTCTAGGTTCATTGAACTGTGCTAGAAGTTTGTGAGTTGAAAATAAAATTGTTAGTAAACTTGTAATTTTAACAACGGATTTATGGCTCACCCCATATACACTTTCCCTACCTATACACACCGGTGCATGCGTTTCTTCTATTGTCCATCATGTAACGGCCTATTTCCGCTCTTATTGTTACCGGCTAATCTCAGTCAAGACAATAGGGTGGTTCGTGATTTTAAAAAAAAATTAAAATAAAATTTTTAGGATTTAGTATTCTTGATCCGTATGATTCTGGTGTTTTATCTTCCTCAAAGAAAATTAACTAGAAATCGAAAAAAGATTTAAAAGTCTACTTTGTGTCGGAAACAAATATTTATTATTATTTATTTGTACAGGATGTCCCTGAAAATGGTGCGTTCCTTGAAAGGAAGTGTACAATGAATAATTACGAATAAAAAATTCTTGTAAACTTTTTTCCGTAATGCATCCGTTTTCCCAAAAATTTTGATTTAAATGTAGGTTTGGCAACCATGCGTTCTACTCTAGTTAACAAAAAGTTCACACAAAAAGTACCATTGTAACTATTCCCCAATGACAATATCCTAATGATAATTCCATCCCGTGTAACAGATATTCTAAATAGGTATCTAAATCTACTGAAGTAAATAAACTACTACTTTTTGAAGTCAATCAAAAAAGTTTACAAGAAGCACCACATTTTTTGCTTCGATGCTAAGTGACTATATAATAATAGTGCTATAAACATTTATATCTAACCTTAACCACGATCAATAAAGGTGTACTTTAATTTTAATAAACAGTTAAATTAAAAATTAAATTAAAGAAATGAAACACAGAACTAAATTTATTTGACGTTTCGATTTACGAGGGCAGTTTGATAAGTCAGTGACTTTTTGAATTTTCCGCGCAGTTACTCCAAATGCAACAGTGCTGCCGTCAACTATAATCTATCAGTGGGCAACTTTCTAATTTTGAGCAAGCTACGTCGGCAGTTGGTGTTTGATAGCCGTTCAAAGCAGGCAACCTCGTGAATTTTTACGATAATGGAAAAAAGTAAATTTCGTGTGCTGATTAAGCATAACTTTTTACGTAAAAAATCCATCACTGAAACTAAGGAAAGACTTGATAAATACTACGGGGACTCGGCACCATCAATTTCAATGGTTAAGAAGTGGTTTACAGAGTTCCGTTGTGGTCGCGTACCAGCACTAGTGACGCCGAACGTCCACGTCGCCCAAAAGAAGTGATCACGCCGGAAATCGTCAATAAAATCCATGAAATGATATTGGATGATCGGAGAATGAAAGTGCGTGAGTTGGCTCATGCTGTAGGTGTATCTCAACTGAACGGGTACATCATATTTTACACGAATATTTGGACATGAAAAAACTCTCTGCGAGATGGGTGCCGCGATTGCTCACACTCGACCATAAGCGCAATCGTGTGACCATTTCAAAAGAGTGTTTAGCGATGTTCAGCCGTAATCCGGACGAATTTTTGCGCCGTTTTGTTACTGTGGATGAAACATGGATCCATCACAACACGCCAGAGATCAAGGAACAATCGAAACAGTGGGTTGCTCGGGGTGAACGTGGACCAAAGAAGGCGAAACAGAGTCTGTCAGTCAACAAGGTCATGGCCACAGTTTTTTGGGATGTACGCGGTTCATTCACATCGATTACCTCAAGAAAGGTAAAACGATCACCGGCGAATATTATTCAAAGCTTTTGAACAGATTCGACGTTGATTTGAAGCAAAAACGGCCGCATTTGGCTGAGAAGAAGAAAGTGCTGTTCCATCAAGACAATGCACGTGTGCACACTTTTCTAGTCACGGTGGCCAAAATCCACGAATTGGGATACGAACTGCTACCCCATCCAGCATATTCTCCAGATTTAGCACCCTGCGACTATTTTCTGTTTCCAAACCTATAGAAATGGCTGGGCGGTAAGAGATTTGAGTCGAATGAAGAAGTCATTACCGAAACAAACGCGTATTTTGAGAGCTTTGAAAAAACCTATTATTTGGAGGGAATAAAAAAATTAGAAAATCGCTGGACTAAATGTGTCGAGCTAAAAGGTGATTATGTAGAAAAATAAAATGTTTATTTGCGGAAAAAAATTTGTTTTATTCAAAAAGTCACTGACTTATCAAACCGCCCTCGTATTTAACAAAAAACTAATTTTATTAATTGTACTAATCGGCATTTTGCTTAACAAAGTGATGTTAAAAGGACATTTTTAATTAGATTTAAGGGCCAGATTTTATTCTCGACAGACAGTATCATGTCACGACTCATGGTTGTAAACAAATAGATTATTTTCGTATAGGGGTGCGGCGCTGCCGGCGTTAACTGAATTTCTGTAGACAATAATATTAAAATATAAATACCAATGTAATTTTTTTTTGCAAATACTTTTATTCTGCATACTCTGTTATGTCTTGTGTCTAAAAGAACGCACTATTTTCGGTGACACCCTGTATAAAAAGAATGTTAAACCTAAAAAAAATCAAAATGATATCAAACAAGAATTTCGTTAATACACTAACAATAATGATACAGTTATACAGTAATCAAAATTATTACCAAAACGTTAATTTATTAATAATATAATAAATAAATAATACCCAAAATAATCATATACAATTATTATTTAAAACAAATAATTTAAAAAAAAATTAAATAAATAATTAATGTTAATCAGATTATTATATAATAGTAATTAAATATGTAAAAAAATATTTAATAATAAAATAATTAGATTAAATATTTAATGCAATAATAAAATAAACAATAATGCTGCAATAAATAATCTGGAATGATCTTCTTTAAAGGGGAACTCAGTGAATATCTATTCCGGAGCAACAAAGTGAATATTAAAAATCGGTTTAAAATCCGGAATAATTTCTGGATTTTCGTCTCTTTTTATGCAACAATATTGAAAGAATGACAAAAAGATTCTCACATCATACTGGGTTCTTCAAAAAAGATGCCCATGTAAGGCAGATGTTTCCTTAGAAAACAGTACCCCGTTATCAGCCTAAGCTTTTTTCTGTCCTGCTCCAAGGCCTGAGTAGCAAGTGCAAGGTTTGGTTGGCCCCATCATTCCCTTGCTGTGCCTCAGGCTATTAGTTTCTTGCCTGCTTCGTTTTTGCTGCAGGTTTACCAAGACTTTGCCTTCTTCCTGACAGTAGATTTCGTTACGCCCATCAAGTTCAACTCGGTTGTGCTTTGCGAGGTTTTTTTAGGTAAATTTGGCATACTTTCATCAGCTTGGTTTGGCAACTTCCAATAGCTTGGAGTGCCGCTGGGCTGCCTTCGACTTGGATTATTGTGGTATGTCGTAGCTCTAGGATTAAGAAGAATCTCGTCAGGTCTATGTCATATTTGGTGCGATTAGTTTTATTTTTGAGATGTATTATTCCTCCAGCTTTGGAGTGGTTACGAAAAAAAATTTTTAATCGACTCCAATTTATGTTCACACAAATTTGGTGGAAGAGCCCTCGATCTGACACTGCGGATGAATGTTGGTCCTTTTTGTTTCTTGTGTTCCTTTTCCTTTATTGAGGTTATAGCGCGAGGGGTTTTGTCACTGTCGGTCGACGAACGGTTTTAGTTCCTTCTCTCTTTCGTCAAATTAAGTAATGGAATTAATTTTAGAGTTATTATGTTGTCCCCTTTGGAAGAAGATGTGACTATTGCTCAGATTGGTTATTGACTCGGTATTTTTTTTTCGACAATATATTTCGTAATAAAAAGTACAATATTCTTTTCGTAATTTTTTATGGCTTCTTCAATTTTATCAAGTGTTGAAATGACCTTAATGATAAAGATTTTTAAATCACGTTAAACCACATAAACTAGTCTAGTTACTAAAGACATTTTATTTACAACATCGGACAAGCAGAGCTGCTAAAATTTAAAATATTCAATATTCACAAAAAAATATATAATTTAATGAGGTTGAGGTAGGACCACAACATCTTAACCAAAAGTTCAAAAGAAATCTCTGATTCCACTACTTCTTTTCTCTAATAACTTCACTTCTAAAATGATCTTTCTTTATTACATAAATAATTCTTCTTTTCATTGCTTTTTTTGTTGTTCTCGGTTCATGTTTTTTTCTTTTTTTGTGGTGTCTCACGTCTCGCTTCCATATGTCACAGCTGAGAGGACAAGAAGTGTTGAAGAATTCAGCTCCAGTGGGATTGTAAATAGTTCGATATGTGTGAATAATATTGATTATGTTGCAAGCTATTCATCCAGCTCTTTTCCTACTGATATCAGTATCCACCATCTTATTCTGACCCATATACTTGTATGACTGGACATTAGATAAGGGAGGATTGTTGAGCAAGATGGTGTAGTCGGAACAGAATCAATATCTCGTCCACATTGTTTTGGCAGCATGGATGGAAAGGCCATCTTATTGATTTTTTTTTTTTATGAAAATACTCGCAAAAAGGGTAGACCTATCGTATGGGCCGCACTCCGACTATTAGAAGGGGAAGGGATTATAGAAAGAAAATGATTGTGGACACGCTATTTAAAAAGTTGCAGGTCATAGTTCTCTGGAAAAACTGATTTTGGAAGCTTATTCCATTCCGTAGCAGCCCTGTAAAAGAAGGATTCTTGATGAAGATTGGTCCTTGTAGTGTCAATCTTGAGAGTAAATGGGTGGGACTGATCAGCGTGCCGAGTTCTTCGGCCGAATGTGGCCAATGGTGGTACAAGAGTTTTTATTTCTCTGGAGCATCTGCCATGGAAATATCTGTAGAGCAATGACTGGTCTGCAACTCTTCTTCTATGTTCTAGAGGGTTAAGGGTATCTGTGAGAGTTGAGCTGTTTATCAAGTGAATGGAATCTAGAAGACGAAGAGAATGCCTTGGTGCTGAACCCCAAATGTGCGAGCAATACTCCAGTAGAGGTCGGATTTGAGCCTTGTACGACGTCAACAGGTGATCAGGAGTAAAAAACTTTCTGGCTTTCCACAGAAAACCTAGCCTCTGCCTTGCCGACTTTGCGATGTTAGCAACATGGTAATGCCAAGACATATTATTGGACACCGTGACTCCCAAAATCGAGATGGAGGGACTTGGTTCAAGGGTATTTCCGGACATTGTGATGGGATGATTTGAGGAATTCACTTTCTTGGAAAACGTGGCACTTTGTGTTTTTTGGGCGTTGAACTGAACAAGATTGTTGGTTCCCCACTCGACGATTGCTTTAAGATCTCTATTGATGAAATCAACCTGTTCCTGCCTGAGTCTATTTGTATCATTCACCGAAAGTGATCGATAGGATGTGAAAGTTGAGACAAGTGTGCTATCGTCTGCGAAACTGTAAATGGAGTTCGTGGTGGTTTTCAAGAGGTCGTTGATGTGTAAAAGAAATAAGGTGGGGGACAGGATGGAACCCTGGGGGACCCCGGCATTAGTTTTAAACGCATCAGAAGAAATACCGTCAACTGCCACATGTAAGGAGCGATCTTGCATGAAGCTTTGTTTTAGCATTTGTTCAAGTTTTTGTCGTCAGCAATCAATAGAATTTTGAGGTTCATTAATTTTGTTTTCTCCTTTTAGATCAGTCTTTCCCAGCATACTTTCCAAGGTACAGTTTAAGAGATTAGGAGAAATAATATCACCTTGTCTAAAAACCAAAATTTATGGTGATAAGATTTTTAAATAAAGTAACTTTTGCATTAGTGCTGCCGTTAATATTTTTAATTAGCTTGATAAAGGCTGAATCTATTCTTTGGTGTATTAGTGATTGAAGTACAACATTGTGTTTTAGGATATCGAATGCTTTTTTAAAATCTATAAAAAGAAGACAGTTTTAAAATAATAATTATTCGTATGTTCGTGAATAAGCTTTTTTACCAGTAGCCACCACACAAACCGGATTTACTTTTCAATCTTTTAGAAAATTGAAATTTTGTTGTATTCTGTTGACAATAATTGCAACTGTTTTTATTATATGTTTTTATTTCAATAACCTATTCCGTACACGCATAATAAAGGGCGTTGGCACAAGAGAGATGTGGTACTTCACTAGTGGTAATGGGAGATTATTTTTGCGAGGCGCAAACAAGAGATGGCGCGCGAATGAACAGGGACAAGTGAGAGCGGGAAGGGCAAAATAACGGATAAATGATTACTCCGGAACGAGCAGAATTGATGATAAGGGTTACGGAGATTGCGGAACAGGGCAGGATTTTAAGCATTCGATACTAATTTAATATGTATAAAGGGGCCTGCAAACGATCTTGTTGTTAAAGACAATCTTGAATGTTGTAGCGTTTATGGCGCATTTGCCACGTCTTTTTCGTTCTCTAAAGAGTACTCTGCTAGCGGTTTCTCTACTGGCAAATTATGCCCGAGCTCAGCCGTAGAGGGTGGAAGAAAAAAATATAAAAGTGAGCTGCGCCACCGACTTAAACGGTATAAGCCGGAAACCCCTAGATCTTATAGGCACTAGCAGAGCTACAAGATAAACAACTATGATTATGGTGAACCAAATAAATAAAATTATAGCAAAAATATGTTGGATACTTTACTCACACAATAGATAATTAAGGTACACAGTTCAATAGCAACATCATAACAAATATAGTCAAAATTAACAGCTATGGTAAAATTTTCTTGCTAAAACAAACCAAAAATGTAAAATTTACAACTTTATAAAATAACCAGAACAGAAGTAAGAGTAACAGACTTTACCAAGTTAAAAAAAAGTAAAACATATATAAATTAACTCATTAATAACACTAATTCAAACATTTACATAAAGGCAAAGAAGATTCACTAGTTAACCGTTTACATAAAGATTTTCACTGCCAAAACAATCGAGTTCATTTAAAAATATTTTTACAATGGTTGTCCTTTAAAATATCAAGATTGTAGGATATTTACAAATAAGTAGGAAGAAAACATATTTTTACTTGGACATAAAGATTTATTGAGAAAGCTATTTTAATCCAAGTTTAGTTTTGGCGTATTATCTAATGCAATAAATAGTTTCCAATAATGTACTATATTAATAAACTAAAACAGAACGTAATAGTGGTGTCAGAATGAGTCACTGCGTTATATATTTAAAAATAAATCACTGATAACCTTTGGATATGCGAATTCACATGTAGTCCTGTGGCCTACTCCTGAGCTACTCCGGGGGCTGGTTAGATTATGGGGCGGCCCCGGCTAATGAACAATGGCTTCCCTCAAATAAATCCCGATAACGGCTATTCAACTCGACACCAAAACTCCAAAAATATCCACAACAAAGAAAAGACAAAATGGTCAAGTTGAAAATCAAATGGTTTTTCTTCAAAATCTAATTAAGATGGCCCAAATACAGCCAGATATGAAAGAAATACCATAGAGGTTCCGCACACGTGCTAATAACACACCGTCCCCATCAACTTTCACCAACACCTCCGACTTCGATGAAGCTCCCCAAACGACTGACGCTCCTATATCGGAAATCAAGAAAAATGGCGCGGAATAAACGTCAACCCACAATCTTCTCAAATTTGTGCCTCGTCCTCTTCCTCGTCCGTTTGGATATTCAGTCCCATCCACACAGAAATTGGAAACCAACTATCGAATCTTACCCCTACAGGTTATGCAACATTATCTACAACGAATGATATATTCGAGTTACCACAGAGTACGGTATGCAACAATGAATACGAAACTATAGAACTGTGGAAGGAAAAAATAGGCACGTGACACATTTGACAACAAGGTTACCAATATCAGTTAGGTTTTAAACTTGATAGCGGTTTATTAGCAGTTATAGCCATTCTCATATTTATATCCTTTTTTTCAATAAATGGTCGCACTTTACCTTATAATTAATCTTAAGTTTTTGTGGGCAATAGTTAGTTTCGCAAATTTTACTCAAGTAAACGAAAAAGCAGTCTTTTTAATGGCATAATGAAATCTGCTGTCAGGAAGAAGTCCAAGTCTTTACTAACTAGACATCAAAAACGAAACTGGCTAGGAACCAATAGCCTAAAGAAAAGCAAGAGAATGATACGGTGACCAAACCTTGCACTTGCTACTCGGGTCTTGGAGCTGAACAGAAAAAAGCTCAGGCTGATAACAGGGCACTGTTGTCTGAAAAAGCATCTGCATAACAAGATCATCTTTTTGGAAGACCTAGTACCTCTGTGGGGAATGGGAAGAAATAGCATCCCACGTTATATTTGACTGTAAAGCAGAATTTAACGCTAAATTATTACGACTGCACCATTGGCGATTTAATTAAGATTTTCCGATAGTTTCTCACAGTTGGTCATATTAATGATAGGAGAGAAATTTTTAGATCATCAGTATACAGTAAAAAGTTTAGTTCAATTATGTCACCAATATCATTAATAAAGATGTTAAACAATAGTGGACCGAGGTTAGATCCTTGCGGTACACCTGATTTGGCGAGGTATTTGTTCATTCTACTGCACATACTATGTGCGGTGTGAAATGAAATGAAATGAAATAGCCTACCAATATAATTTTCGATCATTACCAAAAAGTGACTCTAACCACTCAAACAGAGTCTCATATCCTTCTAGTGGGGCTTTCGGCGGGATATATAGTGTACATACATAAAAATAATTTAATTTTTACTACAAGAACATCAATAAATCTATAGCTGGAAATTAAATAATTTTTAAGATCAATTTGAGATGAGATATACTCCTCATGAACAGCAATTAATACACCCCCGATTCTGGTTGAATCGCTAATTGCAACTGCGTTATACATTGATGGATCGAGTCAAGTTTCAGTTGAAGAACTCATTGGTTTTTGTTTTAAGGCCACGTGTGTTTTGATAAAATTGTCGTAATTTGTTGTCTTATGTAGCTACATTTGGGTTGTCTCGAACTGCATTTACGGAGGAAGGTAGAAAGTTAGTGTCTAATTGCTATTTTATGACATTTAACTGTTCCGTACTTTATTCAAGGTTTCAGTGTAAGCCACATATTTTTGTTTTTCTCATACTGCATGGTCGATAGCTATGTTTGATCTATTAAGCTTTATACAGTTGGAGCAGTTTTTGCTGTTAGATTTACAATTTTCAAGATCGTGATCGTGACCGCAAATTGGACAAGATATAGCTTTTGAACATCTCTGTGCAGAATGATTAAATTCGTTGCATTTAAAACATCTATGTACGTCAAATGCATCATATACGCTACAACTGTCGTATCCCACAAATAAATTACCTGCCGCCAACGCATGTTCTTAGACCGACTTACCTACCTAGATAGAATAAGAAGCCAGGATATCAGAGAAGAACTAGAAATACAGGATGTAGTAAGATGAGCTAAAAACGCAAGAGGTGCTGGAAAGACCATGTGGAAAGGATGCCAGATGAAAAGTTGGCAAAGTGGGCCATGTCGCAAAAACCAAACTCGCGGCAGACCACCCAAAAGATAGTACGAAAACCGGAGCTCAGCGTCACAGGAAGAGCTCCGGAAGAGGCTAAACGCAACGGACTAAACAGGACCAGGTCCCATTATAAGAAGTAGAAGAAGACATTTTCTTGATTAACGTGCCTAACACGCTAGGCGAATGGACTATAATAGATTTTTTTTTTTTAATTTCATAATCTGGTAAACTGCATAAAACGATTTCTCACCGTATCACTGACACAACTACTATGTTTTAAAAACAAACGTTTCTTTCCATTGAACTTTCGCCGAATTTACCAGACCTCGAAAAGGATCTTAATCGGTTTAACAACCGCACAAATTAGTCGACATACATCGAACTAGAAATTCAAATTTTATTACAACGAAACTTTATAAATAAACAAATAAATGCAAATGAAATATTAATTACAACTGTGCCGACCAATTTCTCGCCGGAACATTTTAACAAATCGAATATGTTGTAACGTTTCGGTTGAGGAATTCCGACAACTCTGGTTAATTTTTTAATTTTCTTGTTTTTAATTTTTAACTAGCGTCGATTATTTTCGTTAAACGCTTCGCGGCTTCCCGAGCCGTGTTTTCTGCTAATTTCGTGTATCGCGATTAAACAAAGATAATTTCCTGCTCTTTACGACGTGTCTAACGTTACGGCCGCGGTACTACATACGGCTTATTATTAATTTTTTTAATTGTAAAAATGGACAAACATTTCTGTTTTAAGTTCACTCTTTTTATTAAGGAAAAAAATTTCAATATTTTTGAAAAAAACAAACCTTTTTTTTCGGTTTACATCGATAATTATACAATATAATTGGTAACCATAATTTTTTTTTATTTTTTTGCCACCAGCGTAAAGAGCAACCCTTAATTCTTATTTACTTTAAATTCCAATAAATTTTCTTGCATATACATAATATACATCGGTTTTAGAACGCTCTTCGACGTCTTCCGATTCCCAGTCTCCATTGATCCCTGTCCTCCCAGAGATCCTCTCCCTCTCTCATTTCTCCGTCTATTCCCTCTCTCCAACTCTTCCTAGGTCTTCCTCTCGTTCTTCTTCTTTGGGGGTTCCAGTTGATGACTTTCTTTGGCAAACGGTCTTCGTCCATTCTCTGCAATTGTCCATTCCATTTAAGTTGTTTTATTCTAATATTATCTACAATGCTATGACCAATTCTCATAATTTCTCTGATCCTGTCATTTCTAATTCGTTCCAGTCTAGATATTTCTGCAGTACGCCTCTAGAAGTCCATCTCTGTTGCTTCTAAACCTTTTTCTGACCTTTGTTTTAGTTGTCATACTTCACTGCCATATGTAACTATGCTTTTGACAATACTATTAAATATTCGGTGTTTGTTATGTTTTGAAATATGTTTATCCCGCAATTCTCTGTTAAGTAAACCGATGGCTCTTCTTCCTTGTAAATTTCTTTCCCTTATGGCTTCATCCGTAGTTCCGTCTGACGTGATATACATACCGAGGTATTTGTATTTTTCGCATAGTTTAATTAAACTCTGGATGTCCTCCAAGACCAGATTTTGTTGCGTTCCCCCGATGCACATATATTTCGTTTTTTGTAAGATTGACCTCTAGTCCCCATTTTTTGTATTCTTTAATTAATTTTCTGGTCATGTATTCCATTCGTAATCTTGGGCTAATCATTTGGTCCTTTGCAAAGCATAAGGTGTATATGGTCGTATTTTGTAGTGGTACTCCCATATCATGACATTTACATTTGCAAATGTTTAATGCCTGCTCCAAATAAATTTTAAACAGTGTGGGAGACAGACAGCATCCCTGTTTAAGCCCCTTATTGACAATAAATCCCTGTGACGTTCTTTTCTCTATTTTTATTTTTGTTGTATTGTCTTCATAGAGTTTTTGTATGGCCCTAATTAAATTAATATTGATGTTGGTTTGTTCTAATGCTTGCCATAATTTGTCTTGGGATATATTATAAATATTATATATATAAAAAAACAAAATATTTAGGTTACGCCACCGATACCTGATTCGGTTTCAATCGGCACTGGAAGTGACGCTGCTGTCGCGAAGAAGTACTGTTAATGTGCCTTTCATTCTTAATTCTATTCTTAAAAGCCACATCTGAAAAGGTAAAACGCCTTATTATTATCAATATTGGTAATGACTTAGGATTCGTTGAAGGAGGTTAAAATGCATTTGTTTTTAAAAAAAACTGGAGATATGATGAGCAAATGCAGAACATTATGAAAAATGGTTTTCAGATATTCTCTTAAAAATCGAACCAGGATTTGTTATTGTTGTACCACAGCGAGGATACTACTGATGAATCTGAAGATGACATAGACGACTTAGATTATAATAAAGTTAACTTTTATCTGCTCATATTTTTTATATTCAATAGAAATAAGTATTCAATTACGTAATGTATTTAACTTAAAATTATAAACGTGTAAAATCAATTTAGTGATGTAAATTATTTTTCTTCAAGTCATGCAAAAGATAAGTGAGATAACTCATTTAAAATTGTTCAAATTTGTTTTGTCCTCTATTATCAACATCATTATCAGCTAGTCGTCCATCGTCGGACATACGCCTCCCGTAATCGTTGCCACTCCTCTTGGTCTTGTGCTCGCCTCATCCAGCTATTTCCAATCAATCTCTTGACATCGTCTGTCCATCTGGTCCTACCTAAATGGCCTGTCCAACTCCATCGCAATTTACATAGGCGTTTCACGAAATCCGTCACTCCGAATGTCTTTGTTGTTTATTCGGTCTAGGAGAGTTACACCTATCATTCTCCTTTCCATTGCTCGTTGTGCAGTTTTTAATCTATAAATAATCTTTTTGGTAATCGCCCATGTTTCGTGCCATATATTTAAGTTGGGAGAACATACTGATCAAAGGTTCGTGCTTTGATAATGTTTGGGAGATCTGAATAAAAGACATCTCTAAGCCTTCCAAAAGTTGTCCATGCCAACGAATCCCTTCGAGATAAATCTGCCCTTTATACTTTTTGGTAACATTAATAATAGGAAGATATAATATGTAACATTTTTTTCGTATTAAACTTATTATTATTGCCGGTTTTCCTCATCTTGGGCATCTTTAAAATAAGAAAAGAATTTTCGTGACATCTAATTCGTTCTAAAATGTCGAAGATAATTTTTAATAATATAATATTGACCGCACGCCTATTACTCGTCGATTTCCTTTCCCCTTGTACCCGCGAAGGTCTACGTTGAAAATATGAGTCATACATACGAACATACATAAAGTCACGCCTTTTTCCCATAGGGGTAGGCAGAGACCACTTCCTTCCACTTCCGCTACGGTTCTTAAACACATCTTTTGCTTCCTCTACTTTCATCTGTGCTCTCATACATGCTCGTCGGTTGTTGGTACTCCTGACCTGGCCTTTCTTCAAAACAGATTTGTTTGCCGAGGTCGACCTCTACCGACTTGTCCATTCACACTCGCCTACGTGTCCAAACTATCTAAACATTCCTTTATCTTTCTTTGTAACCACATCTTCTTTTACACCACAGCGTTTTCTTATCTCACTATTCTTAACTTTATCCAACCGAGTCACTCCGGGTATACTTCTCAGACTACTCATCTCCGCAGCATTAATCCTATTTTCATGCTTTTTCTGCCAAACCCAACATTCACTACCATACATAAGTGTAGGAACCAACACACCTCTATGCACCGCCAGACGTGCCTTTTTTGACACTTTCCGGCTATTCATAAAGCTATGCAGTGCCCCCATTCATTTGTTTTCCTGCCAACATCCTTTGCTCAATTTCACTGTCATACTTTCCATCTCTAGTAAATTTTAAACCCAAGTACACAAATTCATTAACTTGTTCCACTCTTTCTCCCTCAATCGAAACTCCACAGTTTGTCATGCTTTCTTCTCTTTCAAAAACCATTACTTTCGTTTTGCTCACATTTATTTTCATTCCTTTAATTTTCAGGGAATCATGCATAACATTAACCATCGCCTGCAACTCCTCTTCAAATAACGCTAATATGACTTGATCATCGGCGTAAAGAAGGCATTTGACGATCAAATCATTCATTTTTAATCCATACGCACTCTCTTTCAGATCTTTTAAACAATTGTCTATGAATAAGTTAAACAGCCATGGCGAAGCCACACGTCCCTGTCTCACACCTTTTTCGATGTTAAACCAGTCCGTGAGTCACTCTATACAATTATTGTGGTATTTTACTATAGTAGATATTCATCTGCGGAAGCTATGTTGTTATAGATTATAATAAAGTCCCAAGCTAGTTTTTTAAGAATCAAAATAATTGAAATATAATGAGTAAAAAATCTCTCATTTATATCGGATAATAATTATAAAAATGTTCATGGGATTTTAGAAAGCTGCCAATAAAAAAGTCCATTACGGTTCTGTATTCGCATGTTTTATAGTGTTGGGAAAAGTTCAAGAGAGAGAGAGAGACAGAGATAGCGGTTGTCATAATATAAATGGAAATATCACACATGGAATCGTCGAGAAATGTTATACGAACGCCGAATTTTTCTTTTTTTTTTTTCTATTCGGATCCAACCGAGCTCGAAGTCGACCGAATGGCAACAAAGTAATGGCCATATTCTAACTGGGGATATTATTGGATTTTTCCATTTTCCGTGTTTTCTATTGATCTCTCATTCTTTTTTGTTTGATTGTTACTTCGGGCATGTTCGAATTCGGATATTGATGTCGATGTGGATAACATTAAAAACCATAGGGAAGATAAAATAAACTAGATGCATGAAATTTTGTAAAATACTTTATGCGATATGAAAAAGGGGCATTAGTATGGTGAAAAATAAAATAATGTGCACTATAAAAATATCCCTGCAGAGATGGGGGTGATTCTCCCTGGACTTGGATGGATCAGCAGACCCGGCAGAACCCTTAAATAAATCTCGTGCTCTAAATTTCTCTTTACGGTCCTAAAGTCAATAATAGATAATATTGGATACGATATTGGCCGAAAGGCAAACTAAAGACTGCTTTCAAACAAACAATCTTTGTTTCTAGATAAAACAATTTAGGTACCCCAGGCGCCCAGGCTCAATTAACTATGAGGAAAATGTTGTCCTGTACTAAAGTAAATTCCGGGCCCGAATTAGGTGAACACGATCTTTATTCGAGGAAAATCTACAAGGGTCTGACCAAAAATTACACAGGACTGCATTTTAAAATTTTTTCAAGAGCCGTTTTAGTTATTCCACCTATTTTTGATATTTTTCTGAACGGTGGCCGTACAGCTTGCAGTCCAGCTAAAGGACCCTTGCTTACTGCAGCTCACAGAATACACAATACATTTATTACTTACAACAACATAAAGCTAAATATTTTGGGGTGTCCCCGTTTTCTCTGACGCGCAGAGTATATGTTTCGATTAGAAAGAGGCTTTAAGTAAAATGCTCTTCGGCCTCAAATGATAACTCATGCCCTTTTTGGATTTGAGAGTAGATTTGGAGAGTTTGTGGTAATTACGTTATGCAGTTGTAAGATATATTTGGATTCGCCCCCGTAGTCGACACGAGCTTTTGGATGCAAGAATACATCTGGAAGCCAGGTATTTGTGAAAAGGGACAAGAAAGAGGCTGGCGGCAGTCTTGATCAAGGGACGACAATAAATAGATTTTTGTTATCGAGGGAGAGTTTGAATACGTTTGACGATAAATATAGTTTTGAGTGGAATACGTTTTTTATTATTTCTTACACAGTTGACCGAACGAATAGCGGCTGGACACCGGTTTGAGAAATTATGCCCGAATTACTGAACGTAGCACCGGATAAAGAAAAGAGAACGTTAAAGGAAAAGCGTGAGTACTGCGCCCAATACCGAAGGCTTCGCGCTAACTTATTCTTGCAACTATAAAATGTGACAGCATCTTTCAGCTACAATATTTAAAAGTATTTGTTTATTAAATATAAATAAATATTCCATTGTAACATTTGGATAAATAAATTTGAGAAAAAAAATCAAAATTTAAACATTTTTGGCACTACATCTCAAAGTATCTGCACAATAGCCATTGTTTGCGATCTAAGTCCGTCTCTGATTATTAAACGAGCTTATTACCTACCAACCAGTGCAACTAAGTGAATTCCAATTACTATTAACAACCTGCATTTTCCGGTAGCGGCACAAAAAAGTCTGAAAAAATCTCTATTGATCACATGCTTGTTTTATCAGTTTTATCCTGTTCGTCTAATTCATTGGCGTGCATACATTTATTAAAGATTTAAATTTAAGGAATGTTATGCAGTTCGTACACGCAGTATGCTGGATTAATCTCTGATTCTCATCTGAGGTTTTCGTTCTCTCATTTCTAGAAAACGTCTTACACTATACCATTTCATCTTGTAAATTTTTTTGGCACTTCCCTCTTTTTTTTCTACATTTCTTCAATTCAATGTTCGTTCATTGCATTTTTTTTAATGAAAGCCAGAAAGAAAATGGACTGTAGTTTTAAGTTTGTTACAATAAAAAAAAACGTACTGAAAAGAGATTTTCTTTTAAAAAATGGCCACTTACCTGTATCTTTGTTAATTCTGGAATTCTGGAAAATAAACTGTAGTTTTAAGTTTGTTACAATAAAAAAAACGTACTGAAAAGAGATTTTCTTTTAAAAAATGGCCACTTACCTGTGTCTTTGTTAATTCTGGAATGTTTTCAGCGGCTGTTTCGAGAAACTTCCCAATAGAACACAGGGCACAATATTATTGTAGTTTTACGCGTATTTTATTGTTTTTGGATGGCACACAATGAAAATAATTAATTCTTTACGGCTATTTTTAAGAGAGAAAGTCAGTTGTTGAATTATCTTCTCGTTATCCATTAGAAAAATTTGTAAGATCTTAATGCGAATTTGTTAAATACTTAGGCACTGCGTCGTTATATTCCCGTGGGTTTGAGAGGCTTAAAAATAAAGTCTCGTCGTGATAATTGCATTCAATGTAATTATCAATCACTATGACAACACGATTGAGTTTGACAACTTTATTCCAAATAAATTATCTGCCTACGGTCTCCCAACCAAACTGCGCCAATGGCTCTTGAGCTTCATGCAAGATCGCTCCTTACATGTGGCAGTTGACGGTATTTCTTCTGATGCGTTTAAAACTAATGCCGGGGTCCCCCAGGGTTCCATCCTGTCCCCCACCTTATTTCTTTTACACATCAACGACCTCTTGAAAACCACCACGAACCCCATTTACAGTTTCGCAGACGATAGCACACTTGTCTCAACTTTCACATCCTATCGATCATTTTCGGTGAATGATACAAATAGACTCAGGCAGGAACAGGTTGATTCCATCAAGAGAGATCTTAAAGCAATCTTCGAGTGGGGAACCAACAATCTTGTTCAGTTCTACGCCCAAAAACACAAAGTGCCACGTTTTCCAAGAAAGTGAATTCCTCAAATCATCCCATCATAATGTCCGGAAATACCCTTGAACCAAGTCCCTCCATCTCGATTTTGGAAGTCACGGTGTCCAATAATATGTCTTGGCATGACCATGTTGCAAGCAAAGTCGCAAAGTCGCAAAGTCGGCAAGCCAGAGGCTAGGTTTTCTGTGGAAAGCCAGAAAGTTTTTTACTCCTGATCAACTGTTGACGTCGTACAAGGCTCAAATCCGACCTCTACTGGAGTATTGCTCGCACATTTGGGGTTCAGCACCAAGGCATTCTCTTCGTCTTCTAGATTCCATTCACTTGATAAACAGCTCAACTCTCACAGATACCCTTCACCCTCTAGAACATAGAAGAAGAGTTGCAGACCTGTCATTACTCTACAGATATTTCCATGGCAGATGCTCCAGAGAAATAAAAACTCTTGTACCACCATTGGCCACATTCGGCCGAAGAACTCGGCACGCTGATCAGTCTCACCCATTTACTCTCAAGATTGACACTACAAGGATCAATCTTCATCAAGAATCCTTCTTTTACAAGGCTGCTACGGAATGGAATAAGCTTCCAAAATCAGTTTTTACAGAGAACTATGACCTGCAACTTTTTAAAAAGCGTGTCCACAATCATTTTCTTTCTATAATCCCTTCCCCTTCTAATAGTCGCAGAACGAGAATATGAATTAAATAAACATAGAAGCTTAGACGAATTGGCTTTGATACTAAAAGATTGGGCGGTCAATATGAGAAAGAAAGACCGAATTTAAAGAAGCAACGGTGAAGACAATGTGGAACGTTTCATGCAAACTTTTGCAAGAAAAGTACTGTAATGACTATAACATACAATATAGTATTTTAACCAGCCCAAGATGCCGCGATGCAATCAGGAAGAAACTACAAGCATATCCATGTAAACGTAAGTCCAGTTCAGTTTCGTTAAATTTGTCTGAAGGTAACAAAATAATATTGCTATGGGATGAAAATATTCCTAAAGGTCTTATTAGTAAATGTTACCATATTGCTGCTGTAGAATTAGCGTCTTTTTCCTAAACTGATATCAAAACGAGGCGACAATATTATCTTACCACGACTGTTTTTAAAACCAAATCGATACTGGAAAAATGAAACTGACAAATGGTACTATAATGTACCTGTTGAAATAAATACAATAAATGTATGGACTAAATCTGCTGCCAAGGCAATTGGCTTGAATGTAAAGGACAAAAAGATAAATCACTCGAATAGATCAACTGCTGTTAGCGAATAGATCTTCTATAGTAGAGAACAGCAACGAATCTAATGTTAAGTTAAATTTTAATAATTGTACTTTCACTAACTGTACCTTTAATAAATAAATAAATGTTTCGTTGTGTTGAGTTATAATTTTTTTGTCAAAAAATTTTCCGCCGAATATCACTCGGACATTGACCAATGCCTCATCATTTTATGACAAATTTCTCAAGCTTGTTGCTCGGTAACAGCCCGAAGCCGAAAGCTGGATTTTCATAAAGCTTTTTTAAAAACAGGTGAGTGATCGGTTACGGTCATGTGCAATAGATAAAACGAGTTTTAAACGTGCACGCACGGTTTATGAGACGATTAGTCCACCAAACTTGGGACCAGTTTATGAATTGTAATTTCGGTGCATCGTCGAATGTAGAAATTGTTTGGACCGGCATGCGCGTTGTGTATATCATCAACTGTGGCTGATACTTTTTCTTATTGATCAATAAGTTGTTGGGTCACAAAACCGTTCTACATTTAGATTTTCTAGTATTACTCGACCTATTATATGCCCTTTCTTCTTTTTAAAGTGCCTATTCGGTCCGAATGTTGGCAATCACGGAATAGCCCGGTCGAGGTAGTATAGAACCACGTTCTTAGGTTCTTTAGCCAGAAATAGATACGTCTTCTTTCCGGTCCTCTCTTTCCCAATATCTTGCCTTGGAAAATCCGTTGTAGAATTCCGTATCGACATTTTTGTTAGCACTGATTGGTTGGTCACATGGTTATCATCAGAATTCTGCGAACAGCCACATTTCATGAGATTGTAGTTTTTTTTGTGGTAGCCTCCGTCAACGTCCATGCTTCTACTCCATACTCCATTTGTTGTGAGTGATCCCACTGCTAATTTATCATGGTCCCTAGGTATTCATATTGTTGCGTTCTTTTGATGTTTTCATTATTAACTGTCAGTTGTACATTATTGATAGGGGATTTGCTAATGACCATATATTTAGTTTTATTGATGTTAAGATCAAGCCCATATTTATTTATTTATTTACACTGTTCTACAGAAAAAAAGATTTCCAATTACAGAAAAGGAACAAAGTAAACATTTGCACAATAGTACTAACAATAAAAAAGCTTAAGAGTAATAACACAAATCAGACTAACATTAGTAGAAAGCTTAAGACTAACACAACATTATTACTGCTGATAATAATAGCTCTTAATTTGCCTTACATTACAATAGAATATATCAAGCTGGTCACTTCTAAGGTTATAGTTGCTACACATAGTATGAACAGGAGAGTTTTTAAGTATATTTGTTTGTGGTGTGGTAGTGTAGAATGAGTCGGTGTATCGAGATGCCTGACGGGGAATTTTAAAGTTTATCTGATGTAGTAAGCATTGACATTTAATTTCATTGTTAATTATTTTGTGTAGCATAATGACACTAGAACATTCTCGTCTTCTATCCAGAGTGAAAAAGCTATGTCTTGACAGTAAACTCTCGTGTGCCGTGCCAATTAGTGGATAAGTCCTATCTACTTTAAAACTTAGGTATTTGAGAAAGCGTCTTTGGATTGCCTCCAGTTTATAAATATGCACTTGATAATATGGGTTCCAGATAACCGATGCATATTCTAGCTTTGATCTCACAAAAGCATAGTAGAGAGTTTTAAGTGTTAACTGGTAAAAGTCGCGGCCTACTCTAATTATAAATCCATACATACGGTTTGCTGACGTAGTTATATTGTCTATGTGGTTTTGGAAAGATAGCTCTCGCTCGAAAGTAACTCCAAGATCCTTAAAATTACATGATCTGTCTAGAGAATAATTGTCTATCTTATAGTCAAATATAATTGGATCAGATCTCAATGTATATGACATTACGCAACATTTGGTAGGATTTAACGCTAAATTATTACGACTGCACCATTGGCTTATTTGATTAAGATTTTTCGATAGTTTCTCACATTCAGTCATATTAATGATAGGAGAGAAAATTTTTAGATCATCAGCATACAGTAAAAAATTAAGCTTAATTATGTCACCAATGTCATTGATAAAGATATTAAACAGTAGTGGACCGAGGTTAGATCCTTGCGGTACACCTGATTTGGCGAGGTATTTGTTAGACCTACATCCATTTAACTGCACATACTGTGTGCGGTCGGACAGATATGATTTGAATAACGCAAGTAGGTTACTCGATAAGCCGAAATTCGAGAGTTTTTGCAGCATTAGATTATGGTTAAGTCTGTCAAATGCTTTGGTCATATCCATGTAAATAACATCTGTCTGAATTCTGTTATCTATATTTTCCGCTATGTGTTGTGCAATAACGGTAAGATTTGTTGCTGTTGATCGGCCTTTTACGTATTGGTGGCTAGTTTCAGTTATTCGCGTCATGAGATATTGAAGGTCTTCTTCTAGATTATCTGCGAGAACTACAGTGTCGTCGGCTTATCTAATGTTATTCACTCTCTCCCCATTAACGAGTATTCCTGCTTCGATCTCATCCAGTGCTTCTTTGAAGATTTGTTTGGAGTATATATTGAACAGTAGGGGGGAAAAATACCTTTTACTTCGAAAAATTGATGAATATTGCTCAAGGGATTATAAAGTTATCGCATACATTCGATCCAAACGATACCGAATACCGTACAAAAGCTGCAGGTTGGAGCAAATCCCGTATCTACCAAAAAGTGAGAACGAGAATTCTTTTGCCTTATTATTGATATACATATTTTATGGGCTTGCCGCCCGGTGTCGCTATACTCCGTGTCATTCGGAGGGTGGTGCTCGTAAAGTCAACCCCGATGGCGACATACCACTGCGGCTAAATTGAAAACAAAATATTTCGATTCAGATTTTTTCGACGGAATGCCCTTCCATTGCGTTGCCGCTCTGTCCCAGTCCCAAACCGAATTTCGAATTCGAATTGCATGGGCGGTATGTATTTTGAGTCGAATTCCGCCTCTCCATTCTACTACACTATTCGAATGAGATTGAATTCGTCCTATCAAATAATAAAAAAAAATGACGAAAAATAAACGTTTTAAACGTTTTCCAACATCAATGAAAATAAAATTAAAACAAACACGAGCTCGTTCACCGATGGCGCTGAATAAAAATACGTTTCTGATCGGGCAGGTCCGGATTTGCAAAAAAATAAAACAAAACTACGGTCTTTTTCCGTAAACAATAATTTTTGCCAAACAAAATATTCATTTATTAAAAATTAGCCATAAAATAGTGAATTATAAATTATAAATTAACGAACATTTATTATTAACTAAATAAACATTAACATGAAAAAAGTATTAGGGAAAAATCACGGAGTGGGCGCCATCTATTACTGATCGTATGAACTTCTCGAGCTGTTAACAACAAACTAACCTCCTTTTGTTTTTATAGGTAAAAAGTGAACTTTATTATTTTGAGTAATTTAAGCATTGAAAGTGTTATATTTGAACGATATTTTGTAAAAAATTAGTGTTAATAAACCACAAAATCCGAAAATGCAAAGAATTAAATAAGTTGATATGGAGATAAAATCGCGAAAAATATGCTCTGTTCCACAATGCTCTAAAAAAAAATACTAAGTCAGCTCAGAAATGGAAGATCATCTTTAAGATAATTTGTGTTTGTTTGCAGCAAGTACTTTGTGAAAGATGATTTTTTTCTGTGGTCAGTTTGATATTGTTGTATTGTTGATCTGTGATTTTATTTGTGATTATTAATAGTGATTTCAACAACACATCTTCCTTATCTTCCTTCATTGGTGAAAAACGTTCACCCACATAATACAATATGTCCGAAATTGATATTTTTACTTTCAAATGTATTGCAACAATAATTCCAGGGATAAGGGAACTAAAAAAATTCGAAAAAAAAACCAAATTTGATACCTGGACACACCTGGTCTCTACTGGCATTTATCAAGAATCCAGCGACAATAAAACTGAAACGTCGGAAATAAACCTTAAATCCAGCTTCAATCCATTGGTTTAACTCAAAAAATCAACTCAAATTTTTGAAATAACTAAAATTCCCTTTAATAAAAAGTTTGGTTTTACAAGTGATCAATTGACAGAATATTTGTTGTTAACGACGGTTAAATTATTGTGATAAAAAGTACCAAAATTATGAAGCTTAAGTTTTAATTTTGGCGACGCTATTTTATAAATTTTTACAAAGCTCTTATAAACAGGACAACAGGCGAATCTGTTATCCACTCATATATTGCGCAGCTTAGGACGTTCCAACTGGATTGGTCATTTGTAAGTAGAACCTTCAGAAGAGAACCATTTGTAATAAATAAACAAGGAAGATTAGAGGATCTGTCTAATCTATCCACATATTGTGCAGTTTCGGACACCTAGCATGTTTCGACTGATGGATAGGACATTTGTAAGTAGGACTTCTAGATGAGGACTATTTTTCTTCCAAATAAAGAAACAAGGACGACAAGAGGATCTGTCTGAATCCACTTATTTATTGTGCAATTTCAGCCACTGGATAGGACATTTATAACTAGGACTTCTAGAAGAGGACTATTTGTCTCCCTAAAAAAGAAACAAGGACCTTAAGTGGATCGGTATGAAACCATACATTGTGCATTGCCACTCATCCAGGATGTTTCAACTGAATAGGTTATTTGTTAGTAGGACCTTTAGAAGAGGACTAACTATTTGTCTTCCAAATAAATAAACAAGGACGTCAAGAGGATCTGTCTGAATCCACTTATTTATTGTGCAATTTCAGCCACTGGATAGGACATTTATAACTAGGACTTCTAGAAGAAGACTATTTGTCTCCCTAAAAAAGAAACAAGGACCTTAAGTGGATCGGTATGAAACCATACATTGTGCATTGCCACTCATCCAGGATGTTTCAACTGAATAGGTTATTTGTTAGTAGGACCTTTAGAAGAGGACTAACTATTTGTCTTCCAAATAAATAAACAAGGACGTCAAGAGGATCTGTCTAAATACACTCATATATTGTGCAGTTCCAGACACTTGGGGTATCCCTACTGGATAGACCATTTGTAAGTAGGGCCTCTGAAAAGGGCCATTTTGTCTTCTGTAATAAGAAGCAAGGACCACAGTTTAAGGTTATTTGTAAATGGGGCATTTAGAGGGTTTTTTCCCTTAAAAAATGTCAAATACCTGCATTAACAAGCCAACACACACATTGTGTTCGTAATAATTTTAAAAAACATCTCCGATTTGTTCAGAGTCCTGTACTGGTAAGCGTCAGATTAAAACAAATAATTATATAATTTTAGTAGCAGATGGTATATGTATATATAATTTATTTTTGGCACCAAATACACATACACACAGTGGCATGGTGGCACTAAATTTTATTTTTATTGAGTAAATAGTCGATTTGGTGAAAACCAGCCTGATGCCTGATGTCTCTCGACTCTGGAAAATAAAATACAACACGCTATTTCATTTGTTTTATTACCTATACAGGAGACCGTTTAGTTGTAATGTTTTTTGATCTACTGGTTGGTGTGTGTATGACCTGCTTGAAATATGGTTGGGTCTGTTTTTGCTAGTTTTTAACATTGTGAATGCAAAATGATCATTATTACCAGGACTGTAGAAGGCAAAAAGGTTTTAATTTAAAAAAATAATAAATTATTCTCATTTAAACTATTCACCTTTACAATCTCTATAATATACTGAATAGATTGTAAGTCAGTATTCCTTGGACATTATTTTGCCCAGAGAAGTGATACGAGGGCGGTTTGATAAGTCAGTGACTTTTTGAATAAAACAAAAACTGTGGCCATGACCTTGTTGGCTGACAGACTCTGTTTCGCCTTCTTTGGTCCACGTTCACCTCGAGCAACCCACTGTTTCGATTGTTCCTTGGTCTCTGGCGTGTTGTGATGGATCCATGTTTCATCCACAGTAACAAAACGGCGCAAAAATTCGTCCGGATTACGGCTGAACATCGCTAAACACTCTTTTGAAGTGGTCACACGATTGCGCTTATGGTCGAGTGTGAGCAATCGCGGCACCCATCTCGCAGAGAGTTTTTTCATGTCCAAATATTCGTGTAAAATATGATGTACCCGTTCAGTTGAGATACACCTACAGCCTGAGCCAACTCACGCACTTTCATTCTCCGATCATCTAATATCATTTCATGGATTTTATCGACGATTTCCGGCGTGATCACTTCTTTTGGGCGACCTGGACGTTCGGCGTCACTAGTGCTGGTACGCGACCACAACGGAACTCTGTAAACCACTTCTTAACCATTGAAATTGATGGTGCCGAGTCCCCGTAGTATTTATCAAGTCTTAGTCCTTAGTTTCAGTGATGGATTTTTTATGTAAAAAGTAATGCTTAATCAGCACACGAAATTCACTTTTTTTCCATTTTCGTAAAAATTCACGAGGTTGTCTGCTTTGAACGGCTATCAAACACCAACTGCACGACGTATCTTGCTCAAAATTAGAAAGTTGCCCACTGATAGATTATAGTTGACGGCAGCACTGTCGCATTTGGAGTAACTGCGCGGGAAATTCAAAAAGTCCTTGACTTATCAAACTGCCCTCGTAGTTAGCTGTGAAATTAGCTAGTGTGTAGTACCCATAAGACGGATATCAATAGCAGTCTGAGGTTATGTTGTTTCTTGTCATCTAATTGTAAGAAAAATAAATAAAAAATTAAATAGAGAGCAGCAGCGTGTATTTGTTTTGCTAACATGGTCGAAACATGACCCCATAATTTAAGTAAAAAGAATTTATTGACAAAATAATTGCGCAATTTTTTATCGTGCAGTAATAAAAGTTTTAATCCTTGCAAAATTATCTGGGACAGTCGTCGGGGTCGCTAAATTGGTCTTAATGTTACAATTTGTGTGCCACCTGTTGCAAAAATAAGTAAGGAAGGTTTAAAACTTTTTTTGGCATACCATATAATCATTGTCCCGGACAAAATTGTTTTTGCTTGCGAATAGCATTGAGCTAATTATTAAAATAAATTCAAACTTTATTGTATGGAACGGGTTGATTACTCTTTTCGTTTTAAGATTTTCTTATTTCGATATCCACCCTAGAGGTTTCCTACTAATTTCAACCGAAACAAGAGCGTGGTTCGAAGTTTAAAACTAAATTTAATTTTGCCCTTCTTACAAAAATGTCTTTGCACTTTCCTCGTCCAATAAGTAACCGAAATGACTTTGTCTCAACAAAAAATTATATACTTGGGAAAACAAGATTTGATGTTATAAGATTTTAAATTGGCCAAAAATCAGTTCCAATAAATTTTAAATTCAAAGTATGTATGAACTTTTTTACCACGTGGAAAGTTCGAATTTATTTCCTGTTTTCATGGAAGAAAATGCCCCATTTTTACTCGGGTAAAAATAATTTCATTAAATGTGCGCATGTGTCTACTTTTTTTTCTGTCAGATATAAATAAAACTAGCCTAGCAACGCATAATAATAAATAAAGTTTAAGTAAGTTTACTGAAATTAATTAATTTTAATAATTTATTATTTTCAAGATAGAAAATAGGCCAATTTCTAATGAAGGGATTCCACTAAAACTGAACGAAAATCTTGCTTCAGTCATCGTGAAAAACTATTTTTTGTCTGTCGCTCCAAATTCAGTAGTCAAAATTCAGCCTACAATAAACAGTAATCCAAACAAAATACTTTCTGAAACATTAACATTTAATTCAAAAAATATACCACGAACCTTTTTGTGTTCACAACCGTCGAAAAGATTTAAAGAAGATGATCGAATAAAACGGTCCGCTGAAAAAATCACGATCCCAGCTGTACTTACAACAATGAGTATTAAACTCCGAGTATTAAATTTGAAAAATGCAAGATTGGTAACTTAATAATTAAAATTTATTATTATAAAAATAACGAAAGTAAAAATAATAAATATTTTTTGGTATTTTGGTTTATTAATTTTGTTCACGTTTAAAACGATTTACCTAAAGCAGATAATAAAAATTCCGTTCATTAATATTGTAGGTTAAGATTTAATTAATTTTTAATGCATATAAAACAGAAGAAAAGTATGAAACATATAAAGTTTAAACCATAACTTAATCAAGTAACATTTATTTACAAACTTATTTAATTCGAACTTTCCATTACAGATGTGGTAAAAAGAAGTACACGCACCACGGGAATGACATACTTTCTTCCCTAGGTGTGCAATATTCTATTACTTCTCAATTGAGGGGGTTCTCTGTAGAAGTTATTGAGTAAGGAGATTCAAAAAAAAATCTTCATGATTAAATAATATCGTAAATAAAATGAATACCTACAGAAAAGTGTAGAGTAGAAAAAAATATATCCCAAAAAGGTTGCAATCTTATAAAAAAAATGGATAACCGCTATTTTTTGTCCAACTCTCTAACTGAAACATAGAAACATAGGGTTTAACACCTTTTTTTTAGTAACACATCTTATTTTTACATGCACATTCATGCTATTGCATTGAAAAGAAAACAATTCATCGTTGCTTCCGGTTTTTGTCGACCAATGGCAATATTCCTTGTTAGGCAATCGTGTCACATCTTGGATTTATCATCACAACAGTTAATTTCCCTCAAATATTGTAAACATTTTGTGAGCATTGACAAATTTATTTAATTTTATTCTTTATTAGAACTTTTAGAATACCATTTTTAACTTTCATTTTATTTTGTTACAGGAAAGTGACGGAGAAAAAAGTGATCAAGACTTAGTTGTTGATGTAGCTAATGAGGTAAGATTTTTTTCAAAATCTACTATCGAGTCCATTCCAAGATATTTAAACTGTTCGATACAATGAACTCAAAATATTTCTTTCATTCTATAAAATGTATATTTCATATTGGTTAAAGTTAATTAATATAAATGAAGATATGCAATGGTTCTAATTATTAAAATTTTATTATACTAAGCCGAACTCTAGGGATTTGGACATGATGTTTACTTTAAGGAAATTTACACGAGACCAACATAATTTTTGTTAAGGACCTATCCTAACTATAAAAACATAAAGTGTGATTTACAGATGAAGAAAAGTATTCTAATGAATTCCTTGTCCTTCAGGTGAACATGTTTTATTACCTAACTTACTTTATTTGCTTCTGATAAAACTTTTAAAATCTTAGCATTTATAAGTAGGTTTGTGTCATCAGCATAATTCGTCATTTTGTGGTTCTCAGCTTTTATTTCTTGCAGACCATTCAAATATAATGTGAATAACAACGAAATTTATTACTCTCCTGGACAACATCTTCAGACCACTCAACATACTTTCAATAAATTTATTTTTGTTAACATAAGGATAATATTCTAACACCTGATCCCAAAGCCTTCCTTATGAGATCTCTTTCGTCCGCTTGATATTTTTTTTGTACCAGTTTTTATAGTAAAGACTTGGCAACACTTACTCCAATCTGCAATTTTTCTGGGCCTGCATCCACTCTTTTTTTATTGATGGCCTATCTCGTAGTTTCTAATATCTTTGACGAATAGTATACTGTTTTGATTATTGTATTTAAGAGAAACATGAGTATAACTATTTATGTAAATTTCAGGAAGCATCATCGCCTCACACGAACGGTGATCACCTGACGTTAGGGAATACCAGTGAAATTAGAGAAAACGGAAGTACCAATGGTGATAAGTTGAAAGTAGAGAGACCTCCCAGCAGAAGTGGATCTTCATCATCGAGGAGTACGCCATCCCTAAAAAGCAAAGATGTAAGGGTCGTTAATTAGTTTGGAGAAAAATAATTTAAAAAGATCATAAAATAATTTCCTTAAAGATAATCTTTATATCTGTTATAACGATCCTGTATTTTTTCTTTGTATCATTGTAGTTTCCGGTTTCCTGGTCATTGCGACCATCTTTTGGTTTCTGCTTTAATATATTTTTTCTTATATCCGTAGCATGATTCCCGACTCATTGGTAGTTCCTTTAAATCTTTTTTTGCCAATAAGTTTAGTTCACTGCTGATACTTCTGCCGTCAAAGCAATATTATTCTTAGACAAAGCACCACTTAACATATTTCCCTATAAAAATTAAAGTATTTTTAATTGACTCAATATATTGTGCAAATTTTTAATAAGAAATACAGACGATCCATATATTAATTCATTATCAATTATTGTGCATTATAATAATGTTATTATTGCACATTGCATTGCTTGGTCTACCCACACGATGCTATATTATTGTGCAACAATTTTAGTTCAAGGCATCTCTGCAACATTTCTCTTTAATATCAATTATTATGCAATGTATTGATATAATATTAGGCGTGTCCGCTTTTCTCACATACAAAGCAATATTTGTCAGATCATGCTATCAACTCAAAGTCCTCTTGATTCACTCAATATATTGTGCAATATTTCAATGTGATCTACAGACGGTCAATATATTAATTAATTATCAATTATACTGCAATGAATTGATAGACCCCTGAGCGTCTGGGGTCCGCTTTACTTACAGGCAAAGCAATATTTATCGGATTGCACAATAAAAATCAAAATTCACCTGATTGACTTAATATATTGTGCAACTTTTCAGTATGAACTACAGACGATCCATATTTTTCTTGTCATAAATTATTGTGCATTATATTGATGCCAATATTGCACATTGCATTGCTTGGTCTACCCACACGATGCAATATTATTGTGCAACAATTTTAGTTCAAGGCATTTCTGCAACATTTTTCTTTAATATCAATTATTATGCAATGTATTGATATAATATTAGGCGTGTCCGCTTTTCTCACATACAAAGCAATATTTGTCAGATCATGCTATCAACTCAAAGTCCTCTTAATTTACTCAATATATTGTGCAATATTTCAATGTGATCTACAGACGGTCAATAAATTGATTAATTATCAATTATACTGCAATGTATTGATAGACCCCTGAGCGTCTGGGGTCAGCTTTACTTACAGGCAAAGCAATATTTATCGGATTGCACAATAAAAATCAAAATTCACCTGATTGATTTAATATATTGTGCAACTTTTCAGTATGAACTACAGACGATCCATATTTTTCTTGTCATAAATTATTGTGCATTATATTGATGCCAATATTGCACATTGCATTGCTTGGTCTACCCACACGATGCAATATTATTGTGCAACAATTTTAGTTCAAGGCATTTCTGCAACATTTTTCTTTAATATCAATTATTATGCAATGTATTGATATAATATTAGGCGTGTCCGCTTTTCTCACATACAAAGCAATATTTGTCAGATCATGCTATCAACTCAAAGTCCTCTTGATTTACTCAATATATTGTGCAATATTTCAATGTGATCTACAGACGGTCAATAAATTGATTAATTATCAATTATACTGCAATGTATTGATAGACCCCTGAGCGTCTGGGGTCAGCTTTACTTACAGGCAAAGCAATATTTATCGGATTGCACAATAAAAATCAAAATTCACCTGATTGACTTAATATATTGTGCAACTTTTCAGTATGAACTATAGACGATCCATATTTTTCTTGTCATAAATTATTGTGCATTATATTGATGCCAATATTGCACATTGCATTGCTTGGTCTACCCACACGATGCAATATTATTGTGCAATAATTTTAGTTCAAGGCATTTCTGCAACATTTTTTTTAATATCAATTATTATGCAATGTATTGATATAATATTAAGCGTGTCCGCTTTTCTCACATGCAAAGCAATATTTGTCAGATCATGCTATCAACTCAAAGTCCTCTTGATTTACTCAATATATTGTGCAATATTTCAATGTGATCTACAGACGGTCAATAAATTGATTAATTATCAATTATACTGCAATGTATTGATAGACCCCTGAGCATCTAGGATCCGCTTTACTTACAGACAAAGCACTATTTATCGGATTGCACAATAAAAATCAAAATTCACCTGATTGACTTAATATATTGTGCAACTTTTCAGTATGAACTACTGACGATCCATATTTTTCTTGTCATAAATTATTGTGCATTATATTGATGCCAATATTGCACATTGCATTGCTTGGTCTACCCACACGATGCAATATTATTGTGCAACAATTTTAGTTCAAGGCATTTCTGCAACATTTTTCTTTAATATCAATTATTATGCAATGTATTGATATAATATTAGGCGTGTCCGCTTTTCTCACATACAAAGCAATATTTGTCAGATCATGCTATCAACTCAAAGTCCTCTTAATTTACTCAATATATTGTGCAATATTTCAATGTGATCTACAGACGGTCAATAAATTGATTAATTATCAATTATACTGCAATGTATTGATAGACCCCTGAGCGTCTGGGGTCAGCTTTACTTACAGGCAAAGCAATATTTATCGGATTGCACAATAAAAATCAAAATTCACCTGATTGATTTAATATATTGTGCAACTTTTCAGTATGAACTACAGACGATCCATATTTTTCTTGTCATAAATTATTGTGCATTATATTGATGCCAATATTGCACATTGCATTGCTTGGTCTACCCACACGATGCAATATTATTGTGCAACAATTTTAGTTCAAGGCATTTCTGCAACATTTTTCTTTAATATCAATTATTATGCAATGTATTGATATAATATTAGGCGTGTCCGCTTTTCTCACATACAAAGCAATATTTGTCAGATCATGCTATCAACTCAAAGTCCTCTTGATTTACTCAATATATTGTGCAATATTTCAATGTGATCTACAGACGGTCAATAAATTGATTAATTATCAATTATACTGCAATGTATTGATAGACCCCTGAGCGTCTGGGGTCAGCTTTACTTACAGGCAAAGCAATATTTATCGGATTGCACAATAAAAATCAAAATTCACCTGATTGACTTAATATATTGTGCAACTTTTCAGTATGAACTATAGACGATCCATATTTTTCTTGTCATAAATTATTGTGCATTATATTGATGCCAATATTGCACATTGCATTGCTTGGTCTACCCACACGATGCAATATTATTGTGCAATAATTTTAGTTCAAGGCATTTCTGCAACATTTTTTTTAATATCAATTATTATGCAATGTATTGATATAATATTAAGCGTGTCCGCTTTTCTCACATGCAAAGCAATATTTGTCAGATCATGCTATCAACTCAAAGTCCTTTTGATTTACTCAATATATTGTGCAATATTTCAATGTGATCTACAGACGGTCAATAAATTGATTAATTATCAATTATACTGCAATGTATTGATAGACTCCTGAGCATCTAGGATCCGCTTTACTTACAGACAAAGCACTATTTATCGGATTGCACAATAAAAATCAAAATTCACCTGATTGACTTAATATATTGTGCAACTTTTCAGTATGAACTACTGACGATCCATATTTTTCTTGTCATAAATTATTGTGCATTATATTTATGCCAATATTGCACATTGCATTGCTTGGTCTACCCACACGATGCACTATTATTGTGCAATAATTTTAGTTCAAGGCATTTCTGCAACATTTCTCTTTAATATCAATTATTATGCAATGTATTGATATAATATTAAGCGTGTCCGCTTTTCTCACATGCAAAGCAATATTTGTCAGATCATGCTATTAACTCAAAGTCCTCTTGAGTCACTTAATATATTGTGCAATTTTTCATGTGATGTACAGAAGGTCAATATATTGATTAATTTTTAATTATACTGCAATGTATTGACATACCCCTGAGCGTCCAGGGTCCGCTTTACTCACTTACAAATCAATATTTATCAGATTGCACAATAAAAATCAAAATTCACCTGATTGACTAAATATATTGTGCATGAAACTATTGTAATATCAATAATTATGCTATGTATTGTGGGTTTAGGTATAGGTAAATACTAACACCTAAATGTAGTCTCTATGTTGGTATCAAAAATGTTCACAGAGTGTAGTAATTGATTAATCATGGTAATATCAATTAAAAAAATATAAAATATTAAAAACGACCAGTTGTGATTCACCGAGTATATTTTTATGAAAAATGTTATTGATGATCCCTCCTATGGCCAATTTTATATGTAATAATATCGTTTATTTCACAATTACAGATTGAATATACCTAATTATCTATTGTAATATTAGAAATTGGATTTAACGATAGCATCAAATAAAAGGAAGAATTTTAATTTGACGATAAATAATGTTAAAATTGGAATTCGACAACAAAATAGAGAAACATTTATTAATATTACTTGTGGTTGATGGGTTTTCCAGACCATTAAGCTCGAGTACTTTTATTAAAGATGTTCCAATTTAGTGCATTAGAGTGTGCAATATTATGAAGAATTTATTACATGGCTGTTTCAATTAATTATTTTTCAGGCGACCACCAGTCGCATCCACCAATTAAAACTGAGAAACCATTGTCAGTTGTACTATCAACATTTTATTTTTACACTTTAAAATCTAGAATCGTTTAAAATCGCTCCTTTTAATGTTACTTTACTGTTTTTAATCTAGAAGAGCGCCAACATTATCTTCCCTTATTGGTTTCTTTAGAGAGAAGTTTACACACACGAAATATAAGTTACAAATGTCAGATCTGTCATTATGGATTTAAGAAGTTATAATTGTCATTCGTGTTTAGCTGTCAGATGTTGTTCTTCAAAGTTCTTTGTTTTTTGTTTACCCTATTCAATCGTTATCCTTATCGTTCAAAATTCCTTTTTTTAAAGTTACTATACTTTGTTTTTAATTTGGGAGTGATTTAAATTTTTCGCGTCATAATTCTGTTCTCTTTCTGGTTTCAGAGAGAAGTTTACACACACGAAATATAAGTTTGAAATGTCTGATCTGTCATTATAGATTTAAGAGGTTATAATTGTCATTCGTGTTTAGCTGTCAGATGTTGTTCTTCAAAGTTCTTTGTTTTTTGTTTACTCTATTCAATCGTTATCCTTATCGTTCAAAATTCCTTTTTTTAAAGTTACTATACTTTGTTTTTAATTTGGGAGTGATTTAAATTTTTCGCGTCATAATTCTGTTCTCTTTCTGGTTTCAGAGAGAAGTTTACACACACGAAATATAAGTTTGAAATGTCTGATCTGTCATTATAGATTTAAGAGGTTATAATTGTCATTCGTGTTTAGCTGTCAGATGTTGTTCTTCAAAGTTCTTTGTTTTTTGTTTACTCTATTCAATCGTTATCCTTATCGTTCAAAATTCCATTTTTTTAAAGTTACTATACTTTGTTTTTAATTTGGGAGTGATTTAAATTTTTCGCGCCATAATTCTGTTCTTGCTACGGTTCTTACACGCATCTTTTGCTTCCTCTACTTTCATCAGTGCTCTCACACATGCTCGTCGGTTTGGTACTCTTGACCTAGCCTTTCTTCAAAACAATGTTGATCTGATCGAGATATGTTCTCCGAGGTCGACCTCTACCGATTTGTCCGTTCACACTCGCCTTATAAATTTGTTTCGTCAATATTCCTTCATCCATCCTTTCTACGTGTCCAAACCATCTAAGCATTCCCTTATCTATCTTTGTAAACTGTAAAACACCTTTTTCGATATTCCTGCGACGATAATTATCTCAATTGGAACTTGCAAAAGCCATGTTTTGCCTAGTTTTTCATAAATTTAATTACATTTGCAATTACCTCTTGTTTTCGCAGAGCAGCTCTTCTTATTTTTCGGTCTTCTCATTCTAAATTTGGATTTTAAATAGAAAAATATAACAGCAACAAAAAGCCCCCGCACACCCACGCACTTATACAACTACTAAAACTAAACCACACCTACAACCTCCTACATGATTCCCGATTAAAAATTTTGCGCGTTTTCTTTCAAGCAGGGTTATTCGGCAACTGTCGTGTGATTTTGACGTTTCATCCTACTCCGACTGTTGATTTAAGCTATTTAACCTTAGTTGAAAAACAATTCATTATAAATCCTATAAAGAAATGGTAACTCAAAAATCGAAGAACTTTAGATGTTGTGCATAAAATTACAAATGCGTTCATCAAAATGTTAATCCAACCACTGATAATGAATCAAATTTTACATTTTTTTCCAACATATGCTGCAGCAAATTTGAGATAGTGCATATGTATTGAGTTTTAATGCTAAGCAATACGCTATCTGGCGGAATAAACTCGCATCAATATCACGTGACCAGCAAGTACGATTGCTTTGTGTTTATTTACCTGGAAGCGTGCATTTGTGTGAAAATTATAGTGGTTTAATAGTGACTAATAATTTGTTAAAAGTGAAAATGACCAGCAGAGCAAATTGTTTCTGATAATCCACTCATCATCCTTTTTTTCATTGACACCACTATCAATAACGTGGTTTGCTGCCAGAACAGCTTCATTCAACCTTTTAAAATGCATCGACTACTTGCAGTAGCAGCCAGGTAAACAAAAATTGAGGATAATGGTAGAAACATATCCATTCAAATATCGAAATTTTCACTAAATTGTACAATTTCCTTAGTAAACATTACACTTGGCGTCAAAAACGACAGAATAACAGCGCGGGAAAATAAAGGTTAAAATTTCAATTGTTTATAGGATGTCGTAAGGTCACAACGGTGAGGTATTCGATTATACGTTGAACACATCTGGTATACCGGTGAACCTAACAAAATATTTTTATTTGCTCTTGGCTGATATAAGCAGTCTCTTGATCTGCCAGGACCTCTATAGGCATAATAGTTGTTTCAACGTAGAAGGAGAGATAATAACTCTTTGACAAAAATATTTTTTTTTTCGTTAACACATATCAAGTATCTAAACTTAAGATAATTGCTTCTGTAAAAAAAACTCTTTTTTCAGGAGAAACCCCTTACTCCTGGCTCCAAACCTCGTTCGACAACTCCCAACCTAGGTGCTGGACCAGCACCGACGGCTAAAGTAGGTCATGCCGGCCAATATCCGCCCTATCCGCTGGGAGCTTCAAGGGGACCCGATCATTTGAGTCCATATAATAATGTAGCCCATTCGCCCTACAGTCGACCGGCGATGTTAGGATACGACGGTCATCCCCACACAAGGGCCGCCGGAATCGCAACGAATGGAATGGGTGCCATTCCCGGAGGAAAGCCGTAAGTATTTATTACAATAATTAATCATAAAACTGTTAATAATTAAAACGTTATAAATTTGTTCCAGGGCCTATTCGTTTCACATGAACGGCGAAGGTCAACTGCAACCGGTACCTTTTCCTACTGATGCCCTAATCGGACCGGGTATACCTAGACATGCGCGTCAAATCAATACACTCAGCCACGGTGAAGTTGTTTGTGCTGTGACGATTTCCAATCCTACCAAATATGTATATACCGGCGGAAAAGGATGTGTCAAAGTTTGGGATATTAGCCAACCTGGTTCTAAAAGCCCCGTATCTCAACTAGATTGTTTAGTAAGTATTCACAATTGATTACTTACTGTACACTGCTCCGGACAAAAAGTAATGAGACTGTATTTTTAAAAAATAATTTTGCAATATGACGCAACCGTGTGGCGCAGGAGTCTAAGTGTTGGTGCATGTTGAGACGTGTGTTCATAAAGTTGCACACTATCCGCTGCGGTAAGCCGGTGGACTCAGTTGTTTGTCAACACTGATGGGTGAGGAAAATGCTCGACAAAGACAGGCGAGTGACTTACCACCATATTGTCACAGTCACAGCTATAAGTGGTACACTGAACAGTGTCTTCCTAAAGTCATCGACTCTCTGAAGAACTTCCGACCAAATTGAAGAATGGACACCTGGTTCTTTCATCATGACAACGCTCCAGATCATCGCGCGAAAGCCTCCACCGAATATTTGACCACTGCGAGACTGAAACTGTTTCAGCAACCTCCCTTCAGTCCAGACATCGCACTTTTCCCCATGTAAAAATGAAGCCAAATTGAAGACGGTTTTTTGTGTAGAAAATTGTTGTCGGCAATTTTTAAAAGGAAAAAATATGTGGAAACAAGAAATTACATAAAATTTTGTCAAAAAATAAAATTTCTTGTCCTTATGCTTTAAAAAGTGTTTTGTGGCGATGAATGTTTATCAAATACACAAGTTTCTAAGTGGTACAAATTATTTGGTGAGTTTCGTGAAGCAGTCAAAGACGAAGCTCGTTCAGAAAAGCTATCAACTTTAATTACTGATAAAAAAATCAACTAGCTTGTACTTCCCAATCGTCGTTTAAAGAGTCCTTATATATATTGTTGGTATATTAAAAGTATCAATACAAACAATGTTAAAGGACAATTTGGGCCAGTCTCGTGTGTCTTTACGTCTTCCAAAAGATTTGAATTTGTTTGAAAATCAACGTCGTATTGAAGTAAGTGAACCAAAACCAAAAAACCTCGTCAAAGCAAGTCAATAATCAAGGCCGCGTATTAACTGTTTTCTTCGACTACCTGGCCAAACAGTTAACCGAGAATCTTATTTATGCCTTTTGCGTTGTTTACGTGAATCAATTCGGGGAGGTGATTACACTTAAGTCTCAGTCTCATTAATTTTTGTTCAGTATGGTGTATATATTTTTTGGTCTGATCGTTTGGATTGACCAACAATCTTAGTTAATTTAAGTAAAACGTAGTGATTGTCGAAGCGATGTCCCTCTGGTTTTCGTCTTCGGGACATTTTCAGTATTCGTCTATGTTTCAGACATCTCGAGTAACACAAGAATCATTGTTTCAGCAACGAGATAACTACATCAGATCGGTAAAACTGTTACCAGATGGTAGGACGTTAATAGTAGGAGGAGAAGCTTCTAATCTGTCAATTTGGGATTTAGCTAGTCCAACACCGAGAATAAAAGCAGAACTAACATCAAGCGCTCCTGCGTGCTACGCTCTAGCCATCAGTCCCGACTCTAAAGTATGTTTCAGTTGTTGTTCTGATGGTAATATAGCCGTATGGGACTTACACAATCAAACTTTAGTTCGGCAATTCCAAGGGCACACCGACGGTGCATCTTGCATTGATATTTCATCTGACGGGACTAAATTGTGGACAGGAGGTTTAGACAATACCGTAAGTACTTTTGTTTTCTTAAATATCAATCTGCATTAGATTTTTACACACATTTATTTTCAGGTGCGTAGCTGGGATCTTCGAGAAGGCAAGCAACTTCAACAGCATGACTTCAGTTCGCAAATATTTTCTTTGGGCTATTGTCCTACCGGGGAATGGTTAGCGGTTGGAATGGAAAATTCTCACGTCGAAGTACTCCATGCTACAAAGGCGGACAAATACCAACTGCATTTGCACGAGAGTTGTGTACTTAGCTTAAGATTTGCAATGTGTGGAAAGTGGTTCGTTTCTACTGGTAAAGATAATTTGTTAAATGCTTGGCGAACACCTTACGGAGCCAGTATATTCCAGGTGAGAATTTTTAAAATTTTAAATTTAAAGTGTAGGAAAGATATAGGTAACTTCAGTCAACCTAATCTATACATGTTAATAAAGTTGCCTATATGTGATAAATCTATTTCTTTAAACTCATATGATTATTCGCACGTTACCAAAACACTCATTTTTAAATTTTTTGTCTGTCTGTCTGCCTGTTTGTTTGTCCGGGCACATCTCTAAAATTACTGAACGGATTTTAATGGGGTTTTCAGGGGTAGATAGAGCTTGGCTAGGAGCAGAATATAGGCTATATTTTATTTAAATCGGTTGGTAGAGAACAGTTATTTTTATTTAAAGATCCTTCTAGCCTGAGAAGTTACAAGGCAAATAATAATTGCTATAGTCGAATTCCTATAGACGTCACAACACGAACGAACAACAACGTTAAAAAAAAACACAATGTATGCTTGACGATAAATAAACAACTCCTTTTCTTGGATAAAGTCCTTCATGTGCCTGGTTCATTTAATCCTACCAATTTTACATCTTGTATCTTTAATTCCATCCCAAAGTGAAAAAAACTGCTTTAGAGTAAATAAAAGTATTTTTTGGGTAAAGCTCTAGTCCTACCAACCAACATTAAGTCTTATATATCTTTGATTTGCTTTGATCTGCTTGACGACAAACAAGCAACAACCCCTTTTCTTTGTTAAAGTTCTTTCTGTGTCTGGTCCATAGTCCTGCCAACATTAAGTCTTGTATCTTTGATTTTACCACAAAGAGAAAAAAAAATTGCTTTTGATGATAAATATGCAGCACCTTTTCTTCGATAGAGCCATTTTTGTGACTGGTCCATTTAGTGCTACCAACATTAAGTCTTGTATCTATGTAAAATATCTAATTTGCATTTTTCTGTTGCTAGTTCGCTTGGGTTAACAATTAGAATAGTCACTTCAATCCTGTTTATCCTGAAAGTTGTAAAATGAGGAAAGGCTGTAGGTTAAGCAAATTCTTCTTCTGAAAGTTTTTTTAAACCGATTTCTTTTGGTTGTAATCTCCAAGAGTATCGTTCGAAGACAGATAATAAACTGTGTCGTAAATTGAGTGCTGCAGGAACAGTTATAAATCTTCAATTATGTTTTGTGTAAACCTGTTACAAAAATAAAACATAACTTCAAGACTGTTGGCAGGGATTACTGTTAGTAAAATGTTGGACACCTCGGACATTGCTTGCGTCAATCTCTATACTTTGGAAACAAAACGCAGACTGATCTGACTGTCATAAACGGTTTGAAAATTGTTTGTCATCCCTGCAAGAATATCCAAATTTTAGTCAGAAATATGTTGCTTCAAAAACACTAATTTTCAATCGCGCTTGCTCTGTACGTTTGCAACCACTGCAGAAACAAATCTAATATCTGCTTGTTTCAGTTAACTTCTACATTTTGGACGTATTTACATTGATTGTCCAAACTTGAAAACTATGGTTATCTGATCTTTCTTTATTTGTTGGTCAAAAATTTATAGATACCCTCAACCTTTCCAACGATGTTTCTTAAGGTCGGCACTGGCACAACCACTAAAAAACCTACACATTTATGTGGCTATGTGGTGACAGGATTCAACTTGTGATCACACGACTGATCATTACACCCTCTATTCTTGACTATGTGCACTTTCTTCTATTACTTTAGCCTTTGTCAGATTTTTGAAGACATGCTATTTCTCCCTGCTTCTTCTGGTTATTATCTGTGACAGGTTTTGGGTATCAGTATGACTCCTAAAATTGCCTTCGGTGGTGGTCTTCCCATCTTGGGATGATTACCCAACCTAATCTTGCAAACTTTTTATAACTCTCGTTTGCTTGGATTTTGAATTAAAAATATGCATTTACTATTAAGTTATTCAACATGCATAGTAACATTGAAAATGTCGTTTCTTAAAATTTAATATTTTTTTTTTTTAATTTTTATCAACCATGTTTTTCTTTTCAGTCCAAAGAATCTTCGAGTGTGCTCAGCTGCGACATTTCTACAGATGATAAATACATCGTAACCGGATCTGGGGACAAAAAGGCCACAGTTTACGAAGTGATATACTAAAAAAAGTGCGCGATATTGTAAAAAATCACAGACTTATAACTTTCAACAGTTCAATAAGCGTCTTGGACTACATCTTTTAATTTTTGCATTCTATTTGTACATAAAGAGATTGTAGATGTTAACTACAGACGGCGTAACTGTTTATCGTTTTCAGCTTCTGTCAAAATTTCACTATTTATCGAGTACTTTCCTGTACCGTGACACTGTACATTTATTTAGATAGATGAGCAAAGAGGGACTTATAATTTATGTTTTCTTCTTTAGAGCAAGCCTAAATGCGGTGAGTACAGTGTATACCAAAGAGTGTATTTTTTTTTCAAAAATTTTGCATTTTGGAATACTCTGTATGTTTGTTATTTGTTTTACAAAAATCTGACATATTGTTAAAACGTGTGTGTGAATTAGATGTCAAAGAATTAAACTAAAAACATGGCACCAGTGATTCAAATTTAAATTCTTAACAATTTAGAACTCCATTGGTTTCTCGATGTTATTACGAAACAGAAGATTACGTAGCATATTTTTCGTAATTAAATAAAATTATATAATTACAAAGAAAATTTGTATTTTTATTCCATTCCTTCTTACATCCAAGAATCTACGTTGCTTAAAAACCAATATTATTAATGTTTAGGAGCATTTTTCAAATTTTAACGTCATTTATCTTATGGAAGTTTCAAAAGAATTTTTGCTGTATTTGTTACCTCCTGTTAGAAAAATCTAAATGTTCACGAAATTCTTAAAAAAATTTACTCCCGATACCTCCTCGCGTTTCTGATCTAATAAATTATTTGAAAATCAACAATTTTTAATCCAAATACCTTCTCGCATTTCTGCTATCTTGATACAAAATCCGAATTTAAGATATCAATTTTTAAGCGAATAATTTTTACTTCGGTTATCTCCTCGCATTTCTGCTATCCTGATACAAAATCCGAATTTAAGATATCAATTTTTAAGCGAATAATTTTTACTTCGGACACCTCGCATTTCTGCTATCCTGATACAAAATCCGAATGTAAGATTTCAATTTTTAAGCTAATTATTTTTACTTCGGATACCTCCTCGCATTTCTGCTATCCTGATACAAAATCCGAATTTAAGGTAACAATTTTTAAGCGAATAATTTTTACTTCGGTTATCTCCTCGCATTTCTGCTATCCTGATACAAAATCCGAATTTAAGATATCAATTTTTAAGCGAATAATTTTTACTTCGGACACCTCGCATTTCTGCTATCCTGATACAAAATCCGAATGTAAGATTTCAATTTTTAAGCTAATTATTTTTACTTCGGATACCTCCTCGCATTTCTGCTATCCTGATACAAAATCCGAATTTAAGATATCAATTTTTAAGCGAATAATTTTTACTTCGGATACCTCCTCGCATTTCTGCTATCCTGATACAAAATCCGAATTTAAGATATCAATTTTTAAGCGAATAATTTTTACTTCGGACACCTCGCATTTCTGCTATCCTGATACAAAATCCGAATGTAAGATTTCAATTTTTAAGCTAATTATTTTTACTTCGGATACCTCCTCGCATTTCTGCTATCCTGATACAAAATCCGAATTTAAGGTATCAATTTTTAAGCGAATAATTTTTACTTCGGTTATCTCCTCGCATTTCTGCTATCCTGATACAAAATCCGAATTTAAGATATCAATTTTTAAGCGAATAATTTTTACTTCGGACACCTCGCATTTCTGCTATCCTGATACAAAATCCGAATGTAAGATTTCAATTTTTAAGCTAATTATTTTTACTTCGGATACCTCCTCGCATTTCTGCTATCCTGATACAAAATCCGAATTTAAGATATCAATTTTTAAGCGAATAATTTTTACTTCGGATACCTCCTCGCATTTCTGCTATCCTGATACAAAATCCGAATTTAAGATATCAATTTTTAAGCGAATAATTTTTACTTCGGACACCTCGCATTTCTGCTATCCTGATACAAAATCCGAATGTAAGATTTCAATTTTTAAGCTAATTATTTTTACTTCGGATACCTCCTCGCATTTCTGCTATCCTGATACAAAATCCGAATTTAAGGTATCAATTTTTAAGCGAATAATTTTTACTTCGGTTATCTCCTCGCATTTCTGCTATCCTGATACAAAATCCGAATTTAAGATATCAATTTTTAAGCTAATTATTTTTACTTCGGATACCTCCTCGCATTTCTGCTATCCTGATACAAAATCCGAATTTAAGGTATCAATTTTTAAGCGAATAATTTTTACTTCGGTTATCTCCTCGCATTTCTGCTATCCTGATACAAAATCCGAATGTAAGATTTCAATTTTTAAGCTAATTATTTTTACTTCGGATACCTCCTCGCATTTCTGCTATCCTGATACAAATTCCGAATTTAAGATTTTAATTTTTAAATGAATAATTTATACTTCAGGTACCTTCTCGCATTTCTGCTATCCCGATACAAAATCCGAATGTAAGATTTCAATTTTTAAGCTAATTATTTTTACTTCGGATACCTCCTCGCATTTCTGCTATCCTGATACAAAATCCGAATTTAAGATATCAATTTTTAAGCGAATAATTTTTACTTCGGACACCTCGCATTTCTGCTATCCTGATACAAAATCCGAATGTAAGATTTCAATTTTTAAGCTAATTATTTTTACTTCGGATACCTCCTCGCATTTCTGCTATCCTGATACAAAATCCGAATTTAAGATATCAATTTTTAAGCGAATAATTTTTACTTCGGATACCTCCTCGCATTTCTGCTATCCTGATACAAAATCCGAATTTAAGATATCAATTTTTAAGCGAATAATTTTTACTTCGGACACCTCGCATTTCTGCTATCCTGATACAAAATCCGAATGCAAGATTTCAATTTTTAAGCTAATTATTTTTACTTCGGATACCTCCTCGCATTTCTGCTATCCTGATACAAAATCCGAATTTAAGATATCAATTTTTAAGCGAATAATTTTTACTTCGGACACCTCGCATTTCTGCTATCCTGATACAAAATCCGAATGTAAGATTTCAATTTTTAAGCTAATTATTTTTACTTCGGATACCTCCTCGCATTTCTGCTATCCTGATACAAAATCCGAATTTAAGATATCAATTTTTAAGCGAATAATTTTTACTTCGGATACCTCCTCGCATTTCTGCTATCCTGATACAAAATCCGAATTTAAGATATCAATTTTTAAGCGAATAATTTTTACTTCGGACACCTCGCATTTCTGCTATCCTGATACAAAATCCGAATGCAAGATTTCAATTTTTAAGCTAATTATTTTTACTTCGGATACCTCCTCGCATTTCTGCTATCCTGATACAAAATCCGAATTTAAGATATCAATTTTTAAGCGAATAATTTTTACTTCGGTGATCTCCTCGCATTTCTGCTATCCTGATACAAAATCCGAATTTAAGATATCAATTTTTAAGCGAATAATTTTTACTTCGGACACCTCGCATTTCTGCTATCCTGATACAAAATCCGAATGTAAGATTTCAATTTTTAAGCTAATTATTTTTACTTCGGATACCTCCTCGCATTTCTGCTATCCTGATACAAAATCCGAATTTAAGATTTTAATTTTTAAATGAATAATTTATACTTCAGGTACCTTCTCGCATTTCTGCTATCCCGATACAAAATCAGAAATTTTTACATTCAACATTCTACGAAATGTTAAAATTCCTAAAAATGTTTACCTACTCGGGTTTTTGTTTTCTTCACACATAAGATTCGAAATTTTCGAGGAATTAAAGAAACATCTGGAATTTTTGAACGGGAACTGAATTAAAAAAATTACAAAATAATCTTAATTTTTTATTTACAAATTATGTATCATATTTGTATATTGATATAAACAATTCTGTCATTATTGTTAACATTTGGTATAGTTATTAATTTAGATATAAACGTGTTTCTTAACAAACATTTACAATAAGAAAAAACTCAGTCACTGAAATGCCCCCCCATATCTTATCAATGGTTATCAGTAATATAAAATTTTAAAAAAAATTAAATAGAGGATGTATTTAAGGTCGACTTTGATCCAGACTTAATAATTTTTCCGAAAACTTGGAATACCAATACCGTTATTTGGACCATATATGTGTTGCTACTATGGACTAAATGGCATTAGAGTAACTATGCTTTAAATCATTGTGCTCCTTGACAATTTTAAATAAAATGTATTAAACAATATTTTGAACCATAAGTATTTTTAAATTATAGACCAACAATATATTGATAGCTCTATGGATCAAATTCAATGAAGAGACGAAAGGGCATTTGAAAGGTGGCGCTATCGTCGGATGTTGTACAATGGGTGCAGAGAATCACAAATGAGTAAGTCTTATTCTCAATAACGGTGGAGAAGAGATGTCTAATGGGGTTAATTGCCCAGAGAAGAAGTAAATGGATACTGACAACGATCTTGGACGGTCAGACAGAAAGTGAAAGAGGCAGGGAAAGACCTAGGATAGGATCAAATGAATCAAATGAAAAGAGGGTTTTCACAGGTGCGACACCTATGCAGTGCTGAAAAAAGGCTGGCTACCGACCGGACGGAGTGAAAGAAAATAATTAAATTGTTGTTGCTCACCAACCCGTAAAGTTGCGACTTTAGAAGAATGGATCAAATAATAGTAGTGTAAATATTGTTACGATTTTTCTTTGAGTCCGTCTCTGTCGACCTTGCCTTGAGGCGACAGCGCATCGACCACAATTAGGGTGAATACTTAATGAGCCGCTAGTAACAGAAGGCACTGGATGATTCTAGAAATTATTGGACCTTAATTTCGAATAGTGTCGATTCTTCGAGAACACTGATTTACAGGTATTTAAACGGGATCATAGATCGAGGTTTTAAGTTGAAGTTGAAGTCAAGTTTGAGTTGAAGTTAGTTTAAAGACAAGTATTTTGAAGTTGTGAATTTCTGAGTGATTTGTATAATAAAAATTATTGTGTAGAAATATCAGAATAAAAGTTGCTAGTTATTGTACTGAGAGATTAGAATTACCAAACCCAAGGAGAAAATATTGTAACAATATAATAACCATTTGAGCACAACAGCATATGTACAGGTCAAATGGCGATAAAACTTATTCGATATATTTTCAGAAAAAATTGAAACAGTCGCCTGGATACAAATCGTCGACATCCTAAAACAACCTCGAGTAGTACTACGTATTTCATTTAGATCATTTTTTCCAGACACTTTCTAGCAGCTAAACCGTATATGCAACGTGTTACTCAAAAAATATTATCAGATAATTAAAGACCACTGAAATTTCATCTTGTAAAAATATGATCAGTATGAAACACTCTGTACGTAGGAATGCAGTCATTTGAGCTCTTCAAGACAAAAATTTGGAATGGCATTTTACTTACCAATAAAAAAATTATAATTAATGTAGAAAAACGAAACTTACGGAATAAAAAATGTTAGTAAATTAAACATTATTCAAAAACTTACAATAAAGCAGGGTTAACTAAGTTTCAGTGTTTGATCTGTAAAAAAAATGACTAAATATACAGCACTTTAATAACAAAATGCGCGATTAAGAAATAGTACAGGAGAAATTATGCAAATTTGATCATAAAAACTAACTGTACAATCTACGTGAATTGCTGTTTGTTCCATAACTTTATAACAATTACAATAGAATTTGGTTCAAACGACACTTCAGGGTATCTTCGCAATTTGCATGATATTATCTCACTATACAATTTCAAAATGATTTATAAGTGACTTACTATTCCTTCTTACAGAAGCTATGAAATTATAAAAAAATTAAATAAATAATTGCAATTAATTTACAATAATCTCATGGAGAATTAATTCACAAATTTGAAAACCATTAAAATGTATATCAGATGGAAAGATTTAAGCTTACCAGTCGTATTTGAAAAATACAATTTTAAAGGTAATTTTTTTTTTCACTTAATATAAACAGTGAAACGAATAAATAACTATAATCCCCGAATTATTTTTAATATTAAAAAATATGCACACAATCGTAACATACTGAGTGTGTTTCCAAATTTTTTGTCCAAGAACACTCAGTTGGTTATTACCGTCAAATATTGCTTAGATTTCAAACGCATTTGAAGTGAAAAATGAGTATTGCAATTAACAACAAATTTCTCATACACCATTCACAGGAAGAATAAAAAATAATTTATCCTGTACATCAGCCGTTTTGGCAACACAAACATACTCTAACTTTAAAAAAATCCAACAATAACAATAATAATTATCAGCCTAATTGGCACAAAGACCATATATGTTTGATTTATATTCTTTTGATAGTACAATAAGTGTAGTACAGAAATAGCTGAAGCCGCGATTGTTTTATGCGCAGCGCCAAAATGCCAGGAAGGAGTAAAAGCTCAATTCGGTCAAATACGTCAAAGTGAATACTGGGATCTTAAAACATTGAATCGAGCGTTTTTGGACGTTGCCAAATACTTTTATTTATAGTTCTTGTTAATTTAATAATATAGTTTATTATTTACAGTTATAGTATTTTCCTTTAATTAAACATAATAAGTTAAGTTATAGGTAGTAGTAGTACATTACTTATCAAAATTAACAAAAAAAATGGAATTTTAGGTGCCCAATCTCGAGAAATTTTATATACCGTTTTAAAAATCACGCAAAAAGAAGCAAAAGATAAAAATAAACCAATTATCGACATTTGAAAATACAAAATTGATAGTGGCAACGAAGTTGGTCATATACAAATTTATTTTTCTTCAGACAGCAAATATTTAAAACAAACATTTACTTAACTTATATTCTAAAAAAAACATTAACATTATTTTATCATTATCATTAAAATCTTGGTAAATATTAAACTCATTTGTGCTGGTCTTAACGATAATGACAAAATTTATTTCGGCACTACTGACACGACCACAGTAAGAATTTAATTAGCATAAATAGATAATGTATATATAAATATTTGTAAAACTATCGATTTTGTATCCATTTGCTAATAAAATATTTTATGTAATCGGAACTACTTTGGTTCTTCAATATCGTGACAACGCGGCATGACAGACAATATTCTGCCTCTCTCAACTTAGCGTAGCTCGCGGCTTCAGTTATTTCTGTCGGAGTGTACATTGTTGCGTTTTCCATTAGGTATTTGGATCACAATCGATTGCCTATTAATGAGGGTCACATAATCACCGCGAACGTGAAAGACAAGGTGTTTTACATAAAGAAATACCCAACATTTTTTTTAAATACAGATTTGCTTAAATGTGATTTGGAAGCATAAATTAAAATACAAAAAATATTATTTTTTAGGAACACCTTGCAAGACAACGGAAGAATTACGATATAGGACAGTCAATAATAAAAAAATACTAGTTATAATAAATATGTCGAAAAAATACCTTCATTACTTTTCTGTACGGTCAACTGCTTATTGATATGCAGGATATACTTATATATCGGACAGAAAGGCAATAGATCATATTAAGATTTATAAGGAAGATGTGTGAGGGGTTATTTCAACAAAAAGGTTAATCTTATTGTAACTAATTTTTAAATCCATTACGTTTCAAATATTTCTTGCATAAACATTGTATCACGTTTTTGTATACAAACGAAAAGAACCCAATAAATTATTTTGATTAACTTAATAGTTCGAAACGTAGAGTGGCTGCAAAGTATGCCAGTACTAGCAGTTCATGGTCGAATGAATCCGCGTTTTTTGATATTCGCTAATTTACCTCATCAAGAGCGAATCACGAACTACGAATCGATTTACAACAAACGTTGTCCTTACACACTATTTACAAATTGCCCGCGAATATACGCTTAGGCTGTAACCTACATTATTAAATACCAACACAGTAATTTATAAATAAACGATCAAGCTGACGGAAAAAAATAATAACTATACTCCATACTTTTTATAATAAATTTCAACGCTGATAACAGGCCACTGTAATGCCCAACGTACGGCTCAGAAAAAGGTTTTGCAACGATCGTTAATCTAAAAAATGAGAGATCATCTACAAGGAAACATACAACAGCTTGACCAAATTCACTTAAGACTTAATCTTGAGGTGCGCAGTAGAACCGTCGCTTATGCCTGTATTCATAGTCCGCACTCAATGCGGAATAAATGCTTCGAGTACAGATTTTCATTTAAATTTTATTCGAAGCATCGTCTCCGCCTTGGGCACGGACTATGAGTACTGGGCTTGCAAAAGCAACGGAGCGCAATTTCTCGCTGCACTTCAGTGAGAGAACGTCGTGTGTACAGTCCAGCAAAAAGTGTTTTATTTATGGAAGCTCAGTCACTTGTAAAACGTAAAGTGTTCAGTGCATAAAGTCAAAGCAGTACAGATTTTCATGTACATTTTATTTAAAACATCGTCTCCGCATTTTCTCGCTGAACTTCAGTCAAAGAACGTCATGAGTACAGTCCAGAGAAAAGTGTTTTAATTGTGAAACGTAAAGTGTTTGGTTCATAAAGTCGCGAAATTATGCATATTGTATTTAAATTCATGAAAGAAGGGTGTCAAAGTAAAGATTTATCAATTCCTCTTATAAAAGTGTAAGAAACGGTTGCAAAGGCAACTGGAATTAATGTGGCTACTGTTAATAATATAGTTAAGCGAGCAAAGATAATATAGCTGGTAAGGCATCGTCGTTTTAAATGCATTATAATAAATAAAAAGTCTACAAAAGCAAATTTGAAAAGATTTAATTAAAGGCTCAAGGACCACTCTTGATCTAGCAACAGATTAAATTATTATTAATCTTCAAGAAGACGATTAGGATGATGATGGTGACGAATAAAAATACAATAACATGTACACAATTGACATAAAAAATTAATTGCAACTGTAACAAGTGATAAACTAATAATATGTAAATATGTTTGTAATAAATGTAACCATTATTTAAAGACAAGTAAATATGTTTATATATTCTATTGAGGACAATCATTAATTCTCCATTTGTTGTAATTATATGAGTTAAAGTAGATATTAGGCCTTAATTTGTTACCGCTTTACGAATTATAGAATTCCTAAATCTTTCAAACCAGGTAATAACAAGATTATTTAATAATTAGTTGCATCCTATGTAGATGGAATAATACGATAAGTTAATGTTACAAACAGAAATAATATAAAATAATGCTTTGCCTGTAGATAAATTACCTGTTAGTAAGTTTTGCATTCTATATCATAATTAAAAGGCTGTTATACGAATTTCTAAATATATTTTTCATATATGCATGAGAAATTTATCTCTCAATCATTCGAAATATTATTTAGGTACTAGTCAAGTAAAATTGCTGTGTGAAATGTAACTGCTGTAGCGGACACGCATCTCCAGTTGAATTTGGTCAAGTTGTACATTTCATCCGAAAGATATTTGTTGCTTATTTCGGTAAAATGAGAATTCACATATGATTTTAAAAAAATATTCAGACTACTCGTTTTTAATTGAAACATCGATTTCTCCTTTTGTTATAACAACCCCTCGGTGGAATTTGGGAACAAATATTTTTCTTACAATATATCGGTAAAATTATTATTACCCTACACATTTTAATTCATTTGACATCACAACTGATTGGCGCAGGAGTCGAAAATTGACATCTGCCATTTACACATTAATAAGAGGGTATGTACAAATACTCATATTACAATATGATTGATTGCTTTTAGTTTTCTACACGATTCTTCACGTCATAGGAACGGAGGTGTTCATGTTATCAAATATTTTCATTATATGGTTACTAATAAATAATAAGGGATTGTTTTATCTTTTTTTAAATAGTTAGAATAGAATTATTATAGAAAGGCACGACGATCACCAAAGAACCCTGCTTGATGGTCACAAAGTACACGCCCAAATTTTAGCGGGTAGGTGTAATAACGTGTGTAATTAAGGGTGCTTTTGCTGCTCTTGTAGTCTATAAAAAAGAATTAGGTACCTACTCTGAGGAAACGAAAAAGATAATTGGTAATGTAATTAAATTTATGAAAAACGAGGCGAAACATGACTTGTATCGTCGCCGAATATTGGCTGAGACAGGAATATCAAAAATGGAGTTTCGCAGTGTTCACGAGGAGGCCCACGCAGATTATAATTAAAAGAATAAGGGTGAAGACATAATAAACGTTTCTACTCCTATTCTCTGAAATCGTTCCATACCGTTATTTACCTAGTAACAATTATTATTTCACGAATATATGTTTACTTAAATCTACCGGTTTTACACAATACTCCGATAATTAAAGCCGATGGTTTTCGAATTGTGAAGCAAAACTAGAATTTGTAAAATTATTATGTTGTTTAATTTTATAACCGAAGTGAAGCAGGGACGCTGGAAGTGTGCCTTTCAATAGTAATTTATGTCGTAACACACTTCGTATAGGATTGTGCGTGTCACATAAGTACAAGTAAGAGAGCTTATTAGTTACATCACAACCACCCCAAAAACTATTCACTCATTAAATGTCAATCCACCCCTGCCGCACAGCGTTACGTTCTTCGACAAAAAGTGCCTCCTTGCATACTTAGATCATTCACTGAATTACCTCCTTAATTTTCAATTTAACAGCACTAGATTACACTGGGTGACTCTCCGTTTTGCTCTAAGAAAAATAAATAGATCAAAAAAAGGATTATTTTCGAGTTTCATCAACATGTTTTACTTGGGAATAGAACATTACATGAAACGAGCCATTTCATTGATGTGTAACATCTTTGCTCTCGCTTTTTTGCAATTTGTGGGAGTGATTTCGTGAAATGGGACGGAAGTGTGTAAGTGTAACAGTCGCCTAAGCGCGCGCTATTCAGATTCAGTCGGATATTCGTCAACCAATTTTCCGAGAGGTCGGTACTGTCAGCCATCAGCTGTGCACTTAAGTTACAGTGTTGTGTATGAAGTTTGCTGTTATATGCGTAAACTATATAAATAAATATTTACTGTTGATAATAAGTCTCAATAAAGTTCAGATCATTTATAAAAAATTCAATTAAGTAATAACAAATAATTATTCGAATAAAATATTTCAGTATTTAGCTTTTTTAAATTTTGAGGTTGATTTCTGTCACTCCTAGTGTCAATTAAATAAAATACAATTTTCATTAAAAAGAATTATTGTTCGTTATGAAAAATCATTTCAAATAATACCTGACCAATTTTTTTCAGAATATAATTTTAAAATTGCTTATTGCTAAGATGAGATGTCAAATGTTACACATCATATGCGACTACTTTAAGGCTCGCTCGTTTTTTACCTATCATAGCAGGAAGTTATTTAAATGAATTTTGTACTGTCAACACTTCATCTGGTTCCCCGCTCATTTCCTGACCCAAAATTTATCTCAATCTTTAAAAACATGTTCGTTTTAAAAATGCTTGTTATGCTAATTTATGATCTAAATACCAACAGGTTTTTTCTTAAAGAACATCCCATACATACATAATTTTAATTATCTGTAGATATCTATACACAATAATCAATCGTCATGGCTTCTTATACACATTTATAAAAAACATATCACTTTTCAGCAGATTATTAAGGTTGTTTGACGAGAACACCTACTTTTTCCGAAATTGTATAAATAATACGTAATATCTCATCATTAACATTATTCCATTTTTATTACACATCGAAAATTGTCATCACGTCGTTCCAAGATTGTCAAACAAAACCTTTATCGAAAGGAAGAGGAGAGAAAAAATATACACTATAAAAAAACTAAAAAAAAAAAAAAAAAGAAAAAACCTAGACGATTCTTAGGTGTGTTATCACACAGGTGGAAGATTCTAAAGCATTTTTTTCAAAACCAAAAAGATTTAAGCGACTATATTTTTCGTTTTGAGCAAATCGTATCCTTTTATGCATTTTTAGTTATTTTGCTTAAATCTTTTGAAAAAGTCGGCAAACAAAATTGCTACCATGGCGAGTCAAATATTCAGAAAATGTCATCAATTCAAAGGTTTGGACTGTTGATATTTAAAAGTAAACTACCGGTTAATATTAAGTTTGTTCCAACTACTAGAAAAAAAACTGTAAGGTGAACGTTTCATAGTCATGCGTAAGAGATAAAACTAGTTCTATTAGTGCAGAACGGTTCAATTCCAACCAAACTTGGGAACGTGCGTGAACGGTAATTTCGGTGCATTGTCGAATGTTGAAACTGTGTGGACTGTCATGCGCAGTTGTATATTTTATAAGCTGTCGCTCTCCCTTAATTTTTATATATTTTAATGAATCTTTCAATTAATCAGGACAAAAATCAAAGTAGATAGATAGAACGATTCACTCAGCCCCTTCATATAATGAATAATGGAAAAGGGATAAATAATTAAAACACAAAGAGAATGGAGAACAACAGACTTCTTAAAAATGCAAAAATGAACAACCCAGTAAGAAAAAAAGATCTTGGGGTAAAACCACCAAAAATATGGAGAGTGCAGGACCTCCTCTTACGGGGAAGACGTGCTGGCAATAAACAGGCAGTAGCCTACTAATATGGTAAAAGTAACAAAGAGGAAAAAGCTGAAAGAAAGATTTTTTTTAATTACCAAAAGAGTTTTCGCTCGCCAGGCTTACTAGCTTTACTTTGACAGCTTTTTGCTGCACGACAAATTCTACTTTTCAATTTTTGATGTGGTGAAAATATTCCAACTTCCAATTTAGCTTTTGTTTATTATTGAAATTAAATATCAATGTTAACACCAAATACTAACTTAGCTGTTGTAAGTTACTAGGTGCATGACTCAACTGGTCAATTTCCAGTTTGAGAATATAAAGTTAGCGCATGTGTATAAATTCGATCCAAACGTTCCCGAATATCGTACAAAAGCTGCAAGTTGGAACAAACCTACTATAACCGTCTGCTTTATTTAAAGTCTCGATTACAGATTTTTACACCGGCATTTTTAAAGTTACAGGGAGGACTCAAAAATTTTTATAATTTATCTATTTAACTCGTTCTAACAGATTTCATAAAACAAATTCCTAACGTTTTGGCTCTCCTCCCTTTACAATCCAACGTACGGTCAAAATTTTTCAGTGCATAAATGCAAACATATTACCGATAACTACTGGCCAGTTGGCACACGATTATTTTCTTTAATACTTGACTATTACTGGCAAAAAGTCGTAGTTATAAATATTTAAATTTTTGTCATTAACGTTCGACTTTTTAGAGTTATATAAATTTAATAAAAAAAATGTTCTGAGCAATTACGTTTGCCTGTTTATCGTTCACCAGTATCATCATTTCTAAAGAATAACAGTTTCGAGTAGAAAATATATCTATGTACAAAGAGAAATTAAAAAAAAAAAATGAAAACACGGAAAAATTAATTACATTTACACCATGATAGGATCGTCGGGACAGTCTTCGGAACATTTCACCTCCGTGGAAAGTTGTCGACGCAATTTCGGAATGGGGCCTGTACTTATCGAACGCACGATCGGCCGTTGATTTTGGCGTTTGTCTAAGGAAGTGAGGTCATCGAAACTGCCATCTCCGTCGGTTGAGAGCATATCGTCGTCAGATGTGGCGTGGTTAAGAGTTGGCAGAGTTGAAGTAAGGTGTTCCTATAAAAAATAATTTCAAACTTAACAATACTAAGAACATACTGGCATTAAAATTTTAGGGCTAGCTGCCTTAGAGACACACTGACAATTACAATGTCACGTATGTAATATTATTTTTTGAAAAGTCTGCTTTCGAACAACGCTTTTCTCGTTTGAAAGTTTCAATCTGATCGCTTAAGGTAGGGCAAAATCGAGACCAAAGAGTCAGTTACAAACAAACATACATACAAGCATACAAACAAGCATACAGGTGAAACTAATAGAAGCATGTTAAAATAGTCACATAGGGACAAGTCAGAGCTAAAAGGAGGGTGTTCAAGGGTTTCCTAGCCCATTTCTTCAAGCGTATCGCTTGTCAAAGCCGCAGTGTGAGGCCTGGCGTTGTCATGGATAAGAATGACATCTCTGATGAGCACGTCTCGTCTTTTGTTTCGATAGGCGGCTTTCACCGACCATAACAGCTGGCAGTAGTAATGCCTAATGGTTTGATATGAATTTGCAATGAAAAATTAATATTACCTTTTCTTTTTGAATCTCCTGTATGTGATCCTCTAAAAGATGTTCTTCCTCGTCAGTGGGCTGCTGAGACGGTTGGTTGGGAGGTATTAGCTCGTCTGGCGTAAACACCTTCGAACTCCTGAGACTCGAAAGCCTGTTCGTAGCAGCCTGGCACGCTGTATCTAACGTATCTATGTCATCCAATGTGCTCCTAATTTTCCTCAACTGCACCCTATTTAAAATAAATAAACGTGAATTTAATTGCAAACATATTAATTTATGTTGTAAAGGTCTTTACATAAATTAAAAAAGTAACGAAAGTTTTATTTAACCGAGACGAACTATCGGAAATATTTACAGGAATTTTTTCTAAATAAATGTTTTTATAAAAATGTGTGGCTTGCAGATGTTAAGAAGAATTTTAACCAACCCTTTGCCTTAAAAAAACGCATTTTTAATCTGTAAAAAATTTCAAAAGAAATTTCTTGGACAACTTTTACTACTCTTTTGGTTTGGATTAAGTGAGTATTAAGCTGAGAACTCTTGAAAATGGACTCGATTTGTACTAAAAGAAAATGACTAAAAATTAGTTACAGGAATTTTTCCCAACTAATATTCTTTTGAAAATATTAAGTGTGGCTTGCATTTTAAAAGAAAATTTTGTAAATTTTTTTTACTCTTTGGCTTTGATTAAGTGAGTATTTAACTGAAAAAAACTCTTGGAAGGTGAACACGATCTTTACTCAAAATGTGTCAAAAACTACAAGAGTGTGGCTTGCAGATATTATAAAGGTTTTCGATGAATCCTTTGCTAATAAACAAATACATGTTTTATTACTCTCCTGATTTGGATTGAGTAAATTGTTTAACAACATCCTTCAGCCACACTTATCCCCAATATTTTAATTTTTGTTTATTTAATAAAAATAAGTATTACAGTAGTTTCAATGTGATTATTTAAATTTTAAAATTTACCTGATGATGGTCTCGATACACTGGGTCTGACTACTAATGTCGACAAGGCTCTCCTGCGCGGGTACCACTTTATTAGTCCTTAACACGCAGGGTGCAAAAACTATCGCTAATGATGCAGCGCTCATTCGATTCGTCTCCTCGTGAAGAGCCACTCTCGCCAAATGGAACATTAATCTTTCCATAAGATCATAGTTCGGAGGCGGAAGTTTCTTGAGAATGTCGTACAGGGTCGTGATCCGGTCTATTTCGACGTCGAGATTAGCAGCGGTGATGAAGTTTTCGTAACATTCGAAAGTCAGGAGAGGCTCGGACATTTCGCGGAGAAAACACTTCAATACCGAGGCTAATACGTGGACCTGAAACGACAACAATTTAATATTAATGCATAGAAACATTATTTTTCATTAATTTCTGGTCCTATTTTAAAACTTTCAAATTAGTGTTTCGCATTATTCTTAGATTTTAATTTACAATTGTACTATAGATTCTTAAGTAAATTTTTAATAGCATTATTATGTTGCAGTGTATATACCAGCATGTCTGTGCTGCTATTTCAAATATTATGATAAGCATCGTAACTCTGTTGCATTTTTGAATAAAGTTCTAAAAAAAAAATACAAACATTAAATCAACCTTTTGACTCGTTTACTATCTGTTTCGTTTTCATAAAACAGGTTTGAGAATTTTCTTGAATTTTTTCAGCATCAGCTGAAGTGGGCACAGTCAGAGGGAGCTAGGCACAGCAAGTTAATGCTGAAAGAACCCTCACGTAAGCAGGCAGGGAAGCTGCTCTTGCTAAGTAGGGAAAAACTTAGAACAGTTGTAGGGCTTTGTACCGGACACTGGTTTTTGAGGAAACATTTGCCCAATATAGGCGTAACCTATATGCAGATTATGTAATGAGGAGGAAACAGCCACTCATATTATCTTCGAATGCGAAGCCACTGCCCAGTGGAGGCACTACCTGGGGTGTATACAAGACCAAGGGAGTGATCCACCTGGGGCAATAGCAGTACATGAGCTTCTACTCCTTAACAGAAATGAAGAAATGGGACTGAACTAAGGAGCTGGAAAGGTACAAAAATCAGACAATGCTGCAGTGCCTAGGAAAAATTAGACCTCTTCCGCAACTCCTATTCATTCATATATATGAGAGATATCTCCACCACTTGTAAGCACGCCCACCGGATGAGATGTAGCCATTGCGCATGGTCGCCTTTTCCAGACAGGCTAGGATATTTTGCATACAAGAGGGAGTGACGCTTTTACCTATCAACCCATTGTAGAAGAAACATCGTTAAAGTGCAACAAAACAAACTCCACTCTCAGCTCTGAAAAGAATATGTGTTAAACATCAAATATTTCTTGTGCGAGTACAACGACACGTAACAGCGGAATCAACAAAGAACGCAGCCGACAAAACAAGGGTGAGTCGGCTCATCAAATAAATATTTCTTTTTACTCAAATCCTCATTATTATCTATATTAATTATAACTCCACTCAAAATTACAGACCAATTAGATAGGTCTTGGAGTTAAATAAACAAATTTAATCTATAGAGGTAATGAAATAGCTCCTGGACTTTAAGCTTACAATACTGCGCGCATCTAATTAACCGACAATTTAGCAAAATTTGACACTGAAAACACTGGTCTATTCGTCTATGATGTAGGATATGTGTTAATAGTCCAGGCAAATTAATTTATATTTGCGAAATTATGATAAGGTAGCAAACGTAATGTTAAAATTTAATTTTCTGCTAATGTTGTGTGTACAATATATTTCTTGTTAGCTGGTATGCGTTTTTAAAGCCTCTTTACACGCTGCTTATTTTCGAGCTTGCTCGGGGCCTTGATTTGCACTCCACGCTGCTGGATTGTGACGTCACTGACAGTTTTGCTGCTTGCTCGGTTGCAATATTTTAATGATAGGTTCGGTGCTATTTTTCATGCAGCGCTGCTCGCTAGTTTAAGAATTTGACCAATCGCTAAGTCGTACTTTATCACGTGATTTAGTCTGTTATACGTTTGCACATGGGACTGTTAAAAAAAATTGAGTCGTCGCGGGACACCTGGCTGATGTGAAACATCAAAACTATTTTGTATAGAAAGTATGGGCTGTGTTGCACGGTTCATACAAATTTCCATTGCCTCTATCTTCGTAAAATACAAGGTTGGGTTAAAAAAAAACGTACCTGATACCTCTCGAACTCCACCTCATCTGGATTCTCGTCCATCCTGTTTTTTAATTCCTTAATTTTCGAACTAACACCGGATTTTCTGTATATTCCTTCTGCATATAATCCATGCAGTTCGATAGTGCTCAGCAACCTCTCAATTACTAAGGGTAATTTATTATCCTCCGTAACAAGGGTAACTAAAGGTACGCCGAACACTCTTTTCGTTTCGCCTTGTAAACCGGCCTCCTTCAAACACTGATTTGCGTTGAGATAACACTTTTTGTGACAGGTCATTTTACAACTCTGGCAGACCAAACCACGCTCTATCGGCCACATAAAGAACGAACTGCAGATTTCGCAAGCGGTCGGGATGTTAATGATTGTTAATAGGAAGGTGTGACCGTTGTGCTTGTGCATTTCGAGCTTGCGTTTCTTTTCTTTCTTTCGTTTCGATTTTGATGGTTTTTCCTCCGCTCTGGAAGACATGAATTCATCCATGAAGCCTCGAAAAGCGTTAACGCCCATTGTCACAGGAAAGTCCTTAGCGTCGTTCGATTTTTGTTCGCGTTGGCAGACCGTTTCCATCGCCTAGAAAGGTAAAGAGAAATTATTACACAAATAAACGAATGTGTTAGCTATAAGTTTACCTGATTAAAAACCAATATGAGATCCTTATACTTAATATTGCACGTTTCCAAGCTGTTGTGCTTCGTTGCGTTACTATATATCTGTACTAAATTATCCTTGAATTCCCTTAAAGCTTGTTTGAACAATTTATCCACGTCGCTATTCTTTCCCAAGACAGATTCCATCTTCATAATTTTGTCAGTAATGAATTGCTGCATAAGAGTAAGTTCCTCGGCGCCGGTTATGATTTGGTCAGTTCTGTCCATAAACTCAGAAGTACCAGTCAAACTGAACTTACATTCGTCGGGTTTTCGTAAATCGTATGGAGTTCGTGAATGTTTTCTGTGTTTTCTACGACCAGATCGGATTTCCGCACTAGGTCTTTGCTGTTCGCAAGGCATTTCAAATACCTTAAATAAAATAATATGTTAATAAAATGTTTAAAAGTTTGTTCCCTCAATCAGAAACAGTACGGATTGTGCGGTGTATATTCAAAAGCGTTCCTCTGAATATACTGCGCATAATTTGCACTATCACGGACTGTTTCTGACTGCTATGGCTTAAAAATAAAAAGTGTTTCAAAATTCAAGCAAGATGTGAATTTGCCGTCATTTGTGCGGTAAAGTGTGGCAACAAAAAAAAACAGTTTGACAGCTGATAGTTTAGCATTAGTAAAAATGAAACACTACACGATAAACAACGCGTTTTCATTGTTAATCATTACTTCAAAAATAATGAAAGTTAGGTGGCCACAGTTCGCAAATTTCATACAAAATATGGTCGGAATATTGGTGTAACTTCCTTAACTGTGAATGAAGTAATTGAAAAATTCAGAAAGACTGGATCAATTCGGCGTCGTGGACAAGAATTGTAAATTTCAAAAATCTTTCTGCAGCGTATACTTACTAAAGATCTGCGTCTCCATGGTTAAAAAGTTCAATTGACACAAGAACTGAAGCCTAATGACCATGCACAGCAAAGAAGCAATGAATCTCATTTTTACATTGATGGCTTTGTTAATCGTCAAAATTGTATCCACAACGTGTCACTGTTTGGTGTGAATTTTGGGCATCATTGGACCATACTTCTTCGAAAATGAGGCTGGTGCTTACCGAGTATTGATGCGGACGACGTGATTCAACAAGACGGTACCACATGCCATACAACCCATGAAACAATTTAATTACTGCAGAAGACATTTCCTGGTCGTGTACTCTCCCGTTTCGGTGATCGAAGTCAAAGGTCTATATGCCAAAAAGCCCACAACCACTCGTGCATTAAAGAAGGAAATTCAACGCTGCATCAACGAAATTCAGCCACATTTATGTAAAATGGTCACGGACTAAGATGCCAACCGACTAAGATGGATCGAACACGTCCAGCGTAGTAACAACAAAGAACTTATAAAGAACATTTGGGAGGAAGCCCCAACAGGAAAGAGACCCCTCGGAAGACCTAAGCTGAGATTTAGAGACAACATCCGCAAAGACTTGCAAATAATGGGAGTTGATAACTGGAAAAATGTTACCCTAGACCGCACTCGATGGAGAGAGGTGGTTCAAGCAGCCAAGACCCACCCAGGGTTGCAGTGCTACAGTGTTGTTGTTGTTGCGGTGTGATGGTAAACTTGCTTGATGATGATGTTTATGAATGAATAATGATAAATGTAATGTAAAACAACATTTATGACACAAATATGTAATTTTGCACGAGAAATACAGTTTGTAACAATGAATAATAAAAATGGGTTAACTCCTGTTACTTGTCTATCAACTGACCAAATCGAGGTGCTTTGCGCTATTGCAAAATTTGGAATGAAATGAAAATTTCTAGATACTAGGAAACAGTAGATCTTGAATAAACTTACCTTATTCTGAATACATTTTGTATGGAACTGCTTCTTGCAATTAGTACACTTATACCCTGGAGTATAAAAAGCATCTAATTCGGTATTACACATCATACAAAGATCATCCTTCGATATCCTGGGTATTTTTCTGAAGGAATGACCGGCGATTGAAAGAGCGTTAATGTCGTATTTGTAATCATTGGCTTTGATAGAAGGACTAGCATCCAGACCCGCGGGATGATCAGATATGACAGCTTTCGTGGCCGGATCGCTATTTCTTCGTCTAAGATCGAGTTGAGGTAAGTTCTGTCGTTGCCGTTTAGGTGTTAAGCTTTGTTTGGTTCCTCCGTCTGATGAATTTCTGTAAAACAAAGTTGAGAGAAATTCTTTTATTTTGGACGATGTTTACGTGTGATTCAAAGTAATAAATAGGCTAGTGGTTCGTTTAATATTTTTTTTAAGATTTAACAATACGAAATCCGACAATAAAGTTGCACTGGAGATGCACTGACAATTTAAAAAGTATATGACAAGTAGATGATAAACAGGAAGCCACTGATTCTGAGAACATATTATTGGCTACTACAAAAGAAGTTCAGAAATTAATCGAGAATGAACATCAATAAAAAAAAATTAACAGTTGTTGAACGCCTGGCAGATGTAAAACATCGAAACTATTTTGAATAGAAAATATGCATGAAAAGGTTTGTTAAAAAAAATAATTATGGCATAAAAAAAAATAAACGCACCCATACATACTCAAATCAAAATATACTAAAAAACGAATACTATGCTACATTTTCTTCATACTTTCCTTTGATATTTTTCATTAAAATCTCATTCTTTAGTCATTACAGCCAAGGTAATAAATTACATCCCAATTAATCTAAACAATAGTATTGTTCCTAATTAGAAAACAGTAAAACACTTTTAGATATGATATGTTCCGATATGCAAAAAGTCTAATACATGGTGGTTTTATCATCTATTATGCGAAAAATCTTTAAAAAAAAAAGTGCGTGAGTGTCGTGGAAAACTCGGTTGGAACGAAGTTCCTTTCCTAGCATATTATTATTGATAAACGTATTATATTTTTTCTCTCGCTTCTATTTGCATTCGGCATTGTTGTATAAAGATTATAAGCGAAGATTGTCGTCTTTTTTGCAAAATTATAAAGCTTAAATTACTTAGGTGATGCAAAACCTTACCTTTCTTGAATAATAAATTCTGGCTGAACTTTCGATTCGTCTATGGTTCCCAAAAATGCGCTCTTGTCCAAACTGCCATCAGTAACCTCCTCGCCTAAACTTTTGACGTGTCCTCTTTTCGATTTTCTGGTATTTCTAACGGGCGCCTCCGGTCTACCCAAGATCTGCTCCAATTTGTTAGGCGTTTGATCGTAGGGATAAACATCAGGTCGGTCGTCTGGAAGGTATTTTTCGCGATTGAGTCGCCGTACAGGCTGATAACTTCGAAGTGGTTTCGATTCACTACCCCTAAAGAAAATACAGAAAGTATTCTATCAGTATCAGTATACAATTTTACAAAAAAAAATACCACGTACCTCAATTCCTTCCTGACAGGTGTTGGTACCCAACTATTTACGGCTTCGGTCCTGGTCACTGGTTGTTTGACATAAAACTCACGAGGTACTGGCTCTCTATCCCACATGGACCTATTTCTCACTAGCGGAGGAGCTGAATGCGCCGCGCTGCCTTCAGAAAATGGATCACTGGCGGTGCTTGTTGACGACCATTGTTTGTCCAGAGTAGGTTGTTCTTGCTTATGTAACTCTCTTACCTAAAACGCAATAGTATGGGAGTTTATTGTTATTGTTAAAATTTACACAACAAAAAATTAATATACGAGGAGCTATCATGTTTGTGAAACAATCGTCGATAATGCTGAATCAAGGGACCGTGCGTGAAATATAGAGATGCACTGCTGCCGAAGCTAGCGTTCTCTAGTGTTTTATTTTTAGGAATAAATGAGGTAAACATTGTCTATACATACAAATAAAATTGAAGTGTCTGTGTTTTAAAATAAATTCATTTTTCTAAGCTTATATGATTATTCGCACATAACCAAAACATAAACACTCATTTTTTAATTTTTGTCTGTCTGTCTGTTTGTTTGTATGGGCACATCTCTGAAATTACTAAACTGATTTTAATGCGGTTTTCACGGGTAGATAAAATAGATCGAAAATTAGTAAAAAAGTTATCCTCAGTTAAACAATATTAGATAATATATATTAGATAAAACTAATTTCTCGGGAAGAAGTCGCGGGCAACAGCCAGTACAAAATAAAAATACAAATAGTTTATATTTATAGTCTCTTTAAAAGATATGGTGTATCAAGAACAACAAGTTTTGTGATTCCGTAATTATGTTTTATTACTCTAGCATGTCCAAATAGAGCTGTAGGGTTATAAATGTTAATTTTGTTGGTGACTTTTTCATGTTATAATATCCGTTTCCTTAAATATCTTTCCGTTTGTCCCACATAGCATTTATTACAATTTTTGCAGTTAATTATTTAAGACAACATTGGATTGTAACTCTAAAGGAGTTTTTGTCTTATGTCTTTTGTAATTATCTTTTGAATTGACATAACCAACAGATAAATGAAATAAATCACATAGTTTTCGTTTTGACAATGTTGCTAAGTTTACAGTTTTCAAATTACTGCCTGAAACAATCATTAAAAAAGGCACAGGGTAGTAAGAGTTTTACTGGAAGTAGGCGATTCGCAAAGATTTTTTGCTGAAAGAATAGCTGTTGTACAAAGTGGTGTTTCTCGTGATGTTTTTGTGCGAGAAAGCTAAGAAATAACCACCCGAAGAAATCGCAGCGATTAGATTTCACAACTTCAGAGGAAAGTGTGATGTGTACTTGGTGTTCAATATTCTGTTTCTACACTAAGATGGCAGATGTTTAAGTTTGATTTGAGATGTCGGCGACCAGTAAGAGTTCCCCGGTTACAATATAAGCAAGGTGAAGGCATAATGACTGGTGTGAAAGTTCTATAGGCTCACTTTAGACTGTGGAAAGGCTATTGGTGATAATTTTGTTATTATGAATGATAATTGGCCTTATCATAACAGAGCAGTAAATAACAACATTGAAAAGGACGAAATCAACCATTTGAATCGGCCGGTTTTGTCTCTGAATATGAATCCAATAAAGTATACTTGAGATATGCTTTTAAGAGGAATTATTATTCGAAAAATCCTTCCATAGCTTGTCGCAGCTGTTACAGAAAAATGGCAGAATATTCCCTAAGAATTCTTGTAAGCAGCACGCTTCGGCGTTTTCAAGCTTGCATTGATATGCCAGAGGTGAAAATAAACTTTATTAAAACAGCAACAGAATAAAAATAAATAGCTCATTAATTTTCTCTAATAAATAACCAATCAATTTTAAAGTAGATATAACACATTACTTTAGAATCAAGGTGATGGAAAACACTTGTAAATCTATTTGTATTTCGCGAACAGAAAACTTACTGTTACGCTGGAATACGAATCCGAACTCTGCTGAGACTCGAAGCTCCTCTGAGATCCAATTGAATCTCCACTACCCTTTCGCTGAGGTGTATAATCCAAATCGGAATAGTCGATCGTTTGATGCGATTTTGGTGTTTTCTTACGTATCACATCCAAAGTGATTTTCTCCGGTTTCAGGTCTTCATACCTTTACACAATAAAACAATTAAGTAGAACAATCAAAAACGAGCATTTAAAATCATGAATGAGTTATTTAAACAAGACAAAAAGAAATATAAAACAATTTAAACACTGAATGGTTATTTCTAACAAACCAATTGTTTTTATTCACAAATTTGTTCTTATGTCTTCTATAAGAGCATACCTTCACTTAAGTGTTTTCTTAAGGGAGTATAATGGGTACCTTAGTTAAAAATAGTGAATGGTTTTATTGCTTCCTGAAGAAGATCTCCAAAGTATAAAAACTTTGATTTTGTTTCTAACAAATCAAGTTATTACCTATAATTTCCAGAGTTATTGAGATAATGATGTCCATAAACAGGTTGTTGCGTTGATACGCTAGGTAAGGATACAGTCGACCTTAGGCTTACTTTCGCGAGAGAAGTGGTATCAATGTCGTCCTCTGGTATACCGCTGCTCCTACAAAAAATGACACCAAAGTAAGATCGGAAAAAATGTTGAACTGATCTGCTTGCGCCTGCGCAAAAGTATTTTCTATCTTGTTTTTATTTACGAGTATGCGCAAATAAAAGCAAGATGGAAAATATGTTTGCACAAGCGGATCAGTTCAACACCTTTTTGGAACACTTTAAACCCAAAGAACAAACCCCAAAATAAAATTGACCAAGAAAAAAATTATGTAGATGAGGAAAACACAACAAAACAATACATTAGTAACTTACTCGTCGGAATCCAATAGTTTCCTTTCGATTGGATCAGCACGTACTTCCTCGAGACTAGAATCTTTACTGACGAACGCTTCGTCCGAGCTTCCATGTTTCACCTGAAGATGAGCAGGTAGCGCACTTACAATCTGTAAATAAAAATAAAGAGGTAATAATAAATCCATAAAAAAATTAGCTCACAATTGTTCAATGTCAGTAAAGTAAATAGGTTGCGTAAGTTTGAATCTAGGGCGGCAGATTTAAAGAGCGGCGAATTTGGTAACATCATTTTTTTTAAAATGCGTTGCAAGTAACCTTCATAACTTAATTGAAATTATTATTTTTTCGCCGTTTTAAGCGCATTAAAGATTATTTAACTACGTTTACCGAATGTACTTTATTGTGCAAGTACAATACATTGTTCCGCCTTATTAGTCGTACTTAACCGAGCTTTCATTAGCTCAGAAATATACCCAAAAACTATTTCTTATGCAATTTCAACCAAATTGTTGAAATGTAAAAACAATCTATAAACTGACAATTTTAGAGGTAAGGGCGGCAAATATTTAACAGCTTATACTTGGTAAATGTATAAATCCGCCATTGTTTGCCAAAGAAATACTTCATTAAAAATTGATCTACTTTAAAATTACCCTCGACACGATTGAAAACCAAATTAACACAATTTTTAAGAACAGAGTAGGTTATACAGTGTGGGCCACAAATGTACTGTCAACAACTTAATTATTACCAACACACTAAAACTAGTAGCAGTGCAATGAACCTACTAAAAATGGTCAAAGTGTTTCCATGCAGTTTTATTAAGCAAACACTGCATCTGATTGGATTCGTGTCTTCAAATGCTTAAAATCACGAATCATGAAGGAATAAACCTCACTGTAATTATGAACATGGTTCCAATATTTTTGCAAAATAAATACGCGCTTTTCTATAGTTAACTTTCTATTCATTGATATCAGATAACAACAAAGAACAACCTCAGACTGCTAGTGTCAACTGACTTATGGTACTACACATTAGTTAAGTTCACAAGTGACTTTCACTACGCGAGGTAAAGCAAAGTGAAAGGCATGGGTAAGGTGTATGTGACGTTTCAACTCGATACCGGTAGAAAGAGTGACGTACGTGTGACGTCACAGCTTGAGATCCTATCGATCTGTCAAAAAGTGGGCTCAACTACAGGTAATATAAATCCCACCCTAAACTAAAAAACAACCAAAAAAACTCGAAAACCAAAATCGTTAACCAATCTTAAACAGTGACGTCACCCTTTCTACCGATGTCAAAAAGTGGCCACCCATTCTAGTTATGACTGACTTATGACTTACCCTTTATAAAGAAGCTATTTAATTTTTTGTTTACCTTCAATTGTTCCAAAATTATAAACTTAATCACAATCACGCAAACAGGCATTAAATTAACCTTTTAAACAAACACAAAAAAAATCAACTGATTACAGTTGCAGTTTTAATGTCAATAAACGGAAAATACAATCTTTATGACAAACAGTACAAATAAAAAAAAACGGAATATGTGGACCAAGGAAATATAAAATTGTGGGAATATTTCTTGCACGAAATAATTATTAGTCGCTGTTCAAGTACAAATAACTGATAGTATGGGAATATAAACATAAAAAGTAATTGTGAAGTAATCGCTCTCGTCAGGTTGATAATATAGTAAATGACGATTAAATGTTTAAATCGCTGAGTCCCAAAAGGTCCCTTGTGGAATAGAATAAAACTTTATTTAGCTTCAATTGCTATTACACATATTGGGGTGTCCGTTATTTACCAAGTTGATTTTTTTTCTACAGCGTCCCCTAAGTTTTTAGATTATGGTATAAAAAAAATATTAGACTAAAAAATCTCTTAATCATTTAAAACATTTCCACATTTTTCATTTAAATTACATGGGGTTTTGTCATATTTTACAATTAATTTTTTCCTTTTGAACAAGTGAATATACAGCACAGGGAAAAATATATTCTTGTAGGAAATTGAACACTCAACAAAAATGGTCTTATAATCTTTTGATAAATTCACTCCTTCAAAAGTTATTCAAGGTTAAAATGTAACTCATTGTAAATTTTTATTTTTTTTTTACTTTTACTTTGTTCTTTATTTCTAAAAATATTTAATTCTGACGGTATTAATTCAAAAAATTGGAAAACATTTTCAAAAAATGGAACTTATTTAAGCAGTTTGAAGGAATGATAGAATTTACCACAAGCAGATAGTAAGAACTTAATAGAAAGCATGCCCCGTCGAACTCGGTATTTGTATTAAGGCTAAAAGTGGCAATACTGATTACTGAATTAACAAAAAGTTATTTTTATTTCTTTAATTAATACTTACATCACAGTATTTGTTTAGAAAAGCGACAATTATGTCTCTGTTTGTAAAGTTTGTTTATATTTTTGATTTTTTTTGCAATGGGTAACGTGCACGACAAAAGTAAAAAGAGTGGCGTGAATGTGACGTTACAGCTTGACATTCTACATACATACATACATATAGTCACGTAGTCAAAAAATGGCCTACGCTACAGGTAACATAAACCCTACTTTTTAACACTTGAATATTAATGTTTAGGCCTTTAAAAACATAGACATAGGAGACTAGACTGCGGGCCTATATGCGAGAGTTGGCTCCCGATGGGAAAGAGACAGTCGATCAAGAGGTTGTCTAGTGCTTTCTCTAATGGGCGGGGCTTACGCCCAATTCTCGAACCCGATCCCTCCACTTAGCTCGCCTCGTGCCTCTCAGGCGTAAGCCCCGCCCAATAGAGAGAGCACGAAACAACCTCTCGATCGACTGTCTTTTTCCCATCGGGAGCCAACTCCCTGACTTATTTTTGTCTTTCAAAAGGAGATAATAGGTGATTCCGTATAAGTTTGGCTGTGTGTATTTAAAAATATTGATTTTATAGTTAAAATTCATTAACTGTTTAATTATTTAAGATGCTTGTAAAACTTACCTGAGGTCTCCTTGGCTGTATATCTCCTTTTAATTTAAAATCCAATATCATTTTCCTAACTTTAAAACCCCTACAATGAGCCTGAAATAATAGGAGCGATGTTTGGAGTTTCTGTAACCAACTTCTACATTTATAACCCCTCCAATGTTTTTGAATCTTCAGCGCTGCTTGAAGCCTTCTAATGTATTTTTGAACCAAATACATTCTAAAAAAATCATCATGACATTAAAACCCAAAAAAAATTTCGGTAATTTTTGTTACCAAACTCAATACATAAAAAGTTATTTTTTAACAATCCACTCAAGAAGGCTTATTTGAAGACATAACAGTGGATGAAAACAATTTAAATAAAACTTAAAAATGACCATGAATAAAAAAGGAGATTGTTTCAGTATTTAAGAAATGTTTTTTGAAGACGACTGACCTGCAGTACGACTGAAGAGTTATCACAGCAGTTTTTATTCTTAAGAATCTCCTTCTTTCCAAACAGGCCCTGAACCACCTCTGCAACGTTACAATACTAGCCATAATTTGTTGATGTAATTTGCAATCCAACTTATACTTTTCACTTTCCCTCATGAAGACCTGGAATGTTAAAAAAATGACTTACATTTTTATTTGAGTCATACATAACATAAAAAGGTTAATTGGCATGATGTTTTAGTTGCTAAAAAATTAAGCATCTTAGAGGGATAAAATCATACTTAAAAAACTGCAAAATATGCAACAGTTCATCGACTATTCTAAAGATAATGATCTTGGATAAAAACAAAAAAGATGTCATTTGACTCTTCAAACAAACAAATTGTTTTTTAACAATAATTGTAAAATATGTAACATTATGTTTGTGTTTATGTGAGTATGTGAGTATTCAATCAAGCACAAATTTTAGCGAAAATTATGGTTTCGATTTGACATAATTTGTACGAATATGTTAAAAGTAAAAGTGTTATATTGTAGTAAATATTAATTACCTTTGTGCTTCCCAGTTGGTAATTATCCCTGTTGAGGTTTAGAGTGGACAAAAAGTCCCGTACGTCGATCTGGGAGCTCAAAAGGCCTTTGGGAAGGAGAATTCTGTAGAGTTGGATGAATTCGTCGTAAGTGAGACGAACATTAAAACCTGCTTGTCGGATACGAACGGTTTCTAACATGCCAGTGTACCGTAGCTGTCTTTGTACAGTTTGTTCGTCAAAAGTATTGGGAATTTTATTGCCTAAAAAAAAAATTAAATACAGATTACTATTATTAAGTTATGTATTTAAACAAGAAAGAGCATTTTATACTTACCAATGATTTTGGCCATTTTGTTATAATAAAATCTGTACGTACTATAAAGTACTTTATTAATAAATAAATTACCATTTTTAATTCTGCTATTTAATTTTCTATTAGATCTTTTTTCATAACGCATCATGAATTAAAAGGTATGAAATTAGTGGAAGCTGATAGAGTAATGAAAAGAAAATTAACTATTTCATTAAATTTATCAGCAGCACAAACAATTACGATATTTAGTTCGAGTCTAATAATCTCAAAATAATAACGCTACTAATATTATTTAAAATGATAAACTTTCCAATATGGTTGTGTCAATATCAATTTTACAACTAATAAACAATTCCCTTCTATTATGATAAAGTATCTTTTAGATCGCCGCCCATTTGTTATTATGTAAATGACGTTTAGAGAACTTAATTACTCCTCCTTACATCACCTACACAAATTTTTAAAAGGTAATCCTGCAATTATGCCAACACTTGATAATTTTAAGTCAACGCACTCTCAAATAGTAATTTGTTTTCACTGAATAATATTTTTGATACACAAAAGAATCCTTATTTATTTCAATACCAACTTAACTACTTAAATTTAAACGAAAAAATCAAAAACATTCTACTTACCGTTTGATTTGATACATCTAATAAAAAAAGGATTCGCCTGATTCAGGGTATCCATGAGCGAATGTAAACTTTGCTGAAATTGAGCAGTCACCGTCATCGGTTGTTTTCTGGCTTTTCCCAGTTGCCCTTGAGGTTGAGCAGCGATACCGGTTCTGCCCACTAACGTTTTGACAGTTTGCAGGTTCTTCAGACCTTTTTTGCTACGCTCGCGCGGCCTAAACGATTTATTCTTCCTGTGAAGAAACAAAATGTTAAGGAAAACCATCGAAGAAGGAATATTTAAATAAGTAAATTCCATTTGGTATCAGTTGAAAGCAACAATCGACAGACGACAGCCAACAATTACTTAATTAACATACTTAAAAAAACTTTAACTTTCTACTTATAAAATGGCTACTTTTCTATTGGGTGGGTAAATGAAGGTTAATAGCAATTGCTGGAGAGAAATGAGAAGTGTGCCACTTCAAACATAAAATAAATGATCTAATTAGGTAAAGAGTTATTTTGTCACTGTTGAAAATTAAACTGCGTTTGATTCTTAGATATACAGTCTATTGTCATTTCTCGCCAATATTAATGGTCCTCCGAGCCGAATTAATCAATTTCGCAAAATTTCAATGCATTCAGATTCATTGTGAGTGTGTGGTTACACCATAGTAGAAGAAAATTGAAAGGACAGCTGTCCAAGAAAACCCTGTAGATAAAGTGGTGGTCTACAAAAAGGTAAGGATTTATTTTGTCATTGTCGAAAATTAAACTGCATTTGATTCTTAGATATACAGGCCATTGTCATTCTTTTCCACCGAGAAATACGATTTTAGTAAAGGAAGGAAGATTCGCTAAAATGGATGAATCAAAGCGTGAAGTAATAAGGATATCTAGTACTGCTGTGTTGGAGGGCTAGCCATTAACAGCAGTTGTAATATACAGTGTGTCTCAGTTGTACTGTTCTAACGTCATATCTAAGTTATTTTAAAAAATTTAAAATCATAATTTTCAGCGTTTTATTAAGATAAAATGTTCTCTACAACAAGTCTAATAACAATATTTAGTCACCTTCGGTTTGAACGAAAACTAACGTAACCTTTGAAATTTAAATGAGACTATTTTTTTAAATTTGATTTATTTATTGTTATTTTGTTACAACATATTGACAATATTGACATTTTAAATGTTGCTTTTTAATGCTGCCAACTATATATTTCAAATAATAGACAATGGAATAAGATTACTTAAAGTTAAAATAAGCTGCATGCAGTATACTCTCATGCAATAAGCACACATATTAACTCCCTACATTTTAATAGGAAGCTGTATAATGACTAAGACCAATATAAATAAAAAGATGAATTATTATCAATTAAAAACATTCCTTAAAGATAATTAAGAAATGCACAAATTCTACTGAATGTAAGCTCACAAAATAATTATTTTTAAATTGAAAAATTATGTCATTTCGTTTTATTGCATTAACACCACAAACAAAAACATACGACAAGCTCTTAAAAATAATAAAAGCACACAAAATAATCATCATTTAAACGCAACAAAAATGTCTTTTGACGCGACTGTCAGTACTTTTCAATTATAAATTTAAAAAACTAGCTAGATCTTTCACCCTTCACAGGGGAATCCCAGCACCACATTAGATCCTGCACCACATACACAAAAAAAAAGATATTACTGTGTTCTTCGTGAATTTTCGCATTGTTTTTAAATATTTTTTCACACAGTAATATCTTGTTTTGTAGTATAGATTAACATCGGCAAACTGCTTTCGCAAAAACTGTATAAAGCAAGAAAATTCTAATCCACCGAAAGTTATCTGGTAAATAGATGAAAAGGTCAGTAGAGATCATGGAAACTCTCATGGACTGTGCAACACCGCCAACGTCGCAAACAAAAATGTCGATTTCTAAAAACATCGTGAAATATGTACCGACGTTTGATTGTGCTCTAGTACAGTAAAGTGGTGTTTTTTTAATTAGTTCTACAAACTGTAAAATTGTTGGTAGGTTTTTCTTATCATTTAATTTATCGTAATTAAAATGATTAAATGAATATTATTATTTGTGAAAATATTTTATTTGTTACGTGAGTTTTTCGCTAAGAGGAAGTTAAATTTATTGAGAAAAAAATATCTTAACATCTGTTACGAGCAGTGCCAAATAAGAAATTAATAGTCAAGGTCGAGAAATAATTTATGAAGTTTATAACTTTATAAAAAAAGAGAAAGAACAAGGACTTACACTTCCTCTGAACAATATGTACGATAGAGTATCAGAAAGGAAACACGCGTCGTTAAAAAGGCAAAAAGAAAAACACCTGGTTGCTACTTTAGGGTGTCGGCAGGAAAACAAATTAATAAGGCACTGTATAGCTTTATAAGCAGCCAGAAAGTGTCAAAAAGGCACGTCTGGCTGTGCATAGACGAGTGTTGGTTTATATACTTATGTATGGTAGTGAATGTTGGGTTTGGCAGAAGAAGCATGAAAATAGGATTAATACTGCGGAGATGAGTAGTCTAAGAAGTATATCCGGAGTGACTCGGTTGGATAAAGTAAAAAATAGTGAGATAAGAGAACGCCGTAGTGTAAAAGAAGATGTGGTTACAAAGGTAGATAAAGGAATACTTAGATTGTTTGGACGCGTAGAAAAGATGGATAAAAGAAGATTGCCGAAACAAATTTATAAGGCGAGTGTGAATGGACAAGTCGGTAGAGGTCGACCTTGGAGAACATATCTCGATCAGATTAACATTGTTTTGAAGAAAGGCCAGGTCAAGAGTACCAACAACCGACGAGCATGTATGAGAGCACTGATAAAAGTAGAGGAAGCAAAAGTTGTGTGTAAGAACCGTAGCAAGTGGAAGGAAGTGGTCTCTGCCTACCCCTACGGGTAAAATATCGTAGAGGGACACGTAGCACTATAAATTGTGATGAAATTTTAAGTTCTTATACCGTATCCAAGACATGAGATCATTGCATAACAAATGTTTAAACCCACCAGTTCCAATGGTAAACGATTAATAATTTTACATGCTGAAGGTGTATTGATAGTCGTATATAGGGCATTAACAATATTCAAATCAGGAAACAGAACATGAGACTATCTTGATGACATAAACAACAAATATTTCACGAAAAATGTATGCCTAATGTTGCAAGAAACTTTTTTTACTAATTGTTGCTGGCGAAATAAACTACAGCATTTTAATAAGATACGCGTTGTAAACTTTAAAGTCTACGAGATATTCCATGACCTTTACTTTGTTTAAATATTTTTTCTTAAGAGGCTTTAAATTTAATTTTTACCGTATATTTTTACTTTACTCTCCAATTATTTGAAAGTTTGGTATTCCTTAAAATGATGTTAAAGCAAAAATGATGCCTAAAATAATTAAGTAATGTTATTTTATTAGTTCGATCTCAAATTTCAAACAGGTGCTTCTGAGACTCCCTACATTTATTATAATAGTGTAAAACTTGTATTTATATTAAGATAAGTGTTGTAACTTGGCGGTGTAGCCAACAGTTGCCGTCATGTTTAATCTATACGAAACTTCCACCCCCGTTTCTTAGCAAAAACTTCACATACATAACAATCTGATTCGCCCGCTGAATAGCTCTAGCCTCATCGGGACCCAACCTTTCTAGTCCCACAGAAGAGCTGGGACTTCCCGTCATGGAATCCTTTCTCCTCCGATCGTCGTCAGCGTTTTTACTGCTGTTCGTGCTGTTACGGTTTCGTTGGTACAATTGCGGCCACGACAGCCTATTGTTCGATGTTTCATTGTCTAAGTTCCTACCCAATCGGTTAAACGAGATGGTGTTTCGTTGTTTACTAACGTCCGAGAAAAAATTATTTTTTAAATTTATCAAACTGGTGTTCTTATTAAAACTACATCGGTGCGGCAGGTATATATAGTGTTTCAAGTTTTCGCTGGACAGTTATGTGACATCAAAAAAATCAAACATACTTAAATTTTAAAAGTAACTAATTACAATAAACACCTTTCATGACAAAAACAATTTTTTTATAATTTTAGTTTCAAACCACTGTAACGTTACGTATATGTATAGCATATTTCACGAATATACGGTGGTTTCGGATTATCGTTAGAAACTCGATAACCAGTATTCAACTGTACATTTAAGAAGTACGAAAGTAAATTCCCCTAATATCTTTCATTTGTTAACACGGTTAATAATAAGAGAGGTAGGTAAGTAATCCAAACAAATTTCACTAATTAACTAAGCTATTAAGCTTTAATTTGACTTGTTAATTCATTTTTGTTAGATGTGAAAGATTGAAATGGTGAACAAAAAGTAGAAAAATATAAACCCCACCGGCATTCAAAAACTGTTGACTTTCCCGAAGCTAACAAATTTGAAATTCGCGAAATTGTGTACAAATGTGTGAAAAAAAAAACATGTCTCTTCAGATTTAATATTAGAAAAAGAAAAAGATGTTTGAAATTTCTAGAACGAGTCTTTGGAGAATAAATCATATATAGGGTTTAAGATTAAAATGAGGACAATCGAAAGACTTTAAGTGAAAAAGCTAGAGTCCTGCACAAAAGAATTGAATTTTTGAGAAATATACTCATTGTAAACAAGAATAGCCTTCATTTGTTTATCTGGACGAAATTTGGATTTTTGCTAAAGGTGAAACAATTAAAATTTGGCAGGACGATAACATTTAGTCTATAAATCACACCGACGGTGAAGGAAAAAGACACATTATTGTGAATGCAGGTGGAAATCATGGTTTTGTTGATGGGGCGGATCTTTTATTTTCGTCAAAATCAAAATCGGCCGATTATCATGACAATATGGATACAGAAATTTTGGTGAAATGGTTAAAAGAGAAACTATTACCATCGTTACATAAACCATCTGTCATTGTATTAGATAATGCTCCGTACCTTTCGGAAATTTTAAATAAGCAACCATCAAACTCCTGAAAATAAAAGAATGGTTAACAAACGAAAATATTTTATTTCCACAGTATTGCTTCAAGCCGGAATTATTATCGATAGCTAAAAGGCACGAAAGAGAAAAAATTTACAAAGTGGATCAAATTATAATCAGTTATGGACATCGTGTGCTAAGACCTCCGCCTTATCATTGCCAATTTAATCCCATTGAGTATATTTGGGAAATATGCAAAACTTATTATGATAATCACATTGGATCTAATGGTTACAGTGATAAGGCTGTTTTGGAAACCTGGCAACGAGGACTTAATTCAGCCACTCCTGAAATTTGGGAAAATGTGTCACAATATGTGAAAATTTAATAGAGGAATGGTGAGTTCATGAAAACCGCATCGAAGCAGTTAATTCTGTTATCATTTACAATCCGAATGAGGATAGCGACAACAGTGATTCCGATTATGATGACTATAAATCGGATGCATATTAAATTTGTACCGATAATTTATTTTTGTTGCATTCCCTTTTAAGATAATTAAATATGTGCCTATTTCTAACCAAAAAACTCATCGAGAGCTACATCAACGATTTCTGTTCACAATAAAGCAAAAAATATAAAAATAAAACCTCTAAACAAAAGCATAATAATAAACAAAAAATTTTCGGGTTTAAATCTTAGGGGAATTTACTAATGTACCTCTCAACACAGTGCGCCCGTTAAGTCGATGCCTCGGTAAATAATCCTATACCGTCGTATATTGGTGAAACGCTCGTAGATGAATGTACTTCATCGTTTTATTGTTTTCATTTGAATAAAAAATTTTAAAACCTGTTTTGATTTGCTTATTTATTAGAGAATAACATATACAATAAAACAAACCAAAATTATCAAGCTTCCCTCATTGGATCATTTCATGTGGATTGACACAACAAAAACTATAAAAATATTGTCCAGAGTATATTAAAATATTGGAATAATTAGTTAGTGAAGATTCTAATTGTTAAATTACTAATTCAAATTTTAATAGAAATTTTTATGTAATAATTAAATGATTTGACATTTGAAAATTTCGGATAAATTATTATTTCTATAAAAAAATAGTTTTAAAATTTTTATTATTTGTATTCTTCTAGCAACAAACATTTACTGTAATTTTAACAGTTTTTCCACAGCATTAGTAACAAGTTGTTATTTTTATTTTTTTTCTGTGTTATTTGTCTTATGGGTTGAATCTACTAAAATTTGGCGAGCGGCAGCCATTTGGCACATTCGAAAATTTGTTGAATACATGCATGTTTTAGGCATACACATAACATTTTCTTAGATTCATAAAAATAAAAAAAAAATTATTACAGCATCAAAATTAAACAGAAAAAATCATTCGCATGCTAAAATTATTGGAACACAAAAAATAGAATGTAGCGTTATAAATAATTATTTAAAACTTGCTCCTCTAAACAATTCTGATTCCTTATATTATCGTTTATTATAAAGAAAGGACTTTTCAAGGTACCGGACAAAAAATTAGTAGGTTTATATCGTCTTTTAATACAGGTTCGAAAAGTGTTTGACAACACCATGTAAAATAAATACTCCGAGAAGATCCACAATCAATTTACAAATACCAAATAATCTCACGACTCGCGGAACCGAAAACTGGTTCACGTTTGTACCGTGTTCGCACAGAAACTGTACCTTAAATTCTGGACACATCGGACCAACTATTTTCTCTGATAAATGACTTGTGTGCAAGGTATGTATTTAGTTTTATAGAGCCGTCGATTTTATTTTACACTAATTTTTGATAACAGAACACTTTTTGGGAGCCGAAGTTAAATTTCTACCATTCAAAACACCAAATCGTTCGAAATACATTATTTTTTGTAAGAGTTGGTGCATCTTTTTGATAATTAATTTGTTTATTTGGTTTCAACCGTAAAAGTTATTTAAATATTGATTATATATGTACACATAATAATAATCATTAACTAATATTTGTCTTATATTTTCACTTTAGAAAAATATCTATAACCCAAGAGTTTTATTTCCTGTAGATAATTGAAAAAAATTATCTAAATAACTAATCATGAAGAAAAATGTGTCAACAAAAGATTTAATATTGAAAATTTAAATACCTCGTAATTTAATTTAATAAAAAATATAAATAACAAATAAAAACATAAGTTGTAAAGTGGAAAAACACTAGCAGATGAATTTTTACTTGTGTCTTCAATTCTTTCAATAGCAAATCAACGACATTTTAGTATTTTTATTTCTTTGTGTCAACGTCTTTCATAAACCTTTATTTCAACTTTATAAATAAGATTTACTTTATTTAGCATAAATTACTCTAATTATAGCTAAACAAAAGATTAACAACCTCAAGACAATTTCTTAAAAATCAAAGAACCAATTAATAATTTTTTTACAAAAAACCCGGCACCGCATCAACACTGTTAGTTAGATAGAAAACCCTAGCTAACTAATTGAGGGATGTAATACATACATACATATAGTCACGCCTTTTTCCCGTAGGGGTAGGCAGAGACCTCTTTCTTCCACTTGCTACGGTTCTTACACTTTCATCAGTGCTCTCATACATGCTCGTCGGTTGTTGGTATTCTTGACCTGGCCTTTCTTTAAAACAATGTTGATCTGATCGAGATATGTTCGCCGATGTCGACCTCTCCCGACTTCCGTCCATTCACACTCGACTTATACATTTGTTTCGTCAATCTTCTTTCATCCATCCTTTCTACGTGTCCAAACCATCTAAGCATTCCTTTATCTATCTTTGTAACCACATCTTTTATACCACAGCGTTCTCTTATCCCACTATTCTTCACTTTATCCAACCAAGTAACTCGGGCTACACTTCTTAGACTACTCATCTCTACAGCATTAATCCTATTTTCATACTTTTTCTGCCAAACCCAACATTTACTACCATGCATAAGTGTAGGAACCAACACACCCCTATGCACGGCCAGACGTGCCTTTTTTGACACTTTCTGGCTGTTCATAAAGCTATGCAGTGCCCCATTCATTTGTTTTCCTGCCAACACCCTTCGCCCAATGTCGCTGTCATATTTTCCATATCTCGTAAACTTTGAACCCAGGTATACAAACTCATTTACTCGTTCCACTCCTTCTCCCTTAATCAGAACTTCACAATTTGTCATGCTTTCTTCTCTTTCAAAAACCATTACTTTTGTTTTGCTTACATTTATTTTCATCCCTTTTATTTTCAGGGCATCATGCATAACATTAAACATCGCCTGCAACTCCTCTTCAGATGACACTAATATGTCTTGATCATCGGCGTAAAGAAGGCATTTGACATTTGAGGGATTTAAGCACGTCACATGATACAATGGACTACCTAAATCTGACATCACACGAGTCGTGGTTTTTAAAAAGGATGGTAAATCCGTTAAGAAACTTTTAAAATCTCGGTTGCGCGTTTATAAACAATAAATAAAGATATTCTTAATTTATTAATAATTGTGGTGTTGTGATTGAGCCATTTACAGTGACAGGCAGAGGAAAGTGTTTTGCGAAAAAAACGTTATCACCATTTAAATAAGTTATGCGATTTTTGTTCACATTTCTATTCAATTAAAATTGTTAATATTACCTATAAGTATTTTAAATCTTATTCTAGTGTTGATAAAAAAATATGTAAAAATATGCAAAGTTGTTGTGTTTTGTGCCTGATAGCAAACCTTTTAGTGAATAAAAAATTTGCAACCTTTTTAAATTCCCTGTAAAGACAAATGATAGGATATTGTGTTAATGTTTACTTTACAAGTAGTGATCAAAATTTTAATTACCTCAATATTATAAGTTTTATTTTTCATGCTAACATGAACTTCTCTAATACATAGCTAAAAGCTCTGCATCAAATTGCATCCGAAGGACATGGTTTGATTTCAAGGTATTTTCCCCTTTTTAATCGTTATATTGTCGTCAGAAAACTCGTTAATAGATGAAACCTTAAGTACATGTTTTGAAGCCATTCTGTTAATAAAATGTTATTGTATAATTTACATAACCTTATTTATGTTTAATATAGTTTCTCGAGAAGCTTAGAACAATCTATAATACTTCCACTGTCTTACCACAGCACTAATTCTTATTATTAGTACACAACGATAAACACGATATTAAATTTTGTAAATGGTAAACAGCTCGAAAATGTAAATGGATTTTCAACTTATTTCTTCTTGTGCCATAAGACTCTCAGATAGTTGTAATAAAAAAATGCTTACCAAACTTAGATATACTCAAAATCACATAACCTCATAACATTTTTTCACATAACACTTACCTCTACCTGTCGTTATAGATGGCTCAATAATAACACCACAATTATTAATTATACCAAGAAAGTTCATTGATAAACGCGCAACCAAGTTTTTAAAAATCTCATATGGGATTTTCCATGCAATTTTTTTATATTTGGAAACCTTTTTAATAGCCACGCCTCGCGTGATTTCAGACTTTTTCGGGAGTTCCATTCGTTTGTTTTATTTGCACTGGCGAGTCATTGAAAAGTTTGACGAATTATGCGTTTATTTTTTAGTTCCACTGTTTTAGATGTTTTAATGCGTTCTCTATTTACTATGTTTGCACGGATTATTTACTGTGGGGTAACGGAAAACTTTCCAAACCTGTATATTCATAACCAAGTATTTCATATTTTTATTAGTATGATTTTTTTTCAGTTGACTTTTGACAAAATTACTTACCAGATATTAATAGTCAGCTTATAGAAATGCATTTACCAAAGGATTCATTATGTTTGAATTTTTTACGATTTATTACATGTTTTTAAATAATATTGTTTCAAAGTAAATTAACAAGTTCTGCTGGTGGTTATGTCTAAAAATTGTTGCAACACTTTGGCTTAAAGTTAATTATGTATAGGGTTAGACACTATTAATTATCCACCAATTAGTATCGGTATTATTGCCTATAGCAAAAAAAATAACATAAAAGTAGCGTGGTTAGACTGCATTTTGTTAAAAAGCTATTAAAAGTACAGTAACGTGCAGATTTCAGGCAATATAAAAAAAAATCTTTTTTTTTTTTAACGGGATACCCTGGGAATCTTTAAATATTTGGGATGATCTTTTTCCCTTGATTATAAAAATACACCATATTTGACCGTTTTTGAGTTATTAAACTTCGAATATCTTATTTAAAATAGTAACTGTAAATATGCAAAAGTTAACATTATTAAAGTAAGTTATGAAAATTACAACTATTGAAAGCAATTAAATAAAATTCAGTCATAACCACAAAATTTCATGTAAAAATATAGGCAATAATAACGATGAATGTTGTGTGATTTAGTTAATAATATTTTACAATTTTGAACTGCAATTTAATCAAAGAAAATTTTAGTATGTTTTAAATAAAAAATGTAGCACAAGAAAATTCCTTATATTTTAATTATTTTTTGTATCATTAACCGCAGTAGAAATAAATTATTATTGAAAGGCATCCCAAGTAGATAAATTCGAGGGAGTGAGATTAGAACGTTTACAAAACTCGACAATTGGCGGTTACAAAGTATGCGCTTAAATTTTAGAGGGTAGGTGTAATATTGCACAGGTTAAGATTGTATGGGTTGTTTATTGCTGCTCTTGTAGTTTTGCATTCAAAATACAAATTTAAAATGGGCAGATCGAAAGGTAAAAAGAACTACTCTGCGGGAACGAAAGAGATAATTGCTAATGTAATTAAATTTATGAAAAACGAGGCGAAACATGGCTTACAAATTCGAATTGAAAGTTATCGTCGCTAAATTTTGGCTGCGACAAGAATATCGAAAAAGATATTTCACAGAGTATTCGTGATAACTGCTCAAGGAGTAGAGACAGATACCTGTACTTGTATTTGTTAGCTAATATTTCATCTCATAAAACATCTAATGGAACGATAAGCTCCTACCTCCCCTTGGAAATTAAAAGAGTAAGGGTTGAGTCGTAATAAATGATTCTACTCATATTCTCTGAAATTGTTCCATACCTTTATCTCACATCACAATACCCTAATAATAAAAACTGATTTCATTGGAGACTATCAGTGCAGCTTCCGAAGAAACAGATCAACAGTTGACCAAATTTTTACCACAAGACAATTGCTGGAAAAATTCTGGGAGTTTAACCGGGATGTCCACCCTCTTTTCATAGACTTTAGTCAAGCATACGACAGCATATTGCGTGTCAAACTGTGGGATGCAATGGCGGAAATAGGAATACCTAAGAAACTTATAAATATAACCAGGATGTGTACAAAAGGTTCCCGAAGTAGAGTACGAATCGGTGATATACTTTCCGATTCTTTTGAGGTAAACAGCGGGATTAAGCAAGGAGACGCGATATCTCCAATTTTATTCAACATTGCTCTTGAGAAAGTAATAACAACCGCTAAAATAAGCGTTGAACCTTTTAATTGGGATGGCCCAAGATAATTGCTGGTTTTTGCCGATGATATTGACGTAGTGGGTAACACGGTACTGACTGTAAAAGACCTCTTTTCAAGGGTAGAAATACAAGCTCAGCAAATAGGACTCAGAATAAACGAGGACAAAACCAAGAATATGCACACCAGCAGAACAGGACGTAGAGATAAAGTGGGCCAAAATGTCACAGTGGGGAAATACAATTTCGAGAGGATCGCAACCTTTAAGTATTTAGGAGCCACAATTGCTCAAGATAACAATCTGACCGAAGAAATTAAAGTCCGAATTCAAAGTGGAAACAAACGTCTCTATGCACTAAAGTCAGTGCTAGCATCGAAAAACATCTCGCGAAGAACAAAAATCACAATCTATAAAACCGTTATACGATCGACTGTTATGTATGCTAGCGAAACTTGGACCTTGACCAAATACAACGAACGGAAATTAAGAATTTTTGAAAGAAAAGTTCTACGCAAGATGTTTGGACCACTGCGAAGCACAGTAATCCAACAGTACCGAGTAAGAACCAACCAGGAAATATCAGAATTATACAAAGAACAGATATTGCGAAGGAGATAAAAGCAAGAAGGCTACAATGGGCCGGTCATGTGCAAAGACAGCCTGACACACGGGTTGTGAAATTGGCTTGCTAGTAGATTTCATTGGTAACTAATTCGGTAGTCGAGGTGCGCTTCTGTTAATAGTCGAGCGGAACTCTACAAGTGTGCCTTTTAATAGTGAAACTATTCTATTCTTTTTGGCGCTATGTAATAAATAAGGTCCATAAAAGTCTGTCTCGACATTAACCTGAAGCCAAATTATTATCACATACAATAATACAATTTAGAAACTTTACTTTTAGCGGGAGTGCTATAAAAATAAACGTTTCTGATTTTCTTAGGATGAATAGTTTAGAGGTGCGATTAAACAATAATGACATACTGTTGAACGGGGGGAAAACCATAAGACAGGGTAAAAAAACGTTAATTTTTTTAATACACTTACGCAATTCTGTTTATTGTGAGATTCACGGCCGAAACTGTCACTAGATGGCTACAGAATGACACATATGTGTATAAGTATGGTTGTTCGAAGTAAACATATATACCGCATTAGTAACACTAACTAAGCTGAAGCCGAAAGTTTGTGTAACGAATATTTAAAACAAAAAATTAAACCGAAAATCTATTAAAAACCAAATGGTAGTTTTATCAACAGTTCAAAATGTAGTGACTTGTGGATTTATTATTCCTTTTAAATTAAACAAAAAATATTGGTCCCCACTATCACCCCCTTGAGTTATAATAAAAATATTTAATTAGAAAGTAGGTCGCGCTGTACTTTTTTCGGAGGGTATTTTGATCCCCTATTCAGCTATTTTTTAAATTTCGCGCATTACTAATCAAAATTGAAAATGTTGTTAATGTCTCGCAAATTTAGTTCGTGTTCTTTTTCAAGAATTATCCACAATTCACTTCATTTTGTACCCATTTTTAATACACAGTGTTAACATTTATGTATCTGTACCAAATATTTATTATTACGAAGTAAAAAGAAATAAGTAAAATTTAACTCTAATAAATAGTTTTGTTATATTTTTATGTCCAACACTGTATATAAAATAATAGTTTGAAGCCCCTCCCCTAAAATTTCGTGTTAAGCTAACACAATGATAAAACAAGACTCAAAACTAGAAACACTAAAAGTAAACTTTTTTCACATTTGCCTCAAAGAAAAAAAAAATTAAGCCCCAATTGTTTATAAAAACCCGAAAATCCAACCAAAAAATTTAAACTTACCTAATGAGATTTTCGTTTGGTATGTGATTTCTCGAATACCTCTGTTGAATATTATTTTTATTTCCATCCACTCGGCCTTGTCTGTGTTTCCTACCCGCTTCGTGAAACGCGAAATAGGCCCTAAAAAACGCCCTAACGATGGCCCACCTGAAAACGGCCACGGGATCGGCGCCAACAAGTTCCCGGACAAATGCCATCGAACTGTTCTTCAACACACCGACTATATCTTGACGCATAAGGTCGAGATTCTTTTCACGCATATCCGTTACTTGATATTTCACTTTACCAGCGTAGTGGACTATGATGAAGGCGCCCTCTTTCTTCTGAGGCTTCTGGTAAAATTTGTTGTCCTTGTGAACGGTATTGAACTTCTGCAGAAGGGTTTCGTTCGTAGCTCCAGGAAAACTAGAATTTCAACAATATATTTTAGCGCAATTCGACGTTGCCCACTTGCATAAGAAGTATCATCCAAAATCAAGGTGGTAATACGCCTTATTGATGAGTGAACCCCGCCATTTCTTGTCCCCCAAGTTCAATTATTGTTGTGTCAACTGAATGTGTTATTTTTCAATAAATTAATAAATTTTCAAATTTTTGCTTACTTTCTGTTTATAACCCGTATAAACATCATAGGACATGCTAAATGAATTATTGAATAAATACACAATACATTGATTACATTAAAAATAAGCTAAATTTAAAAAATTGAATAATTTCGAAGTATTTTGGGGTGGCCCGTTTTCTCTGACGCGCAGTGAATTTATAATTTTATTATCGAAGCAAAAGTAGTGCGCTATTGCCGATTAGCATTGTTGTGCTTGTATTAAAATTTAAGATCTATATGCAAAAGAGCAGAGACTTTAAATGGATTAAATGTTGATCTAGTTTAATTGCAACGGTACACTTACTTGCACTGGTCATCCAAAAGAAAAATTAACCCGTTTGGCTTTCCTTCGATCAATTGTAAACACCCCGTATTATCCATAAATTCTATATTAGTCCACCGAATTCCCTCCTTCCTATACTCCTCCTGTTCGTATTTAAAAACGTGCTGGTTGAAATAATACTGAAGATGTTCGTTGGCGTAATTAATGCACAATTGTTCGAAACTGTTATTCAAACCAAAATCTTCAAATCCAAAGATATCCAAGACTCCTATGGAATTTCCTTGGTGTTCTCTTAAGGTGTCTTTTTTCGCCAAGAGAGCGTGGTTAACTTGCAGGACGATCCAGTCGAAGAGAGCACCGTAGAGGCATTTCGCCATCGCGTCCCGCGAGGCTATGGCTTCGGGAAGGCGGTAGTTGATGACGAGGGTTTCGCCTGAAGCGCGAGCTCGTTTTGCTATTAACGCTTGCATCAAAGTCTCCTGTAAAATAATTAAATACATAAATTAATAAAATAGTACTGTGACCAACATCGTTAAAAAATCCAAGCTAGTCGAGGAATGCCGCGGTTGTCTGGAGCAACTGGCAAGAGGCAACAAAATCTGCCTCAATTGGTTACCAGAGCATTAAGGCATTCCGGGTAGTAAAAAAGCCAACAAAATGTTCTTAGGAACTACCAATAAGTCCTGAACCATTCTGCGAATATACAAAACAACAGATGGAAGCAAGGACTGAAATCAACACACGGGTATAAGTTAGAAACACTATCACATAAAAGAGTAAGATCGTTCGGTAAGGTTAGGTTAAGTTAGTAGGTCTATTGTGACTTCACAAAAGATCTTAAGGTTGAGGTCAGACTCGACCCGATTGTTAAATAATAAAATAGTAACAACCACATTTTAATGGGTAGCATCGAAAAGACACTTACAGTCAAATTTAATGTATTTTTTTAAATGTTATTCTTATCAGAACTGTTTAGATACTTATATATTTGTAATGTGAGTTTAGATATTGCATATTATACTCAATCAATAAAAACAATTATGCAATTATTTAAACAATTACGTATACACAAACAATTAAAAAAATTTATGGTAACCTCCCCGCACATATATTTTTAAATTTTTTTGACATAATTTATCGCAGAATGGTTTTAAAACATATTCAATCGCTAAACATGGATATTTTTTTTATTGTAGGCCGCAATTATTTTTTTTTAAATCCACTATTCCATGTTGATATAGAACCATTCTTTAAATTTGTTACCAATATAGCACAATTAAGTCACATTAAAAGAAAAAAAACGAAGTTTACTGAAAATAGCGAATTTGGAATACTATAATTCGTTTAAATAGCAACTGGAAATAAACACTCTTAACGTACGGACATAGCAGCCTAAAAATGAACCTCACCACACAGAACGTAGAACTTATTTAACACCCAAGATTAAAACAAGGTTTACATTTGAATTTATAAGGATGGTTATAGCATTGCTTGAATAGCACATCGGAATAACATTGAATCATTCACATTCTCTTCTAATAATTTAATAATTTGGAATGATGCGACATGAACATAATAAATGGTATTTGTTATTAACGAAAATCGATTAAATATTTTGTATATTATATAACTTTACGAAAAATGTTTGCAATGTTACAGAAACAAAATTTGGCAACATTTGCATTTGCTTCAATAAATACCAGTTTTGTCATATTTTTTCAGTAAAACTTCTTATGGAACACTACACAAGTCTGAGATAGAGAGTAAACTTGTCGAGTAAACAGTATCTGTTAAGCTCCTTGTCCTTTTTTAATTGCCCATTGCCCGACTATAGCGTGAGGGAGACCGCAAAAGTATACGAAGATCCGCACAAAGAGGAAACGCCGAGAATAGTCGCCGGGCATTATTTGTGGCAGAACATGTTACTTATTTTAAATGTTAAAGGGGAGGTTAGAGATTTTCGTCAAGCGGTGTTTCCAATAATACGGGGAAGGTTCGAGATTTTACACAAGGAAAAGTTGTTTTATGTGGTACCAACCACTTGGGGTATTATTTTAATCTCGTATTTCGTGCAGGCCTTGTTATTTTTCACAAATTTTATATTTTTAATGAAACCCTGTAACAAAAAATTTATCCTTACGTTGAACCCCATTCGTCTAATTATAACCCCTAAATTTTTAAATGGCAGTAGGAGCTTGGATTACATAATTTAAAAGTTCTCCTTATTGACTATTTAAAAATGTTTTTGTGTTCAAATTTCTTACAAAAATTAACATTGAAAAAATTAAAATCATCTGATTGACAAAATTCGCTATGCAACAGATTAAAAATTTAAAAGTAATACCGTTTAGTTCTTGATAATGTTAAAAACAAAACCAAAACAAGAATCTTAAAGTAGGAGATGTTTAAAATATTATTCAACATCTGTAATATGAACGACTTTATTCTTATTCTTAAGTCAGCTAAATCTAGTCGTTTAGTAGTACCTTAACCCTATATTTCCAAATCGGTGGATAGAATGGCGAGGATCGATAGACTTTTTAACTTTTTCCCACAAAAATAAGTTCAATAGCGTAAGATCAGGTGATCCAAGCAGCACTAAAAGCTCTGAGTTATACACTTGTGAGTCTAGGCTGACTTGGGACTGTAAACAATCCCTGACACAACTGGCAGCAAACAATCAGGTTACTCTAATGTGGCTTCTAGGTCACAAGGAAGTTAAAGGCAACGAGGAAGCAGACTGCCTTGCCAAGAAAGGGGCTAATGCACAATTTTCCGGCCCATAACCCTTCTGTGGACTCTCCAAAGCCCATTTGAAAAAAGAGATTCGACGCTGGGAAACAGTTGAAATGAAATCCCATAAAGTTTCAGGACAAAGACAAGCGAAAAGGCTCGTAAGCTAGACAGCTTCTCGAGTTGGACAAGAAAGACTTTAAACTGGTGACGGGTCTCCTCACTGGACACTAGACTAGATTTAGCTGACTTAGGAAGAAAAATAGCGCTTTCCATTGGTCGGTCACACCACAGATGTTGAATTAGGATTAGGATACCTGCCAAGACGATCTCCGAGACGATCATTTTAAACATCTTCTACAATAAGCTTTATGTTTTGTTTTGTGTTTTACATTATCAGGAACTAAACGGTATTACTTATTAAGTTTTTAATCTATTGCGAAGCGAATTACGTCAATCAGATGATTTTATTTTTTGTTGTTAATTTTTGTAATAAATTTGAACATTTTTAAATAAAGTATGGAAAAACCTTTTAAATGATGTATCATAAGCCCCTACTTCCCATATAAAAAAAGGGGGTTATAACTGCACTTCTGAAAGGGGATTTATTTAATTTTTTCGCTGCAGCATGTCATTTCATAACCTCAAATTGACGTGTTTCGGATTTTTTATAAATATGCACAATCATTAAAATTAAATTTATTTCATTTAGCTGTTCCACACTTTATAAACAAAGCATTTAGTAACTTAATTTCTTCTGATTTTGTAACAACATGGTTACTTTTGTCTTGCAGACTTTAAATTTTTCAGTACATTTTCTGGTACTAAAACTATTCTTTTCAATTTCGTTAGATATAATCTTTATGGACAGGATTATTTTTTAATTAGTTTTACCTGTTTAACCCTTAGTAGTTCAGATATTAAAGACACTACTTCCGGATTTTTAACGCCGACAGACTCGTCGTGGTGGTACGCAGATTTTCTAGGTTGAAATTCCACATTTCCCAATAACAAAACGGCCGACAAAACCGAGAAAAGTCTCCGCTGTTTTTCGGTGGTAAAACCCACCATCTCCATGGACTGTTTCAATCGGGAGAATTCGTAACTTTCGTCAGTGTTGTCCAAGGCACTGCAAGACTTGTTGAGGTAATAGTACTGATCGGGACGTTTAAGGTGGAGCTGTTGCTTCTCTTGTTCGTTGGCACCTAAAAAAA